>CM070573.1:78246976-80746976 GCA_036346355.1 Rhipidocladum racemiflorum | reverse complement strand
GAAACTCTTGTACTCATTCGATGGCCTCCGGAAGTTGCGTCACTACTTTCAAGCACACAAGATCGTGGTGCCGACCGGCTTCCCACTCAGGAAATCCTGAAAATCAGACGCCGGTGGTCGCATAGCCAAGTGGGCAATGGAACTCGCCGAGTTCGAGCCGGTATTCTCACCGCACGGCGATAAAATCACAAGTCCTGGCTGATTTCGTGGCGTAATGGTCGGCTCGGCACCACCGGCCAGTGGGACCAATGATTCGAGGGGAAACTCCTGGACCTTGTATTTTGACGGATCCCGAGCATACGAGCGCCTGGTCGGGCGTCATCTTGGTCTCCCGGACGGAGAGCAGCTACAAAGATCGCCATCCAACTACATTTCACTGCGACTAACAACGCCGAGTACGAAGGCCTTTGGCCGGACTTGAGCATGCAAATCGCTAGAGTCCAACGGCTCACCGTGAAGGGCGATTCACAGCTGGTCGTGAACCAGTCAACAAGGAGTATCGGTGTTCCGATACCTCAATGGCGCTGCACTGGCGAAGTAAGGAAGATGGAGAAATACTTCAAGAATTTCGGTAATCTACATCCCTGAAGGATAATTCCCTGGCCGACCAAATGTCTAAGGTCGGTTCCTCCCAAACCGCCGCCGCTCGTGAGTGCTCGTCGAGCACCTACATAAGCCCTCCATTCCCTCCGAAGAGGAGGCACCAGAGACCGGCGGTAGGGTCTCATTCCTCGAGCAAAGCGCAAATTGGATGACGCCATTCATCCAATACCTTGCGCATGGGACATTGCCCGAGGAAGAAGCCGAAGCGTTCCGGCTAACAAGGCGATCTTCTCGGATGGTGATCGAAGGCGACCTATATCGGAAAAGGCGCATTAGGAATCCTTTCCAAATGCGTCTCCCAGGAGGAAGGCTGATCTTCTTCGTGATATCCACGAAGGAATGTGCGAGCTCATTCGTCTTTCGTAACAGCTTGTGAGCAAAGCCTTCCGATTGGGTTACTCTTGGCCGACGGCCTTGACGGACGCCGGTCAATCGAAACGACCTGCCGAGCAAGCCAGTACCATGCTCGCAAAACCAGACAAACGGCATATACCCAAAAAACCATACCGCTTTCTTGGCCATTCTCGACCTGGGGGCTCGTCGTCGTTGGTCCCTTTCCCCGAGGTCAGTACGGGTTCAAGTATGTGCTCGTGGCCTTCGACAATTTCTCTTAGTGGATAGTGGCCGAGCCCGTCTGGTCCATCTCGGCCCAGCGGCCAAGAGGTTCCTCCGCGACAACGTGGTAACCCGGTTCGGGATACCCAACCGCCTTATCACGAGACAATGGGACCCGATTCACGGTGAACTGTTCCAAAGTTATCGTGAGGAGGTCGGGACCAAGGTCTGCTTTCGCTTCGTGGCACATCCACGAGTAACGGAGCAAACGAGCGAGCAAATGGGCAGCTAGTCCAGGGCATAAAAGAGAGTCTTTAAGACCCTCAACCAAAGACAAGCAGCGATGGGTGGAGGAGCTTCCCGCCGTTCTTTGGTCTATCCGCACCACGACAAGTCGAGCCACAGGCGAGACGCCTTTCCAACTTCGTCTACGGTGCGGAGGCCATTCTCTGCCGAAATCGTCTTTGGGTTCCCCAAGGTGCAACTGATCGATTCCATCGATCAAGAGGTTGAGCGCCTCGTCAACCTGGACCTCGTCGGCGACACGCGAGCAGGCGTTGCTCGCCTGCAATTTACCTACAAGCTCTTCGTAGGCATGCACCAAGGCGGTCAGACCTAGGAGCTCCTACAAGTCGGCGACATGGTCTTACGAAGAGTTCAAGACCTGTCGAAGGCCAACAAGTGACCCCAAGGTGGGAAGGACCCGACCCGGTCATGTCTACAGCGCGCCCGGGGGCTGTTCGCCTCGCGATGCCGGATGGTCGAGAGCTCACCAAAGACTGAACATCGATCAAGCTGCGTAAATTCTACGTTTAGACGAGTACTCCTATCTCGCGCCCCTTGCGTTCTTTCCAATAAATCATTTTCCCTCTTTCTCGAAGTTTCGTCCTCGCTTTGTCGAACGAGCATCGTCGTCTACCGGACTACAGACGAACTTATCCAACAAGTATGTGCACGCCATCTCCCTTGGCCCCGTGGCGATGCTCGCCCAATCGTCCACTTTCCACAGTAGCTCTTACAGTATGCATGGTCGGGCGCGAGCATCCACTCTAAGCCGGTTCGGTGACCACTCGGGTATGGTGGCTCTACGTATTGTTGGTTTAAAGCTCGTCTGCTCTGTGCTCACAGCTCACTCAAACACAACCGATCTATTCGAGTAATTCAAAAATCGTTACGACCAAAGCGACCCTTAAAAACTCCCATGAACAAACTCGTGCTCACAAGCGGTGAGGACACGACCTTTGTCCATGGCAGGGGCTACGTATGATAGGAACGTTCCGTCCCTCCTTACCAAGGATCCTTTGCTCGTGTCTATGATATTTGATCTACGCAGAACTTGTTTTCTTTGCTCGTATCTACGCTCCATGCAGAACTTGCTTTCTTTTTCTGCAGAACCGGATCATACGGGCATATGCCGAAGCGAGTTCAAGCAAAAAAAAAAAAGCAGGCAAGGACCAAACTCCTGCGAATATGCTCATTTAATCCAAAAGCGTTGTTTTTTTACGAGGTTTTACACAAGATAAAAATAAAAGAAAGAGCTAAGTCCTACGACCGGCTGGAGGGCAGCGAGCTCGTCCTTAAGGGAGTCGACCTCCGCCTCTAGGTCAGGACCTTCCGGCCAGCGCGACCTTCGGCCGCGCTTTCCGAGGCGCTGCGCCTCCTTGAGCTGGGCTTCCTCGCGCTCCGAGCTCGGCCGAAGGTCTGCCGAAGCTTCACCAGCTCTTCGTCAAGCTCGGCGCATACGCTCTGAAGTGCTCTTCGCCGCCTCGCTCTGGAAGAGCTGGTCCCGGCTTGGCGATGAGGCTCTCGCCGATTCCAGCCGCTTCAGTCGGCCTCGCGCACCTCGGAGACTCCGACGCTCAAGATCGGCGATCTTGGCGTCTTGCTCATGATGGTGCGACCAAGACTCTTCTTTGAGACCGAGGTGGCATCGATATCCTCCATAGCCTTCGCGGCAAACTTGAGGCGAAGAGAAAGGAGAAGGGAAAGAGCCGAGCGGACTCCCGGAAGATCGTTCGCAGCGAAAAGAAGAAACATGGAAACTTACCGAAGAGCCCTACCGACTGCCTTGTCCTCGGCTGGCGGTCGGCCGCCAAACGAAAGAAGGGATTGACCAAGTCATCCCGGGCCGGCGCGTCAAGGTCTTGCTCCTCCTGAGCCCCCGCTGCTCCCAGGAGAGCAACGGCGGCCCCACCGTCGCTCAACCCCGGGTCGCCCGGCCGATCCTCGCCCACGAAGCGGCTCGTGGGTCGCCTTCCCCATGAGCCGCCATCACGCTCGGGGTCAGACGCCAACCACGAGCGCTGCCACTCCATGCTCCGCGGCTGGAGGCAGTTGGTCGTTAGCAACCACCTCCGCCTCCTGTTCCTCTTCAGCCGGAGGCGACCAATGCTCTCCGGCCGGAGGCGATTGATCAAGTACGATCACCTCCGCCCCTTGCACCTCCGTGGCCGGGGGCGCCTGGTGCCCCGGGACCGAAGGAGCTAGGCCGGGGACGACCTCCTCCTCCTCCTCTCCTTGGCTCATGGCCAAGGGCTGTTGGTCGGGAGCGACCAAGCTCCCTTCCCCGGGGCTCGGCGCTTGAGCCTCGCTTGCGATCATCTCTTCGCAAGGGGCAAGGCCAAGGCGTCTTGGTCCTCGGGCCCCTGCGGCTCCTGCTCCTCCGCGGTGGGATAGGCTCCACGGCCGAAGGGAGCGGAGTCCCGCCGAAGGAAGCTCGGGCTCCACCGAAGTCCGGTTAGCACCGGCTCCTCCCCGTCTCGGCCATCACCGTCGGCGACGCGGTCGAGCTCGGCGTCCATCAGGAGTTGATAATCTCCTCGACCATCTGGCGGAAGTCCAAACGACATCCGAGCTATCACGCCCACGCCAAACAGGGTGGGGTTAGCTCAAGAAAGTCGCAAGACAAGAGCGGAATAAGAGAATGAAGAACGTACCTTCGCCGCGAGCGGCGCCATCCTCCTCGGCCTCCTCGCCGGGCCACCGGCGACCTGCCGCGGCCCGGCCTCGTAGGCCTCGGCCACGACCACGGCGCTCCTTCTGCCGGCGTCGTGGCGGCGTGCCATCGCCGGTCGACATCGTCCATGTCGACCTCTTCCAGCCGAGGCGGTTTGAGAGGTCGACCTCCTGCTCCTTCTAACGAGCATAGGCGGCCTCCTCCTCTTCTTCCTCCTCCTCGGGGCATCAACCACCCGAGTGAGCCGGGTCCTGGAGGGCCTTGATCTGCCTCTCCACCGCCTCCTTGGTCGGGAGAGACCTGGCATCCTCCTCGGCCTTCCTCGCCGCTCGGCGAGCTGTTCGATCGGCTCATCGGCTCCGGCTTCCTCCGCTTTGAAGTCATCGAACCAAATGCGGAGTTAAACACCTCTGGCGGTCGGCGTACTCAAGGTGCGGGTAGGGTCCTGGTCGGCTCGGCGCCTCGGCCCGCTTGGCGCGGAGGCGAGGCGGATGCTCGGCGACCTCGACCCGCCGCCCTCTTCTGAACCCCTGGCGGGTGTGGCTTGGCGGCTGCAGCGCCGACACCGCAAGCTCAAGGGCGACCTTCTCCGCCAACAATCGGGAGGAATGAGCTCGGAAAACATGCCCTCGAGCGGAAGTGGGAAAATGTACTTACCGCGTCGCGCGGTCAAAAATATTCTTGGGGACCTGACGATTGGGCGTCGGCTCCTTCTCCTTCGGGCGCCGAACATCTCGGCGACCTATCGCTAACTCCAGTCCGTCCTCGAGCTGCGCCACAACCGAAGACTAAGACAAAAGGCATATACGGATGCATAGCGCGATTCACTGTAGCGGCGATGCTCGGGAAAGAGGTCCAGGAACATACCTGCGTTGTCCTCGCGGTGAAGTCGTGCCACCCGGTCACCTCGAAGAAGGATGCTCGCGGCGCCTCGGGGGACACCGGTTGAAGGTAAAGTCCCGGCGATATCCCGACCAGTGAGCCCCATCTCGGGCAAGCTCACCGATCGCCCCGAGCACCCGCTCTTCCTCGGGTTGCACCGGGCGCGCGCTGCCTCGATGGCGGAGCGCCCTCCCGATGTAGACCAATCGGGACCCTCCGCCTTCTTCCGGTAGAACAGAGGTCGGCCCAACCCGACACCGAGTCCTTCGTGAGCAACGAAGGGTACTCGTATGGTCGGTTGGGCCGGCGAAGATAAACGCCCGGCGGAACCATCCGGCCGGTGCGGAAGGAATAGAAGTGAAAGAAGAGGCTAGCCGTGGGCATTACACCCACGTAAGCCTCGCAAAGGTGGGAGAAGATTGCGAGGAAAGGATGGAGTTGGGGTGGAGATGAGAGATCTCGCACCAAGCAGAAGGCAAGCACGGAGGCGAGGAAGTCGCTCTCGGGCGGTGAAGCCCGTTGATGGCGTACAACTCGCAGGAGACGATCTCCGTCTCCAGCGATGCCGGCGCCGCATCATCCTCGCACTCGACCCGAGCCTGGTCGACGTACCCCTCGTCCGTGAGCACTGGAGCCTCCTTCGGGTCATCGGCTAACCTTGAACGCGCCATGGCCGAAGAAGGAAGGAGAGCGAAAAGGGTTCTTGGGCGCTAGGGCTCTTGGAAGATTTTTCGCCGAAGACGAGCAAAGAGACGCAATGGGACTCCGACCTCTCCCAGAGAAAGGGTTAAAAGGATAGTGAAGAGGCGGGATAAAAATCGCCGCCTATCGCAAGAAGAACACTGGCCGAAAAAGCGCCGCTTCCCGAGAAACTACCGCATCTACATGGAGGCTTCTCAGAAGGAACCGCAGAACAACCAACGACGCGCTTGCAGAGCAAGCACGCGGCGGTAAAGAAGCTCGCCTCCCGACGTAAAATGGTCGTGAGCCACGACCAAAGGAAATTCAATCCCCTCAAGTCTTCTTAGGCTCAAGGGGAAGCCCGAGGGTTCCCACTTGAACCTCGGGGCTAGCCGTCGAGGATTGGCTATCTGGCAAAAGACCACGGTACCCCGTGAAAAGCTAAACCCGCCGACCAAGCGGCACTAAGGGAAGATGCTCGGGAGAACGAAGCGAGCATCCCTCCTCCTCCTCCGAAGGCACGGCTTGGCGCCTCCGTTCGCATAAGCACCAAACACACCCCCACGAGCAAGCATGCTCGTGGAGGCCACGACCGCTTCGGGTGTTTTGGTTTCGGAGGCTCAGCCGAGCGCCGTGAGGAGGGAAGGAGGCAACCAATCACCGAGATCAAGGGAAATCATACCCGAAATTCAAATAACGCTGAATCAAGGGCAAGATCACGGATATGGATACATAGCGTGATCCCTGAGGCGATTACTTTTTCGCATCTCTAGTCATAGTATTTAAACCCCTCAAGATCTCAGAATAGGAAGGCACACGAAAGATAGAACACAATACACTGGAGTAGGGTCATTATCTCGGCGGTGAGAGGCCCGAACCAGGATAAAAAACACCGCGTCCCCCCTTTTTTTTTCCGGCCTCCTTCTCCCGACCTCGCGTCGCTCGAACGCCCTCTTCGATCCGTGCGACGGGGCTCTGTTGATCCCCCATTCAACAAGTAAGCTCGACGGGAGCCCGTTCTCCAATCGTCGACACTTACCTACCGCGGAAGAACTCATGGACTGGGGTTGATTGCTCCGAGGGTTCGCCCGTGCGCGTCATGTCACTGTAAGTATTCAGGTTACCATGGTTGCCTGAATTTGCCCAATGCATTGGTGTTCTTGTATGGCTGAACGAATGGCATTACAATCTAGTAAATAAGCTACCAAAATGTTGGCTATTGCTGTTATAATATGACCCCTTTTCTGCAGCGGCGGTCTTGAGATTTCAGGGGCCCGGAACGAGATTTAAAATGGGGGCCCTTCTGTTCGGCTTCCCAGTTCAGGCCAAGCCAAACACCAGCCAAAATGTTAAATGTGCAAACGGGCTACTCCATAGGCTGATCTGATGGGCCATACAATCAGCAAAAATGCTAAACATGGAAACAGCTAGAATGTTCTACTAATGTATGTAGCTACAGGGTGGGACCCATGGTCGAGGGGGGCCTGGAGCGGCTGCACCGCTCGCCCCCCCCCCCCTCAGGGCCGGCGCTGCTTTTCTGTACTACAGGGATCTAAAAATTCATGGTCTTTTAAGATCGCTTCCCAACAGCATTGGAAATTTGACTGGGATGAAAACCATGTAAGATTGACAAATTAAACCATGTGAACCAAATGAACGAAAGGGCTAGGTGTTCGGTCTAATTTTACCCCTGAGTTTTGTCTGCAGCTATCTCAGTGGAAACAAACTCTCAGGCCCCATGCCTAACTTAGCAGCATGCACATCTTAACTGCATTTTAAGCTCAATGCATGCCTAACTTGTTGTTAAACCATTCATTCTAGGATAGTTCTCCTTCAAGCTAACTTTCCTATATTTGAAAAGGCATCTTGATGGCAATCAGTTCAGTGGAGTGATCAAACCATCACTGGGAAAACTCAATAACCTAAAGGAGCTATAAGTACTCAATTTCTCTTTTTGTGGTGTTTATTAGACAATAAATATGCCTTACTTTCTCTGCCTCGTGCATTTGCTTTGGACAATGGTAGATACATAAACAACAACAATCTCTCAGGCCAGATACTAGAGAGCCTGAAAACCAAGTCGGGACTTGACATGAGATATGAAGAGTAACAAAATCTTTACTTTGTTTCCTTTTTTGTCCTGATGATATGGTTTGCCCGAACAATTTGCAGGACTGAGGGGAACAAACTTGATTGAGGCTGGCAAGGAGGAAATATCACGATGCTAATTTTCAATCTAATGTGCACTTACGTATGTAGAAGACAAAGTTTGATGATTAAGGGAGAAGAGTGAAGGCTTCAGAAAGTGTAGGATGACATTGATGTATGATGTTGTATGTGATGTGAAGATTGGTGTGATATTTAGCATCCTTTTGAGCCACTCGTGCCTTGTAAGGACCCTGAAATTCACACCCGATTAAGTGCATCATTAAGCTCTAATTAACAGTAAAGCATGAAATCAAGTAATCAAGTCATGTGACAGTAGGTATAGTTAAGTAGAACAACTAGTGTAGCAACAGAGTAAAAAACAAAGACAATACTTCCCTTGTCCTTCAGTAGAGCTCAGAGGTTAGAAAGGTAAATTGGCACTCAGTGAATGGATAAGAATCAAGTTATAGTAAGGATTCACAGCACACTCCCCACATTTCTCTTTGCCACAACCGATAGCCAGCTCAAGCCAGCCACTACGTTCTCGCCACTTCCCAGCCAGGAGTGGGAAAGAGAGAGGAAGCAAGAGGAGCAAGAACCAGAGGAGGAAGGAGAGCTGGCCAAGGGGAGCTGTTGATCCAGGAGTAGATCGGCCACCTCCAACCCCAGCCGAACCCTAACCGAGCCAAGAGAAGGAGAGGGGGATCGAGCAGGAGACCAAGCAAGGAGCTCGAGGCCTGCTACCTCTTCCCCAACTCTTCTTCCACATCGGACCAACCGAACCAGGTGCACAAGTAACCAGTAGCAGTAGCAAGTAGTGACTAGTCATAGAGTAAAATGTAGTATGAAGAACGAATAGATCCAGTAGAGAAAAGAGTAGATCATGCTTCAAACTGTGGTCTCAGATCTTGGCAGTAGGGGGAGGGCTGCATGCGTGTACCTGGAGTTCCTCCCTAAGGATGAACACTGGCTTCATAGCATTTAACCGTCCCACGGTGGATCTTGTGCCTGTGATCATCACCGATCTCCATAACCTTACGTTTGTAGAGAATACTCAGCCAAAGCTCAATACCTCAACTGCTAAAACCATAGATCCGAACGTCAAAAGCCAAATCCCTCAAAATCCAATAGCAAACGAACCCTAGAACCGAGAAATAGCAGCGAAGGGGTAGTCCAGTGGGGAGATCGCCAGGAGAGATGAGGTGCCGGGCAGATGAGGTGAGGCAGAGGGAGTAGTCGCCGGTGGAGAGGGAGAGTCGGGGGAGAGGAGGCGTCGGGTTAGCCGAGGGGAGGAGGAGAGGCCAAGGCGTCTGGTCGACTGAGCGAGGAGAAGGAGCGCTGGGCCAAAGGCCCAGTCAGTCGAGAACAGAAAAAGAAAAGAAAGAAAAGGAGAGAAGAGAAAAGAAAAGAGGGAAAATTTTGGGTAAAACCGAAATCAACCAGTGGAGATTAGTAATTAAATTAGGAGCTAATTAATAGTTGGCACTAAGTGGTTGGACGTCATCAATCAGATTCAAAATCTAAGTAATAGCAATATTAATAGTTTGTAATATTTTCAGGTCTGGACCTGAATCAACCAGACCAGAACTAACCTTTGAGCGATGACGTACATTCCAATATTATACCAAGCAAGTTCCTTGATCATGAGTTTACTAAATGTTTCTAAAGGTTTCTTATTATTAAATGTCATCCTTGCATGGGAAAATCTAGATTCTAAATGAAATGATGAAGGTTGAGCAAGTTGGAAAATGGAAAAATAGAAATGATGGATAATTGAGTTGAGTAATGGTACTGTTAATGAATGGGTTCAATGGGGTTGATTAGATTAATAAGTTAAGATAATATTGGTGGGTAGAGAACGCCGATGAGAAGGGTTGTAGGCCGGTGGGGTCCTCTACATAGGTTATTATATAAGGTCAAACAATCTAACATTTGGGCAATGAGCCGTAAATGAGTATCAACCATATTGTGAAAACTTCAGTCAGAAAAGGGTTGTCCTAGGAAAGTATCGATAACTCCACCATGGGTAAGTTAAGGGGCGCGCCTCTAGGAATGCCGGTAGGCCCAAAGGACTAATTAAAGCCAATTGGACGGCGGTATATTTGAAGCCAATGGGTTACCGCCGTTGGAATCGGGGTAACAACTGTATCTACGAGTTGTGGACGGCCTGGGTGGGTGTCCCCAACTCGAGTGCAGGGGTGGAGATTAATACTGGACTAGTGATAAACGTTCCGGGGCATATCAATGTCACTATGGATAAAGTAATACAAACCTGCGCAGGGTAAAATCATGATCATGCTAGTCTCTTGGAATTGAGACTACGGAAGCTAAGTCTGTCTTATATACAACTTAGTAGTATATTTCAGAAGAACTAAAATGAACCACCCTCTCTAAAGAAAACTATGTTCATAAAAACTAGATTGAGGGAAGATAAGATTTGGTGAATTGAATCGGATTGAGAGAAAATTCATATACTGCATTTCCTTGCTATTAATACTTGCTGAGTATTCCGTACTCACTCTTGCTTAACCCCCCCCCCTTTTTGCTTAGAAGGTGAGTCCTATGAATCCGCTTCAGAGGCAAGGGGTGAGGATCATTCGCAGGAACAAGACCTTCTGGAGGCAGACTACTACTACTACTAGGACTAGGATGTCTAGTGGACCATCTCCTGGTGGATCGTTCCCCAGGGGACCAAGGCCTCGTCAGGAGAGGCCCCCGGAGTAATAAAAATGTATTGTATTTCATTGTATCGATCGGTTGTATAATTAACCTTTTGGATTTGTAGCCCTGCGTGGCATGATGTATGTAATAAAAGTACCAATCAGTCTCTAATTATTGTTCTGCTGTAACACTCTGAATACGGTGTAGTAGCTGATAAAATATCGGGTTGCCTAATATTTTGCTAGCACTATGCCGAGATCCGAGTGATTATCTCAATGTAATGACAGTACAATTGTTAATTACCTGGGTTAATTGCCTGGGTCGTCACATGCCTTTTCTTAGTTTTTTTCTGTACATGTTGCATCAGACTGCTTTAGTTTAGGGATAATTGTTAGGTCAAAGAATCATTTCCCAATCTATATCTAAAAGTAAAAAAAAAAAAAAGTGAACCATGTTCCATTAATAACTTTATTTAGGACAATAATGCACGGTAGCCAGACTCAGAAATAACTGATTACTCCAAGTTTGTGAGTTCTGAAATTCTGGGATTAGCAGTACCGCTGGACATACAAACATAACACATAACAGCTGCGCAGGCAGTCCTGATAGATAAAGTCTAAACCATAACCAAAACCCTACTTGCCATCTCTTGCTCTCATGGCTCAAGAATGACAAACTGGTCAAACTTTAGTGTTGTGACCACTGTATGACTCACTTCTGCTACATTTCACACATGTACACTGAGATGTTTTGGATGTACTAGAGACTTTGACATGTATGTACTTGCTATGACACTATTGTATCATATCAGTAGGAGGTTGAGATGTAATAATGTAATACTTATTCCATGCAATGAAGGAAGAATAATGTTATTTTCAAATGAACTTTGCTCAATTTGATTTTATGTAAGCTGTAATCGCATAAGTAGTTTATTGAGGCGTACACTACTGAAAACCAGGTGATTTCAAATCTGAGAAGAAGCGCACCAAACAATTGAGGAGTATTTGAGAGAGATCTTGAAGCACACTCCATGCTTTATCTAAGACATTGCCTTCCAAATAGAGTTACCTATTGAAATTGCACAATACCAAACCACAGTTCATGATCAAATGTTGAGCCGAATAAGCTTAAAACAACGCGTGTAGCAGAGCAATTCATGCAACATGCAGCCACTTAACAAATCTAAGTGATAAATAATCCATGTGCACAGAATGGAACACTCAACCGAGTTCTTTCCATGGTGATTACATGTAGCAGACTTCACCTTTGGCAGAGTTCTGCTCGGTCAAATGATGAATCGAAAATGTCCAAAACCAGAAGGACAGGCCAATTCTTGGAGCAATTTCTCCAGAGCATCAGCAACAAGAGGAATGTGGAGGCAATCCTGGCCATCAGAGTGCTTTCTGATCTTCACCAGATCATGATCTTTAAACTCCGTCAGGTGGGAATTCAATGTCACTAGACTGCTTACAAGAAAGCGTTCACGACATTTGGTGTACAGGCTACTAACAGGCATACCTGACAAACAAGGCAAATGAGGTTTAGTTTTCGAAACATGGGAACTCTTACAGGAAAATAAGTATACAACCAACTTGCCTTCCTCTTTTTCATTTGCCAACTGATATTCAGCAAGAACTCTAAAAACACTTTGTGCATTCGGTGTCAGACTTTGCAGAACAACAAGGGCAGTTTTCGTGGTTTGGGCATGACCGCCACTAGCAAGTATCAATGGGTAGAACACACCTTCGACTTTGTAAGGTGCAAATGTTGGGACATGGTACCAGCTCCACTTGAACTGCGTGTGCACCATCTTCTTGTCCCATACTACAATAATTGCCAGTTTAGGATACCTCAAACAATGAAGACATTAGGGAAGATGAAGCTAAAGGTGCCAGGAACTTACATAAAGGTGCATTGACATGATCTACTGATGCGACAACACGGACTTGTGGGCAGCAAGAAACTTGTGCTAGACACTGCTGTGCTTCAGCATCACGCAAGGCAGGTCCATCAATATTGTGAATAAGAAGGCACACATAATCATCTCCGTCGTCAGATGTCTGGTTGTTTAGAAATGAGATAATATCATCTACCGATTGGGAGGCAAAAGGTTGCCGTAATTGGGACCTTGTTCCTGACTGGCGTTTTCGCTTAAGTTTTGTTTGCTCCCAAAATACTTCAGCTATTGTTGCTATGACCTGAAAGGCAACAGATTAAGACAGAAATAATTGGGTACTTTTAAGAGCCTTGATGTAGAAATCTATTGTCTTCACAATATAATAGCATGAAATGGAAGGTCTCTGAATCATGACTGATAAGCAATTCAAATGCACATGCATTTACTTAAGGTGTTGAATTTGACAATATTGACAAGCAAACAAACGTCACCGAGAAACTTACTCTCAGGTACTCCCTACAACTCAACTATATAATATCAAGTTTTTCATACTAGTTCAAGTAGGGGTTTCAATACGCAGAAGTTACAGATGTTTGGGACCAACGCATCATATCAGACACACAAGGGGTTCCATATGTAACACCAAGATAAACAAAGGTCACACCTGCTTTATTTAGGTGTTTCATCTACTTCAATTCTCAAACCTATTAGCAACCAAAGGTTAAAGACAATTCAAGCATCAATTAATGGAAATTAAGCTTGCATAATCAACTTTGCATGACGAATCGATGCCTTAACTGTTTAGTTTGTTTATTCAATAAGGATTGAACATTCAATGCAATCCATGAAGCATGTTTAACAGATGTCAAAGCATCTGAACAGGAGCACGACAAAGCAATCCATTCTAAAGGCAAGAGGCCAACATTGGGCAGAAAGCCGTACTTGCTTCAAGTTGACCGACGGAAGATAACCGTTGAGCACAATGACAGTGAAATCAGTCAAGGTGGTGGAGGCAAAATCCTCGAGCAGCAGCTTCTTAGATCCAAAGCCATACATCAGGAGGCCAAAGCCGCACCTTCAACAGAACACCACATCGATTATTTATGCACTTCAAGCTACCGTGCTGACTGAGGATGCGTTAGAAATAAGTACGAAGGAAGAAAACCTTAGCTCGAACAGCCAGTTGCGGTATTGGTCCTTGTAGCTTCTCGTCAGAGCCTCCAGCTCTTTCACGTGCTTCGGAGGGATCTCAGCGAGTGATGCTCGCAGCACCTGCGTAGATCGCAAATCAGTCTTGTGTACCCACAAACTAGAAAGTGAAGTGGCAACTCGAGGGTTCCAAGAAGAGGTGGATTGCTAGACCTGCTCGTCGACGAGGTTGAGGTCAGAGAGCTTGCCGACGGCGCAGGTGCGCTTCTTCCCAGAGGAGGGCTCCTTCTCCTTGGCCAGGAAGTAACTCCTGGAAAAGCCCGACTCCTCATCATCGTCCTCGAAGCCAGAGCTAGCCGCTGCCGCATGGCTGCCTCTCGGAGACATCGGATTTCGCGTCTCCCGCCACATGGATCGAGACGGAAAGGGTGAGGCACTGGCGGTAAATTATCGGCTAATACTCCTATACATACAGTGCACGAAAATTTTATAACCACATCTAAGCATAGCAATATATTACCAGATATATATAATAAAATCTTTTTAGATATGGGACATCCTCTTGGAATCATCAATGAATTCATATACGATAAAATTATGAGAGGTGCTTTTATGCTCTTCTTTTTTAAAGTTACACAAATCTTAAAGCATGAATGCAACTTGTATTAGAAGGGAAAGCACAGAAACACTGCTCTAAAATTATTTATTATCTCTCAACAGATGGGGCACTCAATCAAAAATATGCCCATATATCGTCAGAAGAGAAATCGTCAGATAAAAATTTAACCTCTGGAACCGCGGTTCCAACGTGTTTATCGCCGTTCCGCGGTTCGTCGCCTCTTTCCCGGAGCGGGAGGGAATGAGCCAAATCTCGACGGTCGGCGGACTGAATCTGGACCAGTGGAGGACTGAGCCGACGATGGAGGACTGTATATGGCGGTGGACGGCTGGATCTGGCGGTGGAAGGCCGGAGCTCGGAGCGGAGGGGAGGAGATCAGAGTGGGAGGGGTCGGCCAGGAGGGGAGTAGATCGGAGTGGGAGGGGTCAGCCCAAAACGAAGGAGCTCGACGCGGAGGCTGGAGAAGCCGAAGGGGAGGAGATCGGAGAGGAGGCCGCCGGGATCCAGACGGAGCCCAAGAGGCGGGTAGCAGCCTCCGGGAACCAGGGCGGCAGCCGGCAGATCCCCAGAGGGAACCAGAGGCGGGGGCGCGGGACGCCGGCTGCGGGGAAAAAGAGGGAGAGGGCCGCGGGAAAGCCCGAAAGGGGAGGACGGGAGTCACGGGAGCGTGACGAGCGTCGGGAGGTCACGAGTCAGATGGGTCATGATAGGAGGAGACTAAGGCCTCGTTTGGTACTTCCAGATTCTAGAGATGAAACGGTTTCAGATTCTTAATAGAAACGTTTTAGTTAGAATTAGAATTATTTTCTGTAAATCGTTTGGTACGGTTCCAAATTCTAGTAGAAACTAGTGAAACGGGATTGAGGGTGATTCAACCGCGGTGTGGAAAAAGAAGAAACGTTCCGAGGAGAATCGTTCCGAGTTTTAGCCCGTTTGGCTGAGTTTTTCCTATATTCTAGTAGAAACAGCTCGGTTCCAAGTTGCCAAACGGGGCCTAAAATAGGATGGATTGTTCTGAGGGAACATGAGGGAGGGGAGCCGGGGAGCCAAGAGCCACAGGAAGCTGGCGGCGACGTCGTCGTCCACAAAGAGTGTGTTTGGTTGGCCCATGAAGAACCAACAAGGATAGGATTGGGGATGTGATACATTGGTGATTCATGGATCCATCTTATGGGTTTGTTTGGTTAGATTTGTGTCACTCTGGACAAGTTGATCCAGGATAGGCTAGATTCTTGTTTGGTTGGTTGGTCCTGTACAAGAGCACAAATCAGGTAGCTTGCGAGTTGCAACTCACCACAAACGTGCAAGAAATTCTTAATTCTTAATGGTGCATTGCACAACAAAATTCTTTCCTCTCTATGAAAGAAACACTGTAAACGAAAGATCATACAGAAAAAAACTTCACATGGCTCAACATGCTGCAACATCTGATTCGAGAGGAGGGGTGATCTGCTAGGTCGAACAACGCTGAGTTGCTCACCTCCTCCTTCAAATCCCCATTCACCTTCATTCCGATTCTGCAACCGTAAGAAGATGCACAAAACACTGTATAAAATATCATACAAAAATGCCTAGAAGCATTTTAAAGCAGTTTTAAACTTGCTTCTAGACATTGTACTGCCTAGTTCCAAGATACAAAATGTTTTATACTTCATAAAAGTGTCACACAACTAGGGCTTTAGTTCTAACAAATCTTTAAGAGCTGAACATATGCATCGACCATATGTATACAGTGCTACTGCCATATGAAATTTGTCATCAAAATGCACTAACCAATGGCAATTACCCATCAAACAAGAACTGAAACAAAAAACAGATAATTCAAGCAGTGGACAAGCTCAACGTGTATAGCTGCATGACAGCTAAAAAACAGGAGATCGGTAAATAGTGTTAACATCCCAAACGACTTGATGTCTCTTCACGTCTTCAAAACCAAGATCTCATTTTTTGATTAGTTTCAACACCCTACAAGAAAGACACTTCAATTATTTTTATAGCTAATGATAGATGAATTACATAAATGTAAATATTTTAAAGTTGGTGTGAAAGCATATGCCAATGAATTATAAAGTTGGTATTTTGTGTAACTCAAATAGATAACACTACCACTCCATTTCTGGCTATAAAATGGATCTCATGTTGTGGTCCTGAATGATTGGAAGTATCCATAGAGATTAAGTAAAATCCTATACGCTTATAATTAAATAGAAAGTAAAGGTTAATAGCTACATTAATATATATTTCATCATACATCTATAATACATATTTCATATATAATCAGCACCCATAGAACTCCATCACAAAAGTTCATATTTGTTATAGACAATTGGGTAGAGCTCAAAGAGATTACTTTATAACGGAAGGACAAAACCATAAAGATTAGTATCATCACCATAACCAGCACCAAATATGTCACCTTCTCCTCCTTCCCTTTTCTACAACCCCAACTGCAATCACAAAGAACACAAGATGAAAATCCATGAGAAATTGTGAGAAAAAACAGAACAAAATAAAAAAAATCACCTCACACCATCAGAACAGGTCACCTTTTTCTCCCCACTAAGACTGAACTCAATCGTCTATATTTGGCAGTTAGAATTTCAAAAGGTAAACCAATAATTGATGTCATTAACAAGTGTCCGTGATGCAAAACTAATAGTAGGGAAGATTAATTTTCTAATTAAACAATGGACACTAGACATTTTGTCACTTAATATTGACCTAACAAAACAACAAACTGTGAGGGATTTTTCTATTAACTGAAGAAAACATGCAGACAAACGAGATCACAATGAGTACAAGTAGAGGACACTAACCATTAGTGGTCTATGGATTTTCTTGAAAAAATTTAGCAGCCATCACCATTTGGCTTGACATTGGCACCATCATAAAAGCTCTTGCTTTGCTGGGATTATCACAGAGTTAGGTCAAATAGTTCAGCAAATCAACCTCAAGAAAACCTGGCAAAGCAGACACATGAGCCCATAAATCATCTGGCACTTCTAAACTTTTGCTTGTCTTCTCAATGGCCTCAGCAAGCTTTGCAAGGCTATCAGTTATTGTTTGCAGAAACGGGTCCTCCTCCACACGTGGTCTCTTGCGGTGCTTAGATGGCTTAGTGCATGAGGATTCACCGGTACCTAAATTTGACAAGATAATATAGCATAGTTAGTAAATAAAACTTGACATTACTAAATTTGACAAGAAAAAGAAAACCAAATATTCAATCTAGAGCATTAGTAAATTATCACCTAAAGTTGCATTACGATCATTGTTTGTGGTGTTATCTTCGCTCAAATTTTCTGGTTCTTGAATGTTTTGATCAGAAGTTTCAACATTTTGAGCTGCCTCACTTCCAAGCACATCAGTGGATGATTTCGCATAATTGCCCGTGGCCAAACCATTAGCAAATATTGTGGCCATTTCATCATACAATTCTAGGGGGTGTTAAGAAAGTTCGCATCTTTTTTATGATGCTGCAACAAACACAAAGGATTACGATTAATTAGCATTTCAAACAAGAATGTGCATAAATTTATTTTGAGATATGTGCCTACCGAGATATGCCTCATGTAGTGGTCATGATCTAGAACAATTAATTTGGTTTCTTCATTCCAATTGGAACCACTAATTTTCTTCAATGAGATGATCTTAGACCACCTATTCCTCCATTTCTTCAAGTGATGGTTAATTTGAACACCAGTAACTGTTGTTTGAAAGTGTTCCACTACAGCTCTTGAACAAGCATTGAGGTGTGAACTCTTGAAACCCTTGTCAGTTCTAGCCCCACTAATTACCAACTTTGCCAAGTATTTGAGCACAAAATTTGACATAGCATTAGTCCACACAATAGGTCCCTGAGTATCACCCCCTTGTCCAGAGCCCTCCATTCAAATAGACAAGCTATCGATGCATTGACAATACAATTTAATAACAAAATCAGCAATTGACAATAGCTATGTAGTTCAACAGCAAAACAATATCCAATTACATAAAAGCATAGCTATGTAGTTCTAGAGTGCATAAAGACATAGCTACAAGTCTTGTGAAGCTAAGTAGTTCTGGAATGCATTCCACATATTTGTAGCCATTGATTGTCTAAGGTTCACCATCTCATTACTCTCTTGCTCATTCATGGTGCTTGGCGACCCTCCTATGCTTGGAGTTCAAGATTGCTTAGGCACAATGAATTGGTCAACAACGTGTGATAAGATCCAATTGTGGAGTATACAACAAGCTATGACAATATCAACTTGTGTGTCATACGAAAAGAAAGGTATAGCATCATCGAGAATCTTGAATCTCATCTTGAGGGAACAAAATGCTCGCTCTACTGTGCCGCGCAAGGATGAGTGCCTAAGGTTAAATAATTCCTTATCATTTTCCACAGGATTTGTTCCCCATTCCTTCAAATGATATCTAACTCCTCTGAAAGGCGGCATGAACCCAGGCTTAACCGCGTAAGCAAGATCAACTAGGTAAAATTTTCCTAAGAAAACAACAAATAAATAGAAGTCTAATGAAAATGTGGTCTATTGACATGGCATAGATTTTAGTTCAAATACCTGCAGGAACATAAAGACCATTCTCACGTTGTATGGCATCATTCAAAACTGTAGCATCATGTGCTGAACCCTCCCAGCCAGCCAACACATAAGTGAACTTCAAATCAAAATCTACGGCAGCCAACACATTTTGAGTTGGGTAATTCTTTTTTCCACGAAAAGCAGGCTCCAATTTCTTAGGTACAGAGGCTCTCACATGGGTTCCATCGATAGCACCAATGCAATTCTAATGAATTTTAAAACAAGTAATATTAGTGAAGCTGGTTATTTATAACTGTTCATACAACAGTTAGGCCTAATTAATTAGTAGTTACCTCGAACCATGGAAACCATCTATTGCTTCCTAATATTTTAGTAGGAGTCTCCATAGAAGGTGGCCTAATGAGTTCTCCACGAAGTTCACCTACTGCATGTAGTACATTTGCGAAATATCGACTCATTGTTTCACCCGATCGTGTGAAGTTATGGGCAACCACACGATTCCTCTCGTTGTGTCCAATGGTATGGAGGAACATAGCAACTTGCTCCTCGACGGTGGTGTGCAAAGTGTCCTTAAGCAATCCCCTTATCCGTGAAGTATCACATAGATGAAAAAAGCAAGCTCTTTTTAGACTACACATCCTAACACAGGCTGCCTCACTTTTGTTGTAAATACCATCTAGATAGTATTTCCTTAAGATGTTTCTAGGAGTGATGGGAGCATATTCTACTCTTTTTCTTTTGTTAATGTATTTTTTCCGAATATATATCATCACCAAAAGCCCCGCTAGGTAAGCTGCGGTCCTAATAAGCAGCATCCTTCTCTTCTTTCTTGTGTCATCCATCTATAATGCATACTTAAAAATTAAAACAACAAAGTAATTGATAATTCTCGAAGAAGACAAGACTAACAGGAATTAACACTATGTAAAATATATATCATTGAGAAAAATACATTCTGGATACATTACTAACAAGGAGCACAGGTGTATTATTTAGAGATATAAATTATACATAGCCAGTTTCTAAAGCAAAAGAAAAGCAGGAATATGCACACATCAGTAGTTCTAATGGACAGTTCAGCCATTAGATATTCATCCAATATAATTTATACAATGCATTAACCTGCACTATGATATTACCAGTACTCCAATGTTTGATTCATCAATCAATTACGCTAAGATGATAGAGTAAATAGTACTCCAATGTTTGATTCATCAATGAATTACACAACAAGGTGCTCATCAGCCAAAAATATATTTATCTCTAGACCACTAATATACAAGATATAAATGCAATATAAGAGATGTAAACTGGGTTTCTTGCATGTACTTTGCAGTGGTACAGCTGGAGCAAACTACAGGCTTGCAGATGATCAACGAACATAGGAATAGTATAATTAACCTGAGGAGCTGAAGACAGAGACATGATTTGCTTGTACTGGGTTCTTGCACTTAATCAAACTTGTCCACTTTCCTCTACTAGTTCCCCTTTGCAAACCAAACCACCATAAGAAAATCCATCAGAAATTGAAAAAAAAGAACTGGAAAAACACAAATCAAGAAAGTGTTTACCCTTTCTGCACTTACCACCGAGAGTTTGGATCCCACTAATGTTCTCTTCACTTGATCAGGGAGGAGAAGAGCGTGGAGCCGGTGCTAGGGAAGAATGGGAGGAGATAGATCAGGGAGAGGGAGAGGTGAGGACTCGGCTGGCTGTGTGAGGAGTGGAAGGATCGAGGATGGACGCCTAGGGGGGTGAATAGGCGATTTACAATTTTCTAGTTCAACGCAGCGGAAAATAGATCGGAACTTCCGATATGAAGTCGGAGGTTCCGATGTCTAATCGGAATGTCCGATACAAGGTCGGAATGTCCGATTAGAACAGAGTCTAGTGAATTGCAAAACTAATTACACCTATACACAAAACGATTTCTACTCGAAGCTAGCACAGGCAAATATTAGCAACTAGTAGTAAAGCTAGCTAGCGAAGTAATCAACCCTAGATAGATCAATTCAATACAAGATAGCAAAGTAAAGCAATAAGCACATGTAAAGAATTGACACGGTGATTTGTTTACCGAAGTTCGGACTTCCTCCAAGGAGGTTCCTACGTCTTCGTTGAGGAGGCTCGGTCACACTTGAGCCGGGTCTTTTCCAACCCTATTCCTCGCCAATCTCGGTCACACTTGAGATGTGGCTTCACTTCTTGATTTCTTCCCTTCCGGAGGCGAAATCGGACCTTCAACAAACTTCTCACGGCACACCACACACTTTGGTTGCTTGTGAGCGACGCCTAGCCGTCTAGGAGTCTTCAAACTCCAAGAGTAACGAATCCAACAAATGGATGATCTAGGACATGAACTCTAGTGCTCAAGATGTATCTCAATCTAACACTCTTAGCACTAACTCTCACTTCCCACACCTCACTCAAAGAGGGATCACTAAGATCAAAGGAGAAGGAGAAAGGAGGAACACTCAATCCACTCCTAATCACAACACAAGTTTTTAGAGCTCTCTCTAGCTAATGAGATGACCAAGGAGCAACAAATGCATCACAAGGTAATCTCTCTATTCCACTAGCTCAACCTCTTGTTTAGCCCTTCAACAATATCCTCAACCTTGTCTCCCAACCGGCCAAGGGGGGTACTTATACCCCACACCCAAACACTAGCCGTTGGAGCAAGAAAACTAGCCGTTTTACACACATCGGAACTTCCGATCCCAACATCGGAACTTCCGACCAGGCACAAACTCCAGAACAAACTCCAACCAATAAACACATCGGAGCTAACATCGGAACTTCCGATCCAACATCGGAACTTCCGATCTGGGCAGAGAGGCACCTTATAGAAACCTTTCAAAAAGTTTCTAAGTCTACATCGGAACTTCCGATCCAACATCGGAACTTCCGATTTTCACGATCGGAACATCCGATTTAACCAGAGAGCACCCTTTTTGAGGTTTGAACACATCGGAACTTCCGATGTCAAATATCGGAACTTTCGATCCTCACAGAGAGGCACCCATACTAGAACTAGCTCGAAAAGTTTCTAAGTCTACATCGGAACTTCCGATCCAACATCGGAACATCCGATCCTCACAGAGAGGCACCCGAGACTTAGACAACTTAGCACCGGACCTTACGATCACTTGAGCACAGAGACACTTCTAAATCATCCACGTTGCATTCCTCTTAATAGTACGGCACGCCTATAACTAGACACTCTATCTAGTTACCTTTGACGCCGCACACGATCAATCCCCTTTGGGGTCTTTATGATCTTCAATCATACTTCATTTCCCCGGGATTGTCACATTGCTCTCTCTTGAAGTCCTCATGATTTACGATCATCTTCTCTTCAAGATCGTCACACAGCTCTACTTCTCTTTTACCGGATCATCACCCGGCTCTCACAATATCTTGTTCATCTCCTCTTGATGAACATTCTTTTCTTTCCTTCTCAACGGGATCTCCTCTTGACGTTCATCACCTCATGATGTCGTCCTTGTCCCGTTTCTTTATCTTAACCATCATTGGACCTAACCTGGCTCAATCATCACTTATGAAAATAGTTAGTCCAAGATGCATAGTTGTCTCAATCATCCTTGCACTCAATTAACACATAATGAATGCCTCCATAATGATTGAGCACAACCTAAATCGATTTAAATGAATAATTGTATTTGTGTCTTAAGTATATTGATGCAACTAATGCTTCGTTATACTCAAGAACTATCGATTATCCTTAATCGATCACAAGAACACCATCAACTCATGATGCAATGTTCTTTGATTATTAAGAGATAAACGACCTCAATTTAAATCTTCATTTAAATTGATATGAGTATACAATAACTACACAGGTTTTCATATACTCATGTTGATGGAAAGTAATGATCCATCATATGTGGAATGTATGGAAATGATCGTTACTCTAAGCCATCAACTATAAGATAAACTCCACAAAGATATGTGCATACATATAATTGATATTGATTCAATATGCACGTATCCAATTTTATTTCTTTGGAGCATATCCTATGATACCATGAGTATACTACAACTATGCATGTTAAATGTATACTCAAAGATCTAGTTTCAATGTCTTGATCCTTTATATGTTGTAATGAGGAATAGATCAATGCAATGAAACATTAAGTTAGAGTGTGAACTCCCCCTAAATGTGTGCATCCATGTAATATATGGATTGGGAAACATGATGCACAGTTTTTGGTTAAAGCAGTGGAGAAATTCATACTTCAACTTAAATCCTAAGTATGCAATAAAATAATGAACATTGATACAATGCATACCTTGGGTTTTCCATTTTCTATCCAAATGTGAGGCTACTAAACATAAGCTCAATAAATATGTTAGTCTCATTAACAATTAGTTTTGTCAATGATCATCAATCACCAAAACCAACTTAATGGACATCAATCACCAAAACCAACTTAATGGATTTGTCTCATATTAAGATTTGTCATTAATCACCAAAACCAACTTAATGGATCAACCTAATGGAGGTTGTACTTACAAGGAGAGGGAGAGGAGGCACGCCCTCGGGGAGAGGGGAAGGAGGCAGTGGCGCTAGGGCATGGAGATGGGCTATGCTAGGAGAAGCGAAGGAGACGAGCGTGTGAGGAAAGGCGGGGGGAGGCGGCGCGCCCCACGAGGAGAGGGGGAGGAGCCGGCGCGCCCCGTGGGGAGAGGAGAAGGAGGAGGCGGCGCTAGGGCATGAAGCGAAGGAGACGAACGAGTTTCATCTATTCGTGATGGACGAACGGGTTTCATCTATTCACGATGGACGGAGAGAGCTGTCCTGTTTTGCTACGGTGGAATGGATCCAACTGGGACGGCCCTGTCCCGCTCGATACAACCAAACAAAAAACATATCTGTCCTTGATGGATCCAACCGGGACGCACCAACCAAACACCCCCAAAAACACCACGCAAGAGAAGAGAGGCGAGAGTGACAAGGCGCAAATGCGAGTAATCATTGCAGCAAAACACCACTCATCTTTCTTAGTTGGCTTTATATATATTTTTTCTCCTTAGATGGCTCCTTTTCCTTAGTCAGGAAGTAGCTCCTAGAGAAACCCGACTCCTCGTCGTCGTCCTCGGAACCGGAGCTGCCCGCTGTCGCGTGGCCGCCTCCCGGAGCCATCGAATTTCGCGTCCTCCGCCGCAAGGATCGAGTGGCCTACGAGTAGGACGAGAGGACTGAGGCGCCACCGCACCAGACTCGCGCACAGGACTGGAGGACGCTTCACGCTTAGCTCCGTAGGGTTATGGTTTGGTGGGTTGTTGGGCCGTGCTAGGCAGTTGGGCTGATGGCGATGGAGTATTGAACAATATATGTCAGTATTTTGGTTAGAAGCTGTTCGTGTTGGATTTTCTCGGGCTTAGATGCTAAAAAAATTAAAGTCTAAAACAAGTGGTTTTTAACTAGGTTTTTTTTAAAGCTACAAATATTTTATATAATTAAAAGCCAAAATCTATCGGAGATATGATTTTTTGGGTCATCGAGGATTGATTTTAGACCAAGAAAATTGATTTTTTGGCTTATCGAGGATTGATTTTAACTAAGTTTTTTTTTTAAGTTTTAACCTCCTTTCCTCTGGATTCTAGACAGGTGTCGCATGCACACACCGGAGGCATGAGCAGCTAATCTCGTGCGTGCGTCTGTGAGAGCCTTTTTGATGCCCTTCTTCTGCTTCTTTTTCCCCCTCTCCCCTTGAATTGAATCTACAGTATCTTTTGACCTTCTTTTTGGGCAGTTTGTTGCATCTATGAGAGAACTTAGCATTGTGGAGTGAGACCTTGGGGGTTAGGTGTGTGACTGACTGTCCTTTTTCCACATGTATTTGGAGGGGAATGTGTGGCAGATTGGTCACTGATAGCAGCTAGAAAGGCATCCATGCAACCAAGCACAAACCATACCCTCCTTTATGTTCCTTTTCCTCTTTTGAGACCTGGTAATCATAGTATTCTTGATAAGTTGATACAGTGTTTGTACTTTCTACTAGTGTTAGTCTAAAATTTGCAAATATATTAGGATACACAAACAAAGATGAGTATATGAGTGTGCACTGTAGCTTGGGCTTTACCAACCGAAAAATATAGTAGAAGTATTGTACTAAATAAAATAGTACGGTATTTATCTAGGAAACAAGCTGTGCATCTGAGATCCCACATACTACTTCATCCGATTGGGATCCTCTGCCTTTGCTACTCAAAATGCACGGTGTAGAGAACCGAGCTTAGCTCAGTTGGTTGGGGGCGCGGTTGTGTGGTGGGGTGTGTGTGTGAGAGAGAGAGAGATGTGTGTGCGTTTGTAGTCCGGCTGTTGTTCTCTTCTTCTTTAATGAAATGCCAGAGCTCCTGGCCAAATTTTCAAAAAAAATGCACGGTGTATTTTGACCTGCATTTTGAGTAGCAAAGGATAAAAAAATTTGAAAAAAAAAATCAAATTGCTATAGTATTTTTTTAAAAAAAATCTAGTTTAAAAATATAAATTTCAATCAAAATATCCAAAATTTCAATGAAATTTACCAAAATCTCGAATATTGTAGCAATTTGATTTTTCCCCTAAATTTTATTAGCCTTTGCTACTCAAAATGCACCCCAGCACCTAGTATGCTGCGAATGCCACCAAAAAGGATACTACCAGCAACCAAATCACATAATTAACAATAAATTATAGCACCTACACTAATAGCTTAAACAAAATTTCGGCAGCATGTACTTTGTTTTTCCATGAGTTTTAGCATACATAATAGAGACCTAGCAAGATACCATAAACGAAGGCAATTCTAACATGGTAACTAAAAGATTTCAGCAATAATTCAAATCCAAATCACAATTTAACCATCACATAACCAATAAGGAATAAACATTTGCTCATGACATCCAACGAGGCAAATAAACTATAACTTAAGTCAATATGGTGAAATTGAAGGGAATATGCCCGAGAGGCAATAATAAATTGTTTATTATCATATTCCATGTTTATAATAGATGTTTATTTCTCATGCTAAAATTGTATTAATCAGAAACGTTAATACATGTGTGTTTAATAAACAAAAAGGTTCCTAGTAAAGCCTCTTTTTAAACTAGCTCGTTGATTAACTGATGATCAAGGTTTCCTGATCATGAACATTGGATGTTATTAATAACGGGGTCATGTCATTAGAAGAATGATGTGATGAACACACACCCAAGTTGGTATAGCAAATACGATCAAGTCATTTAGTTTGTTCTTTGTCAGATCAAACACATTCGAAATAGCTCTTTTCCTTAGACCATGAGATGATGTCAATCACTAATTCCTAAGAGTACTTTGATGACATCAAACGTCACTCCGTAACACGGTGACTATAAAGATGGATTTGGGTACTATGAAAGTATTAGTTGAGGCTCATGCATCAAGAGTGGGATTTGTCCATCCGGATGACGGAGAGATATACTGGGCCCTCTCGGTGATATCACATTGACATCGCTTGCAAGCATGTGACTAGGTCACAAGAATGTTATATCACTAACGAGTAAAGAGTACTTGTCGGTAACGGATCGAACTAGGTATAGTTGATACCGATGATCGGATCCCTGACAAGTAAAATATCGTGAGACAAAAGGAATTGGTTATGTCGTTTTACGGTTTACGCGATCACTAGTTCATCGTTGAGTGAATGGGAGTCATTATGGATCTCCGTATCCCGCTGATGATTATTGATCCGAGAGGAGTCTCAATCATGTCCATTTTATTCACGAACCGTAGGGTGACACACTTAAGGTTCATCGATGCATTTGAGTGGATACGAAACACCGGAGAAAAATATGGACAAGATAGGATCGCTTTGAGTATCGCCTAATAGTTTCGGGATATCGAATAGTTAAAGGGGGTATATGTTAATGTTTGTTAATTAAAAGAATTAACAAATATTAAATCTGAAATAAAAATGTTTATGGGAGAAAACCTTTCATTTTCTTGAGTGGGGTTTTAATGGAAATCAAAGTGGTTAATTTGTGAGTGGAGAGATCACTCACATGAAGAGAGGGAGGGCAAGGGGCAGCCCCCCCATGCGCCGGCCACCCCACCCCGTGGCATGCCTCCTCCTCCTCCTATAAAAGGGAGGGAGGAGCTCCTCTCTTTGGTGTTCATCCATGACCCTTTGGTTGGTCCATTCTCCCTCCTCCTGCTGATCCGTTTTTCGAGCTGTGGCTTAAGCGAAGCGCTGCTGAAATTATTTCTTCACCACCACCACCACTAAGTCAGAGTGTTGTTGGAGTTTTCCGGGATCCACTACTTCCGCTGCCTACCGAACGAGGGATTGGAGGTCATCGTTGATCCGTACGTGTGACCAAGTACGGAGGCGCTGCCATTTGTGGCGCTCATCTTCGCGACTTCGAAGTCGGGAGTGTACCTCTACATCAACCACGTTTGTTTGCGGGAACGTTATTCCCGCTTTCGGTCTACGAGGGTGAGTCCTTCTGAAACCGTTTACTTGCATCTCCTAGATATGATCTTGGTGTTTGGTTGCAATCGTAGGAAAAATTTTTGTTTTCCATGCTACGAAACCCTTCAGTGGTATCAGAGCCGTGTCTATGCGTAGATGTTTTGTACGGTTTAAAACACATGTGGATGTGGGCGTTGATGATCATGTTATTGCATACTTTCGTGTATTTTGGATCATGGTGGCATAGTGGGATTTGAAGCGGCCCGGACTAACCTTACATGTCCTCGCACATGAGACTTGTTCCACGCTTGACATGCAACTAGTATTGCATAAGTGGCTTTATGGTGTCGATTTCTCCCACTATAGTCATGATCTAATTTACAACGGTTTGCTAATAATGTTTTTATCACCGCTGTGGTTCTTGTTCGTAGGTAAGAATAGTTTTTCCTAGAAAGCCCAAAACCACGTAAAATATGCAAAAATAAATTAGAGGCGTCTAACTTGTTTTTGTGGCTTGTGATGTGATATGGTCATTGATACAAAGATTGTTGTATGAAATGAAATTTATTGTAAATTTAAACAACCGGCAGGAGCCATTTGGTTGTTTTTCTTTTATGGCCTGCGTGCTAAATATATGTCCATGTGATATATTGTAATGGAGGAAGACAATCAAGATGGCAGCATCATGGACCTTGGTGCCATGCCTGGAATGATGGAGATCATACCATGTCGCACAAGATGGAGATCAAGTCTTTGAAAGGACCATATCATATCACTTTATTCATGCATGTGATGTTAATCCTTTTATGCATCTTATTTTGCTTGATTATGATCACGTCGATAGCACTATAAGATGATCCCTCCAAATTAATATCAAGATAATAATGTGTTCTTCCATAGTATGCACCGTTAAGAAAGTTAAATGCTTCAAGCACCACGTGATGATCGGGTGTGATAGACTCTACGTTCGCATACAACGGGTGTAAGCCAGATTTACACATGCAAATACTTTGGTTCTACTTGGCGAGCCTAGCATGTACAGACATGGCCTCTAACACGAACCGAAAGGTAAAGCATGAGTCATATGGATGATATGATGAACATATTGATGTTCGCCTTTGAAACTATGCCGCCTCACGTGATGATCGGTTTTGGTATAGTGAATTTGGTTCATGTAATCACTAAAAATGACTAGAGGGATGTTGTTTTTGAGTGGGAGTTCTCGTATTAATTTTGAATTAACATTGAACTTAATCTATTATGAACTTAGTCTAAATAACTTTGCAAATATGTTGTAGATGGCACCCCTATTTTCAATTTCAATCTGCTCATGGAGAAAGAGAAACTAGCCACCAATGGTAGCAACTTTACCAATGGGGCCCTTAACTCGAGGATTCTCCTCGGGCTGCTCAAAGGAGCTATGTGCTAGAAGCACCGCTAGGTGACCCGCCTACCGATGATGCCCCGAGGAGGAGAAAAATGTTTTCTTGACTCGCAAGGAGGACCACAGCTTAGTTCAATGCGGCATTTTGTATGGCCTTGAGCCTCGAGCCGCGAAAACGCTTTGAGCACAAAGAATGCTTTTGATACAATGAGGGAGTTGAAAATGATCTTCGACACCCATGCCGCAAGATGAGAGTTATGAAGCTTGAGAAAAGTTCTTTAGCCGCATGATGGAGGAAAACACTCCGTTAGTGAGCACGTACTCAAAATGTCTGGCACGCCGATAAACTCATAGCTTTGGGAATAACGATCCCCATTGAGCTAGGAATTCATCGTGTTCTCGATCCTACGCCACCAAGCTACAAGAGCTTTGTGATGAACTACAACATGCAGGGCATGAAGAAGTCTCTCCCGAACTTCACAATGCTAAAAGCTATTGAAGTGGAGATCAAGAAGGAACATCAAGTGTTGATGGTCCAAAAGACTATCGATTTCAAGAAGAAAGGTAAGTCTAAGGGAAACTTCAAGAAGAAGGGCAAGTCTGTTGCTACATCTCGAGAAGAAGACCAAGGCTGGCCCTAAGTCGAGATCTTGAATGTTTTTATTGCAAGGGCACTGAGCACTTGAAGCGCAATCGCCCAAAATATCTCGGGCCGATAAGAAGGACGGAAAGTTAGCAAAGGTATATATGATATACATGTTATTGATGTGTACCTTACTAGTACTCGCAGTAGTGCCTGGTATTTGATACCGTTCGGTTGCTAACATATGTAACTCGAAAGCAGAGCTAAGGAATAGCGACAACTAGCAAGGGATGAGGTAATGATGCGGCGTCGGCAATGGATCAAAAGTTGATGTGATCGCCGTCGGGACGCTACCTATCCAATTACCATCGATTAGTTATAAACCTAAATAATTGTTATTTAGTGCCTGCGTTGAGCATGAACATCATATCTGGATCTTGTTTAATGCGAGACGGTTATTCATTCAAGTCGAGAACAATGGTTGTTCAATTTATATGAATAATATCTTTTATGGTCATGCACCGAAAGAATGGTTTGTTTATTTTGAATCTTGATAATAGTACACATGTTCATAATGTGAATGCCAAAAGAATTAAGTTGAATGATGATATTGCTGCATATATGTGGCATTGCCGCTTATGTCATATTGGTGTTAAACGCATGAAGAAGCTCCATTCTGATGGACTACTAGAATCACTTGATTATGAATCATTTGAGACATGTGAACCATGCCTCATGGGCAAGATGACTAGAACCCCGTTTTTCGGTACAATGGAGCGGGCAACCGACTTATTGGAAATCATACATACCGATGTGTGTGGTCCAATGAGTGTGTCGTAGCGTGGTGGATATCGTTACTTCGTTACTTTCACGGATGATTTGAGTAGATATGGATATATTTACTTAATGAAACACAAGTCTGAAACATTTGAAAAGTTCAAAGAATTTCAGAGTGAAGTAGAAAATCATCGTAACAAAAGATCAAATTTCTACGATCTGATCGTGGAGGAGAGTATCTTAGTTACGAGTTTGGCACACACATGAAACAATGTGGAATAGTTTCACAACTCACTCCTATTTGGAACACCACAACAGAATGGTGTATCCGAGCGCCGTAATCGTACTTTATTGGATATGGTTCGATCTATGATGTCCCTTACAGATTTGCCACTTTCATTTTGGGGTCATGCACTAGAAACAAACATTCACTTTAAATAGGGCACCATCTAAATCCGTTGAAATGACACCGTATGAATTATGGTTTGGCAACAAACCTAAGTCATCATTTCTAAAAGTTTGGGGATGCGATGTTTATGTGAAGAAACTTCAACCTGATAAACTCGAACCCAAAGCGGAAAAATGCGTCTTCATAGGATACCCTAAAGAAACAATTGGGTACACCTTCTATCACAGATCCGAGGGCAAGGTTTTCGTTGCCAAGAATGGATCCTTTTGGAAAAAGAGTTTCTCTCGAAAGGTGTGAGTAGTAGGAAGGTAGAACTTCGACGAGGTTGTTGAACCTTCTCTTCATGGAATGGCAAGTGCAGCAGCGCGGAAGTTGTTTCGGAGTTGACTTCACCAAATGAAGAGGGAACTAATGATAAGGATCATGAAACTCCGAAAGAGAACACTACCGCACCTCGCAGTCAACAAGAGCGCATATCTTCCTCGACTTTTATGTTCCTACTATGAATGTCATGGTAGTTGAGAATAATGACCCTGCGACGTATGATGAAGCGATGATGAGCCCAGATTCCGACAAATGGCTAGAAGCCATGAAATCCAAATGGGATCCATGTATGAAAACCAAGTATGGACTTTGGTGGACCTACCCAATGACCGTAAGGTCGTTGAGAACAAATGGATTTTCAAAAGAAAATAGACGCTGATGGTAATGTGACCGTCTATAAAGCTCGACTTGTCGCAAAGGGTTTTCGACAAATTCAAGGAGTTGACTACGATGAGACTTTCTCACCGTAGCGATGCTAAAGTCTGTTAGGATTATGTTAGCAATTGCTGCATTTTTCGATTATGAAATCTGGCGGATGGATGTCAAAAGCTGCGTTCCTTAATGGAAACATTGAGGAAGAGTTGTATATGATACAACCCAAAGGTTTTGTTGATCCTAAGGATGCTAATAAGGTATGCAAACTTCAGCGATCCATTTATGGACTGAAGCAAGCATCACGAAGTTGGAATCTCCGTTTTGATGAGGTAATCAAAGGTTTTGGATTTGTCCAAACTTACGGAGAATCTTGTGTTTACAAGAAAGTGAGTGGGAGCTCTATAGCATTTCTGATATTATATGTGGATGACATATTGTTGATAGGAAATGATATAGAACTTTTGAAAAGTGTAAAAGATTACTTAAACAGTAAGTTTTCAATGAAGGACCTTGGTGAAGCGGCATATATTTTAGGCATCAAAATCTATAGAGATAGATCGAGACGCTTAATTGGGCTATCACAAAGTACATATCTTGACAAGATTCTAAAGAAGTTTAGAATGGACGAAAGTAAGAAAGGGTTCTTACCTATTGTCGACGATTGGAGAACGGGCTCCCGCCGAGCTTACTTGTTGAACGAGGGATCAACCAAAGCCCCTTTCTGCCAAAGGTTGTAGCATCGAAGACGCGGAAGATGGTCCGTTAGAACAGACAGGAACACAAGGATTTTATCCTGGTTCAGGCCTCTCATGATCGAGATAATAGCCCTACATCCAGTCGCCTGGTGGCGTTTTTCTCTATTGAAATGATGGATACCAATACATGGATCTCACCCCGGGATCCCCCTTCACGTGTGTTTTCGGGGGGATTAAATACAGAGCCTCACGCTGTACACAAGGTAACCACCCCCTAGATTTACGCCACGTTTCCATAACCGTAGTGCCCACGATCCGGGGCCCTTGATCTGCGCAATTAATTTGAATTTGTGGTGGATTGATTGCCATCTTTCTTTCTAGTGGCATGACCGGGTCCCCGACCATCCACCCGGTAATGGCGTGGCCTTCACGAGCATGGTTGCTCGTGATCGTCCCATATAGTCATAGGCGAATGGGTAGACACACATGCTCGGGAGTTATGTTGCTCGGATGGTTTCCCGAGCATCTTCTGCTGTCTTTATCTGGTCGGTAGCTTCAGGATCTTCCGGGGTACAACGGTCTTTTATCGATAGTCAATCCCCAGCGGCTTGAGAATGCTTGGGGCTCGCTCGGGTATCGCATCCGAGCTCATGGTTGGGAGTTGCCCTACCGTCAGGCGTAATGGTCCTTATAGAAAATAGTCCAATCCTCGGCTACCTAGTCCCCGAGGCTCAAGTGAGATGGGTTATCTCCTTGAGACTGAGAAGTCCAAGGAGGGATTGAATTCTTGATGGTGAAGCACCTACCTCAGCAGCTGGGCATGAAATGACCAGGAAAAAGATTTGACAGATGAGGCAGGCCCACGCTATCACATCCCGAGCGAATCATGCTCGGGGAAAAAGGTCGGCACAAGCTGCACCGAGAGGGAAAATAAAACGCGATCGAACCTCGTCCCGAGTATGGATCAGATGCCCAGGGAAAAGGTAACTAGCAGACTGTGAAAAAACACATGCTGCCGCATCCCATGCATGGATCAGATGCACAAGGGAAAGGTAACTAGCAGACTGTGAAAAAACACATGCTGCCGCATCCCATGCATGTATCAGATGCACAGGGGAAAGGTAACTAGCAGACTGTGAAAAAACACATGTTGCCGCATCCCAAGCATGGGTCTAATGCTCGAGGAACTCGAGCACGAGCCAGGCTCGAGCTGTCGCATCCTGGACATGGACCAGACGTCCAGGGAAATGTAACTAGCAGACTGTGAAAAAACACATGCTGCCGCATCCCATGCATGGATCAGATGCACAGGGGAACTAGGCATGGATCAGACGCCTAGGCTACTAGCAGATTGCGAGCGGACTCACATTGCCACATCCCGAGCATGGGTCTAATGCTCGAGGAACTGACAGACGAGCCAGGCTCGAGCTGCCGCATCCTGGACATGGACCAGACGTCCAGGGAAATAAACTGTGAGGACCTGTGCTCAAACGCAGAGCATGCTCGGCGCAGAACACAAACCGTCTCCGAGCGTAACGCGTGCTCGGAGGAACAGACTCGCGCCCGAGCGCAGTACGTGCCCGGCGCGGAACAGGAACAGTCCCCGAGCGAAACGCGTGCTCGGAGGGAGAGACTCGCGCCAGAGCGAAGTGCGTGCTCGGCGCGGAACAGGAACAGTCCCCGAGCGAAACGCGTGCTCGGAGGGAGAGACTCGCGCCCGAGCCGGCACGTGCTCGGCGCGAACACGACTAGTCCCCGAGCGAAAGCAGCGTGCTCGAGGGGAGAGACTCGCGCCGAGCCGGCGTGCGTGCTCGGCGCGCGAACACGACTAGTCCCCGAGCGAAACGCTGCGTTTCGGAGGAGAGACTCGCGCCCGAGCCGGCGCGTGCTCGGGCGCGAACAGAACAGTCCCCGAGCGAAACGCTGCTCGGAGGGGAGAGACTTCGCGCCGAGCCGGCACGTGCCCGGCGCGAACAGAACAGCTTCCGAGCGAAACGCTGCGTGCTCGGAGGGAGAGACTTCGCGCCGAGCCGGCACGTGCCCGGCGCGAACAGAATGGCCCCGAGCCAAACGCTGCGTTTCGGAGGAGAGACTCGCGCCCGAGCCGGCGCGCGTGCTCGGGCGCGAACACGACTAGTCCCCGAGCCGAAACGCGTGCTCGGAGGAGAGACTCGCGCCGAGCCGGCGCGTGCTCGCGCGAACAGAACAGTCCCCGAGCGAAACGCTGCTCGAGGAGAGACTCGCGCCGGCGCACGCGTTCGGCGCGAACAGAACAGCCTCGAGCGAAACGCGTGCTCGGAGGAGAGACTCGCGCCGAGCCGGCACGTGCCCGGCGCGAACAGAATCCTCGAGCGAAACGCTGCTCGGAGGAGAGACTCGCGCCCGAGCCGGCACGCGCGGCCGAACAGAATCCCGAGCCGAACGCTGCTCGAGGAGAGACTCGCGCCCGAGCCGAAGGGCGCGTGCTCGGCGCGGAACAGACCTCCCCCCGAGCAAACGCTGCTCGGAGGGAGAGACTCGCGCCCGAGCCGGCACGTGCCGGCGCGAACAGAACAGCCTCGAGCCGAAACGCTGCTCGAGGGAGAGACTCGCGCCGAGCGGCGCGTGCTCGGGCGCGAACACGACTAGTCCCCGAGCCGAAACGCTTGCTCGGAGGGAGAGACTCGCGCTCGAGCCGGGCACGTGCCCGGGCGCGAACAGAAATACCTCGAGCCGAAACGCTGCGGCTCGGAGGGAGAGACTTCGCGCCGAGCCGGCGCGTGCTCGGCGCGAACACGACTAGTCCCCGAGCCAAACGCTGCGTGCTCGAGGGGAGAGACTCGCGCCCGAGCCGGGCACGTGCCCGGCCGCGAACAGAAACAGTCCCGAGCCGAACGCTGCTCGAGGGAGAGACTCGCGCCGAGCCGGCGCGTGCTCGGCGCGAACACGACTAGTCCCCGAGCCAAACGCTGCGTGCTCGAGGGAGAGACTCGCGCCCGAGCCGGCGCACGTGCCCGGGCGCGAACAGAATCCCCTCGAGCCGAAACGCTGCGTTTCGAGGGAGAGACTCGCGCCGAGCCGGCACGTGCCCGGCGCGAACAGAACAGTTCCCGAGCCGAACGCGTGCTCGGAGGGAGAGACTCGCGCCGAGCCGGCACGTGCCCTGCCGCGAACAGAACAGTCCCCGAGCCGAAACGCTGCGTTTCGGAGGGGAGAGACTCGCGCCCGAGCCGAAGTGCGTGCTTTCGGCGCGAACACGACTAGTCCCCGAGCCAAACGTGCTCGAGGGGAGAGACTCGCGCCGAGCCGGCGCGTGCTCGGGCGCGAACAGAACAGTCCGAGCCGAAACGCTGCTCGGAGGGAGAGACTCGCGCTCGAGCCGGCACGTGTCTCGCGCGAACAGAACAGTCCCCGAGCGAAACGCGTGCTCGGAGGGAGAGACTCGCGCCGAGCCGGCGCGTGCTCGGCGCGCGAACACGACTAGTCCCCGAGCCGAAACGCTGCGTGCCGGAGGGGAGAGACTCGCGCCCGAGCCGGCGCGTGCTCGGCGCGAACAGAACAGTCCCCGAGCCGAAACGCTGCTCGGAGGAGAGACTTCGCGCCCGGCGAAGTGCGTGCTCGGCGCGAACACGACTAGTCCCCGAGCCGAAACGCGTGCTCGGATGGAGAGACTTCGCGCCCGAGCCGGCGCGTGCTCGGGCGCGGAACACGACTAGTCCCCGAGCGAAACGCTGCGTTTCTCGGATGGAGAGACTCGCGCCGAGCCGGCGCGTGCCGGGCGCTGAACACGACTAGTCCCCGAGCGAAACGCTGCGTGCTGAGGGGAGAGACTCGCGCCCGAGCCGGCGCGTGCTCGGGCGCGAACACGACTAGTCCCCGAGCGAAACGCTGCGTTTCGGAGGGGAGAGACTCGCGCCCGAGCCGGCGCGCGTGCCCGGCGCGAACAGAATAGCCTCGAGCGAAACGCATGCTCGGAGGGAGAGACTCGCGCCCGAGCGTGCTGCCTGCTCGGCGCGGAACACCGGCCGTCTCTGAGCGAAACACGTGCTCGGAGGAATAAGAGCGATTTTCGAGATATAACAAGATCAATTCCCGAGTGCAATGCCCGTCCGATGTGAAGAAACACACGTCCGAACTAAAAATTTACTCAGTGCAGATTCGAGCGAAAAGCCTGCTTGGGCAAGAGGATGAAATTTGCGCCCGAGCGAAGAACTTGCTCGGCGCGAAACAGAAACGACTCGCCTAAGCACTGTTTGCTTGAGGTAACGAACTTTTCTTTTTTACGCATCTTACCTTATCATAAGTTGTGCAGTATCGGTCATCAGATGTGGAAGATGACGTCTTCGGGATTCCTTTGGCAAAGAATACGTCGGTCCCCACGGACGGCGCCAGCTGTCGACGATTGGAGAACGGGCTCCCGCCGAGCTTACTTGTTGAACGAGGGATCAACCAAAGCCCCTTTCTGCCAAAGGTTGTAGCATCGAAGACGCGGAAGATGGTCCGTTAGGAATGCATAGAACACAAGGATTTTATCCTGGTTCAGGCCTCTCATGATCGAGATAATAGCCCTACATCCACGCTGGTGGCGTTTTTCTCTATTGAAATGATGGATACCAATACATGGATCTCACCCCGGGATCCCCCTTCACGTGTGTTTTCGGGGGGATTAAATACAGAGCCTCACGCTGTACACAAGGTAACCACCCCCTAGATTTACGCCACGTTTCCATAATCAGAGTGCCCACGATCCTGGGCCCTTGATCTGCGCAATTAATTTGAATTTGTGGTGGATTGATTGCCATCTTTCTTTCTAGTGGCATGACCGGGTCCCCGACCATCCACCCGGGTAACGGCGTGGCCTTCACGAGCATGGTTGCTCGTGATCGTCCGGTATAGTCATAGGCGAATGGGTAGACACACATGCTCGGGAGTTATGTTGCTCGGATGGTTTCCCGAGCATCTTCTGGTGCCGCATTTGGCCGGTAGCTTCAGGATCTTCTGGGGGTACAACGGTCTTTTATCAGATAGTCAATCCCCGACAGCTTGAGAATGCTTGGGGCTCGCGCTCGGGTATCGCATCCGAGCTCATGGTTGGGAGTTGCCCGGCCGTCGGGGCAGAATGGTCCTTATAGAAAATAGTCCAATCCCCGACACCTATGATGCAAGGCAAGACGTTGAGTAAGACTCAGAGTCCAGCTACAGCAGAAGATAGAGAAGTAATGAATAAGATTCCCTATGCTTCAGCCATAGGCTCTATCATGTATGCTATGTTGTGTACAAGACCGGATGTGGCACATGCTATTAGTTTGACTAGCGTGTACTGGTCGATCCAGTTTTGAACACTGGACGGCGATCAAGAATATCTTTAAGTACTTAAGAAGAACTAAGGATATGTTTCTCATATATGGTGGTGAAGAAGAGCTCGTCGCAAAGTGTTACGCCGACGCTAGCTTTGATAATCGATCCGGATGACTCTAAGTCTCAATCCGGTTACATTTTTGATATGAATTGAGGTGCAGGGAGCTGGAGAAGTTCCTAGCAATTTGTGGGGGCTTGATCTTCTACAGAGGCGGAATTTTTTGCTGCTTCTGAAGCTGCGAAGGAATCGGTTTGGATGAAGATGTTCATATCCGAACTAGGTGTGGTTCCGAGTGCGTTGGACCCGATGGTTATCTATTGTGACAACAATGGTGCCATAGCCAATGCTAAAGAACCAAGGTCACACAAGAATTCCAAACATATTAAGCGTCGGTTTCACTCCATCCGTGAACATGTCAAGGATGGCGATATAAAGATTTGCAAAGTGCACACGGATCTGAATGTGGCAGACTCGTTGACTAAAGCTCTCCCAAGGGCAAAACATGATCAACACCAGAACTCAATGGGTGTTAGAATCATCACAATGTAATCTAGATTATTGACTCTAGTGCAAGTGGGAGATCAAGGGAATATGCCCGAGAGGCAATAATAAATTGTTTATTATCATATTCCATGTTTATAATAGATGTTTATTTCTCATGCTAAAATTGTATTAATCGTAAACGTTAATACATGTGTGTTTAATAAACAAAAAGGTTCCTAGTAAAGCCTCTTTTAAACTAGCTCGTTGATTAACCGATGATCAAGGTTTCGATCATGAACATTGGATGTTATTAATAACGGGTCATGTCATTAGAAGAATGATGTGATGAACACACACCCAAGTTGGTATAGCAAATACGATCAAGTCATTTAGTTTGTTGTCAGATCAAACACATACGAAATAGCTCTTTTAATTAGACCATGAGATCATGACAATCACTAACTCCGTAAGATTACTTTGATGACATCAAACGTCACTCCGTAACAAGGTGACTATAAAGATGGATTTGGGTACTATGAAAGTATTAGTTGAGGCTCATGCATCAAGAGTGGGATTTGTCCATCCAGATGACTGAGAGATATACTCTGGGCCCTCTCGGTGATATCACATTGACATCGCTTGCAAGCATGTGACTAGGTCACAAGAATGTCATATCACGGAACGAGTAAAGAGTACTTGTCGGTAACGGGATCGAACTAGGTATAGTTGATACTGATGATCGGATCCCGGACAAGTAAAATATCGTGAGACAAAAGGAATTGGTTATGTCGTTTTACGGTTTACGCGATCACTAGTTCATCGTTGAGTGAATGGGAGTCATTATGGATCTCCGTATCCCGCCGATGATTATTGATCCGAGAGGAGTCTCAATCATGTCCATTTTATTCACGAACCGTAGGGTGACACACTTAAGGTTCATCGATGCATTTGAGTGGATACGAAACACCGGAGAAAAATATGGACAAGATAGGATCGCTTTGAGTATCGCTAATAGTTTCGGATATCGGAATAGTTAAAGGGGTATATGTTAATGTTTGTTAATTAAAAGAATTAACAAATATTAAATCTGAAATAAAAATGTTTATGGGAGAAAACCTTTCATTTTCTTGAGTGGGGTTTTAATGGAAATCAAAGTGGTTAATTTGTGAGTGGAGAGATCACTCACATGAAGAGAGGGAGGGCAAGGGGCAGCCCCCATGCGCCGGCCACCCCACCCCTTGGCATGCCTCCTCCTCCTCCTATAAAAGGGAGGGAGGAGCTCCTCTCTTTGGTGTTCATCCATGACCCTTTGGTTGGTCCATTCTCCCTCCTCCTGCTGATCCGGTTTTCGAGCTGTGGCTTAAGCGAAGCGCTGCTGAAATTATTTCTTCACCACCACCACCACTAAGCTGTAGTGTTGTTGGAGTTTTCCGGGGATCCACTACTTCCGCTGCCCCGCTGGAACGAGGGATTGGAGGTCATCGTTGATCCGTACGTGTGACCAAGTACGGAGGCGCTGCCGTTTGTGGCGCTCATCTTCGCGACTTTGAAGTCGGGAGTGTACCTCTACATCAACCACGTTTGTTTGCGGGAACGTTATTCCCGCTTTCGGTCTACGAGGGTGAGTCCTTCTGAAACCGTTTACTTGCATCTCCTAGATATGATCTTGGTGTTTGGTTGCAATCGTAGGAAAAATTTTTGTTTTCCATGCTACGAAACCCTTCAGAAATCACAACTAAGGAAAGGGTCTGAAGTTGATTATTTGCGTGAGGCTAAGTGAAGGCGTGCAACTAGCCCCCTTTCCCACATGCCGAATCCAAGGTACCTAAAAGCAACATCAAACAACAAGCGTGAGTTCATCACTCAGCAAAGTGTATTGCAATGGCATGAAACAATAACAATTAACATACATACGTTATGTCAATCATGAACCATGGGAAACAACTCATAAAACTTCTTCATTAACATCTTCATTCATGCAATGCAATGCACATGTCTCTTTGCTTCGCACATACCGGTATTGCCGAGTGCACACCGACGGGTGTGCACCCTCTTTCCCTTCCATCCCGTGGAGGGTGCCTACTATTAATGACTCGCTCACATTCACAACCGTAGATGGGACTACGAGGTAGATCTTTCGTATTCACTACGTGTGAACACAGAGGCCCGCATCAGAATGGGTTGCCTCTTCCATTATGAATGCACATATGCCATAAACATGAATGAACTTGCACAAATACTCAATATGACAACTGTATAGCCATTAACTAATCATGTTCATCATATCACATGCAAGGAGCAAGCATAGCAAATTAACACATCATGTACTTATATTGCAACTCTACAAATCTAAATGGCCACCAAAGCCCAAAACCATCCCAATACACCTGCCTTCAACCTCGCGAGACGGAGTGGCGAGATGTTGATGGCACTCCCGGGGTCACACCACCTACACATAGGTATAATACACTCAAACACATGCCCACAAAACAACACAAGACCAATCAACTACATCGACTTTGCAACCCACTCCTAAAACCCAAAAACAGCTATCTGTCCAAACGGGACAGCAGACTTCGAAAGACCATAACTTGAGTTTAATAACTCCAAATCGAGCAAACGAATACATTTTTTAGAACTACAGGAAATTTCCCACGTTTTTCTAGGTATACAAAAAGTCTCAATCGGCCTCTAAGTCCCTCTAATCTACAGATGAACACAGACTGTACCATTCACGTCACAGATTGGACAGCGCTCGGTAAAACAGCCATAACTTTTAAACGGCTAAACGGAACTTAGTGATTTTGGTGCCCAATTAAAAGTAATTCGATTATCTACAACTTTCGCAACATCCGGACCCCAAGAAATGAGTCTAAAATTCTCAAATCCACGTTCTAACATAGCACACAAATCTGCCCGTGCAGACTGAAAACAGCCACGAGATTGCAATTGCCTAAACCACATTTCCCCCCAATTCCTCCACAAGAAAACCTCATCTAATCATCTCTAATCACAGCCATCCTAATCCCACATGGAACCCTAGAGCCAACAAAAGAATATTACCTTCCCGAAGAAGAGCGAGATCGACGAACGCGTCTTCTCGCCTCACCTTCAACCCTTCAACCTCGATCCGGGGCAGCATGCGTCGGGCAATCCAAAGGCAAGGATAGTGGGTAAATTTGGGTAAGGGAGGGCACCTTAGGAGGAGGAGTGGAGGCGCCAAGGAGGAAGGAAGGGCGCCGCAATGGGGGAGGGAAGGAGGAGGCGCAAGGGGAGTGGAGGGCTGCTGTTTTCTGCACTAAGGAGGAAGAGAGAGGGGCAGCCAAAGGGGGTGGGAGGCGGCTAGGAGGAGGGTGGGGGCGTCCTAGGGTTTGGGGGAGGGGAGTTCCCCCCTCCAGGCCCAAAAAGGCTAGCCAGAAGGCCTAGAATTGGCCCATGACTGAAAAACACCTCTAAAAATTCAGAATTTCTCCCTAAAGATTAGATTTTACCTCTAAAGTTCTCCTGGAATATTACATTCTCCCCCCGTTAACAGAATGCGACCTCGAATTCTAAGCACACCACAACGCGGTAACAAACAAATCAAAGGAAGATAACATTGCTAAACATACTCGGAGCAAACAACTTTGGATGCTTCTCGCGCATGCGAGATTCCAATTCCCAAGTGATAGGATAAATTCCCAACCAGACTAAGAACGAAAACGGTCCGACGCTTCTCATTCTAAACATTCCTTAGCACTAAAGTGTCTGATCCTTTTAACTAATGCTACTCTCTAGTAGAACACAATACCAACCTCTAACTCCAAGTCTAAATCCCTCTTCAGCTCCCTCATGCAATTGTGATTTCCCACCTCAACCTCTCTACTGTGGTTCATCACACTCAAGACAACATAAACAATATGAAACACTTCACTATAATAAGCTCCTAACCATTATTCAACAAAACACCCGTACAAACCGCTTGAACATCTCAGTTCCAACTTGAACCCCAAAGAATTAAGGCACCAATTTTCATCTCTTACAACTTATTGACCTCTTAACCAAGTGACCATTAACATCGAGAGGAATATCCCACTATGGCCCAATTCTTCTTCCACCACCAACCCACAATAAAACTTTTACCCTATCTTCTTTCAAGCCCATCTCGCACCAAAAGACAACTACCAAAGATACATATTCACAACAGAATACTTCACTTTAGCTTGTCATAACATTAGCTGTACTCCAAGTGGTTCACCGTTACAGCTTAAACAAGCACTTCCAAAGCACATAAACACTAAACGGTCCTCTCAAGGAGGTTTTGGACTGAAACACGCACGAACCCCCACTAATCTCCACTCTTAAACTATTTAAGATCAACCACAACAACACCTAGGAACTTAGGTCATTAACAACCCACACTAGATTTCTCTTTCTAAGGTCTCACCCTGACATTCTTCCACTCAAAGAACAAGGACAAAAGTATAATCCTTTAATACACTCAACCCCCCGGCATCTAGTATGCCTTGGCTTCTTCGCAAAACGCAAAACCCCGTCATCTAGTATGCCCTGGATGTCACCAAACATAGAATAATTTCCTATCCGGTATCAATAGGGAGAGCGAAACGCAAAACGGGGACTGAGCGGGAGCTTCTTCGCATACACGGGCACGTGGAGGGGCGAACAGGAGGGCGAGAATGATCGAGAAGAAGGCGAGATGTCCATGACGGGAGCGTGGCTGGAGCCGAGCGAGAAAACAAAATTCGCGGAGGGGCTTCTTGCAGAGCTAGCAAACAGGACGATCGACACGTGGGTATCGGGACATTCAAGGAAGCCTTTCGGCTTTGTTTTATGGAGTATTACTGAAAGTAGAATTACAGTATCAGCTGTGCAATCTAGTCTTTTTGACCTGCAGGCTGTAATTACTAATTATCAGACATCAAAGTAGCTAGAGTTGTTCTCCTGGTGTCGTGTTTCTGGAAACCAATATTGACAGAAAACAACCCAAAACTAAGCTGATGAAGTAGCGATTGGGTCTGTCTTTGTTACTCAAAATGCAGGTGTCCATTCTTCGTTGCGCATGCGTCCGCTTCCGTCTCCGGAAGATACCAGTGCTCGCCTCTCGACCTTCAGGTCCGCCTCGCCATAGGCCCATATCCCGTGCTGCCGCCTCCTTTCTTGCGTGGTAAAACCCATCTTTTAACTCCTCGCCGCACCGATCTTTTCCTTCTCCACTCTCTTGAATTCCCCTTCCGAAACCCTAACCCCAAATCCGCCGCTCCCCGCCTCAGCCCCCACCCATGGCCACCGCCGATGCCGCCGAGGTCGAGCGGCTCTACGAGCTCGGCGAGCGCCTCTCTTCGGCGAAGGACAAGTCCCAGGTGCGCTTCCCTCCCCTGCCGCCGCACATTTTCGCTGGGTTCGATCTAGGGTTATGACGGGGGTTTATGTCTGGGGCTTCCAGCACGCGGCGGACTACGAGGTGATCATAGCGGCGGTGAAGGGGCAGAGCGTGAAGGCGAAGCAGCTGGCGGCGCAGCTCATCCCCCGCTTCTTCCGTAGCTTCCCGGCCCTTGGCACGCGCGCCATGGAGGCCATGTTCGACCTCATCGACATGGAGGAGCTCGCGGTCTGTGTTCTCTCTGCTTAGTTAATGTTAGCCGTTTTCATACCAGGCTAGCTCGACAAGTTTATTGGTGGAAGCATTAGGTGAGAGTGGGCAAACTGGATGACCAGCATTTTTGCGTTAAATTGGTCTTTGATTCAGAGTTACTCTGCGGAAAACTAAAAATTTGTGTGTTAAAGCTGGTTCGGGTTTTTGTTGTGTAGGCAACTCAGTTGGGCTACTGAATTTGGTAAAAATCTGTAAAATTTTCTGCCTCATTGTTTGTTTATAGGATTTTTTTTTTTTGCCGTTGCTGACATTTAACTCTCTCCCTAAGAGACGTGCAAGTAGAATAACTTAGGTTTACATGCACCGAGATACTGTCTGAAATTCACTCCTTCATATCTAAGATGGTCACCCCTTCAGTAAACCTAGAAAATTCTTTCCCAACTTTAAGCTGATTCTTAACTGGCTAAGCTGTCTATCCTACAATGCATTGTTGCCACTTAAACCAAAAAACGTGGTGTAGTAAATATTACATTGGTTTCTCTTGCCAGAATCTACAATTGGTTCCGAACAATACCTGCATTGGAAAGATGAGGTTATTTTGTAATTAGGGAAAAGGGACACATAAGGGACACATTGAACTTTGGTGGTAGGTTATCACATGGAACAATGAATGATTTGTATCAATTTTGATGTCCACTTGCTTTCCAGTAATCATATAAGGCCTAATGTTTCCATGCTGTATAAATGTACGTACTGAATGTGACAAAGTGATCTATGATTTCTCTGCTTGCCCTATAATGGCTATTTGTTTCATGCTTGTCCCTGATTACTTCAGGTGATCTTAGTCCAAGAATTTAAAATGTCGCTTGGATAGCCAGCGTTTTACACTTGTCAGATAAATGTGTAAAAGCAATGAAAAGATTTTCTCTATTTTTCTTCAGAATAGTTTGCATTTGTTAAAAAGGATGTCATTATTATATTTTCTTTAGAACATTATGAATGCAGTCTATGCATAGAAGGAGAACAATATAAATGCAGCTTATGCAGCAGAAGGTTTCATATGATCCACATGATTAACTCTTGTCGTTAAATATTCTTACAGATCAGAATACAAGCTATTCGTGGGTTTCCACTTCTTGGCAAAGATGCAGAATTTGTTTCAAACATTGCAGATATTCTTGGTCAACTCCTTGCAAGTGGTATACTCTTCTTCCTATCTTTACTCAGATTGAATGTCACATGTTTATATGCTTCTAAATTTGGCATTTATTTCAGAGGAAAATGTGGAGCGTGATGCTGTTCATAAAGCACTCATGTCCCTTATACGGCAAAATGTTAAAAGTAATTTTCCAGTGCTCATTTGTTGCTTGTCTATCATTTGAAAAATACTTTAGGATATGTGCTCTCTGCGTGAATTACTGGCCTATGTTGTAAATTTCTGATATGAATTTTCTTTGTGGGGTGTAGACTTGTAGGCTATCAAGGTCATTTTTATCATTGTTCTAAAAGAAGTTGTGTAAATTGTGCCCAAGATAACAACAATTTTTGATTTCTTGATTTTCTACCAGCAATGATGTTTATTGTTCCAGATCCAAGTGGACATTTACGACCTTCACACAATTTTAGAAGCTAGGAATAATGCTTGTATCTACTCTATTACGTTGGAAAGATTTGCCGGCTCCTCAGCCATGCCACCTCACCCCCTATGTCGTTTTTCAAAAAAGCCCTTCCATTTTTCCTAAATTACGGATTGGTCCCTGTAAATTACAAAGAGGCCTTTTGTGATTTTTTGTGAGTATAAAAAAAAATTATTCAAATTGCGTTTAGGTCCCTCACTTTGCGATTTTTTGTGAGCCACCTCACCCCCCATGTCGCTTTTCTAAAAAGCCCTTCCATTTTCCCTAAATTACGGATTGATCTCTGTAAATTACAAAGAGGCCCTTTATGTTTTTTTGTGAGTATATAAAAAACTTATTCGGATTGTGTTTAGGTCCCTGACTTTACGATTTTTTTGTGAGTATAAAAAAAAACTTATTCGGATTGCGTTTAGGTCCCCGATTTGCTACTTTACAGCAAAGATCCCCCCGTTAAATACATATCGCGGGTTTCCTCTTTTCTAATTTTTTTGGGATAGCGCGCGTGTCCAAAAAAAATAACAATCGGGTCCCTGTTTCTTACATTTGGCCATTTCTTCGTTTTTCTCGAAAAAATGTATTCATGGTCCGTTTTTCCCCAGGAACCAAAAAAAAAAATTGTGGTCCATTTTTCCTAAAAAAAAGGGGCAAATTCGTTTTCGTTCATCCTTTCTCCGTTTTTGTCGGGAAAAATATTTTCGTGGTCCGTTTTTTCTTCGAACCCCGGGAAAAATGTTTTTGTGGTCCATTTTTTCTTCGGTGCCCGGAAATAATGTTTTCGTGGTCCGGTTTTTCTTTTAGCCCGGAAAAAATGTTTTCGTGGTTCGTTTTTCCTAAAAAAAAATACAAATTTGTTTTCCGTTCGCGCACGCAGCATTTTTCATGGTCCGTTTTTTCTCCGGTGACTAGAAAAAAGGTTTTCGTTGTCCGTTTTTTCTAAAAAAAAAACCTTTCCTTCTCCGTTTTTGCCGAAAAAAATGTTTTCCTGGTCTTTTTTTTCTGAAACCCGGAAAAAATATTTTTATGATCTATTTTTCTTTTAAAAAAATGAGAATTCGTTTTTCGTTCACGCATGCGATGTGCGCCATGCTTACCTAGTAAATACATAAATAGCTGCTCTTCGTGCTGCGTGACTCTTTCTGGTAGTAAATGGTAGCGAAACGTCATTGATAAATCCAATTAAATCTTGTTGTCGCTAGAGTTAAGGAATAAGATGTTTTTTTACGTCATAGTAGGCTTGTCAGACACCAGATTTTTCCTGGCTCACGAGTTCACGGTATTGGCAATAAGCGTAAACAACTATTTCAGCCTGGATATGTTGAAATGGTGCCCTCAAAGTCCTGAGCTTAATTATCTGATTATACGTTAGTTCCATGTGGTGGTTCAACCTGACGAGAAAGACGATGGTTTAAACGGCTAACAGAGCTATTAGTCTCGAGCCTTCAAAGCGGTTGTTAAGAGTCTCTCTTGTTCAGATTTGCATTATAGATTCAGGTGAAAAATGCAATGCGTGATAGGTCGATGATCTGGCTCACGCCGTACGTGTACTAGTGCATTCCTTTCGTTACTCTATCTTTCAGTGCACTGTCCGTGAAGTAGTACTCATAGTCGGATTGTTACATGCTTCTAAGGCGGGTGCATTATTGGGTGATATACGCTACAAAAATGCGTCATCCATCGGTTACTTGTACAGCACACATGGGAAATTTTAGTTGAATAATCACTATAGTATAAACAGTACGCAACGAAACCTAATGGAGAAGGTCACTTGATTGTTAATCATCTCAAAATGTACCTGTCGTCAAATAGAGTAGTACCAAAACTGCGAAATACATAATAATAAAAAACGGAGTTTACTTTCATGCAGTGGGACTATGGGGCTGTTTAGTTTGAAGCCATGAGTAACCATGCCAATATTTGGTCATGCCATCTTGTTTTGAAAGCCATTTGGTTCACTGCTATCTTTTGACTAGCCATCTAAAAAATTTGGCTCGCCATTTAATTTGCACACCGCGAGTGGGCATGGCACGGGCGGCAATTTCGTTCGCCATTCGTTGGCGAACGTGCGCAACTACCTCCTAAGCACTCCCGCGCTCCTCACATCTCTCGCGCTGCCCCCGAGCTGCTCCTCCCCAGCGCCACTTCCCATGGCGATGGAGGTGCTCCCCGCCACCACCTGACTCCTCCGCCGCCGCCCCCTTGCCTCCAGCGCTCCCCACCGCTCCCTTTCCAAATCTCCCCGCCGCCGCTAAAGCCACCGTCGTCCGCCCCCGATCTGCTCCTTCCCAGCGACACCCCCGAGCTGGTCCTCCCCAGCGCCGCCTCCGATCTGCTCCTTCCCGGCGTCGCCCCCAAACTGCTCCTCGGCTCCACCGACTACGGCGCCACCCCCTTGCCTCCAACGCTCCCCACTACTCCCTCTCTCCAGATCTCCCCGCCGCTGTTAAAGCCGCCGCCCGCCCGCCCCCGATCTGCACCTTCCCAGCGACGCCCCCGAGCTGCTCCTCCCCAACGCCGCCTCCGATCTGAAGGTATATTTCTATTTTTGTGCATTTCTTTTTGTTTTTATTGAATCAGCACATGTCAGATTTACTTGGCTAATATTGTCCAGATGGATTGCAATAAGGAACAACAGTTGTTTTATTATTATCTTAGATTCTATGTATGGAAGCAAAAGGCCATAGGTGTTCTTCTTCTTATGGTAGCTCTATGGTTGAGATTAAGAGATGGTAGGAGACATAAAGAGAGAGGGTTGAAGTATGGTCCTCTCGTGGACAGAGACATTTGGAGGAGTAATGAATTAGTTAGATTAACTCAAACCTCTGATCAAGTATGTGTTAGTCAACTCCGTATGACTAGATTGGTATTTTGCAAGCTTTGTGATCGACTTAGGCAAAAAGGACTTTTAGTACCCACATTTCATGTGTTGGTTGAAGAGCAAGTTGCATTCTTTCTATACATGGTAGGGCACCGTCATACAAATGCTGTTGTTGCATTTAAGTTTTGGCGATCAGGGGAGACAGTTAGCAGATACTTCAGTGCCGTGCTAAATGCAATGGGTGTCCTTGCCAAAGAACTCATCTATTTGAAGTCCACTGATACACACGATAAGATCACTAATAGTCGAAGATTTCATCCATACTTTGAGGTAATTTTCCATTGACCTATGTAGATTAATGTTGTTCAATCGAAACACATGCTACATCTTGCCTTATATTTCTTGTTAACTGTAGGGCTGCATAGGGGCACTAGATGGGACTCATGTGAAAGCATCTGTCCCAGCAAACTTGGATGATAAGTTTAGAGGACGAAAAATGTATCCAACACAAAATGTGTTAGCAGTTATCCATTTCGATCTTCGGTTCACTTATGTCCTAGCAGGGTGGGAGGGATCAGCCCATGACTCTCTTGTCCTAAAGGATGCTTTGTCTCGCCCTACAGGATTAAAAATAACAGAAGGTATTTTACTAGTTTGATGTTAACATATTTTGCTTTTACGAAGTACCTGTTAGATAATGGCTTACCATCTTTGTAGGAAAATTGTACCTTGCCGATGCTGGTTATGTAGCACAACTTGGTATTTTGCCACCATATCGCGGTGTTCGTTACCATCTAAAGGAATTTCAGGGTTCCCATTTACCTGAGAATGCCAAAGAGCTCTTCAACCATTGTCATTCCTCACTTAGGACCACTGTTGAGTGTGGTTTTGGGTCACTAAAGGGAAGGTTCAAGATACTTAGTGAGAGGCCATATATACCCCTAAAATCTCAAGTGAAGGTGGTCATAGCGTGTTGTGCTCTGCATAACTGGATTATAGAAAATGGACCCGATGAGCTTATAGTTGATGAGGCCACTTGGTACTCCCATCCAGGGTTTCACTTTTCGTTGAAATCCGAACGGATTTCGCGAAATTCGCCCGTACCGCCCGAAGCCGAAAAGAGAAACCGTTCTGAAATTCGCTCAAATTTAAATTTGAATTCAAAAAATATAAAAAATTTGGAAAAATTTATCCAAAATTTCTCTATAATTAGTATTAATAGCCCTGTGACCATTGGTGTGAATATTTTTTGAAAATACGGATTTTAGAGATGTATTTGAGCAATTGAAAATGTAGATAATAGAAAAAAGAAGAAAAACTCGGCCTGCAGGCTTGAATTTATTTAGTAGCAATATTTGTTGAAGTATATTTAGTATAAATATTTGTTGAAGTATATTTAGTTGTCATATTTATTGAAGTATATTTAATTCTAATATTTTTTTGTAAAAACCAACAGCATGAGACAAGAAGAGCACTATCCATAAAATCATGACCTGTATTTAGAACGTACATCTGAGTTTTTCTTAAAATCACATATAAACTGCTAAGAGATCATTATACTAAATCAAAATCCCCAGTTTAACTTGTTAACAATCAATATAGAATTATATGAGACCTATAGTAATAAATCGTCTATCATTTTTTCCTATTATTTTGAGAGAGAGCCATATCATAACTAAATATTCAACACGAATGCAAGTATTAAACTATCAACTATAATGCATAAAAAATAAATGGAAATACATTGTTGATCAAATAAATGCAACATTTGAATCAGAATTTTAGACTACACCTTCACAACACACTGCATGTTTCAATATTTATTCAATTATATTTAGTAGTTATATTTGTTGAAATAATTTTTCAAATATTATTTTTGGCCTTTAATGGGTTTTTTTTTCCAAATTTTACAAAATTTTTTTTACAAAATTTCCTAATTTTTCTACATTTTCCCTATTTTTTTCAACTACCATCGGTTTTCAAGTCTTTTCGAGCGAATTTCGAGCCTTTTCGAGCGGTTTTTGAACCCAGCGGTTTTTCGAGCTTTTCGAGCGAATTTTGAACCTTTTCGAACGAATTTCGAGCCGTTTCGAGCGAATTTCGCTCGGAGATTTCGAGACTTTTTGACTAAATTTCAAATTCATTTGACTTTCGAACCAAACGGTTTTTAACGAATTTCGAACCGAATTTCAGGAATTTTGGTACCGCTCGGACCTCGAAAAGTAGTCTCTAAACGAAAAGTGAAACCCTGCTCCCATCTCCCTAGGAGCAACAATCGTGTTAGTGATGGAGATAGTGATATACGTGAGTGGGCTGCCAAGCGTGATGGCATAGCACAACAAATGTGGCATGATTATCAACTTGGTGGATGAATAAATTATTTGTTGTCTTTTTTATGTTATATTTTGGATTATCATTGTTGTAATATGACAATTTTATTGTAGCATTGAATTTGTATTCTCTATGCACTAATGTATCTGAATCCTGATTATTACACCATTTGCTATTAAATATTGATTTTAATTTCAGCACTACTCTTACTTCATTTGGTTCTACCATGAGCAACTCAAAAAAGAAAGCTACTGTTGTCAGAAGCGAGGGAGATTCATCTTCTCGCGAGAGGTATTTGTCTTGGACGGATGACAATACCAAGTTCATGCTTCAGTGGTACATCGATCCTCGCAAGGATAAGCCATCAACCTTCAAGTTTAAGAAACAGCACCACTTGCAATGTGCTAATGCTCTTAATGGTAAATTTTCCATGGGTGTAACTCAAAGTCAGGTAGACCGACACTACAGGTGTCACAAGGAGAGGTATGGTTGGATTCGTCGTGCCACGAATAATAGTGGGAATGGCTTTGATACCAATTTATGCAAGTTTACAATTTCAGATTCTGAGAAAGCTCATCTTTCAGTAAGTTGCAATCTATTCATGTTTTTTTTAAGTTTATATGTTTATGCTTTTTTCTTGTTAACTTTGTTGTGCTTTTAACTTGATATTGATTTCAGAAAGCAACTGTGAACTATCTCACTAGGCCTATCAAATTGTATGAATTGCTGGAAGAGATTTTCTCAGATCAATCTCAGGCAGATGGCTCCTTTGCTGCTGATCATGTCACTATTAAAGATGTAAGTAGTGGTGAGGATGACATTGAGTGCCCAAAGGACTTTCAGGGCATGGAGGACAACGATGGCAATGAGTCTGACACAATCACCAACAACAGTTCTATTGATGTGGATGATCCCTCTTCCACATCAAGCAAGAAATGCAAGCGGGCAACATCACCTCCTAAGAAGAATAGTAAGGACAAATATATACGTTCGAGTAAAATATCAAATGATGACATCGCAACAAGAATCAAGAATCTTGCAGACTCTCTTGCAGCAGTAGCTCCTCCCTCTTATGCTACTTTACCCGCACGTGAGGATTCCCATGCCGGGTTGTGGAGAAGAATAGATGCTCTCACCATTACTGCTAAGGACAAGCTTGCGATTGCTACTCACCTTTCCAAGCCCGACCAAGAAGCTTTTCGTAGCTATCTCAATTATGCGAGCAACGCAACACTTAATGCTTGGGTTATTGACTTCATTACTTCCAATTATAATGGTGGTCTTTGAAGGCAGTGCTTGATGAACTTTTGCATTTCTAACCCATCTTTTGCTTGCCATGTTTTGGGTAAAAACTAACGATATGTTGTCATGGTTCTTTATACTATGTGTGGTATGGTCTAATTATCTGGACTTTGTGGTACGTGTCATGGTTTACTGATTTGGATGTATGAAAAATGATGCAAACTTGTAGTATGAGTATGGTTTAATTATTTCGATTTCTGCTATGTGTTATGTGGCATGTCTTGTATTTTGGTTAAAATATTGCAAACTTATGCTATATGGTATTGTCTACTTGTTTGGAATGATGATATGTATGTGCCGTCATGTTTATAATTATTGTCAACTATCATTTTATTGGTTCGTTATGAGATCCCTAATGAAATTTATTCATGCTCATTTAAATATTTGTGGCATCAAACCAAACATTGCCAATATGCCATGCCAACAATTGGTTACTTTCTAGGGCTGTGAACCAAACACTATTTTTTGTTGCCATGCCAATTATTGGATACAATCCAAACAACCTTAGTTTGCCAAATATTTGGTCATGCCATGAGTTGGCCATGACCAAATATTTGGCATGGCTTCCGATGGCTACAAACCAAACAGCCCCTATCTCCCACTCTGTTGTGAATAATCATATGCTGACGTGTGGGGCCAGGGTAAACAGCAATGGTCTCTCGGTTTCTCATTCCTCCCTTGACCGCTCGGTCTCATCCCACTTTTGCCACAATCCAGACAAGAACCGCCTCCCAATCCATTTCCATGTAGCGCCACCGCCTCTTCAGCTCTTCTCCTCTGGTCCTCCCCACTACGCACCAAACTGCACCATTAATGCCACCACCCAAGCCCTGCCAGCTCTTCTTTCCCGAGTGCCATCCTCTTCAAGCTCGACGGTGGGGAATAGTCTTCCACTCAACAGCAGCGGCGAGTGGCTGGAGGCTGCAACGACGAGCGGAGAAAGTAGATATGAGATGTTGTGGTTGTGTGGATGCGAGCGAAACCTGGGACTGGACCATTAGAATTTCAGCTACCCATGCCTCCTCACCCAAGAAGCTGAAGCCGCCACCGTCACTTTTCAGTCTTCTCGATGTTTTCCTCCCATCTATCCTTCCTTGCCACTCTACTCCCACACAATGCACTCCCTGCCCCTTTATGTTCCACTGCCAACACCAGTTCTAGCCTTCTAGGGATGGGTATTTTTAAATCGAAACCGAATTACCGAATCGAATTAACCGATTATTTTGGTTTTTTCGGTTTATGGTTTTTGGTTCGGTTTTTATTTTGGTATAATTTGGTTTTCGGTATTCGGTTCGATTTCTTTATTTCAGAAATCGAAATAACTGAATAGCCCATGCACAATACCACCTTTATAATGTTCTTTCTAAAGCTACCAAATAATTCTCGAGCAGTACTTCTATGTTTTTCCTCCTAATAAAAGTTACACGAATCTTGAAGCAAGTGAAGAGGTAAATAATCATTATCTACCCTTCATTCATGCTTTAATATTTGTGCAACTTTAAAAAAGAAAAGCATAGAAGCACATATCATCATGTTCTAACATCTTTATGCATATGTGTGGTATGCTCATATATTCTACTATGCTTATACTGTAATGACCTATGATTATTGTGTGAATTTATCTCTACTCTGTGTTGCGACATGAGAAGAATAAAATCTAATATACATAGTGTTTATTCATATTTTGGATAACCGAAAAACCGAACCGAAATATTTCGGTTACTTCGATTCAGCTTTTCATTTTGGTCCAAAAAATTTGGTAGCCAGTTTTCTAAAAACCAAAATGATTAAATCGAAAAAAAAAATGAATGCCCACCAGTATCAGTTCTCACTGATGCACAATCGTCGTTACATGTTGCACCGCTCCTAGCATGGAAGGTGGTGAGGCGGCGCCCACAAGTAGTCCCGTGCGCGGTAGAGCCTTGCACCAAAAGAGGAAGCGGCCGAGTTGTGGTACGTGGTCATGGCCGGAGAGGTGCTAGCCTGCAGCGGTTGCACCTAGAGGTGGCAGTCTCTTCTTGTGTAGGGTTCTGAGTTCATCTACGAAATCTTTGCTCTTTTGCCACAAGATTGATTTGCTTCTTCTACGATTCCTAGAGTTTTCTATTTTACAAATTTGGTTTTGCAAGATCCTTGGTTGTTGGTGAGGAGGTTGAGGTCTCGTTTGATGGAGAACCTTGACTACCGCATTCAATACTCAGATCTGGTTGACTCTTGCATCCCGAGGAAGGTATGTTCATTAATCCTCTTTTTATTGATGTAGAAGCTAAACGTTAATATTAGAACTGTGAGCTAGCGATGTTCATCTCCATTTCCTAAACAATGTTATGGTTCCTAAAGTTAGTTCGCAAGAAAATATTTTTTGAGGCATGGACAACCAAGATACAAAAAATTGGGCAATGACGATGTCTTTGGTTGTCTATTCTAATGGGTATTACATCTCAGAAAGGTGTAGAATGATGCAATGGTTCAATTGTGTAGTTCTCTTCTGAATCTCTTCTGAAATCGTGTGGTTGCAGTGAGAGGAATCACATAGGTTGCAAGGATGATCAATGCTTTCTCATTACAATTCGCGGTTGTATCAAGTAATTCGTCGTATCAATCCTCCTCTTAGGCTAAATGGGAAGTATTGGCATTCCTGCTGCCTGTGACCTCCTCAATAAAATTGTTAGCTAACAAGAAACCATGTGCATCAAAGCGATTTGGCTACCTAGGTGATGTTAGCAGTAAACAACAAGTTGCTTGTGGTACACATTTGTGCATTGTGGGCTTGTGGCCATGCCTATTGATGCTTTCCTTATGGATTTGCCTCGTTTTTTTTCTCTTGCCTTCATGCCACATTCTTAGTCCCACATTTTGTTTTTCCCTTCTTCAGGAGGTTCACCGCGGCAAGGCGATGGATTGGTTGAGCAACGACTTTCATTCGTACTGTTTACAGACGATGAACTTAATGTAGGTGGTTTTTTATATTCAGCATGCAATTGTGTTAACATGCATGTGGCGATTCACCGATTCTAGCTTATTATTGGATGCAGCCCCTAATTTTTTTATGTTGAGATGTAGTTTCACTGCATCTTTTAGGCAAAAATGCTGTGGCTGACCAAGGTTCTTACGTCGTACTGTCTCAGACTTTGGTATTTCAATTCTCACATTTATTTCAGATATGGTGCCATTTGGGTGACTCAACATTTTCTCTATATGGGTTAGATAGGGATAATGGCTATAGGCAAGTTAACTTTGGGTCTAGTCTTCTGCTTCAGCACTTATCATGTTCATGGATAAGGAACCATGCTTTCAATCTTACGACCTCTAATTGGTTGCATTCTTCAGAACTTTGTTACGTGGAATTTGCATTTTTCCTTTTGTATTTGTGTTGACATCAAGATTTGGTAGGTGCAGTCCATTTATGAAGATAAGGTTAAATATAAATAAGAATCGTTCAATGTAAAGTTTATCTCTTGGAAGTTGGAATCATACGAATCATGTGTTTGTAAGAATCGAAAAAGAATACGATCAACTTAGGTGCTATAAAAGGGGCGACAAACAAGGCAGAAGAAGGATCTAACAATCAATCAACAATCACTCTACTTTTTATTTACTTTCTGTCGACTAGAAGTAGATATTTATTATTGGAATCATTCCTCTGTAATTCATCTTGATCAATAAGGTTGCATATCACCATTTTGATCATTATCGACTTATGCTAATTATCCCATGTTTGTTTTTTTCACCGATCTTATTGCGCATCACCTTTTTCGAAAAAATCTACCTTTATCAATTATCTAATCCGTTATAACAAGTTAATCGGTTGTAATAAGTCATTTAGATTATTAAATCTTACCAATCATCTAATTGGCTGTAATAGTTGTTTAGATCATTTTTCTTGCCGATTGCAAGATTAAATCAGCTGGCGCGCTTTGAATCTTTTTTGAACTCGACGTTCACATGTGTTGAATTATAGGATTATCCACGTGGCACCAATCATCTTCTTCACCGAATTTATTTCCATTTCTTGCTCACCAATCACCACTTAACCCCTGCAGGACCATTGGTTCGTCGTAGTCTAGTCGCTTAAATTTAACCAATCAAAATCAATGAGCGAATGCAGCTCAACAACCTGCAGAACGTGACACGTGTCCATATGTCAGTGTAACTTGCGTCCCATTCCGGTGGCATGATCAAGTCAACACAGGTTGGCTAAACCCGTATTATATATATACCGTTTTATATACTCCATATATTAAACCTTAAAGTTTAAGTTGTGGCTCTCTCAATGCATCCACATCCTTTCGGTACAATGTGTTCGCTCACTGTTGCATCATGTCACCCAGTTTTGCTGCCCTTTGCTATGGCTTAAATAATTTGACACCCTGCTCTGTCACAAACAGCGCGCATAGCGCTTTGGAAATGCCACTCGCTACGGCGCCTTCGACTACCCATGCCCGCGCGCACTCCGCCTAGTTTCTTTTCAGCGCAACGCGTGACACCTGGATCAGACCATACGTATTTATGTACATCACTATATAAATTTTTTATAAATATTAAAGTATAATCGAAAGATGAACTATATACGGTTATTTTACCTCTGGAATATTGGGCGTACCGGTCGCTGCTTTCTGCTGCTGGCAGTGCAGATCATGCAAGGGCCATGCAAAGACGTCGACGGTTTGGATGTTACCCGAAAAAACGTACAAGTACGCGGAAATCAAAATCACCAACTATACTGCAGGCGTGCCGTTGGGGTTTGGGCGTACTTCGATTAGGGCACGTGCCCGTATACGCATTCAAACGTACACAGTTGGAGGTACATACGGCAGTTAATGCGCACGGAATATTGTACGGCGTCGGAGTAAACTCTTGGACCGGCCGGGCATACGTACGGGCCAACCTGTGCAGTGGTTTGGTCGGACGGAATCAAACCCGAAGAAGAGGACCGTACGTCTCGCGCATAGAGCATCTCTAAGAGGCACCCTAAATATGTTTCTAACTTGAATTATAGTGTTTTGGGGAAAAGATTAACTCCAGCAAGAGCCCTAAATTGTTAAAATTTAGCAAATTGGTTTAGGGCCCCTAAGAGAGTAGCTATATTTAGCAACTCTGTGATTGAGCCCTATCTTTGCTGGGTTTTAGGGTCTAATTGCTGGAGTGAATATTTCGTTGTAGCCCTAAATCTAATTAGTTAGGGTCCTAAATTAAAATTTAAGGCTCATTTTTAGAGCTCTCTCTTGGAGATGCTCTTAGAGCATCTCCAGCAAGGGCCCCTAAAACAGGGTCTCTATTTTGGATTTAGGGACTCCCTCTATTTTTTGGGACTCTATTTTCATAGCACAAGTCCAGCAACAGCCACTAAATCTCAGCCCCTATTTTACTTTTTCTCCTATTTTAACATATCTGCTATGTATAATCTTCATTTGACACCACTAAAATTCAATCAAAAATATTTGTAATACATAAAACATAAGCATATTAACATTTACAATTTAAAAACATGATATTTCAAATTTAAATTTAAAATTTTCAAAACATGATAAAATTTTCGAAGCCTCTCATGTATTTTCCTATCTTCAATAATAGAGGTTGTACTTGTGTCCCTGGGAATTGGGGCTGAGAATGCAAATTTAAGGGCTTCATAATTTTAGGGGCTGGAGTTGGGGCCCCCTGGGAATTGGGGCTGAGGAGGCAAATTTAGGGGCCTCCTAATTTTAGGGGCTTGAGTTGGGGCCCTGCTGGATCTGTTTTTTTTACTACACCCCCTATTTTAAAGTTTAGGGGCTGGTTTAGGAGCTCTGCTGGAGATGCTCTTAGGGTTGAAAGGACTCAGATATGCACGGTTGATTCATGTTTTGAACAAGAAAAACCATTCTTTCGTTCGCGTGTTGAATCTTGACGTACGAAATTATGCGCTGTTCCAAGCTTCCATTTGGCAGTATCACGCCATTCCCTGTTCGGCTGTTCAGGAACTCAGAGAAATGAATTGAGGGATTAAATTGATCCTAGGTCGTCATTCGTGAAGGATTACTGCCTTATGGGTAGCTGATAACTTCTTGTTTTTTGTTGAGAGAAGAAAAAAAAAAGAAATTCGCTTGGTTTATATATCAGGGGGCGAGAAATTAACGATGGGTTTTGAAATGGAATGAGAGAAAATATGCGAGAAACACACACACCACCAACCAAGCTAGATTTATTTCCGGCAGAGTGCATTGTGTTATGATATGATTAGAGTCCGTATGCCTGCATGGAAAAACTCTATCCATTGGTGAGCGAATCCGAGTTAATCTCCCAGGAGTTGCCTTGTACAGAAAAACAATTTAATACATTGAGAACTTTGCCCCTACATTGTGTGTGCGCTTATTCTTGTGTTTCTACTCCCGTTCGTGTGATCGCAATGAGGTGTTGTCGATTGACATGAGTGAACGATCCTATTTCACAACACGTTATCGGCACGAGGTTCTACCGAGGTTAGTCGCTGATCGCCTGCCTGCGTCAAATCTGCACGGCATCGATATTCACCCTGCGGCGTCCGACACGCGATCATCCAGCATCAAGCCCAACGTAAGTGCATCGTCACAAGTTATGATTCCGCAGATCATACTACCTAAAACTTTGATCTACTGTTTGTTCTACTATTACGTCGAAATCACTGTTGCTCGTTGATCCTATCGATCTAATCTACTGGCTAATTAATGTTTACTGTTCATCATCATGAGAAAAAAGACATGGGCGGTCTCGAAGATCGCATGAACCTTGTCCGACGGTGACCGATGCACGCCTCAACTTCAGTCCATCGCACAAAACCGTAGCGGATCATCTTTGGCCCCAACGTGACTGAAGCATGGCAACGCGTCGCTTGGCCTCCTCGCGCACACCCGAAACAGTGCCTGCGCACGTCCGTGGAGCGGCCCGTAGCTCGCCTCCGCACGCGACTGAGCAACGCCTGGAGTTGAAACCCCAGCACGGCCGAGCGGTGCGGCTTCGCGACTCGTTGACCTTATCTTTGACAACCGGCTAAGGCTATTTATCTCGAGGGTCAAATCGCTTCATAAATTTTCCAAACTTTTTTACTAGCTACCTGGATAAATTATCTAGACACTGTAAAAATTTGAGAAAATAATTCTGACACTGCTGATTGCACAGAATTTAAATTTCAGAAATTGATTTATTTAAGAGCTTAAATGAACTTATTAATTTTTGATATTTTTAAAAATATTTTTAATAATTACAGGGATATACCATAAAATTTTAAAATTTGAATTACTAATATTTATTTTAATAAAATTTGTTTGCTTCATTTTTCAGATTTTTCAGGATTGAAGTAAATAAATAGGAATAAATAGTAAACACATTTATTAATTTGTTGTATATTTGTCCATATAAGGATAAGCATACTGTGAACTCATAGTAAAAATTGTACTATCTAGAGAGCTTTACAAAAATTTATAAAAATTTATTACTATTCTGGTCAGATTTAATATTTAATTCCAAAATTAGTCTTTTCGTGATTTTAATTGAGCATATGATAACTTTGACTACCCAAAACCTTATCCTAAGAGTTATAGGGATAATTACTGGCATTGATTTTCACATTTTTATCTTTTTACCTTTTATCATTTCCTTATTTCCAAATCCAGAATTCAATTTATTTGTAACAAGAAATTCACTCAAAAAGCATGCAAATTCAGATAATACACTAATAAATCAAATGCAAATTTTAATAATGTATTTTATATTGTATTGAATTTTGAGATGTTACAGTACGTATATATAGAACGATCACTAAGGGTCAGGGTTTCACTTACCGTTTGGCGGATTATCGCGCAAAAATCGAATTTTGAAAATCGACAAAATCAAGCTAAAAATCGTTTGAAAATCGACAAAAATAGAATGGTTTGAAAAATCAACTTTTTTGGAAAAAAAAATTCAAAAATAGCGATATTTGGTCGATAATCGTTCGATATGCCTCGATAATCGCGATATTTTCCTCGAAAATCAGCCGATCACACGAATTTTCTCGTCGATCGATTTTTGAGCGACTTTCGCTCGATATGGCTCGATAATCGTGATATTTGCGCCGTACAATATTTTTTGAATTTTTCAAAAATATTTTAATTTAATCGATTTATCAACCGATATTTTATACCGTACCGGCTCGATAAGGCCGATTATCTCGAAATTCGATCGATTTTCGACGATATTTGGAACCTGAGGGTATGTCAATTAGTGGGTGTATTGATCACACCATCCAGTATAATTAAAGATTTGTTGCTTTTAAAAATAAAAAGTACATACTTTGTCAAAATACAGAGTCTGTGAATCTATAGCTAGTTGATCGTTCGATGCATTTGCACGGGTTTGTACATGATAGCTGGTTGTCCCTTTCGGAGGCCGAAACTGAACTGTCCAATCAACAATTATGTCTGATAGCTATAAGTAGTTTGTTGGTCAAACCCGTGCTATGTGCAATTAGAGATGCACATTTTACACATATAACTTTATATATTGTAGAATAATTTTATAATATTATAAATACAATACATATATTTAAAATTTATAAAAATTAAAAAGCAAATAGTTTTAAAATCTTAAAAAATTCAAATTAATAAAATTAGAATTAATTCAATCAATAATTTTGATCTATAAAAAAGATGGTATTATAACACTTCAAAAATAATTAGGTTGCCAAAACACTTGCAAACCAGAGTTGCGTCTTTTTTTTTATTGATCAATCGGAAAAAAAATACTCGATTTTCTCGATTGATCTGCCTCCATCAAAAGTCGTATAGTACATTCGGCCGACGAACTACATACATTAGTCTAGTCAATTCCTACACTTAACATCTGACTTTGGATGATGCAATAACTCGACAGGGAGAGCTAGTTTCCTAGCTAGCTAGTATATAGCCAGCAACTAATTGAAGTACGTAGGTCAACTCTTAGTTAAGTAGGTGTTACTTAGTTGGTACTTAGTATTGAATAATTTGACTATTTTGATTTGGTTTGATTAAATTTTAGGTACCAATTTTGGAGTAATTGACTTGACTTTTGAAAACACCATAAATTATTTGATAGCTGGACGCATGGTCTTATGTACTTTCGTTTTTTTGCTTGTAGAGCTCAACATGATACAACAATGTTGTGTCAGCATATATAAGCTTCTAAAAAAAATCAGTCACTGTACCAATTTTTTAATAAAAAATAAGACCAATATCAATAATATAATAACATGTTGGCAAACGTATTGAACATTCATACTTAACCGTCAATCCTTTAGTGAGAGGTAAGAAAAAGTGAAATTTTACGGCGCATTATACCTATAATATTACAATCCGGAGGTTCCCTGGCCTCTGAGAGCGTCCGCGTGTAGCTTCCCGGTTCGACACCGGCTTGGTCTCGTCTCTCGTGTTTGCGTTCGTGTCCTAGGACAGATGTCCGTCTTCGTTGCCACCATCGCTACCACCGCTTCCCGAACCCTCTCCGCTGCTATCGATCTGCAGTTCCCCATTCGTTCCCCCACATCGATCTCTTCTCCCTCCCTCCCGCTTGCATCCACCCGACTGCGCCGCTGCCGGCTCCGCTGCTCTTCCACGCACCGTCCCCCTCGCTCTTCCCCTCCCATCCCCTGCTATCTCCCACCTCGAGAGTCTTCGATTTGTGTCCGGATCCCCGCCAACGCATTATACTGGTAGTATATAACGTGTAGTAAGCCATTGATTTGTTAAAGATGTTAATACTATTATACTATCAGAGGAAGTATAAATAAATACAGCTAATCTGATTCATTGGATCGAAAAAAATGAACAATCCATATTGAATTTAGTGTACTGTAAAAGTGCTCAAGAAAAAAAACAGTAAGAGCAAAAACACAGTGAAATTGCGCTTGAAGCTCTTTCATCTGCAGCAGTCAAACCCCTATATTACTTTCAAGGTAGTAAAGTGATGCGACGAGGCCCCTCCTAGCAATTCTTGGTTTATTTCGTTTCATGAGTGTATTTCAATGGCAACTTGGACCATGTGACCACCTGTATAAGAGAATAAATAAAATAGCCATACAATGCACACAATAACGGAGGCAGGCAAGGTTGCACAAGCTTCTGCAATGTAGATCAGGCGTAAAGTTAAATTAAACGCCGGCAAATCTCGAACGTGTTGCAGTGCAAAAATTAGTATTACAAAGAGAACCGAAATAGAGACGGAGCCAGCTCAGTCACACAGAAAGTTAACGGTAGAGGAGATACGAAGGTCTTGCTCGGTGGAGCTCTAGCTCTATTAGATTCGTAGATTTGGTGAAGCTGGGTATTTCTAGCTCCACTAGATTCGTGGAGTTGGGTTGTCTTTGTTTACATTTTAGAATAAAAATAAAACATAATTCGTTTTATTTTAGCCTACAAGTTTCATATCTGAGGTGGAGTTAGGATCTAGAACTCTACTAAATAGGACTGAAATATCACATAAGCAAATTTGTTACATATTTATAAAAATCCAATAGTTACACTGACAAAAAAAAAAGAATTACGAATTATATAGTATCGCCCTTTCATACCAGAAGTACACACGGACCGAACTACTCTCCTCCACATGGTCCTGTTCTTCGATTCCTCTGGCGGTCACGGGCGAGACGAGACCTCGATCGTGGTCTCGAGTCCTTATAACCAAACGCTTCCTCGCCTCCTCGGTTCACATGACACATGAATACATGATGATGACCTAGTCCTTGATCATTAGTCATCCTTAACGACTTAATTACGCAAACTAGTATAATAATGAAGCTTATTGCGCTACGTACATGTATAGGTTTAGGTATATCAATCAACGTATCTTTTGAGTTTTGACACAAGGGATGAATTATACCGTATACGTACTCGACGGCGTATGCGTACGTACGGGTACGTAGACGTATAGGATGGGTGGAACGACGGGCGTATCATTCTTCCTTGTAGTCCTGGTTGTTGTAGGGCGCGAAGAGCTCGGCGAGCCAGTTGGCCTTGCGGTGCACCCTGGAGCCCAGGTCGGCGCACATGCCGTCGCTGTCGTGGATGCTGTAGGTGGAGATGCAGTGGCGGCGGTAGAAGCGCGTGGTGCGGCGCATCACCTCCGCCTCGCCGTCGACGAGCCCCACCATCGCCTCCACGCTCGGCAGCGCGAACCGGCCCCCGAGCAGCCCCGCCAGCCACCGGCACCGCAGCTCCGACGTGTGCAGGTTCGACACGCTCTCCACGTACCCCACGAACGCCATGTTTGGGATCAGAGGGTGGATCGTACCACTGCATTTGATTGGCTCACCATGTTAGAACACGCTCCATGCATGCATGCCGATCATGATCGATGTTGATTAACAGCTGCTGCATGCTGGGCATGCATGTGCGCACGCACGTACCGGTAGAGAGGCATCATGCCGGACTTGACTACGAGGCCGCGGAAGGGCTCGGGCAGGACGGCGCGGAGCTTGTCCTTGCCCTCGAAGCCGGTGGCGAGGAAGACGAGGTCGGCCTCCACCTCGGCGCCGTCCTCGAGGACGACGCCCTTCTCGGAGAAGCACCAACCCGAGGCCCTCCTGAAGCGGATCAGGTCCCGGTCGGCCATCTCGAAGAAGCCGTCCGGCAGGATGGCCATCTGGCAGCTCGCGTAGTCCTCCACGAACGGGTGCTCCGGCTTGAGCCCGTACTTGCCCAGCGGGAGCTTCCATGACAGATACGACTCGATGAACTTGGACACGCCCGCCCTCTGCTCGCAAACAAACAAACAAAGAAAGAAAAATACTAGACAAATTAACCCATGCAAGCCTAAAAAATCAGTAAAGCTGTGGTTCGTGCATGCGTTCATGATGGTGACAAGCTAGGGTTACATGTGGCCAAAACCAACAAGGCCTCGAGCATGCACACCCCCACGCATGCACGTCCAATTCCGATATTATCCCTCCCTTACACTCGGGAGGTTTGAAGCCCTCCTAGAGCATCCACCTCACCTCCACCTTCTCTCTCCTCTTTTTGCAAAAAAACCCTCCCAGTTTTTGAAATTACGGATAGGTCCTTTTGCAATTTTTTGTGAGAGGGAGATTTTTTCCTCGGTTCGCGTTTAGGTTCCTCCTTTGCCGTTTTACGTAAAGAATATATATATATATATATATATATATATATATATATATATATATATACACACACACACGTTCTTCACACGCATCGATCTGCATCGTACGTACGCACTAGCTAGTACGTGCATACGTCGATGTGCTGTACATGTGGCCAAAACCAACAAGGGCTCGAGCATGCACGTCCAATTCCGATATTATCCCTCCCTTACACTCGGGAGGTTTGAAGCCCTCCTAGAGCATCCACCTCACCTCCACCTTCTCTCTCCTCTTTTTGCAAAAAAACCCTCCCAGTTTTTGAAATTACGGATAGGTCCTTTTGCAATTTTTTATGAGAGGGAGATTTTTTCCTCGGTTCGCGTTTAGGTCCCTCCTTTGCCGTTTTACGTAAAGAATATATATATATATATACACACACACACGTTCTTCACACGCATCGATCTGCATCGTACGTACGCACTAGCTAGTACGTGCATACGTCGATGTGCTGTACATGTGTTGCACGCACGCACGTACATATGATATGAATGCGAGGTACATACCAGTGGGCTCATGAGGCGGCACAGGAGCGACCTGAGGAGCCCCTGGTCGGGCCTCTCGTAGAGGAACTGGGAGAAGCGGGTGGAGTAGAAGAGGAAGAAGGGCAAGCCCCAGATGGAGTAGGACGGCACCACCCAATGCAGGGTCCTCACCAGGATCGTGCACGGCTGCCCCCCCTCACCTGCATGCATGCAACCAGAAACGGAGACCGCTTAATCGATCAGGTCAATCTCAAATCGAAATCAAGAATTCTAAATCAAGTCTCCGGCCAAGTCAAATGTCCAACTATTCGGTACTAGCATATCTGTTTTAAGGAAACAGTTGAAATGTATACTCAGTTGAGAGTTCGATCGTTACAGATCAGGCTAGGGTACAGTGGCAACTTAATTACCCAGTCAGCAGCTGCGAATTCTCAAGCTTGGAAGGTTGATGAGAATGACAGGTAGTTTTTTGTTGCAACGTACGTTGCTGCCACCCAGTCAGCAGACATTTTGATATAGTCTAGCATGCAGCCAAAACTCAAAACGATGGAGTGATATATGCGAGAGTTTCAGAAAGAAGAATATAAAGTGGTGTCTCTATTATGTGTAACTTATTCCCGGAGCTTGAAAAGTCGAAGTATGCGTACGTATTGTGTTTTGTGTACTTTGAACTCGTAAAATGCAAGGGGCTAGCTAGCTAGCTAGCTACACAGTCTAGATGGAGTGCACGACGGATCATGAGTTCATGACAAGCCTGACCTTTTCTGGGACGTACGGGGTATCCGAACTAAGATCCGGGGTCTCCGAATTCTGTCGTTAGCCACATATATGTACGTGTCGCAACGTACATGTCACCAAATAGGGTATATGTGCGATATCAACTCTATCCCAGTTCATCAAATGATTGGATGCTTCCACAATAAATAATCCCTATTGAGTTAGTTTTGTGCATGTGAACTTGCTTGTCATATTCTTTTTCTATGATTTCCTTGTAAATGCGCGAGCACACGTATGATAGCCTATCTGGTAACTAGTTAATTACATGCATGGTTCCTACATGTAACCAAGAATAGACTTTGTAAGTTCACAATAGCAATACATGAGTGTTTGCTTTCTACTCATAATATGAATTTTTTTTAGTAGTTACCCTCCCAATACAGGTTACACAGGTCTTAAGGTAAGCGAATAGGTAAGTAATCATTATCTATATTTTATTCATGCTTTAATATTTGTTAAACTTTCAAATAGGGATGTATGGAAGCTCATTCCATGTTTTTACCTTGGTTTGCCTCTGCGCATTCGAATGCTAGGTCAATAGAACTCTTCTTGTACCCAACCACCACAACCTTCTTGCCACGCATCAGCTCCACAGTCTCCTGCTCACTGAGCTTGCAGTAGTCCAAGGAGTGCATCACCTTCCCCTTGAACACCTCCGGCCCCTTGCCCGGCGGGAACACCGGCATCCGCGGAACGTCGCCGTATTTCCCCGTGCACATCACGATGAACTCGAACTTGTACCACTGCATATGCAAATCGTATATATCGATCGGACGAAATCAGAATACGTACGTGAGATCGAAGGGAGAACAAGGTATGTTGACACAGCACGACTGTCAAAAGCATGCAGCCGGCACATGTACAGTACCTGAACGGTGTCCGAATCGCCGGTGGCGACGCCGACCTCCCACATCGGCTTGCCCTGGAGCGGCTTGCCGGTGCCACTCCACAGCCTGGTGAACCCAGCGTCCGCGCCGCCGAGGTACTTGACGCCGACCACCTTGGCACCGAACATGATGTACCGCCACAGGTCGAACCTGTCGGCGTAGCCCTCAAGGTACTCGATGATCTCCTCGTGCGTCGGGAACGTGGGGTCGTCGCGGTTGGGCCACGAGTAGTCGGAGAACTCGTAGTCGGGGCGCGGCGTCTGCAGCCGCGTGGAGCGGTACACGCAGTGCTTCCACACCCCGCCGACGGACGGCGTCGCCTCGAACACCACCGGGTCGTGCCCCGCCATCTGCTTAGCCGCGGCCAGGCCGCTGATCCCGCCGCCGATGATCGCCACCCTCGACACCGGCGGCACGGCCTCCCTCGTGCGCCGTGCTTGCGCCATGATCGGTCGGTCGAAAGGTGAGCTAGCGTTTTGAGCTGTGCGTGATGTGTGGTGAGGCTGTAGGAGGCCGGTGTAGGAGGCTGTAGCCTGTAGGGGAGAGCTATAGAGGGTAGTTTTTTTTAAGGTAAGAGGGTGTGCGATTTGAAGGTGGGCTTCGTGCTTGTATTTATAGGAAGCTAGCGAGGGTTAGCATGTGAGTTTCCACTGTGTGTCATAGAAAATGGAGGGAAACACTGCAAGAGAGAGAAAAAAATGCCATAAAAAACTAGGTGGCATCACTGCATGCATGCATTGACTCTGAAAATATTCAGCATGTGCCATATCATTTTCTTGGTTAATTCTATCCTCAACAAAACAAAGTTAAATATATTTATTTTAAAACAAAACAAAAAACATGGGTGTCTAAGGAGAATCCAACCATTTTTTTTTTGCTACATACCACTCAAATTTTAAGCCTTTAAATCTAGATCCAATTGATAAAATCAATTTAATTTCTCTCCTCCCATTTGAGTAATGTATAGACAAAAAAAATAAGTGTTCACAAACTAAAAAAACACTCGAGTGCCATTTAGCAATTCATGTCACACAATTGTAATAGTAGGGAGAAATCAAGAGTTTTTTTGTACAATTGTAATATATAGTAGGGAGAATCCGAGTGTTTTCTTGCATAATAGTACTCAAATTTTGAGCCTTTACATCTAGATCCAATTGATAAATTCTCCTCCATTTGAGTACTCTATAGACAAAAATCAAATGTTCTCAAACAAACAAACAAAAATACTCTATCGCCATTTAGCAATTCCCAAAAAAACATACGTACTCGATTAGGTGGTAAAATAGCCATGTCGTTTTGGACGGATCGGGGCCTAGTCATATATTTTTACTAGTTTTCTTTTGAGCATGGACTCATGACAAGGGAACGATGACCTTGTCCCGTTCAAGGGCGATCGCCTTCTTCTTGATCTCGATCGAGAGAACTTGAACGACGAAACTTTGGACCGGAGAAAAGGAAGGGTGCAAGTAACCCATGCTTTGGCAAATTTGGTTGCATGCCTATGGGCTATGGCTCTGTCCTAGCTCCTCGATCGTCCCCTCGTGAAGTGAGAGTCATAGCTAGACCATTGTTGTCCTTTGGTTTCTGCCATGGCCTATGGCGATACCGGCAACGGCAAGCTTGCTAGCAGCTTTGCTAATGCTGGCTATTCTTTCCTCGTCGCCGGCCACCGTATGGAAGCAACAAACCGACCAGTGGCAGCCTGCCGGTTATTGATCGCGGAAATGTTTCTTTTCTGTATATGCCGGCCCATTGCATTCAGTGAAAAATTATTTGTACCTATTTTAATTAGTTCGCTATCGTTGTTATACGATCACAGTAAAATTGATTCACTACTGATCAGTTAACCATGGCCGGTGTAATATCAGTTACTTTAATTCCTGGCGTGGGCCTCTCCATACTAGGTTTTAGGAATTTAGTTAGGATTGGCAAAAATTAGGCATGCATGGTATTACATATATATGCTGGCCTGATAGGGTGGAAATCTTGAAGTAGAAGTGTGTGAGAGAACTAAATCCGACTAGTGCGGCAGTGATTACTCTTGCAGCTAGCCCTGCAGAACTACACGTACTAAGGCCATTCACAATGGAGAGTTTCATTACACGGTTTTTAATAGTGCCACATCATATTTAGAAGTTTGAGTTGAGGAATGAAACAACCTCTCTCAATGCACAGTTTCATTTTCCAATTTTATAGGCATGACATAATATTTAATTGTTGGATGGTGTTGTGATCAAATGTGCCATATAAATTGTGTAGCCACTTGCAATTATATCTAGCACACTACAATATGGCCACACGGGATCCAGAAAAAGTGTAGAGATGAAACAAATCACTCTCAGTGGGGTTTCATCCCAGTTTCAAAGTACTTGGTAAGCGTGTACACCATGTTTCATCCCCATGAAACCCAACTCTTCTCTCTCCTAATAAATTTGTTGCCATATCACCATTTTTGTTTATGTGGAATCTCATTTAATGAGAATGAAACTCCCATTGTGAATGGCCTAATAATACACTGCAGAAATCTAACTAGTGACTAGTACTGGTGGTGCTGCATGCTGTCGCGCGCCCTGCAGTATTACACTATAAAGCATCCAGTAGTTACATTGTATAATATACTCCATCCGTTCAAATTTAAACATGGATAATTTTTCCAATATGTAGCTTAATTTGATACTTTTTTATATTTATATGTCAGTAAGAAATTACAAAATTATTGTATTATAAAATACTTTGAGTGACAGATATATATAATGATACTGTTTTCACATAACCAATCCCACAGGTATTTCATATATTTATGGTTAAATTTAGAAAATTTTGACTACACGTCCTCTAAAACATCGTATATTTCTGTTTATCCTGGACTTCACTTATTGTAAAGCCTATTTTTTTAATTTTCGGCTTCCCTCAGGAAAAAATATTATTAGCCTTTCACACCTTTTCAGTCTATGAAAGCAATATATGTCTCTAGCATTCAACACCAATTTTATAATAACCTCCTTGATTATGTACGTTAATTAATTAGATCGAGTAACCAAACCAACTCTATTAATTAGATCACTGTATTGATCAACTGGAGTACACAATGTGTATGTATGCGCGCTTATGAACTCAAGAAACCAAGACTAAGCGGGTAGGGCTGACCTTGAACATGCACCCGGCAGAAGAAAATCAAGAGGATTAATAGGTTGATCAGCAACCAATAACAATTGTGTTTTGCATCTGAACTTTTCTAGAAGACCCTGATTATATTGGAGATCTTTTGAGTTTTTGACCTCTACGTGGACCTAATATATTACCAACTAAGTAGTCGTTGTGGTAACATTCACAATTTTACAAATACCACATCTATAGCTTCGCTAGCTCCTGATTATTCCATACATTTACCACGAAGTTTGTACTAATCTGCATGGAACTTCCCCATGAAATGAGTTAGATGCGTACAGATGCACGCATCTGAAAATGTATTAGGAGGATCAATCACGATATTATATATTCGCCATAGTGGTAAATTGAATAGTTCGGTATTATGAACCTGCAAAGTAATTAGGTTGATCGAGTTGAATGGAAGGCGCGAAATTGCACGCGTGGAGTTGCAAATGTACGTAAGATTAACATAGCTCCCAGAAATGCCAGGGCAATGGTATGGTTTAATTTACTGTACTAATTCCTGGACTTGAGATGATAGGAGTAGTAGAAGGCAAATGATTATTCTCGAAAAAGACCAAGCAGCTAACCATTCCAAATGTGAAAGTAGCCCAGATTTAATTCTTCATAAAATCGCACGGATTTGATGTCTATAGCTTTCTTTCTTCTATATTCGTCGAGGGAGAGAGCGACAGACAGACAGTACTTAATTAGCGCCTTGTACATTAAACAAGCGAACTACTCCCTATGTTCATTTTTGTAAGCCATATTTTAATTTTGTACGAGGATTAAGATTGTGTTAAAAATTAAAAAATGTATGAGAGAAAATGACTTAGATGCTTTCACTTAATTGTTTTGAAAGATGAAAGATATACTACTTCGTGCGGGCGGTAATGAATAAATCCATATGGTTAAGAGAGAATAAATAGGGGTATGAAAGGAAAGGCCTCATTAAATCTACATACAAGTTTTATATTTGTGAATAAAATCATTTAAAAAATAAGTCTTATAAAAGTAAACGGATGGAATAGTACGTGGGTAGGAAAAGTAAGCTAGACTGCTAGAGTATTCAAAGGAGTACCAGACAGAATGGTGAGCTTGTTGAAATTCAAATTTACCGTCAAATTTGAACAAAGGAACGTACATTAATTATACCTTGTGCTAGCTAGCAATTGGGTTTGTTTTTTCCTGTTGACCATGCATAGAATAATTAACTGGTGTAAATTAACAAACCATGCATACTCTTGGACTGTGACAATACTTAGACAAATTAATTATAATTAAGTAAGTACATATATATACGCAAGCACACCAACTTGCATGCACGCACTCGTTAATTCTCGAGAAATTACCATTAAGCTTTGGGCAAATTTCGCTTACATCAAGTGCTATATAGCACAACAACGAAAAAAAAACGCTAATAAATCTTCCGAATTATTCTACATGCATACATACCCTTCAGTCTTCACTCGTCGACATTTAAAAGAGAGAAATGGTAGAACCCAAAGGATTAGCTAGAAGAATATATATATATATATATATATATATATATATATATATATATATATATATATATATATATATATATATGGAAAAATTTCTGTTCCTCGTGTGTGTGTGTAAAATATCTTCTAAAAAATGTATATACTACCTTTGAAACAAATATAAATACCTTCTCTGTGTGTGTGTATATTATCTAGTTCATGATGATTTTTCAAATTAAAACATTAGAATAATAATATAACGAATGTGTTAGAAAATTAACTTTGAATTGTTGGAGACTAACTACTAGACCGTAGAATTAAAGGGAACGCGAGAGACAGATATGCAAGACTAGAGACAGATCAATTACTAAAAAGTACTTGCAGCTGATTAAAACGCTTGCTCATATTTTCTCAGTCCTTTTAAAGTATTTGCTTATTTGACCAGAGTTTACCCTACCGCACTAATTAATTAACGTGGTACGAATTAACCTCAAGCAGAAGCATAATCAACTAGAGTACTGGAAGAGAGATCCAAGAAGTGGAGGTTGCAAACGAGACTTACATGGCAGCTGGCTAGCAAGTGATAAAATAAGCGAAATATCTTTTTTGCCAAGAAACAGCTGCTAGCTCTTGCTCACAAGGTTTTGAAGTGATCAGGTAATCCAGTTCGGAAGCCTTGACCACGATTATATATTGGGAGTACAAGCGCCCACTCTCCATCGAATTTGTTTCTACTAAGATTGCACATAAATAGTATGTCAATGTATAGGTGGTTGCTATACATACATTAGATAGAGTTGTGTGTTACGCTTTGCCTAGTGAATTTTGATAGAACGCTAAGATAGTAAAACCACAAACTCCGCGGTGGATACCATTTTTCCTTTGACAAAACCTACAAAATTCTAAGAAAAGCTTAAATAAATAAAATCTCATAATTATAGGTGGTCTTTTCGCAGAAACGGTTAATCATAACAAGATTTCATAAAATTTATGAGATTTTTTTTTTGCAAAAATAGAGATCCAGGACCCGAGAGGAATTTCCATACTCCTGGGTACGTACTCCCACTTTTAGTATACCATCTAAATGATGTTATTATACATCTTTATCCTTTTGAGTATACTCTAATATTGATTATAAGATACTTCAAAGTGAGTTCTATAAAAAATTTTCATCAAAGTCCACTTTTTATAGTATAATTTGTATATATACTTCTTTTACATATGGAAAAAGAATATATATAAAAATAGAGGGTTTCGATGAAATATTTTCAACCATGCCGTATTGGAGTATCTTATAATTATTATTGAAGTGTACCAAAAATGATACAAGAGTGTAACACGTTCTTTTAAGTAGTATATTAGATGTGAGAGTATGTACTCCCGGGAGTATGGAAAAGGCTTCATATATATATATATATATATATATTCATGTGTGTGTGTGTGTAATTAACTGAAACACTATGATGACTACGCACTACAATCTAAATAAGGTATTTTCTCTATGTATCACAAGCAAAAAAGTTTGAAATTTTTTGCTTGTCGAGTTTAACTTGTTTACTAACTAAGATGGCAAAATAAACCTTCATAGTAGATGTATTTTTTTTTGGCAAAACCTACACATATATAAGAAAAACTAAAATAACTACAATTTCAGAATTCATGTGGGGCAGGGTGTTTCGCAAAATGGGGACCTAAAACCTACATACACACACATATATATGTACATATATATATATATGTATATATATATATATGTATATATGTATATATATATATATATGTATATATATATATATATATATATGTATATATATATACCCGAATTTAACTTGAATTCATGCATTTAAAATCATACTGCCAGGGCACCATGGTGTCCCATTACGCATCCTCTCTCTCTCTAGAGTAATCATACTGTCTGGGAACCATGGTGCCCCATTACGCATCCTCTCTCTCTCTCTCTCTCTCTCTCTCTCTCTCTCTCTCGGCAGTATGATTTTAAATGCATGAATTCAAGTCAAATTCGGGTATATTTTTTTAAACTTTCTGTTTTAGGGTATATACCCATCTATAACAATTCAAATGAAATACACACATTTTAAAAAATATACTCGAATTCAAAGATTTTAACGAATTTAAATCATATGTTTTACTGATTTATATATATAATCAGCACATACCTATAATCAAACTATCATAAAAAGAAACTCTACTTAGTATTTCAGTTCAAACTTGTTTGAACTAGTGAGTAAACTGGTTAAACTCAACATCCTAATTTTTTTTAATACAAATAAATAAGAAAAATACCCATTTTGGATCATGGTGCCTAGGCACGCCCTAGGTAATTGTACCACATACACACACATTTATATATATATATATATATGCAGCATATCCAATACTAACGGGCCAGTGGGTGCTAACCTGCTAACTCCCGTCATCAGCCATCGGATGGAGAATCTGCTGTCCAGATTGATCAAATATATATGAAAAATACCTTCTACTTGCCCGGTGTAATTACTCCCACCACACATATACCGTCTAAATGAACTTGAAGTACTCTTTTATCACTTTAGGTACACTCACATACTAATTATAATATACTCCAACATGAATCACACGAAAAAATTGCAAGGGAGTTCATAGTTTGTAGCTTATTATGCAAATACCTTAATATCTTAACTATTATAAGAATGAGTTGGTGGTAATGGTGAGTCTGTCAGACCATTCTTGGGCCAGAACAGTAGGGGCCCAAGGCCCAGTAGGTGAGTCACTGTAGCCATCACGCCAGCCCTTCACGTTTTTTTATTCAGTGATTCTTCAGTAACGGATCTCAAATAAGTGATAGTTCAAGTTTTAAATTCTCGTTTTTTTGTTTTTAAGAGTCTAGAATTTGTGGTGTCATCATCTATTTGGGATCCGTTGCAACGCACGGGCACTTTACTAGTATGCATATAAAAAGGAGTTTATCAAAAAAAATAAAATACATACCATATCTGAAAAAACATATATACCAGCTAGATGGTCTTATATATTCATATACTATATATACGTACATAATCTTTGTTGCACGAGATACTCTCTACGACGTGACATAAGAAATGGGGATTAACTACTCGCAGAAGTAGAAAAGAGGTATATATAGTATGGTATTCTCCATGGTTGTTGCATACATGTTTATTGATGGATATGGCAATGTATGCGCGTCGCCATGTGCAATGATGACTTGTACACCGACTTTTGGATACTGAGCATACATGCAGTAATGCAGACCAGTAGCCAGACCATGTGTCATGCTCAAACTGCAGACTAATTTGGCGTTCCAATTAGTGGAATTCATGCATGATGATGGTGAGATGATCACCCCTGAAATGAAAAGAAAGGATGATTGAGATGATCAGGAGAAAGAAGACGCCAGCAGGTTCAGAATGGAGAAAGATTGCCGTAATTTAGGCCCATATACCTTCCCCTTGTGCAGCGTAGAGGACCATATATCCGTCCGTATAGCCCATTCATAACACAAGCAAATCCTCTTCCCTTCAACTCGTACCAGAGCCTATGTCCCAGTAAGCATAGTTAGGTATCTCAGAATAGTCAGGCCTTCCTCTTCCCTTGGTCAATAGAAGAACTCCAACCAGGCTTTTGTGAATCATAAACTATATCATAGATAGAATAGGAACGACCCTTTTAGTGGAAAGACTAAAGCCCTACTCTTAATAATAGTTAAAGCCCCTTCTCTTACCTACTTTGAGTCATATTTTCGGTATACATCAATACAAGACAAGCACTGGAATGGATATCTATACTTACTAGTATTATTATTGAAGATGTACGCGGCAGCCCATCCGTCCCCCCGCCACACAGCGCTCGGGCACTGTAGTCTCTACAGTGACTGAGCTACAATATTTTTTATTTTTGTAAAAAAACTATTTTTTATGTAAATTTTTTTTAGTAAAGAATATTTTTAAAGATCTACAATATTTTTCCTATTTTTTTACAAAAAAATTTACATATTTTTTCGAAAAAATTCTCCTCTCTGTTAAAATCTCTGTATGTCTCGATACTTTCTTCCGCTCATAGCAACGTGCGGGACCACGAAGCATCTAATTCAAGAAAAATCAGGCTATCGCCCTATCTAAGCGAGTTTCCCCTCTCATCTACGGGAGACCTTGGTACTGCTCAGCAAGAAGGAAAAATACTAGATCTCAAACCAATGCCAGCAGCTTACAACAGTGGGAAAGTATGATTCGTTCATCCAGAAGAAAGGATTAAGCAAAAGCAGCTCCAATCTGTTTGTATTTTTTTAAGCCCGTCTTAAAGACCTAAATATAAACTCAATCGAGTTTTTTTTTAAAAAAAAAAAACACGTTTCTAGATTTAGATTCCATAAGTCCTCGGAAGGGTAGATTTGTTTTTTTTCAAAAAATTGTAGAGAAATTGCCGATTCATACTGTCTTCCGTATACGCACAGCGACGTCGTATGTAAGTAGTACGAACATTGGCCGTCATGAGAATAGAGGCGCACATATAACAATCAAAGCCACGAAATCAACGAAGGGAAAACTTGGTGTAAATACAAACAAAAAAGAGACACACATAAGAAGCTTCATCTCTGCGCAGAGTGAGCGCGGTCTTGGCGCGCAAAAAGTAGACGCAAAATTCCGTGGAGCGAGCGCCGCGCGCGGTGGGGATGAATATACTGGACGCGCACGGTCGGTTTCGATCGTCGTTTAATTTTCCCCGTCATTTCCTTGCCTCCGCGCGCAAAACATGCCGCAAATAATCTAGACGAGACAACCTAGTCGACCGTGAGGTCATCGATCAACACCACACCTGCCGATTTGGTATACATGGTTCGCACGCACGAGTACGACGCCTTTCAATTCAAAGATGAAAGCGAGCCGCTAGCTAGCTTTCCGTCCGTCTTACTTGCCCCTTTTTTATACCAGTCGTCCTGGTGATAGAATGCAATATGGGTGTGTTTGGTTGCCTGTACCAAGTGATACATGTATGAGATAGTGCAAGAATTGATTGTTTGAATGGAACCATCACATCTTGGACCAAGCGATACAAATATAAAGACTATTCCCTCTGGATGTTGAACCATTTTATTCACTTAAAATAATGGAACCAAATGGTACAGAACCATTCCATCCCATTCAACCTCGTCCCATCAATCAAACACACATATATGCACCGACTACTACAACCAAAGCGATCCTCTGCCGTATGGCTAGATTATTAGTCACAATCCAGTTCATTTCAGCTTATGAATTATGGATTCTGAATTATGAGAGAAGCTGCTTCTGATTATGGGGGAATCAGGTTGAGCCAGCTACAACTTCTAGGTTCCGAACCGAACCGACGAGAATCAGCGATAATACTACTACAGAACAGTACATCACTGCCGGGTCCAAAACGCCATCACTGCCGGTTATGGGAGCCAGCAGTGATTGGTCGGCAGTGATACTCGGAATTATCACTGCCGGCTCAGGAACCGGCAGTGATAATATATATCTCTGCCGGTTAAAGACCAAATCCGGCAGTGATATATACATATCACTGCCGGCTCACACCAAATCCGGCAGTGATATAAATGTTTATATTCAATATTCTGATAGTTAGTATTACTATCAAAGAGATTCAAGAGGTCACCCATCCTAGTTAGTATTACTCTCGTCCAAGCACGCTTAATTAATAAGTTATATCGTCGGTTAACGCACTTCCCAAGAGGTCACCCATCCTAATACTACTCTCGCCCGAGCACACTTAACTTCAGAGTCCTTACATGATCTAGTACCGTAGTGTCGGTATGATAGCATTTAAAATATAACGCGTCCCACTCCCCTTAACCTCACAAAGCACTCGAACACTGTTTTTAGTATTATCATATTCCGAATTTACCATGACATGGATGTTAAATTTTACTATGACTTGGATGTTCAAATTTTGCTATGACACGCATAATCGGCAGTGATAATGTCAAATTACGCTCAGATGCGCGGGAAAATACATATCACTACCGGTTAAATAATAAATCGGTAGTAAAAGTTCCAATATCACTGCCGGTTCTATTTAGAACCGGCAGTGATATGCCACTACTGGTTTTGAGTACAAACCGGTAGTGATAGTTTGTTATCATTGCCGGTTGGTTATACCAACCGGCAGTGATACGTTTCCTGGGCAGCGGATCTTACGAACCAGCAGTGATATTTTATCACCGACGGCTCTAGCCCAACCGGCAGTGATATGACGGCAAGGATTGCCTGTTCTGTAGTAGTGAAATCAGCTTCTGATTATGAGAGAAGCTGTCTAGAATCCTCTCGTTCGATAAATAAACCGTTTTTTTTTAATTAGATGCTGGGCCTGCCTGTCCAGCCTGCGGAGCGACCGGTCCATGCATGCACGCGCGAGACGTACGGTGATCTCGTGGTAACAAAGTGCGTGTGAGCGCATGCACGCACGCACATCCGCTGGGCTCGATATGTCTTGGCCGGCGGCCAGCTGCCCGCAACGCGCCGGCCGGTCTAGTCAGAGATTTGCGCTTGGTTTGCTTTGGACGATCGATAGATATGCAGCGCACGCGCGTACGTCAACATGGTACATCGTTAAGTACGTCTAACATTTGCCGGTTTTTGGCTGCGAAACAACGAAGGAACGAACGAACTAATTAAGCTGTCATACGCAACGCACACAGCTGGGAGATTGATTCCTGGTTTTTGCTGTTGCTTTTCGTTAAGTTTCGTTTGGACATTGTAATCTATCTGTGTTTCTATATGAAACCGGGGCATTTGTTGCCCTTTCTGATCAAAAAATTCCTGGTTCTTGCCCGCCCGATCGTCTTGCCCGGATTAATTAAGCACGCGTTTGCACAGGTTTGTCACCGACCTGCTTTTGTCGATCGGCCCCTAGCTTTCTAAGTTTTGCTTTCCCTCCTCTTTCTGCATGTTGCCTACACCTGCGTGGGCTGCGGCATTTCTTCTGCGCTCTTATCAGATGGAATGCCGCCCGCCGAAGCCTGCGTTCGGCGGCACTCCAGTGCTAAACGGGAGTACCGTCAACGCGCGTGAAGCACTGAAGCCTTGCCCACCTTGAACGAGTCTGATCTCGAACTTGACCGAGTTTAGGTCTGAATTTTGACGAGTAAATCCGGTAACAACTAATAATTTAATATACACCGATTTTTTATTAAAAAAAAAATCTCAAACTCGAGTCCGGTTAAATTAAATTTGGCGAGAGTTGATATGTAATAATATTCAACAAAAGATTCACAATATGTAGTAAATTTATCAAGCTCTAATGAGCTATTCGAGCTCAGCTTATTTAGACCTCGAGCCGAGCCCAAAGAACACACTAACCTCGAGTTTTTTTAAGCCCTGAGTGAAGGCAAGTGGCTAAGGCCGATCTGGCCGGCCGGCGCCTCGACACGTGTGGCAGTGGCACCTGCAAGGCTACAACCACCCACCCTCAGAGAAGCGGCTTTAACGCGGAGCGATCCCCAACTGATCGGCCGCTGGTGTGCGGGACGAGAAGCGGCTGCTCAATAGGAGTTGGGCCGTCTGTGTGGCATGCGCGGATGCGCCTAGTGTGTTGTAATCTATTAACTCAGAGATTAATAACACAAGAGAGAGTTTTCTATTCATTAGGAGTGTTCTTACAAGGAGGGCAAAGCCCCTTTATATACATGTGAAAAGGTGCCACTAAAAGGCACTTGTTACAAAAGGTGCCTCCTCATACACATAACTACATGGTAGTTAATGTCATAGACACAAGTAAATTTGTCCACAATTAGCACATGCTTATAAATCTTAACACTCCCCCTTGGACAAATTATGTTCATCTTCGTGTTCCTTTAAAAACTCCTTCCAAAAACCCTGTGGGAAAAACGGATGAAGAAAATAAGAATATATGTATATGCCTCATTAAAAACTCTCCTAAAAACCCTGTGGGGAAAATGGACAGAGAAAAGAGTACATAACATATTTAGCTTGTATTATATTGCCTCATTAAAAACCTTTATGGGAAAAATACCATGTAAAAACTCATAAAGGAAAAGAGTACAATATATCCTTTTAAAAACAGGTTTAAAGTTCAGAGGACTCTCCCCCTGATCCTTGCAACATACAAAGTCTCCTCATACCAATTCCATTAACACATTTCTGAAATGTGGATTTTGGTAAGGACTTGGTAAATAAATCAGCCAAATTTTTACAAGACTTTGTTTGCAAAATTTCTATCTCACCACTCTTTTGGAGCTCATGAGGATAGAATAATTTAGGAGCAATATGTTTCGTAATGTTGCTCTTTATATAACCTGTTTGCATTTGAGTAATACAAGCTGCATTATCTTCATAGATAATGGTAGGGGATTCAATTGTATTTATACCACATGCTTTTTGTATGTGATTAATCATTCTGCGAAGCCATACACACTCATGTGATGCTTCATAAAGTGCAATTATTTCAGAATGATTAGTGGAAGTGGCTACTAAAGTCTGTTTACTAGATTTCCATGAAAAAGCCGTTCCACCATATAAAAAGACAAACCCAGTCTGTGATCTGGCATTGTGGGGATCAGACAAATAGCCAGCATCTGTATAACCCACTATGCTCATATCTTGGTTTTTCTTATATAATAGACCAAGATCTTTTGTACCTTGGAGATACCTGAAGATATTCTTAACGCCAGCCCAATGTCTCTTTGTTGGTGCTGCGCTATATCTAGCCAACAAATTAACTACAAATGAAATATCAGGCCTTGTGCAGTTTGCTAGATACATTAGTGCTCCAATAGCACTAAGATATGGAACCTCTTGTCCCAAAATATCTTCATCTTCACCTTTAGGTTTAAATGGGTCTTTATCCCTATCTAGAGATCTTACAACCATAGGGGTCTTTGATGGATATGATTTATCCATATTAAATTTACTCAAAATCTTTTGAGTATATGCAGACTGGTGTATGAATATCCCTTCAGGGAGATGCTCAAGTTGTAAACCTAAGCAAAATTTGGTTTTACCCAAATCTTTCATTTCAAACTCCGTCACAAGATGTTTACTTGCTTCCTTAATATCCTTTGTGGTTCCGATGATATTCAAATCATCAACATATACTGAGATTATGCAAAATCCATTTTGGGATTTCTTTATGAACACACAAGGACAATCATCATTATTTGAGTATCCTTTCTTCAAAAGAAACTCACTTAGTCGGTTGTACCACATCCTTCCCGACTGCTTTAATCCATATAGTGCCTTTTTCAATTTGACACTATACATGTTGTGATTTGCATTTGGATTCGGAATAGATATCCCCTCTGGGACTTTCATGTAAATATCCGAATCAAGTGACCCATATAAATATGCAGTCACCACATCCATCAACTGCATGGATAAATTCTTGTTTGCTGCCAATGATATTAAATATCGGAACGTTATTCCACTCATTACCGGTGAATATGTTTCATTGTAATCAATGCCGGGTCTCTGCGTAAACCCTTGTGCTACAAGTCTCGCTTTGTATCTCACCACCTGATTATTTTCATTCCTCTTTCGAATGAAAACCCATTTATTTCCAACTGGAAATACTTTAGGAGGTGTGGTCATAACTGGACCAAATACCTCTCTTTTCTTAAGCGAGCTCAATTCAGCCTCAATTGCTTCCTTCCATTTGACCCAATCTGAGCGCTTCATGCACTCTGCCATGGACTTTGGTTCTGGATCCAGTTGAAGGGTTTCAGCAATCTTAGAGGCAAAATAAATGTCGACAATTGTAGTCTTTCTATTGTATGATTCTCTTGAATCAGTATAATTAGTGGAAATTTCTTCATCCAACAATTCTTTATTTTTGCCTTGTGACTCATCATGATTTCCCAATACAATTGAGTCCAAGGGTTCCGATGTCCCAACATTGAAGTTTGTGCGCACAATTATGTTGGGTTTACCAATCACTAGAGGACTTCCAACCTCTTTTTCATTTACTGACATAGGTAATTTACCTTTATCGGTCTTTTGTTTCTACGGACGTCTCCGCGAAACTAAGTCCTGTGCATCCGGAATTCTCCCCCTCTTATTCACATTAGGGGCAAGAGTAGTTTTCTTTGGTACCTCTACTCTTTCCGGAGCATTAACAGTGAGTATATGAGATTTCATAACCCCTTATAATCGATAAATGCATCTGGCAGATTGTTTGCAATGTATTGCAAACTTATAATCTTCTGAACCTCTTGTTCAGATTCTTTTGTACGTGGATCTAAGGACTGAATGCTTGCGGCATTCCAATCAATTTCCTGGCATTCATTGTGGTACATATCTCCCCCTAATGCCGGGAAATTATCCTCATCAAATATACAACAGTCATCGAGCCGTAAATGTATCCCTTGTCAATGGTGAAGGTATTTTATAATTGACGGAGAATTATACCCCACATAGATCCCCAACTTTCTTTGAGGACCCATCTGTATCTGTTGTGGTGGTGAAATCGAACGTATACAACAAGAACCGAATTTTCGCAGATGGGAAATGCTTGGTACATCTCCACGTACTAACTGCAATGGGGAGACCGTATGATATGCAGTTGGTCTAATTTGGATTAAAGCTGCAGCATGTAAAACTGCATGTCCCCAACAGCTTGTTGGTAATTGACAATTTTGTAACAGAGGCCTAGCTATAAGCTTTATCCTCTTTATCAAAGACTCCGCTAAGCCATTTTGTGTATGTACATATGGTACAGAATGCTCTACATTAATGCCCAAAGCCAAACAATAATCATTAAATGCCTTTGAAGAAAATTCAGCGGCATTGTCCAACCGAATGGACTTTATCCTGTTATCAGGATGATTGGCTATTAATTTAATTATTTGGGCAATTAATCTGGCAAAAGCATGGTTCCTTGTAGAGAGTAAACATACATGGGACCATCTTGTAGATGCATCAATTAATACCATGAAATACCTAAACGGCCCAGACCAAGGCTGGATAGGTCTACAAATATCTCCTTGAATCCTTTCAAGGAAATTTAATGGCTCATTTTTAATTTTAAGGTATGAAGGCCTCAAAATTAATTTCCCTTTTGCACATGCAGTGCACATGAATTCATCATATTTTGGGAAATGTGAGTTTTTAATATTATGGCCAACAGAACCTTTGATAATTTTATGCATCATACCCAAACCTAGATGACCTAATCGGTCATGCCAAATCTTGAACTTATCAAGATTAGAGAAAATTGTCTTTAACGCAACATGTGGTTCGGGTTTAATATATGTGTAGTACAATCCCGATGAAAAAGAAGGAAGCTTTTCAACCACTTGTTTTTCGCATCCAGTAGTTTTAGTTAAGAGCAAATACTCAACATTGCTCTCTTTACTAGTCTCCACATGGAAACCATTGATGCGAATATCTTTAAAGCTTAGTAGGGTACGTGTAGATTCATGATACAACAAAGCATCCTCTATCACGATGTTTGTACCCATAGGGAGTATAATGATGGCTCGTCCCGAACCAACAATTTGAGCATCATTACCAGTGATAGTCATAATATTTCCTCTCCTCTTAGTTAGAGTTTGGAAATATTTTATCTCCCTTAATATAGTATTAGTGATGCAACTGTCAACAAGACATAATTCTTCCTCCATCGGATTGTCACAAAGATCTATAAACGGAGAAAATAAAATTAACTCCAATATAGAAATAATACACACATATATTATATGTCATGTCAATATACAAGATACATATGCTCTTTACGAGCCATATGGACATGTTTGACTCTAACAAACATGTATATAGTCTTTATGAGAAACAAATAAGACCTATACACAAATATACAACATTTTATGGCAATAATTATATGCTGATTACAATCATAAGGGATAATGAGAAACTAAATAGTTTCTCCATACAGATCTTGGGTGGCATATTCCACCATCATATCATCGATATCTTGAAGTTCATCTTCCTTCTGTTGAACCATCACATGGTCATCAACAGTTTTGACAGGATCATTCTGTCCTTTATCAAGACTTATTTCTGGATTTTCAGCAAAATGAACTTCAACCTTGCCCTTTTGATTGTTGCCGTTGCGAACTGATTTGAGGTATAACTGAACCAAATGTTTAGGTGTACGGCATTCTCTTGCCCAATGACCCTTACATCCACATTTATGGCAAAGTCCAGTTTTCTCCCTAGGAGAATTATTTTTGAATTTTCCTTTGCCATAAACTTTTGATTTGCTCCTCTGCATTTTGGACTTCCACTTTGCATTATTCCTTTTATAATTTTTATCCTTCTTTTGATCATGGTATGCACTAGTACTCGGAATATTGGTATGTGCTTCCAGATCGCCATTGTCCTGTCGGCGCGTATGATGATTCTTCATAAGAAGTTCATCATGTTTTTCTACTCAAGCAGTATAAATTAAATCAGAGTACTTAGTGTATTTTTGTTGACGATATTGTTGCTGCAATATCGTCATAGAAGGATGAAAAGTGCAAAGCGTCTTTTCAATCATGTCCTCATCTGTAACAGCCTTGTCACAGAATCTCAATTTGGAATTGATCTTGTGTACGCGAGAATTGTATTCAGTAACAGACTTAAAGTCTTGAAAGCGTAACATAGACCATTCCCTTTGAGCTTCAGGCAACATGACCGCCCTATGTTGGTCATATCTGTCCTTTAAGGACTTCCACAAACTTAGTGGATCTTCCTCCAATAAATATTCAGTTTTCAAGTCTGAATGGAGGTGATGCCTGATGAAATGCAGAGTTGCATACTTGAAATTTTCAGGTATAGGGTCTGCACCCTGAACAGGATCATTGATGCAAGCAGATAAACTTCTTGATGCCAAAGTGATTTTTACATCCATGGCCCAAGTTAAGTAATTACTGCCATCCACAGCAAGTTCAGCAAACTCCTTTTTGGAGATATCAGCCATATCTACATAATAATCATGCAATTTCTTAATTAATTACTTAGCAAAGTAAATATATGCATGAATATTAAAAGTATAAAATGACGTAGACCTTTTAGCAATGGGCGAGATACTCTCACTATGGACATAGGTTTTATGCCATAGGACCCATGCCTTATGCTAATTTTAGCACTTAAGGTAATCGTCAACTACATAATTTTCTAGCATTTTTATGAATTTATGCAATTTAAGTTAAGCAAATAACTTAAATAATACATTAAATTGACGTAGACCTTTTAGCAATGGGCGAGATACTCTCACTATGGACATAAGTTTTATGCCATAGGACCCATGCCTTATGCTAATTTTAGCACTTTAAGGTAATCGTCAACTACATAGCATGAAATATAAATGCTTGAAAATGAAATGCATTTAAATAATACAAGAACTTAGAACATCACATTTAATTGCGATACAAATATTTACATGGTTAACATCGCAATTAAACAGTACATGAACGATAACTTATCAAAGTGCATAAGTTCTAATCACTTAAACATGTACTTATTCATTTTATTCTAAAAACAAGAGTAGTAAAATGCAAATATAGCAATTAAAAAGAACCCATGGTCCTTTATTGGCTGGATTAATGAGCAATTGTGGCATTGCTTGGGGTCTAATGTGAAAATTCTGATTTTCTTAAATCCCCCTCCAGCCAATGGGCCTTAGCCCATTTAAATCGGTTCCCAACCGTGGGGGGCTAGGTTTTCCAACCCTAGCCCCCACTGGCGCCGCCGCCTGCTCCTCGGCGTGGAATCGCCTCACCCTGCGCCTGCCGCCTTGTGGCCGACGGCCGCCGCCATATCGGCCATGGCGCGACATTCGTCGCCGACTCGGCCGAGCCCCGCCGCCGCCTCGCCATGCTCGCCGCCTTGCGCCGCTGGTCGACGGCCACTGCGCTTAAGCGTTGGCTTGCTTGCGCTGGCGGCGCCGCCGCTGGCCTGCCCTGCGCTGCGCGCGCCGGCCTCGCGCCCGGCCGCCTCGCGGGCGACGCCGCCGGATCTCGCGCCGCCGCGCCCTGTGCTGCCACGTGAGGGCTCAAGGCAGCCATGCCTTGCGTCGGCGCGCCGTGCACCGCGCTATGTGACGCCACATCACGCGCACACGAACAGAGAGAGGACGCCACATCCAGAGTTGCAGGTAAACCACGCTCCGGTGTCCTTCTCCATGTATGTAATGGCCTTCTCCATGTATGTACCGCCCTTCTGCGCCTCCAACGGCTATGCCTGTGTCTTGGCGCCATGATGACGGAAAACAAAGCTTCTGGAAACCGCCACCATGGAGTGTTTGGTGGAAGAGGCACTGGGCATAAAGCACTAGGCACTCTCCACCATGGACGAAGCAGTGACATCCTTCCTCTCCCTCTCTGATTGTTTCTCTCCATTCTATTTTCTTAATCGCTCTTGGAGAAGAAGATTAGGACTAGAGAGTAATCTTACCAAGAGACAGTGCTGATAACGTGTTGTAATCTATTAACTCAGAGATTAATAACACAAGAGAGAGTTTTCTATTCATTAGGAGTGTTCTTACAAGGAGGGCAAAGCCCCTTTATATACATGTGAAAAGGTGCCACTAAAAGGCACTTGTTACAAAAGGTGCCTCCTCATGCACATAACTACATGGTAGTTAATGTCATAGACACAAGTAAATTTGTCCACAATTAGCACATGCTTATAAATCTTAACAGAATGCTTGCTTGCTTCCGTGTGGTGAGCCGCACCGTGCTGCATGCGCCCAAGGGTTTACATTACCCAATGCAGCTTGGAAATCTCCTTTTTGACGGTTGAGACGAAAATCGATGGAAATTGGACGAGTTCGAAGTCAAATTTTTTGAACTTGGCGATGAAACAACAGCAAAAAAAAATAAAAACCGACCAATTTTATTGATTTTCGATTGGTTCATTTTTGACCGATTTTTCATTAGGTTTCACTGATTTTCAATCTGTTTTTTTATTTTCGACTAGTTTACATCATATAAAATTTTTATAATTTTTTGAATTTAAATTTAAATTGAATCAGTTAATTGATTAGTTCCATTTATCGAGCCAATTCAATATGATCACGATTTTCAGCTATATTTGACACACTGTGCGCCCCTGCTCCTCTACGCGACCGGCCCGGCTCTGAGGCCCAAATTTTGCCACCATCGGGCTGGCGGGCCACGGACATTCCGAGGCTACACACACGGCCGTGTTGCTAGCGCGACCAGCTCCTAGCGGCGGCGGATGGCTCCAGCGAAGTCCTGGAAAACAGCTCTAGAGTATCTTGAGAATGTCAGCAAGGCACCCAGACCCACAGAAACGTCGATCGATCAGGGTATACTAGGTAGGACTGCGCGCATTGCTGCGCCGTGCGAAATTTGATCCAAGTTTTTGTTCCAAAAAAAGGTAGAAAGATCTAAGCTCTTTTTTTTGTCTCTTAGTTTTTTTTTTAAAAAATACGCTATGTAGGAACCGCCAACTAATCTGCGTAACAACGGGCCTTTTTTGCAAAAAAAAAAATGAATAATACATGTTCCGAAAAATATTAGATTTTGAGTTGAAAAAAATTATAGATGCCGAGTTTAACACTCTATGCGTTCGCTGGGTAATAATACATGTTTTGAAAAATATTAGAGATCGAGTTGCAAAAAAAAATTAAAGATGCTGAGTTTAACACCCTATGCGTTCACCGGGTAATAATACATGTTTTGGAAAATATTGGAGATCGCTCCGAAAAATATCAGATTTTGAGTTGCCAAAAAATTATAGATGCCGAGTTTAACACCCTATGTGTTCACCGGGTAATAATGCATGTTTTGAAAAATAATAGAGATCGAGCTGCAAAAAAAAAACTATAGATGCTGAGTTTAACACCCTATGCGTTCTCCAGATAATAATACATGTTCCGAAAAATATTAGAGATCGAGCCGCAAAAAAAAAGTCTAGAGATAAAACTGTACACATATTTCTGTTGACGAATATATCTTTTTCGGCAAAAACGGATAAAGGACCTGGACGTAAAGGACGGGGACCTGTTTGTTATTTTTTTGGACCTAAACGCTACTTCAAAAAATTAGAAAAGTGCTCGTTCAAGATTCGTATTTAACTGGTGGTTTTTTTTCGTAAAATAACGAAGGAGGGACCTAAACACAAATCAACAGAACACATAGTCTATTTTGCAAAAAACTATTTTTTCTCTCACAGTTTGGGATAAACAAATATATTTAAAAAATGTTGAGGTCTTTTTTGTAATTTTACAGGGACCTATTCGTAATTTGGAGAAAGCCTAGGGGCTTTTTGCAAAATACCGGAGGGGGGGGGGTTGATGTGGACACCTTGGCTGTGCGGCAATTTCTTCCTCTATAATAGAGGTTATATTAATTAATTTACCTAGTAGACAACAAAAAAATAGCCAGCACCGTCGATTTTTTAAGAAATGATTTGATTTGTGTGATCTTGAAATTAGATTTGAACCGGTACTGATGAGGGTATCAGTACCGGTTCATTTTGAACTTTTCTGAAATGAGGCATCAGTACACGAACCGGTACTGATGCCCTCACATTAGTACTGGTTCGCAACACGAACCGGTACCGAAGCCACATGGAATCAGTACCGGTTCCACGGTTACGAACCGGTATTGATGTAAGGCATCAGGATCGGTTCGTAACACGAACCGGTATTGATGCCTCATTTTCAGGAAAGTTAAAAGGAGTGCATATTCTATGTATATCAGTACGCAATAGTGGGTGAGTTGGTTAGAAGTGTGAGGCTTGAGTCACAAGGTTGCGCGTTCGAGTCCCGCTTCTCCCATATTTTGAAACATTTCTAGTACCATCAGTACCGGTGAAGGAGAATAACTTTGTGTCATATAATCTATATATTGTTAGAAACTTTGAATCTCAAAACCAATGTTGTGGAAAACAGGGTATGATTATATGTTTTTATTAATATACTTATTTATATTTATAATTCATTTAAAATATTTTATTTTTCCAAAGTTCATGCGAATTATTAATGTACATAACATATTTTACATTTTATTGTTTATATTTTATCTAAAAAGTACATACTATGATCACTGTAATATAATATTATACTAGTTACATGCCCGTGCATTGCTACGAAAAACAAAATTGATAACGAAAAATAAATATTAAAAAATAAAAAAATTATTTCACAAGATCAAACATCTATCTTTAACGCTTCGTTTCTTGCGAAAGCTGGCTAATTAAAGCAACGCTTCGTTTTTTGCGTAGGGCAATTAAGCAGGGCAATTAATGGCGTGAGTAGAACTCACCACTGCCACCAACTGTTGCTTTATAATAGTAGAGATACTAATTTACCATACTTAGTGAATAAAAATGAGTTATTTTCGTAATTAAACTGAGAAAACGGATGATTAATTGGGAAATGACCAATTAATCGAATTATACGGTCAATTAATCCTTTGATTGTGCCAATAATACGCTGATTATATTATTTGTAACGGTTTAACGGCCATCATCAATTAATAGCGCGACTAATCAACCGAGCAGGACATTTTTCACAACGGTGCTCGATACGCGTGGGCGCCTTAAAAACCAACTAATTATAAGCAACTCAAAACACAGCATTCCTCAATTTCCAAACTAGCATGCATCACATACACGCTAACACGTACACAACGAAACTGCAACACAGCGACATGTAGGCATGTAGCATTAGCATGGGAGCTGACATGTTCTGCACCGCACGGCTGCAGGCCATCAAATGCAAGGGAATTGAAAGAGACTGCCATTTTGATAGAGGTGCAAAGATTCATCAGTCTGTATTGACCAGATGCGAAGATGAACACAAGTTGCCATTTCACACGTAACATCAGGCAATGTGGAAAAGAATAAATTAATGCATAACTTAAACCAAGAAACCCCACTATTTACACCTCCTACGTTACGTTGTAGTTGTACAATCAAAATAACTTAGATTCGTCTTCACTCCCCTTCGCATCAGGATCCTGTGTGCTGTATACTTGTATACCTGTAGTGCTCTTGCACAATAGAATATACCTCAGCTGGTTCCAACCCAAAAATAAATACAACCACCTCTGATGAATCTCTCAGCAATAACCGCTTCTACCTTCGAGGGCTGATGCCGCGGTTTCGACAGTTCCAAGTAGGCACGAGTACACCTTCTGCTTCAGTCGCTCGATGGTTTCATCAACCAAACCATCCGCAGATTTATCCGCTTCGCTCTGCAGCTCATCTAGCCAGTGACTTGTTTCCTTGAGCTGCGACAACCGGACTGCGATTTGACCGTCTCCGCCCTTGGACTGTCCTCGGGCTCGTTCTCCAGTCTTCTTAATTCGGCCCTCGAATTTGAATCCAGTTTCAAGAGCATCGTCTTCCAAGAAATCGAGGAACCATGACTGTGATTCTTGTTTGAGAGTAATCCACGACCTGCAGATCTCCTTGAAACCATCCTCTCTGGCCCATTCGACCTTTTCGCTAGTGTAAGCGCTGTCGGAGTTGTTCTTTGCTGTACTGCTTGCAACACTTTTATTCCGAGATACAGAAGCTGCTTTCCTCGACGGTTTTTCCTTCGCTGGTCGGGTTTCTTTGCCAGACTCTGGCGAGTGATCTTTCCAAACGATCTTTTGCTGAATGATAAGCCGGTTTAGCTTAAAAAACATGGTAATTGCAGCATGCGGATCCTCCCCAGCAGACTTCCTTATCTCAGCAAATATTCTGGAAAAACACACACGGAAAGTATATTCCTTCTTCAGACTCAAAAGCAAAAGTAAAGCATAGACCTCATATCAGAAAAAATCAAGATTCTGGGATCCACTGCAGCTCCAGTTCCCAATAAAAAGAATGTCAATTTGGACTAGGTGTTGCTCAAAAAGAGAACAGAAGGAAGTCCCCACAAATTATGAAACTTGTCCTACTGCTACAGTTAGTAAAAGGAGTAAATAGCTATTAATATGAAATATATGAGCTGTCAACATAGAACTACTTACCCAAGGCCTTTAACAAGAGATGCAGCAGCAGCAGCCTCCCTTTGAGCCTCAGCTGCCGCAATAAGAGCAATATTCTTCCTCCTGACAACAGCCTACTCACCCAAAATAAATGAACACGAAACATGGTTTAGAGCTTAGCGAATATCAAAGCTTAACTAATAACCAGGCTACTTTTTAGCATATAAAACGAATGGCTTAATGCAATGGCTCGCAGTTCATACATGCCCAAGCATACAAACAAGTACACAACACATACCCAAGTCATAAGGACCTCGTACTCGATCCATGCTTACAATCTACAAATGATAAAAAGTATACCTTTCCTGATTTAATTAGGCTTGTCGGGAGGGAATCCCAGGAGACTGTTTCCGTAACTCTTCTTTTAACACTAGACATAGAAGGAACTGGACCGGAGGCACCATTCTGCTGTACTGACAGACTGAGTTTTGGTGGTGATGTCCTTGATGGCGTCGGTGGCGAACTCCTATAAAGCTTTGGCCGTGAGCTTCTTTCAGTTGCAGATTCCTTGTTGCTATCCTTGGGCATTTGCTTCTTCACTATAGCAGAACCATTCTGACCGGGTGAGCTGCCACTATTATTGCGCGTGTCCTTAAAAATTTCTTGCTTTGCAGAAACTAACTTAGCATGATTGGGAGAGGTAGTATTTGGTCGTTCCTGCAATGCTAGCAGCAAATGAAATCACTAACCATCCTAGGGACGTTTTTTTACTTCATATCTTTGTTTATCAGATCTCATACAATAAACATTAGTATATCTCTGCCACTGGCTTAAAAAAAAGCATCTCTGCTACCTCTGAAAGGCCCATATTAAATGGAATGATTCAGCTTACATTATGAAGATGAATGGGGATCCTCAAATCCAGGATATAATGAAGTTCATAGTTTTGCTGTCAATAGCATATTACTTCAATTAAACCTATGAGCTCAAGCATACCTGTTGTTTTGGCTCTTGTTTGACTTTTGGAGCAACCGACTTTTGATTTGCTTCACATATGCTACTTCCTCCATTAAGTTTGTCACTATCAATGCTGGAGTTCAGATTGGTACTTTTACCATTGTTGCTTGATATCCCAAGCATGTAACGGGAAGCAACAGCGGCCTTCTGCTCTTTGATGACTACCTTCCTCTGAGAGTTTTCCTTTTCACTCCCAGACAATTCGGCTGACTTGGTAGTCTTCATTTGATGATCCAGTGCTTCTAAAACCCCAGAGGGAGTTGACATTTGCATCAAATCCTTCGGGTTCCCAATGCAAGGGTTCCTTCCTGGAACTGGTCGGACCCCAACAAGAACCGGAACAGGGGTACTAGATTGAACTTTTTCAACATATATAAATTGGCCAAGTTGTAGTTTGTTTGATAAGATGAGCTCATTGTCCTCCTTTGATAAAGAAACATATGTTGAGTGCGATGAATCTGAAACTTTTACGAAGAAACCATGGTCTGGCCAAAGTTCTGAACCAGAAATTGCAGGAACTATACTAATAACTTGGAGAAGAATGGACCGGTATTCTCCACATACTTTCACATCAGAGTTTATATTTTTGAGAACTTTTAGCAGTATCCCTGGAGTAAGAGATGCCATATTGTTCAAGCCAGCTTATTCTTTTTTCTGGAAAAAAAGAGTTAATGATAAGTTAAATTTTACACATTGCATTTGGATAATAAAACCCATGCAAAGAACAACTAGCAATACAAAAGACCAAAGAATTATTCTTCAGGTAATTCAATACTATGAAATAAAGCGGATTACAAATGAAAATGAGGACAACATCCTATTATGGTAAAAAAAATGTCTAACTCTTTTTTTTTTCTGGGAAATGTTAAGCACAAGCAGGGCATATTATTTCATTAATGTGTAAGAACAGATTTTACTTCCCACAATGCACAACAGATCTTTTAGAACGATTTTAGCCCCAATTGTACTAAATCAGCCTGTATAGCACAGGTCGATAAAACAGATTGAGTTGCAAAAATAAGCTTGGTAAACCCAACTAAAAATGCACAAACAACAGAGTTCGAGTTACAAAAGATTTTCCCCAGAGGCATGGGTCCCAATTTTAGGCTGTGAATTAGTAGTGACGTTATGGTGGTGACTCGCGGTTGGTAGATCAATACAAACAAAGAATTGCTTCAGAGAATATAGATGTAAACTACATCAAAGTAACCTTCTACTTAACAACACAAGCTTGACAGTTTTAATAAAACCAAACAAAATGGCTTCAGAACCGCAAAAGAAAACCATATGGACAAACAATTAGTATGAAATTCTGCAGTCCACGACCATTTGCAATCTAAATTTCGCCACATGCACGAAGATGAATGCATCAATGCAGCATGACAACACACCAACCAAAAAGACAAGAAGAACAAAACATTCACACAGAGCCCAAATGACAAGGAGGCCTGAGAAGCACAATTATTAAATTAGAAATCCCAACCACAGCATTGCTCAACACAGCCATCAAAAGTCACATACAACAGAAACATACCCAACTAGAAAAGTTCAAAAGTCTAATCGAATACTTTCTAATGTAGAGAATGAAAGGACTTACCAAGTGAAAGTATTATGAAAAGAGAAAAGGAGTCCATCAATGTTTCTTAGCATTCCAGCAATGATGAGTAAATCCCATCAACTAAAACACAACCTAATAATTTTTGCAAAGCCCTAGCTTCGTGGCCAGGAACATGGACGTCCAAAAGTCACCAACTTTCCCAATTACCATGACTCAGTCCCCTAACAAGAAGACTGGGGACGAAAATCCTGAATAATTCTTGGAATAAGCCGTCCTGTATGGGTTTCTTCACTTAGAGGCCAGGAAAGGAGAGACCTAACAAGCGAAGAAACGGCAATTCTTGTGCGGGATGAGCATTTTGCTTCTTAAAGTGCTAGGTCAGGAATATGACTCCTCAGCTTACAACACGAAAACTTCTAGAGTGACTCTGAAACCAACTCTAATAGTTTTTGGATACAAAAATGAGTTTAATTAATGTCCTACGCGGTCACTTGTACCCAATTTCCATAAGAACAATATGTCAAGCAAAACAACATAGGGGTTGATTCACATACGACCTTGAGGTTACCAAGACGATAAGCGACCCTTCCCCGGAAAACACGAAATTAAAATTGCAGGCTAAGCTACACCTCCGTATTGAGGAGAATAATACTACTTGCCAAAGGATTACAAGAACCAGGGCATCTGCAGATTACAGAACCACCAAGCAACAGCCTACAAATTCCTTGGACAAGAAAGACAAACATCAATTTGGACAAGAACACGTTTTCTTGGTCACTGGAGGAGAAGCACGGGATCAAATGAACAACACAACCGCAGCAAGCATGTATCAAAACAAGAAGCAAGTTCTGTGTTTGCGCCGTTTCATCGAACAGGTGGTGGGAAAGGAAGGGGAGGAAGAGAGGAATATTACCTTAGGGCGCGCGGTGCGGAGAAGTGGAGGGGAAGAGTCACCAAGCGGCGGTTGGGCTCTCCAAGGCGGACTAAAAAGAAGACGAGGTAGGCGACGACAGGCTTCCAACCGCCCGTAACTGTCCCTGACACCTTGGGTCTGATCCCCTGGCCCGCATGTCAGTTTCGTGCTACAGGAGGCCAAACGACGGCGTCGCTCCCAGTTCTCACTGACGTGTGGGGATGAGCAACCCGCGGCCCAGCTTACCAGAAATAAAAACCAGCTCTTTTCCCTATCCTCTTTTCTTACTTTTTTTTATATAGTGATGTATACATACTAAAAACTAGTTAAGATGATCTTATTATACGTACTTAAGAATAATTTGAGGTGGCCTTGTATCTATACCCCAATGCGACCCCTACAATGCAGGAGCTTATCGATGGCATGCTAGCTTTTACGTGGTGCATATCATTTCATTATGTTCCGAAATGTGGTCTCGAGATCTTGTACCAGGTTCATCGTTGTCTGGATCATCTCTTCACAGCGTCCGGGAATTACTTACCAATCAGCGAGTGCGTAGAATGATAGAAGAATACTGTTAGACAACCTCGCTATCGAATAGTCCGGGGTTGCCTAATAGATCTCAAGTGGAGAATAGACAGGGAGAAAGAGAGACACAATATGAGGAGGAACCAGGCCTGCTTTATTATTCTCAGATGCTTCAGACAATGGGGTGACCCTCGCCTCCTATATATAAGCGGTTCTGCTTAGAGATAAGGAAGAGTCCATATCGGATACGAATCCGTTTCCTAACAGATACGAATCCGTTTCCTAACACTCCCCTTGGACTCTTCATCGCGAGATGCATATGCCTCATTAAAACTCCATAAAAACCGATTGGGAAAAATAATTGGAGAAAGAGTACATAGCACACGCTTCTTTGTGTTGCACGGATTGCCTCATCAAAAACCTTACGTAAGAAAACTTCAATGAAAAACTTACTTAAGGAAAAGAGTACAATCCACCCAAACTTCAATGTTAATCTTCAAGATTTACGTTGGGTACTCAAACTTCATGTTTGAGATTTATGTAGGAGTATGTGAAAAATCTCCCCCTGAAATCTGCACTTCTCTAAGCCTCATCATCCTGATTCCTCTAATACATCTTTCAAAGGAAGATGCCGGGAGTGACTTAGTGAATAAATCTGCGAGATTTTCACACGACTTAGTATGCAGTATCTTTATCTCGTTCATCTTATGCATTTCATGAGCATAAAAGAACTTGGGGTTTGATATGCTTTGTAAGGTTACTCTTCACATATCACATTTGTACTTGTGCAACACAAGCTGCATTATCTTCATAGATAATAGTGGGGTTTTGTTCCATGTTCAGGCCACATGACTTCTGGATGTGGTGAACCATTCTTCGAAGCCATGCACATTCCCGAGAGGCTTCATTCACAAGAGTCTGCTTAGACGACTTCCAAGAAATTGCTGTTCCACCGCAAAGAAAAACATACCCAGTTTGTGACTTGCCAGTATGCGGGTCCGATAGGTACCCAGCATCGGCGTAGCCAACTAAATTCAATTCATTGTTTCTTCTGTAAAACAAGCCGAGGTCTTTGCTTCCTTGAAGGTAACGGAAGATGTCCTTCACCCCTTTCCAATGCCTTTTGGTGGGTTCTGCAGCATCTGCGCTAGCAAATTCACGGCGAACGCAATGTCTGGCCTAGTGCTATTCGCAAGGTACATGAGCGCTCCAATTGCACTCAAGTATGGGAATTCCGCTCCCAGGACTTCCTCCCCCTCTTCTTTAGGCCTGTACGGGTCTAGGTCTGCTTGGAGTGACCTTCCGACCATTGGGGTCTTTGCGGGGTATGCCTTTTCAAAACCAAATTTCTCCAACACTTTCTGCGTGTAGGAAGATTGGTGTACCAAGATTCCGCCTTGGACATGTTCAAGCTGCAAGCCTAAACAAAACTTGGTTTTACCCAAGTCTTTCATTTCAAATTCAGACTTCAAGTATGTGCATGCTTCTTCAATTTCTTCATCCGTCCCAATGATGTTCAAGTCATCTACATAGACGGAGATTATACAAAATCCATTCGGGGATCGTTGTATAAATACACATGGACAATCTTCATTTGTTAGTGTAGCCTTTCTTGCGAAAAAGTCACTCAAACGATTGTACCACATTCTTCCCCGATCGTTTTAGCCCATACGGTGATTTCTCCAATTTCACACTTGTATAGGTTTCTGTTTGCTCTGTCTTGGTTCGGGATAGGGATACCTTAGGTACTTTCATATAAATCTCCGAATCCAAGTTTCCATACAAATATGCTGTGACAACATCCATTAGCTTCATTTTCAACTTCAAGTTGACTGCCATTGAGATCAAGTATCTAAAGGTAATTCCACCCATGACCGGAGAATAGGTTTCTTCATAATCAACCCCAGGACGTTGAGTGAAACCTTGAACAACAAGCCTTGCAATGGTTGTTGCTCTTTTCATAGATTCTCCAATTATTACAAAATTTATGGCCATTTCGTCATGGTGTGCTTCATGCACTTCTACTTGCTCTTCATTGCTATTTCCCATTCCAGGAGCAAGTTCCTTTAGTTTTTCTCCGCCAATGTGTGCGCACACATTATTTCTGGCGGTTTCTTCCAATTGAAGATTCAAATCTGGAATTGCCTTTTAACAGGCTTCTTTCCAAAGGCCAGGTCTCAACTGGCTCCCCTTCTTGCTTTGGGGCACTTTTGTGATTGGCTGTGGTAAGTCCTCTTGCCCATTTTTCCCAGACGTCTCCGGGTACTTTGGGTTTGAGAAGCCAGATTTCCTGTTCTTTTCCTTTGAGGCCTCTGAACAGGATGAGGGATACCTTCTGCTTTCTTTGGTATTTCCACCCTCTCTGGTGCATTTCTTGCTGGTATATGCGACTTAACCACGCTCTTCAGATCACAAAAATGATCAGGCAGTTCATTTGCTAAATTCTGCAAATCGATTGTCTTCTTGACTTCATGATTTGCTTCATTAGTGCGAGGGTCATGCACGGGGATCCCAATGGAATGCCATATGATTTTCCGGCATTTTTCATCCAATGGTTCATTTCCTCCCCCTAATGACGGGAAAGCGATCCTCGTCAAAAAAAAAAATGCAATCAGCGAATTGGGCTGTATGCAAATCTCCAGTCGTGGGTTCCAAATACCTGATTATGGATGCATTCTCATAACCAACGTATATCCCAGACTTGCGGAGAGGGCCCATTGCGATTCATTGTGTGGGGTGGTATAGGTACATATACCATTCATTCAAATATTCAGGATGACCCATTGCACTAGTTGCATGGTTGAATGGATGTTGTAGGCCGACGGTCTATAATTGATGAGTCTTTGCTGCGTGCAGATCGCGTGTCCCCAACAAGTGTTGGGCAAGTTACAACTCTGCAAGAGCGGTCTGGCAATGAACTTAATCCTCTTTATTAGTGCTTCAGCTAGCCCATTTTGCGTATGGACGTGCGGTACAGAGTGCTCAATAGTTATTCCAGTTGCTGTGCAATAATCATCAAATGCCTTAGAAGTAAATTCGATGGCATTGTCCATTCGAATGGACTTCACGCGATGATCAGGAAAAACATTCTTAATTCTGATGATCTGCGAGATCAGTTTTGCGAATGCATGATTCCTTGTTGACAGCAAACATGTATGCGACCATTTCGAGGAAGCATCAATGAGCACCATAAAGTATCGAAACGGCCCTGACAAGGGCTGAATCGGACCGCAAATATCCCCCTGAATGCGTTCCAGGAATGCAGGGATTTCGTGTTGCACTTTCATAACAGAGGGTCTAGTTATTAATTTCCCGGTGGCACATGCATGGCACACAAAATCTTCGTGATTCGGGAAATCCTTAACATTAATGCCATGACCTTGTGAGTTGTTAACTATATTTTTCATCAATCTCAGACCAGGATGACCTAATCTACAATGCCATAAAGCAAATAATTCAGAGCTTCTAAAGACAGTCTTCAAAGAAGTATACATTACGGGTGCGTTGATTCTCATGTAGTATAGCCCAGATTCATACGAGGGATATTTTTCTAATACCATTTTTCATACTCCGCGTGCTTCATAATGCACAAATGCTATTTGCCATTTTCTTCATTGGTTTCTACGTGAAACCCATGGGCGCGGATATCCTTGAAACTTAAGAGAGTGCGGGTTGATTCAGGGTACAAGAGGGCTTCTTCAATTACCAAAGTTGTACCCATTGGCAATATAATTGTGGCTCTTCCTGAGCCTATTATATGCGTATCGCTTCCTGCGATAGTCGTAATCCTTCCAGCGTTCTTCGTGATTGTCTGGAAGTATTTCGACTCTCTTAAGATGGTATTTGTTGTGCCACTATCAACAATGCATATTTCCTCCATTGGGCGCTACACGATTTCTAGATGAAGAGAAAAATAATTCTAATCATACTTTGGATGATTAATTCAAAAATTGCTTGTAAATAAAGAATACTGGAATAAAGAATAAATTGTAATTCTATTCATGAGAAAAAGTATGCTCTTCGAGAGCTTACTATTCATTATGCTATCTGATGTCTATGTGAGATAATTCTGACAATTCATGTCAGTTCTTCAAAAACTCACGTTAGATAATGCCACACCTTTGCACATTCATAAGGTTCTTCCATTAGATTACTACGTGTAATCTAATAGGAAATGGCTGCTAGATTCAATAAAATGCATAATTGAATTCTCATGAGTTTCCAGCAAACTAAAAGAAAGCAATAATATCAAGATTCATATATTCAAAGATGAATGCAAAATTCATAAGTACAAGATTCATAAGTACGGAATTCATAAATGCAAAATTCATAAGTGCGAGATTCATAAATGCAGGATTCATAAATACAGTATTCATAACTGCAAAATTCATATATACACAGATTCATAAATATTCAGAAATACAACTACGTGCATGTAGGTGATCGGCTTCGTGCAAACGATCAGATTCATATGCACGATCGGCTTCGTGCGATCGATTTTAACGCGGCTTCATGCGCGTGGTGCATTCAGTTCCATGCGCGTCGGCCTTCCTGGCGCGACGGTGGCCGCTTCGTGCGGCGTGCTTGAATTTCATAATAAATTATATTAAAGCAATAAATACAATGCATGGAACAGAACAATAATTGCACAATTCATAAATTCAGAATAAACAATAATTGCACAATTCATAAATTCAGAATAAACAATAATTGCACAATTCATAAATTCATAAATGCGGAAATAAATTCTCAGAAATTTCCGAATTTTTCTTAGTATTTGGCAATTTTCTGTTAATCATACAGTAATTTTCCAGCATCACTTGATGACAGAAAATAAATTGCAACAAGAATTAAACATGGCATAAGTCTAATTACAACTTATATAATTCTTGTTGGCTGGGAACGAAAACAGGTAATGAATATCTCTGTCAATTTGACTCTTGGCCAGGTCAACCTGCCCCTAGGGCTCACATGAGGGAGGGAGCACTTCCCGTTTCCGGGTGCCAATTAAAGAACCAAGCCTCATGTGTGTTTTCCTAGACACCAATTGTCTCATATCTGTTTATTCATTACCAAAATCAAATCCCAACCACTCATGTTCTCATAAACTGCTGTATAAGAAATTCTGGAATTTTCCTAACACTTTTCATAATTCCTGCTAATTTCCAAGCAATTTTCAGAATTACTGTACAACAGGAAATTGAATTTCAGCAAATATCAACATGACATAATTCATAAATTCATAAATTCGGAAAATAAATTCTCAGGAATTTCCGATATTCTAAACAGGGCAATTATTGCAAAAATGCATGCAAATATTCATAAATGCAGAAAATAAGGCCAAGCGAAATTAAAACAGAGCCAAAAAAAAAAAAAAATTTATTTTTTTATAAAATTTTCTGGGAATTTTCAGAATTTTCTCGCTATTTTTATTCAATTTCCTGAATTTCTTTATTCAATATTCAGAAAAAGGAATAAAGGACCATGTACTTGGACTTCAAGTCCAATTCGATTGCTTTTCTTTAATTGGATTGGAGTAAAGGACCCTGTACTTGCCCCGTGCCCCATTGCTTTTCTTTAATTGGATTGGAGTAAAGGACCCTGTACTTGGACTCCAAGTCCAATTCGATCGGTCCAGGGAGCTTCAACGCAAGAGCGAAGTCGGCCGTCAGTGCGCAGCTGCCGAGCTTCATGCATCGGGGTGCGTGACGGCCGGTGTCTCCAAGCAAATCAATGACCATGCGTCGAGGTGCATAATGGCCGACGTCTCCATGTTCTGGTCCAAGTATTCATGACCAAGGACTTCATGTCCTGTTTGGAGTTAGGTAGCCGGCTGGGCTTCTAGTGGCACAAGGAGGAAAAACCAGTAGGTGCATGCGGGCCTGGCCGGCGTCGGCTGGAGGCGCCAAGCGCTGGTCATGTAAGGTCAGCGGCGGCGCTTCGAGCGGACCAGCGAGCCGAGGTTGGTTGGTGCTGAACGGAGGCTGGCAGCGGTGCTTCCAGTGTGGGCCGAGTGCGGCGGCGGCCCCGTCGTGGCAGTAGCCCCGACGCGCGGCAGGCATCCGGTGCTTGTCACGGTAGCGCGGCGACACCGGCAAGCGCGCTGCGAGCGGCGGCCGGCGGCGAGACGTGCTGGACCGGCTTCGAGCGGCGCTGACAACGCTTCGTGCGTGTCTCGTAGCGGCGACGTTGCCGGTGTGTCGCGGATTCAAGGGTTGGCCGGACGGGGCAGTGCAAGCATCAGCTGACGGAGCGCAGCGTGGGGTCGGCGAGCTTCGAGCTAGATGGTGGTGGCCTGCAGGGTCGGGTGAGCGGCATGGCCTTCGTGGCCGGGGCGCGATGGTCACAGGGCCTGCGTGGCCAAGACAGGTGTCGCCGGGTGCGTACGGCCAGAGGCCAGCTACCGTGAATGCGATCAGCAATGGCGGCGGAGTGGCACTCGGCTTCATGCGCCGGTGGCGCTTCATGCAGATTGGGTTCGACAGTGCTTCATGCAAGTCGGGGAGGCTTCGTGCCAATGTAGATGCAATCTACGATTCTCACCTTTCAATCTACTCTTCGGTAGACTATCGCGTAGGATAGAGTCGCGTAGGACTTTTCTTTCGGCAATCCGATTGGATGCCGGCTTGATGGCGAGTTGATTGCAGATCGGATCGGGCGATCAATCGCCGGTAGTAGACGTTAAATCGTAAATCGATGATCCTTCGCTTCTTGTCTTTCCTCACCTTTCAATCTTTCTCCGGTAGAGCTTAGTCTTTGATAACGTGTTAGACAACCTCGCCATTGTCGAATAGTCAGGGGTTGCCTAATAGATCTCAGTGAAGAATAGACGAGGGAGAAAGAGAGACACAATATGAGGAGGAACCAGGCGCTTTATTATTACGTATGCTTGCATCTGATGGGGTGACCCCCTGCCTCCTATATATAGCGGTTCTGCTTAGAGATAAGGAAGAGTCCATATCGGATACGAATCCGTTTCCTAACAGGATACGAATCCGTTTCCTAACAAATACAACGAGTGGGAGGGAGGTCCCGATCCCGGGTCGAGCGCGGAACCGGTGCCGCGTCGGCGTCGCAACCGTCGGCGGGTCGACGCCATGCTATGCCTTGCGCAAAAATTTAGCTGGCCAAACCGCAGCGTCAACCGTCCGTCCGTCCAGTTTGGCCTCGACTCTTCGTGTACGGACGCGTCCGCGCACGTATCTCCTTCGGTGCCGCCGCGTTTTGTCGATGAAGCTTTCGCCTGTTTGGCGCACCTTGATACCTTTTTTTTATATCTTTTAATTTTCTTCCAAACAAAACTATAAATCTAATCCACTTTTTAATCATAAATTCATCATAAGACGGCACATAACACCTATCGCGCTCTTTAATATGACAGGTCGTCGGCACTGTACACCCCCCCCCCCCGGCGGTAGAAGAGTTACCACGGTGCCCGTGCTCGACAACACGTGTTACCTACCGCGCTCCCCTACTGTGGCAGGTCGTCAGCATTGTATCCAACGCGGCCGACGAGCTATCGCGATACCCCGAGCTTGACAGGTACCTGCGACAGTACTCGAGCTCGACAGGAAGGTGCGGTCCGTTGCCTTCTGCACTTGTCGGGAAGGTATCGCAGTGGACGGAGCTGTTGTGATGCTGGCGACCTGTATGGTAGAGAAACACGATAGGTGACAATGACATGTGCTGCTTGCTGGTGCTTTCGTGGTTGAGAAGAATGTTAGATCTGTAATTTTGTTCCAATGAGAATTAAAAATGAAAAAAAAATGTAAAGGTGGGCTAAATACACCGAGACCCTATTTGGATAAGTGATATTTTTTTTTTTTTGAGATTTTTTGATCTAATTCAAATTTAAACTAAATCTTAAAATATTTCAATAAAATACCTATAGTCCAAGCAGGCAAACACCCCCGAGGCTTCTTGGTTTGCCCCCGCACGCGTGTTGGACAGGTTGACCTGACCGACCGGCCCGGATAGCGGATAGCGGATACGCTCATACGCAGTTCATCCTCCCATGTTCGCAACGTGCCAAATTCTACGTGCGTCCACTTGCCGTGCCGATCCCTTTGGTTTTTCTTTGGCCTCGAGCGGAAGAGGAAAAGCTCAAGATTCCTATCCTAACCTCCCTTGCTGATCTGGTCCAGCTTTGGGTTTTAGTGGAGGCCACGGGGATGTCATGGTGACGTTCACGCGAAAATTTGGGTTTTCTGGTAGCATGCAAGCTGCTCCAATTCTGCAACAATGGTAGTAGTAGGACCTAGTACTGTTTAACGGAATTTGGGCTCCTGGTCGCTAATTAGTGGAGATGGCAGTTTTGTTGACCGTCCGCTCAATAAAAATATACTTGTGGTGTTAGGATATGGATAGAATCTCTATCCATGTATGGAAGAATTTTATTTATTGATAGGTGAATATGAATTGATCTTCAGCGATTTTTCTCCGATATACTGAGTATTGTTTTGTACAGAAAAATCAATCTAATGAAAAGAGAGTTTTTCCCATACATTGTGTGTGCTTTCACTTGTGCTCCTACTTCTGTTCATGTGATTGCATTAGCGTGATGATGATTGGTGCGGGTGAACGACAACGTTTTACAACACGTTATCAGCACGATTGTTCTATGCGTGGCTGATCGGGATCGTCTACAAGACGTCGATCTACATTGCATTGACACTTTGTTCGTGGTTAGCCGCTGATCGTCTGCCTACGTCAAGTCTACACGGCATTAAGCGCTTCCTGCATCACGCGATCTACGCTACCTTGAGACCTACGTAAATGATCGCGAGTGAACAGTAACAAAATCCGGTAGATTGTTTTCTCTACTTTACAGATTAATAGTTGATCTAATCTACTGTTAAAAAAAATAATGTTACTATTTATTAAAAAAATTTGACACTGAAGACTAGAAGCCATCGCACTCACCACCCGTGCCCACCGCGCGAACCCTCGTCGCGCTCGCCGTCAACACCCGCAGCACGAACAACTGTCATGCTCGGCGTCCGTGTGAATTGAAACAGTGCAGCCGGGCGAGTTGAGGTAATGACCGTGCCTACCGGTCAGCGGCCCTGTCGGCCCGCCAGTCGTGCCTCCTCGGTGGCCCTGCCGGCTACGTGGAATCCAGGTGGGCGGCGGCGGTTCATCTCCCTGCGCGAGGCGATGCGCCTCGACTTTTGCGCAGGCAGCGGGCCCGCACCGCCCCCGGCCGCGTCACCCTCAACCGCTCGCCGCCCTGCACCACACCGCCGCTCGGCCTCAGCCCCAACCGCGTCGCCCTTGGTCGCCGGCGCTTAGACGCGCACCACCTTGGTCGCTCGGCCGCTGCCCCAAGCGCGCCTGCAGCGTCCACGGCCATCCCCGCCAGCGCCCGTTACGCCAATTGGCGGCAGCGACGCCTCGCCTTCCGAGCCATGACGGGTTGCGCTTATTGCGTGGCGGCGGCGATCCACGGCAACGCCCGCGCCCGGTTCTTGTGGCGGCGTTGCCTCGCCTATACGTGCCCACGGCGGCGTGCAACGGTACCTCGGACCCATCGGCCACGCGACCGCTCGCCGTCTCAATCCCACCGGCTGCACGCCGCCTCGACCCCGTCTACCGCACAGCCACTCGTCGTCCTAGCCTCGCTGACTACACGCCACCGCTTTGCGGATTGTCGTTGAGCCGCTGCTCATGCGCTTTGATGAGAGAGGTAAGTGGCGGCTAGGTTTGCCAAACCCTAGCCGCCAATTTTGAGGATGGTTGGTTTGGGTCTAAAGGGCCCATGATGCAAATGGGCCACACCGTGGGCAGCAAGGCCTGTTCAAAAAACCATAATAAATTAAAAAAAAATATTTACATTATTACCTTGGATTTTTCTGCAATTGTAGAAATAATGATTAAATGCTAAAAAAACTCATAATTGTCGTAGGTTCGGAAACTGGACACGGAAATGAGAGCGGACGCCGGCCGTTTCACGGGCCGTCGTCCACGAGAGTAAATGTGACACGAGGGTTTATACAGGTTCAGGCGCTTAAGGAAGACGCCCTACTCCTGTCGGTGTGTTCCCCGGGGGGAGTAGAGGGATGTCTCCTTGTCCAGACTCCCCGAGGAACACACCAGTTTTGTTTTTGCATTCAATGAGAGCTCTCCTTACATGAGGGGGTTACAGTGAGTATTTATAGGCACTCAGCCTGTTACATAAAAGTACCATTATACCCCTACTAGACTAGCCTAAGCGGGGGCATCTTAGTCATTCTGGCGGGGAGGTAGTGGGTCCCACGGGATCGTCTCGAGGGAGTGGACCCCTGACATCCGGGCCCCACAGGGGATTTGGTGACATCACTCAAGTCTCCCGTAAGGAGACTTTCCGCGGGGTATGCCCCCGGGGAGACGTCGACCTCCCGCGGGACATGATGAGAACTCCCCGCGGGGTGTGCCACGGGGTAACCTCCCGGGGAGGTTGTAGGTCTTCCGGAGGGCATGAGACCTCCCGAAGTGCCACGAGGTATGCCCCCGGGGAGGATGTAGACCTCCCGCGGGGTATGTCCGCGAGGTAGGCCCCCGGGGAGGCGTAGACCCCCCGCGGGACGTGAGAAACCCCCGCGGGGTATGGGATCTCTCGCAGCAGTCTCACGGAGTACGAGATGATCTCCTGTAGCATTCCGGTGATGAATCCCGGTGGGCGGGCGCCACCCGCCATAGAGCATGAAGCCTCCCCCTCGGGGGCGGTCAGTTTTCCTCCTGGCGTGGACTTCACGTGGTGTACGAAACCTTGCCTCCGGGAGCCGGTGAGTTTATCTCCAACACCAGCCCCCCTGCCCCTAGGACACTTTAGGAAGTGTCCCAGGGTCAAGAAGATTGTTAATTTCCTTGTGGCCGAACTGAGTATCCATGCAAATTCAGAAATAAGGCCAAACTTCTGCCGGAGCGAAGCGGAGGCCCATCGCCGGCAGGCTTGGGCCGGAGCGAAGCGGACATGGGAGGCGTGGACCTCCCGCGGGACATGGGGACAACCCTCCACGGGGTATGACCCTGGGGAGGCGTGGACCTCCCGCGGGACATGGAGAGAACCCACCGCGGGGTATGCCCCCGGGGAGGCGTGGACCTCCCGCGGGACATGAGGACCCCCGACGGGGTATGCCCCCGGTGAGGCGTGGACCTCCCGCGGGACATGGGGAGAACCCCTCGCGGGGTATGCCCCCGGGGAGGTGTGGACCTCCCGCGGGACATGAGGACCCCAGATGGGGTATGCCCCCGGTGAGGCATGGACCTCCCGCGGGACATGAGAACCCCGGACTCCACGGGGGCATAACCCGCGGGGTCACGGGGAGACCTCCCGTAGCACTCCCGCGGGGTCACAGGGGAACCTTCCGGGACTTGAGGACTCTTTCCGTAACACTCACGCGGGGTCACAGAGGGACCTCCCGTAGCACTCCCGCGGGGTGACGGGGGAACCTCCCGGGACGTGAGGACTCTTCCCGTAGCATTCCTGCAGGCCACGGGGGGGCCTCCCGTAGCACTCCTACGGGGTCACGGGGAGACCTCCCGGGGCGTGAGGGCACCTCCAGTAGCACTCTCGTTGGGTCACGGGGGAACCTCCCGGGACTTGAGGGCTCTTCCCGTAACACTCCCGCGGGGTCACGGGGGACCTCCCATAGCACTCTCGCGGGGTCACGGGGGAACCTCCCGGGACGTGCGGGCTTTTCCCGTAGCACTCCCTCGGGGTACGGGGAGACCTCCCGGGGCGTGAGGGCACCTCCCGTAGCACTCTCGTTGGGTCACGGGGGAACCTCCCGGGACTTGAGGGCTGTTCCCGTAACACTCCCGCGGGGTTACAAGGGAACCTCCCGGGACTTGAGGGCTCTTCCCGTAACACTCCCGCGGGGTCACGGGGGAACCTCCAGGGACGTGCGGGCTCTTCCCGTAACACTCCCTCGGGGCACGGGGAGACCTCCCGGGGCGCGAGGGCACCTCCCGTAGCGCTCTCGTTGGGTCATGGGGGAACCTCCCAGAACTTGAGGGCTCTTCCCGTAACACTCCCGCGGGGTTACAAGGGAACCTCCCGGGACTTGAGGGCTCTTCCCGTAACACTCCCGCGGGGTCACGGGGGAACCTCCCGGGACTTGAGGGCTCTTCCCGTAACACTCCCGCGGGGTCACGGGGGAACCTCCCGGGACGTGCGGGCTCTTCCCGTAACACTCCCTCGGGGTACGGGGAGACCTCCCGGGGCGCGAGGGCACCTCCCGTAGCGCTCTCGTTGGGTCACGGGGGAACCTCCCAGAACTTGAGGGCTCTTCCCGTAACACTCCCGCGGGGTTACGTGGGAACCTCCCGGGACTTGAGGGCTCTTCCCGTAACACTCCCGCGGGGTTACGTGGGAACCTCCCGGGACTTGAGTGCTCTTCCCGTAACACTCCCGCGGGGTTACGTGGGAACCTCCCGGGACTTGAGGGCTCTTCCCGTAACACTTCCGCGGGGTCACGGGGGGACCTCCCATAGCACTCCCGCGGGGTCACGGGGGAACCTCCCGGGACGTGCGGGCTTTTCCCGTAGCACTCCCTCGGGGTACGGGGAGACCTCCCGGGGCGTGAGGGCACCTCCCGTAGCACTCTCGTTGGGTCACGGGGGAACCTCCCGGGACTTGAGGGCTGTTCCCGTAACACTCCCGCGGGGTTACAAGGGAACCTCCCGGGACTTGAGGGCTCTTCCCGTAACACTCCCGCGGGGTCACGGGGGAACCTCCAGGGACGTGCGGGCTCTTCCCGTAACACTCCCTCGGGGCACGGGGAGACCTCCCGGGGCGCGAGGGCACCTCCCGTAGCGCTCTCGTTGGGTCACGGGGGAACCTCCCAGAACTTGAGGGCTCTTCCCGTAACACTCCCGCGGGGTTACAAGGGAACCTCCCGGGACTTGAGGGCTCTTCCCGTAACACTCCCACGGGCTCTTCCCGTAACACTCCCACGGGGTCACGGGGGAACCTCCCGGGACTTGAGGGCTCTTCCCGTAACACTCCCGCGGGGTCACGGGGGAACCTCCCGGGACGTGCGGGCTCTTCCCGTAACACTCCCTCAGGGTACGGGGAGACCTCCCGGGGCGCGAGGGCACCTCCCGTAGCGCTCTCGTTGGGTCACGGGGGAACCTCCCAGAACTTGAGGGCTCTTCCCGTAACACTCCCGCGGGGTTACGTGGGAACCTCCCGGGACTTGAGGGCTCTTCCCGTAACACTCCCGCGGGGTCACGGGGGGACCTCCCATAGCACTCCCGCGGGGTCACGGGGGAACCTCCCGGGACGTGCGGGCTTTTCCCGTAGCACTCCCTCGGGGTACGGGGAGACCTCCCAGGGCATGAGGGCACCTCCCGTAGCACTCTCGTTGGGTCACGGGGGAACCTCCCGGGACTTGAGGGCTGTTCCCGTAACACTCCCGCGGGGTTACAAGGGAACCTCCCGGGACTTGAGGGCTCTTCCCGTAACACTCCCGCGGGGTCACGGGGGAACCTCCCGGGACGTGCGGGCTCTTCCCGTAACACTCCCTCGGGGTACGGGGAGACCTCCCGGGGCGCGAGGGCACCTCCCGTAGCGCTCTCGTTGGGTCACGGGGGAACCTCCCAGAACTTGAGGGCTCTTCCCGTAACACTCCCGCGGGGTTACAAGGGAACCTCCCGGGACTTGAGGGCTCTTCCCGTAACACTCCCGCGGGGTCACGGGGGGACCTCCCGTAGCACTCCCGCGGGGTCACGGGGGAACCTCCCGGGACGTGCGGGCTCTTCCCGTAGCACTCCCTCGAGGTACGGGTAGACCTCCCAGGGCGTGAGGGCACCTCCCGTAGCATTCTCGTTGGGTCACGGGGGAACCTCCCGGGACTTGAGGACTCTTCCCGTAACACTCGCGGGGTCACGGAGGGACCTCCCGTAGCACTCCCGCGGGGTCACGGGGGAAACTCCCGGGACGTGCGGGCTCTTCCCGTGGCACTCCCTCGGGGTACGGGGAGACCTCCCGGAGCGTGAGGGCACCTCCCGTAGCACTCTTGCTGGGTCACGGGAGGGCCTCCCGTAGCACTCCTACAGGGTCACGGGGAGACCACCCGGGGCGTACCCGTAAGGTATGCCCTCGGGAATGGCGTGGAAACTCCCGCAGGACATGAGATCTCTTGCGTGAGGACCTGAGGAGATATGATCGCCACCCATAGCGCAGCACGAGGCCTCCCCTTGGGGAGTTGGTGAATTTTCCTCCAACACTAGCCCTCTTGTCCCTTAGGTGCTTTTAAGGGCGACCTAAGGGGCAAAGAAGTGAACTTTCATGACTTATTGCCCCGCGCGGTGTGAATATTTTGTCCTTGGGCAGCTTTAGTGGGCTACGCTCGCACAATAGGCTAGCGCTATTTTTGGTGCCTTAGGGCTAGTCTAGGGTACAGGCACTAGAACCAGCCTCCGACATGGGCGTTGCAAGCCTTACCCATCCTCTGGGTACCCAAGCTATTGCCTAGGTGGGAGCTTCATTTGCACGGAAGGGTGCTTGGACGACGCCCAAACCCCCTCAAAGTAGCATTGTATCAGGGGGTCGGAATCCTTTTCTCAACATCGGAGGGTGCAAATCTGAGGCACCGCGGTAGGTCTAGAGCAGGAGTTTGGAGCATCCCCCGAATGACATCGCCCTGACCGTGCGACGAGGAAGCGGATGCTCGGGTGTTCAAGGGGCAGCAGTCATTTTGCCTGGGTGGCCCTACGGGCGTTGGATGCTTCGCCCACAGCGCCTTATCCCTTGGTACTTAATGCCCCCAGTGGGGTGTAGGCTTGTGCTGGGCGCCGGCCCCCAGTTCCCGATCGGCATATACAAGCGGAAGTAAATCGGGGGCTCGGTCGCTGCTCTTTGGCTGTGCATTGATCATCCTTGGGACGACACAAATTGGTCTCTACACTCTCGGACGGTTCCCATGCGCTCCACGGGGCCTGAAGCCAACGCCCGAGCCATATAGGGACAACTTGGTGCGGGCGTTTGCAGCAACGCCCGTGATTCCTTTGGCTATGCGGGACAAAGGGCGCACCCATCGCCCTCTTTATTTGTCCCCCTTATTTGGTCCTCCCCTCGGATGCGCTTCGGTGTTGGGCGCTGGCCTTATCGCCCGATTGCACATGCCTGGAGGGGGAGCGCGTAGGCGCTGGGCACACAAGAGCGGCACAGGTGAGTGTTCTCTCCGTCTGGGTGCCTTGCATTGGGCGCTCGGCTAGCCCTCCCCTCGCTTATGCGTTAGGCGCTCGGCTAGCGCTCTCGGGGTGCTTGAGAGGGACATCCGGCGTCTGGGGCGTAACCTTCGAGCCCCATTTTTTCCCTTCGCCTACTCTTCATTGCCTCCCTGCAGCTCGGCAGATCAACCCTCCGGTCGGCAGCGCTCCTTCCCTGGGGTAGATCTGGCCGCTCAACCCATCTCGCCTGACACTGGTGTGCGAGGCCAGAAGGAAGGCCACGGGGGTGCGCCTTCTATGCGGATCGAGGGGGTGGCGCTGTCCGGTGGGCCGACTTCGTGCCGCCGCTCTGCGGAACGAGGGGGCTACTTCATAACCCTTTGCGTTCGTAGCTTGATTGTGTTAATGGTTCTGCTCTTGCTTGCAGGTTCCCGCCATCGTGACACCCTCGCAAAGGGCAAGATCAAGGTGGACGAGGTGGCTCCAGTGGGGGGCAAAGGCAAAAGCAAGCCCCCCGGTGGGGGTGACCCTCATGCGAGAGACATGGACATGATGGCTCCTGCCAAGTTCACCACTTTTGCGAAGGCAGTGGGGGACGAGGACGATGCTCCTACGGAGACAATAGTGGATCCTGGTCCTTGGGAGCTCACTGACGGGGAGAAGCTCTCCCTCGTTCAGCGAGGGATTCGCCTCTCCCCCGGGGATGTGGAGTTCCCGGAGCTTGGGGAGAGTCCCAATCCACCATCGGGGTTCGTGGTGGCACTTAAAGCTTGGGTGGATGACATGTATTTTAAAATGCATTGTTTTAGGAGACGTCCTGGAGGGCAGCTGATATCCATTATAAGCGAAGTGCACAGAGGGGTCGAGTGCCTTTACGATTATGCCCGCCAAATAAGGTTCGCCGCAGGAGCGGGCGACTTCATGGGGGTATGATCGTGTCTTGGCACCCAGAAAGGGGCCAAGGCACGGGCGCCCTCCCGGGAGGCCTTTTGGTTGCCTCCCCCCAAGAGGGGGGGCTCGATTTGCATCATACCGTGTGCAAAGGGGACATGTCCCCTAAGTTTATAGGGAGCGAGGGAACATGTCCTCCCTCTCGCAGCGGAGAGGGAGGTTCGACCCCGGTGTGGAGATAACAACCCCGCCTTCGTTGAATTGTTTAGGTTCGGCGCACGGGGCCTTACTCTGAGGAGTTGGGCGTTTAGTTCGGGGCGCGACCCCGCAGGGGAGGTTGTTGCGCCCCTTGTAATAGACTCGTGCTTACCGGGACGGGGATGTTTCCCGGGTTAGAACTCACAATGTAATGAGAATGTTTTCCGCGATGTTGCGGGGTTGACCCGGAGGTCGTTCGGCTTATCGCCAGGGGACCATGGGGGACTCCGGACTAGTCCACGGTGCACCCAATGAATTAGGCAACATGCCTTTTAAGTCGTCGCCTGCTCCCTGGGTCCAATAAGGAGGAGGCCGCCCAAGGGGGACTAGAAATGTCCTGACCGCTCGGGGCTTTTTAGGGGTAAGCCTCGGAGGCTATGCGCCCTAGAGAGTGTTGCGTGAGCTGCGTGACTCTAGCACATCCCCCAACAGCCACGCGTTGGGGGGTGGTTTTCACAAATGAAGCAATTGGCATGCGACTTGTAGGGCTCAAGCTCGTGACTTCATTGATAACCTCGGAAGGGTTTACATCATTACAAGCCAGGTGCCGTCATGACGTAGAGAAAGCGTAAGGGGACCCCTTGTGGGGTAGGCCTCCAGGGAGAGCATAGGCCTCCCGCGGGGCGTAAGGAGACCTCCCGTGAGAGGTGAGGAGACCTCCCGGGGAGACGCCCACGGGGTGTCCCGGGGGGACGCCCATGGGATGCGCCTCCGGGGAGGGCGTAGACCTCCCGTGGGGCGTAGGGAGACCTCCGGGGGCGTCACGGGTGTGCCGAGGGGCGCCCATGGGGTGCGCCTCGGGGAGGCGTGAACCTCCGTGGGGCGTGAGGAGACCTTCCGTGGGAGGTGAGGAGACCTCCGGGAGACGCCCAGGGTGTCGAGGGGCGCCCATGGGATGCGCCTCGGGGAGGCGTAGACCTCCGTGGGGCGTGGGAGACCTCCGTGGGAGGTGAGAAGACCTCCCGAGGAGACGCCCACTGGTGTCGAGGGGCGCCCATGGGATGCGCCTCGGGAGGCGTGGACCTCCGTGGGCGTAGGGAGACCTCCCGTGGGAGGTGAGGAGACCTCCCGGGGAGACGCCCACGGGGTGTCGAGGGGCGCCCATGGGATGCGCCTCGGGGAGGCGTGGACCTCCGTGGGCGTGGGAGACCTCAGTGGGGGCGTCCACTGGTGTGCCGAGGGACGCCCATGGGGTGCACCTTCGGGGAGGGCGTAGATAGACCTCCCGTGGGGCGTAGGAAGACCTCCCGTGGGAGGTGAGGAGACCTCCCGGGGAGACGCCCACGGGGTGTCCCGGGGGGACGCCCATGGGATGCGCCTCCGGGGAGGGCGTAGACCTCCCGTGGGGCGTAGGGAGACCTCCCGTGGGAGGTGAGGAGACCTCCGGGGGGGCGCCCACGGGGTGTGCCCGGGGGGACGCCCATGGGATGCGCCTCCGGGGAGGGCGTAGACCTCCCGTGGGGCGTAGGGAGACCTCCCGTGGGGACGTCCACGGGGTGTGCCCGGGGGGACGCCCATGGGGTGCACCTCCGGGGAGGGCGTAGATAGACCTCCCGTGGGGCGTAGGAAGACCTCCCGTGGGAGGTGAGGAGACCTCAGGGAGGCATGCACTGGTGTCCCGAGGGGCGCCCATGGGATGCGCCTCGGGAGGCGTGGACCTCCGTGGGGCGTAGGGAGACTCCCGTGGGAGGTGAGGAGACCTCCGGGGGGGCGCCCACGGGGGGTGCCGGGGGGGCCGCCCGTGGGATGCGCCTCGGGAGGCGTGGGCCTCCGTGGGGCGTAGGAAGACCTCCGTGGGAGGTGAGGAGACCTCAGGGAGGCGCCCACTGGTGTCCTGGGGCGCCCATGGGATGCGCCTCCGGGGAGGGCGTAGACCTCCCGTGGGGCGTAGGGAGACCTCCCGGGGGGACGTCCACGGGGTGTGCCCGGGGGGACGCCCATGGGGTGCGCCTCCGGGGAGGGCGTAGACCTCCCGTGGGGCGTAGGGAGACCTCCCGTGGGAGGTGAGGAGACCTCCCGGGGAGACGCCCACGGGGTGTCCCGGGGGGACGCCCATGGGATGCGCCTCCGGGGAGGGCGTAGACCTCCCGTGGGGCGTAGGGAGACCTCCCGTGGGAGGTGAGAAGACCTCCCGGGGAGACGCCCACGGGGTGTCCCGGGGGGACGCCCATGGGATGCGCCTCCGGGGAGGGCGTGGGACCTCCGTGGGGCGTGGGAGACCTCAGTGGGAGGTGAGGAGACCTCCGGGAGACGCCCACTGGTGTCCCGGGGCGCCCATGGGATGCGCCTCGGGAGGGCGTCGACCTCCCGTGGGGCGTCGGGAGACCTCCCGTGGGGACGTCCACGGTGTGTGGCCGGGGGGACGCCCATGGGGTGCACCTCCGGGGAGGGCGTAGATAGACCTCCCGTGGGGCGTAGGAAGACCTCCCGTGGGAGGTGAGGAGACCTCCAGGGAGGCATGCAGGGTGTCCCGGGGGGACGCCCATGGGATGCGCCTCCGGGGAGGGCGTAGACCTCCCGTGGGGCGTAGGGAGACCTCCCGTGGGAGGTGAGGAGACCTCCGGGGGGCGCCCTGTCGGGACCCCGAATTTGCAAATCCGGACCCTCTGTGTATTCAGCACTAGTCCAGGAACGCGCTAGTGCACACAGTCTTAACATCGGTATATATCACAATCATACCAAACGATACTATCAAAGTACTTTATTTAAATAATCAAAGGGTTACTCGACCTTATGGCCAAGTTACAAATATATGCCTTGCAAGGCGAAACTTTAAAAAGAGAAATAACAGCAGCGGAAAATCAAATAAACTTCGTGGCGCCATCCAGTATACCACAGGCAACTGACTGGGCTCGCATCCCTAAGTAGACAGGTCTTCTTGGAAATCCTCCCCCGAAACTGGCGTAATCTCCTCTTCAACTGGTATTGTGTTGAGGCAAGGGTGAGTACTTGGTACTCAGCAAGTCATGCACAGAATGCAAGCTAATATACTATATGCATGGCTTGGTACAACGGAATAGCTCAAGGTATATTTGTGGTAAACAGCTTTTGACAAGTAATAAAAGTAGATTCGAAAGCAGTAGAAATAAGTAAAGCATAAATAACTTTTCAAGAAGTTTAACAAACATTTTCCCCATCCTAAACCATATTTCCATCATCTTCTTTGTTAAACCAACCCAACTTTTCAAATCCAAGTTATTTTCAGAAAGTCTAACCCTTATTTGTAATTCCCGAGCATTGTCGATCAGTGGACTCGGCTATTCAAATAGATTCTACACTCTGCAGAGGTTATGCACTTTACCCACAAGATACAAGTCAAACACCACAAAGGCGAGTTCCCGTAACAAAGCCTTTGGAAGCCTCAAACAACACAGGTGGTCCTCTCCTGGTTCGTGCTCTACACCATCCCTTCCCTTAGCCAAGGCGAAGTATGGGACCAACACACCGTTAGATGGGTACTGGCCACGGCCACGATACGGCTCCCCGCACAATCACACAAGCGGTGTAATCGACACCCTGAGGCTCCACAAGTGAGTCCTTAGCGACTTAGTCAACTAGGGCCGTCCCATTCCAGCCATGTGGTTGCAAGTATGACCCAGTTCAAAGGCTTGCAAGGTTAAGTCCTTAGAGTGACCAGGGCAAGACTACCCGAAAAACCAAATCAACACTCCCAATGCCACAACTGGCCCACCTGATTACTCTTGCCACATGCCCCGGTCGAAATCTGTTTATCAAACCCCAGTTGATTACCATGCACCACGTGCCATCAACATCACATGATACTTTTCCAAAACAGGTTCAATATATCATTAAGTCGATATTAACATTTGATTGTCCAAAATCATGTCATGAGCACGTAGCAGGTCTAAGCAGTATACTACAACGGTCTAAACCCCTGTTGGCAATTTAATAATGTCCAACTAGTAAACCACAACTAGGGTGACAAGGGATCATGGCACATACTTAGATAATCAAGGTGTCATACAGCAAATTGGTATTTATCTAATCCCCATGTTTAAGCAAAGTATGTTGCTAATTGATCTAGCATGCAATAGTTTAAATCAAAATAGATTTCGAAATAGGATCAACATGGTCAAAGCACAACTTGCCTTCAAAAAGTACTTGCTCTTGGTCTTGAGTTGGATCCTGAGTCAACACTTCTCCTTCGAATCCTTCCGGCACTTCAACGTCTACTCGTAAAGCGTGCAAATAGCAAATACACAAATAAACACTAGGCAAAAAGATCCCAAAACTCCAAATAAAATCCATAAACAGAGAGAACATAATTTTCTGGATTTTTAGAAAGCTGGAATCGTCAAATTTGGAGTTAAAGCATAAAAGTTATGATTATTTAAAGTTTAAATAATCAATTAAATAATATTACAGAGAAAAACTTTAGTCCAAAATTAAATAAAATTCATATTTAGGTAGATCTCAATTTTATACAAATTTAGAAATTTGAATCGCTCAAATCGGAGTTGAAACGCATAAAAGTTATAAGCGTTTGAAGTTTTGAAATTCAAATCAATTATTAAACCGATTTATTAAATCATTTTCTTTTTTGAAATTAATTATTGCGTCGGCATGGACACGTGTCGGCTCGATTGGTGGTGGCGTCGGTAGGTCCATGGACTTGGTCCACGCTTGGCTCGGGTCTACGGTGGACTCGGTCCCACGGCTCCACGTGAGGCCCGACATGTGGGTCCACTCGGGTAGCGTCATCGGCCGACGTCGGCCGAGCTCACCACGGTCTTGGCGAGTGGGGTCCATCAGACGTCATTCTTGGCGACGCCAAGACACCAGCGACATCGACATGCGGCCCGCCATGACGTCATCGTGGACGCCATGGTGCGATTTGGTCGGGCGGCCGACATGCGGGCCCAGCGTGTCGAGACACGTTCTCTGTGCGCCGGCGCTGGCCGATCAGCGGTTGGCCTTCGGCCACGTGGCTAGATCTAGGCCGTTGATTTGAAAATCAACGGCCCAGTTGAATCTGGTGTTACGCGTTTGGGGTGAACGCAGTTGTCTGGGCCGTTGGATTTAGATCCAATGGTTGAGATTGGATCTAGAGATAAATAACGAAACCTCACCGTGCGATGACGTGGCAAGATCTGGATCGTGCGATCTTGATCGGACGGCTGAGAAGCTTCGAGCGACGGCGATGGCGTCTTGGCGGCTTCTGGCCGGGGCGATGGCGATGACACGCCCGACGGCTGCAGGCCTCCTCCGTGAAAGTGGATGGTAAACGCAGTGCGCCTTGACGCAAGGGATCTGGATCTGGGGTCAACGTCGGCGGAGGATGGCGGACGGTGGCGAAGCGGCGCGAAACGCGGCGGAGTGCTTTACCAACTCCGGCGAGCAATAGCGGCGAGCAGTGGGGATCCTAGCGGCGTGAGCTAGGGTTTCGGACCGGCGTGGGATGGCGATCCTCGGTGCGATCCGGCATTAAATAGCCCCGGAGGCGTGCTCGGCGGAACCCTAGTCGGTCACGGCGGCGGCTCACCGGCGGAGTCCGGCTCGGACTCGGCGGAGACGACGCAATCGCAGCCGTCCGCGTGGCGCGATCAACGGCCCGATCGCCGGGCGCGGCCGGTCCGGTCGGACACGGCTTCGGGTCGAGTCGGCGGATCTCGGCCGTTGGATCTTGATCCAACGGTTGGGATTGATTAGGAGTTAGGAGTGGGTTCGGTCGAGTCACGTGGCTCGGGTCGGACTCGAACACGAAGTCCGACTCGGGCTCGGTCGGATGAACAAGATGACCCGAGTTTGATTTTCCAGCGATTTAATATTTAAAATAATTCCTAGTAATTCATTTAATTCATTAAAAATAGCAAATGACTCAGAAAAATTCTGGAAAATACTTTGGATCATTTTGGACTCAAATAAAATATTTCCAACAAAAATTTATTTGCAAAATTAAATTCTTCAATTATTTCAAAATGGAATAAATTCAAATAAATTCCAAATAAATCCAAATAAATTCCAGAAAATTCCAAAAATTCACCAAAGTGCCAAATCACACATGAATTTAGGAAAAGTAAAATTTTGGGGTGTTACACGCCCACGGGGTGTGCCCGGGGGGACGCCCATGGGATGCGCCTCCGGGGAGGGCGTAGACCTCCCGTGGGGCGTAGGGAGACCTCCCGTGGGGACGTCCACGGGGTGTGCCCGGGGGGACGCCCATGGGGTGCACCTCCGGGGAGGGCGTAGATAGACCTCCCGTGGGGCGTAGGAAGACCTCCCGTGGGAGGTGAGGAGACCTCCCGGGGAGACGCCCACGGGGTGTCCCAGGGGGACGCCCATGGGATGCGCCTCCGGGGAGGGCGTAGACCTCCCGTGGGGCGTAGGGAGACTCCCGTGGGAGGTGAGGAGACCTCCGGGGGGGCGCCCACGGGGTGTGCCCGGGGGGACGCCCATGGGATGCGCCTCCGGGGAGGGCGTAGACCTCCCGTGGGGCGTAGGAAGACCTCCCGTGGGAGGTGAGGAGACCTCCCGGGGAGACGCCCACGGGGTGTCCCGGGGGGACGCCCATGGGATGCGCCTCCGGGGAGGGCGTAGACCTCCCGTGGGGCGTAGGGAGATCTCCCGTGGGAGGTGAGGTGACCTCCCAGGGGGACGCCCACGGGGTGTGCCCGGGGGGTCGCCCATGGGATGCGCCTCCGGGGAGGGCGTAGACCTCCAGTGGGGCGTAGGGCTTCAATTTATCAGGATTCCATGCAGGCTTGAACGGCTTGTCCTCCATGGTGGAGAAGTGGTAGGCACCCAAGCCTAGGACCGCAGAGATGCGGTAAGGTCCTTCCCACTTGGGGCGTAGCTTTCGTTGGGTGCTTGGGTGTGTGACCCTTTTCAGCACCAAGTCTCCCAGGAGGAAGGCGCGCTCTCGTACCCGCTTGTTATAGAAGCGGGCAACTTCATGCTTTCGTCTGAGGCATGCTTGATGAGGGCACGGTCTCGGGACTCCTCCATGAGGTCCGCCTCATTGTGGTTCTCTTTATTTGCCGCGAAGTCAATGGGTAGAGGCCCAGAGAGCATCTCCACGCGGAGGGAGCAGCGGCGTACCTCTGCTGGGAGGACCGCCTCCACTCCGTACACGAGCAAGAAAGGCGTCTGTCCCGAGGAACGACTGGGAGTGGTGCGCATCCCTCAAAGCACTTTGAGGAGCTCTTTTGCCCATAGCCCCTTCTTGAGGGTGCTCTTTTTGAGTCTTCGACGGATACCCTGGAGGATCATGCCATTGGCCCTTTCCACGGCCCCGTTAGACTTTGGGTGAGCCACCGAGGTGAAGCAAAGCGTTGTGGCGATGGAGTCACAGAAGTCCTTGAAGGAGGCATCAAACTGCGTCCCGTTGTCTACGGTGATTTCCCTAGGAACCCCGAAGCAACAGACGATGTTTTTCCAGAAGAACTTTTGCACCGTCCGGGAGGTGATTGATGCCAACTGCTCCGCCTCAACCTATTTGGTGAAGTAATCCACCGCCACCACCGCAGATCCACCGTCTGCCTCGCGGTGGCTTCCACCAAGGCTTGCCACTGGGTGAGGGCCAACGCCTCGGGAGCGAGGGGCGATTGTGAAGCACCTGACCCCGTAGCTGCAGGTGTGCCTTGAATTCCCGGCCCTTGAAGCATAGCCGTTGGCGCCCGGGAGGACGAAGAGTCTCTGGGTCCCGAGGCCTGTAGGACATTGTCCCCCCGGGGGGAATGACACCAATCTCGGAGGGCAGTGCACGCCGAGGGTTACGACGGGGTGGACGATCATCCTCGCGTTCCTTGCGCTTCGGAGCCGGAGGCTTGTATTGAGTTTTCTTGAGGAGCCATAGCCTTGTTCGAGTTAACTACGTTCCCCACGGACGGCGCCAAGTGTCGTAGGTTCGGAAACTGGACACGGAAATGAGAGCGGACGCCGGCCGTTTCACGGGCCGTCGTCCACGAGAGTAAATGTGACACGAGGGTTTATACAGGTTCAGGCGCTTAAGGAAGACGCCCTACTCCTGTCGGTGTGTTCCCCGGGGGGAGTAGAGGGATGTCTCCTTGTCCAGACTCCCCGAGGAACACACCAGTTTTGTTTTTGCATTCAATGAGAGCTCTCCTTACATGAGGGGGTTACAGTGAGTATTTATAGGCACTCAGCCTGTTACATAAAAGTACCATTATACCCCTACTAGACTAGCCTAAGCGGGGGCATCTTAGTCATTCTCAAGCGGGAGGTAGTGGGTCCCACGGGATCGTCTCGAGGGAGTGGACCCCTGACATCCGGGCCCCACAGGGGATTTGGTGACATCACTCAAGTCTCCCGTAAGGAGACTTTCCGCGGGGTATGCCCCCGGGGAGACGTCGACCTCCCGCGGGACATGATGAGAACTCCCCGCGGGGTGTGCCACGGGGTAACCTCCCGGGGAGGTTGTAGGTCTTCCGGAGGGCATGAGACCTCCCGAAGTGCCACGAGGTATGCCCCCGGGGAGGATGTAGACCTCCCGCGGGGTATGTCCGTGAGGTAGGCCCCTGGGGAGGCGTAGACCCCCCGCGGGACGTGAGAAACCCCCGCGGGGTATGGGATCTCTCGCAGCAGTCTCACGGAGTACGAGATGATCTCCTGTAGCATTCCGGTGATGAATCCCGGTGGGCGGGCGCCACCCGCCATAGAGCATGAAGCCTCCCCCTCGGGGGCGGTCAGTTTTCCTCCTGGCGTGGACTTCACGTGGTGTACGAAACCTTGCCTCCGGGAGCCGGTGAGTTTATCTCCAACAATAATAAATCCTACAAATTAGTTTTCTAGGTATATAGACTTCCGAAAATTTAGCAAAAATATTATTTTGCACACATTGGAAGTTCCATATCCTGGGTTTATTTTTATAGCTTTTCCATGTTTAATATGTGCTAAAATTTAATTTTCTGCCATGAAGTAATTCTGGAAATTGCTTAAATATTAACAAAAAATTATAAAAATTGCTAGAAAATTATGATGACACATTGTTAATGCCATGGCTTTGGTTTTATTTTTCTTAGCATTATTTCATGTCAATATGTGCTGAAATTTAATTTTTTGTTATTAAGTAATTCTGAAAATTGCTTGGTAATTAACAGAAATTATGAAAAATGCTTGAAAAATGCTAGAAAAATTATAGAAAATTCTAGATAGAATGTTAGGATTTAGGAGCCTTGTGTTTTTGAATTTATTGTCCTAGCATAATTTTACATTGAATTTTTTTTTGCTATTTAGTAATTCTAAAATTGCTTAAATAAATAGCAGAAAACTATGAAAATTGCTACAAAAATTATGAAAAATTTTAGATGAATAAATATAGACCAAGATTTATTAATTAAAAATTGAGCATGCAATATATTGAATTTACCAGTAGTAAAAGTTATTTTGCATATATAGAAATATGATATGTTGACATCGCATAGAGGGAATTTATTGTACTTGCCTTGAACGACAACAATTACCTTACCCAAGCAATCAAATACTATGATTAATCTGCCACCTCAACTCTTAGAGTTGCTTCTATCTAGCCTGAAGCTGGTGCCCCTGCTTTCCCTAAACCACCATATGTACGACTTTACACTTCTTGAGACTTCATTTTCATACATACATGAAGGTTGTATATTTTGATGGAAGAGAACCAACTAGTATTTTTGAATTTCCTAAAGGAAAATATATAACTAGCAAAGATTTATCTTGTTGCCAGAAGCACAACACGAACAAACCCTCCCATGCTCTCAGAAATTTAAAGGCTGTGATAGCATATAACTTTGCCATGCACAAGCTTATCACTGAACTAATATTATGTAACCACAAAGTTTTTAATGCTAAAATGATCGACAAAACATTATGCACCTTCCACCCCAATATGAGGATGTTGCTGTAATAGGATCATCATGCCAAGTACCAGAAGTACTCCGAGCTTATATACATCTAGCTAGAAGCAGAAAAGCATGATAAACTCCCGGCAAAGAATCATCACGCATTAAAGCATGCAATGCCTAAAACACATGTAATTGCTCAGTGAGCTAGCAATAACCGATGGCCGCAGAAATGGCCAAATGGAACAAAGGGGGTAAATAGAAGTATGGCAGATAAGATAGGGGAAAAATAATTTATAGTGGATAAGTAAAGTTAAAGTGCCAAAGGGGTTTCTAGAATCAAGATTCAGCTAAATAAAACCGCAAACCCTGAATAACCCTGTTTAGGTATGGATGCACTGGCCATTGGTCATGCAACTATCGCATCCTGAAACATGTGGTAGACCTTTACACAAAATCCACCGAAAAAAGACCCAGGGGAATAATGTTATGTCATACTTCACCGTACGACCTGTTGTTGACATGGATGTTGAAAAGTATGACGATATGGCTATTAAATTATTGAGTTTGAGAAGTCCCTGAAGGGCACATATGACTCATTTGGAGACTTGGATTAGTCTCCTAAATATCCCTTCACTTTGCTAAGTCGATGTCACATATTTCTTATAAGTCCTCTCGTCAGTTTATCTCTAGTGCCGGAATAAACAATTGGGAGAGGTGCTTCTATGCTCTTCCGTTTAAAAGTTGCACAACTATTAAAGCATGAATGAATGGTAGATAATGATTACTTACCCCTTCGTTTGCTTCAAGATTTGTGCAACTTGTACTAGAAGGAAAAGCATAGAAGCACTTCTGAACAATTGGTCTACGCTCTTGTTGAACGATTATCATTTAAAATTGAATAAATGTCTATTTTCTATATATTTGATTAATTCTGCTATGTTTGTTCTATATTCTACCATTTATTCGTGATGTAATAATTGTCTGATTATTAAGTCATACTTTTAATATAGAACTGTCGGTGTTTCGTGCACCGGCAATACGAATTTATGGTCGGATGGGGTCGCGCGCTCCCTCTCCCCGAATGGTCGACTCAAGGAGTCAGAAGATGTATACTGGTTCGGGCCGAATATCCCTACTCCAGTTCGTGCGGTGTGAATGTATTGATCTTTGGGAGACGGACAAGGGGTGTCTGCGAGGCGAGGCGGGCATTGTCCGATCCCCTTGAGGTTTTCGCTAGGGAGTCGAGGCTAACTAGGAGTCTGTTTTCTCTTTTGTCCGCGCCCCTCCCTCTCGGGCCCTGCCTCTCCTTATTTTGACGGAGGAGGCAGGTTACAAGGGAGTTGGGAAGACTACGAGGAGAGGGGTCTGCACGTCTTGAGGTCTGCTTCGCCTTGTCCGCCAACCCCGCCCATCCCGAGGTAGGGTTGGTGGCTCTGTGGCGCATGATCTTGCGTAGGCCGCTGTCGAGGGTGGCGTGTTGCGTGGTGCTCTTGTCACCTCGGTGGCTTTAATGGCGCTTGACTTTGCTTTGGCCTCGGAGTGGGCGTACTCCTCTGCGGTGTGCCAGGCGACGGACGGGGCTTGACTTCTTCGGTGGCTCTTCCGACACTTGGGAAGGAGCCGCCTACCCTGGTACGAATGTCGAGGACGCCGCGCACAAGGCGGCCACCGACATCGGCGTGGGCCTGTTGGCTCGTCTTGCAGTGGAGCTTGAGCTTCAATATTAAGCGGCCGGCGCATGCCGACCGCCGAACCGAGTCCGCCGACCGTCAGAGTCGGCCCCGCATGTCGGGGCTCGTTCCTGCGCCCAAGTACCTTCGGTGGTGCCGCCTCCGCCGTGATAGGTCAGCCCGTTCGTGCTTCCGGCTGATGGGGTACCCATGGTATGGGTACTCGTCAAGAGCCAGAGCCCGGAGCGGTCGGAGAGCCGCCGGGGTTTAACTCGGCGGATAACTGGCCGCCCGAGGTCGGTGATGCTAGGTCGTCGTGGCTGCCTGGGAGCCGTGCCGGCCTAGAAAGAGCCCGGCGTGGCGCACCGTGGTGTAGCTCTGAGCCCCGAGCGGTCGAGGAGCCGGCCGGGGTTTACCGATCGAAAAGTGGCCACGGACCTCGAGGTCGGCGACGCTTTGGTCGGGCCTCGCTTGTCGGTTGTGCCCTGAAGAGCCCGGTGGCGCGAGACCCCGGTGTAGCTCTCGAGCCCCCGAGCGTCAGGAGCCGGTCGGTGTTTACCCGATCGAAAAGTGGCCATGACCGAGGTCGGCGACGCTTTGGTCGGGCCGCCGCTTGTCGGCCGTGCCACCCAAAGAGCCCGGTCTTGTAGTGTAACACCCCAAAATTTTGCTTTTCTTAAATTCATGTGTGATTTGGCACTTTGGTGAATTTTTGGAATTTTCTGGAATTTATTTGGATTTATTTGGAATTTATTTGGAATTTATTCCATTTTGAAATAATTAAAGAATTTAATTTTGCAAATAAAATTTTGTTGGAAATATTTTATTTGAGTCCAAAATGATCCAAAATATTTTCCGTAATTTTTCTCGAATTTTTCTCGAGTCTTTTGCTATTTTTAATGAATTAAATGAATTATCGGGATTATTTTGAATATTAAAATCGCTTGGTTTAGTACTGTTCATCGGTCCGAAGTCGGACTCGAGTCCGACCGAACCCGACCGAGCCACTTGATTCGGTCGAACTGCGTCGCCAAACCCAACCCTAACCTAGCCACCGATCGCTGGATCTTGATCCAGCGGCGCGCGTGTGACGCGTCGGCGTGTCTTGCGCGTGGAGTCGTTCGATCTGGGACACGTGGGCGGCATCGGGTCGTCGTCCTCGCCCGAATCCGGCTCGGAGGCGCGCCGTGTCAGGACTAGGGTTCCATGCCCGAGCACGCCTCCGGCTATTTAAGGCCGGGCCGCCCCGAGGTTGCCCTCACCCATGCGCCCCGTTTGCCCTAGCTAATAGAGCTCAAGCCGCCGCCAGGCCGTGCCGATTGCTCGCCGAAGTTGGACGGAGCCGCTACGGTTTCCTCGTCTTCTCCGGCACCGATAGCCCTTGTCCGCCGTGTTGAAGCCCGGGTTCGGAACCCCCAAGACAAGGCGCACCTGCGGGACATCTCGATCACGCCGGAGAACGCCCGTAGCGCCGAGCCCGTGGTCATCTTCCCTGGCGCCGGCGACCCAGCCCTGCCGTGACTCCATCTCCGTCCACGAGCTCCGTGCACCGTTGGATCTTCATCGGACGATCACGGTGAGTCCACGTTTCCCCGAAACTTTGGAAAACCAGATCGGATCTGGACCGTTGGATCAAGATCCGACGGCCCACGATCGCCACGTGCTAGAAACTGCGTTAACTTAGGGTAGATCTAGACCGTCCGATCTAGATCGAACGGCCGTGATCATGCCACGTAGCCGCCGCCGCGCCGTGCGTTGAGTCACTGACAGGCCGGGCCCGCGTGCCAGCGGCCGAGCCTGGGCGTGACTGCGTGTCACTGACATGCGGGGCCCGCATGTCAGTGTCTCGCCCGAGAGCCTCACCGCACGTGACCCATCGACGTGGGACCCGCGTGTCGACCTCTGTAGCTGTAGGCGGCGTCCACCGTGGCCGGTGTCACCGTGGACTCGATCCATGGACCGAGACACGTGGCGACACCGGGACATGCCACGTGGCATGATGACGTCATGCTGACGTCATCATGGAGGCCGTTCGGTGCTGACGTCAGCAGGTTACTGTGGACCAATCACAGGATGCCACGTGTCCATGCTGACGCAATAATTAATTTCCGAAAAAAAGAAAATGATTTATTAATTCGAATAATGATTTGAATTTAGATTCAAACTTCAAACGCTTATAACTTTTGCATTTCAACTCCGATTTGAGTGATTCAAATTTCTAAATTTGTATAAAATTGAGATCTATCTATATATGAATTTTATTTAATTTTTGGACTAAAGTTTTTCTCTGTAATATTATTTTATTGATTATTTAAACTTTAAATAATCATAACTTTTGCATTTTAACTCCAAATTTGGCGATTCGGTTTCTAAAAATCCGTAAAATTATGTTCTCTCTGTTTATGGATTTTATTTGGAGTTTTGGGATGTTTTGCCTATTGTTTATTTGTGTTTTGCTATTTGCACGCTTTACGAGTAGACGTTGAAGTGCCTGGGAAGGATTCGAAGGAGAAGTGTTGACTCAGATCCAGCTCAAGACCAAGAGCAAGTACTTTTTGAAGGCAAGTTGTGCTTTGACCATGTTGATCCTATTTCGAAATCTATTTTGATTTAAACTATTGCATGCTAGTTCAATTAGAAAAATACTTGGTTTAAACATGGGGGTTAGATAAATACCAAATTGCTGTATGACACCTTGATTATCTAAGTATGTGCCATGATCCCTTGTCACCCTAGTTGTGGATTACTAGTTGGACATTATTAAATTGCCAACATGGGTTTAGATCGTTGTAGTATCTTTGCTTAGACACACTCGTGCTCATGACATGATTTTGTACAATCAAATTCTAATATTGACTTAATGATATATTGAAAATGTTTTCGAAAAGTATCATGTGATGTTGATGGCACGTGGTGCATGGTAATCAATCGGGTTTGATAAACAGATTTCGGCGGGTCATTTGGCAAGAGTAATCAGTTTGGCCAGTTGTGGCATTTGGAGTGTTTATTTGGTTTTTCGGGTAGTCTTGCCCTGGTCAATCTAAGGACTTAACCTTTCAAGCCTTTGAACTGGGTCATACTTGCAACCACATGGTCGGAATGGGACGGCCCTAGTTGACTAAGTTGCTAAGGACTCGCTTGTGGAGCCTCAAGGTGTCGATTACACCGTTTGTGTGATTGTGCGGGGGGCGTATCGTGGTGTGGCCAGATACCCATCTAACGGTGTGTTGGTCCCATACTTCGCCTTGGCTAAGGGAAGGGATGGTGTAGAGCACGAACCTGAGAGGACCACTGTGTTGTTTGAGGCTTCCAGAAGGCTTTGTTACTGAACTCGCCTTTGTGGTGTTTGACTGTATCTTGTGGGTAAAGTGCATAACCTCTGCAGAGTGTAGAATCTATTTGAATAGCCGAGTCCACGGTACTGGACAATGCTCGGGAATTACAGTCAAGGGTTAGATTTTCTGAAAATAACTTGGATTTGAAAAGTTGGGTTGGTTTAATAATGAAGATGATGGAAATGTGGTTTAGGATGGGGGAAAAATGTTTATTAAACTTCTTGAAAAGTTATTTACGCTTTACTGCTTTCGAATCTACTTATATTACTTTTCAAGTGCTGTTTACTGCAAATATACCTTGAGCTATTCCTTTGTACCAAGCCATGCATATAGTATATTAGCTTGCATTCTGTGCATGACTTGCTGAGTACCAAGTACTCACCCTTGCTTCAACACAACACCAGTTGAAGAGGAGACTACGCCAGCTTCGGAGGAGGAACTCCAAGAGGATCCGTCTACTTAGGGATGCGAGCCCAGTCAGTTGCCTGTGGTATACTGGATGGCGCCACGAAGTTTATTTGTTTTTCCGCTGCTATTATTTCTCTCTGAATAAGTGTGAAATCATGTGCTGAAAAATTGGCTTTGAACTGAAAAATTAACTTAGATTTGAATTTGCAAAATGTGTTTGTTCATGTGTTTTGACAATTTGACAAGAAACAGTAAGTTACGCATTAGCGCCGGACAAAGTTCTCAAGAAAGCAAGAAGTTTCCCATCTGCGACAGACGGTGTTTTTGGGGTCCGTTGTGAACATGTTTTTGAGCCCATGACCGAAGTCATTTTCACATGTACAATGTATGCTTTTTCTTGGTCCGTTGTGAACAAGCTTTTTCGGTTTGGATAATTTCTTGGAACTAAGATTTTCACATGTACAACGGACTAATTCTTTTTGTCCGTCGTGAATGGACTTTTTCTAGGGTTTTACTTTTGTGAAACCGAAGCGTGGCACGTTCTTGCGCGGACAAGCTTCTCGGGGTCCGTTGTGAACTTGTTTTGAGCTCATGACAAGCCATTTTGCATGTACAACGGACCAACTTTGTTTGTCTGTTGTGAACGTGTTTTTCCGTTTGGTTGGCTTCTTGGACAGAAACTTTTCCTTATACAACGGACCAACTTTGTTTGTCCGTCGTGAATCGTTTTCGCTCAATTAGGGTTTTGAGCGATTTGGATTTGAATTTTGAATGTGAATTTGAAATTTGTAATGATTTCATGATGCTTCTTTTGAAGTGGACTTTATGCAATACTCATGTGAGTAGTTGCATGGATTGACATTGAGTTAAGTCGTGGACTTGTGCTCGGATTTGTTTTGTGGTTTGTTCATGTGCAGTATTGCTCGAAGACGAATGTGGTCGATGACGGACCGGAACTAGGTTCATGGAGGAACCGAGGTTCGGGACTAGGTTCAGGAGGAACCGAGGTCTTGGTGGTCAAGGATGTCATGCGGGACGCTCGGGCTAAGAGAATGGTGCACATGAAGAATGGTTAGTCACGTGAGAATGGCAGAGGTCATTCGCGTGCAAAGTGTTAGTCACGTGAGTATGGCAGGTGGCCATACGCGTGCAAAGTGTTAGTCACGTGAGTATGGTAGGGTTGCCATACGCGTGCAAGAGTTGTACTCGGCCTGGTTGGGCCAAGTAGAGTTGAGTTGGATACGGATTCCTTCTAGGGAATAGGAATCGTATTCAGAACTCCTTGTGGGTTGGTGCTTTAAATAGGAGGGGTGTCTCCTGTTGAAGGGTATCCAACCAAGTAGAGCTGAGCGCATCAAGCTTTGAGCTTGGTTTTAGGGTTTGTACTCTTTTGATGAGAGTATTTTAGACAAGAAATAAAGATCAATTCTTCCAAGTTTTTTGCGTACAAGATAACCACGTCGCTACAAGATTTTCTGTTTTGGTTCTTGTTTGCATGCTTGTTCTAGTTCTAGATAGGTTTTTGTTCTTCAAGTTTTATCTTGATTTGATCCATCAAAAACCTCTCTAGGGTATTGATCTAGTGTTTCTCAAAGTCTAGTTGATCAATCTTTTGTCGTTCTTGTTTAATCTTGAAGTTTTGATTAGATTGATTCTCGTCAAGTTCTGGATCAGCAACCTTGCGAAGCTCATAACTTTTGATCCGTAAGTCCGATCGAGCTGATTCTTTTTGGGTTCGATTCGTATTGGAATCTAGTTTCTTGTGTCCAAATTTCAGATCGTTTCGACGGTTGGATCTCCAGGAATTCTCGTTTTACCAAACCTCTGTCATTCTGTTTTTGTCAAAAACGAGGCAATTATTTGGTTCTGTTTTGGGGTGAACTTTTAATAGGTCAAGAATTTGGTTTTAGCTTCCGCACAATCATTCACCCCCCCTCTGATTGCTATATTCGTATACTTCGATCCTACAAGTGGTATCAGAGCAAGGTTTTTCTAATCTATCTTAATCGGTGATTAGATCAATGGATCATTATTCGACAAAACCTTGTGTGTTCAATGGTGTTGATTTTCAGTTTTGGAAGGCCAAGATGGAGGCGTTCATCCAAGCTCAGGATTCGCAATTTGGGAGAAGGTCTACAAACCATATGATGTCCTCGCAAACGACAACGTCAACGACACCAATCGCGCACATGTTGAAGCAAATAGTAAGGCGCAACTTGATCATCCAAGGCTTGGGACGTAGCGACTTCGATCGTGTGATTCATCTTCGATCTGCATATGAGGTATAGAAATCTCTTTGTGATTACCATGAGGGTTCTAACACTATTAAAGAGGTTCGTCAAGATCTTTACAAAAAAGAATACATGCGATTTGAGATGAAACCCGGTGAGTCGGTAGATGACTTCTTTGCACGTTTTAATAAGATTCTTAGCAATTTGCGTCTGTTGGAGTTAGCTTTGATGATGCTGCTAATGCTAGACAATTGCTTAGTGCTTTGGACATGTCGGTGTGGGAGATGAAAGTAACATCTATACAAGAATCTACTACCATGAGTACACTTACTTTAGATGTTCTTTACTCTAAGTTGAAAACTCATGAGTTGGATGTTCTTGCCAGGAAGGGTAACATTAAATCAATTGCTTTGATCTCTAACCCTAACATGTCAAATGCAAATTCTTCTTCTAGCTTTGCCTTGTCTTCCATGTCTTCTTTAACAGATGAGCAACTTGAAGAGTTTCTGAAGAAGATCTGGCACTACTCTCTTCTCGCTTTAACAAAGCTTTGCGTAATGTGAGAATGAGAAAGAGAGGTGGTCCTCCAAGATGCTATGAGTGTGGTGACCTCAACCATATTCGCACAAATTGTCCTAAGCTTGCAGGAAAAACATCAAAGGAGGAGAAGGACAACGATGTAAGGAATGGGAAGAAAAGGTTCTCGTCAAATGATAGGAAGAAGAAGAGCTTCATCAACCGCAAGGTGGTTCACCGAGTTCTTTCCGCTCTTGAACAAGTCAATTTGAGCGATGTGGACTCGGAGAGCAGCGAAGATGATGCAACTCCAAGCAAGCATGATTTGATAGGACTATGTCTCATGGCAAGCAACAAGGATAGCCTCACCGAGGACGATCACGACAGCGACTTCAATGAGGTAGATCCCTCTTATGATGAATTAGCTATTCTTTGTTGCTCGTCTTGGAAAATTGCTTGACAAACATGATAAGAAAATTAAGAAACATGATTTCATTATTGAATCATTGAATGCTGAAATTGCTAGACTTAAGACTTTGATTCCTAGTGATGATACTTGCAAATCATGTGACTTAATTTACAATGAGCTCACCTTACTTAGGAAAGAACATGCTCTTTTGTTGCATCTAAATGAGAAAAATGAGAAACATGTTAAACATGCTAGCTGTTCCACTGATGATTTGCATAGTTTAACTTCTTGTTCTAAATGCTCAACTCTTGAATTAAAATTGAAAGATGCAAATGCTAGGGTTTCTCAATTAACTGATAATTTGCTTTCACATGAAATTCTCTCATGCTCAACTTGTCGCAAGCAAAAAGGAAAAGTAGATGTTCCCTGCAATAATTGTTTAACTCTTGCTAAGAAAGTTGATTACTTGCAAAATTCTTTGGAACGTTTCACTAATGGCAAGAAGAAGTTGAACATGATTTTGGATCAATCTAAGGTTAGCACAAACAAAAGAGGTTTAGGTTTTGATCCTTATGCCACATATGAAACTAAACCTCGCACTGTTGTTCAGGCTCCTTGCAAAATTGAGTTATCTAATGAGCCTAAGAAAATTGCTTTTCAATCTGCTTTGGTTTTATCTTCTACTATGATGAATGCAAAATGTGCTTTTCTTGTTAAAGCTAAACATCATGTCAAGTACACTTGCACTCATTGTGGTAGAGATGGACACTTAGTAGATTTTTGCTTTAGACTAGCCAAACAAAGAAAAGAAGGAAAGAACTAAGGCTAGGTCAAATTTCAGCAAAGCACATTTTTATGCGCCTAGAGTGATGAAAACACCTTCTGTTCCTAGAAACATGGGAAAAGGCAAATCTGATTTTGTGCATAAAAATTATCGTGTTGTACCTATCTGTTGCGTCGTGTGTCTCAAGATCGATTCCCAAAAATCTCATTCCTAACCCCAAGATCGAGACCTCGACATGTTTTGCTATGTAGGCTTCTCGCGAGGAAGGAGAACATATGGCTAGTGGATTCGGATGCTCACGCCACATGTCCGGTAATAAGAATTGGTTCTCCTCCTCACTCGTGCATCTCGTCTTTGAAAGTGTTACTTTTGGAGATGCTTCTTCCTCTTCTGTTGTGGCAAAAGGTACAATAAAGGTAAGTGACAAGTTTATGTTCAAAGATGTGGCTCTTGTTGAAAATTTGAAATATAACTTGCTTTCTGCCTCACAAATGCTTGATGAAGATCTTGAGATAAGCTTTAAGAAAAATGAATGCAAAGTGCTAGATGCTTCAGTGATCTTGTGTTCAAAATTTCTCGTTTTGGAAGAGTCTTTAAAGCTGATTTTGATGCATCACCTTCTTCTAAGCATAGGTGTCTAATCGCCAATGTTTCTAAAGATTTATTCTTTTGGCATCGTAGACTTGGTCATGTTGGTTTTGATCATCTTACTCGTATAAGTGGTTTAGATCTTATACGTGGCTTGCCTAAGCTTAAGAGTGATAGCAATCTAGTATGTTCTTCTTGTAGACATGGTAAGATGATTGCAGGTTCACATCCACCTCTTACCATGGTGATGACAAACGCTCGGGACAGCTTCTACATCTTGATACAGTTGGACCATCTCGAGTTCAATCCTTTGGAGGCAAATGGTATGTGCTTGTGATTGTTGATGATTTTTCTAGATACTCTTGGGTATACTTTATGGCATCTAAGGATGAGGTTTTTAGTCATTTTACAAGTCTTGTTCTTAGGCTTTCTATTGATCATCCAGGAGCTCTCAAAGCTATTAGAAGTGATAATGGAACTGAATTCAAAAATGCTTCTTTTAATCACTTTTGTACTGAAAAAGGAATTGATCATCAATTTTCATCACCTAGAGTGCCTCAACAGAATGGTGTAGTTGAAAGGAAAAACAGAACATTGGTTGAGATGGCTAGAACCATGTTAGATGAACATCACACTCCTAGGAACTTTTGGGCTGAAGCTATTTCAACTGCTTGTTATGTTTCAAACCGTGTGTTTTTGAGATCAAAATTGGGTAAGACTCCATATGAGCTTCGGTTTGGACATAGACCTTCTGTTTCTCACTTTCGAGTTTTTGGAAGAGCACTTCTGGTTCATGTCACTTCTTGGGAAATTCTCTCATTGCATGGTCATCTAGAAAGCAATCTTCTGTTGCACAATCAACTGCTGAATCTGAATATGTGGCTGCTGCTAGTTGTTGTTCTCAAATTCTTTGGATAGTAGCTACACTTAAAGATTATGGGGTTAATTTGGATAGTGTTCCTCTTTTGTGTGATAACACTAGTGCAATTTGCATTGCTAAGAACCCCGTGCAACACTCTAGAACAAAACACATTGACATCAGATTTCACTTTCTTAGAGATCATGTTGAAAAAGGCAACATTGTGCTTCATCATGTGGATCTTGAACATCAATTGGCGGACATTTTCACAAAACCTTTGTCTTCTTCTCGCTTTGCTTTTATTCGGGAGAACTTGGAATTGTTCATCCAATGGGATTGTGTTGAGGGGGAGTTTCTTTGCCAAGTTCTTTCACTTGATGAGCTCACTTTATCATATTTCTTTATATGTTATGTAATTGAGCTAATATATGATAATCTAATTGTCTCACTTGAACTAAAAATGACATTGTGGAATTCCCTGGACTGATTACCTATAGCTAAATACTCTGTGATATCTTACTCTTCTAGGCTTGATATTGAATCCTCTTGACAAATTTGGGCTATGAAGCAAGTGTGGTTTCAACTTTACTCTTTCATAAGACCTTTTAATCACTTTTGCATGTTTATAATCAAAGAAAAATGAAAAGAAAAGGGAATCAATAAAAAGGGGTTGTTAAAAGCAAAAAACCTCAAGTTATGTGCTTCAGGGTGCTTTCCCTAAAATGGTTAAGATGTATGCTTCAAGCATGCCATTCCCTCAAAAACAAGATGTATGCTTCAAGCATGCCAATCCAAGGAAATAAAAGAAGTATGCTTCAAGCATGCCACATGCAGTTTACTGTTTAAAGATTAATTTGGTCTACTAGATTGGAGTTGAAATCACTTGCTCGCCCAGAGTTGTTAGTTGTTTCAATTTTTGAGCTTTTGTTCTTCTACTGAGATCTTGCTTAGTACTTGGCTATAGTTGACTAAATTGAGGTTGAGATGCATGTCATTCCCTAACTTGTTAAAATCACATCAAGATCATGTATTTTGCATATTATGTGATATATAAGGTTATATGATCGAATGAGCTCATCTTTTCCTATCTTGGCACTCCCTTGTTTCTCTTGGTGAAATCATTGTTTCAGGAAAAATCATTGTTTCTCTCTTTTACTCTTGATGAATCCATTGTCAAAGGGGGAGAAATTTGGAAATCTTTCTTTGAAAAGTTTAAAGAAAAAGGGAGAGTTGTATTTGGAAATCTGAGAATTTTTGGGAGAAGTTTGGAGAATTTTTGAAATTTTTGGGCGCATTGCACATTCACACACATTTTCATCCTCAGGGGGAGATTTTGTTTTGCATTTTGGTCAAAGAGGGATTTCTGTGTTTTCTTACTTTGGTCTTTGATCCTTTGGATTTCAAAATCTTTGGAAAAGTGAATGCCAAATGATTCAATTCTAAGTGGTGTTACCAATGTTTTCATCAAGGGGGAGATTGTGAAATCATGTGCTGAAAAATTGGCTTTGAACTGAAAAATTAACTTAGATTTGAATTTGCAAAATGTGTTTGTTCATGTGTTTTGACAATTTGACAAGAAAGCGATAAGTTACGCATTAGCGCGGACAAAGTTCTCAAGAAACAAGAAGTTTCCCATCTGCGACAGACTGGTGTTTTTGGGGTCCGTTGTGAACATGTTTTTGAGCCCATGACCGAAGTCATTTTCACATGTACAATGATGCTTTTTCTTGGTCCGTTGTGAACAAGCTTTTTCGGTTTGGATAATTTCTTGGAACTAAGATTTTCACATGTACAACGGACTAATTCTTTTTGTCCGTCGTGAATGGACTTTTTCTAGGGTTTTACTTTTGTGAAACCGAAGCGTGGCACGCTTTGCGCCGGACAAGCTTAGGGTCCGTTGTGAACTTGTTTTGAGCTCATGATGAAGCCATTTTGCATGTACAACGGACCAACTTTGTTTGTCTGTTGTGAGCGTGTTTTTCCGCGTTTGGTTGGCTTCTTGACAGAAACTTTTCCTTATACAACGGACCAACTTTGTTTGTCCGTCGTGAATCGTTTTTAAGCTCACTTAGGGTTTTGAGCGATTTGGATTTGAATTTTGAATGTGAATTTGAAATTTGTAATGATTTCATGATGCTTCTTTTGAAGTGGACTTTATGCAATACTCATGTGAGTAGTTGCATGGATTGACATTGAGTCAAGTCGTGGACTTGTGCTCGGATTTGTTTTGTGGTTTGTTCATGTGCGGTATTGCTCGAAGACGAATGTGGTCGATGACGGGACCGGAACTAGGTTCATGGAGGAACTGAGGTTCGGGACTAGGTTCAGGAGGAACTGAGGTCTTGGTGGTCAAGGATGTCATGCGGGACGTTCGGGCTAAGAGAATGGTGCACATGAAGAATGGTTAGTCACGTGAGAATGGCAGGAGGTCATTCGCGTGCAAAGTGTTAGTCACGTGAGTATGGCAGGTGGCCATACGCGTGCAAAGTGTTAGTCACGTGAGTATGGTAGGGTTGCCATACGCGTGCAAGAGTTGTACTCGGCCTGGTTGGGCCAAGTAGAGTTGAGTTGGATACGGATTCCTTCTAGGGAATAGGAATCGTATTCAGAACTCCTTGTGGGTTGGTGCTTTAAATAGGAGGGGTGTCTCCTGTTGAAGGGTATCCAACCAAGTAGAGCTGAGCGCATCAAGCTTTGAGCTTGGTTTTAGGGTTTATACTCTTTTGATGAGAGTATTTTAGACAAGAAATAAAGATCAATTCTTCCAAGTTTTTTGCGTGCTACAGTAACCACGTCGCTACAGTATTTTCTGTTTTGGTTCTTGTTTGCATGCTTGTTCTAGTTCTAGATAGGTTTTTGTTCTTCAAGTTTTATCTTGATTTGATCCATCAAAAACCTCTCTAGGGTATTGATCTAGTGTTTCTCAAAGTCTAGTTGATCAATCTTTTGTCGTTCTTGTTTAATCTTGAAGTTTTGATTAGATTGATTCTCGTCAAGTTCTGGATCAGCAACCTTGCGAAGCTCATAACTTTTGATCCATAAGTCCGATCGAGCTGATTCTTTTTGGGTTCGATTCGTATTGGAATCTAGTTTCTTGTGTCCAAATTTCAGATCGTTTCGACGGTTGGATCTCTGGGAATTCTCGTTTTACCAAACCTCTGTCATTCTGTTTTTGTCAAAAACGAGGCAATTATTTGGTTCTATTTTGGGGTGAACTTTTAATAGGTCAAGAATTTGGTTTTAGCTTCCGCACAATCATTCACCCCCCCCTCTGATTGCTATATTCGTATACTTCGATCCTACAATAAGTTTCGCCTTACGAGGCATACATTTGTAACTTGACCATAAGGTCAAGTAACCAGTTTGGTTATTTAAATAAAGTACTTTGATAATATCGATTGGTATGATTGTGATATTTACCGATGTTAAGACTGTGTGCACTAGCGCGTTCCTGGACTAGTGCTGAATACACAGAGGGTCCGGATTTGCAAATTCGGGGTCCCGACACGAGCGCACCCGGTGGGTGTAGCCCCCGAGCCCCCGAGCGGGTCAGGGAGCCGGTCGGGGGTTTACCCGGTCGAAAAGTGGCCGCGGACCCTGAGGTCGGCGACGCCTTTGGTCGGGGCCGCCGCTTGTCGGTCGTGCGCCAAAGAGCCCGGCAAGTGGCCGCCGGTGAGTGTAACCCCGAGCCCCCGGTCGAGGAGCCGGTGGGGGGTTTACCCGGTGGAAAAGTGGCCGCGGACCCTGAGGTCGGCGACGCCTTTGGTCGGGGCCGCCGCTTGTCGGTCGTGCCCGCCCAAAGAGCCCGGCTTGTGGCGCACCCGGTGGAGTGTAGCCCCGTGCCCCGGCGGTCGGGGAGCCGGTCGAGGGTTTACGGTCGGACTCTGGCACCACGGTGCACGTGGGTCCTCGTGAGTCGTGAGCGGAAGCGCGTTTACCTTCGTCGGTTTGAACGCCGTGCTCGTCGCGAGCTACTATCGGGTAATCCGAGTGGAACCTTGGCGATCCCCTTGAGGGGTTCGTTTCCAGCCAGGCGTAGCTCGGCGTGGGCGTCCGACTACGGGGCGTTCCATAAAAACCTTTCCTTACTCGATCCCGTGTCGGACTGCCGGGTCGTCCGCCGACCCGGAGCGCGGCTGGCCGCTACTCATCGATGAGTTCCGCGGGAGAGTGTGAGGTATGGTCTCGGACGCGAGTCACAGTGATTGGGTCGTCCGCCGACCCAACTGGAGGCCCTCTGGGGGCTCACTGCGACTCGCCCCTCGCTCTTTTTTACGTGCTGGGGCGGCTTTCGTTCCAGCTGGCTGGATTCGGCCTTCGTAACCCACAGCACGGTGCCGGGCCTCGGGTGCGAGCCTATAGGCGGCTTGCTCTCCCGAGGCCGGGCGGCCCAGTGGGCCGTTTGCATACCTTTCCCGGCGCGGGGCGCCCTGGCCCATCGTAACCGGCGAGGCCCGCGATCTTTGTCTGGCCTTGTGGCGGCGGCGGCGTCTGTCGGGCGATTAATGCGCAGTGGGATTTAAATGGACTGCGGCACGTTACCGGGGAAACGGGCGAGGCGGCAGGCGGACGGTTTGCGACCGCGTTGATTTGCGTGAGGAGGCGTCGATTTCGGCGCGGAGGCGCGTCTGTTCCCGCCTGGCGCCTATAAAGGAAGGAGTGGGTGTCGTGGTAGGCGCCAAGCCCTCTGTTCGCGCGCTCTGCAAAAAAAAAGAAAAGGGAAGAAAGAAAACGAGGGAAGAAGAGGAGCTTCCTGCTTCGTCGCGTCGTTCCCTGCTTTCCTTTGCGCATTTGGAGATGTCGCTGACCCCGCACTCGGCCGCGGCGGGTCGCTATCTCGGTCTGGAGAGGAAGGAGTTCCTTCCTCCGCGGCCCGAGTCCGGCTGGCGAGTTCCGCCGGCCGAGACCGAGGTCCCCGAACTTGAGGACGGCGAGATAGTCTCGCTGGCGTTCTTCTACGAACGGGGCTTCGGACTTCCGCTCCACCCGCTCGTCAGGGGTTGCTTTGCACTATTACGGGGAGAAGTTCATCACGAACCCGAATGGAGTCCTCCATATTGCGGTCTTCATGACGCTGTGTGAGGCCTTTCTGGGGATTGAACCCCATTTTGGGCTCTGGCGCCACTTCTTCTTCGCGAGGCCGTCACCGGACACCGCCGGCCTCCTCGGGGCTCTGATGATCCAACTGCGCAACCACCGCAAACCGTTCTACGTCGATTTGAGGCTGCCGACGTCTAACCGGGGGTGGCATAGCGAGTGGTTCTATGTCCGGAACCTCGACAACAGTGCCCCTCCCTTCAGTGGGAATTTACCAACGCCGCATCCCTGTTGGGGCTGGGGCCCTGACACGAAGGACCGGAAGAAGGTGGACGCGATCCTTGAAAAGCTCGCGGACTGGCGGCGGGCCTGGCGGTGCAAGGTGGTCCTCAGTACGTTCATGGAGAGGCGCATCCAACCCCTCAAGGGTCGGTTACGTCCCATGTTTGAGTACATTGGGCCGACCGACCCTGCAAGGTCGTCGGAGCGGGAGCTCCCTCCGTCGGAGATCCTCGCGCGCGTGTCCGCAGTCTCCATCGCGGGAGACACCGAACCAGCGGGCGAGGCGCCTGCGCCGTTCTCGGCGCAGAATCCGCAGAACCTGGTACGTCTGACGGCTCCTGTTCGCTTTTGCTTTGCTCTGCTTCCTTCGCCTCCTTACCCGAGCGTGCTCCCGCAGGGGCTCGGATCGATCTCCCGTCCCTTGCTGCCGGGGGAAAAGGAGTTGAGGGCGGCCGCGCGCCTCGAAAAGGAGAAGCAGGACGCCGCCCAGCTAGCGAAAAAAGAGGCCGCCAAGACGCAGAGGAGGAAAGAGCGCGCGGACCGAGCCGCGCGTGGCGAGGAGGTCTCGGAGGAGACCTCGGAAGAGACCTCGAGTGAGGGTGACGAGGAGTCGTTGCCGAGCGAGGGAGAGGAAGTCGCCGGAGGCGATTCAGCGGCGCGACGCTGGTCCTGGGCAGCGGCGATCGCGGCTCCTCGAAGAGACCGCGGACGCAGGTTTATCTGCGAGCGCTGAGTCCCTGTCGCCTCCTCGCGGGGGTCCGGCAAAGAGGGGACGTCAGGTGCCGGTTGTTCGCTCCTCCCGGTAAGTGACTTGCGCAATTCCTCTGGTGCTGACTTCTTCTGTAATTCCTGACCGACCGCTGTACGCAGGGGCCTCACCAGCCAGAGGGCGCCGAGCCCTACTGGCGGTGAGGAACCGCCCCCTCCGATCTGTCGCGGGCGTGCGGTGGTTGTCGGGAAGCGGGGTCGTTCGGATCGCCTCGCGTAGGGCCGCTTGCCGAGGGACGCCGCCAGAGGGGACGATCTGGGCGGCCGCCGGATCATCGGCTGGCGCGAAGCTCCGTCGGCCATGCTTCCGCGTTGCCGACAGTGAGGCCGGCAGAGTTCGCTGCCCGTCTTTCCCGGCCGTGGAGGTCGGCCGCGAGCCGCCGGGAAGCATCGATTCGCGGCGTTTGCAACGCCGGCGGGACGAGATCTACCACCCCCGCCGCCGGGGCCGCCGCCAGCTTCGGCGGTCCGAGTGTCGCCGATGGGCGCACAGCCGACCGCCACAGGCGTTCCGTCGGGCGGGGAAATCAAGTCAGGGCGGTCGCCGATCGCCGCGCTGACTTGGCCCGGCCCTGACCTGGCCGGGGGTCCCGCGTTCGTTCTGGACGACGACGCAGAACGCGCGGATTGGGACGCTCTGGAGGAGGAGATGGGAAGGATCCACGCCGACCTTACCCTTGTTGTTGACGCCGCGTCCAAGGCGAGGAAGTCCATTGCTCAGGAGTCCCGCTCGGCGGCTAGTAAGTTTGTGAGGATTTCTCTTGTGCATCTTCTTGGCCAAAATGGAGATCGACCGGGCGGGTACTTGCAGCGCTTGACATCCCGGCGGTGGACAAGTCAATGTTCCTCCGGCACTTGCACACCGGGAGTGCCGTAAGGGAAAGAGCTGCTCGACGCCTTTCGGGCGCTTGCCCGAAAGCAAGGAAGGGTCGCCTCGGCGGGTCGGGCCGAGAGGTCGCCGAAGCCTTGCGGGAGGCTCAGCGACGTGCGGAGTCGTTGGCCACCGAGGGAGAGAGGGCCAGGTCGTCCCTGGCGGATGCTGAAGCGGCCAAGACTTCTGCAGTCAGTGCGGCAGCATCCGCCCGGGCGGAGGCCGCCCTCTATCGGAAGGAATGCGAGTCGATCCGCAGGGAGGCCGACCAGCTTCGCGCCGAGCGGGATCTCGCTCGGGGGGAGCTCGTGACGATGAAGGAGCTTGCCGACCGTGCTACGGCCGACCGGGAAGCGCGTGCCAAGGTCGAGGAGGAACTTCGCGCCAAGGAGGCTTCCGTGGCCGGTGAGTAGTTCGTTGTTCCGGGAGTCACCACGGCGAGCGTCCCCTGACGTTGTTTTCGCCCCTGCAGATCTGCGAAAAAACCTTACCGACGCGCTGGAGACGCGAAGGGCGGCGGTGGAGGCACGAGACGCGGCGGTCGAGTTACGCGACTCGGCCCTTTTGAATAAGCGGCTGGCGGAGAGGGATGCGGCTGATACGACGGCCCAGCTGACGGTCCTCCACGTGGGCGTCCAGGCCGCCTGCGACCGGCTGTTCGGGCTTACTCCGGGCCCCAGCGCCATCCCCGCCATGCTTGGGTGGATCCCCGAGCGTCGGCGTCGGTCTTGCGAAGCGGCGGTGCTTGGCGCTTCCTCGGCCCTGGTCAACACCGTCTCTTATTACGACGGCGTCGACCTTGAGGCGGCCGAGCGGCGTCGGCTGCCGACCGGCGACGAAGAGGTCGACGCGTTCATGGCCCGGGTCGATCCGTGCGCCCAAGAGATTGCCGGCCGAATCTCGCCGCGCGAAATTCTCCGTCGGAAGGGGGAGGAAGATTAGTTTTCCTTCTGTTTGCTTTTTTGGCAATGTATGTAATGAACAAGACTGCCCTAGTTGAGCTCAAACGCCGGGCTGTTTTAAGTTACTCTGCCCGTCTACCCGTGTTTCTTTTATGAATTTGGGCAATTTTTCAACCAGTAGCTACGGGGGCCCACAGGGGTGCCCTGAGAGCGTGGCGTTGCACCAGGTTCACGCGAAGAGGACAGGCGAGGCGAGCTGCCTCGGCGATCGCTTGATGGAGGAGGTGTCGGGGTCGGACCACCTCCTTCGCGAAGCTTGGCGGGTTGAAATCTAACCTAAGTGGGGGTGCTCCGACCGCTCATAGTGTTTCTTGCTCGGAGGGCTTGTTTCCCTCCGCAGAGTGCCACTTCGAAGCCGTAGCCGCGGGGGCGTAGGCCGTAGCACTTTGAGCCGAGGGAAGTAGCCGCGAGGTAGATAGCTCGGTCGGTCAGTCACGGCTTAGGTTAGCGACCAGCGGCTTTTAAATGATGGTCGGGTTGGGCCCTGGGCGTAAGTTGTAGCATTCGCCGTTCGATATCGTAAGGCTCCGTGCGAGCACCGCGCGGCCCTTCGCTGTTGGTGCCTCCTTTTTGCGCAAAGTGCTACTTCGGAACCGTAGCCGCGGGGGCGTGGGCCGTAGCATTTTGGTTTTGAGGAGGTTACTTAAGAGGGGAGCTCGGTCGGAGTGGTAACCGGTTATCGATTTAGGTCGCCGACCCCTGAGGTCATGCAGCCCCCGAGTGGTGCGTGGGGACTGAGGGTGCAGTCGCCACGCACCGCTTGAGCTCGTGGCGGGTGTGCAATTTTTTCGAAAAGGAACTTTATGCTTTCGGGGATAAGGGTGGATTAACTCGCCTTGAGGACCGCGCCGCCTTTGGAACTGGTGTCGGGCGCTTCGTCTTCCGCTCCGTTATGCGACTCCACGGTGCTTCGTCTTCCGCGCCTCCCACACTGCTCGCCTATAAAAGGAGAGGCGCGGGTGCGCCCATTCCCCGTACGCCATGGCGGACCACAACGCTCAGCTTCGCGAGGAGGTAGTCGCCCATCAGGCCTGGTTGCGGGAGGTGGCGGATCTTTGAGGCCGGTGTTCGTGAGGACGTCTGGCGAGTCGGCGTCGTCGTCGGCGTTCCTCGGCCGAAGCGAGGGCGCCACTATTGCGGGCGGTGGTAGAGGCACGCCGCGCGGAGCTCGGCTGGCAGGGCGCGCACCAAGATCGCAATGGGTGGTTCGCTCTTGGTTGGGGCGATGTTCCTTCATAAATAAATAAAGTGCTCGGGTTCCTCTTTTCGTCTCTTTTCGCTCCTTCTTCTCTTTTTGTGTTGAGATCTAGCCCTCGTTCCTTCGCACGTGATCAAAGGAAGACAGCTTCGGGACCTCTGCTTTCGGGGCGGAGGTCGTAGTGCTCCAGATCAGCAAAACGAGAGGGGTTCGAGAGAGAGAAAGAAACACTTGGTCGGTCGTCCGACTGCTGCAGCTTTCTTTGCTCGAGTGTTTTTCGCATGGTACAAAAAGAGGAGAGAGGCCGACTATGGATAGAACCTTCTCAGCTTCTCTATGTTCCAGGCGTTTGTTACGAGATTCCCTTCGGTGTCCTTGAGGCGGAAAGTGCCGGGTCGGAGGACTTCCGCGATGGTGAAAGGGCCCTCCCAAGGCGGGGAGAGCTTGTGCCTGTCCTTCGCGGACTGGACTTGGCGCAGCACTAAGTCGCCGACTTGAGCAATGGCCGCGGACCGTCGGGTATGGTAGCGACGCGCTGCTGATATTTTGCCGGCCGTAAGACGCGGCGTCTCGAGCTTCGTCGAGTCGGTCGAGGTCATCTTGCCGTTCCTCGATTGCCGTCTTATTTGTTGTAGTTCTGCACCCTTGGTGCGCCCGTACTCAAGGTCGGTCGGGAGGACAGCCTCCGCCCGAACACCAAGAAAAAGGAGTGAACCCGGTCGGCCGGGTCTGTGGTTCGCAGACTCCAAAGTGCGGGCGGTAGCTCGGCTGCCCATCGTCCGCGAATTTCTTGATCGGTGAAGATTCGCGGCTTGAGTCCTTGGAGGATCATGCCGTTGGCTCGCTCGGCTTTGTCCGTTGGCTCGAAGTGTGCCACTTGCCGCCCGATCGACTTCGGATGTTGAAGTTGTCGCAGAACTCGAGGAACTCCTTTCCGTGAAGCTGCGTCCGTTGTCGGTGATGATGGAGTTGGGCACCCGAACCGTAGACAATGTCGCGGAAGAAACTTGCCGCTGCGCCGATGTGATCTTTGCCAATGGCTTTGCTTCAATCCACTTTGTGAACTTGTCTCTGGCGACAAGCAAGTGAGTGAAGCCCCGGCGCTTTTCGAAGGGTCCGACCAGGTCGAGCCCCAAACCGCGAAGGGCCATGTGATGGGGATCGTCTGCGAGGGCTTGCGCAGAAGATGCGTCTGCTGGCGAAGAATTGGCATCCTTCGCAGTGCGGACAATCTGGTCGCATCTGCTACGGTCGGCCGATGAAACCTTGTCGGAAGGCTTTTCCTACCAGGGACGCGGCGCGTCATGGTGCCCGCACACCCGTCGTGGATGTCCTGCGAAGGTGCTTCCTTGGTCGGTCGAACGCACTGAAGGATTCGGACGGGCTCCTCTTGTAGAGGGCGCCGATCGGGACGAAAGACTTAGCCTCGCCGAGCGAGACGCCGAGCCTCGGTGGTATCGGGCGGAGCGACCCGTTTGTCAATCGATCGACAAGCGGTCGCCTCGATCGGTTTCGATGCTCAGACGCCCAAGTCCGACCCAGCGGTGGGCATCGGCCAGAAGATCGATGGGGCCGCCCGCCTTTGGGGGTCGGCGGCGCCTCGGACTCGGATCCAACCGGATTGATGGGTCACGAGGTCGGAGACGAAGATTCCAGGGAACCGGCCCTTTCCGAGGCGAGGTTGGCGAGGAGTCGGCTTCACCGTTATAGCGTCGGTAGCTATGATGGAGCTCGAAACCCTTGAACTTCTCCTCGAGCTTGCGGACCTCCAGCGATGGCGGCCATCCGAGCGTCCACGGGGCTCGGTGGCTTTCATCACTTGGTCGACGACCAGCTTGGAGTCGCCGCGAACGTTGAGCCGTCGTGCGCCCAGGTCGGAGGCGATCCGATGGCCGTTGACAAGGGCTTCAGACTCGGCGAAATTTTTGGTGGCGTCGAAGAGTAGTCGTATGGCGTCTGGAGTTTGTTGCCGAGTGGGGAGATGATGACGACCCGCGCCGCCCCGTTCTTGGTGTAAGACCCATCGAAGTACATCGTCGATGCCGGGTCCTCGACCGCCGCGAGGACTTGCGCCTCGGTCCACTCGGCGACAAAGTCCGCCAAGACCTGGGACTTGATCGCCGTCCTGGGGACGTACGATATGTCGAGGCCGTTGAGCTCGAGAGCCCATTTGGCGATCCTTCCGGTAGCGTCGCGGTTGTGGACGACTTCTCCGAGCGGTGAGGAGGTTACTACGGAGATGGGGTGTCGATCGAAGTAATGGGCAAGCTTCCTCTTGGTGATGAGCACCGAGTACAAGAACCATATCTGGGGATATCGGACCTTTGTTTCGGAGAGCACCTCGCTGACGAAGTAGACCGGCCTTTGCACCTTGAGAACGCGGCCTTCCTCCGCTCGCTCCACAACAAGTGCCGCGCTGACGACCTGAGTCGTGGCGGCGATGTAGAGGAGCAAAGGCTCCTGCGGCTCCGGGGCGACCAGGACCGGAGGTGAGGTCAGAAAGACCTTTAGTCGACTAAAGGCTTCCTGAGCTTCGTTGGTCCAGGAAAAATGGTCGGACTTCTTCATCAGCTTGTAGAGTGGCATCCCTCGTTCGCCGAGGCGGGATACGAAGCGACTTAGTGCCGCGAGGCATCCCATCAGCCTTTGAACTCCCTTCAGATCGTTGATTGGCCCCATCCTTGCGATAGCGGAGATCTTATCTCGGTTGGCTTCGATGCCGCGCTCGGAGACGATGAATCCCAGCAACTTGCCCTTGGGGACCCCGAAGACGCACTTCTCGGGGTTGAGCTTTATGCGAAACCGTCGGAGGTTCGCAAAAGTCTCCTCCAGGTCGGTGATGAGGTCATCGGCCTTCCTGGTTTTGACAACGATGTCGTCGACGTAGGCTTCGATGTTACGGCCAATTTGGTCTGAAAAACATGTCTGCATACATCGTGCGTGGCGCTGCGTTTTTGCACCAAAAGGCATCGTGGCGTAATAAAGACGAGCCATACGGGTGATGAAGGAGGTCGCGAGCTGATCGGACTCCTTCATCGCACCTGGTGATAGCCCGAGTAGGCATCCAAAGGAAAGGGACTCACACCGCGGTGGAGTCCACGACACAGTCGATGCGAGGCAATGGGAATGGATCTTTCGGACAGGCCTTGTTGAGGCTCGTGTAGTCAACGCACATTCTCCATTGCCCCGACTTTTTCTTTACAAGGACGGGATTGGCGAGCCACTCGGGGTGACGCACCTCCCTTACAAAACCGGCGGCCAAAAGTTTGGCGATCTCTTCCCCACTGGCCCGTTGCTTCTCTTCGTCGAAACGGCGCAGGCGCGGGGCGATCGGTCTGGATCCCGGTCGAATGTTCAGGGAGTGCTCGGCGACCTCCTTCGGGACTCCTGGCATGTCCGAGGGTCTCCAAGCGAAGACGTCTCGGTTTGCTTGGAGGAAGTCGACGAGCGCCTTTCCTATTTGGTGGTGAGGGCGGCCCGATCCGCACGGTCTTGGCGGGATCCTCGGGATCAACAATGACCTCCTTCGTGTCCTCCGCGGACTTGAAAGAGCTAGTCCCCGACTTGCTGGAGTCGGGCGGATCCGGGGCCTTCTCCTCGAGCCGGGCGAGCTCGGCGAGGACGGCCGAGGCCAGCTCGCACCGCTTCGTCACAGCTGTAGGCGAGCCGAAAGATGTGGCCACGGTGATGACTCCTTGCGCCCTGGCATCTTCAGCTTGAGGAAGGTGTAATTGGGGACGGCCATGAACTTCGCATAGCATGGTCGTCCAAGAATGGCGTGGTAGGAGCCGGGGAAGTCCACAACCTCGAAAGTGAGGCTCTCGGTGCGGAAGTTGTCCTGCTCCCAAAGGTGACGGCAGGCCGACCTGCCGAGGGTGGGCCTGTTGGCCTGGTACGACGCCGTGGAAAGGCGCCTTGCTCGGCCGGAGGGCGGAGCGAGGGACCCCCAGGGCATCCAGGGTCTCAACATACATGATGTTGAGACTGCTGCCGCCGTCCATGAGCACCTTGGTCAGGCGCTTCGTCCCCACGATGGGGTCGACGACGAGCGGGTAGCGCCCCGGGTGCGGGATGTGGTCGGGGTGGTCGGTCCGGTCGAAGGCGATCGGGCACTCCGACCACCTCAAGTAGGTGGGCACGGCGGGGGTAGCCGTGTGGACCTCTCGGTGAGCGAGCTTCAGCCGTCGCTTGTCGGTATGCACTCCTCCCCTCAGAAGATCATGAGGCAACCGTCGAGCTGCGGGAACTCATCGGCCGGCTCATCGCCCTTTGCCCCGTCGGACGCCGTCGCGCTTCTTCCCTTACCCCGCGACGTCGTGGGGTTTCCGAGAGAAACCGCCAGGACTTCGCAGCCCCGATACTTGTGCTTGACGGGATAGTCGTGGTTCGACACGGGCTATCCATCAACTTCTCGAATCGGTCTGGCGTCTGCCGAGCTCGCTGCTTGGTGTCGGTCGGCGGCGGCGACCATTCGACCTTCGCGTTCTGCTTCCCCTTCCGCTTCCTTTTGTCGTGGCGGTCGGAGGGGGCGCCGCTCCGAGGTCGGCTGTCTTGTGGGCCGTCTTCCTTTCGAAGATGGCCCCACGGCCTCCTCGCCGAGGCGTGGTTGGTGGCGATGTCGAGGAGCTCCTTGGTGGTCCGGGCTTCGCGCAGCCCAACTTGTGGACTGAGCCTCGCACGTGGTGCCGTAGATGAAACGCCGACGACGTCGGCGTCGCGGATGTCGGGAGCTCATTGCACTCTTGGGAGAAGCGGCGGATGTAGTCCCGAGGGTCTCCCTACCGCCGCTTGCAGCTTTTCAGTCCCAGGAGTTGCCGGGCGTTTGTATGTGCCCTGGAAATTTCCGACGAAGGTTCGTCAGTCGGCCCACCGCCGATGGTATCTGGCGGGCAGTACTCGAGCCATGCTCGAGCTGAGTCCGCAAGATAGATGGGGAGGTACTGGATAACGAAGGAGTCGTCCGTCGCTCCCCCAGCTCGACAGGCGAGCCGGTAGTCTTCTAACCAGACACTGGGGTTGGTAGCCCCCGTGTACTTGGCTATGTTGGTCGGAGCCGGGAAGTCGGCGTTGCGGATGCGGCGGGTGAACGCGCGCGGCCCAGGACCGTCGAATCCTGGGTCGGGATGGTTGCGTCGCCCGCTATCGGCGACTTGCGAGGGTGCTGCCGCGTCGGCAGCTCTTCTTCGCGCCTCGAGGGTGGTGCGGAGATCATACTTGTCCCCCAGGCGATGGCGCACCGGGGTGTATGATGCCTGGGGGAGTTCGTGGGGCGGGGCCGTCTTGGCTGGGCTCCGCCGGCCCTGTGAGGGGGAGTTGCCCAGGCGGCCCGAAGTGGCGCCCGTTCGCCGGGAGCTAGAACCTTGGGCGTGCTGAACGACAGCACGCTCTACCAGTCCCCGGAGGTTCTGGTAGGTGGCCTTGGCTTCAGGCTCCGTTGGCTCAGGCAGCCCTCGGAGCAGCATTGCCGCAGCGGCAATGTTCTGGTTGGCGTGAGGGAAGAACGGAAGGCCGTTCGCTTCCTCAGCCAATTGCTGATGCACTGGCCTTGCGGCGCGCTGCCGAGGTCGGTGGTGGCTAGGTGGCGGCGCTCGATTCGCCTGGAGCTTATCGAGCTCGGCCTTTCGGCTTCTAACTCCTCGCTGCCGCCGGAGGTCAGCGAAGCGTTAGTAGGTGTCGTCGTCGTCCTCCCGCCGGGATTCCTCCCGCCGCGCTTCGTCGCGCGGGAGGAGGGTCCCGATGGTAACGGGGGTGGAGGATGGCTCCGCCGCACCCGTCATATTGCACTCGCGGGTGTAGGCCCTTCGAGGGGCACACTCCTTGTCGGAGCTAGAGCCGTGGCTGGAGGAATCCGTCAGCAGGTCGTGGAGGGAAGCCGGCGCGTAACCGGCCATGGCCACGAGTTGTGAGCTCGTGGAGGGTGGTTCCGCCGCTCGCCGCAGTGCGTAGGCGGTGTCGCCAGGAGCAATGCCGGCGCGCGTCGGGCCCGTCCGTGCGGCCCATGCGGGGGCCTCGAGGCTGAGGTTGCTGAGGACGTCAGCAATCGCATCCAGGGCTCGCGGAGGGCGTCCGGTCCCGACGGCAATGGACGAGGACAAGCTCCCCGCCGTAGTGACGATGAAATCGAGGGCGCCGGCGGATCCACCCTCGACATCGGCGAATCGTAGTGGGAGGAAGCCATCGAGGAGGAGAATGGGAACCCAAGATGAGGATGTCGGTGAAGACGCCGCGAGATCCCCTACCTGGCGCGCCAACCGCTTGTTTCGTGCACCGCAATACGAATTTATGGTCGGATGGGGTCGCGCTCCTCTCTCCCGAATGGTCGACTCAAGGAGTCGAAGATGTATATCGTTCGGGCCGAATATCCCTACTCCGATTAAATGCGGTGTGAATGTATTGATCTTTGGGAGACGGACAAGGGGTGTATAGCGAGGCGGACGGCCTGTCCGATCCCCTTGAGGTTTTCGCTAGAAGTCGAGGCTACCTAGGAGACTCATTTCTCTTTTCTCCGCGCCTCCTTCTCGGCCCTGCCTCTCCTTATATAGACGGAGGAGGCAGTTACACGGAGTTGGGAAGACTACGAGGAGAGGGTCTGCACGTCTTGAGGTCAAGCTTCGTCTTGTCCGCCAACCCCCGCCCGTCCCGAGGTAGGGTTGGTGGCTCTGTGGCGTCTGATCTTGCGTAGTCTTTGTCGGGGTGGCGTGTTGCGTGGTGCTCTTGTCACCTCGGTGGCTTTAATGGCGCTTGACTTTGCTTTGGCCTCGGGAGTGGGCGTACTCCTCTGCGGTGTGCCAGCGGCGGGACGGGGCTTGACTTCTTCGGTGGCTCTTCCGACAGCCTTTGGGAAGGAGCCGCCTACCCTGGTACGAATGTCGAGGGCCATGCGCACAAGGCGCCGCGACATCGCGTGGGCCCTGTTGGCTCGTGCGCAGGTGGAGCTTGAGCTTCAATATTAGGCGGCCGGCGCATGCCGACCGCCCGGAACCGGAGTCCGCCGACCGTCAGTCGGCCCGCATGTGTCGGGCTCGTTCCCTGCGGCCCAAGTACCTTTCGGTGGTGCCGGGCCTCCGCCGTGATAGGTCAGCCCGTTCGTGCTTCCGGGCTGATGGGGGTACCCATGGTATGGGTACTCGTCAAGAACAAATTATAATATAATGACAGAGGAAGAAATCTATATAGAAGATAGTTATAGCACACTAAGTGAATTGAAAATATTATGACTATCGCCAGAGGCGATGCTTTTATGCTTTTATAGTTGGCACTAGAAGAATGCCATATTATATTATACCCTAAGTCCAATCGTACTCACTTAAGTTTTAAAGATATTGGTCTAAATGTTTTCCATATGTAGACAAAGAAAGAGGATGGTACAAAATTTTTACTCATGATTAAGTTTAATGGGTATAATAAATTGTGGTTGAAAAACTTCTTTCCTTCTCATCCGAATTATACTATGCAAATATATAAAACATGAAGTTTGTGTTGCGAGAAAAACCCAGAAATATTTAAGATCCGGTAAATCAATTTGGTTATCCTGGGTTGAATATTATGAGAAAACAATTAATAATTATGCTAGCCATAGCATAAATACTTTTCTAGACCTGAAGATTTCTTATGCTTTGTTTGTTCTATAGAAAATCTCATAGTTAGATTTTCTTACCTAAAAGTTAAGGAAGAATCATTGAATTTTTTGGAGAAAATTCAAAGTGAAATATGTGGACTCATTTCATCCCCTATCGGGCTCATTTAGATATTCCATGATACTAATAGATGCTTCTACTAGATCCCATGTATGTCTCTTATCTACTACGAACCACACTTTTGCAATATTAATTGCCCAAATTATTAAGTTAATAGCCTCCTTTCTAGAAGAAATGATCGAGTCTATTCAAATGGACAATGCTGGTGAATTTACCTCGAAAGCATTTAATGATTATTGTATGGCTCTGGGCACTAATGTAGAGCATTATGTACCCTATGTCCACACTCAAAATGGCCTTACAGAGTCATTAATTAAAAAAATAAAACTTATTGCCATGCCACTTTTGTAGAATTGTAGGCTAACCACCAGTTGTTGGGGTCACATAGTGCTGCACGCTGCGGCATTAATTCAACTCAGATCAACTATATATTATGAAATTTCCCCTTTTGTAGATAGTGCGTGAAAAAGAATTAAGTATTTTCCATCTGCAAAAATTTGGTTGTGTTGTATACATGCCAATCTTTCCACCATAGCGTACCACCATGGGACCTCATCTGAAGTTGGAGATCTATGTAGGCTATGAATCTCCATCAGTTTTTTAATACCTAAGAGCCTATGATAGGATCTATTCAAGGCTTGGTACACTAATTGTAATAAAGACATTTTTCAGCATTAAGGGGAGATAAGTACCATATTAAAGAATACCTAGTCCTTAGATCCACACACTAATGAGATCGAACTTGAAGTTCAGAGGGTAATAAATCTACAACAAATAAACTAATAAACTGCCAAATATCTTTACTGATAATAAGGGAGTGGAAAGATCTCATATACCTGCAGTATGTGCACTTGAAAGAGTGAAAATATCCTAGAGTTATATTGAACCCACTCTTAACCCTCATGATAAAATGAGGGGGAGGCCTTCAAGTGCACGGGACTCAATTCCGCAGAGACGTCCACAGAAGTAGAGAACCGAACAAATGAGAACACTACATGTAATAGTGGAATAAGCTTAACCTGATGTTGAGAAAATCTCTAAAGTGAGCCATCCAGGAGATGGTAATACCTTGAAGTGATCCATCCTGAAGATGATAATCCTAGTGTATATTTGCACGCACAATCCAACACTGGAAGTCGGAACACCCAGACTCCATCATTGTGGGAAATTAAAAGGAGCTGGAAGAAATGAATAGAGATATCCCTGAATTGGTAAAGGAGAATTGTATAAAAGAAAGACTACAATTGTCGATATATTTTGCCTCTAAAATTGCTAAAATCTAGGTCTAAAACCAAACTCTATGGCAGAGCGCCAGAAGTGCTCAGATAGGGTCAAATGAAAAGAAGTAATTGAGACAACACTCGCTTAATAAGGTAAAAAATTTTGGTCCCATCGACCGATCTTCTCCTAAAATATTCCATGTAGGATCAAATAGATTTTTCATCTGAAAGAGAAATAAAAATATCCAGGTGGTGAGATATAAAGCGAGGCTTGTAGTACAAGGGTTCACGCAGAAACCCAGCATCAATTACGATGAAACCTATTCTCCTGTAATGAGTAGAATAACGTTCTGAAATTTAATGTTAATGGTAGAAAATTTAAATTTATCAATATTGTTGATGGATGTAGTGATCGCATATTTATACGGGTCACTGTATACGGATATTTACATGAGAGTACCTGAAGGAATCAAAGTTTCAGATCCTAATAATCGCAATCTGTATAGCGTCAAACTGAAGAGATCGCTATGCGGATTAAACAATTGGGGAGAATGTGGTACAACCGACTTAGTGAGTTCCTCCTAGAGAAGGAATATTGTCCCTGTGTGTTTATAAAAAAATCCCAGGATGGATTACGTGTCATCTCAGTATAAATTGATGAACTAAATGTCGTTGGAACCACAGAGGAAATAAAGGAAGCAAGTGCTTACTTTACGACTGAGTTTGAGATGAAATATTTGGACAAAAACCAAATATTGCTTAAGCCTACAGCTAAAGTATTTCTCAGAAGAAATTTGTGTACGCTAGTTTATTTATACCTAGAAGGTATTGAAAAGATTTAATTTGGATAAATATCATCCTTTAAAAACCCCATGATTGTGAGATCATTTGAAGCGGATAAAGACCCTTTTTAGACAAAGGATGGAAAATGAGAAAGTCTTAGGATCTGAAGTCCCATACTGATGTATCTTTTTAATTGTACAAGGCATGATATTGCATTTGCAGTAGATTTGCTAGTATGAAACAGTATAGTCCCGATCAGAAAACATTGGGCTAGTGTCAAGACTTTACTCATATACCTCCAAGCTAGGTACTCAAGATCTTAGATTGTTTTTCTAGAAAAACCAATACTTAACTATGGTGAGATATATGGATGTTGGCTATCTGTCAGATCCCCACAGTGCCAGATTTAAGATTAATTCCATGTTTCTCTAAGTTGGTTCAGTCATTTCTTGATGGTATTTTAAGCAGACCTTGGTAACTACTTCTACTAATCACTCATAGATTATATCTTTATATGAAACCTCATGGGAGTGTCTTTGGTTGAGACGTGTAATTAACCATATCCAAAAATCATATGGTCTTAATACCGTCGATACCCCCACCATTATCTATGAAGATAATGCTGCTTGTGTTTTAAAGAGCAATATCACAAAGCATATTGCTCCTAAATTTTTCTATCCTCACAAACTTCAGCGGAGTGGTGAGATAAAGATATTATAAAATAAGCCATGTGAAAATCTAACAGATTTATTCACTAAGTCATTGCCAATATCTATTTGTCAGATATGTGTTAATGGCATTGGAACGAGACGACTTAGAGATTTGCAGAGTTCAGGAGGGGTAAATCCTTGAACCATAACCTCTTTTGCATGATCCTGATGATCATATTTTATATCCTAAAGATTATGAGTTGTGCTCTTTTCCCCTTAGTGAGTTTTGTTGAAGTTTCTTACATGAAGGTTTTTAATGAGGCAACTAGTACAACACGGAGTGCGAGTGCGAGTGCAATGTACTATTTTCTCCATCCTTCTTTCACTTGATTTTGGGAGGAGTTTTTAACGAGACATGTGTATTACACGGTATTCGGCCAAGGCAGAGTGTTATGATTTGGATAGAGCCCCTATCCTTGTATGGAAGGACTCTATTCATTGATGCGCGAATTCGAATTGATCTCTAGAGTTTTTTCCCCTATATATTAGGTATCATCTTCTACAGAAAAATCAATTTAATAAAGAGAGAGCTTGCTCTTTTTATTGTGTGTGTTTGTACTTACGCTCCTACTTTATTGACGTGATTATATTGATGTGATGATTATTGGCGTGGGACAATGTTTTACAACACGTTGATCTGCCGTCGTTGCTTAGGAAAAGTATCGAAAGAGATTACTCCATAAACGATCACGTCAAGGATACATGAGTAGCCAAGCCAAGCAGGTTTCTTCTATGCCCCTTCGGAATAATACCTCAGAAGTCGTAAACTATACTGCTATACTAGTACAGGCTGAGACATACAAAAAAATCGTTTAAAAAAGAAGAAGAAACTGGACACCAAAATAAGGGATGTATCCATTATTGTTTCATGAATATATGAGGATCTGTGCCTCTGACCTCACAAAGTCGAGAGGCTCAGAGCTTGAACAGGCAATCGTGCTACGACGAAATATCTACTTCTAAGGAAGATGACAGTTTGTTCCCTATTTTTATTCTGAACAAGAAACTGTTGTAGGCTGAGCCGCTGAGGTGCGAAATGTTTTGCTATGAGCCTACGACTTGTCTCACCTCTGCCACTACTACCTAGAGAAAGCATGGCATATATCCACTTGTATTGTTTACGAAGATATATTAATGATGGTTAATTTGTACTCATATCCTTGAAGCTCAATTGGCATAATATTAGTCCTCTGATTTGAAGCTAAAATGGCATAATATTAGTCCTCTGCTCCTTGTGGACCTTAACTACTACCACTACCACTCCAAATGAACGTCAGAATCTGCACAAGACATCACGCTTATGCAAGATATTCGTTGAGCTGGTCTATATTCTTCTTCTTTTTTCTAGAGATGAGATGGCAACGGGCCGGGTCGGGTGCGGATTTTACAAAACCCGATTAAAAATCCAAATTGAAAAATCCGACCCGAACCCGAATACCCTATCATGTAAAAAACTATATTCAAATCCGAACCCAGCGGGTACCCAAAATCCGATGGGTAGCCGACGGGTTTGTATTGTATGGGTGATAATAGGTTGGGTCGGGTATGGATTTTGCAAAACCCGCCCCGACAAGAAACCTGAACCCAAAAATCCGAGCCAAACCCGGCGGGTATTTGAAACCCGATCCAAAACCCAGTGGATACCAGAAACCCAACGAGTACCAAATGGGTATGTGCGGCATTTCGGGTACCCAATAGGTACCCGCGGGTGAAAAATTAAAACCCGAACCCATTTCGGGTACCCGACCCAAAGAGCGTGCGGGTAAAAATTAAAACCCAACCCCGACCAGATCAGATGCAAAACCCGCGGGTCCAATTGCCATCCCCACTTTTTTCCCACCCACATAATGCTCACCGTCACCATGAATAAAATAAATCACTCAGTAATTAGAACAGTTGCACCATCCAGTTTGTCCACGAAATCCATCTCAAGGTGATGGCGTGACCACATCAATCCGCTAAGCTAATGCCATCAAAAACAGCAGGCCACCCGTCTCATCAAACGAGATTTCTCATCTTATTTGCTACAATCTCTCTCCCTCATAGTTTTCTCCCCATTCCGATGTATCATTGTCAGGAGTCCCGAGTTCATATATTGATATACTAGAAAAGGAAGCGCGGCGCACGCTGCGCGCGTGAACGGAAAATATTTTTTATTTTTTTTTCGGAGAAAAAACAGATCACGAAAACATTTTTTCCATGCTCCGGAGAGCAAACAGACCAGGAAAATATTTTTTTCGGGAAAAACGCCGCGCGCGTGAACGGAAAATATTTTTTGTTTTTTTTTCGGAGAAAAAGCAGACCACGGAAATATTTTCCCCATGCTCCGGAGAGCAAACGGACAACGAAAAAAAATTTTCCGGGAAAAACGCCGTGCGCGTGAACGAAAAATATTTTTTGTTTTTTGGAGAAAACAGACCTCGAGAGCAAACAAGCGGACCCTCGAACGTGAACGGAAAATATTTTTTGTTTTTTTTTCGAAGAAAAAACAGACCACGGAAACATTTTTCCCATGCTCCGGAGAGCAAACGGACCACGAAAATATTTTTTTCGGGGAAAACGGAGAAAGGACCTGAACGAAAAATGCAGGGACCTATTTGTTATAATTTTGGATCTTTTCACTATTTTGAATAAGTAAGAAAGGACTCGCTCGCAATTCGTATTTAACGGGAGGTTCTTTGTGTAAAACGACGAACCGAGGACCTAAACGTGAACCGGGAAAAAATATTTGACACTCACAAGAAATTACAAAGGACCTATTCGTAAATAGAAAGGACCTATCCGTAATTGAAAAGAATCTGAGGTGTTTTTTGCAAAAAAGGGAGAGAGAATGGGTGGGACACGTGGGCAGCCGGAGCTTCCAGGAATCCTTCCGGCAATGTTTAGCTGAAGATATGCTCGTCCAAGGGTAGTATCCTGGACGGCTTAAGGATTGCTCGTACAATTGCGATTTGCGACCCTCCGCTTCTGACCACCTGACAGTTGGACCCCGCTCTCTCCAACCTGATCAAAACAAACATTGGTTCGGCAATGTAAGTGAACATCACGTAAACACAATTGCAATTTACGAACTCTTAATTTTGTTCTAGGAAACGATTCTCTTTCTTGAAATTGAAATTGAAATTGTTAGTAGACCCGGGTGTCGGTAGACTCGTAGCCTTGAGGGAGGCCGGCGATGAACTTGTGGATGGTGGCTTCCTGTCAGCCCCCTCGATTTCAGCCCATGGGGCCTTCGGGTTGCCGAACCCGATGTTTTCTATGAAGCCATTGAACAGGGCTGGCTCCTGGCCCACCATTGGTTGCTTAGATAGATGGGTGGATCAGATTATCCAACTTTTATTTTATCTAACTTTTCCCTATGATGGAGGTGGCGAAGAGGAGAAATTTTTTTATTTAATATTTATTTTAAATCTTTTTTTCAAAAATAATCAACCAAGAATAAAAATATAAAAAATGGGTGCCTGTCGCCCGAGTATAAGGCGATCGCCCCATACTCGGGCGACAGAGACCAAAATGCAAAAAGTTTTATCAGTATTTTTGAGCTCTATCTTCCAATGAATAAAAAATGGTTCAAACGATGTCGAAAAATTTTGAAATTTTTTTTGAATGATCCTGACACATCACTAATGTTCCCATAAAAATTTCAGAAAAAATTCCTCAGGCTTGATAATTTTCTGAAATTTTTATGGGAACATTAGTGATGTGTCAGGATCATTCAAAAAAAAATTTAAAATTTTTCGACATCGTTTGAACCATTTTTTATTCATTTGAAGATAGAGTCCAAAACCACCCCAAAATTTTTTTACATTCAGGTCCCTGTCGCCCAGGCATGGGGCGATCGCCCCATACTCGGGCGACGGGCACCCATTTTTGCTATTTTTTATTTTTGGTTGATTATTTTTGAAAAAAAATTTAAAACAAATATTAAATAAAAAATAATTCGCGAAGAGGATAGGCTACTGCCCAACCAGGCCAATCTGTGACCTCAGCCACTTGAGATTCAGTGACGCCAAATCCTGGCTATTTAGCTTGATCAACCCTACATCAACACGCCACCGAAAGATTGTCATGGACCATCTCATCGTGCAACTGCAGCGCACAGCATGTCTCGTGTTACACACTTACACCTGCTGTGTTTTTTTGTGCATCACCTCGCGTTGGGTCGTAGAACCTCTCGATGAGCGCGAACTCGGTGGACTTGCCCCAGCTGTTGACGCCCACCGTGCCAGCGTACTCTTGGTCGCCGGGATATGGTCAGGTTGAGGTTGTGCAGGACCATCGCCTCCGGCTATGACAGGTACGCAAACTCCACGTCTTTGAACTCCATCCACCCCTCACCGCGGACAGCGCCCTCCTGCCGACGCCGTACGAGTCGATCTCCGGCACTTGGTCGACGATCTCGAATACCTGCTCCGCCGCCACCGTCCCTGTGCAAACTGCACCAAGGACAACGACAACGCCAAGCTCCTGCATGGTTGTTGACTTGTTTCTAGACCTGCACACCGGACTGGATTTTTTTTGGGCTGTACCATGGCACGGCACGGCACACGTGCATGCTAGCATGACACGAATGATAGAGCTGTGCCAGGCCTCACGATTGGGCACGATAGACGGCACGGCATGGCACGCTTGTATGCATCGTGTTTGGATCGGCAAGACACAAAACAGGCCCAATGGGCCCGAAGTAGTTACGATCAGGCTTTGAAATTTCATTTTGGTATACATCTCGGAGGTGGCCGAAATCCGAAATTTCAATGAGATTTCAGAATTTCAAATAAAATCCGATCGAAATCTAAAATTCAAATTTCAAATTTGGTCTTTTTTCAACCGAGAAATTCGAAATTTCGGTCGAAATCATCGAGATTTTGGCCGAAATTTCAGAGATTTTGGTACACTTTGAACCTATTGAAAAATGGTGAAAACATATCAAAAAAAAATTTAAATTTTAGTGTGGAGATTTCAGCCGAAGTCACTGAGATCTCACCCAAAATCCAATCAAATCCGGCCAAGAAAATTCAAAATCCGCTAAAAAAACACCGAGATTTCAGCTGAAATCACTGAGATCTCGCCGAAATTTGTATCAGCACCGCAGAATTTTGAATTTTTTTAAAAATAATTACCCAGCTGAGATCTAGGATCTCGAGGGGGAGGGAGGTGTTTCAAAATCCGAAATCTCGGCCGAGATTTCGAAAATCTCACCGAAATTTGAATCCTTGGGCATGATACATGGTTGGGCATCTTGCCGCGAAATTTGAATCCAAACAGGCCCATTATTAGTACTTTTAACATTTGTGTACGTATATGGGCAGAGTACGGTCTTGTCAAGTGGGGCCTGCAGTACCGCCGGCGAGGGAAGCAAGGGCCGGCAACTGCCCCACATGGCACCTCCAGCAATTAAGGAAACAAATCAGACACTTCTTATTTAGTTAATTCCAATTTAGTTAATAGCAGATACTGATCCAACCGGATTGGATCTGATTGGATTGGATTTGATTAGCTTATTTGCTATTATATATAGCCCCTAGCAAAGATGTTGAGGGGGAAGAAAAGAAATAAAGTCTCCTTTCCCTTACCCTCCTCACCTCCCACGCGGGCTGGAGTTCACCCTCCAGGCACGCAACAACCTGTATCAGAATGCCAGACTCCGATTCCGCCGCCGCCGCCGCCCTCTCCATGGCAGCAATCTTGCGCACACTTGGCTCGATGCAAACGCAGCTTGCCGAGGGTCTCCACCAATCTGCCGAGATTCACCAATAGCTCAATGATATCGGCCGGCAGAATGCCATCTTCGCCGCTCGACTCATGGCGGTTGAACGGAAGGTTAGCGAACCAGCCCCGCCGCTTCCAGGCTTTGTGTTCCCACCTAGCGCCGCCATCCCCAACACCTCTTCGCCGGAATCATCCTCTTCACTGCATATTTTTCGATCCGGCCATCTTCCTTCCGTGACAGCACCAAGCTCAACCATTCTTCCGCCCGCATATGGTCGCCACCATCCTGCAAATCCGCTGCACCATACCCCTGCCGTTGGTGTTCTCCGTTTTCACAAGCTGGAATTTCCTACGTACGACGGCACCGACGACCCCCTCAGCTGGCTCAATCTGTGTGAGCAATTCTTCAGGGGACAACACACTGATGAGGCTGACAAGGTATGGCTGGCCTCTTACCACCTCCTTGGTAATGCCTAGCAATGGTATTTCCAGTTGTAACGCGATGAAGGCACCCCCCCCAATGGTCCTCTTTCGAAGAATACTGCCACCTCCATTTTGGGCAACCTATTTGCAGCAATCCCCTAGGCGAATTGGCTCGCCTCCGCCAAGATGGGTCGGTCGACGACTTCCAGACCAAGTTCCTAGCACTCTTGTGCTGAGCAGACGCCCTCACGCAGCGCTAGCAAGTCCAACTCTTCACATCCGGCCTTCAAGACATCCTCCGCATGGATGTGGAGTTACAAAATCCGGCCAATCTACAGATAGCCATGAGCCTGGCAAAATCTTTGATAAAGAGGGTCAAACTGATTGCTAGACCTCTTTTACAAAATTATAGGTTGCAATCAAGTTGTTACGTGAAAATGCACCAAGTATTTCCCATCTGCGAAAATTCGATTGCACAGTATATGTACCGACTTCACCACGACAGCATACATCAATGGGTCCTCACAGGAAGTTGGGGACCTATGTGGGGTATAATTCTCCGTCAATAATAAAATACCTTTGAGCCATTAAAAGGGGATCTATTTACAGCTTGATACACTGATTGTATTTTTGATAAGGACAATTTCCTAGCATTAGGGGAGATAAGTACCACGAAGAATGCTGAGAAATAGATTGGAATGCCACTGGTATTCAATCCTTACATCCACGTACTAAAGAATTTAAACTGGAGGTTCAGGGAATAATAAATTTGCAACAAATTGCAAATAATATGCCAGATGCATTTACTGATTATAAGGGTGTTACAAAATCATATATACCCACAATCAATGTACCAAAAAGAGTGGAGGTACCTCAGAAAGCTACTCTGACCCCTAATGAGAAGAAGAGGGGGAGAATTTCGGATAAAAAAGACTTCGTTCCGCGGAGACGTCCGCAAAAATAGAATTCTTCTAAAGGTAAAAGTAATGAGGTTAAGAACCATCGAAGGAATGGTAAACCCGGTATCAAAGTGCACACAAATTTAGATGCTGGGATATTGGAACCCCTAGACTTCGTTGTTATGGGAAATGGATGTAAATAAAGAAATTTTCACGAATTATGTCAACACGGGAGAATTATATAAAAAAGATACTACAATTGTCAACATACATTTTGCCTCAAAGATTATGAGAGCCTTCAACTGAATCATGAAGCACTCATATTAGGTCAAATAAAAAGAAGCAATTGAAGTAGAATTGCTCTCGCTTAATAAAAGGAATGTATTTGATTAGTGTCGACGATTGGGGAACGGGCCCCACGAGTTTACTTATTGAATGAGGGATCAACCAAAGCCCCTTCGCCCGAGAAGGATTGACGTTCGAAGGATGCTCGAGCAAAAGGAGAAACAGGGGATTATCCTGGTTCGGGTCTCTCACGGTGGAGATAATAACCCTACTCCAGTAGTATTTGAGTATTGACTAGTTACATGCCCGTGCGTTGCTACGAAAAACAAAATTGATAACAAAAAATAAAGTGACTCCTTCCCTCCATCCTGTCAGGGGAGAGATTAAATACTAGGTATATTCATTTACATATGGTAGCTGTCCCCTAAAGTGAGCGATTAACCACCAACTCTTAGAATGAATGTCTTTTGGACAATGTGTATCTTTTAAACAATGGGTGTTTTTTGGATACCATCAACTTCCACCCAGTGGCTTGTATAAATATATAAACACATGTGCAATAAGAAAATAATCATTCGCAGTAAGAAAATAATCATTCTCTATTCTATTCCCGAGTTCAATTTCTATTCTACTTTCAACATTTATGACTGTCCTAAGGCCATGTTTGGGGGAACTTTACGCCAACTTCAGTTTCTGAAAAGCTAGCAAGCACCTCAAATAGCCTAATTTTTAAACGACTTTTGGTATAATCTAGAGGTTATATATAAAAACTTAAAACTGAATTAGACCTACTTTTGCATCTTATTGCCAAAAGCTATTTGTCAAATAGTATCTTATAAAAAAGCTACATCTACATTTAGCAGTAGTAGCCTTTCAAAAAAGCTACAGCTTCTCCAAATAGGCCCTAAAGCTAATGGAGCTTTTTTTAAAAGAAAAAGCAACATGAATCGAATTTCTGGCCTTAAAATAATAATACTAATTCCAAGGTTCAACTAACAGCGTCTAAACATAGTTTCATGAAAGCAACCTGGCTTGTACATTTCTGATACTACGAAGTCATGCACTATAATTTTACAAGTTACCATTTCATGAAAAAAATGGGGGGAGAAGAAGAAAAATCAGTGGCCCGTTTCATGGTTTTTAGAACAACAGGGAAATAGCCCCATCCCCATTTTTCATTAAAAGCCTGTTTCATGGTTCAGGTGAAAACTTCCAATAAACGGCTGTTGCTGCATCCCTGCTAAGGAGGCATAACCCTGTAGAACAACCAAAAGTCAAAAGTGCCGGAAAAAAAAACTATTCTTCTGTATAATTTTGAGAGTAGTTGATGCTAATATGCACTGTTGCAATTATTGGGGCTTTGTATAGAAACTAATATTCTGTATAACCAAAGTAAGAAATGCAGAAAAAACTATGGTTAGACTTTTGTGATCATAATTCTCAGATCCTACGCAATCATGCTCTTTCGTGAACATCGGTCTCAAATCTGCTAGCCGTAGCTCGAGCTCGATTGGCTGTGGCGAGCGAAGCTCCCCCAGCCCACCTGTGTTTGACCGCAGCTCGACACGGGCGTGCACAGGGAGGAGATTGCATATGCAGGGGTGTGAGTGTGTGCGCGCGCGTATGTACCTTGTCTGTTATTCTTTCTTCTATAATAAATACCAGAGCTCCTGAACAATTTTTTTTTAAAAAAAGTCCACTAGCATAACAAATAGTAATTGTCTTAAGAAGTGAGAACCGATGTGCCATACCTGATTTCCCTGCACATCTCCATGAAGGGCGTGCTGATGGAAATTAGAACCAGAAGCATCCTGTGATTGTCATGTGTATGAACCTCAATCTGAAGTAAAGAATTAGAAGAAACTTCTTGCTTAAAGTTTGTGTTTGATCAACTTACATGGTTAGGCTGATTATTTGATTGCACGTGATGTTGATCTACAAATGGCACTGAAACATTTAAAGAAGAGCTCGGAGTCTGCGAAATTCCATCATTCAAAAATTCTTGATTGCCTGTATTTGCAGACTTGGCATCCTTCTTCCATCTAGTCATGAAATATTTTTGCGGCAACTCCTTTATATTTCTGAAATCAAGGACTTTCAACACATGGCAACACTGGATACCCATTGATTCAAATTTTTTACAACTGCAAACAACAGAGAAGTCACTGGATTCAAACCTAACATAATGCTCCCCAGGTTTATCTGTTACTGCTACCCTATACTCAGATGCAATTCCAGACTCCCCACAACTGTAAATCACTGAATCCACAAACATCTCAAACTCTCTACGAAAAATTTCAAAAACCACTGGTGTATACATGTTGGCAGCTTGTCTCAGCATTTTCGAGGGAGGTATTCTGGGGAAGCTTTGGCTTGCATGAAAATCAGCTTGTAGCTCTGCATAGCGATGCTCATCCAGTACTCTTTCATAGTGCTTGAAGAAAGACAACAAATCAAACTGTGGACTCGAGTACTTTTTCAAGACATTACTGACACCTTCCAACTGCAATGAACTTTTTATATCTGCAGTGAATATATGTCGATTGTAGACTGAAGCCCATTTATCTCGGTCTTCAAATAACTTATGAAGCCATTCGTTGTTTCTTAGATCATACTTCTCTAGCATAGTTCTCCATCCTAGCAGGAAGCTCTCTTCCTCCTCATAGTCATAAACACATTTGCTGAAATCCTTTGCAAATGTCTTAGAGCCTTGGAAGATGTGATTAAGGTGTTTGACAGCATTTTGGTACACTTGCCATGGGCAAAGACAATGAACTGCACCTGGCCATGCTGCTGTTATGGCAGCACTTGCTGCCATTGATTGATCTGTCAAGATTGTTTTTGGCTGCTTTCCATCTGTAGCAATCTTGAACGTGTCGAATAACCACTTGAACGACTCCATTGATTCATCATAAAGCAAAGCTGCACCAAATATGGAAATTTGCTTGTGGTGATTCACTCCAAGGAAGAGAGTTAATGGCCTGCCATGTGCATTTATCTTGTAGGTTGTGTCCAAACAAACCACATCACCGAAGTAGCTGAAGTCAATTCTAGATTTCGAGTCAGCCCAGAAAATGTTGGTCAGTTTGTCATCCTCATCAAGCTGGACAGCATAAAAGAAAGAAGGATTGTTTAGCTGCATGCTCTGCAGGTACTTCACAGCAGCTCCTGCATCACCAGTTTGCATATTTTTCATACGCTTTGAACGAAGGGAACTCCTGTAATCTGCCGGGAGGAAATTGACATTTTTAAAAGCTCCTGACTGTGGCACCAAAGAGCCACTAGAAAACCTTGACGGTGTTGCCGAATCTTCTGAGGAGTCTGCTTCAGTTGGTTGTAGCTCAGTAAGTACCCTCTGGGATCTCAGCATGTGCATGGTTGATGGGGGTGCTGGTTGATGGTTATGATCTGCTACAAATTCAGCAATACGATATTTACCATCTGACGTGATCTTAATTGTCATCCGTGCAGGGCACCCTATTCTTGTTTCTGGCCGTGGCCTTTTGACTTCTTTAGCTCCTTTCTTGTCCTTACGGAAACCTTCTCTCGAGCATACAAAGGTTCTTGACCTTGTGATGTTTTCAGCTGATTTGTCTGATGAACTCTTACGAACACTGAAGCCCATGTGTCCAGCATACCTGTTGTAGAACTCGTATGCTTTATCTTCATTGTCAAATTCCATGCCGAGTTCCGGCACCATTTTTGCAATTGTGGCATCATCCGTGGGGGCATCAGACTCAATAACTTTTCTCGTTTTCCCCTGCTTGTAGAATATCCAAATGACTCATAATATAGCATGCCAAATTAAACAGAACTAAAACGTATACTAAAGTAGACCTCAAAATATAACAATTCTTTTTTGTGCTTGTTTTGAGTATAGATGAAAAAATATTTCTCACAGTCCTGAATATACATGGCATTCGCCAAGCCATATTAATACAAAATACGTTGCCCTACTATGAATGAATGGTAGAGACAATCTGTCATAAGTATATTTCATTTTAAAACACACAATTTAAGCCCCAGAGTTAATCAAGTAGAAAACAACAGAGTGCACATGAACAGTACAGCTTTGCTCTGGAGAAAGCATAAACCAATGGTAAAATCATTCATAAAAAAAACTATACATGTTTCAATCTTATTGAGTCTATTACAGGACCTATAAACCAACATAGCAGGAAAGATATTGATTAAACACAAGGCAATAGCCAACACTGATGAAAACAAAGAAGTATAGAACATAAGTGGTGAAAAACAACTAGCGCCCACCTTTGCCCATGCTATCCCACATGCATTGCATAAAGTCCTCCGTCCCTCTGGTCCACGACGCATATGAGGCGTCGCATTTGCACTGATGCCACAACGTAGGCACCTGAACAACTATAACATAGAAGTTAGAAATTATCTCACTGTCATGCAGTACCGAGGCCTTGACTGAAGAAAGAAAGAAAGAAAAACTGCAATAACTGCATGCTGTTGATATTCCAAAAATCATTGGCATGCTACACCTTTGCTATCGTACATCACGAGGCAGTATGCTAGCCAAAATAGCAACTCAATTAACGTGCTACCATATGCATAGGACACCCATTGAGAATTTTATTGTTTACACACCCTTTCAGAGGAAAGACATGATATAACGATCAGGTGATTAGCTAGTCTATTAATCTATTTGAATGCAGGTCTCATTACCACAACTACAAAAGGCCACCGTAGAACGGGTAAAATGGACCACGACTACATTTGCAATACTTATTATCCGAATGGCTCCTCTGCTTACAAAGACAAGCTTTAGCTGTACAAATGTTAGACTTTTACTACCATCCCGGCCCTCCAGTGTAATTTTTTGGCGCCTCTTTTCGAGTTAGTGCTCATGCCAAAATCCGTTGCATAGATCAAAATCTTGACGCTAAACTGTTCAATGCAAAATATAGTTTTCATTTCTTCACCTGGTAGGCTCGTCGACTCTGTCATCGCCTTCACCATCGCCGGTACCAACACCAATGTCCCCCTCGTCCTCAAACTCAGGGGCGGACCTAACGTGGGGCATAAGGGTTACCCCCAAAAATTATGGAAACTAAACTGCTATTAGTACTATAACACGCAGCAAACAAATCTGTAACAAACTGTATGGATTGGAGTATTCATCCCATAAACAAAGATTCCGATGAGATTGCTCACAGCAAAGAAAAGATCCCTCAGGACAAAACTCGCTCTTAGAACAACAATCCAAGAAAGCTAGGATTCCTTACCAACGAAAGAAGAAATCAATCCAAGTCAGGATGGGTCTCCACTCCACGCCAGTCCAGTGCAGCGGAGGTGAGGGACGACAACGACGCCTACGGGAGAAGAATTCCTCCTCTTCGAGGTGTCAAGCGTACTTCGGCGTAAGCAGGCCTAGAGGTGTGTTCGGAGTGAGAATCTGAGACAACCGGGGAAGCCAATCGCTGCCGCCCTTCGCCAGGGGAACTGGGGAAGAAGAAAGAGGAGCGGCTTGCGGTCCCAGCGTCGGAGCAGGCGGAGAGTTGAGGAGGCAGCAGGCCGCAGGCGGGCGGACGTGGAGCCGGGGAGGACGACGGAGGAGGACGCCGAGGAGGTGGCGGCGGGGAGAGCCACGCACGCGGGCGACGCGCTGCGAGGAGGACGGCGATGTGGCGGCGCTTCTGCTTTGGTCTGGACGGAGACAAAATGGGGATCGAACGTTGCCGGTTGTGGGCAGCACTTGGTGGCAATGGAGTTGTGGTAGGCTGGGCCCAAATAAGTCTAGCATAGTGGGCTAGGCCTAACATGTGACTATTGGGCTTAAAAAGGAGAAATGTTTTTATACATTTTTTTCGAAAGCTACATAAATATTAAAATATTAAAGATGATTAAATAGTAAATAGTAATTACATACTTTCACTTGCTTCCGATGGGTGAAGTAGAGTAAATGGCAGAACCTTGCATCCATACTCATCTCTACTAGTTTTTTTACCCATAGAAAAACAGGCTATAAGATTTCCACCCCTAGCCTCCACCACATCTATCTCGCAACAAGTGATGGCTAATTGAATGGGTTGACGCGAAAGCCGGCACTATAATACAACACGGTTATTGATTCCAGTAGAGACAAACACAACACAATTCGCCGGTGCCAAAGGCCATTACAGGCCAAAGAAAAAATAACCTTGAAGAGGCTTCAAAGAGGGTATGCCGACAACGAGAAAGAGCGAAGGCGGCGGCGGCAGGGAGGTTTTCAAGGCAGAAAAGAAATTGACGGCGGTGTGATATTGCCTCTCCAATCTGCTTAATGGAACACGTACTTTGCAGTTGGACAGCTGGACGTTGCACCGAGCAAAATCCAGACGTTGAAGGAGAACCGGAACCGGAAGGGTACGTAGCTAGTCTTGATGTTGCCATAATTTTTTTGCCGGAAATTTGGTAGCTTTTGGGACAACCAAATGCGCGCACAATACGAGTCCACACCATAGCAACACTAAGGACCAACTTCAAACAAAGTTGAACAATAATATAATTGCACACAGATAAAATTCACATAACACCAAGTTCGGACGGATCGCGCACACATGTCGTCCTTGCACATTATGGTAGTCTACAGCTCCTTACCTGCTACAACACCAACACAAATTAACCAAGCTCAAACCTTAACCAGCGACGCTGCACGCATGCGTATGCAGTGACGTGCGAATCGCGTCCTATATATATATATGACGTGCTAGTAGTAGTACGTATCGTTCATCAGGCTGCTCCGCACTTACCCTTGCGTGCGACGTGACGATCTCGGTAGCTTGCCTGCTTAAGCGTCCATGCGTGACGGGTACTGGTCGACGCAGTCCAGCCAGGGGCTCAGCGCGGGGCGGCGCACGCGGCGGACGGCGCGCCACACGGCGCTGTTGCACTTGAACCCTGAGCCGAAGGCGAGCTGCCATACGCGGTCGCCGCGGCGGACGCGGCCCTTGGCCTCCAGGTACGCCAGCTCGTACCAGATGCTGCTGCTCGAGGTGTTGCCGAAGCGGTGCAGCGCGGCGCGGGACGCCTCGAGGTCGCCATCCCGGAGGCCCAGGTTGCGCTGCAGGTGCTCCAGCACGTCGCGGCTCGCCGCGTGCATGCAGAAGTGCTCGAACGCGCGCTTGAAGTCCGGGATGTAGGGCGCGGCCGCCGAGGCGTCCCCGTTGGCGGTCGCCGGCGGCGGGGTGGAGGTCTTGGACGGGAACAGGTGGCGGAAGAGCACGCCGGCGAAGAAGAGGAGCTGCTCCGAGAAGGGGAGCACGAGAGGGCCCAGGGTGGTGATGTTGGTCTTGAGCGCGTGGCCGCCGACCTCCACGAGGTCGCGGCTGATCGACAGGCCCTTGATCCGCTGCTCGTCCTCCTCCTGGTACACGGAGCGGAAGCTGCGGTCGTCGGCTCCCTTGTGCGTCCGCACGATGTGCTCGAGCTGGTACTTGGCGCGGTGGAAGTCGCGGCGGCGGTTGGAGAGCAGCACGGCGGCGCAGCCGGCGCGGAAGAAGGCGTTGGGGATGAGCATGGAGCGGCGCTTCCCGGCGTACCAGGTGAAGGAGACGGCCTCGGTGCTGACGACGACGGCGAGGCCAGCGCCGCTGGCCTGGAGCATGTCGCGGGCGAGGTCGAGCGCGATGACCCCCGCGCTGCAGCCCATGCCGCCGAGGTTGTAGCTGAGGATGTTGCCGCGCATCTTGTAGTGGTTGACGATCATGGCCGAGAGGGAGGGGGTGGGGTTGAAGAGGCTACAGTTGACGACGAGCACGCCGACGTCCTTGGGGCGGACGCGGCACTTGTCGAAGAGCTCGTCCAGCGCGGCAAACATGGCGGCGGACGCCTCGGCGCGGCCCTCCTTCATGGTGGCGCAGTTGGTGCCCGGCTCGAAGACGCAGCGCGGCATGTAGGACTCGTCGCCGATGCCGGACTTGGCCAGCAGCCGCGACTGGAACGCCAGGCTGTCCTCGTCGAACTTGCCGGACTTGCGCGCCAGATCGACGAACTCCGCCTTCGAGACCTGCACCACATCACATCAGTAGCTAATTAGCCCGTACAGATTGTAAATTTGCAATCCATGCAGCACATATCCATTATTACAAAAGAACTAGAAACTGCTGTTTCAGAGAAATGGCAAGAACAGATTTGTTGTTCCATAGCTAGCTAATCCATTCGATTATATTCATCTAACGACACGATTCCATGTTCGTGTGCTCAATTAAGACCGAACTCCACCGTGTACAACCTGAACAACATGTGTTTTTCCCCTCGTGTTTCCATCGCGTCATAGAACCACATCACTTAGGGCCTCTTTGGATCCATTAGCAGCTAATAGTTATCTACCTAATAGTTCTTAGCTAATATTAGCCAGCTAACTATTAGCTAGCCAACTATTAGTTGGAGGATGTTTGGATCCACCAGCTAATATGTGGCTAATAGATGCTATTATCCTGAATACCCATGCTATTAAATGCTATTAGTGGTAGACGCAAAGGGTATTTTGGTTAAATGCCACCTATTAGCTGCTATTAGCTGGGTTTAGCTAGCTAATGAGATAATCATTAGCTGGGTGCCCAGCTAATAGTTAGCTGATCTATTAGCTGGGGGTGTTTGGATCCACTTCAGCTAATTTTTAGCAGCTAACTATTAGCTGCATGAATCCAAAGAGGCCCTTAGTTACAGTTCCCCATCGCCCCAGGTCAGATCCTAACGTGAGAGTGATGTGTAATTATGTAATTAAGATCACACCCATGCATGTTCTTAATTGTTTCGTGATACAACTCCATTCGGTAAAGCAGCCAGCATGTACACTGCTACCGACCGATGTAGAGTAGACGTCGGCAGTGACAGATAATTGTGCATTGATACGAGCTTCTATTATGGCTGATTGATTGTGCGTGCCCAATCGCCCAACCGTATTTGATGACCGATCAACTGATTAGTGACCGACCCAACCGAAACCGCTCTACCTGCTCCTCATAACTTCTGGGCTGCCCATTCATTAATTCGAAGGACTGGGCCAACAGGGTGCTTAATTATCATCTGCAAGACTCTACTCAAAAGTAAAAAAAAAACACAGGGTTTTGCTATTGTATGTTGGTTCCATCTTTTCTTATGCCTAATACAATTTTGTGACCGTTTGATTGATGCGCCACACATGTGATTGGACGTTGATCAAAATGGATATAAAATTGGACATACTTTTAAAAAAAAAACTGTCATCTTACAACATGCTGACTCGTACAACCCTAAAACATTAGAGTAATAATGCAGTAATAGAGAAAGCATATAGTGCAATTGTGCAAACCTATTTACCCGGTACTCTCTCTGGTCGCAAATCAAGTTTTCAAAACTTTAACTATCGATATGTTTTTAGATATTTAGATTTAATATATGAAAATCATATGAATAGTTTTGTTGTGAAATGAACTTTCATAATATTATAATTTATTAGGTTTCATAAATTAGTAGTCAAAGTTATATTTTAGGGATGGAGTTGATGCCAAACTTAAGTGGGCCGTTAGATTGAGACTCAGATGGATCAGATCCAACAGGTCTAGAAGGGCATGCGGATCTACGATAAATGATTTATCAATATATGTGAGAGGCTTGTTTACAAAGTGTCATGAACGGCTCACAGCATTAGTGCTGGGAGAATGGGCCGGGCCGGTTGGACTGGCACGAGCACGGCCCGAAAAAACAGGCCCAAAGCCCGACCCGGCACGAATAGCAGATGGGCCGTGCCAGCCCGGCCCGACACCCGTGCCCGTGCCGTGCCTCAAAACAGGGCACGCCGTGCCGTGCTTGGGCCGGCCCGGCACGAAAAATGGCCCGGTCCATTCTTCTAACACTAGCTAGCTCTTGGACGGCATGCACATATGGTGAATCATACCTATTGTTGATTAGTGGAGTACTAGCAAGTGCTAGAGTATAATAATGAGTGTAGCACTAAACAGCTAGCACTAATTATCTGCTTGATGGGACAAAAGGAAGGTAGAACCCTAAAAGAGAAGGAATTTTTTGATCTCAATTGACCGTGCTTTAAGACGGCGATCGAGGCACGACGTGCTTCTGGGCCGGGCCGGGCCTAGGATTGTGCACATCGGGCCAGCCCGACACGGCACGCACAAAACAATGGGCCGTGTCGGCCCGATGCATTTAGGCCCGAGGCACGACGGGCTTGGGCCGTGCCGGCACGGCACGGCCCAACTCCCAGCACTACACAGCATGTTACAGATTGGGACTCGTCCAAATTAATAATGGCATGAACGGCTCACAGCATGTTATCTTGTGGACCTTATTTGTCAGTGTGGACAATGAATATCTGTATGAAATTTGTGCAACTGGTGGTAGCTAGCTGGCTAGGACTATGAAGGAGAAAGGACAAGGGCAAGTTCCGTTCAGTATAATTAAGCGCGTACAGGAAAAGAGTTAAAACACTAAAAGCATTGTTGCCAGTTCTTGATTAATTCCATTGAGCAATACTACTGTACTATATATATATATACACACACACAGGTCATTCGTAACGAGGCACATGATTTTAAATGCATGAATTCAAAATCAAGTGTATATTTTTGAAACTTTGAGTTTTAGGATATATACTCATCTATAACAATTCAAATAAAACGCATACCTTTAAAAAATATACTTGAATTCAAATATTTGAACAAATTTAAATTACATGCTTTGATAATTTATATATATAGTTAGCATATACCTACAATCAAACTATCATAAAAAAATAAGCTCTAGTTCGGATTTCAAAAAAATAGTAAATGCAAATAAAGTTTTTTGAAACAAAGTTAGCACACTAGTTAAACTCAACATCCTAAAAATTTCAAAAAAAAAAATTAAATGCAAATAAATAGAAAAAATACCCGTTATGGATCATGATTCCCATGCACCATAGTGTCCTAGGTAATTGTACTATATATATATTTTTTTTTTGATATCAACACGGTCCCAAAACACTACTTTAACCATAAATTTATATTTTGATATATTTATAAAACTCAATAAAATTATAATATTATAAAAGAATTTTTTGGGACAAATCTATATATACGATTCTCATATATCCGATCTAAATATTTAAAAATATATCGAAAGTAAATGCTCCAAGTTTTTTTTTCCTTTACAAAGCTTGTCTAGATGTCAAAAATTTTGCCCCTAGCATTTACTAAGTCTATCTAGAGGTGGGCGTCGTGTCTTGTCTTACGGCCCGCCCGCCCATCGTGCCGTGTCGAAACTGCAGTCGTGCCACGACGTCATCGTGCAGCCGTCGCCGCCCGACTCACTTTGGCGAGCCCAAGCCCGGCCCATTTGCGCCGTGCTTGCCGTCGTCTTGCGGCCAAGCCCGACCCATTTTTACTATTGTGACGAACAAAGAAATAAAACAAATCACTACTACTAAACTACCTATTTTAATTACATAAGAGACTAATAACATCAACAAAATGTCAAACATAAATGCAATGCTTGAAGATGCCCTGAATCAACAATATCTACCAACTTTTAAGCCTTAATCCGTGATTTCGCGTTCGTCGTGCCGTCTACGCGGCCCGCCCAAACTGCGTCGTCTTGCCGTCGCCGTCGTCGTGCACAGTTCCGGGCCCGGCCCGCCGATGCTACGCGTGCGGCGCCCGAAACCGTCTTAGTCTTAGTGCTTTGCACCGTGCCATACCATCGTGCTTCGGGCCGGCCCAAAAAAGCCCGGCCCAATGCCCACCTCTAAGTCTATCACACACATCCTTTTTGTTGTGACTACTAGTACAAACAAGGAAGATATAAAATTTTTAGGGCATAAAAATTACTTTGTGGGTAAAGCAAGAAATAAGTAAAGGCCGAATGGACAACATAGCCATGAGCTAGTGTATGTACGTACAACAAGTTTCTTAAGTAGTGAGCATAATTTCACTTGTGCTATACCTACACAAGCAGGACGAAGTATACCAGTATATGCTTGCATGCAAATACTTTTCTACTTGTAAGTATACGTATATCTATGTACGTACCTTGAGCTCCTCGGCCGGTTTGTAGCATGCGAAGTCGATGAGGTAGACGGGCCTCGGCCTAGACATGATGTAGACGGAGATGGTGAAGGCGAGGACGGCGAGGAAGGCGAGAACGGTGGCGAGGTCGTAGGTGGCCTCGCCCGAGACCTTGCGCCACAGCTCGTCACGGCTGAGGCTGCCGACCTCGGCGCCGCAGACGAGCACGATGACGGGGATGGTGGCCAGGTACACGCCGTGGCTGATGAGGTAGTGGTACCCCAGCCGCACGTACTTGAGGTTCACCGACTGAAGGAAGTCCGGCAGCCGGCGCCGAACGCGCACCGAGAAGGTCGGCGACCCGGCGTCCGGTCCCGACGGCTCCACGCCGCGGTTCACGATCTCCGTCGAGAGCAGTGCCTGCTCCCGCGCCATGGCCGGCCTCTCCTCGATCTGCCCTCTAGCTAGCTAGTGGAGTAAATGGTAGGAACAGTCAGTCACGAGCAATAGCGGTGGAAGGGCTCTGTGTTAGATATAGGGAGGAGTTGCTGCGTTGGGGAGGAGATGGTGGGTGGGTGGGTGGGTTGCAGTTAATGCCATTAGGGGGAGCAGCAAGGCCGGGAGAGGTATGGTCATGGTGGAGTACAATACTACAATATATTGGTTTGGTACGTGTTCCCGCATGCATCTTTGCAGCTGTGAGGCTGACATGTCCTGGAGTAGCTAGACTGGATGCTCAGGCTAGCTTTGTGTCAGAATTTTTTTTAAATAATATTTTTTAAAAAATAAATTATGGTATTAATACGTAGAAAACAAAAATTGTAAAAATAACACATGTTCATCAAACGGTACGACGAAATATCTATTTTTGCCAAATAGTGTGGCGATAAATGTCTAATTGCATAGTTAACAGTCGGCCGTCAGAGTTTAGAAGAAATAAGTTATTATCACCGTACCGTATGACGATAATACCTATTTTCGTCGAACCGTATGGCGACAATACCTATTATCGTCGTACCGTATGGCGACAACTCTATTTTCGCCAAACGGCTCGGCGACAACTCTATTTTCGCCAAACAATTCGGCGATAATACCCTTGTTTCTCGTGAAATTTATCACTTAACGGTTAACTGCGTAATTAGACATTTATCGCCACACCGTTTGGCGAAAATAGGTGTTTCACCGTACCATTTGGCGAATAGGTTATATTTTTGTAATTTTTGTTTTTCGCATATTAATACCGCAATACATTTTAAAAAAATATTATTTAAAAAAAATCCCTTGTGTCATAAGTTATAACTGACAACAACATGTGCAATGTCAATGGACTCAATGCTTTCCGAAAGAAAATGTGCAAGGTGTAGGAGTACCTTGTTTGCTTTCTTAAAGTACTTTGCTGTATCACAGTCACACTTGTTGCAAGTCATGTAGCTGATGTGAATGGAAATCAATTTAATCTGTTACTGTAAAATCTGAAATCAATTTAATCTGTTACTGTAAAATCTCATGTTAGGCCATCTCCAACGGCGTTTTCTAAATTTGAATCTTTATATCCTCATATACATAATTCCTTAAAAAAATTCCTTCCTTATATCTCTTCCCTCTCCAACAACATTTCTTAAATCCCACTCTCTATTTTCTCCCTCCTATATTATAATGATATTTTTATAACCATCATATGAACAACATTTATTTTTTATCAAAAAATTCAAATGGCTATTTTTAAATGCAAAAATTTGAAATTTGAAATTTATTCTAACGGCCATCGTAATGGCTATATTGTAACGGCTGTATCGTGACGGTTACGTTGTAACAGCTATATTTTTTTGGGCTACATATGCACAGCCATTTGCACTTTCTAGCCTTGCCCATTTTTTAATGTTCACAATTTAGCATATCTCATTGAGTCGTCGTAACTTAGTCCAGCATTTTCTCTCAGAAGCCTCATCGTCGAATGATGACGATGAATCTCTTCTTACAATAGCATACCTAGCACAGGAGCAAGATGAATGTGTCAATGCTCGACGCCATGGGAGTTCTGTTTTTGGCCATCAATACGTAGATCGCAATAGAGGGGAAGGGCATGTCAGGCTATGTCGAGACTATTTTGCTGATCCTCCGGTCTACAATCTAACCTTCTTTCGTCGCAGGTTTGCAACGAGAAATATTTTATTTCTTTGTATTTTTTTGTTGATCTTGTCTATGGCTCATTCTTCTTTTCGACGCGGGTTTAGAGTGAGTCGTTCTCTATTTTTTTGCATATTGCATGCTATAGAAACACATGATGATTATTTTGTTCAAAAAAGGAATTGTGCTGGAATTCTTAGGTTATAATCTTTACAAAAGATAACTGCAGCATTCCGGATGATAGCTTATGGAGTACCAACAGATGCTATTGATGATTATCTACGGATTGCAGAAAGCATTGCCATAGAAAGTTTTAAAAGGATTGCGAGTTATTATTGTCCTCTTTGGAGATGGGTATTTGAGATCTCTAAATAAGAATGATATTGCTAGATTACTTGCAATCGGTGAGGAAAGAGGTTTTCGTGGAATGCTAGGAAGCATAGATTGCATGAACTGAAGGTGGAAAAATTGCCCTACAGCATAGCAAGGCTTGTATACTGGGTATGTACACAAGCCAACAATAATTCTAAAAGCTGTTGCTTCACAAGATCTAAGGATTTGGCATGCCTTTTTTTGGTTTATCAGAATCTCACAATGATATTAATGTTCTTCACCGTTCCTCACTCTTTGCAAAGCTACCAAAAGGACAAGCGCCGAAAGTGAATTATACTATCAACAGTCACAATTACACAATGGGGTACTATCTAGCAGATGGGATATATCCTGCATGGGCAACATTTGTAAAGACAATACTAGCTCCCCAAGAGAATAAGAACAAATATTTCGCTCAAGCTAAAGAGGCAACTAGGAAGGATGTGGAACGAGCATTTGTAGTTCTGCAATCTTGTTTTGCAATTGTTCAAGGACCAGCACGTTTCTGGGATCAACAAAACACTAAGAGATACCATGACAACATGTATCATCAAGCACAACATGATTGTTGAAGATAAGCGGGATGGAGGACCACTTGACTACAATTACGAAGGAATGGGAAAAAGAGTTTTGATGTCACATGAACGTACACCTAAACTATATGAGTTTATTCAAACTCATCATTCCACTCGAAATAGGCAAACTCACCACCAGTTTCAAGACGCTCTAGTGGAGCACTTATGGTAACGTTATAGAGAGGTGTAATTCTGTAGTATTTCAATTATGTACTAATTTATATTTTACATGTATCGTAATTTGAACCTTGAAATAAAGAAGTCATAGTTGATATGATCAAACCACTGTCAGGATTCTCTCTCCTATCCCTACAAATAGAGAACCAGATGGGGAATCTATTGTAGCTTGCTTTTGCTATATTTTACTCATTTTTTGAGATAGAGGATTGGATGAAGAAGCTGTTGAAAATGGCCTTACTAGTAGTAATCTGAATGGAGTTTATGGGTAGCTGGAGGTGCTTGGGCCTTGGGGTGCATGCTGCTTGCATGCATGGATACTGCGTACAGTTGGGCTGCACGAGGTCAAAAGAATTGGATCTGGCATCCTGGCTAGCTAGCTCGGTTAGCTAGCTGGACCTTATTGATTGATTGCATGATGGCTGAAGGTAGAGGCTGATCAGATTTCATGGAGATCCTATTTATTTATTGCAGCACTACTGTCACAAAAAACCGGTTGAGCCTTCAGGCCATTCCAGCCTGGAAATAAATTTGGTGGAGGTGTGTCAACTTTTTTTTTTTGCATACTTGACGCTGATTGATATCACGTGGATAATCCTGCAATCCAACGCCACGGCATTAAAGTGAGGATTTTGAACTCACCTCTTATTTATTTCGATGCAATTCGGGCATTAAATGATAACTTAATGTCGTGGTGTTGGATTATAGAATTATCCATGTGGCATCAATCAGCGTCGGATATGTACGGGAAAGAATTTGCACACCTTCTCCACCGAATTTATTTCCTTCCAGCCAACACACATCTTCATTGCAGTTTTCGAATGCGAAGTTATTCAGAACTCAGCTCGTTAATCATCTCTTTGAGTAAATTAATCATTCACGCATTCGACAAGAGCGCTGTAAGCAGCGAATTTCCATGAAGCAACTAAAAGGATCGCATTCATCTGCATGGGCCGGCAGGCTGATTTTAGCATGAAGCCATTCGCAGGGCCAGATCCAGGGGTGCCGGGCCTGGCCCCAAAAAAATTGAAAATGACTTATTAATAAGCTAAATTTATTAATTGAATTGGTTCTGATCTTTGTAGTTTGAGATTTTTAAGTCTTTTAAACTATTTATACTTTACGTTTAGCAAATTTCAAATATATATGTTGAATTTATGATGATACAAAATCATTGTACAAGACTATAGATTTGTAGTGTAAGTGTGTACCCTATAGACAATTTTCTAGTTCCACCACTAGTCACTAGGATAGATTTTCCAGAGAAGGCATTTCTTTTTTTCCCTGCATTGTGCCAACCAATTAGATCGATCGATGACTTGTGGTGAGTTTTAGATTATTTGTTCAAGAACAGGGTCGCGAAAACGATCAACAGCGAGTTGGTTGCGGCTTAGCTTAGAATTTAGATCGGCTTAATTAGCTTCAGAGCCCGTCGAATCACCAATCACTTTAACCGCTAACCACCTTCGCCAGTGGTACTAGTACTACTCGACTGATTGGAAAATACTGTTCCAGTGATCTCATTGGCTATTATCCGTCTATTCATTTAACTTGCAAATTTACCTACGCAATTGCGCGACTAAATATTATGATACGATTATCTTTGATATATAACTATAATTTCTATAATTATGTATTTTTTATACAACTCTAATATCTATATAGATTAATATGCACCGTTATAATCTGGTCTTACTAAAATAAGTGGTGGAGATCCTTAGACTCTTTCTTTTAATCTAAGTTGTTATAACCCGGGTCCGCTAAATAGATAGTTAGATATTTTCTTTTAAATAATAACATCCGATGATGGAGATCCTTGGACTCTTTCTTTTAATCTAAACCGCTATAATTCAGGTCCGTTCAGATTAAAGGTCAGATGTTTTGCTTTTTTGTGAGAATTTCTAGCCTATTTCTATTTTTTCTTAGTAACTCTCGTGAGTTTTTAATATATAATAATAGATTACTGAGAGCGCCTTTGCCTCTTCGGTGGAGTACCTTACGGTCAATTTCGCGAGCAATGACGAACTTTCTTGAAACTTCGAATGAAACTGATAACTAATTTTGTGTTACCACTTTGTAAGAAAGTCATAGTTCAAAGTGCAGCATCTAGCATGCAAACATTGACAGCCATATGCACATTACAGTGTTAATTACATAAAGATATGGGTGTTTGACAATCTGACAGGGTCAGCTTATTCACAACGAAGGATTAACTACTCTTACTGGTGGAAAGTGGAAACATTAATTATGTTACATATTTGCAGTTGGGAGTTCGACTTTAAAAATCACTCTGGAATAATCTGTATTTCGTTTTCGGGTACATATCACACTGTGGAAGAAATTCCAGTCACGATCAGGATTCAGGAGGATGACGACGATTTAATGGCACAAAAGGGAGTCAGCCGAGACATACTACTACCACCATCTGCTTGGAGCAAGTACAATAAAAAAGCATATTACTTAATCTTTTATCCATATCATCTGGATTAAACACTAAAACTAGCATTTATAATAACCATCTCTAAAAGTTATCTCTAGATGATGACGTGCAATAACTATCTCTTCTCTCTTGTTCATGACTATTCTATCTTGTTTCCCTGCGACGCTAGCTACTGTATGAGAGTCAGCTTTCTCCTCTCTCCTCTTTTTTCACTCTTCTATACATAGAACAAAACTAATATGTACGTACTTATAATAAACCGAGATGATTTTATTTTACTCCTTATAAAACATGTAGAGGGACGAGGACAAAATAATTTTTTGAGTAGACTTCTGGCAGTGTCCCGCAACTACTTCCAGTTCCAGCCCCATTCAATTGGCAAGGTGCATGCTCATACAGTGCGCCATAATGTTCTTATGAAACATGTAGAGGGACGAGGACAAATTAATTTTTTGAGTAGATTTCTGGCAGTGTCCTGCAACCACTTCCAGCCCCATTCAATTGACAAGGTGCAGGCTCATACACTACGCCATAATGGTACTTCCCGCAACAGCCTCAACTGAGAGCGAGGAATTTCGACTCGATGATAGTCCAAAGTACGCCATAAGGGCTTGATCCAGTTCATGTCCACGGTTTGCAGGAGATCATCTACGATACTCGATGTTTAAGCAAATTTTACAAAATGTAAGCATGAAGATGCCTTGCCAAAAAAAAGCTATATATTTTAGTCGGTTGTCTACTGGCAAGCGAATTGAAAAAACAAGGTGGAAATTAAGGTTGGGACTCGTTTGTGCTCCTCCTCATTATATCGACAATCTGGAAGGAGAGGAATGCTGGAGTTTTTGAAAGCCGTTTTAGAGACCTGCAAGATGTTGTGCCGTCGGTAATGGATGAGGCTAGCTAGCTATTGGCAGCAGGCAGGAGCGTCGGGGTTGCTTGCAATCTTCTTCCTTCCAGCGGCGACAGGCCGTAGCCCATAAACCCATGAATTCTGAACAAGGAGAGAATATCCGGTCTGTGCCGACGATATTGCGTTGGTCGATCTGATAGACCTGCAGTTCAGCAATCGTTAGGCTCTTCATGGCGCATAGCCGTGTGAAGTCTTTAGTAAGGAACACGGCTCCATTCAAGTAAGCATCACATATGGCTGGTTGGCTGGGATGGGAGGGAGATCTTTAGTGAGTGCCGCAAGAACGTTCATGGTAGCAACCATCCAAGACATAAATGAGGGAGGCATGTGAGCATGTTTGCTGCACAGGCGGTGGATCTCTCCATGGACTGGTCAGTGAATATTGCTCAAGTGAAACATTTCCTAATAAAAAGCAAAGAGAACTCTTTGTGAAAAGGAAAATGTGAAATTATGTGCTGAAAAATTGGTTTGGTGATGAATTTAGTGTTGCAAAGTAGTTGTGCTCATAGCATGTGTGGTGCATGTACATATGCTGTTTCAGATAATTACTTGATATGCTTGTGATAGCATGGTAATTGTTTTGCTTGATGCAATGCGCTCGTGTGAGTGGTTGCATAGACTGATCTTGAGTCAAGTCGTGGACTTGTGTTCAGAATATTGTTTCATGGTTTGTTCATGTGCAGGTGTTACTCGAGGGCGAACGTGGTCGATGACGGGACTAGAACTAGGTTCATGAAGGAACTGAGGTTTGGGACTAGGTTCAGGGAGGAATCGAGGTCTTGATGGTCAAGGTTATCATGCGAGACGTTTGGGCTAGAGAACAGTGCACGTGGATGCTAGTGAGTCACGTGAGTGTGGTAGGTGGGCCGTACGCGTGCAGTTGTAATCATTTTGAGGTAGTTTGCATGTATTGGGCCAAGTGGACATGCATGCGAACTCGTCTAAGGTTTACTTCTTATAAATAGGAGAGGGTATCTCCTGTTTTTGTAAGAAGAGAGGTAGGCATTAAGGATAGTACTTTTTTGTTTGGAGTGCTGTAACCAAACAAAGAAGAAATAGAAAATCAGATTTTTCCTCAGCTAGCTGAATTACTGTTCATGTGTGATTTTGCTACAGTACTGATTTTCTGATTTTGGTTGCCTGGTTTTAGGTTTAGTAGATTGATTCATTTTCTATCTTGATTCTTTGAGTTTATTCTTGATTCGATCCATCCAAAACCATCCTAGGGCATTAATTTAGTATTCCTCAAAGTTTTGTTGGTTAATCTTTTGTAGATTTTGTTTAATCACGAAATTAGGGTTTAATCAATTCTCGTCATTATTGATATAGTCAACTTGCGAAGCTTATAACTTTTAATCCATAGATCCGATTCAGCCCGAGTTGCGAACGCAGGATCTCAAGGCGCTTGAGAGGGGGTGACGTGTTGCTCCTCCTTCTTGAGTGCGTCGACAACGGTGAGCATCTTGGAACCCACCTTCCACCACTCCGTGGCCATCTCGAGCACGTGCACATACTTCTTCTTGATTTGGTACGAAGCTAACGATCCACAAGAGTAATACGATGATACGAAGGCAGTTGTAGGAGGAGCCGTGAAGCTAATGCCCTGCTTATCGGTGGCGTGGGGAGGAGGTGGCGGAGGAGGCTGGAAGAGCCTGAGAGGTGGAGAGAGTGATTGAGGGCGAAGGAGAGCACGTTTCAAGTATGGCTCAGAACTGATCTCCACAGTCGGCACCAACCCAGCCCTGAGCCCTGCAGGAGCCGCAGCAGTCCAATCAAAGGAAGAAAAAAAAACAAGAGGAGTTATAAGAAAGGGCAAACCCTAATTCCCTACAAGTCCTGTCCAAATCCATGCCGTCGTTCCACCTCCTTCCGCCCATCCGCCATGCCGGACCCCGGTGTCGCCACCTCCCGATGCTCCGACCGTCGCCCCTAAGTCCTCCTAGACACACAGTCGCACATCGGCTGCTGGAGGAACGCGACCACCGTTACAAGCCTGACAAGCAGTCAGCCACCCCATTGAGGTGTCCTTTGTGCTTGCTGAAGATCCAGATCCTTAGCGCGACGGACGCCCTCGACCTCCTGTGCGTCGCCTTCAAAGGCAGCGCCAGCCGTGAGCCGTTCGAAGATCACTTCGTCTACAGGGCATTGTTGGAACAGGACACCCAGAAAATCTTTAGAGACAAGAGTCTCTTTATTACTTCTTGCTCTTTCTTGCTTTTGCTTGCGTTTACATTTTACAATCCCCTGTATTTATACCCAACTACAGCCTTAAGGAACGGAATAGGATTCCAGTTCCTTGCAGGGGCGTATCTACAGGGTATGCCGGGTGGGCCACGGCATACCCTGCAGATTCGGTCTAATATAGTCCATACAATCAATTTCCGTTATTATCTTATTCATTTAACTTGTGAAGGTCATAACTTTAGATCCGTATATCCGATTGAGTTGATTCTTGTTGTGTTAGTTTCACAGTTGAATCTAGTTTCTACAGTTAAAATTTCACATCAATCCAACGGTTGGATCTTCAGAAATTATTATTTTAGTTAACATGTGTCAATCTGCTTTTGTCAAACCGAAGCAATTTTTTATAATTTGTTTAGGGGTGTTGAGAGGGTATTTTCTGCAATGAGTTTAGTCAAAAATAAGTAGAGAAATAAGATGGGTGATAGTTTTTTGGATGATTGTCTAGTCACGTTTATTGAGCAAGATATTTTCTTTTATGTTGATGAAAATGATATAATCAAGAGTTCGATGGCTATTAGAAGGCAGAGGCAAGACAAGAAGGACAAGAAGTAGTATTGTATTCTTTGAAGTATTGTAGGTGTGTAAACTTCTTTTATGCATATTTCATATTTATAATGTTCGAACTATTTATATTGTAATTTATATTTATATTATCATGTTTCTAATTATTTTATTTTATAATTATATACTGAATTTCTCGATAATATTTGTAGTTGTTTACCGAATTGTTCATTGGATTTTACCGAATTGTATATTACAGTATTAGGTTGGCATACCCTAACTTAAAATCCTAGATCCGCCACTGGTTCCTTGTCCTACTTGACTCCTCATCCCAGGGTTAACAAAATCGAAACCGAAAAAACCGATGGAAAACCGAAATTGGAAATTCGAAAATATCGAGCTAAAAATCGCTGGAAAATCGTTAGAAACCGAAGAGTTTCAAAACCGAGCATTTGAACAAAAAACATTCAAAACAAATTAAAAAAAAAACGAAAACCATTCGGTTTTCTCGAAAACCCATCGGTTTTCTCGAAAAACCGCTCGGCGAGTTGAACCTTTTGGACGATCGGTTTCTTGAGCGGTTTTCATCGGTTTTCTCGAAAAACCGTTCGATTTTCTCGAAAAACCGCTCGGTTTACATAGCATAATTTTTTTAAAATTTTTTTTTTGAACTGGACCGGTTTACCGGTCGGTTTTATATTTCGGTGGGGCTCGAAATCTTGAAAACCAAACGAAAATCACGAATTTCGTTCGGTTTTGTTAACCCTGCCTCATCCTATACTTTCTTAACACAAACTTTTCAAACTAAAACTTTCCTATTACAAGATTATTTTTAGCAATCACCCCCCTAATCTTGTAATGCAACTCTAACTCATTGAGGCAATCGATCTCAACTATGATTTGCCCAACTCATACTCGACACAGGATGGAGAACACATCTCAACACCTTGGGCTCAATTTTGACGGACTCGACTTTGAACGATAAATGTGTCTATGAGGAGTTCTGTCTTCTTCTTGCTAGCCATACCACCAGTGACGCATCTCGGTGGCGATCATGACCTTTTGCCTTTGCTCCAATTATCTTTTCACTAGTCCTCAGGGTGACGGTAACACGCAGACTCGTATTAAAGCTTACTAGCTCCAATTGTCTCTTCACCGATAGGTCCGATAACCCAACTTGACAGTGATACGCAGACTCTCGTGCACAGGCACAACAAGAACAACGACGACAACTCCTCAACGTCCCTCGACGAGACATACAGATGACCAACAATACCATCTTATCACGCCGATTATCGACAATACTCACCAATATCATATGTTCAGGAGACACGTCCTCTCCATTCTCCACCAGTCTTGTCCTGTCAGCCCCGCCCTTCGACTCGATGAGCACCTTGCTCCATAGTCGCCGACCCTCTCCATTCTCCACAGTCGGCTCCACCTCCTCAGTCCGCTGCGACCGACCTCCGCCCGCACGCCACCGTGCGTCACCTCTGTTTTGCCGCGCCCTCTGCTTCTCTTCTTTATCTTCTTCTCTCTGGCTGAAAACTTGCTTCTGCAATTTGCTAATCACAGCAACCTCTAATCATATGCATGTATTAATTGCACGCAGTTAATCAAAAGCTTGCTTACGCATGCTGCAATTTCATGCATGCACGCGCTGCCGCTGCCTTCATGCGCCCAGCTCGGCCGCCGCACGCCCGAGCGCACGCCGCGCTAGCCCTGCCGCGTGCACACCCGTGTGCACGCACTCGTGCGGCTGCTCGCCTGCCTGCACCACCGGGACCACCGCGCGCCAACACTTCCAACGTCGTCGGTTCTTGCTCAGCTCGCTGAGCGACCATAGCTTGCCCCGAGGCGTAGCAGTGGTGGCCTCTCTAGGGGCAAGTGTGACGCACAACGTTAGGACCTCGCTCTGATACAAATTATTGAAACTGAACACCCAGAAAATCTTTAGAGGCAAGAGTCTCTTTATTACTTCTTGCTCTTTCTTGCTTTTGTTTGCGTTTACATGTTACAATCCCCTGTATTTATACCCAACTACAGTCTTAAAGAGCGGAATAGAATTTTAGTTCCTTATCCTACTTAACTCCTCGTCCTAAACTTTATTAATACAAACTTTCCTATTACAAGATTATTTCTATCAGGCAGACCCGGAAAACAGTCTCTCGACCTTATCCTGGAGCCCTATCCGCCTGGTATCTTGGACGAGGAGCCTTATATCTTCGAACAGGTCAGCATCGTAGCTTGCGACGACGGTGTCGGCGACCACTTCGTCGTGGTCATCCCTGTTTCGCGGCCCAGGCCTGCTCCCCGGAAGTATGATCGATCTCCACATCTTCTCGTCCGAGAGCCAGGCGTGGAGCACTAAGATGGCCCGGGATCACTGGGCTTACCAGCATGAGAGAGAGAGAGAGAGAGAGAGAGGGTTCTTTGTGTTAGACAACCTCGCTATCGAATAGTCCGGAGTTGCCTAATAGATTGAACTGGAGAACAGAGAGAGAGGGCGAGAGACACAATATGAGGAGGAACGGGTCTGCTTTATTATTCTGTATGCTTGTGTACAATGGGGTGACCCCCTGCCTCCTATATATAGCGGTTCTGCTTAGAGATAAGGAAGAGTCCATATAGGATACAAATCCGGTTTCCTAACACTCCCCCTTGGACTCTTCACCGCGAGATGCATATGCCTCATTAAAACTCCATAAAAACCCAGTGGGAAAAATAATTGGAGAAAGAGTACATAGCACACGGTTGCTGTGTTGCACGAATTGCCTCATCAAAAACCTTATGTAAGAAAACTTCAATGAAAAACTTACTTAAGGAAAAGAGTACAATCCACCCAAACTTCAATGTTAATCTTCAAGATTCACGTTGGGTACTCAAACTTCATGTTTGAGATTTATGTAGGAGTATGTGAAAATTCTCCCTCTGAAATCTGCACTTCCCTAAGCCTCATCATCCCGATTCCTCTAGCACATCTTTCAAAAGAAGATGCCGGAGTGACTTAGTGAATAAATCATGCGAGATTTTCACACGACTTAGTATGCAAGATCTTTATCTCGTTCATCTTATGCATTTCATGGGCATAAAAGAACTTGGGGTTGATGTGCTTCGTAAGATTGCTTTTCACATATCCCATTTGCACTTGAGCAACACAAGCCGCATTATCTTCATAGATAATGGTGGAGGTTTGTTCCATGTTCAAACCACATGACTTCTCGGATGTGATGAACCATTCTTCAAGCCATGCACATTCTCGAGATGCTTCATACAAGGCAATTATTTCTCGAGTGGTTTGTCGACGTTGAGACAAGAGTCCGCTTAGATGACTTCCACGAAATTGTCGCTCCACCGCAAAGGAAAACATACCTGGGCTTGTGACTTGCCAAGATGCGGGTCCGATAGGTACTCAAAGATCGGCATAGCCAACCAAATTCAATTCATTGTTTCTTCTGTAAAACAAGCCAAGGTCTTTGCTTCCTTGAAGGTAACGGAAGATGTCCTTCACCCCTTTCCAATGCCTTTTGGTGGGTTCTGCACTGTACCGCGCTAGCAAATTCACGGCGAACGCTGTGAAATCATGTGCTGAAAAATTGGCTTTGAACTGAAAAATTAACTTAGATTTGAATTTGCAAAATGTGTTTGTTCATGGGTTTTGACAATTGACAAGAAACAGTAAGTTTTGCCTTGGCGCCGGATCAATCCTAAAGAAAACAGTAAGTTTCCCATCTACGACGGATAAACTTTCTTGGTCCTTTGTAAACATGCTTTTTGACAACCTCTTTCTTCTATGTACAACGGACAAAGTTTTTGTGTCCGTCGTGAACATGATTTTGAGCGCTTGAGCCAAACCCTATTTTCCAAGAATCCAGTAAGCTACGCATGTACGACGGACAAAGTTTTTGGGTCTGTCGTGAACGGCTTTTTGAGGATTGATTTCGCATGTACAACGGACAAAGTTCTTGGGTCCGTTGTGAACGTGTTTTCACCGGAATGTTTTCTTCTTGGAACTGAGAGTTTCACATGTACGCCGGACAGAGATTTCTTGTCCGTCGTGAATGGACTTTTTCTAGGGTTTTTATTTCTTGTCCGTTGTGAACGTGTTTTGCTCAATGGATGTTTTGCAAGAATTGAAATGGTTTGACCTTGAGATTATGAAATTTGTGATGATTTCATGATGTGTGTTTTGAAGTGGACTTTATGCAATGCTCATGTGAGTAGTTGCATGGATTAACATTGAGTCAAGTCGTGGACTTGTGCTCGGATTCGTTTTGTGATTTGTTCATGTGCAGGTATTGCTCGAAGACGAATGTGGTCGATGACGGACCTAACTAGGTTCATGGAGGAACTAAGGTTCGACTAGGTTCAGAGGAACCGAGGTCTTGGTGGTCAAGGATGTCATGCGGGACGTTCGCTAAGAGAATGGTGCACATGAAGAATGGTTAGTCACGTGAGAATGGCAGGAGGTCATTCGCGTGCAAAGTGTTAGTCACGTGAGTATGGCAGGTGGCCATACGCGTGCAAAGTGTTAGTCACGTGAGTATGGAAGGGTTACCATACGCGTGCAAGAGTTGTACTCGGCCAGGTTGGGCCAAGTGGAGTTGTGTTGGATACGGATTCCTTCTAGGAAATAGGAATCGTATTCAGAACTCCTTGTGGGTTGGTGCTTTAAATAGGTGGGGGGTCTCCTGTTGAAAGGCACCAAGGAGAGCTGAGCGCATCAAGCTTTGAGCTTGGTTTTAGGGTTTGTACTCTTTTGATGAGAGTATTTTAGACAAGAAATAAAGATCAATTCTTCCAAGATTTTTGCGTGCTACAGTAACCACGTCGTTCTGATGTTTTCTGTTTTGGTTCTTGTTTGCATGCTTGTTCTAATTCTAGATTGGTTTTTGATCGTTGAGTTTCATCTTGATTTGATCCATCAAAAACCGTTCTAGGGTATTGATTTAGAGTTTCTCAAAGTCTAGTTGATCAATCTTTTGTCGTTCTTGTATAATCTTGAAGTTTTGATTAGATTGATTCTCGTCAAGTTCTGGATCAGCAAGCTTGCGAAGCTCATAACTTTTGATCCGTAAGTCCGATCGAGCTGATTCTTTTTGGGTTCGATTCGTATTGGAATCTAGTTTCTTGTGTCCAAATTTCAGATCAATCTAACGGTTGGATCTCCGGAAATTTGCGTTTTACCGAACCTCTGTCTTTCTATTTTTGTCGAAAACGAGGCAATTATTTGGTTCTGTTTTGGGGTGAACTTTTAATAGATCAAGAATTTGGTTTTAGCTTCCGCTCAATCATTCACCCCCCCTCTGATTGCTATATTCGTATATTTCGATCCTACAAGTGGTATCAGAGCAAGGTTTCTCTAATCTATCTTAACCGGTGATTAGATCAATGGATCGTTATTCGACAAAACCATGTGTGTTCGATGGTGTTGATTTTCAGTTTTGGAAGGCCAAGATGGAGGCGTTCATCCAAGCACAGGGCTTCACAATTTGGGAGAAGGTCTACAAGCCATATGAAGTCCCTGCAAACGACAACGTCAACGACACCAATCGCACACATGTTGAAGCAAATAGCAAGGCGCGCAACTTGATCATCCAAGGCTTGGGACGCAGCGACTTTGATCGTGTGGTTCATCTTCGATCCAAGCATATGAGGTATGGAAATCTCTTTGTGATTACCATGAGGGTTCTAACACCACAAAGAGGTTCGCCAAGATATTTACAAAAAAGAATACATGCGTTTTGAGATGAAACCTAGTGAATCAGTAGATGACTTCTTTGCACGCTTCAATAAAATTCTTAGCAATCTACGTCTTTGTTGGAGTTAGCTACACCGATGCTGAAAATGCTCGATAATTGCTTAGTGCTTTGGACATGTCAAGGTGGGAGATGAAAGTAACATCTATACAAGAATCTACTACCATGAGCACACTCACATTAGATGTTCTTTACTCTAAGTTGAAAACTCATGAGTTGGATGTTCTTGCCAGAAGGGTAACATTAAATCAATTGCTTTGATCTCTAACCCTAACATGTCAAATGCAAATTCTTCTTCTAGCTTTGCCTTGTCTTCCATGTCTTCTTTAACAGATGAGCACCAAGAAGATCTCGCACTACTCTCTTCTCGCTTTAACAAAGCTTTGCGAATGTGAGAATGAGAAAGAGAGGTGGTCCTCCAAGATGCTATGAGTGTGGTGACCTCAACCATATTCGCACAAATTGTCCTAAGCTTGCAGGAAAAACATCAAAGGAGGAGAAGGACAACAACGATGTAAGGAATGAGAAGAAAAGGTTCTCGTCAAATGATAGGAAGAAGAAGAGCTTCATCAACCGCAAGGTGGTTCACCGAGTTCTTTCCGCTCTTGAACAAGTCAATTTGAGCGATGTGGACTCGGAGAGCAGCGAAGATGATGCAACTCCAAGCAAGCATGATTTGATAGGATTATGTCTCATGGCAAGCAAAGAAGGATAGCTTCACTGAGGATCGACCACGACAAAGAATCGCAATGAGGTAGATCCCTCTTATGATGAATTAGCTATTGTCGTTGCTCGCCTTGGAAACTTGCTTGACAAACGTGATAAGAAAATTAAGAAACATGATTTCATTATTGAATCATTGAATGCTGAAATTACTAGACTTAAGACTTTGATTCCTAGTGATGATACTTGCAAATCATGTGACTTAATTTACAATGAGCTCACCTTGCTTAGGAAAGAACATGCTCTTTTGTTGCATCTAAATGAGAAAAATGAGAAACATGTTGTACATGCTAGTCGCTCCAATCGATGATTTGCATAGTTCAACTTCTTGTTCTAAATGCTCAACTCTTGAATTAAAATTGAAAGATGCAAATGCCAGGGTTTCTCAATTAACTGATAATTTGCTTTCACATGAAATTCTCTCATGCTCAACTTGTCGCAAGCAAAAAGGAAAAGTAGATATTCCCTGCAACAATTGTTTAACTCTTGCTAAGAAAGTTGATTACCTGCAAAACTCTTTGGAACGTTTCATTAATGGCAAGAAAAAGTTGAACATGATTTTGGATCAATCTAAGGTTAGCACAAACAAGAGAGGTTTAGGTTTTGATCCTTATGCCACATATGAAACTAAACCTCGCACTGTTGTTCAGGCTCCTTGCAAAATTGAGTTATCTAATGAGCCTAAGAAAATTGCTTTTCAATCTGCTGGTTTTTTATCTTCTACTATGATGAATGCAAAATGTGCTTTTACTGTTAAAGCTAAACATCATGTCAAGTACACTTGCACTCATTGTGGTAGAGATGGACACTTAGTAGATTTTTGCTTTAGACTAGCCAAACTGCAAAAGAAGGAAAGAACTGAGGCTAGGTCAAATTTCAGCAAAGCACATTTTTATGCGCCTAGAGTGATGAAAACACCTTCTGTTCCTACAAACATGGGAAAAGGCAAATCTGATTTTTTGCATAAAAATTATCGTGTTGTACCTACTGTTGTGCGTCGTGTGTCTCGATCTTTGGATTCCCAAAGTCTCATTCCTAACCCCAAGATCGAGGCCTCGACATGTTTTGCTATGTAGGCTTCTCGCAAGGAAGGAGAACATATGGCTAGTGGATTCCGGATGCTCACGCCACATGTCCGGTGATAAGAATTGGTTCTCCTCCCTCACTCGTGCATCTCGTGCTGAAAGTGTTACTTTTGGAGATGCTTCTTCCTCTTCTGTTGTGGCAAAAGGTACAATAAAGGTAAGTGACAAGTTTATGTTCAAAGATGTGGCTCTTGTTGAAAATTTGAAATATAACTTGCTTTCATCTCACAAATGCTTGATGAAGATCTTGAGATAAGCTTTAAGAAAAATGAATGCAAAGTGCTAGATGCTTCAGTGATCTTGTGTTCAAAATTTCTCGTTTTGGAAGAGTCTTTAAAGCTGATTTTGATGCATCACCTTCTTCTAAGCATAGGTGTCTAATTGCCAATGTTTCTAAAGATTTATTCTTTTGGCATCGTAGACTTGGTCATGTTGGTTTTGATCATCTTACTCGTGTAAGTGGTTTAGATCTTATACGTGGCCTCGCCTAAGCTTAAGGGTGATAGCAATCTAGTATGTTCTTCTTGTAGACATGGTAAGATGATTGCAGGTTCACATCCACCTCTTACCATGATGATGACAAACGCCTCCAGACAGCTTCTACATCTTGATACAATTGGACCATCTCGAGTTCAATCCTTTGGAGGCAAACGGTATGTGCTTGTGATTGTTGATGATTTTTCTAGATACTCTGGGGTGTATTTTTTGGCATCTAAGGATGAGGCTTTTAGTCATTTTAGAAGTCTTGTTCTTAGGCTTTCGTTGACCACCAGAGCTCTCAAAGCTATTAGAAGTGATAATGGAACTGAATTCAAAAATGCTTCCTTTGATCTCTTTTGTACTGAAAAAGGAATTGATCATCAATTTTCATCTCCTAGAGTGCCTCAACAAAATGGTGTAGTCGAAAGAAAAAACAGAACGTTAGTTGAGATGGCTAGAACCATGTTAGATGAATATCTCTCTCCTAGAATTTTTTGGGCTGAAGCTATTTCAACTGCTTGTTATGTTTCAAACCGTGTGTTTTTGAGATCAAAATTGGGTAAGACTCCATATGAGCTTCGGTTTGGACATAGACCTTCTTTCTCACTTTCGAAGTTTTTGGATGCAAATGTTTTGTCTTGAAATCTGGAAATCTTGATAAATTTGAAGCTAGATCAACTGATGGCATTTTTCTTGGATATCCTGCTCATACTCGTGGCTATCGTGTGCTTGTTTTGGAGACTAACAAAATTGTGGAAACTTGTGAAGTTACTTTTGATGAGGCTAGTCTAGGCACTAGTCCAAGTGATGCAGGTACAGGCGCATACATTCAGGGGGAGAAAATTGTGAGGAGCCGCCCAGATCGTCCTCGAGTTGTTGGATGAACAATCGTACCCGTCGGATTTGGGTCCTAGCAACAGACCACCGGAGGTGATTCCGATGCTAATACCCAAGCCCAAACGAGACAAACTCTACAAACATCCAAACGACTCGACGACAACCCCGGTATTCCCCCGGTATGCGATCCGAAACTCGCCCAGGATCCCCACATACCGGTTTCCAATGCGATATCGATTCAATTTGCATAAAGGGGGCAACGAACCCGAAACCTTCCAAACCACACGCAAGCGGAAACACACGGCACAAAGACGAACCCGACAACCACCAAACCAAGATCAAAAACAATGCCAAGACTCTAAACTAGGCAAGAACGGGAAAAAGACCAAGACCCCGAAATCAGAAAATTTCGGCATGACCTTTCTAGATTCTACGGACATCCACTCAGCAGACAAGGAAACACAGTTCAATATATATACATATTGAAAGTAAAGCAACATCCACAGTACCACAGTAGTATCAACAGTCAAAGAACACGCATACGGAACCCGACATACGCGTAAGCGTCCATTGCGAAATCCAAAAGCCCAACAACCGCATCTATCTATACAACAAAAGGGATGCAATCAGCAAAAGTAAGACAACTCCGGAAGTGTTCTGCCCCTGAACACTCCCGGGCGTACGCGGCGTCGGCAAGCCTCTACTCGGTGCCCCGCCCGGTCACCGAGAGGCAGTACGGGCAGAACTCGCATCCACCCACCTGATCCTCACCTGAAAACCACAAAGCAGAAGCATGAGTACAAAAGGTACTCGCAAGACTTACCCGGGGTCCATATATGACCGACTCCAAAGGAGATGCATTTGGCGGTAGCAAGGTAAACAGGCTTAGGTTAAAAGTGCGGAAATGCTTAACTTTGTTTCAATTTTTGTCATCTACTCAAGTTTTTCTCAATATAGTTAGCAGTTGTAACAGCACCTACTTCTAGCAGGATATTGTAATTAACAGGATGTAAAGCAAGTCATCTCATATCAAAATTTAGCTCAAGCCCAACGGCGAACCATAAGTTCAAGTTGTTTACTACGCAGAAGAAGTTCGGATCAAGCTTGCTCATATCCGAGAGCGCGGCAATTCGAATCGCTTAATTAACCCTGCAGGGAAGCATTGATCGCACGACACTTACCACAAGGGCCTAGTGTCAACCCTCCCAATCATACCCAATCAAGCGCCCTCCTCCGTGGGCCCGAAAACCTAGCACCCCCTCGAGCAGCCCCAAGCCCGGCCTGGCGCTCGAGAGTCGGCCTAAGCCTCGCCCTCAACCACGTCCAACCACAGGAAGTTACGGTCCATCGATTCCGTATGAGAGAAAGAGTGGCTTACCGTACCATAATCGGGCATGCGACCAACCGGGGTGTGCTCAATCTTATTCCACTTACGAATCGGTCCTTAACTGACACAGACGGGGCTACACATTTGAGTCTCCATACCCAAATGAACCAACTCCCCGCCCGGTCCACAATTCATTTCTTTCCAAAACCTTTCCCAATTCCAAGTCCAACATAATGTAGTATGTGTGTAATAATAACAACCGCAAGTGACAGAACCCTCCGTCACTTGGCCCGAACCCCGACCTCTAAGCAAGACTAAGCATGGACTCATTAATACCCATAGTCTAGCTCAAAAGGAGATTTTTGACGAATACAAGGGGTGTACGTGCAACAAATAGGATCTATTCCTATCCCACATGGCAATTCCTAATGCAATACTTAACATTTCAATTAAACACATTATTCTCAAAAATAACGATACATAAGGATAAACATGCTTAGGTGCTTGCCTTGAGCCTCTGCCGGGTTCTCAACGACAATTTGCTCCGCGTGTTCCCCCTCGGCCACGGCCACGTCACCCTCCGCGGTTTTGTTCTCTACACGATAACAATGCATATGGAATGAGATGCATGCAATGCATATGAGATGGAATAACAAATGAAGACTCTCCCAAAAATGCAAGCATTCAACAAACCAAAATGAGAACACAATGTTAACACTCCACATTAATAGCCAAGCACTACTTTGAAATGCTCATTTTTATTCCAACCAAACCCTAACCTTTGTAGCAACTCTAAACTTCAAGATAGCAACTTCCAAGAGCATAACTATTGCTCCATGAATCCAATTCAAGCAAGCAAGTACATTTCACAATATACATGAAGTCCCCTACAACTTTACACGCAAAATTAAATCCTAATTCAACACCTAAAAGATCCTATAATTTCAGTTCAAGTTATAGGCATCAACTTTCAGAATTTCAGGACAGCATGTAATTTAAATGAGCATATCTTTCAATCCACTCAACCAAAATGAACGATTCCAGTTTATAATTGAACATAAGAACAATACCTACGCATACATATACCCCCAATTGACTACACATTGCTTTATCTTGCCCAAAAATAGCTAATAACAGTACTCTGCGCAATTGCGACAATCCTGGACAGATTGTGATACAAATGACTATAACTTTCTAACGACTTAACCAAATTAAGAAAACTTGGATTCTAAACGACCGTAAGACATAGACCTACGGCATAGATTTGGACAAACATCAAGCAACTGCATGAGGTGCTCCCAGTTCGGCCAGGAACAGTGAACAGATTTTAGCTCCCAGAAATTCAGAGTTTCAGAACAGCATGACATTCACTTGGGCATAACTTTTTAATCCCTCATCCAAAGTGAGATATCTCAGTTTCTAAATGAGCATTAGAACCCTACCTACACATCCATCTACCCCCATTTGGACATCCACTAGTTTAACCCACCCAAAACTGGAGAAATCAGCAGCTCTGCCGAAATGCTGCATCTTCTGGACAGTCAGCACGAAAATCATCATAACTTTCAGATGGATTAACGAAATCGATCGATTCCAGTTGGAAATGAAAGATAACTTGATTATCTACAATTAACTCTTCAGCCGTACAGAGAGATGAAGCCTCTAACTTTCTCAAAAACACGAAAAACAGCAGCTCTGAAATCTGCTCGAAAATTCAGAACATGCAAATAACCCTAGCTGCAGTTTTTTCCCCAAACTACCCAAACCCTAGGGCCCTAAATCAGCAAGAACTCCACCCAAACCCTAGGGATACTCCAACCCTAACCATGGGAGGCTTACCTTTGCCTCCCTCAAGGAGGAACCATGGAGAAGGGAGAGGAGGAGCTCAGCAAGGGGAATGGAGTGGAGGGCACCGGTTGGAGGGTTGCTTGAGGAGCTTCAAGTTGCATCAATGGAGGAGCCTTCTCCACAAGGAGCTTGGCCAGGAGGTGCTGCACGAAATGGGGATAAGAGGATGGGTGGCTGCTGTGTGTGTTGGGAGAAGAAGAGTGGTTTGCTGTTTTGGGAGAATGTAGTGTTTGCTGTTTTGGTGGTTGGTGTTTTGTGGCTGCTTTGTGTTCCTTTTCCCACACACAAGGAGACTAAGTGCTTTTGCTAAATCCCCAACATTTTCAGCACTAGGTTTCAATCTTTGAGCCATAGTATAAATTAGTGTTTGATGTTGGATCGGCGAGAGGACTCAACCATTGCACAGAGGAAAGTTTCTAGTTTATATCCAACTAACATGCACACTCTAGACCATCATGGATCTCTAATTATGAGGCTCTAAACTTCGATAAAAATTACATTAGCACACTAAAACTTCTAGCTCTTAACTCTTGGTTGGGTTTGGGATACTCTACATGGCAGTTTAGGATATTCCCTGAAGTCTGGAATCAATCTCAAGCGCAACTAGAAATTGGTTGATGCTAAAATGAGCTGCGTGAGTCGAAATTGAATTCGGGGCCATGACAAAAATCTTTGAAGATGATGATGATGTTGAAGATGAGGTCTTGACTCTTCCTAATGCACAACAAGATGTAGCACCTTTGGCACCTACTACTACATCACCTACAGCTAACCATCCTCAAGCTACAACATCATCTGTACATGCTGAAAATGAAGAAGGAGAAGGAGAAGTCTCAAAAGCCAATGCTCCCTTGCACATTCAAAAAATGCATCCATCTGAACAAATGATTGGAGACCTAAATGAGAGAGTCACTCGATCCAGGTTTATTCATTCTGACACTCATGCTCATTCTGCTTTAGTTGCTTCTTTTGAACCCAAAGATATATCTCATGCATTATCTGACGAATCTTGGATCAATGCCATGCATGAAGAATTAGAGAATTTTGAACGAAATAAAGTTTGGAAACTTGTCTCACCACCTCCTGATTTTAATGTTATTGGAACTAGATGGGTTTTCAAAAATAAACAAAGTGAGGATGGTGTTGTTGTTAGAAACAAGGCTAGATTGGTTGCTCAAGGTTACACTCAAATTGAAGGCTTAGATTTTGATGAAACCTTTGCCCCTGTTGCTAGAATTGAAGCCATTAGAATCCTTTTAGCTTTTGCTGCATCCAAAGGTTTCAAATTGTATCAAATGGATGTGAAAAGTGCTTTTCTTAATGGCTACATAAATGAGGAGGTTTATGTCAAGCAACCACCTGGTTTTGAAAATCCAAAGTTTCCAAATCATGTGTTCAAACTATCAAAAGCTTTGTATGGTTTGAAACAAGCCCCTAGAGCATGGTATGATAGGCTAAAAACCTTTTTACTTGAAAAAGGTTTTTCAATGGGAAATGTTGACAAAACTCTCTTTTTACTCAAACAAGGCAATGATCAACTATTCGTTCAGATTTATGTTGATGATATTATCTTTGGTGGTTCCTCTCATGTTTTAGTGTCTGAGTTTTCAGAAACAATGAGGAAGGAGTTTGAGATGAGTATGATGGGTGAGTTGACATACTTTTTGGGATTTCAAATCAAGCAAACAAAGGATGGTACCTTTGTACATCAAAGCAAATACACAAAAGACTTGTTGCATAGATTTGGGATGGAAAACAGCAAACCAATCATGACACCTATGGAAAGCAATTGCACACTTGATCCGGATGAAGATGGTGAGCCGGTTGATCAAAAGGAATATAGAAGCATGATAGGTTCACTTTTGTACCTCACTGCATCAAGGCCGGATATACAATTTGCTGTATGCTTGTGTGCTCGTTTTCAAGCTTCCCCACGTGCTTCACATCGACAAGCTATCAAAAGGATTTTCAGGTATCTTCATGGAACTCAAGATTTTGGCATTTGGCTTTCTGCTTCCTCATGCATTAGTTTGAGATCTTTTTCTGATGCTGATTTTGGAGGATGTAGAATTGATAGGAAAAGCACTTCTGGTTCATGTCACTTCTTGGGAAATTCTCTCATTGCATGGTCATCTAGAAAGCAATCTTCTGTTGCACAATCAACTACTGAATCTGAATATGTGGCTGCTGCTAGTTGTTGTTCTCAAATTCTTTGGATAGTAGCTACACTTAAAGATTATGGGGTTAATTTGGATAGTGTTCCTCTTTTGTGTGATAACACTAGTGCAATTTGCATTGCTAAGAACCCTGTACAACACTCTAGAACAAAACACATTGACATCAGATTTCACTTTCTTAGAGATCATGTTGAAAAAGGCAACATTGTGCTTCATCATGTGGATACTGAACATCAATTGGCAGACATTTTCACAAAACCTTTGTCTTCTTCTCGTTTTGCTTTTATTCGGGGAGAACTTGGGATTGTTCATCCAATGGGTTTGTTTTGAGGGGAAGTTTCCTTGCCAAGTTTTTTCACTTGATGAGCTCACTTTATCATATTTCTTTATATGTTATGTAATTGAGCTAATATATGATAATCTAATTGTCTCACTTGAACTAAAAATGACATTGCGGAATTCCCTGGTCTGATTGCCTATAGCTAAATACTCTGTGATATCTTACTCTTCTAGGCTTGATATTGAATCCTCTTGACAAATTTGGGCTATGAAGCAAGTGTGGTTTCAACTTTACTCTTTCATAAGACCCTTTAATCACTTTTGCATGTTTACAATCAAAGAAAAAGGGAAAAGAAAAGGGAATCAATATAAAAAGGGGGTGTTAAAAGCAAAAGCTTCAAGTTGTATGCTTCAGGCATGCTTTCCTTAAAAAATAAGATGTATGCTTCAAGCATGCCATTCCCTCAAAGATAAGATGTATGCTTCAAGCATGCCACTCCTAGAAAATAAAAGAAGTATGCTTCAAGCATGCCACATGCGATTTATTATTTAAAGATTAAATTGGTCTACTAGATTGGAGTTGCAACTACTTGCTCGCCCTAAGTTGTTAGTTGCTTCAATTTTTAAAGCCTTGCTTTTTCTGCTAAGATCTTGCTTAGTACTTGGCTATAGTTGACTAAATTGAGGTTGAGATGCATGTCATTCCCTAACTTGTTAAAATCACTTCAAGATCATGTATTTTGCATATTATGTGATATATAAGGTTATATGATCGGATGAGCTCATCTTTTCCTATCTTGGCACTCCCTTGTTTCTCCTTGTGAAATCTTTGCTACAGGAAAAATTTTGAACCTGTTCTCTCTTTTACTCTTGATGAATCCATTGTCAAAGGGGGAGAAATTTGGAAATCGTTGAAAAGTTAGTTTAAGGAAAAAGAGGGAGAAGAATAAGGGGGAGTTGTTTTTGGAAATTGGAGTTGTTTTTGGAAATTTGAGAAGTTTGGAGAATTTTGAAATTTTGGCCACATTGCACATTCACACACATTTTACTTCTCAGGGGGAGATTTTGTTTTGCCATTTTGGTCAAAGGGGGAATTCTGTGTTTTCTTACCTTGGTCTTTGATTCTTTGGATTTTAAAATCTTTTGTAAAGTGAATGCCAAATGTTCAATTCTAAGTGGTGTTGCCAATGTTTTCATCAAGGGGGAGATTGTGAAATCATGTGCTGAAAAATTGGCTTTGAACTGAAAAATTAACTTAGATTTGAATTTGCAAAATGTGTTTGTTCATGGGTTTTGACAATTGACAAGAAACAGTAAGTTTTGCCTTGGCGCGGATCAATCCTAAAGAAAACAAGAAGTTTCCCATCTACGACGGACAAACTTTCTTGGTCCTTTGTAAACATGCTTTTTGACAACCTCTTTCTTCTATGTACAACGGACAAAGTTTTTGTGTCCGTCGTGAACATGATTTTGAGCGCTTGAGCCAAACCCTATTTTCCAAGAATCCAAGAGCTACGCATGTACGACGGACAAAGTTTTTGGGTCCATCGTGAACGGCTTTTGAGGATTGATTTCGCATGTACAACGGACAAAGTTCTTGGGTCCGTTGTGAACGTGTTTTCACCGAATGTTTTCTTCTTGGAACCGAGAGTTTCACATGCACGCCGGACAGAGATTTCTTGTCCGTCGTGAATGGACTTTTTCTAGGGTTTTTATTTCTTGTCCGTTGTGAACATGTTTTGCTCGATTTGGATGTTTTGCAAGAATTGAAATGGTTTGACCTTGAGATTATGAAATTTGTGATGATTTCATGATGTGTGTTTTGAAGTGGACTTTATGCAATGCTCATGTGAGTAGTTGCATGGATTGACATTGAGTCAAGTCGTGGACTTGTGCTCGGATTCGCTTTTGTGATTTGTTCATGTGCGGTATTGCTCAAGACGAATGTGGTCGATGATGGGACCGAACTAGGTTCATGGAGGAACTAAGGTTCGACTAGGTTCAGGAGGAACCGAGGTCTTGGTGGTCAAGGATGTCATGCGGGACGTTCGGGCTAAGAGAATGGTGCACATGAAGAATGGTTAGTCACGTGAGAATGGCAGGAGGTCATTCGCGTGCAAAGTGTTAGTCACGTGAGTATGGCAGGTGGCCATACGCTGCGTGCAAAGTGTTAGTCACGTGAGTATGGAAGGGTTACCATACGCGCGTGCAAGAGTTGTACTCGGCCAGGTTGGGCCAAGTGGAGTTGTGTTGGATACGGATTCCTTCTAGGAAATAGGAATCGTATTCGTAACTCCTTGTGGGTTGGTGCTTTAAATAGGTGGGGGTCTCTGTTGAAAGGCACCAAGGAGAGCTGAGCGCATCAAGCTTTGAGCTTGGTTTTAGGGTTTGTACTCTTTTGATGAGAGTATTTTAGACAAGAAATAAAGATCAATTCTTCCAAGATTTTTATGCGTGCTACAAGAACCACGCTGCTACATGTTGTTTTCTGTTTTGGTTCTTGTTTGCATGCTTGTTCTAATTCTAGATTGATTTTTGATCGTTGAGTTTCATCTTGATTTGATCCATCAAAAACCGTTCTAGGGTATTGATTTAGAGTTTCTCAAAGTCTAGTTGATCAATCTTTTGTCGTTCTTGTTTAATCTTGAAGTTTTGATTAGATTGATTCTCGTCAAGTTCTGGATCAGCAAGCTTGCGAAGCTCATAACTTTTGATCCGTAAGTCCGATCGAGCTGATTCTTTTTGGGTTCGATTCGTATTGGAATCTAGTTTCTTGTGTCCAAATTTTAGATCAATCTAACGGTTGGATCTCTAGAAATTTGCGTTTTACCGAACCTCTGTCTTTCTGTTTTTGTCGAAAACGAGGCAATTATTTGGTTCTGTTTTGGGGTGAACTTTTAATAGATCAAGAATTTGGTTTTAGCTTCCGCTCAATCATTCACCCCCCCCTCTGATTGCTATATTCGTATATTTCGATCCTACAAACGCAATGTCCGGCCTAGTGCTATTCGCAAGGTACATGAGCGCTCCAATTGCACTCAAGTATGGGAATTCCGCTCCCAGGACTTCCTCCCCCTCTTCTTTAGGCCTGTACGGATCTAGGTCTGCTTGGAGTGACCTTCCGACCATTGGGGTCTTTGCGGGGTATGCCTTTTCAAAACCAAATTTCTCCAACACTTTCTGTGTGTAGGAAGATTGGTGTACCAAGATTCCGCCTTGGACATGTTCAAGCTGCAAGCCTAAACAAAACTTGGTTTTACCCAAGTCTTTCATTTCAAATTCAGACTTCAAGTATGTGCATGCTTCTTCAATTTCTTCATCCGTCCCAATGATGTTCAAGTCATCTACATAGACGGAGATTATACAAAATCCATTCGGGGATCGTTGTATAAACACACATGGACAATCTTCGTTGTTAAGTGTAGCCTTTCTTGCAAAGAAAGTCACTTAAGCGATTGTACCACATTCTTCCTCGATCGCTTCAAATTTCATACAAAGGATTTCTCCAATTTCACACCGGTATAGGTTTCTCGCTTGCTCTGTCTTGGTTCGGGATAGGGATACCTTCCAGGTACTTTCATGTATATCTCCGAATCCAAGTTTCCATACAAGTATCTTTGTGACAACATCCATTAGCTTCATTTTCAACTTCAAGTTGACTCGCCATTGAGATCAAGTATCTAAAGGTAATTCCACCCATGACCGGAGAATAGGTTTCTTCATAATCAACCCCAGGACGTTGAGTGAAACCTTGAGCGACAAGCCTTGCCTTGTACCTTATAACTTCATTGTTTTCATTCCTCTTCCGAACAAAAACCCATTTGTGCCCCACGGGTTTATATGGGGAGGCGTCATGCACACAGCCCAAACACCTCTCTTTTGTTTAGAGAGACTAACTCATGTGATTGCCTTCTTCCAATCTTCCCAATCGAGCCTTTTCTTGCACTCTGCGAGAGATGCGGGCTCGGGATCATGATTAATGATCGTGGCAATCTTCTTTGCAAAGTATGCATCGACATTGGTCGTTGCTCTATTCATCGATTCTCCGTTATTACAAAGTTTATGGCCATTTCATCATGGGGTGCTTCGTGCACTTCTACTTGCTCTTCATTGCTATTTCCCATTCCAGAGCAAGTTCCTTTAGTTTTTCTCTGCTAATGTGTGCGCACACATTATTTCCTGGCTTCTTCCAATGGAAGATTCAGATCTGGAATTGCCTTTTCCACGTGCTTCTTTCCAAAGGCTGTGTCTCAACTGCTCCCCTTCTTGCTTTGGGGCACTTTTGTGATTGGTCGTGGTAAGTCCTCTTGCCCAGCTTTTCCCAGACGCCTCCGGGTACTTTGGGTTTGAGAAGCCGATTTCTGTTCTTTTCTTTGAGGCCTCTGAACAGATGAGGATACCTTCTGCTTTCTTTTGTATTTCCACCCTCTCTGGTGCATTTCTTGCTGGTACATGCGACTTAACCACGCTCTTCAGATCACAAAAATGATCAGGCAGTTCATTTGCTAAATTCTGCAAATCAATTATCTTCTGGACTTCTTGATTTGCTTCATTAGTGCGAGGGTCATGTGCGGGGATCCCAGTGGAATGCCATATTATTTCCCGGCATTTTTCATCCAATGGTTGATTCTCTCCCCCTAATGACGGGAAACGGTCCTCGTCAAAGATACAGTCAGCGAATCGGGCTGTATGCAAGTCTCCAGTCATGGGTTCCAAATACCTGATTATGGATGCACTCTTATAACCAACGTATATCCCAGACTTGCGGAGAGGGCCCATTGCAGTCCGCTGTGGGGGTGGTATAGGTACATATACCATACAACCAAAATTTCTAAGATGAGAAATCTTCGGGATGACCCATTGCACTAGTTGCATAGGTGAATGGATGTTGTATGCCGATGGTCTATAATTGATGAGTCTTTCTTTGCGTGCAGATCGCGTGTCCCCAACAAGTGTTGGGCAAGTTACAACTCTGCAAGAGCGGTCTGGCAATGAACTTAATCCTCTTTATTAGTGCTTCAGCTAGCCCATTTTGCGTATGGACGTGCGGTACAGAGTGCTCAACAGTTATTCCCGTTGCTGTGCAATAATCATCAAATGCCTTGGAAGTGAATTCACCGGCATTGTCCATTCGAATGGACTTCACGCGATGATCGTGAAAAGCATTCTTAATTCGATGATCTGCGAGATCGCTTTTGCGAATGCATGATTCCTTGTTGACAAAGAAACATGTATGCGACCATTTCGAGGAAGCATCAATGAGCACCATAAAGTATCGAAACGGCCCTGACAAGGGCTGAATCGGACCGCAAATATCCCCCTGAATGCGTTCCAGGAATGCAGGGATTTCATGGTGCACTTTCATAACAGAGGGTCTAGTTATTAATTTCCAGGTGGCACATGCATGGCACACAAAATCTTCGTGATTCGGAAAATTCTTAACATTAATGCCATGACCTTGTGAGTTGTTAACTATATTTCTCATCAATCTAAGATCAGGATGACCTAATCTACAATGCCATAAAGCAAATAATTCAGAGCTTCTAAAGACAGTCTTCAAAGAAGTATATAATCGCGTGTGCATTGATTTTAAATGTAGTACAACCTGATTCATATGAGGGACATTTTTCTAGTACCATCTTTCCATATTCCGCGTGCTTCACAATGCACAAGTGTTCTTTGCCATTTTCTTCATTGGTTTCTACGTGAAACCCATTGGCGCGGATATCTTTGAAACTTAAGAGAGTGCGGGTTGATTCAGGGTACAAGAGGGCTTCTTCAATTACCAAAGTTGTACCCATTGGCAATATAATTGTGGCTCTTCCTGAGCCTATTATATGCGTATCGCTTCCTGCGATAGTCGTAATCCTTCCAAATGTTCTTCATGATTGTCTGGAAGTATTTCGACTCTCTTAAGATGGTATTTGTTGTGCCACTATCAACAATGCATATTTCCTCCATTGGGCGCTACACGATTTCTAGATGAAAAGAAAAATAATTCTAATCATACAGTGGCTAAGTAATTCAAAAATTGCTTGTAAATAAAGAATACTGGAATAAAGAGTAAATTGCAATTCTATTCATGAGAAAAGTATGCTCTTCGAGAGCTTACTATTCATTATGCAACTGATGTCTATGTGAGATAATTCGACAATTCATGTCGGGTTCTTCAAAAACTCACGTTAGATAATGCCACACCTTTGCACATTCATAAGGTTCTTCTATTAGATTATCAGTGCAATCTAATAGGAAATGGTCACTAGATTCAATGAAATGCATAATTGAATTCTCATGAGTTTCCAAAGAAACTAAAAGAAAATAATAATTGCAAGATTCATAAATACATGATTCATAAGTACGGATTCATAGATACAAGATAAATGCAAGATTCAGATTCATAAATACAACATTCATAAGTGCAAGATTCATATATACAGATTCATAAATATTCAGAATAAACAATAATTGCACAATTCATAAATGCGGAAATAAATTCTCGTAAATTTCCGAATTTTTCTTAGTATTTGGCAATTTTCTCGTTAATTATACAAATAATTTTCCAAAGATCACTTGACAACAGAAAATAAATTGCAACATGAATTAAACATGGCATAAGTCTAATTACAACTTATATAATTCTTGTTGGTCGAACGAAAATGTAATGAATATCTCTGTCAATTTGACTCTTGGCCAGTCAACTCGCCCCTAGGGCTCACATGAGGAGGGAGCACTTCCGCTTCCGGTGCCAATTAAAGAACCAAGCCTCATGTGTGTTTTCCTAGACACCAATTGTCTCATATCTGTTTATTCATTACCAAAATCAAATCCCAACCACTCATGTTCTCATAAACTGTTGTATGAGAAATTCTGGAATTTTCGTAACACTTTTCATAATTTCTGCTAATTTCAAAGCAATTTTCAGAATTACTTTACAACAGGAAATTGAATTTCAGCAAATATCAACATGACATAATTTATAAATTCATAAATTCGGAAAATAAATTCTCAGGAATTTCCGATATTCTAAATTATTGCAAAAATTCATAAATGCAGAAAATAAGGCTAAGTACAAATTAAAACAGAGCCATAAAATTTTCTGGAATTTTCTAGTTGTTTTTTATATTTCCTGGCAATTTTCATATATATATATATATATATATATTTGGGATTTTCTAATTGTTTTTTCTTTTTTTTTCTTTTTCCAGAGAAAAAAAAATAAAAAGGGATAAAATATTAGGGGGGCAAAGGGGTAATTTCCCCTTGCCCACCCACCGTGCGTCAAAAGATCGGATTCAATCTGATTTGCAAAATCCTCATGCCTTCTAGACTTTCTAGTCCATACGTAGGATTGGATGGACTTTTTTTTTTTTGGTCCATGAGTCATTAGACTCAATGCATTACACTGACGTATTGGATGGACTCTCTAGTCCATGAGTCATTAGACTCAATGTCCAAGTTCCAAGCAGCAATGCGTGGAACGGCGGCCCGGCCCATGCGCCCTAACGCTTGGCAGACCACCATGATGCCCGCTACCTGGCTCGGTGCGTGTGCTGGTCGCCCATGCGTGACGGCGTTGGTCGCCCCTGCTGGCTGTGCGGCGCATGCATGTCGGCCGCTGAAGCAATTCGGCAGGAAAACAGCCCCGGTCATGGAGCTGCTCGGCGACGGCAGCTGCCTGCTGCTGCCTCAGCGACAGGAGCGAATAGACCAGTGGAGGCCTGTGGTGCTGCGCAGCGACGCGCAACATGAAGCTTCGAGCGCCGGCGCGTCACGGTAGAAGAGCCAAGGGCCGCGACGGAGTCCGGACGACGCCACTGGCCGGGCGAGTTCGGCCGTCTCGGTATCGAACCGGCGTCTTGCCGCAGCAAGGCCCTCGCGCGTGGTAGGGGCTTCAGGGAGTGGTGCGCGGCGGCTTCGAGATCGAAGGCCGGCTCGGCAACGGCGGGCCCAGGCGGCAGCTTCCGACAGGAGCGGCGATGGTCTGGTTTTTAAGCACGCGCGAGGCGGCCGACGGCAGGGCGGGCTTCAAGCCCGGTGGGGCTACTGCTTCGACGGCTTCAAGGTCGAGCGCCGATCATCGAACAACGCGGCTCTTCGTGGCCGTCGCGCTGCGTGCGCTGTTTGCTGGTTTCATCGATTGGCTTTGCAATATAATGTAGCTTCGTGCCACAACTGTAAAGATTGCATAACTAGCTTCATGCTATGATCTTTCTTACTATTTTTCGGTAGACTATCGCGTAGGATAGAGTCGCGTAGGACTTTTCTTTCGGCAATCCGAGTGGATGCCGGCTTGATGGCGAGTTGATTGCAGATCGGATCGGGCGATCAATCGCCGGTAGGAGACGTTCGTTGTAGTCGACGATCCTTTGCTTCTTCTCTTTTTGTTTCTCACCTTTCAATCTTTCTCCGGTAGAGCTTCGTGCTGATAACGTGTTAGACAACCTCGCTATCGAATAGTCCGGGGTTGCCTAATAGATTGAACTGGAGAACAGAGAGAGAGGGCGAGAGACACAATATGAGGAGGAACGGGTCTGCTTTATTATTCTGTATGCTTGTGTACAATGGGGTGACCCCCTGCCTCCTATATATAGCGGTTCTGCTTAGAGATAAGGAAGAGTCCATATAGGATACAAATCCGGTTTCCTAACACTTTGCTGTCAACTTATTGTGGCTACTTGTTAATGCATTGCATATGATTCCGACACAGACAATTCTTGGCTTAAGATGGTGATGGAACATGGTTGCAAAAATAGAAAAATGGCTTGGATAATGTGACCATGTTTATGGTTTGGAACTTGTCAAAGGAACTGAAGGAACTTTGAGCGAAACAAAATATTTGGTACAGGGACACTTGTGGAAACTCAGAAGGTCGAGGTGCTGCCCTGGATGTTTAGTTTAATTTGGACAGCTTTCCCCCCTACTGTAGCAGGACAAGGGGGTTCACCGTTTTTCATATACACAATATAATATTTTCCCTATTATATTGTAAATTTCAGTGCAAAATTTCATGAGTTTCAGGGTATACCGTTACCGTAGAATGGCATTTAGAAATGCCATTCTACGGTAACGGTATACCCCTGAAACTAAACACTGGAACTCGTGAAAGCAATCGCTGAAACTGATGAAACTCAGGTATACCGTTCCAACGATATACCGTTGGCTAGTCCTGCTCTAAATTTAAGCATTAGCCTTCAACAGTCTTCAGGAGAAAAAGAAGATAACGATTATCATATTTGGCCATCTTTTTTTGCCGTTTGATAACCCCATACCCTGATGAAGTTTTCAGCACACTGATAACCAAACATGAAACAGATAACGTTAGCACCAATATCAGGAAACCTGTAGATAAATGTTTCCCAGAAATAAATTGCATATCTTTGTTGGTACGGAACCTAGTCTAGCTAACCGATCCAGATTTTCAATGAATTACTGTGCACGGTCAAGAAATTGCAGAATATTTCCACGCGGGTGAGTTTCCTACAGAAGCTTTTCTCACTAATTAAGATTTATGTTCAACACCGTGTACATTTTCAAGAAATTTAAGCATCAACTTCTTTTCACCTGAATGGCTGGATTTCTTAAGTCTTGTACACGTTCTTTGCTCAGCAATGGGTAAGGGTAATCCAACCTGCGACCGATTTTTTAAACAGATACAGGGATGTAAAGGAGAGTATTGCATAGTTCAAATTTGTTGAATGGTTACGCACGCACATGTATGCATGAATATTTTTTAAACTAAGAGGAGTTAAAACTCATGACCATTTGAGATTCAGTTGTTGCACTAATTAAAATCTGATTTGCTACTCTGCACCATTTGAGAACATGTGCCAGATGAGAAAGAAGACATTTTAAATGGATTTTCCCATTTCCTAATGCATACTAACATAGGGTTTCCCGTTTCAAGTTGCGTACTAACATACAATAATATCACAATATCACTAACTATACACTTCAGTGTTTTGGGAGCTGTAAAACATGCTTGCTTGCTGAGCAGAAGCACGCAAGAACAACAGAAGGCACCATGCATAACCATAACAAAAACTAAGCTGCATAAGTATTTCATGTCATGGTCTTCCGGAAGCTTAAATGTTTATCTACCTAAAAAGGTGCCAAGCAAAAAAAGACATGCATTGGTTGGAAGATGGTTTTTGGATACAAATATTGAATTCACCAATAGCCTTATTAGATGGCATCAGCATTGGAGTACCAATGGAGGTTTAGGGAGAGATGTGCAGTAAATCCTGAAATGCAGCACCATCCGAAAGACTAAACTTCAGAGATTCAAGGTGAACAAAACCTCGTGTCAATTACACGCTCCTTAATAACGCATGTCTCGTGGTACCAAAGGTTCATAAGACTATAAGAGAGGAACCTCCTGGAGGAAGACATGTCAAGGGCATGACATAATAGAACTGCATACTTAGCTGCATTCAGTTTCTCACGCTGTCTTCAGTATATGCCAGATTCAGGAACAGAGCAAGGAGACGTTGCTTCAGTATATGCCCTAGGAGGCGCAGGCATCATTTCAATCCTGTGGTGACCACGGTTGAAGTCTGCAAGAGCAAAAAAATCAATATTTGTATCCAATGTAGTGTATGTTTTCCCAATCAGTAAAAGCAAGAATGTCATAGGAAAATAACCAAGGAACTACATGAGCCAACCCTGGCTGGAGAGTTCACCGGCAAGAAAATTTTTATCACAGAGTACAACTGAAGCATCGAAGCCAGTCAAGCTATTTTATATATATGAGCTAAATAAATTTAGTAAGGAATAAGGTCGGTAAAACCTGATGATATGCCGCAACAGTATATGGACATAGAATGGTTGCTACTGGTAGATCCTCTAAGAGTTAAACATTGGTAAAACCTGACGTTATGCCGCGAAAGTGAATGGACAAAGAAAATTGTTGCTCCAGTAAATCGGTCAAAGGGCCTTGTCTGCAGACAATGGAACACCATGACTCACCCACAGCTCGCCTACTCAATCACCAGCGCACCAAGCCTCGTCTTCCTAATCCCCGTTCCTTTCTCCTCTCTGCTCAAATTTTTAATGGAGTGCACACTTTAAACATATAACTCTATAATCCTATATAATAATTTTGTACCATCATAAATCTAATGTATATATTTGAAAGTTGCTATAAATACAAAACAAGTAGCTCTAAGGTCTTAAAAATCTGAAACCACAAAAATCAAAACCAATTCAAACAACAAATTTAATGTATTGAAGAGGTGAAATTTTGTCGTTTCTCAGATTTTAGAGGTGCCGGGACATACCAAGCACCCCTAATTCCGCCTACGCTGCAAGTGACGAGGCGTCCGGCCGGCCGCCGCATCCTCTTCATGTGAGCTCAATCCTCGACATCGCCCGTGTGTCCTCCTCCTCTTGTCTTTACCCCTATATAATTCACCAGTTAATTTTTTCCTACATGTACACACTATTTCAGCCCCCACAGAGGATACCTTTTCTTTGTACACCCCAACACGTGCACCCAGAAATCCTCCTTCCTCATAATCAAGCGCTAAGATGCTTTATCACATCACTTCATCAAATCTGATGGACCAAATTATCCGGTTCATCCCAATCTCCGAGTGGCCCCAAAACACCCCCAATCGCCGTGTGGCCCCAAAACTACCCCAATCGCACGCCCCCAATCCCGCGTGGCTCCCAAATCGTGCCCCTCGTCCCTCGCGACTCCATCGGCGACGCCATGTGCTGGAGGCGGCTGAAGCGGGGAGGGCGGGGATCTAGGGTTCCCCATGGACGGTGGCGAGGGAAGTTCAAGACCTTCGCCGGAGCCGCCTCGCGACCTCATTCCACCGAATGACGCCGCCTCGAACTCGTCCTCCTCATCCGCCTCCTCTCTGCCGGATCAAGATTGAGTGGAGATCCATCTGGATTGATTTCAGTTGTTAGGTAAGGTAAGCCCTAACTTGCTTGTGGGATTCTTCGTGAGAAAAAAATCCGAATCTTCGTGATTGCTGACGGTATGTTCAATCCGAAAAAGTAACAGGGCGGCGCCCTACCGATGCCGAGGTACGAACGAATCGAACGGGCTAGGGTTTGCACCGTCGACGAAGGATGGGTGCTCCGTTTTCGCCGAGGCCGAAGGATGGTCAGGTGGTTTTCTCACTGTGGTGTGACGCGATCCAGGCCCCTGACTCGGCATGGCAGCACGACGTGTACTCGAAGGTCGCAGCAAGCATAGGCGGCGGGAGGAGAGTGTCGGCTATTGAGACCGACACCAAGCTGTACATCTCCAATTTGGACTTCGGTATCTCAAACGAGGAGATCAAGGTATAGGCGTCACCGGATCTACATGTTCAATTGTTGCTTCTGAGCAATTAATTGTTAAGAGCCGTAAATAGTTGACTGCATATGTGATTAGCTTGGCTGTTTTTTTTAGATCTGGCACAAGCGTGAGTAAAGTTAGTATTTGTTTTTTGGCGGTGCTTCTAACTCTGATCTGTTGTATAAAACCGAGTTAATTTGTTTTTGTGCCCTTGGAGTCTTAGCTTATTTGTTAAAAGGACTTGGTTTGGTTCTTAATTGTAGTGAACCATAAATAGTTAGTTGAATATGTTGTGCCTGTTTTCTACCAAGGTGTGGATTCAGAAATGTTGTAATTTTAAAGTGGAGATCTATATCATGTTCTCAGTTGCACTACTGTAGCATTGTTCGGATACATTTGAACCTGTTTATAGTATGCTTATTGCTTCAAGCGCTTACGAATTTGCTCCTTATTTTGAATCCTCAGATCGGCAACTTATTTTGAGTGCTCAATTTATTTAGTTTACTTATCCCTGTGATATGCTTCTCTATACGATGTCCTTATAATTTCCTTGCTATATGTAGAAACTCCTCGGTTCATAAAATTTTATTTATTTTAATGATTTTGAATTACAGTGAAGTTTCCATGTCAATTACACATAGACACCACCTGAATTCTTTTTACAATACTAAGTCATTGCCTTGTTAAACATTTTGCTGAGTTATTTTTTTGTGTGTGATGGTACAGGAGCTTTTCTCTGAGTTGGGTGATCTGAAGCGATCCTCGATTCACTATTACCGAAGTGGGAGGTCTAAGGTACATACGCAATCTTATGCTTTCTTTGTTACATGTCTGTTTTTCTGTGATGTGTAACATTTCTATTACATGCAGGGAACAGCTGAAGTTGTATTTGCAAGGTGTGGTGATGTTGTTGCAGCGGTGAAGAAATATAACAACGTGCAACTTGATGGTAAGCCTATGAAAATAGAGATACTTAGGACCAATACTCCTACAGCTGCAGCTGCTCTTCCAACCAATAATGGAGATCATGTTAACATGCTACTTTCTAAGCATTTGAATCAAGCAAACAAAGGATGTGGTAAAGGCAGTGAAGAAGCGATTGCAAAACAAAGACCCAAGGTTAAATTTTATGCTTTGACGGTATGTCCTTCCATTATGACATGATCTGACATTGTAAAAAATAATCTTTTGGTTGCATCAATTTCCATGCTATTACTTTTCTTAAAAAGATCTTAGCTTGAGAAATACTTTCGTATATAACAAGATTAAAAAATGCTATTTATCTTATTCATATTAGTTCCTAAATTGGTGCAACTGTTAGAGACAATGATGAAGAATTGCGGTGAATATGTTCAGTTTGAAGTTTCTGGACAGCATGTTCTGCAAGAAATGGTTAAAACCATCCAGAAGAAGGTTTCTTTACTCCCCCACCTTACTTTTACTTGCCCTTCTCCTTTCCTAAATCTGAGTAGATACTAAATACTAAACATTTCTGTGCTAAGATTCTAAGCATTGTCTTGTTTCGAATTTGCTTTCAGAATGATATGCAAGTAAGGGATAAGGTATTATTACTTTTAGACTCGTGGCAAGAAGCATTTGGTGGACTTGGAGATAAATACACACAATTTCACTGGGCGTATCTTGAAGTCAAGGTACGCAACTAATAATGTTTGTTCCCTAGGAAATTGCAATATCTTTTGTGTCATGTTCAATCGATATGATTCCAAAAGCATATCCTCTGTCCAAAATACGTGGATCGCGTGATTATGTTCTCTTTTTTTTTTGGATAATTAATTTTTTAGATAGATGTAACCATCCATGCGAATTGTGAAAATTTGTTAGAGAGGGCAGGTGTAGCATTCCCAAGATGTCCCATAGATGCCCCACCAATATTTACTCCTCCTGCAACACATAATTCTCAAACCTACGGTTCACCCAGATTCCCCTTTGTTCCTTCATATTCACTGTAGCTTGTGTGTGCATCGTATTTCATAGCACTGCAATTTGCACACTATGATATTTGAGATCTCCTGTTACATTGTTTAGGAACGAGCAGTTACTAAAGCAAGGACTATAAATAAATTATAAACTTCTGAGACAATACTTTCAAAATATGATGCCATGGTCTCTGGTACTCATTTGCCAGTTGAAGCACCTGTAAGAGAGACTGTTGAGGCCCCGAGAGGGAATCCGGTAGTAAAGCCCTCTCCACCTCCTGTTGCACAAAAGACATTCCTGATGAAGATGAGGATGAGTTCACTTGGCTAGCACAAAGGTTATCAGTTATCAGTTTTATTGTATCTTTATGAATCAATGAATGATTGTACCACATTTTGTGTGTCCTGCAAATAAACTAACATCTGTTGTCAGCATTGTCTGATTCAACTGAAACAATAGCTTAACTCAACCAATGCCATCTTTTATTATTTTGTCAAATAAGGGTTCTATACTACAATTTGGTTCAAGCTTACACAAGTGATGCTGCTGTTCCACCCGTTGGTTTATTTTATCTCCTGAAACATGTGATTTATTTCTTGTTTGAAGATCATTTGTGCTGTAAGATAACTTTCTTGGAAACTATGGATGTTACTAAAATATTGGTCCCAGCCTATGATGATACTCTTTTATATACTAGAGGGACTAAAATATCTTAATGGTGTTACTAGAGGGACTAATTATTTATAGTTTGTGCTGATGAGTGGGATTAGGGGTCTGTATTCATGTGAACTGTTTGGTAACATTTGGCTAAATTGGATAAAGCGGATCTTGTTACGCATGGTGCTTGTGCTACTTTGCTGAGTTGTTGAACCTTTAGACAACTTGCTCTATATTTGTTGAAAAAGACATATATTATTGGTCAACAATAGGCTTGGTTCATTTGCCCAACAACTAGATTTTTTGTATAGACATCTCTTCTGTTTGTGTAACTGAACTCCATGAATCAAAAGCGCTTTCACGAATATACTTCATATCTAATTCGATGGTTATTCTTCAGGCAGAATCTCTGAATTACCAGCTGATCCTAGCAATGAATTGACTGAAGCTGACAGGATGGGAGAAGAAGGGAACCCACAAGCTGATGATGATCAAAAGATTGACATGCACAAGATTGCCTTTTGATGCTTGCTTGTGCTGCTGAATATATTTTGATGCGTGCTTGTGAAAAATTGTCTTTTTGTTCTGTATATTTATCGATGATTGTAACTATGTTTCTGCATGTGGAGATTGGAAGGAGGTGTAAAGGCTGGACCGCCGACCCGAGTTGCATGGGGAGAGGATGCCGAGGCTGGCAAGACTCGCCAAGCACGTCTAAGGTCCCAGAAGCCCGACGACCAGCAGCCAGCAGAGCCTGCTGCGAAGACGGTGCCACCTGCTCCACAGAGAGCAGGAAAGTTTATTCCTCCTCCTGCTGTCAGGGGCAAAAAGGGTGCTGCTAGGAGAAGAGCGGCACCAGCACCAAGGCCTAAAAGAAAGGGGATCGAGATTGTTGATTTTTTTTAGTAATCTTTTGGTTTGTCACAGTGTAGGTATTTGGCGGCTCGTGGGGAAGCAGATTGGCCCTTGCGTACAGCCAGACTCATCCTGATAAGGTGAGTAATGGATTCTCCATTACAATTTTGTGTGAACCTGATACTGAATGCAAAAAATTGTGCATCCTACTAATAGTATACTCTCATGGATGCTTTCTAGGTCCATTACAACCTTTTTGTTTTGGTGCCTTATGTGACATGTTTAGAGGTGAGACCAGAGTCTGATGACCCAATCAAAACAATGCCAATGCCTTAATTCTCATGACTCACAACTAAAGTCAGGTAATTTTAGTGAGGACATGAACCAAACATGAAATATCTGACTGGTTGGTTTGGGTTTTCTTTGAAATACTGGATTATGCTAGCTTTTCTGTAGAACTATCACTCGTCAGTTTGAATAAAGCTGGAGCTACTTATCTCTTCTCTGAAAACTCCATGCGTCACCTAAACTTAAGAGGAAATGCAAACTTCAAGTTAATTGAGATGTTAGTTACTCTTTTACATGTGGTATTTAGCTTTCGTGTTGTGGATCTTGTTAGGCACTGCACTTCTGCTATTTACCTTTTGGAAAACTTTGATATGTTCTTTCCCTGTTTTTTTCTTATACGTAACTGAACAGAACAGAATGTGCTTAGGAACACTAATTGATTTTACTCAGTTTCTCTTTTGATGGTAATAGAAAAAATGTGTAGCTATGGTGGAATTTATAGAAGCAAGATATCATGACCCTTTTGATTAATTCGCCTCATGTTTTATCTAGAGACATCCTAATATTTCTCCGACTACAGAACAAAGCCAAGATAGAACTCATTAGTCAGTTATTCATCGATTAACAGATGCAATTTTATGTTACAAACACTGCTCATTTTCTTAGTTTACTCACAGATTACCAAAAGCAATGCGTTTTGATCGTGAAATTACTCCGGAATTGATGATTTGATTACGAAGCTGAAGGCTAATAATAGTGATGTATTCCTTGTGTCAGGAGGTTTCCGACAAATGATCAAGGTATGTCATTCCACTCTAAGGTTGCAGTTCTTGTAGTTCTGGGATATCAGAACATGGTTAACTTTTGCCTCTTTAAAAAATTTTCAAATTGTGATGCATGTTATACTCTTATGCTGCACCAAGCTTTACTTCAAATGTGTCTATAGTTTAAATTTGGGCATGAGGTTATTCAACCTATATTACTTCCGACAATACGTATAAAAAAAGTGTTTCTTTGGGTAAAGGGCAGGTACTGACACTAAGTTCATTTCTCCAATGCTATGGTCAAAGATGCAAAAATGGTCAATTGTTCTAGCCTGCTTCGTTTTATTGACAAGATGTGCAACTCCTTTACCACTGTTTGTGTATGGAAATAGAGGTGGTAAGCATAGCGCATGTACACCTGCTATCTGGGCCGCACGTTTCTGAAACAACTTAACAGGAGAGTGAACTTCTGCCAAAAAATGCGACTACAAAAGGAGCGAGTAGTGCAGATCTCGAAACTTGTGTTATATTGATGCACCATTAGAAGTAGGACAAAGCTGCTGGCTTATTGGGCATTTTGACAGGAATAGCTATCAATTTATTTTGCTGTAACACTGAATGGGTCAAATAATTCCATGGTAATGAATAGTGCTGCTTAAGGGACTGTTAAAACACAAATGTTTCAGTCTATTGACACATGACAATTAATCTTTGATAATATTTCAGTGGAGAAATTTTGGGAATGATGCGTATGCAACATAATGATATTAACTGATACATGAGTATATAGCGATTTAGCTTTTAATACCGTAAATGAGTGTTTTACATTTATTTTTGTGTCTTTGCAGGCTCGGCAACCTGGTGGAGCAGATTTGTTCGCCTCTTACGCTGGTGTCCAAATGAGAGAAGCGATTGCAGCAAAAGCCGACTCGGTCTTCTTTGAATTCCAAGAGCTAATGGCCGAATTGCCATAGTTTGATTCCTCGCAGCAGTTCTGAATCTTGCATTGTTCCCACCGAGTGACAAACAATTGTATTTGTCATTCAGGCTGTAGGTTTCACAGGCATGCTTGCATTTAATCACACTAGATATATACTGAAACTTAAGAGTAAACCTAAGGCTAACAACAAGCTATCACAAAAATTAAAAATAAAATATTTTGGAAAGTTAATAACTGCAAACTTCATATGTTACAGTGATTTACCAATCTTACAACAGTCCTAATTCCTAAATCATTATCATACTTCAACAAATATATAAAGGCCTGATACAAGCATGCTGCTTGTTTTGCATTTGACCAGAGCAACCGAGCGGTTAGTAGCTAGAATTCAGAAGTAATTGTACATAGCATTGCAGTTTGAAGTTCAGGATGCATATGATTAGAGCAACCAAAAAGAATCACTGTAAAGAAAATTCCAGACTACATTGTGCCAACAATATTACTAAAGCACATAAAAGAAGAAGTGTTCCAAGTAACCTGAAACTCACCAAACCAGCCTTTCAATTCTGCTATAGCCCAGTAACTCTGTGCCTCACTCCTCGGTCCTGCATCTTTCCTTGTTTCCCCTCCACTAAACAACAGGAGCGCTCCCTCATCCCTCACTGCAATCTCCACCACCTCCTTGATATGCGCCAAGGACGTGGCCGCCTGACCGGGGTGCTTCTGATACGGCTCCAAGAACCACGCATCCTCACGGTCAATCTTCCCGCAGCTCTCGCTCGGGTGTTTGCGGCCCTTGCGGGGGACCCCAGACTCGAGATCAAAATCTCCTCTAGGGTAGTGGAAGGACTTGGGGCTCCCCGAACTGAATCCCTGGCTGCTCATTGCACTCTCAAGAATTCTGTATCTCACACTACATCACGTGAGCACCAAATCAAGATGCTCATCACAGCTAGGGCGTGTGCTCAGACAAGGCCAGATCCAAATCTTGAACTCAAGAAGATATGGGCGAACAGATGCTATCTGGTACCAAAAGAGCTCAGCCAGCAACCGAATCACACGACGAAACCTGCGAAAACAAGAAATTGGCAGCAATTAGCGAGAATACGTGTCAAATCCACATATTGACAGAAATTGCTGGATCTGGCGATAAGGATCCCACACTTTTGGGCGCTCCTGGAGCCAAATTGGTGACGAGTTGCGCGAAATGGTGGGTGAATTTGGGGCTTGATCGAACAAACCTGTGTTTGGGTGGGTTTTGATGCCGCCGGCTTCAGCTCTTGGAGTAGATGTGCGGCATGGACCGGGTGTAGCGAGCTGACAGCAGCAGGGGGGTGGGTGGGCTTCTCCACTGGCGCAGATTCATACGGCGGTGATCCTCTCCTGCTGCGGAGAGGACCACAGCGGCCACGGGTGTTGCTGGCGACGAAGCGGCTTGGGCGGGCCTTCGGCGCGGCGTAGGTGCTAGCGAGGAAGCGGCTTCGACGCAGCGCAGGTGGGGGCTTATTAGGCGTGATTGGGGCTTAGGCGCAGTTAGGGGCGACGCACACGGGCGGGGGATTGGGGGCCACACAGGCGATTGGGATGAACCGGATGATTTGGTCCATCAGATTTGATGAAGTGATGTAATAAAACATCTTAGCGCTTGATTATGAGGAAGGGAGATTTCTGGGTGCACGTGTTAGGGTGAACAAAGAAAATGTATCCTCTGTGTGGGCTTAATAGTGTGTTCATGTAGGAAAGAATTAACTGGTGAATTATAAAGGGGTAAAGATTATAAATTGTAAGTAATTCTTATTTCGATCTTTCCTGAAGTGTAATTACTTTTTTTGAGGTGATCCTGATTCCTGAAACTTAAGTTTGACGGCTATGTATTGATTTTGTGAGTAAAGTATCCTGTAAGCAAATGCTTGAGACCGCCAGAATTTAACCATGTTTCTGTTTACAATTTTCATCCAAAAATGTTTTCACCGAATGGGATAAATAGTGCATGCCCTAAAACAAATGCACCATACTGTGCCGGGTGCTATTGCTTAGAATACGTATTGCCCCATGTTGTAGTCTACGAGCCTACTTAGTACTTACATTCCATTGAAAGATTGACCTAAATGCCCTCTCTAAACCATCCAACCCAAAATTTCTTGAATGCCTGGACAAGTGGACAGTAAGAACTCAGGAGATGAAAGTCTGCAAATAATATGTGTCGATCTCTTAAGATATACTATACTACAGTTCAGCTATACTGCATCAGTGATATGTGCATTAGTGTTAGTCAGAATCATCGAGGTCTCTTGAGATATACTATACTGTGGTTCAGCTATACTGCATCAGTGATCTGTGCATTAGTTAGTCAGAATCATCGAGGCATGGATTCCTCCATCTGGCCTAAATATATACCTAACCTCTTCCACTTTGAGAGCCTCATTTGTCATTGCAATTGCGCCCATCCCTTCCTCATTGCCTCGCAACTAACAGATGCTAGCAGGTGCCATATCCCTTTCTCCAACTTGTTGCCTGGCTTTTAATTGGTTTCAATGCTTTCTCAACCACAAGTTAGTGGCCACAGGTTTTGCAGCCGGAAGTTTGTAATACAATTCTACCGTATCATTTTATTCCGAGCTCCCCTACAGCACAGAGATTCAGTCAGTTCAGAGCAAATACAATAGCAAAATTCATTACTTATTATATCTCTCATCCATATCATATTGAGTAAGCAAGAAAATCAAATTGTATAATAACTATCTCTAAATGTTGTCTCTGGATGCTGTACAATAACTATCTCTTATCTCTTGTACATAACTAATCTATCTTGTTTCCGGTCTATTCTCTCTCCCCCTTTCTCACTCTCACATAAGATAAAGCTAATGTGTATATACTAAAAGTAAGCTGAAATGATTTTATTGTACATACCCTCATTTTCAGAATTGCAAATAATGTATTGCGAGGAGGATGCCGTACTGACCTTACTTCTTTCCCAATTACAATGGGCAAAATAGACCGCACAACCTCACTATTACCGTGAGTACCTATTACTTTTACATTATTATTGTTGCTATTATTAGCATTATTATTGTTGTTGTTGTTAAATCTTCGATGATATATATTTATCTCAACAGTTAAGAGGCATAGATAAACATATAAAAGTCATTGCAAAACATAAAGAGCTTAAACAACACAAGTGGTGGAACGTTGACGTTACAACATAGCCTGTTGTAGAGAAGATCCTAAAGCCAATGCAAAAAGATGGGTATGTTTCAACACGTGACTTGTGTAAAAATGATTGCCTTCCTTAAGGTATACGAGAAATCCTAAAGCGTATGAGGGATTATATGGATTTTAATGATAAACAATTCCTATGTTACTTTATGCACTTGCTTGTGTAATCAACGATATAATAACTCTCTGTATCTTTCTTTTGTGCACATCTTACTACAGTTTATTACCAAAACATATAACACCATTTGCTTATTTGAATTGTATTACCAAATATCGCCGTAGCGTTAGCACGGGCAATATACTAGTGTAGGTTGGGTGCTGTCATTTTCTGAATTGTTGCGACACCCTCCTTAGTTTGTTGCATGGAGCGAAAATTTTTGTTACGGCTGTCTTTCCATTTTCATACGTTGAGAAGTGTTGCAGTTCATTTTCATTGTTGTTACGGTTGAGTTTTTATTTTTTTTACACTGTAATTTTATTTTTGTTGAGGTAGAAATGTCAATTTTTTACACCGAGGATTCCATACTTTGTTGTATTTTTATTGCATTGGACAGAGGGTTTGTTGCAGACTTTGTTGTCGAAAAATTCCCACCGTATACCCCAGGCTCTTTGTTTTGTCTCTCACTGGTTTCTAATTTCTTGGTGCGGCCAGCGATCGAGTGCTAGCTTCTCGTGCTGCCCTGTGCTGCGTTGTCTCCGACCTGGTCTAATCAAAGGTGGGCGTCATGCTGTGTTGGGTCCGTGCCCGGCCCATCGTCCTTCGGACCTAAACTGTACCAGGTCGTCACGGCCCATCGTGCTGTGCTGTGTCGGCCCGCTCGTCTTTGGCGAGCCCAGGTCCGGTCCATTTACGCTTCGTGTTTACTTTGTGCCGTGCCGGTCCAGGCCCGGCCCATTTACACTATTGTGACGATGCGAAAAGGACTCAGATACGCACGATACTCCTTAGTAGTTAGTACAAAGACTTGTACTGTTGTACATTATAAAAAGTCGCTCTCTATCACCCATTACTCTCAATTTCTCTCAGCTCTCTCCTCTCGCGTGTCTTTCTCATTCTCTCTCACTCTCTCAGCTCTTCTCTCTCGCCCATCTCTCTCTCTCGTCCGTTGCTCTCTCGCCCGTCTCTCTCAGCTCTCGCTCTCTCGCTCTCTCTCTCCCATCCCCCATCTCTCTCACTCTCTCGCGTCCGTTGCTCACACTCTTTGTCATCTCTCTCGCCTGTTGCTCCCCCCCTCTCCCCCATCTCTCTCATCCGTTGCTCCCACCCTCTCTCGCCCATATCTCCCCCTCTTTCTCTCTCGCTCGTTGCTCTCTCTGTTGCCAATGTGCTAAAGACTAATCGTGGGACTAGCACTGTAAACACAGAAGGTTTGAAAATACAGTTTCTGGGTCCGATAAATCGTAATTTTAAGTTTGAATTATCAAAGAATGCATAATTAAGAGGGGCAGTAGCGGCGGGCAGGGGCAGTGGCGGCGGGCCACGTGCCGCCAGCATGCCAGCGTGCCGCTATGGTGCTGTGCCAACACGGGCCCGGCCCAAACGGCCGTGCCGTGCCGTGCCGCCCGTCATGCCCGATTCCCAGGCCCGGCACGACCTGAGCTACAATATCGGGCCGGGCCGGCACGACCCTCTTACGTGCCGAGCCAGGCTTAGATTGTGTCGTGCCCGCCGTGCTTCGGGTTAGCAAAAAAAAACCTGGCCTAAGTTCCCACCTCCAGGTCTAATGGAGACGTCACCGCGCGATTCAGATTCCTATTTGGCGAAAAGGCCACGCATTTCTTGCCGGAAACAAATTGGAACTTGGAAGGAACCATGTCATGGCATGGCAATGGTGTTTTTTTTTTCAAAAAAAAAAAAGTCATGACATGGCAATGGCATGCTTGTGCCAATTGGCTTGCTCGTTTTCTCAGACTCCTTTTTGACTTTGCGGTGATCTCAATGGTCTCATCTCCTTTTGCTGTCGAGATTCTGCTGTATGTTTACGCCGGGTGCGTGGGCTGCTGCACAAACTTGTTAATAAAGATTATACCAATTTAGCTCTTAAAACGGTACGCTCTGGTATCAATCTATACCGATGTACCGCTTTGAGTTTAGTATAATAGTGTATATTTATAAATATACATATGTTTAATTATACATACACCAAAATTCACTTATAATATTGCTCCAAACACGTAGCAGTACTATTAAATATAGCATATAGTCCAATAGATCATATTATCAAGTCCACCGGTATAACTGGTATTGATCAGTATTAGGCCGGTATTGATCAGTATTGGACTAGTATAGCCAGTATTGATTAGTAACGGACCGGTATTGATTGATATCGAGATCAGTTTAGATGCTGAAATGGTACTACCAGCTATACCGGTCGGTAAGTAGCTGTATTGATAACTGTACTGCTGCATTCTTCTTCTCAAATGGTAAGTTGTCGGGAGAATTTTATATGGTTTAAGGATGCATCGATTTGACCTTGTCGTGTTGTACACCCTGCTGAAATGCCTAAATCCAGTGTTTCTTGTCGACGGAAAACCTTTTCGGGTGTTTTCGCGCTCTGCAGATTCGCAGCGAGATTTGCTCATCATTACAGGGCTCCGCCTTTTAAAATACTGGCCTAGTTTGACATTTTTAGGGTTAATCATGGTTTTTTAAAAACTGCTTTCTTGGTCTGGCCGGCAGGCTGGATCCAATTTTGACGCTGTGATCGTGCATTAGTGCACATGCTCCTCTATCTAGTGTTCTGTATAACTACAATTGAAGCTTTATTTTCTTTTTTTGCTTTTTTCTATTATCTATATTTTCAATTGCTCAAATACAACTCTATACTTCAGATTTTCAAAAAATATTCACACTAGTGGTCACAAAGCTATTAATACTAATTATAGAGAAATTTTGGATACATTTTTTCAAATTTTTTCAAATTTTTGAATTTAAATTTGAATTTGATCGAATTTCACAACGGTTTTCTTTTTCCTCGCTGAACGGTATGCGCGAATTTCGCGGATTTCGAACGGCTTTCGACGAAAAGTCGAACCCTGGCTGTGATCGTGCATTAGGGGTACCACTGATCCCAAGCATCAATCATCACCTGAACAGTGGGACCGAGACCGTGCCCATTGCAAGAGGGCACGACGGGGTTCACATGTGGTTAATATTATAACAGCATCTTAAGTAGTTATGTGCGAGCCGTTGGATTGAAAAACGACGGCTTAGATTGATTCTGAAGTGGTACTATAGTAAAACTCTGTAGCAACAGATTTGAACGATCTAAATCATTCGTTGCTCGATCTGACGGTTTATACTTGTGAAGACTGCTTAAGTTACAGTTCCTGTAGGAATTGCCGAGGATCCCTGTCCTTGCAAGAGCACTAGTTCGTGCAGATTAAGCGTGGCGGAATTTTTTTATCTATATATAAAAGAACTTTTAAAATTGAAGTTACTAGCTCCTTCTCCGGCACCGTGGAGGCCACTGTTCCGAGGCTTCGTGCCAGGCACGTTACGGGAGACAAGAGCGAGCATCGATCGAGCCAGGCACGCACGGCACCGCACGACAGCGCGTCGTCAGCAAATAATTTCAGCTGGATGCAAACCACGAAAGAAAAAAAAAAAAAAAAAGGGCGTTCAAATTAAACAGCATCCATCCCGATCGACGCTTTGGCACCGTGTCACGAGCTAACTAATCGATCGGAAGAAGACGACGACCCACGGATTTGTAACTTGTCTCCATATTAGATCCAGAACAGGATTAAAGAGATCAGAAACCGTTAATTCGTAGTAGTAGAAGAAGAAAGCAACGGGTCTTGATTAGCTCATCATCTCCGCATGTGATTTGGGCACTGGCCAAATACGCCAAGTCATGCGACCGAAGGGAGTACTAGTACAATCCACCGCGAGAATTGTTTGCTTCCCCTTCCTCTATTTCGGTGTACCCCTTAAGGGTAAGTTTGTTTAGGCTTCTACTTAGGTTTATTTGGTTTCTAGGCCTTCATAAGTCACAAGCCAAAACAAACAGTAATTTTTCAGTAATTTGGAGGAAGCTCCACCAATTTGCACTACACGAGAAGCAAGGAAAACGACGCTTCTACCTGGTCTGAGCTTCCAAAATCCCACTTCCTGCACTTTGCAACTTGACTCTTATTTACAAAAAATTGACATCCCGTTCATCAAGTCTCTTCCAGCTCCAGCAGACCAGCGAGCTTCTTCCAGCTCCAGCAGCTTCTCCTCCAGTACCAGCCTAACCAAACATAGCCTTAGTCTGTCTACTCTATCCTCCTGAATCTCTGTTGAGTCTTTTGCCTGCTGTTAATTAAGATGTCTTGTATTCCTGGATTTTCTCCTCCCCGCTTTGAATGAATGGCAGAGCTTCTGCCTTATTTCAAAAGAATTGTTTGCTTGGTGAGTACTGACGCGTACACATGCCTCCTACGGTCCTACAACATACTTGGTTTTCTGTTGACATGTTGCGCTTCCGTTTTAGACCAGCATGTTGTTACTCTCTTCCATAAACCGCGGAAATCGAAGCTTTGTTTTGGATTTTGATAATTGTTTCTTCTTCTTCTTCTTCTTTTGCGAGGGAATCTTGTTTACCCCCAAATAATACTGTTAAGTCAGAGAGAAATTGTTGAGGCAACTTGTTTCTTTTCTTTTCTTCCAAGTTAACTTATGAAGCAGTCAAGCACAGAAGGAAAATAAAGATTGTGAAACAAAAAAGGCATAAATTTGGCCCAATCTCCCTATCGGATTTTACAACAAGACAGTAAAACTCTGCAACGCCGGCCCGTATGAGCAAATCCTCTCTGTCCCTCCCAAATCACAGTGCGATGGTGAGGCGGTCGCCGCGCGCGCCGTCCAAGCTCCCCAACCCGAGCCAAGACGACGGCTTCTCCTCCGTGCCCTTGCTCGCCTGCTGCGGCCGGGCGTAGGGCGCCCGCGCGCCGAGCCGGTCCTTGCGCTTGGCGAAGAACCGCTGCAGCGACGCCTTCCTCGCGATGGGCAGGTCCGCGAGCTCGGCGCCGTCTCCCGGGGCCGCCGCCCGCTCAGCGCCGGCTCCCGACGCCAGGCGCATCACCTCGGCCGCCTTGTCCGCCGGGAAGTCGTCGAACACCACCACCCGCCCGCCGTAGAAGATGGTCAGCGGCGCCGCCGCGGGCCCGGCCCCCTCCTCCCCCGCCGCGCCGGGCTGCTCTTGGACGACGTCCGCGCCGGGCATCAGGCTCAGCGTCGTCGCCGGCGCCGCGAGCAAGGGGGGAGCGGCCGCCGCGGCAGTCATCTTCTGCTCCGCCTTGACGTACTGGCTGAGCACCCCGCACGCCACCGCGAACCTCCGGCTCTTGCCCTCCGCAGCCGCCATGGCCATATATATATCACCGCTTGGACCGAGACGCGCTTAATTCTCCTCTTCGCTTCTTGCTGCTGTGTGGTTTGCCGTTCGATTGCTGTGGGATTTGACGGTCTCGGGCAGCCTGTTTTATAGGAGGTGGGTGGGAATGGGAAGGACGAGCGAAGCAGACAAAGAGAGAGAGAGTCTAGAGGCATCATTTGTCGAGTTTTTTTAGCGGGTGATGGCGAGCGACGTCGCGGGCCTCGCGGTGGTGTTGGGCACGAAGAACACGTGATTTTTGAGGCCATGGGAAGAGGGGGCAGGAGACTGGGTGGTGGATGACAGCGACGGGTGCCGCGCCCGCCGTGATGTATTCGGTGCGGCCTCTTTTCCCCTTGCCGACCACGGCTGCCTCCAGTTGTTTGTTTCGCATTCTTCGAGGTGCCTGCCTGCTGCCCTGGTTTCATTCCAATTCCAACTGGAGCGATGTTGGAGTTGGACGCGATGATGTATCACACTCACACGGAACCTCACGATAGCAGGGTAAAAATCAACGCGTGAAATACAGCCGGTTCGCGTAGATACTTTTACAAAGGTGATTCCATGTATAACTAGTATTTGAAAGATGCGTAATTGTGTATTTTTTTTTTTAACGCGGCGTTTAATTATGGCCGTCTCTCTGTGATTCAACGGATGGTGTCGAACAAATGGCCTAAATATTTGTAGCACAACTGCCAAAGATGTAGTTGTGGTTCCCATCCAAACTTGCTCAAAAGAGATTTATATATACGAAAGTAGTGCAAGTAAAACATGGTTCTCTACGCGAAATTTACCACTTTGATTGCATAGTGTAAATGTACAACTTTATTTTAGGAACACACGCATGTAGATACGCATCGTAGGGGCTTGGGTCAGGTGTCTCTGGTATTTTTCAGGCGTGTGTAAATAATGTGAGTGAAAGTGCATCTAGGCCCCTCAATTTGTTTTGGTGATTAATGATGACACAATTAAAGAGATCTAATGTTTTATCCAAGAATACTGCAGAGATCGAGATCTTATCGAGCTTGGAGCGACATTGTTGGGCCTTTACAACTACTTAAAATCAAAAGGGACGGACATCAAGACCAAAGTTGTAATAATTTTATTTATTTGTGTCTTAGGATAGCCGCAGTACTATTAAGAGGGTATGACGAAATCGATTTTAGGATGTGCATGTGCTCAACATCATTTCTTGCATCTCTAATTAGCACTCCTACATTTGGTTTTGAAAAGTTTTCAAATTAAAACCAGGTAACCGGAGTCTCGGTTTCCGACCAGGAGTCTCCGGATTCAATCCGAGTATCCAGGACATTTGGTCCAGTCTCGGGTTGGACCTCTCGGTTGCCTCAGTTCCGGTGGTCCGGATATCCGGTTGGTTTAATCGAGTCTCGGATAACCCGATCTCCGGGTTATTTATCCGGACACTCGGCCTCGTTCAAACAGAGTAATCGGTAGTTTTCAAAAAGGTATTTAAAGCCTCCACTCCACTCCAACGGCTAGGATCTCTATTGAGCTCATTCATAGCAGCATTCAAGCCATTCCTAACCATCTCTAAGCATTCAATAGAGCCCTCACTTCCTCATAATTAATTTGGTTGTTGATTCTTTTGGTGAGGGAGAGGAAGAAGCAAAGTGCTAGGTGCATTTATTTCTAGTTGTTGAGCACTAGTTCATCCTCAGCGATTCTTATTGGGTACTTTTACTCTTGGAGGTTGAAGGTCTCCTGACGGTTAGGAGTCATAAGCTACCAACTTGTGTGGTGAGCCCGATGCTTGTGAAGGCGAGTCTCGCCTCAGAAAGGAAAGGGACAAGAAGTGAAGCCGTGAGTGCATTTGTGCAACACCAGGGAGGAAGCGGGTTGAAAGAGACCCCGGCTCAAGTGTGGACCGAGCCACCTCAAGCGGAGGCGTGGGATTCCCTTCAAGAATCCGAACCCGGTGAGAAAATCGCGTCTCTCTCTCTCTCTTTTTACTTCCTAGTCTTGCTCCTTGGATTTGAATTTGTTAAGTTAGATCTAGCTCTTTGCTTAGCTTTAAATTCAAATCCTTTCTAAGCAATTGTCTAGGTTGTTCTTGCCTTCCTTTTCTAGTAATTTATTGTGCTTGCTAGAGTAGTTTTGTTGCGCTCGAGCCACTAACGGGAGAGTCGGTCCCAATCTCAGGAGACTCGGACAAGCGGAAATATCGGACCAAATCTGGACGGTCGGATTGACCTGCTCGAGTGTTTTTATTCCATGCGTAAATTTTATTCCGCCTATTCACCCCTCTAGGCGACATCGTTGGGCCTTTCAATTGGTATCGAGCCAAATCTCCTTTATTTTGGCTTAACCGCAGAGAACCAAAGATGTCGAAATAGAGAAGGTTCACAGAAACCCATGGCCATGAGAAAGCCTCAGGTTCGTTATAGGGGTTACAATTCCATTAGATTATTCCTCTTTTGGAGTCTCAAACTCCTCATCTTATGTTCGTCTCGTGCCTGGCGGCGCCTCATTTCGATGGCACTCGCTATGCGGCATGGAAACACAAGATGAATGCATTTGAGATCACTTCACCCTTGCATTTGGAAGATTGTTGAAAGCAGGTTTCAAGCCATGAAACCCCAACAATCTCACCTCAGGAAGACAAAGCTCAACACTTCAACGACTTGGCCGTCAATGCCTTGTTTAATGCCTTGGCGACTAATTCAAGCAGAGTCGATGGCCTTGACAATGCTAAGGATATATGGGAAAGATTGATGGTGTCCCATGAAGGTGTATCAAGTGTTAGTGGAATCGAAGATCGAGCTTATCATTGGAGAACTAAGCCGATTCACTTTGGAAGAAGGAGAGTGCTACACCAAGATGTTTGATCGCTTAATGGTGCTAGTAGAATCAAGCAAAGGACTTGGAAGCACCGAGCTGTACCAAACAAAGCAATTGTCAAGATCATTCTTCAGTGATCACCCCCACCAACCGCAATCTTGTGCAACTCATCGCGGACCGGCCAAACTTCGGCACTCTCACTCCTCATGATGTGATTGGCCGGTTGATGACGGATGAGATGATGGTCAAGAAGCGGAAGTGGTGGAGGAGCTCAAGTCCCAGAAGAAGGGCATCGCCTTGAAGGCCGTCAAGGTGGTGCAAGAAGTCGAAGAGGCTCAAGCGATGAAGAAGAGTCGAGCGGCCCCTTGACAAATGAAGATATGGCTTTGCTCGTCGGAAGATTTAACAAGTTCTTGAAGAAGAAGGGCTACAAGCCGAGTAGCCACTCCAAGGGCTTCGCAACAAATCAAGAGGCGGCACTCTTCAAGAAAGTGCTATGAGTGTGTGGGAACCCGGTCATTTTATTCTTGAGTGTCCTCACAAAGAAAAGAAGGAAGACAAGCCCTTCAAGAAGGACAAGTTCAAGAAGAAAGACAAGGACAAGAGCAAGAGGTACAAGGGCAAGGGTCATGCTTACATCGGCAGGAGTGGAACTCAGGCTACTCGGGCTCGAGTCCGAGTCGAGTCCAACTCCGACAATGAAGGAGGACTGCATACCGCGTAGCCATCGCTACTCCACCCGAGCAAAGTCGAAGAGCCTCTTCGACAACTTGAGCGACGAGGCGAAGATGCTCGATTTGCCTCATGGCAAAGGGGCACAAGGTATCATCTAAGAGCCAAATTCCCTCTATTGTTGATTATGGCTTAGATGATTGCGATAGCGATAATGATGAAGTAGCTTTTAAGTCTATGAATGACTTTGACATTGAAAAACTAGACTTGCTACTCAAAGACATTGAAAAGTTGGAGGAAGTTGTAGAACAAAAGGAGGCTACTCTTGAAGCTCAAGAGGATCTCCTTATATTTGAAAAGGAAAAGAATCTTGAGCTAGAGAAAAGCCTGGCTTTTGAGAGAAAGAAAAATGAGGACTTAGTCAAAAACTCAAATTTGACTAAGAATGAAATAGTTAGTCTTGAGATCACCAATGCTTCACTCGTAGAGCAACTTGCTCAAGCAATGGATGCTTGTACCAAGTCTCTTGAAGTGAAGCTTGTTGATCTCTCGAATATGCCTCTTCCTCAACTAACAAATCCAATAGTTCAATGCCTTCAAGTAGCAATGGATGCGCTTAGATGTTATAATATTGATGTTGCTACTTGTGCTACTAGCATGAGACTTTGAAAGTCTTGGCTCATGAGAATGAGAAGCTTAAGGATGCTTGAAGATGGACTTCAAAAGTCCTACAGGCTAACAAAGGTTTAGAGGAGTATCTCATTAGCGCCAAGGTAATCCCAAGAAGCATGGGCTTGGATATGTTACTAAGGGCAAAAGAGCAACATCGTGGTTGCTCCTTTAAATAAGCAAATTCATTTTGTGAAAGGCGAAGGAACATCCAAGCACAAGGCTCATCGAGTTCTTTGCTTCATATGTTCTTAAGAAAACTAACATTGGTCGTGTAGTTGCATGTCATATTGGCGCAAGCCAAAGAATGCTCCTATTATTCGCTCCATTTGGGTCCCAAAATCTCTAGTTGCTAATGTCGTGGACCTAACCAAGTTTGGGTACCAAAGAGCAAAAACTAAATATGTTTTTGTAGGCCTATATCTCGTGGAACAAGTTGGATTTTGGATAAGCGGTTGCACGCACCACATGACCGGAGAAAAGGCAATGTTCGTCACTTGGATGCAAATGGATCAAATAGTGAAAGCATTGTCTTTGGAGACAATGGAAGGAGAAGTGATTGGTTTGGGTAAAATTTCTATCTCAAGCAATTTTCAATTAAATAATGTGTTGCTTGTTGACTCATTAAGCTACAATTTATTGTCCGTTGCACAATTATGTGAAGCGGGCTATAATTGTTTATTTAATGAAAAGGGTGTGGATATCGTTAAGAGGCTTGATGGTTCAATAGCCTTTAAAAAAGAGGCGTTTAAAGGCAAGCTCTATCTCGTAGACTTCAATACGGATAGGCTTAATCTTGAAAGCGTGCTTAATGGCTAAATCTAGCATGGGTTGGCTATGGCATCGGCCTAGCCCATGTTGGTATGAGGAATCTTCACAAACTCGTTAAAGGCAACCACATTCTCGGACTAACCAATGTTGTCTTTGAGAAAGACAGGATTTGTAGTGCTTGTCAAGCCAAGCAAGCAAGTTGGTGCCTCCCATCCCGCCAAGAATGTAATAGCGACCACAAGACCGTTGGAAATGCTACATATGGATCTTTTGGTCGTCGCCTACATAAGCATTGGGGAAGTAAGTATGGTTTAGTTATTGTTGATGATTTTTCTCGGTTCACTTGGGTGTTCTTTTGCATGACAAAGGAGAAGTCAAGTGACTTTGAAGAAATTCATGAGAGAGCTCAAAAGCGAGTTTGAAGTCAAGATCAAGAGAATCCCGGACGACAAGCGGCACCGAGTTCAAGAATATTGGCGTGGAGGAGTTTCTTGATGAGGAAGGAATCAAGCATGAATTCTCGGCTCCCTATTCTCCACAACAAAATGGGGTAGCCGAGAGGAAGAATCGAACCCTCATCGAGATGGCGGCGGACGATGCTTGGCGAGTACAAGGTTTTGACTTTTGGGCGGAAGCCATCAATCTGCAGACCACGGCTCAGCGCCTCTACCTTCACAAGATCTTGAAGAAGACGGCGTATGAGTTGCTCAATGGGAAGAAACCAAATGTCTCCTACTTTCGAGTCTTTGGGAGTAAATGTTATATCCTTAACAAAAGGCTAAGTCATCTAAATTTGCTCCTAAAGTAGATGAAGGTTTCTTACTTGGTTATGGAACAAATGCTTATGCGTCATAGGAGTTTTCAACAATACCACACCAGGTGTCGTTGAAATCTCGGCGTGGCATAACTTTTGATGAGACTAACGGTTCTCAAGTAGAACAAGTGGATCATGTTGTGATTGAGGGGAAGAACCTCCTTGTGAAGCTATCAAGAAAATGGCAATCGGGAGAGTGAGACCTCATAGTTTGGAATCTCACTTGAGCACCCCAACCCGAGTCTCAGGCACTGAAACCCGAGTGTCGGATTGGTCCGATCTCCGGGTCATATCTGCGAGTCTCCGGATAGATGGGTCAACTTCGAGCGATATTCCCCTCCTCGTCCATTCAAGCTCAAGATGGTTCTAATGCCACCCAAGATGATGAAGGCCCTATTCAAGCTTTGGATTCAAGTATCTGCGCATCAGAGTTCATCAAAGCATTCAAAGGGATCATCCGTCGACAACATACTTGGAGACATTAACAAGGAGTATCCACTCGATCTCGAGTTGCAAATTTTGTGAATTTTACTCGTTTGTTTCTCTCTTGAACCTCTTAAAGTAGATGAAGCACTTGAAGACGGATTGGGTGATGGCTATGCAAGAGGCGAACAACTTCAAGCGCCAATCAAGTCGGGAGCTTGTCAAAAGACCCAAGCAAGCGTCATCGGCACTAAGTGGGTCTTCGAAACAAGCAAGATGAAAAGCAGGAATTGTGACAAAGAACAAAGCTCGCCCAGTTGCTCAAGGGTACACTCAAATCGAAGGTTTGGATTTCGATGAAACATATGCTCCAAAGAGCTAGGCTTGAATCTATTAGAATATTACTTGCCTTTGCTACTCACCATGATTTCAAGTCTGTATCAAATGGACGTGAAAAGCGCCTTCTTAAATGGACCACTCTCCAGATGGTCTACGCCGAGCAACCACCTGGATTTGAAGATCCAAGACATCCGAACCACGTTTACTACCTTCACAAGGCACTTTATGGACTTAAGCAAGCTCCAAGGGCATGGTTCGAGTGTCTACGAGACTTTCTTCTCGAACAAGGTTTTGTAGTCGGAAAAGCCGACCCTACCCTCTTTACTAAGCATATTGATAATGATCTATTTGTATGCCAAATATATGTCGATGACATTATATTTGGATCTACTAATGAACATTTGTGTAAAGAGTTTAGCAAGATCATGACCAAAAGGTTTGAGATGTCCATGATGGGTGAGTTGAAGTTCTTCCTCGGATTTCAAGTCAAACAACTCAAGGAAGGAACCTTCATCAGTCAAACCAAGTACATCAAAGACATGCTCAAGAAGTTCGAATGGAAGATGCAAAACCAATTAAGACACCTATGCAAGCCAATGGGCATCTAGACCTCGACAAGGAAGGTAAACCGGTCATCCAAAAGGTATATCGCTCGATGATCGGCTCTCTCCTTTATCTTTGTGCATCTAGGCCCGATATTATGCTTAGCGTTTGTATGTGTGCACGGTTTCAAGCCGCTCCAAAAGAGTGCCACTTGGTGGCCGTTAAGAGAATCTTGAGATACTTAGTGCACACTCCTCATTTCGACTTTGGTATCCGAAAGGATCCTCCTTTGATCTTATTTGCTATTCCGATGCGGTTTATGCTGGTTGTAATGTGGATATGAAGAGTACCTCCGAACTGCCAATTCTTGGGTAGGTCCCTAGTCTCGTGGTCTTCCAAGAAACAAAATTCGTAGCCTTATCCACCGGCCGAATACATAGCTGCCGGAGTTGTTGTGCCCAACTACTTTGGATGAGACAAACCTTGAGTGATTATGGCCTTTCCTACAAAAGCTGTTCCACTTTTGTGTGACAATGAGAGTGCCATAAAATTGCCAACAATCTGTACAACACTCCCGAACAAAACACATTGATATTCGCCATCATTTCCTAAGAGACCACGCAACAAAAGCGAAATTGATATCCAACATGTGAGCTCAAATGATCAATTAGCCGATATTTTACCAAGCCCCTTGACGAAAAGGTTACGTGAATTGAGAAGTGGACTAAAATATCTTAGATTCTCGTAACGTGGCTTGACATGTGCTCATATTGGTTGGTGAATGAAAAATGAATTTCAAAACTTATTCATCTTTTTCTTTGAAATTATCTTGTGTTGTTGGTTCTTAATCCTCGGATCACATCATTGCCATGTGACTATAGCACTGTTTGCTTGATTGTTAGCTAGTCACATGGTGGATGGATGCCCTAGGACTCCTCTCTATCTCTCTCACGCGGGTCTCCGAAGCTTCCTTGAAAAATTCCTTTCCTAACCGAGCTGAGCAACCCGGATGTCGGTATTCAATCCGAATCTCCGGACTGTCGAGTCTCGGACTAATTGTCCGACTCGGAGTTGGGCAGAGTCTCGGACTCAAAACTGAGTCTCCGAGGTTGGGGCGTTCGGTTAAACCCCTTATCTCGCGGTTTTCTCTTTTTCTTATTTCCTTAGTGCGCCTCTCCCTCTCCGTGTGTCTCTCAAGGCTAGGCGTGGATTCCTCCATCTTCTTGGGATCTTGGACTCCTTCTCCTTCTTGGATTGGAGATTGTGGTAAGGATCCCTTTTGCCTACCTAACCTTTTTCTTTCGGGTTTGGTTCAATTTCTCGGTTCTTAGGGCTTCTCCGTGTGTTTCATCTCGTAGGCGGCAGGATTGTCTCGTCGTTGCCCTCAAGATCGGAGTTCGTTCAATCCTAACTCACGCATTCTTGATTTCTCAATTCATCTTGAGGTGAGTTCCGTTTTGTGCCCTAACTCCGCGAAATTCCCTTTCTAGATTGTGCCCTAGTCATTTGTTGTTCTTCCTTAAGGCACTCTAGATTCGTTTCATGCCATTTTGGGGGTTGTTTTCCCCAAATCTCATGCGCCCGTGCGTATGCTCTGGCCGATCCGGAGTGTCGGACTACGGGTCCGGAGTCTCGAGTCCATCCGAGTGTCAGGGCTTTTGTCCGAGTCTCCGGAGTTGGGTGGTTCGGCCAGGTTCCATTCTTATTTGTTTTTCTTGTCGCCTCTCGGCTAATTCTATTCTTTTCGCTCTATCTGGTCGATGGATCCTCCTCCGCAGCCTGATATACAGTATGGCCGATCCTCCTCGGCCGCCGTCAGTGGCGGTGATCAGTCGAGGCTCGTCTCCTCCGCGGCCTCCTTGAGAAAAAGCAAAGGATTAGGAGTGGCTAAAAGACCCACTTCCGGACCTCGAGGCGTAGCATCGGCGTCGAAGTGGTCAAGACTGTCTGTCTCCTCCTCCTCGGATCGGCTCTCGATCCGGATGAGCATCCAGATACTCATGCCAGCCGTGATCGAGAAAAGGAGCGAAGTTTACCGTGCTTAGGCGTTTCATTGGTCCTCTAGCCAAGGCCAAGCACTGTGTGGAACTACCCAATGTACGTGAATCCAATGAGGATCATCGATTATCGAGACAGGATCTGGAAAAGGAAAAGCTATTGTCGAGACGTAAAGAAGGATCCTCTCGAGCTTCACCAGGATGAGTATGTGGACCGCGGTTTTGGAACCGGTTTCGATCGGATTTCTACGAGGCAGTCCTATACCCACTTGAGCACCCAAAGTGGTCAGGATGAAGACCATTGATTGGGGAGTATATGGCAGCGGTGACAATCCGCTTTTCACTCGGATCATTGAGATTTGTGAGTCAGATCGGATTAAGAATCTCTCATGGCATTCAAGTATGGCGGAACAATGAGGTTATCATGCAATTCTATGCCACTTTGTACTTTGACAAGAATGATGAGGCCATTTGGTGGATGTGAGACAAGATTTGGTATGTGGCTAGCAAGAAGAGGTTTGCGAGTCCTCAATCTCGAGATACAACGACAAACCCAAAGCTTCACTTCAAGAAGGTGATGACCAGCAGGAGATTGAGTCACTTTATGACACCTCGAGGAGCTTCCACGGTTGGGACCATCAAGTGCGAAGGATGTTCGGTTTGTGCTCAACAGTCATTGAGGTCACTCTTTGGCCCAAGGAGGAGATGCTTCGCCATCAGTTCCTATGGAAGGAACTTCTTGTTTCATCTCGTCGGCGCACTCCACTCGTTTGACATTGTCGATTTCATGTGGGAGGCGATGAGGCAGAATCAGCTGTGAGCAACATGGCCATTGCTGCACCCTTTGTGATGACCTTGATCTCTTGATGGCGGTCTCAAGTTTGTCGAGAGATGAGAGCATCTTGCTTACAAGGTTCGACCTCCTTCTGCTCCTTCTGCTTGACCCCTGGTCGATTCCTCGGAGGACTCGTCGTGGTCGCGCTTCAGCCTCCACCTCGCGTGCTCCTCTGTGCCTCCTCCTGTTCCCTCTCGGGCCGAGGTCCCGGCGGCACTCTTCGAGAGGATGCTCAAGCATGTCTTCCTCCTCTCGCCGTGACATCTCCGCCAGGCGAGAAGGTGATGAGCGAGATCAAGAAGAATGGTCGAGGACATCGCGGCATCCGCCGCCACAATGGCGAGGCTGATTTCTCCTAGCGACTCTTCCGGTCTTCCGAGGAGAGTAGCGATGCCACTTCCGCAGAATCATTGTTTGGCATCACTTCTTGGTGCTTCTCTCCTCCTGCCGCAGTTGACTCCGTAGTATTCGGCGTCTCGGCGAAAGCGGCGGCAGTGATCTCCCGTGTCCTCCTCCTTTTGGTGTCTTGATGCCAAAGAGGAGTGATTCTTAAGTCGTTTTCCTTAGTCGTCCTTTTTTCTTGTTTGCTCTTGCTAGTGGACTTGTTTTGTGTTTTGAGAACTCTGTTATTCACTCGTAATGTCATTATTGCTTATTATGCATGATTTGTCTTGGATACTTGTGTTGTATTCTCTCTGCTGTGTTTGAGAGGCTCTCGGTTTATTTCTCGTTAAATATGTGCATTCGATTCACTCAATTCTTCTAATGCACACATTTAGGGGGAGCTCCAGCTTTTATCGGATTTGCTAAAGTCTATTTCATATCCTTTTTATTTTTGTCATGTTAATTGTGTTGTCATCAATACACCAAAAGGGGAGATTGAGAAAGTGCATCTAGGCCCCTCAATTTGTTTTGGTGATTAATGATGACACAATTAAAGAGATCTAATGTTTTATCCAAGAATACCGCAGAGATCGAGATCTTATCGAGCTTGGAGCGACATTGGGACGCCCTACAACTACTTAAAATCAAAAGGACGGCATCAAGACCAAAGTTGTAATAATTTTATTTATTTGTGTCTTAAGGATAGCCAGTACTATTAAGAGGTATGACGAGAAATCGACTTTAGGATGTGCATGTGCTCAACATCATACTGCATCTCAAATTAGCACTCCTACTTTTGGTTTTGAAAAGTTTCAAATTAAAACCGAACTGGGTAACCCGGAGTCTCCGGTTTCCAGCCCGGAGTCTCCGGATTCAATCAGGAGTATCCGGACATTTGGTCCGGAGTCTCCGGGTTGGACCTCTCGGTTGCCTCGATTCCGGTGGTCAGAGTATCCGACATTTGGTCCGGAGTCTCGGATAACCGGAGTCTCCGGGTTATTTGTCCGGACACTCAGGCCTGTTCAAAAACAGGAGTAACGGCTAGTTTTCAAAAGGGTATTTAAAGCCTCCACTCCATCAACGCTAGGATCTCTATTGAGCTCATTCATAGCAGCATTCACGCCATACCTAACCATCCCTAAGCATCCAATATAGCCCCCCCTTCCCCCACCAATTAATTTGGTTGTTGATTCTTTTGGTGAGGAGAGGAAGAAGCAAAGTGCTAGGTGCATTTATTTCTAGTTGTTGAGCACTAGTTCATCCTCCAAGCGATTCTTCGTGTACTTTTACTCTTGGAGGTTGAAGGTCTCCTAGACGCGGCTAGGAGTCACGGGAGCTACCAACTTGTGTGGTGAGCCCGGTCGTTTGTGAAGGCGAGTCTCGCCTCAGAAAGGAAAGGGACAAGAAGTGAAGCCGGCGAGTGCATTTGTGCAACACCGGAGGAAAGCGGGTTGAAAGAGACCCGGCTCAAGTGTGACCGAGCCACCTCAGCGAGCGTGGATTCCCTTCAAGAATCCGAACTTCGTGAAAAATCGTCTCTCTCTCTCTTTTACTTCCTAGTCTTGCTCCTTGGATTTGAATTTGTTAAGTTAGATCTAGCTCTTTGCTTAGCTTTAAATTCAAATCCTTTCTAAGCAATTGTCTAGGTTGTTCTTGCCTTCCTTTTCTAGTAATTTATTGTGCTTGCTAGAGTAGTTTTTGTTGCGCTCCCGAGCCAGCTAACCCGGAGAGTCCGGTCCCAATACCGGAGACTCCGGACAAGCCGGAGTATCCGGACCAAATACCGGACAGTCCGGATTGACCTGCTCGGGTGTTTTTATTCCGCTGCGTAAATTTTATTCCGCCTATTCACCCCCCCCTCTAGGCGACATCGTTGGGCCTTTCAGTGAGTATGGTTTATATTAAGTAGACTACTTATACTCTTAAAATAAAATAAGGGAGATAGTAGCGTCCGGACGTCCGATCCAGACGCTAGCACCGGACGGTGTTTTGGCCGTCGGATGTTCATAACAAACAAACACAACAACAAACCAATCTATGCAATAAAAAAACAGCGTGCCCAACAAAATAATACATCTCCTGCAACAACAACAACAACAACAACAACAAAAGTTATGAACACGAGCGCAACATCACATCTAGTAGATGACGCCAAAAAACACCAGTTTTGTAGCAAAGCATATGAAATAACCCCAAAAATTCAAATGAACTTTGAATTTTATTTGAGTTGTATTTGAATTTCTTTTAAATTACGGTTTTGGTTTTGAATTTTTCGTTTTGGGCCTCCTTTTCCGCCTGGGCCTCCTACCTGCTTTTCTCCTCCTGCCCGCTTGGCCTCCAGGCCCAGCCTGCCTCCCCCGGCCTAGCCCAACTCGTCGACCCGACCCCGACCCCGCCACCTTCGCCTCCGGCTCCGGCACCGCCGCTGCTCGCGCCGCCTCGCCTCCCGACCACCACCGTGTCGTCCACCACAACCCGCCGTCCCGCGCCGCGCGCCCTCACTCTCTCTCCTCCGCCCCGCAGCTATAAAAGACGCACCCCTCCTCTGTCTCCACTCACCCCAGCCTCGCCCTCTCCGGTGAGCCCCCTCCCCTCTTCTCCTCCGGCGAAGCGCCGTCGCCACACCCGTGCTCGCACCACTACCCCAACAAACCCTAGCCCTCCCTCCCCCCTCCCTGGCCGTGGGGCGACCCAGCTGCACGCGCAGGCCACCGTGCTCGTTTGCCTTCTGGGCCGATTTTTGCCCAAGTACTATGCGGCCTGCTTTCTTTTTTTTCTTTTTGGATTTATTTTAAATCCAAAAATTCCGAAAAATCTCCAGAGAATCCAGAAAATTCCAAAAATCCCCGAAAAGCTCTAAAATCCCCAAAATACATATTCTTGACTGTTTCCAGCCACTGAGTCCAAAAACGGCCTCCGCTCCGCCATTTGAAGCTCCCAAAATTCCCAGAATGCCAAATTTGCCCTCCGATTCTCTCACGACCCGTTTTCGATTTCCGTTTTCGTTTCCATTCGTCATTTTTCGTTCGTTCTTTTGCGCTAGATCCGGCTGTCGAGTAGTTCCCGGAACAGGAGTAGGACCAGACGGAAGCCGAGTACGACTACAACCTCTACGATCTAGACGATCCCACCGCCGAGCAAGGCAAACCGCACATCATTGATCATATTGAACCCAATTATTCCTGATATTATAGTATTTAATTTCTACGGCATTATTTTACTCGTATGTTGAAGTATTAAAAATTGATATATTAGAATGACATGATATTTAGTTAATGCTAAATTGCTCTTAGACTCCTTGACATTGTTGAGCCATGTTAAAACCTTGAATAACCTTAGCTATTAATTATGCAACTATAGTTAGATATTAATCATGTTAGTTCACTCAAAATCTTTTAAAAGAGAAAGTTTATGCTGAGCAGTAGGCTCAGTGGATTTTAAAAGTGTGATACGATCAGGAGGACAATATTGGGCTAACCACGAGGTGGATGTGAGCCCGATCCCCGACCGATGACGTAAGCCATGGTTGTTTGGTGGCTGGTACGTGAAGGTACCAAATGGGTCTGTGGATGGTTGTAAGGCTTGGCCTTTGGCATTATAAGGTTAAAACCTCCTTGAGCAAAGTAAATAACTTAAGTTTTCGCTCAACCACAAGTCGGACCAATCAGTTGAACCGTTTTTCGACATGGCTCAGTACGTTGTTTGTTCCCTGGGAATACTTACATGGTGGTACCATTCTCAGTGAGGAGGATGGGGCCAGTGGGGTTCTAAGAACAATGGGTCCAACGACCTATCGGGTAGGAGCTACCATGGGATGTTCAATCAAAAGGCTGTGAAGGTCTCGGCCTGGCCGCATACATTTAAGTTGCATGTGATTCACGCGTGGCATTAATGGTCGTAGATATCTTGTGGATAAAGCTGAGCAGCTCTGCAGAGTCTCGATAAAATGGTATTCGAATACGTCTTGCTTCTGACTAATGAAGCTAAGTTTGAACTGGGGTGACACCCGTAACCTAGCTCAAGTAGTTCTTGGTGAATTTTGAGAATGTGGCTTAATTGTGATAACTTTGTGGAACCTCCCCCCAATTATTATTATTTATGGTTTGTGTTTTAAATGTAAGATGATATTACAAATAAAACTGCATCCACAATACTTAAAAATTTCTACCAATCCATTGCAATCTCGTGCATGCAGTATTCAGCATTTTCCCGTGTGACTTGTTGAGTATTGTTGTGTACTCACCCTTGCTTAAAACCCTCCCTTTCAGAGTTCCAAGAAGATGGAGTTTACTAGTAGTTCGTAGATGGCGATTTGGTTTGGTTTTAATGTCTTAGTCTTTTGCTCAGGCATGCCTGTGTTGTGTTTTGGTTGTAATCTAATGGCCCCCGCTGCGCTCTCCTTTTGTAAAAACTTGGCCGTTAGACCTTATATTCAATAAAAAAAGTTGATATTCATTTTTTTATTTGGCAATATGTGCTTGGTTCCCGACAGCTAATCTTCCTGGGTAGCTGTTGTGGTATTTTACTCGCGCCCTTGAAACGGTGGTCCGTCACAGCATATAACTTCAAAACTTAGCGGTGCAACATTCAAGACTAGCTTATGAAAAAAAAAATATTAATGTGTGCAACAATTAGCATCAAATGTTTCAACATAGAGAAAATCTCCCGGATGTTTTTGTATTAAATAACATCCAATGTTAGATCAAATCATATGATCGGATGCAATCGATACTTTCGAATCTCAACAATGATCCAATATTCTCATATTAAGTGATTTCAGTAAACAAAATATCCGGATGATGTTTATCAAATCCTAAAATCCCAAAATAATGGTAGACGTTTACCCAAAAATCCTTCACCGCCGATATATCTGTGCCCGTTGGTATTTAATGCGTCGAGCGAATTAATTAATTTTCGATCACGAGTTGTTCATGGGTTGGCTATCTATTCGCTGGCAGCGCGTGGTCCATTTCCTTTTATATTTATATATATATATATATATATATATATATATATATGCACACGGTTAAGAGATCAAATAGCTTCAGGCAGAGGCAACGAGGCAAAGGAAAGCCGTACAGCTCTCACATTTTTTTGCCAACTGGCCTGTACGTGCGTGCCGTTCATGTTCTTTCCCCCGTGCCTGCTTACGAATCACGAGATAAATCCTACAGCATCAAGTCCGCATCAGCCTTTATTTTGGCTGCCCCCTTCTGTGGCGTGCTTACGAATCACGAGGAGAGAAACGGGAATAGTAGATCGTAGGCATGCAACTCCGTCTCGTTTAGGCAGATCGGGCAATGATTCAGCTTAATTGGGAGGATCTTAATTATCCCTTAAACTCACAGGGATAACTACTTAGACGTACAGTACGTGTCATGTGAATGAATCACTTTTGTTTCATGGAAACGGGGGAGCAGGACAGCGACCCGGCTGCCCACTTGTCGCCATTGGTTGGACCAAAAAAATAAATAAATACAGAACGAAAGAAACTAAAATTTAAATCGGTCACATGTTCATCAACGTGCGGAGATAAAAGGTAGCTTAGCATAAGGCGATCAATCGCTTTCTGGATCGCTTCCACTAGCTAGCTAGCGCGTGATGATGGGTGCTGTGTCGAATTGATTCTTTCTTTGCTGGTTCCGTGGTGTATAGGGCTGGAACATTAGTGTGTATTTTTTTTTTGATGTGTTTTTTTTTATGTATTTTTAAAATTATATAAATATTAAAAGATAAATAAAGGTTAGATGTTGATCACTTGCCTCTTCATTTATTTTTAATATTTATGTAACTCTTATAGGTAGAGAAAATACAGAAGTACTGGTCCTCTCTTTTTTTATTTGATTCGTCGCCGCCACCTGCTGCGTGCGTACTCGTGTGTTGACATTTTCTACAGATAAGATTTGAGTTTATTTAGTATATCGCTGGAATAGAAAATAAAAGTAAATGGGTTGTCAGGGTCAATGCATGTGGTGATCAGCACAAGGGCATCCAGGATTCCAGGAGCACAACTACGAATCAGTCAGTCAGATGCAATGTTTTTCGTTTTTCTTTTTTCTTTTTCTCCAAAGTTAGAGGAATCACAGTGACCGATCTTGGTAGACTAGCGTGGTCTTAGACGTTGACATCTCGGTGTCTTTTTGTGGCCGGTCTGTGGCACGATAGACACACGATACGATAGGTATGACATAATTATTAGGACTGTGTTAGGTTTGATAGACAAGCACGATGGGTTGCATGGTACGGTCAGGCACGATGGGCTACACGGTACGGTACATCTCGAAGGGTCATACTTGGATCGGCACGGCATGCTACATGCTGATTAGCACGACACATGAATGGCATGGCTTTGGCACGATCCCCCCCCCCCCCCCAGTTTTCGATAGATATTATGAAAAGTTTAGCAATACAAGTGAAGCAATAAGAACTGCAACAACAATGCAATAAGCACGTGGGTGAAGTTAAAAGGCAAGACGTCTAGCTCGTCTGCTGAAGAGCTGAGCAACTAACAATGGAATCCACCAGTAGAGATGAATCACTATCTCAACATGCCTTTTGTATAGAATGAATAAAATTTAGTTCCTTCCCCCTAATATTTGTGTGCACTGCTTTGACCCCGCACGTCTCGTTTCCTTTTCTTGCAATAATGTAAATAGATCGAGCCTAGATCAGCACAGCACGAAAGTGACACGATATGGCAATGGACCGTGTCTGAGCTCGCCGAAAATCAATCAGGCTAAACCAGCATGGCACGACGGGCTAGCTGGACTATGATGGCGTGACACGGTCAAGGCCCGGGACGATGCCCAGGTCTATACTAGTATTGATTAGTCGTACCCATAGCTTATTGCCATAAGTATGCACGACTTGGGTGCACGTTTCTGTATGTATGCGTACATGAGCACGTACATTGTTCTAGTGGAGGCTAAAATTCTAACCACATTAATGCTTGTCAATTATGGGCCGGGTATACTTTTTGGCTTTTGATGGAAATGATAAGTTTATTTTAAGACCTACGATATTATGTTACAAACGCATGGGCTATTAACCTTTGGTCGTATTTCATCCCACGTACAGCTTACTCTGGTCAACTCTATTAAAAATGGGCTGTTGACTTTCGGACGTAGTACAGGTTTGGCTGAGCAGCTCGAGGTGTAGCCGTGTAGGGCAAGGAAGCTTGAGAGCAGAGATTGGCCAAACACAAACACTCCCGAGAGCGATCCTTAATTACTTCAAAGTTTCCCCTTGAGATTCCAATGGTGACAGGAAACGACTGTACATAAATAACTGATGCTACCTACTACTACTTTCTTCGTGTCCAAATTTATAAGACGTGTTTTTGAATAATCTTATCCAAATATTTTATATTTTAGTATAAAATTAGTGTGATGTTTCCTCTATGTCTTTAATAAACATCCATATTTGCTTTATATTATCTATATGCATATATTAAATATAATCCGTAGTGATAATAGTTAGAGGTAACCAGAAAGAAATACCATTTATAAACTCGGGTAGAGAGTAAGTAAACAATTTGGAGTTGCACGACCTACTCTTCCAAATTCATAAGTTGCTCCCACTTTTGACTACGTTTAACGTGCCACGACGCCGACCGGTGTTTAGTGTAATAATTAACAACAACGCCACATGTTTTCAAGGTTAGTTGGAGTTTTGAAATGGTAAACAGGGACGCAAAGGTCCCGAGGAAGACGACGTGTAACGACTACACTACGCATGCATGCACGTTTGACGTTTCTTCTTCCTTCTTCCTTCTTCCTTGCTCTTCATTCCTACCACGGCCCACATGCAAGCAGATGAAGCTTTAAACACTTCTTATAACTAATTAAATTGAGTTACCGAGCATCTTCAATCTCTTAATGATACCATGTCCGCAAAATCCTTCGTGAAGAAGAGAGGATGTAAGAAAAGAGAACGTGCTATCTCTTATGCAAGAGAAAACTTGATCATACAAACCAACACAAAGAAGTGATGGAGGGTGAGGGGAATAATGCGATCAAAATAATATAAAATAGTTATATGAATGACTTAGATATGAATTAATGGAGACGTTGTCTCTAGTGCTGTCTCTAATGAGTTGGAATCTTTAGAGACAATTTTTAAAGACGGATTAATAGATTATTATACATGCTCTAAGAACTGTTAAAACACATGTATGAACATGATTTTAAGTTTTAACAACGGCAGCCATTGTTGTGGTTGATCAGCTGTTTCTTTTGTCAAATTATTGTATAATAATTAATTTATTTCTATATTTTTCAAAAAAGAATACACGAGACGATCCCAGCGGCGGTCCTGAGATTTCAGGGGCCCGGAACGAGATTTAAAATGGGGCCCCTCCTGTCCGACTTCCCACTTCAGACCACGCCAAACACCAACCAAAATGTTAAATGTGCAAACGGGCTGCTCCATGGGCTGATCTGATGGGCCATACAATCAGCAAAAATACTAAACATGCAAACAACTAAAATGTTCTACTAATGTATGTAGCTATAGGGTGGGGCCCATGGTCGGAGGGGGGCCCGGAGCGGCTGCCCCGCTCGCCCCCCCTCAGGGCCGGCGCTGGACGATCCATGCTTTTCACATATCTGCATCAAGATCCAAATACCGTCTCAGGAACAAATGGTGCTATTTTCACGTATCAACCAAACCAATAAAAAAATCAAATATTTCGGCTCAGATATATTACATTATACAAGAGCACAAACACTGTATAAAGGGTGTATATATGTAACCCTTTTCACCCTTTTATTTCAATTTACAAGGATATTTGTCGAGTAGCTTTAATTTATATCCTTACAGATAACATATTAGCATGGACAGAATTCTTTTCGTCATCCAAGAATTCTCAGACAGGCAGACAGACAGACTACTTAACCAATGATCACCACTAGCTAGCTAACCAACTCCCCTGAATCAGCCAGTAAACAGGTGTGAAATAACAATGGGGAAAAAATAATTATCCACATACACGTGGAAAATAGAAATCAGTAAAGCAATACTTTCTTTCCCTTCTGATCAGCAGCTACTGTCCTTGAATCCTTCAGCTCAGGCTGAGCATGGAGTTCACGCCGAGCCACGGCGCGCCATCTACTTTCACTAGCTTGCTCGACTCCCTCGCCGCCTCTGCCGGCGCCGAAGCCACCGGGTATGGATCGCGCTCGGCGAGCCTGTTCTTTCTCTTCTCGAGGAACCTCTGGAGCGACGCCTTCCTCGCGATGGGCATGTCTGAAGAAACGTACACAGCAGAAGCATGTCGTCAGTTCGCGCTATACGAGAATTAAGCATGGGGTTTGCCATGAGTATCGTACGCGCTGCTACGTTACCTGGCAAGCAAGGCTGCCCGAGCGCATTCCGGCAGACGGCGGGGGTGGCGCCGACGTCCGACGGGTTGCAGGAGCCCGCGGCCTGCATCAACTCCTCGGCCTTCTCTGCGGGGAAGTCGTCGAACACCACCATCGTCCCGCCGTAGAAGATGGTCAGCTGCGCGCTCCCAGGCTCCTTCCTAAGAGCGGAAAAAGAAAGCTCACAGCTTTAGCATCGAAACCAGTAATTTTCAACAGCTCCCGGCATACGTGCACGACAAACTGGATGAGTGTGGTTTCTGGTTCGCGCATACGTACCTTTCGTGCGAGTCTTTGAGCGTTCCAGCCTGCTGGGGGAAGAGCTCCATGGTCTTCCTCCCCTCCGGTGCCACCTCCGCCTCCGCCGCACCAACAACAACATCGGCGCCCGGCATGAGGCTCATAGTCACGACCGGAGCGATGCACCTGCCGCCGTTGCCGGCCTGCTCCTTCATGTACTGCCGAAGAAGGCCACAAGTCACGGCGAACCTGCCGCCGCCGGCCTTAGCACTCTGCTCAGCGGCCATATTTTCAGCGAAAAAGACCGACCCACATCAAACTAATCCCCGCGCGAGGATCCGAAATCTCTGCTGCCTCTTAGACGGTTGCTTCCTGGAAACGAAACGAAACAAAACGAAAATGCGGTATAGTATTCGTCTGCCCGGGAGGTCGCAGGTTAAGGTTTGCCTTTGTTTTATAGGTCTACAGCTGGAGATTGTAAAGCGGCACGTGAAAGGCGAGGGGGGCGGAGAACCGGGGGAGGGCGGAAAGGTGGGAGGCGGAGAGAAGAGATGTGGGCACGTCGCGGAATTTTTTTTATAAATAATCATTTTTTATTCGGATATTACAAAAATATACTTACATAATTTTTTTTTTGCAAAAATGACCTATTTTCGCGCCACGTCATTGCGAAATGAGGGGCTTCGCTCCACGTCATCGCGAAACGGGGAGCTTTGCGCCACGCTGGCGCGAAATGGGCAGTGGCGGCTGCTGGCCAACCGGCGCCAAGTCGGGCGCGATGGGCGAGCTATCACGCGACAGGCGAGGAGGCAATAAGAAAAAGAAAAAAAGGAAAAAAGGCAGGAGGGCAGAGGCATGGAAAGAATAAAAAAAAGGAAAAAAAGGAAAAAAGAAAAAAAGGAAAGAAGAGGAAAAAATGAAAATAAAGGAAATAAAGGAAAAATATATGAAAAATTATTTTAAAAATTTTTTGTTAGGAGTTTTTCTCCTCAAAATTTGCGGAAATAAATAGATTAATTACATAAATAATGAAATAAATTTATAAATTTGTATTAAGATGCGAGGATTAAGATTATATGATAAAAATTACTATGTTCCATATATATCTAAATTGTTTAATTCAAGTTTTCATAATACATAAAAGGCTTTTTTAGTAAACTTGATTTAAACAATTTAAATCTACATAGAACATAGTAGTTTTTATTGTTTAATCTGAATCCTTATAGTTTAATATAAATTTAGAAATTTATTTCATTGGATTTGGAGCTTCCTAGCAAAAGATATAAATTATTGAATTAAAAAATCGAATAAAATGAAAAAAAAAATGCATGTCGCTCCACCATGCAGCGACTTTGGATGAATAAAAAAATGGGTGGGTGGGTTTTCGCGTTGACGTGTCGCGACAAGTCTATTTTTCCAAAAAAATAAAGCCGACCCGCCAACCCGGCCACGCCACGTCGGCTTCACCCATTTTCAAGCGCCCAATATGCGCCGAAGCCCCCCACTTCGCGATGACGTGGCGCGAAATGCCCTATTTCGCGATGACGTGGCGCGAAAATAGGTCATTTTTGTAAAAAAAAAATATGTAGGTATATTTTTGTAATAGCCGAATAAAAAATAATTATTTATAAAAAAAATTCGCACGTCGCGTCTCTATTTTCGCCGTGATTTTTTTTTTCCTATTCTGGTGTTGTACGGGCGAATGTTTAAAGAAATTATAAAATATGCTACTTAATATTCGTAACAATAAATACTTAATCATTAAGAAATATAAACGCTAAAATATTAAAAGAGCGAGATGGAGCCTTTTACTAGATTTTTTTTCATAGTTAAGATTATAAGAGACCCATTTAAATCTTCTAGTAACGTTCGATCTCAAAATAAACAAAATATTTTTACATATGGGTACCTATATAGGATAACAAAGCTATTGTTAACACTTGCGGCTAATATAGCAGAATAATGACATGTACCTTCGCGTTTAGGGCTATACCTATTTAGAACAATATTGTGTGTCATGCCATGTGCATGAATCTGATTAATTTGCCGGTCGTGGTGCCGATGAAAGGAAATGAAATGTGTTGGAAATGCGTGATTTCGTTTAGTTTTGGGTTAAATTTGGCGGCCGGTTCCTTGGCTGTGGCTACGCAGTACAAACGGGTCCCGCACTCGCGTGGTGGTTTTTTTCGCCTCGCGCGGGTGTTTGTGGACGAGCGGCACTGCTTGACCGTGTGGTTCGTGTCAAAGAAGCGTGTTTAGCTAGTGCATGCACTTGAGGCAGTGTATTCTAAAATTAGTCGGAGGCAAAAAGAAGGTTTGAGATTTTTCCCAGAGTTAATTTGTGACTATTGAACAATCTTTAAGAACATATTTACACATATAATTGAAAATTTCTTAAATTTCAGTCGATTTTTCTCACCCTTAATCGGCATGAAGGTTCGTGCTCTGACGAACTCGTCTTCCACCACTTCATCACTGTCACCGTTTGTCATCAACAGGTTAGGGCTCAGGTCCACCGCCCGGTTAGAGTCTGGATTCATTGGAGCCTCGAGCTTTGAGGGAGAGAGGGGTGGCGAAAGAACGATGGTGAGTGGCGGTGCGGTGGTACGATGAGATGGAGGAGGGCGGTGGGCAACGCTGACAAACGGGTCGACAAGGAGGAAGTAGAGGCAGTGGGTCGTAGACTATGGATCTGCTGTTGGAGAAGCGACAGAGGAAGGTGGAGCGCGGGGTAGAGGGTGAGATGGCGGACGGCACTGGCGGCCTCGACAGCCGCATCACACAGTGAAAGTGGTGATGCGATGCGGCACACTAAGAGGGATGGTGCGGCGGCATATGGTAGTGGAGTGGGGTTGAAGTGGAGTGATGTTAAGATGTGTTTATATATGGAGTTGAGGAGCAATATGGATGATTGGATTTAGATCCAATAGCTATGAAAATTGAATTTAAGTTATGAAAATTTTAGACAATTGTGTAATAGATGCCCCTTCTAAGAATGTATGTCTTCCTAAGCATCAAATATCCATAGCGTATTTGAAATAATAAATTTTTGCATTTTAATTTGCAATTTTTACGTAGTAAGTGTGCATGACAAAAAGATCAAACTCAACCATTTAGGCTTCAACATAATGTTCATCTTGTGAAGAAATAATAGCGCATTGAGTGCTCATTGTTGCGCAATTGGGGTTGTGTTGCCAACTAATTAAGATCACATAAACATGATATCAGAATAGAGACAACAGATATAAATTCTATGACTCTCTATTGATATTTATGGTATATGTACAATGTGTCTACTGCCTCCATTTATATGCATTGTATGGGAGTTCCACATGAATTCTAGCCGAGAATGGGTCTTTCAAACCAAAATCCTGGCCCATCCACGTGAATCCCAGTCGAAAATGGGCCTCCCAAGCAATACCATATAGTGGAAGAGGAGTGGATTTTTCTTATAAGCCAAGTAAAGATCTTAAAGTAATCTACTAGGATTCTTAACCCCTATTAGGAAACTCCCATTAGTTATTTAGGAAGCTCCTAGAGATTAGTTTAGTAAAGTGTATACTCATATATGGAATTAGAATGTTCTATGACACTCATTACATGTTGTACTACATATTTTCGTGACAATTTTTGTTAGAAATTGCAAATTATTATCGTAGAATCTATGGCAGGATTATTCATTGATGAGTAACTACTAATTAACGCAAAACTTTGACGCTAATGAATTCGAAAGGCAAAACTAGTCATACTGTTACATTAGCAATTCTAAGAGTACTTCTTAGAACTAAGGGAATATATAATTGTTTGTCTCTGTTTCGTGGAAATCCACTTCACCTAGAGACAATACTAAAGATAATTTTTTCCCACAATTTAACACTATCATCAATCTCATAACTGTTGTATTGTTTTCATCGTAACTTCCCTCCCGAAACTCCCTCACAATTCTTGATGGTTTTTGTGTCTAGACTGTCTACTCCCTTCACTTACGAATATATATAATTCTAGCTTTCAAATTTTATTACTAAATACATATCATTCTACAATTTTGAGGCAACTTTTTACCATTTTTCCTCGTATACCTCCCCTTTAGCGATTTTCAATGTTATTACTATCATGCATGGACAGGAGTAAAGCACACAATTCAAAGATATAATAAAGAGGGGTGATACAATCTTTTGTGGACGCACCTGTATGAAAGTGCAAGAACATATAATAACAAGTATTTAGAAATGGATGGAGTATTAAATGGCACATTCTTTCTCTCTTCATTATGTCTCCTCCACGTAAGATTTTACTGGCGTATCAACGCTAATAGACGACTAAGGTGATCTTATCGGATATGCTCTAATAAGGAATCGTAAATGAAAAAAATTTCGTAAAACAAAAATTATAAAAAATGCTTCGAAAAAACTACAAGTTAATGAAAAGGAAAGCATCCTCGCAAAAAATGATAATAAATTTTAAAGGAAAAAGTTCATATAATATCTCAAACTTAGTCGAGAATCCATCGATTACCTCGAACTACAAAATTGGATATTTAATACTCCAAACTTTGTAATCCGATTCAAATAATACCCTAACCCGGGTTTGTACAGTGACATTGCCCACGTGGCACAATAAGTAGGTGGTTTTGCCATGTATGATGACATGCTGGAATAGTTAGGTCAATAGTAGGTAAGGCCCACAGAATCTTCTCCCCCACCGAGCTCCTAGCAATGCTTCCATGGATGTTAGCCCCTGAAGCTCACTCCCTCTCTGTCGATTTAGGGGAGAAATCTTGGTGGGCTGCACTTTTTATTCACCTAAACTTATCTAGTATGCCATTCTACATGATAAAACCGTTCACTCATTACGTCACACGGGTAATATCACTATGCGAAACCGGTTTAGATGTTATTTGAAGTAAATTTTAAAATTCGAGAGATCAAATATCCGATTTTATAGTTTGAAGTGCTAAACGGATTTTTGAACAAAGTTTAGAATGGTAAATGAACTCTTTGTAAATTAAAAGGAAACGAGAACCCATAAACAGCCAATGGCATGCATGAGACGTGCAAAGGTTGTGGGGAGCTGCACGCCAAGCCATACTCTACCGTACTTTGGTGTTTGGCGAAGAAAAGTTGGGAAACCGCACGCTAGCCAGCCACGCGGACAGTCGACAACTCGACAAGTATGGGAAAGCTCCAATCATTTAACTCTATCATTAAGTGTGAAAAAAATTTAAAACTCGTGAGTTAAACGGGTATTCGCAGACTCAATTTGATTTGGTTTGAATTTATTGCTTAACGAGTTGAGCTATGATTTAAACTTGTTTATATAACTACCCGGCACGATGCTCCATCCGCGGCTGAAATGTGAGCCAGCGCGCATCATGACACGATCGACCGCGGCACACGCCATCAAGCTAGCTTAGCTACGAACTGGACGAGAAAGTTCCTCGTCGGACGTCGACGTTTCTTCCCGTTGACGTGTTAGCTAGTCGCGGTTCACACTTTCGGCGGCTAGCTAGAAAAACACACCCAAAAAAACACAAGGAAACGGTATGAGCTAGCGAGCGCGTGCACGTCGAACACTCCAGTATAATGTACCAACAACTCGGCGCAAGCTCATACGCTAATTAAGCATGATTAGACGAGATCTGTTTGGCTCCATTATGTTAAGCTACTAGCATCCAGCACAGCGATTAGCCAGACTAAGCAGCAGGCACGAACGTCTGGCTCTCGTTAATTAAAGTACGTGTGGAGTGGTTGTCTTGTCCGTGCTTTTGCCGCGTGAATCACCTGTTCTTTATAGAAAGCTACGGGGCCGCGCGGCCTGATCAATTGATCGGCGCGCGCGTCGTTCGTGTCAAATTTGCCAAATTAGCGAGTTAGGCCCTGGGCTAGACCGGCGGAGGCAGTCGTTGCGTGTCGCCATCGCGCGGATGTGTCGTGGCTTTGCCGGATTGGGTGGGGGCGCCGGTGCGAGCGTTGCCGAACGGAAAACAACCTGCTTCGCTTGCTAGGGTACGGTACATGCGTGGTAGTTGTAAGTAAACTTATGTTAGGCAGAATTTTTAGTGATAGTAGCGAAGAGAAAAGAGAAGAAGAAGGCGTTGTTTACTATCTAACTGTAAACTTACATTATATGGGATTTTAGACGATGTAGAGGAGAAAGAAGCGAGGGGGAAAGATGGATATTACTTAACTGTAACTTTATGTTTTATAGGATTTTCGGTGATGTGCAGGAGAAAAAAGATAAGAGAAAACGATGTTGTTTATTATTTAACAGATAGTTTTATATTGTGAGTAACATTGTATAGATAATCTATTAACTGTATGAAAGATTGTTACGGATAACTATACAGACATTCTATTTTACGATTTGTCTTTAGTTATATTTACAGATAAAATAGAGATGTATTACGGACAATCGTCGTCTATACCACCACCGTAGATTCCATTATTCCGGGTCATGTCGGGCAAGTGATCGAGTCTGAAGGAAGTAAAGGCATTGAACGACAGCAGGAGATATCGTGCACGTTCCGAAGGCTGCAAAAGTTGCGTCTTGCGCTTGCATATGCACGTGCAATGCAAGTTTGTTCAGTAAGTGGATCTCCGTGGTTCTGCCTTTCTGGTTTGTACCAGAAACCAGAACTCGATCGCCTTGTGCCGGAAATACTTGGATGACAAGGTTAGGCGGTGTTTCGCTGAGTTTTAGGCCTTCCCGCGCAATAGAACGTCGTTCTGGTATATAGTTATATAAAGGTTTCCGGCAACCGCACCATATCCACGTCGCCTTCAATTCCTGGCCGTCTGATCGCGCGCGCGGACGGATGAGATTGTGCCACGTCGTCTTCCGCCAGGCTTAAACATAAAAGGGACCTGTCGCCCTTCCTCTCGCCCGAGCGGGCCGGGTGGCGCGGTGGGAGAGCGCTTCGCTCCCACGCGCGCAACCCAAGTTCGAGCCCCGGCGCCTTCTCGCGCGCTTGCGATTTTTCACGCTGACGCGTGGCGTGCGCGCGGGAGCGCGGTTTCTTTCCCAAAAAAGGCCTAAAAAAACTCAAAATTACAAAGAGGCCCTCCTTTTTACGAAAAGGACCCTTAAGAGCGCCGTTTTTTACGAAAAAAATGCTAAAAATGCTCGAAATTACAAAGAGGTCCTAGCTTAAATGAAAAGGTCCCTATGCTTTTACGGGAAAAACATTAAAATACCCAAAATTACGTTAAAAAGTCCTATCTTTAATGAAAAGATCCCTACGCTTTAACGGAAAAATCATCAAAATACCCAAAATTACGTTAAAAAAAACTAGAGAAAAATTTTGCGTCCTTTCCATCAATCAAACGTTGATGCGCGCGGCGTGCGCCGCGCGAAGCTTTCTAGTATATCCAAGTACTTCGAGAGAGAGAAAACTGCACACATGATAAAAGCAGTTGTGGATCGTTTTGCCTAAGAATCAATCTATGCGGTGCAAACAAGAACCCTTGTCATCTAAGGTCCCGTTTGGTACGGTTCCAGATTCTAGTAGAAACGGAAACGGTTTCAGATTCTTGATAGAAACGTTTCAGATAGAATCAGAATCACTTTCTGCAAACCGTTTGATACGGTTCTAGATTCTAGTAGAAACTAGTGAAACGGGGTTGAAGGTGATTCAGCCACGGCGTGGAAAAAGAAGAAACGTTTCGAGGAGAATCGTTCCGAGTTTTAGTCCATTTGGCTGGGTTTCTCCAGATTCTAGTAGAAACATCTCAGTTCCAAGTTGCCAAACGGGGCCTAATTATCGTAGAGTAAATTTCACGAAACCGCAGCTTTAATAATGGAATTACCATTTTGATGCAATTTTAAGCGCCAATTTCACTGAGTTGCAACATCAAGAGTACAAGTTATCGCAAAACTGCAACTCTGTCACGGTAGAGGCCACATGGCATCATGGGCCCACATTTCATTCTCCCATATGTTTATGTGATGCCTCCACTATGCTCAACCAGGTCAAACATAACGGAGATCGTACCAGAGCAGAGTTGCGCCAGATTCAACTAAAGAAAACATGGGCATACACCAGTAGAATCTTTCACCATTTATTAGACAGTACCTTATTCATAGGGCACATATAGTGCTTCCTTAGGTCTGACTATGGTGTAGATTACACCGTCCGCTTATCTTCGACTCCACAAAATTATGGTCTCCAATTTTTTCGTAGTTGTAGCCCATCATGAGCCACATTAATAAAACTCATGCCATAATGAGATCCAGCCTCTATATCATTAGAGTTAACATGGATGACAAGTCTGAAAAAACAACAACGAAGCAAGGCTGAGTACAAAAGTAATCAGCAAGCCATAGCGACGTGGGATCTTATAACATGTGAGGTCTTAGGATTTTAAAAGATTAGATTGTGCAACTAAAGAAGCTTGTACAAGGAAGCCAAGACTGATTAAACTTTAAACAACTAATAGACATGGTTAAATGGTAACTAGAGCACAAAAGATAAAAGAATAAGCTACTTTTACAGAGCACAATATAAGGGGGTTTTTTTTTTCAAAGTCTAGGTTATGGATTTTTGCAATTTGGAGGCTATTTACATTAACTAAGTCTACTTTTATCTTAAACATTACAAGGAATTGGCCCTACAGTATTTTCATGATCAAACAATATCAAAACCTAAATATTTTTATATAAAAAGTAAGACAACCATATTAACAAAGTCTAGGGATAGATTTCACTAAATTTGAAATTCATTTGTACTAAATATAAGCATTTGAATTTTGTATATATTGAAAATAACCTATTTAAGTATTTAATGCAAACTAAGTCCAAATCTAAATATTTTATATATTTAGAAAGAAAATGATCCCAGGAACATGTTATAATTAGTTTCATCAAGTTTGGAGACAATTTGCAAAAATTTTACATTAAACATATGCTAGGCCTATAGTTTAAAATTGATTTTAATTTATGTACAGTGATCAAATTTAAAATATTTTTCTATATTCAGAATCTACATGAATTTACACAAATTTAGAAACTAATTTGAGCAAATTTTGAGCTATATTGCACAAGATATAAGCATTTTAACCCATTCAGTTTTAGAAATTGACTAAATTGAGAAAAATACACTTTCTATTAATGAAAGAGTATTTGAGCTTTGTGTTAGAACTGGGTTCATGCACATGTGGCACTGACAAGGTGGCCCACAGGTCAGAGACCATAGACAGGGGAGGCGGCATCGAGCTCTGCCGGACAAAAGGCGACCGTCGGCATGGGAAGTAAGAGGAGGGTATTGTGGTGCTAGGGCACAATTTGATTGGGTTTAGGGATGGTTAGAGATGGGCTCTCGACGGTGGTGGGCGGAAATGTACACAACGGCTAGTCAGAGGTGAGAATGAAGAGGGATTGGGTTCTGAGAAAAAGGAAATTAAAGCATCTATGCATTCGTGGTTCCCACGATTTAGGGCCTTACCGAGAGGGATGGAGGCCGAGGTGGGCCATTGTTGGACCCGAAAGTAACACCCTCAAACCCTATATGTAAAACACACTAATCCATGATTGAGCTAGTGTACACAATGAACAAAGTTGATAGCACAACATATCAAACGTATATTTATTCAATAACTGACATAGCCTTTCACAATAATATTGGCTCGCATGCCAAATAAAAGTAAAGCAGCGAAAATAAAATAAACTGAAGAAAAACTCAATGGATTTGCCGCTAACAATCAACTGGGGTAGCGGTCCTAGTTATCCTGGTCCTATCCATTGCAGACATACTCCTATAAAAACAACAATAAAGCAAGGGTGAGTACAAAAGTACTCCGCAAGTCACACATGAGATGCAGAATTAATGCAAAGGATAGTAAAGGAAGATTATATGGTTATTTTAGCATAAAGAAAAAAGTTCACAATATTCTATGTAATTTTCAAATGCACAATTTGGTTCAAATAGCAAATTCTTTTTTTTAACATATCTAGATTCAGGAATCACTCCTAGAACCAACTCAGGAATTCCTCCTGGAGCTTAATCCAAATTTACCATGATGGGCTCACTCCATCCCCTACCGAATACTTTCTTACAACCATTTTTAAAACATTTAAAATCTAATCTGCGAAAAGGCCAGATTGGCATACCCATGATCGCAGGTATGGCTAATCGATTAGTTTTACACTCTGCAGAGGTTGTACAACTTTAGCCACAAGACATAATTGTCTCCTTGTGCAAAATACACACTTCCTTCGGTGTGTGGCAGAGAAAATCACGACAAGACCCCATATAAGGCTCCATCCATGTAGTCATGCCAGCTAAGGTTTTACCGCTGAAAAGACCCCCTTAATTCAGAAGCTCCATCTTGTGCCAACTAGCAGCCTCTCGCTCACACCACCTCCCACCTAATTGCATGATTGTCCATGATATGTTGCGATACAGATAACCAGGTCTATCCCATACCAGATATGTGGTAGTACGGCAATGCTTTACATTCAGCAACCTACATACCGGTCCTTAATTGACTAGGCGAGCTTTCACAACCCATGAAACCACCACACTAACCTGTCTCGTCCAATCTAAATCATATTTTTAACTTTATCATGATATGACATAAAAGTCCATGGCATAACATTCAATAATGCTCAAAAGTATAACTCTCAATGATCATCCAAACATAATTATCAATTTTAGTAAAATCATCATTTGGCTAAATTCCCAAAATAATTTAAATTCAAGTCTAAACATGTCTAAGCACCTTTCTAACTGTTTTGATAATCATCATACATCATAAATATAACCTACGGTTACAATGGCACAAGGGATTTAATTATCAAAAGCGGCATTAACAATCATGACATAACCATTTGTTTAAAAACTGGAATTGAAATACATTTATAAAAATTATACATGTAATAATTTAAATTCCACATAGCATTTCAAAGAATGGGTTCAACATGGTGAGGGATGTGTAACTTGCCTTGAAAGAGTCCTTCATCTGGTTCTGGACCTTGCTCTTGTGTCCACCCTTTACTCTTGTATACTCTCCGTATTTCAATGTCTAAGCGAATCGAAAGGAATTACAAATAAATACAAAAAATAGAAGCAACTGAACTCCAAAAATCAAATAAAAGTCACCATTATATAGAGCTCGATTTTACAAATTTTCATGCCCTGGAACCACTTCAATAGGAGCTCGTATGAGTAAAAATGGGCCCTCAAAAGTTTGAAAATACAATAAAAGTATAAACCCTAGTTATGCTAGTTATTTTCCTACTGATAAATCAAATAATTACGCAAGGCTAACGTCAACATCTAATTTCCAAAGAATAAAAATGAAATTAAGAAATGCTACAGAGGCTGATAGGTGGGCCCGGGTCTATGGACCCGATCCATGGACCGACGCGGTCTACGGTAGTCGCGGTTCATGGGGAGCTTGACCGACGCTGACGCAACGTTGGCGCAAGCAGCCACGCGGCGTGCATTCCAGAAGCCCCGATCAGATCGGACGACTCTGGAGCGGCGATGATGGCGCGATGGCGTGCAACGCCGGAGGTGGGAGAGACGACCACAGGGACGGCGATACCTCATCGAAATCGACTCAGGAAGGTGCGGATCCAATAGACCTCATCCGATGAACTCAGATCCAGGGACCAAATGCGGCGGAAGAGTGACTAACAGCGACGAGGATGAAGAAGAGCGCGACAGCGACCTCAAGGTCTTCGGCGAGCGATTCCGCGTAGTCAGCGATGGCCCAAGCGACGTGAAGCGGGGAATCGGAGTGGCGGAAAATGACGAACACAGTGCGAGGGTTGATGCATTAAATAGGGGTCTTGACGTCCGCGTTCGGCGCCGAAAATACGACGGGTTCGGCGAGGATTCGGACGGCGGCGGCGGTGTTCGGGCGGGGCACGGCAAGTGATGTGGAGCAATCGGGGATGCCAACGTGGCGGGGATCCGACCGCCCTCACGCGGGTGCGATGCTGCGGGTTCTACATCAGTAGATCAAAATCTAACTGTGGTCCTAGGGTTAGAGTTAGCCTGGCGGTGCAGATCGGGTTGACACGGAGAAATGGGTTGGGCCTAATTGGGTTTTGACCCGCTACCCGAAAACCTATTTTCCAACGTTTTTCTAGTAAAACTAATTCCAGAAATGCATTTAATCCGAAATAAAGAGCAAACACACTCTAAAAATTTTAGAAAAATTCCCAAAAATATTTTGAAACATTTTGAACTCAAATACAATATATCTAAAATTTCAAAAATTGTAAATACTTTTAATAAAAATTTTAAATTCAAATAAATTCCAAAAAAATCTCAAAAATCACGAACAAAATAGTTAAATTCAAAATTCAGAATTAAGGGTGTTACAGCCGTCACCGGTCACTAGACTTGGGGGAGGAAGGTGTTGCCGTGGTGGAGCCTCGGGCTTGGTGAGGTACAAACAAGCAAGGGAATGAGTTGAGGAAGTGAAAGCGAAGCTCCATGTCAAACAAATTGAAGGATGGATGGCTGTAGTAGCCGAATTGCCCCTTCTTCCTCCTTGAGCTTACCTCGGGTGTGGAGGTTCTCGGCGGTGGAAGTGGACAAGCTCAAGCCAAAGGAGCTTGTAACGAGCTCCTGGCAGCCATGACACGTCTAAATAGGCGATGGGGTGGTCAAGCGTGTGAACTCGCCTTGGTGGCAAGGGGGGGTGTCAATGGCGGTAGTGTCACTCGACGGGGTTTGCGCACGGGAGTTGAACTTTCGGCGAGCACAGTCAGGTGGCGCTGAGACAGATGGCTCAATGACCAAGTTCCAATGGGCGGCGTTGTCTCAGTGTTGCAGCAGAAGAAAGCGATGGCCAGAGCTGCCATGGCAGAAGAAAGGGGTGCCACGGCAGAAGCTTTCTGCGACATGGTGGCGGTTCTTTTGCGGCGGTGAGCACGAGTGGCCGCATGGGTTGGTGCGGGGCGAGGCCAGAACGCACACGACGCGGGCTGGCGACATGCGGGGTGCGCATGACACGAAGGCAAGCTGAGTGAGGGCGCGTTCTTGTGCTGGGTGCGGCTGGCAAGCGGGCCAAGGGATGTGGCCAGGCCCAATGACAGAGGAAAAGAGATGAGGAAGAGGGAGACCAACTGGCAGGTGAGGCCCGGGCCACATGGCAGAGAGCAGGGGGCCAAGGCGCTTCTAGGTGGGCTTACTCAGCTGGTGGGCCCACAGGGCAGTGGAACAAAAGGAAAATAGAAGGTTTTAAATTTTCAAATTTCCTGGACAGCAGCTACACTCTGATTTTATTGAGGTACTAAAAGTCGTCAAAGATTTTTGTAAATTTTTGTGAATAATCCTGAGAGCATGGTTGAACTACCATAAAAATTATAAGTAAAAATCGTGCACACCACAATGTCTACAAAAATCTGACATGCTCAAGGTTCAAATATTAAGCTGCAGTTTTTTATTTTCTAAATGTAGTAATTCACTTCAAATTTTTTCTGGAATTTTGTAGGGATGACTTATAAATGATTTGGTATTTTAATAAGATTTTTGTAGGGATGACTTATAAATGATTTGGTATTTTAATAATTTGTGCTTCATGTCGCATGACTACCAATTTGTTTACTGCCTTGGTGAATATATGGCCAACATTACTATTCTAATCATTGAGTTGTGTTTAAGATCATGATATTGTTGCAATTTCATGCTTTCTGTGATACCATATTGTGCTTTAATCACTTTATTTTCCACTTTAAAGTTGAACAGACCTGTTGATAGTGAGTTAAACGTATAATAACAATGTGTTGTTACCATGTACTCCTTCCATCCCATTATATAAGGTGTAACTCCTACCAACGCAGAGACCAAAGAAGCAGTTACGTCGCGCGAGGCTCGAGGGGGTTAATGCATGCATGCATGCGCATGAGAGATAAGAGAGAAGGTTAACGCATAAGAGATGGGAGAGAAGCCATGAGCTGAGGAGGCGTCGCGCCCTGTATTCTAGGATTTAAAAAAAAACAGTTGTGCTTTATATTTTGAGATAGAGGGGGTATAATTATGCATGTGAAAAGAAGATAAAGGTAATTAAGTCTAATAATCAGCATGTTCTTGTCTGCGGTGAAAGTGGAGAGAAATGGTAGAGGAAGGATTGAGATCCAGGAGCCAGGAGGTTGCTTTTTATACTGGGGTGAGCCGATTGGGTGTGTGCTGGTCGGACAACATATAGTTGGTGGCGGCGATTCGGAGAGCAGGAGGCTAGCGGCTAGCCTCGTCGACACCGGACATATGGCGTGGTTCGAATCGAGGGGCAGGAAGGATAGGTGGGCCTACATGGCAATCGGAGCTGGCACCCCGTAAGAGTAAGTACAATAAGATGACATAAGCGGGCTATAAGAGCTGCCACATCATATTTTTGCTTTGTTGGAAGAAAGAGAAGAGAAGAGAGAGAAGAAGTGGGCTATTGTTCAATAGAACTTTAAATTGCTTATAACACAGATTCCAAAGAAGATGAGAGGATGGATGGGTGGACCATTTATTAATGTGTAGATTGTTTCTAAAGCTAACTTATTATATGGGTGAGCTTTTAGACGGCTGTGTATGATATGGCAACCACATATAGCCAGCAATAAGCTATATTATTAGCCTTGCTCTAACGCTTGGTTTGAGCGATGAGACAATGACAGATCAAGGTGGGTCTGGTTTGTCGGTATTCTTCTACCGTGAAGGACAGAAGGAGTTGCCGTTTTGCTATAACTTTTTCCTTTACAGCCCAGTGAAATTGCCGCTAAAGGTTGCAATAAACTGATAGTTTTGGCAGCAAAATGACAATTGTTTTTTTTGTGTGTAAAATTCACTTATTATTACTACACAATAAAAAAAGAGAATGACTACAGCACGGTATACCGTGCAGCGGTATTTGGACGGGATACTTTGAGAATGAATCAGAGTTCGTGTGAACTGCGCTGCTCGGTTTATGAGTGTCTGAATACATGAAACTTAGTCACGAACCTTGTGAAACTTTTCGAATCATGATGAAACTTAGCAACTATGTTTCAGTGTTTAGTTTCATGAGTTCTAGCGTTTAGTTTCATGAGTTTCAGTGTAGTTTCGGTGATAAGTTTCATCAGTTTCATTGGTAAGTTTTATGAGTTTCATTATAATGTTTCACGAGTTTCGGTGATAAGTTTCATGAGTTTCGGTGTTAACTTTCATGAAACACTAGAAAAATTTATGAAACTTATCTTACGGATAAGTTTCATCAGATTTCACAAATATTAGCTGCTAAGTGAAACGTACGCACAAAACAGATGCACGTACGCATTGCCAAAAAAATTAGCTGCTAATTTTGCATTAAAGAAGTCGTTAATCGAGTTGCATTAGACCAACGCGACTTTGTGGGTCGAAGGTAATCGGACGGTTGTGAGCGATACCGTCAAAAACGGTCCGAACGCTATGCCGTTCAATAGTATTTCTCATAAAAAAAGCAACCGTGCCCTTCCACGAACGCACAAGACCTCGTGGTAAGATCTCGACATGCACGGGAATACGCGCAAGGTGGAAAACGAGCGAGACCCAAATTGTCTCACGGGGCAAGTACGTACGTACGTACGTACGCACACGCACGAAGCTTTTAGCGTCATGCATGTCCCCACCTCCTCCTCCAGCCATTGAGGTATCCATCCAGCCAAGCCGGCCGCTACGCAAGGAAACAGTACAGAGACGACGTGTTCCTTCCTCTCCCGGAATGATCGAGCACGAGGCAGTTGCTCGCCGGCGCCGCACAACCGGACCTTTTCAAACGCATGCACCGTCTCCGCCTCTCCTCCGGCGGCCACGTTCTCCCCGCGCGCGGAAGAGCTCTCCCTGGTGGTCCCTTCCTCCGCCAGTTGACCTCTCGTCTCGGTTTCTCTCCTCTCTATATAAATCCAACTCCGCAACCACCACCACCGATCACTACTCGTTTGGACCAAGGAAATTAAGTAATCCTGCTCCTGATCACCTCTCGTCTAGTAGCTGGCACATGCCTCCGATGGCAGCGACGACGGTGACCACGGATTATTCCATCACCCGGCGCCGCTTCGCCGTCGCGTGCGGCGTGCTCGGCCAGTACGTCAGCGCCGACGCGCCAGCGTCCGGCGCGATGGCCCTCATGGGCCCAACGGCCGCTGTCGTCCAGGAACCCAACGCGCCGGTAGGCGGGGCGCAGCAGCTCACCATCTTCTACGGAGGGAAGGTGGTGGTGCTCGACGGCTGCACGCCTGCCAGGGCGGCCGAACTGGTCCGGTACACGGCGGCGGCCGCGGAGCCGGCGCCAGTGGACATGCCGATCGCGAGGAAGGCATCGCTGCGGAGGTTCCTCGCGACGCGCAAGGGCAGGGCCGCCGCCGCGACCGCGCCGTACGGCCGGCCGGAGCCGCCGCCGGCGAAGAAGGGCAAGACGGAGGCGAGGAGCGAAGAGGCTTCTTCTTGGCTCGCGCTGGGAAGCTCGGGAGACATGCACACGCGTGGTGATCCGCTCAGCATCGCGCTGTGATTTGGGAGAGCTCTCTGCCGATGGCCGGTGGGCGGCGCCGTATTAACCTTTAGTTGTGGTTTTACTCCAATAACAACTACTTTTAATTATTTAAGCTAGTTATTATATATCGTGGCATGCATGCTCCCTGCAGAGCAATGGCCATGAGTATTGGTAATCATGGCACGGATAGAAGTGTAATAACGAAAAAAGAAATGTTGAAATGCATGAACGTGGTGCGTACGTGGTGAATTATATTCGTTCCTTAATTATTTGTACTTGGATTCTTGTATTACTAGGTTGGATTCATATGGATGCGCCGTTTAATTTGTAGTGTATGAACATTAATGAACTACAAGTAGTACCGTGAGAGTGAAAAAATGTACACCGTTAGATCAAAGCAATTAGGCGTAGTTCGTTTCAGCTTTTAAATTATGGATTCTGGATTATGGAAGAAGCTGTTTCTAATTATGGAAAAATCGGGCTGAGCTGGCTACAACTTCTATGTTTCGGACCGAGCCGGCGAGAATCAGCAAGAATCAGTGAGAATTAGGTTTCAGTCAGATTCTGATTCTATACAGAAATTAGCTCCTGATTCTATTAGAGAAGCTGTCCAGAATCCTCCCGTTCGACAAATAATCCGCTTTTTTCTAAAGCAGAAGTTGTCCAGAAAGCTGAAAGGGCCTTAATCCTACTTGCTGAAAATTTCGGTGAACACCAGCCAGTACGGAAGGGACGGCAACGACATTTCTGCATGATTGAACGTGTACTAAATGCACGTAACCGTTTTCTGTTTCTGTGGCAGCAAAACGCACGTTGTCTCATATCCCAGCGTAAAGCCCCGTTTGGAATGCGTAAAGATGATCGTACGCTATGGAGCTTGCTTCTGATCGCTAACACGATCATCTGATCAGCATGAGGATAGATCGTGTTCGTTGATTTTGATTTCGGGACGCTGTCGCTATGTGGTCTCTTCTTATGAATTTCAGTTCATCCATCGTACTCTGCCTCAAAAGATTTTGGACAAGTTAAACAACACGGCCAGTAGGCTAACTAACCGCAGGAGACCATACATGCCCATGCATGACCTTTGATGGAAAGGTTTACTTAGAGCAGGTACAATGGGCTAACGTTAGCTGTCTATAAGAAATGTCACGTACGTAAGATTTTTGATGAGGTGGAAGAGAGAGAAGAAGAAGAGAGAGGGTAGTTGTCCTTTCGTGAATAGACGGTCTTATAGACAGCTTTAAACTGTTTGTACCATTGTATAGACAATCTATTAATTGTATGAGAAATCATTACAGACGACTATATAGACGATCCATTGTATAAGTTGTCTTTAGTGCTGTTTGTAGATGATGTGGAAATACATTATAGACGTACAGTTACTGTCTATACCACTGTACATGCCCTTATGAGTATTAGTTGCCGGCCACTTACCAGCAGAAAGAACTGCCGGTTAATCTCATGTTGCCAACTTCACGAGCGAAATCATTGATCAACCACAACGTATAGGTAAGCATGCACTAAGCAATCAACTCTGAAATTAATCGCAACATGTTACATGTGTGCAGCACCTGTCGAGCTCCCATGGGTATGGCAAAGCACCGGCAGGACTAACCTGTCACAACGCGTATGGTTTCGGTTGGCCGGTTGTGCGCGTGGTAAAACATTAATAATAGTAGCATAGACGGCCGATGTATAATCTTTATCCATTCAGAGATAGAACTAAACACATCTTCCACAGCAGATCGTCTCCGAAATTTGTTTTTATGGGATCTCACAATCTTTTTTTATTATAGCATGCATGAAAAAACTATTTGCTATAGACAATAACTCATTTAATGATGTTTCATATTGTTTACGTATCCTAAATTTATCGATTTAAGTTATTTCTTCACAAAAAAGACACTAATCTCTCTCTTCCTTCTCTATCCCTCCTTGTCACTGGAAATCTTATACGGCAAAACTTATGGACGATGACGTTTGTATACGTCCTAATCGTTAGGCGTCTCACGCGCGAGCAATGCAGCGAAAGATGGTGTGTTTGGTTGTTCGTACCAAACGGTACATGTATGAGATGGTTCAAGAAAAAAGTCATTCATAGAACCATCTCACCCTAAATCAAGTGATACAAATTTAAAGAATATTCTCTCTAGATGATGAACCACCCCATTCACCTAAAATAATAGAACCAAATGGTATAAGACCATCTCATCTCATTCAACCTCATCCCATCCACCCCACCGAACATCTAGCCTAAGTCATGCGCCTACCTAAACAACAAGCCAGGCCGCACTCGCAGAAGAAGCACACACATATGGCACGTCTCATTGATCTCACGCGCCGCGCCAGGAAAGAGACAGCTTTCGCGCGGGCGCACGCACAGGAGGCAGCGCCCCAACAAAATTTAGCCGCGCGGCGCGTTTCCTCGTGACCCGCGGCGCGCGCGACCGGGTGAGCTTTCCCGCCCCCCCACCCCACCCGCGGCATGCACGGACGGACGGCACGGACACGACGCGGGATGGATGAAACCGTTCGGGGGAGGCTTGGATCGATAGGCTGGCTTTGTCCTCGCCCAGCTCGTTTTGCCTTGCCTCCTCTCGGGGGAGAAATTAAGCCTGTCTCCCCCTCTAATGCCGGAGTTTGTTGGAAGGCGAGGTTGGTGTGAGCCGCTGTTGAGTTAAATGTGTTGCTGCTCTCCGCTGTTGAGTTAAATGTGTTGCTGCTCTCTCTCTCTCTCTCTCTCGCTTTCGAAGCTAAATGTGTCGCTCTTTCGGGGCAACGGCCAACGGGCTCGATCGGCTGGCTAGCTAGTGACCAATGAATTCAGTCATGCATCGCTGCCGTGCGCTTGCGTGGTTAATTAGTTGCGGCTTGCACGGGTAGGAATTCGGATCTCAGTTCCTCACCATGTGAATAGTAAGAGCACATTGCAAAACTGCTCCAAACTAGACCGGTTGTTTTTTGAGAGAAGGGTGTGACCATCCGGTTAAATTAACACGGGCCCGTTACTGTGTACGAGATCACTGCATGGGTTCGTGCTGATCTCTCGCCACAAGCTGCAAAATAGTGTGCTCGTTTCAAGCTTCAAATATCTCCCTGCTCATCTAAGCACATCGCAGCAGAACCGAATAAATATATTTCTAAAACGCGGCGCCACTGGAGAACACGTCACCCGGCAAACTTCCTGTGATTCCCCTGGACAGCCGATGCTACGTACATAAATAGGTGCCGTGCTCCCTGTGACCATTAGCTAGCTGTCCCACCGAACGTTCGTTTGTTCCGTAGTAGCCAAGACCCGAAACGACCAACGAGTGTGCGCATCATGCATTCATGCTCGTGCTGTCATGCACACATATCATATATGATATATATGCTTCTCTTCCAAAATATTCAGCGGATTAAAACAGCAGATATTCTCCCACTAGAGATTCAAAGGCACACTCGTGATGTATCATGTCGTGAAGGCGAGATTAAAGAGGAGACGTCGACGCTCATGTGCTCCCATTTCCAGGACAGCCCTGCCTCTACTCGGTCGGAGTGGTTGGCGTGAACTCGTGATTTCCGCGTACGTTGTATACTTGTATTCCTTCCGGTTATAAATAATAATCATTATTTTAGATATGTGTAATCAAAATTTTATAAAATTCATTACTAATATTTTTTTTTCAAATTATTTAAATTGAATATATAAAAATTAAATGTATAGATTTGAATCAAAAACTACCTTCATAATATCATAATTTCATTAAGTTGTATAAATATATCATTATAAAGATTAGTGACGAAAGCTCTGCTTTACAGACGGTGTGATGAGCGTGGGTATCCAGAACGACGGTGGTACAAGAGCCCCGTGGTTCCCGTGGAGACGCAGGTAAACACGCGTTCCGAATTTCCGATCGACCTCCGAGTGGGCGCCGTGACGCTGGCGTGAAATGCCAGTTTATCACCCTTCGCTGCTGGTTTTTCTATCTTGTGATTGCACTCGTGACAGTCAGTACCAGCTTATCTTTTTTTTTCAGCATTTCATTTTGCACGTTCGGTTGTTGCGGCGTTAACGTTGCGCTCATATCTTAAGTTGGCGCAACTATGTTAGGAGTTATCCAAATGAGATGTCGACAAGAAAAACAAAAAAAATCAACCACTAATACAGAAGTCCAATCTTTAAGATAACAAGCAAATTATATATATATATATATATATATATATATATATATATATATATATATATATAAAACAGTATGGGACACCTTAGTGTCTGGGCACCATGATTTTAAATGCGTTAATTTAAGTCAAATTCGGATATATTTTCCAAAACTTCCAGTTTTAGGGTATATACCCATCTATAAGAATTCAAATGAAACACATATCTTTAAAAAAATATACTCGAATTTGAAGATTTGAATGGATTTAGATTACATACTTTGCTGATTTATATGTATGATCAACACATACCTACAATCAAACTATCATCAAAAAAGGAAACTTTAATTTGAATTTCAGTTCAAACTTGTTTGAACTAGTTAGTAAACTAGTTGAACTCAACATCCTAAAAATTTCAAAAAATTTCGCATACAAATACATATGGAAAATACCTATTTTGGATCATGGTGCCCAGGCACCTTGTTGTGTGTTTGGTTAGTGGGATGGAGTGGAATGGAACCATCCCATCCCACCAAGTCTAGTGTTTGGTTAGAGAGCTAAGGATGACTTGGTTCCAGAAAAGAGAATATTCTCTCTAGATTCGGGACGGCCAGGTTCCACAAATTTTTTGGAATGCAGCCATCCCACTTGGAATATGAGAGTGACAGTGGGCCCTGTCTGAGAATCTGGGATGGAACCATTCCATCCCTGAAATCTGGGATGGAGCCATTCCATTCTGAAATCTGGGATGAAACCATTCCATTCCACCTCACTCTCCAACCAAACACACAATTGGTGTCCCAGGTAATTGTAATATATATATATATATAGCCTTAAAGGAGCCTATATAAAATAGGCATTATTGTTCTCCCTGGCTGAGGCTGTGAGACGCGACCAATTTCGTTCCAAGTAGTATAACTGAACAGCGTGAAACACGCAACCATTTCAATTTATAATTAACAAAAGTTTTGCATCTCCCAATCGTAGGATGATAGGAATATCAGATGCAGCGGGCAGAACTAGGCTCCCAATTCACCAACATATAAGTTCTTGCCATGTTTATTGTTGTACAGTAAATAAATTAGCCGTCATCAGTAGCCAGGGGCATGCTCTCACTGAGTCATTCTCATTAGCCTACACAAAACTGAAATGTCAATATCGTCAGTCCAATTGTTTCCTCAAGTCCAATGTTAATTCAAGATGACTCAAAATCTCTATCGCCATTTCAATTGGACAGCCTATCGCCAATTCAAATGGCTACAGGTGGGTAGTTTTGTAATTTTTTATTTGATATATTATTTCTGTAAATTATTTTAAAAATATAACATTTAAAAAAAATCCAGGTATGTTCGACAGTTGAGTCATGAGCAAGGTTTCAAATTTCGTTTTAGATATATATTTCGGAGTTGGCCGAAATCCGAAATCTCAGCGAGATCTCAGAATTTCAAATAAAATCTGGATGAAATCTAAAAACCAAATTTGAAATCTGGTCGTTTTTCAACCGGAAAATCCAAGATTTCGGCCGAAATCACCGAGATTTAGTTCAAATTGAAATGACCAAAAGATGGTTAAAAAAATGTCAAAATTTTTTGAAGTTTTTTGTGGATGATCTTTACCCCAATTCCAATCAAATCCAGCCAACAAAAATCAAAATCTGGTAAAAAGAAGTCCGAGATTTCAACCAAAATCACCGAGATCTTGCTGAGATTTGAATAGTTACTGCAGCATTTTAATTTTTTTTTACCAGACCGAGATTTAGAATCTCGGAGGGGGGTCCGAAATCTGAAATCTCAGCTAAGATTTCCGAAATCTCGCCGGGATTTGGATCCATGGTCATGAGTAGGTGGCTGAGAGAGGAGACAAGGAGGGAGAAGAAGAGGAAGGGCAGGAAGAAGGGCATCTTTGTCCTTTCGCAGCCCACTGACGGGAGAGGGATGGGAGTGGCACCAAAGGGAACAAGATAGAAACTCGTGGTATAAAAGAAACCACATTATTTTTCAATGGTATATACGAGATCAGGACAACTCTCAGTGACATGAAATGAATTTTCTCTTTCCTCAATATGTTTATACTTCCTAGTGTCAAACAGGGGTAGATGATATGACGTAAATAGAGGCACTTACCTTAATTTAGTTTATAACTCATATTTGGATCCGGATAGCCAATATGCAATGTGTCCAAATGCTTTACAGATGGTAAGTGGGGTTAGATTTGAAGTCAAAATGTGCAAACCAACAACAGCGTCCCACGGTGGTAATAAGCCAATCACAGAAATACTCGATCATATCTTTTGTGTTGGCTGCGATACCAATGAACAAAAACTGGGTTTTGCCCTATGAAGTGTTTGAATCAAATGTGTACCATTAAAACTAGATGCATTATAAATGGATCTATAAAATGGAAGATCTTATAGAGGTGTTGGACTCATGGATAGGCTCGGAGTATCCACTTGGATGCGAATTGCATTTGAACTGTTCTTCACACTAATGGGATAGGGACATAATTTAGAAATTGCCATTTAAGTTGGCTACAAGCAAGACTTCTGTAAAACCGCAACGAGTACCAAATCCATTGACAACTCTGCATGCAGCAATAAAATAAACAACATCAAAATGATAATGTATACATCTTTCTTTTAAGTCATTCAATTGAAGAAAAGAGCTTTCAGCAAGAGCTTACGTATCAGTGACGAAAAGCCCGATTAAATTTGGAGGCACATTTAGAAGAGGTGTGCCGTCCCGAGCAATGAAGTCCATGCAATTTGAGAACTCCCCCAAGTCAAGCAAATCAGATGGCGGTTTGAGTTCATTCAGCAATACCTCAGGGTTGTGTGGATACAAAAGACATAACTGCAACCAGAGCAACATGAAAGTATTAAGTTTGCTGCCAGGACAAATAACTTGGAAAAAAATGGAACTCCGTGAAATAAATATTCTATTGTACTAATGTAATACAGTTATTAAGATGCTGATGGATGATATGTATGCAGTAGAACCGGTAAGATTAGCTATTGCTCCAGCTCTCAGCAGCCAAAATTTATGAAAACATTTCTAGCTTTCGAGGTGTCATACTTCCTCGCTTGCACGAGTTTATTCTATTTACCCCCAGAGCCCAGAGGCCACAGGATGATGGGCATGTTTGAATAAGCAGCAAACAATTTCACTGCTCATTCATGTAGTATGTATGTATGCTTAACATGATGATCGATATTAGCATGCTTATATTGCTCCTCATCTACTTTGGAATGGATTTACCATTTATGAGGAAAAAGATGCCACAGGTTTGATGATAAGCCCAAGAAACTGGCATATGCATATTGACTAGAAATCTAGGCATGGTATGCCTTCACGTTAATAGGCAAACATGATCCTGATACTATAGTTTACTTCAGAAATATAAAATGTTGGCATGGATGTGATCAGTAAGTGGATAACATACTGGAAAACAACCTTGAGGCTCCCAGCAACGACAACAAAGACGACACCATGCCGTTGTGCAGCAAGTGCAAGCATGGTCGTGCCTACTGGTGCAATGACTCCACCATTTGCCATTATTGCATAAGCTCCAACAATCACCTATATGATTTATCACGAAAATTAACAAGTATATTTTGAAAGGAAATATAAATATAAATAAAAAAAAATATACCCATCATCGTTACAATGTCAACTCGGGAGATAATAGCAAAAATAGCTGAATCAGTTATAATAACGGTAATCCGTAGACCTTCCTCAAGCAACACTTTCGCAAGAATATAGCCTTGATATCTGATTAAAGCGTCAATGCCATAACAGTGAACGAATGAGAGAACATATATGAATCACATTAATGATTAAAGTAAAGTGGGCATTGTGTATAAACCTTGGAGCACCTTCAGCAACATATACATGAAAAGATCGCTTCTTCATTGCAGCTAACAGGAACTCTTTCACAGTTCTGTGGAAAGAAAATCATCAGCTAGTAAATAAATTAACTTCTCACGAGTGCACATTTGATGATGTGCAGTCGCTTAAGGTGATAACCTGGAGTCACTTAGCACAAAAAGAGCCAGAGTTAATGATACCTTGAAGTTAATGGCAGTTTAATATGTTTATGGAAGTTTCAATCAAAGCTACAGTTGCACAGTAGACAGTAGTTTACAGAAAAAAAAACTTAGTATCTCTATAAAAAATTAATAATTCCTTGAAGACAAATGACTAGCTTGTAATCTTTCTCGGTATGTTCACACCTGTTCAAAGCACCATATTAAGCAACAGCATTTTCTTTCCTACAGCTGTTGCATAATTCTTTCCCCCTACTCTAAAGTTCCAATCAGCTGTGCTCTCACCACCACAGTCCACACAACATACTCCCTCGTTGTCTCGTTTAACCCAAGTTTAACTCTCCTTCAAGCAATAAAGGCAGGGGAATCTCCTTATTTTCCACATGATTGCCAACAGTTCTTTTTACAACTAGATGTTAAATCCCATAATGAAGCATATGCTGAATACCAAAGTCCTTTGTTTACTATCCAGAGGAGGAACATTACATTTTGAGCCTCTGAGGTGTGGAAAAGAAAACCATTTTCCTAGAATTAATCATTTTCTCTGCAGTTCGTTTGGCAGTTAATAAAACAAAATAAACCCAGAGCATCTAGAACATAAAAATATAGATAGCTCAGTTTTTGTTCATGACAAATACTTCCGACAAAACAGCACCTATTTGTAGGAGGTGCAAGATAGTACTTAAAATGGTGAATGGTCTATATTTGAAGGCGAAAATTTTCTTATGTTAGCTAAGGGAAGATCATATTTTTCGTGGATAAGCTCCACTGCTTGCTCCACAATCTGGTCACAGCACGTGTCAATGTCTTGAATCAGTTCACCAATGGCAGCAATGATATCATGCTTTAGCTTCTAACCTTTTGAATTCTTATCTGCAACTTTTCAAGTGTGACATGCAGAATGTCAATGCCAGATGACAAATTTGAGAATTGGGACGATATGCATTTGCCCTATTTCGGGTCATACATGGACAAATCACAAATCCACTCAATACTTCAAAATAAGAAGTAATCAAGAACACTGACTTAAGTGGACATGAAGAAGAGAAATAAAACATATGATACATACACTTGCTTTTATCAGAGTCCTCAGTGGTAGTCACAGGAATGCTTTTCAGAAGAGTTTGCAATGAGGGTGTCCACAGAGCACTTTTCGCACATGCAGCAAAGATAACATCTGACAAGGTAAGATGGTTATCATTTCCACTGTGAAATTCATTGTCACTGTTCCCTATGTCCTCATCCTCTTCGTCTTCCACTCTAATTATATGCAGAACTAGTCTCACAATGTTACCCACAGCAAGCTCAGCAATGTACATTCCACATCATTTAAAAGTAGTTGTAAGCTAAGGTATATTTGGACACAGGGACTAAATCCAACAGCATTCGCACCAATGAACCAGGCACACAACAATAATCTTTGCAGATGTTGTCGAAGACAATGCACTGAGCTTAACTTAGAATGTGTGTCACTAGACTAGCAGACGTACTAGTATGTCAAAACCAAATTAAAGGTCAACGTATTGACAGTGTCAACAATCCAACAAGTTCCAATTTCAGTTAGGTTTCCTGCCACATGACTCGCACCCACTGGTGTAGCACAACGATTGAAGCTCGGGACTAACACAAAACAGCACACATGTAACTAAATCCAATAGCTCTGAGCATCCGAGCATCCGAGCGCGCAGTGCATAGCACAGCGAATAGGAATCGGATAACATATTTTTGCGGGGCTCACCAACAGGGTTAGCGTCCACGAGCTGCTAGCCTACAGCGCGCACTGCGTCGGCGAGCGCGGCCGCCTGGTTGTCGCCGCCGACCCGCTGCTGCAACACCATCGACCGGAGCAGCTCCGCCGTCTGCCGCGCCACCGCATGCCACCCCTCCACCTTCTGCCGACCAGCAACCCAACACATACATGCACACACAGAGACACGCAAGCGCAAGCGTCAGAACACAACCAGCCAAACGAGCACCAAATTTGGCGGGGGCAACTGCTCACCGGCGCCTGAGCTTGAGGATGGAGTCGCCCACGAGCGCCTGCACGTCGGGGATTGCGGCACGCGGCGGTCAGGAGCTCGATCGATCAGGCGACGAGTCGACGAGAGGAAGGGAGGGGTTAGGGCTTTGACTCCTCGTTCTCGGAGAGGAGGAATTCGACGGGAAATTTCAATGAATGACACTGAATTGGAGTGCCGCGGACAAAACGACATTAAATTGGTTCGCCTTTCTCGATATGACACCGTGCACTCTAATTTCATCGTGGAATGACATTTTGGCCCTTTTTTGGGTATTGTTTATGTTTTTCCCCCGATTCGCATGGTGACGGGACAAAAATGCCCCTGAGTCGCACCGTGCTTAGCTGGTTGAACCAGTTGGGCCGGCTCGTGCTCGTCCATTGGCTGCGTGCTCTCTAGGGTTCATTGCGGCGGCGGCGATGGCGGAGAGAAGGCACCGCCGATCGGCAGCGTCGGCGGAATGGAAGCGTCTTGGCCCGGTCGTGAGGTAATTTGCTATTCAAATTTCCCTCGGTTGGGTTAGGGGTTAGGGTTCGTGAATGCGGATTCTGGGATTGGCGCGAATAGTTGATACATGGAGAAATTTCTGTGAGGTCTTGTACCTAACAGGCATTTGTGTTTGTTTTACTTGTATTTTTGTTGTTGTTACGATCGATCCTGGTGCTGCAAGTGGATATATGGAGAAATTTCTGTTAGGTCTTGTACCTAACAGGCATATTTTGTGTTTGTTTTCCTTGTGTTTTTGTTGTTGTTCCGATCGATCCTGGTGGTGCTGCAAGTAGTACTTGTGGTACTAACTCAAGGTCGAGCGAGGTAGTCAATAGCGCGGGGGGTTCTTGTAGCCACCGAGGAAGTGTGGCACGTGGACATGATGAATCTACATTGCCGCTCGATTGGGATAAGCTTTGTGTCATGAACAATCCAGATATATACATAGGCAGTAATAATCCGGTTGCTGGGGAAGATGCCATCTATGAGATGTTGGGTTTTAGTCTTGAGTGGGAACAAGATTGTGTTCGAGGACATGGGATGGAAGGAGATGCAGAGCAAGGACATGGGGTGGAAGGAGATGCAGAGCAAGGACATGGGGTGGAAGGAGATGCAGAGCAAGGACATAGTGATGACAATGCCAGGGCTACGTCACCTTTCACTGCTGATGATGATGACAATGAGACAAATGACACTGTAATTCCAGATGTCGTACCCGGTGAGGCTTGTGTTCATTACGACAAGGAAAATCCTCCAATGGCAGAGGGGAGCACGTATGGATCTATGTATGAGTTTAAAATGGCTCTTAGGCAACATGCAATTGTGAATCAATTTGAGGTAGCCACAGAGAAGGCCGAGTCAGTTAGGTACAGGGGTTACTGCAAAGCAAAGGGGTGTAAATGGGCTATTGTAGCAAGGTTGATGCGTGATGGAAAGTCTATTCGGGTATAAATTTTAGCTTGTTTGGAGTTCTTTCTGTTCATATTAATGTTGTCATTTTTGTGGTTAACCTTGATTTGTTGTATATGCAGGTGACAGTGAATAAGTTTGACCACGTGTGTGCATCTACAGGGAGAGTAAGCACAAGGATGGCTTCATACAAGTGGATAGCAGAGAAGGCAATCCCAATTTTGAAGGAACATCCAAATATGGGAGCAAATGAACTGAAATCTGTGTTAGACAAGAAGTACTGCAAATTTAACTTACAAGACACAATGTGGCTTGGTAGGCGTAAAGCTATGGACATTATTTTTGGTTCATGGGAGAACAGTTTTGAGATGCTTTTTAAGTTCAAGGCAGAGATAGAACTTAGAAGTCCTGGAAGTGTAGTCGAAATAGATGTACAACATGATGGAGAGAACATGTACTTTCATAGGTTTTTCTGTTGTTTTAAGCCTAGCATAGATGTGTTTTTGAATGGGTGTAGACCGTACATTAGCATAGATTCCACTGCACTTAATGGGAGATGGAATGGACATCTTCCTTCAGCTACAGCTTTAGATGGCCATAATTGGATGTTTCCACTAGCATTTGGGTTGTTTGATGCAGAGACCATAGATAATTGGACCTGGTTCATGCAACAATTGGAAAAAGCCATAGGCAGTCCACCACATTTGGCAATAAGTTCAGATGCCTGCAAGGGTTTAGAAAATGCAATTAAGCATGTGTTTCCTGGCAGAGCATAGAGAGTGCTTCAGACACCTCATGGATAATTTCGTTAAAAAATTCCAAGGCCCAATCTATGCAAATATGTACCCTGCTGCTAGGGCTTTTAGGGCAGACAGGTTTGACCATTACATCGGCAAAATACATGAAGCATGCCCTGATGTTGGCCCATGGTTACGTAGGTATCACAACCTGTTGTGGATGAGAAGTAGGTTTTCAGAGGAGACCAAGTGTGACTATATCACAAATAACCTAGCTGAGTGTTGGAACAGCTGGGTGAAGGAGCTGAAGGACCTACCTGCGACTGAGCTAGCTGATGCAATAAGAAAGAAAACTATGCAGCTATATGATAGGAGGAGGAGGTTAGGAGAAAAACTTGAAGGTGTCATGCTCCCTGGTGTTATTCATCAGCTTAATGCAATGACAAGGCATCTGGACAGGTTGATGGTCACCACTGCTGGCAAGAACATAGCTGAAGTCAGTGAGGTCAATGAGGAACTTGAAGTGGTGAGACATGTGGTGCATCTTGATAAGCATGAGTGCACATGCAGAGAGTGGCAGGTGTCAGGAAAACCCTGTCCACATGCTTTGGCATTCATAAGTACCATTAGAAACTTCAATATGGAGGACTATGTGCACCCTTACTTCTCTGTGAGATCATTCAGGCTTGCATATGCAGGTATCATTCCACCTTTGGTGACAGTCACAATGGCCCTCTGTGGACCTTGGGTCAAGGGTCTTGCCACCAAATGCAAAGAGGTCAAAGAGTGTGTATAGAAAGAAAAGGATTGTAGGTTGTCTTGAGAAAGGAAAGGCCAAGGGTAAGGGAAAATGGCAGGTCAAGTGTAAGGGCTGTGGTGAATTGGAGTCACAGTGCACTAGCTCCAAGTGTTCCTTAAATGGGACCAGAAAGAGGTACTTGCACCTGATAATCTGTTACAATTGATAGACCAATTGATATTTCATAAACCCTGAACTTGTGTATATGTATTTGCAGGAAAAGCAGATCCAAGAGTGGCCCTAAACAAAAAGAGTGTACCACTCCTCAAAGAAGAGAAAGATCGATTGCAAGGAAGGTGCCATTCACCGTCTTTGTGGAGAAGGGACCAACAATACCATTTCCACACCGACGAGGTATAATCTTGCTTTCTTGATCGTGACACTTCTGTTTCAATAATGTACCCGTGCTACTTGGTGCAGCAAATGGCAATGAGCAATCTCTTTGGAGAGGGGACTAGCCGGACCACGACCAAAAGTCGACTCCAAAGAAAAAACCGGACTCCAAGTGGTCTTCTTTTCACCGCAAAATGGGTGTAATCAAAATGTACTTTTGCATGTTGCTCGGCAAACATTAGCTTTAGCATGTTGCTAGATTCTGGATGATGATACAACTTTTGTATGCTATATTCTGGATGCTAGACCTTTTGTATGCAATTCTGGATGCTAAATCCAAGTAGATGCTACTGATCTTTTGTATGCAATTCTGGATGCTAAATCCAAGTATATGCTCTTGATACAACTTTTGTATGCTATAATTCGATGCAATTCGGATGCTATACCATTTGTGGATGCAGTGCGGATGTGTATACCATTTGTGGATGCAATTACGGATGCTATACGAGTTGTGGATGCAGTGCGGATGCTATACCATTTGTGGATCTTTTGTATGCTATACCATTTACGGATGCAATTCTGGATGCAATTCTACAACTGGATGCTAAATTCTGGATACAATTCTGGATGACAATTTCTGGATGATGTACCATTTGTATGCAATTCTGTATGCCAAACAAAATGATGCCAAACATATTTCTAACGGAGAATTATACCATTTGTGGATGTACCATTTCTAACGACCAAAGGTATTTGATTTGTTCATTTTCTCTCTTGATTGTTTCTTTGTTTTTCTATTGAAGAATTGGGTTGAGCATTTTCCATATTTATTGTTCTAAACAGTGCGACAAAACCATCAAGAATCGCAATTGATGTTAAACAAAGCGATGCCAAACAAAATTATGCCAAACATATTTCATCGATGCCAAACAAAGCGATGTTAAACAAAATGATGCCAAATATATTTCATCGATGCCAAACAAAGCGATGTTAAACAATCGATGCCAAACATATTTCATCGATGCCAAACATGTTTCACCGAACATGCAGCGATAAACAAAGCGATGCCAAACATACCGATTATTGACAAATAATACCGATGCCAAACATATTTCCCATACTTGTTCATTTTACATACTTGCTCATTCATTGACATGCTACTTTACAAGCATTACAACTACTAACAAAATCATAAGAACTATATTAACACAACCTAACAATACAATAGTTTTTCCCAGACTTCAATTTTCCTTGTTAGTGCCGCCATCTCCTTCAGATTTCCTCTAAATCTTCCTTCAGTCATTTCTTGCTTCACGCTTGCCAAACTCTCTTCCGACTCCAATTCTTCCAAGGTATTCCTCATACTTGGCTTGCCACATGAAAAATTTACAACCATTCGAACCACGAAAACAAATTTCATTGCATACATGAAATCAAAATTTCAGTCGGTTGCATACACGAAAGCAAAATTTCATGAAACCTAGCGATCAAAACACAATTTCATCACACTACTCCCAAAACTCACCGAAGCTTGGTTGCGGGCATTTGTAGAACCTCTTCCCCTTGTTAGCCTCTGTTTTGTGATCGGCTCCAACACATTCTCGATGTTGCAATACGGACACACAATCAAGGGCAACCTCAGAGGGCTCCAAAGGCGATTTCCAACTAGAACCGAAGCTAGAGGAATGCGACATCTACTCCACATCACAAGCGGGCACAACGGAATCCGCAAAAGCAGCGAAGTGGGAGGAACAAGCTTACTAGATGCGGAGGCGGTGTCAATCGCCGAAGTCAATCTGCCGAAACCTGCAGATGTCATTGTGCGCCTTCTCATGCGTCGCCTTGACTTGAACCTAGAGCGTGCTAGGCGGGATCTGTGCTAAGCCGGCCCAATCAGTTCAACCAGCTAAGCACGGTGCGACTCAGGGGCATTTTTGTCCCGTCACCATGCGAATCGGGGGAAAAACATAAACAATACCCATAAAAGGGCCAAAATGTCATTCCACGATGAAATTAGAGTGCACGGTGTCATATCGAGAAAGGCGAACCAATTTAATGTCGTTTTGTCCGCGGCAGTCCAATTCAGTGTCATTCATTGAAATTTCCCGAATTCGACGGTTGCGGCAATTGGGAAGGAGACGAGTGGTGGAATTCATGAGGGCCCTGAAGTTGGTGGTTATTTACAAATGGATCCTTTCATCACTATGCCAGGTGGGACCATTGGCATTGGGACTTTTCGGCTCGTCTCCAGGCTCCAGCCCAGCATTCTCGAATCTCGATCGGTTGCATCCGAAATTCCAGACTCCGAAGGTCGACGGCGATGGCGGCGGCGGCGGGGAGTAGGAGGAAGCGCGCGGCGGTGGTGGTGCTGGGCGACATCGGCCGCAGCCCGCGCATGCAGTACCACTCCCTCTCACTCGCCAACCAGGCACGCTCCCCTCCCAAATCCATCACCTCGTATTTTGTTTGTTTGGATTGGATTAGATGAGCCTAGTCCCTCCAACTCGCACGGCATGGTGATTAATTCTTCAGCGTGAATTCTCTGCCTATTTCATCGCTGCTCGTGGCTGGCTCATGGATCTTAGTTATATCATGGCGCGACTAAGGAAACGAAGAATATGCCGCGTCTCAGTTGTGCTTTTGCATCAACGAACTGAATTAGTTGGGAGTGATTTTAAGTTAGAGGTGGTCGTTTGTTCTAGGTAAGCGGCCGGATCTTCCTCTATTAATGCCCACTATTCTCCCTTGAAAGTGGGATCAAGCAAGCTTTGGGAAGCTGAGACACTTTCCGTGTTGTTGAGAGCATGGACCGAAGTCACCGAACAACCATAATGTTTAAGTATATGTTTTTTTGTTTTAGTATACTAGACTTAGTCATCCGTTATTCTCCTTGACAGGCTGGTATGGAAGTGGACATGGTTGCAAATGGAGGTATTATGTTCTTCACAATTTAATTGTACTGTTAACTTATACTCCCGCATTTAGTTGGAAGCTATTTATATCCTAACTGTAGAACTTAAGGAACATCATACAAGCCGAAGATGCGTCAGCTTTCATTGTTGCTTTTTTGACCTTGAATTCTACTTTGTGTGAATGAGCAGGAAGTGATCCTCATCTATCATTGCGAGAAAATCCATCAATTCACATCCACGAGATGGTATGATTATTCGAACTATTCTATTTTTTCTCTGTTTTCTCATATTACTATTAACTTCAAAATTGTATCGTCAGAAATCAGTGCAGTTAACAGGAATTTCAAAGATATCTGGTGCCCTTGCACTGCTGCTTAAAGCTGCCATCCAGTTTGTCATACTGATTTGGTTCCTTTGTATTAAGATTCCTCGCCCTGATGTCTTTGTTGTTCAGGTCAGTGGAAATAAAATTACAACCAGCTTTCTTATCCGCACATATGGTTCAGAATTACATGAACAATTTGTCCAATCACTATCACTGTCATCAAATTAGAATTAGCTTTTCAGATAATTGAGCAATTTAGAATTCGTCATCCATTAGCTAAATAAACTCATAGTGGTAAGAGTCGTGTCTTCTTGTGCAGCTTAAGTAGTAAATCATGCTACGCAATGTATATGGTGACCTATTCCTGACATCATTTTCATTTCAGCAATGCTTACTGCAGCACATTTGCGAAGTTTTCTAATCTGACTCATACTTCTTTAGTTGCAGAATATGTTCCAGTCTCATCTTGTTGCAGATTATGTTTCTGCCATAAATGACATAGATTTTAATCACATAGAGTCCCTTTTGTTTGGTATTTATATAAATCTTATTGGTAATAAAAAATCTCAAGTTTTAGCTATCATGTTTTGCAGTAACAATGCGAGACCTGATTTCTGTCATTTGACTATCTTTTGTCCAACAGAATCCACCCTCTGTTCCAACATTGGCTGCTGTAAAACTGGCTAGCTGGCTAAGAGGTGCTAAATTTATTGTGGATTGGCATAACTTCGGATATACATTGCTTGGATTGTCTCGTGGCAGAAGTCATATAATAGTCAAAATTTATTTCTGGTAATCCCTCCTACCCTGTTTGTTTATCTTCTAGTATAGCTTATTGATCATGTGTGTTAATATATTGATGTGTTCCTGTATTCTAGGTTCGAGAGGCACTTTGGGCGGATGGCTGATGGTGCCTTTTGTGTTACAAAAGCAATGCAGCATGAGCTTGCTCAAAATTGGGGAATCAAGTAAGCCAATAAAACTTCAGCTAGTTCCTTTTTTTTTCTGGGGTAAAAGGCTGTTATTAACATGTCATAGTTTGTACTAACATAACCACCAACTTTCAGAGCAACAGTTCTTTATGATCAATCTCCTGAATTTTTCCATCCTGCTTCCTTGATGGAGAAACATGAGGTGAGCATCTGGTTTCAGTTCTTTTATCCCTCCTTGCGGTACTGCATATGTGACCTTAAGACATGAAATAGTTGTTCAGCAGGTTGGGGGATTCTATTTGTAGTGCTATGGGCGTTGCTGATTGCATCTCTGTTGGTATGTTCTCCAATCAATCGGAATATTTTTCATGGTACAGGCATATTCCAGTTTGATTTATTTTCTGGGGTTTGCTCTTACAACACAGGGAAAGAAGTGGAAGACGGGAATAGTACTGTTTTGACCAGTAGGATTGATGGTGAAATTTTCTTGAAGCCTAATCGACCCGCATTTGTTGTGAGCAGTACAAGCTGGTCTGTTCTCTTGAATTGAGTGGTCATATTTACAACATTATTTGTGTTTAGTACACGTGTTTGTTGAGTGGATAGTTGAAAATTGAAATGCGAGGAAAATAAGAAATCTTTGCCACATGTATTCCAGGACACCAGATGAAGATTTCAGCATACTTCTGGAAGCAGCATTGATGTACGATAGACGTGTTGCTGCAAATTTAGGTGAAGAGGATTCAATGGATGAGGAGCAACTGTGGATCGATATCAAGAATGGGAAGCGATTTGCCTACCCGATATTGCTATTTATTATCACTGGTATCATGCATTCTGATATATTAGCTTGAATAAGTAGTAATAACTGATCTTTAAGTATTGTTCTGATTATCATAAATTTCAATTTTTGAAGGTAAAGGACCTGATAGGGAGAAATATGAGCAGCAGATAAAAAGATTGAAATTGAGACGTGTTGCCTTCCGGACTATGTGGCTTGCATCAGAGGACTATCCTCTATTGCTAGGTAAACCAGCCAATTGCAAAAGAATTTCATCCTGTAACATAAATGCTGATTCTTTAAACAATTACAGGATCAGCTGATCTAGGCGTATCGTTGCATACATCCTCGTCGGGGCTGGACCTACCTATGAAGGTTACTCATTAAGTATCTGCTTTCACGAAGGATTTAGGAATTTTTATTTGCTGGATTGTAACTTGAATGGATGTTTGTAGGTGGTGGATATGTTTGGATGTGGATTACCAGTTTGTGCTGCTTCATTCTCGTGGTAACTCGTGTTTCTTACATGTTTCATTGTTTATGTTTTGGTTTTGGCCTTTGGGTTGTTTCGAATTATAAGCATCTGGCTTTCTTTTTTGCTGTGTGCAGCATTGAGGAGCTTGTACAAGTAAACAGAAATGGACTTCTTTTCTCAACGTCTTCCGAGCTCGCCGATGAACTTATGGTGATGACAACTTTTATTATTTTATTTTCTATTTCGTTGTATGACTACTTTTTGTCATATTTTGAATATTTTTTGAAATTAGTATAAACAGTTTCCATTGTGACTTAATTCTTATCACTAGAAGAGATGTTAATGATTGCACTTGCAAAACCATGCAGATGCTCTTTAAGGGGTTTCCGGAAGAATGCAAGGCCTTGCAATCCCTCAAAGATGGTGCCTTGAATACAGGGTCATCTTCCAAATGGTCAACAGAATGGGAAACTTATGCACTTCCTTTGGTGAACCAGGTGAGATTGAAACTGGCTGACTAAAGATGGACACTACACACACCAGATTAGGCCTTACCTTCTTGCGTATCCAATTTGCAGGTCATCAGTTGAAATGCATGATAACATTGATCAGCTGGGCAAAAGGATGGTTCTACTACAGATTGCCTGGATATCTACTAATTCCAGATCCAGATATTATAGATGTATTGTACGTTTGAGTGACCAGATGTGCATTTGAGGTTGAGGAGAGAGGATGTGCATATACTCCTCCTGAATATCTGTTTGCTTGCACCACCTGCTGCCAGGATCAGTTGCTACCACGGGCATTACTAGTGTCTTAGCAGAACCCACCACCAATGCCCTCCGAGCCTCTACCCAGTCACCATGTATTGCTTGGGCAACTGTAAAGCTACGAGTAGTTCAAAGGAAAAGGTGTCGCCTTTGTTGAGCACATGTCGAAGTTGTTTTAGGACGCATAGCTACCGGGGTTTAGCAGTAGTTTGATCTTGGGCCCGACAGGAATGTCCACTTACACGATAGGCAAAAGAGAGAGAACCATATTGGAACACTGCATTGAGGCCAACTGACAACATTTTGCAGGCTGACATATAACATATACATATACCAAATGAAATTGTACCATGAACCCGTTCGCCTTGCCTCTTTGCTGCCATCTTGGGAGTTCAGATCTCTAAGTCTAACACGATGTCTGGAGAATTCAAGGGACAATATCATATTCTATGTTAGCTTTGCAAACATTGCTACAAACCTACTCTTTCTGTCAGATGAAGTTAAAAAAAAAACCTTACACTCTGAATCTGTCCTGATCCATTTGCTCTCGTGTTCCTCTCCCATTGCATTGCCTTTCCAGGGCATCTGGACCGTCAGATGGTCCTGGATCACAGCCTCTGGCAATACCGAGTTTTCGGGGTGTGTGTCCTTGTTGAACAATGCACAGAGAATCTGTCATCAAGAAAATCATACAGAAATACGCGAGCATAAACACGTAAGTTCTGAGTTCTAAACAACTCGACAAGCATTCTATAGCAGCACCTCAGTAACTCCCAATTCAGGCGTCGTTTCCCTGAAGCTTGGTCTGGGCAGGAAGCCACTGAAGGCACTTGTCACAAGTTTCCTAAACGTTCTCTGCTTAACTACGCCTCCATTCAGGCAGCCCTTCAGTGGCAGGTGACGCCTCTTGTCCTCGTCTTCAGCCGTGGCCACCCCCTTGGCCCTCATGAGCAATGTGAGCTCCTCTTGCAGCTTCTTCGGCTCGTCGACACCGACCGTGCGCGACCCGTCGGAACCATCACGGCACTTCCGTCTCCTCCCTTCGCTCGTCCCGATCGACAGCATCCCCGTGGTCCAGCCGTCGCGGAGCTCGTCGTTCCGAGGGAGCCCACCGGAAGCATCAGCAACTGCAAGAGGGGAAGTGTGGATTTCAGTTGTACTGCACCTGAAGGGATGCCGTCTCGGCTCGTGATGCATTGTACTGAAACTCTCTCAAGCTGTAATTTTCAGTTTGTCACCGTCATCGACAGTCACTCACATGGAGCCGAGCCTGCACTGGACTCTGATGTCTCCTTGCTGCACTGCGCTCCATGAAGCCTGGTCTGCACCCAGTTCAGAGCCTGCAACCGTAACAGCAAGAAGAAGAAGAAGAAGAAGAAGAAGAAGAAGAAGAAGAAGAAGAAGAAGAAGAAGAAGAAGAAGAAGAAGAAGAAGAAGAAGAAGAAGAAGAAGAAGAAGAAGAAGAAGAAGAAGAAGAAGAAGAAGAAGAAGAAGAAGAAGAATTAGCATATATCATTCACTACAAGAAGTTCAGATGAAACAAGGAATGCATGTGTACCCTCATGAATACTTGTTTCCCTCTTCTACAAGAAGTTCAGAAAAATAGAGGAATGGACTCAGTAACAAGCGGATGGATGTACAAGTGCATGTATAGGTGTAACTCCGATCTTGTGGCTGCTATCAGAGTGGCAAGAGTATTTATATGCAGGTTGAAGAATTAAACCTCTTGGTTACTCGAGTTCCAAGGTGCTTATTACTGTTATGAAAAAAATGGTGTGTTGTCCCAGGGACCTTCGCACATTTACTTAAATCCACGTTGCTTAAAGCCATGCTACTAATTAAACATGATAGAATTAGAAATACCCTGCTAAGCTGCTACGTACATTCTCCGTTATGCGTTTGCTTAGGCATTAGCAGCGATAGCGACAACAAAACTTTAGCCATATTAGTGATCGCCCCCAAGACTAAGAGTCATGTGTTGGAAATATGCGCAATATTTTTATTTCAAATTTTATATTGAGGCAAATGCTACAGATAAATAGTGATGCACACGGTAAATCTAACAGCGGGCTACACATTATACTTCCAAACATGTATACTTCAAGAAACAGAGTATGATTAAGTCGAACGATCACTAACGACTTACAGTTGGGCTTGATGAAGAACAAAATGATGCGCAGAAGAGGTCGTGGGAGAAGGAGAAGTCGAGGAAGCAGCGCAAAAAGCGGTCGTGCAGATGCGCTGCCCAGAAACCTTATTGCCGCCCCGTGCAGGTGAACTCTGCGACAACAGCTCGGAGATACCGCTCACCCTCCTTCACGGTGCACGCCGCATAGGAAGGCTGGCGCAGTCCAGCTGCTCAACACCTCAGTACAGCTCTCGCAGGAGGAAGAAGAAAGAGTGGAATTGGAAAATTCAGTCATTTTGGCCTGGACGTCTCTAGGTCTTATATAGTCTCTAACCAGTAACTGTCTCCATTACTCACTAGTAACTGACAGCATTAAGCACTAGTAACCGACCGAATTTAAACAGACTTAATGCACTGGTAACTGCTAATTCGAACAAATATAATGCTCATTATGCAGTCTCCTGACCAGTACAGAAAGCTAAACAATTACATGATTCAGCAAAATAAAAGGTGAATTCACAAGTCACATGGATTTTCATACGAAAATAAGCGAATACACGCGCGCGCGTGTTTCTCCAAAGTCTTTCTCATACCATCCCTATGTCATGCTTCTTATAACTCGAAGAGTGGCAATGACTCCACTTATAATTCTTCTTTCTATTTGACTAAGCAATATGGTATTAATCATGCAATCTTTGGAATTAAAGGAAATGTGACATACTCATGGGCCAATTCCAACATCATGAACAGCTCTTGCACGTGGTCACATAGGTGATATGTGAGAGAGATCAGGATAAAGATTTCATCTCATGATAAACTCACGGCCAATCCTATGTCCAGCGAACGGGGATGCAATTTTTTATATTTGTTGGTTCAAGTGCACAGGTTCCTACTTCGATTTACTTGGAAGCAAGCATCGCTACAGAGGAAGATTTCCTTTTCCGTTTAAGGCAAATTTCCTGGCTGAATTTGGAATAAAAACGAAAATGAAGCAGAAATTAAGATGCACCGGGAGTCGGGAAAGATTTTAGATCGCGTGCATTTTGAGTTTTCCGAGAAGCATTAGCGTGTGGCAAACTTGGCCACAGATTTTAAGCACTGTGCTTTTGTCAATGGAGCTAAAGTGTACTACTACCACCCCAATTCCTAGGCAAGTGAGCAGGGATATTCATACATGGGTGTGTCACACCCAAGTCGGAAAAAGAATTTGCTTGAATCACACTGCCTTGTGATCTCGTCATTCTATCCTTTTTTTTTCGGATGTCGTCATATTCTATTAATCTATTCAATTGACTGTGTCTATGAATTATCAAATGTTTAAATTTCTCAGACATAGAGCAATTAGATAGTGTAGTCATCTTAAAACTCATAGCCATACGTTAGAGTTCAAATCCTAGACACAAAAAAATCCACACAATCCGTGGCTAGTGGGGATCGGACTCTATCAATAGAAGCGATACGATGTCACACCGCTAGACCATACTGAGACCAGCGACACGGTAGCTATTTTCTGGTCCGGAAACGACTGGTCTATATATACTAAGCACAATTCTCATGTTCTAATATATTCATGTATATATAGTATATTCATATATTGTAATATTTTTACTGTATTGCGACGTGAGAAGAATAAAATCTAACGTCCTTAATATTTATTTATATTTTGGTTAACCAAAAAAATCAAATTAATCAAAATATTCAATTAATTTGGTTCAGTTTTTTATTTTGATCCGAGAAATTCAATAACCAGTTTCTACAAACCAAATTATTATTTTTTTGGCCAGGTCGGACTCGCATCCGGCTCGACCAGAAAGAAAGAAGCCCCCGAGGCCGACCCGAACCCGAACTGGCTTCTTCTTGCGGCAGAAGCCAATAATAATTGACAAGAAGCAGCGTCGCCGTACATTCGTGTGTAGCCAGCGCACACGAGATCTCCGGCGAAGATGAGTCGCGGCACGGGCGCGGGCTACGACCGCCACATCACCATCTTCTCCCCCGAGGGCCGCCTCTACCAAGTTGGTGCGTGCAAACCCCCCCAAAACCCTAGCCCTCTGTAGCTTAGATCTGGTTCCAGGGTGCCTGATCCGTGCGTGTGGTGCTGCGCAGAGTACGCGTTCAAGGCGGTCAAGTCGGCGGGGGTGACGTCGATCGGCGTGCGCGGCAAGGACTCCGTCTGCGTCGTCACCCAGAAGAAAGTGCCGGTGAGTTATTCGCGTCGCCGGCCTCGATCGATCCCAGCTGGTGGTTTTTCTTCTCGCTGCGGCGTGCTGGCCCAGAAATATTGCAACCTTCTGCGGGTTTTTGGGTTCGATTCGTTGGTTGTAGACACCCCCCCGACGATGTGGTTTTGATTGTAGGATAAGTTGCTGGATCAGACGAGCGTCACGCACTTGTTCCCGATCACCAAGTACATCGGTCTGCTCGCCACTGGCCTCACAGGTTTGGTTCCTGTGCTTTGCTTTACTATATGGTTAGTGATATTGATATATTATGGTACAGGGAGTTCGTTTTAGATGATGGCGATGATGAAAGGTTTTTTATTTTGCGAGTTGATGAGGAAAGGTTGATTTTGGGTGTGTTAGGTTTTGTGATTTAGTGATTGCAAATATCAATTTTGAGATAGATGTAGACCACCCACAAAGACTGGTAATATTGCTGGTTAACTAGGATATGATCTCAGAAGATGGTTTTTTCTAACTTAGTTTTGTTCAATTCTGCTTCTTACCTAGGGTCTGTTTGATGGTATTAAGGTGTAGTTGTGGGAACTGATTGTCAAGTTATTTTTCTGGCAGGACTTGAACATAGGGTCTTTTCAATTCTGATTCTTACCTAGGGTCTGTTGGATTGGAAAGTTATCTTTCTGGCAGGATTTGAAATGCCCCACTCTAAAAAATGATTTCAAGTCTTCTTTTTTTCTTATGTATATAAAGCATGAGATTTAGGTTAGGTTTCGGGGTCATGTCTCGTGTGCTTGACTCTCTTGCTCAAGAGCTAATAGTTGGGGAAGATGGAGGGCATGGCTTTGCTGGTTGTTTTGATTTTACTTGAGGCACTGGATGGTATATCAGTGTCAGCTCTGTTCATTCTGCCCTTAGGAATAGGGTAGAAAACACTGCTCTTTTCCTGTTTGGGAACACAAAAACACCGCAATCAGGGAACCATAAGGAATTACATGACCTTTATTAAACGAATTATGTTGTTCAGTACCATTGCAAAGATCATGGAGTTGGATATACCACTGCTTGTGAGAATGACATGTGGGGCCTGGGACCACTTGTCGGTGACACATTGGTTGGTATTTTCCAACTCTGCTATCCTTGTGATGGTACTGAGCAATATTGCCCTAATTAAATTGTTGCACATTTCCCATTAGTAAGTTGCTTACTTCCTAGTTCTTTGAAGCATTAGGTATCACACATTAACCTTGTGGCTACAGCCTTCAGAGTTCAGATTTCCATATTTACTTTTACCTGATAATTTTTTTCTTCATCAATCATGGATATGGATTTTTGTTTCCCAGCTGATGCAAGGTCCTTGGTCTACCAAGCAAGGAATGAAGCAGCTGAGTTTCGTTTCAAATGGGGGTACGAGATGCCTGTAGATGTGTTAGCAAAATGGTATTGTGCCGTATCCTTATTCAAGCCCCCAATTTGTGAAATGTGATTGATTATATTATCTTTTTTTTTTTGTTCATATAACGTTGTGGTAGATATAACATTATTTATCTGATTTATGTTTCAGGATAGCAGACAAAGCACAAATATACACGCAGCATGCGTACATGAGACCCCTTGGAGTAGGTTAGTATCATCATATTACACATATTATTCCATTGAGCTTGCACTATTCTACTATGGTGTTTTAGTTTTAACTTTTAAGTCAATCAAACTTATTGCCCACCATATTCACTTTCTTTTGCTATATTCCTCAGTTGCCATGGTCTTGGGCTATGATGAAGAGAAAAGTGCCCAACTCTTCAAGTGTGATCCTGCAGGTCACTTCTTTGGACATAAGGTATGCAAATGTATTAGAGGAATGTTTAGTTTATTCTGTGCTCTTGGACATTTAGAATTCTGTTTTAACGAACCACTGGCATTTTTTTTTCAGGCAACTAGTGCCGGACTTAAGGAGCAGGAAGCAATAAATTTTCTAGAGAAGAAAATGAAGGATGACCCACAGTTCACCTATGAAGAAACTGTCCAGGTATACATTGCTTGTCATTCTTGTCTGGCAAACAAGAAGCTCTGAACTAGGGTGTGCTTCTGTTACTAAAGTGGATCATTTTTGGCTCAGCGCTGTTTGTGTTCTTTCATTTTTGTTCATACTATGCTGTAGATGCTGTTAAGTTTGTGATTCTTTGCTAACCTGTACGCCATGCCCTCAGATTGCAATTTCTGCATTGCAATCAGTTCTGCAGGAAGATTTCAAGGCCACCGAGATCGAGGTATTACTGTTGTTTCCAGATAAAATACACAAGTCCTCGTTTCCCAAGTTTTTTTTTATTTTCCGTCTGTAATGTGTGCTTGTGATAATAACTTGCGTTTGGCAGGTTGGTGTTGTGAGGAAAGAAGATCGTGTTTTCAGAGCACTGGCAACAGAGGAAATCGATCAGCACCTAACAGCCATAAGTGAGCGTGACTGAGCTTCCATGAAATTCGACTACACTGCGGTGTAGTGCTTCAGCACAGTCATTTTATTTCATAGCCAGCCAAGAAACACTCAGTGAATCATTGTGTCTAACACCGAAAACAAGCATCCACTCGCCATGTACTCGTTGGATCATCTTTCTATGTGGTTGAATTTGCTACGATTTACTTATATGTTGCTGGCAGTCGCATGTTTGAGCCATTTGCCTCTGGCGGCCATGAGCAATTCTTGTTCCACCGGTGTGCTGCCATCGTCTTGGACTGAAGGCCACGGTTCCAATCCCACTGAGCTATGTAGTTTGGTGGGTCTATTTGTGGACCATTTTGTTTGGGATTTGTCCGCATGACCACTTCGATAAACGATGGTTGTGATTTCCCTTGTCCACGGCCTTCAGTCAGATTACGCCATTGCTAAACTCGTATACGAGCTTCGGTCCTAAATCGTCGGTACGAGCGTGAACATTCACACTGGAGCCTATACAAGTAGGCGCCTTCATAGAGACGCGGTCAGAGACTAAACAACGGCTTAGTTGTTTAGAAGTATCCAGGCAGACGCACTCTACACTCGGTGCGTCGGCATCCCATACACGCAACAATTCCACAAGCAGCGAGATGGTGGAGCTAACATTTCTATCCTGCTACTCATCTCTGCCATATACAGAAGAAGTACAGGTCAAGAAAAAGCATAGAAGCGCCGCTGTTTTTGTTTCCTCCTTTTCTTTCATCTGATCGTATGCATAAACATCTCGAGCCAGCAATCCTGCTACCTCACTGCAGCAGGACACGGAAGAGGCCTGGCTGCGCCTGCGTGTACTGAAGGCCGTGCTCCAGGAGGTACTGCTCGACGGCGGCGGTCAGCCTCGCCGGAGTACGGGTGCTTGATATGATGATGACTTGGAGCCTGCGGCCGGTGGATCGTGCAATCTTCCTCCGGCTGTTGAGTTCATAGTTCAGGACGTGTATCGCCTGGCTTACATGAAGACCGCAAAGGTCGATTGGGGGATTTTGCTCCTGGATGAGGCCTTGCAACTCTGGCATTTGGAACCTGGTGAGAACCAGGAAATGGATTAGCTTTTGTGCAAGTACTAAACAAAGATTACTTTTAGTATCTAGAACAGATATATCATGCTGCAGGAAGTGTAACCCGTCATATTCAGCCACGTCATCAGCACTAGCAAACCAAAGCAGCGTGGTTGATCCATTTGTGATAGACTGGCATTAATTTATCAAGTAACTTGACCAGCATGTCAAGCGTCAGCATCAGTTCAAAAGGCAGTGGAGTACACTCAATAGTACACAATGGCCAGGTTGGTTACTGTTGAATTTCAAAATCTTCTTAGTTACTTGATTGATGCTACCTTTACAACAGCAGATGTTACAATGTACTATTATGACATTATCGGTACTGTCCTTATCCTACCGTTATTCGAGTAAGAATACCAAAGTTCTCAAATTAAAAGGAAAAATATGCATGCAAACAGATTATGTTAGAAAAAAGATGCCATAATGCAAACAGCTCAAGCACTGCACGATCACCAACAAGTCTGCCTTATTTAGTGTTTAGAATCCACTCATCAAAAGGTATTCTGAAGATTTACAAACAGAATAGTTTGTATGTGTAGATGTGTTCATGATGCACATGATACCATTATAAGAATTGATATAATGATAAATCGATTAATAAATGATGATGTCAAGGAGATTAATATCTGACCTCTGGCGATATATTGTTTCTCTAGCCTTCTCCTGAGCTAATCTGCTTTGGATATTATATAGCTCCTTCATATTTAGTTCCTTTGCTAAAGGATTGCCACCAGTTAGAAAAGCCTGACTATCCTGCTAAAATTTTCAGTGGATAGCAGCAGACTGTGAGTAATCATAATCGCAAATTGAAAAAATAATACTCGCAATTCAAGATATTTTTCAGAAGCATACTATTTGAGTGGTGTAAAAGCCAACACCAAAACCGCAATATTTAATATTCATGTATAGGAAATATCTGTACCAAATAGGATTATATAACTAGTACATATTGCATAGCTCCAGATCATGTTACCAAGAACTCTCGTATTGTCAAATGTTTGATCCAGAGAAATTATGTCACATCGACAAGACATACAGTTTTACTAATGGTGGTTTCACTTTACCAACCATGCTATTATTATAACTTCCAGCTCCAGTTTAACTGTAATTCTTGCTACATGGTAAGTGATGAACATCACCTTATAATATAGTCGTTCGAAAGTTTTTGTTCTAATAATTGACCTAAGAAACAGTGATGAAATGCTTGAATAATGTGCATGATGATTACTAGTATTGTTTTCAGTACTTTACAATGCCCGCTCCCACTAACATAAAATGATCATATGTACTCTATAACAGGTAAAACATTTGTGCTATTCAAAACCGCATGCACAATAATTTTGGCTCAGACAATGTTCCAATAATCTAGTTTCTCTGAGTAGCATATCTACCTGTACAAGAAGTGCATGTCGTAGACTTGAAAAATCATGAACTTCATCCTTTGAATCCAAAAACACGTTTGCTGCCATTACAAACAAGTTCAAACCATAAGGCATATAGGCATGTATGTTGCCACGGGTCCATGAAAAAACGTGCATTGTAATTCAACAACACTACCCATAGCATCAGGTTCAAGCCAAGTTGGTCCTGTCTGAACTCCAGCAATATTTTGCAGTGTGTTGTTTGAGATCATATCATGATTGTTGTTGCATGAGCCAGCTAACAATTGAGAGCCTCTGCTTGAACCAAGACCAGAAACAGGTAAATTAGATGTCTTGTACCTCCCTCTCGGAGCATCCAGGGATATATGTTCCCGGCTAGCTGAAGATGAAATTATATCATCTGTGAGTATTGCTGAATGAGATCTATATGTACTGTTTGGCAGACCAAAAGTTTCTTTGTTATAGTTCGTCAGACCATTTTGAGCATATGATGCTGGTGATGGAGGACTTGAGGGTCCAAATGACAGTGACCTGAGATTCTGATTGAGTCGTCCATCAACTTTATTCTGCTATTGAACATATGACAATATTAAACAAACGTTTGAAGCAGACAGTAAACATTAGATTGTAGCCATATCCATCAAGCATGCCGGGTAAATGAAATAAATTCATCAGCAAATATCACACATTGAGTTTTGTTAGCCCATAGGCAGATAAGAGAAAGATCCATATGATTATATTCATGGCCATGATAGGCCACAATGGTATTTGTAAGCAAAGGTGTCTTACAACTATCAACTATAGTGAATATATTAGTCAAGTTCTTGTCAAGAGATTAATCTGATCTGAAATCAATGAAGTATGTACAGTACTTTCTAGGGTATACCCTGGTACGAGTGATTTTAACTGATAGTGAATGATACCTAAACAGAGAACCAATAGTACGAGATATCATATATGAGACATCAATCAGTTTCTATAAGGAAAAAAGTCTACATAACACCCCAAACTTTGCTTCAAAGTCCGTCCAGCACCCCGAACTACGAAATCAGACATTTGACCACCTGAACTTTGCAATCCGGTTCAAATAACACCCTGACCCGGTTTCGTATGACGGTATTGACTGCGTGGCGTGATGAGTGGACAGTTTTTCCACATAGTATGACACGATATACAAGTTTACGTAAATGATAGGTAGAGCCCATTGGGCTTCTCCCCAAATCGAAATAAAGAGGGAGAGAGCTACAGGGGCCAGTAGCCATGGAAGCATTACCGGGAGCTTCGCGGGGTAGAAGTCCCTTTGGATCCCACTTGTCATTGACCCAACTTGGCCAGTGTGTCATCCTACGTGGCAAAATCGCCCGCTCATCGCTCCACGATGGTAATACACCATGTGAAACCGGGTTAGGGTGTCATTTAAACTGGATTACAAAGTTCGAGGGGGTTAAATGTCTAGTTTCATAGTTCATAGTGCTGGATGGACTTTCAACCAAAATTCGGGGTGTTATATAGACTTCTTCCTTTCTATAATGGAGTAGCTCCACAAACGACCAAAGTGACTCATCATAGTCCCCATAAATACAAACCCTCCCAGTCTGTAATCTTCATAGAAAGTTGAATAAAAATGAAAGTGATATTTTGATATCCAACATAACATCGTTTGGTGAGACTGATACATCAGTTACAGTATTGCACAGTAGAAGCATATTTAGCATAGATAATTAAGCTGTCTTAACAATATAATAATTTTTAAACATTGCCTTTCGGTGGGTTGTACGTTAAGAGAAAGTGCCTATTAATGGATTGTAGATTAGGAGAATCAATGCCTTTCGGTGGGTTCTACATTAAGAGAAAGTGCCTATTAACAACATAATAACTGGTTTGCGCACATTACGAGTCCACCAAGTTTATACTTATCTTTAACATCAGACTTATTCAAATAACTATCTACAAAGTTTATACTGATCTTTTACAACAGGCTTACTCAAATTACTTGTACAGTTGTAAGCCTCCTATTTTATACTCGTTAGAGTAGACAGTTCAGTACAGATACCACAATAAGCTTCGGTAGTTTCTGTAGTAAGTCTGTGACTGTGAAACACACATGAGGTCCTATTGCTTGTCACCAGTTTCGAAATCAATCTGAATATATGTTCTTGATTAGGGAGTAAAATTTCCAACTATAACAAACCAAAGGCCAAAGACAGAACAAGGAATATCATTACATGCAAAACTTTACCGTTTTATTGAAAGGAAAAGCATGTATGTGAACATAAAATGGGCAGCATATTATCTAGAAATCTGTAGCACACTAGCACTATTGACACACTGACAATTAAAAAGTGTGATGGTGTCGTATGAATTGGTAACAGCCAGCAAGGTCCGCTCAATATGCTAGCATTCATTCAAACAACAACTAATCTTACCAAATGTTCCAAGTTTTGTTTTAACAGAAAGCTTAACTGATGTTACAACTTCTGCAGAGTTGATGTAAAACCATACACTTTAAGTTGTTAATGACCATTTTAAAAACATGTCAAACCTTTTGCTTTATGAAATTTGCAGCAATATACGAGAAACATATTAGTTAGCCTTACAAGCAGCAAAATATACACATAGTTAGTGCCAGAACAACATTTTTGTTATGATTCTTGTGTAGCTCAAGACCAAGGGGCAGTGGGAGGAATACAACTTTAAAAAAGAATAACTTGATAATTGAGATTAATAGCATGAGGATAAATGAAGACAGACCTCCAGTTGACTCATGATGTCCATAGTCGAGCTAAAGCTACGCTGGCTTCCATAACAATGATCAGTAAGGTTTTGCAATGAAGCTCCTGAAATTTAAAGGCAAAAAGTTAGGGTTCACAGAACCATCTTCAGTAAAGAAATTACACCCAATTAATTAACAATATACCAATGCTAGATTCTCCATTGAAGTGACTGGCATCCCTTCTATTTGCTCTGTATTGTCCACCATTTCTTACTGTCTTTACCCACGGAGCAGCAGTTGGACTCATAGTACTTGCAGTTGGACTCATAATAGTAGCTTGCGACTGTCCTTCTACATAAGTTGGGCCAGGAAATTCAACCTTCGCACGTGTACTCACTGTGTCCCTCATAAAAGGGGAAGCACGGTGCTGCATACTCGATGTCTGGTTTGGAGAAAATATTGAAGCACCAATGCCATCATTTATTGACAAGCCCGTGAGCGAAAGACTGTCAGGTACAGGAGTCTCATCTTGTCCCAGAACATTGAAATCAGGGGTAATATCATCTGGAAGCTGTTGTTGCCAATACCGATGTGCTTCTTCATCAGGGTTACTTGGTATAACGGGCTCTGGTTGGTCTGCACCAGTATCTTTGGAGGACCCTGAGACAGCAATCCTGGTTGTGTCTGATCTGTTTGAAGCATCATTGACAGATCTAAGGGATGAAGGAACAAATTCTTCTGCATTTGGATTTAATGCAGTGCTCTTGTTTATCAAACTTAATTTTCTCTCTTCAATGGACATACTGCTGACGAGCAGATGCAGCTCTTCTCCAGAATTCCAAAATTGACACGAACAGCACTAAACACCTAGGGGTAAAACTTTTCTGGAGAGGTTCTTCCTAGTCCTGTGTGATAGAATTGTGCAAGGTAGAGTTAGATTTCTGAAAATGAAAAACTAACAAGAGCACAAATTGTTTTGCAAAAAAAGAAAGAAATGGCCTTAAGTGCTACATTTATGTGGAAATGACAACTCATCCACTAAATAACGATGAAGAAAACTCAGGACCACAGCTCTGTAAGTGTGAATTTACACAACAAATGCATACATTGCATAGCACAGACTGTTGAGTTTTCTCTTATTGGATATCTTAATTCAACTAGAAAAATGATGAATAGGTTAGGCGAATTAGAATGCTTATACAACATGGAAATCCCTGCAATGTTTCCGGAAAAAAAAACAGTTGGTACATTTCTAGCAGGATTGATGATAAAAGATTATGGAATATTTACATGACATATCAACCTGGGTCATGGAGATTGGCACATGGTTAGAAAGATGAAACAATCATAAGCTAAATAAAATAGCTATCTGCTAAGCTGTAAATCCAACATAGCAAGAGGAATGCATCAAAGAGAATTGGGAAATTTTTAAAAAGAAAAAGCTCCATGACACACAGAAATTGCCTTTTTCTGTTAGCTAAAAATGGAGATGTTAACCTGCAAAAAAAACTTAAAAGTTCACGTCAGTACGCAAGAAAGTGGACACACCAGGATTCCACTCGAGAAGAAGCAAAGCCAGACCCATTGCCAAAAGAAAGGAAGTATGCCGTTGAGCTAAAAATCCATCATCACTCCAGATGGATTTGACAACAAGCATGGATGAAGTGTTTACATTTGATACTGTTGGATACAAAAGTACCAGAGTAAGGAGCATTGTCTCATGGGGGATCCAATTATGAGTGAAAGCTTCTACCTGTAGCACTGTTGCATGGGGTATCCAATAAATGGAAATGGCTGGCAATTTTAAGCATGAAATAGCTAAAAGTGTTAATATTTTAATCATTGAACAGCCCTTAAGAGAAGCAAATGCATGCCCATTAAATTCCTCATCGCTCTGTCCAGAACCACCAGAAGGATCATAACAGCATCATCACCATGCAGTAGACGATGATTTTAAGTAAAATAGCTAACACTGCTATGATCAACGGAAGCTGTTTTGCACCACCAACTACGCCAGAACAATCCAGAAGCAGAATTACATGACGCATTGTAATAGGAAAACAACGAAACATCTAAACCGGCAACCTTAGTTACTCCATAAACCCGCACAACTCTGACCCAACAAACTCCCTTTACCAACGCATCCAGAAGCATCTAGAACTAAGCTAGAAAAGGCCGAAGGCATCAGTCTTAACCCGCAGCCCAACGATCTCGATCTCACTGGCATGGTGCTTCATGAGGAAGTCGAAGTAGGCAAATAAACACTAGGAAATCGAACGTAACAGCAAGCAACAGAATAACTGAATTGAGGCGGCTTAATGCACAAGTCCACAAGACCAGGCACGCACACCAACCGAATCCAAAAACCGTAATACCAGTTTGATGCAATGGAAAACACCTAGAGAGATGCGTGAGCAGCATTTGACGACTTGAAATAAACGAAATCGAGCACCAAACTAGCTGAATTTAGCAGCTTTATCAATCAATCCACAAAACCCCATGCGCAAAGCGGGCACATGAAGCCCAATTCAATGCATCGATAACCATCTAGAAGGATCTAGAAGCATCAGGACCCTCACCCTTCACGAGATCGACGAACTGGTGGTGCACGGGGGAGGTACAGCCTATATGACAGCGGCGCTTCTCAAAGCTTCCAATCCGTGCCGCCACCTACCGCTCCGCCGACGCAGAGGGAATCTGCGAAAGGCACAATTCTAGAAGGATTCGACGACTCCAGAAGCTTCTAGAAGGATTGGAGATCTCACCTTCGCCTTATCTCCTCTTCCCTTCCACCTCCTCTCTCCTCACAGATTTTTTTTCCCGTGATTTTTTTAGCTCTATCTCACTCTTGTTCGCTGTGTTGACTCTACCTTATACTCCCTCTGTTGGAATTTATACGGCGTACCTTTTCAATTGTATTGTCCACAAAGTAGCAGCGTGACTTTGTTTTCGCACCCTAATAAATATATAAATTTATATGATATTTTCTAAGATATGCGTTGAATATAGTGTTTAAGGTAATCATTCGGGCAATCGTTATTTTTAATATTTTCTTGGTTTACGTACAAAGAGCAAATACGGCCTATAAATTTGAATAGAGAGAGTATTACACAAGCACTGGGCAACCGTATACAATTACAACGGTATAGCGATCAATTGTATACAATTTCAGTAATTTTTTAGATGATGCATGACAAGTTTTGTCTTAGTGAGTTTCAAGTGCTTTAGAAGTTTCAAGAAGATTATAAGCTAAAATTTTAATAAGTTTTAGATTTTAGAACCGAGGTTTCAACCAATGAGTTTTAAACAAATTTTAGCAAGTTTCAATCAAAAGCTTCGAAAAGTTTCAAAACATTTCAGTGAATTCACCTGGGTACGATGGTACTATCACACCGCCGAAAAACGTTTGACACAATTTGCTGTTGACACATTCTCTTCTACAGCTCCGACCTAAACTACCGCCGGCGTTATAGAGCTGATCGATGCTACCCGATGCCAAATTTGTGCTTGAGCTTTGTGTCGACTCTCTCTCTCTCTCTCTCTCTCTCTCTCTCTCTCTCCCCCCTGTGTCGAGCTCCACGCTATGTCGCTGAGCCGCCGAGTCACACCGCCGTTAGATCTGGCCGAATTCAAGGTCAGCGTCGCATAGATCTATTAGATCCTATCAATGATGAAGCCGCCACACCCATCGTCGGACTTGGATATAGGGCTTTGTAGCTAGTTGCGTCCGCGTAATGCGAGCTAGGGCTAAGCCCGCCATTGAACGCCTATGCTAGGCTAAGTCTGACGCCGAATGCCACCGTGCAAGCTAGGACCTTTCGCCTTTGCTGGGTTGAGATCGCTACCACGCTACCTGGATGGTTGCCTGCTTTGGCGTCATCACATCTTGCCACACTGAATCAGCTGTCCCTGACCTTTCCAAATCAACATTGTGTTGGATTCGGTTGGGGGAGGGAGACATTGAGTGACAGATGAGGATAGTTAGGGAGGGGAGGTAGTCTCATGATATATCTAGGCTGATGGATTCCATCGGATCAGACGGTAGCGCTTTATCCCGTCACATTGCCTGACAATGGTATACTGATTTTCTGTTATATTATTCGCACAAATTAGATATATGCAACCCCAAAAATAGCACTTTGAAAAATGCTACTCCAACACATAAAATTATAAATTTTCCACTACAAAACTTAGCTCTATGGATATTTGCCACTCTTTGACACATTTGACCTCTTTCCTCCCTTGTTTCCTCAAGGCCACTTGTCACCTCCATTCCCCGGCGAACTCCAACTAACAAGAGCAATGGCATCAGGTGGTGGTTTGGATAGAGATGCCAGAGGAGAAACCACTTGTGGTCATTCTCCTCCAAGCCACTCTCGCACGTCCCCTCATGCGCCTTCCCGACCCTCTTCGACACATTCCCTCTCCGCATGCTCCCTCATCCCCTCCTACTCCTCCCTTCCTTACTATTGTCTCTGTAGTTCCTCCTATGGCATCTTTGAAGCATCTAGACCCTAATTTCACTTGGTTTTGGTAACTAATGACAATCATGTTAAAGGACTAACGATTTTTTTGAGTTTATGAGAATAGGTTGGTCTCTATCGCGGCATATAAGAAGAAAAATCTTGTGAGCTAAAGGGGTCAAGAAAAGAAGACTATAGGCTTGAAGTCAAGGTACAATTGTAGTTAAGACCCTTTTATGTAGCTTTACCTATCTCGGTCTTAGGAGTAAAAGATTGGATTGCTAGAATATATGCCGTACTATCAAGAGGGAGTGATGGCTAGTAGTTTGAAATTGATTAAGATCAATTGGCTCAAAATCTTTTCAAAAATCATTCCTTAGTTGCATTTAGATTCGGCTCTTAAAGTTGTTTATGCTTTCTCAGTAAATTTGGTACTACTGCTATGTCATGGCCGGTACTACCGCTTAATCGTAGTGCCGCAAATTACTTAACAGTAGCTATCTTCTAGAGAATACCTGTTGCATATCTCTTCAACAACTCTAGACCAATAGTACGTCAATGCAAAACTCGGTAGTACCGAGTCCTTGAGCTGTAGCTTTTTAACAAAAGCACCCTTTTTGTGCGTTTTTTTGTAGTCGGAGCTACCGACGTGTAAAATACGGTACTACTGGAGGTCAGTAGTACCGAGCTTTTGCCTGGTAGTTATTTTACATAAAAGAGTGTTTTCAAGCGAGATCTCTGTATTTTGAATGCCGATACTATCACAGTGAAATAGTCAGTACTACCGGGGCTCGGTAGTACCGCAAAATCAAACAACAGGATCTTGGAAAAAAATGCTCACCAACACACAACATTAATAACAAGATTTCCACACAGGGTATAAGGCACAAAATTCAGGACGTCAATAGGAGCCAAACCGTATATTACTCGAACAACCAAATACCAATAACGTGTTTTGCATAAATAAACCCAGGCTGTAATACCAATAATTAACAAAGTTGAAGAAACTATGCAAAGTTTATTGATTTGTAAACTTTCATTTAAGGTACATAATTAAATTGCCAAATTAGGTATACAAAATTGGGTTAATTTGATAAAGGGTACTCTGGTATCAGGCCCGACCCTGGGGTGGGACGGGCGGGGCGGCTGCCCCGGGCCCCCTATGTGACTCCGACACTCTGTCCTAGCGTGAAGGCTACGTGCCTACACAAGAGCCGAGAGCGATCGTGGTCATCGGGACGGCCATACGGTTCGCCTCTTTTTTCTATGCACCACTGGCCCGTTGCTACTGGCGACTCTGCCACGGGACTACGGGAGGGACGCTGCTCGCCACCTACCGCGACTCGAAGATCAGCAATTCAGCAGACAGCAAAACAAAATAGCAGATTAGATTCAGATTGAGTTGAGACATGTTCCAGGTGATGCACTGATGCCCTTGACTTCATCGGTTGATGTATTCTAATATTCTATGTATTTTATTTTGTTTATACCTAATACCTTCACACTTAGATACATCTGTTAATGTATTCTATGTCCAAATTTATTACTTGCAGCACATTGACTATTGACATCACGCCGCCTAGGAAATATGCATCTGGTAGTGAAAAAAGGAAAAAAAGGAAACAAACAGAGGATTTGATACGATCACAGAAAGGAGCCATCAATAAATTTTTTAAGAGCAAAACGGGAGATTATTGTACAAAGTTGGCAAAAACTTTCTCTGATGATGATTCATCTGATTTTGAGTTAAATAATATGATTTATGAGTTAAAAATATTGCAAATAACTTTGCCAGATAGACCAATGTTCGCTATGGAGATTTTTGAGTTTGTTAGGGAAGTGAATTGTTATGCTAATATTTCTGTTGCTCATCGGATCTTATTTACTGTGCTGGTAACTGTGGCATCAGCTGAAAGAATCTTTTCAAAGTTAAAATTATTGAAGAACTATTTGAGGTCTACAGTGTCTCAAGAAAGGTTAAATGGTCTGGCAACTTTATGTATTGAGAAGAAGTTATTGGATTACATTAATGTTGAGGCCATAATTGATGATTTTGCATCTAGAAATGTTAGAAGATATTTCCTAAGATGATCTCTACAAAATATTTGAGGTAAATAATCTCACTTTTGTACCTCCATTTATTTATTGGTTATACTTTTTATAATACACTGAATATTGTATTTTCAGTTGATACATGTTAGTATAAAAAATATTTTGATGCTTATGTTAGAGGCCTCTATTTATAATTTCGCCCTGGGCCCCCAAAGACTCAGCATCGGCCCTGTCTGGTATGGGCTGCTGAAGTTGTTCAATAAGCACGTAGAATAGAAGTATCCATTTTTGATGCACAGAACACCTGTCTATCTCAGCAACACTTCTCCAACAAATCCAGCAGGAATCCCATGATCCTATTGTGAAAAAAAAACTGCCCGCAAAGATAAGATACCAGCGGAGGCAAACGCTCCGGATCCAAATAACTCCTAATAATCACCTGAGAAATGAAAGATTCTTACGCAATTCACAAGAATGCACCGAACCAAAGCTTTTGATCTTAGGCCAGTTGGTCTCAGATAAAACAACGACCTCGTGAGAACACAAACATCGCCACGTCGCCACACAGCATTAAACATCTCGATATACACAAGACAGTTAGAGAATGAGAGAGGTGCAGGAGTTCGGAGACGGTTCTCACTACTAAAGAATGGTACAACAGTATTGTTTTATCAAAGTCAATTTTCAACTTTTCGGAAAAAATTGATTGTGATAGATGATTCGACGAGGGTATTTAATAATCAATGAGAAATCATCGCAATCGGTTCTAATATTATAACCGATTGTAATGTGCATAATGCTACATCACAATTGATTCTATCCTAAAGAACCGATTGTGAGTGATGTGCCATGTACATCACAATCGGTTCTTAGGTGGGAACCGATTGGAATGCTTATTACATTTGTGTCAATTTCTAGTAAAAATTGATTGTATTGTTCATTACATTTGTGTCGATTTCTAGTAAAAACCGATTGCAATGCTTATTACATTTGTGTCGATTTCTAGTAAAAATTGATTGTAATTCTTATTTATCTATGTCGATTCTTTTGAAAATCAATTGTAATTGCATTTCTATTTCTATTGATTCTTTTAGGGTGTGTTTGGTTGATGGGATGATGTTAAATGTGATTGAATGATCATGTACCATTTGGTTCCATTATTCTTGGTGAATAGGATGGTTTAGCATCTAGAGGGAATATTCTTCAAATTTATATCACTTAGTCTAAAATAGGATAATTTTATTTAAACAACAAAACACATGAATAACTTTTTTTCTTAAACTATTTCATCAATGTATCACTTGGTACACGCAACCAGACACACCCTTAAAAACCCATTGGGATGAATGTGTATCAGTCTACTTCCTCGGCTCACTCCCCGAGTGACTCCTCCCCGAGCTCAGGGCTGAGCACCATCAACGGCGAACTGCTTAAGCCTTCGGCGTTCGTCGCCGTTCACTGCTACTCCAACACCCTCATCCACGTGTTATGGCTGTCTTCCTCACCCCCGCGCCTGGTGCCCTAGGCTCTCTCATTCGCTCCCCTGCCCTCCCGCCTTCGGATCTCGGCCGTCCTCCTTGTCCACCACGGGTCCCCCTAGCCGGGCGAGGCGTCTCCATCGGCAACGCCCTTCTCCTCGTGCGATGTGATCTGCTGCCTTTGGAATGATTATGATGGGCATAATAAGCTTCATCTAGCCAATTGGCACCTAGTGTGTATGGGAAAAAAATTATGGTGGTCATGGAGTGCCAAACCTTAGAGATCTTAATCTTTGTCTTCTGGCCTCTTGAATAAAAAGGTTGTGTAGAAATGGAAACAACCAGTGCGATGATTTAATTAAGTTCAAATACAAAACAGAGAAGCCCATCATCTTCCTTAGTAAGTCTGATCATGCTTCGGTTTTTTGGAAAGGTATTATGTGGGCGATCCAGGCTACCAAGTTTGGTTACAGGTGGAGTGTGGGTAATGGAGCTAAGATTAGGTTTTGGGAGGATATTTGGTTTGGTTCTTCTTGCTTAGCAATTCAATTTTGGGATCTTTATGTGTTAGTCAATGAAAAGGATGTAACGATTGCTAAGATTTGGGATGGATCTAATATAAAATGTACTTTTAGAAGAACTTTTTTTTTGAAAATATGATGATCAGATGGTTTGAGCTGTTGGAAGTAATGAAAAGCGTAAGGCTTGTTGATGAGGAAGATGCCTTAGTCTGGCAGTATAATAGTAATGGTGTTTACTCTGTTAAATCTCTTTATGCAATCATAAATTTCAGGGGGGTTCTTCCTATTTTCATCCTTGCAGTTTGGAGTCTGATCATTCCCCCCCAAAATCCATTTCTTTCTCTGGCTTCTTTCTCACAATAAATTAATGACTAGAGACAATATGTTGAGAAGAGGTATAGATAGAGGGACTTTATGTAGTTTTGTGGTGAGATTGAAACTGTTATTCATCTTTTTTTTTGAGTATGTTGTAGTGAGGAACATTTGGGACATGGTTGGTGGATTTTTCGATTTGAACATCGGGTATAACTATGAATCAATTGCTTGCTTTTGGCTTAGTAATAAGAAGAATGCTGCTTTAAATACTATTTGTGCTGCTGTTCTATGGAGTTTGTGAAAATGTAGAAATAACATGATTTTTCTTTCTCAGAGTTGGTCAAGTGTAAAAACAGTTTTGAGAAGATTGCTCATCTCACTGAGGGATTGGAGCCCGCTATACAAGGAAGATATGGTGATTCAGTTGGATCGGTTCTGCAAAAAACTGGAGTTCACACTTCGAGATCCACTTCCTTTGGGTCCTGGAGTAACATGAACAAGATTGGAGATATTGTGGATGAAGCCCATAAAGATGATCCTATCTCAGAGGATTTGATCTCACTTTCAGCTTATCTTAGTGATCTAGTGAAAAACAATCTGTGATTGTATTGAGGTTCTCAAAATCTTTACTATTGGAGGTTTTTATGTCGCTGAGTTTTAGTTGTGAGCCAAAAAAATGAACAAATGTATCTAATACTTTACCAGTTTCGTTAATGGAACTGGGACATCAAAGCTTTGATGTCCTTTTGATCTAAAAAATGTGATTCATTGTCGGTTCGCCCTCGCCTCCTCGGCCTCAAGGTTCCTCCTCCCCTCGCGCCTCCCCCTTCTTCTTCTGACAGCTTTCGCTATTCAATTCGCCTCTACGCGTTAGCAAAATCTTCACCTGTTTTATGCTTCGACTTCAATTAGGTTGTTTTATTTGTTCTGGGGATTTTGCCGGGTGGAGCCGAACACCGATGTGGTCTACACGTAGTTCATGCTCATGCTGATGCTCGAAGTAAGCTTTTTCTCAGTTTCTTGAGGCAATATTTGGGATGCCGGCGCCGCACTCCATGGTTGTGGTAGTTCGGATTGTGCGGAATGACATCAGGGTGAAGGGCCTCCCTATCCAGCCGCCTCCTCGCGTGTGGAATCCCCATCTGGTCGTTCACAAATCTACTCAAGGTGAGTTGATGTCTTCTCTTCAGGATGTTTTTTATCCGTCCCACAAGTTCTACTTGAGAAGATTGAAGAATATCTCCCTCCTGATATGGAATTTCTAATGAAGTTTGTTAAGTTGATTGAACAATCAGGATGACAATGGTGAATCAGTCTACATATTCACTTCTTCGATACGTAAGAGATGTATAGATTGAGATGTTCATTTCCATGTTCACTGCATTCTTCTGGGAGAGAACATGATCTTTGAGTGTGTAAATCTTCTAAGGGAGTTACTGTGAAGTTATCAGCTTCCTTTTCTGAGAGGGGAATCAAATAATGTTATCTACAAGTTAGTGATAAATTCAAAGTTTAGCAAGGCATGCTATTTGCAATGTAAGTCCATTTGCTTGTTTCGGAAATCAAAGTTTATTCTCATCACTCATGCTTTATCATGCTCTCTGTTGTATCTTGGATTGGTCAGTAGAGGTTACTCTTGGTAGTTGGAACTTGGAACTACTAGCCAGCTCATGCAAACCGCTGACTAGAAAAATAGGTCGCGTTTCTCTTCTACTACATCAGCTTAGGTACCGCAAAAAATGCGGAGAGTTAAACTACAACTGCTTGAAATAAACAGTTTTGATGCATATGGGTTTTGTCCGAGTACAGGTTGACCCTCAAGTTGAACTGTTTGCTTAATCATCATTTATAATTTATCTTATATTTTTGTTCCTTCCATTTTGTAATTCAATTACCATAGCGTTCATCCCACGGTCTGAATGTTCTTGTTGATTTATCATGCCTTTCCTTTATTTGCTCTTAGGTAAAAAATGTGGAGGGACAATCATAAGGAAACCAACTACTGAATTTTTTGCAGAGGACTACTCATTTCTAATGGCCGCTAATTTTGAATCATTGTATCATTTATGCCAACTTTCACATCCTCTTCTACAAGCATCTAAACCAGACACCATTGTTTTCGTATTATCAGTTTGTGGGGTGGTAGCCATATTTAGCTGTACTCTCCAAGCTATGACTAAAGGTAACCGTTGTAGCTTAGTACTGAGTTTCTTACTTTCTTGAGCATGTGTAAACATAAGGAGTAAGAGTCTCACCTCTATTATTCACCTTAGATTATCATATGTGCCCACAAAGTAAGTCCGAATATATTGTTCAATCCATCTTACCTGCATTCTTTGTTTTTAGAACATTGCTGTAGGTTTTCAATTTGAGCATACCTTTAGTTTTAGAAGTCTCTGTAATATATAATTTCTACTAACTGGATCCATCATGTAATTTATTTAAACTTTCTTTTTTTCAGCAAGACTTTGTTTGATTTATATTTGTACTTATTTAAGATTATCTATGGCAGGGCAATGATGATTTAGTTGTTGTTCATGATGCTCTCGATTTCGGACAAACCCACCCGCAAAAGCTAGGGCTTCCCCATGGGTGCACCTATCGGCCGACTTTCGCATCCACATTATATTATAGCATGACTTCGGCTTGGGTAGAAGCCAGTTTGAGAAGCCACAGCTTCTGGCTTCTCGTCGGTAGAAGCTAAAGGAGAAGCCATACCAAAGAGGACCTTAGTGGCATACAACCATATGTAAGTACGACAGTGCTACGGAGTATTTAGGCCCTATTCGGTATACCTTATGATTGTGCAGATTTTGGATTATAGGAGAATCTGCTTCTGATTATGGGAGAATCAGATCGAGCTGGCTACGCATGGAGGTTCCGGACTGGCCTGACAGAATCAGTGAGAATCAGGTTCCATCTAGATTCTAATTATATGTAGAGAGCAGCTTCTGATTGTGGGAGAAGCTGTCCAGAATCCTTCCGTTCTATAAATAATCCATTTTTTTTAAATAGAAGCTGTCCCGAACGGTGCTTAACCATATACGTATTGTGTCTCTAGTGCCAGCATCTAATGGTCCCTATACTACATTTCATAAAGTTCCGGTCTCCTCGTGAGCCATGTCACTACGGCATCCCCTCGTGCCGGTGCGTGGCGCAGGTTGCTCACGGCATTGCGCATCACCTCAGCTCATAAAATTGCAACATATATACTATCTATTATAGGGGAACGGATTGGCGCACAACCGAGCCATCCACATCACCTCCTAGAATTTCACGAAAAAGCCCTTCGACTTTATTTAAATCACAGATAAGTCCCTAAAAGTTACGAATAGGTCCTTAACGTTTTTTGTGAGGGAAAGAAATGCGTTTTTGAATCGTGTTTAGGTCCCTCGTTCGTCTTTACGGAAAAAAACTCCCGTTAAATACAAATCGCGAACGAGCTCTTTTCTAATTTTTCATGGTAGCGGTCAGGTCTAAAAATATAACAAACAGGTCCTCGCTCTTTACGTCTAGGTCCTTTCTCCATTTTTTCCGAAAAAAATGTTTTCATTAACAGAAATATGTGCGCGTCTCTATCTCTAGACTTTTTTTCCCAACTCGATTTTCCAACTTGGTTTCTAATATTTTTCGAAACATGTATTATTACTCGGTGAACGCATAGAGTGTTAAACTCGACAAAAGAAGGTTGGCATCTCTAATAATTTTCGGAATATGTATTATTACCCGGCTAACACATAGAGTGTTAGACTCGACAAACGAAGGTTGACCGGATAATAATAGAATGTTAACCAAATTCGTCAGAAGAAGTATGTGTACAACTCTATCTCTCTATTTTTTTTAACTCGATTCTCAATATTTTCCGGAATAAGAGGTACGTGTGGAGCTGCATCTCCATTTTTTTTTGTAACTCGATCTATAGTATTTTCCAAAGCATGTATTATTCACCGGTGAATGTATAGTGTTAAACTCGCCAAAAGAAGATTCTTTTTTCGTTTTTCCCAAGAAATTATATCTATTATGCCTGGAAGATTTACGGAGCGGCCAGCCGGCCACGTCGCCCTCTTTGCCAAAAGTCCCTCCGAAAAAATTAAATTGCGTTTAGGTCCTTACGTTGGTTATTTTTCAAAAAAAAAAACTTAGATCAGATTTCGCACGGCGCGGCAACGCGCGCGACTCTAACTAATATTATACATGGTACATTAGGCCATGGGATGTGGCTCAGTGGTAAGTGGTAACCCTTGCATACCTTCGAGTCCCAGCAATGGTGTTTTTTTTTTGTAACTTTTTGTTACCCGTTTAGGAAGGAAAAAATCGTATTTTACACAACTTTGAGCTCATAATTTCAAAACGATACAACTTTTTCACGTATTTACCAAATTCCCACCCATGACCGGTTTCTGGGGACCCAACGATGCATGGACGGTTTCTGGGGACCCAACCATGGGCTTGGCCGGTTTCTGGGGACCCAACCATGCCTTGGCCGGTTCCTGGGGACCCATACAAAGCCTTGGCCGGTTCCTGGGGTCCCATCCAAGCAATAAAAAAATCGAAAATTCAAGATGAAATCTAGGTGATTGGAAATGGCAATAATATGATTAAGCAATAAAGCGCGACTATATAAAATCGAGTGAAACCTTTAAAATGTGAAGGAAAAATTTGTAAATCCTATAATAATATGATTAAGCGATGTGGGAAAAGGAATATGAATTTGTAGATAATTGTAGTAGTTTGTAATTTATTAGTTGTTAAACGTAAGAAATAATTAATGTGCTATAACCTGATTATTTAACCATTAAAAATTATGAAGCCACTTTTGTTATTCTCAGTAGGAAGTAAATAACATGTATTCGTAAAAAAACTTAGGGTGTACCAATTAGCTTTTGTTCGGTAGGTCATATCGGGAGCCATGACGCAGTTAAAGTATACCGTAATGCCGTAATATGCTGCCGCAATACCCCTAAGTTTTATTGTCAACGTTAACTTTTAAGCCTTTTCGGCAGCCCGTAAAATATCATGTTTAAATGTAATTTTTGGCACGAATACTGCAGATTTGCTCTTCGATATATGGAGTACCATATTCTGGGAAAATATTTTATTTACACCTTGCTTTGCTACAAAAATATGCTGCCGCAATACCCCTAAGTTTTATTGTCAACGTTAACTTTTAAGCCTTTTCGGCAGCCCGTAAAATATCACGTTTAAATGTAATTTTTGGCACGAATACTGCAGATGTGCTCTTCGATATATGGAGTACCATATTCTGGGAAAATATTTTATTTACACCTTGCTTTGCTACAAAAATATGCTACCGCAATACCCCTAAGTTTTATTGTCAACGTTAACTTTTAAGCCTTTTCGGCAGCCCGTAAAATATCACGTTTAATTGTAATTTTTGGCACGAATACTGCAGATTTGCTCTTCGATATATGGAGTACCATACTATGGGAAAATATTTTATTTACACATTGCTTTGCTACAAAAATATGCTGCCGCAATACCCCTAAGTTTGTTTGTACATACGCATCTCCGGAGTACCGGTGACCGTAGATCACTGGTTTGTTTGTAAATACGCAAAACTGTTGTTTCATCTTGTAATTAAAGTTTAAACTTAGCTCAAATACATTTTTTTTTGCCATTTCCAATCACCTAGGTTTCATCTTGTATTTTCGATTTTTTATTGCTTGGATGGGACCCCAGAAACCGGCCAAGGCTTTGTATGGGTCCCCAGGAACCGGCCAAGGCATGGTTGGGTCCCCAGAAACCGGCCAAGCCCATGGTTGGGTCCCCAGAAACCGGCCATGGGTGGGAATTTAGTAAATACGTGAAAAAGTTGTATCATTTTGAAATTATGAGCTCAAAGTTGTGTAAAATACGATTTTTTCCGTTTAGGAATGCTACTACTGATGTTTACAGATGCATGCTATCGTTTTATAGTTTGCGCATATCGTTTTATAGTTTGCAGAAACGTGTAAGAAATCTGTATACATAGCAGGTAATATGCTCCTAAATTCTCGATATAAGTCATGAAGCCTGCTTGCTAGACTAATTAGCAATGTGTCACACTGACAACTGCCTACTCTTTCAATGCAATTATCTCAATAAACACCGGTTAAAAAACATGGACCGATGATGGGATTCAGTAGTTTCTTGACGTTTACCGCTTTAGATGTGCCCGTTCTGATAAATGCTAATAGGTAAGAACATTTTATGAACTCACTAATACGTTTATTTATCGAAATCAACATCCGGAATTCATGATTATTGACACCACAACAGGGTACCCCCTCCAAAAAAAAACACACCCAGCCTACATTACACAGCTACGTTTACAATTGGTTTAAATCGCCCGCTTCGAGATAACTGCGATTGCTCTACATCACTGGCCGGTGACACTTAAGTCTTCATGCTTTACAAGTAATGTGCAAGAGAATGGATTGTTGGTACTGATCAGTCGACGAACAACACAACCGTATTTCCAGTATATAGCATCCTCATAATGAACCAGCACCTTTCCTTTCTCAAGGTTATCTGCGCCTGAAGCATTTCCATGATATTGATACCAACCAAGCCTGCGAAATGACGACGGGAAAATTATCATTGTCAAACATGGCCAGCACATTTGTCAGTTCTATGTGCTGCTCAAGAATATAAGTACAAAGAGGTCCTCCGGAAGTTTTAAAATTACATTCAGACCCTCCTACCGCCTTCTTTGCAAAAAAACTTCGTAATTTATGAAATTGCGATTATGTCCCCCATAAATTCAAAAAAAAATTGCGTTCAGGCCTCCAACCGGCTCTTTTGCAAAAGGACCCTTCAAAAGTTCTGAAAATTTTGAATCAAGCTCATTCCGAAAAAAAAACTAGTGGTTTAAAATAATTACATCTAGATCCAGACTATACCCTTTTGCACAAAAAAAAGTTCCGAAAAATCAACCCCGCGCGTCTAATGACAGCTTATCCAGCAGCAGGTGTTTCCACCGTAGTCACCCTGTGTGCTAAATGTACACGGAAAATTCACCAAATAAACTTTTTTTTTTCTTTTCTAAAATATGATTTCCGGTATCTCTAGTAGTACTACTCTATTTTGGTAACGCTAGAAATGAGAGAAGCCTTAATCCATGGTTGAGTAGTTGAACCTTTCCAAACCGGTAGCTTTACTGAGCTCGTGACATTATGCGTTATTTCATTTCGAGTCTCAAATTTGGAAATTTAATCTTTATTTACTCAACAACAATTCAACAAATTCATAAGAGTACTATTAATGGAACAGAGAGGAGGATATCGATGTCACTTGCATAGTTGCATGCGAGCTCAGCAACCCACAATTTCTAACTTATCAAGCCACCAAAGTAAATCCTAGGCCAAAGCATGTACCGCAGTAGAGTGACTGTTCACTGTTGTCTATAAACTTCTCTAGCTATTTAAAGACAAAATATATGACAAATTCGACAATATATATCATCTTAAAATTGTCTATACTGTAACTTATGATGTAGATATAATCGCATCGTGTTGAAGCCGTTATACATGTCATGATGATTTTGAGATTTGATAAACTTCGTCCGGATGTTTTTATTGCTGAAATCATCTAAATTTAGAACCATCGGATCATTGTCGAGATTCGAGAGTATTGATTACATCCGATCCTATGATTTAATTTAACGGCCCGGTGATATCCAGGTGTGGTATCCAGCGGTCCAAAATTTAAATGTTAACTAAAACAAAAACATTCGGATGATACCTATACACTCCCCAGCGGGCCCACACCAACCCCGTCCCCATCCTTCCTCCCGCCATTTTAATCCACGCTACACGTCTTGCTCCCATACATCCCATTCCCAGCTCGTCGTATACAAAAGGCGGCAAGGCGCATGCCCACACAAGCTGCTCCACCAATCGGATCTCCTCCAATGTCTTCCTCCTCCTTGTCCATGGACGATCCACCGCTCCTTCCCCTCATCCTCGCTGCCGGCGAATAGCGCCTCCTCTCCTTCCTCCCTTACCGGTCGGATACAAACCCGAAAAGCGTAAAGAAACAGTATCCAATCCTCTGTAGACGGCTAGCTTCTTTTATTGGTTCTTAATTTGGAGTACTCAAGATCCGAGAAGGGTTCCAAAGCGATATGTCTGCGGCGGCGGCGGCGGCGGCTGGACAGGAGGTCGCGCCGGCCATCGCCGCTGTGTCGGCGGAGGTGGAGTGGGCGGTGTGCGCGTGCTGCGGGCTGAGGGAGGAGTGCACGCAGGCGTACGTGGCCAGCGTGCGCGCGCGGTACGTAGGGCGGTGGCTCTGCGGACTCTGCGGCGAGGCCGTGGGAGAGGAGCTCGCCGCCGATGGCGAGGGAGGGGGATCGGTACTGGTGGATGTGGAGGCGGCGATCGCGAGGCACGCCGCCTTCTGCCGGGCGCTCGGCTGCCCGTCGCCGGTCGCGGCCGAGCGGCTAATCGCCGCGGTTAGGCGGCTGCTCCGCAGCGAGAGCGGGAAGAAGGCGGCCGTGGTGGTGCTGGAGTTCAAGGAGGCCTGAGCAAATCAAAGATTTGTTCTTTCAGGCGCTAAGCTAACTGTGGTGCTAGGCTCATCTCTTTTTATATTTTAATGCTTTCGTAATGTATATTTAATTTTCAATATCTACATGCAATTTCTCCTACTTTTGAATGTTTTGAAAAACATGGAAAACAACATTCTGCATGAAGGGGGAAAATTACTTGTATGAAGAGAGCTCGAAGATGGAAGAATTCTATTGAATTTTCGGTGTTCATGATGTTTAATCCAGTTTTGACAATTTTTAAATTCTTCGTTTTTATTTTCTTCTCAGGGAAGGGACTAGTCAGGGATCATATTATAAGTTTTTCCATGTTGTTCGGAGAAATCAAATTTACTTTCAGATAGATATGATTGTTGAGACTTTGCAAACTCCCTTTAGTATATATGATAGACAAGCATGCTAGATAGCATTTCAGTACTAGCAGTCTTATTGCCAGCTCTAGTCTCACCTTTTCTGAGTTTTACGTTGCTTGTGTTACACAATTCTGAAGTTACGGGATAATTAATGCAGGATTGTTTGGGCATCCAGAGCCATTAGAAGTACTAGGTAGGTTTACGCGCTACGCCGCGTCGGCTGGAAATACGTACTGAAAAGCGTGACAAAAAATATTAGCCTATACAGTTCTCTGCACATAAGACATATAGAATCCATGTAGAATACAATATCATAGGATGCGTACACAGGGAATAGGTGCAGTTTCTTATTAACATGCAGGTATCTCTATAAAGAGTTTTTTAAATGAGCATGTAGCTCTGTTTAAAAAAAACAATGTATAGATAGTTTCCTGGGCCTTTATGTTGTAGATATATATGGACTATGTGCATAACAATCTGATGTAACACCTAGATCAAGAATATATAAATAACAGGAAATGCAAGGAGGAAGGGAATGAGGTATGGTGGTTAGTACCATCAGAATTCAAGCCCTTTGCAAAACTGCAGTAGACATCGAACCTTCATTTCTATTTATTTCCAAAGCTCCATAACTCAGCTCCTTGATAATTTGGTCTACTTGAGTTTGCTCATGCATTAATATGACTTGACTACATATGGCAAATGAAGCTTTTCACACCAGAGAATCATGAAGAAAATATTCATTTCTGCCTGGCCAGAGGGAGGTGAATGACCGCTAATACTCCTTTCTAGCCAAACAGAATAGCAGGTAACTTAATAGGGTGTTTTGTATTCCTTTCTAGCCAAACATAATAGCACAAGGCATCAGATTGGTTCTAGAGTCACTAAAGCACTATCTACCATTCATTCATGCTTTAATAATTGTGCAACTTTTAAAAGGAAGAGCATAGGAGCACCTCTCCTTAAATAAATGTATGCATCATTGCCTAATCAAAAAATGTACATATACATTTGCAGTATCATTATAACTGATGTAAAAACCAAACACATTTCTGATTAGAAGATAGCGCCGTCAATCACATAAATATATGTGGCACGAACCTGGGCCTAGTGTTCACTTGCTTTCATGTACTTGAGAGAGTATTTCTTGTACAACTCTTTCAGAGGTGTCAAATTGGAGCATCACATGATACAGTTGCTATGGAACACACAATAGAACATAAACAACATTGCGATTTTAGTGATTTTAGAGGGAGAAATTATCACCTAATGTCAGATCCAACAAGAAAAAGCAAAGCACAAATTCTCATGTTACAGTTGCTATGCAACACACAATAGAACATAAACAACATTACGATTTTAGCGATTTTAAATGGAGAAATTATCACCTAATGTCAGATCCAATAAGAAAATGCAAAGCAAAAATTCTCATGATTAGGATTGAAAATTTTCATATTATGGTTTCGCCTTAAGTTTGAAAATGCAATCTAGAATGGCGAAGTCCAAAAGAAGATAAAGGTGCTTGCACGTAAACTACAGTAATTCATTAATACTTCAAACTTACAACATCCCTTTGATTTTGTGAGTTTCTTATATTCGTTTGATGTAGTCAAGACCTCTCTGCAGAAAGCAAAAGACATTGTCATGGTGTCGCTAAATGATAGTTGTTGAAATTTGTATATCTCTATCTGGGTGGTAATACGAAAGTAGCAGGATATTTGCACATAACAAAATTTCAACAGACACGTATGGCAAGAACAGAAGAGTATAATGGTTTAAATAATTTACAATGTGTGCAATATGTGCAAGAACAGAAGAGTCTCAATTTTTTTTTCAGGATGTAGTAGCTGGGAAGAATCAACATGCTGGCAACATGTGCATGACTTTTTTTATTTTCAAATTTTCATAGCTATTAATCGAGTGTTTTGAAGTACCTTGCGTCTATAAACATAACCAACCCAGAGCTTGCAAGAAATAATCTTGACCACCTAAACAGTCTTTTCGGTGTTTTCATGTTCATGATATTTTGTACTGAAAATAAGTAAATATAGTAAGCACCACACTACGAAAGATCAATACGAGTGGTATGCATTAAAAGCAGCCTTTACGATATAATAGAGAGTGTATGCAAGCCTACAATAATACACCAAAGAGGAGCAAGCCCTATCTTTGCTAATTCTCAAAACTGGTATTCCCAGCATATCCTCTGTCATGTACCCTTCTTGCATTGACCTGTAAGGAATAAAGCAAATAAACTCTTCGTATTTTTCAACATAGCAAGAATGATGGGGACGACAGACAATGCAAACAAATAAAAGAGGGGATTCAACCAATCATCTACTGCAGCTCCATTCATCACAAATAAGAACACTTTGATTGATATCTTTTTGCTACTTTAGAGTCCTTCCAGGGTTGTCATGCAAAGACCCACTAAAATTTACTATAGTATCTGATAACTGAGGTGCCGAATTTCTCCTTGCTCACCCTTTTCAAGAGGTAATGTGTCACTTGTGTAGGGAAAACCACTTGTATGCCACCTGACTGTAAAAATCATGTTGCCTTATACTTAACTTGCAGGTTTTCACATAAATAGCTTTTGGACTCCGTGCAAGTAAGCAGACAACAGATTATTATATATTCGATGCAACAGACATGCATATATAATTCAACTATTGGTTTACCTACTCAGTGTTAAGAACATAATCACATTCCATGATCCTAGCCTAGCAAAGTTTGGGAAGAGCCCTTTGTAAAATGCCGTAAATCCCTACATTAAAAGTATTCCTACACATCGAAACAACGGAGTTCCACTTTTCTATTACCAAGAAAAATTTATGTTTAAGTCCACAAAACATCCGTCGTGCACAATCTGTGGCTAAGAAAGGTCTGGGCGCAAAACTAACTACTCCCAATAGCAATAGAATGTTATAGCTGGGAACCACAAGATAATTGTCACTCACAATGACAGCCTCACAACCATCAGGTAGTCAAATTCCAATAGAGGTTGCACAAGTGGGCAATGAATTATATTGGTACAATCTATTCCATCAATAAATGCCAGAATGAAATCTGAACAATGTTATGTTATTCGCAACCATTGTCCAAATGCTTTTGAAAGATCATCATATGTAATTATTGCTCATCTAATTGTGACTCAAGAATCATGAATACGGTATCAGAGTAAAGCATATATAATTCTTTGCAAGGTAGAATTGCATTACATACCAAGTGTTGGACAAAAATAGACATAGGGAGAGAAGAGAAGGCAGGTGGCAACCATTGTCCAAATGCTTTTGAAAGATCATCATATGTATTTACTGCTCATCTAATTGTGACTCAAGAATCATGAATAGGGTATCAGAGTAAAGCATATCTAATTCTTTGCAAGGTAGAATTGCATTACATACCAAGTATTAGACAAAAATAGACATATGGAGAGAAGAGAAGGTGAGCCTACGGGTTCATAGAGACCAATCAGCAGAGGCCGCCATAGATGCAATGGCGGTGGAGACCTGGATGGTGCCCTTCCGTGAGTAGCGGCATGCACATTTCTCCCAAGCGATTGCGGCGGTCTTGAAAGGTGCCATGGCATCTCCAACGGTGACGTTCTTCTGTAGCTATAGCTGCCTCACTCTTGGCCGTGTCGGGCGGAGGCGAGGGCGATATCCCTGGGCAGAGTGCATGAGGAAGGCGATGCCTGACAGAGCGCGAGGAAGCTCGGAGGAGGCAGGCGGTCGACGGAGCGTTCGGGAAAGGGAAGTGAGTGGACATAACAATAGAATGGGGGAAAAGCAATCTTGGTGGGGATGGTAAAGGATGGGGAGGAAAAGGAAGAAGAGGAGGGGGTGGAGGTGAGGAGGGGATGGGATGGGGGAGGGCTCGAAGGCGGAAGGTGAGGCCTTCGGCCATGGCGCTGCTCGCCTGGATGATGGGCTCGCGGTAAGCGAGCGATGCAGGAGAGAGGCGTGTCGGCGGCTAGCGGCAGATGCAGCGCCGTGGAAGGCGAGGGCGATGCCCCGGCGGAGCGAACGATGCGAGGAGAGGGCCGTGCTGGCAGAGCGAGCTGCGTCTGTACGCCATGAAGGCGAAGGGCGATGGTCCGCGAGCGCGAGGAAGCTTGGAGGAGACAGCCGCTCGACGGAGCATTCGGGAAAGGGAAGTGCGTGGAAGGCTCCGGAAGCACGCAACCCACGACGCGCAAAGATCGTTCAGAATGGCCGTCGTTACCGAGGACTCGTCTGCAATTACGGGAAACGTGAGGGCCTCTGTGAAGAAAGGGCCGACGTGGCTAGGCTGGCTGGACGGCAATCCCTTCAGCTATAATAGAGTTAATATATTGCTCACGTCACACGTGTAGAGAACCTTTGCCAAATCATATTTGCATGTAACAGTTTTTTCCCCCTATACCACAGCATCATAGCGCTACTTGCAGGTGTGTGAGCACCAGAGTAAAAAGCAAGAACTTGTATGTAAATTTCACATTGCAAGGAAGTTAAGTTACCGAATACAAGATCGTCCTGAAACTAAGGCAAGTGAAGGAGGACAAAATTATGGTACACTTGGAACTTTCAAGTAATATTTGCTCTTATCTGTTTGCCTGCCAAGGAAAACCATGCCATGTTCCTAACCATTTGTTTAATCAGAATTCAGACAGAGTTACAATTAGCGAAGTCAGCTTTTGTTCAGAAAGAAAATGAACTCCAGAACCATCATCTCTTTTATTACAAAAGGAGAGGAGCAAGCTTGCAAGAGATTGGAGACCACCAAGGAATGATCGCAACTATTTTTAGGAGCGTTTGATGTTGATTCCAGGATTGCTGATTGGCTGGAAGGAGATGCCAATCTTCCACGGTTTGGTAGGGTTGATGGAGCGATGCCGATCTTCATGTGCACCAAAAGGAATATAAAAAACTTCCCCATCTGTTGTATATTGGGGGTCGCGTTGCTCATGATCGAGCTCTCATTCTCACTATGAAAGGAAAAGAACAAAAACATAAGATGTAGTCCCGATACATCCTCTCAATTTTATTGATTGGATTCTTGAGTGTACAAAATCAACCCTCCTGCCCACTTTAAATAGGAGAGGGAGGGAGATAGTCGAATAAATGTTCATATGTGACTAAACTATTCCTATTATAGCACATGGGCCTTATGGGTCTGATTTAGGTAAAGTGCCAACATAATCGGACCATTTGGAAATAAGCTGATATGCAACACTCCTTTGAACACTTTGCCAACATCATGGTCATGCCTCATTAAAAACTCATTCGAAAACCCAGTGGAGAAAAGACAAGAAGAAAAGAGTACATAGCTCACGTTATTGTCATTACACATGTTGCCTCGTTAAAAACCTTCAATTGAGAAAACTCAGCGGGACAAAACTCAGTTAAGAGAAAAAGAGTACAACATTAATCCTTTTGGATTAGATTGTGTCTTTCACAATCTCGATGTTACGATCCCTAAGATCATGACGATCAAGTGGTATATCTTCGCATAAAACTTTAGCGAAGTTTAAGCAACTAAGTTGCTCCCCCCAAACATAGAAGCCATAGGGTATTAAGTCTGAACCTTTTCAGACCTTAATTATGCTAAGACCTATAGTCTATAGCATGAGAATATACATATGATATTCGCTCCCCCCGGAAGACAACAACCAAGGTCTTCATTTTATTCCAATGCCTTATAGCCATCCCTTTGAATAGATATAGGCAACAACCTTGTGAAAATGTCCGTTGGTAATCACAAGATTATTTCTGCCAATTTAAAGCTCACTGTCCTTATAGGAATCGTCAATATACATAATTCATGAGCGATATTCTTTCTCATGTTCACCCCTTTTGCATAACCACTTCTTAATCTTGTGCAATATAAGTATTCATTATCATCCGAGAGGACTAAGGGGTTAAAGTTGCAGTACTTCGGTGGTCAGTATTACTAGATTCTCAATCTAGTCACTTAATCATATGAGGCTCTACCTTTTTGCAACTATCTCTGAGTGGTTCTTCCGATTTCTATTCGATAGACTTACAATGGATAAACCATCTCAGATTATAACCAGTCCATGATTTGGCATAGTGGGCACTATATAATTTGCCAAATTCTAATTGACCACCAATGCAATTAATTCTTTCAAAGAGTATTAGATAATACAACGACCATTCTTTCCAAACCCTTTGGTATGTTAATGCATTGTATATTACCAATAAACAACCATGAATATAAGTATCAAACCAAAATGTAATTCATGAAACACACCAGTGCCTTTATGTGAAATCCATGCACTTATGGTCTTTATCTCTTTTTGAGGATATGCTTAATACCATACAATGGTATGTATAGCATCATATCTCATCAATTGATAATCAGCCAGCATGCAAGATATAAGTATAAAGTCTCATACTCCAATACTTCTTACTTTTTGGGTCTAGGTAATCCACTTCAAGGATTGAATGATCATTGGTGTCTTCAGTACATGAGGTTAATCTCTATCAAGCCTCTTCTGCAATTATTTGCAGGTGCAATGACTGGTAATTAAGTGATGTGTCATGATCCACTCAATCTTTATGTAGATATTCATCTAAATATTTTATTTCCTTTGTGATTCTCCTAACATCAATGTCAGGCTTGTATGGATGTTATCCAATGGCTCCATCAATGAACCCACTAGGACACATATCATCCAACGATTTGCCTTTCTTTATCCTTATATCACTAAGGACTTAGAGCTCTACCGATGCTCTTATTCATTACATTAATTTAGGTATTTACTGCCAGAGATATAATGTAGCAGAATGTTATCCCATTCACAATGGGAGAAATATCAAGTCACTTTTCATTACTTGCAAACCATCGTTTTACACCACCTTATAATGACCCATCATATGCGAATTCACAAATTCGATTTTAGCGATATCAGTTTGACCTCTATTGCTTTTATTTGACCCTCCATTTGTGAGTACTCTACAGTAGAACTCCACTATAGTCATAACCAATTATACAGGTATGATTTTCAACAATATTTCTATTGTTTTTCTATATCCATCTTTTACATGAATATCTCAATATTAACTAATTAATCTTTCATTATTTCCCAAATGATAAGATTTTTATTTGTTCTTCAATCTAAGCCTTACATTATGCATGTCCATCAAGGCTCGGATACTCATCCTCATGATGAATCTTTGGGTGAGCTCTCTCAACTAATAGGCAAATACTATCATAGGAGTTTTGCATAATGATCTATCAATCACATGACTTTATGTTACCAGATAGTAGATCCATAGGCATCCCATAGATCCTTAGATCTTGAATCCGCAAGGGTCCCCAGATTCTTTTAACATCATAAGTCCTTTTTATATAAGTGTGTATACAACTATCCAGGGATGTCTCCACCTCATGGATAACTCATTTATCTAGCAGACTCCTCATGGAAGTATCTTTTAAATTTTTGGTTCAGCTTGACTAGTGCGTTGGTCCTTGGTCATAGACTTTGCTCATGGCAACCAAATTTGACGATATTTTCATCTCATGAAAACATCATGGCAATCCAAACATGGGATTATTTCTCTCCCTAATGCCGGTATGATATCTCCCCTATCATGGCCTTTGGATATTTCATACCCATCACATATGTACAACACATAGTTGATATCTATGATATTAAGCTTATGTTAGTGATTTATATGGGAAACTAGGTCAATAAGCAAGGTGCACGCTACGCGCAAGAACAAAAAACGAACTTGAATTGGTCATACAAAAATTTTGGAGGAGGTTGCAAATTTTCGGAGAAAAATGGACCGAGATGTATTTTCCAAATTTCCGGAGGGTCTTTTGGAGTGCCATTTTTTAGTGAGAAAAGTTATTTCTGGGGAAAAATGGAACGAGATGAAAAAATGGACTAAGACATATTTTTCAAATTTTTGAAGGGGCTTTTCGCTTTTTTTGGCCAAAAAATAGAGTGAGATGTATTTTCTAAATTTTTGGAGGGTCTTTCGGAGTGACATTTTTTAATAAAAAAAAAGTTTTTAGCGAAAAAATGGACCGGAACGGAAAAATGCACCAAGACGCAAAATGGACCGAGATGTATTTTCTAAATTTTCAAAGGGTCTTTCGGAGTGCCATTTTTTAATGGAAAAAGTTTTTTTGGGGAAGAATGAAATGGGACGAAAAAATGGACTAAGACGTATTTTTCAAATTTTCGGAGGGTCTTTTCATTTTTTTCGGCGAAAAATGGACCGAGATATAATTACAAATTTTTGGAGGGTCTTTCGGAGTGACATTTTTTAATAAAAAAAGTTTTTTTGCGAAAAAATGGACTGAGATGAAAAAATGTACCAAGACGCATTTTTCAAACTTTCAGAGGGTCTTTTCGCTTTTTTTTTTGGGAATGGACCAAGACATACTTCCAAAAACTTTGGAGGGTCTCTTCGCATTTTTTTGGAGAAAAAATAGACCGAGCTGTATTTTTAAAATTTTTGGAGGGTCTTTTGGAGTGCCATTTTTTAATTAGAAAAGTTTTTTGGGGGGGAAATGGAACTGGGGACAAAAAAATGCACCAAGACGCATATTTTCAAGTTTTTGGAGGGTTTTTTTGCGATTTTTTAGAGGATTTTTTCGTTAAGAAGAGCCTCCTAAAAAACAGGAATTATATGCAATTTCTAAAATTTGGAAAGGTTCTTGGGCAAAAAAACCAGCCATGCGGCGGCCTGCATGGGGGCGACACACATCGAACGTGTGGCGGCTGGCGCGAGGCCGCCACGCGTCGCGTAGAAAAAACTCGCACCACGCGCACCCACGTGACTCGAACCCACGCCGGCTGAACGAGAAGTAACAATGCTACCGTTGCGTCATGAGGCCCGCTTAGGCAAGCGGAGACAGGGCGATTTTATTTTATGCTATCTTCGGCGTGGGGCAACGTGGGGCAATCTCGACCGTTGGAAGGCGCGATCGAACGGCCGGCGTGGGCGCGTCGACTTGGCGCGGGGGAGGCTAGGAAACCTCCCAAGTTTGTTTTATGCTATCTTCGGTGTGAGGGCAACGTGGAGCAATCTCGGTCGTTGGAAGGCGCGATCGAACGGCCGGTGCGGCAGGTGATGGGCAGTTGATAAAGCAAAGTAAGGAGGTGGTGTCAGTGCAGTATGGAGCTGGGCCTCGACTGCTACTAAGGCGGCACCGACCGAGAGGATAAGCGGCAAGGGAGAACGGTGGATGCTTCAGTCAGCCGTGCGAGAGAAGAAAAAGGGAGGAAAAGAGAAGAGAGGGGACCGACATGTGGGACCAGGTCCCACTAGCAGTGAGGGAGAGGATATGAGGGCAATAGTGTGGGACCTGACAGGTGGGGTCACAGGCGAGGCTAGGCCCATGTTAGTCTCAGGAAATTAATTGATTTCCCTCTTTTTCTCAGATTTTAACACTTTTATGTTTTCAAGATGCAAATTTTATTTCTTAATAGTTTTTAGGATGTTACATTCTTGTCTCTTCTTCTATGAATTTTGTTAGTTCCTTCTCGTCCTTGGATGTACGTAGTTAATGTGTGACAAAAATGTCCCTGTGCTTTCGAATGGTTGGAGAGGCCCTAGATTCGAGAAGCCTGGGGGAAGTAGTCTCAATTTCCTGACGCTCTTCGTTGTTTTATCTGCACAATCTAAGCTGCTAAGAATTAGTAGCACGTTGAAGTTGAAGGCAGCAGCTAATGCCATGGCAAGAAGAGGCAGTAGGACCGTAGGAGTAGATCACAAGTATCTGGGTTGCAAACCTGCAACTAATTCGAGTTTGAGTGAATTAGGATAAACACCTGAATACAAGTTCTGGTGTTGGCATCATTGAGATGTTGAAGTATTTGATCAGGACACGTCCTTGTCTCTTCCATACATCGCTGTTGGACATGACTGAAGAACCCTGTTTGATTTCCTTCATGTAATTCGGGGTTATCCCTTTGTTTCAAAAAGAAAAGAAAAGAAAAGAACAGGAGATGACCGGCACGAGACGTTACTTGATTATTGGGTGGGTTAAGATGATAGTAAAATCCTTTATGTCACATTGTCGTGTTACATTTTAACAGCTGTGCTTGCTCGAACTATTGACAATATATTTTCCTTAAGTGTTTGACTGACTGAAGAGCCGCAACGTATGTACCATGCACCAATTTCGACACGCCGATTGTTTCGTGAGCACCATGAATTTAACGTAACATCCTCGGGGGGTGGGGGCAAATTTTTTTACAGTTTCCTTTCTAACTAAAATTTAATCTGAGATTTCATAAAACAAAAATAATTTAATATGATTAAGTCCAAAGTTAACAGTAGTCAAAATTGTTTTATTTAGGTTTTTTATGCTTGGAAGTATTTTTTTAATTTTTCTGAAAAACTTTTCAAGTACATTTGCTATTTTGTTTGTGCTTTTTTGATTTTTTTTTTGTATTTTTAAAACATAGAAAAACCAAATAAAAATACTTGAAGTTCTTTGAGCCGAATCCCTTACTCGGACCATTTCCCCTCTCTCCCTCAACCGCACGACATCCACCATTTTCTCTCACGCAACCCAACCGGCCCAAGTCGATAGCCAGTCTGCCTGTCTCATCGTCACACCCACATGGTGTCGCTGAATGATGGCTCGTGTGTCAATTACTGTCTTTATGTCTGAGACAAACTCTTTGCCACGATGTGTCCACCGCATACTCCATCGTCACCCCTAGCTCATCCGTGTTAAATATCTATAATTTCCTCACCCAAAAATGGGGAAAAGTTTTTCATGCATGCATGTCCCATCAATGCTTACGTGCGAGCTCCTTCCTACCTGCGCCACATTGACCGTACATTAACATTTCTAGCTACAGGCACCAAGGCCAAGCTTATAGTAGCCACATATCCATACCAAGATGCAACGAACACCATAGGATTTATCTAGTAAATTTTTGTTTATTTAGTTCGTATTATTAAGTGGTGTATCTTTTCTCGCAAAATAAAAATGCTTGAAGTTCTTTGGCTGAATCCCTTGACTCAGACCATTTCCTTTCTCCCTCGGTATAACTCATATTACCCGTCATTTTCTCCCACAAAACCCAACCGACCCAAGTCGATAGCCAGCATGTTTGTCTCATCACCGCAGTCGTGTCGCTGACTGATGGCTCGCGTGTCAATTGCCGCCTTTATATTTGAGTTCAACTTATTGCCACACTATGTCCACCGTGAACTCCGTCTCCACCCCTGGCTCATCCTTGTTAAATATCTATAATTTCCTCACCCAAAATGAGGAAAAGTTTTTCATGCATGTCCCATCAATGCTTACGTGCAGGCTCCTTCCTACCTGCACCACATTGACCGTACGTTAATATTTCTAGCTACAGCCTACAGGCACCAAGGCCAAGCTTCTAGAAGCCACATCCATACCAAGATGCAACGTTACGAACACCACAGGATTTATCTAGTAACTTTTTTGTTTATTTAGTTCGCATTATTAGGTGGTGTATCTTTCCTCGCAAAATAAAAATTAAAGTAGCATATCTTGTGATCGTTTTTGTACGCTAGCATTAGCACCTAACCCCGGGCCCTTGAAAGAAAAAAAAAGCAATAATCTTTCTGCCTATTTGAGGAGTTCCTTTCTTAGCCGCCAGGCTCATCTTTGTGTTTGATGACATAGAGGAAGGTTCTGAAATTTGGTGCTCTGTCCTGTGCCTGAGTTCGACAACGATCCACATGGCAATGTTTTAGTGGCTAGCTAGATCATAAGGCTTCTTTCTTCTAGATAATGTGATGTGGCCGAATAGCTAAAAAAGTACTACATGTGTATCTTGATGCACAAGGTTGAAAAATGCAAAGACGCCGAGCAACTGAAAAGAGGGGAAAAGATCGTTTTGGGTATTTGGAAAATTAGATGCATCTCCTTATATTAATTGGTCCTATGTATGACCCTTCAAAAAATTTGGCCCTATTTGTGTTGGAGTTTGTCTGATATCTTTTCAGTAGCCGTGTCACGTATTCAAATATCTAGTCAATCCATTGGTATGCCAACTTCATTACGGTGTTGGTAGAGGGTAAATCCATATAATAAGAAAAAATGTGGGATAATTTATATTATACCACTCCGAGGATGGCCAACCACTAGAGTATCACTCGAATGATTTTTTTTTTTTTTCCTTTGGAGAATACTACTCCATAGACTTTTGGATTCGCACAATGCCATTATTTCAATGCATTTCTTTTGCATTTTCATGATTTTTCATTTTTTTTTTTCCAAACCATGAGAAGTTACCTAATTGCCTTTAGGTGCACAATGATCCGGCTTAACCGACCACATCCTCATCATGGCTTCTGGCTTCTCTTCATCGTGCTAACTCGATCGGCAACTTATACCTGCCCCAGAAAGAATTAACAAGCACCAAACAAAAGCATATGCTCTCAGAATAGAAGAAAAGAGGAGCTACCTTCACCTTTTGGACTACTAAAGTACGAAATGATGCAAGCTGGTATCACGCTGAAAATAATTTTGGAAGAAGCAAACATGATAGTACTGCAGCATGATATATCCAGGATACCTCAAACCCAACAGAACTTCATTACATTAATCCAAGAAAAATGGTGTGGTGCACCTATGGGCAAATAGGTAATTAACTTCCAATTGCTGGGAAAACGAAACATCAGAAAAATGCAAAAAGGCATTGAAATGGGATTATGTGAATATAATAAAAGTTTTTGAAGTGATATTCTCTAAAGAAAAATCTTTAGAGTAGTATTCCAGTGGTTGACAATGTTCGGAATGGTATAGTACCAGTTATATATATATATATATATATATATATATATATATATATATATATATATATATATATATATATATATATATATGAAGTAACACTGGGGAAAAAAATGCTAATGGTTCCAATTGCTAGAAGTTGAGAAAACAAAGGAGCACCTTACTCTCGTCTTGGCCTTGTGTGTTTTTTAAGGGAGGAGGTTGCATGGGGCTGTTCAAACATTTATAAACTACGATTTGTACTGTCGAGTTAAAGAAACTAGTTATATGTCCGTGCGTTGCTACGAAAAACAAAATTGATAACGAAAAATAAAAATAAAAAAAATACTATTTCATAAGATCAAACATCTATCTTTAACGCTTCGTTTCTTGCAAAAGCTGGCTAATTAAAGCAACGCTTCGTTTCTTGCGTAGGGCAATTAAGCAAGGCAATTAAGTATGGCAATTAAACAGGGCAATTAATGTGACGTGGGAAGAAACTCTCACTTTATATAGTAGAGATTGAGATGGGATCCACCAAATGGTGGGTTAATTGGGGAGATCCATGATCGGCACAGCAGAGTTCAGATTTTCTTTTTCAGTTTTCTAATTAAGATCTCGTTTTTGGTACGTCCGGAATAACTTCAATCTTAGCCCAATCTATATGTATATGAACACGAGACGTCGGAGCAAGATCGTACAGCATGTGATGGTTCGTAATTTCGTATGCCTTGGCCCTTTAGCATGTCATATATACCTCGCTGGTAGCTTGCATTGAAGATATATATGCCTTGGCCCAAGCTAGCATCCATTGTTTTACTTTGATATATTATATGTGCGCACATTTTCGTCAATGGTCGGCATGCTGAATAGTACTATATAGCAAGGTCTCCGAATTAAGCGAATTAACCATGCATGCATGCATGTTCTCGATCTCTAAAGAAAAGCAAAGTAATCATGTTTAACAACACAACCAACAAAGGAAATTAGGAAACGCAAAGGAGGAGAAAATTACTGCACGTTTTGGAATCCAATCCGAGCGGTGCAGCCGCTCCGGGCCCCTTGACCCTGGGCCCCACCTAGCTACATACATTAGTAGAATATTTTAGCTGTTTACATGTTTAGCATTTTTGCTGATTGGATGGCCCATCAGATCAGCCCATGGAGTAGTCCGTTTGCATATTTAACATTTTGGCTGATGTTTAGCGTGGCCTGAAGCTGGGAAGCCAGACAGAAGGGCCTCCATTTTAAATCTCGTTTCGGGCTCCTAAAATCTCAGGACCGCCGCTGATCCGTTTTCCCCTCTTGTCGGTCCAATTTGAAGCGAACCCAAAAGTACCAAAAGTATGTGTACTAAATACCATCATAGCCGAAAAAAGCTTTGTAGCATCACCATCTCTGGCCTGCTTCCATGCGAACCGTCCGGTCCTAATCCGACGCACGAGGAGGCGTTGTGAGAGCGCCAGACAAAACGGCATGCTCGCTCGGCGTTCTAACCGACGGCTCGGCCGCCGGCCGAAGGCGCAAAAACCCCGTTATCCCCATGCAATTTCCCGTGTCAAGGATCCGCCAAGTCAAAAGCCTCTCCACACGCCCTCCATCCATCCAACTTACTCTCGCTAAATTTATAAGATGTATTTTTTCTTAGCATATAAAACAAAATTATATTAAAAATGAATATACTATCCCTAATTATTATATCTAATCATTAAATGCAATATATGTATGGTAAAAATATATATTAAAATTAGATATGTATTAGGGATATAAATTAAGATAGCATCACTAATTAATGTTGTATTTTAATATAAAATAGGTTATATGTTTATAGATAAGAGCATTAAAATTATGCGTATTATGAATTTGGACAGAGGAAGTAAGTTATAATTGTAACTCAAACACCAGACCAAACCCCGCCGTTAATTAACACTACTTAATTAACGGCAACTACTCCCGTCATCACAGATTAAGTAATTAACCCAACCCACAAGCAAGAAGCATCAACTCCGGCACCACGCCACCACCCATATATATAGACTTTGATCCGGCCAAAGCATCTGGTAACCCAGACACACGCGCACAGGCGGACGCGGACGCGGACGAGCGCGCGCATGGCGAGGCCGGCGTGGAGCTCGCTGTTCGGGTGCTTCAGCTCGCACGGCGACTCGGCAGCCGGCAGCGGCGGCAGGAAGAGCAAGAAAGGCGGCGGCAAGAAGAAGAAGAAGGTGGCGGCAGCGGGGAGCAACAAGCCGAGGCAGCAGCGGTCGCTGCAGAGCCGGCTGTCGTTCTCGGACCTGAGCGGGTCGGCGCTGGGGGGGATGGTGTCGCCGGAGGACCTGTCGCTGTCGCTGGCCGGGTCGAACCTGCACGCCTTCAATATCGCCGAGCTGCGCGCCATCACCAGGGACTTCTCCATTACCAACTTCATCGGCGAGGGCGGCTTCGGCCCCGTCTACAAGGGCTATGTCGACGAGAAGGTCAAGCCCGGCCTGCGCGCGCAGTCCGTCGCCGTCAAGCTGCTCGACCTCGAGGGCACGCAGGGCCACAACGAGTGGCTGGTATGTGATCGATTACCTAGAATATATACGTAATTATTACATTATTACTTGCACCTGTATTTATATACATAATTATTACATTATTATTTACGGGCCTTGACCCTGTAATTGTGCTTGATAAATTAATTAGTACATCACCCACACTACGTGAGAAATTTACTGAATTTAATTAATTTGTACTTGATGCACCCATGGGTTTGACAGCACTTCGGGGCTGTTTGGTTGCCTGCATGTCCAGAGATGTGCATCTACAGATACAGAATCTTGTTATTTTTTCGAGTTTGGTTGCTTGCATCTAGTTTTGAGCCTGGCTCTCTGGATGCAAGGTTTTCCATGCAGCCTGGCTCTGGAGATACGTAGAAAATAGGCATATCTCTAGATGCAGCGCATGGTAGCATCGTGTTGTGCGCAAGGGGCCACTGTCAGTCACAATAGCAAACCATGCATGTGGTGCCACATGGGTATGTAAATTTCCTTTTTTTTGTTTATATCTTTTGATTAGCATCTCTGATTACCGAACCGATTTCACAAATGTGTTCCTGACATTTTTTCGAACAAAACTAGACCACACTTGCTATATAAATTTCAAAATACCTGCCTACTAAACACTCAACTAAACACCGTCTCTGCATCTGTACATCCCGTATCCCATCAGCCTGGCTGAGTCGAACGGACCAGGCTCGCGAGAGAAGGCAATCAAACAGGAAACAGCCCCTCGGTTGATGAGACTAGCTTGTTCAAAGTTAGTTGAGCTGTTCTGAAATTCTGAGTTCTGATGATAAGGTTTGAGTTAGTTAGGAATTTTTGTCATGATGTATATAGGATTATAGGCCTTGAAATCAAATTGAATGATAGATATGCCTGCTATTGTCAAATTCAGGAAGGTGCGTATCCACCGTAACATTATTAATTTGACGACCTTCCTATACGGTGCTTAGAAAATATATGCGTGTACGTATTTTTAAGAACGAAATGTAATTGGTATAAAAAATAATAAATGTAATTAAGAAAATCAAAATGTTAAAACAAATAATGTTTCCTGATAAAATTGCAGTGTATATCAACTTTTGTCTCTTACTCTTTTTTAGTATAGCTAACTTTTGTAGGGGTTTTAGTATAGTTAGTTAGTAGCAATATTGTACTAGCTATAATGTTGTGCTTACTTGTGCCATTTGTTTTTTTGTTCTATCATTATTTCTTAATATCCAAACCACTAGTTTTTTCTAAGAAGTGTAGAATTAGCTTCCTTGGTTGACTTGTTCCTCCACCTACTGAACTAATCTCGAGAAAGCTTTAGCGTGCTTGACAACATGGGAGATGGGACAATTCGATGGAACAGTGTTGCTTCTTTAGCTATGCTTCCTTAATTAGTTTATTTGCCTCAGTTAAAAGCAAACTAATGAAAAGTATTTACATTTGACAAACATGTACATGCATGCCACCACGATGCAGTCCGAAGTCATTTTTCTCGGGCAATTGAGGCATCCTCACCTCGTCAAATTGATCGGCTACTGCTACGAGGATGAGCACAGGCTTCTTGTCTACGAGTTCATGACGAGGGGCAGCCTGGAGAAACATCTCTTCAGAAGTAAGCACGGCAAAACTGCTATACTTCTTCGGTTACTTACTACTCTCTCCGGTCATAAATAGTTATCATTTTAATTATAGGTGTAGTCAAACTTTAACTATTAATATCTTTTTAAATATTTAAATTATGTGTAGATTTAATTGTCTCGGAAATTTTTTCATAATACTATAACCTTAATAAGTTTTATAAATATATTATAATAAAAATTTATGGTCAAAACTATATTTTAGAGACAATATTGATATCTAAAACACAACAATTTGTGATCGAAAAGAGGTATTCCCGAGCACCGTAGCAGGGTGTCAATCTTGCGGGTAGGGATCCGGTGCAGTTCTTGTGGGGACTGCAACTTAAGCAGTCCCCACAAGCATGAACCGTCTGATCGAAGTATCGGACGGTCCGAATCGGCTCAAAAATCAGATGGATAGTGTTGCTATAGTGTTATGAACAGTGTTTCCGTCCAGTAAAATAATCTGTACAATACTTTTAGCTGATTTAAACCGTTCATTTCCAATCGGACGGGCCCACGGAGACTGTTTAAGTTGCAGTCCCCACAAGACTGCACCGGATTCCTTTTCCAATCTTGCAGGCCCAAGAAAGAGATATTCCCAAAACATTTTTTTCGGCCTCCTTTTCCTCGCTGCATCATTAAGCCAGAAATATTCGAATCTCGAAGATGTCCAGATCAATTAATCGGACTGGACGCCGCGGTTTTACCAACTTGCTCGCATAAACTTTTCGGCAAAATCGATCGGTACCTAGCCAAATCGATAGGTGGACTAGCTTTCCTTGCTCTACACGCTTCAATTAATTTCTCCCGTTTTTCCTGATGGTTCAAACTGCGTTTTAGACTTCTTGTTGTGACGTCCATTTTAGTGTTACATCATCATCTCTCACTCTCCATCTCTTGGTACGTACACGTGGAGTCGTTTTCTCTTAACCACTTTGATATAATTCAGACCATCTTCTTTTGTTTCTTCTTCTTATCTCTCCGATGGACAGTAGGAGGAGACACTGCAGATTTTATTCTTAATAAGGGTACAATCAACGTAAATACAGACGGATATCGTTTATTCCATATTCTATTTCGTATCTTTTCCTTGAGACGAATATATATATAGATAGCCATTTCTTTGTGCCGTATTTGTTCTACAAACATTCTGCCGGTAGGTCGGACGAAAAGTATACCCTTCTTTAATTACACCCCTTAATTAGTGGTAGAGGTAAGTTGACACCTCCACCACTTGCTCTCTCCAGCTGCTTCACTTTAATCTTTGTGGAAAGTGTTAAGTCACCCTCCAATATGTGATTTGGGTCAATCCCTACTTGCTCTCGTAAGTCAAAAGTTGTGAATTGTGTTATCACAATGCACGATTCATCCCGATCATTATGTGTAAAAGGACATAAAACAAGATACTCGTGCTTTATTAATGAGAACAACAGGGTAACCCTAAAAATTGAGAGAACACGTGTGGGTAAAGTACGCCAGCTACTATTGTTTGCAAACTAGTATTGGTAGCACTTCTAGATATAAGTTATTCACTCTCCGTTTCTTTTATACTAGTTAATTAGCTGCAGTTATTCATTCGTTCTAGAAAAGAAGATAAATCTTGGAAAACGGAAATGGGCATATTCCAAACATTAATTTGTCATCGAGAAGAAATCATCAGTTTTTTTACAGCTAATTTATGGTACACTAAATTTAATACGAACCGTGCATTCTTTTCTATCCAATGAATCAGATTAACTAGTATATATATATATATATATATATATATATATATATATATATATATATATATATATATATATAATTCAATAGGTAGTAGAGCAGTAGAAATACATTTAACAAATCAATAACTAGAAATAATTTTTACTACTCACCGTATACTTGGTATAATGTACTGTAAAATTTCTGTCTTTTTTTGTTTTTACCATAATGGACATGCAGCTGCACCCTTCTTTGGTTACCTCTTCTGATTATTGAATCCTGCACAATATATTGTGTAGAATACGCTGCGTCGTTGCCATGGTCAACACGGTTGAAGATCGCCATTGGTGCCGCCAAAGGGTTGGCCTTCCTCCACGAAGCCGAGAAGCCGGTCATCTACCGGGACTTCAAGACCTCCAACATCTTGCTAAACTCGGTACGTACGTACGTCATGACCGTGATGTTGTTAATAATTCACCTATATCTGCTGCGATTTCACTGATTTGGTTTGATCAAGTGATTCCTCAGAAATTAAATATGCATGGTTGGCTGCTTATTCGCAGTATGCAGCTGCTGAAATTGTCCTGTTGCCAAAATGCTAACTACTGAACAACAAATTAATCTTCATAGACGGAGTCAGGCTTCGGTTTCAATTATTGTAACGCTTCCGTATTGGCTTGTCGTATGTGCGTAGTGTGCCACCAAAAGAAGGCGACGTCCGCGACGTTTTTCTTTTTCAGCAAAAAGAGAGAGCAAATAAATAAACTAATAAAACATGGATGGAGTGATACATCGGTTTTATGCGTCTAATCAACAGAGTTGTTGGAGTGCAGTTGAAGTTGGAGACATTTGCTGGCCTGGTTCAGTCTTCAGTCCTAGCTAGCAACTCTCCATCTCTCTGTCGACTCAATCCAGGAAAACGCAACAGGATATACAGCTCTGTGAAAACTATTTTATCTTTTTTTTTTCCTTTCTGAATTATTCGTAGGGTTACAAAGCAAAATTATCAGATTTTGGGCTCGCGAAAGACGGACCAGAAGAAGACGAGACGCACGTCTCGACGCGAGTCATGGGCACGCAGGGCTACGCTGCGCCAGAGTACATCATGACTGGTACGTAGCACGGTAAAACGCCATTGACGCCCTAGATCAGATGAATACTCCACTCAGATTGCCTGATTCAAATCACCGGGAATATATTTTGGCTTCTTCCCAATGCTTCCAGGGCACTTAACGGCGAAGAGCGACGTGTACGGCTTTGGCGTCGTGCTGCTGGAGCTGCTGTCGGGGCGGGAGTCGGTGGACAAGAACCGGCCGCCGCGGGAGCAGAACCTGGTGGAGTGGGCGCGGCCGTACCTGAACGACTCCCGGCGGCTGGACCGCGTCATGGACCCCAACCTCGACGGGCAGTACCCTGGCAGGGCCGCGCAGACGGCCGCCGCGCTGGCGTACCAGTGCGTCAGCCTCAACCCAAAGTCCCGCCCGCACATGTCCGCCGTCGTCGACGCCCTGGAGCCGCTCCTCGCGCTCGACGACGGCATCGTCGGGCCCTTCGTGTACGTCGCGCCTCCCGAAAACGGCGGCAGCGACAGCAGGGAAGGCTCCAGGAGGCGAGCGGGTCGGAGGAGCTCCGAAGGCGCGGCAGAGCCAGCAGCAGCCGCTGTGCAGCGAGAGTGATGATTCATACCGACTGGGATACCGATCAAACGATTAACGGCGGGTAAATTCGATTTCGCAAGTTGCCTAGCCGGCGAAATGTTTATGGAATCAGGGTTGCCTTTGACACGAAAAGAGGAAGAGGATTGAAGAATTGGGGCGTGTAAATAGGAGCATCTCATACTTCATGAGCATGCACTTCAGTTTGCTTGTACTTTGCTTTCTTCAGAGTTTGAGGAAATAGGTTGCCTTTCGAACTCGCAAAAAAAAAAAAAACAGAGAGAAGAGTATAAAAATAGATATGCTAGTGTTTCTGTATATGTACCATGCAATCCAGGTTTTCAAATCTGCACTGATTGGCAGAGAACTGGACATAATTTGTAAGAGGTAATGTATGGTTTGTCACATGGAATTGAAAGCTTTTTTTAGGAGATCTTCACACAACAGTTGGAAATTTGGAACAGACGGGGGCAGGGAAGGCCGGGAGGAGATTTGGGGGCTGTTTGGTTTGTGTCTATTTGTTGTCAATGCTTGTCATGCCAAATTTTGGTAGTGTTGACCAAATTTGGCAAGCATTTGGTTTGCAACCAAATTTTGGCTAGATTCTTTTCTCCATTGGCTAGCCAAATTTTTCTAGTTCATTTTCTAGCCAATGGTTGGCCAAACTTTGGTCACCAATTTGGGCATCAAATTTTGGCAAGGCTTGGCTTGGCAAATTTAGCATTAAACCAAACAGCCCTTTGGTCCGAATTTGACTCGGGCTACGTGAGGAGACCAGGAGAGGCACGCACTGGGCCGATGTGTGGCATGGCGACTTCAAAATGCTGTTCACGTGGACCGAAACTTTGGTCCGGCGTTACTCACGACAGACCAAATAATTGGTCCGGTGTACACGTTAAAGTCTCGGTTACATGCCAATTTGGTCCGGTACAAAATCATTCAAAGGCATGTTCACGACAGACTAAAGAAAAAATGGTCCGACGCAAACATCAAACCCTCTGTCTCTTGGAAATTCAGACCGACACAAGACACGTTCACGACAGACCGAAGAAAACGGTCCGGCGTCAACAGCAAAAACTCTGTTTCTTCAAAACACTTAACTAAAGCTTGTCGCAAGTATACCAAAGGATCAAATGAGACACCACATGCACAAGCACCACACATGCCAGAGCACAAACACTTTGCCATGCCAAAGGGAGTGTATAGGCATCAACCGGATGTTTTTGTTCTAAAAATCATCCAAACTTTGGACCGTACGATCAAAACACACATCCGTAGGATCAACCCACCTCTAATTCAGGGGGTGTGTGCATCGATCTGAAAGCAAATCCAATGGTCCAGAATTTGGATGATGGTTACTAAGAAAACATCCGGATGAAACTTATCAAAACCCATGCCAAATGCATCATTAAGCCAATTTTTTCGCACATGATTTCACAGTTTCGGATACCACGTGGGATTCTTAAAAAATTGGATTATTTTAGAGCTAGATTCTTCTGGCAGAATGATAATTATAAGAAAAAATATAGGCTTGCTAAGTGGAATATTATTTGTCAACCTAAAAATCAAGGCTGTCTGGGCATTCATGATCTTAATGTGAAAAATATTTGCTTGCTTTACAAATGGTTTTCAAACTTTTAAATGAGAAAGGTGTTTGGCAACAAATTTTTTTCAGAAAGTATTTGGGGAGTAAAACCTTATCTCAAGTGGAAGTGAAACCAAGGGATTCTAATTTTTGGGCAGGATTAATAAAGGTCAAACACTATTTTTTTGATTTGGGTCTTTCATTCTTCGGGATGGATCTCAAATTCGCTTTTAGCAAGATACTTGGCTTGGCAACAACCCACTTAGTATACAATATCCTCGACTTTATAACATGGTACGAAAAAACATACCACGGTGGTTGAAGTAATGAGTTTTGAATCTTTTAATGTTTCTTTCCGTAGAACCATTACGGGACCTAGTTTACTTGATTTTCAAGAGCTTATTACAAGAATTGTTGATATAAGTTTCTCTCCGGATCATGATACTTTTCAATGGAACCTTCATCAAAATGGATAATTTTCTGTTCAATCGATGTATGCAGCTTTAATGCATCGAAATACTTCTTTTTTAAATAGACAACTCTGGCAGATTAAAATACCTTGAAAAATCAAAATATTTCTTTGGTACTTACGTCCTGGGGTAATTTTGACAAAGGATAACTTCAGTATAAGAAATTGGACTGGCAATAAACAATGTTGTTTTTGTAACAATGAAGAAACTATACAACATCTTTTTTTGGATTGTCAGTTTGCTCATTTTGCATGGTATGTTATACAAGCGGTTTCTAATTTGTCACCTCCTCACAGTATAGCCCATATGTTTGGATCTTAGCTAGTGGGGTTGAGAAAGGAAGTGAAAAATCAATGTCTAATTAGGGTTGCCGCACTTTGTTGGGCCATTTGGTTATGTCGAAATGACATTGTTTTTAGTAAAAAAAAACATGTGTTTAATCCATTGCATGTTATCTATTCATGTATCGGTTGGTTATGTTCTTGGTCCTTGTTGCAACGGCAGGAAGCTCGAGAGTTGTTATCGGTAGCATGCAAATCTATACAACTCGTGATCTAGGAAATTTTCATCGGACATGGATGGAGGTTTAACACAAGGTTGTGTGCAAGTCGAGAGTTTCTGCTTCCAATTACTTTCTACTTGTCATTGTTGTGTGTACAGTCTATGTGTTTTTTGGAGTGTCTTCTCGTAAATTTTTTGGTGTGAACTTTGTAATAACGGTTAGTTGTGTGTATCTTTTGATGCAGAAACCGGAAGATTAATAAAATTCTTCTATTATCTAAAAAATACATGTGCCCGCTGGCATTGATGCTCTTCACTAGCGGCAGCTGAAAATAGAGATTATGTGATTTTGTTTGATTAATTCTGATATAATCTAGTTTAAAAGCTTAGGAAGATTCTCTAATAGCATCCCCATGGTTATGGTTTCTTAAATACATTTTGGATTCATCAAAGAGAGCGCCAGATTTTTTTTATTAATTTTGAGAATTTATACTATATTTTTTCCTTAGTAGCTCTAATGACATCCTATATCTAACTCTTTAAAGATTGCCGGCCACTCATCTCAGGCCTCGCACCTTTTTTCACGAGAGAGCGCCCCCACAAAATCAAAAATTACGGGAAGGCTCTTTCATCCGCACTTTTGTAAATAAAATCTTGTGATTTCATAAATTCATATTCGGGTCTAGATCAAGCCTTTTCGCAAACATATCCTCGCATTTAAGGGAAATTGCGGTTGAACCTGGCCAGGTCCTTTTGCAAACAAGACCCTGTGGTTCCACAAATTCGCACCCTAGTCTGGACTGAGCCTTTTTGAAAAAAAAACCCTCATAGTTTCGTAATATTGTGTTAATGTTGTTATTACGCCGTCCGAACACTCTATTAAAATTCACTCGGCGCAACGGAGCGCGCAAATCTACCTAGTGGTTATGATTTGTTAACCATGAGTAGGGTCCGTAGAATTGAGGATCGGATGTTTTAATTTCTTTTAGAATTTTCAGCATTTTCTTTTTCTTAGTAGCTGTAAACCACCCGATGTTTCTTTTTTCAGTAGAATTTATGTCATATCTATCTTTTTCTTAGTAGCTATAAATTGCAAACTTTTATTATGTAATAGATACACGATTATCTCAGCTTGCTATTTTTCTCAAACAAAAGTTCTTATATGAGATGATGAATTATATATCTATAGTTATATGCATGGTAAGTTGCATGTCCAATTAACTAAACCTTACACCAATTTACAATACTTTCACAACCAACAAAATTTATAGAAGGACTTGTAGTTGAACAAATTGCTAATGCAATACTATAAACTGACCGATATGATCATCCCAGTTGCTTTCGCTTGTGCTATTGACACCTTATGTATTATCCGCGCATGTTGTGAAGAATGGCACGAGCAACAAAAAAGAGTGCAAGTAATCAATAAAAATCATAATTTTTTTAAAAAAGAAACCTGTGACGCAACCAAATTAACAAGCACTGCAAAAAATGATCAGAATTCATTAGCATAGGCATACTTTAAATTGACAAAGCAAAGCAAACTAAAATTACCAACCACCTGCCACGACACTAATTAACCAGACAACAACATACAATTACCTACTGACCAAGAGACAATTAGGAATCATGCAAAATATCCGCCCAATCCTTGGGTCTATTTAGTTTGTTGTATACACTCTTATGTTCACCATTTGGTTTAGTAGTACAAAAAAATTGTGGTTTGGGAAGTGTAGCAAATGGATGTGCTTGTAAGCATTTTTTTCATAACATTTTGGCAAATGTAGCATACATTTTGTCCACCAAACATTCATTAGGTATTGTTTGTCATAAAACCAAACAACCCTTTTCACATACAGGATTCTAAAAATTAGATTTATCTCTTAAAAGCAATTTTTCTATGATATCAATTTCTCGTAAGCAATACCAAACTAGTAGATGATCGATGCGCCCTCTACACCCACAGCCCCACAACGAAGAGAGCCAATACCATTATAAGTTTATCCTTTCTTTCGTGCTACTTTGTGATTTGTTCATAAGGCAATGCAGACTGTATCTTTTAGGTGACAAAGGTATCAAATTTACAGATGAAGAGGCAACACTACTACAAAACACCTAACAGATGATAGTTTATCTGTATCAAATTTTTTTTGGAACCGACACAGAGAAAGTTTTTGTGTCGGTTCTAAAACTTAAAATGGCGGGAAGACTATTTGTGTCGGTTTTTAATTGAAACCGACACAAATAGTCCAATTTTTTTTGTGTCGGTTCTAGCTAAAAACCAACACAAATAATATTATCCGTGTCGGTTCTAACTAAAAACCGACACAAATAATCAACCAACACTATTCAAACAAATTGCTAATGCAATCGTATGGAGTGACTAATACGATCAGCTCAGTTACTCTCGTTTATACTGTTAACACCTTGTGGATTCTCCATGCATATTGTCCAGAATGGCAATTACACCAACCACAAAAGCCTGGTCATAACCTGGTTGCACCACCACATGGTAGAAGTCCTTGCCGGCCATCATCCCCTTCACTCCAATCTGGTGCATACATCAACAAGGAACACAACAAATTTGTATCACCTAGCTGTTGGATCACTACGTAATTCTAATCCTAATTTCATTTCAACTTCGTTGCCTTGTGACCTGTCCATCTATGGAGATCGATCGTACCTGCGCTACGACATGGCCTGCTCGGCTTTTAACGGCGCAAGCTCTTTGAACGAAGGATCCGGTCACCTCATATTCCCAGTGCCCCTTTCTTCCCTTTGGTTCGACAGTGATCCGGACATCGCCCTTCATACAGAGGACCGGCTTAGGATCTTGCAAGCTGAACACCAGCTTGCTTGGCTCACCATAGTCCATAAGATATCCTTTCCACCAGTTGTTAATGCTCAATGCTTGGACGACTCCTCCCTGAGGTATCAAATTGGACCAAACATTCAGAAACAAAATAGCTCAAGGATTAATTTCTTGCGTTAATTAGGAGTTGCTCGAGCATGCAATGTTCTCTCTCGGGAAACTGAACTGAACTGAACTGAACTGAACCGAACTTTTCGTATGAAGACTCGAATCAACCTTCTTTTGAATGAAGAGGATCGCAGTGCCATCACCATCTCTCACAATCAGCTGCCCGCTAGCCCCGATGACTCCACAACCGTCCACGCTGAAGGCGACCCTCTGGTCCCGGTCCGTGACGACGAAGCCGCCGCCGTTCACGGTGGGAGGACGCCTCCGCACCATCAGCGTGGCATGCGAAGAACTGCAGAAGAACTTGCTAACAATTGGATTGAGGGTTGTGTACGCACCCATGGCCATGATAGCCTCTGCGTTGAAGCTGTGACTTGTGTGAGTACTGTGACAGACAGGTACTCCTTTCAATCTGGTATGCTACCTAGCTATCCTTAGCGCAAGCATTAAGTTGGCAGCTAATGCAGTGAGGAATAAATAGAGTAATTTGAGTGTGGATGTGTCCCGTGACTCATCCATGGACCTGCCTAACAAAGAGTGCCGATTGATGTTGCGATTATTGTGAGCCAAGTGATTTGGATGAAGTATAACAGTTGAAGCAACGCATGACAAGGCCTAGAATTACACAAGAATACAAGACTAGCTACAAGAGCTCATGCGAAACAGAATCTTTGAATTCACTTGCTTTGGGCTGCCACCAAACTGCAGCTTTATCTTTGCCTTTTTCAAGAGTTTGGATTTAGCTTAAGGAGTATTATACCTAATTATGGGCCTAATTATGCGCCCATGTTATTTGATGAATGCCATACGGCAACGCTAAGTACCTTATGATGGACAGGCTCCGGAGATAAACCGAGCTTATCACAAGTGAAAGCTAATCATGCATGCCTCGGAATATTCAGTTTTCAGTTGTGAAGTTTTTGCGTCAAACATCTTCGACACTAAGCAAACTCTCGTTTCACATTCTGCAGGGTTGGTTCATGCATGTCGCTGGCAGGGTTGGTTCATGCATGTCGCTGGCAGACGTACGTCGTTATTTGATGGGCGGGCTGACGACGTGGGGTACTGATGGGTTGGTCAGCGGAGAGGGCCTGGGCCAGGTGGCCCGCGCCAGCGCCACCGCTGTCTCGCGCCACGTACGCCCCCGCTATGACGACGTACGCCCCCGCTATGACGAAGCACCAGCGAACAGCGCGCGATTCAGCAGCGTTCGAGCGTGCGCTGCGGTGTTTGGCGAGCGCGGAGCAGGAGCCGCGCGACGAAGGAAGAATTGGCCCGCGGCGGGCCAGGGGTGACCGGCGGGTGCGACGTGAGATCCGCGGGTGGCTGGGCTGGCCCGGCCCGGCCTGAACCGGTTGCGGTGCAAAGCTGACGCTTGTACCGTGCCTCTCGGTTAGAGTCCGTTCGAAAGGAAGCCTCTTGACGCACGGCCTGGCCTTTCGGTGGTCCGATTCGGCCCGTCCTGGGGATTTGTGGTCGGCTGATGGGCGGGCCGACGACGTGGAGTACTGGGCTAGTGGTGCCGCGCACATGAAGGAAAGCAAGAATTTTTTTAATAATATTATTTTAATAAACATTTACAAAAATAATATGCCGTTTAAAAAAATAACAGAAATACCCTAGTATTCATTTAAGATGGCGACATGCCTCTGTATCCATTTGAAATAACGACAGAGAGCTAGATACAGAGGGCAAAATTGGAATTTCTCCTCTCTTTGCCGTAAAATGAAATGGCGATAGAGAGGCTTTTTAGCCTCGGCCGCGTCGGCAGCCGAACTAGATACGGCAGAAGAAAGAAAAAGAAGAAGAAAGAGGAAGAGAAAGAAAGAAGAGGGGAAGAAGAAGAGGAAAAGGAGAGGAGGGGAAAGAAGGAATAAGGAGGAGGAAGAAGACATTCCAATTTTCCTAATCAGGAGGAACCAATTAACAGCTTCCACTTATGAAATATACTTTCACTTGCGTAACATCAGTTAATATGCAGAGAGTAGGGAGTACGTACTCCTGGTAGTACATAATCATTTCCCTACACACACACACACACACACACACATATATATGTCTGTTTGGAACGGCTTCAACTTTGGCTTCTGTTCTCTAGAAACCATAAGCTATTCCAAAAGGGTAGCTTTTTCATAGCGAGAAACTAGAAGTCAGCAGCCCATTTGTACTAGAAGAAGTTGAAAGCCGAAAGCTGGTCTAAAATAGCTTCATACGGCTTTCGTGAGTTGGGATTATGACTTTACTACTAGAGTTTGAAGAAAATTACTCCTTCCCACCAAGTATAAAATCTCAAATTGCACCCCTCTCACCCTCATTCCCAACCAGCATCCCTCACACCCAAAAGCTATACTAAAAGGCCAGACTGCTAAACACCAAACTTCTTCAGCCCAGCTGTTCAGCCATACAGCCCAGCTAAAAGCTAGTTTTCATAAAAGCTCCAGCCATACCAAACATGGCCTATATATGAAAATATGTGTAGGACGCCGAAATGGGACACCATGATTTCAAATACACTAATTCAAGCCAAATTCTAGTATATTTTTCAAAAATTTCAGTTTTAGGGCATATACCCATCTATAACAATTCAAATGAAACACATACCTTTGAAAAAATATATACGAATTTGGCTATTTTGAACGAATTTAGATCACATGCTTTGTTGATTTATATATATAATCAGTACATACCTATAATCAAACTACCATAAAAAGACAACTCTAGCTTGAATTTTAATTCAAACTTGTTTGAACGAGTTTGTAAATTAGTTAAAATATTTAAAACTCTTTCGCATGTGATACATAGTGGAAGTACCAATTTTAGATCATGTTGAATTTAAGCCAAATTCGAGTATATTTTTAAAAAATGTCTGTTTTAGGGTATATACCGATATATATATATATATATATATATATATATATATATATATATATATATATATATAAGCACATGCCTACAATCAAACTATCATAAAAAGGCAACTCTATCTTGAATTTCAGTTCAAACTTGTTTGAACTAGTTAGTCTCTACTATATAAAGTGAGAGTTTCTTCCCACGTCACATTAATTGCCCTGCTTAATTGCCCTACGCAAGAAACGAAGCATTGCTTTAATTAGCCAACTATTGCAAGAAACGAAGCGTTAAAGATAGATGTTTGATCTTATGAAATAGTATTTTTTTTTTATTTTTAATCTTTATTTTTCGTTATCAATTTTGTTTTTCATAGCAACGCACGGGCATATAACTAGTAAACTAGTTAAACTCGACATCCATAGAATTTCAAATTTATTCGCATGCAATATATAGAAAAAATACCTATTTTAGACTATGTTGCCCAAGCACTATAGCGGCCTACCTAATTATCCCATATATAATATATCCAGGGAGTTTATTTTCTTCTTGTCTGGTTGATAGCAAGGAACCGGAATCGTGCGGAGGGCTTACTCATGGACCACATATATACCCACTATTCTTTCCCTTCATTTTTCTGCAACACCAATCAACCCATATCCCAAGCTTGCACACACTCCTCCTAAAACCACTGATTTAGAGAAAATGAGCAAAAAGAATGAAATCTCTAATTATTTTCTCACAGACCACAAGAAGCATCTTCTTTCCCGGTGTATCTTAGCCTAAAAGCGAGGTTACGTGACGAAATTTTTAAGAGAGTGACTAGGGAACGGTATACCGTTGCAACGGTATAGCCATAAAACTTATGAAACTTATCAGTTTCAGTGCCGGTTTCATGAGTTTCAGTGTTTAGTTTTATCAGTTTCATGTTTTATCAGTTTTTAGTGCTAAGTTTCATGAGTTTCAGTGCAAAAAATCATAAGTTTCATGAGTTTCAGAGGTATACCGTTGCAACGGTATACCGTTTTTTAGTTTTTCTGAATTTTTAATGGGTTCGGAAGTCTATCATTAAAAACAGACCAATGCTGTGACTTACCTTGTGCCAATGCCAAGTCACCGACAGCCCGGTCCGTCTTCTTAAATCTTCGGAGAGAGTCTTGGACTTCTTCTCCACATGAATCTATAAAATTACTTATAACATTTTCATCAGCTTTATCTTCAACAATCAACATCCCGTTTTTTTATATGCTCAACGATTTTGAGCATCGAGTTTCCACGAATATGGAGCCCCTCAAGTCGGTTTAGTATATTTTCTAATTTTTTATTTTGTGCATTTGTGTTTTGATTTGGTTTTGACCTAACCTCGCTGGGAGCCGTAGTCTTAGGTCTGTTTGTTTTTGTTTTGGATTATTTAAAAGCTGATTCTAGATTGTGATCGTAGAGAAGTTGATTCTCCAAAAGCTATAATTCAAAAGTACATACGGAGTGGATTGTGAATTCTAATGTATATGTGTGGGTTGGATTGTGAAAATCGACTTTTAGAATCGAGATGTTTGTTTTTTGTTCAACTTTTGATGTCAGAATTTAGAATTAAAAGCAAAAACAAACAGACCCTAGCACCTTCGACGACGTCCGGTTTGTCCACGGAGGAAGATTTGGCAAATCTACCGCGTGTGTCCACGAGGAATTGACCATGAAAAATTGCATATCGGGGTCCAACTCAAAAGTTACAAAGACCATTCTTAGGGCACTAGCTAAAGGGGAAGTAAGTGGGAGGATGCCATCGAGCAAAGCATGACCTGGCAATAGAACAAATATAAGTGGCGAATCTTAGCAACCTGCAATTAAAGGCCCTACCTGCTACCCGTTGTTTCTATTGCAATTTCAAAGGATGAAATTACCCTCCTCTTTCCTTCGGTATGGTGCATCACGCTGAAATCCAGTCACGAACAGTAGGAAGAGTCGGTACGGTGCATCACGACGAAATCCAGTCGCGAACAGTGGGAAGAGCCTAATTACTGCAGACGTAGTTAACACTTGAATAAACGAGCAAAATAGCAGCTACTATTTCAAATTTTTGTATGGGACTCGATGAAAAAAAATTGAACCATCCTGATGCACTTTTACCGCGTGAACAAGATGTAAATATGTAATGATATGTTAATCGTCAGGATGTAAATATGTAATGATATGATCCAGTATTATGTACATCCAAAAATTTTGACAAAAAAACAATATTTAATAGGTATATTACATGTATATACTAGAAAGTACGTTGAAAATATGAATTTACTAGTGTCTACCGGTCCAACCCACTCCAATCGGCAATCATAGTCCAACCCAACCTTTGCGCCGCACAGCCAGCCCCAAATCCACCTGCCTGCCTTACAGTCACATCCAGGGTTCAAAATCTCGGCGAGATTTCGGCGAAATTTCGGATTTTAGATCCCTCCGAGTTTCATAATCCCGGCGAAATTAAAAAACCATAAAAAAATTTAAAGCGCTACAATGCATTAATTTCTCGCCGAAATTTCGGCGAATTTGACCGAAATCTCGGTAAAATTGACCGAGATTTGTATAAAAGTTGACCGGATTTTGACCGGATTGGGTTCATCATGTCATTTCCCATGTGGGACAGTCGGTAGATCATAATTTCCGCGAAGTTGAAAAACCCTAAACAATTGAAAGAGTGATAGTACCGGGAAATTTCGTCGAGATTTCGGAATTTTGGACGAAATTTTGTCTTAATCAACCGAAATCTCGGAAATTTCGGTTAAAAAAAATCGGCTTCAAATTTTGCTTATTTAATTTCATTCGGATTTTGTCCGAAATAACGAGATCTCAGCGAAAAATCAGATTTCGGTGAGTGACGAGATTCTATTCTAAACCGAAATTTTGAACCCTGGTCACATCCTTCTCAGCTTCTCTTCTTACTTGCTCCACGCCTCCACCTCCTGACATCCACTCCTCGTCTCCTCTAGATCCATATCCGGCGGCGATACCCGCCTGCCCCTTGTGGGCTGAGCTGCGGAAGCCGGAGGGCTAATAAGGCAGGAGCCACGCTGCCACGGAGGCATGGAGGGCTGACGGGCCGACGGGTGGAGCACCGAAGCAGTGGGGCGGTGAAGGGCGGAGGCGACCCGAGCATCGGCAATCGCGCGTCCCGCGTCCCAGGTCCTTGGTCCAGCCGTGAGCCATTCAGGCATCCCACATCTACATCCACGGACAGTCGACAGCGCCAGCCACCGGGGCTGCCTCCGCCGCCGCGACGAGGTAGAGCAGGGGCCAGGGCGCGCCGAACTGCCGATGCCTGGTGACGACGGCGGTGCATGCGGCCCGGCGCTGCTTTGCTTCATGCCTTCACCGGCTCACCGAAGCACCTCCTTGAGCGGCTGAGCTCGAATGGCCGAGTTTGGACACCGGTCGGCGGTCACCGGACGGCCTCTTGCTGCCGACTTGCCCTCTTCAGCTCTTCACTGCTCCCCTGCTCCTGGTAGTAAGCCAATCTCCTCTCCACCGAGATAATCAGACAAGCTCATAAGCAGTAGCAATTTTGTGTTTGTAATGACTAATTGTAAATTGTAAGCTAGTGACTAGTGTTGGTCTGGTAGAGATTTAGAGGTCCAAGTGTCGAAGCAGTGAACCAATAAGGCAATTAACCATTGACGGTAGTCTATTAGTTGGTAGCAATTAGCAAATAAATTGAAACATATAATAACTTGATTTACATACACATAGAAATATTGATGCAGAGATGACCGAACTGGAGGAGGGAGCGGGTCCAACGGGAGGCAATATTTGAATAATTGCTTGGTTACATTTCTTGAGCGTGAATTCTTTGTACAAGTTAATGATGGTGACATCATATCTCGCTTTCAATATATGAAGGAACATCGATGTAGATTGTAATTTTCTTTATTATTTTTTTAATTTCTGTTAATTATTTCAAGTGTTGTCTCTAGCAAGAACAATTTGTATTTTATATTTTTCTATTGTGAATCTTTATTGTTTATATTAAATAATGTTTCTGTAATTTCGAACACTCATTATGAAAATCCTAGATCCGCTACTGTTAATCACAACCTAGGATTCATATGTAAAAGATTACTCGAGTCAGTTGTGCTAAAAGGCACTCGTGTGACGTTTCTCGTCAGGGATCGCATCAATTCTTGTTACACCATGCACATATCCTTATGAATATAGGTGATGTTTGAGATTTGGATTATCATTATCTTTTTTAAAATTTAAATTAGATACATAAAAATCTCATATGTGTATATTTGTCTCGAAAAGTACTTTCATGATATTATAATTTTATTGGATTTATAAATATATTACAGTAAAATTATATTTTGTAGATATGTTGATATCTAAAACTATATGAATTTGTGACGGAGAGAGTACTACACTACTACTGACAGCATAAGGAAGTCTCGAAACAAGCTACTCCAGAACAAGTGTGATCTACTGCACATGTTTGCAAGGCAAACATCCTTTTTGGAGATTCCTGGCCTAAACTGTTTGGTTTGAGTGCAATCTCTCATCAGCGCAAGTACGAATTCAGAGCCCAAATATTTCAAGCCATCCGGTCAACAAGAAACACGCATATTCGTTGTAGTGACCATTCCATATTTCTACTCGGGAGATGCTACCCCACGCTCTACTATTAGAAGAATCGTTTCCAACAATATGACATGTTTCACTATGTTTCAACAGGTTTCATCCACATTCATCAAGTTTCAAAAGAGATCCAAACATGTTTCAATAAATTTCAATGGATTTCAAATATGAAAATATAACTTTTGTCCAGTTTCAAATATGAAACTTGATTAAAAATTACTTTTAGAAGAATTTCAAAAGACAAAACTTAAGAGTTTTAGAGCACGCTTCGCGGGTTTAAAAAAACCAAATGATTTTCACAGGTTTGCATCGTGTTTCAACAAATTTCGTTGGGTTTCAAATATGAAATATAAGTTCCGTCTAGTTTCAAATACGAAATTTGATTAAAGAAATGGGTTTTAAAAGAATTTCAACTAAGTTTCAAAAGGCAAAATTCAAAGTTTCAGAGCATGTTTCACATATTTCAAAAGAGTTTCAAAATGGGTTTCATAAGGTTTCAACAAATTTCAATGGGCTTCAAATCTGAAATATAAGTTTCGTCTAGTTTTAAATTTGAAAATTGATTAAAAACGAGTTTAAGAAAAATTTCAACTAAGTTTCAGAAGAAAAACTTCAATCTTTTAGAGAGTTTTAACAAATTCCACAGTTGATTTCATAAGTTTCATCCAAGTTTCAAAAGGAAACACCACATTTCAGAAAAGTTAGGAAGCAAACATGGATCTCATCAGCGAGCTGCACATTATCAGCTCCACCACCACTATGCCCATGCGGCACATAGCCGCCTCCCGCCGCCGCCTCCTCCTCCTCCTCCTCCGCTTGCGGTCTCTATGCATGCACTCTCTAGTACCTCCGCCTCTTTTGACGGAGGTCACGGTGGAGGAAGCACGGCACCTAGTCTGGATCGTGGGGGTCAAGATGCTCAAGCGGTGTCTGCGAGACGAGGTGGTCGACTAATGGGAGCTCCTCGACACCTACATGGAGGTTGCCACGACATGCACACATGGTGAGACAGGGGCTCTCGCACGGCGATGGACCGCACCAGCACCATGCTGCTCTTCGGGACAAGGCCTACAGGCACCCAATGTGGATAAGATGATGGTTGCGTGGTTTGGGTGGCTTCACTTTTAGATAAAATTATGAGCAATCAATATTTTTCAGAGAAGCTCAATATAACAGCCGTTGACTATCCTGTTGGGGAAAAAGTAGAGTTGTACTGTTAGTTTTTTTATTTCCACTCATCCTAACTGCGAATGTAAAGAATTGCCACACAGGACAGACACTCCTCTCCCTGACTCGTACGAATTACTACTACTACTGTAAGGGCCCGTTTGATAGAGCTCCGATTCCCGAATTCTAGTCCGGAGGAGCCGGAGCTCTACCGAACACCTCTTGATTCTCGCGCGAGGGAACCAGATCTGAGTGGAGCGACTCTTCCGTTAGCACTAGGAGCAAGGAGTGACCTCTCTCCTGCTCCCCGCAAGAATCCCCACCTCCTGCGACGCGGGCGCCTCTCCGTGCCGCCTTTCGCGTCGAGTGCCGTCTCCCGCGTCGAGCGCCTCCTCCTCACCTTCCGCGTCGCCTCCCATGCTACCTCCGCTTAGAGCGCCGCCGGTTGCCTCGATCCCACGCTGCCTCAAGCGTCGCCATCCCCGCCTAGAGCGCCGCCGCCGCCGACCGCCGACCGCTGTAAAGTATGATCAAATCTGAAGCCCCTCTACTAATCGAACACTTTTCTTTGAAACTTTTATTCTTTAGAAAACCCGAATTCAACAAAGTTAGTGCAAAATCGACAGAGAACATGACTGAAATCCTACCGAGCGGGCCCAGGTCTCCAACACAAGGCCCAGCACCTCACCTCGCTAGCTCCCAAGTGCCACCTAGACAGAACCAAAACCAAAACCAAAGATCCTGTCTTCCTGAGCGCAGGCACCGAGCCGAGAACGCAGCGAGGAGTGCCGAGAGGTAGCCAGCTAGCTAGCATGGCCGCCTCATGCACGGAGCTCACCGGCCTCCCACGGCCGACGGCCACCAGGCCGCCACCCCGCCGGAGCTCGAACGAGCTCTGCTTCGTGCCGTCGCGCTTCTACCACCCGCTGCAGCAAGAACCGCGGGGGCAAGGGAGGAGGAGGATGCGAGGTCGGGGCGTGAAGGTGGTGGCGGCCATCAGCGAGGAACTTCCGAGGCTGGAATCGGCCGGGAACGGCGCCGCGGCGGGGAGGCGGCCGGAGAAGGTGGCGGTGCGGGCGGCACTGACGGTGCGGCGGAAGCAGAAGGAGGACCTCAAGGAGGCGGTGGCCGTCCACCTCGACGCGCTCTGGGACATGGTCGGCCGGAATGTCGTGCTCGAGCTCATCAGCACCAAGATCCACCCAAGTAAGCAAGCAGAGCAGCCATGTCTTTTCCCCGAGCCTTCCACCTTTTTTTCTTGGGACTAGTACTTCTCCCAGTTGACTTCATCTCGCCTTTCAAGCAGTAAAATATCTGCAAAAGATTAGCTTTGTTTCGATCATTGTTCAACTTATTGGGGGATGGATATGCGAAGTTCTTGACTTTTTGGACTGCGGCTTCGTTTGCTCTTGACGCCTTGACGGTCCTAATTGGTAGGTGGCAACCAGGAGATGCTAACTAGATGCACATGATCATCAGATCTCCAATAATGGAGTTATTATAAGAGCATGTGTATGTGCGTGTGCCTGTTCTTTGCATTAGGATATTCACACATTTTATAAGAACCTTTTTTCCTTATCAGAAAAGAGGAACTAAACAATTGGAGCTACTCCGAACTTTTTACCTGCTGACATCTTCCACAGAACTAGAAATTCCAGAGAATTGAAAGAAGGATAAAGAAGAAATGGAACAGAATACTTACGGAGCTGTCTACTTTGCAATCCAAAGCACCCACTAGAATCTTCAGAGCACTGCAGAGCCTCCCTTTAGCTGTAGTCCAAATCACTGCAGAATATTTCAAGCTCACATGAATCACCGCGTTACTTCAGAAAAGAATCACCGTTACTTCAGAAAATAATCACTGTGCAATCCTGCGAGAAACATTTTTCCCCGTCTTCCATTCCAATTTCTCACCATATTTGACTTTTCTTCCCATGGTCGTTCTAAGTTTCCAGCTCGCGCAACGTGATCTGAAGCTCTGAATGATGACGATCCATTGTGCAGGGACCAAGAAGCCGTTGCAGAGCGGCCAGGCATCGATCAAGGACTGGTGCCAGAAGAGAGGCAACAATGGCGAGCACGTTGTGTACACCGCGGAGTTCATGGTGGACTCGGACTTTGGCGAGCCGGGCGCGATCACCGTGGCCAACCGGCACCACCGGGAGTTCTTCCTGGAGAGCATCGTCCTCGAGGGCGGGCTGCCGTGCGGGCCGGTGCACTTCGCCTGCAACTCCTGGGTCCAGTCCACCAGGGAGCTGCCGGCCAAGAGGGTGTTCTTCAGCAACAAGGTATTGTAGCAAGCATTTCTTCTTTTTCTTGGTTCCAGAAAAACGTGCTGTGAACCTGCGACTAACAAGACCTGGACTTTTAAGTAGCATGGGATTATCATCATGACTAGGTGCCTGATACAGCAATCATGAAGGACCAAAATAGGGATCAGATGGAGGGTGAATAATTCCAAATAAAAAGTTTCTCACCTACTGGATAAGTATATACCAACCAAAAATCAAAAAAGATAGCACATGAGTGAAATCTAGAATTTCAGACCGAAGGCAGCACTACCGATCTTTAAGGTTGGTAGTGCCGGATCAACGGTACTACCGCTCTTAGGGGCGATAGTGCCGGCTAGGTCTGGCACATGAAAAACAGTATGAGTTTTGGAGCAAGAAATGTTGTCTGTATTGATCTATTGGATCGATACTCATGAAACTTAGTAGTCACCTCCTTATGGATGTCAAGAACATATTCCAACCTTCAATCACAAGGATTGAAGTCAAAGTCCCAACCTTTAACCAATTGAAGAAAGAGTGCACCAAGAATCAAAATCTTGATCTTAGACTTTCTCGTGGGGCTTTGATGATCAAAATGATCGTAGACCACCTCTCACACGTAAAAGCAAGCAAGAACTCGAGAAGAACTCCAAGAACACAATCTACAAAAATTTCTCTAAGATTTAGCAAAAGATCAATTCTAGAGAGAAACAAGAGAGGCAGTGCTTAGGTGATTGGGATATGATCTAAGGAAGATTCATCCGCCAAACACTCATCCTTGGCACAAAATCCATAAGCATTTGGAATGAGGAGAAGCAAATCCAAATGTGAGAAATTTAAATTGCAGAAAAGTAAATATTGAATTTAAGACATAATGTAAATGCGAAATTTAAATTCAGAAGTAAATGAAACAAATTTTTATTCCTTGGGATGAATATTTATAAAGTCTCACAATGATGTGTGCAAAGCTCAAAGGAGCACCAAAACCTTTAAAAGGAGAGACACCTCTCTCTCGCTCTATTGATAGCACAAAGGAATCAATATCCACCCTTAATGACCTTTTTGACCCTCAAGAAACCTCATCAAAGGTTGAGATGCACTCCTTCTCTCATATATGGGCTAACCCGCAACCCAATAGTATAATGGGTTTTGCACACTTCTCAAAGCGAGCTAAATTGGCCGCTACTTCATCATGTAATCCGCAATCCAACGGCTTTCCTTGATCCGAGAAGCTCCAAGATAGCATCCCAGTCGTTCCCTTGCCTCCATGGTTTGCAACGAATTCGTCTCCGGTCATCCTCCGGCGATCCCCAACCGTCTGGACCTCTGGCGCACTCGCCTAGTCCCGATCATCCTTCGCCTCACCATGACCTCGCGTCGTTGTCCTGTAACCATTAAAAACAAGGAAACATATCACATAGCATTGTCCAATATTTTATGCATATTAATCAATCATATGAAAAAATATTGCATTTATTTCCGATCATGTCTCGCAGTAAAAGGCGGCACTACCGCTCCCCAGAGGCCAGTAGTGCCGCTCACGCTAAAGTCCATGCGAGAACACCATTTTGGAAAATAACTACCCTCGTTCTACGGCCGGTAACTCCGACAGGCCAGCACCACCCATCCCATGCCCGTAGTGCCGCCCTACACTGACTGCACCTCAAATTGCTTCCTTTTCAAAATATAATTCAAATTCAAACTCAAACCTAACTCAAATAAAATTAAATACTCATTACAAACATGGATAGACCTCCACATGGTCTTTCAAATCATGTGCCGATTATTCACGGTTTTTGTTGCTAAGCTGGTTGTGCATCCTTGTCTGATGTCGATGGGGGGAGAAAGGGGGCCATTAACTATAAAACGAGGAGGCCAATCTAAAGGCATGATTCTTATAGGCCTGTCGATTTCTCACAAGATACCAGAGAAGAGGTCAAGAACCATTCAAAGTTCATAATTCTATATAAAGGCAATATGCAGTATGATTTAGGTTGTAATTTTCTTGATGTTGCCTTTAAGCCTAAAATGGTTTACACTTGATTTCCTTCGATGAGTACAGTAATTTCTTAAGATTTGACTCGTTCATTGAGAGGTCTAGTATCAGATTTCTGATGTTATATAGATGGTCTCATGCAGCCGTATTTACCATCTGAAACACCCCCCGGGCTTCGAGAACTAAGGGAGAAGGAGCTGAATGACCTAAGAGGAGATGGCACAGGGGTTCGAAAGCTATCCGACAGAATATATGATTACGCCACGTACAATGATTTGGGCAATCCAGATCGGGGGAAAGAGTTCACCAGACCGATCCTTGGAGGCGAGAAGGTCCCTTACCCACGGCGATGCCGAACCGGCCGCCCACCAACTGATACTAGTAAGTTCAGTTATCTTTGCAAAATCCTTAGCAGATAATGGGAAACAAAATTTGGCCTAAGGCAGAAATATGTGCATGTTATTTCCCAACTATAGCCAGCACGAAATATGTGCATGTCTAATTCTACTTCGATCAAAGGCCAGGTCATTTTCAGACTTTGATAGCTTGACCGGTCAGGCAAGAATCCTTCACCACATGGTTTGATGGCATGATGGTGCCCGAGTTTAACAAAAGAACGTGTGGCTTTTAAATTCCGAGTGACACCTGACTTGATGCGAGTCCTGAAAGTTAGATCTGGTCATACGCTTGCAAAATATATCCCACACGCTCCATGGAATAATTTTCAAGGGGAGGAATCTTCTTTGCTGTTTCTCTTTTGAGTGCATGACCACCATCCGTAGTTCCCATCAAAAGTTCAATCATCTGATTTCCCAGCGTGAAATTGACTTTTCAAATCGTAATTGTGTCCAAGTCCACACTCATGCCTTATTTGCTTTTCTTTTCAAAGGTTGCGCAAATATTAAAACATGAACGAAGGGTGAATGGTGGTTACTTATCCTTTCGCTTGCTTCAAGATTTGTACAACTTGTATTAGAAGGAAAAACATAAAAGCACCACTCGTCCAAATATCTAAGGAAGTTGGTCTTATTTGGTACTGTCCCTACCATAGGATTGTTGCTACAGTATGTTTCTGAATTCTTTTGGACTGATGCGACATACAGAAACAGTAGAAGTTTAGAGCTAACATCATGCATTTACCTGCGGTGTAGACATGTTAGCAGAGAGCAGAGTGGAGAAACCACATCCGATATACGTACCTCGGGATGAGACATTTGAGGAGCTGAAGCAGGGTGCCTTCTCATCAGGGAGGCTCCGGGCAGTGCTTCACACCCTGATCCCATCGCTGATCGCATCCATCTCAGCTGAGACACACAACTTCCAAGGCTTCCACCACATCGACAACCTGTACAAGGAGGGCCTCAGGCTAAAGTTGGGACTCCAGGAGCACCTGTTCCAGAAGATTCCACTTGTTCAGAAGATTCAGGAATCGAGCGAGGGGATGCTTCGCTATGACACGCCTAGCATCCTTTCCAGTAAGTAAAGTTCATTGCTATTTACCTTAAGCTGGTGTTGTACCATCACCAAGTGTTTGTTCGGATTCATGAGCCCTGAGAGCCACTGCTTTAATGCTGCGATTCCCATTCTACAGAGGACAAGTTTGCATGGCTCCGTGACGATGAGTTTGCTCGACAGGCTATTGCAGGAATAAACCCGGTTAACATGGAGAGGCTCACGGTAACACACTATAACCATGATCCTTACTGCTACCAACAGCAGTAGTCCATAGCCTTCTTTTTCACAAGTACTTTGCTGAGGCAATTACTTGGAAATAGGTTTTTCCACCAGTGAGCAAGCTGGATGCTGCAATCTATGGCCCGCCGGAATCATCAATCACCGAAGGACACATAGCTGGTCAGCTCAACGGACTCACAGTACAACAGGTACCATCATATGATGGAGTCTTAGTTTATCTCAATTGTGCCAATGGTTATTCTTCTGCTGATTGATCAAGCATCATGAACGAAGGCAATGGACGAGGCAAAGCTGTTCATAGTGGACTACCATGATGTGTACCTACCGTTCTTGGACCGGATCAATGCGATAGAGGGCCGGAAAGCATATGCAACCCGAACGATCTTCTTCCTGACCCAAGCTGGCACACTGAAACCGATCGCTATTGAGCTTTGTCTTCCTCCAACCCAGCCAGGTGAGCGTCGGCCAAGCAAGGTCCTGACTCCTCCCAGTGATGCTACCTCCAATTGGCTCTGGATGCTTGCCAAGGCTCATGTCAGCTCCAACGACGCCGGTGTTCATCAGCTCATCAATCACTGGTATGAATTCTTCGTCCTTCCACTGCAATTCCGGAATGAAATGTTTAGGGTGAACAGACATTTCAATACGTGCCACTGCTACTTGTAGTAATTTCTGAACAGTATGTCTCAAGAAATACTTACCATTTACTCCCTGACGAACTCTTTCAGGTTGAGGACACATGCTATAATGGAGCCATTCATCCTGGCGGCGCACCGGCATATGAGCGCAATGCACCCGATCTTTAAGCTCCTACACCCTCACATGAGGTACACGCTGGAGATTAATGCACTTGCACGGCAGAGCCTGATCAACGCCGACGGCGTGATCGAGTCCTGCTTTACCCCCGGCCCTGTCTCCGGCGAGATCAGCGCCGCCTACTACCAGAACCACTGGCGCTTTGACCTCGAGGGCCTCCCTGCCGAACTCATCCGCAGGCATGCCACCCCCATTACCACTGCTTGATTTTGCAGATGACTAAGCTTTGTAATCATGGTTACTGACATCTCTCTGTCTCGTTACTCTAATCAGGGGAGTGGCTGTGGAGGACGCGACGCAACCCCACGGCATCAGGCTTCTCATCGAGGACTACCCTTATGCGAACGATGGGCTTCTGCTATGGTCGGCCACTCGCAACTGGGTGGAATCCTACGTGCAGCTCTACTACCCTGACGCTGGCACAGTCCAGTCTGATCTAGAGCTTCAAGGGTGGTACCACGAGTCGATCCATGTCGGCCACGCCGACCTCCGGGACGCCCCCTGGTGGCCGCCATTCTCCACGCCGGGGGACCTCGCCGCCGTCCTGACCACGCTCATATGGCTCGCGTCGGCGCAGCACGCGGCACTCAACTTCGGGCAGTACCCGCTGGGCGGCTACGTCCCGAACCGCCCGCCGCTGATGCGGCGGCTGTTGCCAGACCTGGAGCGCGGCGCAGCGGAGTACGCGGCGTTCCTGGCCGACCCGCACCGGTTCTTCCTCAACGCGTTGCCCGGGGTGCTGGAGGCCACCAAGTTCATGGCAGTGGTGGACACGCTGTCGACGCATTCGCCCGACGAGGAGTACCTCGGCGAGGGGCGCGACGAGGGGGGCGCGCCGTGGACGAGCGACGAGGAGGCCGTCGCAGCGCACTGCATGTTCGCGGCCGACGTGCGCCGTGCCGAGGAGACCATCGAGAGGCGGAACGCCGACCAAAGCCGGAAGAACCGGTGCGGCGCGGGGGTGCTGCCGTACGAGCTGCTGGCCCCCAGCTCGCCGCCGGGGGTCACCTGCCGCGGCGTGCCCAATAGCATCTCCATATGATGCACATTGCACAACAGCACAAAGAGAGACGCCATTTTATTGGAGTGAATATAATATAATGCAAGGCTGTGTCTATGTGTATTTTTCTAATTCTGTGGCGACCCGCATAATTAACCATAGATAATGATCGAGTGTTGCCATTAATCTTGAGTTAATTATGCTGATCTGGATATATTTAATTAATAAACCATCGAGTAAGCCCGACGTATTTATTAATTAATACGCCAATTTAGAGTGTTGCAACAGAACATTAATTAGAGACTTCAAAGATATACGATACCATTTATACACGCAGTGCCATCTTGCAGTTCTTCACATGTCTTATTACATAATTTACAACAAAAGTTAAGACTACATTTATTCTAGTAATTACCCTAGGGAGCGTGGGCCTCTGATATAAGGGTCACTACTCCCAGTCCTTCTGGTCGTACTCCGTCTCCTCATCACCCTGGTCCTAAGGGTGATTCTCCATCCTCTCCTCATCGGAGCATCTACAGTACTCAAAATCTAAGAAAGAGGGATTTTATAGAAGAGTGAGTACAAGATGTACTCAGCAAGCATTAGTAGCAAAATAATCATAATGAGTTTTATCCATCGGAACTCTACGGTTCCGTTAAAAATAGGTTTTAACAACAGGAACCCTTACCAGTTCCAAATCTCCATTTATACCTCAAATCCATATATCCAAATAGGTTTTATTAAGAAAGTCTTAGACATTGTTTTTATTATTTGTAAATCTTCTACTAACACTCGTATTCAAGGCTCCGTAGCCTCCAGTCCAGGAGACAGGCATGAATTCATGATTTTATACCCTGCGCAAGTTTTGTATCACTTTTCCCATAGTGAACTCAACCGGAGTCGAGAACCCAGAACGTTTATCACTATTTTGGTATTAAATCTCCAACCCTGGCCCCTTTCAGTTGTACGTCATACTGATTCGACAGCACTATGACCAGGGTTAGCCAGTTGTAACTCCATCTCGAAACCGGAGTTACTCATATACCCTTACCACTACCAGTTGTGGTACAACGCGAATCAGTGGTACTAAGACATTGGGGGAAATCAATTGCAACTCCATCTCAAAATCGGAGTTACTCAACCATGGCTTTAAATATAGCGCCCCGGTCACTCAATTCCAATTGAGTACTGACAATGGATACTGTCACCGACTATCCCATGTCCTTTTCTAGGAATCCGGCAATCCCAGATTAACACAATTATACTTACCCGTTGTGGAGATTTAAATACCATCATAGGACCACCTTCTCTGGTTGTTTCCACACACTATGGTTGATACAAATTATTACGGCTCATTGCCCGAGTGAAGTGGTTTCATCCTTATATTATATCCCTATGTAGAGGGCCCCACGACAATCCCAAACATGGCACCCTCTACCCACCATTTAACAACTCACCCCGACTCCCCGTCGGTTGAGTTAGAATATCAATGCGACTGCACTCGCAGTCGATTCCACAATCGATTTCAATTTTAATTAAATAGATTTTACCATGCATCAGTGAATTTTCACAAATCTTTTATAAATCCATTTCATAAACATGGACAAGGAAGCTTGCATGGATTTTGGTCGAAATACTCGTCTTCACGTTTGCTGGTTTATAATCCGGTTCAGTTTATTTCCTGAAATTATAAGTATCGTATTAGTGGCAATAGTTTTTATATATTTTAAAATGCCCAACGAACTTATTATATTGCTTTAGGATTTATAATTTTTGTTTCACGATTTTTGTAGCGCTTTAATCGATTTTATTTGGTTGCGCTTTATTAATTTAATCAACCGAGTGATTTTTACGATTTTGATTTATTTAAATTATCTGAATTGATTTCGGAAGCTTTACAGAGACTAGAATTCATAGTTTTGAATGATTTGTCAAGATTACCTATTTTTCTTATTTTTCTCTTTTCTTTTCTCTTCTTTCTATTTGTCGACGATTGGGGAATAGGCCACTGCCGAGCTTACTTGTTGAATGAGGGATCAACTTAAGCCCCTTTCTACCAAAGATGTAGCATCGAAGACGCGGGAGACGATCCATTAGAACATACAGAAACACAAAGATTTTACCCTGGTTCAGGCCTCTCATGATCGAGATAATAGCCCTACGTCCAGTCGCCTAGTGGCCTTTTTGTATTGGAATGATGGATACAAGTACATGGATCTCACCCCGGGATCCCCGCTCCTCTCATGATGGAGAGAGGATTAAATACAAGGTGCACATGTACATACATGGTAACTGTTTCATAAGATTGTGCCCGTTGCCCTCTTTGGACGTGTCCTTAATTCTCGCCACGTTTGAACTCTTGGTATAACTTCCCTAGATCCTTGGCGAAATAGTCGCCACTTTCCTGTTTTACAGGTTGACCACGTCCTCCGGCAATCTCTGAGCATGCCTTTGATCTGGCTTTTGCCATCGCACGCCCTTTTCGAGCATGGTTGCTCGGGCATATCTTTGAGGCCTATAGCCGACCATGATTTGCCTCGATATTACGTGTATACTTGTGCCCGAGCATGAGAATGCTCGGGGCTCGCGCTTGGGTATCGCATCCAAGCTAATGGTCGGAAGTTGCTCGGCCATCGGGGCAGAATAGTCCTTATAGAAAATAGTCCAATCCCCGACACTATTTTTATCCTCTCTTTTCTTTTATTTCCTTCTTTTATTTCTTATGTCTTTATTTCTTTCCCTTTTTATTTCTCCTTCTCTCTTCCTTCCTCTTATCCACTCGTTCGGCCGGCTCCTCTTCTCCTCATTCTCCACACCTCCTTCTTCCAGCCGCTCAACTCCTTCCCTGCCTGCTCCCTCACCGGTTCCCGGCCTGCCTCGCCCTCGCCGGCCCTCCGCCGGTCCCGGTCCAGACGGCTTGGTTCCTCTCTCTTCCCCGGTCTGCCGCCGCTCTATGGTCGGCGTCGCCCCGGATTTGGCTCGATTCGGCATTAAGGTTTGGTATCCCCTGGTTCTATCTTATCCTTCCCACTTTTCCAATCTTCTTATTAGGGATTGGTAACCCTACTTCCCCTTTTTCCCTTCTCTAGATGTCGATTTCCCCCCTTAATCTATGATTAATGTTGGTAATATGATGCTTGTGCTATGAAATTGCACTAGATGAGTTTGCACTGAGATACCCTTTCTGATCTGTGATGTGCTTGAATGGTTAACTGAAGATCGATTACAATGATTTATTGAGGGATGGGTGGACTTAGCAGATGATGAATAGATTAATGCTAAAATATGCTTGATGGTCTTTGAATGCTTTGATACAGCATGTTGACAGTGGCTTCTTAATGTTTTATTTACATGATAAATGATGGAATGATACCATGTCCTGAGGGTAAAATGCTTTTCTTTGGTTTGTGATACATGATTTTCTTTTCGATTAATTGCAAGTTGGATGGTGTCTATGTATTCTTAACTGTCAGTGCGCCAGTGGAGCATGTATGGCTAAAGAGTACATGATGCAACCCTTGCATTTCCAAAATACTGAGACCAAAGACTCTATCCTTCTCGTTCAAATCTTCTACTATCTACTTTCATTTCTATTTCCATTTTTATTCTTACTGTCTATGGTATGATACTCTAGAAGGGATTGGTTTTGTGGAGACTTACTTGAATGGGAAAATGGAACACGAGTGGAAAAGAAGGAAATGGGTGGTTGTCTGCTTGTGGCTTGATCTTGCACCCCTTCTAGTCTCCTGTGGTTCGGTTCCCTGGCTTCTGAAGCTCATCCTTCTGGATCCTCCAGTGCGGTCTCCTAAAGTCTTGACTTCGATGGTTACTTCTTGCTTGAGTGTGGATGGTTTCTGGTGGCTTGCCTTTGTTCGGTTCTATCCCTTTGGTTTGGCTTTGTTCTGAGCTAGAGATTTTATGGCTTGCTCGGCTGGTTATGGAAGGGTTGTGTTGTCCCTTGTGCACAGTGTCGTGGGGTTATCCTCTTTCACTATAGCTTCTATACAGTTTTACTAAGGTGAATAAATTTCTACCGCGCAATATTTTCTAAATACGCGTGTCTACGACTTAACAGGTTTGTATCTACCAAAGGTTGCAACCTTTAATCGCTAGAGGAGCCAGATTGGCACCCGGATGATCTAGGGTACCTCAATTAGCGATAATTAAATATAAAAAAACTGACAGTAGTTCTAACTCAGTAATCTCTATTTCCATTTATTTATTCAGTACTATTCTAATGCACTGTTAATTCCTATTGCAGGTTGAACAGAATAATTAGAAGACCACGTGACTAGGAATTCTATTTTTTTTGTAATCTTATGTAATTAAACTATAACTCTCATTCTTGTATATGTGATGCAAAGGTTGTAATGTGACATTTATTTATGTTGTAGCCTAATTCCAACTCAGTTTGCACTGATTGACATGAAATGTTAATTCTTTAATGCTACATTTTAATTTGATCACATGATAAATTTTATATTATCATCTTTAATCATTATGCTAATTGGTTCTTAATTACTTGTTAATTTGGGCGAGTTATTTCAAATCCCTTGTAATTTTTTTAAAATCTAATCTCTTTCGAATGTAATTATAAAAATAGCCTCCTCTTTTGAACGTAATTATAAAATTAGTCTGCAAATTTTTAGATGTCAGATTTTGTTGACGCTAAAAAATGTGATGAATGGCTTAATCGGCAATCAACACACGCAAATACCGGGTTTAAGATGAGTGCGGGTGTGCCAGTCAATTTGATCCTATAATTGGCAAGAGAAGTATGTAAACTAAACAGTCGCTAAGCTGATTTATTTTTTGGTGATAATCTGATCTAGATGGCTATTCAAGCCGATTATATCAAAAGTAACCGACATATCTAAACAGCCTAATTAAGCTGTTAGATAATAGATAAATGTAATTTTTTTCTGAAAAAGACGATACATAACAAGATCGAGAAAGGCTAACCTGAAATGATGTAAGTCGACGAAATCAATAATCAGCGATGCCAACTTTATTGATACTACGAATTACAGAAGAAAGATCACAAATCTAGAATACTACTCTTAGTCGACGGAAAGTAAAGTAAAAAGTAGAATGACTTGGTTGATTGATTCTTGGATGTCCTATATGTTGCCCATCGTCTTCTTTTATAGCGTCTAGGCCGATGGTATCCTTTTCCAACTCCTAGCCCGTATTGATCACAATCTTTCAAAGATGATACCTTCTGTGAATCCGACATGAGCTTCATCCTTATTTTATCTTCACTTCTCAAATTAACCTCCCGTATTACTTGTCATTGTCAAATTGATCATGCGCCGGATGCTGGTGTCAACAGATTCCCATCCAATGATAAACAAACCTCCCAATCCCTTAAGAATAGATATAACCTAGCTGCTCGCTTCGACCTTCCCAAGCGCGTCGCCCTGCCTTCAATCACAGCACCTGATGTGCCACTGACCTGTCGTCTCACGAGTTCTTTCCGCGCCTCTTCCTCCCCAGTCAATGTCGCTACTCACCTCCTCATCTCCAGTCATCATTACTGCTCACAACCTCATCTCCCGCTATTGTCGCTGTCGGCCTTCATCTCCCCTGCCCCACCCTTCTTCCTCGTCTTCAGCGGCTACAATCGCCAGATATGCCAATGTCTCCCTCTGCCTCCTAATATTCTCTTGATCTTGTCATTCCCATGTGCCTCGCTACCCCTAACGTGGCCACCCACCATCAGTTCACCGGTTGCCGTTGCCTCTCACTAAATTCGAGCCCTGATGAACCTCGAATCCTAACTCGAGTGAGCCGTTGTCCTTGTCGGAGTTCCACAACTAGAGTAACCTCCTGGACCTGCCGCTTGGTGATATCCTCCTTCGCCTCGTCCCCTACCTTCCCTCCCCCTCTGCCTTCACCGCCACCTGCCACCCGTGGCAACAGTTCCTCACTCCGACTCCATCCTCATTTCATGCATTCCACCTCTTCTCCAGCCCGAGACCTGCTCCAATTCATCCCGCCACCCATGCCTTCTGCCGGCTTGTGATCCCCAAGCCCATCACCGCCCCACTCGCAAACTTCTCTTCCACCCTCCTCTCCTCCTGACACGGCCAACACATTTTCCTAGCATGCCCCTCAGTCTCCTCCTGCATGTCTGACATCGAGCACCTCACCGTCCTACTCCCCTCCCCCGACTTTCCTTACCACTACACCTTGATGTCTACCCTGAAGGAGAACGGTAGACAACTATAGCATAAATTCAAAATTTTCTACCACGTAACCAAAAAATCACTGTAAATTATAGATCACAAAATTACTGCTAGACATGCAAATCCATAGTGGAAGTAGAGTCGATTTAGCATTTTGATGTGGTTGTAGTCATACTAGCTTCACGCCTCATCCAATAGCTCCTCGTGAATGTCACAGGCTGCGGATCGTCCTAGCTTTGAAGCCTTATAGCAACGCCTCCAAGGTATCCACACGTACGGGGCAGGAACATCACTCGCTGGAGTGCTAGCGCCGGCTGCATGATTTTGGGTGAAGGAGGTGTGTCTGCTAGGGTTTCGAGAATTTTGAATTCCTATGATGTCTCGTAACCCTAAAACCACCACCCCTGCCTTTAAATAGACGCCTCATAATGTGTCTCTACATTAGAGGCCTATTAAGAACTCGAAGCCCATATGAATTCAGATTACCATCCGAATTAAATCCAACCCTTTAAGCGTGTGACCCTATAGGTTCACGTATACTTGGACATGATCCGAGTACTCTTACTCGACCATTAATCGGTAGAGGTCCCTAGTAGGACATGCCAACTTCCGAGTATATGTAAAGATCATATTAGACAAACCTTAACAGTGCTTAGATATATGCAACACCCTTTGCATTAGGATATCGGTCAAATCCAAGTTGACTATGTACCATCCTTGTTTAGATAGTTTGACTACTCTTTCTCGATTATGTAACTCAGAATCCCCAACTACAGTTAGCTCTTTAACCGTGAGTAGCATGATAATGTATTTTCGGAATCCGACCACACAAGAGGCCTAGAGATATCTCTCCCGTAGTATAGATGGACAAATCCTATATTGATCGACCATGCCTCGCAGCATGCTTCACGATAAACCCGAAAACCACATTTATAACTACCTAGTTACAAAGTAAAGTTTGGCAACCCCTAAGTAAGTCATTACACATATGAGCATATACATCATCCTCAAGTTTAAGGATATAGCATACATATTGTATATAAGACCAATTGATAACAAGTAAGATTACAATATTCTCGTAGTGTCTCAAGATGGGTCGATTCAACTTCATGTTTTGTAACATGTATCTATATTATTGGTTTGATATCTCTATATCTATGACCTATGAAACACAATCATCAACTGATACATGTGCTAATCTATTCATACGTGTCATCATATGTTTATCGACTAATGATTACTTAATAATCATCACAAAGTCATATATAAGATTTTACAAACAAGTTACATACTTGATAATAAATAATAATATTATTATTTATAAAACAAGATAATAAATCATAAAATATAATCATCTCTGGTTATCTTTTGCCATATCTCCAACACAACCACCTCCTCTCCTCCTCTTCGTCTCCCTCCCCTTCCCAACGCCAACTCCTCTCCGGAGTGGACGCACCACCGCCTCCTCCACGCGGCCTCTTTCCTCACGACCATGATCAACTTCCTTGGCCGCGTCATCGGCGTCACCGATCACGCGCAGCTTCTGGAGTTCTGCCTCGACGCTAACACTCCAGACCAAACGGTCCAAGTGCTGCCGGAGGTGGACAACATCGAGGAGTACAGCTTGTTCGTGGACTGTGGCCAGGAAGGGCGCCGTGGCGTGCGCAAACGTGGGAGGCTACGGCGTGGAAGGCAACTGAGTCTACTTCGTTGAGCGGCAATGGTGTTGGACGGCATCGGGGTCCACGACTTGCTATCGGAAGGCGTTCCTGCCTGGGTGGGAGGCGTCCACTGCCAATTTGGGGTACAGGTTGTTCATCCCCAGCTGCCATTGGTTGTCAGAGACATCTCTAACATGGGTTCATCCGAGGCTCTTCTTCTGATGCTAGCATTTTGAAAAATCAATTATTTGCCACTTCAAAGATTGTCACTTTACGCAATACACTATAAAATGTACAAGTCATATAAATATTCAGGAGGATTAAACACTCTTGTGTTTTAGTAATTTTCAATTGTTTTTGTCTGAAATTAGAATGTTTTCTTCCCCAACTCCAAATCTTTCTCCTTCCTCCTCATTGTCTTCTTCTCCAACTCCTATCCCCTTCTTCCTCCATTTGTGATCCGTCCTGACTTGCTTGCAACTATATTCGTGTAAAAAAGATTTGGAAGCATTGAACCTTTTGCCTTGGGCCGCATCTCTATTTATAGATGACAGGAAGAGCCCCTGCCGTGGCATGTACAATCTCTTGATTAGTTACATTCTATATATATCTTGCTTCTATTCTAAATACAGAAGACTACAATAATAGAAGATATATACTTCTATATTTAACATCCCTCCTCAATCACAACTTGCACAAGTTGAGATTGTTTCTAAATTCTTCTAATTGTCGAACAGGGAGATATTTAGTAAATCCATCAGCAACCTGATCTTTTGATGTTATAAATCGAATCTCAAGTAATTTTTGTGCCATTTGCTCACGCACAAAACGATAATCCACTTCTATATGTTTAGTTCGTGCATGAGTTACTGGATTTGCAGATAGATAGTGTCGGGGATTGGATAATTCCCCTAATTACCATAATGCCACGACGGCCGAGCTCGTCCCGACCTCGGGCACCTCGGAGGTTGTTCCCGAGGATGACCCAAGGATGGTCGAGAGCAATCCGCCGCTCGCTTGCCCGTTCGGTGAGCTCCTTGCTCGGTACGAGCTCCTTCCCGTTCGATGCGAGCTTCATGCCTGTTGGTGCGAGCTCCTTGCTCGGTTAATGCCCAAGCACGTTGCTCGGGTGAACTTGCTCTGCTCGGAGTCAAATGAGCTCGGCCCAAGCTCGAGCTTTCTGGCTGCATGGTGGAGGGTTGCGACCTGATTCTGGCGATAATCAACCGCCACCACGAAGGACCGCTTGCGCTCATGACTTCGGGACGTGTAAATGTAGGATTTGATTGACCATGTCGCACGCGGTCAAGCGTGCATGGCGTGGGCCGTGAATCACGATACCCTTTGTAAACTATAAATACCCCCAAATATTGGAGGGAGAGGGGACGAAATTAATACATATACAATACACACTACGGAGTAGGGTCATTATCTCGATCATGAGAGGCACTGAACGAGATAAAATCCTTGTGTTTCTATCTGCTCTAATTGACCGCCTCCACGTCTTCGATGCTACACCTTCGGTAGAAAGGGTTTTGGTTGATCCCCATTCAACAAGTAAGCTCCGTGGGGCTCGCTCCCCAATCGCCGATAATGGCGCCGTCAGTGGGGATCGACGGATTCTTTGCCAAGGGATCCGGCTGCGCCATCTTCCACATCCGATGACCGATACTACACAATTTATGATGATGTGAGATATGTGAAAAAGAGTTATTTACCTCAAACAAAGCGTGCTTAGCGAAATTGTTTCTGCTTCTTGGCGCCGAGCAAGTTCTTCTTCGCCGAGCAAGTTTTCATCCTTTGCCCGAAAGGGCTTTTCGCTTCGGATCTCAGGCAGAGTAAATTTTTAGCTCTGACGTGTTTTTCACATCGGGCGGGCATTGCGCTCGAGGAATTGATCTTGTTATATCTTAGGAAATTGCTCTTATCCCCGAGCATGTTTTTCGCTCGAGGGATCGTGTTCCAAACACGCACGCACTTCGCTCGGGCGCGAGTCCCTTCCTCCGAGCACGCGTTTCGCTCGGAGAAGGTTTGTTTTCCGCCCCGAGCACTTACTACGCTCGGGCGAGAGTGTCTGTCTTCCTCCGAGCATGTTCTTCGCTCGGGGATCGCTTGTTTTCCGCGCCGAGCATCAACTTCGCCGCGCAGTGTCTTCCTCCGAGCATGTTCTTCGCCGAGATCGCTTGTTTTCCGCGCGAGCACGCATTGCCGGGCGCGAGTGTCCTCCTCCGAGCATGTTCTTCGCCGAGATCGCTTTGTTTTCCGCCGAAAGCACGCATTTGCCCGGCGAGCGCGAGTGTCTTCCTCCGAGCATGTTTCGCTTCGGACTGCTTGTTTTCCGCCCGAGCACGCATTTCGCTTTCGAGGCGCGAGTGTCTGTCTTCCTCCGAGCATGTTCTTCGCTCGGGGATCATTTTTTCGCGGCAAGAAACGACTGCCGGCTCGGCGAGTGTCCTCCTCCGAGCATGTTCTTCGCCGAGATCGCGAGCACGTGCCAGAAAGACGCATTCGCCGCGGCGCGAAGTGTCTTCCTCCGAAAGCATGTTTTTCGCTCGGGGATCGCTTTGTTTTCCGCCCCGAAAGCACGCATTTCGCCGGCGCCAGTGTCTCGTCTTCCTCCGAGCATGTTCTTCGCTCGGAATCGCTTTGTTTTCGCGAAAACACGTCGCCGGGCGCGAAGTCTTCCTCCGAGCATGTTTTTCGCTCGAGGGACTCGCTTTGTTTTCCGCCAGCACGTGCTTCGCTCGGCGCGAGTGTCTGTCTTCCTCCCGAGCATGTTCTTCGCTCGAGGGATCATGAGTTTTTCCGCGCCGAGCACGCGTCGCCGCGCGAGCAGTGTCTCGTTTTCCTCCGAGCATGTTTTTTCGCCGGATCGTCGTGTTCATGCGCCGAGCACGCGCCGCCTGGCGCCCAGTGTCTTCCTCCGAAAGCATGTTTTTCGCTCGGGGATCGATTTGTTTTCCGCAAGAGCACAAACTTCGCTCGGCGCGAGTGTCTTCCTCCAAGCATGTTTTTTCGCTCGGATCGCTTTGTTTTCTAGAGCACAAACTTCGCTCAGGCGCTGATGTCTTCCTCGAGCATGTTTTTTCGCTCGGTGACTGCTCGCTTTCAGCGCCGAGCACGTGCCAGCTCGGGCGCGAGTGTCTTCCTCCGAGCATGTTTTTCGCTGGGACTCTTCTGTTTGCACGCGCATTTAGCCGCGCCGGGCGCGAGTCTCTTCCTTCGAGCACGCTGCGTTACGCTTTGGAGACGGTTGGTATTCCGCGCCGAACACGCCTGTGGTTTGACCTGAGTCCTTCCAGTTTAGTTTCCCTGGATATGGTCCATGTCCAGGATGCGGCAACTCAAGCCTGGCTCGTGCCAGCCTCGAGCATTAGACCCATGCTCGGGATGTGGCTATGTGAGTCCGGGCTGCAATCCGCTAGTAGCCTAGGCGCTCGATCCATGCCTAGTTCCCGCTGTGCATCCGATCCATGCATGGGATGCGGCATGTGTTTGTTCACGATCGCTGGTTACCTTTATCTAGGCGTCCTGATCCATGCCTAGTTCCCGTGTATCTGATCTATGCATGGATGTGGCGCATGTGTTTGTTCACAGATGCTAGTTATCTTTATGTTAGGCATCCGATCCATGCCTAGTTTCACGGCATCCGATCCATACTGTGACGAGGTTCACGCGTTTTATTTTCTCGTTAGGTGCGGCTCAGTGCCGACCTTTTTCCCGAGCATGGTTCGCTTTGATGTGATAGTGTGAGCCGCCATCTATCAATTCCTTTCCTTTGGATTCGCGTGCCCGGATGATGAGGTAAGTGCTTCACCATCAAGAATTCAATCCCTCCTTGGACTCTCGGTCTCAAGAAGATGACCCATCTCACTTGAGCCTCGGGGACTAGCCGTCGAGGATTGGATAATTCCCCTAATTACCATAATGCCACGCGACTTCCGAGCCGCTCGTCCGACTCGGCACCCTGAGGTTGTTCCCGAGGATGACCCAGGATGGTCGAGCACCGCTGCTCGGCTTGCCCGCTCGGTCGCGAGCTCCTTGCCCGCTCGATCTGAGCTCCTTCCGTTCGATCACGAGCTTCATGCCTGTTGGCGAGCTCCTTGCTCGGTTAATGCCCAAGCACGCTGCTCGGGTGAACTTGCTCGGTCGGAGTCAAATGAGCTCGGCCCAAGCTCGAGCTCTGTTTGCATGGTCGGAGGGTTGCGACTAATCTGATTCACGGCGATAATCGCGCCACCACGAAGGACCGTTGCGCTCATGACTCTGACGTGGCGTAAATGTAGGATTCGATTCACGACCATATCACCAGTCAAGCGTGCATGGCGTGGGCCAGAATCACACGATACCCCTTTGTAAACTATAAATACCCCCAAATATTGGAGGGAGAGGGACTAAATTAATACATATACAATACACACACTACGCCGAGTAGGGTCATTATCTCGATCATGAGAGGCTGAACTGAGGATAAAATCCTTGTGTTTTCTCATCTGCTCTAATTGACCGTCTCCCACGTCTTCGATGCTACACCTTCGGTAGAAAGGGGTTTTGGTTGATCCCCCATTCAACAAGTAAGCTCGGCGGGGGCCTGCTCCCCAATCGTCGACAGATAGGTTGCTCCAATATTATCACACCATAGTAATGCTGCAGGAGGATGAGATACACCAAGTTCAATGAGTAATTTTCTTACCCACATGATTTCAGCTGTAGCATTAGCTAGTGCTTTATATTATGCCCCTGTGCTTGATCTTGATACTGTAGCTTGTTTTCTTGCACTCCAGGAGATCAGATTTGACCCTAAGAATACTGCAAAACCCCTAGTGGATCTTCTATCATCTAGACATCCTGCCCAATCCGCATATGAAAAAGCACTCACCATCATATAGGATGACTTACCAATCTTGAGTCCAAGACTCAAGGTTCCCTTCAAATACCTTAATATTCTTTTTATAGCACTCCAATGTAATGATGTAGGACAATGAAGATATTGACATATTTTATTGAAAGAGAAAGAAATATCTGGTCGAGTCAAAGTCAAATACTGTAGAGCTCCAACTATACTTGTATATTGAGTTGAATCATTTTGTCCTAGAGTGTCTCCTTCTTTAGGTAATAATTTTTCACTAGTAGAGAGAGGTGTATTAACTGGCTTGCATGTGTACATACCTACACACTTAAGAATTTCTGTAGCATATATTTCTTGAGTCATCACAATTTCACCTTGTACTTTCTTGACCTCAATTCCCAAGAAATAATGAAGTTCTCCAAGATCCTTCAAAGCAAAATCCCTCTCTAAGTCTTTAAGTAGTGCTGCAGTTGCTTCTGTTGAAGAGCTAGCAACAATAATGTCATCGACATAAACAAGTACATAGATTATATGACCTTCCTTATTATAGAAAAATAAAGATGTGTCAGCCTTAGGAGTAAAACTAAGTTCCTGTAATCTCATACTTAACCGAGAGTACCACACTCTTGGCGCTTGTTTCAAACCATACAAGGCCTTATCCAATTTACACAAGTAATGTGGTGAAGTTTTGTCCTCATAACCAGGTGGTTGATCAATTGATTGTTCACCCCCAATATTAAGCGATGAGTGATTTACAAAATCAGGTGATGGCAACAGAATTTCAGAGCGAAGGTGCGCACCGGCATTAGGATGAAGAGCAGCAACGGGGAAAATATTTTCATCAAAAGTAACATCACGAGATATATAGACTCGACCAGTGGAAATATCTAGACATTTAAAACCTTTATGAAGAGTGCTATATCCAAGGAAGACACATTGTTTGGAGCGGAATTCTAACTTGCAAGAGTTGTAAGGACAAAGATTCGGCCAGCACACACATCCAAAAGTGCGAAGAGAGTTATAATCTGGTTTTTCACGGAATAAACGTTCCAAGGGTGTATCAAACTGGATAATCTTGCTGGGAAGACGATTAATTAAGTATGTGGCAGTAATGAAAGCTTCATCCCAAAATTTTAAAGGTATGGATGCATGAGCAAGAAGGGACAATCCAACCTCGACTATGTGATGATGTTTTCTTTTCGCTGAACCGTTCTGTTGATGTGCATGAGGGCAGGAAGCATGATGAGTAATTCCAACACGCTGAAAAAAAGTATGCAAACGTTGATATTCACCACCCCAGTCAGTTTGCATGGTTTTAATCTTTCGATTGAACTGCCACTCCACAAGATTTTGAAATCACGGAATTTCTCAAAAACTTCAGATTTATGCTTAAGTAAATAAATCCAAGTAAACTTGTTGTAGTCATCAATGAAGCTGACATAATATTCCTTGTTTCCAACAGAACTAGGAGCAGGACCCCATACATCAAAAAAAAAACAAGCTATAAAGGAACAGTAGAGACACTAACTGATTTTGGATAGGGTAGCTGATGACTCTTGCCCTTTTGACAGACATCACAAACTGAATCCTGATTAGACTCACAAGAAATAGGAAGATTATTTTGACCAAGGACTCGATTAATAATAGCAAAAGATGGATGACCTAGACTATTATGCCACCTTCTTGAAGAAGGCTTGATGACACCACATGCTTGTTTATTGGAAGATGTGGACGGCAAAGGATAGAGGCCACCGTTACACTTGCCGCGAAGAAGAACTTTCTTCGTTACCTGGTCCTTGATTAAAAAAAATCAGGATGAAATTCTATAAAGGCTTGATTATCTTTGGTAAAGCGGTGTACAGAAACAAGACTTTTATGAGCTTTAGGAACATGAAGGATATTATTTAACTGGAGATTACGGCTGAGAGTCTGAACAATAGTATGACCAACATGATTAATTTTCATACCTGCTCCACTTGCTGTGTGAACTTGATCATTGCCGGTGTACTTGTCCCTCACAGTAAGCTTCTCAAGCTCACTAGTTATATGATCAGTAGCACAAGTATCAGTGTACCAATTTGTGTCAACACCATAGGAAGTAGTCGCGGTGCTGACACTCTTCTCTTCTCCCATGAAAGAGCAATCAAATCTCTTGTAGCACTTAACTACGGTATGACCAATCTTGCACAGAGTTGACAGGTCGGCTTGTTGTTGTTGAATCTTGCATCACCACGTCCGCGACCATAGCCACGGGCATGATTGCCATGCTCGCATCCATCACGTCCGCCGCGCCCTCCACGCGACATAGAATTGACGGAGAACTGCGAGCCACCTTGAAGAAGTTCCATGCGCATCTCAAAGCTCATCATCTGTGTAGATAGATGCTTACCAAGATAGGCTCCACACGTGCAGCAACGGATGACACGAGCGGATTGTAGTCGATGTCGAGGCAAGAGAGAATATACGACACCAATTCTTCATCATCAAGAGGCTTCCTCGCAGTTGCCATCTCATCCGCAAGGGTCTTCATCTTGCCTACATACCCGGCAACACTCATGTTGCTCTTTTTTGTAGATGACAAAGCCATGCATGTGTTAATCACACGCGCACGAGACTGAGATGCAAACAACCCTTCAATAGTCGTCAACACTTCTGACGGCTTTGCAAGCGTGGGTACTTGACTCAGTATCTCCCGCAAAAGTAAGGTCAACAGATAGCTCAAGTGTTGTTCTTGCGCCATCCAGTAGGCATATGTCGGATTAGAGATCTCCTCGGTCCCCTTATCACCTTTTGCAACGGTGATAGTCTTCGGCGGCGCCTCAGCCGTACCATCAAGGAAGCCGGCCATCTGTGCTCCGCGCAAGGTGGCGAGAACTTGCGCCTTCCAGAGCAGATGATTAGTCTTGGTCAACTTCTCGGTGACCACTTGTCCATGAAGCGACGGTAGAGTCGAAGAAGATGCAAATTAGCTAGCAAGGGTGAATGCAAATGGTGATTGGATGCAACGTGAGAGGCTAGTAGAGATGCAATTGAAGAAGCTAGCACATGCGATCAACTTTGACGAATTCGAAGGGTATTTGCTCTGATACCATGTAAAAAAGATTTGGAAGCGTTGAACCCTTTGCCTCGGGCCGCGTCTCTATTTATAGATGACAGGAAGAGCCCCTGCCGTGGCATGTACAATCTCTTGATTAGTTAAATTCTATATATATCTTGCTTCTATTCTAAATACAGAAGACTACAATAATAGAAGATAGCTACTTCTATATTTAACAATTTGCACAAAGTAAAGCACGGCGCTACCATGATGCGTGAACTTGTAAAATGAAAAATTAAAGATACATGAACGGATCATGTCAGTCACTGAATGAACCAATGTATAGCCAGATTGAGGTCAGTAGAACACTCCAAATCTTAATTCTTGCCTCGCATCACGGGATCAGAGCAAAATAAAACTCTGATCAGGGTGGGGTGATGAATCAACGACCTTGTTTGCTATGTGAAGATTGGTCTTATCTCGTATGTGGGCTGCTCAGTCTCTCCTCACCATGGACAAGATCAAGAGGGGATGGACTAGTGTGGAAGCGCGTAGTGTGGCATTTCATAGAGTGGCAATGTTTGAGATGGAAATGTTGATATATAATCTAAATTCCGTAGGCCGAGTTTGGCGGAGCATAGCGGAGGCCCGTCACCGGAAGGCTTAGGCCGGAGCGGAGCGGAATCCAAACTAGCTCATCAAGGTACGAATCGTTATGGATTTGTTTCCGAGTAGGACCTTAGGTCGCCACCATATATACCTTCTTGTAAGCCGCAGAAAAGGCATAAAAGAGATAATCCCCTGCATTTTGTAACACTCAAGAAAATAGTGAGATTTTGCCGGCCGACGCCCGGGGTTTTTTCCTGCAAGGGTTTTCCACGTTAAATTTGTGTCTCTTGTTCCTCTTTTCGATTTGATCTACTTTTTGCTTTTGTACATGTCGATTATATCAGGAAAATAATTGTTTTTTCCCTAAAATAATTGAAAAATACTGGAATACAAAAGGTGTGGCAAATCCTGTGATTATTTTCATGAATTGGATGGCAAATCTGGAAGGCAATCTTTAGTGTGGCATTTCATAGAGTTACAATTTTTTAGATGACAAATAATTGATTTTCCCCTTCAGACAATCAATCCTAGATATCCAATCGTCTCTTTTGATTGTTAAAGAAAAAAAAAAGAGAGAGAGGAATTGTTCCAATTGAGGTGCAACTGTTCAAGGCAATGTCATAGTGATGTTGCTTTTTCATCACTGGACTTAGACGGGCTCGTTGCGCTAGTTAGTTATCACTGCATTTATGTAGGATATAACAGTTTCTCGGGGTCGGGAGCGTGCTCTGCCGCGGTCGGCCGGCGCTGGAGACAAGCGAGCGCGGGGCAGGTAGCCAGGCGCTAGAGGCCACGCTGGTGAGCACGTCGAAGGAGGCCAAATTTGCAATTTCATATGGGAGGGAGCTAGAGTTGAGAAAAACGAAGCAACTGGAGCTAGAAAAATCATCAGTTCGATAATGAATGGTTACATAGTATGTATAATGGTAGAGAGGCCTATTGTCTAGGAAGCAGATCTAGTGCAGTCCCTCAGGAGGTATAGACTATCCGATTGAGCAGATGAACGACTTAGATCTTTCAAATCCATGTGCTACAGTGATTGCTACAGTGCACTACAGCTACAATATTTTCGGATCAATTTAAACCATCGTTTTTCGATCCAACGGCTTGTGCGTGACTCCTAGTTACGATCCTTTGGACTGTACAGGAACCGTGTCCTATTGCCTATTATCCCAGCATGCATCTCGAGAAAAAGACAACTTTTATAAGGGGTTGTCTGTTTAAGTTGTCTCCATAGGACACCACAATATTTTAATGTTGGCATAAGAAAAGTGCTTGTTAGAGTATGCACGATGGGTGATATCAGCTTTCTATAACTCTTGCCACGTCAGATTCCTGAATATTTCTTTGCGATGAAATTCACAATGAACGTTCCAAATGGAGCTCTAGAATTTTCGCCAAGAGAATAGTAAGAAGCAAATGTAAGCAACCAAGTTATATGGCTAACAAGAAATATAACAGTCATCAAAGACGTACGCACGCTCGAACAGGTGCTAGGCCAGCTTGGCAAACTCTGCCTGGTGACAGTTGCTGATCGTCAGACCGATCATTAGAGAGCTTACTGCATTTCAGCCTCACGGTGAAAATCATGTGGAGGCCTTTCATGCCAAATAGCTGAGAAACGGAAAAAATCGGATTTAATATAACTTGCTACCCGTATTTGCTAAACGGTACAACAGCATCGCGTATTCGCAAAAAAACCAGCCATCTCCGGTATTTGGAAACCCAAAAATGCATCTCTGGGTTACGGAAAACCGGACATGACGTATTTGGATCATGGGAAACCGAAAATGCCTGTATTTAGAGCACCAAATTCCGGACATCCCATGCCTCGGTCGACGTGCCCCTTCTCCGGTTCCTGGTAAACCGGAGATGAGGTGGCGAGCTTCTCCGGTTTACCACAAACCGAAGATGAGGTGGCGAGCATTTTTTTATTCCCTAATACCTGTTGTCCAATTCCTGGTGATCCGAATATGCTTGCTCCGGTTTTTGATAATCCGGAGATGAATTTTCGGTTTTCCATATACCGGACATCACTGGTTTTTTGGTGAATACGCGACGTTGTTGTATCGTTTTGTAAATACGAGTTGCAACTTGTACTAAATACGAATTTTGCCCCGAGAAACATCGAAAACAAGCTAACATATCTGGAAGTCAGCAAGCAGTACACACGAGAGAATACCAAATTAACATTTTTCTGTCAGATAGCCTACCAAACATTATAACACATCATGTCCTCACACAAAAGCACCAGCTCTACAACATGAAAACTAAAAGGTAATAGTACTGCACAGAAAATAACAAAGATGTTTTGTACGCTCGAAAGGTCACACTGAAAAAGTGTAATATTAGTACTATGCAAGGTGTCAGGTTTGCAAATAAATACACTAGTTGCAAGCGTGTTCTATTTCATTGCCCCAAACCTCTAAGCATACACCCAACTTGACAGACAATGACACAACAGAAGAGCAGCGTATAATTCCATTTCATTAGTACTATGCAAGGGAAGCAAGCAACTAGCTCAAGCCAGGAAGTGGCAATATACCCATAGCATTGCTTACCCTGATAAAAACAAAAACTGAGTAAAGGGCAATGAGGCCAACTCCAAGTATCTTGTTAGGCCGCATGTCACATTGTGGCAGCATAACAAGAGCCCAGATCAATCCAGCAACAAGGAAGCTCATTGTGTAAATGAGAGAGCGGTCTTGCGGAAGAACAAAAGAATTGGGTGCCGTTGACCAAGCTCCAAGCAGCATAGATATTCCCAAGCCAGCAAGTGTATTGAACATGGGTCCTGCATAACATCCAGACACAGCAATCTGCACACCGTCTCCTCCATTCATTGCCAAGGCAACATTTGACATCAAGTCACCCATTGAATTCCCCCAAGCTAACACTGTTAACCCAAGAATTGAAGGATTAATACCCAATATCACACCAAAAGCAACCAAAAGTGCAACCAGTTCGTTGGCAACAATGTAAAACCAAATGATGCTCATCACAAACCCTCCCAACACCCATGCGAATAAACATCTCCGTGGAGGGCGTTCCAGACTTGTGAATATGAAAGCGAGAGCAGCAAGTGCAATACCAAAAACACCAGCTATCACATATGCTGCTACGCTAGCCTTGGTGGATACTCCATCCTGACTGCTCCACAGAAATGCCAAAAGAACAGGCGATAAGCCAGCACTCGCAACAGCATATTCTTTCGACCAGCGGTCTTCCTCAACTACTGGAATTGTCAACCTTCTTGGTATCGTCAAGGGCAGTTCGATAAACAAAAACAGCTTGGAAAAGTTAAGTGCGGAGGTATCCACCTCTCCTTGTTCACTCCAACCCCACAATGGCCTGGAACTGTCAGATGAACTACCTCTTATACCATGACTAGTTACATGCCCGTGCGTTGCTACGAAAAACAAAATTGATAACAAAAAATAAAGATTTAAAAATAAAAAAAATTATTTCACAAGATCAAACATCTATCTTTAACGCTTCGTTTCTTGCAAAAGCTAGCTAATTAAAGCAACGCTTCGTTTCTTGCGTATGGCAATTAAGCAGGGCAATTAAGTAGAGCAATTAACCAGGGCAATTAATGACGTAGAATGGACCACTGCCACCAACTACTGCTTTAGAATAGTAAAGATATGCCCGTGAGTTGCTACGAAAAACAAAATTGATAACAAAAAATAAAGATTAAAAAATAAAAAATACTATTTCATAAGATCAAACATCTATTTTAACGCTTCGTTTCTTGCAAAAGCTGGCTAATTAAAGCAACGCTTCGTTTCTTGCGTAGGGCAATTAAGCAGGGCAATTAAGTAGAGCAATTAAGCAGGGCAATTAATGCATCGCTTCGTTTCTTGCATAGGGCAATTAAGCAGGGCAATTAAGTAGGGCAATTAATGTGACGTGGGAAGAAACTCTCACTTTATATAGTAGAGATTTGAGTAGATGGCCAAATGAGAAGCCCACATCCACTGAGGCAAGGATGTGTTTATCTGGGCCACATCACCATCTGTATCCTCCTCAAGAAGTGAACTGTACACAGACTCATCCTCCTCTGTTCCTTGTGCAAAGATACTTCCCCTCACAGGCAGCAATGGCATGACCACATCAAACTTCAGCCTCCGTGCATGCTTCCTCAAAACCTCATTTGCAGCTACCACAAATGCATAAACCACATAAATCGACACAAACATCGTAGCTCCCCAAACAGTCACCTTTCCAAGGATCAAAACAATTGACAGCGCAACCAGAGTCATCAGAAAGAACCCAACATCCCTCACAAAGCACCTGCTATCAATCTGCACATTCTTCTCCGCAACGCACAATGACACTGCCCCAACCACGACACAAGTCACAAACACGGCTCCACCCAAGACACTGTTCAGCCCAACCTCCCCAGCACCGGTCCCCATAAACGCTGCAATACTCGCGAACACATCAGGAGCGCCATTACCAAAAGGCAGCAGCGTCACGCCGGCCACAGTCGGCGGGAGCCGCAGCAGCGCCGACATCTTCTCGAGGCTGCAGCAGAAGTAGTCCGCAGCCGTGTTGCCGAGCACATAGAACAGCGCCGCCAGACACACGCCAAGCACAACATACCCGAGCACCTTAAACCTCTCGCACCTACAGTAGAAGAAGCCTAAGTAATCCACAAACCCGCCGGAGCTACACTGCGGGTGAGCCCGGAGGAACTCGCACTGGGATTCGAACCCCTCGTGCCGCACGATGCCGGCGCACGCCGTGGAGGGGTTCTCCAACTGCTCTCCGTTTGGCTCGGTGGCCTCCGAAAGGTTCCCCACACCTTTGGATGCGGGGCCCGTAGGATCGACACCGGAGAGGAATCTACGGTGGAGCGGGTGCGAATTGGAGCTCAAGAGCCTCGGAGATCGCGGAAATTTCCCATCCGGGCGGCTGTACAAGAGGAAGAGGAACAGTACCAGAGAGACAGCGGCGAGGGGCCGAATCTGGCGAGGATGCGGCGGTCGCGACGCGATCATCCCCGGCGAGGTCAGGGACTGGGGTTTCCGGGGGCGGGCATGCCGAATTTACGGCGATATTTGGGGAACTTGGCGGATGAAAGGAGGTCGGTGTTAGGGTTTGCGCGGAGGTGGGGCGTGGTTTGGGAATTGGGAGTTGACGACGAGAGGAAGGAGACGACGGATTTGCCCGCCGTGCCGGCTTGGACGCCGCGCGAAGGATTAAGGTTTGTAGTGTACTCCCGAAACCAGCGTTAACCAAACCGAAACCGAAAAAACCGATGAAAATCGAAATTGGAAATTCGAAAATATCGAGCCAAAAATCGCTGAAAAATCGTTAAAAACCGAATAGTTTCAAAACCGAGCATTTGAACAAAAAACATTCAAAACAAATTAAAAAAAAACAAAAACCATTCGGTTTTCTCGAAAACCCATCGGTTTTCTCGAAAAACCGATCGGCGAGTTGAACACTTTGGGCGATCGGTTTTTTTAGCGGTTTTCGTCGGTTTTTTCAAAAAACCGCTCGTTTTTCACCGGTTTTCGATCGGTTTACATCGCATAAATTTTTTCAAAATTTTCAAATTATTTTTTTAATTGAACTGCATCGACCAGGTTTAGGATTTCAACCGCTCGATATTTACGAAACCGCGGTTTTCGAGCGGTTTTCGTCGGTTTTGTGAACCCTGCCCGAAACACGTTACTGTTGAAATCGAAACCGTGGCCAATTAATTAGTAATGTGATTACTAGTTTGTACATATATCTGTTTTTTTTAGACATAACTTTTTATTCACAGTTTTGATCGACGAATCAATTTCACTGGTAGATTACTAGCGACGAGAGGAACTGTATGATATAAGTCTCGCTAATAAACGTCGTATAAATCAAATGTTACTACTAAATAAACATCAACTTGTTACTGTATGAACATCAATTTACTACTGAAACATATTACTACTGAAATCAGAACCGTGGACAATTAATTAGTAATGTGTTTACTAGTTTTTGTACACGAATCTGTTTTTCAATTATTTAGCTATAACTTATTATTTGCAGCTTCGATTGACGAACGAATTTCACCAATATATTACTGTCGACGAGAAAAACAATGACATAAATCTCACTAACAAAAATTGCATAAATCAAATTTTACTACCGAATAAACACTATTTTTCTACTGTATGAACATCAATTTACTATCATGCCCAACATAATTGAAAAATCCTTCACAGATCAGTCATTTGGTATTTAAAAGTCCATGAAAACTATATATTTAAATTCTTCAAAAAAAAATTACTATACATATGGGATATGAGCTTTTACAGTTCTGTAAAATTTGAATACCAAACTCAGTAGCATTTGAGAGATATGAACAGAATAAAATTACTATTTATCATTGATTAACGCTTGTTAATTTTATATCTTTCAAATCATATTGATTTTGGTCTTCAAATTTTACAGGGATGTATAATCTCACCTCCCCTAATTATGATAATTTTTTTGATAATTTTAAATTATTTTACTAAAAGGCCGACAAACAAAACTAAATTCATTTTCATGAAAACTATATTTACATGTTTACAAAACTTATAAAAAAATTACCACAAGTAGAGGTTAGATTCTATATCCCTGTAAAATTTAAATACCGAAAGCAATCTGATTTGAAAGATATGAAATTGATAAGAATTAATCAGTGATGAATAGTATATTTGCCTTTTTCATATCTTTCAAATGTGACAGAGTTTGGTATTCAAATTTTACCGGCTGTAGAAGCTTACAACCCTTATATATGGTAATTTTTTGAGAATTTTTTAGAATTTGTACGTATAGTTTTCATGGATTTTTACTGTCAAATGACTGATCTATGTAGGATTTTTCAATTATATTATATGACAGTAATGTCTAGTTGTAGATGTAGTATCAACTAGAAAAATTTCTGTTTAATAGCGCGACTTATATCATTTTGTTCCTCTCCTCATCAGTAAGCTACTGATAAAAATTATTTGCAAATCCAAGCAACTGATAAAAAGATATAGCCAAAATAAAAAAATATTTATGTACAAACCACAAAACACATTTATTAGTGGGGTGAACACGTTATTGATTCGACAGTAACTTCATTCATTGTTATATTGATTCGGTAGTAACTTTATATATTGTTTTATTACCGATTGGTTTAGTCCACACACACGTAAGTGGGATAGTCTGTTTCATTAATTAATGTGTTACATGGCTCGATCGGACTGGATTAAGTGGTCAGAGTGCATAATAAGCTATTGTACACGTAGATAAAGAATAGCGCATATATATATTCAAAAGAAATTTTCAATTGAGCTCTTTAGGTGTTTTTATAGGAAAAATCTACGAGCTCTTTTAATATAAACTAAATTTAAAAAAATTCAAAAAAATATAAGTGTCATAAACCGGTCTGATATCTAATACCGGTCGATAAGCCAGCCAAATTAAAAAAAATTCAAAAATTCAAAAAAAAATATGTGCTACAAACCAGTCGGAAATCGGTGAAAATCGCTTAATTTTCTTCAAAAAATCGACGAAGATCGCTCCAAAAAATCAACCACCAAAATGTTCACCAAGTTTCTCGATTTTCCACTATAACCGATGGCTTTTGATTTTTTTTTAAATTGTTTTTGAATTTTGAGTTCGCACGATTTTTAGCGATTTTCGGTGCCGACGCAGTAGAGAAATTCGTGGTCTAAACGGTAAAGTGAACCCTGATGCAACAGGGAAAGTGGGCACGGTAAAAATGGGCGTTGTTTTTTGGATTTTTTTTTTGAAAAATTGCAAGGGAAAAGTTAAAAATCTGATAAAATTGAGATCGAAAAGAATTACAGAAATCTCAAAGGTATTGCCGCAAAAAATCAAATGTATTGATGAAAAAAATCGGACGGATGGAGTTTACGCAAAACAAGAAAAAACGGTTATTCGCAGGGATTTTACGAAAAGGGAAAAGGCGGGTAAAATAAAAAATAAAAAGGATTTATTTCACGTGGAAAACAAAAATTTTGGATCGGGCTAAATTTTTTTTTTGAAGCCATTATGCAAAAAGGATTATTTTTGCAATTTTTTCGAAGCAATTATGCAAAAAGTAATTTACGGAGGGTCTTAATACGAAAAAGATCTTTCCATAAAAAACAAAGAATCTGTATGCAATTTTGTGAACTTGTAGGTCTTTTTTGCAAAAAAAAATGGGAGCCCACGCGCTTCCTCACGCTGGCCTGCGCACCCGTGACATACGGGGAAAATACGCGTGCGTTAGCTCGAACCCGTGTCACGGGCGCGCGAGGGAGCATCCTCACCGCTGCACCACACAACCCTTGTGGCGAAGAGAGGAGAGGATGAGTTCAATTAAGCTGATCGTTTGGGAGAGTTGATCTTGGCCATTGGAAGATGCAATCGGACGGCTGGCGCACGTGTGTCGATGTGGAGGGACGGAGCGCTCGCGAAACCTCCGGACTTTGTTATATGGAGTATTAGACGTGCACGCTATGGTTATTTGCCCATTGCCTTTGGCAGGCATGTCCGCGGAGAGAAAATATGTTAGATCTCAGAAAAATACCTCTGAAATTTTTCGTGTAATCTGTACTAGTTTAAGAAAAACTAGTACACGCAGTAGAAATGAAACACAACATATCGAATGTACTTTATTAATAATACATATCCAAAATTACAAAATTAAATGGCACGCAGGCCAACCAATGAATAAACGACTAAATGAAAGCAGTGGAACTGAAGAATAGTAGAAAAGGCCTAATTAAATTGCCATAGGCAATCAACTGGGGACACGGCCTAGTCCAAATGGTCCTCACCATCGTGGAACTCCTCTGAAGCAACAGATTAAGCAAGGGTGAGTATAACCGTACTCAACAAATCACACCGGAAAAATGCAATATAATGTACAGGTAACAAAGAAAGATTATATGGTTCATTTAAGCATAAAGCAATAGTTTCTAAATATTTTAAATAAATTCAAATAGCATAATTTTCAAGAAACTTAAATTTAAATAATTTCAACTCAAAATTCACTCCTGGAATTCTCCAAGTTTTCCCCCTCATGGACTCTCTCCATCCCATCATCCATTTTTATAAATTCAAAATTTTAAACTTACAAATTCTAGTTGCAAATGGCTTGCTCAGCATGCCCATAACCTTGAGCGTGGCTAATCAATTAGTTTTACACTCTCCAGAAGTTGTACAATAATACCCACAAGACATGATATTCTCATTGCGTTAGATGCTTCTTTTGGTGTGCGATAGAGATAATCACGACAAAGCTCCTATAAAAACTCATCCATGTAGTCATGTCTGCTAAGGTTTCACTGCTGAAAGAATCCATTTAGTTAGATGCCCCCTCTTGCGTCAGAGTAAAGATGGCCAAATGGGCCGTGCCAAATGGGCCGGCCCGAGGCACGCTACTGTAGGCACGGCCCAGGCACGGCACGACCCGATCGTAAATGGGTCGGGCCGGCACGGCACGATAGCCCGGGCCGTGCTTGGGCCGGCACGGCACGGCCCGTTTAGGCACGGCCCATTTAATTCTAATTATTTAGTTCATTTTAGAATTTATTTTATATTTTTAGCTTTTTCTCAATTTATATATATTTTTAAAAGTTTTCCTATATTATTGAATTTTCTAATTATTCTAACTTTTTTCATTTATTCTTATTTTGTTTTCAATTTTTTCATTCTTTTTTGATTTTCTGGTTTTTTCCAATTTTTTTGGATTTTTTCTGATTTTTTTTCCAAAATTTCAATTTTTAGGCACTAACGGGCCGACCTACTGGTCTATTCAGAATAACGGCCAAGACGCAAGACGCCCGCTTGGTCGCCGTCCGCTTGGGCTTCAAGACTTCAAGACGTGGCCGCAGACGCACGCCCGTTTATTAGCCGGGCCTAAACGGGTCGTGCCGTCCGTTAAACGGGCCGGGCCGCCCGTTTGGGCATCTCTACGTCAGAGTGGCAGTCTCACGCTTTCACCACACCACTACCACCAAATGCAACGACTGTCCCATTCCAGACTTGTAGTAGTACGGTTAAGCTTTACATTCAGCGAAACTCAGACCTATCCTTAATTGACTAGGCGAGACTTTCCACAAACCCAACATTATAACCACACTACCACCCAACCTTTTTTCGCCCGGTCTAAATCAAAGTTTTATTTTAGCCATACCAAAATACTAATATCATGACTTTCATTTTTAACAGAACATTATTTTGGCATAAAATCTTCCAAAATTTTCTAAGTTCAGCCCTAAGCATGTCTAAGCAATTACTAGGTATTAATTCATATTTTTATTAAGGTTACAATGGCATCGGAATTCAATTTCAAATGTGGCATATCAATTCCAGGTATAACTAGCCATTTAAAACTGTGACAGGAAATGACATTTGTAACAAAGTAGGCATGCAATAATTTAAATTCAACATATAAGTTTACATATTGGGAGCAACATGATCAAGATGGTGTGATTTGCCTGGTTCGACGAGTTGCTGCTCAAAATCATCACACGGATACTCTTCGGGCTCTCTGAAATCTACACACGAAAATAAAATAAATTTAAATAAAATTCAAACAAATTCAAATTAAATACCAAACCAGTACCAAACAAAAATTTAGGATTTTAGATGAATTTAGAAAGAAAAACGGAGCCAAACGGAGTTCGAATGGACGAAAACGGGTTCCCGGAAGTTTAAAAACAAATAAAAAAGATTTTTTATGAATTTTTGGAATTATTTTTCCATTGGGAAATCAGGATTACTACGCGTTTAAATTTAGCGCGATTTTCAGATTTAATTTTCAAAAGAAAACCGAATTATGACGTACTACTGACGTCATAATCATTTTCGATCGAAATTATTTTAAACAAGAAAATCTCGATTAGACTAATAGGTGGCCCTCTCGACGGCCGGGGTGGTGGAAGGGGGGAGGCGACGGATCAGGGGGCAGTGATGGTGGGGCCGAAGGCGGACGGGGCGGTGAGCCGAGGCGGCGACAGGGGTAGCTGGAGGTGTAGCGGCTAGGGGGCACGAGCAGCGACCGACGCGGAAATGGCGGGGCGGCAGGCACTCAACGGCTGGCGGTGGCTGTGTGATAAGGACGTGGGGGCGGCGGGGCACTTATCCGAGCGGAAATGGCGGGTGGGCGGCGCGAGAAGAGAGGAAGGGGGAGCTCAGGGAGCGGTCGGACATAGCAGAACAAGAGAGAGAGAAGAAAGAGGGAGGGAGGAGGGAGGAAGGGCCGGGTGGGCCACGAAAAGAAATGGGCCGGTTTGACCGATCAAGGGGCAAATAAATTTTTTCTTTTCTAATTCTCACATTGTACGTGTGGGCAATCAGTATTTATGCCCGTCGCATTCGAGTACCGTCGTATACAGAAAAGAAAGATACAACAATAGGTTATCGACATGTCTAGTTAAATCCATATATGGATTAAAAAACGATTAAGCTTTTTATGTGCTTTGCAGGAAAAGTCTGGATATGACCTAAATAATACAGTACTCAGTTACCTCGTACTATATCACTGCTCCGACAATTAATAAGCAATCCATCACATGGCTCAAATACACTTTTGACGTGTTTAGAAGGCGGCGAATACTGATTGCTGGGGAGTGAGTGGTTCGGATGCAATAGTACAAGCACATGCGGAACCATTAGAGCCAGCACAATAAGTAAAACTCTAATAGTAAACTAAAAATCAGTTTATACGATAACTATTTTTAAAAATTATCTTTAGATGTTGTGCAATAAATATCTCTTTTCTCTTATATATAAATAATTTATCTATACTTCCGTGTAAAGCTAGCTACTAAATAAGAATTAGCTCTCTTCTCTTATCTTCTATTACTCTTTTTATATAAACCAAACCTAATATATATAGACTAAGAATCGGCTAAAATAATCGTATTACCCCAACAATGTCACAATAGCTTGGAGCATGGCAATGAGCAAATGAGCAAACAATTAAGCACCGATCTGGCAAGCTCGTATAGATGTGACCCATACAACCAGTGACTATTCATGGTTGTCGTGATCAGGGTTCGTAAAACTAACAAAAATCATTCTATTTTAGCGAAAATAGCCTGTATCAATACGGTTCAATTTCTAAAACTGCTCGGTAAACCGGTGGAATTCAATTTTTTGAAAAAATTTATGAAAAAGTGTTATTTTTTTAAAAAAAATTCATGTGAGGTCCTGAGGCAATGCTAATGATGCTAGAGCATTTTCAGTTCATCATCGGATGTATGTATTTTCTAAAAATTATGGCAGTGATATTGTCTTTCTATATGCTTTTCTGTTTTTTATTTTCTAGGGGTAATAAATGAAGTCTAATATTTCTGTAATTTTTTGTGTGAGGTACTTAGGTAATTATAATGATGATTTGAAATTTTTAGATGATGATCAGACTTGTATATTTTTTTAAATTCTGACAGTGCTATTATATTTGTATACGTTCTTCTATTTTTTATTTTTCTACGGTCACTAAATAAAGTATAATATTTATAGAAATTTTACTACATGATACTTGGGCACTTTTTATAATACCATTAAAATTTTAGACAGTGATCAAGCTTTTAAATTTTTATAAAAATCTGACAGTGTCTCTATTCATTTTCGTTAGTTGTTATTTTTTTATTTTTCACAAGCACTAAATGAATTCAAAAATTATTGAAATTTCTTTGAGGTGTTTTATAGATCAATTTTGATCTATTATGATAGTGACAGTGTCACTATCACTTTTTATTATGATTTTATATGCCCAAATCAATTTTGATCTATTATTATCTCCTGAGTGAGAGACCCGAACCAGGATAAATCCCTGTGTCATTCTTTGAGTGTGCTTGATTTAGCGAGACCGGACATCCTTCGGAAGCCACCCTTCACGCAAGAATTAAGGGGACCGAGTTGATCTCCCAAATCAACTAAGTAAGCTCGGCGGGGGCATGCTCCCCAATCGTCGACAACATTTTTTTTTGAATTTTTTTGTAATTTTTTTAATATTACTTGAGTGTGCCAAAAATCATGAAAAAGTTATGAAAATCATCGAAAATCAGTTAGGCAATCGACATCGCTTAGTTTACTGATTTTCAAAAGAAAATCAATGAAAATCACTTGAAAATTGATAGATTTTTGATATTTTTGATTTTTTTTACCGTCGAATGCAAAGTGTTTGGCTTCGGTATTAATGCGATTTTTGACGATTTGCGATGATAACGACTTGGTGATTTTCCTATTCTAATAGGTATATATTGGGTTGATTTGTGTCCCTCTCTAACCTGTGTCCTCCAATCTTTTTTTTTGTGTGTGTGAGAGGGAATCCACGAATAATCCAACTCTTACAATGTTATAGTAGTCCTGGATAGTTGGAATGTCGTACTCAACTACTCATAGCACAACATATAGTCCCACAAGAGTACAATCACAGTTCACTTAAACATCCGTTCATCATTTGGCCGGCAAATGAAGCATCCATTGGTTCATTTCCGTAACTCATTCACTCATCAATTATACACACACGTGGCGCCTCGAGTCCATCGATCTGAAGGGCTGGCATTTTTACTGCCCATCCGTCTCCTCCCCTTCCCATATTAAACCACGCGCACGCCCGGTAGCAGGTCGGCGCCAGCGCGCGCGCGCCATGAAGCAGCTGCACCCCGCCTTCTCGATGCTCTTCGCGCTCCTCTCCCTCTCGTTGCTCCTCCTCCGCCTCCGCTTCGTGGCCTTCCGCGACGCCGCGCTCTCCCTCCAACTCGTCGCGCGCCTCCGCCTCCGCCCCGTCCACCTCCGACTCCCGGGCGCCCACGACACCATGCTCCGCGTCTGGTGCCCCACCTCCCCGTCCTCCAAGCCGCCGCTGCTCCTCCTCCACGGCTTCGGCGGCGACGCCAAGTGGACGTGGGCGCGCAACTTCTCCCACCTCTCCCACCACTTCAGCCTCTATGCGCCCGACCTCCTCTTCTTCGGGCCCCACTCCCGTTCCGCCTCGCCGCTCCGCTCCGTCGCCTTCCAGGCCCGATGCGCCGCGGACGCCATGCGCCTCCTCGGGGTCCACCGCTACGACGTCGTCGGTATCAGCTACGGCGGCTTCGTGGCGTACCGGATGGCGGCCGTGGAGGCTAGGGACCGCGTCACCAGGGTCGTGGTCATGAGCAGCGGGGTGGCGGCCACGGTCGGGGAGATGAGGGCGATGGCGGCGCGGGAGGAAACGGCGGTCGAGGATGCGCTGCTGCCGGAGAACGCAGACGGGCTGCGCCGCCTACTCCACCGGTCCATGCACCGCCCGCCGCCGTGGATGCCGGACTTCATGCTCGACGATTTCATCAAGGTTAGTGTCGTTTTGCTTGTCTGCTCTTTCGATTTCAATTTTTATTTCTGTCTGCTGTTAATTGTGTTACAGTGCTGTGTCGCTCAGTTTAACCTGTCACAAACCTTTTTTTGGAGGTGACGTGTCACGGACTCATCCTTATTAACTCAGAAATAAATTCTGTAGAGTTAGTATTCAAATTTCTTCACATACATTTCTAATATTGATTGATGTCACATGGATAATCCTAAAAACACCTACAATCCAACACCACGATTTAATTCAGTGAAAATAAATACCTGACGCTTATTTTGATGCAAATTTGGTTGTTTAATTCAGACTTAATGTCGTAGTGTTGGATTGTAGGATTGTTCATGCGGTATCAATTAGCGTCAGTAAAAAGTTTGTATACCAGTCCCGTAGAATTTATTACCTATTAAGCCTGATACCGCTAGCTCAGCATGCAAGTGCTTGCGCTAGCTCGAGGCACGTGGCATATTGAGCGTGTGCATGCTTAGTCTAACTCGGGTTAGTACTGTCCATACGAAACTGCTGACTTGAGTATTGCATTCTACTTTGTACCTCTTGCGTGTACCTTACAAGCCTGCCTAAGAAACCACGTACGTGTTGCCGGCCACTGAAGTACCTAAAATCCATGGGTCGAAGCAAAAGTTAGGTCGTTAGTATATCGATCACGTACTTCTCACAGAAATATCAGTACGTTGATACTAAGTCCGTTCGCCGTTTATTTGTTTGATTGCTTTTAACGTGTACAGTTCTACCACATGCATGGAGTATATATGCTGTACAGCAAGGTGCCATGCATCCACACGCTTACTACAGTACTACGTAGGAAGCTTATTGTATTTGAGGTGAAGTGAGTAGTCCCACCAGTAGCTGTAGGGATAATAACAGTATACGGTCAGGTTTAAATTTTCAACGAATTTCATTTGAATTTTTCAAATTTTGAGCTTACCGCTCCGAACCTTTACCGCTCAAATTCAAATTTAAATTCAAAAAAATAAAAAAAAATTAACAAAATTTATCCAAAATTTCCCCATAATTAGTATTAATAGCATATACATTAGTATTAAATAGATTTTAAATTAGTATTAACTTATATTTTAAATTCATTTGACTTTCGAACCGAACAATTTTGATATCGTCGGGACGTCGAAATATGGGTTCGAAATAAAAAGTAAAACCCTGTATACAGTAGTCCCTTCGGTCATAAATAGTTATTGTTTTAGACATCGATATGATTTCCAAAATATAGCTTTGATCACTAATTTCTATTATAATATATTTATAAAATTCAATAAAATTATAATAAGTATTTTCAAGACAAATTTACATATATGATTTTTATGTATTCAATTAAAATATTCAAAAGATATTGGTTGTACAAATTTTGAAAGTTTGAGTGTATAGTCTTGGGGTTGTCGATGGTGCCGTCATTCGCATCGGTGCGCCTCAGCTTTACGGTCGTATATACGGCTATACTCTCTCGGATAGCATAGCACCCTGCAGAAGCGTCTATGAGAAGTGTTCATTCAATCGTTCCCCTCCCCTTTAGTACCACCTCGCCTATTCACCAGGGAAACATCGACTTAAATACTGAACCGAACCACCCTGCCTTGCCGAGCTCAGTCACGAGGGCTTGTAACCCAAGTGGGGGCAATAAGGTGGTGTGGATGTTTGGTGCGGACTTCTGGGCCTGGTCCTTTGTGTGTAACTCTGCTGGCCTGCCCGTTCCAAGTTGCGTAGTGGGCGGAGGTGTTTCGGCGAAAGCCTTGGCATCTCCGGCCCTGAAGTGGTAGGAACAGCGTGAGGCTGGCTACACAGAGCAGCGATCACTGCCCGCTTCCAACGGTGGAAGGATAACAGGCCGCTGCACCATCGGCCCGCTCTGGCCCAGGGTCCCTCTGTAACAAACCACCATCTTTTTTTTATTTGTTATGGGCACAAATAGAATTCCACTATAAGAATTACTTTCCATGAATATATTCTTAGTGTGGAAGGATTAGCGTATCCAGAATTGGCCAATTAACATCTCTTGGTCTTGTAATTATATTGACGGTTGATGCGACAGCATTTTGTTTTTGCCAAATCATTTTGTAGTAAAAGTACTATAATGAACTCTTTTTGTTCCCACTTGAAAATTACGTCCTTTTCTAAGGTGATAATGCTTTCTTTGCTTTTGCCGCAGCTGATGTTCGTGGACCAAAGAAAGGAGAGGGCAGAGTTGCTGCACGAATTACTGAAGAACGGAGCTGGCATCGATCCCCTCCCGGTTCTCACTCAGGTCTGTGCTTGCACGTACCTAATTCAAAACCACTGCCAAAAAAAACAAAACACTGTCTGAATCCGTACTCAATTTGCTGGATTCGTAAACTGCAAACAACTTCCATCGATCATCAATGTACATACAGCTAGTTCGTCATAATCGGGAGCTGAGTTCTTTTGGCCTCACAAAAACCCTTCTTTCATTGTAACCTCTCTATTATCCCCTTTGGATCCTTTTTTCTGTGCAAGTAACAAGGTCTAATTTCTTATCCACAGGAAACATTACTTCTCTGGGGAGACAAAGACCAAGTGTTCCCCATTGATCTTGGCCACAGGTTGCAAAGGTAAAACGAGGGACACTGCACCATTGACCATATATACTTGTTTCCTGAATTCTCTATACCCTTTTACTGCTCATTTGAAGGAACACTATAGGCTATAGCGCTCACCGTGTTTAATTTCCATGGCTGAAAGCAGGCATCTAGGGGAGAAATCCAGGCTAGAGATCATCAAGGACGCAGGGCACGCGTTGCAGTTGGAGGGAGCCGAAAAGGTGAACCGGTTCATCAAGTCCTTCCTCTTGGACGCACCAAATGGGACGGAAGTTGGCGTGGTAGCCCAAGATCAAGGCCCCTTCACAACTTGCAAAGCAAACAAGCACGGATTATCTTTCTAAAAACAGAAGAGGGGCTGTCATCTGCATGCATGCAAATGCAAGTGCCCGCAATTATTCGAAGCGGGATTAGCTGCTTTGAGCTAGCTAGTGAACTTTGTTTGTGCTATAATGTCCGAAATAAAAATTAAAAAAAAATGTTCTAGCATTTCCATGAAAAATAAAATTGGCAGGTCGAAATCGGATATTATCCTCTTATTGTAAGAGATCTCGTGGGGACGGGGGAAAATGCTGCTAAATTTCACCCTTCGGCCATTTGGTAAAAGTGCTGCTAAATTTCTTCCAATGGTAGGTAGAAACAAACAAAATATTCTGGAACAATAATTACATAAAGCACTTTCTATCTGGTTCCCTGGCCGGTGCTCCACAGACCGTCTCTGTTTTTTTTTTTTTTCTCTAGCTAGCTGCAAGTGCAAGTCGTATATGTTATTGTGAGGTTGATGGACTATTTTGTTTACACTACACACTTGTGTATAACCTAGCAACAGCAGGCTAATACAATTCTGATAGCAAGCTCACACTGCCCTCCCTTTATTTTCTTCTTTTGTGTCAACGGTGCTTCTCTCTGAGAAAGCAAGTGCAGGAACACGGCCGTTCCTAATATTTTGGAGGACTCAGAGTATGACAAAGAGGAAAAACCCCATACGCTAACATAAACATATAATTTTTTTTTCTAATTAAAAAACTAAAATTCAATATATTATTATTGAATATCGCCAATAAACTTAATACATAAAAAACACAAAACATTCATTAAGATCAATCCAGTAGCACATATATATTATTAATATCTATAGAAAATTTTGGTCCCTCATGAACACTTGTAGTTTCTGCATTAGATGAATTGACTACGTTTTCATGTCCACTCACATAAGAATCATCCTTATTGACATCATTATTCTCACCTAAATTCTCATTAGGTTACTGCTCAACATTAACTAAGGCCAATACCAATTCGATTTGCCTATTTGGGGGTCATGAATTGAGACAAGATTTTGATTTTTGAGTAGAGTCGTTGAATTGAAGGCGAATCGCTTTGGAATCCACAAAATCGGGCTCTTTTTCTCCAATAATTGGCAAGGGAGAGGCTGGAAGCTGGGATGCGGTGATGGCGGCTTCGTTTCGGGGAAGGGAGATAGCGAGCAAGAGCGATTTGAGAGTTAGGGATGATGAGCGACAAGTTAAACAACACATGTGTATAAATAGATTGGAGGCCTTAAATTTTGAGAAATTTTACGGTCGATTATACTTGTAGTATATAATGTGTAGTAGAAATCACATCTAATCGTTGATTTGTTAAGAGTGTTTTTACTACTCTACTACCAGATATAGTATAAGTAAACTCTTATTAATCTGATCATTGAATCGAAAAGAATAAATGGTTCATATTCAATTTAGTGTACCGTAAAAAGCTCTAAATTTTAGGAGTCCTGAGCAGCCGCCCCTATCGCCTACGCCCAAAAACGGCCCTGGCAGGAATCTTCCCTCGACGGCTACTCTTCTCCTCTGTATTACTGCATGATACACATTGGTGACGTCCACGTGCGAAAGCCTAGAGGGCCGCACTGCGCCGGTCCCACGAACGGACGGCTCTCCTTAACTCCATCAACGTCATCACCATCCCCATTCAAAGGCCCCTCCTAACCAACTTTTCAACCTTACAAGATTTTATTTGTTTTTCACTTAACAAAATGTTTGGTCCACTCAACCACCCTTCTTCCCTTGCAAATATGCAACGCAAAGCTAAAGCCCAACCAGCACATCACTTCCCCGCTCTCTTCCCATGGATTTTTTTTTGCCTTTCTAGTATCCTTGCGAATGTTTTTTTTTTTCTTCAAATATAACCCTTCTTAGCCTCCACGAATCGTCTCTCATGCTCAGAGGCTTTAGTAGGTCGCCTACCACGTTAAAATTATTGTCGAACTCCCTTTCCTCAACAGGAATTAAATCCACTAATTAATCATTAATTTAATCATACTACTTAATTAATGACTTAATTAAAATCGCTATTTAATCAAAATCACTAATTAATCTCCTCCTTTCGAGCCTTGCTGAGCTCTGGGAGCTCGGCAGCTTACTACTAAAATTCCTACCGAGCTCCCCTTGCTCGCTAGCTTCTTGTCGAGCTCCCTTGGTACGGCAAGTGGTTCATCTCGTCTACTGCATCTTTCGAGCCTGCCCCTTGCCGCATCCGGGGAGTGCAAAAGCCGATGTTGCCGCACCCAGGGAACGCAGCAGCCGACAAACGCGGCAACGAGTGGCAAGAGCGGGAGCAAGCGCTGTCGTGTCTGGGGAGCGTGGGAGGAGCCAGCGCAACCGTGGCCGGTGAGCGCAGGAGGCGCTTCCGCGGTCGGCAAGTGCGGAAGGCACATTCCGTGCAGGGGAGAGGACTAAATATGTAATTTCATTCGGAAGGAAGTCAAATGTGTAGAAAATGAGGGGAAGAAGGCTAGAAAAGTGATCAAGTCGCTGCGCGCTACGCTTGTTGTTGTAGCACTGAGCCTAAGCCATCGCCTGCTGCCCTTGGCCTCGAGGAGGAGAGATTCGCGGACTGATTAGGGTTGTGGTCCTCGGCCCTTGAGGAGATGAATTGGAGAGGTAAGCACATGGGCTAGACTCGGCCGGTGAGGGTCGCAAGTGGGCTTTTCAGTTATTCGATCATGGGGCGAACTTTGATGAGAATTCACTAGGGATATGGCTTTGCTAAAGAACCATCCAAGTTTTTGGTGATTTCTGGAGGTGTCGGTGCTACATACTGGCACCTAGGGTTTATATTACCGAACCGACCTCGAAAATCGCCCACGCACCAGTATCGACTTTTGTCAAAAATCGGTATAAACCGAATGAAAGTCAAAATCAAACTTTTGAACTCAGCGGTCAAACAGCGGCAAAATAATTCGAATGACGACCGGTTTACATCAAAAATTGACACACTCAATGGAAATTGGAAAAAAAAATTCAAGGAAAATTTGTCAGATAAATTTTCCCCAAATTTCATGGGAGTGTCAAAAAGCTATTAATATTAGAAAACTTTTGGATAAATATTCCAATTTTTTCTGATTTTTTGAATTTAAATTTGAATTGGACCGGTTTATCGACCGATTCTTTTTATGGAGTTGACAGGTACTATCGAAAATTGCGAAAATCAAACTATTTTTATCGATATCGTGAACCTGCTGGCCGGAGTACCTTACAGACTAGCATTTATTTCCGATAGAAAGAAACCATGCACATTGTAATAACGCCCAACTGCTTGCCTTGACTCAGTAGGAATTGTCCATTCTTAATTAAGTACTGTAGAGACTGTTTGTGCTCTTGTGATATTGGTCTTAATTTCAGCTGTAACTTAGGTCGTTCAGATTATCATGTAGTAGTAGATGTACATCACCATCCTCACCCATGGAAAATAAAATACTGCCACTATGATACTAAAACTGACAAGCTTTGCTACAACTAATCTTCTGTCAGAAACTATTCACGGATAACAGGGAGCAACTGCTTCTATGCTTTTCCTTCTAGTACGAGTTGTACAAATCTTGAAGTAAGTGAAGGGGATAAGTAATCACTATCTACCCTTCATTCATGCTTTGTCCTTCAAAATTACTTTGTTCAGGTCTTTGGACGGGAAAGCTAGAGTGGAGATCATCAAGGAAACAGGACATGCTCCACAACTGGAGGATTCAGCCCTGTTCAATTAAGATCTTGCTGGACTTCTTGCTGGCTGCTCACAAGTCTGAGCTTTGGATTAACCACAGCCAGGGATGCAAATGGGCCGACCCTAGGGTCTTCTTTGGCCCACTTTAGTTCATTTGTTTGCACTAAAAACTTAATTTTTACTCCACTTTTTAAGTTTTAGTGCAAATAAATGAACTAGAGTGGGTCAAAGATGGCCCTAGGGCCAGCCCATTTGCATCCCTAACCACAGCCCACGATAAGATGAAGGGCCAATCGATTGTTGGCAATAAGGTGGCCGGCCACCTCAGTCCATTTAAAGCTACTAATTTGTACACCAAAAATTATTTGAGAACACTGAGCAAGAAATAATGAAATAAACCTTTATGAGTACATTGTTGATTTTTTTTAGCCTTTTACAGAAACCGTAGGTTATGGAGTAGTAGTACGTCATACGCGAGCTCCGACAAATTTTGCTTTCTAGTCAGTGCCTCAGTGACCGCTGAACTGAACCGCTCTACATATGTCCAACCGTCCAAGGATCCACCGTCCCATAATCCGCATAGTTAAGCCCCGTTTGGTAATTTGAAACCGGATCGTTTCTACTAAATTAAAAACCTAACCAAACGGGTTAAAACTCGGAATGATTCTGATATGGATAAACCCAATAGGATCTACTTTAGGAAGAAAACATGATCGGGGACGCCAGGGATAGGGCAGAGGCGGAATAGGAAGGCTGCGGCCGGCTTGGAAGGAAGGAGAATATCTTTTGTATCTCTTCTTATTAGTTTCCTTATTAGTACTTTTTATCTTTACTAGTTGCTATGTTTAGAAGAATTGAAGGAATAAAAGAGGGAAGAAAGATCAGAAAACGCACGTTTTTGTGCACCAAATTCAGTCTTAGGCGTAGCCAACGATAAAAGGCTGGTGGCTCCGTTCAGCCGTTACCCTTATCGCTACAAAGTCATCACGGCGTCTGCTCGTTCTTCGCGACGAGCCTACAATCAAGAGCATCCATATCAGATTCTCCTTAGAACGTTTCTTCTTTTTCTACTCTGTGACCAAATCAATCTTAACTCCGTTCCACCCGATTCACAGAATCCTACTTGAAATGTTCCTACCAAGAAGCAAAGTTTTTCAATACCATGGTATTACAAAGCCATGGCTTAGAAATTGTGTTGGCATAAATACCATGGTTTCACCTACCACCATTGAAACCATGGTTTTTCTTAGAACTACAAAGTGTTTGGCTACAAAGTATTTTGCATGGTATTTTCAAAGTATTGACACATTTCACTCTCTACACCACCACCAAAAGCCCAAAACTCCACTTTGAGTGGAGTTTTCAATACTCCAAAAATACCATGGTATTGGTAATACCATGGTTTTCAAAACAGAGTTTTTGGGGTTGCTTCCAAATACCATGTTGCCAAAAATACCATGGTATTCTTCAAAACCATAGTTTTGCCTAGAAAATATGAAAATACTTTGTTGCCAAACAGGCCCTAAAACATTTTCATTCTACTGGAATCTGGAACCGTACCCTTAGTCCAGTAAACTTCCACGCGCGCCGATTAATAAAACCGTGACGCGGCTCACCGCTGTTGCCGCGCGTACGCTACCATGGGCATCAGCGTCCTCCCGCTGATGGGCTACCTCGCGCGCCGCGCCTTCGTCGCCGCCGGCCTCTGCCCCCACACCTTCACCCTCCCCTCCAACTCCGACGAAGGTGGTGGTACTGGGGCCCAAACCATCCACTACTGGGCGCCGCCCGGGGATCCGCGCCTCCCGCCGCTCCTCCTCATCCACGGCTTCGGCCCCATGGCCACCTGGCAGTGGCGCCGCCAGGTGGGTCCGCTCTCCCGCCGCTTCCACGTCGTCGTCCCGGACCTCCTGTGCTTCGGCGCCTCCTCGTCCTGCTCCCCGCCGCCTTCGGAGTCAGCGCAGGCCGCCGCGCTCGCCGCGCTGCTCGACGCGCTCCCGGGCCTCGATGGGGGGACGACGGCGCGCGTCGCCGTGGCCGGCACGAGCTACGGCGGGTTCGTGGCTTACGCCCTGGCGCGCGCGGCGGGGCCCGGGAGGATCGGCCCCGTGGTGATATCCAACTCCGACCTGCTCAAGACGGCGGAGGACGACAGGGCGTTCCTCGAGCGCGCCGGCGGCGGGTGGGAGCGTCCGGCCGACGTGCTCATGCCGCTGGACGCGCGAACCGCGCGGCGGCTCATGGAGCTCTCCTTCTACCGGAAGCAGGTCATCGCGATGCTACCGGACTTCGTGATCCGAGAGGCCGTGCAGGTAACGAATCCGGCGTTCCACTAGGGTGCATTTAGTTTGGTAAATGAGGAGGAATTTGCACAGATGGTTGATATTTCTCACATGCATACATTTGGTTGAGGTATGAAAAGCTGTCTATTATGCGTCATTCCGTCCCTCTCATTTGGTGTTGCTTGGCTAAATCGCCTGGTATCATCGTTCACATTTATTTTAGTTTTCCACAATCCTCAGATAAAATATTGACTGAAGTATGCCCTTTATTTCCACAAACTCAAGGCCCATAATTTAACTCTGTGTGTTCTTGTCATACTGAAAATGTGACGGCCGATGGGGCCTAGGTACTACTAAACTCGAAAATACAGTAATCTTGCCATTCATCAATTCACAGAAACTTTTTACGGATAAGAGGGAAGAAAAGATCGAGCTATTGAGGGCTATAACTGTAGGCACAGATGCGTTCCAACTTACTCCCTTGCCTCAGGTAAAATGTAGCCATTTCTATACTAGCTAGCTGGATTAAGAATACACTTTACTCACCCTTGGAACAAAAGGAACAAAAGATTCGACTCAGCTACACTGTATTTTGTTTCTTAGCTATCTTTCTGAGCCGTGACGAAATCTCTATTCTGTATTTGACGTTGTTAATGACAGGACGTTTTGCTCATCTGGGGAGAGCATGACCAGATATTCCCTTTGGGAAAGGCATTCGCTCTCAAGAGGTAATTCACAACAATGCATGGATTTCATAGTCATCCTGATGCAAGGAGAGGCAGTGACTTGAATGGTTTGTCCTACTTTTGTGTGACTCCAATTCAAACACAGGATCCATGAAAGCTCCATTTTCTCGGAGCAACTGAGTCACGAGTCACGACTCACGAGTGCTGAAAATGGTCACAATACAATGCAAATCTGCAGCATAACCTTTTTCTTTTTTGCTTATGCGGTTGCAGGGCCTTAGGAGATAATGTCAGGCTGGAAATCATCAAGAGGACGGGGCATGTGCCTCAAATGGAGGACCCGGATCGATTCAACAAGGTCGTCCTGCCTTTCTTACTTGCATCTCAAAAGTCCCCTTCAGCCCAGCATGATCAGTAGAGCCTATGATCGGATGGTTCAGCTCTGTCATGAATCGTGATCTGTATAAGAGCGTTTGTTTGTTTGTTTGTTCTGGAGCAGAAAATCCACAGATAGCATTCCCGAGCTGAGTTCATCGAGTCGATCATGGTAACACATGCCTGAAGATGTCCATTCGAACTCCGGAGTAGCAGAAATTCACCCTCAGGGATATGAAAATGCTTGAAGTTGTCCAGTCCTGTTCCTGTACATTAGGTTGTAAACTACTACCTGTTTCGATAAACCTTCGTAGAAGAATACGCTGCCGCAAAAACTGGAAGGTGTGTTTTCTGGTATCAGCTTTACTGCGGGAAAACTATGAGCATGGTATTTGAAAGTATCATCCAATCCATACACAGAAATCATGTAAACGGAGTAGTAAACCAGTAACAGCTTCTTCTTTGTATAACTAGAAGAAGGTCAAACAGAGCAATCAGAAGAAAGAAAAATCTGCATAATTTTGTTCGGTCTTCCCTAGAAGGGGAAAATTTTGAATTCGATCCCAATTTGATCGAACAGAGTTGGGCACGGTACAAACCAGAATATCCATCAAGCATCCTGTATCCACCTGGCCCATCAGGCAATGTGGCCAGAGCAGCAAGCCCGATCGTGTCAACCGAGTGTTCAATCTACAGAACTGAAGCCCTGGACCAGAGCTTGGAAAAAGAAGACATTCGAGTTGATTGATGAGAGAATAAGATGCTCAGGAACTTAGGGTATGTTAAATTGTCTGTACTAAGTGATACATGTATAATATGGTTTAAGTGATATATGTATAAGATGGTTCAAACGAGGTGTTGTGCTCCCAGCTTGACAGTAACCTGGAGTGGACCCAAGAAGGCTCAGGAGGGTGCACTAGACACCACTTAAAATTTTGTTTTTCTCTATGTATTGTATGTAGGCCTCTTTAGGTGACACCCCCAGCACATTTATTGTGATATCTTAACCAGCCGGTCAGCCCAGCCCATAGCGCAGCAACCCCAACCCAGTCCAACTATCGAAGATCGAGGTACGCAGCAGTCCGATATGTATGTGGACACCCCGTAATTTTCATTCTGGGTCCGCCACTGGCAGTAACCTGTTCTTGTGGTGACTTATGCCCTGTTTGACAGAGTTCCAGATCCCAGCTCCACTTCAGATCTAAAATTTGTAGATTAAAATAAAGTGAATTAAGTTTATATTTTTATTCTAAAATGTAAACAAGATGACACATCTAAACACTCTTAATAATTTTTATAAGGTAGTCGGGCGGGGCCGCAGGAGGAAGACCGGGCCGAGCGCGGCGACGGCGAGGACGAGCAGGGGGTGGTTGGGCAGGGAGGAGCAGCTCCTCAGGCTGGAGTTGGAGCTGCCAGCGGCGGACGCCATTGCTCTGGGCTGCTGCTGCGGTCTGCTTCGCGCGACGTTCTGCTTGAGTTGCGCAGTATACGACCGACGTATCGGGATTCGGGAGTGAGGTTTAAATAGTGGGCCCGAGAGGTTACCGCCGAGTGGAGTGGGCTGAACCGCCAGGAGGAGCAACGGCTAAGAGCATGTAGTTGGCTATGAACCTACCTTACGTAGGATTTTTTACGACGTAAAAGAGAGAAAAAGATGGTATCTATATCAGCTGTCTATAATCTTAGATTACATTATATTGTATGTATCATTATATAAATAATCTATTAATTACATGAAAGTTTATTACAAATAACTATATAAACAATTCATTGTATAAATCATCTTTATTGCTTTCTATAGATGATATGTACTTGTATTATAAACAACCACCATCTATACTTGCTGTACATGCTCTAAGTTAGCACCGGAAACGGAGCCTATGATTACTGTCGCTCTCTTGTTCCCTGTGCCGGAGGAGCCATCATCACCTATTCACCTAGACTCTTGCAGTTTCGCTTCTATCTCATACGGCTTTCTGGGACACGGTTCTGTGCAGTCCTTTAAGAGACTGCAACTTAAGAAATCACGCACGAGCCATTGGATCGAAAAACGATGATCTAGATTGATCCGAAACTACTACAGCAAAAGTACTGTGGCTTTAGCGCACTATACTAACATGGATTTGAAAGATCCAAACTATTCATTTACTCGATCGGACAGTCTACACCCTATGAAACTGCTTAAGTTGCAGTTCCAGAGAGTCTACACTGGATCCGTCTCCGGCGCTCTGCATTCGGCAGCAGCCCGGCCGTTCAAAATTGTAAGGAAGCCCACGCAGCGAAAAGGGCAAACCGTCGCGCTGCCGAATGCAACTTATCATCGTGGAAGAGCCAGACGACGAGACTGCACGAGGTCCTTTGCTCTGGAGCCTAACCAAAAGGCAGGTTCTGCGCAATCGTGTAACACAGTGATCATTGCATCCGTCAGCAAGAGAGCAGCTTACATTTTGCAAGCGACACACCTCACAGTACTAAGAACTGAAGATTGTAGATCAGCACCAAAATAATAATAATAACATTAGGCTACTTGGCTTGGCTGACGGCAAAACCATCTTTACAGAATGGACAGACATCCATGCATCGCAAACAAAAAAACCCGGTAATTTTCGGCCCAAGTTCATGAGCTCAGCTGGCTACAGGATCACATGCAAATCAGTTGGCGAGGGTATTAAAACATCATATATTCACAAATTCAGGATCAGGAGGAGAATGAGGAGCACGAAGGAGGATGAACAATTGGGTCCCTCAGGTTCGAAGGGTAAGCTGGGAAGGCTTGCCAGTGCCGGGGACTTATCAGCAAGGAACCTGCGACAAGATCAAACAAGTTAATTCATTCCACAATTTCAGTGCTACTTTGGTTCTTGTAAATCCATTTAAAATGAATAAATATATATTTTCCACCTACATCCTTCTAACAATAACTGTTCTGATATCAAAGGGCTGGTAACAATTTCTGCCAATCGAAGGAAACAAAATTCAGTTCCACTTTTCATTTTTCAGGATGGAAACAAATTCATTTCCTTAATGATGAAAAAAAATCAAAAAAGACATAGGTAAAGATTTTCCTTCGGCGTTTCAATCCAAATAATACGCCGTAATTTATTAGCAAGAAAACAAACTGAGTTCATGAGTCAAAAGTTCTCCAAGAAACCTCAAGAGTCGTAAATCCTTAGCATGAATCGGATGTCTTGCCGACACATAGGGCACAATGGTTCAGGATCCTCTTCGACCTTTTTTGCGCAGAGGCAACAGCAAACAAGATGCCCACAAGGAATAAAAGCTGCGTTCCTTCTCCTCCCTAAGCATATAACACATAATTGCCCATCTCCAATTTCAACATTACTAGATCCATGTTCACCATCCTCAGCCTGAAGAAATCGTTCTTGAGCTTCCCTTGCTGCCCTCCGGTCTTTGACTCTCTCCTGGCACCTGCATCATTACAAACATCAAGTTGTCCGCAACACACAGGACTACAAAAAATGGAATAGAACAAAAGGATCCATAGTGAGCTAACATGAAGTATCTAGCTGTAAATTGTCCCCAGATCTATTCAAGGATCAATCAACCAAATATTAGAAATGGTGAAAATGACACAGTTTGATTGTTCAAGACACGAAAATTTTAGCTAGAAATTTCAGTCCATCTGCTTATTCCACAAGTTCCAGACAGATACCTGTAAATGGCATAGCCAAGTAAGCAAACTGACATGGTTCCAAGAACAACACTAGCCCAAAAGAGTGTTTTAGCACGAGAAGCCAGCTCAGCTTCCATCTCATCCTTGGTCAACTCAGACCTGAGTAAAGGCAAAGCATTATAGAAAGCTATGGAACTGCACCAAAAGAATACCTTAATATGCATGTCCTCCTCCTTTATTCACGAGGAATTTATTAGCCACATAAACTATAGATGTTCTAGTATCCTGTCGCCTGGCATCGGTAGAAAAAGAAATAAAAATGGAAATATATGGTCAAATAATACTCTTACAAGAAAAAGGGAATCTCTGGGCACGAGCTGATATCAACACTTCCTTTAGTCACTCGACACAACCCTACTGCTGTAATCTCCTTTCCAATAGGAAGTATCTTTTCCTCATCCAATAACGCAATCTACAAATAAATCGAATAGCTCAAGGAAGATATCCTTGTGTTGATTATTGCATAGAAAAATACCTGTTTCAAGGTAGAAATCAAGAATTTACTGGGTAGCCATTGCCAACAATAGTCTGAAAAAATGTGTAAGGAGTTGGCTCAAGTGGGACAAGTTTATGATACACAGTTGTAAGAGGTAGCGGTTGAGTTGCTCCGTCTAACTTCACATGTACCATTCCAGCTGAGTTCCCAAACCCAGAATCCACAAGAACAAATGGAACCTTGCAAAGGAAAAACATGGTAAAAATTTGGGTTACAAATGATTCTGGCAATGACAAAGTGTAAGCAGTATAGATAGTATACCCATCTAAATGCTGTTGTAATTTGATCTTTCAATGATTTAAAAAAGAGAGCATGAAGATCAAAGGTCCATCCAAATATGCCTCTCCATTCATTGAACAAGCACTACAAAAGTATGAGATCGCAAAACACCAGTTAGACATCTTTACAGGGAGAAAATAACAAGTACACAACTGTATATTAAATGTGCAAAGGCAATGTTTGAGGATGTAAATTGTAAAAGTGTTATTCTACTTTTCATTCATAGGCATCTACCATAACAACAAAAAAGGGGAAACTTGCAATTTTAGTCCACGTACATCTTTGAATCCATGAGGATCCTAAAACTATCAATATTCAATAAACCTCTTACTTGGGGTGAATAACAACCACACTTTAATCCATTGGAATATTCTATGGATTGCATACAAATCATTAAGTGGTGGAAGCCAACACATCGTCTCAAGACACTGCTTCAACTTTCTACAGAGACCCAGCAGAAATTCATAACAGAATCCTAGTTATCGGATTCCACTGCAATAACAAATAATAACATTACATGCTACTCTATATAAAGGAATTGTGTTCTTCAGTCTAAATATGAAGGCATTTAAGCAAAGTTCAGAATCCTGACAAGTAAAACCCACGATCATCACAATTGGCTTGCAGTTGCTTTTGCTATTTTCCCAAGTCCATTTCAGACCCTAGAACAATCTCCTATGACTACAACATCATAATGGCCTTCTAGCCACTTGATACCATCAAAAGTCAAAAGTGGCTGCTTTACACTATTATTGCGTGCCACTTTTCCTGAGATTTTACAACAACACTCTCCTGATGGCCTAAATCCATGAAAGCATAACAGGGTTACAGAAGGCTCGTTTTGCAGCTTGTAGACCTCTTGCAACTGGAAAATCCAACAATCAGCATTAGCCATCTAATTCCCAACGCGATAGAGGCCCAAAGGTATTTTACATATATTTAAATCAATATTCTCAAAGCTTTCAGAACAATCTTCAAATATCAGAAATTTGAATGAAAGAATAACCTGACTGGAAACCCTCAAACTTAGCATCTACTTCTCCAAACTATCTCATTCTGCAGAAGGAAATCACAAGAGTCGATACTATTTACCTTCCTGCTACTAGAAACTACAGCTAAAAGTATCAGGAGTTACAGGATAGAGTTAAGCACCGAAATTCTCTAAGATTTATACAGCAATCAGGAACCTCTATCTAACTAGCACAGCAGAACATAAAACTAAACAAAAAGTTCCACAACAGCTCCAATGTCCAAACCTGCCTATAGCTACTGCTTAATCGGAACCTTAAACATTCACATATTATCTTACCGCCATGAGAACCGTCATTAAGCACCCAACCCTTGAGGGTTTAAGATTTTAAAACTATATCTGTGTCTAAGCAACCTTATGGCCCTAGCATAAAACCGTAGCTCTGAGCCAGGAATGTAAGAGATGAATCTTAAGCGTGCAACGGCGCGACTCACCGTTTGGGTGTGCTTGGCGACGACGCAGTGCTCGCCAGAGCCTGCGGGGACGAGGATCTTGCCCTGGGGGGCTGCGCGGACGAAGCCCCGCACCGCCGCGAGGCGCGATTCGCCGTCTTCGCCTGCGAGGAGGGAGCGGAGGCCAGGGATGGAGACCACCGGAGCGGCGGCGATGCGCCGGAGCGCCCCGGAGGCTGCGAGGTACTTGACCCATGACGCGACGGCGAGCGCGGCCGTGCCGAGGCCGAGCACCGCCCCGTCCAGCGCCGCAGCAGCGCGCGCCAGCGCCTCGGCCGTTTCGCGGTCCCGCGCCGACATGGTTGGGTCGCCGGCGATGCGGTGCCGACGTTGCGTTCGTCCCGGTGTGCGGGGGCGGTTCGGGTTCGAACCCGAGATAAGTTGGTCCGAACGCCTGGTTCGCCTGGAGCCTATCTAGGGGTGGAATCGAGCCGAGCCGCCCGGCCGAGCTCGCCAGTTTTCGAGCCGAGCCGAGCCCAGCTCGTTGCATACATCGAGCTCAATCTTGAGCTCGGCTCGGGCTCGCTCGAGCCTCGAGCCGGCTCGCGAGTCGGCCTACAAGGGCACTGGCAAGGGCCCAAATGCCCTTCATTCTCACAAAAAGCGAAGCTCCTTCATCCATTCTCATCGTTCTCAGGCTCCAGCCTCCTCTAGGGTTCGGTTAAGAAGCAATTTCATATTTATGGGACGCCTTTTTAAGCACAGATGATTAGACTGCTCTTTCAGTTTATAAAACTGCAAACATGTAATCTGGAAAAAGAATACTCCGCTTACTTTTATCTGTGCAAAAGTAATCAGTAGACCCAATACAAGACATTTGAAGTACTAAGAAGAGTAAACTCAAAAAGTAAGGTAAGACAAGCATTGCTCATTAGATGTCTAGCATTGGGTATATTGATTACTGTATTGTGAATTCATACCTTATATAACTCAATGACTGTCGAGCCTAACGAGCCGCTCACGAGCTGGCTCAGGCTCGGCTCGTTGGCCAAGCGAGCCAGGCGGTAGGCTCGGGCTCGGCTCGTTGGCCATGCGAGCCGAGCCTCGAGCTAAAATTCAACACCTGAGCCTATCCGACCAATGAATAATACAAACGAGACTGGTCGATACGGATACGATGCAAATAGACGTTCACCAGGAGTTAATCTTAGCCGTCTGATCAGCGCAGGCAAAGTGCTCAAGCCTCCCACCCGTCCGATTTAGTAATATTCCTGTATACAAACCCGGGGATTTCGGCCATCGCGTTCATTAGGCCAACGCGTTTGTTTCTCATGCGGCCACGTCGCCCCACTTGACTCGGCCGGTTATACATGTTATATATTTTAACAGTAACGGTTCTCACTAATGACGTGCGGCGCAGCAGTCATCCTCGCGTTCAAGCCTCCGATCGTGCCTTCGGGGCCCCATTTGCTCTTGCCCGTGTTGCGTGGCAGCGTCGCTGAAGCCGCCAATGCCATGTTTTTTTCGGAGACACCCCCGAAAATTTTAAGAATTATGTATAGATCCAATTTTTTACACAAAGACCCCGAAAATTCTACAGTTGGTTTTAAATTACAGGGATGCCTCCAAAACTTCCAAAATTGCGTATAAATCCAATTTTTTGCAAGGAGGTTCTCGAAACTTCTATTATTGTTTTTTGCAGGGAGGCCCACAATTGATAAACAGATTTGGGGTGCGCCATCTTTATCTCTCTTGGACTTCTCTAGCAGGTGGGTCCCATCCTCATTGGCGGAGCCAGCCGTTGGCACGGTTGGGCCATGGCCCAACCAATGCCCGGCTGGCCAGCCCACTCAGTGGCTCGAAGAGACGCTGCCTGCTGCCAGGGCGCTGACACCGGGAGACGTCTTGCCATCAAGGACTCGAAGAAACGTCTGGAGACTCAAAGAGACTCGAAGAGGTAAGCATATTTTTTCGACACCTGGAGATCGAGCACTCGAAGGGATGCTGTAAGTTCAAGCTCCATTTGGTTTTGGTGATTGGTTTAGATTAATGCTTAATCCTTGTTTAATGACAAATCTAATCTTATTGAGACTAACATGTTTATTGAGTTACATTCAATAGTCTCATATTTGGATGGAAAATGGAAAACCCAAGGTATGTATGCATATTCATTCTAAGTATTAATTGCATACTTTGGATTCAAGTTTAAGTTTGAATTCTCCATTGCATTAACCACAAAATGTGCATTATGTTTCTCAATCCATATATTACATGGATGCACATATCTAGGGGGAGTTCATACTTGAACTTAATGTATCGATGTATTGATCTATTCTTCACTCCATATATTTAAAGGATCAATACATTGGAACATATTAATTTAAATGAATGTTTAAATTGAGTTCATTTGTCTTCTAATCATCAAAGAACATTTCATCATGTGTTGATGGTGTTCTTGTGATTGATTAAAGGCAAATGAAGAGTTCTTGAGTAGTATGAAGCATTAGTTGCATCATGTACTCAAGACACATATAAGTTCATTTGATTGATTTAGGTTGTGCTCAATTGATGTAAGTGGTATCCATTATGTGTTAATGGAGTACTTAGATGATTGAGACAACCATGCATCTTGGACTAACCATTTCTATAAGTGATGATTGATCCATGTTAGTTCCAAAGGTTGAAAAGAAGAAGGTTCATCAAGAAGAGATGAACAAGCTTATAGAGCTGGGTGACGATCTTGAAGATAAGATGATTGAAGATCATAAAAGACTTCAAGAGACAGCCAGAGTGATGATCCCGGGGGTACAAGTTGATTGAAGATCTTAAAGACCCCAAAGGGGATTGCTTGCGGCGGCTAAGGTATAACTAGATAGGCTAAGGATTTTTTCCTAGCTTTGTGTCTAGTTTAGCGCCGTACTGTTAAGAGGGGTTGAGTTCTTCTTTAAGCTTCATCGTGTGGTGATGATCTCAATTCCGTAGTCACTCGAGCTCAAATCTTATTTGGATTTGGTTTTTGCATGGAGTTAACCATTTGGCATGTGTTGCGAATAGGTGAAGCTCTTGCTTGGTTTTTGCATAAGCTCTATTTGGCATTTGTTGCAAATAGGTCAAGCTTGTGCTTGGAGTTTTCGCATTGAGTTTTGATTTGCATTAGTTGCAAATAGGATAAGCTAATGCGTTGGCTTTTGCGTGAAGTTCATTTGTTTGCATGTGTTGCAATAGATGGAGCTTCATGTTTTGTTTTTGTTTTACAAACAAAATCTTATTGCGTTTATTTGGTATTGCTTGGAGCTATATTTGCACGGGTTGCAAACGGAGAGAGCTCAAGCAAGTGTTTGGTTTAGTTGCATGGAGCTAGAGAATTGCAGGAGTTGCAATTAGAGAGCTCGTGCACTCTGATTTGGATTTATTGCTTGCTTGGAGCTAGGTTTTGCATGAGATGCAAAACGAGGATGCTCAAGCAAATTAAGTTGATTTGGACTTGGGATGAGGCTATGATTTGCAAGTGTTGAAAAAGAGAGGTAGCTCATTCCTTGAGGTTTAATTGTTATTTGCATATTCGTTGTGCGAATAAACGGGATGTCTATGGGTTCCGGTCCTGAAAGCATGTGATACTTGCACCGTGGTTTTTGCAAGTCAGTTTGGGTCGTGGTTTGACCATCACATGGCTAAGAGGATAAACCTTATAGACTCTGGGATTTATTTGCTTAATACGTTCCTGTAAATATAATCTTTGAAGAGTTTGCGAAAGGTGTTTTCGCAAAGTATTTGGAATTTGAATGAAATTCCTTAAGCATGAGTTGAGTTTTTGCAAATGTGATTTGCAAATTATTTTGAGCATGAGTTGATCATCTCATGGCTCAAGATTTAATCTTGTTGACTCTTGCTAGCTTGTGGTCATGGTTTTAATCAAGTCTATATGAGGATTTCGAGAAAATCGGTTTTAGACTTGAGTGGCCACTTTGGAGTTTTTGTGATTTTGGAAAATATCTATGATTTCTTAAATCTTGAAAAAGGGTGGAAAATGTAGCCCTCTTGATAAGCTTTTCATAGAGTCCAAGTTCACCGAAATCGGAGTTCGGAGTAAAAAGTTATGGCCATTTGAAATCTGAAAAGAGTGGCACTACCGCCCCTGAAGAGAGGTAGTGCCGCCCATATACCTGCGGCACTACCGCCCATATACCTGCGGTAGTGCCGCCGAGGCTCACTACCGCCATTTTAACTGCGGTAGTTATTTTCCAGAGGGGGTGTTTTCTGGAGTTTGCCCTGAGGTCGGCACTACCGCCCGTAGAGGCCGGTAGTGCCGCCCTAGCGGCACTACCGCGATTTTGCCTGCGGTAGTACCGGGTTTATAGCCGTTAGCCGACCGTTGGGATGGGGGGGCGGCGCTACCGGCCCTATGAGGGCGGTAGTGCCGGTTTTGCTGATTTTTCGTGGGTTTTCCCCCCAACGGCTAGTTTTGGCATGGGAGGCTATATAAGACCCCCTTGGGGGGCAAGGGCATGTTGTTGCTGGTGTTTTAAATGCTCTTGAGCTAGGTTTGAGTTTGTGGGAGGGTTTGCATGGTTTTGCCTCTTCCAATTTGGTTTTGAGCTCAAGAGTGATTCTAATTGCATGAGTTGCAATTAGAGGGAGTTTGAGAGGACCCTAGTTGCATGAGTTGCACTAGGTGATCACCGGAGACGCGGAGGTGCGTTCGGTGAAGCTTGAGAGGAGTGCCCTTGTCTCTTTTACTTTCAAGCATTTACATTATTGCAATATTATCAATTGCCTGATTGTGAATAGAATTGCTTAGTGTAGCTTGCTTGATCAACCTAGCAATTCTAGTTAGAGACTTATTTAGTTAGTGCACTAGTGAGCCTAGTTGATTTAGGCTTTAATTGTCTAAACCTTAGTCTTCCGCTTGCGCATAATCTTTGTGTAGGTTTTGACATAGGGGTAATTAGAGGCGATCCTCGATTAGTGAGTAGAATTTTTTTATAAATGCCTATTCACCCCCCCTCTAGGCGCATTCTCAACCCTACAGATGCGGACGCCAGGACTCGAAGAGACGCTCCGCCAGTGGCTGCCGCTTATTGTTTCTGTTTGTTGGTGTTTCTCTCGTAGGTGACAAGTTGCAAGCATGAATACCATCTCCAGTGCATTCTTGAATGGTAATGTTTCTTTCTGGCCTAATCCAACGATCTCGTTGTGTCTTAGTTTTCTTTTCCTGTACTTCTTTATGTAGCTAGTGATGCAAAAAAAATGCCAATCTATGTTAGCAATGTAAATTGTGGTAATTGATTCATGTATTGTGAGAAATAGGCTAGTCTTGTCTCTGAACAAAGATAGCACATTTTGTATGTCGTACCATGATGAAAACTGTCTGATATTCTCCTAGTGGACCTAGTCAGTTTGCACTCTGCCTTGTATGACACAATTCCTGTGTTGTTTGGTCTATTGTCGTAGTAATATCTTGTTTTCCACCAAGAGAAACAACCTTGCTTTTGGCTACACGGTGATGAAGTAAGATGGTGTTTATCTGATAGTTGTGGTTACACATTCCTGATGCAATTTTACTGTGGTGTTCCGGCAATAGCATTTTAATTTGAAAGAATTACAATTTTTGCCTATTTTAAGGTGATCACCTTCATTAAGCAAGATATGTTCTCCAAAATAGATGAAGATGGTGTTTGCACCAAAATTCGGCATGTATTCGGTCTAAAGCGGAAAGAAAATGTACGAATGGAAAGAAATCGGTAAACGAATCGGAAAAGGTATCCGTTTCTAAAAAAGGAAGGAAATCAGATTAAAGGCCTATACGGATAAACGCACCGTATCCATGTACAACTCAGATCGGCCAGATGTGTTATAAAAGGAGGCAGATGTCAAGCGAAAAGGAAAAAATCCAACAACACACACATCTACTTTTTACAAGCTTTTCTTTTACATTGTTCTAGCTTTCATAGATCCCTCTGCAAGTCGACGGAATCAACATAGTTGCGCATCGCCGATTGTTGATTTTTGCCGATTTCATTCAGGTTTGATCTGCTTCGTTTTGTTGCGTATCGCCTTCCCGATGCCGATTTTTACCTTGTATCCTGATCAATTGTAACTGATTGATCTAGTTATCTCCTAATCGGTTCTTGCCGACTAACGAAAAGCCGATAGATCCTTGTTTATCGGCTTTGATCAAATTACAAACTCTACCTTGTCAATTTCAGGTCAAATTGACTGGCACGCTCTGCAAACCCGGCGTTTGTCTTGTGTGTTCGAGGCCGAAAACCCTCCTTCACGTTTTTTGCGCGAACATATTTTGGCACGCCCGGTGGGACCACAAGGAAAATCAAACATGTCGTCAACTGACAAGCCTGCGGTTACCGCCGATATCAACACTGATGCTATAATCGCGCCTCAAATGGCCGATTTAATCCCTGAATAATAAAAGAAATCGAAGACAGAAAGGCAGCTTTGGAAGAAATGATGCTGCGGTGCTTCCAGAAAACACGCCGTGGCGTTACTCAAAAAACTGCACTCCCAAGCCTCAATCCTATCGGAGATTCGTCGTCCGAATCGGTAAGCCGATACGCACCCGCTCAAGCCGATTTATCAAGTATGATCGAGCAATCTGTTCATCACGCATTAATTAACCAGTCATCAGCTCTGGTATCCACATTAAAGCCGATGATAGAAAATAGTGTGAAAACAATTGCTCAAGAATTGGCTGTGTCTGGAAGCCTGCTAGATCCACCACAAACCATCCCTACGTACCCAGTATATTCCATAACACCTAACACCAACACAGTAAACGTGTCGGCTCAAACACCTATTACGATGCCAACTCAACCTACTGTTTTGAAACCAAGCATACAGAGAGATGGATTTACACACTACCATGGGCACACGGATGGGGCTAAGATAAGCGCATCAAATCCGTCAAACGGGCCCTCCAATAGCATCGGTCTATCGGCTTATCAGCCGATCGAAACGGATCAGGCTCCGCAATCACGGGGAGCCACAACCGTGAAACAAGCGCCGTACAGGGTGGTGCCGTACGTCGAACCTTTCGCGCCCATACCCGATGCATTGGGTTTTAATCATGATTATGACCAAGTACCAAGACCTCCTGCGGTGCGATTTGGACAAAGACCCGAGTTTGCACTCGGGGGGCAGGGCGTGAACCATGAAAATTGGCCATGTCCGTTGCACCTGGCCGACAATGCCAATTGGGCGGAACAAATTGCTAACGCTTTAAGAGAAACGATTCGGTTCTGACCCGGAGGAAGAGTGATCGGCTATAGGAAGCCGTACTCGATTACATAGATCGAATGCCATACCCGCAACTTTCGAATACCGGACTTTGCCAAATTCTCGGTGATGATTCCGCCACCACGATTGAGCATATCGGACGGTTTATGGCTCGATGTGGAGAGGTCGCGATCCGATGGACTAAAAATTAGATCTTCCTTTATCATTGTGCAGTCTTTGCATTCACTTGGTTCACTAATCTACCCCAAATTCAGTTCACGTATGGAACGATCTAGAAAGCCGATTCCATGAATACTTTTTTCTGAACTATGGAGCTTAGGATTTCTGATCTTAGTTCAATCCGGCGGAAATACGGTGAATCGGTTTCGATTATATCGAGAAGGTTTAGAGGCGTCTTAAATAGATGCTTTAGTGTAACATTACCCGATGATCAATTGGCCGATTTAGCATTCCAAGGGCTAATCCCGCCATTAAAAGAGAAGCTATCAGACCAAGAGTTTCCAGATTTAGGCCACTTACTCCACCGCCAGACGGCACATGAAAGCCGATATGCAGAGAGCAAAGGGTTTAAAGATAGATTTAAGCCAAACGGTAATGAAAAGGCCAAAGTAAACATGGTAGATTACAATTCAAGCGACACCTCCGAGGACGGCGAGAAATAAACATAGCCGAGTGGACCAAGGGTTCTAAAAAGCCACTCGTATGTTCTCTGCTCAAGCCGATGAAAAATAGGGCGGAGATCAAGTATTCATATGACGTGTCAAAGTGTGACAAGATATTTGATTTATTACTGCAAGAAAAACTCATAAGGTTGCCGGAAGGACACGTCATACCATCGATCGAGGAAATTAAAAAGCGAAGGTATTGCAAATGGCACCATTCGTTTTCACATAATACTAACGACTGCAATATTTTTCGACAACAGATTCAATCGGCCATCACTGATGGCAGGCTAAAATTTGCGGAAGAGTCGGCTATGCAGATAGATATGAGCCCTTTTCAAGTCAACATGGTTCAATGTTCACGAAAAGGAAAGAGGCCTGAGAAGAAGATAAGCCGACTAAAGGAATTGTATCACGAGACGAGACAGTGCAGATTACTATCGGTTCTATACAGATAGAAGCCGATAGGAATGGACAAAACTCAAGAACGGTAAAACCAAGAGGGGACTTGGAGGTCGGTAAATGGTATCGGGCTGAGAGGGCTCCAAGAAAAGTCGATTTCAAACCAAAGCCGACTTTCTCACAGCTCCTGGGGAAGTATGAAAGGATAAGTCGAAGATATAACACTCAACAACACCAGAGTTTTCATCGACCAGGGCAAAAGAGGGACGAACGTTGGCGGCGGATATGTCATGTCACCAACCATCAAGAAGAGAAACATCGGCAATGTCCCTTTTGGCGCTTTCTTTGGGAGAGAGGATGACCTTACCAACAGTTGTATCTTGTCCTATGCAACACTCGTCTGCATATCGACCAAACCGATCTGTAAAAGATAGGTTGTCTAGACCGATATACAATCATCCAGATGTGAGAAGCAGGAGGCCGATTCATGAAAGGTTGTCAACATCAGAGCAAGGCGAGTCCTCCCGAAATCAGGAACTATCGGCTAACACAAGTAGAATGGAATCTGACAGCGAGATGAGCAATTTAACTGGAAAAATAAGAAAGCCGATAGAACCTAAACCTAGGTGGTGCCCCTCAGGTCTCAGCAAATCGCAACGCAGGAGGCTTCAGCGATTAAAGACACAAGAAGAGAGGGAAACCGAAAAGGAGAGCGAGAGGGATCGGATGTTTAATAAATTAAGACCTGTACTGGTTTTGAAAAAGGAATGGAGAAAGAAGGAATAGATCGATGGTGACTCAGATCAATCGGTCGAATCCGGTTCTCCGATGATCCGTGATGATACGCCACCAATGGATATAAACATGGTATTCACCTTACCAGCCGAGTTCAAAACCGAAGAATCAGCTGAAGAAGTGTTCGCCCAATTATGCCTCGGAGCACCAGATGCTGTGTTCGAAAATCCACTAGACATGCATCGGCATCTGAAACCATTATATCTAAAAGGGTATATTAATGGCCGACCGATATCTCGTATGTTGGTCGATGGCGGGGCGACAGTCAATCTGATGCCGTTAAGTACTTTCAGAAAATTGGGTAAAGCCGATGAAGACTTGATCAAGACCAATATGGTGCTAAATGACTTCACGGGAGACCCAACTGAGGCTAAAGGCGTAATGGTATCAGAACTGACAGTCGGTAATAAAACTTTGCCGACTGCATTTTTTGTGATTGAAGCCAAAGGCAATTACAGCGTGCTCCTTGGGCGGGACTGGATCCATGCCAATTGTTGTATACCATCAACTATGCACAAAAAATTGGTGTAGTGGAACGATGATACAGTAGAAGTCGTACCGGCCGACACATCGGCTCATATCGCCATAGCTAGCCCTGACACCAACTGGCCACACGAAGAAGCCGAATGTATATCAGGAAAAGCCTTGGACAATTGCGATTTTATCTGCGTTGAAAAGTCAGGATTCAAGCCGATCAGCGTTAAACCCAACACGTTTGATCGGACCATTTAAGTAGTAAGAAGATGGAGTACAAGACACTAGCAAAGCTGCAGGAAAAGGCCAGAAGCTATCGGCAAGAAGAATACGAAGAAGCTGTTGAGGATTTTGAAGAAGAAAGAAAAGTGTTAGGATTTACTTCTGCCGATTTACTCAAAGAAATCGATATTGGGGAAGGTGATGGCAAAAGACCAACGTTTGTAAGTGCTAAATTAGAACCCAGTTATAAAGCAAAGTTGGTCGAAATACTCAAAAAATATAGAGATTGCTTCGCGTGGGAGTATTACGAGATGCCAGGCTTAAGCCGACAGCTAGTTGAGCATCGGCTACCAATAAAACCTGGGTATCGGCCATTCAAACAATACCCTAGGCGATTTAATCCTACATTATATGACGCTATAAAGGAAGAAGTAGGACGATTGCTAGAGGCAAAGTTTATCCGGCCCTGCCGATCTGTTGAATGGGTCTCAAATATCGTCTCTGTAAAGAAGAAAAATGGCAAACTTAGGGTATGTGTCGATTTTAGAGATTTAAACAAAGCTACACCAAAAGACGAGTACCCGATGCCTATAGCCGATATGCTTATCGATGCTGCATCTGGGAATAAAATCATAAGTTTTTTGGGCCAGAACGCCGGATACAATCAGATATTCATGGCCGGCCGATATACCCAAAAGCGGCTTTCGGATGTCAGGGGCTTTAGGGCTATATGAGTGGAAAGTTATGACCTTCGGTTTAAAAAATGCCGGTGCTACTTATCAGCGGGCTATGAACCATATTTTCCATGATTTGATCGGCAATACCGTGGAAATATACATTGACGACGTAGTGGTAAAATCCAAAGAAGACTGGCAACATTTAGCCGATCTGGAAAAGATGTTCAAAAGCACAAGGTTACATGGGTTAAAAATGAACCCTCTCAAATGTGCTTTCGGAGTATCGGCTGGACAATTTCTTGGGTTTACGGTGCATGAAGGAGGAATTGAAGTAAACCAAGCCAAAGTAAAAGCCATAGCCGATACTAAACCGCCGACAAGCAAAAGGAGTTGCAGTGTTGATTGGGAAAATCAACTACTTGCGACGTTTCATCTCAAACTTGTCATGGCGTATTCGGGCCTTCACACCGCTTCTGAAAATTAAAGACAACCAAGAGTTCAAATGGGAAGCCGATCAACAAAAAGCCTTCGACGACATAAAAGGTTATCGATGAGTCCACCAAGATTGACCGCACCAAAACATGGTATACCTTTTAGACTATATATATCGGCTGAAGGTGATTCGATTGGGGCAGTTTTAACACAAGAAGCCGATAGGAAGGAACGAGCAATATTTTACTTAAGCCGACGTCTTTTAGATGCAGAAACCAGGTATCCTCTAGTAGAAAAATTATGCTTATCATTGTATTTTGCTTGCACCAAATTAAGACATTATATGCTGGCTTCCAAATGCGTTATAATATGCAAAACCGATGTAGTCAAATACATATTACCGGCGCCAATTTTGCGGGGTCGGCTTGGTAAATGGGCATACGCCTTAACAGAATTCGAGTTAACCTATGAGTCGGCTAAATCTGTGAAAGGACAGGCTGTGGCCGATTTTATCACAGGAAGTGAAACATTAACAGGAACAGCTGATGTAACACCTTGGCAACTGTATTTTGATGGATCCGTTTGCCAGGAAGGCGAAGGCATCGGCGTGATATTGATTTCACCTAGAAAACAGGAGTATGACTTCATGTATCGGCTAAATAGCCGATGTTCAAATAATTAAGCAGAATACGAAGCATTGCTAAGAGGTCTACAATTGCTAGATAGCATCGGGGTGAAAGACGTCGAAGCTTTTGGAGACTCGATGTTAATTGTACAGCAAGTCAAAGGAGAATACCGATGCAACGACGGTACGCTAACTCAGTACTTACATCAATGCCTCCAGATCATCGAGATGTTCACTACATTTTCTATAAAACATATCCCCAGAGAAGCTAATGATAAGGCAAACCGATTGGCACAATGTGCATAAGGGTACAAGACTGAAAGCCGACAGGGACCAATCGGGCTAAACGTTTGGCCGATTTTATGTGTTCACCCTGTCGACTGGAGAACAGAAATAAGGGATTATTTGTCAGATCCATCCAAGCCAACCGAGCAGAAGGTCAGGCGCAAAGCACTCAAATATGTTCTACTAGAAGATGTATTGTACTTTCGGACTATGGAAGGCTTGTTGTTAAGATGCCTGGGAACCGAGGAAGCCAAAGTAGCGATGGGTGAAGTCCATGAAGGCATTTGTGGATCACATCAATTGGCCCATAAGATGAAGTGGATACTGAGACGAACAGGATATTTTTGGCCGACGATGTTAGAAGACTGCTTCAAATATTATAAAGGATGCCAAACGTGCCAAAAGTTTGGTAACATACAGTCAGCACCAGCATCGGCTTTGCATCCGATCATCAAGCCATGGCCATTTAGAGGATGGGGGATAGACATAATCGGCCAAATATTTCCGTCATCCAGCAAAGGACATAAATTTATCCTTGCAGCCATAGATTATTTTTCAAAATGGGTTGAGGCTGTACCACTCAAGAAGGTTACTAGCAAAGAGCTGATCGACTTTGTAAATGAACACATCGTCCATCGATTTGGAATTCCACAGACAATTACTACTGATCAAGGGACTGTGTTCATGTCCAACGAGTTCAAAAGTTTTGCGGAAAGTCTTGGAATAAAATTACTCAACTCCTCCCCTTACTACGCTCAGGCCAATGGACAGGCCGAGTCATCAAACAAGACATTGATAAAGCTGATAAAAAGAAAAATTGAGGAAGAGCCGAGGAAATAGCATTCAACGCTATCGGAGGCCTTATGGGCTTATCGGCTATCTCATCATGGATCAACTAAATTGTCACCTTTTCAGTTGGTATACGGACAAGAAGCCGTCTTGCCCGTGGAAATCAACATCGGCTCAGTAAGGCTATGTGAGCAAGATAAGGTATCAGCCGATGAATACAAACAGGCGATGCTCGACAATCTAGATGATTTGGCTGAACTAAGGCTGATCACGCTAGATCGGCTTAAAAGGAATAAAGAGAGGGTTGCCAGGTCGTATAATAAAAAGGTGATTTTAAAATCGTTCAATCAAGCCGATTTAGTATGGAAAACCGTGTTGCCGATCGGGTCTAAGGATAATCGATTCGGCAAATGGTCTCCAACATGGGAAGGGCCTTATAAGATCAATCGGCCAATTGATGGAAATTCATATATACTGGAGTCCTTAGACGGATTCGTGTTACCTAAAGCAATCAACGGAAAATATTTAAAAGCGTATTACCTCAAAGATATGGGTCGGGTCCTAACTACAGGAAGAAAGGCACCAGGACCAGTTACAAAAACATGCATATAAATCGGTCATACAGTCGACCGAGTCAGAAGCAAACATTCATCATCCACCAGATTAAGCAGTTTACAAAAATCGGCTACACGGCCGGAACTACACATCAGTTCAAGAAACAATACTGTCTTCAATGAAGTCCGGAACCAAGCAGATGGGCTCCCAAAGCCGATAGTGCTGCAGCCGCCCGACCAATAGTAGCTTGAACGCTATCTATTAGTTGTTCATCGGCTTTTGCATCACCCGGAATTGGGATCATCTTAGCTGATTGATTCTTGACTTTGGCGAAAACTTCACCGATTTGCTGTCTCTGAGCCGCCAGTGAAGACGTCGCATCGGTAATGCCGATCTGGCAATCTGAAAGTTCTTTTGTAACCAAAGCCAGCTGTTCTTCAAGTTTCTTCTTGGATAACTCCAGCTCTTGGACCTTGTTCTTAGCCAATTTCAGCGCAGCGGCACCCTGGTCAAACGCTCCCTTCCGGAGTTTTGCGTCTGCTATAAGCTTGTCCAGGATCTGTTGGTCGGCTTGCTGGGCCTTCCTCTGTTCAACTCTTGCTTTGGCCGATTCCACGTCTAGCCGACGAGCATCCAGATGACATACTTCTAGCAAAGCATTCATGGCTGCAGGAGGAAGGTCGGCTTGCATAGCCGCCATAGCATTTCTCAAGGGTTGGGTGTTGGCGGAAGAGCGCCTCCGCTGCATCACTTCGTCAAAAGGCGATTGAGTCGCTCCCGCATACGGCTCGGCGGTAACAACAGCCGATGCTGGCGCAGAGGCCGCTATTATGCGCTGGATGTCGGCTGGATAGTCGTCAGTGGCTAACACTTCCGGGTCGTCGAGCTCATCTAGAGAAAAACCTAAAAGATCGGCTGGGTCCGTTGACGGTACTGGGTCAGAAGCGGGTTTTGGAGTTGAGGGAGTGTCATCCGACGGAGCAGGAGCCGGAGCCAACAAGACAGGCACATCTGTCTGGGTCTTCTCAGCATCGGCTATAGTTTCCAACAACTGGATGGAAGGGGTTTCCTGAGAAATACTTTACGATAAGATGAGAAAAACAAAGACAAAAATCAAGATAAGGGTCGAAGCTAACCGCAGAGTCGATCCAGCTTGGGGATGATCTTTGCATCACGACCCGCAGGTTTTGGAGATCGTTTGATAACGACTCTACGGCTCTTCTTTCTTTCTGAAAAAATGGCAAACATGAGGTTAGCCGATAGCAAGCATGGAACTTCGCCTACAAAAGAAATCTAAAATGGAACTGGACATACTCTTAGTATGCTGCTCGGCAAGATCTGATAGTGATGGACTATTGACCCTCAACGTGCGGAAGATAAACCAAAGAAGAGGGTCGACGGCCTTTGCCGTTTCGAACGGTCGTCGGCCGATGCGGTTTGCGCTGGAGTCGACCTTTTGCTAGTCTGAAAAAGGCAAAAAGATATGGTTAAGCCGATGAAAATCTTATTTCAATAAACATATCAAAATGAAAATACCTCTAAAGACGAGTTAGCATAGCCTGAACTCGAGCTAGACCCAGTGGCGGTCTCCGTCGGCTCTTGAAAACCAGGGAGAAAAGAGGACAAGACCTCATGAATAGAGCGCTTCCGCAGGAGCGACTCGGCTATGGAAGCCCACCACGAGGTAAACTGGCCTGATCGACGTGTGTTCAGCACGAGGAAAGGCAAGTCCACCACATGGAGTTCATCAGCTAGTTCGATAATAAGCTCCGCCGCAGTAATGTTAGTGACTTTGTTTCGTGGCTTGATCATGTTAAGTAAAGGAAGGCAAGGAATTGTTTGTCCAAAACCCAGCTGGCGTGCATACACTGAAGGGTGATAGAACTCATAGGTCGGTGAAATGTTCTATTTCGGTACTCAAGCCGACGTGAAGAATGCAAGGAGAAATCGTGAGAGGAAGCAGATCAAGGGTGGACTGGGGCATTAGAGAGCTATCAGAATTTAAACGAAGAAAAGAAGGCCATGGGAGATCGGCTAATTGGCTATACGAAAAGAAGTCTCTACGATTAAAAGTGGCTTGGTTAAGGTTCAAAAAGAAGGACAAGTACTTATGAAAGCCGGCAGGGGAGATTTTGGGTTCATCAGACGAACACATGATAAATTTTTCACCTGGAGATCGGCTAGGCTGGAATCTGGGAGTTGCGCCTTCAGAAAATCTTCTATTGGGAAAGCCGATTCTTCCAAGGATCCGGATAATGAGACGGCCGAAACGCAGTAAAGCCAGATTTGGATAAACCAAAGTGGGCCACCAACATTGCCTACGACATAGGAGCCATTGCCGGTAAAAGCCGACTCGGATGATATGCATCATATGGTACACAAATTTCAACAAAGATTTTCCTAAAGCTAGCCGACGACCCATGACTAGTTGCTCCGACATGAATTGATAAACACTGGTTGGTCCTAAGGAGGCGCCCGCAGAAGAGAAATCGGTCTAGCCATAAGTTGAGGAAAGCTACATGTTCCTCATCCGATCTGAGGCGATTACTTTGTTGTTATTTTGTATATATCTGGACCAACCTTCTCCCTTTTTACGGTCAATTTATCTTGAGGTTTCCCGCTAAAAGCCGATATTTGGTCTCCATCGTGCCTAAGGCATACAATTCGGCCATGTCTAGGAGGGTTGGGCCGATAGGACCGATTGGGAAAAAGAAGGCGTTAAAGGAATCGACCAAAAATAGCAAGCGGCGGCTACTAAGGATTCATTAGGTTCGAGCGGCTAAGGACATGGGAATACACTCAGAATACCCATTCCTTCCCACTCCGCCTTCTTTTGGGCGAAACTCTAATATACCAGACCTCCGGCCCTTAAGAGTCATCGGCCAAGCCCTAAAGCTTTTGGTCTATTCCTTGATGTTGTAGCCAGGAGCCGACAAAGGGAGTCTAGGGATCTCGTCTCCAACAACCGTATCGGTTTCTATAGTTCCTACTGGACCTAGAAAATACTGATGGTCGCTATCTGGGATCGGAATGAGTACCTGGGATGCGTCCATTTCAGCCGATGCGACGGAAAGAGGGGATTGACACGGAGAGAAGCCGATTTCAAGATGAGCGAGAGCACACCAGGGTGAAAATGATCGCAGGGGGGACCTCATATTTATACCTCGGTAAAAAAGGTGAAAAGGCGGGAACAGTTGCTGCATTAAAAACGCACCGAGGGCATTGCGGCGCCATTAATGGGGAAGTTACCGAGGTGAATCCTAAACGACAAGCCGATCACGGAAAAAGGCGAAGGGATTTTTGAAAGATAGCAAGCTACCTTTCAAAAATGGGGGGCATATGTTTGCACCAAAATTCGGCATGTATTCGGTCTAAAGCGGAAAGAAAATGTACGAATGGAAAGAAATCGGTAAACGAATCGGAAAAGGTATCCGTTTCTAAAAAAGGAAGGAAATCAGATTAAAGGCCGATACGGATAAACGCACCGTATCCATGTACAACTCGGATCGGCCAGATGTGTTATAAAAGGAGGCAGATGTCAAGCGAAAAGGAAAAAATCCAACAACACACACATCTACTTTTTACAAGCTTTTCTTTTACATTGTTCTAGCTTTCATAGATCCCTCTGCAAGTCGACGGAATCAACATAGTTGCGCATCGCCGATTGTTGATTTTTGCCGATTTCATTCAGGTTTGATCTGCTTCGTTTTGTTGCGTATCGCCTTCCCGAAGCCGATTTTTACCTTGTATCCTGATCAATTGTAACCGATTGATCTAGTTATCTCCTAATCGGTTCTTGCCGACTAGCGAAAAGCCGATAGATCCTTGTTTATTGGCTTTGATCAAATTACAAACTCTACCTTGTCAATTTCAGGTCAAATTGACTGGCACGCTCTGCAAACCCGGCGTTTGTCTTGTGTGTTCGAGGCCGAAAACCCTCCTTCACGTTTTTTGCGCGAACAGATGGTATAATTGAGACTTTCATGGTTATTAGAAGGCGTAAGCCCGACAAGAAGAAAAAGTAGTATGTTAATATTCTCTGAACTGTTGCAAAACCTTATTATTATATTTGTATTGTGCTTTTGATACCTTATATATTTATATGTTGTCTTGTTAAATGATTTTTTTAAAAAATAGATTAATCTTAACTAAAATCCTGACTACACCACTGTCCATCCTGATGCTTGCAGAGATAGGCAAGTACGAGGAGAAAACAGAAACAACTCGTCACCCCTATTTCCTTGCTCACCCCTTTCCTTGCGCGACCTAAAAATAAACAGGAGGGTCGTTTTTTTCTTGACGTGGAAGCATGGAAATAGAAGATTTTCTTTCTATCTTCAATACCACCTTGTGAATTCGACACTCCATCTCGACCTTGATTTCCTTTCTTGCGTGCGTGCGCAACATTCCGTGCACCAAAGAAATTATTTGCTTCTATTTTGACCAAATCAAATTCATTTGTGTACATCCATGCATACGATCCTCTCTCCTGCCCAGTAGAACTAAAAGAAACACATGTAAAATCAGTAGAGGATATCTTGGCCGCATCAGAACCCTTCCACCAAAGAGGCAAATTGTCAAACAGCTTTATTGATTTTATCCGAGCGTGCTTATGGAACAAAGATGATCACAGATCATAAAGTACCTCAGTACTATTTGCTCTGCAAAAATGGTGGTGAAATTGACAATTCTACGCAGCCCTGTATTATATAGCAGAGCAACATTCATTCTTCGTTTCAATATAGAGTAGCATAAACGAGATCGAAAAGAAAGGAAGTAAAATATTATTTAGTGGAGGTAAAGCTACATTACTATAGTACTACACTGCAACTCTTTCGAGCTACTTGTCTCGGCATCTGACTCACCGCTCACTAGCTATGAAGAATCTTCTTTACATCACAATCCAATGCTCACCACCAATCCGTGGATAATAATGGACAATCTGAATATGTTCCTTTACATGATAGGAATCAATAAATAGTCAAAAGGTTTGCTGATAAATACATCGATAGGTTCTCTCCTTGTTTCTGAAGATTGGTTCAGCCAGCCAAACAGCATAAACAAGTCCTGAAGACCAAGGTAATACATAACCTTCAGACATTCAGAGAGTAGAGAGACTGCAGAGCGTGCAGGGTGCAGGACAGCACCATGGGGAGGTCATCGTCCACGGAGAAGCTCGTGTGCGTCGTCCTGGGGGTCCTCGCCGTCCTATCTCCGCTGTACATCGACCGGGAGCCCGCGCCGGAGAGCGACGACGAGGAGGACAGCGGCGGGTCGGCGCTGTGGCTGCCGGCGCTGCTCATCGTGCTGATCTTGGCCATCAACGTGACGTGCTTCATGGACCGGAGGGTGGTCAGCTTCGACCCGTACTGGATACACCGAGTCGGGGGCTCCTCGTGCGGGCTCATGGCCATGCTGCTGCTGCTCGGCTTCGTGCTCAAGTGCAAGGCGTCTTCCTGGGGCTAGCTACCTCGCAGTGGGTCTCGGCTTTTCCAGATGATGTGTTACGGACTGAGGATCGCATGGAGCAGCTCTTGTCTGACTAGTTTACTTCTCTGTGCTCCGTGGTCTTGATTGAGTAAATCCTGTACTGGCACTACTTGTCCAAACACTTTCGGTAATCCGTAATCGGCATGATTGGCCTCTTTGTGCTAGTGCTGCCTTCATTATGTTGCCTTTTGTTTTTTGAGCAACTGAGTAGTGCAAATTTCAAAAAAAAAAAAAAAAAAAAAAAAAAAAAAAAAAAAGAACAAAAGCAAAAAAGCGCATCTCCAAGTTGTGTTATTACTTACTACCCATTGATTTGGAGTACAGTTTTCTTCACTAATTCACCACAAACACTTAGCAATCTGACAAATGATGGTGTCGTCCCTCACCCTCAGGCCACCGTCGCGCTCCCCCATTGAGCATTCGAGCCCACCACGAACGCTCCGGCCCACACCGTTCGCCGCTTTACGGCCGCACCGCTAGCCCCCGCCGTCCTGACCGGCACCGCGACCGCGACCACCACCCGTGCGTTGCGCCGGCCGCGGTCGAACATTTTGCGTCGTTTGCAAAGCGTGCGCAGCACCCAGCGACCGCGCGGTGCCAGAACAGTGGCTCCTTCCAGTAGTGCCCTCGAACACAAACACCATGACAGTTTGCACCTTTGAATACAAAGAGACCCAGGGCACTCGCTTTTCTCCATGGTTTATGTACCGAGTATTTGGATATCTCGATTTTAGGCGCATTCTGTTTTGCGCGTGGTATCGGAAAGACCAGCTAAGCATCATTGGTTTGGTCGAAGGTGTAGAATGGAGACCGGGGAGTACATCACTAAGCCGACGTTCCATTGCACCGCTTGTTAAGCGTGCTCACGACGCCATGCATGATCGTCTTTCTGCTTCCCTCACATGGCTATCGATGCTACCATATTAGACGTACGTTGTTCTAGAACCCGTGAACGATCTCAACGTTAGGGAGAAGCTAGTATATGTGTATATTGTTACCGTGCTCTTTACTTACCAGGGAACCTCACTTTGGAGTGTAAGATTTTTAACAATGCAGTATCATGAATAAATAAAAATTAGTTCCTTTCCCCCAATATTTGTGTCTACTGCCTCAACTCATTCGTCTCCAACTTCTTTTCTCTCGCCGCAATAGTGCAAATGTGCCAGGCCTAAGTCAGCATGGTACAAAGCCAGTACGAATCGCAAATGGGTCGTGCCTGTTCTCACCGAAGGCGAATCAAGCCGACATGGCAGGCACGACGGACCGTTGCGACACGGTATGGTTCAGAAAATTAGTGCATCGCAAGAGAAGTTTGAAAAGAAACTATATGTCACTAAAATTTGCCTTAGCCCATGTATCAATAACACATTCAGAAATTTCTGCTAAATTTCAATAACATATAAAAAATTTAATCTTTTTCAACAATAATGTATAGAGGGAAAAGCTTGCCTGCAGAAATAACAAGGGAAGGAACAAGTCCACCGATTTCCATGCAGCCACAGGCCAGAGACAGAGATAGGTCCCTCCAAGAGAACGGATGCAATCAGGCAAGGAACTAACCCTCTCCGTCTGCTTGCTGCCTCGGGAACTCAAACACCAAGTTGCGCATACTCTCTCCGGTTTCATATTTCCTATCGCTGGAGCATTCTGCAGTTTGGTTGAAAATTTCTGTCGTTGGACCATTCTGCAATTAATGACACCAGATTTCTAAAGCATGTGCATTGATTGCTGATGCTTGAGCTCTGCATGCACACATAACGATTGGGTATCCTTGCTTTGAGAATTGGGATCACACCATTTTCAAACTATTTAATATGGCCACATTAGAAAATTACACTCTATTAATCACTCCTTGGTATGTGAGATTATGTCTAAAACGACAGGAAATATGAAACCAGAGGGAGTATGTCTATCCATAAATCAAATCAATCAATGCAACCAATCCTGATCAATCTCTAAAAATAGTCGCACCCTTTGCTGCCCCCCTGTCTCACGGCGCAACCACTCCAACTTAGGGATGTAAGTGGGATGTAATATGGGTTGATTGTACATTGTCCACATTGACCACAAATATTTATACGTGATATTGCGGCAACCCGCGAAAGATTTATGCGGGCAATGCGGCGCCTACAAAACCCACAAAAACAAAAAGTGATATAGAAATCTATCAGGTTTCGATGTTCAGAAGAAAAACCATATTTAGCATGCAAGTTAATTGGAGTTCCGATTCACCAAAATCAAGGATACAAACCATGATCACTGTACAAGATGAAGGTAATAGAAAATAAATAATGTCCTTGGCTTTTTCTTCATTCTTGTTTTCATAAAAAAATACCTCTCATATTGATTATAGATACATCTCAGCAGTCATCATCATCATCCATGTCCTCTCTGTTGGCGTGTTCTTTTGATGAGAAGAGTCTGAAACATTGAAAATTCAGAGATTGACATATGATTATTATCAAGTAAACTAAAAAGTTAGAAGCAATTATAAAAAAGCTTACTAGTTGTTTCATGTCAATCTTGAAGACAAATCAAAGCCTTTTCCTGCGTCGAGTGCGGCGTCAGAACGGGAGGGGAGGAAGACAGGGAGGGAATAGGTAAAGGAGAGGCGGCACCTCCGATAGCGTCGAGAGGAGAGGCGGCACCTCCGATAGCGTCGAGAGGAGAGGCGGGTGGCAGCAGCGTGTGGGCGGCGTGTGAGGATTCTTGTGCTCTTCGTGTGATCGGCAACCCGGCATTGGGAAGGCGGGCGACACCCTCTTGTGGCCGTCGTAGAGTCGGTTGAGGAGGAACAATGTGGGTGCGATGCGGACATGATGCGGGCTACGTGTGACGGCCGCAAAGCCCGCAAGCGACATCAAAGTGGGTTGTGGGCGTCCGCTTTAGGTTTTATGCGAGCTAAATTAAGTGGGTTGGCTGACATCCCGCATCCACTTTCATCCCTACTCCAACTTACTCCGTCAAACATGTTGTTTGGACATAGACGCAGATTTTTTTAAAAATATTTTGACGGTTAATATCTTTTTAAATATTTAAATTAAATATATAAAAATTATATGTAAAGATTTATTTCGAGAATTACTTTTATAATATAATAATTTTATTAAATTTTATAAATACATTATAATAAAAATTTAATAATTAAATCTATATTTTGGAGAATGCTAATATTTAAAACGGTAACTATTTATCCTAACGGACAGAGGTACTTCACCTAGTATGCTCCGAGGCTCCTAGCATGTTGCTGCGCAACCACCTGCAGCCTAGCTACTTTGGAATCAGCCGATCACGTAGTACTGCTTGTTAAATATTGTTATTCATATATAGTTTTTAAATATTTAAAAATATAACTAGAATTTCTGATACTAATAGAAGTAAAATTATTATTTACTTTGGAGGAGAACTATACATGCTATAGAAACTTAGAGGTAGTTATAGAGAACTAAAGCAATCTAGAAGTGGTGGCAAGATAGAATTAAAGGTTAGGTTATTTTTTTAGCACTAAATTTTTATATAGGGTACGGATCAGTGATGGCCCTATAACGAAAATGATGAGGTATCCACATACATATCGGATCTATTTTGCCCGGTGGGCTTCTCAGCTTCTAGTTAATTAGGCCAAGGGCCTAGAAGGAGAAGGATGGGCGTGCTTACCTTAATCTTGAACAGTTGTATTGGGCTAGGATTACTGCGCTATGGGTTGGGCTGACCGGCTGGGTTAGGGTCTCACAATAAATAGAATGGAGTTGTTACCTAAAGAGGCCTATATACGATACATAGAAAAAAAAATTGAAAATATGAGGACCCCCTGAGCCTTATTGGATCCGCCTCTGGCAAAGATACAAAGGTCCTAAAAGGTTTAAGAGGAGGGAACAACAATCCATAGTACTCCTATGAGTTTGTGCTTAAAGAATTTACGATCAGTTTCACCAAATCTTTCTCTCTTGTTGTAGTTACTTCAACGTCGTTATTTTGATTCTCTCTATGAGATTCATCTTTGTTCTTGAGATCATGCACGCTCGTATCATATGTCATGAAACTCTGTTCAATCTGAAAGCTGCTGCGTATAACAAAGAGTATGAGAGTGTAGCACCCGTAAAAGAAAATGCACAGGGAGAGATGGTGAGGACAGGAGACCGGAGAGGTTTAAGGCTGGCTATTGAGTTTAACGAGTTATTATCGAGTTTCTTTCGAAATTGATATAGTTTGATATAAAATCGTTTTATTTATTATTTAAGTGATTATTTTAAATTTGATATAAAATCATGCTAATCGAGTCAAATCTTATTAATATTTTTCGTGTGAAATAAACTCATTTTAAATTTTAAACTATTAACTACAGTAATCAAAACAATTTTAATTCAAGTATAACGAGTTTTTTTCAGCCCAAGAGGCGAGGTGAGGTGACTCGAATGAGTTGCTTGCAAGAGACAAATGCGGCGAAGTATAATAGGGAGAATAAGAGGAGAAAAGAAGGGTGATAGTGATATCATGGCACATCTCCCGAGGGAGATAAACCACTGCCCTTGGCTTGTCCGGGCTCGAGCTAGCTAGCTGCCTGCCCGTAAGTATTATCTACTAGACCATGTATCTGCCTGTATATCGACCGTAGTATTAAAAATAGATTCTGAAGAAAAATATAAACAAAGTTTTTTTTAAACGGAAACGAATACAAAAATGAAAACAATTTTTTTTTTGTTAGAAACAAGAGAGCTCCGATGGAAACAAAAACAAAACGAAAAATCCATATAATGAAACTGAAATGTCCGTATAAAACTGGCCCACAACTCAAGCCCAATAGACGTCCTGGCCCATGAGACCATCATGGCATCATCCCAACTAGCCATGTGTTTCCCCCGCGTGTCCACGTCCAAAGGCCAAAGCGCAGGCCGTTAGTCCAGGCCGATACTTCGACTCAGGCAATTGGTCGATAGGGGTGGATAAGGAGCTGAGAGCATCTCCAACAGAACCCTAAAAATGAGCCTTAAATTTTAATTTAGGGCCCCAACTAATTAGATTTAGGGCTCTAACGAAATATTCACTCCAGCAATTAGGCCCTAAAACCCAACGAAGACAGGGTTCAATCACAGAGTTGCTAAATATAGCTACTCTTCTAGGGGCCCTAAAATAATTTGCTAAATTTTAACAATTTAGGATCCTTGCTGGAGTTAATCTTTTCTCTAAAAGCCCTATAATTGAAGTTAGGGCCTTATTTAGGGCCCCTCTTGGAGATGCTCTGACTCGGCTCGACTAGACTTAATTTAGTCAAACTCGGTAAGATAACGAGTCAGTTTGATTTGACTCGATATCTTAACAAACTTAAATTTTAACTCGACGTGGCTCGTTAGACTCGTGAGTTGGCTCTTTAAACTCGTTAAACTCGATATTGCCATCTCCTTGCTGTTAAGATTATACAGTATGCTATGCGTTATCATTCTCACCTCACACATATACAGCTATACTTGCCGACTTAAAGAACTCGTTAAACTCATGAGTTAGCTCGTTTAACTCACGAGTTGACTCGTTTAACTTGTTATCTAAATGAGTTCAAATCACAGCTCGACTTAACTCATTAAAGAATGAATTCGAACCGAATCGAATTGAGTTTGTGAGTACTCATTTAACTCGTGAGTTTTGAGTTTTTTTTTCACCCCTATTGATCGACGCAGAAGCCTCGCCCGGCGCAAAGTGAGCTTGGACCTGCGGTCGCACTAGGCCTGCGCGTAAATTGGTGGAGCGCTGCCAAGTTCTTACTTCTCTGCACACGAACCAACCGTTTTTTTCTTTCGGCATGATAGCGCTACTCGGACGAGTCAGCTGAGAGTTGGATCACCTGTCCCTACCGTGGGTGTGAGTATTTCGTAGACCCTGTAGACCCAGTGATGGAATACGATTCAGTTATGGCTCGAAACGTGATAAAGTTCATGTATTATATTCTTATAGAATTTTTCGTTTTTATATCCGTTTCGCTCTTGTTGGCGTCGAAAAACTTGACGACGGGTCGATCGCTGCCAACACACGAGAACGCCGGGTTCAGATTCTGCGGGCGTGCCAGCCGATTTGATCACGCAATTGGTAAGAGACGTATTCTCTGATGTGATCGATCAGAAGAACGATCGGGGGCCTGTAGATAGGTCGATCCTAATTGGTTCAAGGTGAACCAATGTAGATTGGGAGTTTTTGATAGATCTAACCAACCCTTGCGAACCGATCAGATAGGGTAAAAGCCTACTCTCCCCGAAAGAGACGATGCACAACAAGATCAGGAAAAAGAGTAGAGCTTGGTAGGGTGCAATGCAACAAAGACCAACAACCGGCGATGCGCAACTCGTGTTGATCAACGTGTATTACAAGAGGAAAGATTACAAGACTAAAAATGACTACTCCTAATGATGAAAAGTAAAGTAATTGATTGATTGGTTGTTTGGATGTGTGTCCCCTTTGATGTAGCCCGTCGTCCTCTTTATATAGTCCTCGAGTCTAACCGTATCCGTCTTGATCTCGTCATCCGCTCGTACCAACTTCGAACTCTTCCTTCCATCTTGAGCACGACCGTATTTGGTTATTGTCGTACCGGCTTCGGTCTTTCCTTACGATCCATAGATTACTATAGGATCTTAACCTTCTAAATCATCTGTTCGCCGCACTTTGCCAGTTTGGTTCATGCCGGTCGCTTTAGACTCGTGCCAAGATCGCACCCGTCTCGGTGGCTTAATTTTGGGTGCTAACAGTTCTGTTCCGCATCCGTTTTTATCACTATCCGTATTCGTATCCGTTTTTAGAGTTTTTTATTGCATTTCCGTTACCAATAAAAATATATGGAAATGAAAACAAACCATCCATTTACGACTGTTTTCGTTCGGCTCTCACTCTAGTCTACCGACTATGGAGTACCTGTAGATCATAGATAGAGGTCTGGTCGTCTGGTGGCTAGCTACTCACAAATGAATTGTTTTTTCCACTCGTTGTATGCTTTTGACAAGTCTTTAGCGCTACCACAGGCAGTTACAAGTAACAACAATATGATGATAGTGCAGCCAGGGTACACTAAATCGATTTTCGCATGAACAGTAATTTTCGATAACCGCAAAAATCGAGTTGAAAATCGGCCGAAAATCGTTAAAAACCGGATGAATTCAAAAATCAAATTTTTTCAAAAAAATTTCAAAAATCGTCGGTTTTCGTGGAAAATCGACCGGTTTTCGTGGAAAATCGATGAACTTGTTGAACTTTTTTGTGCGATCGATTTTTGTAGCGATTTTCGACCGGTTTTTGACACGTAAATTTTTTTGAATTATTTTTTGAATTGGATCGGTTTATCGACCGGTTTTTGATATCGGGCCGCGGCGATATGGCCGAAAATCGCACGATTTTCGTCGATTTTGTGAACCATGAGTGCAGCACCGATTTTTTTTAAAATAATACTTTTAAAAAATATATATATTGCGGTATAATACGGCAAAAACAAAAATTGCAAAAATAACACCTATTCGCCAAATGGTACTGTGAAATACTCCCTCCGTTCCTGTATGTAGGGCGCTTAAAATTTTTGCTGTTGTTTCACTTTGTAAGGCGTGTGAAGTTTTTTTTCTCTTTTACCCCTAATCACTCCATGCGCTAATTACTCCGTCGCCGCCGCGAGAAACTGTTTCGTACTCCACGCGCTAATTACTTCGTTTGATCATACGCGTGCAGAGACGGTTCGTCGTGCATGCAGGACATCCTTATGGGCTCTTCGTGAGTAAAGCCAGTGTAGCATGCATGGGTCCACCAAGCCAAACATTAGCCGCATTAGCGCGGGGGCTGGAAGATTAGCGGATGCATGTGGGGTGAACGAGGAGCTTCCAAAAAGCATGCACACAGTTACTCCTTGGTCTTTAGCAGCAATTAATCAGGGACAAACATGACAACTTATCACGGTGGTTGATCCTCCTTGGTCTTTGCGAAATTTTTTAAGCGCCCTACATACAGGAACGGAGGGAGTAGTTATTTTGGCAAACAGTATGGCGACAAATGCCTAATTACGCAGTTAACCGTTAAGCGATAAATTCCACGGGAAACGAGTGTATTATCGCCGAATCGTTTGGCGAAAATAGAGTTATCACCATACGGTACGATGAAAATAGAGTTGTCGCCTACGGTTCGGCGAAAATAGCTATTGTCGCCATACGGTACGGTGATAATAGCTTCTTTCCCCTAAACTCTGACGGCCGATTGTTAACTACGTAATTAAGCAGTGGTCACCGCACTGTTTGACAAAAATAGCTATTTCGTCGTACCGTTTGGCGAATAGGTGTTTTTTTTATGATTCTTGTTTTCTGCGTATTAATACTGTAATTAATTTTTTTTAAAAGTATTATTTAAAAAAATTCGTGCAGCGCCCATCGGCTCTCGTGCCATGCTTGTCAGAGGGGCGCTCCGGGGAGCGAGAGACTGCATCGCGCCTCGCCCGCACGCACAGCCGTGCTAGATGCTGTGCAGATGCCAACGTTCCCTCAAGTGCTCGAGCGGTCGAGCCTTGCTCGGTTCATGGGGTTTTGTCCGGTTTATCACTGCCATGCTTGGGCGTTTTTAGTGAAATTTATATACAAACCGGTCATTAAAAGTACAAGAACTTTGAAAAAGGCTGTGGTTGATTCAGAATAAAATGCGCATGCACTAGCTGTATTGAAAGCTGTTGGGCCAAAATTCCCCAACGTTGAAGATCAGTATTCCAAGAGATGTCGACAAATTCTCATAAAAAATGAAACTCGAATTTTCACTCCCTCGCCTCAAAAAATGACCGGAAGTGTCTATTTTCAAATCCTCCGGTCAAAAAGTATGATGATGCTAATGCGCACCATGCATGCAAGTTCTTTTTTTACTACACGACTGTTCAAGTTTACAAGACATATTTTATAAATAGTCTTTTCATAAATATAAAGTGTATTTTATATTCTAATGCAAAATTAGTTTAATGTTTTCTCTATACCTCTAATAAATATTTTCTTGATATATGTGTTAAAAAATATGTCTTATAAACTTTTAGATGGAGGGAGTAGTTTGTAGTATTGTTGTTGCGGACTCACGAGGGATTTATGCACAAGGTCCAGATATTTTTTTCCACTAAAGAAAATGGTCAAGATTAAATCTCATCACCTGGTCCAATCCAATTGAAGATGGAATACAAGGAATCACAGTTGTAGTGAGGTAGGGAAGAAAATCTGGACGCTATTTTGGCAATCGGATGTTAATAACAAGAGATAATATCCATCGATCGTTCGCTCTCTCTGTAACAGGCGCAACAACAAACCACCTAATACAACAACAAAAAACCACGCGCAACCAAAATAATACATCTCCTGCAACAAAAATGTTATGAACACCGGTTTCTTCGCTTGTTGCATGCGCAACAAATCAAACACGAGCGCAACATCACATCCAGTAGATAGCCACAAAAAAGCAATTTTTGCAGCAAGGCATTCAACCTTGAAACTTAGCAGTGCAACATTTAAGACTGGCTTATAAGACATTGTGGTTTCATGGGTGCAACAGTTAGCATCAAAAGTTGCAACATAGAGAAAACATTTTGAAGAAGAAGTGCCAATTTCAGAATTTGTTCGCGCAACATTTAGAAATATATAACCCCAACATCTCAAGTGATCACTCGTTGCAACAAAAAATCTTAGCTACCCAAACACCCATCTCACCTATCTCGGCCTCAACGGCGGCGGTGATGCACACCACCTCCGCTCCAAGACGACATCATAGTGCTAGGAGAGGCAGCCAATATCTCTAGACCGCTAAGTGAAGGCAGCGATGATTGCAGTGCCTCTATGGCCTTAATTTGGAGCGTTGAGGAGCCACAGAATGGTCGCCCTTGCACGGTAACGCTGGGTTGTTTGTGCTCCATGGTATTGGCAGAGAGAGAGAGAGAGAGAGAGAGAGAGAGAGAGAGAGAGATCTATGGCGTGAAGTGTGGGGATGGGGGATGTGGAAATGATAGGAGAGTGGCTGGCGTCTAAGAGTGATTTGCTACGCTTTAATTCTGCCGTGTATTTCGAGGAGGCAAGGCAAGGGGCAGCTGAGCAGGCAGCAAAGCATGAGTAGATTTGGGGAAAAGACGGCAAGCAAATGAGGAAAACGTCCGACGGTAAGCGGTGGGCAGAGTTCGACGCATCCAATCGAATCTTCTCCGCGGAGATCTTGTACAGGCACCATGACACTGAGAAAAAGAATCCCTTTAATTTACGTGGTGCTTTTGCGACAAGATGTGCCTCCTTCGAGACACGATCAGCGTAGTATAGCTCTTGCTGCTTTCGGCAGCCTTACGTTTTGTTATGCACTGCGAGGCAAAGACATGCTCCCCTCCCGTCCGTACATGTGTTCTTCACGTGACCACTTATCATGGAATCGCGTACTTTGTGGCTCGATTCCAGCGGAACCTCCCGTCGTTACTTGGTTTGAAAAAAAATGTCAACTCAACGGTAAAGGAAATACTACTACTAGTAGCTGGACAAGACATTTTAAATCCATTTTTCTTTGGTTGAGAGGATGGACAATACTAAAAACATTCTCAGGGTGAGAGCAGTAGTCCTCGGTGTTTTCTCTCTCTCTCTCCAGAACTAGCATTCATATAAAAACATTTATAAAAATAGTCTCCTCCTCAACCATAAAAGATCCGACAGATAACACGTATTACTTAGTACTTACCATAGTCTACTAGCGCGGAAGGTGACTGGCACATGCAAGTGCGGGAGCAAGATAGGGCCCATCATGGCAGAACTCCTTTCGTGCTACCCGGGCGCGCAAGGAGGCCATGCACAAGCCCCACGCATTGTCGCCCACGTTGCACGTCCCCCAAACGGCTGGCCCCCCACACGTGCGCCTGCCTGGGCCCTTGCGCGAACTGCTTGCCATCCTGCTCCCACGCGCGCCGTCTTGCCTGCGCACTCGTCGCTCGCCCCAACTACTCCCCCGCGCACACAGTCGCTCACCTGCACGTTGCCCACCTGCGCTACGCCCACCCGCGCGTCACTCGCCCAGCCGCACACACTCACTCATCCGCGCTTGGCCCGCTTGCTGCCACTCTCCCAGGTTGCGGAAGCTTGGTTGGTCCGGCTGGCCCCCGCGCTTGCCTATGTTGCTGCCTATGCAGCCTCCTTTCTCGCTAGTAGATACATGTTGTCGGGTCTTCTGCGGTAGAGGGGGGGCATTTTTTCAATGTTTTCACATGGAGGCTATATTTTTTTTTGGGGGGGGGGGACACCCGGGGGGCTACTATAGTGAACTGTTCTCAGGGTGAATCTATCGAGAGAGACTTCGTCAAGCATGAGACCACGCTCTAACAATGCTAAAACAACCCCCTTCTTCGCAGACCTTAACTAGACAGACACGGAAGATGGGGCAAGCTGCACTATGTGAGATGAACTAATGAGGGAGGAAGTGGTATATATGGACCAACTAGGGTAATTTGCTCACAAATTAGCCCACAACCACAGGGCCCAATTAGCAAGCCCACTTGACCAGATAAGATACAATCCACTGAGGAGGAATGCGGAGGAGGGCACACACCTACTTGAGCCTGACAGAGACTAAGAAGGAAAACAACATGGCGGCTATCGATGTTCAAGATCAAGAGGTTTCTAGATCGAGCTTACAAATGTAATTTGGATTGCCTTTGTCTAACAAATCATAGATTGAAAAGAATAGGAAATAGGATTGCTTTTTTTTATTTAGTCACATGTCTTGATAGAGTACAAATTGGTGAATTGGAAATGAAAAATAATAATGCTAATCTTGCTCTTCTCCTATGTTATGTTGTCTTCTCTCTCTTTAGAATCGTTGCACAGATTTCCTATTTATACTTGACGAAGAGATGACAGTTGTTTATCTTCTAAAAGGTGTTTTCCTGCCAAAAGGTGTCTTCTCACCAGGAGGTGTATTTTAGTAAAGAGGTGCCTCTTTTTAGGGCTTAACTTCCAATCCGTTACATGTACCTGCCAGAAAGAATCATCCGCTCGCTTGTCCTATGCGAAGGTAACAGGTCGGGGCGAAGACTATTCAATTCCCCGACCAGTTGCAGGTCGGGGCGAAGACTATTCAATTCCCCGATCAGTTTGCTGGTCGGAGCAACTGAATAAGTTATTCCCGATCTATGTATACTTAGCTGGTTGGCGTAACTAAGGTTTACTTTATCTCCAACCAGTTTAACAAACTAGTTGAGAAATTTTTCACGTGACTAAATTTGACTCTAGTTGAAGTCATAACTAGGTAATGAGCCTTAGGCCTTATCTTTTCTTATGGGTTCCTTTTATTTATGAGCATATGGGCCCAAAAGTAGAATATGATATATTAATCATCGTCAGCTAGCACTCAAGGCTCAAATAACTACGTATATTTATTCGAGATTTTTCATTTATTAAGACATTATAGAATCTTATGCTAATCATATCACCGTTTTGATTCCCGATAGGAAAATCTTTTGAGATTTACTCTCGAACGCTAAAAACTTCTTCGAGTTCTTCTACTTTCTTTCTTCTTAGTTCTTCAAGATTTTCATCTTTCGTTCTTTTTCTTCTTGCATTTGAGAAATTTGATCAAGAAATGGAGGTGAAAAGTCTGAAAAACTAGATGAAAATTTGAAGCTTTTCACCTTTGGGGTTCTTTTTTCTTTTGCAATAGAGAAATTTATTTTCACCGAGAGTAAAATCCAAGAACTTGATGATCAGGGCTTGATTCCATCACGCGAAATGGTGCGATGGGATCCTAGCAGAGAAGACACAAAGCTTATTCCCCAAGAGGGGCACATCGTGCTCTTCACTGCTTTTGTTAGGTTAGGTTTTCATCTCTCTGAGAGTGAATTCCTAACCGATGTGCTTGATCATTATGAGATCGAGCTTCATCATCTTCTCCCAAATTATATTTTGATTTTAAATGTATTCTCTCATCTTTGCGAGGTTTTTCTTGGTATTCCTGCTTCCGTTCATCTTTTCTACTTCTTCTATCAATATACTAGAAATAATAAAACTCAAGATGTTTTTGGAAGCGTTTATTTTAAGCTCCAAATTGCTGTTCAGTGTCTTTCCCTTCCAACCAAGGATTCATGGACGGATTATTCTTGGGAGTGGTTTTACTTGGAAATCCCAAGGGGTAGCCATCTCCAGTTTACTGGGAAGTTGTCCCGACCTGGACGAGGTTAGAGGCAAAAAATGAAAAAGAATCTCTGGAACTGATCGACGAGGAGAGGAAAATTGTAAAGGTCATTTTCAAGTTGGTATCAAGGGGCTTATCAGGGCAGAAGACCGTTTTATGATTTTCTGTACCATAAGCTAAGGCCCCTGAAAAGGCGGTTCAAATACACTTGGAGGATCGAGGGCGGCCAAGATCCTACCAAAGTCTAACCTGAATGTAAGAGATTCCCAATCCCTAGCCTCCTTTCTCTTCTTATTATTTTTGTAGAACTTGCTGACATATAAATATGTTTTTGCGTTCAGTTTTGACTAGGAGAGAAACTCGTTCGAAAGTTGTGCTCATGTTGTGCGTCCCTTCGGACTGATCTGATCTAGCTACTTTGGATAAGTAGCTAGCTAGCCTGATCGGACAAAGCGATGAGTTCGTTAATGAACACATCAAGGTAAGTACCAACTAATTCATTTGATTGTTGAATTAAATCATTGCCCGTTTTATTATATTTTTCTCATTTTTTACATGCATGGGCGGAAGCATGCTGCCAACCAGTTTGAGATCTCAGCCTCAGCTCATCCTATGAAGAAGAAGAGGACAATGGGCAGAGGTGCCTTGAAGGTGGCGGGTTCGACCTCCACCGTAGGGATTAGTGCTGAACCAACCAACACTGGTCCGATCCAAGGTACACGCTTTAAGCATGTGCAGAACCCACCTCCAGCCCAAGAGAAGAGGGCTGGAACTTTTGCGGGGTGCAGAGGAGGACTTCCTCATAAGAACGTAGTAGAAGAAGATATGGTACATAGGATATTCCATATTAGAATTATCCATTGTTTCCATATATTCAGGGTAAGGAGTATGAGAGTTAGGAGGATAATATTCCTCCCATCATGAGGTGGAAGAAGACTGCTTCTTCGGATGTAGGGATATCTGATACTTCCTTACTATCTTGGAACATGGACTTGGGAGTATCTTTCAAATATATTTTTTTTATTTACTTCTTAGTTCTAAATTTTTATTTTCAGAACTAGTATAGTTTTTTTTTTTTACCAATTTTAAGAAAAGGTCTTCGAAGACATTAATCATTATCTATTAAGCCCACCAACATTGGTATCACCTAATCCAGATGAACCATTGTTGCTCTATCTAGCGGCAACAAATAATGTGGTCAGTGCTTTCCTAGTCGTTGAACGATGTAAGTTTTAAAAACATGTATCTACGTAAGGGAAGTTTTACACGGACCAAATGAGAGATACCCTTAGGTTCAAAAACTAATTTATCCCCTATTAATGGCTTCTACAAAATTAAGTCATTATTTCCAATCGCATCAGATTGCATTGCCCTCATCATTTGCTTTAGGCATCGTTCTCCATAACCAGGAAGCTACTGCTTAGATTGCTAAGTGGGTAGTTGAACTTGGATCTTTTGATATCCAGTTCGTCTCCCGATCAGCAATTAAGTCTCAATTCTAGCAAATTTTATTGTTGAACGGACCAACAGTGAGCATTCTGCAGAGCAGAATTCCACTGACATTGACAACTGGACTTTGTACTTTGATGGTTCTAGAGAACCAAGAGATTCAGGGGCTAGTATAGTACTGGTCACACCCAAGGGTGATCAGTTACAATTTATAATCTAGATGCAATTCCCTGCTACCAATAATGTAGCAAACTATGAAATTTTTCTAGCCGGGCTCTGAGCAGCAAAATCTCTTGGTGTCCGACGGCTTTTAGCGAAAGGTGATTCGTAATTAGTCATAAACTAGGTTACAAGGAATACAGGATGCTCGATGAGGTAATGTCTCACTACCTGGATGAAGTGAGGAAATTGGGAAAATACTTTATTGACTTTGAAGTCCAATACATTCCATGAAAAATATAATCTTTTAGTGGACTAGTTATCAAAACTTGGCTCCTCATGATCACCTATTCCAACAGGAGTGGTTCTTGAATAATTGTCTAAACCTTCTATAGATACTTCCATAGAAGTGTCACCGACCAGCGATCAAGTTAGAGTCCTCAAATATGATTCGGATTGGGCTAAACCATTTAAAGCATATTTAGAACATGGGATACTACCCGAGGAAATACAAGATAAAGACAGATTGATTTGAAAGGCGTGAATGCACAAATTACTTGACAATACTCTTCATATAAAGGGAACTCAAGGAGTTTTAATGAAATATATATCTCGAGAACAAGATATAATATTACTTTATGAGATTCATGGGGGCTTGTCTAGAGCACATACTTCATACAGAATGCTAGTCAACACATACTAATAAGGTTTTTATTGGCCTACCGCTCTACAAGATGCTATGTACCTCATAAAGCCTTGAGAGCAATATCAATTTCATACTTAGCAAGTACATCAACCTGCTAATCAATTCAAACAATACAATTGTCATGGCTATTTTCAACATGTGGCATTGGTATAGTATATCCATTACCTAAAGCGACTAATGGATATAAATTTCTATTTGTTACCTATTGGTACTTTCACAAAATGGATAGAAACTGAACCCGTAGTTTCAATCATGGTGCAAGCTGCGAAAAATTCTTTGTAAAATAGTCACTATATTCGGAGTTCCTAATACACTAATTACTGATAATGGATCACAATTTATTAGTGGTCTGTTTCAAGATTACTGTGATGAAATAAGCACAAATATTTGATACGCTTCTGTTGCTCATCCACAAAGTAATGGAGCAGTAGAACATGCAAATGGCCAAATCATGCTAGGCATGAAAAAAATGAGTTTTTAATCATTTAAGAACATGCTCGGGGGCTTGAGTAGATAATCTCTACTCAGTGCTTTGGCCCAAAGCACTGAGTAGAGATTTTTTTCTTAAGTATATCATTACTTATCATTGGTCTACAGTGCAGAAGCTGTTCAGCGCAGTGAAATTCATTTAGGTTCTATACTAATTACTTCTTTTGAATAGGTTGATCAAAACATCCAACGCGAAGATGACGTTAATCTCTTAGAAGAAAAGAGAGACTATGCACTTGTCAAGTCGGCAACCTACCTACAAGGTTTGAGAAGATACTACAATACAAGAGTTCAACCATGAACACTTAATGTGGAAGATTTGGTTCTAAGGCACATCCAGAAGCAGTCTAACTTCAATAAGTTATCTTTCAAATGGGAATGTCTCTTTACAGTAGTCTCAATCACTCAACATGGCTCTGTTTTGCTTGCTATGGAAGACGGTCGAATTCTTTCCAACACTTGAAATATCCAACATCTTCGCAGGTTTTTTTGCGTAAAATTTTTACATCCATGTGTTAAATTCACATTTTATAAATTATGTCCTCTTGGTATTATATTAAAACTATTTCTTGTCCTGCTTTCATTTGTAAGAAATCATGAAACCTTAATCCTACCTGACTCCCTTAGAAAAATACAAGCTTACTGGTTGGGTTGTGAGATGACTTCTAACAGGGCTTTTTTCATGTAAGCTAGTATTTACTGCATTGAAGCTTATTAGACTGACATCATATCTAACCTGCTGCTAGTTAATACTAAGTATAAAGTAAAGAGAAACTTGGTCGGTACAATGCTAATTAGTCGAACAAATAGTTAGGGGATAGTTGTGATATACTTAAGAAAAAAATCAATTCAGAAGCAGATAAGTAATAGAACAATTCTTAACACACAAATGATGAACATAGAACAAAACTTTAATTTATGTGAAGAGAAGCTTTACATTGTTCATATAACATTCCACAGCAGATTTTACTTCCGGTTGAGTTTGGTTCATCTCTTCTTCTATTGAGAACTGTAGGTTGGGAGCCAGCTTCTTCAATTCAATGGCATCCTTATAGTAATACCTCAATTTTATAAAAAGGGCATTAACATGTAAGCTAATCGATTCTTAGAGAGCTGACTTGATGGTATTTAGCATCACAGGGATATGCTCGGAGATATTCTTCAGTTGATCCCTTACCCCTGCGACCAGTTCATCAACAGATGGATTTTGATTTGTATGTTCCTGTCAAATCCGTCGCTATCTTCTTCAATTGTACAAAAATAAAACCTGAGAGGAGCCGCCCAGATCGTCCTCGAGTTACTGGATGAACAGTCGTACCCGACGGATTTGGATCCTAGCAACAGACCACCGGAGGTGATCCCGATGCTAATACCCAAGCCCAAACGAGACAACTCTACAAACATCCAAACGACTCGACGACAACCCCGGTATTCCCCCTGTATGCGATCCGAAACTCGCCCAGGATCCCCACATACCGGTTTCCAATGCCATATCAATAATCAATTCGCACAAAGGGGCATCGAGCCCCCAAGCTCACTACCAGAGACGCAAGAACGCGGAAGCAACAAAACACACACGGCACACGGAAGCCCAAAGACGACCTAACAAAACAGGAAGCGAAGAGCCGACAGGTTCCAATACAGAAATAAAAGTGCAACAGTTTACAAAAGTAAAGCCGACTATCCTATACAACAAAAGTAAAACACCCCGGAAGTGTCATGCCCTGAACACTTCCAAGGCGCCTGCTGACGGCCTCTACTCGGTGCCCTTGGCCACCGATAGGCGATGAAGCGAGAACTCACACCCCTGTGGATCCTCACCTGCAAAACCACAAAGCAGAAGCCTGAGTACGGAAGGTACTCGCAAGTCTTACCCGTGGTCCATATATGACCGACTCCAAAGGACATGCAATTGGATGTAGCAAGGAATAAGCTAGATGTAACATTTGCGGAAATGCTTAGGTTTATTATTTAGCCACTCAACTACTCAATTCACAAGTTAAGCAGTTTTAACAGCGCCTACTTCTAAAAATGAAGTGCAATCATTAATTCACAACAATTAATCTCATCACCAATTTATTTGGGCTCAAGCTCGACGGCGAACCTCGGTTCAAGTTCTTACTACGTGACTGTGCGATGAAAGAGCTTGCTCATATCCGAGAGCGCGGCAATTCGAATCGCTTAATTAACCCTGCAGGGAAGCATTGATCGCACGACACTTACCACAAGGGCCTAGCGTCAACCCCTCCCAATCATACCCAATCGCTGAAGCATCCTCCTGTGGCCTGAAAACCTAGCACCCCCTCGAGCAGCCCCAAGCCCGGCTTGGCGCTCGAGAGTCGGCCTAAGCCTCGCTCTCAACCACGTCCAACCACAGAAAGTTACGGTCCATCGATTCCGTATGAGATAAAGAGTGGCTTACCGTACCATAATCGGGCATGCGACCAACCGGGGTGTGCTCAATCAAAGGGCAACCATCGAATCGGTCCTTAATCGACTCAGACGGGAACTACCACATCGGGTCTCCTTACCCAATGTCCCAACCTTCCCGCCCGGTCTCCAATTCATCTTTTCTTTTCCAACTACCCATCCATGCCCACTCTTTTTATCATAGATAAGGTAACGACCTCAAGCGACGGAACCTTCCGCCACTTGGCCCAAATCCCGACCTCTAAGCAATTCTAAGCAGTGACTCATTTAATACCCATACTAGTTCCAACGGAAGTATTCACAAATCCAAGGGACGAATGTGCAGCACATAGGATCTAACCCTAACCCAATTCAACTCCTAATGCAGACTTATTTCACCAATTAAGCAATTTATTCACAAAAATACAATTAATATAGGTTCAAGATGCATAGGTGCTTGCCTTGTTCTTCTCATTGGTGGATCGACAATGATTTGCCCCTCGGCAACTCCCTCAACCACGGCCACGTCGATCGCGCCAGGATCGTTCTCTACACGAGTACAATGCACAATTAAAATGCATGCAATGCATATGAATGAAGTACAACTGAAAAACCCAGAAGAAATAACGCATAGCCAGGACAACTCGACTCAGCGGACAGACCCGGCCTAACCGGACGATGCAGGTATTTGATCCGGACTCTCCGCCCATTCGGTCCGGATACTCGGCAGCGGACACTCGGACGGGTGTCCTGGACACTCAACCTGGCGAGTTTCACCCAATAACTCGACGGATCGAGGTGCCGCCAAGTCCAACGGCATCACGGGACCCGATCTATGACTTTCCTACACGTGGTCGAGCCGAGAAGCTCCTAACTAGCTTACTCCACGAGAAAAGACACTAATCTATAGAACCTCTAACCAACCCTAATCAACCCTTGGATCGGCATTACTACTACCCGACCAACCACACTAGCACCCACATTCATCAATCCAAGCCCCACACTAACCCTAGGATCACTACAACCAAAAACCCTAAGGCTCAAGATCCAACTCCGAAACTTCAAATCTAAACCAAAGCTCTAACTCCCACCATTGATGACCCTAGAACCCAAGAATCCCACGGATCAACCCCCAAGAGAGAGACCTACCTCCAAGGAAGATGGAGGAGAAGCAATGCCGGGAGGAGGAAGGAGGATGCCGGCGTGAGGAGGAGTTCCACGAGGTGGAGGAGCAGCCGTGGAGGTCACCGGCCGGTGGGAAGCTCACCGGAGTGAAGCTAGGGTGGAGGGGAGTAGCACCAAGGAGTGGGGAAACAACATGGAGGAGAAAGAATGGAGGGGAGCCACGAAATGGAACTTTTATACAAAAACCCCCCGCAAATACCGGACTCTCCGGACGCTAACCCGGAGACTCCGGGTTGGGGTCTTCGGTAACACTAACTCGGACACTCCGGACGTTTGGTCCGGACACTCCGGGTTGGGGTGTTCGGTCAGCCCAATCCGGATACTCCGGACATTTATCCGGACATTCCGGGTTGGATCCGGACACTCCGGATGCTGATCCGGATACTCCGGATGTCCCAGAACTTTTGGAACTTGGGGCCTTGACAAAACCCATGGTGGATTTGCTCACTATTTGGATCCTCATTACTTCATCAATAAAGATCTTTATTTGTTCTCATAGTTTGGTGATCGCCACTTGCACCTTGGAACTCAGCTCGGCTATCTATTTTTTTTTCTCTTTTTCTTCTTGGGCGAGCTGATGTTCCTAAGCTTTTACAATACTTTTTTTAATTCTCAATTACCTTCCTCTTCCGTAACGAAGTCATTGGCATCGAGGTTGGCGTAATCGGCGAGGTCGAATAAATTTTCTTATGGGCTCCTTTTATTTATGAGTGCATGGGTCCAAAAGTAGAATATGACATATTAATCGTTGTCAGCAGCGGTGACCATCGATGTAGCCCAAGGGTTCACAGCATGATGAGGAGCTCAAGCAGGGCCGTGCGGCTGCGCATGGCACTGGAGCCAAGCTGAGGACTGGCGGAGCGATGGGGAAGGCAACTGAGGAGGGAAGCCACAGATGACGAGTCAGGCTCAGGGACATCGAGGAGCCTGGGCCGGTGAGTGGGTGGTGGCAACGAGGAGGAGGAGGAGAGGGTGGCGATCAATAGCGTAGCCCAACGAGGAGAAGCTAGGGGAGCAACTTACGCCCGAGCTAGCCAACAGAGATGTCAAGGGCGCCGCCAGGGAGGGGAGTCGCCGACGCTAAGTAAGGTCGAAGGCTACATGTGGGGATGAGCTAGGGGCCAAGCGGCGGTGTGAAAAGCTGAGGGTTAGGTGGCGTCGCAAGGTGCCAGGGGACCACCAACGGCGTAAGTAGTCCATCTAGACGAGGGAGAGAACTAGAGGAGCTGAGGAGTCGGACCGTAGAATTGAGAGTAGAAAAGGTATTTGCTTATTGGGTATATTATATATAAATATAATATTTTGTAATACTGTATTATTATTTTGGATGTTCTTAATCATTTAGAATTTACAATTGTATCTTAGTTTTGCAAATTTTGATATACAAATCATTTTGCATGCATATTCATGTATTTTTACATGCCTTTCCATAATTCTATTAGTAAGGTAACTTCATTGTATTTTTTTTTGTTATGCTTCTCTTTTATTTATGTATAAATTTTAATTACATAAAATTATATTTACTATATTTCTCTCGATTGGCCTTTCGGTGCGCCCTCCACTAAATTCGTCAAACTTGCATAACCAATAAAACATAGGGGAGCACTAGTAATCCATCCCTTCAATTTTTGTAAGACTTATTTTTTTAATAATATTTTTCATAATATAAGGTGTATTTTATATTTCAATACAAAATTTGTACGATATTTCCTATACACTCCATATAAATATCCATATTTATTTTATATTCTCTACGTGTATGCATGTTACATTCAATAGAATGCCCAATAATAATAATTTAAAATAATTTAGTTATTTTTAATATTTTTTCGATTTATACCATAAAAAGATACACGACGGAACGAAAAGAGGAATATATAAACCCAAGTCAAGTACAAAAAGTAATTAATTGTCCGGGGAGGTTCTCGATCTTTGTATCAACAAATCACCTGAGAAGATTCGACGCATTCCTTGGATGCATGTGATCCTCGCTCCTCAGTTTGGCACGTGAGAGAGAGACGCCAGCACACAGAGACCCAGAAATCCCAAGCCCAAAGATATCCAGAGAGAGAGAGAGGGAGAGAGAGAGAGAGAGAGAGTTCAGCTCCTTGTGCTGCATGTACCTACCAGGCCCCAGCTGCCACGCTGCAAGACGTATCTATGATGGCACAGACCCCAACGCAAAAGAAGACGCTGGACCACACTCGCGTTCGTACATGCAACGCGAAGTCGCACACGAAAACTTTGTTTTCTATGGCCTCCCTCTCTCCCTCGTCACCTACGCTCTCCTAGGCTCCTAGCTGCTGCTGCTGCTACAACCACAGCTCCTTGCATTCGTATCAGACTATCAGTGACTTCACTCCACCTACACCACCCATAGCCCCATATATAGCTCGCCCATATAAAAACGTCGGGAAAAGGGGAGGCTCTGCTCTCTTCGTAGTTCCAGCACCGATCTAGAATAGACTAGATACTAGCTTGCAAGTTTCAGGCTCTGGAAAAGATCAAGGAACCCTTTGCTTGGTTTCCTGAGTTCCTTGTGTTTCCTTCCTTCTTTTGCTGCGTCGGGATGGACATCAACAACGGTTGGCTCGGCTTCTCCTTGTCTTGTTCAGCCGCGAGGGGTTACGGCGACGGCGGAGGTGAAGGGATTGGAGGCGGCCATGGCCGAGATGGCTCTTGCTCGTCTCCAGCTGCTGTGGCTTCTTCTCTTGTGCCTATGCCGGTGCACTCTGATGGCTCTGTCCAGTACCACGCTGCAGGTGAATATATATACTTGCGTACATGTGCAACACGAGATGTTCAGGAATTAGTTTGTGTTTTGCCTTCTGGTTGTTGATTTCACCCCCAAGGAAAAAACTTGGGTTTTTGCATTATTTAGGTTTTTGGTAGTTGAGTTCTTCTCTTAAATGGCCGGGTGGATATCGTTTATATATGGGAGGTTATGTTTCGTTTGATTTCCTTTTTTCTTTGTTTTGTTTCTAGGTAACATTTTTCTGTGAAGCATGTCTAGCTGTGAGTTGTGACCCTAGAAACAAAACTGTGCATGTTCATCGCTGGTGTTTACAGAGCTTTCTTTTTAGTGATTTGTAGACCAAACACCAGAAATGATGCTTCTATTATAGTACCACTCTACAACCGAGTCTTTTTGAGACAGACACTGCTCTAAAGAAAAGTTCAGATAATCAGATGTCCTTTCCCACTAGTACCACTAAAAGCAGTCCAACACTATTACTCTTCCGGTAGTACTTCATGTCCGATGTTATTTGTCTTACACTTTCATTAAGATCCAGGAAGTTACTCCTAGTCCTACTGAATGTAAGACTGTTGCTGCTTCATGGCATTCTTTGTTTAATCACTAGGCCTTCGATTTGCCTTTGCTCAAAAAGGAACTAGCATCATGTTTGTTTGTCTGTACTTTGTACCTGTACCATTCCTGTGCAGACTGGAGGCATGCAGAAGCCAAAGGCCCCAAGCTTGAGGACTTCATGAGCGTCGGTTACAGCAACAAAGGCAGCAGCATCTACGACAGCAGCCACGCCGACCAGATCAAGTACCATGATGTCCAAGCCTTCCCGAGCTCGTACTTCCACGGCCATGGCGGCGGCAGCAGCATTGGGCTGGAGATCAACGTGAACTCGCCACCCTGCGCCGGTCTCCCGGACCAGCGAGTGCTTGCACCGCAGGACCATCACTTCCTGCCTCCCCACGGGCAGTACTTGCTGGGCCCACCGAGCCCGGGCCCGGGCCCAATGCCAGTGCCGATGTACAATGCCACCGCCGGCGTCGACGGCTCCATGTCGATCTCCGGCATCAAGTCCTGGCTCCGGCAGGCTATGTACGTGCCGGAGCGGTCGTCAGCCCTGTCGCTCTCCGTGCCGGCCGCGCCAAGCGAGCAGCCGCAGCCGCCGCCGCCGCCGGCGATGCCTGTTGCTCGCAAGCCTGCGCAGACGTTCGGGCAGAGGACGTCTCAGTTCCGTGGTGTGACCAGGTTGGTGTGGCCGCGCATTCTTAATCTTTGCATTGGTTGTACGTCTGCCTGCCTGGTCATTGATCCATGCTTATTATGTGTGTTAATTTGCAGGCATAGATGGACAGGGAGGTATGAGGCTCACTTGTGGGACAACACTTGCAGGAAGGAAGGCCAGACTAGGAAAGGAAGGCAAGGTGAGCTATGCGAGTCACAGGCTCACAGCACAAAACCCTTGTAACATTTACTAGCTAGCTAGCTTCAATGATAAACTGAATGATTGCAACTACATGGACATGCCACTGACCTCAACCTGTCGTCGTTGCAACGCCCAATACCGTACCAACGAGCAGTTTACTTAGGTAAGCTTTTGCTACCCTCCTTGGTCCAGCAGTTTGCATCTTTGGAATTTCCACTGGTAGGAGTGCTGTAACGTGCTTACCATGAGGTGCTACGGTGGCTGTTTCAAGGTGGGTATGACAAGGAGGAGAAGGCCGCGAGGGCTTACGATTTGGCAGCACTCAAGTACTGGGGTCCAACAACTCACATAAATTTTCCAGTACGTTTCAGTTTGAGATCCCATTGCATTCGATCTCTCTACCGCGCTCCTTCCTTAATTTGCTTCTGATGAATGGTTGGTACAAGCGTTCAACACATGTTTCCCTGATCCACTGGACTCTCTCACATGTAGTTAAGCACCTATGAGAAGGAGCTGGAGGAGATGAAGCACATGACAAGGCAGGAGTTCATTGCCCACTTAAGAAGGTACTGTAACTGTAGGCTGTAGGCTGTAGCTCTCCCCTTCCTTCACTTCTCATTACTACTAGTACTAAGTACTAACATTGACTAATATGAGTGGTATAGTGTGGCAAAATTTCAAGACCCCTTCTAGAGATGCCCATGATTTGTTTCTCTGCAATCTTTCCCGAATCTCTGAAATTAAACATGACTAGAAACAAAATTTCCCCTGCCAAATGTGTCTGCGTCCTTTCACACATGCATCCAAATTTATCAAACATCTGGCGCACTCACCAACACCGCTTACAACTCCCAAGTTTTCGCTGCCAAATTTATTCTTGCAGGAACAGCAGTGGCTTCTCGAGGGGAGCATCCATGTACAGAGGAGTGACTAGGTGCCGTGCTGCTCCTCCACATTTACTGATTTACTCCCGTGTGCAGCCTTTTTCACCACCCCAAAACTTCTGAGCTACCTCTGCTGATAGTTCAGAGCTCTCTGATCTCACAGACACGCACACACACGTATGATCTTTCTTGTTGTGCTTGCTTTCCCCATGCAGGCATCACCAGCACGGGAGATGGCAGGCCAGGATTGGGAGGGTGGCAGGAAACAAAGACTTGTACCTTGGCACCTTCAGTAAGTTTTGTTTTCTTACTTTTGTACACATACTTCCAAGTCCTAACATGCATGCAACTATTGCTAATCTAACTGTAATCATATTATTCTTGTTCCTTTCGTCATTGTTGTTACAGGACATGGCGTCGTTCTTGCATGTTTTGTACTGCTTGTCTCTTTACTGTTTAGCAGTGCAGCAGCACGAGAAAATTTGTTGCATCTTATCAGTGACCAACTTAATTGCACGACGTTTTGCATGCTTAAATCCTCATTTTTTTAATCTTCTTAAGAAATGTTGAACAACGTACCTAGTTTTAGATGTTGATTACAATCACGTGTCCGTATTTTTCTTTGAAACTGTAGGCACGCAGGAGGAGGCGGCGGAGGCGTACGACATCGCGGCGATCAAGTTCCGCGGCCTGAACGCCGTGACCAACTTCGACATCAGCAAGTACGACGTCAAGCGCATCTGCACCAGCACGCACCTCATCGGCGGGGACCTTGGGTGCAGGCGCTCCCCGACGCGCCTGCCTGTCGCGCCGGCGCTCACCGTTGCCGACGCCGATGGCGCCGAGCGCTCCGACGCACCGGGCGACCAGGGCGCGTCCGACAACTCGGGCAGCTCCGACGGCCACCGCGGCGCGCATCTGCTGCACGGCCTTCAGTACGCGCACGCCATGAAGTTAGAGGCCGGCGAAAGCAGCAACGGAGGCAATTGGATGGCGGCCGCGGCGGCGGTGGCACGGCCAGTCGCAGGCATTCCGAGTGTGCATCAGCTCCCGGTGTTTGCACTGTGGAACGACTGATTAGTGTAGTACGCACGCAGTTAGTGCCTTGCATGGTGCTGCATGTGGTGTCATGTTTTGTGCAGTAGTGGTGAACTGCTAGTGTCTGCGACGGCTCTGGAGGGAGGTGGTGTTCTGATGCATGCATGAACCCCTGCAAGGTGAGATGCATGTTGCATGGTTGCCATCTTCTTTGGGAGGTGGCGACAATTTTTGCAGCAATGTGTAATGGTTTGACATGCATGCATGTTAGTTCCACTGAAGACATTTGAGTTCTTAGGATTTATATCGATGATGGCGAACTAAATCTTGCCAGCTACTTGCTATGGGTGCCTCTGTCCTAATCTTATTGATTCCGTTCCGGTAGGGTGGAATGGATTCTGTTCTATTCCATGCACAAACTCGGTTATTTTATGTGCAAAATTCTTTGCAGTTCACTTGTTTGCTGCCATCGTGTGCGTTAGTATGATCTAGAAACGTACTGTAGGCTGTGCTCTCTCTTGCTGGCCTCATCAGGGGGTAAATCGGTGTAATATATACTGCAGGGTATTATACGTACAGCATGGAAACTTCATGTTAGTGTTAGTCGTTTTTTGGTCTTGTTGATGGATACCTGTAAGTACAACAAGCCAAACTAGCTAGGTTGTGGACTATCAGTCCGTGGAAGGCTCGCAACCATTCAAAGTATTCAGCCACACTAGATACTTAAATAAATACGTTTATATATGATAATAGTGTTTTATGTGTTATTATACAACTATAATGCTTATGATTAGAACTATAGTTGTAGGTCTATCGTATATAGCTGTAAGTTTGTAACAGTTCTTTGTATATCTAATTAATCTGCTCTGTTTATAATCTGGATATCAAAATAAGTGATGTAGATTTTTCTCATTTTCCGGATTAATGTGGGATGTTTTAGCCTCTCCGAGCGAATACGGAAGCATTTTTTTTTATCTTCGTTTTAATAGTACAATAGAAAGATATTTTATATTGTTTAGGATTTAGGATTTTGACGCCATAAATCTAACTTGAACTTAGCTTTCTTTCATACCATATTAGGACCAAATCAAATCCCTTGGGGCATGCAAATATTTTGTCTTATAATCCATGCATTGACCAACTTCAAACATAAACTCTAAAATAAAATATCATTTTTGTGACAAAATTAATTGATTACATCTCCATACTCCTAATTTCAATTCAAAATTTAAAAGTAAAAACTGTACGAGAATAAGAGCATCTCAGTGCTCTATCATGGACAATAGCTCTAGCTATTCACGTTGGAGAAAAATATACACCAACACAGATAGTAGCTTCAAATAGGGCTCTTGTAGGTCCATCTAATTCATGTGGTTCCAATCTAGAGCAGCAGCTCCTCGAGGGCATTTCTCCAACGAGCTCTTTTCGAGTGGATTATACTTGTAGTATATTATGATAGTACAAATTAGTTCTAACCATTGATTTGGTGGGGTATTATGGACTTTTACAAATAAAAATATTACATTTTAAAAGTGTATTAACGTAATTTTAACGAGTCATCAAGGTCCTCCGACACACGATGCACTAACATAGAGAGGGTTTCCAGTGGGGATGAAGAAATGAGCTTCGGGTGGGTGAAAAAAAATTCATTTACCGTCCTCAGACGGCGTCGCCACTTCTCCTCAGCGCCGGCCGCTACTCGATCTCGCGAGACTGCCCTCGTGTGCTTTAAGCTGCGATGTGACCACCTAGCTCCTCACATCACTGCCCTTGTTCTGTTTTGCCCTTGCTCCACCACACCGTAGCTCCTATGCCGCAGGCGAGCACTCCCTGAGCCGGCCATGGCTCCCTTCCCTGCTCTGTTTCGAGACGGAGAGGAACATATATACACTGAGCATGCGTGGCGTCCTGGTCAGCACCAGCCTGATGTGGCATGCATGCATGGCGCCCTGGGTGGCACTCCGTTATGCTTGTGCGTATGACATGTGGGCCCATATGTCAGCATGCACAATGCATAACGAAGTAGCACTACTACGGACATAATTATCTGGGTTGGCTTTTTTTTATCATCTCAATCGGTTTTGATGGTGATACAAAATCCTACTACAATGATAACGAATGGCTATCACGGTCGGTATTCGCCCGATAAAGATATAAAGTTATCTGGGTCAGAAAATAAGTTATTTCTATCAGTTCCGAGCTCAGAACCGACCTAGAAAACCAATTATCTATATCGGTTTCACGTTCAGAATCGAACACCCTCAGGCCAGATAGCATCTAAAGCAGCATAATTAAGATCCGTCTGTAATCATGCTGGTTCGGCACTACAAAACATATGGTACAACCTCAAGATTTTTCAAATTTGCCATAACTTGGATGCCCAAATTTTGGTTGACTCTAAATTTGCCATGATTTGGATTCTACAAATTTTGGCAACCATAAAATTTACCATGAAATTTTCATGCTACAAGTAATGACAAATTTGGGTACTTAGCCAAAATTTAAAGCATCCAAGAAACTAATATTGTCAACTGGAAATATCATGACTACAACACAAAAGATAATGACGACGACGACGACGACGACGACAACAACACACACACACACACACACACACACACACACACACGACAACATATCCAGTGAACACCCCTCTTATCGTGAAAAATTCGTGAAACCCACGTAAAGTTTTTAAAATTCTCAAAAAATTACTATACGTAGGGAAGGTAAGGTTCTAGAACCCTGTAAAATTTAAAGACCAAACTCAATCGCATTTGGAAGATATGAAAAATACAAATTGCAAAATGAATAATGCAAAATAGTGAAAAATCACTATTCATACTGAATCATCTATAACTATTGGGTTTTTTGGTGGAAAATTGGGAATCGATCGAGATGAAGTGATAGTGTTGTATCACTACTACAAAAAAGGGCATTACAAACGGTTCAAAACCGTCATCACAGATGGTTTTCTGAACCGTCTGTGAAAATACACATCACAGATAGTTCTATCCACGAATCATCTGTGATAATCTGTTATGACATACGGTTCTAGCCAAGAACCGTCTGTGATATGCGTAACCAACACTGATTCAACACTACTAATAAACATAACACGTCCTAGTTAGTATTACTCTCGCCCAAGCACGCTTAACTAATGAGTTCTATCGCCGATTTTAATGCAATACGAGCAAGAGATCACCCACCCTAGTACTACTCTCGCCCGAGCATGCTTAACTTTGGAGTTCTTACATGATTTAGTACTGTAGTGTTGGTATGATCGCATTTGAAATATAACGTGTCCCCCTCCCGTTAACCTCACAATGCAAATTTTGTAGTATCCAAGTCATGGCAATGTATAGACTTAGCTAAATTGCACAATACCACATCAATTCCACAATCAGGTGAGGATTATAGGGGTGAGATCATAGACGGTTTTTGGTTACAACCGTATGTGATGTGCATTTATATCATAGACGATCCATCACCGACGGTTCTATTTATAAACCGTCTGTGATATTGCTGTATATCACAAACAGTTTTTAAATAGAACTGTCGGGGGGTCGGGTAATTCCCGTAAATTACCTCGGGTGCCACCAACGACCAAGCTCGCTCCCGCCCGAGCCACCAGGAGGTCGTTACCCTGGACGGGTTAGTTAGAACCTGGAAGGCTACGATTCGGCCTGTTCGAGCTCGGGCTCGAGGGACCTGGGATGCCACGTATTCCGCCGATTCCGGCTCGAGTTCGGTAAGATGTACGAGCTCGGTGTCGGCTATCGGCCGACCTAACGTGATCTCGAGGTCGGCGGGAGTGGGAGTAATCGCCGAGCCGTAACTTCCGCTAGCCCGTACGTTCGCGAGCGCGTGGCGAGTTGTAGGATCCATCGGTTGTCACGCTTGGATGAGGTCCAAACGTGATAGTGGGGCCGATGGAGTTCGATCCTTTGTAAGCTATAAAAGCGTCCCCATCATGAGGGGGATAGGACACAGACTGTAAGACAAGAGACATACACTCAGATACGTTGCAAGAATATACAAGAGCTGGAGTAGGGCTATTATCTCTTTCCTGAGAGGCCCGAACCAGGGTAAACTGCTGTGTCCACGCTGCTGAAATCGTGAGTCGTTCCTTGAGTAATCCCTCACGCGAGAAGGGGTCACAGCTGGTCCCTCCACCAACAAGTAAGCTCGGCGGGGCCTGTTTCAATCGCCGATACCGGGCGCCGTCCGTGGGGACCGACTTTCCCTTTCGTGAGGAATCCCGAAGAATGTCAGAATCCCAGAACCACCGGGGCCTCTACGCCCCCGAGATCGGGGAAGAGGACAAGCAGTTCTTCGACGATGGGGCCGCTAACATCGCCGGCCTTGGGAATCACGACGGTTCCCGGAGCTTCTCCGCGGAAACCGCCGCACCGGAGCAGTTCTTTCGCTCCCAGCTCGACGCCCTCTCGGACGACGAGTATGACGGGCTCTACGATGGTCCGACATCCCGACCTTTTCGAGCTCGACCAGGGACCGCTTCACGGGAGACACCGTGATGTCCCCTCGCGATCCGGCCCAGTCCCGTGAACGCCTTCGCTGCGGGGAGGATGGAAATGTCGGAGCAAATCCACAAGCGCGTCTTCACCGCTACGAGGCGCCAAGGAGCACTCGCAGACATCCTCGACCGGACGCCGCCGCCTTACGCCGACAAGTCCGAGGTGGCCTGACCGATAAGACCAGGGCCGGTTCGTGAGAATTTCCACGCCAGACGGACTCCGGAGTTCGCGGCGACGCATTTAACGAGCTCAGCCGCGTTCCCCGAGCGGGAACGCTCAAGCCCTGGCCACGGTGGTACGCAACCTCGTGAGAGTTCCTTGAGCAGTCGACCTAGAAGCCATGGGCGCGCCGTGGCCGACGACCTCGAGGAAATCGCCGCAGACATAAAGGCGCGGAAGCCTCCCGAAAGGGACGCCCAGAGCAATTCTCGGGAAACGCCGCCGGGTGTCCGAGCGCCTCCACCCGACGACTCACGCACCGCACTCAGAGTGACCGGCCAGCGCCGACTGGCTCGGGAGGGCACCGGAGCGATTCCTGGCTCTCGGGACTGGGCCGAATGAGAGCCACGCGTAACCGGCCGAACATTCCTCATCGGGCCACTCTCCATCCTACAGCGTAGGGAGATATTCTCTCGCTGGGCCCACTAACCTCGGGCTCGGTGGTGGGGATCGCCCGACCGCCGCTGGGCCTGTGGTGACCGGCCCCGATCCAGTTTTCGGGTGCAGATGCTCGCGACGTCGCTACGACGTGTGACCTGGCCGACAAGGTTCAAGCCGGGTCACATCGAGAGATTCGATGGGACTCAGAACCCCGACGAGTTTCTCTCAATCTACACCACGGCCATTTTAGCCGCCGGGGGTGATGAGAGGGTTATGGCTAACTTTCTGCCCACAGTCCTGGACGGGCCGGCTCGGACGTGGCTATTCAACCAGAAGGAGAACTCGATCCGGTCCTGGGCCCACCAGCAAAGACTCTCCGAGCTAACTTCCGTGAGTCGCTTACGCGCCGGGGAAGGAGCGCGACCTTGAGCGCCTGATACGCATTTCCGAGAGCGAGACCTCGCCGCTTGGCTGGGCCGCTTCATGCAAGTGCGCAATTCCATCCCAAGCATCTCGGATGAGGCGGTCGTCCGCTTTCAAGTTCGGGGTCCGAGACGACGCTTTACTCAGACCTCGAAATTCACCCGACATCACAGCCAACGAGCCGCTCCGCATGGTCGACCGTTATGCCAACGCGACGAGGCCGCCCAATGGAAGAAGCTCTGGATGAGGAAAGCTGCCCCCTCGGCCGGGCTCGAAGGCGTCAAGCCGAAGAGCGTAAGCTCGATCGAGAAAAAATCAAAAGAAGAAAAAACCCTCGCCTCCGACATGGTGGTAGCTATCGAAAGACAACGGCCGACTCGCAATGTATAGGGGAGCCCGAAGGAAAGGGTCGACCGGTTCAGCGGGACAACGAGCAGAAACCGGGACGACCAAGACGCGGCGACCAACGCGGACGGGCTAGTGCCTATTTCTGCCCGCTCCACCAGGCGCATGGGCATGACCTTCGGAATTGCAGAACGTGGGCCTCCCGCCTGGAGCAGTTCTACAATGGTAAGGGTCCCATGCCCACGCTCCCCGAGATGGAAGGAGACGTCAAGGGCAAGAAGCCCGCCGAGGAGCAAGATACCGACATGGAATACCAAGAGCCGAGAAACCACATCGCCGTGATATTCGGGGGCTCCGCCGCCTATGGGTCGCGTCGGGAGTTAAAGGAGGCCGCACGCGAGGTACTCCGTGTCACTCAGGGGAAGCCTCCTGTTCAGCAGCTCAAGTGGTCCGAGCTGCCGATCACCTTCTCCAAGGACGACTGCCCTCTGGGGATGACGAAACCCCAAAGGCTTCCGATGGTCGTTAGCCCAACGATCTGCAACACCGCAGTGAGGGTCGGGTCCTTGTGGATTGCGGGAGCTCCTAGACCTGGATATCGCCAAGGTCTTGGACGAGATGCATCCTCGCTTCCAAGATCAAAAGCATGGTGGTCCCGTTCTACGGATAGTACCCGAACGCCGGTCAGGCCACTCGCCAGATCGTCTGCGCCGATAACGCTCGGCACTCCGAGCAACTGCCGCACGGAGCTAATCATGTTCGGCGGTCGATTTCGAGTCGGCCATAACGCCATCCTGGGCCGACCAGCGCTCGCCAAATTCATGGCCGCCACTCATCACGGGTACCAATGCTTGAAGGTCCCCGGCCCCGGCGGCGTGATCACGGTCAAGGGAAGCCCGAAAGCAGCTCTAAACTGCGACGAGAGGGCGTTAGACATGATCGGTCAACTGCCCCAACGCGGGCCCGAGCAAGAGCCGAGGAGTTCCCGGCCCAAGGCTAGCCTCCAAGCCGAGGAGAAACCAAGGCCATACCGCAGCGACGCAGAGCTGCATAAGGTCGTACACGTGGGGGCTTCCCTAGATCCTAAATAGGACCTCGAGCTCGTGACCGTCCTCCGGAGAAGCGCGGACACGTTCGCCTGGGAACCGTCCGACATGCCCGGAGTCCCAAGGGAGGTCGTCGAGCACAAAGCTAGCGATTCGGCCTGACAAAAAGCTCGGCGGCCCAGAAAGCTCAGCGCTTCTCCCCGAGAAGCAAGCCATCATCGAGAGGAACTGACAAGCTCCTCAAAGCCGGTTTCATTCGAGGTCGACCATTCCGATTGGTTGGCCAACCCGATTATCGTGATGAAAAAGGGGGCAAGTGGCGATGTGTGTCGATCACACGGGCTGAATGCCGCATGCCCGAAAGACAATTTCCGCTACCTCGGATAGACCAGCTTGGTCGACGCAACGGCCGGCTCCGAGGCGATGAGCTACGGGCGCCTACTCAGGCTATCACCAGATCGGCATATCGCCCGACGACGAGGAGAAAACTTCCTTCATCACGCCGTTTGGCACGCTCGCTACACGACCATGTCCTTCGGTCTAAGGAACGCCGAGCGACCTTCCAGCCGCCTCATGCGTAAAACCTTCTCGAACCAAATAGGTCGGAACACGGAAGTATATGTAGACGACATAGTCGTCAAGAGCAAGATGGCCTCGGACCATGTATCCGATCTAGAGGAGACTTTTCATAACCTCAATAGGCATCGAATAAAGTTGAACCCTGAAAAATGTGTGTTCGGGGTCAAGGCCGGGCAAAGTACTCGGCTACATGATCGGTCCGCAAGGAATCGGAGCCAACCTCGAGAAGATAGAGGCCATCGAGAACATCGGCCACCCGCTTGTACGCTGGAGGTGCAATCCTCGACCGGAAGGATGGCGGCCCTAAGTCGCTTCATCTCGCGGCTCGAGGAACGTGGCCTACCTTTCTTCAAGGCGCCCTAAGCACGACGGTTTCACTTGGACAGATGAAGCGCATCGCTTCTTTCAAAGAGCTTAAACTATACTTGTCGAGACCCGGTCTTGACCACGCCAAGAGTAGGAGAGGTCCTCTTGCTTTACCTCGCCGCCACACCCCATGCAGTAAGCGCCGTCATCACAAGAGAACGGGACGGGGCACGCCGATCTACTACATCGAGGTGTTTGCCACGGACCAAAGGAGCGTTACCCGAGGTCCAGAAGCTCCTTTATACGCTCCTCGTGGCCTCGAAGAAATTAAGACACTACTTCCAGGCACACAAAATCCAAGTCCCGACCAACTTCCCGCTGAGAGAAATTCTCGGAATCGGGGCAAGCGCGGATCGCGAAATGGTCCATGGAGCTCGCCGAATTCGAGATCGAATTCTCGGCCAGAACCGTGATCAAATCTCAGGTCCTAGCGGACTTCCTAGCCGAATGGACAAACCCCGCACCGTCCGAGTACGAACCCAACCATGCCGAGCACGGCCACCGGGTCATGCACTTCGACGGATCCCGAGCTTACGATTGCTCGGGGTGGAGTGGTCTCGAATCCCTCGGGGGAGCGGATCGATCGCCCTCCAACCGCATTTCGGCGCAACAAACAACGCAGCGAATCACGAAGGTCTCGCTAGCCAAGCCGCATGCAAGCGCCGAGTCCAACGACTAATCGCGAAGGGCGACTCGCGGTGGTCGCCAACCAGGTTAACAAGGAGTATCGGTGCTCAGATGACTCAATGGCGCTTTACCTGGCTGAAGTAAGGAAGATGGAAAAGTACTTGTAAACTTCGAGGTACTCAGACATCCCGGGAAGGACAATGCCCTGGCCGACCATCTATCGAAGGTCGGTTCCGCCCACCTTCCCGCCCCGGCGGGGGTGCTCGTCGAGCACCTTTACAAGCCCTCCATACCCACCAAGGAGGGGGCAACCGAGACGGGTGGTACCGTCTCCTTCCTCGAGCGGGATGCGAGTTGGATGACACCATTCACCCAGTACCTCGCACACGGGACACTGCCCGAGGAAGAAACCGAGAAATCCCGGCTCATAAGACGCTCCTCAGCCTACAAAATGGTCGAAGGCCTCTTATACCGCAAAGGTGCACTCGGAGTCCTCTCCAAATGCATCACCCAAGAGGAAGGCAAATATCTCCTCAAGGATATCCACGACGGAATGTGTGGAGCTCACTGCCCTTCAGACCTTGGTAAGCAAAGCCTTCCTGTTAGGTTACTCTTGGCCGACAGCGCCGACGCCAGCTCCATGGTAACCTCCTGCCGATCTTGCCGGTTCCATGCTCGGAAGGTCCATCACCAAGCATACGCGCTACGCACCATGCCGCTAACCTGGCCGTTCTCGCTTGGGGCATCGACATACTCGGTCCATTTCCAGGGGAAGGAGGGGTTGTAAATACACTGCTCGCCGCAATCGACACCTTCACTAAATGGATCGAGGCCGAGCCTATATCAACCATCTCGCACAAAGCGGCTAAAAGGTTCTTCCGCAATAATGTAGTAACCCGCTTTGGCGTTAAGTCGCCTCATTACCGACAACGGCACTCAGTTCACAAGCGAGGTGTTTCAGGCTTATTGCGAGGAGGTCGGGACCAAGATATGCTTCGCATCCGTGGCCCACCCACGTAGCAATGGGGCGGCCGAGCGCGAACGGGCAGATCGTCCAAGGAATCAAGAAGAGAGTCTTCAAGAGCCTCGATCGGCATGGTCGAGGCCTGGGTGGGCGAACTACCCCGCCCTCCTGGTCATCCGCACCACGACGAAGCCGAAGCTACGGAGACCCTTTCACCAGATATGGCGCGGAAGCCGCCCTACCCGCCGAGGTTGTCCTAGGATCCCCAAGGGTGAACCTGGCCGATAGCATCGACGCAGAAGGCGGCGCCTTCTCGACCTCGACCTCGCGGAGGCGACTCGTGAACGGGTTCTCATTGCGATCCGCGGTTTACCGCAAGCTCTCCGCAGCACGCCGCTAAATCGGCATCGACCAAGGACCTTGCACGTCGGGCGATCTCGTTCTGCGACGGGTCCAAGACCTGTCAAAAGCCAACAAGCTAACGCCAAGATGGGAAGGTCTTTACACGGTCGTCTCAACAAAGACGCCCGGGCTGTCCGCCTCGCAATGGAAGATGGTCGAGAACTAGCTAGTACTTGGAACATCGACCAACCGCGTAAGTTCCATGTCTAACCACACCCGCTTTTACCTTTTAATAAACTTTGTCACCTTACCCTCCCATTCTTTCTCTCTCTCTTTCCCTTTACCTCCGCAAAATTCTACGATTAAGCTCGACCCGCATAAAGTGTCGTGGGCAGGTCGGTCGTTGGGGCAAAACACCGTACGACAAGAGCTCGACCTCGAGGGCTTCCTTCCTCGTAAGACGACCATCTTTTTTCGCGGTAGACCTCCGCCGCAAGTAAAGATTCGCACAGGACACCCTTCTGAACGGTTCCGAGCTCAGGTTGGCTGGTGGGCGGCGTCAACGCACCGTACCCTAAGGGCCACATGGTCTCCGCAGAACTCTACTCCGCCAACGAGGTCGTGCTCGCAGTCTACGCCCACGACCTCCGTTGGCGGCGGGGGGGCCATAGGGGTACCATGTGGCCACGACCTCGTGCTTCTTTCGCGCGAGGTAGTCACTCCCTCGTACGATTGACTGCTAAGTCGCGTAAGGCCGAACTCCGCCGAGTAAGGAACCACGGCACGAAACAAATCGTTGTCATCTCGGAGAAAAACAAAAGACGTCCATTAAAAATAACGCTCTTTCTATGTTCAACTGGGCGATTTCTCCTTAAGTTTTTTACAGGTAAAGACAGGAAGAAGAAAATTACAGGAGGCCGGCACGCTTCTCGTCCTGCAGAGCGACGAGCTCGTCCCGCACCGAGTCGAGCTCGGACTCAAGGTCGAGCACCCGCCGGCGAGCTTCACGACCTTCGCTTGCCGCCTGGACTCCTCCCGTTGCTGGTCGATTGTCCTTTCGGCGCTTCGAGCAGCGTCGCGTAAGGTCGCCACCGTGGCTTCCAGGCCCGACCTTGCTTGCTCGCTCCGGTCGAGGCGCTCCTGGAGCTCATGCACGGACTCCTCCACCTTCCGCCGGATCTCGGCCTCAGAAGATGTCAGCTCGGCAACCCGGCGCTCGAGCTCCGCGATCTTGGCGTCCTGCTCGGCTTGGTGCTTCGCGACAACTTCTGGCGGCACGGTCGCGCATGGAAGTCCTTCATGGTGGACTCCAAAGATTCGCGGCAGTATGCGTTTCAGTCGTGGATCGAAGTTTTTGGTAAAAGCACATAAGAGTCGAGTACTTACCCAACAAAGCCGAGCCTCCACTCGATGGAACAACTCGGCGGGTCCTTCGCCTCGCTCGGGCGTGCAAGGGATCCCCGCCTTGGTCCCTTCTCCTTGATCGGGCACGGCGGCTTGAGCCCGAGCTCCCCCGTCCCCCGAAGGCGAAGGACCTTTGCCCTGGGGGACAACCTCCGCCTCCTGGAGAGGGACGGCCTCAAGAGCGAGGATCACCTCCCGCTCTTCTTCCTCCCGGGCAGAAGTTGCGCCCGGGGGCTCCACCTCCTCGACATCCAGGCCCTGGATCAGCGGCAGATCTCCTGACGCTGGTCGATCGGGGCACCGGTCGGGCGGCTGGGAGGTCGGTCTCGATTGGAGTGGCCTCGGTGCCCGGCAGATCCCCTTCGTCTGGAAGCTCCCCCGGCCCGCCTGCGATGGCCGGGCTCGTCTCCCCGACCAGCAGGCTGGCCGTCTCTTCCTCGCCGGACGGGCTCCCGATCGGATTGGGGTCCCCTGACGCCGGCCGGGCTACTGACCCGGCATGACGCCGTGAGCCCGGAGAGACCTCGGCGATCTCCTGAAGAGTCGCGGTGATGATGTCGCCGGGCGCCGGCAGAGTCCTCGCAGGAGTTTCAGGCCTGCTCACCACCATCGACTCCGAGCCGTCATCCTCCACAACTATGATGTGGGGATGCCCTCCGTCGCGCGCTCGGGCATCGATACCGCGATCTTCCTCCGTGCCTCCTCTTCGAGACACGACCTCCGGTCCCGGCTCCGCGGCAGCAGACTCCCCCACCTCGACGTCGTCGCCACCGGCGGCCCGTGGGGATTGGGCCTCCGCAGCCTCAGCCCCCACTTCGGCCTCGTCGCCCATGACGGCCTCGGCAGCCCGGGCAAGCTCCCTCTCTAGCACGAGGTCAAGAACATCGTCAGCCATTGCTTCGAAATCCCATAACTCCGCACCAGCCGCCACCCCCACTATAGACGATGTGGGGTTAGTGTGGTGCCGGAGGGGAAAGAGACAGACGAGAGGGGAATAGGAGACTGACCTCGCTCGGCGTCTGCTTGCTGAGCTCGGGCGCGGACAAGGAGGGCGGCCATGTCCTCGCGCGCCTTGTCGGCCCTGGCGACCGAGGGGTCGGCCTCCCCAAGCCGGCCTCGGAGATGGTCGGGCCAGGCGCGGCTGAGGCGCAGCAGCCCGACCGGGACCTCGGGACCAAAGGGGCGGGTCCAGCTCGCCCTTCTCCTCCTCGCGGTCCCGGAGCCGGCTCGAGCTCACCCGCGCGAGCTCCGCCTGAAGGGCTGCGATCTGGCCCTCCAGTTCAACCTTTCGCGCCGGACCAGCCGCGACAGCGGCCTCCTTCTTCGCCCGCGCGGCAAGCTGGCGCAAACGAGCCATCGGCTGGTTGTCCTCGTGTACTCATCCATCCACAATTTTAGTTCACTCACCTCCGCCGGCCTGCATACTCCAAGTGTCAAGGCGGGGTGAGCGGTCGTCTGGCCGACGCGCTGCGTGCGCCTAGGCGGGGACGGCGTGGCCGACGGAGATCGAGCGCGGCGCTTGCGACCCGCCTGTCCCTTGGTCTTTCGACCCCGTCCCGCCAACCGCGATCCCAGCTGGGTCACGGCGACTTCGAGGGCAACCTTCTCCTGTTAAAAAAAAGAAAACTCGAATGAGGTCGGAAGGCCCCCGGAAAAACCTGTCCGGACAAAAGCTCCGAAAGAAGTCCGAATCAGAGACTTACCGCCTCGGTCCGGTTAAGGACGTTGTTCGGGATCTGGCGGCCCTCAATGATTTCCTTGCCCTTAGGGGTGCCGAACATCTCGGACACCCTCGCGTCCACCCAGTCCTCTGGCGGAGCTGCGTACCAGCCAAAGAAGAGGTCGTGAGAACGGGCATCCTCTGCTCTGAAAAGAAGATCGGGGGTGATGACATACCTGAACGCGACTCGCGGGTGATGTCCTGCCACCCCTCGACCTTGAAGAAGGGATGCTCCCTCCTCCTAAGGGGTGATACCCGGTTCCTGACGTAGTCCCGGGTAACGTCCCGGCCGGTCAGCCCCAAGCACGTGAGCTCGTTGATTAGCATGAGGACCTTCTCCTCCTCGGGCTCCACGGGCGGTCGGGGTGTCTCGACGGCGCGACCTCTGGCACCGGAGTAGGAAAGCGAGCCGCCCTCTGCTTTCCTCAGGTAGAACCAAGAGTCGGCCCACCCGACACCGAGTCCTTGAGCGTGAAGCTCGGATACTGTATGGGCGGGTGGGTCGAAGGCGGAAGTAGAGGCGGCCGCGAAGGCGTCTTGCACGCGAGAGGGTGTAGAAGTGGAAAAAGAGGCCGGGAGTGGGCTCGACGCCCACGAACCCTTCACATAGATGGGAGAAGATGGCCATGATGAGAATAGAGTTGGGGTGGAGGTGAACGATCTCAAGCACTCGTAGAAGGCGTCGGCCTCGACGAACTCGCTTTCGGGCGTCCGGAGTCTGCTCATGGCGTGAGCTCGGTGGAGACGATCTCCCCTTCCTCCGGCTGCGGGCTCTCCTCGGCGCCAGGGGCTCTCCATGTGCCGGCGTCGAGGTACTTCGCCCGCTCAAGGATCTCCAGCTTGCGCCCGTCGAGCTTGCTGACGCCGAACTTTGCCATGAGGATGAGGAAGACGATCAAAGAGGAGGATGAGCGCCGAAGCAGAAGAGTATGAGGCGCAGCAATCGCAAAATGGCCAAGTGAGTCTAAAGGATTCTCTTCGAGTATTTCAAAAACTCCTCCAGGGAACGGGAAAGTAAAGGGACTTCCCGCCGTTATGATCGAGGAAACCCTAGAGGCACAGAGGGCAGTTGAGGCATTCGCCATCCGGGAAATGACACGTGGGCACGCAAATCGAAACCATCCTGCCAGAGAAGACGGTTCGAACTTCCCGAATGAGGCTTCCGGGAGAAGGAACCGTTGAGAGGGGCCCACTTCTGTTCGCTCGAAACGCGACGAGCTGGAGCAACAAGCTCGTTCCCGGAGAAGGTTAATAGCTCGTTGGTCGCGGCAGTTGTTCGCCGCGGCAGAACCGATATGCTCGTAGAACGGTAGGCCCAAGGGGAAGGCCTTCCTTAGACCTTTTTCCCACTTGAACCTCGGGGGCTAGCTGTCGGGCGGTCGGGTAATTCCGTAGTAAATTACCTCGGGTGCCACCAACCACTGCTCGCTCCCGCCGAGCCACCAGAGGTCGTTACTGGACGGGTTAGTTAGAACCTGGAAGGCTACGATTCGGCCTGCTCCGAGCCTCGGGCTCGGGAGGACCTGGATGCCACGTATTCCGTCGATTCCGGGCTCGAGTTCGGGTAAGATGTACGAGCTCGGTGCCGGCTATCGGCCGACCTAATGTGATCTCGAGGTCGGCGGGAGTGGGAGTAACCGCCCGAGCGTAACTTCCGCTAGCCCGTTACGTTCCCCGCGGGAGCGTGGCGAAGTTGTAGGATCCACCGGTTGTCACGTTTGGATGAGGTCCAAACGTGGGATAGTGGGGCCGATGGAGTTCGATCCTTTGTAAGCTATAAAAGCGTCCCCATCATGAGGGGGATAGGACACAGACTGTAAGACAAGAGACATACACTCAGATATGTTGCAAGAATATACAAGAGCTGGAGTAGGGCTATTATCTCTTTCCTGAGAGGCCCGAACCAGGGTAAACTGCTGTGTCCACGCTCGTTGAAATCTGGTGAGTCGTTCCTTGAGTAATCCCTCACGCGAGAAGGGGTCACAGTTGGTCCCTCCACCAACAAGTAAGCTCGGCAGGGGCCTGTTCCCCAATCGTCGACAAGAACCGTCTGTGATATTGCTGCATATCATAGACGGTTTTTAAATAGAACCATCTGTGATGGATACAGGAGTCATCACAGACGGTTTTATACTAAAACCGTCTATGATATTGTTGTATATCATTGTCGGTTGTACTTTAGAACCATCTGTGGTGTTGTCACTGACGGTTGCACTTTAGAACCGTCTCTGATATTCCTTATCATAGACGGTTTATCAAAACCGTCTGTGATGAGACGTCTAATATAAATCTTTTTTAGTAGTGTATCATTCTGTACCAGTCTTGCAATTTTGTGAAAAAAAAACGGCTCACTAAAGGTGCATCTCTATGAAAACCAAAACAATTATTATAGCAACTATTATAGCAAAGTGATAGTTTCACCACTAAAGTTGCATTTTTGTGAATTTTACTCTTTTAGATTTTCTACACGATGAAGCTATCATAATGGTAGCTTCAACTAATACGACATACTCTCTTTGGTAGAGCTGCTATGTGTATTTGGGGATGCTCTAAAAGAAATATGTATAAAGGACTGCCAAGGTGAGAAGAAGGGGAAAAATTGGAGATTCTGGCAGCCGTGAGCCAAGGTTTTATTTTTTTGGCAGTAAAAGATATATGGAGGGGTACGTACATGCTATTTGAGTGTAGAAATATATATAAGTACTAACATGATATCTAATTACTGTTATAGCTCAACTTTAATTAGGTCCGTCATATTTAGGGTCATGTATTTTATTTTTTTAGATTGTTTATCATATTTATATTTTTTAATAATATCCGATAGGGGCTGTAGTTGAACTTTAATTACGGCCACAGCCCACTCAATCAAGTACACTATTTCAAAATTTTTTTATCGTTTTTGTATCTTTCGAATGCGATTGAGTTCGATCATTAAATTTTCCATCGACGTAAACCATGACCTCCACTATGTCTGTGAATTTTTTAAAATGAAAATGAAATTTGTATCATATTCGTATTTTCACCTAATATTTGGTCCAATAAATGTAGCACCAAATAAGGCCTTGTTCTGTTGTTCATGTCGCCAATATTTTTTTTCGTTGCCCTTAAATCAGTTCCATATTGTATGATTTGGAGTCCCATCTTTTTTTTTTCTTGCGTTGCTTTTATTTATTTATTTCTTCTTCTTCTTCTTTTTCCTTTCATCTCGTGTTGTTTGGACTTCGGAGGCTCATTCTTCGATCATACGGCAGTTTTTTTTTTGAAGTTAGAGATAGGAAACATACGTAGGGATATAGCCTATTATTAGATAGACCTTTTAATTTTACAAAGTCTTGATTTGGAAGCTTAGGTGGGACTTCCAAACAACAAGTGGTTATGATTTATTGACCATAATCATGATACATAGATTAAGGTTCAGATGTTTTTATTTTTGTGAGAATTTCTATTATATTATTATATTTACATTTTTTAAGTAACATCTGATGGCTTTGGTAACGAGGGTTCACCATATTGAAGTCCAGATGTTTGTATTTTTTATTGAGAATTTCTAGTTATTTACTTTTTTCTTAACGGCTCTAAAATGTCTGTTACAACTTTTAGTTTATATTTAGTCATCAACTTGTGCATCACACGGACTACATATTTTCTCTGTGTTTTTTTGTTGTTGTAAATTTAGTGCTAAATCTATAGAAACTAACTTAATTTTGGCATCAATATTATTTTACGCGGTGGTCGCCAGTCGGCCGTCGGCGCGGGGGCTCAGTCTAGGGCAGGTGCACGACGTAAGAGTGGACCGCGGTGCACGAGCCCACAGTAATCTACGCGCCTGAGCATCAGAGCGGGGTTAATGGACGGCTACCACTGCACTGCACTGGCAAATCACGTCGAGTCATCGTGTCAACTTTGCCTTCCTTAGAGCAAGTATAATAGTAAAGCTCACTGTAGGCTAATACTCCCTCCAGGTGCAAAAAAGATATCGTTTTGGACATCGACACGGTCTTCAAAACACAACTTTGACCGCTAATTTTTATTATAATATATTTATAAAACTCAATAAAATTGTAATATTATGAAAGTACTTCTCGAGACAAGTCTACACATATAATCTTCATGTATCTAATTTAAATATTTTAAAATATATCGATAGTCAAAGTTTTAGAAGTTTGACCATCACTATGTCCAAAACGACATCTTTTTTGCACCTGGAGGGAGTAGTAAGCTAAAAGCCAGTTTATACAATAACTGTCTCTAGAAGTTGTCTCTAAATGTTGTGCAATAACTATCTCTTCTCTCTTGTACATAAATGATTCACCTATGCATTCGTGCAAAGCTGGCTACTAAATAAGGGCATCTCCAATGGTGTAGTCAACTACTAGCTATAAGAAGTGTACATGTCATCTATAGATAGCTAATAGACAACCTCTCCAATGGACTAGCTATAGCATTGTCTACAAAATTAAATATGAGCCCATATGTAAGAGGTGATAACTGCTTTGGAATCAGCTATAGCCTGACTATAAGTTAGTAGTAAGCCAATATCTCTCTCTTCCTTTTCTCTCATCCACCTAAGCAAAATGCTGAGTTGGCACCCTTATAGCTAGCTGAAGTGGCACCATTGGAGATGCCCTAAGAGTCAGCTATCTTCTCTCTTATCGTTTCTCACTCTTCCACATAGACAAATGCTGACATATACAAACTAAGAGCCAGCTGACGTGATCTTATTGTACTTGCTCTTACCGCATGCATGCTGGGGATTGCTACTGTTATTTCGCAGTTGGTTGTGGCGTTTACGTCCGCTGATTCTGTCGCAACGCGAGCACGCGGCGAGGCCCCGAAAAACCCAGCAAAAACAGCAGGGAAAGCGAGGGGTCTCTGCACCCTGGTTAGTAGCAGGCACTATGCGGGAATCGGGTTGCACCGCTTTTAAGTGTGCGTGCCAAAAGTAGCAGCATGCAGCACCTCGTCCAATCTACAAAAATACAGCAAGTTTTGCAGGCGCTGTTCTCGTCCCGTTGCGCGCTGCGGCGCCTGCCGTGTCGTCGCTGCAGCCGATGCTGCCTGCCCGTAGGCTCGCGTCGCTTCGCGCCTTTGCTCGTGAGAGATGCCGAAAGAAAAGCGACCGATTTTTTTTTTTTATTTCCCTTCGGGAATTGACCGGGGAGATCCAATCGAGGTGATGGCGCAGATCAAAGGTCCGACGCATTGCTGCAGCGTCACCTTTCAATCGTGTCCATTGCAGACAAAAAAAATCTCCAGGACAAGATTCTCTCTCCTGGCCCTCTGATTGGATCAGTACTCTTCCTCTCTCTAGCCTTTTCCAACGCATCACTCTCTCTCTCTCTCTCTCTCTCTCTCTCTCTCTGGTTGCAAGAACAGTTTTGTGTTGAAATCAATTAGAGTTCAGGTGATTGACCACATGCATCCCTTGATGGCTCCAGCAACCCCACGGCGCCATTGACAGTAGCGAGCATGAATCTGCTTGGTACGAATCCTACGGTGCGAAATTCAGCGAACCTGACAGAAAATGAGAAATTTTACGGTGGATAACATGGTATTAAATAGCTTAGTAGAAATTAAATCTAACCTAACATTTTTCGGGGTTATTATGGACTTTGAATCTCCTTTTTTTTTCCGCCGCTGACCTCCTTATTCATCTATCAGGCCTCTTTTTTCCCACCACTGCCCTTCGTCTCAAGCGTTTTCATTGCTCTCTGTTTTCTGCCGCCACCAGTCCAATCATGTTGACGCCACGGCCTCCACCTTCCTGTCGTTGGCCTCCCGGATCGTGAGTAGTCTGCGGCCAGTGCCATCCTCCTCCTTCCTATTAGGGGCCTCCTAGATCGTGACGACGCCGCGGTCGATGATGCCCTCTCGGACCTTCACAACGATGAACCAGGATGACAGATACCGTTTTGTCACTTCCTGCAGGCCGGCACATTTTCTGCGCAGCAATGCATGCGATTTTGTACCACTAGTTAAGTGCATATAGGGCCTGTTTGGCACAGCTCCATATACTAGTTCCACCTTAGATATGAAATTTGTAGGTTAAAATAAAGTGAATTAACTTTATATTTTTATTCTAAAATGTAAACAAGATGACTCATCTAAACAATCTTAATATACCCACAGCTCCAGCTCCATAGATTTGGTGAAGCTAGGAATACCCAGCTTCACCAGATTCATGAATCTGATGGAGCTAGAGCTCTGCCAAACACCCCCATAGTATCCTGGTGTAGTTGCACTAGCTGCTGACAAATTTAGCCAAGTGGGAGTTATCCACTAATGACACTGATGTACGTGATTATTGTGCATGGTTAAGTGCAGGATATGTTCAGTTTTAAGTACCAACAATGTGCAGGGCTTAATGAATAGAAGTGTCGAAGGTTAGTGAATCGACAATAAACTTATATACTCGGAACCTTCGAATATGCAGAGTCAAACACTAAATCGGTGGCACACGATGTAGATAGGTTCGGGCCTTCGGGTGGAGTAATACCCTACTCCTGTATGGATGTAATATGGAGTCGGCGAAACAGAGTATACAGAGCAGGATGCCTAGCTTCTAATTACAATGAAGACTGTTTCTGGAATATGGCTAAGATCTAACTTATGAACTATCGAAGCGCAGTTCGTCGGTTCAAAAATTCTCTCTCTTCTTCCTCTCTACCTCTGTTCTTATATAGTTGAGGTAACCTCTTTATAGGTTATAGTCGGTTTGAGATACCAGATCGTACTCGATGAGGAGTCCACCATTCCGAGATCTTCGTAGCGTATCCAAACTTCATTTAATGTCCGGCATACTCAAGTTGGTTTCCTCGTATCGAGAACATGATCGAGTCTTTTCCAAACGTGGATCCCCTCCGTGTATATCTTATCCCGCAGAGTCGGGCCCGAGATATCCGGAGTTTTTAGATGCTTGAGTGAACATATATGGTATAATCTTTGAGTTTTCTGTACATGCTCATATCCCATATTTTGATATTCGACAGTAGCCCCCCAAACTTTGCTCAGTAGAGGGTCTTCCTAAGCGCTCGATCGATTAATGGCTAAGCTGTGCCTTGGTCGAGTAATGCCTTGAGTAGGAAACATGCTGGGTCGAGCGCCCTACCATCGGCCCATCTCGAGTCGTTAGGGTAACCTCATGTGACTCAATGCCGACTCAATGTCTCGATTCTGAGCAAAGTTTAGAAAAAATTCAGAAAATCTAAGCATTGGAAAATGGAGCATTTATTGCCATAGCCTGCAATGCCTGAATGCATCACATCTTTTCATGTTTCTTTCTTTGATCGACTCACCGTGTCGTGGGGAATGAATCGTCCGCCAATATTGAAAATTTGGCTTATAAATTCCCATACCTGGAATTGTAGCAGCTCCCCTCAACCTCATTTTCAAAAACTCCATTGCGCTCCTTAACCCTAGCGCTGCCACCTTCAAAAAACTCATCTTGTGCCACCTGCAATGGCGTTCGGTCCCTCAGCTAGCACCGGAAATGCTCCGTTAGAGAAGAAATCTAAGACGACCAAGGTGGCCTTCGAAGACGAAGCCCTCAAGAGTGTATGGAAGAAGTTGATAATGACGGAGAAGCGTCTCGCCGAGTTAGAGGCAGACAAAGATGAGATCATTGTTTTTTAGGCCTCAGCTGGTGAGTCGTATCCCGCCCCCAAAGATGAAGATGAGACCGTTGTTTTTTAGGCCTTCTTTCACTGCGGATTTAGCTTCCCCCCTTCCCCATTTTTGCTTGAAGTCTTGGTTTTTTACCAAATCCAACTTTTCAACCTAAGCCCTAACTCGATCACAATGCTCAGCGTATTCGTCCATCTTTGCGAGGCTTTTCTGGGTATCAAACCCAGCCTCAACCTCTTTCGCCACTTCTATAGCTTGAAGAAGGTAAAGAAGGACATCGTAGGGGGTGCTGAATTCCATCCCCACAATGGTAGGTCGGGATCACATCCCAGTTTCGGTTACTTCTTCCTGGCAATCGGATTGGAAGAAGCGGTGGTTTTATATCACCTCTTCGAACACCGTCAATTGCCCTCTGACTTACCGCACGCTCCTCATCAATCCAATCGACCTCTGGACGAAAGTCCCTCCTTCAACTGCCCACAATGCGCATTATATCCAAAGGATCGAGGAGCTGAGGGAAATTGGACTGACCGGGTGGCATGTGGCCAGAGACTTCATCACGCGCTGGATAGGTCCGCTAAAGTGCCACGATCATCTGGCCTGGGACTATTCTGGAGTCAGTGATGCTACCATGGATTATCATGAAGGTAAGCATTGGCAATACTCTGGTTGACTTCTATACATCGGGTCATCGGCCCTCCAAGTGGCAATAATGTTCGGGGAGATGTCCGTGGTAGCATCGGCCACTCTGGTCCCTCCACGGACATCTCCCCGAGCAGGATCTCCACCGACCAGAGTGGTCGATCAGGTGAATCCACTGTTAGCTGTTCACTTGCAGACTCCACCGTTAGCTACCAACCTGCTGGCCCCAGCTGGGCTGGTCGAGGAAACAGCTGTCATGACCGAGCCAGTCCGGGCGAAGCCAAAAAAGAATGTTTACGTAAAACTTCATCTGGCAAAGTAAGTCGCCTTTCCTTCCCCTTAATGCTTTTCCTTTTTCTTCAAGAGATGTCAAATGAAGAATCTCTTGTACGAAAGGCATGGCTAGCAATACTGCTGATGACACTGCTATCATTGCCTCATCGACCCTTGGCACGGCCACTGCCACTGCCACTCCTTCCTCGGTAGCTCCAGCCATAACCACAGCTCAAGTACCTCTAATACATCGGTCTGACTTGAAGCTCCAATTTCAGGTTTGTACCCGCAAATAACTTCACGCTGTGCTCTGCGTTGCTTCTTGCTTCATTACTGATGCCTTTATGCTTCTTTCCATAGCACGCAGCAGAGTATTTGTGTGATATTGAAGCCTTTTGCGAGCAAACTCATCAGCAGAATGAGAGGCTCATGGCTTCGAGTCAGCAAATAATTAAGATGAAAGATACAGAGCTAGCAGCACTTAGAGCTGAGTTGAAGGCTGCCAAGAAGGAAACTGAAAAATAGAAGAAGGAAGCCGAAAAATTCAAGCATATGACCTCGTCTGCTCATCTCACAAATTCCCATATGCTTGGCTTGGTGAAGAGCCATCACCCAGGCTTGGACTTCTCGGTCTTGAATGAGGGATTCACGTGTGAGGTGAGCGAAGCTGCCGATTACATCGAATCCTTCAAAGATATTACCGAGAGGTTCGTAGCCCAGTTGGTGATGTCACTTGCCGATGAAGATGCGAACCAGAACCCTTAGGCCTACTTTCATTGTCATATAAATCTGAATCCTTTGCTTGTATGGTGGTCGCTGTGATAATGCCCGTTAACGTGCTTGTCTATCGTGCTTTGTCTGTTATCTCCTTGACGATGATATATAGTAGCATAAGTAGATGCAAATATAACTCAGAATTCACAGACCTTCAGTAGAAAGCTCCATTGCCGAATGTATACCTAACTGTATCTGCGCACAAGGCTAGAAAACTTTCGTCAAATTGCTAAGCCCCCGAGCTTACACTTGAATAGGCCGCACATGATATAATCACTATCTACGCTGAAGTAAACTACACGGTTTTTGCAAGTCTTCATCGACCCTATCACTTAGGCTTTGTAGCAAACATGAACTTGCGCACCGACTGCGACGTGATGTGGGGAGGTCGGCGAGGCCGGAGAGGCGTGGAGGCGACGGGGAGTCGGCAATGACAGCAACGGTCAGAGGCGAAGGTGAGAGGCGGCGGGGAGTCGGTGCTTGGGAGCGGAAAAGGAGAGGAGGGGAGGGGTGGAGTGCGGGGGAGAAGGGAGCCCGAGGGAATTTATAGGGGGCGCACGGGCCGATGGCGGGGGGTGCGAGAAAGGTTGTGATAGGCGCGGGGTTCGACGAGAAATGGGGGAGAGGAGGGCAGCGGAGGCGAGGATAAGGCGGCAGGACGTTGGGGGCTTTATCCGTGCGCAAAAAAAAGGGAAGCCAACACGGAAGAGGGGGAGGGAAGCGAGCTCGGGTGCGGCTACCAATGGAGGAGAGAGAGAGCGAGAGGTGGGAGGAGGAGGAAGAAAGGAGGAAGAAGGAGGCGGCCGTGGGCCGAGCCAGGGAAAAAGAACGGGTTGGATGGCAGGGTTGGCTGGAGAGGGGAAAAATGGGCCAATTTCGGCTAGCCCAAAGGTTTTTTAAATACGGGTGTTATTACAACAGTCTCGTCGACCTTGATTTTTAACCTAGGATCATTATGGTACACCAGGCGTGACCTGAGGCTTTGAGATCCTAAAAAATAGAAAATGAGATTGTACATCATAATATGAAAAGGAAGAGCATTCTTATCACTTGCCACAGGAAACCTCTACATCACATCTTCTACACGGCTCAAGCTAACAAAAATATTAAATTCTATGGTTTCCCAAGGGGTTGTGCTATTATATAGTCCGTCGACTAAAATCCATAATCAGAGCATTTTCAACTGTTGATATATTCCATTTCCCAACATTAATTTTCATGGCAGCAACAAACATTAAAGTCTAACCTTGCCCTCAGCGAGCAGTGCCTCACTATCCAAGGTGCAACTGTTCATAAAAGCTTGGGCCACCAATACTTGTGCCCAGAGAAATATACAGGACGTTGATAAACCAGAAAAGAAGTATTCAGCATTACGGGGTAATAAGAATGTAAACATTGGAAACCCAGGGTAACAATGGAAACCTAGGGTAGCTGTACTTCTACAGAATTGTACAGAAGAAAGGTTTCAGTCAAAACTTCCAATATTAAAAATCTCAAGCCTTTGTACACAAAGTTGCTTGATTTCTAAATATTTTACTTACATACATTCACTTCAGTTCGGCCATCAAACTTGATTCGCAGCATGCAAAATAGTTTAGCGCATTCAGGTTTCTTGAAATCTTAAATGAAGAATAACGTAGTCACCTGCAAATCTTCCAATACAGATGGATAAGCATCCTTGACCTCCACAACAACAAGACCCTCAGTAAACTTTCTGATCAAAGAAAGCAATTGATCCTTTCCCTTCAAATTATGCTTGGACTGCACAAGAGCACATAGCAGGTCAATACAATGTAATTGAACATAAAATGAGATGAAAACATAGAAAGGCCACCAAACTCTTTCTATCACTTACATACCCTCCCCTCCCTCAAAACAGAAACTCGAGTCAATTTCCAATTCAAAGGAGTCAATTTCCAATCCAAAAAACCCTTCATCTTAGAAGGTTTACCTTGCCCACAAGAGCAATCATACAATATTCAGCGTAAAAAAGTTTGTACTGACAACCCAATGATACTTTACCTTGTAAGAGAAACGCTTCCCATCAAAGTTTACTTTGGGATTATTCCTCAGGCTGTCAAAGACAGCCTTGTTACCATGAATATCAACATAAGTTGCTTCATTTATTTTCTCTGCTCTAAAAGCTTGTCTTAGTCTACAAGTTCAGATGAAAGAGGGACATCAGCTCAGACTGAACACATTATAATATTCATCATTACTCAAAGAATAATTAACATTGAAAATTTTCTCACACTAGACTTATGCTTTGCATAATCTATGGCATCATAGATGACAGTTACACCGATGCAAAGCATCATCCCTTGTCTAAAAAGGCTCTGTTACCAACTTGCTTTGCACAATCAGTTATACTAACTATTTTTCAAGGCTAGAGCAGCAAAAGGAAAAAATCTCTCACACTTACGGATGGATGAGTCGGAATATTGTTTGATGAGTAATTCTACCGAGTTGGGACTTATGGAAAATTACCTTGTAAAGCAGTTCAATTACTAATTTGATCTGCGCTCCAACTGGAGACTTCCTCACTGAATTGATGCACTGTAGCCTTTCTGTTTCATTTGAGAATTTAATGGGCTGTGGTGGTTTTGCTGGAGCGGATGGAGCATTTATTAATTGAACCCTTGGAGCAATTTGTGACTTCATAGTTGAAGCTTGGCTAGTGGCAATGCCGGATAGAGTTGTCTGGCACCTGTGCTGTTGCTGTTTAAATTTATTGAGGCGTTCATTTAGAGCCATCTGGACAGATGAGTGGCAATACTTGATTAAGGATATGGCACCCAACAACATATACAAGTACATGGAAAAGAAAACCCAATTGTCTTTATGATCCGAGTGAAACCAACATAACAATCAGTGCATAACTTGCTTTTGCAGACACAATAATCAAACGTAGATGTGCAACACAAACATGTTGAACCAGCCAGAGTCATGCTGTACTTGTTTAAACTTCGATTTTATCCAATAAACTATGTGCATCATTTGATTGGAAAAAAAATAGTTTTCAGGTTATCTGTGGCGACTTGAGCGAGTAGTCCAAGGTAACGATAGTAACCACCGCCGTTACTCTGAGATAATCACATGAATCTTGGCATACTAACAGATCAAAACATCTAGCACATCCGACGTTTTATCAACTAATACACCGTGTTAGAGTGTGGCAACAGAACAATAATTAGAGACTGAAATAGAAACATATTATATTCCATCATCACGTAGGCTACATGTTTAGTCCATTAATTATATATAGGATCTAAGTACAATAAAAATATAATTACATAACTGCCAAGTATCATAAAAATCAACGAAAGCTGATATATGTTCTATCCAACAATCTAACCATCCTGGTGATACTCTTCCTCATATGCCTAACCACCGGAGCCATTCTCTAGCAAATGGGGAATTAGCAAGAGTGAGTATAAAAGTACTTAGCAAGTATTAATAGCAAAATGCAATAGATGAATTTTTCCCATATCATTCATCTCATTTCCATCCAAAGTACCCTTCCCTTAAAATTCCATTTTTATCGAAATTAGGTTTTGGGTTTTCTTTAGGGGTTGTGTATTTTAATCAAGATTAGCACTCGTATATAAGACAGACTTAGCTTATGTAACCTCCACTCCAGGAGATAAGTATGAATTCATGATTTAACTCTGCGCAGGTTTGTACTATTTTACCCACAGTGACCCCATCTCATGAGGCCCAGAATGTTTATCACTAATCCAGTATTAGATCTCCAACCCTATTACTCGAGCCGTGGACACCTTCCCTAGGCTGTCCAGTTGACTCGAAGTTAACAGTTGTACCTCGACTAACCATTGGCAGTACTCAATCAAAGGCTTTATACATATATAGCCTAAAAGAATCAACAGTACCTGTAACACCCGGCATACCCAGCTTCTCACTCCTATTTATCTATGCTTATCCATTGTGAAGATCATAATACCTTCCTGGGATAACCTTTTCTGGCTGATTTCACACATTATGGTTGATACTGAAAATACGGTTCATTGCCGAGTGTAGTTGATCGTCCTTATATCATATAACCTATGTAGAGGGACCCACCGGCTATATTCCTTCTCATCGGCCTTCTCTACCCACCATATATAGAAATACGTCACCGCCATTTTACATATCAATATTCTTTCTATTTTAGTAATTGTTCACCATACCATCTTTCCATCTGTACCCGATTTAAAATTTCATTTTAAAACATACTTTTCCCATGCATTAATGACATCTTGAAAGCATGTAAAAATAATTTTATGAGAGGTGCTTCTGTGCTCTTCTTTTTTAAAGTTGTACAAATAATAAAGCACTAATGAATTGTAGATGAGGATTACTTACCCCTTTACTTGCTTCAAGATTTGTGCAACTTGTATTGGAAGGAAAAGCATAGAAGCATTGCTCTAATTTTATAAATACGATCAAGAATAATACATGTCCTTTCACGGATGTTGCATTTGACCTCTTGTCTAATTAATTCAACTCCTGAAATTATGAAATACTATATTTCAGATAGCTACTACATTTTTGCATGTTTTATGATGTCCAACCATTTTTCTGAATTATGGTAAATTGATGTATGTATACTGTGTATATCAATTTGGAATAGATTAATTTGCCACATTTTGACTTGGTGTATTTTAGTTTGGGATATTTTAGATTGATGTTCTTTAATTGGGCACATTTTAATTTGGGAAGGTTTGACCTATCAGAATTTAATTTGGTGTATTTTAGTTGGGTTCATGCTTCGGCTCAGGTATAGCTTTCCTATTTTAATCAATATGATGGTTAATGGTGGTATTTAATTCCCAATTAATCACCTACTTATTTTATCCTTTATTCTGATATTATTATTAGAGTGATCGTCTTGTTATTTATACTTTGTGTATATATATAAGTATATATTCCTATTTGTTTTTATATTATTGTTGCGCAATTGAATAAGGATTAGTTTTAGAAGGGAATAACCTAAATTGTTGATTTGCCCTAGTTAGATTTTATTCAAAGAGAGGAGATCTTTTAAGTTCATCTTTTTAACAAAAGATTTTAATTTGATAATTTGAACATTTGAGTGGAACCAATTGTAGTTTTAAATCTTGAGTTTAGATTTATTTGGAGATGAATAATTTAACGAATGATTTCTATGGGATTTTTTAATGGGTTTATTGAGGCAGAATTTAATCAATTTCAGATAAAATTAATTATTGCATCTAATTTATTTATTTAAAACTATTCCCTAGAATTTAAAATTTAATTAAAACTTAATTAAAATCCCTTCTTTCTTTTCCTCCCCTTTTCTTTTCTTTCTTTTTCCTCCCTTTCTTTCTTCTCTCCCTTCCTCCCTTCTCTCTCTCCTCTCTTTTTCCCCAATTCGGTCGAACCCCTCCTCCCCTTCTTCCTCTCCTCTTCTTCCTCTAATCCTCTCTCTCTCTCGCTCACTCCCTACTCCTCTTCCTCTCTCTTCACTCCGGATCTGTCTAGCTACCTGGCTCCCCTTGCCAGCCTTACTCCCGCCGGTGCCTCCCTGTTGGCCGACTCCCCAGCCGTCGCCGATGCCCAGGCTCCCACTGCTCCGGGCCACCCAGCCGCCACAGCGCCCGATCACTTCGGCCCAGCCTTGCTGCCCCCTTATGCTCGGTTGGTTCCAATTCCAGATCCCCCCCCCTCCTAATCGATAGGTTGTCCAAGTAGGCCCCCAATCCCCTTTTGGTGAATGATTTATTTACCATGATGCTCTAGCTTTCTTATTGTGCTTGCTGGTTCAAGGAAAAGAATTGGTTGCCTTCTTGGTCTATGATGATTTAGTGTTTGTAATAGTAGTGAGTTGGAGGTAATGCAGCGGTACCTATGGTTCCTCACACGCCGAGGAGTGTGAGATATCCATGGGCACGCACAAGGTCACCCTTGCTACCCTACGATCTGAGACCACTATTATCCATCCTCGATCTACTTGTTGTCTACTGCATTTCTCTATCTAGGTGCCATACAACGTAGCATTGATACATTGATGGTTGTGCACCTAGTGGGGAGTGGATCTGATGGTAAGGAACTGAGGATGGTTGTCGGTGTTGGGGCGGAGGTGCTGGTGAAGATGGCCGAGTTCCTGGGCTTCTGCTCGTGGCCTGCTCGTGTTGGTCCTCCTCCTTGCTTGGCTTTGCTCCTGGCTCCTCCCTTTTGCTCTTAGTTCTCAATTCCTCCTCCTTGTTCCAGCTTGGGGCTTCTCCTCCTTGGTTGTGCTTGGCCGGCTTCTCTTCTTGCTCTCGGCTGGTTCTTGATTGGAGGCTCCTTCCTTGCTCTTGATTTGGGTGGGAGTGGGGAAATGGGGATGCATTAGCTGTGCTTCTCGGTTGGAACGAGGAAATAGGGAATGTACGTGATATTCGGCAGTGGTTTAAGTCCCGTTTGGCAAATTGGATCGGATAGTTTCTATTAGATTCTAGAAGAAATTCAACCAAACGGGCTAAAACTCGGAACGATTTTCCTCGGAACGTTTCTTCTTTTTTCACTTTGTTGTTGAATCGATCTTAACCCCGTTCCACCTGATTCAAAGAATCCTACCTAAAATGTTTCTACCAAGAATCTGGAACCGTTTCCGTTTCTACTAGAATCTAGAATCGTACCAAACAGGACCTTAGTCTTATCCCAATTTAAAGTGGCTAAAACTACCCTTTTACCCCCGGCTTTTTACTGATTTACCAAGTGATATTTAGTTACTATTCTTGTTTGGCTAATGATATCCGCAATCCTACCAGGTTTGTATATTTGCGCCGAATAATGATACGCTAAATGAGTGAGAGGAGCTGATCTAGCCACGGGCGGATTTGGTATATCAATGAGCGTGCTCTATAAGCAATTGGGTCTGACAACAAATATTTTCTTTTTAAGTCTTTTGCTTTAATTGCTTTTAATTGCTTTTTAGTTGTGCGCCAGTATGTGGATGACTAATCATTTGTAGGGATTGCAGCTAAAGGTCAAAGGAGACTTAGTTTAATTGGCATTAGAATATTCTTGAAATTTTTCTTTTTGGATGTAATTTGATACTCATGTACATGTGTTGTATAAATTAATATCGCATTGCACTTATGGATTGGAGATAGTATTATCCTTTGTTGTATATGGGCATTTGAATAGATGGTGATGTATGAATATACTTGTGGTGTTGTAACTTAATTTTAGGTAATTAATACTTGTGATCAAGAATAGAGATTGGTTGATTTTATTTGTGACTCGCCATATGTTTATTATTATCAAAATTTTAATTCTCCGATTACTAGATTGATTTAAGAACGTGTAAAAATTTAATATATGCAATGTGTATTTGTTTTAGATTATTTGACGAGGTTCACCTTTGAGTATCTACAGTCGCTAATTCTCGAAATCCAGATCACCTTACATAAATTCTTTATTTGTACAATATTTAAACTGGCGGGTCCTTTTATTATCCTATTATCACCATCATAAGCTTCCCTAATATCCAATACCAAAACCCGCATTGTGGTTTCACTTTGCCTTCAGTGCTTCCTTATTTAGTTACATTCTTGTTTCAACCAAATTTCCTCTGCAAGTCAGACTTGCTGTTCTGTATTCACTTTTTGTTCTCAGTTCATCCAACTTAGGTACTGAACCCGCTTAAAACTTATTCCTAACTTACACCAATAACATTCTTCAAATATTTACAGAAGCCTAAAAAACCATTTTGAGCAGCACCTCAAGAGAAAAGATTGACGTCATGAGTTAAAAAGAATGGTTGTCACCTTCCCTGACGCCTTGCAGGCTTGCACACATCACAACCGATTACTCCCTCCGTTCATTTTTATAAGGCGTGTTTTAATTTATTTTTATAAGGCGTGTTTTAATTTTACATAAAGATTAAGATTGTATTAAATTTGAGAAAGGTATAAGAGAAAATGATTTAGATGCTCTCACTTAATTGACTTGGAAGGTGAAAAATATACTTCGTGTGAGTGGTAATGAATAAATGTATATGGTTGAAATAGAATAAATAGAGGTATAGAAGGAAAGGCTTCATTAAATCTACATACAAACTTTGTGAATAAGATCATTCAAAAAATTAGCCTTATAAAAATAAACGGAGCGAGTAGTTAACACTTAAGACTACCGCAACATACAAGTGAAAGAGCGATACAGGAGAGAAGAAGAAACACATCACCCAGGCAGTTAACGTTCTATGTAAGAAAATCTTGTACTGTAGTTACAGATGGTCAGCTAATCAGGGAATGCTTGTTCTGCAGTGATGTGCTCTCTCTCAGGCAAATAACTAAGATCAGCCTCTGATGATTGATGAATTGAGGATAGCATGACAAAAATGATTCACCGTCACATTCAGCATCAAACCAAATGCAGGATTTCAAATTCTGAGATATTCACGTTTCATTAGCTAGGCATTAAACCAGCTCATATGCGCAGCGTCCCAACCCAACTCCATAATTTTGGGGAATGTTCCAAAAGTAAAATCACCAACTTCCAAGCATAAACGGAACTAAAAATCACCCGCCCCTATAGGGTTTGATCCCTAAAGAGATCCGATCCAATTCTGCTCAAAATATCTCCGCCCCAATCATAACCTAGTCTACGCGACCGAATTCCAGGCAGGAATGCAAGCAACTCGGACCAAATGGAGCACTGGATAATGGACGGGGTCTCAAGAGTTGCGAACCCCTACCGGATCCGCGACGGCAGAGCCGATCCAGCTCGCTGGACGCCTCCTTCGGCGAGATGCCGGCGACGGAGGCCCCTTTCTACGGCGGAGACCTTGAGGGCGGCCGCGATCTCCTCGGGAGGCTAGGATTTGGCCGGTCGGCGAGGGGAGCGAGAGTGCGAGACCGAAGCGCGCTACGCGTTTCGCCTCACTAAAATCTCCTCATCTCCTAGAGCGTAGCGGACCTCCATATATAATCCGAATCGGGGTGGTTTGATGGAACGCGCGGGCTGCGCGGCGATGGCCGGCTGGGTTCGTTATCACATGGGCCTTGATGGGCTTTCCGTAATTCGTTTTGCATGGAGCAAATCGTGTCCAAAATTGTCGAGGACAACAGACAAAGCAGAAGGTGGGGAGGCGCGTGGTGGTCGGTGCACGCGTGGGCGACAGTGTCAGGCGAAAATGCCCAGCAACAGAACACATGGTGGCCTCTGTGTTTTTGTTGTAAACAGCGTTACCGAGCCGAGTAAAAAAAATCGTTAGAAATTGAATAAATTGTAAAGTTAAATTTTTTGAATCCGACGATAAAAAAGCAGAAAAAAAATTGGCCGTTTGACCGATTTTGTTCTGTTTTCAATCGGTTTTGTTTGATTTTCTATCCAGATCGGTACGCTCAAGGACCGATTTTTGATTGGTTTACACCGAAAATGGCACATTAAAGAAAAATTTGTGAAAAAATTATGAAGCATTGAAAAAACTTGCAGAAAATCTGAATAAATCTCAATTTATCTATAAAACATCTTAGAAAAATTTCAACAATTTTTAAATTCATTTAGTGCTTCTAAAACAAATAAAAAACAACAATTAATAAAAGGACACAAAGATACTTTCATATTTTTATAAAACTTTACAAGCTAGATCATGCTATGATATTTTAATTATATTATAAAAAGTACCCAATGATCATGTAGTAAAATTTTCAAAAATATTAGACTTTATTTAGTGTTCTTAAAAAATCAAAAATAGAATAACATCTATAAAGATAGTAGCTCTATCAAAAATTTTTTTAAAATACATCAGTCTTATAATCCTCTAAAAAATTTATATCATCATTGGAAATTTCTCAGGAGCTCACACAAAAATTTTCAAAAATTTATAACATGATTTGACAGCTCAATTAAATTAGGAATTGCTGACTACTTTGTCCGATTTTTTTTGTATTATATATATTCGGATTTGCTCAAAAACATCTCCTAAATTTGTTTTTTTTTTAAAAAAATCATCCCAGATGTTAAAAACCTATTAATACTAATTTTAGAAAGCTTTAGAATAAATTTTTCTAAATTTTCCAAACTCTTTGGATTTGATTTCTTTTAAAAAATAGCCAGAAGCTTTGGTATTTACTAAAGAAGAAGAAACAACAACTGAGCTACAAATGAGTACTCACACCCACCCACACACGCACTCGCGTCGAGCAGCGCTCGAACGCGGGAGGGTTGGTCGAGCATTGCTCACACCAACCAATCGAGTCAAGGTTCGATCACTTTTGAATTTGAATTGGACAAGTTTATAGACCGGTTTCAAATCTTAAGCCGGCTTGATACGGTCATAAATCATGACTTTTGAGCAATTTTCGTTGATTTTTCAAACCCTGGTCACAACTTACATGACCACACAACTCATCTGAAGTTTTTGCGGTCACATATCTAGAGATGGCAACAGGTCTGTATTCGGCGGGTATCACCACTCCATACCCATACCCATATTAGTAAAATTCACCCATTACAATACCCATACCCGCACGTGGGTACAAAATTTACCAGTACCCATACCCGTACGGGTAACCCGCACCCGAGTTAAGGAGAACATCGGCTCTTCAAAGGAACCGATAAGCACATAATCACCTGATGTGAAAGAAACTAGCACTACTACACAAATGCTTATCACAGACGGTTTGGAACCATCATCACAAACGGTTTTCCGAACCGTCTGTAAACATGTGTTAGTGATAACAACGGCACATCACAGCCGATTTTTGAACCGTCGGTGAAAATTAACATTAGAGACGATTCTGTCATAGAACCGTCTCTGATAGTTATTATCATAGACGCTTCTGTCATAGAATCGTCTGTGATAGCTATATGTACCCCCAAGCACTTGTAAGAGCAAATGTTGATGGATTTGAAGGTAAAATCCACTCCATCCTCAACCCCAATGAGAGGATGAAGTGAAAAGATAAATCAGAATATGGCAACTCTCAGGACAAATTGTGGACAGAATTGGATTTTACCTTAGAATCCATAAACATTTGCTCTCACAGATGCAAGGAGGTACTTAGCAAGCAATACACTATTAAGTTATTGCACTCAAGATGTGCAAATATTAATAGTAAAGTCAGGTGACAATATATTGATAAAATATGATTTGACAATACCACATTATTTCTACTTCCAGCATGACAAATGAAAATGGATTAACATCTCTAAATCAATTAAGTACATCACTACGGTAGTACCAACACTTCAATGATTCACCAACAAAAGTCCAACCACACATCAAAAATATGTTGATTAGTGCATCATATAACATAAAAAATATTCACATTGAAGTATTGAACAAGTGCTTCACATAACATTAATGTGAGATGTTGTACACCTACGAGCTTCTTTGATGCCTGAGGAGTATCCAGTCCATCAAGCAAATTTAGCTTGTCAAGTGCTTCCTACTGAATTGAGCAATACTAGTGGATCAACATATAACTGTGAACACAATATATAAAACAAAAGTGAACAACACACATCACAATTACCACATGTATATGATTGCTTGACAAACCTCAGGGAAGTGCGTACAATCACAGTAGTAATGGTGCATATAAAGATTGAAGAATTATTGTTCTTATAAGGACCACATGAAACTTGCAAGAAGTAAATCCTCACCAGAAGAAGTGCACTAACTTGCACCATGCATGAATGAAAACCACTATTCAACACAAATAACTCTTAGCTCTGATAAGATAAAAGCCACTATAACTACCTAGTGCCAATAGAAACACATCCAATGCAACATCTCACCACAATAACCATTAATCCCATAGGCATTCTATCAACAGAGCTACTTATTAGGTATATAAAGAAAATAGTGATAGCTATTACATGCCACAAAACAAAAAGTTGACAAGGAAAGCAAGCTCACCTGCATGGCCGGAGGTTCGTGGCGGCCACGATGCTGGTCCCCGTCACTAACCATTCCGGCTTCAATGAGGGCTCACCTCGGTCCATGCCTCCGTCCATGCCGGGTGGCACCGCGCACCATCTACACACTAGGGGGCTAGGGTTTGGGGGCTAGGTGGTGCCGAGAGGGTGGACGTCCGGGAGGAGGTCAGGGGGGTGGGGGGTGGGTGGGTGTGAGGACGTTGGGGAGGAGGTCGCCGAGGAGATCGCCAAGAGGGAGGTCGTTGAGGAGGACGACGACGGGGGCTAGGGTTTGGGGGAGACGAAACATGCTACTCCCTCCGTTTCTTTTTATAAGGCGTATTTGGTTTCGTTAGGACAAGGCTTTGACCAACAATTACTCTATTAGCATATAATTTTTATGACACAAAATTGGTATTAGCAGATTTGTATTCAAAAGTACTTATATATAGTTATGATTTTGTATTGCATAAATGATATATTAATGAAGTAATCGTTGGTCAAAGTCTTGTCCTAACGAAACCAAATACGCCTTATAAAAAGAAACGGAGGGAGTAAGTGCTAAGGTCTGCACGAGGAAGCTCGGTGTGTTTATATATTTATCATTCGTATCATATACGGTTTGTAGCTAGAATCATATGTGATAATCATATATCACATACGGTTTTATTTCAAAACTCTCTGTGATATCTACAGGAGTCATCACAGATGATTTTATACTAAAACCATTTATGATATTGCTGTATATCACAGACGGTTTCTAAATAGAATCGTCAATGATGTTGTCACTGATGGTTGCATTATAGAACCGTCAGTGATATTCCTCATCATAGACGGTTATTCAAAACCGTCTGTGATGGGGCGTCTAATATAAACCTTTTATGTAGTAGTGTAGGAAGAGCTAGAGGATTTGACAACCATGGTTTTGGCCAATCTTTTCTAGCTCTCCGAGCAACTCAGACCTTTTTTTGTCATGTAAAGACTGGGATTGGAAGTTTGAATAACACTTAAATACACACATGGAAACACTAAGTTCAGGGGACAAAAAGGCATTCTATAGCTGGTCCCATGAAGCGTGGCACGAAGCTTAACATCGTGCCATGAACTGTTTTTGGTTCCAAATTTGGGAGCAATGAGAATGCAACAACACAACAAGCAACCACCGACTTTAAAAGCTGAAGGAATAAAAAAATGTAAATCTACAGCAACCAAATCCGAAAGGGGCACCATCCCGATTTGCAACATCTAAAGCATGGAATCATATGTCTAGACTAGTACAAGAATCATGTCATTCATCAAATGAGCTGTCCCATTTGTAGTTTAGTGTTAAGATCAGCCAACATTTTACTCAATTATACATATCAACTCAGTAACTCATTAGAAATACCTATGACAATGCAAATGATGAATTTGATTTTCCGTATATATTGTTCACCGATAAGCTGCTATGTTGGTACCACAAAGAAGTATATCTGTGAGACTGTGAATGGCTGCCATCAACTTTGTGGGTCATGAATCTGTTGCATTGCTTTGTAGTATGAACTATTATCATCTTTGAAAATCCAATATGCAGACGGTCTGGTAAGTATGCATGTATAAATGATTTGTCATTGTTCTTTCTGTAGGAAGCAAAAGCAGTCTTCTTATGGAGATATAACACAGTTCAATTTTATGATTAGTGATATGAGAAATTGTCAAATTATTTGATGGAAAAAATCAGCAGACTTGAATCAAAGAAGGTAGATACCTCAAGTTCTTCCTTTCCCATATGCACTATATTTGCTTACCCCAGTGTAGGAGATCTGGGTGGCTGACGGTTCTTCCCTGCTATAGGCTTGAGGAGGCATCGCTTTGGGTCAGGGACTGTGGCGGCTTCGATGGGCGGCGCTTGAAGAGTTGGAGAAGCAGTGGTCGATGGTTCTCCTTCACTGACGTCCTTTTCCTTGTCCTTCGGATCCGGTGGTGGCCAGGGGGGCGGGGTGGCGGTGGGAGGCGTGATGCCGCGAGGGGCCAGGGGCGCAGGGCGGCAGTAAGGGAAACAGGGCAGCGACGCGGTGCCACAGGGGGGGGGGGCTGGGGCGCGGGGCGGCGGTGGGGAAACGGGGCAGCAGCCGGCTGGATCGGGGATTCGGGGTCAACTACCGGCTGGATCAAAAGTAGATTAGAGACTGACTAGAGACTGGAACTGGATCGGGGCGGTGGCAACTAAGCAAGGCTACCAGTAAGAGAGACTGGGAGAGTTAGGTTTAGATTTTTGATGGGCTGCAGTGCTACACAGTTGGGCCAAATTGTTAGTGGATCAGACCTATGGGTGAACAGGTACGGGTAAAAAGTAGTATAGACTTGTACCCACTGTACCCGCTGGGTAGTAACTTTTACCCGTTAATAGACCCACGGGTATGGAAGATTGTTTATACCTAGCCCCTATTGGAGTAAATATCCATCGGATTTCAGGTTTCTGGTCCCTGTTGCCATCTCTACACATATCATGTCACACAAATTCTCGTATCCTCCTACAGGGTTGTTTCTGCCTTTGTTTCAAGAGGAATGAATTTGATATATCTGCAACGCTTAACGAAAAATAAATTGAGCAAGGCCAGCTTGAAAGCGTATTTTAGCTCAATCAATAGGGTAGGCTACAATGAGAGTTGAATCTTGAACAAAATCTCTAGGTCCATCCATCTGTGATAAAAAGGAGGGGGAGAAGAGGGAGAGATAGCGGTATGAAATCGATCCTACCATCACACGTATTTTGATGCGAAATGATGTTGCCTTGCTCTGGTTTTCTTGGATCTGATGCCCTCGGTTTCTTTCTGTTTCTCGAACTTCGTACGATCCGAACCTTTGGCTAGCAGATGAACGTGTCGTGATCATTGATAGAGATCTGTAAAGAGGAGCCATGCTTCGTCTAAAGAAGAGGACTTCCGACGCAAAATCCATGCTAGTATGCTGTATAAGTCCCGAAAAATTCAAGTTACTCCTCTTAGCTTGTGCAGCACTGTCCAGTGTGTCTTATGTTAAACAACGCTCTAATACTAGACCGGATTGAATCCGATTACTCTCAACCACCACAAAAGGCTTTCTCAAAAAAATTTACAGGGAAAGAAGGTTTAATCCTCACGAAAATATGGGGAAAATTCCCGTGTTTTAAACAGGACCTAAATCTAGCTTTTGTCGTACCCTGAAAAATACCTCTGAAATCATTTATGTATTCTTTACTAGATCAGAAAAAGCTAGTGCACACAGTATAAGTGAAATCACAGCATATCCAACGTACTTTATTGATAATATAATGTAAAATCACAGCATATCAAACATACTATATTGATAATAATTATCCAGAGTTATAAAATAAATGGCACGCAGGCCAACAACTGAATAAACAAATAAAAAAAAGACAGCAAAAATAAAGAACAGTAGAAAAGTCCAATTGAATTACCACATGCAATTGACTGGGAACGCAATGCGGCCTAATCCAACTAGTCCTCACTATCGTAGAACTTCTCCTCTGAAGCAAGGATGAGTACAAACGTACTCAGCAAATCACACCGAAATATGCAGTATTAATGTAAAGGTGACAAAGAAAGGTTATATGGTTGATTTTAGTACAAAGCAGTGGTTTTCTAAATATTCTAAGTAAAATCAAATTGCATAATTTTAAGAAAACTTCATTTTTAAATATTTTCAACTCAGGAATCTCACCTGGATCTATCCAAAATTTTCCATTATGGACTCACTCTATCCCACATCATTTTGGTAAACTCAAATGTAAAAAAAAACAAATTCTAATATGTGAATGGCTTGCTTGGCATGCCCATGATCACATGCGCGGTTAATCAATTAGTTTTACACTCTGCAGAGGTTGTACAACTTCACTCACAAGACATGATCGCCTCTTTGCGCCAACATGCTTCCTTTAGTGTGTAGTAGAGAAAATCATGATAAAGCCTCTATAAAAACCCATCCATGTAGTCATCTTAGCTAAGGTTTCACCGTTGAAAGTATCCCTCTAATCAGAAGCACCCTTTTGCGCCAGAGTGGCAACCTCACGCTTTTACCACAGTACTATCACCTAATTGCGTGACTATCCATGGCATGTTTTAGTACAGCTAGCCAGATCTATCCCATTCTAGACTTGTGGTAGTACGATTAGGCTTTACATTCAACAAAACTCAGACCAGTCCTTAATTGACTAGACGAGACTTTTCACAAACCCAGAACCATAACCACACCACCTCCCAACCATTTCTCGCCAGGTTTAAATCACATTTTTATTTTAACTATACTATTTCCACATAATACTAAAATCATGACTCTCATTTTAATAGAATATTATTTTGGCAAAAATTTCCCAAAAATTTATAAGTCTAGTTCTAAGTAATTTCTAAGTACCAACATATAATAATAATTATTTTCTTAAGGTTATAATGGTATAAGAATTCAATTTCTAAAGGTGGTCTAACAATTCTGGATATAACTATAAATTTAAAACTGGGATAGAAATTATATTCGTAACAATTAAGCTTGCAATAATTGAAATTCAAAATACAAAATTTAAAAACTGGGATCAACGTGCTTAAGGAGATGTGACTTGCATGGTTCGATAGGTAACTGTTCAAAGTCGTCACTTGGGTACTCCTCTGACTCTCATAAATCTATAAGCGAAAAACAACTAAATTCAAATAAAATTAAAATATATTCAAATAAAATACCAAACTAGCATAAAACAGAAATTTAGGATTTTAGATAAATTTAGAAAGAAAAACAGAGCTAATCGGAGTTTGAACGGGCGAAAACGGGCTCTCAGAAGTTTAAAAACACATAAAATAAAGGAAATAAATTTTTCCTGATTTTTATAATCATTTTTCTAAAGAAAATCCAACTTATTGCGCAACATTAACATCAGCGGTAAATTTTTTTTAAAAAAAAACCGAATTATGACGCAATAATGACATCATAATTACATTTTCGCAAAATTAATTTTTAAAAGAAAAAGGGAAGGGCGGCTGACGGGTGGGCCCGAGGGTGGTGGACCGGGTCCACCGTCTTTGGGTGCACTGCACAGTGCACCTGCAATCAAAGCGGCGGCGTAGCGTGGGCACGGCACGTATGAGGTCGGCCGGTAGTAGGCCGAGTGGGGAGAGGCGGCGGCGGTTCAAGCGGAGCTTGATGGGTTAAGCGGGACAGGAGGCGGCGGCAGCGGTAGCCCGATCCGAAGGAGATGGCGCCGGGGTGCAGTGCTCGGGTGGAGAGGAGCACGGGGAAGAGCGGGAAGAGAGTGCAGGGAGTAGAGGCGCATGGGGGTTATTTATATGGTGGGGGTGGATAGGGGCGACGGCACGGCTGGAAAAAGCGGTGGCGGCGCACAACGGCTGGGGGGGTGTGATGGTATAAGGGAGGGCCAGTGGAGGGGATATGGTCGGCGGGGATGCTATCCATGCGAGAAAAATGGGAGGGCGAGCTCCGGTGCGCGACAACAGAGGATGGGAAGAGAGAAAAGGAGAGGGAGGGAGGAGAAAGAAGGGGAGGAGGAAGAAGGGTTGGGCTGGGTCGGGGAGAAAAAAAAAAGTGGTCCGGTTCGGCGACCCAAGAGGAAGGTCTCCTTATTATTTTTTATATACATGCGGGTGTTACAGCTTTGCAGCCCACCTTCTGTAGTTTCAACTTTCAAAAGAAGAAAGAAACTAGATTTGAGCCAGGCCGGTGGGCCAGACGTGCTTAGTTCTAAATCACGACCCACTGACTTGGTCAAGTACGAGCCCTCTCACCTGCTGGAGCATCTCTCCCGCGGGCCGCGGGAGGTGTGAACGTCGTGAGAGCTCAACACGATGCGTGGCTGCCCCCGAAAAGCAAAAGGGAAACAAAGGCGGCAAAACCGAAAGAAACAAGGCGCCAAGACAGATAGAAAGAAGCAAAATAAAGGAGAGGAGGGTGTGCATGCTGTGCGTGCAACGACATGCCGCTTTGCTTTGCCTTGCCTTGCTTTGCTTTGTCACTCGTCGCCGTCGTCGTCGTCGTTCGCAACAACTCTCATGATGCATCATGTTCTTCTGTTCCTGCCGATCTCTCGGGATCACCACCTCCCCGTCGTAGCTATCCATTCATCCATGCGTCGGCCTCTCTTTATCTGTTCTGTTTTTTGCTCCCATGTGTCTGCCCGTATGTCCTCTCTCGAGTCTCCCCCCTTTTCACTTTCTCTGATCTCGAAACCGTGTACGAGCTCGTAGTCTATGAAACGGAAAGAATCTATATCCTATTGGTTTGGTTCCCTGTTCTGATCCATTCAGTGTGTGTGTTTGTGTTGATCGCGTGAGAGGAGAGGACTGGATGCTTTTTGCGAAATTTCGTAACGGATTGAGACTTACAGTAGGTTGATTCCAATCCGTGGTGTCAAATCAGGTGATATTTCGGAGCAGCTGGAGCTGTAATTTTACAGTCGTTGTTGTTGAATGGGACTTTTGAACCTTCTGTTTTTCCTGTTACTTTAGAAAATGTTTGCAATGGCGTTAAGCACTGCTGCTCTGCCATAGGTTCAGAAAAGGCAGGACGTCGTGGCTTCAGTGACTTGTACATTTTCGTAGTTTCGTGACAACGCAGCTGTCGCTAGCTATCATTCGTCCTCTTTTCAATATTATTATTTTTAAATAAATACATATATAATATATATATATAAGAGTAAATTTCACAAACCTACATCTTTCTTATACAAACTATCAGAAAATTACATATTTTAGCCTTTATTTCACAAAACTATATAATTTATAAGAACTTCTTTCACAAAACTATAGATTTCTTGAACAAATTATCACAAAACTACAGATTTTAGCTTTTATTTCACAAAACTACCGATTTTAGGAGAACTTATATAAAAAAACTATATATTTTAGAATTAATTGGTTCTTGCAACTGCTATACGGGCCCAAAGTGTCAGACCCGTTACAAGAAACAGCCAATTCTAAAATTAGTAGTTTTATAAAATAAATTCTTCTAAAACATAAAGTTTTGTGATATAAATTCTCTTAAAATTTGTAATTTTTTGAAATAGAAGCTAAAATATGTAGTGTTGTGATGATTTGTCCACGAAATCTAGTTTTGTAAAATAGAAGCTAAAATATGTAATTTTTTTGATAATTTGTATAAGAAATCTTTAGTTTTATGAAATTTACTCATCATAAAAATATGATACTTTAGAAGCTACTAATATTATTTTTATAAAAAAGTCCGAAATTAACAAACATACTAATACATATCCAAAACACCATAAATGATAACTATACCATAACGTTCTTAACAATAAATACTTAGCCACCGAGACATATGAATGTTGGATTATTGAAAAATTGTAAGATGATGTCTTTTACTAAGTTTTCTCATAATTCAGGCTTATAAGAAATGCATTTGGGTCTTTTAGCAATGTTGTATTTAAACATAGGTCCAACATATTGGCCTATAAGTATCTATGTAGGATAGCAGAGCTATCACTATCTACAAGCTATATCATCAAATAGTAAAGCTATTACTAGCTATACCGTTTATGGCTAATATAGCTGGCCGTCGGTAAAAAAAAAAAAAAAAAAAAAGCTTACCTGTAGCCTGGATATAACACTGCCCGTACGATACTCGATGAGAAAATCCTTTTGTTGCCAAATTTACATGCATGTCACATGCGTGAACCTCAGAGCCAGGTGGGCTGAACGTACTTTGCCATTCTCCCTTCACGTTTCTTTTTTACCTGATGCTTTGATTATGCTCGCATGTTACAGGCTTACAGCTAACCAAAACTGTCTTGTCCGACGGATGGTGTTCAGTTCAGGGACCACCTGATGATCTCGTAGATTAATCATGAATCATGACGACTTTTTACGCTAAAGGGTTCAGATTAGCACACAAGCAAAGGGTTTGTTAATCGATTATTCACTAGTACCTTTTTCACTGTAGCATTTGGGCTGTGAATGACGAAGCTTTTGCGCAGAAACTTGGCAGACAAAAAGCATGTAAGTGAATTATTTCACAGCATGGTCCAACATGTGACGCGCCAAATTGATCTCAACTTGCATCAATCATTTTTTTTTCTCTCTCTCGAAGGGTAATTCTAGCTTCTTCATGTGAAATATTCCTATGTTCGAATCAAATTATACTAGACAGGGTAATACATAGCACAAAGTTTTCCCCCTTGTAGTTTGATGCTACCTCTTTCTAAAAAATAATAGTTCGATGCTAATGTGCCAGCTAAAGAAGAAGGGTCTTAGCCTATGGCATCTATTACATACTAAAATCCGGTGATCAACCTTCTAGAGTTACTAAGAAAAGAGAGAGAAATACCATAGAATTGTCATAAAAAGCAAAACTTCTGGCCCTTAACTTGATGGTCCCCAACTAAGTTAAATTATAGTAGCAATTGTATATTACTATGTAAAGAAAAAACATCTAAGCATCCATCTAGTGGAACCCGAGTTATAACGGCATAGATTAAAATAAAGATTCATACCAAGTGAGAACACAGAAATTCAGAAAAAGAAAAAGAAAATAAAATTAGCAAATTAAAACTGGTAAATAGCTAAAATTCACAATAAAAATTAGATAAAAAATAGTACTTGAATTTGCGTACATATTATAACCTAAACCTTAAATTTAGAATAAAAAATAAAAGAGAAATTTAATTTTTATATGAACTCTGAATCAATGTACCCTACATAGATAAAATTTGAAATAAAAAATTAGATAAAAATTATCTGTTGGATTTATATACGAATTCTAACCAAAACCATAATTTAAAATATTTTTTTTAAAATAATAAAAAAATTAACAAAAAATTATCAATTTAATTTTTATAAGAACTCCAAAAATCAGGTGAAAAATTAATGGTTGGATTTGTATATGAATTATAACCTAAAACTAAAATTTGAAATTAAATAGAAAAAAAGAAATTCAGAATGAAAAAGAAAAGGATTTTTTTTATCAATTTGATTTTCATATGAACTACAAATTAAAACCCTTGCATAGCTAAAATTCGGAATAAACAACAGATGAACAACACGCTGGTGAGACCTTGGACGAGTGCTTTGGTCGGCTTACAAAGATTTTAAGCGATCTCTGTGCAGTAGGTTGCACATACTCTGACTCTGCGAATGCTTATTATTTCTTGACTGCACTCGATCTTTAGGTATGTGAGATGAAGATGACCATCATCAATGACACCACAGACCTATCAACATTGATTGTTGATGGGCTTTATTCCTGACTCAAGATTCATGAGATTGATGTTATCTCTTGTAAGACGAAATCACAGTCGATAGCTCGCTAGAACCTCTTCTGATTGTTCTTCTGGTTTCTCCCTTTTTGTCATCTGTGAACTAAGCGATGAACAACTAGATTTTTTTTTTTTAAAAAAAATGAGCTTTCTATTTTATCCTGCAAATTTTCTCATGCATATAAGAAGGTGAAAAAGATGAAGAGAGGTGACACGATCACCTGCTTTCAGCGTGGTGGCCCCAACCACGTTCGGGTGAACTACCCTAAGCTGGAGAAGAGCAAGAACAACTTTGGTGGTTCGGGAAAGAACAACTATACCAATAAGAACTGCAACAAGATGCCTCTAGCTCTCGATCTGGCACATGAGAAGAAGTACCACGACTTCTCCGCTCTTCCACCGCGTCCTCGCCGCACTGACGACATCAACCTCTCGACATGGAAACCTGGAGCGATGAGGGCGAGGATGATTGGCAAGAGAAGAAAAAAGATGGTGACAACTTCACCGACATGTGTTTTATGGCCGACGCCAATGGCATCAGCGATGATTTCTACAACGAATCTGACGAGGTACCCACTTATGACGAGCTTAATGATACCTTTTTTAAATTAAGAAGATTTCATGCTAAGGCTAGGGTGATGTGTTCGGATTTAGAGAAGGAGGTAGGTAGTCTATCATGGGAGCTAGCTTCGCTTAGATCTTCTTCCTCTGATGATACTGAGTGTACTCTTTGCGATGCTTTGCTTGTAGATCTTGAGAACCTAAGGACCATGCATGATAGTGTGCTTTTTTAGATTGAGGTTCTTAGGTTGAAGAATGCTAGTTGTAATTCTCCTATTGCTATTTCTGATGATGCTAGCTTTCTCCATACTCACACTAGCCCTTCTTGTGATAATTGTCCAAAATTGCTTGTAAAAATTGATTCCATAAGCATTCACCTTAGGAAGCTTTCTATTAGAAAATATGAACTTAAACAACATGCTTCTAAGAATCCAGTCAACTCACGTGAGGATTATAGGCAACTAAAACTTGATAATGATGCTTTGAACGTCAAGTGTACTGAACTTGCTAAGGACCTACTAGCTAAGTCAAAAGAACCTTTCTTGCGATATGCTGATGTTAAGAGGGATTTGGATAGAATTCATGAGGAGCTTAGAAAGAAGTTAGAGGCCCAGAGGGGTAGGATTAGGAACGCTGAGTGCATTTCTTGTGAGGCCCTTAAGATTGAGGTAGCCGTGCAAAGGGAGAGATATGCACGTTCTGTTCGTTCTTCCTCTTCTGGCTCTTTATCTACTTCTTCCCCATGTTCTTCCTGTGCCTCTCTCTTTCGAGAGTGTGAGTACCTCATAAGCATTCTCAAGAAGTTTGTAGGAGGCAAGAAAAATCTCAATCTTATCCTAGACTAATCCAAGATTAGTAGATTCAAGCAGTGTATATGATTTCACTACTTAGAGCATGTATGGGCACTTTTGTCATGGCTCTAGTTTTTCCTTGTGTGAGCCTGAGGGTAGAAAGGTAATATCATAAATCAATGTTCCCCCAACCATTTCCTCCTTTCTCCACCCAGCTCATTTCCCCACGCCTCTTTTCTTTTTCTTACTAGCTGACTCCTCCGCTGGTGACGCCTTGGCGCCTTCCTCGCTTCGCGCCTGTTGGTGGCCTGCGCCGGCGCCGCCTCCACCACCGCCACCCCTGCCGTCCTCCGCGCCCGGCCGCCATCCCCACCTCCAGTCGCCCGACGCCGACGCCGTCTCCATACTCCCCAGCCGGCTGCGCCCTCCCTCCCCCTGCTCGGCTCCGGCGCCGCCGCCCAGTACAGCCCCCCTTCCAGTACTCTCTCTCTCACTCTCTCTCTAGCCCCGTCGGCCATGGCTCCCATGGTTAGGGTTTGAGATGCATTTAGGGTTTTGCCCCAATTGATGCTTGACTGTTCTTGAAGTGTGCTTGATGATTAGTACTGTAGGATTGTTTAGATGGTTTTGCACTGAGATTGTGTTTTGGATTTAATATGGGCTTAAGGTTTCATTTAGGACTCAATTGCACTGCATTGTTGGAGTGGATGGGCATGGTAACTGAGGAATGGGTTGCTACTAGGCTTCGTTGACTGACCTGTAGGGTTGAGCATGATGACAATGGTATTGTCGGGATTCAATACATGGTGGATGGTTTTTGGTTGATGCTATGCGATATCGAAGAGGTGAAATATTTAGGAGTTAATATACTGCTAGTTATAACTAATGAATTATTTGCATAGTAAATGTTGAAGTTGATGCTATGACCTAAGGGTGAGCTATTGTCCTTTAGGTTGTGTGCGAAGAATTTGTTAGTATGTCATCCAAGCTAGGTGGTGTAGGTGTTCTCAATTTTAGTGCATTAGGAGTTTATGCGGATAACCGAGTACATAATACAACCCTTGCATTTTCAGATTGGAGAGCAAGCTCCTATTCTTTCGTTTAACCCTTACTGCTTATACTCTTTCTAGTTCGTTTTTCGCGATGGAGTCTGTAACAGTTAGCTGGGATGGTTAGAGCAGTTGTTGACTTGTGAGGAGAATAGGCAGGGTTGTAGGAAGGGTGTGGTTGTGCGGGTGGTTTTGCTTCGGTTTGGCTTTGCTCCCTGTTTGGCGTCGCTCTGAGTATAGCTTGGTTTGGGTCTGGAGGACAACTGTGCTGTCTTGTAGATCATTATGCTTCGGATGAAATCCGTGAGGGTTATGCTAGGCTCGTGTCCTGGTTTTCTTTCATATGGCCGAAGCCCATCCATGATAAATGAATTCATTAGGGTCTTTATGCTCTGGTTTGTGGTGTACCTTAATAGCTTCTTTGGGGGTTGATGTCAAATAAATCACTAGCTAGGCAGGTTTGGATCGAAGTAGTGTTGATCCAGTTATATTGTTGTTTGACTGTTGTTGTGGGATTTCGCATTGTATTCCATTTTGACTTGTTGAATGCTCGTATTTTGCTTTAATTGTCGTTCCCCCTCATTACGCATTTCATGCATCTCATTCCATATGCATTGTTACCGTGTAGAGAACGATCACACGGAGGGTGACGCAGCCGTGGTTGAGGGGGATATCGGTGAGCAGGTGGTTGCTGAGACTCCAGCAGAAGCATCAGGCAAGCACCTAAGCATATTCAACCTATGTATATGTCTATTTTGGTGAATAAAATGCTTATTGAATGTTTAAGTGTTGCATTAGGAGTCAGATTGTGGGAAGGGTAGTATAACCTAATTGCTGCATTTACACTCTTTGATACTTGTTGAACACTTCCTTTGGAGCTAGTTATGGGTAATTATAATGTGTCCGTGCTTAGTTGGCTTAGAGGTCGGGTATGGGCCAAGTGGTGGATGGTTCCATCACTTGAGAATAATTTCTTCATACATATGGGCTACATACAATGGTTTTGGGTAAGAACTGAAAGGTGAAACTGAGACCGGGCGAGAGGGTTGGGTCATTTGAGTGTGGAGGCTCAAATGTGTAGTCTCGCCTATGTCGGTTGAGGACCAATTCATTGGTTGCCCTTTGATCGAGCACACGTTGTTAATCGCATACCTGATTATGGTACGGTAAGCCATCATTCCATGGCATACTATTCGATGGATCATGCCCTCATGCGGTTGGACGTGGTTGAGGGCGAGGCTTAGGCCGACCCTCGAGGGCCAAGCGAGGCTTGTGCAGCTCGAGGGGGTGCTAGGTGCTCGGACCGCATGAAGATGGTTCAACGAATATGTATGGATGGGAGGATGGTTGACATGAGATTCTTTCGTGGGATTCGTGTCGTGTGATTGATGATCCCCTGCAGGGTGAGTAAACAATTCGAATTGCCGCGCTCTCGGATATGAGCACGCTTGGTCATTGCACATTCAACGTAGTAATAACTTTAACTTAATGCTAGTTGGTATGTTAATGATTATACTTGTTCTTGATGTTATTTGCTGTACTTTAAATGTTTAGTTTCATATTTCACTCTAGCAATAGGTGCTGTCTATAAATGCTTTAAAACTTGTGAACCGAGTAGTGGAATGTAATTATGCAACAAAGATAAGCATTTCTGCACTTTTACCTTAAGTTTATATCCTTGCTACAGCCAAATGCATATTCTTTCGTGTCGGTCATATATGGACCATGGGTAAGTCTTGCGAGTACCTTCTGTACTCATGCTTCTGCTCTGTGGTTTTCAGGTGAGGATCAGGAGGGATGCGAGTTCTGTCCCTACTGCCTCTCGGTGTCCGGGCGGGGCACCGAGTAGAGGTTACTTGCGACGTTGCACTCGCCGGAAGTGTTCAGGAGCAGGACACTTCCGGATGGCGTTACTTTTGCTAATGTGTTGTTGGTATTTGCTTTTGTTGTATAGTTAAACTTCCAAACCTTGTCATGTGATGCCCGAGCTTTTGGACTGTTTCAGTTGTCAAGTCGTGGTGGCGTTGGATGCCCGTCCCGTGTTTAGCATGTTGCTTCTATATCTGTTGGTCTTATTACTTGTTGGTTGTGATGCTATAATTAGATATATGAACTGCTCTTTTGTCTGCTGAGTGGATGTCCTAAAATCTAGGAAGGTCATGCCGAAATTTTGTAGTTTTTGGAGTCTTGGTAGAATCTCTGATTTAGTCTGGTTGTGAGTCTTAGTTAGTGTTGTTAACCTGGTTTGGTGGTTGTCTAGGTTTGTCTTTGTGCTGGTGCTTCCGCGGTTGCGTGTTCGGTTGTAAGGTGTGGAGTTCGTTGCTCCCTTTATGCATTTTGAGTTGTGATAGCAGTAGAAACTGGTATGCGGGGCGATCCTGGGCGAGTTCGGGTCGCATACCGGGGGAATACCGGGGCTGTGGTCGAGTTATTTGAATGGTTCCACTGTTGTCTCATTTGGGCTTGGATGCTAGCATCGCGAGCGCCATCGGCGAATCGTTGCTAGCCTCCAAATCCAATGAGGTTAACTGAGCGTTCCAATAGCTCGAGGACAGTCTGGGCGGCTCCTGACAACTTTCACCTATAGTTGTTTGTGCGTCCAAGAGTGGAGATATCATGGTTGCTCATAGGACTAGCACCGCTATGTTTCGGTCAGCAGGTGTTGTCCAAGGGACTTTTGATCAGAAGGTTGTTCCTCTGCATCTTCTGCCTCTAGTAAAGCGAAGTATACATGCATCTTATGTTAGAAGTATGGTCATCTGGCCGAGTTTTGCTTCAGACGCGCCAACAACACTCGGTGTGAGTGTGTTTAAGCCCTTAGGGTTATTTAGGGTCATTCTCAGACTCTGAGTGCTCCTAAGGCACACATAGCTTCTAGACAGGTTATAGAGATGTCTGTTTCCTTTCCATCGAGGTGAATATCAACGGTGTGAGTTTTTCACTGGCAGGAGGTATGGGCAGCGTTACTAAGATGGTCTGGCCTTTGCACGCTGGCGAACCAACCCAATACTAGATCCTAGACCTTCCGCTAGCACTACTTCTAGTTTTGTGAGAGTCAAGCCAAGGAGAGACGTTAGAATCCAGTCTTCTACTTCTATGACTTGGCACTTCTATTCGTCATGTGAGTCAGTATTGGATACCTAGATCTGTTCTTATTTGCCCTAGTACTGAGTCACCTCTCTCTCTTTTGCATTGATACAGATATGTAGGATGGGAAGGAAGAGGTATGGATCGTTGACTCCGGTTTGTTCTCAACATATGACCGAAAACTCTCGTTGGTTGTCTTCCCTAGTCTGAGCTCCCGGTAATGAGTTGATCAATTTTAGGGATGCTTCATTAGGTAAAGTCGTTGCTAAAGGTACCATCTGCATTAATGTCAATTTTATTATTAAGGATGTTGCCTTAGTGAGTAAGATGCAATATAGTTTGCTTTCTGCCTCCCAACTTATCGATGACGATTTCGAGGTGAGCTTTAAGACCAATGCCTGTAGAATACTCGATTCTTCTAGAGGGTTAGTTTGCGGGATTTCTAGATTTAGGAGTCTTTCATGCTGATTTTTCTGTTTCTTCTGGAGACTCTCTTCGATGTTTGATTGCTTCTGAGACCCGTGATCTCTCCTCCTAGCATAGGAGACATTGGTTTTGATCATTTGACCTGAGTTAGCAGTTAGGATCTCATTCGTGGTTTGTATAAAATCAAGATGGTTAAAGATATGGCTTATTCTCCTTACCGGTATGGCAAGATGGTTGCTGCTTCTCATCCCCCAGTCACTGTTGTGATGACTGATGCACTAAGACAGCTTTTACACATGGGCACAGTTGGTCCAGCTAGAGTGCAGCTAGCGGGTGAGAAGTGGTACACAAAACCTTTCTTAGCCTTGTGTGATCAACACATGATCAAGTCACAAGCTAAGTCTCAATGCACGAGCTCTATATTTGCAACACATGCAAATATTAGCTCTATGCAAACACAAGCATTAAAAATCAAATGCATGAGCTCTATCTTTATTTGCAACATATGCAAATACTTAACTCCATGCATAAATCAACTAAACAAAATTGCATGAGCTTCCTCCTCTTTGCAACACATACAAATCCAAAGCTTAATGCAAAATCCATTTAGACCAAATTACATGAGCTATCTCCTCTTTGCAACACATGCAAATCCATAGCTCCATGCAAACACCAATACGATTAAGAAGCAAATTGAGAACCAAGCATGAGCTTTTACTATTTACAACACATGCAACTATGAGCATCATACAAAAACCAACAAGGAGAGTGAGTGCGCTAGAGTGATCAAATTGAGTTCATCAACATATGATGGATCTCAAGTTATAAGACTCAACCCCTCTTAATAGTACGTCAATCCTATACTAGCAATCCGGTCTCCTATCTAAACACCGAGACCGGTAAAAGACTAGAAAACATCCTTAGCCCTAGCTAGTTATACCTTTGCCGTGCGATCCACTTAGAGCTTTTAAGATTTCCAATCAACCCCTCTCCAGGTTTGACTCTTCTCTTCTTGTTATCAACACATGATGAACTTCCTCTTCTCGTCTTCTCTCTTCGAGATCTCAATCATTTGATTTTAATTCTAAATTAGAATTTAAAATTCAAAATTAAACAAAAATAACAACAAAAATAAAAATAAACAAAAAATAGGGATTATTTTTTAATACCATACTAAGTGAAAAAATATAAATTTTGGAAACATGCTAATTTGAGAAAAAATAAGGTAAAGAATTTGATTTGTACATATATAAATTATTAACTATTATGTAATAAGAGTCAATGACATGTTTTTTTTCCATTGCTAAGTAAATATAGAATATTTTAAAAAAAATTAAAAAATATTATAACTCTTTATTTGGTAGAGCTCCACGGAATGAACATATTAAGATAGTGATAAATCGACAGGTGTTCACTCGGTCATACCAGTGTAAGTAATGTGATATGCATTAAAAGAAGTAACGAAAGAAAGAGGCAGGCATTGTAATAATGAAATTAAGATATGATGATATAAATAGTAAATATTATGCTTTGCTAAGTTTACTGTTTTGCTATGGAAATAACTGGGAAAGAAAATTTTGATCACATATGACAAGTATTGCGAAACGGAGTGAGTATATTTTCTCCTATAATACATAGTATCAAAATATCACAAATGGAATTATGTAGCGATCTATTTTTAAAAGGCAAAATCACATATGTATTGCCAAGTTATCTAAATATGATGCAAGGATGATGCATGGGCAAGTGTGTGGTCCACCTTGCTCATCGCAATAATGAAAGAAATGGAAAATTTTATCTTAATTTTGATATGCAAATATTTGGGAGAGAAAGTTTTATTTGCAAGTGACAAGTATTGGGAAACAAGTGAGTGTCTTCTCTCTTATAATATATAATATTAAAATATCACATATGGAGTTTGCAACAGTATAATTTTGAAGGAAAAAAAAGTAAAATTATGTATGTATCGTCAAACCATTTAAACGTGTTTTAACCCCTTGCCAGGTTTTTTTTTTGGGTAACAATCATCACAGCCGCAATTCAAAGATATCATATACATTGCAATCTGGCCATATCGATCGAATATATCTGAACAATGATCCGCCGAATCACGAAAAAAGAGAGCAGTCGACGTGTCAGCTATCTTGTAGCATGCACCACCCGTCCTGATCGGCGACAGAAAAACAGCAAAATTTAGTGTCCACTCGTACGGGTGAAAAAAACTCGAAACTCACGAGTTAAACGAGTACTCGCAAATTCGGTTTGATTCAATTCAAACTCGTTCCTTAACGAGTCGAGTCGAGCCGTGATTTGAACTCGTTTAGATAACAAGTTAAACGAGCCAACTCGTGAGTTAAACAAGTTTTCTAAATCGACAAGTATAGCTATATATGCGTGAGGTGAGGATGATAACACATGGCATACTATATAATCTCAACACCAATCCTCTTGTCACATGACAATATCGAGTTAAACGAGTTTAACGAGTCAACTCGCGAGTTTAACGAGTCGAGCCGAGTTGAAGTTTGAGCTCGTTAAAATAACGAGTCGAGCTGAGTTGAAGTTTGAGCTCGTTAAGATAACGAGTCGAGTCGAGCAGTAGACTCAACTCGTTATCCACCCCTATCCACTGGGCAAGCAAGCTAGCAAGCAGATGGATCCATCGAGCAATCGAGGCGCCCCACCCCACTACCGGAAATACGGCCCTGGGTTGCTGTTGCTATCGACCACTAGCATCTGCACTATCTGGTTGTATATTACATGTGGTCGACGTGGCCTGGCGATGCATTGGGATATCTCTGATCGTATCAGGAGACATGACATATTCAGGTGGTTCGATCGCTATTGCCAATGCGCAAAGCACGCTTGCTCGCTCGCTGGTGGAAGCGGATCCATCGGTTTCGCCCAGGCACAGTGGCATCGGTCGTTTCCGTGAAGGAAATGGCGCGGAAAAGTCGTGTAAAGTTCGATCAGGCATTGGCCGTTGGCGAAAGGCAAAGAGTTGGTATTTGCTCAGGGAGGGGCGTTAAATTTGGTTTTCTCCGATGTGATGTGATGCGACGCGACGTGGTGCTCGTGGAATAGAAAATCGCATCGGTTGAATAGTCCGCACACATGGGTATTACCTTCGCTAAACCGTCCGATTTCAACGAATGAATAGTCCTCGTCACTTCCAAAAGCCGGAGAAAACTGCAGAAATGAGCAACCACCATGTATATATAGAACCCTACAATAATTCACTGATCCCCAATTTAGGGCCTGCTTTGAACATAGGAATTTCCATGCAAACATTATATATAACTTCCACAGAACTATATCAAACAAAAAATCGAAGGCGATTCAACGAATGTCCTTATAACTTGCATCCAGGTTTAGCCATCGAGTTAATTCGGATCCACGTTGGACTTTAACCAAACGAAAAATATGCCCCAGCAAGGAAGGGCCACCCAAGGACCACCCTAGGGCCTGGAAAGAGAAACCCTAAACAAAAGCGAAGCCTTGAGGGCGCATGATCAGTGGATCAATCTGGCGATAGGGACGCTTAAATTCGCCCAAAGCCATTTTCTTTCCCCTAACCCCATGTGTGCGTCTTCCATTCCCCTCAAGCTTTCCATTCCCTTTATCACTAGCTATTATATAGTTGTTAATTAATCTCCGTCGCCAGCGACGCTAGCACGCCCTGCTTTTAGTACTCACCAAATAAGTTTATACACGGATGATGATGACGACGATGATGCATGATGATGGATCAATGCATACACACAGCACGTACAGTAGAACGAACGAGATTAAAACAACAATTAAAGAAAGAAAGGAAGAAAGAAAGAGAGGGGGAAAGTACACCAGGGGGAAAGTACACCAACGACGACACAACCTGCGAGCACCCGTGCGATGGAAGTCGCCAGGCAGAACAGAAGGCAGGGAGAGATGCGCTGTCGATCGCCTGCTTCCCTCGGCCGTGCCGTCGTGCGCTCGCGGGCCGACATGCAGCTCAGCTCAGCTGCGCCTCTGGCGCGCCTGCCGCGGCGCTGTACCCACCGCGGCCGACCGCGCGCGCGGGGTGGAAAAGCAAAGGCTGCCCACGGCTCTCGCTTTTGCCGCGCACCGCGCGGTCGACTGGCCATGCCGATCCCTTCGGCCTGCGGCAACGCCGCGGCAGAACGTGACGTCCCAGCAGCCGCTGCCGCCGCTTTTGCTTTGGCCCAAGTGGCCACTAGCTACTGTCCGTACTGACCGAGGCTATTGAGGTTGGTTCGTCCGGGTTTTCGACTGCTCATGCCATGAGACGGAATGAGCTTGTTTTGGAGTGTGTGTGGGGGGGTGAGATCGATCGTGAACCGATCGGATCAGCACGATCAATCATGAATCATCCCACACAATTAACAATCTCTGCATTTCCATGAAACTGATTATTAATGAAAGAACGGAAGAGCTGTCTGCGCCCGAAAGGGATGGAGGGGGGCTGTGCCGCGGAGGCAGGCGCGCCGTGTAGTCCATTTGCGTCCTTGTCGTGTCCGAGAATTTTGATAAAGCCTCCGTGGTAATCTCACGTCAAGACATGTATATGTATTATTCAAAAGGCGTGATAACGAAATCTCGATGTTAAGTGACAGGCATTTTTGACAGAACTGCTTTAATCCAAGGCGGTATGGGTTTGAAAGGCCAGCTTTGAGCGGTATTTGAGAGCATCTCCAGTAGTTTCCAAAACTTATTCTCAAAATCATTTTTTAGGAACAAATGAAAAAATTACCGCTCCAACAGTTACTCTATCGGAATCCCAATCTCTCTGCACGCCTAAAAACTCCGACCGAAGTGGCCAGATATTGGACGCTCGTGTGCTTTCCCAATCACTATTTTTTGGGGGAAAAATAGGAACCGTTAGAGAATAGCCTTTTTTTTAAGGTCCAAAAACTTTAGAAAACTCCCAATCCAGGGTTATTAGAAGTCAAATTATAGGAAACTATTGGAGATGCTCTTAGCCATGCATTTCCTTCCCCCTCGAGAATATATCTAGGTCTTACAATATTGTCACGACGGTTCTCTCGTGCTTCCACCCCTGGACACCCCTGTCACGCTCAGGCCCTCGTGAACATGTTCCAGGTTGCAATCATGCATGCACCATTGAGCATACGGTGAATCGTGCATCATCTTATAAACGACAAACCCTCACCTCAAAATCACACAAACACGCAACACTGTACATGAATGAGAACGGCACGCACGAACAAAACACATGCAATGCAACAAAACATTCCCCAGGTGCTATCAAAATAAATCCCTTTCCATTGAGGCTCGCTGCCGCCCTGGGAGCAAATGAACGGAAACAAGCGATAAACATCTTATATACAGGTCCCTGTAACGTTGGGCCCATGTCCTGCAAGCCCTGGATGATCCGCTAATTAAAGTTAAAACTGGAGTAATAAGATTAGCTTAGAAGAGAGAATTAATCAAGGATGGGATGGAATCTCACGCTTCGCAGCTAGCTAGCTTGCCCTCCGCTAGCTTAATTTAGTCAGTATGGTGCAGTTCTCGTTCATATTTGGTTTGGAGCTAACTTTATGTAACAAATTTTAGTCAAGTGTAGCTTGCCACACTTTTGGCAACAAAATTCAGTACCACAAGTGTGACAAAGTTTGGTAAAAATTTGAGTCTATGACACGTAAGATTAGGTGTGGCAAAGTTACCTTCAAATCAAACATGCCCTAAACGCAGTTCCACGTACAGATATAGTAAGCGAGAGGCAGACTTTTTGCAATAAAACACTATAAAAACACGAGCATGGGACCTCCGTCTATCTGTCTATCTATTATCTATACATATACTAATTAAGCATTTCAAGAAAGCACCCACGTTAATCAGAAACATCTTGGTATCTATATGGTAGACCTGAATTATAACGGTTCAGATTAAAATAAAGAGTCCATATCAAATAGAATACAAATTAATTGAAATTCGAAACGAAAAATTAGCAATTTAATTTCCAAAGTAACATTCATAAAAACTAAAATTCGGATAAATAATTACATGAGAATTATAAAATCAAAAGAAAGAGTACATGTCAAGTATAATTCAAATTAACTAAAATTTATAATTAAAAATTTTAAAATAACAATTTGATTTCAAAACAAATGTAGAATAATAACTATATGACAATAGAAATAGGATTTTTTGCAAGAATTCTAGACTAAATCTGGAAAAAAAAAATCCACCCAAGTACTCCCTCTAGTCACAAATAATTGTCGTTTTGGACATAAGCACAGTCAAACTTTTGAAGCTTTAACTGTCAATATATTTTTAAATATTTAAATTGGGTACATGAAAATCATATGTGTAGATTTTTCATGAAAAGTAATTTCATAATATTATAGTTTTTCTAGATTTTATAAATATATTATAATATAAATTAGTGGTCAAATCTGTGTTTGGGAGACCGTACGATGTTCAAAATGAAAACTATTTGTGGGGGAGTATGGACCAAAAGCATATACATTTGGAATAAAAATTAAATGATGATTAGAGATTTGATTTGTATGCGAATTCTAACCAAAAATTCAAACATAACAAAACTATAATTAGTAAGAGAAATTTTCCAAAAATAACTAAATAAAGTTATAATATTTTTTTCAGATTTAGAATCCCACAAATAGGCAAATTCATAATAAAATTAAAATAATATCATGAGTTTGATTTGTATTAATATAAGTTAGAAATAATTTTTTTGATTAAATGAAATTTCTATGTCAAATACAACCTAAAATTTAGAATAACAAATATAATAAATTAAAAAAAATTAGTTGAAAGAAAGACCTTATATAGAGTGCAATATGAAATTCATAATTAAAAGTAAAAGAAAACAAGAAATTTTATATTTTATATTTATTCCAAGGTGAAATCCCAAAATATCTAATATTTGCAATAAAAACTGAATAAAAATTCACAATTGGATTGTATACAATATCCAAACTTAAATTTCAAGAAAGAAAAGAATCCACATCAAGGCAATTTGATTCGTGTATGAATTCAAAACTACATCTGAAAACTATTAAAAGTAACAATAAGAAATAAATTGAAATTATAAATTTGGTTTTAGAAAAATCGTAAAATGAATAAAGAAAAAATAGAAATTTATTTCTATTAATAAAAATTAGGAACCGTAAATAAAAATTTTTTGTCAAAACTATAAATGCCAAAAAAAAAATGTTTTAGAGCATTTATTAGAATGAGGTATTTTATAGCATTTCTTGGAATGAGGCTTCATGTTTTGCTTTTGCTTGATAGTGCAAGTGCATACGTCACCTAATTTTTGTGTCGGTTAGCAGAAAAATGAAAACATCTAATTATAGACATGGTAATAAGAAATATATGGAAGAATTAAATTAGGATTAAAAATTACTATGTCAACTATTTGTGTGCCATGTTAACTCGCCAACTTTTTCTTTCTTAATTAGTCATGCAAGCAAAGTAGTTAGCCTTTTGTAGTGTCTCTCAATGATGCTTTGGTTCCTTCTCTCCTGCATCAACACAAGTGTTATTCACTTGTTGCACATCAATTGGTCAAGTAGGAAGCACTTTCTATCCTTTATGGAACCTAGACATGTTTTTCAGTAATTTGTGGTCAAAGTTAAAATTAAAATAAGATTGTACTTTAATCTATTATTAATATTTTTTTATATTAAGTACTATTTTATAATAAAAGTTATCATTTAAGGTGGTTACTAAATATTTAACCTAAAACTTATTCGTTGATGCTAGGCATTGTGTATAGGTTCCAAATGTAAATATGATGTAAGACAGTCACGAATGAATATACACTATACGACGGTTGATCTTTAGCGACCCTTATTAGGGACCGATGGTTGGTCGCTAAAACTTTTGGACCGACGGTTGGTCGCTAAATGAGTTTTTCGCGACGGTTAGTCGGTCGCTAAAAGTCTAGAAATTTAACAATGTATGGTTGGTCGCTATAGATGTCGTTAGGGACCAACGGTGGGTCGCTATAGAGAAGGGGTCACTACTTGGAGCCCTGGACCGGTGGACCCACCCAGCCGTCAGCGTCAAAAGGGCGTCGCTCTCGTCCGTGCCCCGGCCCCTCCCCAACCCTAGCCGCTCCGTCCGTGCCCCGGGCCTCCCAACCCTAGCCGCCACCCGTCCCTCGCCGCTCGCCGCTGCCCCTCGCCCTCGCCGCTCGCCGCTGTCTCGCCCCTGGCCGCTGGCCCACCGGCCTGCTCGTTTCGCTGCCCGCTGCCTCGCCCTCGCCGCCCGTCGCTGTGTCTCGTTCGCCCGCCGCGCCCACCGCCTGCTCTCGTTTCCTGCCCTCGCCCGGCCGCTGGCCCTCGCCCTCGTTTTGCCGCCGCGCGCCTCGCCCCGCCGCTGCCCCTCGTCCTCGCCCCGCCGCTGCCCCCGCTTCGCCCCGCCCTCGCCCCGGTGATTTATTTCCCTTTAATATTGCTTCTTTGTTTATTTCATGGTTTGTTTATGTATGGACATGACTATAGTATGCAACTGTGTTCTTTGTGCTTATATGATCTTAGATTCGAGTTGAAAGTCGTTTCAAATCCTACATAAAGAGTATGGATAAATCATGGATCACAAGTGAGGCTAGGTACAAAGCAACTTTTCACAAAGAACTCTTATGTTATTCTATAGTTATATTGATATGTAACATAGGAACTGTATGTAGGGAGACAAAGGTTTATAAACAAGGGTGAATGGTTTCCTAGCTTTTGCATTTAGACATTCAAAGAATAGGAAACAAGATACTATGCCCTTGTAGGAAGTGTGTTAACTCATTTTGGAGAGAGGCCAGTGAAGTGCGAGAACACTTGATATGTGATGGTTTTCTAAAAGGGTACACAACGTGGACTTTACATGGAGAAGCTTCGTCCTCTTTTGTGAATCATGGTAACAATGATGATGAGTTTAGTGAGCATCCTACAGAAGATGATGCAATATCTGAGTTGTTAAAGGATTTAGCTTGTGGTTTAGATGATGGAGGGTATATGGAGGATGACGGGTCTTTTGAGCAACCTAATGAGGACACAGTAGCCATTCGTAAGCTAGCAGAAGACAATAGTCAAGAATTATATCCGGGTTGCCAAAACTACTCAAAGCTACGTTTCCTAGTTCGTTTGCTTCACATCAAACTTCTTGGAGGATGGACAGATAGAAGTTTTGATTTGTTGGTAGATTTACTTGTTGATGCACTACCTAAGGGTTCGGCACTTCCTAGAAACTTTCATGAAGCAAAGAAAGTGGTCAAATCAGAGGAGTTGGGTACACTACAATTCATGCATGTGAAAATGATTGCATTCTATTTTGGAAGGAGCATCATAAACTTGATTCATGCTCGGTATGTAGTGTCTCACGTTGGAAATCAGAAAAGAAGAGTCTAGATGGGAAACGTGAGTACAAAGTTCCTAGGAAGGTGCTTCGTTATTTCCCTATTAAAAAGACTCCAAAGATTGTTTGTTTCTTGTAAATTTGCAAGTCTCACAAGGTGGCATGATGAACACAGAGTAAAAGATGGTTTGCTTAGGCATCCTGCCGATTCACCCTTATGGAAAGATATTGATCAAAAGTATCCGTAATTTGCTATGGATAGTCGTGAATATCCGCCTAGCATTTGCTACGATGGTTTCAATCCATATAGGACAATGAATGTTAGTTACTGATTTGGCCTGGCATATTGATTCCACTCAACTTTCCACCATCGATGTGCATGAAGGATTCAAACTTTATCTTGTCTGTCTTAATTCCTGAGTCGATCTTCTCAAGGGTAGTGATATGGACGTTTATTTTCAGCCCCTTGTCTATGATCCGCTTGATATGTTTGTTAATGGTGTGAAGACCTATGATGCCTCAAAGGGTGAATACTTTCGCCATGCGTCTGCAATTATTTGGACCATCACCGATTTCCCTGGTTTAGGCAAAGGTATCCGGATTTGTCACCTCTGGTGAAGCAAATGTGTCCTGATTGCCACTCATTGATTTGTTCTCTCGGACTTGGAAATGGTAGCAAGTCTTGCTACATGGGACATCGTAGGTTCTTACATCCGCACCACCCATTTAGGTCGATGTTGATTCATTTGGTGAAAGTGAGTTGAGGCCGAGACCTACTCCTCTTTCAGGGCATGAAATTTTGGATTGTACAAAAATCAAAAGCAGTTTATGGCAAGAACCCATCGTAAGCCAATAAGGAATCAGAAACGCAAGGATGGGAAACCATTAGTCTTTCTGAAAAGGAGACCTATTTGGTTCACTCTTCCATATTGGAAGGACTTGCAAATTCGATATAATTTTGATGTCATGCACATAGAGAAGAATGTGTGTGAAAATATAATTAATACTTTGTTGGACATTGCTGGAAAATCTAAGGATAATCTGAATGCTCGCTTGGATCTTCAAGCTTTAGGTATTAGAAGCGACCTTCATCCTATTGAACTAGAAGCTAATCAATTTTATTTGCCTCCTGCACCCTACTCAATGAGCTCTGCTGAGAAGAAATTGTTTTGTCAAGTATTAAAAGGGGTCAAGTTTCCTGATGGATATGCAGCTGATATACGACATAATGTTCTTGTCAATGAAAAAAAGATAGTTAATCTTAATACTCATGGCAACCACATTCTTTTACAAGATTTACTGCCACTTGCTGTCCGGAGAGTTCTCCCTCAAGAAGTTAGTCTTTGTCTTTGATTCGCTTAAGCACGTTCTTTAGAAAATTGTACTCTCCTGTTATTCGAATAAGTGACATGCAAAGGCTAGAATCTGAGATAGCTGAAATCTTGAGCCTTTTAGAGATTATTTTCCCTCCATCATTTTTTACCATTAATGTACATTTGATGGTACATCTTCCTGCCCAAGCAAGAGTGGCAGGTCCAATCCATTTTCGAAGCATGTGGCCGGTGGAGAGGTAATTTTCTTTGGTATATTACATAGCAAACAAATCATCCTATTATTTTTCAATAATGGGATGAGTGTTGTTGTTTACATGTATAGGTATCTAAAAAAATGCAAGGGCTATGTGCGTGCAAAATGTCACCCGGAAGGATCAATTATGGAGGGTTCTTTGTTTGATGAGGCTCTCACGCTTTGTTCTCGGTATTTACAAGATGAGACCCACTTCAACCATAGAGTTAGAAATCGCCTACCAACACAAGTTTGTGTTACAACTCCATTCTTTCACAAAATTGGTCGAGCATTGGTGGAAAGTGTGTTGTCAATTTAGATCACAAGACATGGCTTCAAGCACATAGATATGTCCTTTTCAACTATTCCAATATAGAAACATATTTAAAGTAAGCTATCTAACTCAACGAGTATCGTGTGATTATTTACTCTTCGCTTTGCTCAATAGCGACCATCAAAAATTTCATGTTGGCCATTTCAGCAAACATGCTCAATACCTCTCTTCAATTGGTGTTCAAATCAGCGTGAGATCAACCACATGCAACATAAAACCTTCCATGAGTGGTTCAGGTTACATGTAAGTATAAAAGGAGAAGTGAATTTACAATCTCATAAAGGATTTCACTTTAACAATAGTATTGGTACCACAAAGTTGAGGAAACATGTGAGGAGGCCTCGAGAAGAGATCAAAATTTTAGCTAAGGGACCAATGATGATTGCACATCAGTATAACAGCTACTCAATAAATGGTTTCAACTTTCGTACACAGTCATATGATGAGAATAGGTCTGTCCAAAGTAGTGGGGTAGCGCTAGCTGCTGAGACAACTCATTTCGAAAGAGGAAATGATGATAACCATACTATAGGGAAAAACATCTTTTATGGTATCATAAAAGAAATTCTTGAACTGAACTACCACCACAAAGGAAATGTTGTGCTTTTCAAGTGTGATTGGGTTGATAACCGTGTAAACAACAAATGGGTTCGAACGGATCAATTTGGAATTACCACAGTGAATTTCAAACATTTATTCAATACTGGTGAAAAGATCTTGGATGAACCTTTCATATTAGCATCACAGGCAACACAAGTTTACTATGTTGTTGACCCAGTTGATACAGTAATGGGTTGTCGTTGTTCACCGTAACCACGAGATTTGTATGGAAGTGATGTTGATTATGGTATCATTGATGATGAAAATGATGTAGTTAGGCAATCCTTGATCTGCACTCTAATGTGTTTGAAAGACTTATTGTTGGATGTGTCCCATGTGCTAGAACAGATATAGATGGTGTCATTGTTAGTGGAGTAAAACAAGGGAAAAAACAAGAAAGTAAGTTTTGATATTTTTTTACTCCTTGACTTGATGGTTCCATGTTTGATGATATTTTTTTAATATATGTATGCACTTCCTTGTTGTTTGAGTATAAATAGCTAATGTCATTGTTGCCACTTATTTCGTGAAAAAATGTCAAGCGCAAGAGAAAGCAATAAAGATGGATCATGTAGTGAATACGAGCAAATTAAGCGAGAAAATATTGAAAGAAATAAAAGGAGGTTGGCAGCTCTTAACATCCCTGAAATCGTCAGAGTATGGAGAAAGAAGGTCCATCCAAAAAATTTCAAAGGTGGGTAGCTCTTAAGTGCCTGTGATCTAACTGCTTAGTCCTTATTTCTTTGTGCTTATTTAGTGTTCGGTTTACTAAAGCGTTGAAAGACTTCAGCTTGTACATTTCACTATAAAGCGCATATATTTCTCAGATAAATCGCAGCTTGTACAGCTCACATGAAACTAAAGTTCATATATACATTGCATATATCTGTTTTAGTTGCATAAACTAAAGAATGACTATCTGTTTTAGTTGCATAAACTAAAGTTCATATATTCATTGCACATGAATTTAAAGTTCATATAGCTTGTAACAGCTCTATAAACCTGCAGCTCTGCTTTGTACCGCACTAAAATAGTTTATAAAGCACTATAAGTCAGAAATCATAAAGAACAACTAAACCTCCAAATCGCATATATTTCACCTGGAACTAAACCTCCAAACTGATTAAGAGATTAATTAAGTCATTAAGAGGAGGCCTAGGATTTAGTTAACAAAATGCCTTTGAAAGCATATATGCAAAGCAATATGAGGAGCTCTCCTTGATTTACTGTAACGATTCGTACTAATTGTAATTTTGCAGTTCCTCGCCACCTCATCAAGATTGTGTTTGATTCACATTGCAAGAACTATTCTTATTTGTCATCATTAGGAAATCGCTTACACACATATTAAAATTTGCAGTCCATACTTTTATTCTCAGAGACTACATTTAACCTCATATGTACCTTTTATGTGAACTATACATGATACTACTGCGATGTATTTCTCAGATATATTTCAGTATTTCACAAATGCATATATTCACTTAAGTTCACAGTTCACTTCAGTCTGCTATTTCTATGAAGCTATTTCAAAGTATGTATATATTCACTTAAGTCTATTTATGGATCTTTCACATTCATGCCATTTGCTTGTAGAAAAAGCTGAAGACAAGTGTTCCAACAACTAAACCTCCAAACTTGCGACCAAGGCCAGAAAGACAAAGTGTTCCAACTACTAAACCTCCAAACTTGCGACCAAGGCCACAAAGACAAAATGCTCAACCTCAAGACGAACAAGTGATTGCTGATTTGCAGACAGTGGGAGATTTTCTCACCGACAATGGTGATGATTCAACATCCTCATACTTATATATCATGTATATACATTACCAATGTCTTCTTTTAACAGTTACCAATGTGTGCTTTTCATTTGGTTCATTGAAGGTATCGAGAATGATCCACTAAATCTACAATAAATAGGACTGCAAGGGGCATAACTAAGATGGAGGAAGTATTCTCAAGGTCACCTGAAATGCCAAAAATCAAAATTTTACTCAATGATCGAGGTCAGCCTGTTGGTAAAAGTGCTAGACAACTTTCAAGTGCTATTGGGTGTCAAGTTAGAAAGAAATTATCTATTGCTACCATGGACTGGAGGCTTGTTGATATAAACAAGAAGTATGAGTTGTGGGAGGATATAAAGACGTATTATGATGTAGATGCTGCTGCCTTAAATTGGGTGATGCGCACAGCTGGGAAGAAGTGGAAGCAATTTAAAGCATCCATAAAGAAACGATACTTCAATCATGAATTGTCTATAAAAGAAATTCCAGAATGTCCTGATAAGAGGGTTAATGATGATGATTAGCACTCTATATACAACAATTGGATGTCTTCTGAATTTCAGGTAAGCTCTACACTTTAGTTCAAATGCAACTGCTACTTCAATCTCAGAACACATTTATTTTTTATTCTATTTTTAGGATCGCTCAGAAAAAGCTAAAATAAATCGACAAAAGCTAAAGATGCACCATACAGCTGGGAGTGTGAGCTATGCATGTTTAGAACATGATTTGGTAATATGTTCTTTCTATTTTACTATCCCTATTATATTCATGATTACATCCTGCCGCTTCCTCCATATTGGCCGAGCTTTTTCTAGTGTTGTTTGATAGTAGCAGCGCTTAATCTAGTCCTTCATATTCATGATACATCCTAATTTCCACTTCCAAACACCGAGCAAAGATCTTTTATTTGCGACTTCATGTAAACTACCTCTTGCATACATATGACATGCGTGAAACCATTTATTTGCAGCCATTACAAGATAAAAGATATGTATACTAAAACCAGAAATGCAAACACAAATGTAACATGGCCCTATCTACTTGTGTATATCTTACGCTACTGATTTTTGTATATGTAATTTGACTACTTAATAATTTTTATTATCCAAGCAGCCACTAGTACACTTAGTTTTGCTCTCCTCCTTTTGAAACGGAGTGATTCATTTTTGGGTTGAACTCTTTATATATGGTATTTATTAGTCCTTATTGCTCATATAAAGAATCTACTGGGTTCAACAGCTGCTAAAAAGTGGGGCCCAAATAACAAAGTATGTGTGCAGGCTGTGAAACTAGGACGTCCTCCACGAAGAGATGAAAACTTTATCCAAACCCATACGAAAAATGAAGTTCCTACAGTAATGTGCAAAACGAATAATTGTAAGACTTTGTTATTAATTTTAGTACAATATGCATTTCTACCCGAATAACCTTTTATGATGTTAATCATCTTTAATTCTCTATAGGACAAACTTAATGATGTTATTGGAGTATATCCAGAGTTAAAGGACCGGTCAATTCAAGAGGGTGATGTATTCTCTGTTGTTTGTGGAGCGAAAGAGCCAAAAGGATATGTTCGTGTTTTGGGTTTAGGCCCTACTCCTCAAGATATTGGCACTCCAGAGTTGAAGTCTTATACTGCAACAAGACTACAAATGGAGGTTCTTGCTCGCATAAAGGTTCAAAGTGAGAAGGTTGCTTTAGAACAGCGTGTACTTGAGCTACAAACTCAAATTGATCAAAGGGCTCAACCAGATCGGGCAAGTGAAGAGCCAATGCCACATCGCGGCTCTACTTCATTTCAACATAAGGTATTCAATATTTTCATTCATGCCGCTTTATCCTAATTTTCTAGATTCCTTGTGCTATGCTATGAAATTGTGATTCTTAAGGTGATGAGGAACAAGTTTGTTGATGAGGATGAGCCAATGTCACATCGCGGCTCTACTTCATTTCAACATAAGGTATTCAATATTTTCATTCATGTCGCTTTATCCTAATTTTCTAGATTCCTTGTGCTATGCTATGAAATTGTTATTCTTAAGGTGATAAGGAACAAGTTTGTTGATGAGGATGAGGAAGACAATGAAGAATATTGTGCTTCTGGAGATGAGGAATTGTATGATGAGGAGGATCAAATATTTGACCAGATGCAAGGTGCAAACTCACCAAGATCTACAAGGCACTTTGTGAAGCTTCACACTCTAAACATGATGATCTTGTAATGCTCTCATTCATTTCATACATTTTCTACCTTTATTTTCATAAACCTTCAAAAACATTGAACTAAATTATTCTTAATCATTTGCATCAAAGTTGGAAAAGATGTCATATTATATGCTATGTTGAGATCTGATTTGCTGTGGCTAAAGGGACAATTGTTTCAACTAAACCAAGCACCACAGTTGGAGGTCAGACCCTTGGAAGCCAATATTGTGAAGTTATTGTAACTTGTGTGCTGAAACGAGATACAGTTTTGCCTCGTCCTTATGCCAATGTGGACTCTATGGCTGATGCTTACATGATGTCAGTTGCATGGCCCTACAAGAAAGTAATAGTCTATATCTTATCTTGTTTATGTTTAGATTTATATGAGCAATCATTCACTGATGATTAACCTTGATTGCATCGGTGAAGTTGGAAGATAAGTCATACAAGAAGTTGGAGTGGTTGTGAATCGCTTGAAGCATTAGTGATGTAGATGTGGTGCTTTTGTGGACTGGATCGACTGGAGCTAGAGTGATGTAGCCGTGGGCTTTTGAACTGTAGCTGGAGTGTCGTGAAGCATTAGTGATGTAGTTGTGGGCTTTTGAACCGCTTGAAGTCGGAGTGATGTAGCCGTGTGCCTTTTGTGACCGATCACTCTGGAGCTTTTGTGAATGATCTAGCTAGCTATCTCGTGGAATGATCTAGTTGTGAGTAATATAACTGTGGTGCTTTGTGAATATCTAATTGTGGTGCTTTTGTGTTTATGTGATGGATCTATGATTGTGGTATTATACTTTGTATGTCTATGTGATTATGTGTATAAAAATCTGTGATTTGTGGTGCTTTTGTATATATAAAACACCGGCAAAGATCTGAGTTGTAAAGAGGGCGACTTTCTGTTGGTTGCTAAATGTATAGTATAACGACTCACGGTTGGTCGCTAAATCTATAGTACAACAACCCACAGTTGGTCGCTAAATATACAACTTCAGCGACCCACGCTCGGTCGCTAAAAAGATGTCGGTCGCTAAAGCCTTTAGCGACGGCACTTACAGCGACCATCCTTATGGGTCGCTAAAGGTTTTTAGCGACTAACCGTAGGTCGCTGAAGCCGCTTTTAGCAACCAACCGTAGGTCGCTGTAAGTGAACCGTCGTATAGTGATATGTTTGTCACCCGTTCATCTATCTATGTGCAATATGGCATTGTCATTAGGAGGAGCAGAAGATGGACACGCGCCACAGGACAAAATTGGAGTGGTCAGAGGTGTATTTAGGACAAATAAGGCACTTTACGTTGGATGTATTTTTTTTTTTTTTTTTTTGCCAACACTTCAATTAAATTCCCTCCAGATGTATTTTGGGTATAAGGTTTTCTTTCTGAGCAGTGCTTCTATACTTTTTCTTCTAGTACAAGTTGCACAAATCTTGAAGCAAGCGAAAAGGTAAGTAATCATTATCTACCATTCATTCATGCTTTAATAATTGTGCAACTTTTAAAAGGAAGAGCATAGGAGCACCTCTCTTTCTATAATTATAGAACAATAAGGGAATAAACAGCTCAAAATCTTGAGAAGCTCATAAAGCAATTATTACCGCGCAGGTTTTGGACTACCTCTTATGGCTTATTTCCTCATGCAATGATCGCAATCTTGCATCCCCCGGTGCTAACCATGAAGTAACAACTGAAAAGCAAATTAACGACCATTGCTATTAGTTTCAATTTCAGAACTCAGCATTTAAACAAAAAATCTAGACCCCAAACCCAAATCCAGTAAAACAGAGAAGCCAAAAGGGAATTTTGTAACAAAAAAGTTGTAATCTTGAAGTGAGCAATTCAGATGGGCATCTTAGCAGACAAATCAATTGTTCGCAGGCTTAGGGAAGTTTTTTTTCCTTCAATCCAATCAACTAAAGCACGTCGTTTTATCAACCTTGTTAATAATTTAAACAAACGCAGAAAGAGTAATAGATTAAATCACTTCACAATGTAGAGACGTAAAAGTGCATAGCAAGTACACTTATACAAGCTGCCATCTTAGATCATCATACTCTCCAAACACTGAGCATTGTGATTATTCCATGGAGCAAAATTTACATTAATTACCAGTATAACTCTTAAAGAGAGATGAACACTTGTTGAAAAAAGAGAGTAAAAGTTCAGAACTCAAAAGTAAACAACACTTTGTTATCAATCTTTAAGCTGGTTTTGCAACACAAGGGTTTTAAATATTTTTGGTCTGCACACAAATTTACTTCTAAGGTTTTGGAATTTGATTTTTGAGCCAAGGAAGTTATTTTAGAATTTTAAATAAGAGGAAATTGCTTTTGGAAATTCTTGATATGAAACCAAAAAGTTTTTGAAAATCATGAAATTTTATTTTGAAGTCAAAATTGGGATGTTACAAATATTATTTGAAAGGACCATGCTTCTATTGACCTTTGCTGGCAGGAAGCTCAATATCAAATCACGTCTCCATGCAGTTTCAGTGGGCTTATAGCTGATATAAAAACTCTCATGGAGCAATTCTAGGAAGCTAAAATGTGTTTTGAGAGGACCACAAAATTCAAATCAAGAAGCTCACAACCCAGCTAAGCTAGTGTATAAACAACAATTTCAGAACGTAGGACAATATGCCCACAAACTAACTCAGGTATAATCCTCTTTTGTTCGTGGTCATGTTTGCACAAGCGGAGCATTTAAATTCCTAACATATGCTCTCTGGTTGACGAAATATTTGATGCTCAGTTATATATTTCTAAATTTATATGTAGCAGCATCAACATCTAATACGACATAACTGAGTCATGAGCTGTCTAACTTGAGAATTAACTCCCATTGCTCCCTGAATGAGCTGTCTAACTTGAGAATTAACTCCCATTCATGTGCATTTCTTAAAAAAACTAAATACAGATTATCATTTATGCATTAGAAATCTATAATCTCTTTCTTAAGTGATGCGATGCGGTAGTACTGAAGCTTGAACGATATCAATAAACTTTACAATCTAATATACTTGGCAATTTGGCATGCATACCCATGAGGTCCAAGACGGCAGCAGCAGTGAAACATCTTCAATGCCAGAGCAATATGAGACTACCACGACGAGAAAGGCGAAGGTCCTGCTGGAGCCATCTTGGGTCCATCAATGACGCCGCGGCTGTAGATAGTATACGTGGGGCAGGGCAACACTCCGGATCTTTCTAATCTCCGATCTTTCGATGGGGCAGGGCAACTCGCCTCATGCAGGAATGTTGGGGTTCCGATCTTTCGATGGGAACAATAATTTTGATTTGTGGGGATGACTCTCACGACCTGACTACTAACATTAGTACAGATCTGGCCATCAATATCGGTTTTTGAAACGGTACAGGCCATCTGGGATTGGACATCAGTACCGGTTCCACCAACCGGTACTGATAGGACTAGGAATGTTTCAAAATATATCGAGGATGTATGGAAGAAACGGGACTCGAACCCGCAACCTCGTGCCTCACCCTTCTAACCAACCCACCCACCATCGCGTACTAATATATATAGAATATGCATTCCTTTTGAATTTTCCTGAAACGAGGCATCAGTACCGGTTCATAACACGAATCGGTACTGATGCGATTACTAATGTACCCGTTGCCTTCAGTACCGGTTCGTGTCACGAACCGGTACTAATGTGAGGGCATCAATACCGATTTGTGGATCTAACTAGTACTGAAAGCCCACTACAGTCCTATAGCCAATAAACCGGTACTGATATCACTATCAGTACGGATTCAAATCCAATCGATAATGATGTGCCGGTTGTAAAGCCTAGTTTTCTAGTAGTGTAACTGTACACAATTGATACAGCAAGCAATCACTAAACCAACTCCGAGATTGTTAACGACATAGCTAGAAGCACAATCGATCTGATCACGAAGATCAATTCATGCAAGCAATCGAAAAACAAGCAAGAACAAAATAAAGAGCAATATGAAATTACAAATATAATTGAGGTACTAATGTTGATGACGGGTTCCGAAGCACGATACTGTTGTTGATCTAGCCGAACAAGAGAATACCAAATAGTTTCACAGGAAAAACTGCAGCTAAACAAAAACCCACATCTCCCTAAGGTCACAGCTAGCTTATAAAGGAAGAGGAGATCGGAGTGCGGCCAGAATATGAAAACCGAAAAGGACTTCTTCCCCCTTGGATTTTGACTGGATAGTGCAACACCATAACTTTTAATTAAAAATAAATATAGATGTTTGAAGGTAGTGGCTGAAGCAAATAGTCACCGGGTTCGACCATCTTTCATTGTAGGCTTGTAGCATTATTGTGGCTTCAATTGAGTGTAGTAGTCATTCTTTAGGTCTCCTTCAAACTTGGTTCTACCATTATCTCCGTTTGTGCTCTTTGTCTTGCTACTCTTGTGTCATATCATCATGCACGGATCTTGATTGATTTCTAATTAGAATAATATCACGTGTATCAGGCAGTATCGTAGAGTTCATAGAATTACTTGATAATTAAGTTGACGAGCACGTGCTCTAGTGATCGGTCTTTATACATCTTATTAAGGAGAAGTAGGTGTGATTGTATCGGTAGAAAGGATATCGTCATCATCACCGATATCGATCCAAGCCTTGAGGATATTGGATCTTGTTGGCTCCCGTAAGGAGGTTTGCATTGCCAAAGAATACAACAAAGGGGCTCTACCAGGGGGTCTGCAATTTTATACAACAACAGACAAAATCATGGGAAGTAATCTAAATCTAAATTGAACACCATGGAGCACGTACTACTAATGTCTTGTGCAATTCGATGTGGTACGATGGCGGCGCGGCATGGCAGGAGTGGGAGGTTGTGTGGATGCTAGGTGCGAGGATTTGCATCTTCTCCTCCTCCAGGCCGGGAATGGCCGGATCTGGGCACGTCATGGCCAACGGGATGGGAGGCAGCAGGAGAAGATGGCGGCGTCAAGGAGGGGTGGCGCCGACACGTTCGGGCGACGCATGGAGGAGCAGTGCCGTGAGGAGGTCAAGTGCCGAGGGGGCCACGTCCGCGGGGGATTTGATCATTTGCCCAGAAGTTTATATGCAACTGATCATTTGTCCCATATGTCTCACTGACATCCCCTAAGACCTATATGTCAATGAGATATCACGAGAGAAATGATTAATTGCACATAAACTTTGAGACAAATCATCGATTAATCCCACGTCCGCATAAGCGTGGGAGCGAGGGTGAGCGATGGCCGCGGCGGAGGTGGTGAGGATGGTATGGGAGAAGGGGACGCACGTGCAGGGAGGAGGGGATCGTGATGTTGATAGAGAAAACGGAGGAGGTCTCTCGAGGGCTCCATGGGGTTGGATTTTGTGGTAATAGACGGGTCTACGTCTAGGAACGTATGGATAGTCGGATCGTACCCACGCAAGAGAAGAGCGGCTCGGAAAAATAGGTGACTTGTGCAGCTGAGTATTTGGAATCCTCTCCAATGGAAAAAAAAACGAGAGGAGAGGCCGAGAAAGCAACGGCGTGTCCGTATGATTTCGTCGTTTATTGTGTAGCAATTGTTGATGCAAATGAAACGACCGGCCGATGTTTTGTGTATACGTACGAAGGGAAATAACCGGACTTTACTCCGGCACCGGACCAAAATTAAGCAGCTTCGCACGTACAAGCTACTAGGACTGCAACGTTGAGGAGAGATAATAATATTTGAAGCCGTCCTGCTGTCCACGCGATGATGAGGCAGGAGACGACGTCTCATCAGAATTAAAATCCTGGGACGTATGGTATGAAAAGTGAATTTTTACATGCACCCTAGGCCCTAGCTTCTTAATGGGCGAAATTAGCGCAGGTAATGAGGTAATTACTCGTCCTAAATAGAGCATGCTCGTAGTGTATGGGACGATCAGGACTTTATATAACTGGGACGTATCAAAATGAAAATTTACTCGTTGAGTTTTAAAAAAAATTACTCGTTCCCCAGCAATGGTTGAAGTACGATGGGTAAGGCTACCTGGTGGTGAGTGGTGACGATAAACAGAGAGAGACGGGGAGGAGAGAGGTGTGGGCCCAGCCGTCACCTGTGAAATCATCATTTTTTTTTGCAAAAATAGCTCTATTTTTCAATGTGAAAGCGTTGAAAGATGATACGTGTCACTTTCTATGATTCCATATCATGGAAGATCAACGAAGAGACGAAAACTTAGAGGCTGCGGTAGCGCTCCTTCCACACTACTCGACCGCAGCATCACACCTTCCGCACTACACGACACGGTAGCACGTGCTTGTGTGCTTGCCCGTTAACCTTCTTCCGCTCTCCCCTAATACGGCACTGCTAGCTCCTATGCTTCTTTGATCTGGCAACACCAACTTTTGCATTCTGTGGGTGTGACAAAGGACATACTTCACTTATCGTACCTTTCATGATGAAGGAGCTAAATCTACAAATATTCACGGAGGAGTAAATTTGAGAGAGAGAGAGAGAAGAGATACATAACGCTGGAAAAGCGATAACTTTGGCCCAGTTCGTTTCAGCTTCTAAATTATGGATTATGAAAGAAGCTGTTTCTGATTACAGGAGAATCAGACCGAGCCGGTTGCAACTTCTAGGTTCCGGACCAAACCAACGAGAATCAGCAAGAATAAGTGAGAATCAGTTTCAGCCAGATTTTAATTCTATATAAAAATTAACTTCTAACTCTTAAAGAAACTATTCAAAACCCTTCCATTCGACAGGTCATCACCCGCACGCCCAAACCGAACCGGCCGGGCGCCACCCCCGTTTCCACCACCACCAACACGGACACGACCTCCTCTCCCGGTCTCCCCCTCGTCCTCCTCCCCGGCTCGGCTCGGCTATATCTTCCCACCGATCCCTTCCCCCCTCACCCTTCTTTGCTCCCACCTCTCCCTCCTCTCCCCTCTCCTTTCCACCACCAACCTTCGTCTCACAACAACACGTACCATTTTCACCACCAAGCTCTTCTTCTCTTCCACCACCGCTTCTGGAGAAGAACACTGTGCACTGGCTGGCTGGAACTGGAAGGCTTGCATTGAGAGTTTCTCTTCTTGAGCTTTGCTCGCTGCTATTGTTTGTGTGTGTGTACTGGAGGGCGTTTGTTTGGTGTGGAATGGAGAGGCGGGGGGCCAAGGGGGCGGCGCCGGTGAGGCTGTACGCCAACCAGCCGTCTTTTTCGTCCACACTGCTCGACGCGATATACAAGTCCATGGACGAGCCGGGTCACGCCGGGCCGGAGGTAGTGGCTGCTACTGCGGCGGCAACGACCAAGAAGCTGCAGCACGAGGCCCTGCACTACAGCTACTACTACAGGCCGTCGTTAGCGGGGAGCTACCGGTCACACGCGCCGGCGTCGGCGCCGGGGCCGCAAGCCACGACGTCTAGCTCGTCCGAGTGTTCCAGCTACGGCGGATTCTCCTCGTCCGAGGCCGAGTCGTCGCATCACCGACGCCTGCGCCCCATCCGCACGACTGTCCCCGGCGGGGCGCCGGCGCCCTCGCCGGAGAAGAAGGCCAAGAAGTCGGGCGCCTCCATTCGCGCCAAGCTCAGGGATCTCCGTAAGCCGGCCTCCCCCGGCGCGCGCCTCGCGGGTTTCCTCAACTCCATCTTCGCCGGCAAGCGCGCACCGCCGACACCGCCTTCGGCGGCGACTGCCGCGGAGTCCGCATGCTCGACGGCATCCTCGTACTCGCGCTCCTGCCTGAGCAAGACGCCGTCCACGCGAGGGCAGGTGAAGCGGACCGTGCGGTTCTTGGACAGCGAGTACGAGGCGCCGGCCATGGCGCCGACGGTGGACCGCCGGAGGATGCCGGTGGAGCTGATGCTGCTCCGGCGGATGGAGATGGACAGCGACGAAGACGACGATGAGAGCAGCGACGCGAGCTCCGACCTGTTCGAGCTCGAGAACTTCGCGGCCATTGCTCCCCCCGGCGCCGGAGCAGCCGGGGCCGCCGCGTACAGGGACGAACTGCCGGTGTACGAGACGACTAGAGTTGTGCTAAATCGTGCCATTGGCCATGGCTATGGGCATGGACGGAGCACCAGGGTTGTATGATTTTACAGGGATCGTTCGAGCGGGGTAACTGTAAAATGCAATTAGTTTGGGAAATGGGAATTGGGGTAAGTGCCTCCCTCCCTCCCACTCTCTAACATCTGGTATTATCTTTGCTCCTTTTGTTTTTTTGAGGTGGGTTGTGCTTAGATGTAACTTCTAGCGCCAGTAAATCAGTAATAATTTTCTCTCTTTTCCCTGCGTGTTCCGGTGATATTGGCTATGTTTCGTGAGACGATGGTATTGCCATTTTCATCTTTTTTGTTAAAAAGAAAATATCACAAACAAGCTGGGTTTATTTCAGAAACCATGCTTGGTGGTTCACAATTTTGTCGTCCGGTCTTCAAATTCCCTGCGAAATTTCTGCAAGATCCCCCAGTATTTGAAGTGTTGGACTGTTGGCTATGTCTAGCTGTTCAACAATACGCCCATAGTGTTCGGAATTACTTTTCTTCGTGAGGTCTTAAAAGCGATCCCGATCGAAAGCAATCGATTCGGATATTGAAACGAGTTCTGTTGGATATTTGACGACGTTTCCAATATCTCATCGATGCAAGCGCACTACCGAATACCGATCGATGCAAAGCGTGACATTCCTTCCCTAGTTTTTAATGGCCTTATCTCGTCTTGGCACATAAAACAAAAGAAAAAAGATATTTAAAATAACTAAATTATTTATAATTATTAATTATTAATCACTATATTCAATAAATGTATCTAAATAATATAAAGTAAAGATACATACTTATTAGGAGTATAGAAAGAACATCACATTAATTTTATATTAAAATATAAAATATACATTATATTCATGAGAAAAATTATTTTAAAAAATAGGACTTATAAATTTATATAAACTTAGACGGACAAGTATACTAATACCATTTTACTGGTATGAGAGCATCTCCAAGAGGGGCCTTAAATATGGCTCTAACTTGAATTATAGGGTTTTTGGGAAAAAGATTAACTCCAGCAAAGGCTCTAAATTGTTAAAATTTAGCAAATTGTTTTAGGGCCTCTAGGAGAGTAGCTATATTTAGCAACTCTATGATTGAGCCCTATCTTTGTTGGATTTTAGGGCCTAATTGCTGAAGTGAATATTTCATTGGAGCCCTAAATCTAATTAGTTGGGGTCCTAAATTAAAATTTAAAGCTCATTTTTAGGGCTCTCTCTTGGAGATGCTCTAAGCTAATAAGCATGAGATGAATAGGGTGCAGCATAATCAAAGAAAGAGAAATCGGAAGGGGTTTGAAAGGTAGAGGATGGGCTAGACAGTGAGCGATTTGACGGGGATGTACAAGCTCTGTTGAAGCCTCGGCTTCTCTAGCGCATTTACGATTTTTTAAGTGATCTTATACCAAATAAATTTATAAAAATAGTGTCTTTTCTGACTACAGACAGAACGGCAGTTGATGTGAGCCACAGTACGATATAAAATACTGATCGGTAAATTGGTTAAATTCAAAAAAAAAGTGTGCGATGCAAATATCGCGATTATCGAGGCATATCGAGCGATTATCAAGGTATATCGACCGAAAATCGCTCAAAAATCAACCGATGAGGAAGTTCACGTGATCGACTGATTTTTCGAGGAAAATATCGCGATTATCGAGACATATCGACCGATTATCTACTAAATATCGCGATTATCGACCAAATATCACAATTTTTGAATTTTTTTCCAAAAATTTGATTTTTCAAACTATTCGATTTTTGACGATTTTCGACCGGTTTTTGGCTTGATTTTGCCGATTTTTGAAATTCAATTTTCACGCGATTATCGAAAAAATGGTAAGTGAAACCTCAATAAAATTCTTACCGCGGTAGCATTGCTTGATAAAAAATGCTATTAAATATTTATTTTAATTAATTAATCACTTAATTAATTAGTCACTTGATTAATCACTTAAATAATGGCTTTGCTTAATTAATACTACTGAGGTAGCACTACTCGACAGGTTACTCCTTCAGAACTTATGTTGCATGGTACCTTCTACCGTTTCGCGGTTAGAAAATGGATAATTTTTGCGATTACATTCGAAAAAATGCTGAACTTAAAAAAATTGTGAGAGGCTATAAAAGAACTGGCTTTCGCTTTGTCTGCTGCTAGCCACTACATGTGAATTACTGATCATTATCAGAATCATATTGCTATTGTTGTTATTATATTTCTCGGCGAGGTTGCCACGATTATTGTTGGAATTAATTTCATAATTAATTTAATAGAAAAAGTTAAAAGGATATTGAGTTAAGGGTAGGAGACTTTAGTCGTATATTGCTTAGTTGGGTGGTGGGAGACTAAGGTCCCGTTCGTTTCAGCTTCTGCTTTAAAAAAATGGATTATTTCCCGAACGGGAGGATTTTGGACAACTTCTCTGAGGATCAGAAGCTGCCTTCTACATAGAACCAGAATCTGGCTAAAACCTGATTCTTGTTGATTCTTGTCGGCTCGGTCTGGAGCCTAGAAGTCGCAGCCGGTTCGACCCGATTCTACCACAATCAGAAGCAGCTTATTCCATAATTCAGAATCCATAATACAGAAGCTGAAACGAACTGTGCCTATCTTATAAAGAGAGCTCTTGTATGGACTCTAGTATGAGTTGGTAGCAAGACTAGATGTTTATATGGTTGGCTATGTACACTAAACAATACGTGACTTATCCTTTTGCTAAGTGTATTTAATCTTTTGCTACTTGTACCGACTATACTACATCACCTTACACCTCAGATGCCAATGTGGCATCGCGCACATAGCGAGACGTGCATTCTCGTGCAGTTAGTCCGTTTGCGCACAATGCGAGATTCCAGGGAGCAATTTTTGGAACCATGGCGGTTTGCTTTTCGTATCGTTGAGAACCGGCAAGGGAGTTTGGTCAGGCCGCGTCTTCATAAGGGAGACGTCCATTCGTGAAGGTAGATGACGAAAATCAATTTACTTTTCTCCAGCGATTTCTGCTTCTTCCTGTGCCTGCTGCCAACCGAACCATTCTGTCTCTTTGTCCGTTGTGCAACGGACGTGAGGGAGAGCAGTATCTTTGATCCGACGCCAACCTTTGCAAACCTATATGGGAGACCAGCGATCAGATTTCTGGGAAGCACCGTACCGCGTGACTGCTCGTCTTCGTCTTCAATCATTGCGTCGCTCGTTCGTAGCTTTATGTTCTTCACCAAAACCTTTGTAAGTGTCTCGTACCAGTTGGTTGTTGGTCTAAGCAATCTTTTCTATTGCGATTAGATTTGATGAGAATGCATGCTCCTATGATAGTATTGTTTACATTTATGTATTAGTTGGGCTATCTATTATGTGTAGACGTGCCTTCTTTACTAGCATGTTATGTATTCATCACATAATTTTTATAACTGCTAGTAATGTTGTCGTAGACACAATATTTTACTTTAAGTTTTTATTACTAATTATAAAATTAAATTAACATTAAACCATGCTAATTTTCCAACACATATGTCGGAAGCAAAAATGTCAGTTTCATAGTGGTCATCCTTGTAACGAACTTCCTTTTCAGGGATACGTTAAAATACCTCAACAGCTACCCAAGAAGATTAGCTGTCGGGAAACAAGCGCATATTGCCAGGCAAAAGGCAAAACCAACTCTTTTTAAAGAATATAAGGCCTAACGGTCAAGTTTTTACAAAAGGGCGCAGCGGTGCCAAATAGAGATTATATTACAAAAACAGCACACAAGCAAGGACTGAGCAAAGACTAAGTCCTAAAACCATACAGAGTCACCATCTACAATCTCCTGAAACTCTCCGACGTCTTGGAACTCTGATAGGGTTGAAAAAAAAGCAAGAATGAGTATACACAGTACTCAACAAGTCGCACGGAAAGACTAAATACTATATGCAGGGATTCTTAAGGATTGGCACAAGGTTTTAAATATAGTGGATGCAGTTTTATTTGCAAGTTTAGTTACATTTGAAACACAAACCATAAAAATAACAATAACGGGGGATTTCACAAAGTTAATCGGAAGCACGGCTTATCTGAATACCATTTAAAAAAAATATCACTCTACAGAGCTGCTCAACTTTACCTACAAGATATCTATAATCGTTGATGCCACGCGATTACATGCAACTCAAATACATGCGGTCGGGTCGAGATGATCATAGCCTTTTGTTGGACTTCCCCTAGGTTGCACCTACCCAGTAGATTCGAGGACCCACTAGCCAAAGTGGGAGACACGATCCGATACTGTGGGTACCTACCGTTGTGAGAACCGGCAAATGGCAACACCATACCCATTTTTGCTCCACCCCATTCGCTACGCTGTCCATTCTAGCCACGAGAATGGTAGCTACAACCTGTATGGTAGCTACAACCTGTATGTATTAATCAAAGCATCTTCTAATTAAAGTAGCATGCAATAATTTAAATCAAAATAATTTCCAAAGTGGGAACAGTATGGTTAAAGCATAACTTGCCTTCAAAAAGTACTTGTTCTGGGTCTTGAGCTGGCTCCTGGGTCAAAACTTCACCTTCGAAGCCTTCGGGTACTTCAACGTCTACTCATAACGGATAAATAAACACCAAGTAAATAAAAAGAGAGAAAAACTCATGTCCAAAAATTAAATAAAATTCACCATTAAATAGAGCTCAATTTTATAAAAATTTAGAAATTGGAATCACTCAAATCGAAGTTGAAACGCAAAAGTTATAAGCGTTTAAAGTTCGAACAATCAAATAAAAGAATAAACCGAATTAATTCATTTATTTTTCTATTAAAAAATCCGAATTATGACGTCAGCGTGGATTTTGAATTTCCACCGAATTATTTTTCTATTGAAAAATCGAATTATGACGTCAACATTGCGTCATCTGGTCTACGGGCTCGGTCCACGGCTCGGCTCGGTTACCCGTGGACCCGGTCCACGGGTACACATGTCGCTGACACGTGGGACCCACTCGATGACATCATTGCTGACATCATCGTGCTCGGCCGAACAGCTCTGACAGCTGGGCCCACCGTGACATCATCATGACGTCACAGATGACGTCATGGTGTGGTTTGGACAGACGCTGACATGCGGGCCCGTGCTGACGTCAACGACGACCGGGCTGACCCGCGTGGACCGCGTCGGTTCGATTACCGGCCATGTGGCGCGATCTGAGCCGTTCATTTGAAATCCAACGGTCCAGATCAAATCCAATCTCACGCGTTTTGGTTTGATGCGGTTGATCTGGACCATACTATTCGAATCGTACGGTTGAGATTCGATCGAGTTTAACCGCATCGCTGGGGGGCGACGTGGCATGACCCGACGCTCGACGCGTGGCACAATCTACACCGTCCGATCTCGATCGGACGATCAAGATCTAATCCAGTGCTAAAACATGGGTTAAATCTAACCGTACGATCTAGATCTAATGGCTGAAACCTAATCTAGCACGGTGCGGTTCAAGGCTACGTGGCTCAATCCTGAGCGTTGGATCTAGATCCAACGGTTGGGATCTATCCTAAGTCATCTCGGTTGGGGACTACGCGGCGCGATCTGAACCGTTAGATCTAGATCTAACGGTCTCCAACGCATCTGGGCTCTACGGGGTTTAGGGCGACGTGGACTCACCGTAGCGGTCGGATCTTTGATCGGACGGCCGAGAGAGCTTTGCAGGGTCGACGATGTCCACGGTGGAGCTGGGGACGACGACACGTGGGACGGCGTTTGGAGGGTGCTCTGGCGAGGTGAGTGGTGTGCACGGGTTCGCCTTGACGCGGGGGTCACGGATCTGGGCAGCACGGCGGCGGAACGTCCTCGTCGGCGTCGAAAACGAAGAAAACCTGCGGCGGCGCTTCGTGAGCTTCGACGAGGAATTAGGAGGGGATGGCGGCGGCTAGGGCATGGAAGGTTGGGGCGAACGGTGTGCAAGCGGCAGGCGAACCTCGGGCACGTGTCCGGGCTTTAAATACCGGCCCTAACGCCGAGGTGGACGCGGAAATCGCGGCCGGGCCGGTACGGGCGGTGGAGTCCGACGGCGACACGGATTGAGTGACGCGGTACGATCTCAACCGTCCGCGCGTGCGCGATCAACGGTTCAGATGCGATCGGTGAGGACGGATTCGTTCGGAATCCACGTGGGCGACGTGGCGCAATCTCGGTTGTTGGATCTCGATCCAACGGTCGCGTGGGTTATGGTTTGGGTCCGGTTTGGGTCGGACTCGAGTCCGACTTGAGGAGTCTGACTCGGGTCTGGCGCGGTCGGATGAACAGTAAAACCCGTTTTACAACGATTTAATATTTAAAATAATTTCTAGAAATCCAAATAATTCAAGAAAAATAGCAAAATAATCAGAAAAATACTTTGAGACATTTTGGACTCAAATAAAATATTTCTAACAAAATTTTATTTAGAACTTTTAATTATTTAATTATCTCACAAAGGAATAAATTCAAATTAAATCCAAATAAATCCTAGAAAATTCCAAAAATTCTCAAAAAATACCAAATATCATTTAAATTCATGAAAAACAAAATTTGGGGTGTTACAATACTGAAGCCTTCTTTCTTGCTATTATCGGAGAACTAAAGCTATACTTCTTGTCAAATTCTACAGAACATGCATTGTCCAGAACAAAAACTCCTGAAGCTATGAAACAACGGAAAAACAACAAAAATAGCAGAACCCGATGACTTCAATTTAGAGCAATGTTGAGAGGATTCATGTGGTGCTCAATGACTGCATCTTTTCTGGTTATATTCCACATATATAAAGACTCAAAGATACATGAATCCTACTCGATTACAATAGGAGACTCGGATTCTGAACATAATTCTGAAACTAACTTGGCTCGGCTACTGTAGCTGAATTGAAAAACACAAAATTGAAAGACTCCAGGAACAATACGAAACAACTAAATAACCAATCTAAATACGAACAAGTTTAGCTAACACCTTCCACTCATTCGTAGCGTGTCGATTCTTGGACGCCCCTACCCAATGCCATTACCATGTCGTAGCTAGCTTGTCGTCACTAGCTGTGTGTGTGAGAGAGAGAGAGAGAGAGAGAGAGAGAGAGAGAGGAGAAACTAAGGTGTTTAGATGCTCCATTAATCTTAACTATTATAAGAATGAGTTGGTGGTGATGGTGAGTCTGTCAGGCCGTTTTTGGGCCAGAACAGTAGGGGCCCAAAGCCTAGTAGGTAAATAATTCTGTAGCTATTTGCTGTTTGTCTAGCCTTATTTGCATTTCATTGTATTCCCTTGTTAACGGATCTCAAATAGGCTGCTAAACCCTTAGCATGATAGTAAAATCTATATATACGGATAGTAAATTGATGTTCATTTGATAGTAAAATCTTATTCATATGGCATTTATTGGTGAGACTTATATCATTATATTGCTCTTGTCGTCAGTAAGCTACTAGTGAAAACCATTCATGAATCAGAGCTATAAAAAAGTTATGACTAAATTAATGAAAAAAGATTGTAGTACAAACAATAAAATGTATTTACTAGTTGGTTGGCCACGTAACTTATAAGATTAGTCAACACACGAAGTGAGCATACGTGTGATGATTTGGATGTGCTCGTCTGACCGACGTAAAATTCTACACTCGGGTGCAAAATAGCACTTATGTATGTGTGTGTATATAAAGCCTTTCCCTACTCCCACTTCCACTATATCGTTTAAACGATTATGTTATACTCCTTTATCACTTTTGGTATATTTAATAATAATTCTAAGATACTCCAATGTGATTTTGTTGAAAAAATTCATAGAAGCCCTTTATTTTTGTTATATACCCTTTTCATATATAAAAAGAGTATATACACAAATCATGCTATAAAAAGGGGAGTATATACAAATTTGTGTATATACTCCTTTTACATATGAAAGAGAGTAATATAGAAAAAAAAATAGAGGGTTCTGATGAAACTCTTTAACCATATCGCATTGAAGTATCTTAGAATTATTATTGAAATATACCAAAAATGATAAAGGAGTATAACATATTCATTTAAGTGGTATATAAAAGGGAGTTTATCTCATCCTTCCCCTTATAGGTAAAGGATACGACACTCGGTGCTAACTGCTGGAGACTCTCCGTCAGCCTCCACTTATGAAGGGGAAAAAAATCACAAGAGCAAATACAATAACTAAGCATACTACTTACTTCATCTCTCATCCATGTCATCTACAATAAGCACTAAAGTCAGTTTGTACAATAGCTATCTCTAAAGGTTAGCTCTAGATGCTACTCCCTGCGGTTTCATATTTCCTATCGTTTTAGACATAATCTCACATACCAAGGAGTGATTAATAGAGTGCTAATTTCCTAATGTGGCCATATTAAATAGTTTGGAAATTGTGTGATCCCAATTCTCAAAGCAAGGATACCTAATCGTTATGTGTGCATACAGAGCTCAAACGTTAGCAATCAATACGCATGCTTTGAAAATCTGGTGTCATTAAATGCAGAATGGTCCAACGACATAAATTTTCAACCAAACTACAGAATGCTCCAACGACATGAAATATGAAACCGGAGGGAGTATGTAATAACTATCTCTTCTCTCTTATACGTAACTAATTTACCTATGTTTCTGTGCAAAACTGGCTGCTAAATAAGCGGAAAAAATTCTATGCAACGGTGATGCATACCACGGCCTGTGCAACACCGTGTGGATTGGCGCCATGTGTCCCGCTGCGTTAATCTCAATACAAAAAACAATTAAGTGATAAGGATTAAAGTGCATTAAAGTGCTTAGAGATTGATGGATTTGTATGGAGATTGAAGCAGCGGGACGCGTGACGTCAATCCGCACGATGCTGCACAGACCGCGGAATGCAACACCGTTGCATAGAATTTGTTTTCTAAATAAGAGTCAGTTCTCACTCTTTTTTTTCTTACTCTTCCATACAGACTAAAAGTTAGCTCACATGATTTTACCGTGCATTCCTAAAAGGAACTGACAACCGAGAAAATATCTTCTCATCGCTACCATGTCCTCCCCCGTTTAACTTTAGAGCATCTCCAAGAGGGGTCCTAAATATGGCCCTAACTTGAATTATAGGGTTTTTAGGGGAAAAGATCAACTCCAGCAAAGACCCTAAATTGTTAAAATTTATCAAATTGTTTTAGGGCCCATGGGAGAGTAGCTATATTTAGCAACTCTGTGATTGAGCCCTATCTTCATTGAGTTTTAGGGCCTAATTGCTGGAGTGAATATTTCATTGGAGCCCTAAATCTAATTAGTTAGGGTCCTAAATTAAAATTTAAGGCTCATTTTTAGGGCCCTCTCTCGGAGGTGCTCTTACTCCTTTTCTAATCGATGTTGTGCCCCCACGTCCCCGCAAATCTCGTTCTCCTTTCATCAGCCACTCTCTTACTAATCACCGCCCGTTCACGATATTAGTATTGCTCTTGCCGCCAGCACCGGTGTCGCCTGCTCGACCGTTGGCGCGGCACGGTGAGGTTAGGTGTAGCGTGTCCCAAGCGAGGCAGTCGAGGGATATGTGGGGCTCGTGGTGACGAGGTGCGCAGCGGCATGGCGCACACGAGGACAAGAGCTAGCCGGTTAGGTACGTATGCGAGCCATGCCATGGCAAAGCGAGCCGAGGAAACACAGCGGCGAGGCTGCCCGATGAGGCACCGCACAATGGCGAGGCGAGGGCGGCGCAGCCCGAGGCTTCGGGGGCGATAGCGACCAATCACCGCCGCGCTCCACCTCTCCTCGACGCCGCCCGCAAAGCCCCCCACCACCGCTGTACGAGGCTATACCCATCGCTGCGCACACCGCACGCGCGCTCCTGCGATCTCCCCTCGGCCATGGTCCTCCCATCAACGTCGCCGTAAATCCTGCACCCTTTCCCCACACACGCGGCCATCTTGCACGCTTCCCTCGCCCTCCTCCTCCTTCCCTACGCACCAATATAACCACTACGTACGCAGCCTCGACCCCCCGACTAATTCCACAGTTATTGCGGCGGCACCGGGGGACGAGGATGCGGCGCGGTGCAAGGTGGTGGCACACATCAAGTTCGAGTGACCGACAAGGCACTGCCGCGATCCACGCTATAGATGTTTTAGGACATAAGACGGGCCGGTCTCATATCTGTTTGTGCTTGATGTTTATCAAATCTCTTGTCGGGAGTGTATAGGAATTTTTTGGATATTTTTATTTTAAATAACATCTAAATTTTGGACCGTAAGATTAAAAATTCAACCGTTAGATTAAATTATAGGATCGGATGTAATCGATACTCCTGAATCTCAACAATAATGTAATGCTCCTAGATTTGGGTGATTTCAGCAAACAAAACATTGAGGTGATGTTTATCAAATCCCTTGTCAAATCTGATGATTTAGCTGATGACGAAAACCCAAGCTATAGATGATGACGGTTCTACCTAGTGTAGTTTAACGCTGATAGATTGCAAGCGATGATGCTGGCAACATCATATAGAATTTTTTTTTTGTTATTCTCGAGAACTACATTGCATAGCAAGTTTCTCTATCGAGGTTGTATTCAGCGTGATTGTTGTAGGCTGACAAAAATCTGCACGTGTGTTTCTAAGCTTGCAATCTACTTTTGAAGGAATATATCGTCGTGAGGGAGGGCAAGTTTTGTTAACACTTCTTTTCAGCATGCTGGCAAGTACCGATGGTTCTACGAGCTAAATATATGTGACGAAACGTTTGGTTTTATATTATGCTGCTCTTACTTAAATTTCGGAACATGAGGTTTCGGTGAGCAGAACAATCCATCATCGTGTGTCTAGAAGTATCATACATGTGGTATCTGTTCTCGTATTAAGCAACTGTAATTATTTTTGAAACTAAGGACATAAGCTCGATTGTAATATATGTGACGAGCGGTTGTAGCGATCGATATAACGGTTTTAGAATTGTTTCCAGTCATATATGCAAGATTGTTGCAATATATACGCTCTTTATGCTCATAATTCAATACATGGTATTTATTCCATATTAGTTAATACAAGATATAATCTAAATATGAATCTAAAACTCAAAATTATCACTCTGACTTAGAATACGTTATGAAGGTACAAATTTCTCCTCGCACTTAATCCATCGCAGCACCAGATCCTTCAGTGCGATTTAATTTAATTTGGGGGTGCCAAAAGAAGCTGGAGATCAATGATGACCAGAAGCAGCCTGTAAGTGCTCTCTGCGAATATATTCTCGATATCTGCCGACCTGTGCTTAGATGTGTGTAATTTCTCTCTCTCTCTCTCTCTCTCTCTCTCTCTCTCTCTCTCTCTCTCTCTCTCTCTCTCTCTCTCTCTGTTAATTCAGTGTTCGCAAGACTTATGATTATACATGGTGACTCCAGTTCCACGTGTGTTTGAGATGTGAGATGCATGGTGTGACAGCGGAGCAGAGGGTGAGGCTGAGGCTGCGGGGACGCATAATGTAGACCGAGCACGACGACGGAGGGGTGATGAGAGCTGCTGCGGCGATCCACTTGTTGTTGTTAGCTAGTTAACCAAGGAGTTGATAAATTCATTATTTTGCTTACATTACAGTGTGACATAAGTTAATATGGACTAAATCAAACAATAGATTTTTCGTTGTGTATGTTTGGCACGTCAGATACATGGCAGGTATCACGGTAGAGCCGTGATTTGAGTCATAGCAGTGGTTAGGAAAAACGTGCGGTGCAGCCGTGGATGGGGTGTATGTTGAGCAGTACAGCATATGGCCGATGAGAGCCACTGCGCAGCTCAACCTCGCATGGATGCGGAGCCATGGTGTGGTGTATGCCGAGTACGATGGAGGCACGACACGATCGGCAGTGAAGCTCAAGTAGCCATGGTGGCGAAGCTGCGAGTATGGTGTGTATGCCTAGTGCGTGGGTGGAGATACGATGTGTGTTGGAATAGTCACACATTGGTTGTTGTGAGGAGGGCTTGAGCATGGTTTATAAGGGTGAGGGAGCATCCCCTCATTAAGCTGGCTTTTTAGGGGGATGGCCCAAGAGACCTTGGTCCGCTGCTTGGGTTGGGCCTGACTTGGGATCCGGACGCGCTAGGTGTGGCGGTCCGGCTGACAAGTGGTATCAGAGTCTAGGTGTGACCCAGGGGGAGCCCAGGGGGCCTAGGGGCTAGGGGTGGCCCAGGTAGCCCAGGTGGTTCCTAGATAATCTCCCCCTGGGCTCCCCCTGGGTCACACCTTGGCTCTGATACCACTTAATAACCGGACCGCCACACCTAGCGCGTCCGGATCCCAGGTTAGGCCCAACCCGAGCAGCGGGTCAAGGTCTCTTGGGCCATCCCCCCCCAAAAGCTAGCTCAATGAGGGGGTGCTCCCTCACCCTTATAAACCATGCTCAAGCCCTACTCACAACCAATGTAGGACTATTCCAACAATCTCCCCCTCACACATTGGGTCGAGATTATCTAGGAACCACTTGGGCTACCTGGGCCACACCTGGGCCCCCCTAGGCAACACCTGGGCTCCCCCTGGGCTACCTCCTGGGCCACACCTGGTCTCCCCCTGGGTCACACCTTGGCTCCGATACCACTTAATAACCGGACCGCCACACCTAGCGCGTCCGGATCCCAGGTCAGGCCCAACTCGAGCAACGGGCCAAGGTCTCTTGGGCCATCTCCCCCCCCCAAAAAAAGCTAGCTCAATGAGGGAGTGCTCCCTCACCCTTATAAACCATGCTCAAGCCCTACTCACAACCAATGTGGGACTATTCCAACAATCTCCCCCTCACACATTGGGTCGAGATTATCTAGGAACCACTTGGGCTACCTGGGCCCCCCTAGGCCACACCTGGGCTCCCCCTAGGCCCCCCTGGGCCACACCTGGGCTCTGATACCACTTGTTAGCCGGACCGCCACACATAACGCGTCCAGATCCCAGGTCAGGCCCAACCCGAGCAGCGGGCCAAGGTTTCTTGGGCCATCTCGCCCCAAAAAGCTAGCTCAAGCCCTCCCCACAACCAATGTGGGACTATTCCAACAATCTCCCCCTCACACATTGGGCCGAGATTATCTAGGAACCACCTGGGCTACCCCTGGGCTCCCTGGGCCACCCCTAGGCTCCCCCTGGGCCACACCTGGGCTCTGATACCACTTGATAGCCGGACCGCCACACCTAGCGTGTTCGGATCCCAGGTCAAACCCAACCCGAGCAGCGGGCCAAAGTCTCTTGGGCCATCTCCCCCCAAAAAGCTAGCTCAATGAGGGGGTGCTCTCTCATCCTTATAAACCATGTTGAAGCCCTCTCCACAACCAATGTGGGACTATTCCAACAATCTCCCCCTCACACATTAGGCTGAGATTACCTAGGAACCACCTGGGCTACCTGGGCTCCCCCTGGGCCACACCTGGGCTCCCTAGGCTCCCCCTGGGCCACACCTGGGCTCTGATACCACTTGATAGCTGGACCGCCACACCTAGTGCGTCCGGATCCCAGATCAGGCCCAACCCGAGCAGCGGGCCGAGGTCTCTTGGGCCATTTCCCCCCAAAAAAGCTAGCCCAATGAGGGGGTGCTCCCTCACCCTTATAAATCATGCTCAAGCTCTCTCCACAACCAATGTGGGACTATTCCAACAATGTGAGCGGGAGCAAAGCTCTCTCGTGTGCCCTAAAAAGTTAATGGTGTACTGTGGTGTCAGCAAGCTTGACGACGGTAGTTCAACATGTTGGGATACTACGATTTTTTTTAAAAAAAAATTGTAGCGACGCAGAGACATTAAGGCCATGTTTCGATCCCTGAGCTAATTGTTAACTGGCTAAAAATTAGTTCTAGTCTATCCAAACAGGAAGACTAATAGGTGGACTAATTTTTAGCCAACCCCTGAGCTAACAATTAGTTCATTAGCTAGTGGAGGGGAACTAATTTGGGCTAATAGCAAGTAACACGGTGGAAAAAGTCTGAAATACCCCTCGCGCTGGCCTTATCCTCACTTCCTCACCCGTGCGTCCGCTCCCCAGTCCGTTATGAGGGGCAAACATGACTTTTCTAAAAAATTAACCCAACCATTAGCCATGTATCCAAACAGCCCTAGGCTAATTTTAGATGGACTAATTATTAGCTGGTTAACAATTAGCTCTAGCCATTAGCCAGCTAACAATTAGCTTTAGCCCATCCAAACATGGCCTAAGCTATTCAGCCAGTGTTAAGATAAACAATGAAAGCAACGAAAACAATACATAGTCTAAAAGCCACGACACGAGTAAAAGATATGGTTATCATTTGAGCAGATCGGTGTGATCCAACAACTTGAATGAAATCAAATCTCCAGCCTCGTTTTGGGCCCTCACCTCATTCCAAGTATGGTGTCAAAGCCATCATCCGATAAAACTATGCACAAAATCTTACTTTTTATCCTGCCCTTTATTTGAACTGATCTCAATAGAAGAAAAGAAAATGCGTGCGTCCTATGTTCTCCAATATTTTTCTCGGCCAAATTTCTTTCACCTTTTTCCCAGCTTTTGTTAGCCATCAGTCAGAAAGAGGGAGAGTTTAAAGCCCCTTACGACGCTATCAATTGCGAGCCATCTCATTCCAGCCAATTTTTTTTTTATTACATCAATTGATTCCTGTGCTTTTGGAGCATGCCTGCGCTGGACTAATGGACTTTGACAATAAGAGATAAAAATACTAGGACATACGTACTACTTGTATAGTTGTATTGTACTACTCTTGTTAATATCTCGTGCTTTTGATACTATGGTTCTTTTCTTTGCTCGAGACAGAAAAGCTAGCGAATCTGACATGTATAGAGTGATTGCATGTGTAGTGTCGTAGTGTGCACACCTGTAGGAGGTTGTAATTTTCAGGCACTTGTTATCTTCTCCAAAGAAGAACATGCATGTGTTCTCCAAACAAAAAATGCGTACGGCTAAAAAGCATGACAAAATTGTGGGCGGATGGATCTTGAGCAAAATCATTTTCAGATGCATAAATAAAGGAAATAATTTTTTGGACCACAGATCCTAAATTAAGCTGAGCCCTTTCTCTTGGGATGTTCACGTAATGCTTCTGATCAATAAGATGAGGACGCACTTAAAAAATACATTAGTGATAGATCTTGCCAATCGGCCCATCACCAGAAGGGACAAGGTTTCTTGTTATGGAGATTGCAACTTATACGGTCTTTATAGTTTTAGATTGTCTGATCGAGCACACGGATGATCCGGATCGACAAAAAAATTGATTAACAGTGTTTTGCTACAGTACCATGAACAATATTTTTATAGGTAGAAACTGTACAGTATTTTAAACTGATCTGAAGCATCGATTTTAAATTAAACGGTCTCACAAGAACTACTTATGTTACGGTCCCTGATCCCTGTCTCACCAGAAGGGCCACCACACAGCAGAGCCTATCTAATGTGCTACCAGAATGACTTACAAAACCTTTCCTATGAAGTATTCCTTAGGCCAACCATTCCTATTGTTCATGGATGCATGGAAATGTTTATCCAAGTTAACCAATAAGTTTGTGAATATACACATGCCATTAATATTTTTTGCTACTTACGTGATTGTACAGCTGCTGTTTTTCCCGGTCCAAACTTGCATAGGAAAATAGAGTATAATACTTTTTTTGAGGGGTGTTTCTATGCGTTTCTTTTTATAAGTTACACAAATATTAAAGTATGAATTAAAGGTAGATAGTGATTACTTACCCCTTCGCTTGCTTCAAAATTTGTACAATTTGTATTGAGTGGAAATGCATACAAGCGCATCTCTATTTATTTTTTTCAGATGCAACGCAATGAACACGCCTGAATCGTCCGATCGATGAGGAAATTGACGAGTAAAATCAGCGTGAGCACACAGAGCTGTTGATGCTGTTCCTTTCTAGATTTATTACCAGCTAGGTTTGGACATGTATGATGGCTGCAGCAAAGTTGATTAGGACACAACTAAACCAACTGGTGGGCTAAATTGGCCTATGGACCACCCCATCATAATGGTCTGATAAGCATCGAGAAAAGATAAGACCTTCCAGCGCACCCTGAAGATTATTTATTTATTTACGTTTGCTTACCCATGTAGGCTCTAGCTAGTCTCTCTCAAGATGGCCCGTACTACCATAGATAGATGCAGGCTTGTCGAGCTATAAATACAGAGGGACAAAGATCTTCAGGGCTGTTGAGGAAAGCAACTTGGGCCCCTGCACATCAAAGAAAGGCAAAAATGCTAGCCTTACACGATAGTATTAGCAATAGACTATGATCACGCACGTTTCAGTTTCTAGACATCTTTTGCTTAAAAAAGCAGACGAATAGAAGGATTTTGGACAGTTTCTTTCATAATCAGAAGCTATTCTCTACATAGAATCAGAATCCAGTTGAAACTTGATTCTCGCTGATTCTTGCTAATTCTCGTCGGCTCGGTCCAGAATATAGAAGTCGCAGTTGGCTTGGCCCGATTCTCTCACAATCAAAAGCAGCTTATCTCATAATCCATAATTCATAATTCAGAAGTTGAAACGAATGGGGCATAGGCATAGTTTCTTCTAGCTTTTGCACAGTCTCTGCTTTAAAAAAGCGGATTATTTGCCGAACGGAGGATTCTGGACAGCTTCTCTAAGAATCAAAAGCTACCCTCTACATAGAATCAAAATCCGGCTAGAAACTGATTCTTACTGATTCTTGCTGATTCTCGTTGGCCCAATTCGGAACCTAAAAGTGAAACGAACTCGACCTATATCACCAAAGAAGTATTTAGGCTTATTTGGAGTGTCCGAACTAGTAGAAATCTTGTATAGATTGCACTATTTCTTGTAAATTTATTATATCATAAATAGGTCATTAAGCTTCTTTTAATTAGCTTATGTGATCCTAGCTTTAAATCTAGGAAAAATTTTGGATTTGTTACTTAATTTGTAGGCGTTCCTTAAAAAATACTCTATCCGTTCAAGTTTATAAGATATATTTCTACTTGGTACATAGACCAATGAGATATTAAAAATGATTAGATTACACCTAATTATTATCACTATGCACTATATTCAATGCATGCATGTAGAGAATATAAAATAAAGCTGAATATTTATATAGAGTACAAAGAGAGCATCACACTAATTTTGTATTAAAATATAAAATACACTTTATATTTATAAGCAAGAGTAATAAAAAATATTTTAAAAACTTAATCGGAGGGAGTAATAAAATGTAGGTATTTCATGATTTACCACCTATTTTCTCACTTGCACATGGCCATGACATGGAGACATGATAACGACTTGACAAATCCTGAAACCCCCTAAATAATTTAAGACTAATGATTAACACCTATGTCCTTAGATTAGGCTCATCGTGATAAATAGAGCTAATATTGTGAAGTAGAAGTAGCCAATTAAAAAAACAAAAAGTTTGGCCACTTGGGGGAGAACATATATAGGTGTTTAGGAAGAACATATATAACAAGTGATGGTGTGATCCATTAATTAAAGAGAGGATTTACTTGCTCATTAGGAGTTGACCCTTGTTGTTAGTTTCTCCAGCCACTAATCAAACATGATTAATTAGTCCTATGATACTCTCCAATAGCTCCAAGCTAAGACCATGTTGATGTGAAAGTGTGCTGTTTGATCAAAAGTGGAAGTCTTATCGATTTCACTTTCCTCGAGTATAAAACGATATTGGAGCAATAACTCATATTCTTTTCGGTTTTGTAATTGTTAGTGTGGTAGTGCGTGCAGGGTAGGTAGTAGCATCTCATAGAGCTACAGACCTACAATGCCTATGAGATTTGTTTTGAGACAAAACATCATACGTTTTAATTTTACGTGCCATTGCATTTTGCAACCAACTCACATGCATATACTAAGTGGGATAGCGTGCTACGCTACATCCAATGAATTTTGATCGAGAATATTGTGATGTTCAATGCACACGTGCTCTCAAATCATGTGAAATTTAGCATTAGCATATCATGCAAAGAATTTTGTGAATTATGGACGGTTCATTACGTTACAAAATGTAGGCAAGCTTGCACTGATAGTAGCAAGAAAGTTGTTGAATTTGTTAAGATAAAGGTAGCACAGATGAAACTTATCATTAATAAAACAAGAGGCAATCACATTTTTACATTAAACTCTAGTTCAAGCTAATTGCAGGAAAAACAAAGATAGAGTCAATACATGCACTTGCCCAAATAAGGAGGAACAAAGCTCCAACTGGATGTCCAAACAATCCATCCATCATTATGCCACAATAGGAGCCAGAAGGCAGTAAGGGATACAAAGCTTAAACACTGTTTTAGGTCACAGGCATTGCACGATCACATAAGTTATTGAAAATAAAGATAGTACAAGTCTCAAACCTATTGTAGGCCCTACACTGTGTCAATAACACAAGCCCTTATCATGTTTAATATAGCTAACGAATCAATCACATAGTGTGATGAAGGCACAAAACAAGGATTCACGGGGTCTCAACCCATGTAGGAGTATTCAACATTTTGACTAACTGATCACATGATTGGACCTGATGAACTCAAGATTTCCTCCTTTTCATATAGAGCACAAGAATTTTGGTTTGACCTATATATACCCAACACAAGCACACATCAAATTAGAGATGAAGCACATATGATAGAAAGCACTTCTCATTAAAACCAAAAAAGGACACTGCTGCTTAAAATAGTTGACCCCACACATATTCCTGGCAATCATGAAAAAGGTTGACAATGCAAACTAAGCAAATAATCAGAGGCAAAACAAATGCACAATCAAATTAGCCCAACCTCATCGCAATTGCAGAAATGTAAGATTTAAAATTTCATCATGATCACTGAAGCTAACTTCGTCTCATAACAAAAACTACATTCCTTTCGTTGCTTGAAGCAGAGGTAACTTACCACAACCACCTCATGAGACAGCAGCAAAGGCTATCTGTACCATGAGATGAAGCCTATCATTAGAATAGCTAAGCAGTAGTAGTGTGCTTAAAAATACATGAAAAATAATACCATGATTTAACATGTCACATACTTGATTGGCAGAAATGATAGGACACTTCATTCATCAAGCATCTTAGGAAAATAATATAATGTCTGACAATAAAAATCTGAAGAAGTTCGAGCACAATGCTTAAATAACCATTACACTTGTTTAGTTATGTAGAGCTACTTGAAACCGCAACATTTGAGATGAACCATTCATTCTTACTTTAATATTTGTGCAAGTTTCAAAAAGTGATGCATAGAAGCACCTTTCACTAAACAATTTTCTTTGGAAGCTAATTTCTGGCCGTTCCCTCACTTCAATGAGATTAAAATGTCAGGAAATATTAGACTCATCAACGTGCAGTTTGTGAACAAATGCAATCCATCACTATACTCCTACGAAGAAAAATCTTTCAAAAACATAAAAGATATACAATTTTTTTAACAAATACAAATAAGCCCATGAATGCAAGTTCCTTGATTCTTTATGAGAAAAGAAAGCATCATAGAGCAGTAACAACACTATTCAACAGCTATAAGATATCAGGCTTCATATAAGTTGGCCATATCACTGAACTCAACAGTAACAAAAGGAAAGTGTCGGGGGGTCGGGTAATTTCCATAAATTACCTCGGATGCCACCAACGACCAAGCTCGCTCCCGCCCGAGCCACCAGGAGGTCGTTACCCTGGGCGGTCTACTCAGAACCTGGAAGGCTACGCATTCGGCGATTCGAAGTTCGGGATCAGTGGGACCTAGAATGCCACGTATTCCGATCGATTAGAGCTCGGGCTCGTAAGATGTCCGAGCTCGGTGCGGCCATCGGCCGACCTTACGTGGTCTCGGGTCGGTGAGAATAACCACCCGAGCATAACTTCCGTTAGCCCGAATTCGTTTCCCGTGGGAGGCGTGGCGGAAAGATAGGATCCACGGTTGCCACGTTTGGACGAGGTCCAAACGTGCGGTAGTGGGGTCATGGAGTTCGATCCTTTGTAAGCTATAAAAAGCGTCCCCATCATGAGGGGACACACAACACGCATGCACGGGCTGTAAGACAAGAGACATACGCCGTATACATTGCAAGAATATACACTAGCCGGAGTAGGGCTATTATCTCTTTCTTGAGAGGCCCGAACCAGGGTAAATCTAGCGTGTCCACGCTGTTGAAGTCCAAAGTGAGTCATCCCTTTGAGTAATCCCTCACGTGAGAAGGGGTCACAGCTGGTCCCTCCACCAACAAGTAAGCTCGGCGGGGGCCTGCTCCCCAATCGCCGACAATTGGCGCCGTCCGTGGGGACCGACTTTCCCTTTCGTGAGGAATCCTGAGGATGACAAATTCCCAAGATCGCCAGGCCTCGGCGCCCGGAATTGAGGAAGAAGACAAGCGATTCTTCGACAATGGGGCCGCTAACGTCGCCGGCCTTGGGAATCACGACGGTTCGGAGCTTCTCGCGAAACCGCCGCGCCGAGCGATTCTTTCGCTCCCGGCTCAGCCCTCTCGGACGACGAGTATGACGGGCTCTTACGATGGTCCGACATCCTGCACCTTTTCGAGCTCGACCAGGGGACCACTTCACGGAGACACCGTGATGTCCCTCGCGATCCGCCCAATCCCGTAACGCCTTCGCTGCGGAGGAGGATCGAAATGTCGAGCAAATCCTCGGCCGAGCGCGTCTTGGCCGCTACGAGGCGGCCAAGGAGCACTGCGAGTATCTCTGAATCGGACGCCGGCCTTACGCCGGCAAGTCCGAGGTGGCTCGACCGATAAGACCCGGCCGAAGTCCGTGAGAATTTCCACGCCAGACGGGACTCCGAGCCGCGGCGACGCATTTAACGAGCTCGTTACCCCGCGTTCCCCGGCGGGAACGCTTCAAGCCCTGGCCACGGTGGTACGCAACCTCGTAGAGTTTCTGAGCAGTCGACCTAGAAGCCATGGCGCGCCGCGTGTGACGACCTCGAGGAAATCGCCGCAGACATAAAGGCGCGGAAGCCTCCCGAGAAAGGGACGCCCAGAGCAATTCTCGAACGCCGCCGCCGGGCGTCCGAGCGCCTCCACCCCGACTCACGCACCGCTCAGAGTGACCGGCGCGGAAGCGACCGGGCTCGGGAGGCACCGGAGCAATTCCGGGGCTCCTCGGGACCAGAGGAATGCGAGCCACGGCGTAACCGGCCGAACATTCCTCTTCTGCCACTCTCCATCCTACAGCGTAGGGAGATATTCTCTCGCTGGGCCCACTAACCTCGGGCTCGGTGGTGGGGATCGCCGACCGCGTGCTCGTGGTGAACGTCCCGACGATCCGTTTTTGGTGCGAGGCGTTATAACGTCGCTACGACGTGTGACCTGGCCAACAAGGTTCAAGCGGTCACATCGAGAGATTCGACGGACTCGTAACCCCGACGAGTTTCTCTCGATCTACACCACGGCCATTCTAGCGCGGGGTGATGAAAGGGTCATGGCTAACTTTTCGCCACGCCCCGACGGCCGGCTCGGACGTGGCTATTCAACCGTAAGGAAAACTCGATCCGGTCCTGGGCCCACCGGCAAAGACTCTCCGAGCTAATTTCCGAGCCGCTACGCCCGCCCGGGAAGGAGCGCGACCTTGAGCGTCCTGATACAGACGAGGGCGAGACTCTGCACCAGCCGCCCAGCGCTTCATGCAAGTGCGCAATTCCATCCCAAGCATCTCGGATGAGGCGGTCGTCTGGCTTTCAAGTTCGGGTCCGAGACGACGCTTCACTCGGGACCTCGAAATTCACCCGGACATCACAGCCAACGAGCCGCTCCGCATGGTCGACCGTTATGCCAACGCGACGAGGCCGCCCAATGGAAGAAGCCGACGAGGAAAGCCGCCTCACCGCTCGGGCTCGAAGAGGCGTCTGCCGAAAGAGCGTGAGCTCGACGAGAAAAAATCAAAAAAGAAAAACCCTCCGTCTCCCACATGGTGGCGGCCATCGAACGACAACGGCCAACCTCGCAATCGTATAAAGGAGGGGCCGCGAAAGGAAAGGCCGACCGGCCACGTGAGTCGCGAGCAAAACCGGATTTACCAAGACCAGCGGCGACCACGCGGACGGGCTAAGCGCCTATTTTTGCCCGCTTCCACCAGGCACACGCACGACTGCGGAATTGCAGGACATGGGCCTCCCGCCCGAGCAATTCTCTGCGGCAAGGGTCCCATGCCTACGCTCCCAGAGCAGAAGGAGACGCCAAGGGCAAGAAGCCCGCCGAGGAGGAAGACACGGACATGGAGTACCAGAGCCGAGAAATCACATCGCCGTGATATTCGGGGCTCCGCCGCCTATGGGTCACGCCGGGAGCTAAAGGAGGCCGCGCGAGGTGCTTCGTGTCACTCAGGGAAGCCTCTGTCCAGCAGACTCAAGTGGTCCGAGCCGCCGATCAATTTCTCCAAGGACGATCGCTCGGGTTGACAAAACCCCAAAGGCTTCCGTGGTCGTTAACCCAACGATCTGCAACACCGCGGTAGGTCGGGTCCTTGTGGATTGCGGAGCTCCCTGGACCTGATATCCGCCAAGGTCTTGGACGAGATGCAAATCCTCGCTCCAAGATCAAAAGCTTGGTGGTCCCGTTCTACGAATAGTGCCCTAACGCCGGTCAGGCCGCCGCCAGATCGTCCTGCCAAGAACGTTCGGCAATCCGAGCAACTTCCGAACGGAATCGATCACGCTCAAAGTAGTCGACTTTAGTCGGCCTACAACGCCATCCTGGGCGCCGGCGCCGCCAAATTCATGGTCGCCACTCATCACGAGTACCAATGCTTGAAGGTCCCCGCCCGGCGGCGTGATCACGGCCAAAGGAAGCCCGGCGGCCCTAAGCTGCGACGAAGGCTCTAGACATGGTCGGGCAGCTGCCCAATGACCCGACCAAGAGCCGAGGAGTTCCGGCCAGGCTACCCTCCAGGCCGGAGGAGAAACTAAGGCCATCCACATTGGCGACGCCGAGCCAAGCAAGGTCGTGACACGTGGGGGCTTCCTGGACCCTAAATAGGAACTCGAGCTCGTGACCTTCCTCCGGAGAAGTGCGGACACGTTCGCTCGGGAATCGTCCGACATGCCCGAGTCCCAAGGAGGTCGCCGAGCACAAAGCTAGCGGTTCGGCTCGACAAAAGCCTCAGGCAGAGCTCAGCGCTTCTCCTGAGAAGCAAGCCATCATCGAGAGGAATCGACAAGCTCCTCAAAGCCGGTTTCATACGGAGGTCGACCATTCCGATTGGTTGGCCAACCCGGTTATCGTGATGAAAAAGGGGGCAAGTGGCGCATGTGTGTCGATCACACGGGCTGAATGCCGCGCGTGCCGAAGGACAATTTCCGCTACCTCGGATAGACCGGTTGGTCGACGAATCGCCGGCTCCGAGGCGATGAGCTTTCGACGCCTACTCAGGCTATCACCAGATCGGCATATCGCCCGACGACGAGGAGAAAACTTCCTTCATCACGCCGTTTGGCACATTCTGCTACACGACCATGTCCTTCGGTCTAAGGAACGCTGGAGCGACCTTCCAGCGCCTCATGCAGAAAACCTTCTCGGACCAAATAGGTCGGAACCTGGAAGTGTATGTAGACGACATAGTCGCCAAGAGCAAGATGGCCTCGGACCATGTATCCGATCTAGAGGAGACTTTCCATAACCTCAATAAACATCGAATAAAGTTGAACCCTGAAAAATGTGTGTTCGGGGTCAAGGCTGGCAAAGTACTTGGCTACATGATCGGTCCGCAAGGAATCGGAGCCAACCCTGAGAAGATAGAGGCCATCGAGAACATCGGCCACCCGCTTATACGCTGGAGATGCAATCCTCGACCGGAAGGATGGCGGCCCTAAGTCGCTTCATCTCGCGGCTCGAGGAACGCGCCGCTTTTCTTCAAGGCGCCCTAAGCACGGCGCTTTCGCTTGGACAGAGGAAGCGCATCGCTCCTTCAAAGAATTAAAGCTATATTTGTCAAGGCCCCGGTCTTGACCACGCCGAGATCGGGAGAGGTTCTCTTACTCTACCTGGCCGCCACACCCAGCGGTAAGCGCCGTCATAACGGTAGAACGGGACGGGTGCAACGCCGATCTACTACGTCGGCCAAGTCTTGCACGGACCAAAGGAGCGTTACCCGAGATCCGTAAGCTCCTTTATGCTCCTCGTGGCCTCGAAGAAGTTAAGACACTACTTCCAGGCCCACAAAATCCAAGTCCCGACCAACTTCCCGCTTAGAGAAATTCTCGAATCGAGACGCATAGCGGACGAATCGCGAATGGGCCATGGAGCTCGCCGACCGAGATCGAATTCTGGCCGTAACCGCGATCAAGTCTCGTGTTCTAGCGGACTTCCTGGCCGAATGGACAAACCCTGCCCCGCCGAGCCCGAACCCAACCAGTCAGAGCACTGGCCGGGTCATGCACTTCGACGGATCCCGAGCTTACGATTGCTCGGGGCCGGAGTGGTCCTCGAATCCCCTCGGGGAGCGGATCCAAGATCGCCCTCCAACTACATTTCGGCGCAACAAACAATGCAAGCAGAATACGAAGGTCTCGCTAGCCAAGCTTCGGGCATGCAAAGCGCCGAGTCCAACGACTAATCGCGAAGGGCGACTCGCGGTGGTCGTCAACCAGGTTAACAAGGAGTATCGGTGTTCGATGACTCAATGGCGCTTTACCTGGCTGAAGTAAGGAAGATGGAGAAGTACTTCGAAACTTCGAGGTACTGTACATTCCCGTGAAGGACAATGCCCTGGCCGACCATCTATCGAAGGTCGGTTCCGCCCACCTTCCCTCCTCGCGGGTGCTCGTCGAGCACCTTTACAAGCCCTCCATACCCACCAAGGAGGAGGCAACCGAGACGGGTGGTACCGCTTTCCTTCCTCGAGCAGACGCGAGTTGGATGACGCCATTCATCCAAGATCTCGCTCACGGACACCGCCGAGGAGGAAGCCGAGAAATCCCGCTCATAAGACGCTCCTCACCTACAAATTGGTCGAAGGACTCTTATATCATAAAGGTGCACTTGGAGTCCTCTCCAAATGCATCACCCAAGAGGAAGGCAAATATCTCCTCAGGGATATCCACGACGGAATGTGTGGAGCTCACTCGCCCTTCAGACCTTGGTGAGCAAAGCCTTCCTAAGTTAGGTTACTCTTGGCCGACGGCTCGCCGACGGCCTGCCGACGCGCGCGCTCCATGGTAACCTCCTGCCGATCTTGCCGATTCCATGCTCGGAAGGTCCACCACCAAGATACGATCGCAGACCATGCCGCTTAACCTGGCCGTTCTCGGTTTGGGGCATCGACATACTCGGTCCATTTCCTAGGGAAGGAGGGGTTGTAAATACCTGTTAAATCGCCGCAATCGACACCTTCACTAAATGGATCGAGGCCGAGCCTATATCAACCATCTCGGCACAAAGCGGCTAAAAGGTTCTTCCGCAATAATGTAGTAACCCGCTTTGGCGTTCGAGTCGCCTCATTACCGACAACGGCACTCGATTCTAAGCGAGGTGTTTCAGGCTTATTATAGGAGGTCGGGACCAAGATATGCTTCGCGTCCGTGGCCCACCCACGTAGCAATGGGGCGGCCGAGCGCGAACGGGCAGATCGCCCAAGGAATCAAGAAGAGAGTCTTTAAGAGCCTCGATCGGCATGGTCAGGCCTGGGTGGATGAGCTACCTCCCGCCCTCTTTCGGTCCGCACCACGACGAGCCGAGCTACGGTGAGACCCCCTTTCAGCTCAGATATGGCGCGGAAGCCGCCCTACCCGCCGGTTGTCCTAGGATCCCCAAGGGTGAACCTAGCCGATAGCATCGACGCATAGGCGAGCGCCTTCTCGACCTCGACCTCGCGGAGGCAACTCGTGAACGGGTCCTCGCCGCGATCCGCGGTCTACCGCAAGCTCTCCGCAGCACGCCGCTAAATCGTTACGACCAAGGACCTTGCACATCGGGCGATCTCGCTCGCGACGGGTCCAAGACCTGTCAAAAGCCAACAAGCTAACGCCGAGATGGGAAGGTCCTTACACGGTCGTCTCTACAGCACGCCCGGGGGCTGTCCGTCTCGCGATGGAAGATGGTCGAGAACTTGCCAGCACTTGGAACATCGACCAACTGCGTAAGTTCCATGTCTAACCACACTCGCCTACCTTTTTAATAAATTTTGTCACCTCGTCTTCTCGTTCTTTCTCTCTCTCTTTCTCCTTTACCTCCGCAAAAAATTCTACGATTAAGCTCGACCTGCATAAAGTGTCGTAGGCGGTCGGTCGTCGGGGCAAAACACCGTACGACAAGAGCTCGACCTCAAGGGCTTCCTTCCTCGTAAGACGACCATCTTTTTCGCGGTAGACCTCCGCCGCAAGCAAAGATTCGCACAGGACACCCTTCTGAACGGTTCCGAGCTCAAGTCGGCCGGTGGGCGGCATCGACGCACCGTACCCTAAGAGCCACACGGTCCCCGCAGAACTCTACTCCGCCAACGAGGTCGTGCTCGCAGTCTACGCCCACGACCTCCGTTGGCGGCGGGGGGCTATAGGGGTACCAAGTGGCCACGACCTCGTGCAGCTCTCACGCGAGGTAGCTACTCCCTAGTACGATTGATCGCTAAGTCGCGTAAGGCCGGCGTAAGCCGAACAAGGAACCACGACACCAAACAAATCGTTATCATCTCGGACAAAACAACAAAAACATTTAGAGATAGATAAACGCTCTTTCTATGTTCAATCAAGGTTTTCCCTTAAGTTTTTTACAGGTAAAGACAGGAAAAAGAAAATTACAGGAGCCCGGCACGCTTCTCGTCCTGCAGAGCGACGAGCTCGTCCCGCACCGAGTCAAGCTCGGACTCAAGGTCGAGCACCCCCCGGCGAGCTTCCCGACCTTCGCTTGCCGCTTGTCGAAGTCTCCTGGACTCCTCCCGTTGCTGGTCAATTGTCCTTTCGACGCTTCGGGCGGCGTCGCGCAAGGTCGCCACCGTGGCTTCAAGGCCCGACCTTGCCTGCTCGCTCGGCCGAGACGCTCCTGGAGCTCGTGCACGGACTCCTCCACCTTCCGCCGGATCTCGGCCTCGGAAGATGTCGGCTCGGCAACCCGGCGCTCGAGCTCGCGATCTTGGCGTCTGCTCGGCTTGGTGCTTCGCGACAACTTGGCGGCATGGTGGCGGCATGGAAGTCCTTCATGGTGGACTCCGGCACTGCGCGACAAGGTATTTCAGTGTCGTGGATCGAAGTTTTTTTGATAAAAACACATGAGTTAGGAGTACTTACCCAACAAAGCCGAGCCTCCACTCGCTGAACATCTCGGCTGGTCCTCCGTCTCGTCTGTTCCCCCTGGGACGGCAAGGGATCTCCGCCTCGATCCCTTCTCCTTGATCGGGCGCGAGGCTTGAGCCCGAAGCTCCCCGCCCCCGAGGGCGAAGGAGCTTTGCCCTGGGGCGACCTCCGCCTCTGGAGAGGGACGGCCTCAAGAGCGAGGATCACCTCCGCTCTTCTTCCTCCCGGCAGAGTTGCGCCTGGCTCCACCCTTCGGCGTCACGGCCACGGCAACCGGGACAGGTCGGCACCGACCCTTGGGCTGCAGCAGCGGCCCCCGAACGCTGGGTCAATCGGGGACACCGGTCGGCGGCCGGAGGTCGGTCTCGACCGAGCAGCCTCGGTGCCCGGCAGATCCCCTTCGTCTGGAAGCTGCCCCGGCTCACCTACGATGGCCGGGCTCGTCTCCCCAACCGGCAGGGTAGCCGGCTCTTCCTCGTCGGACGAGCTCCCGCCAGGATTGGGGTCCCCTGACGCCGAGCCGGCGCTGGGACCCGGCGTGACGTCGTGAGCCCGGGGGGAGACCTCGGCGATCTCCTGGAGAGTCGCGGTGATGATGTCGCCGGGCGCCGAAGAATCCTCGCGGGAAGTTTCAGCTGGCTTTGCTCATCACCATCGACTCCACGACTATGATGTGGGGATGCCCTCCATCGCGGCTCGGGCATCGGCGGCGCGATCTTCCTCCGTGCCTCCTCTTCGAGACACGACCTCGAGTCCCGGGGGCTCATGGCGTGGCTCCCCCACCTCGGCGTCGTCGCCACCAACGGCAGTGGAGGCCCGGGCCTCGGCCCGGCTCCACATCGGCCTGCGTCGCCCATGACGGCCTCGGCGGCTGGGCGAGCTCCTCTCTAGCACGAGGTCAAGAATATCGTCGACCATCGCTCAAATCCCATAACTCCGCACTACCGCCACACCCACTATAGACGATGTGGGGTTAGTGTGGTGCCGAGGGGAAAGAGACAAACAAGAGGGGAGTAGAAGATCGACTCGCTCGCGGCCCGCTAGCCGAGCCCGGCGCGGTCCAGAGGGCGGCCATGTCCTCGCGCGCCTTGTCGGCCCTGGCGGCCGAAGGGTCGGCCTCCCCAAGCCGACCTCGGAGATGGTCGGCGTTAGGCGCTGAGGCGTAGCGAGCGACCCTCACGGGACCTCGGGACCAAGGGGCGAGTCGGCTCGTCCTTCTCCTCCTCGCGGTCCTCGGGGGCCGAGCTCGAGCTCACCCGCGCGAGCTCGCTTTGAAAGGGCCGCGATCAGCCCTCGATTCGACCTTCCGCCTGGCCCGGCCACGGCTGCGGCCTCCTTCTTCGCCAGCGCCAATTTGGCGCAAGCGAGCCATCAGCTCGGGATTGTCTCGGGTGTACTCATCCATCCACAATCTAAGTTCGCTCACCTCCTGCCGATCGGCATACTCCAAGTGCTGGCGGGGTGAGCGGTCGTCCGGCCCGGGGGGGCGTGGCCGACGGAGATCGGGCGCGGCGCTTGCGACCCGCCCGTCCTTTGGTCTTTCGACCCTGTCCCGCCAACTGCGATCCCAGTTGGGCCACGCGACTCGAGGGCAACCTTCTCCTCGCCAAAGGAAAAGAAAGAGAACTCGAATGAGGTCGGAAGACCCCCAGAAAAACCTGTCCGGACAAAATAAGAAGTCTGAATTAAAGACTTACCGCCTCGGTCCGGTTAAGGACGTTGTTCGGGATCTGGCGGCCCTCAATGATTTCCTTGCCTTTAGGGGTGCCGAACATCTCGGACACCCTCGCATCCACCCAGTCCTCTGGCGGAGCTGCATACCAGCCGAAGGAGAGGTCGTGAGAAGGGGCATCCTTCGCTCGGAAAAGAAGGTCGGGGCGATGACGTGCTGAGCGTGACTCGGTGATGTCCTCGCCACCTCGACCTTGAAGAAGGATGCTCCCTCCTCCTAAGGGGTGATATCCGGTTCCTGACGTAGTCCCGGGTAACGTCCCGGCCGGTCAGCCCCAGGCACGTGAGCTCGTTGATCGTCATGAGGATCTTCTCCTCCTCGGGCTCCACGAGCGGACGGGGCGTCTCGACGGCGCGACCTCTGACGCCGGAGTAGGAAAGCGTGCCGCCCTCTGCTTTCCTCAAATAGAACCAAGAGTCGGCCCAACCCGACACCGAGTCCTTGAGCGTGAAGCTCGGTACTGTATGGTCGGGTAGGTCGCAGCGGAAAGTAGAGGCAGCCTACCGCGGGCGTCAGTGCGAGAAAGGGTGTAGAAGTGGAAGAAGAGACTGGGAGTGGGCTCGACGCCCACGAACCCTTCGCAGAGATGGGTGAAGATGGCCATGATGAGAATGGAGTTGGGGTGGAGGTGAACGATCTCGCACTCGCAGGAGGCGAGTACGGCCTCGACGAACTCACTTTCGGGCGTCCGGAGCCCGTTCATGGCGTAGAGCTCGGTGGAGACAATCTCCCCTCCTCCGGTGGGCTCTCCTCGGCGCCAGGGACTCTCCATGTGCGGCGTCGACGTACCTCGCTCTTTGGAGGATCTCCAGCCTGCGCCTGTCGAGCTTGCTAGCGCCGAACCTCGCCATGAGGGTGGAAAAGATGATCAAGGAGAAGGATGAGCGCCGAAGCAGAGGAGTATGAGACGCAGCGATCGCAAAACGGCCAAGTGAGTCTAAGGGCTTTCTCTTCGAGTGTTTAAAAACTCCTCCAGGAAATGGGAAAGCAAAAGGACTTCCCGCCGTTATGGTCGAGGAAGCCCTAGAGGCACAGAGGGCAGTTGAGGCGTTCGCCATCCGGGAAACGACACGTGGGCGCCAGAATCGAAACCGCCCTGCCGTAAAAGACGGTTCCCAGGAAGGACAATTCGAGGCTTCCGGAGAAGGAACCGCTGAGAGGGGCCCACTGCTCGCTCGAAGCGCGATTTAGCCGGGAACAAGCTTCGTTCGGAGAAGGTTAATAGCTCGTTGGTCGCGGCAGTTGTCCGCCGCGGCGGAACCAACAAGCTCGTTCCCGGAGAAGGTTAATAGCTCGTTGGTCGCGGCAGTTGTCCGCCGCGGCGGAACCAACAAGCTCGTTCCCGGAAAAGGTTAATAGCTCGTTGGTCGCGGCAGTTGTCCGCCGCGTAACCGACATGCTCAGAGAACGGTAGGCCCACGGGGCCGGCCTTCCTGAGACCTTTCCCCACCTGAACCTCGGGGGCCCGCCGTCGGCGGGCCGGGTAATTTCCATAAATTACCTCGGATGCCACCAACGACCAAGCTCGCTCCCGCCCGAGCCACCAGGAGGTCGTTACCCTGGGCGGTCTACTCAGAACCTGGAAGGCTACGCATTCCAGCCAGTTCCGAGTTCGGGTTCGGGTGGGACCTAGAATGCCACGTATTCCAGTCGATTCCGAGCTCGGGCTCGGGTAAGATGTCCGAGCTCGGTGCCGGCCATTGGCCGACCTTACGTGGTCTCGGGGTCGGTGAGAATAACCACCCGAGCATAACTTCCGTTAGCCCGTTACGTTTCCCGTGGGAGCGTGGCGGAAAGATAGGATCCACCAGTTGCCACGTTTGGACGAGGTCCAAACGTGCGGGTAGTGGGGTCATGGAGTTAGATCCTTTGTGTTATAAAAGCGTCCCCATCATGAGGGGGACACACAACACGCATGCACGGGTCAGTAAGACAAGAGACATACGCCGTATACATTGCAAGAATATACACTAGCTGGAGTAGGGCTATTATCTCTTTCTTGAGAGGCCCGAACCAGGGTAAACTGCTGTGTCCACGCTCGTTGAAGTCCAGTGAGTCATCCCTTTGAGTAATCCCTCACGTGAGAAGGGGTCACAGTTGGTCCCTCCACCAACAAGTAAGCTCGGCGGGGGCCTGCTCCCCAATCGTCGACAGAAAGCCATTTCCTTTTCTGACAATTCCATCTAGAAAACTCAATAGCAAGAAGATAAACTTGCATTTGCTTGAAGAGTTGGTGTAGAGGCAACTGCACATCAACGCACCACTACGACCTCAACCTCATCTTCCACCTCAAAGACACTGGAGAATATGAAAAATGGAAAATCCTAACCAAATCTAATCAAGATTATTCGCTTGGATGACATCAGTAGCGAAAAAATTCATGATCCAGGATTTTGTTGCTCGATTTCTACCAGATCGAATTAGGTAGTACCTTGATTTTGATGATTTATGTATGAGAAGACGCCTTCTGCCACTCTTCCTCTACATTCAGAACCAAACATCAAATAACAGATGTCATCCTAGCAAAATCATCACCCCACCACATCAAAATCATATTTTTCAACTCGAAGAAAAATGGTAGATAAATTTTAGCCCTCTCTGATTGGTCTGCATGAAGCAGCACCATGGTGTGGGTTTGCAGTCAAATTGAATCAGTGAGGAATATATTCTATTAGCTACTAAATACCATCACCAATAGGTTAGTAAGTCAAAGCAAATGAATTGCAATGTACATAAAGGGATAAAGCATCATCAAACCATTGACAGTTACATCAAACCAAATGGTCCAAACCAACATGGTTACTGCTGTTGTTATTGCTGAAGGTAGCTTGCTAGCTTGCCTTTTCTTTTCCTCCCTTAGCCTCTCTTATGTTTAGCTAGACAGGAAAAAATAATTTCAGCAGGTTCTAAATATTTGGATATTTTGATATGAAATATTCAAATAAGCAAAATAACATGTGTATTGGGAGTTTTAGCCTCTATCACCCACTTTCACCTGGGATCGATGACAAAAATACCTGGTGTATCTCAAAACCACATTCTTGACATGTATAAACAGTAACCTGCATTAATGGCTTCACATCTGAGCAGGGAGTCACAATTATAGATATTTTGACAAGGTGCCCAATATTGGATGCCTTCATTTGCCTAATGGTGAGTGGAGTCATCTCTGAGAATGCCTTGATGTAGACCTCACTACAATGTCAAAACCACTTCATATTTAGATAAAAGACCAACACATCCCATAAATGGATAGCAGTTGTTCCATAAAAAATAAATAAATAGATAGCGGTAGAAAAAGCATATGTACAAGTACCAAGAAAGTTTTAACAAGAACAAATGATGGAAAGGTTCATATCACATCGAAATATGTCATCACATTACAATATTACAATCTCCATGGAAGCACAACCTATTGCGGACCATGTTCAAATTCGTTGCACCAATCAGATGAGGGAGGCTACTATTGTTAACATTGACTGCCAAGCCAGATGTGACTAAAGTATCTATCCGCACATTGCACAGCACATTCAAAGAACCATTTAAGGCATGTAATAATTAACAAAAACTTGCTTTCTCAACCTGATAACATGTTAAACTATTTTCCTTCCATATGAATCATAGCCACCGGCCTGTTTTATTAACAAATTTAGCTGAAGCTAAGTGCCATGGGAAACTTTTAGGGGTAATATACTCACAAGAACCATTTAATCTTCGGTAGCATCCTCTGGAGCGGGTCTGTGCTGGTAGCACCGATATTTGGCCCCTCGTCCACACACTGCGTCATCAGGATGTCCCAGCCCTCATCGACAGTGAATGCCTCTGTGGGCTCCAACATGATCTTGTCCACGGCTTTCGCGAATATACTGATGCAACACCTCGTGTTCCCGGTGACCCTGCAAGAACTCCGTATAATAACTTTTAGGCAAAAAAAATTCAGTTATTTTGATGTCCCTTAACCGACCAAAGGTACTCTCTGCCACAAGAGCATTTCTTATTGAAGAACCAGTGAATTTGGAAGTAAAAAAATGCCACACTTTTTAGCTTCTTCAGCTGGTGGACTCCTCCAAGACTATAAATTTCTCTCACAAGATAGAAGCTTTTGTACTATGTTATCTTTGATCAAGCCTCCCTCATTAATCGGAGCAGTTACAGGACTGTGAAGCCTCTAATCTTTTGCGTCAAACTTAGCAAACAAAAATTAATATAAAGGGATAATTGGATATATGCCACTACAAGAACCGCTTATTCGAGATTTGCCATCGTTCCTTTGCTTCTTCGAACGATGCCATTATGAAACCGTGCTTATTCGAAATATGCCACCGCTCGCGTCCGGTCACGACACGTGTCCCGTCCGCGATGGCAAATCTCGAATAAGCGGTTCCTACAGTGGCATATATCCAATTAATACGGGACACGTGTCGTGACCGGACGCGAGCGGTGGCATATTTCGAACAAGCACGGTTTCATAATGGCATCGTTCGAAGAAGCAAAGGAACGATGGCAAATCTCGAATAAGCGGTTCCTGCAGTGGCATATATCCAATTATCCCTAATATTTAAAGCATTACACGCACAAGTTATTATGACAAATGGTGAAGAGAGAGGGGCAAGGGCTCACAAATGTGCAATGAATGACCAACAACCTACCCTTGCTACTGTTTGGGGGTATATTTATAGCCCCCCTACCACAAATCTGGCCATTGGCACCAAAATTCTAACATTTTCAACAAACCTGGAACTTTCGCCTATCTAATGCCACTAGTGCCAGCTTCAGGTCCAACGGTCAGCTGTAGCATTTAATAGCCATTGCTACAGTACACAGGCACTACCAACCATGTAGGACCAGTAGTGTCGCCCCTAGGGACCAAACATGTGCATTTTGAGCCTTCTTTGGAAAATAACTACCATGCATTTGGGTTAGTACTGATGCACGTATGGTAGTATTGCTCCCAGATGGGCGGTAGTGCCGGCCCCGGCCTCTGGGACCGGTACTACTGCACCTAGAAGGGCGGTTGTGCCAGCCAAGAGATTTTCATAGCATTTTCACAAGATTTTTTGAGGAATGCATATGACTAAGGTATGAGCATGAATTTGAGCCATGATTCTTTATTAACATCAAGCTACTAACCAAAGGTCCCTCTTAATAATACGACACCTATTCTAGCAACCCAATCTTTTCTTCAAACACCAAGATCGACAAAACTTATGAAAAGGTCCTTAAAATTTATACCCTGGCCTTGGGCTTGATGTTTTGATTTCCTTTGAATTTCATGATTCCATCTCCTTATATGCAATGTGTAGGACCAACTTGCTTTCATGCTCTTAAGAGAATTGTTAGTCCCTTAAAAACCCGATTGTCATAAATTACCAAAACTCAAAGCGAATTTAGGGGCCTAAATGCTTCCGCGTGGAGAGACGACAACTGCGCTGGATGGGAGGAGGCAAAGGAGAGAGGTAGTATTTGATGTTGGACTAGGCTATAGATATGATGTTTTTTATGAAAGGGTCATTTTTGTGTTGGGTCGAGCCACCCATCGCGTCGAGTTTCCATGCCCAGCACGGCCTATCATTTGTGTAGTATTGATTTGGCCCAAAGATGTCCGTGCCATGCTGGCCAACCATGTTGAGGGCTCACCCAAAAAGGAATGACCCATTGCCCAGCTGTGGCAATGTCCAACGAAGTGAGTGGTGAGCAGGAAGGAAGTGGGTGGTCGGAGGCACTCATTGCTAGATCCATGGAAGAGGAGGAGAGAGAGGGTGAGAAGGAAGAAGAGGAGAAGTATAGGGGCTGATGCATGGGACCAACAATCTTTTTCTCTTAATTTATTATTTGAAAATACTCGGTATTGATAATTAAGGGAGTTGGTTACCCGGTTTTGTGGTTGGGGTTGAATTTTAGACAAACACGAATAGTTGAATGTGTCAAATAAATTTATTTTAAAATTTAAAAATCTACTTTTGTTGATGAATTAACAGTAAGATAATACGCAATTATACAGTACTGTAGAACCTGCAATTTGCCCAAAATAATTAATCCATGAGCCGACGCGCATGTATAAGATCGAGGATGCCGACTAGAGTTTAAAAACTCTTTTAGCCAAAACCAGATTATATGCAGAAATGTAAATCAAATCGGTTTTATCCAATTAAAGCCTAAATCGTCTAGTCTCAACTAAGTACACCAACAAGCTATGTCTAGATAAAGGTTTTGCAATCCTAGTTTGACAATCAAACAATTTAATTCTAGGAATGTAAATTACAACAATGTATATAAGCAATAGGAAACAAAGCATAAAGAGACACAATATTTTTACCATGGTGGTCGGAGACTTGCCGATCTCCCCTAATCTACGTTGAGGTAAGCCCAAACGAATCAGACTGGCTCCACGAATTAAACCAAGCACCTCGATTCCATTAGTGGTAGCTCTTTCCCTCTCCGGTTAGTTGAGCGCCAACCTTCACAACTCGCCGGACCATGACACCTCCACACTGTCTACGTGTCGGCAAACATCAAGAGTAATAGGTCAAGTCTTTTGCTTAATCCTCACTAGGTGCAACACATGCACAAGGATACTCAATCATTCTTTAGATGCAATACATGCACCTAGAGATCTTCTCTCCTTGCTCACAAGGCGCAACACATGCACAATTCAGAGGAGAGGCTTGCACTAGCTCAAGTGAATGCAGATCAAAAACCAAAAGTCATCAAACACTAAATTTTAGCTCAAAAGCTTCTCAAATCACTCAAACATGGCTCTATGAGCTCAATAGGTTTTGCTCTCAAGTGTATGCCTCAAATGGGTGCTAGAGTGGCAGCAAAAACCTCCCCCATTCGGCCTCTTATAAAGCCCCTCAAAGAAACTAGCTGTTTGGGGCATTAAATGCATCGAAACTAGTCGTTGCTACACTACCCCGGCACTACCAGCAAGTAAACCCCAATAGTGCCAACAATTTTAACCATAAAACAACTCCAGAACACCTCTCTGGAAAATAACTAATGGCATAAAAACAGCGGTACCACCATGTAAAAATCATTAGTGCCAATTTTTCAGCAACTTAAAAATATCAAAATTTTTACTCCGAAGTCCAATTTGGGTGATCCTAGACTCTATGGAAAGCTTATCAAGAGGGCTACAATTTTCACCATTTTTTAAGATTTAAGCAACTATAGATTTTTCCAAATAACATAAACACTCCAATACAACCACTCAAGTCTAAAAATCTGATTTTCTAGAAATTCCTCATATAGACTTGATCAAGAGCGTGACTACAAGCTAGCAAAAGTCTAGAAATGATCAATGCATGAACTTTAACTATATATTTGCAAAACACATGTGCAAACTTTAGCAAAATGCTAAGAAGAGCAAGTGCATAAGCCTGACTATTTGCAAATAATAGCATCATGCAAAGAAGAGCATCTAAGAACCAACAAGATTGCCATGTGATAACCAACTCATTATTAAAACAAGTTGCAAAACACATTCATAAATTCTTATCACATTCTCCATGAGAAATGCATGATCTTCAAATTATTTGAAAAACATATTTGCAAATAACAATTCCATGCAAAGAAACACCATTAAGAATAATCATAAACTCCAACATTTTGCAAAATACATTTACAAACATAAATCATGCTACGAAACACAGATACATAAGCTTTGACTATTTGCAAAAACATATTCGCAAATATCAATATTATGCCAAGAAGATCAAATGCATGAGCTTCGATTATTTGCAAAACACATTCGCAAATAATAGTTTCGTGCAAAGAACATGCCAATAAAATCATATGCAAGAGTTTCAACTATTTGCAAAACACAATCGCAACTCTCAGCTTCATGCAAAGAACATGTTAAAGAAACGCAAATGCATGATCTAGGGCAAGCAAGATTGAGCCATCAATACATGATGAGATTCAAGCTATAAGACTCGACTTAGGACCCGTTTAGCAACTTGGAACTAGGCTATTTCTACTAGAATCTGGGAGAAACCCAACCAAATAAAGCTCGGAACGATTCTCCTCGGAACGTTTCTTCTTTTTCCACACTGGGGCTGAATCGCCCTCAAGCCCGTTCCATCCCGATTCACAGAATCCAGACAGCTAGCCAAACGGTTTCCAGACAGTGATTCTGATTCTACCTGAAATGTTTCTACTAAGAATCTGGAACTGTTTCTATTTCTACTAGAATTTGGAACCGTACCAAACAGAGCCTTGATATTATGGCAATCTAAATTAGCAATCTAGTCTCCCATCTAAACATCGAGACCGGTAAAAGACTAGGAACACATCCTTAGCCTATACTAGTTATACATTTTTCTTGCGCATCCACTTAGAGCTTTCACTTGATGAAGATTATCTTCTCTCCAGGTGCGGGTCCTTGTCTTGTTCATCAACATATGATGAACTATCTACACTTCAGGATCTTAACTCGATGTTCATAAACACATAATGGCATCCTTCATCCCGAACCTTAACTTGATGACTGTCGACGTACTAGCCAACAGGCACCTCCGAATCAGGTGCTTATGAGGTTCAGACGGGGGGCCTTCGGGGCAATCGCCGGAGGAAGAAAGAAGATCGGAATATCGGGGAAGCTCAGAAGGACGGGGACGCTAAGGTTTACCCAGGTTCGGGCCCTCTGAAGAGTAACAGCCCTAGTCCTGCCTCTCTTGCTATTGCTTGTCTTGTGGGATATGAACTGGAATCCTAACTTGAGAGAATGGAACCTACGGTCAATGGATCGAACCCCTTCTCCCATGCACCCCGGCTCCCTTTTATACTTGGGCTGGCGGGGGCGCAGGGGAGGCTTACACCACAAGCCATATTCATTACACTGCCACGGGTGCATTAAATGCGCCCATCACTGTCCTTACACCTCATTTAATGCCTACCGCAGCCGTCACACCCCTGCCTTGGGCCCCACGCCCACCAACGCCGCTCGTTCCGTCAGGGGTTGAAGTGCTGCCATGACGTCACCCGTAATTATTGCGCGCCTGGGGAAGGCGCGCCGCCATACTGTAGCTTCCACGCTTTGCATTTAATGCGCACGATTTGCATTAAATGTCCTTGATCCTGGTACTGCAGCCTCGGGAGTGGTGCGCCAGGGGAGTGACCCGTATGCCACCTGTCCACCGGGCGACCACCTTCCTGGGCGCCCAGTGGCGTGGCCTGGTCGCCACCTGTCCACTGGGCGATCACCTTCCTGGGCGCCCAGTGGCGTGGCCTGGTCGCCACGTGTCCACTGGGCGACCACCCTGGGGTCCTACCGCTTGTCGGGGCCCTAGGGCTTGCCGTGGCGGTGGGGCCGGACGCGCCCTGGCCGCCCGTCGACCGTGTTTGGTGCGAGGGAGTGGGTACCCTGGTGTAGAATACGCCGATAATGACCATCAACACATAATGTCATCCCAAGTATACATCATCATTGGACTTAACCTATTTCACAAACTAATTGAAAATGTTAGTCCAACATATTTGGTTATCCCTAATCATCAAAGCACACCGTTAACACATAATGGAGAGCCTAAATCATTTGATCTACTTTTTTGATGATTGGCGACAACCCATATACCACTTAATTTAATTTAATTTTTTTTAGTATATTTCAACTACTAATTAAAGCTTCATATACTCAATGAATGTGTTTCAAGGTAAAGATCCTTGATATAACACCCGATTGTTATTAATCACGAAGGCATACCATTAACACATAATGGATGGCCTAGATCTTTTAATCTATTTCTTTAATGATTGGTGACAACTCAATGAGATGTGTTTCACAAGAATGATCCTCGATATATGTAGAAAAGAGAATTGGATCAATACTAGTAAAATCATCAAAATATAGAATGAATTCTTCCCTAAATGTGTGCATATTTATATATTTAAATTGGAACATTATGCACATATTCAAGTTGAAACTATTTTGTAGTTCACCCTATATTTAAAACATCATGAGTATACTAGAACTACACAAGTTTTATATACTTAAGGATGAGTTTCAAAGTAATAATCCTCAATATATGTGAAAAAGATGAATAGATCAATACTAATGAAACTTTATTATATAGAGTTAACTTCGTTTAAATGTGTGCATACATATACATATACATATACATATACATATACATATACATATACATAGACACATACATACATACATTGGAAACAATATGCACATATTCAATTTTAACCAATTGTGGAGTTCACCCTATATTTTGACTTTAAGGAATGCAACATGAAAGAATAACATTGGATTGGATGCATACCTTCAAAAATTTTATCCTTTCATCCAATTGAGACTACGAAAGAATTGGCTTAGCAAGAGTGTTAGTCTTAAAATTGGATTTGTCATTAATCATAATAAATTTTGTATCCAAATAATGTGATAAGATATAATATGATAACATTGGATACATACCTTTGATATTTTTCCTCTTTTTATCCAAATGAGGCTACTGAAAGTTAGACTCAAAAAGCATGTCAGCCTCGTATTTGGATTTATCATTAATTGATATGTATTTTATATGTAAGGAATGCAACAATATACATACATACATACATACATACATACATACATATATATATATATATATAGTGACATTGAATGCATACTTTGGTAATCTCATCATTTCATCCAAATAAAACTAATAAAATATAAAATTAATAACAATATTAGTCTCATAATTAAATTTATCAATTATCATTAATCTCTAAAACAAAATTTAGCTTGAACTTACAACGTGCCCTCACATGCATGCATGACTAGGGCAAATGGACATCAACATAGTACGTGGTAAGGTTTGGAAAGACGGGGAGGCAAAATCTTTGCGTCAGTAGAAGTTTCGACTGAAGCACACGTGCATGTACAGCTTATGTTTATACATAGGTGCAACGTGCGTGCTGACATGTCCCTACAAGGCGAGCATGCATGCATGAGCTAGCTATGCAGCGACTACGGGCGAGGCACATGCGTCATTTGACATCTATAGGCGCATGCACCGGGGCATTATTATCCGGATAATGCTTGACCGCATTCGTTAAGAAGCCATGGATTTGCCCTTGTTAGATTTGGGCGTTCCGATGATCAAGCAGCTGCTTGGTCTCCTCTTCGGCGAGCTTACCTGCTCGCAGTCTGTTCCCCTCCATCTAGATATGCTTTTTGTTCATCTGTTGTATATGTTCTCGAATTTTTTTAGCACGCTTTCTTCATTGTTGCATAAAGCGATTTTACTTGTTGCGATTTTTTTCTCATCGATTTGTTACATTGTGGTATTTTCTTGTTGCATTGCTGTTTTTGTATTGTTGAGATAGGCGTCATAATTGGTTTGTTGCATCCGAAGGAATTATTGTTGCAAGCTCAGAAATCATTGTTTCACTTTCATAATTTTTGTTGCAATAACATTGAACTTGGGTGTGTTGCTATCTATTAGAGGATTTTTATCTTTTTGTAAGGTGATGGTTTGGTTTTGAATACTCAATATGGTTTGGTTTTGAATACTCAATTTTTTTTACTTGTTTCCTCAACATTGTAATCGTAATTTCTTTTTTGTTGCACACTAAGAACCAAAATGTTTCATAAGTTAATATCAATTGTTACACGATGAATCCTTAATTTGTTTTGTTGCAATCCACTGGTTTTTATTGTATTTCACTTTGCATTTTGTCGTAATCAGAGGTAATATGTCGTGCATGTTTGAGAAAGAGGTTCGACGATGTGGGATGAATACATTTATGAAGATCCAACGACAGATATACAGTAAATCGTACATCTGATCCCTAGTAGCTCCCTTATTACCCACCTCTTGTCAAAGATTGGTACAGGCTACAGAGAACTTTCACTTAGCACGTACTGGCAACTACTAGCAAGCAAGTGTATCGAAAGAAAAATAAGGGAAATGTGAAATGGAACAGTGCTTTATTAATCATTTGCGGCCGGACAGGATTGGACGGACACACGAGTTAGTCGAATTGCCCTCTGGTAGAAAGGGTTGGTTACAGAACATACCTACCGATGTGGTAACACATACTTTATAGAGTCGAATTTCAATAATAAGTCAGATAGTCATACGTACTGAACACAGTTTGCAGCATTTGAATTTGAATTCCGTCCCTTGCAAAAGAAAAGGGAGAGAAATACAGAACAAAGTTTGCAGCATTGAAATTTGAATTCAGCCCCCTGCAAAAGAAAAAGGAGAGAAATTTGAATTCACTACTCACCATTCACTGGGGCAACAAACAGATACGACTGAAATATTCTGAACCAGAAGGTCAAAAAGGTCCGTGTGATCGACAAAAGGATGGTCAATTATCAGGTCCACGATTGATGGATGGATGATCAAAAGAAGGGCACGGCGGACCTGCGAATTCCAAGGCACCGATCGATCGATCGATCACACAAACGCAACTGATGGTAAAAGAAAACCCATCGTAAGTCGGAAGCTCTCTGCAACTTTCGCTTTGATCTAAAGAGACGTAGTAGAAGCCTGCACCACACGTACGCATGTACATGAACCGTAGGCTGCAGTCTGTACCACGGCGACGCCAAAGTTTGGGCTCGTGGTGGGATCGGATCCGATTCGATCCTCGCATCGATCTCTGGCCCGGTCCCGTCAGGCCTGGTCCAGGGCGGCCAGCTTTTATTTTTGGAAGCTGCAAGGCCGCTGCACAGGAACCCAGAAAGAGAAAGCTGGATGACACGTGGGCCCGCGGTGTCATTGCGCTCTGGTAATGTACTTCACGCGCCGCGTGGAGTGCAAAGCTACGGGACGACACCGCCTCAAAAGGCTCGTGGGTATTTTGGTTAAAAAAATTGTTTCCATGGTTGGGGTTTCTTTGGATAGATTTTGCTTTTTTCAGCTTGTTTGAAAAGATTTTTCAAATATAATCACTCTCCTAAATTATTTGTAAATTTGGTGCTCATGACTCTCATAAGTCCCCTTTCATGCTCGAGAAGCTCGGCGGTCACCTACCATGTCAAGATTCCTGCTAAGCTCCCCTTCCTAGGAATAAAATCCACTAATTAATCATTAATTTATCTTACTTACTTAATGAATCACTAATTAATCAATTTTCTTATTTAATCACTTGATTAACTTGTGAAAGTGCGTCTAGGCACTTATGTTGTTTTGGTGATTAATGACAAACGATTCATGACAAACGCATGTAATGTCAATCAATGTAATTGTATAAATATTAACTTAGTGCTTAACAAATGACAAACCTCTAATATATTTATATTGTTATGAGACTAACATGTTTATTGCCTAGTTGAATATTAGTCTCATCTATTTTAGAGGAAAATCAATTGGGCTGGTTAAGCAAAAATAAGGTATGCAATCTCAGTATTCCTTCCATATTTGTCATTGCATTTCTCTTTAGCAAATGCATATTGAACTCTAAGTAACTTGTTGATTTCATATGTGCACATTGATTCATGTCATAATTGCTTGTGCATATATATATTCATTTGAGTTCATTATGTGTTTTGTTTTTAATATGCTTGTGTTAACTAGAGTTAAACTTCATTGCTTCATATTGACTTGGTGCATACATGTCTTAGTTGTATATTTTCTAATGCACCTCTCCTAGTGAAGTTTAATCTAGAATTGGATCACATCATTTACTCTCATTCCAAATATTATTTGCACATGTACAATTCATGTATATTCTATCATGTGTTTCATTTAAGCAAAGTATGTGATCCTTGCCTTGATTTAAATGATTCATCTTATTGGCAATTATCTCTCTAAGTGCATATAGATCAATCACATATTCATCATGCTGCACTTAGTAGAGAACAATTCTTATGTCAAGTGTTTTCGTTGATATCATGCCTATTTATATGAAACACTTGTTGTATTTCATCTCATTCATTTAATTCTAATTCATATCTTTTAAGTTTGTGGGACTAATGTGTTTCTTTGGCGCTTTGATAAGAATTAGGTCCCAAAGCTGTGTGTATGATGACCAAGTGGTTTGAAGGATGATAAGCGAGTCAAAGTCAACAAGACAGCGGTGTCACCAACAGCTGAGGACTAAGTCAGATTCGACTTGATGGAGGATCGTCTTGGTGATGATTGAGGTCAAGGTCGAGAGGACAAGAGTCTCATGAGGTGAAGTGCGTTGAGGTTGACAAGACGAAGGGCATCATCAATCTTTGTGGAAGCGTCATCATGCACCGTGCATCCTAAGAAGTCGGCAAAGCTTAGTGTAAGACTTAGATTTTGTGTTTAAATTTGAGTCTAAGGATTGCCGTACTATTAAGAGGGATGCAATCGTTGAAATCACTTAGACAAGTCTCAAGTGCTCAAAGTGGTCTATCCTTGTCTAAGGTTGAGAAACCCAAGTCACACTTTGTTCACCTAAGTGTAGGTGGGTTGGTGTGAGGGTTAGAAGTGTTGGTGGTGCTTAAAGTGAGAATTTGAGGTCTCCTTGTGGATTCTTTGTGAAATCTGATTTGATCCTTTGGGATTTGGGTAGTGAGACCTTGTTAGTTGGATAGCCACCGTTCATAGCTTTCCGAAAAGTCCGAATTCGTCGAAATCGGAGTCCGGGATCAAAAGTTATGCCCGTTTTAAGTCGCTTGTCGTGTCGCCTGGGAGAACCGGAGTCTCCGGGTTGTAACCCGGAGTCTCCGGGTTATCCGGAGTATCCGGATGATTCCGGAGTATCCGGATGATCCAGAGTCTCCGGGGTTTTTTCCGGAGTCTCCGGGTTGCCCAGTTCGGTCCCAAACGGCTAGTTTTTTGGGTTCCTCTATTTAAGGCCCCTTTCTTGCCCACTTCAAGGTAGCCGTTGGGGGATGTTTTGCTGGGTATTTGAGGTGTTCTTTGTGAGTGTTTGAGCCCCCAATACTCCTCCCTACTCCTTAGATCTTAGTGATCCCCTTTTGTGAAGGGTTGGGTAGTGGAGAGAGGTGTTTGGATTGAGGATTGATTTGAGGAGTGGAGCTAGATCCTTGGTGCTTTGAGGTGTTCTTCTTAGTGATCTTGAGCTCCCAAAGCCCCTCTAACCCTAGATCTTAGTGATCCCTTTTGAGTGAAGGTTTGGGTGTGAGAGTGGGTAGTGATCGGATTGAGTGTGATTAGTGTGTTGAGCACTTGAGGTGGACTCTAAGTGAGTTCTTCGGGAGCATTTGTTGCTCTTGGAGGTTGAGGTCTCCTAGACGGCTAGGAGTTGCCGGTGAGCTTCCAAGCTTTGTGTGGAAGGCCACCGAAGTTTGTAAAGGCCGATTCCGCCTCCGCAAGGAAAGGAATCAAAGAAGTGAAGACCGGCGAGTGCATTGTGCAACACCGGAGGAAGAGGGTTGAAAGAGACCCGGCTCAAGTGTGACCGAGCCGCCTCAACGGAGACGTAGGATCCTCAAGGATCTGAACTTCGGGATAAAATCTTCGTGTCTCCTTCCTTACTTGGTTTCCTCTTTTGCTCATCCGCTTAATTTGCTTTCGATTCTTGTGATTAGATCAATTAGATTGTGTCTATCGCATCTATTCTTGCTTGTATCCTTACTTTGTTGCGAGAGTAATTTGTATCTCTTGAATCGAAGGAGTAATTAATTTTGTTGCACTCTCTATTCTGACCGAAACAGGCAACCCGGAGTATCCGGTATATTGATCCGGAGTATCCGGACATACCGGAGTATCCGGACTAAATATCCGGAGTCTCCGAGTTGACTGTCTCGGGCTAAATTGTTTAAGTTGCAAAACTTAATTATACCCTTTGCTTCCGCATTATATCTGTTTGTTTAATTTTAATTGGGTATAATTTTGTAATCGCCTATTCACCCCCCCTCTAGGCCGACATCCCGGTCCTTTCAATTGGTATCAGAGCCAAGTCTCTGATATTTAAGCTTAACCGCTTTAAGAGTTTGGATGTCGCTAGACGGGATGGGTGAGCTTGGAGCTAGCATGTCTATTAATAATAATTTGAATGCTCCATCTTCATCCTCTTATGTGCATATTGCTTCCGGTTGGGCACCGTACTTTAATGGTTCTAATTATGGCCCATGGAAGCATAAGATGAAAATGTTTTTGAGATCTATTGATGCTTCCATTTGGAACATTGTAGATAAAGGCTATAGCACAATGGATGCTCAAAGTGAAGAAAAGAACGCTCAAGCTCTAGAGGCCATTCTTGGCGTATTGAGCGAAGACGAGCGGAAGGTGTGCCACCTCAAGAAGGCTCATGACATGTGGACACTCATCCAAAAGAATCATGACAAGTCCAAGATTGATCAAAGTGATGATTTACAAATACGGACTTCAAATGATGATCGCTCCACATCAATCTCGAGTGATGATGAGTCCTCGTCACCCTCCTCCTCGCCACGTTGCCTCACGGCTCTAGGTAATGATGAGGTAAATGATGAACCTTCCAAAGCTAAATTGATCTCTACAATTAAGGTTCTTCGTGATTGCCTTGAGAAGCAATTTAGAAAATCATATGATTTGATTGAAAAACTTGCTTTATTTCAAAAATCATATGATGCTCTAAAATTAGATCATGAAAATTTGCTTCTCAAAGACACCTCTAGTTGCAAGGTGGATGTTGGATTAACTTGCAATATTCTTGATGATGTGCCATGCTTAGAGTTAAATTCTTGCATGTCATCTAGAATTATAAATTCTTCTCCTTGCAATGAATTGCTTTATATACCTTGCAGCCCAAACGCTAGAGTAGATGTTGCTACTCAATGTAATTTAGTAGATGAATTGACTTGCTCTATTTCAAATTCTAGAGATTCATCTAATAAATGTGCATCCACCTCTAGCGAGTTTTAAGCCTTGCAATGCTAATAAAATTGCTTCTAGTTCCTCTAGTGCTTGTTATACTAACAATCTTGTAGAGGAAAACAAAAGGCTCAAGGCGCAAGTCATTAGTCTAGAAAATGACTTGGAGAAGTGCTACAAGAGCAAAGCCATCCTCGACAAGATCTTGAGATGAGCCTCGGGCACCTCAAGATAGAAGAGGACTTGGCTACATCTCCAAGAGGGAGAAGAGCAAGAAGAAGCACAATGCAAGAATGAAGACGATTGTGTGCTTTGATGCAACAAGAAGGGCCACTTTACCTCCGTGTGCCCCAATAAAGTGGATAACAAGGCCACAACTCCAACTTTGAGGCAAGCCGACAAGAAGCAAAACAAGAGGAAGAGGCGTTCAAAGCCTACTTGCTTCAATTGTCGAAAAGGGACACATCGGTAAGGATTGTCCCAAAGGTATAATCCCTAAGCCTACTCATCACTCTAATAATCATTTGCTTAGGAAGGACAAGAATGGCAATGTAGTTGCCAAGCTTGTCAAGTCCCCTACGCCCGCTCAAAATGATAATGATCATTTGCATAGGAAGAGTAAATCTAGAAATGGATTTGCTAAAATTGTTAGGACTCCTAAGCCCACTCAAAGCAATTTCAACAAATTGCTTAGGAGAAATAACAATAGCAAACAATTTGCTAGATTTTCTAGATCCACTAAGCAAATGCATAATTTCAATTATCATATGTTTAGAATGGATCAAACTAGAATTAGGTTTGCTAATTATGCTTGTCCTCCAAAATCATCTCACTTTATTCCAAATATATTGCTTAGGAGGAACTATAAAAGCAAATCTATTCCTAGTAAAGTTAGTCATGTAAATAATGCTAATATTAGGACCATTTGGGTTCCTAAAACTATGGTGACTAATATTGTTGGACCCAACAAAGATTGGGTACCAAAAACCGCCTAAAAGAATTTAGGTGAAACGAGATGGATTGGACGCTTGATCTCCACAAGAAGAAAAAGGGTATCATCTCCAACAAGTGGTGTCAAGCATAAAGATAATCAAATCAATCATGAGCCAATGCCATCTCGGTAACAAGTATTTAAATTGATTATATTATTGCTTCTAGCCTTGTGTAGATATAGATGCATTAGTATTATGAAAATCGATTTAATTGCTTGTTAGTAGTACTTGCTCTTGCTTTTAGTATTATTCCCTTATTGCAATCTTGAGCAAGTTTAAAACGGCACATTCAGAGTTAGTGCTATTTTATATATATATATATCACATTTCCTAAGTGTGCCAAAATAATTAAGTGCTAACGTAGCTCTTCTAGTTGATCCATTTCCAGCACTTAAGTGAGTTTTGCCAAATGAGTCAAGTTTCTTGTTAATATTTGACTCACAAGGGTTTGTGTAACTCATATAGACATTTGAATATTTTGTTTGCCCTTGTTGATCTCTTTTTTGGCAAAACTAGAAAATCTCGTGAAACCTAAAAACTTTTGCCACATTCAATTCCTTGTGAATTCGAATGTCTTCCCTTTTGAAATTGCTCTAAATTTGTGGTTATTGTTTCTCTCGTTTATTTGGAGAATTTCTTAGTGGTTTCATGATTTCTCTCGAGTCTTATTGCTAAATGCCATTTGTGAGTTTTCCAGTTGAATTCTTCTCTATTGGCATTGCTTTTCGATTTGATTCGTCTTAGTGAGCTTTTGGTGAAATGACTAATACTTCCTATGTTTCGTGCTTCAAAAGTGGAAATATGACGGGAAATTGCTTCAAAAGCTTATTGTGTTTACTGTTGAAAATTGCCTAGCAATTGACTTCAATCTCTTGCATTTCCCAGATTTCCCGCTGTTTTGGCCGAGCAGTATAACCCGGAGTATCCGGACATTTTGTCCGGAGTATCCGAGTTATCCGGAGTATCCGGATCATACATCCGGACTATCCGAGTTAACTGGCTCGGTTAGAAAAACAGTTTTGTCTGTTTGAAGCTCACCAAAATCTCTTTTTCAATACGAATTGATATTCTATTGAATCAAGTTGATTTTTGCTGTTTGAATGGATAAGTTTGTGCCAATGGCTTTTAATCTTATCACAAATTCATTTAAAGCCATATAAGTGCTCATTTCCATTCAAAGCTTATTTGTCCCTTGCATGTAGCTAACCTCTTGGCGTATGTTGCGAATGGGTGAAGCTCATGCTTTTGGCTTGCATGACTTTGACTTGCATTTGTTGCAAAGGTTGATTTCTTGCTTGCTTTTAATTCAACTCCTTATTTAAAATTTGTTTGGAGCTAGTTTTAGCATGAGTTGCCAAAACGAGGATGCTCAGGCAAATCGATTTGATTTATTGAAAAAATTTGTTGGAAAATCTTCTCTTGCATATGGAGTTCTTATCCGAAGAGTTCTCAAATTTATTCGAACTTATAAGCAAGATTGATAACGTGAATTTGACTTAGTGTCAAATCTAAACCTCCATTTGTTCTTATTGGAATATCTTTTGTATGGAGGACTTTATTTGAGAAATTCCTGTTGAAAAGGTCTCTTGATTGTCCATGGATCATCTCCACAAAATCCTATGGTCATTGGACTTCATTTGACTAAAATTTGCAAATTCTCAGTGTTTGGCCGAATAGGTCAACCCGGAGTCTCCGGACATTTGTTCCGGAGTATCCGAGTTATCCGGAGTATCCGGACTATATGTCCGGACTGTCCGGTTGACCCGGCTTCAAGAAAGTTTGTACTGCTTGCCAATCCGACTCTCTGGTTATTTTATCCGGAGTATCCGAACCTTGTTTGGTTGATTTGATTCTTTCCTTTTTGATGAAATTTGAGTTGAGCATGAGCATAGCTCCATGATCCTTTTAAGATAAGTTGGGAGCACATTTACTCAAATTCTTTGTCCTCAAATCAACCTAAGTTCTTGGCAAGCCTTTCAAACTTTTCAAGTCTTCTCTGATTGAAAGTGCTTTGTGGGGCTAGTGTTCTTTTATTGAAATTGATTGTGTCCTAGCCGCAATTTGCTTCCTCTCTCTTCTCTTTGAAGTTTATCTCTTAGAGAGTGGAACCTTTTCTTGTAAGTTCAAGAGTGAGCTCGTTTATGGTTTATTCATTACCTCTGTTTGAACTTCAAGAATTGAATCCGCGTTTCAAATCCTTCTTTGTGCATTGAATTCAATCAGTATTTTAGCATGCATTGGAGTATTAGTATCATGTCAACCTTTTACCTCATGCATATTACACTTAGACCTTGTGAGACTGACTTGGGTCAAGTTGAAAGATACTTGTTCCTGGAAATCGTGTGCTTATCTGTTGGTGTTCAAGGTTTCGGAAAAGTGAGTCAACTTCGACGGTGAGATGAAGGAAAGGAGTGTAGCTCCAGAGTCCGAGGGATCCGATGCCGTGCGACTTGACCATGACTGATTCGAACATACAATGCATAAGAACCGGCTGAAGGGACGTATTTCTTTCTGACCATATTTAATAAGGTCTTTGTACACCATTAAGCTAATTGCCTTAAACCTTAAATGGTGTAATGATTATCATGATAAGTATTCCAATTGGTATCAATTCTTTCAATCTTTATGTATTTCAATTGGTAATTAGATTGCTCGACATCGTGTTTCAATTGCTTGTTAATTGGTATCGCTTTCTAATTGATGCTATATTTATCAATTGGTATCCTCTCATTGATAATTGCATTTTCTCTCTACGTAAGTGTCATCTAACATTTTACGATATAAGGTTGATTGATATGGATGACACCATGCTAAAGGAGGAGGAAATGTAAGTTGAAGATCACATTAGTAAGAGGTATACATTGCTCTTTAAATTGATCATAAGCATGTAATTCAATTCCATACATGTGGCTATATGATATTAATTATTATGCTCTGTTACACATATTTGCTATATGATCTTTGTCATGATTTAAGCATTTCTTACATTCTTGTGAATCATGACTTCATTTAAATTGGTATCATTGAGTTCATTTATTGCTTATCCGTAATTACTCAATCGGTACCATGTTGCTTAGTTTTAGGGGGAGCTTTTGTGTATTAGAATATTCTTTTAGCTCTTCCTCATTCATTTGGTATTCATTTTTGCTCTTAATGGATATTTGTTCTTAATTGTCTACAAGTGGTATTCCTTAAATGTGTTTATTGCTTATGTGCATCCAAATGTCATCTAACATGCATTTGTGAGCTACTTTTAGTTCCTTGCATATGACAATCACGCTCTTTTGGATGATACTTCATTAAGGTATGCCCTTGTACATTATCTACTTCTCTCAGTTGATACTTTATTCAATCATGAGTATGTACCTCCTTTATATCTTTTGACTCATGATCATTATCTTTGTGATGCCATGTCGTGCTTGTCATTTACATATGTTTTAAGGCATCATAGTCTTTTAGTATCAATTTATGACGTTAGCTTATCCATAAACCTAAATCTAGGATATTATAGCTTTCATATCTTGCCTAGATTTTGGGGGAGCTTAATATTATTGTCTTATTACTAGCTCCTTTGTTTTATTTTGTTCTTCCTAATATTTTTATTGAGTATTCAATCTAGAGGGAGAAAAAGTTATTCTTTTTGGGATTAATGACAAAGGGGGAGAATTTATGGATTTATCAATTGCCCCCTAATCGATTGACAAAAAGAGGGAGAATATTTGGGGAGAATTTATGGACTTATCAAATGCCCCCTAATCGATTGACAAAAAGGGACAATGAAAAAGAGGGAGAATATTTGTAAGTATGATCTCTTACTCATTCTCCGTGTTCATTTCAAAGCTAAATATCTTTATATTGTCCTTTGGTGCATTTGTTAAATCGTTTGTCATAAATCACCAAAAAGAGGGAGATTGAAAGTGCGTCTAGGCACTTATGTTGTTTTGGTGATTAATGACAAACGATTCATGACAAACGCATGTAATGTCAATCAATGTAATTGTATAAATATTAACTTAGTGCTTAACAAATGACAAACCTCTAATATATTTATATTGTTATGAGACTAACATGTTTATTGCCTAGTTGAATATTAGTCTCATCTATTTTAGAGGAAAATCAATTGGGCTGGTTAAGCAAAAATAAGGTATGCAATCTCAGTATTCCTTCCATATTTGTCATTGCATTTCTCTTTAGCAAATGCATATTGAACTCTAAGTAACTTGTTGATTTCATATGTGCACATTGATTCATGTCATAATTGCTTGTGCATATATATATTCATTTGAGTTCATTATGTGTTTTGTTTTTAATATGCTTGTGTTAACTAGAGTTAAACTTCATTGCTTCATATTGACTTGGTGCATACATGTCTTAGTTGTATATTTTCTAATGCACCTCTCCTAGTGAAGTTTAATCTAGAATTGGATCACATCATTTACTCTCATTCCAAATATTATTTGCACATGTACAATTCATGTATATTCTATCATGTGTTTCATTTAAGCAAAGTATGTGATCCTTGCCTTGATTTAAATGATTCATCTTATTGGCAATTATCTCTCTAAGTGCATATAGATCAATCACATATTCATCATGCTGCACTTAGTAGAGAACAATTCTTATGTCAAGTGTTTTCGTTGATATCATGCCTATTTATATGAAACACTTGTTGTATTTCATCTCATTCATTTAATTCTAATTCATATCTTTTAAGTTTGTGGGACTAATGTGTTTGCTGAGCGCTTTGATAAGAATTAGGTCCCAAAGCTGTGTGTATGATGACCAAGTGGTTTGAAGGATGATAAGCGAGTCAAAGTCAACAAGACAGCGGTGTCACCAACAGCTGAGGACTAAGTCAGATTCGACTTGATGGAGGATCGTCTTGGTGATGATTGAGGTCAAGGTCGAGAGGACAAGAGTCTCATGAGGTGAAGTGCGTTGAGGTTGACAAGACGAAGGGCATCATCAATCTTTGTGGAAGCGTCATCATGCACCGTGCATCCGGAAGAAGTCGGCAAAGCTTAGTGTAAGACTTAGATTTTGTGTTTAAATTTGAGTCTAAGGATTGCCGTACTATTAAGAGGGATGCAATCGTTGAAATCACTTAGACAAGTCTCAAGTGCTCAAAGTGGTCTATCCTTGTCTAAGGTTGAGAAACCCAAGTCACACTTTGTTCACCTAAGTGTAGGTGGGTTGGTGTGAGGGTTAGAAGTGTTGGTGGTGCCGGAAAGTGAGAATTTGAGGTCTCCTTGTGGATTCTTTGTGAAATCTGATTTGATCCTTTGGGATTTGGGTAGTGAGACCTTGTTAGTTGGATAGCCACCGTTCATAGCTTTCCGAAAAGTCCGAATTGGAAATCGGAGTCCGGATCAAAAGTTATGCCCGTTTTAGTCGGATTGTCGTGTCTTTGCAGGAGATCCGGAGTCTCCGGGTTGTAACCCGGAGTCTCCGGGTTATCCGGAGTATCCGGATGATTCCGGAGTATCCGGATGATCCAGAGTCTCCGGGGTTTTTTCCGGAGTCTCCGGGTTGCCCAGTTCGGTCCCAAACGGCTAGTTTTTTAGGTTCCTCTATTTAAGGCTCCTTTCTTGCCCACTTCAAGGTAGCCGTTGGGGGATGTTTTGCTGGGTATTTGAGGTGTTCTTTGTGAGTGTTTGAGCCCCCAATACTCCTCCCTACTCCTTAGATCTTAGTGATCCCCTTTTGTGAAGGGTTGGGTAGTGGAGAGAGGTGTTTGGATTGAGGATTGATTTGAGGAGTGGAGCTAGATCCTTGGTGCTTTGAGGTGTTCTTCTTAGTGATCTTGAGCTCCCAAAAGCCCCTCTAACCCTAGATCTTAGTGATCCCTTTTGAGTGAAGGTTTGGGTGTGAGAGTGGGTAGTGATCGGATTGAGTGTGATTAGTGTGTTGAGCACTTGAGGTGGACTCTAAGTGAGTTCTTCGGGAGCATTTGTTGCTCTTGGAGGTTGAGGTCTCCTAGACGGCTAGGAGTTGCCGGTGAGCTTCCAAGCTTTGTGTGGAAGGCCACCGAAAGTTTGTAAAGGCCGATTCCGCCTCCGCAAGGAAAGGAATCAAAGAAGTGAAGACCGGCGAGTGCATTGTGCAACACCGGGAGGAAGAGGGTTGAAAGAGACCCCGGCTCAAGTGTGACCGAGCCGCCTCAACGGAGACGTAGGATCCTCAAGGATCCGAACTTCGGATAAAATCTTCGTGTCTCCTTCCTTACTTCGGTTTCCTCTTTTGCTCATCCGCTTAATTTGCTTTCGATTCTTGTGATTAGATCAATTAGATTGTGTCTACTGCATCTATTCTTGCTTGTATCCTTACTTTGTTGCAGTAGAGTAATTTGTATCTCTTGAATCGAAGGAGTAATTAATTTTGTTGCACTCTCTCTATTCTGACCGAAACAGGCAACCCGGAGTATCCGGTATATTGATCCGGAGTATCCGGACATACCGGAGTATCCGGACTAAATATCCGGAGTCTCCGAGTTGACTGTCTCGGGCTAAATTGTTTAAGTTGCAAAACTTAATTATACCCTTTGCTTCCGCATTATCTCTGTTTGTTTAATTTTAATTGGGTATAATTTTGTAATCGCCTATTCACCCCCCCCCCTCTAGGCCGACATCCCGGTCCTTTCAACTTGTCAACCATACTTTCAAGCCGTTCCTCGGTAGATGGCTGCCGAGCAAAAGTGCTTCCTGCAGAGCTTTACTGGAGCGATAGGTGACTCATATCATCTGCCGCATATTCGAACGAAAGAGAGCTAATTTCACAAATTCGAATGAAAAAGAGTCAAAATTGACTTCTTTCACAAATTTCGGATTTTTGAAAAAATAAATTGGTGCCAAACAAGTCGAACATGACCCGTCGGCCTGCGATAGCCTGCATGGCACGACTCGTTAGCCAATAGACAATGCTTAGGCTAGAGACCTGGCACATAGACCAATATGGTACAACCCATTAGGCTATTCTCAATGGGTAGTATCATACTCATTAATTAGATGCCACGTAGGATTTTTTGCTGATGTGGCAAAGCAATAAATAGGAGGAAGGAGAAAGCTGTATCTTGAGCAAGATACAGCTTTGGCAAGATATCTTAGGCCATGTCACAGAATCTAATGCTCTGGGTCCACTTTCATAAACACAACATCACACCAATTAATTATTTTAAACATATAAGTATAATACTATGCATTGTAGAGAGTGTTTCTTCAATGCAATATCATACTTTCATCCTATATGATATTCTTGGATATTGAAGTATGACACTTTGCACTGGAAATAGCCTTATTAGCCGTGCCCTTTCCCACGCCTCTAGTTGTGGTGGCCTCTACCAGCCTGCCTGCCACGCGCCATCCCCTTCCCACGTGCGAGCCTAATACTACAGCAGCTACTGCCGATCGAGTTCGTAGCTCGTCTTTATTTTTTCTTCTTTTTTAATTTTGTTTCGTGTGAGCACTTGGAAAAAAAAAACAACTGGTATAGTACGGGTAAAGGAGCGGAGACAACTACTGCAAGTCTACAGCTAGAGTGATGCACGAGAACGAGCCATTGCTGCAACGTAACGGAAGCTCCAGTTCGAGCTTGGAAATGCTACGGTTAACGATAGCGTGTGTAGTGTAAGCTTTTCGTGAGCACCACTTGCCAATTGCCAAGCATGCATGCGGTTCCACACGTACAGCGGCTGCATGCACTGTAGCGCATGGCATCGGATCCGGATCGCTGTATATCTCTCGCCGGTCTCTTCCCTTCTGGTAGCATGTAGAGGTCGGCGTCGTGCCGTGCCGGCCCAGTCCGAGCCTATCGTGTTTCGGGTCGGAACCGTGCCGTGCCATGACGGCCTATCGTGCCCACCGTGCCGGGCCGTGCCGGCCCGACTCGCCTTTGGTGAGCCCAAGCCCGGCCCATTCACGTTTCGTGCCGTGCTGGCCCAGGCACAACCCATTTTCACTATTGTGACGAGTAAAAAAATGAAACACATCACTACTACTAAACTACCTATTTTAATTATATAAGAGACTAATCACATCAACAAAATGTCAAACATAAATGCAATGCTTGAAGATGCCTTGAATCAACAATATCGGCCAACTTTTAGACCTTAATTCGTGATTTCGTGCCGTGCCGCTCGTCGTGCCCGGTTCCCTGGCCCGGCCCGGCACGGAACCGTGCCGTGTCGTGCCGTGCTTTGCACCGGGCCATCCTATCGTGCTTCGGGCCGGCCCAAAAGAGCCCGGACCAAATGCTCACCTCTACTAGCATGGCATGCATGATGCGTAGCCCAAGTTTCTGACTATTTTGGACGCCGTGAGATTAGCTAGCAGCCTATCTGTGCATTGCACACAGTGTGTATTTGACACTGCATGCCCTTCTTTCAACGCTGAGACATGGCCTTCGTCTGCGATTTTTGGTGCGTCCTTGCCGACACAACGTACAAAAACAGTATAACAACGCGGCATTCTTTTGCTACTACCTGTGCGAAAGAATACATACGTTTAGGCTGTAGCTATACGTACGTACACGTAGCTTAGCTAGTACAGCTACAGGAGGCATTCATGATGCCTCATCACCGGAAGCATGCTGCTGACTTTGGTTGGTCGGGTCGAGATCCGAGATGCAAGGACACTGCGTGAAATTTGCGAGGAATGCGGCCTTTCTTTTTCCACTCACGATGGACGATGAATAAGGGTCTGTTTGGTTCATAGCCAAACATTTCTATAATTTGCCACACATTGAGTTAGACAAGTTTGATCAAGTTAGGTGTATGTTTGGTTTACAGTCATACTTATGGCAAGATTCTTTCTTGCTATTTAGATCCCATGTGTCATTGGCTCAAAAAAGTGTGGCAAACTTCTTTTTTCTAGCCAAAGTGTGGCTTCAATTTTGATGACCTAACTTTAGTCAAGTTTGGCAAAAAAACTATGGCAAAGTATGGTAAACTTAGTATATGAACCAAAAAAGTGTGGCAAACTTTTTTTTTTCTAGCCAAAGTGTGGCTTCATTTCTGTTCGTTTGGGAAGAGCATTCATTGATGCCGATGTAGAAGCTAAGGTGCATCACATATTCGAATAAAATTTTTTCTACTCCTTGGCTCGAATTTATTTGCAAATTTGATTCTCGTTCGAACAAAATTATAAATCTAGTCTATTCGCGACCGTGGCAGTCACCTACCACACTTTTATATTACGGTAGGCATCAGACCGTAACAAGTGATACGTGTTATCTCTCGATCTTTTTACGGTCGAGAAAGGAACTAGATTTATGATTTCATTGATCAAATTTGCCCCCCCAAAAAAAAAAGAAAAAAAAAAAAAACTCCGCATATTCGCCATCAGTACGCTGCTGTGACTGCGAGGAGGCTGATCGATCATATATACGAGGCGACAGCTGAAGAAGGCCGATGCATTTAGCAACAACGAGAAGCAGCAGGTGGAGGTCCATCTATGCGACCGACGTGGTAAAGACGCCACAGTGAAGGCAGCGATTTTGGCAGCCTTTTAAGGGGTGGAATTATGGTACACTACTGATAGAGTGATAGTTGAGGGAGGCCATTACTAAGTGTGCTCAGATGAATTGCTGATGCATCTGGGATTCTGGGGTGCCTGTCTCCTTTGGGGTCCATGCATGAGTTCCGGTTGCATTCTGAGAATCCCCAGGCTTTCGTTTTATGGAGCTTGTCAGCATCCATGTGGGTAGGATTCTCTCTCCCTGTTCTTTATTCGATGGGTTGTAGCCTTGTAGGTTCAGTTGATTTCAACTTTTGAATTATGGAATATAAGATAAGCTGCTTCTGATTATGAGAGAAGTAGGTCTAGTCGTCTGCGACTTCTAGGTTCCGGACTAGGCCGGTGAGAATTAACAAAAATTAATGCCAATGAGAATTAGCAAAAATCAGTGAGAATCAAGTCCAACCAGATTCTAATTCTAAGGCCCTATTTGATACGGTTCCAGATTCTGGTAGAAACGGAAACGGTTCCAGATTCTTGGTAGAAACATTTCAGGTAGTATTCTGTGAATCGGATGGAACGGGGTTGAGACCGATTTAACCATAGAGTGGAAAAAGAAGAAACAATCCGAGCAGAATCGTTCCGAGCTTTAGCCCGTTTAGTTAAATTTCTTCCAAAATCTAATAGAAACGGTCCGGTTCCAAATTACCAAACGGGGCCTAAGTAGAAGGCAGCTTCTAATTCTCAAAGCTGTCCAAAATCTTCATGTTTGACAAATAATCTATTTTTTTAAGTAAAAGTTATAAAGAAGCTAAAACGAATGACGTCCTAGCAGCAGCCGCCGCCTCAAGTAGCGAGCATTGAAGAGAAGTGGTTTTGAACCTGGAATTCGCTTTGATGGAAGGCGTGAGGGGGGCGTAAATGGGCTCACAGCTCCGGACACAGAAAGGTTAGCTTTTGGCTCATGAGCTCTCCATGTTCATGCCTCTGTCTCAGGCGCAGTGTGTGTAGCACCTGCGCTAGCAGTGGTACTCCTGTGTTCTGAAGCCCTGCTCTTGCTGTGCAGGCTGCAGCGTGGCTGGGGCACCTGCCTGATCATTTATGGCTCTCGCAGTCCACAGGTTGCCCTGCCATCTTGCTCATTTATCGCTGCTGCCGATGAAAGCCCCAAAAAGAGGCGGGAGAAAGACAAATTTGCTCCACCCACGTCTTTGAAGTCACAGTCACACACACACACACACACACACACACACACACACACACAAGGTTAAAAACAGATTAGAAGAACAAACAGTGAGCATTGTCTTGTTTGCCTCATCTCGAACCATAACAGCAGAAGCCCGAACAGGTTGAATAAAATTTCGATTTTTATTCTTGCGAAGGGAAGAAGAAACAGTCTGAATTATTTTGGCATCTAGGCTCGCAGATCATGCCTAGTCGAGTGATGCAGCCAGGCTTGCTACTGAGAACCCGATCTCTGGACATCTACCAACTGATAAAGATCTCCACGTCGTTGATATTGCAGAGGAAGAAATTGCCTGAAGAAAATAACGGTCAAGCATTAGACCAAGGTGAAAACAGAGACAGCTACGGAAACACAAGATTTACTCTGCTTACCGCCTCTGTTCAATCAATGAATAGTCAATTTCTGCTATTATAGTTGCCTCCTCATGCTCAGTTGTCGCAATCAACTCCCCAAACTAGCAATAAAATGCCACCAGTTACGTATGAGATGACCATACCATTGCTAGTGTAGAGTTCTCAGATTGTTGTACATATGAACAAAGTTACAAGGGGTTTTATAGCAGTAAGATAACTATACTTGTGTTAGTGCTGTGCTGAATTTTAAGTCTGGAGCACAAGAAATCTGGAGGCTCCTGACAGAATTATAAGAGAGTAAAAGACATGGCATCTTAAAAACTCAAATCCTTACAGGTCCAACAAGAGTGGAGTGTCCCCAAGCAACATAACCTGCACTGGTATCTCGAGCTGGAGCACAAGTTGCCACAAACAGCTGACAGCAAAAAGATCGATTATATTTGAAAGCACAACACTGGCAGAGAGAGTGGTGAACTTCTGTACAGAAAAATTAAGGTCAACACAGTAGTGTTCTACATACCTGGTTGTCCGCAGCCCTGGCATGAAAAGGATGATATCATCAGTACAGAAGCAAAAGAAAGAGATGATGTAATGTAAAAACAAATGTCAGATGCTTTTCATCATAATAATTACAGAGAAATTTTATAAAAGAAGAGAGGTGAGTTTTGAACTACATCTGAGCTTATTTAGAAGTCGATTACCATCAATAAAAGACAAGCCCTTTTAGCTCATTATGTATCCCCTACATCATTATCATATCTCTAGGTGCAAATGATTCAGAAGATGTGGTACCTTGCCCTTTGAAGCAACTCCCAATGCAATGGCCCAGTAGTCATGTTGAATGCACCAGGATAGCATAACAAATGAGCACCTGCAGTAAATAAATGAGCATTAGTATAATGTGCATGCTTTTTCACTGATCATAAACAACAGTAAGTTGTATGTTTTATGTTAACAGTAACTAGAATATAAAATAGGCAAGCAACCACAACAAAACAAATTATATTTCACTACGAGTTTCTGACACCTAAGAATGCGTCCACTATAAACATACATAGTAGGTTAGCAGCTACCATGACCCAAATGCAGTGGCAGATGCCATAGCATCTTGCAGAACTATATATATGCAATCGAATTAAAACTAACTTGAGATGACAATGACAACACTAAACAAAATACTAACAGATAATTTATGCATCCCTTGGAACTGTAAAAATAGCATATGAGAAAATTATACCTCTTGCAGCATACAACATTGCCAATTCCTGGAAACGGATGTCATAGCAAATGCCTATACCAATTCGGCCTACATCTGGAAACAATCAACACTGTATTAAAATATATGCAATAGAAATAATAGTTGTGTTGGATTGAGAAATTAAAGACAACAAAGACTACTTGAATTCAACTAATTAGAATTCTGCGAGAAAATGCAAATGAAAACTAGAAAGTAGCTACTAAAAGAACAAAGAAAAACATTTGACAGAAAATGTGCTTCACTACAACAATGGGATAAAGCAATAAGGAGCGCAATGCTTAAATAACACCATCCAAAAGAGATTATTCAAGCTAAGCAACATTGACATACTATATGGAAATGTACAGCTTCAACACAACAATCCCAATCATTAAACAAGTTCTATTTGTAAAACTCAATTCGAATGGCCCAAACTGAAATTTAGGGATGCATGAATGGTCCTATGGTTTGAGAACTATCTTAATCCTAGCTTGCTTCATTGCAGCAGACTAATACCATGATAAGACAAACCTGTGTCTACAATAGTAAGATCCTGCCCAGCAGTAAGAGTCTTTGATTCCTTGAACGTGATCTTTCCTGGAATATCAATGTCGAAAAGGTGGATCTGCATTCATGAAAATTTTCATTATTGTGGCATACACACTAAGAAGGAACTACCTTTTAATATTAGTCAGAGTGGAAGAAACAAAATGTCGCAAATAAGGACAAAGTAAACTAATCAGCATGCTACAAATAAAACAGAAGTAAACTAATCAGCATGCCACAAACAAGACAGAAGTAATCAAATCTTTATTCTTGTGAAACTATGATATTTCACATTCATTGGAAGAGCATCACAGTACCACTGGAGTTGGCATTGTTGAGGTACTAAGGGGTAGTGTAATGGAGAATTGGAGGTAATATTAATTAGTTTTACACAACTCTCAATAATGTCACGCACATTTAGTGAATGTAGCTATACATGAATCTGAGCATGTTGATAATAATAGAAAACTGTGCGTCCTGGACAAACTGTGTCTTTTTTGAGATATTGACATGTTGAGATTCATATATCTATGAAAATAAGTTTTCATATGTACCTTTCTATGTTTACCCTTAAGCTTGCCATCTGAACCAAAGACGCAGCATGTATTGTACAAGTTGCTACCAGAACGTTCTGATATGGACCCACCAACAAGTGTAATTTGCAAGCTGCGAGCAACCTCCGACATCATTGAAAATGAAGGAGCTGCATCGCCTCCAGCTTCAATGTCCTCGGCGTACTCTGGAAAGCTGTCATTTGAATATGGACCATTCCATATCTCCTACAAGAATAAAAACAACAAACCGCAACAGGTGAAAGGTAATAAAGCAGCACAAGTACAGGTACATTTCTGACCACATGGTCTCATAAGAGGAGAAGGTGGACTAGATTATCAAATAAAAATCACAAGCTAGCGGATGCATGTTGAAGCATGTAGTACAAAGTGTGGAAAAAAGTACCATAGTTCAAAAGCCGAAACCTGTTTGAGAAGAAAATCTAAGAAACTGAAGTGTTGAACTAAAGTTATGCTGCCAGTAACACTTCTCCAAATGCAATTACCCACAGCTGGGGCAAAAAAGTAATGGACACAGCTACACACAAGTGAATGGTGCCAAAACCTATTTATGTTATACTGTCTTTCGAGAATTGTACATAAAAAATAACAACATTATATCACAAATTTAAATTTTGCTCATGGCCAAAGAGATGTTAAGTCCTCAGGCCTCAATACCACAATGTTGATAACATTTGGAGAACTTGTAAGTTGTAACCACAGCCATCAATCAAGATTTAATCATTTAACAGAACTAAAGCAATGCATGATTTGACACAGTGAGCCTGCACCCCAGTGCAATCAAACCTTTCAGAGTACACCTCAACATCACTAGTTATGTCTAATCTTCATCCAAATATCACAAATTTAAGATTCTTTATGCAAGTCATACTTGATAGACAGAACAAGTATGTTAATCAGCAGTAAAACACTGTTAACATAAAATCCCAACTAATCAGAAAATATTATGCGTTCTTCTATATATAAGTTTTATTAATTATGAAAAAACTTATTGAAAGGTATTCCCTAGTTCACCTGGTGCTCATACGACCAATTTGAAACTTGCCAATTGCTACATTATCAATATGTAAGTTTAGAATGACCCAAGTATGAAAATTCACAACCATCATACCTACAGGTTAACACTATTAAGACTGCCTAACAGTAACATACTGAGTAGGATCCAAACATGACCTGTGCTATGTGGTTGGTTCTAACTTTAATCTGCTAAAACCTAGCTCATTTTCCCCTTGACTTACCACATAAGTACATGATGCATTTTGTCTTGAAAATGCGGGTCTTTCTATCAAACACAGTCGACCCATTAGGACCAGGACCACATTGTCCCAGGAAGGGGACGGCCAGGTCAAGTAACAATCACAACATCTACCATCTAGGCATCGTACAAAGCCAAACAGAGAGGCACATGCATAGTTCGAACCTGTGATGTGAGATGTGATTGACATATAAGAGTTAAACATGCGCATGACCAGGGTCGGAGAAATCGCCCACATCGCCACGGCTCGCAATCAAAAACCGAGAGGAAAACCGATGCATTTGAAATTTAAATTCAAAAAATTCGTAAAATTTGCAAAAATTTATCCCAGAGTTTTCTAAAAATAGTATATAGGTTTGTGGCCTTTGGCATGAAAATTTTGTAAAAACACGATTTCGGGCGACGTTTTACAGCAAAAGCCAAATTCGAGCATGTATATAGCTATCCATTAAATCTTAAACTGTTAGGTAGCATAAATATTTATTGCTTTGCTCTATATGAATAATTCAACCGTGGGAGTGGAATATTAATTGTCGGTCGGTGGATGTCAGAATATTTAAATTAGTAGATTACCATGTCGTAGTTGAATATATTTGGAGTCGCACGAGAATTTATTAATTAATTCGATTGCCGGAGTGAAATATTAATTGTTGGTCATAGATGTTGAATTATTTAATTTAGTGAATTACTTTGTTAGGGACTAATATTATTAGGGACACAAAAATAGATTAATAGACCGTGTATGATTAAATTTATTGGAGTTTCCTCTCAAGTTAATTTGGTAGTTGCAAATTGTCAATGGATAGAGTTACTAGTCTCATAAAATGACGATCAGCTTAGTTGTTTATATTGCATCAGAGAGAATTGTCCCTCTCAATTTAGGCGGTAGTTAAATATATTAAATTGATCATAGCAGTTTGTATGTTATTAAATTGACCCTGTACATTGAGATTCATTTTCATAGGGTATATACAGTAGGGTGATGTCAGTTGTTTATATCTTTATCATATAAAATTTTCGTTAACATAGAAGAGGGAGGAGGAGGAGAGAGAAAGTATATATGTCTCTTCGTGAAGAGACAGATATATAGACAGCATAAAATATCATTATATGAGTTATTGTCTACAATAAGCACTTTTTTATACCATAATTAAAGTAGAATCTTATACAAATAACCTAAAGATATCATCTATTGTATAAGTAGAAGCAAACAATTGGCTTGGCCTGGGCCAAATTCTTCCACACGGCTAGATTGAGATGTAGACTTGTTGAATTCATTTGTGAATAGTATTAATATGGAATGTTATTTGTTGAGATATTGTTGCTGCATGCCTATTTTACAACTTGAAATTATATAAAATATAGCAAAGGTCATGCCAATTTTTTTTCATATTTTACCATCGTTGTGCTATTCATATTCTCCTATTTTTTCATATTTTTTTATGTATTTGTAACATTTATTATTATTTTTTTTGCCTTTACCGTGTTTTTACAAATTTCAAACATATTCTAAGAATTTTTTTGGTATTTTTCCTAAATTTTCTCATGTTTTCCCATTTTTCCTTCACACCCACGATTTTCCACCATTTATCGTCGATAATCGCCACTTATCGCTCGATTATCGCCGCTTATCAAGCGATTTTCTGCTTTTTTTCAATTGATTTTGACTGATCGGCTCATTTATACGATTTTTAGCGATTTTCACTCGAAAATCGACCAAAATCGATACCAATGGAGTAGCGAATTTCTGCTTTAGAGTTTAGAACGGTAAGGTGAACCCTGCCGTCCAGTCCTCTACCACGATGCATAACAATACTACTCACGCTTGAATCTTCTACAACCACCGTTCAATCTATGTAACGGCGCTACTACCGTACTCTCCTACCCGCAAATCCTCGCGGCATCATGGCGTCACCACTCTTAAGCCTCAACGCTTCTCCACTCCAAAGCCAAATGGAAATTACTATAGAAACGGCAAATTAAAAAAAAAAAAAAAAAGCTTCTTAAGCACTCACCGGGAGGAGCACGAGCTTGGCACCGTCGGCCGCAGCCGACTCGATGGCGGTGCGTGCGCGCGCGATGTTGAGAGACTTGTCCGCCGTAACCGAGAGCTGGCACAGCGCCACTTTGAACTGCGTCCACAGAACAGAACCCCCCCGAGTCCCGAGATCAAACCCCGACCGGACCCGAAAGCACAGGAATTCATCCCAACCGGGAAGAGCATCACCTTGGAGAGCGGCGGCGCCGGGGGCTCGACGGCGGGCGGCGAGCGCGCGGCCTCAGGGCGGAAGGAGGAGGCGGCGGCGGCCATGGCGGCGAGGCGGCGGCTGCGGAGCGGGAATCGGAGGGAGGGGAGACGGGTGGGGCTGGAGATCCGGAGGCGGGAGGAGGTGAGGAGGGAGAAGGCCGCGGATGTGGCTGCGGCTCTCATGGGGTGCGGCGTGGTGGAGTGTAAGTAGTGCGGAGGCGGGCGGGCGTGAGCCGTGACGGCGATCGGAAGGGAGTGGTTGGGAGCGGAGGGTTCTCGGCTGGCGGTGGAGCCCAGTGGTCAGTGTAATGTTTGGCTACGAAGGCACTTGTCGTGCTTCTTTTCAGTAGGACCGAGCGCCTTCCGCAGCTCCGCTTGACTTGTGCGGCTGCGTCGCGACAAAAGATTTCGTGGCAAGTAGGGGCGATCAATCAGCCATTCAGTTCCTCCAATCGGACGGTTCACATCACACAGCTTAAGTCTTTGCCCCGTCCCTCGTATGTTATGTAGGGCTGGGCAGAAAGCTCGCGGCTCGCGGCTCGGCTCGGGCTCGACCGAGCCTGGCTCGGCTCGCTCGTGGCTCCTGACCGAAGCCGAGCCGAGCCTGCTTTCAGGCTCGTTATTGGACCAGCCGCCGGCCGAGCCACGAAGCGCCGGGCGAGCCAGTGGCAGCTCTGGGACATCGACGGTGGACCCCGAGGGGCCGAGGGCCGAGTGATCGAGTCCTCGACCTAGTGACCGAACCGAACCGCAACCGCTCGAGCCTGATTTCCTCAAGTCCCTCCCTGCTCCTCGCACCTCACCTCACCTGCTCGCCCTAGAACCCATCCTCGACTGATCCCTAATCCCCGGCCAAGGGCGGCGGCGCCGATCCCAAATCCCATCCGGAGCTGTGCCGATGCCTGCACTTAGTCTCAAGGCATGCAAGGCGGCGCCTCGACCGCCTCGACGCGGCGACGCCACTGACGCTCTGGTCCCGAGTCCCGACGCGCTGCTTCTCCTCGCTGCCTCGCCACGGCCATCAAGCGCCCGCCTTCGACGGCGACGCCTGGCCCTGATTTCGACGGCCGACGCCATCAGACTTCCGCTTCGACGCTTCGCCTCTTCCGGCTTCGTCTGCTTCTCCCCTGCCGCTTCTTCCGGTTCGCCCGACGCCACTCCTCCTCGCTCCTGCCCTCGGCCGGCCATGGCCGCCTAACTCCACCGTGAGCTTCAATGCTTCATCAGTCGCTTCCTTTGGATGGCGGTATGCCAAGATGGTGGAGTAATGGAGATTTGTATGGATGGCGATATATTTGTTTTGGATGCTAGAAGCCTAGAATTGATGCTAGAAGCCATGAATTGCTTGATTCCTTTAGATGGCGATTGCTTGATTCCTTTTCCTTTTCCTTTGGATGCTAGAAACCTAGAATGATATTGCTTGATTCCTTTTCCTTTGGATGCTAGAAGCCTAGAATGATGCACTGATGCTTGATAGAGTGTATTTGTTTTGGAATTTGGATGGCGGTATGGATGGCAAGATGGCACTCACCGACTCACGTATTTGTTTTGCTAAGAGCCTAAGACTTATTTGCTCTAGATAGAGTGCTACCGCTTCCAAATTTTCCACCACGCATGCAATCGGGTATTTTCTGAAATTATCCCATGAATCCATGATTGTCATTTCTCAATTGGTAGTTATGTTTTAGTTTCAGTCCGTGGATCAAACACTAGGTGTACTACATATGTTGTTGCTCTCTGCTTTTCTTCCCATACATAGCTTCACTATGACACTCTATGTGTAGTACCTTTTCAACTAAATGCCACACATTAGGAATAGCATGAGTCATAGACTTGAGCAAAGACCAAGGATTGAATTTAACCAAAAGGATCAAATCATTAGAACTCAAACCTTTTATATTTCTATTGAATTTATTTAGGTGCATTAATTTTATTTTTCATCCAAAGGAACATGGAGATGGCGGGTCATCTCATGCGAAATCGCCAAAATGGAAGGGGAAGAAGAACGTAAGCCGGCCACGGCCAGGCGCCGATGCATCCCTAGACAAGCCGGTAAGCCGTAAGCACTCGTTGTCACTTAAATTGTATAGTATGCCTACAATTTGATCCTCTATTGCAATTTGTAGGTTGAACACAAGGAAAAGGAAGCCGAGAGTGATGAAGAGGATAACTCTTTCGACATGAACGACGAGATGTCTGAGCCAGATGTTGGAGAAGAGGGTGACCATATCACAATTGAAGGCTCTGAGCAAGATGATGAAGGTGATTCTGGGGATGCGCATGTCAGAGGTCGTAAAAGAGGGAGAAAACGGCGAAAAGGGGGCGGCAACAGCACCAGTAGGACAACTTCTGATGTTTGGGAGGTGTTTGAGAAGATTACAATGCCATCCCCGACGGAAAAGGGGAAGATGATATCAAAGGCAAAGTGCTTGTATTGTAAGAAATTGTATTCTTACAAACAAGGTTCGACTACTTCGCATCTATTGAGGCACACGAAGAAATGTCCTACATACTTAAAGTGTTTGGCTAAGAAGCAAGATCAAGCTCTTCTCAATTTTGCTCCTTCAAACGCAGGTGAATCTGGATCTGGACTTCCTACTATTATCTCTCCTACAGATTACAATCCAGACCAAGTTAGAAAGTTATTTGCTAAGATGATAATAGTTCATGAGTATCCATTTAGGATGGTAGAGCACACATGGTTTAACATTGCAATGAAGTACTTAAATCCTGCTTATGAGTTCATCGGTAGAAAGACCATAAGAGGTGAATGCTTGAAGGTTTTTGAGTCTGAAAGAGAAGCACTAAGAAAGAAACTGAAATGTGTGGATAGCATTGCTTTGACTACTGATTTGTGGACATCCAACCAAACACTTTCCTATATGTGTTTAGTTGCGCACTACATTGATAATGATTGGAAAATGCAGTGTCGTGTGCTGAATTTTTTTGAGTTAGATCCTCCACATACTGGAGCTGTGATAGCTCAAGCTGTGTATGAATGCGTTGCTGCATGGAAAATAGAGGATAAGGTCATCTCAATCACTCTAGATAATGCTTCAAACAATGATGTTGCCGTCCGAGGTTTAAGGGCTAAGTTTGTAGCTAGACAAGGCAATCGCTTTCCTTGCAAAATATTTCCATGTCCATTTGTTGCGCTCACATTATTAATTTGGTCGTGAATGATGGGACGACTGTCTTAGAACCTTTGATAAGAAATATAAGAGAATCATGAAGTACATCAAAAATCTCCTTCACGCATGCACAAGTTTGTAGAAATTTGTAGATCTCTTGCATTGCCAATTGGAGAAGGGTTGACACTTGATGTGGCAACAAGGTGGGGTTCAACGTATAAGATGCTAAATACTTGTATTGCCTACAAAGAAGCTATTCACTTTTGCCGATATAGATGCAAACTATAGATGGGAGCCTACAAGCTGCAGATTGGGATAATTTTATAGCAATTGAGCCAGTTCTTGCATCTCTAGCTAAAGTTACTACTGCATTCTCAGCCTCAACTTATCCAACTGCAAATATATTTTATCCTCATATTGTGGACATCAAGATTGCTTTGAATGCTACAATGGCTTCCAATAATTTCCATTTGAGGGATATGGCCAATGCAATGATGGGTAAGTTTAACAAGTACTGGGAAGATAAGAATAATGTGATGGTGATTGCTACTATTCTAGACCCAAGGTATAAGATGAAATATGTGGAATGGTGCTTTGGAAGGATTTATGAAGCCCCAAAAATTGAAATTGAGATAGCTGATGTCCGTGATGAGTTAGAGAAGCTATATGAAAAGTATGAGAGGGAGTATCGCCAGAGAAAGGCACTTGCTCATAAATCTTGTGCATCTTCATCATCGACTGCTCATACATCTACCTCTTTACCATCAGCCTCAAGTGAATTTCAGTCTTTCCTATCATCTACTTCTTCGAATCCATCGAAGAGTGAGTTGATCATCTATTTAGATGAGCAGAATGAGGACTTAGGAAACAAGGAATTTGACTTGCTTCAATGGTGGAAGTTGAATTCACATAGATTTCCAGTGGTTTCCAAGATGGCAAAGCAGTTCTTGACTATACCGCTACCTCTGTGTCTTCGTAATCAACTTTTAGCACCGGGGGTAGAGTTCTAGATGATTTTCGTAGTTCTCTAAGCCCATCTATGGTGGAGGCATTGATATGTGCTTCTAGTTGGATTAGAGGTGCACATGATGACAATATGGCTCCTATGTGTGTGGTACGTTCATCTTACCCTTTTTTCAATTATTTTCGTTTAGTTGATGGATGTCTTGAAATAATTTGGTATGACTTGTCATTTCAGGAGGAAGATGATGAGGATGATGTTCAAACCATTCCATTTCCTAAAAGCGTGGTAGAGAGCAACTAGTAAGAATGTAATATGATATATTGATATGTGGCAAACTAATGACTTATTATAAGTCCATAAATTTAATATATCTTCTTTATTTGACTTGTAGGTTGCTTGGTGGTGGTCCTGGTGGATTGGTTCATGCATGAATGAATGAATTATTAAAGCTTTTGGCCTACTTCTAAGTTCTAATGTAGTCTTTACTCTTTAGTCTTTAGAGACATAGAGTTGCGCTGTGGACATTACTACTCTTGTATTTTGGTTATCGTTTGAATGTTGGCTTATGCTTGAATGTTTGAATTTGAACTACTGAAGACTGAAGTGGACATTATGAATGTTGTCTTGTGGTTATTGTTTGAATTTGGACTATTGAAGTGAAGTGGACATTATGAATGTTGTCTTGTGGTTATTGTTTGAATGTTGGACTTGAATATTCTATTTTCACCCTAAATTATCAATTGTGGCATTCTATACTGCTATTGTATGTAATCAGTGCTGTGGCCCATGTTAGGTGAGCAGGTTTTGGCGAGCCGACGAGCCGGCTCGCGAGCCGAGCCGAGCCCATCTGCTGGCTCGCCAAATGCACCGAGCCGAGCCTGGCTAGGCTCGTTCCTGGACGAGCCTAAGCGAGCCGAGCCGAGCCTGGCTCGGCTCGGCTCGTTTCCACCCCTAATGTTATGTTACGCACAAGCTTCCTATGACTGTTGTTAATTTGCTGTGTGAGCTTTTAAAAAAAGTAGTTTTTAGCTAAGTATGGTTGAAGGATTGTACGACTGAACGGTTGGGTTGAAAAGGTTTGATATTTGTCAGTTTGATTTTTTAGTGTAGCTTTTAAGTATGAGAGATGCGAGTTGAGAATGAGGATGAGAGTGGTGCGGTTTAGGATTTTATACTTGGTGGAAAGGTATAATGTTTTTGAATTCTAGTGGTAAAGTCATAACTCCAACCCACCGAAGCTGTAGAAAGCTATCTCAAACCAACTTTTGGCTTTCAGCTTTTTTTAGATCCTGTTTGGAACGGCTTCAGCTTCGGCTTCAGTCATTTGGAAGCCAGAAGCTGTTCCAAACAGCTAGCTTTTTCGCAGCCAGAAGCCAACAGCCCATTTGTACTAGAAAAATTTGAAAGCTGAAAGCTGGTCTGAGGTAGCTTTCTACGGCTTCGATGGGTTGGGGTTATGACTTTACTACTAGAGTTCAAAGAAAATTACTCTTTCCCACCAAGTATAAAATCCCAAACCGCACCACTCTCAACCTCATTCTCACTCCGCATCCCTCATACCTAAAAGCTATACTAAAAAGCCAGACTGACAAACACCAAATCTCTTTAGCCCAGCCGTTCAGCCGTGCAGCCTTTCAGCCATGCAGCTTAAATAAAAGCTACTTTTCATAAAAGCTCTAGCCATACCAAATAAGGCCTTAGTACAAATGGGCTGCTAGCTTTTGGTTGTGAAAAATCTAACCGTTTGAAACACTTCTGGCTTTCATAGAATACAAACCGAAACTAAAGCCGTTCCAAATAGGATCTTAGTATCTGAGCTTTCTTGGTCTGATTTTGTCAGGTGTTAAATACTCACACCTACAAAAATAGAAATTAGAACCGTACGCACTCTTTATGCAAGTATTTGAATTTGAACCGATTCATCTACAGCTTGATTTGCTTGTCAGGTGCAACCAGGGTTCACCTTTTCTTTTTTAAGAAAATCGGACGATTTTTGTTTTTAGATTATCGGAAAAAATGGCTCAAAAATCGGTAGAAAAATCGCTAGATATCGCATGGTTTTAAAATCCAAAAATTTGAAGAAGAAATTCCGATTTTCTCCCGATTTTCACCGATTTTCTTCCGATTTTCACTGTTTAGTTGAAAGTTTCTCGAAGCCGATTTTTTTTAGCGATTTTCTCTCCGATTTTATCTCATTTTTGACCGATTTTCTCCTGATTTTCTTCCGATTTTTACCGGCCAATTGATTGTTTCTCGAAGCCGATTCCTTGAGCGATTTTCTCTCGATTTGCACCGATTTTCTCTCGATTTTCACCGATTATCGCGATATTTATGGCTCATAAATTTTTTTGAATTTTTGAATTTTTTGAATTTAACCGATTTATCGGTCGGTTTTAAATATCTTACCCCTCCGATATGACCGAAAATCGTGATTTTCCGTGATTTTGTGAACCCTGGGTGCAACCTTTTATGGTCGCGGACTCTCTGTCGTTCAGTTTTTACATTCTACACCAGTTCGAAGTGGCGTTAAATTTCTCGAAGGAAAATCATCAACAGACGGAACCGCGCAAGCGGGGGGTGGTATAATGCTCTGGGGCCTTAGAATTTCAGCCCAGGCCATTAAACGAGAACGGGTCCACAAACTCCTTGGCCCACATAAAGCCCGAATCAAGAAGGTCTACAAAAACGCCCTAATCAAGAACAAGTCACAAGCCACAAACACACAGCCTTTTTTATATTTCTTTCTTTTTGGGTCATTCTTAAGGGGACTCGTTCCAGACATCCAGGATTGCTAATCCACAAATTAATCCCAAATCGCAGTCACCGAGTCACAGTGGGAAATTCAGTTCATGTTGCATCAGCAGAAGCCGGAAGTCGTCAAAGGAAACCAATCGCCTTCTAGCTTTATGGTGAAGAAGTAGGCAAAATTAATGTGCCCTTCATGGCAGCCAAAACACTACTAGTAGCGGACGGCTGAGTGCGGCTGAGCTCACTCAACCCACCCGCGTTCAAGCGCATCTCGATGCGGGTGCGCGCGGAGGCGAAGACAAGCGCGGGTGTTGGGTGCTAGTGTGTGAGGAGTGCGTGTGTACATGTGTTTGTAGCTCGTTTGTTGTTTTCTCTTCTTAAACGAAATTCCAGAGCTCCTGAGCAATTTTCAAAACACTACTAGTAGTAGTATTATTGCCTCAAGTCAACTTCCGTGTGGATTGTGGACAAGGCAAGTGGAAATGAACTCCGCACTTAAGCCGTGCAGTTAATTAGTGTGTGATGGCCAGGCATCAACACCACCACCGCAAAAGCGCATCCTGGAATTTAAGAGCGCCGCTATCTTCGAGATTGTTGACACGATCAGCCCGGGGAAGAGAACAGCTAGCTGGTGCTTTCGATGCGCGTCGCTGTGGAGCCTGTAATGCCGGGACAGCTTCGTCTTACTTGCTGCCCTTGGCTCCAAGATGATGGGAGAGACAGGGGAGGGAGGCAATGGCTCTCCTTCACTCCTCAGGCTCCACTTCATGTCCAAGCTGCCGACCAATTGACTCGCTATCCTATCGGTCTCATTTCTGCTCTGCTATATTCTTTTTGCAGCAGTTTTGAATGATTCGTGTCGACAACCATTAGTAAGAGTGTGTTTGGTTGCTTATACCAAACGATAGATGTAAGAGATGGTTCAAGAAAAAAAATCATCTATATGTCTAGTTGCTTGAATAGAACTATCCCATCCTGGATGGTAGGATACAAATTTAAGGAATATTCCCTATGAATGCTGAATCATTTCATTCGTCCAAAATAATTGAACCAAATGGTACAAGATTATCCCATCACATTCAATCCCATCCCACCAACCAAATACACCCTTAATTGCCGGATGCCACAGCTACTTGGAGAGCCAAGTGTCGTGCCGTGCCTGCTGTTATTACAGTTCTCTTACCGTCGTTTGGTTAGTATATTCATCCGTGCAAAAACTGAAGGAAACGCACGCATTTGTTTCCTAAAATTAATGTACTACCGTTACCAAGTTTTTTGAACTACTCCGTAGAGTGGTTCACTCTTTGAAGGACCGTGCACAGTCGCATAGAAGACGATCAAGATAGCAGCTGTTGTGTTTAGCACCAAGAGGAGCGAAAGGAGCTGGAGACGTTTCCATTCATAGATTCACTGGACAGAAGGGAACAAATGCCAAATCTATCTAGTACAGTACTAGTATGTACGTGCAGTCTCCTGAGTCCTGACTGCGAGCACGCGACAACACACACAGACGCAGATAGGAAGAGAGAGAGAGAGAGAGAGGGCATCTGATCCTAGGGGCTAGACTAGGCAAGGCGAGCCAAGAGGATCAATCAGGGAACGAACCAATCATTCATCCATGATCCAACTACACGCAATTCGGGTCCACGCGTCGTTGCTGCAGATAGAGATCTTAACAAAGAGAAAATCTTTTTAAGATCATCTCAGTCTTATATAGTATAGATTTTTATTAAAAATATTCTTATATAAAAGTTTTAAAAATACAAACAAAATTAATTTTAGGAATAGCTAAAAAAGAAACAAAAAATTGCTGATTTTATTTTAAAGAAATTCTAAAAATATTGCTATAAAAATATTCATGTAAAAAAGTTATAAAAGATAAAAAAAAATCTAAAATAATTTTTTTAAAAAAGAAGTAGATGAAACCATATTTCTTTGAAAGAGAAAAATATATAAGTTTTTTTTAGAAAAATATTGTAGCAGTCACTGTTCTAGTTCATTGTAGTTTCTACAGTGAACATGTGACATTTGTTGGGGAGGTCGGCTAGCTGTCATACCTCCTCAACATTAGAGCATCTCCAAAAGTATCTGTATCTGACTCTGTATCTCCAAACTTTACCGAACCGGTGAAAAAATCGATCTCCAACAGAGTCTCAGAACTTGCTCAGAAAAGTAGCGGCGAGAGAGGCTCGCTAGATTTCGATTCTCTCTCCGCCGCTTATCCGGGCGAGGAAGCAACGGCAACGTTCGCGCAAGGAAAGCACGGAGTGTCCTCCCCACTCAGCTATCGCTCATCCTCTCATCCTCCGCATTCCGTGGTCTCTCTCCCTCCGCCGCCATCTCCACTCACGAGCGCCATCCCTCCGCTCGTCACTCTCTCATCCTCCGTCGCAACCTCACTGACCGCCCCCGCCACTCTCTCGCATCCTCCGCCATCCCCACTCGCTTCCCTCGAAGCCACCATCGGATCTCCGACTCCACGAGCCGAGGCGATCAGATCTAGTACCTAATGCCGCAGCACTCTAGATCTCGTTGCTTCATTGCGATTTGTTGGTAAACTACCCCTTGTGTTCTTGTTTCTTAATAAATGCGACCTTGCCTCAACCTCCACGCAACACGGACCTGGGATCCGGTGATGTGACTTGGAGCTCTACATTTGGTTGATTCTCCTTTCTTGGTAAGTATTCGCCCCTACCTTCATGGCACCATTGAAGCTTCTTAAATCGCTTGCTCTCTCGAAGTAAAATCCTTTGGAATCATGTTTGCTCCTCGACTTCTTCTTCATTTGATTGTGCATTGGGCACTCTTCCTAATTACTAATTTTGCCATGCTGTTTTGGTTCATCTATGTGTTTGGTTAATTTAATCATACCGTGGTCCTGGTCTAACCATTGGTAATATTGTCTCAACATTACTTAACAATGAGTAGCAAAAGCATTCTTATTCAAATAATTCAGTTTTTCTTTGAAAGAGAATAATTTGTTCTTAATAATTTATAGATTTGACAAGCAAAAATGGTGCTTTCTTAGAATTTGTTCACATCTTTGGTTTTGTTGAAGAATTGTGTAGATATTTGTCCTGATACGATATTTTGGGTTGTGCATTGCTTTGCGTGTTTGGAGATATGAGTGAGATGCTAGAACTGGTCATTCCAAAGGAAGTTTTAAGCACATAGTATGCTTTGGATACTTGTTTGTCGCTTTGCTGGCAAGTTCGATTGGCGATTTATATATATTTGAGTCATGCATTTCTCTCGTCGTTAGTATGCTCGTTGAGGTTCGAACAATATCTCGGATTCGCTGGCAAGTTCGCTTTGTTTGTCAGCTTGGTTGGCAAGATGGCTCGTATGTCGCCTCGTGGTTTTAATTAGTGCTGATAAGTTTAACTCACTTTGTTTGTCGTGGTAGTGAAACCTTTTGTTATTAAGTTGATGAGCTGTCCTACTTGTAAAGAATGTTTAACTTAACTCGATTATCTCGAGGCTAAATGAATGGAGCATCGTTGAAGACGACTAGGCATTTGTTGCAAGCTATAATCACAGTTATCCTTGCCCCTTCATTCGTAACAAACCACATGAGAACAGCTTTAAATTACACTGAAGTTTTCTTTATGTCCAGAGAGAGATGTTTCTCATCTAGGAAACTAAACATAATTTTGTGGTAAGTGCTATGAATCAAGAAAATAACAAAGAAAGAAAAGGGAAGGAATTGGGAAGATTTAGACAGATGAGATGAGAAAATAAAAGGTCATGATATCTGCTGGAAATCACAAATGAGAGATAACAAAAATCCTAGCTAGCTAAGCAAGCATCGCCAAGATATCTACTTGAATTTCTTTGGAAAGCCAACACCGACTTGCTCGAATAGAAACGAGAACGGAAAACTTAGATGTTTAGCTCATTAGATGTCATTATGCTTGGATATTGAAGTTTGTTTCCGTAATGTTTGTTTCCCTTTACCATTTACCGGCTTTTGGAGTATATATGTGTTTTACATGCATTAAAATGATGTTTTTAATGGACTTTGATTGCTTTGTGTAAGATTCTATGCATAACTCGCGCCATAATAAATTTTACACCTGTTTATTTTGATTTTGGTGATTAAGAAATCCTAAACAGATGTATCTTTGTAATTTTATGATCATCAAGCTCGCTTTGTATTTATATGAAATGAACGCAATTTCTCAAAACAGCTTATCATCAGTGTCAAATAAAAGACAAAGGAAGTTGGTGAAAGCTTAATTACTCTTATAATCATAGTTGATTTGAAAATTCATATAATTTTTTTAATAGTGCTTCTATGCGCCCTTAAAACTAAATTTTACAAATCTTGAATCATTGTGGTTAGTAGTGGAGTAGTGAGTGGTTGCAAATCGATCATTGATGTGCTTTAAATTTTGTGATTTTCACTTCATAAAGAGCATCGAGGCACCTCCTCTCTCTCTCTCTCTCGAAAGGTGTTGATGTCACATTTCGTTTCTTATGTACACAATACAAATATGTCTTGGAAAGAGCAACTTTACTCTATCGTTTCATTTCTTCATTTCAGTGGCAAAACACTGAGTGTTCGGAAATGGCGGTACGCATTTAGTCCCGATGGCTGTCTTGACATTGCCTCACCCTAAACCGGATACAAAGAGAGGTAAGACTCATTTTTATTTTTTCAGCCTTTAGGAAATGCTCCTTGTTCTCATGATGTTTCTTCTATGCATTATATTGGTTTAATAATACAAAGGTCAAAATTGGTTTCTGCTCTTCTTTTAGGGTGTTCATCCAACAGTTAGGGAGAGGTTTGGGAGTTTTTACTTGGCTTTTGATCCTGTGAGCACTTTGATGAGAGGGAGGAGATCGGGCCAAAAATAAGAAGGTACTTGCCTTCCTTAATGAGCACCTGTGTGCAATTTTGTTTTATCCTCAAGAAATATTGAAGTATCTACTACCTTCAAGAGTGATGGCAATGCCTCAATCGATGCATCCGTCATCAATTAAATATTTGTTTGTTCACACTTCACACTATTCCAAATCCGATTTGGTACTCTAACCTATTTTACTTGCACATTTTTCACTCGCTTTCATCCATCGTCTTTGCTAAGATGTTCTTTCATCTTTCAGGTGTGAGCATTCATATTCAACCATAATTTTCAATTTATTTTAGTTTCTTTAATAAATATTATGATGGGCCATACTTGAAGTTACTTTTATTATATTTGCTTGCGGCTCTCAGTCCATTAGCCCTGTCACACGCTGCAAGTTGGGTTTTTATCAAAAGATATGTTAGTGATAGTATTCAAGATATGTTAGTGATAGTATTCAAGATATGTTAGTGATAAGCATAGAGATTTGTTAGTGATAGTATTCAAGATATGTATCCTTTTTTTGCAACAACAGTATGCTAATCCCAAGACATCCGTGACCTTGTTTCTCATATATCTTAAGTCACTAATGGAATTGAATGTAATTCGCCTCCTTAGGTTTGTGCTATTTGAACTCAGATCGCTTTTGAAGTTTGTGGTTCTTCCAAGATTAATGATATTTCTCGCTGATTCGTTGGATAAAGTAAGTCAACTCGATACCCTTTTAAAGTTTATAACCTTGTGGCATTCATCTTAGTGTACTACTTATTTGCATATAGATGGATAAAGATTCAAAGAAAGTCATGAAGTGCATGCTTGGACAATTAATGCTATAGAGGAAATCGCAAGTGATATTAAGAACATAGTGCAAGTTAATTTTTCTCCCATACTCATGCGAGCGCAAATGATCTCAATCGAGCTCTTACTAGAGATCGAACACGCCGCCGCTGGCCTTGATGACATTGTCATACACTCGGAAGACTTGGTGGGAACAACAATGTTGCTCCACTCGATGAAGAAGAAGGAGAGGCAGCTTGCGCCATACGACTATGAGAAGCGATGATTCATAAAATTGCGATCATCAATTTAGAGAGAATGAAAGTATCGAGTCCAGTGACTAGTGTTATTCGTGTTCTACTTTTGAGACATACTTTATGAGTAGTTGCAGTGACTAGTTATATTCGTGTTCAGTGTATTAAGATGTGTTGTATGGATGACTTTTGACACATATAAATTCATCAATTTGCATGTGTTGTTATGCACCTTTGTTTAATTCTGAATTTATGCCTACAGTTTGTGCTATATGGATGACTTCTATGCTCGCCTGAGTGAGGAGGAAGTGAAATTACGTTGGGATGGAAGCCCAATTGGGAGCAACCTTCTCCTGACCATTGCAGTCCCCAGTCGAGATCTCAAACTAAAAGATCAAAGTCTGTGTCGGAGCATGAAGATACTCTGTTGGTTTCGGCATGGCTTCCTGTTAGTTTGGATCCAGTGCAAGGTACCCAGCAAACTCGTACCACATATTGGAGTAGAATACATGATTACTTCCACGAGAACAAAACTTTCAATTCGAGCGTAGTCGAACTCACTTATGCACCGATGGTCATCTATTCAAGAGCATGTAAACAAGTTCGTGGATGTTATGACCGCATTGAGCCGAGACGGCAAAGCGGATAACAGAGCGTGGATAAGGTTGGTTCACATCCCTTTTTCATTATGAATTTATATGTGTTGCCCATGTTAATAAGGTACATGTCCTTCTCAGATTGTCCAAGCTAAATCATTGTATCAAGAAGAAGAAGAAGGCGATTATTTGCATACTTGCATTGCTGAATATACTACAACACCATCCAAAATGGACCGATCATTTATCTCGTAAAAGCAAAACATCATCCAATGCATCTGGTAGTTCCACTCACTAGCTCTAATGCAAGTCATATTCATGAAGATGTCACACGCAGGCCGATGTGCTCATTAGGCCAACCGGTAGGAAGGCCGAGAAAGAGCGGATCCGCTCACAGAAAGCCGCACTGAGAGTGGTGCAACAAAGTTCACTCTACATGGAAGCATTAGAAAACTTTAGGAAAGAAATGAAAGAAATGGAGCTTATTAAAGAGAAGAAGAAAGAAGAGCGGTATTTAAAGAGCATTTATGCAAGAACAGAAAAGATTGCTCATGAGAAGGAAAAGATTGAGATAAGAAAAATGAGTTTGAATTGAAGAGAATGGTTGAAGAAGAGAGAATTATGAGCGCTGACACTAGTCGCTGAGTGGGCCACAACAACAATACTACCTGGCCCTGCAGAATGATATCATCGCCGTGCATGTAATAGGTCCGATTGAGCTATGAACTAATTATTGATGTAATAGGTATGGTTCGTGCTAGATGAATTTTGTATTTTGCTTAGACTTGAGTTAGTGATGGACTTGAAGTTTAGTTGTGCAAAATCCTTATTACGATCAATATGCATTTGAACTATTTTGCAATGCTTGGGAATTGAATACATCGAGTTGAAATGCATGAATCGTACACCATAGTTGAAGGGAAAAACTAGTACATCATAGTTGAAATGCATGAACTGCTACATCATAGTTGAAGGGGAAAAAGTAGTACATCATAGTTGAAGGAAAATGGTTACATCATGCGCCGCCACATCATCCTCCATAACTAGCGCCATAAGTGCTCGACTAGATCTTCTTGGAGCCGAGAGTGAGCTTTTCTATTTCTGATGGATTGATGAGTTTGAATAAACTCGTAAAGCTCAGTGTTCTTTCATGGGAGATCGCAACATCTCTCCCATTTGCTTCGTAATTGTATTCCATCGCACCTTCATCCCGCCATCTTCAATTATCATGTTATGCATTATGATACAAGCCATGATATCTCTTAGTGCTTCCCGATACCAAAAACGAAATGGTCCACTTAACAATTGCAAACCGAGCTTGTAAAACTCCAAAGGCTCGTTTCCACATCCTTCCTAGCCGCTTCTTGAGCTTCCTGGCGAAATGTTTTTTCTTATTCCCTTGGGGAGCCGGTATTGTCTTCACAAATGTTGCCCATGAAGGATATATTCGCCTGCAAGATAGTATCCCATTGTATAATTGTGACTGCTCACGGTATAATTCACTTCTGTGCTTGCCCTTCGCTAGCTTTGCGAAGAGAGGGGATCGGTGAAGAACATTAATATCATTGAGACCTGCAAACCAAAAAAGCATGCCATATCCAAAGATCTTATAGCAACGGTTTCTAGAATGATTGTTGGCTCATGCATGACCAAGTGATACATGCCTTGCCATGTCAGGCAATTTTTCCACTTCCAAAGGCATGCAATCTATGCTCCCTAGCATTCCCTAAACCTCTTTCCTCGCCAATTGCAAGTAATCTAGCAAAGGTCATTATCATTTGAGATCTCAAGTACTCATCTCCAAGAGTTCAATAATAGCTTTCTAACCTTCTCAGCTCTCTATAGCAAGATTTCTCCAATCCTCACATAATCAATCAATAGCATCTGCGCTACTCCATACGCTAGCATCCGAAAGGCAATGTAACCTTTGCAAAGAAGATAACCCAAGAATTCCAAAGACAATTCCCTCTTCCGAATGAAATAGTTATCATGCCCTTCTACAAAGATGCAATATGCACGAAGAAATAAAGAACGATTCATTAAAACCTACGGCTAAAAAGAAGGTTCACCATGACAGAGATCAAGATAAAATGCGAACACATAAACAACGAATACTTCCATACCGCTACCGAAGAAGGTTGGGCCATAGATAGGAGGATCAAGAAATAATCTTGAGCAGTCTAGCATGTCCTTCTTGTCTATTGGCGATGAACGACTTGATGGCCAGAGTAGAATGCTCATGGCGCCGAACATTAACATCCCGATCTTCCATGTGTGCTAGGTATCCTCGTTGTCAAAAGAAATACGCACTCATCATTTCTCTCGACTCTCATCTTCCGAGAGACATTCCGATACTAAATTTCGACGACTCATCTCGGTATTGTTAGTAGTGAACAACAAGAAACGCAATACTTCAAGACCAAATGGGTATGTATATATAGACAAGAATAATATAGCCGTTGAATTTACCCGCTGAAAATATAGCCGCTGAAATATAGCCGTTGGAATTTAGCGTTGGAATTTTCGATTTTAAATTCCCGCATTGAAATATAGCCGCTCCAATTTACCGTTGAAAAATAGCCGTTATTGTGATGGTTACAATAAATTCTAATTTTAAATTCCGCATTGAAAGATATAGCCGCTCGAATTTACCTCTAAAAATTCCATTGACGTTGTCGTTACAATAAATTCGAATTTTAAATCCCGCGCATTGAAATATAGCCGCTCGAATTTACCCGTTAAAAAATAGCCGTTGCAGCTTGTCGTTACAATAAATTCTGAATTTTAAATCCCCGCTTTGAAATATAGCCGATTCGAATTTACCCGTTGAAAATAAACCGCTATAATATGGTGGTTACAATAGTCATATGGCGGTTATGGAATATGATAAAAATATAGGGGAGAGAAAATAGAGAGTGTGATATGGAGAGTGCTGTTGGAGAGGAAGGAGATATAGAGAGTCAAATTTTTGGAGAACTCTCCAAATGAGGCTTTTGGAGAGTGAGATTTGGAGAGTGCTGTTGGAGATGCTCTTAGTAGTATATATAGATTAAACTTAATGTAAGAGTGGGTACAATGACAAAGCTGACTACTTCCTTCATTCTCATTCTGTAACACCCCAGCTTTTACTAAGCCCAGAATGTCACCAAACATAGATCATGACACATTTAATACCATAATTTAAGGTAAATTACAGCAAGTAATCATTTGGAATAATTGGAAATTTTGACAGCATCTCCTTTGTTTTTGCATGAAACTTAACAACATAGCATCATATCAATATGTAAGACAAACGAGATATCCATACGCAGCGATAAGGATAGCTAATCATCAACTAAAACATCAATAAGCATCGATAGCAAAATAATAAGCATCAATTTAACTCTAGGAAGTTAAAACAACTCCCTCCATAGCCCCACATGATATACATGAGGGAAACAACCAAACATACAGACCATACACTAATGATTATTGTAATACTTAATGTCGTGTCTCCAAAACAGGTGAATTAGCTAGATTATGATACTACGTGGAGGAGTGTAGCTAGATCCCTTTCCCGCACGCCGATTTCATTGTACCTAAACAAACAAACAACATAAAACACAAGCGTGAGTTCGAAAACTCAGCAAGCATATTGTAATGGACAACAAGATCATTTACAAGACAATAATACCTCACGTTACATATAACATTTCAAACTTGAACACATAACAACATCCTCATCATTTAATATGTATTGTAATGCAATGCAATGCTATGCTATGCTCATATCTCCTTGGAAACTCATACCGGTATGGTTGAGTACACACCCGTCGGTGTGCACCCTCTCCCCCCTTCCATCCCGAAGATGGAGGGTGCCTACTCCTCGCTTCCACCACCCACGGTAGATGGAATCACGATGTAGGACTTACTCTAATGGCTCTCCGGATTAGTCATAACTTTCTCACCGACCTTCCCGGATTAGTTCATGACTTTCTCACCGCCCGGGCCATGTAACATGTCATGTATGCAAGCATGCCAACAATATAAAACTCATATATTAACACATGGCATCATAACATCTTAAACATGCTCATCATATCATAGCAATCATTAAAACATGGCAAGTGGACATCATATCAATTATAACATGTAGTTCATGGCAAGACAGCATGTTATCTATCCCAAACACTATCAAGCAATTCTAGCAACACGTATAATGTTCAATCCACACAACACACTTGCCTTCAACCGCGGGCAACGGAGTGACGAGAGGTTGAGGGCACTCCCGAAGGCACACCACCTGCAAACACGTGCCACACACTTAATTCGACTCCTCAAAACAGTACCCACTACACCTAATACGCTAAATACTCCAAAACCCCGAAATCACAGATTTTGCCCCGTTCTGGACAGCGGCTTCGAAAAATCATAACTTGAGTTCTAGAACTCCAAATTGAATAAACGAGTACATCCTCGCGTAGCTTAGGAAATTTCCCAACTTTTTCTAGTTATAGGTAAAGACTGATTCGGACTCTAATGTTGTTTAATCTAACGTTGAACACGAACTGTCTCAATCTCGTCACAGATTTGACAGCGCTCGGTAAAACAGGCATAACTTCCAAACGGCTGGGCGGAATTTCAATTTCTTTATATGCGCTGAAAGATATTGAAATTATCTACAACTTCCTAGAAGTCCGTACGGTCAGATTCGAACTCTAAATTAGTTTAATCTAATGTTGAACACAGACTGTCCCAACCTCGACACAGATTGGACAGCGCCCACCAAAACGGCCATAACTTTCAGACCGTAACTCCAAAAATTCTCAAAAAATACACAAAATAGGTCTTGACGATACCTACAACTTCTTCAACAGGAGGTCGGCCAAATTCCGACTCTAAAATTGCGAAATCGCACCCCCTAAAACGGACTCCAAATCTGCCCGAAACTGAGTACAATACGAACTCTAGTTCTTTTCAGATCTACTCCATGGCAGCACGTCCTCTTGATCTAACAACTCCAAATCTACCATGAGAACAGCACCTAGACCTTCCCCAAGGTTTCCCCATGGACATACCTTAGTCCGATTTAACGAAACACGAAGAATGCCTCTCGATCGCCCGATCTCGCTCCCACGCGTCATGGCCACCGGTTCTCCTCGTCGCGGATCCTCCTACCGGCGAGGGCAGCACCATGGCGTGGCATGGCAGCGAGGGGGACGCAGCAAGGGCACGTGGTGGAGCAAGGGGAGGCGCAAGGGTGAGGGAGGGGTGGCGGCTAGGGAGGAGGAGGCAATGGGGTGGTGGGTAAACAAGTGGGGGCTAGGGCTAGGGAGGGGACTTGTTTGGGGCGCAGGTAGGGCTAGGGCAGCAGTTTTGCTGTCCTAGACCACCTCCAAAAGGCCCAAATATGTCCCACATTCGGCCCATATGGACCCCCCAAGGCCCGAACTCCCCCGGAAGGCCCAATTCCCCTCCGGAAAGGCCCAAAATCCCCCGGAAAGGCCCACACTTGCAGACACGGCGCAAAAACATGTTACAAGAGTCGTACCTTATGGCCGAGATCGAAAATGACTCATACCGTCATTCCGTAGTATCACACATTCATATCATCTAGAGTAAACCATTATCTAAAAAAATCTAGAATAAACAATAAAGCTATATTGTATAACAATTATCTCTAAAGGTTTTCTCTATAAACACTAAAGTATTTAAATTGGTCATTCAACACTAACTTCAACATTAAGAGTCGGTCGCTTCGGCTTCAACATCGGTTTTTAACCGACGATAACACATATTTTCCCGTGTGATACTTACTACTAAATAAAAATCGGTTTTTTCCTTTCCCCCCCTTTTTTCTCACTCTTTTATGTAAGATAAAATTAATGTGTACATATTAATAATAAATTAAAATGGTCATATAGGACTTGCTCTTAAGAGCCCACCACAATAAAGGGGCTCGCTATCGTCTTCACGCTTTGATATGACATGCGAATTGTTAGATTTGTTTTTTATTTTAATTGTGGAGATGACTCGTGTGTTTTGTTGCTCATCTCCTTTCGCTGATCTGGCGGGTTTCTTGAGAATTCCTCGAGCTAACGAATCAAAAGAATCTGGTGTGTGAGAACAGGGGAGAACAATTGTTTTAGTTTACCTACTTATAATATATAATATATGCTAATCTAGCTGTTAATTATGATGGCTCATATTTAAATTTTTTTAAGATTTAAAAATATGTGTTAGATAAATCCTAGTTGCATTAGGATTCCTACTTTCTTTGATATTAGAATTCATATTTACTTTATAGGGGGCCTAAGGGAGATATATAAATGTATGTTGTAGTTAAGGAAAACCTAAGCAACTAAGAAACCACAAACAACTCATCCCAAACAAGATATGCATGAGATGATTAAATGCTAGGTTATTCTTTAGCACTATATTTCTTGCAGGGGCGGAACTGCATTGAGTTATCCGGTGTCACAGGACACCGGGTAAAAAAAAAATTAGTGTATATTAGTCTATATATAAAAAAATTATTGTATGTTAGTCTATATATATAGTATATGTGAACCCCTTTGATCTAAATCTTGTGACACCGGGAGCTAAATAACAAGCAAATGGTACGAATAATAAGTTGTTATCGCATATATAATGAAGTGGTGAACCCCGATGATTTTGTCTCTAGTTCCGCCCCTGATTTCTTGTATAGGGCAAGCATCCAAAGTTACTAAAAGGTTTGAGAGGTTGCGAGAGAGCAATATACTCTTTTGGGGTTGTGCTTGAAGAATTTGTAGTCGGCTTCGCCAAATCTTTTTTCTCTCATCGTAGTTGTTTCAACGTCGTTATTTTGGTTCTTTTTACAAGATTCATCTTCTTTGTTGTTGAGGCCATGCATGCTCGATCATATCTCACAAATCTCTTATCCGATTAGAGGGGCTGCTGCGCATAAAAAGAGGTATTAGAGTGTAACAAGTGATATAAAAGCTAGGGTCGGATTAATCAAATTTGTGAAAAAGTCAGTAAATCATCAGGTGGTACAAAATCAAGATCGATATCGATGATGCAAAATCAATTAGAGAAATTTGAAGGCATGGAAAATTTCAGTGTGTGGCAATGTGTGGTGAAGGACGTCCTTGTTTAACAAGAGTTAATCACTGCTCTTGAAGGGGACAAACTGGAAAAGATGTTCGTGCAAAGATTGAAAGGTGATAGAGCATAAGGTGTTAGTACAATCTGTCTGTCTCTCCAATGAGGTAAAGTACTTGGCGATCAAGGAGGATTCACAGAAGAATTTATGGAAAGACTTAGAAAATTTATATATGACAAAGTAGTTGACAAACCGACGGATGCTAAAGCAACAACTTTACAGGTTGTGTATGAAGGAAGGTGCATGGTTCATTGACCATCTCAATGCCTTCAACAAACTTACCACAAAGCTGATTAGTGTAGATGAGAAAACTGAGGAAAACTATAAAGTCGTCGTACTGGCATTATCCCTACTACCATCATGGGAGCAATTAGTGATGATTATTTGAAGGACCATGTGGAGGTCTATCCGTGTTTGTGATGAGTATTTGACTTTATTTGAGCAAGGTGTGCTCATGTTTGAGTTTGATTTGAATTGAAATTCAAAAGGAAGTAATTTGAGTTGTGTTAGCTTCTTGCAGTACTACCGGCCTATGGCTGGCGGTAGTACCGACATAATGAACGAGACATGATTAATTGTCAGCATTTTTGATGATTATTGGACAATGCTATGTGATGGGTTTTCCTTGTCTTTGATGGTTGCAGGACGACAGTGCTAGGTCATGGTGAGGCGGAGGATGACCGGGACTAGGCGAGGTGCGTCGAAGGTCCAGACGGTCGAAGATCACCGAAAGATGATCGGAGACGGAGTCTGGGCAAGTCAAGAAGACAAGGAAAGACGATGATACTAGCTAGATGCCGCGAGGATCGATGAGGGCTGTTGGATCATGGTCTAGTTGATATGTTAGTAGGTGTAGGTAGTATGCTTTGAAAACCGTGCAAGAAAACCACTATGTGTGTAGGGTTTTGGGTTGCCCCTGCATGATTGTATGAGAGGGTTAATCCTAGCCCTTGGTGGAGTGCTCTAGGGTTGAGGGACCATCCAAGGGTGGTAGGTGGCCCAAAAGTGGTATAAATAGAGGGGGAGAGGTGCCCTCCATCACTTGAAGTTTTGAGTTGTTCATTTGAGCTTTGCCCACATGAAGTGAGGCTTTGTAAACATTTCATCCAGAAAATACAAAGATTTTCTTTACTATTCTTGTGAATTTAAATTGTGCATTTATATTATGTCTTTACTTTACGCAATTTAAATTCAGCATTTACTTTCCCGCATTTAAATTTCTGCAATTTGAATTTGCCTCCCCTCCTTCTAAATGCTGTTGATCAAGGATGTCTTGAGGGTGCTCATTTGTTTTTACATCTCTTTTGCACCCTAGGATAGACTAGAGATCAAGTTTATATCAAGTTGCAATCTGTTTTGAAATTGTTCTTCGCGCAGTAGTCAGTCTTCAGTTTTTAGAAAAATCCTTTTTGGGTGATTCTTATTGGAGAAGGTACGTGACTCATATATCCATATGTGGAAAAATTTTGGAGTCCACTGGTTGCACCGTTTGGGAGCTATGGGGTGAAAACTAAGCCCCAAACTTTCTGATCGAAGTCCCTGGCTGTTTGTGGTTCTTGATTTTTACTGATTTTTCTACAAGGCTTTTGGGGTGGTTTTTGGTGAAGTGTTTTACGACTCATGTCCTCAAATGGTGAAAATTCCCAAAAATTTTAGAGCAATAAAAGTCCACTAACCACCTGCTCCAAGTGGGGATAATTCCTGAAAATTCTGTTTTAGCTTTTCTAAAAGAGAGACTTTTATGATTTGGCTTGATCTCGTTTAGAAAAGAAGTATTTGAATTGATTCCTTTTTGTTTGTACACTTGACAACGAGGATTGTGATTGAAAAATCCCTCACATGTTTCATGGCTCTCATCTATGGAAGCTAGGGGTACACATAGTTGTCTAATTGTTCCGGCTTTTGTGGGTTTTGCGAATCTGAGGAGCATCAGTTTGAAGAAAAATCTTTCGGTGTTTTGGATTTTCATTGCGGGATTGTTTGGAGTACTTTGAGTTGGGGAAAATTTTATTTGGGATATTCACCCCCCTCTGATCGCCATCTCGGTCCTTCATTATTCTTGTCAGAAAAAGCACTCTCAACTTCAACAAGACAGTTGTATATCTATTGGAGGCAATGTCCTTGAAAAAGCTATCGAAATATTCATTATCGGGTGATTAAGCATTGGCTGCAGTAGGTGTTGCAGGCAAAAGCAAGAGTTACATAAAGAATAAGGGCAAGAGCACGAGCGTATGTGTATGCTATCTGTGTGATGGGGAATGGCATATGATAAAGGACTATCCGAGTTTGAAAAAATGAATGGTGCATGCTCAATGGTGGTAGCAAAAGATGATTCAGGCGTGTTTGTCGTCAGTCAATCAGGTACTTCATATGGATGGATATTCAATTCAGGTTATTGCTTTCACATATATTCGGTGAGGGAGATATTTGATGAAGGATCACTACGCTCGACGCATGGAACTATTTACTTGGCGGATTGCAATGAGTATGTAATTACTGAGATGGGAACAGTTACAGTGGAGATGTATATTGACGAGAGTTCGTTATATTCCAGGCATAAAGAAGAATATAATATTTGTGAGCTTGCTTGAACTCGAGGGTGGTGAGGTATCACTTCAAGGTGGAGTCATGCAAGTTACTTGCAAAGGCCAAGTGATCATGAAGAGTACCTGGAGCAATAGAGGACACCAATTGATGGTTAAACCTAAAGTAAGGGCAAACAATATGAGATAAGATAAAAATCCTGATAAGAAGGAAACTGTGTCGTCAACGGTGGGTAATCAGATTGGTAATCAGATTTCAACTGCAACTATGTGCGGAACTGCAAAGATAGTTGCAAAATCTAGCAACCATAAAGGTGAATGTGCGGGCTATTGAAAGAAGAAAGTTGTGGCGGGACCAACCACGTGGTACTAATGAGCAAGTGGAGCTCGAAGGCAGTACAAACCTATGACATATAAGAATCTAGGAACAGGAGGTGTGGTTAACCAAACTACACAAAAGAAAGTGCTTTCAGGTGGAAGGTTTGGAAGGCCAAGCCTGAACACGAACACACATATTGCAGTGATGTGCATGAGCCCCACTGCTAAAATGAGAGGGAAAAATAATGCGGAGCTGACTTGCAGCGAGTTCTTGGATGAGCACGATGACTTCAACGGATAAGAGTCAATGTGAAGATTGTTAATTATAGTGACTCATATCTAGTCTTTTAGGATTTAAAAATGTTTGCTAGAGGAATTCTAATAGGATTAGGATTCATACTTTTTTATAGTAGGATTTTTACTTGCTTTGGAGGACTAAGGGAGCTATATAAACCTACAGAATGGCCATAAAGAACCCAATCAACCAAGAAGCCACAAATCAACTCATCTAAAACAAGATGTGCACAAGAAGATTAGATGCTAGATTATTCTTTAGCACTAAATTCTTGTACAAGGCAACGATCTAAAGGTCCTAAAAGGTTCGAAAAGTTGTGAGAGAGCAGCAATCTCTCGTACTCTTTTGAGGTGGTGCTTAAAAAATTTACGGTCAGCTTCGCTAAATCTTGTCTCTCGTCGTGGTTGTTTCAACGTCGTTATTTTTGTTCTCTGTACCCGATTCATCTTTTTCGTTCTTGAGACCTTGCACGCTCATGCCATATCTCACAAAACTCTAATTCAATCAGAAGGCTGCTACACATGAGAAAGGGTATCATAATGTAATACTAGCAAATATATCAGCACCCGGCTACAGTCTGATTTTTACAGGTGTTAAAATATATCTTTCTTTCGCTATCATGCCATGTTTTTCCAAGTGTGCAACTACTTTCTAGTAGTAGTGATGTCAAGGCCTTGTATGATCTTGGGGATTTGATCATTTGCCACACAAAGTTGGCGAAGGCCTAAATATTAATGAGATATGATTGGCAAATCATCAATTACACACCAACATTGTATGACAAATCATCAATTATCCATATGATTCTTCAGTAACCAACTTGAAATCTTGCACGGTTTCTGAGCAATGCAGTACAAGTCTTGTACAACAACATGGAAGTGATCATTTATCTAGTCTCCTTGACCTTTTTTTTTGTTGTTGCAAAACTAGCTCTCCATGAATGAATTTGCAAAAATAGCATACTCCTCCACCGTAAAAGACATAGCACACGACATTATCCCATGCCGAGTTCGGGGAGAGCGGGAGTTGGCCAGTGAGCGGGCGGCGCGATCGCGGAAGAGCTAACTGCCGTGCTGCCGGGTATAGTAGGAGAGGGACACGTGTGGCTGTTTAAAGAAGAGCCTATTTTTATAAATTCATTCGTTGGGAGCTAGTTAAAAAAAATTAGATAAGTAATTACTTCACTTCGCAGACATGTACCAATGTACCATGGGATGGGACTGTTCGTTCTTTCTCGCTCCAAGCTGCGCGAATCAGGGAGCTCGTCAAACGCTCGCTGTCTGAAACTCCACTTTCCAAGAGAGAACAAACGAAGAAACTAACGAAAAGATGCGACCAGAGATGCACGGCCAGTCTCCCATTCCAAGAAGCAAAGCTATGAGCCTATGACTGCGATGCAGCTAGCAGCCCAGCACACAGCACTTTTCAATGAGATAAGCAGGCAAGACACTTATCAAGATTCTAGAAGAGTAGAAGACAACTCATCAGAAGTTCTGACTGGAAATTCTTCATTTTCTACAAATTTTTCATCATCATCAACATTCATCAGTTCATCACCACAGCAATAGCACCAAGTTTTTCTCCGTCACCATGACCAGACCACTGCAAAGCCGGCAAAATTTTTGCATCCTAAAACCCCTTCTAGTACTTCTTGCCCTCCCACTGTAGAACCAGATCAAAGAAACCAAAACGAAAAATAAAACAAAAGATCTTAAGCACATGTACAAGAATCCTAATTAACCCCCCTTCAAGGATCGATCGCTTCGAGGCTAATTTTTTACTTAGTCGCTTGACGAACACCGTATCTACTCGAAGGAGCCCTCCTTGGCCGAGAGCCGCTTCAAGAACTCGTAGGTGGTGACCATGGTGGCCGCGGAGAGCGACATGGAACCCCACCTCGGCCCGAGACCCCGGTAGCACGCCACCCACCCGCCTTCCCTGAGCAACCCGCGCACCGTGCTCGCCAGAGTTGGCCGGGCCGCCGCCGCGTCGGCTTCCATGACCTGGAGGCGCGTCTTGACGGTGTCCAGGGGCATGGTCACGAGCGCGGCTGCGCCCCCGGCGACGGCGGCGCTCGCACCCTGCACGGCCATCAGGGACGGATAGCTCTCGGAGCGGTCGGCGCCCACGACACGCCAGATGAAGCGCTGTGCCATGGCGTAGGACGCCCACCACACCGCATTGGACGGCGCGTAGGTGATGATGGAGAGGCCGAAGCCGCGGTACAGGCCACGGATGCCGTCGGCGAGGAGGACCTTCCTGAAGGCGTCCACGCCGCCGCGGTAGCGGCAAGTGGTTGAGGTCTGGACCATCAGCCGCTGGCTGATGACATCGACGGGGGTCCACACGACCTGCGCGGCGACGGCGGCAGAGACGCCCGCTGCAGCGGAGGCGGCTGCCGATGCCGTGGGCTCCGAGACGCCGAGCCGGACAGCAGCGGATCCGACTGAGCTTTTGGTGGCCTCGAGCGCTGCCATGTAGAGCGCGCGCGCGGGCACCGTGCCGGCCAGCGACGCGCCGAACCCGCGGTAGAAGCCCCGGAGGCCGTCCCGCCGGAGGATGGCGACGACGATAGTGGTGGCCGCCTGCGGCGGCGGCGCCACCTGCAGGTGCGTCTTGACCACGATGGCCGGGTACAGCGCCGCGGACACACCCGAGAAGAGCGCCGCGCCGAGGACGAAGAACCGCGACTTGTCGAGCATCTCCCAGTTCACCTCGGCCGGCAGCCGCCGGATCTCCTCGGCTGCCGCCGCCGCCGCGCCGCCCTCCTCCTCCATGTCCACAACACTAAAGCTCATCCTTCCGCACTCTGCTCCCTACCAACTCACCAACCAAAACCAAATAAAGCCTTGCATCCAAAGAACTCAATCCAGGACCAGACGAGCCATCCCGCTCGCACAGTGCGCCTCCCCCACAAATCCTCCGGTCACCAACGACACCTTCTCCGGCGAGGCGAGCCAACGAGGGCAAGAAGAGAGGAACGAACACCTCGGATTCTCGACTTGAGACGGGAGAGACGAGAAGCAGCGAAGAGTGTGCGATTTTTCGGGATCCCGAGGGGGTAAGTAAATATTTTATACGAAAGGTTGGTGGCGTGGGCCCGTGCCGGGAGCGAGATGACGAATCCGGACGGCGACCGGCACGTGGCAGTGGAGACCCGTGTCGGGAAGCTCGGCCTATCGGTTACTGTTTCGTGGATCGACTGGTGACCGCCGGTGGAACGGTGGGCGTCGCCCATTGGCTGGATCCCGGCGTGTCCTTTGAGAGGACACGTTTTTAATGGGCGACTCGGAGTGTTGCGCACACAGAGACAGATTGAGCTCGCCCACAACAACAATCGCGACGGGCGGTGAGGGTTATGGTTCGTAGACTCTTGTTTAAGAAGGTGGTGAATTTGGATTTATTTTTAGGTGTTTTTAGTATTATATACTGGTATTATTTTGTATAAAAAATTAATCTAATAAAGAGAGAATATTGCTCGATGTTTTGTGTGCTCTTCTACGTGTAATATTTGTTCTTGTTCGTGCGTTCCGGTTGGTGTGCTGTTACGGCTCTTACGCATATACCATGCACTTTCTTTCTTATGATGAGCTTTATTGAGATGGAATTAGAAATGTAGCATAGTAAGACTTTTATCAGGATAGTAGTACTGGCATAATTTTTAAAAATTCCTCGAGCTTGATCACCATCTAAATTTTTTTATAGAAACATTAGTGATGCATTCGGACTATCAACAAAAATTTTCTAACGTAGTTTGAACCATTTTTCATTCGATTGAAATTTGTCGATCAACCTTCAGTAGCATTGCTCAAATCTTTTTAAAATTCCTCAAGCTTTATCATCATCTAAAAATTTTATGAAAATATTATGGATGTGTCATGACCATCCACAAAATTTTTTAAAGTTTGTAACGTGATTTGCACCATTTTCCCTTCGGTTGAAATTTGTCGATCAACCTTTTATTAGGACAGTGGTACTACCAGAATTTTTAAAATTCCTTAATTAATCATCATCTAAAATTTTTAGGGGGAACATTAGTGATGTGTTAGGACCATCCAAAAAAAATTCAAAATTTTTTTAACATCGTTTGAACCATTTTTTGTTCAGTTAAAATTTGCCAAGATTTCAGTAATTTTGGACGAAATTTGGATTTTTTGCCGAAATTTTGGAAATCATGATGCAAAATATTTCGGATTTAAATTTAGATTTTTATATTTCGTTTGAACCATTTTTTGTTCAGTTAAACTTTGCTAAGATTTTATTGAAATTTTTTAACATCGTTTGAACATTTTTTTACCTGTATGCACTATGCACTGTTGCTAAAGTTTGTAGGCTTGTAGCGGGAAGTGCTGGCAACACGTGTGTAGTGAACAGATACAAGATTTTGGTTTGGCGAGCGCTCCAATGCTAGGACCAAACCGATCGAAAACCCGGGGAGGTAATAAAAACCATTTGCCGCATATATCACCCCTATTATGTGGGGAAGAATTGGAGCCCAACCATGCCCCCCACGTGGTACCCCATTTTTTGCGAAAAAACCCTCTAATTCTTAGAAATTACGAATAGGTCCTTATGTGATTTTATGTGAGAGGGAGATATATTTCTTTTTTCGCGTTCAGGTCCCTGGTTTGCCGTTTTGCATTGAGGGCCTCCCGTAAAGTACGAATCGCGAGCGAGCCCTTTCCTAATTTTTCAAAATAGCGAACAGGTTCAAAATTATAGCAAATAGGTCCTCACGCTTTACGTTCGGGTCTTTTCTCTATTTTGTCCGAAAAAAATGTTTTCGGGATCCGTTTTTTCTCCAGATCATGCGAAAAATATTTTCGGCAGCCGTTTTTCAAAAAAAAAATGTCAAACCGTTTCCTTTCTCCGTTTTGCCCGAAAAAAATGTTTTCGCGATCAGTTTTCCACCGTTTTACCCAAAAAATGTTTTCGTGATCAGTTTCCCTCCAGGGCATAGGGAAAATGTTTTCGGTGGCTATTTCCAAAAAAAAAAAATTGAGACCGTTTCCTTTATCCGTTTTGCCCGGAAAAAAAAACCGTCATCCGATTTTTCTCCGGAGCATGGGAAAAATGTTTCCGTTGCCCGTTTTTCCAAAACAAAAAATATGAAAAACCGTTCCCTTTCTCCGTTTTGCCCTGAAAAAATGTTTTCGTGATCCGTTTTTCCTCCGGAGCATGGGGAAGTTGTTTTCGGTGGCTATTTCCCCACAAAAAAAATGGAAAGCCGTTTTCTTTCTTCGTTTTGCCTGAAAAAATTATTTCCGTCAACCGTGTTGTCTCCGGGGCATGGAAAAAATGTTTCCGTTGGCCGTTTCCCCCCAAAAAAATGTAAATTCGTTTTTCGTCCGTCGTTTTTCCGTTTTTTCCCGCTTTTCCTCATTTTTTTATCAAATTTCGCACGGCGCGGCGTAGCGCGCGGCTCTCACTAGTATTCCTAAAACTGGCGATCTAGGCGTAGTGCTACCGATCTCAAGAGGTGAGTGCCTGAGTGGTCGGCAACCAGTAATAGGAAAAAAAAATTCACGGTAAGTAGTACTCCCTCCAGTTTGATAATAGATGTCGTTTTGGACATAGTGATGGTCAAACTTCTAAAACTTTGACTATCAATATATTTTTAAATATTTTAATTGGATATATGAAAATTATATGTGTAGACTTGTCTCGAGAAGTACTTTCATAATATTATAATTTTATTGGGTTTTATAAATATATTATAATAAAAATTAGCGGTTAAAGTTGTGTTTTGAAGACCGTGTCGATATCCAAAACGACATATATTATCAAACTGGAGGGAGTAGTAGATACCTCAGCTCGAGAGGTGAAGCATAGTTAAATGTATAGGAGAGTTAAGAGACCTCGTTTGCGTCGTTGAGCACGTGATAAACAAGCACCCACACGCATTAATTATCAACTGGCCAGACCAAACACACACTGGTCACAAGCGTCCCTAGTTCTTTCTCCTGGTTTTTATCGCCACCGTTCACCTGCTTGGCTGCTTGTTACGGAGATCCGACCAATGCACAATCCAGATTTGTTTAGCTTTTTTTTCTAGTTTTTTTTCTCCCATCCTATCTTGGACAGGCCCAGAAGCTTTTTGTCATGATTGAATGGAGGTCTTCCGCCAATGAATTTTCATATAGGGTGATTGAAAGCTTGTCTCAGTTGAACGGGGATGCAACAAAAGGGAGCTTGGAGCAAGAGGAGTCATGTTAGTAGTTCAACCAAAAAAACTCTTTTGCGATACACTAAATTTAATATAGATGTTCATTCTTTTCGATCCAATAGATCCGACTAGTTAGTACTTACTTATACTTCCTCGGTAGTATAGTAATAGAAAAACCTTTAACAAATCAATTGCTAGATTTAATTTCTACTTATACATTATATACTATTAGTATAACTAAAATTTCTATATAAAAAAGGCATGGTTGTTTCACGAAAAGCACAAGCAGGAACGCAGATCCTAGCACTAGCTAGCTAGTGACGGAGTTAGCAATAGATACTAGCAGGGTTCACAAAATCGACTATTTTCGGTCGATTTTTTGTGATTTTCGCTCATATCGCCGCGGTCCGATATCAAAAATCGGTTGATAAAACCGATCCGATTCAAAAAATAATTCAAAAAAATTTACGTGTCAAAAACCGGTCGAAAATCGGTGGAAATCGATCGATTTTCGTCAAAAAAAAACATCAAAAATCGCTACTAAAAATCGATTGCACAAAAAGTTCAACAACGTCGTCGATTTTCCACGAGAAATCGTCGATTTTCTATGAAAACCGGTCGATTTTCCATGAAAATCGATGATATTAAATTTTTTTAGAAAAAAATTTGGTTTTTGAATTTATCCAATTTTTGTGATTATAAAAAATTATTGTTCATCCGAAAATCACCAAATCGATTTTGTGAACCTTGGATACTAGTAGTAAATTAGCAATCAATTCTCGTTGCTACTCCAAGAAGATAGGGGCTAAATTTACCTTGTTGCAATCGAAAGGCTGCCAGGTTCCGGCATACCCAGACTCCCTGACCCTGTAAGCATGCGTACAGGTAGGGGTGAAACCGGGTTGGATATAGGCGGATATTGCTCGTCCCGTATCCTAACCCATATTGTTTTTTCGGATTCGGAGTCAGATACAGATGTCCCGGATACGGATACGAATTCGGATTATTCGGGATTCGGATAAGGAGCGGATACCTAACGGATTCGGGTCAGGATCGGATATCATAATCGGATAGTAGTATAATACATAATTGTGTACGTAAAAGAAAGAATGAAGTATTAACCTTACAACATTAGCTTCAAGTCATCATTATTTCAACGTAGGACAGTAGTATAGTTAGAGATGCAAATGGGTCGGATACAGGGAGAGAGATCGAGACATAAAGAAAACAGAGAGCAATGTGGGCTCTTTCATCAAACTTAACCTTACGGAATAAACTCCTGGAGATATTAAATAGTGTTGAATTGTCACATTCTGACAAACTGAAGATAGACTTCTCTCATAATGAGGACTACTTGGATTTGTTTGCTATGCTTCAATTTAGTGACTCAACTAATTCCAGTAATTTGAATAGAAAAGAAGTTTATCAAATAAGTTGAACAAATCAATTTAGGTAAAAGCATTATGTCTTTACTCTATTTGTTTGTTGATAGATTTGTCGCTTCATAACAAAGTAGTGTTTTTTAGTGACAGTATCAAACAACTACTCTATCTATCCAATAATAAACCAAATTAATGGAAGAATAACTGATTTTATCCGGATATCGGGTCGGATATTTACCGGATATCGGGTCGGATATTGCTCTTTCCATATCCTAACCCATATTACATGAAATTTTTCGGATAGGGATAGGATATTGCTCTTCCCATATCCTAACCCATATTACATCGGATTTTCCGGATACGGATACGGATAACATCGGTACGGATTTTAAACGGATTCGGGATCGAATCGGACGGATATTTACTGTCATGTTTTCACCCTACGTACATGCCATGCATCTGCTTCGATCTGCCCTTCCTCGAACCGTGGAGCCCCACGTCCTTTTCGTGAAGAACCCTGAACGCACGTAACCAGCTAGTCGCAGAAAGAATCTGGCAAGAGATAACACTGTTGACGACTGCACCATTTGTCATTTGCCCACGTACGTTTGCCATGGCACCGCTCGCTGTTGCTCGCCGCCCACCGCTCTCACCGTTCATACACACCGGCGTCCGACGCCGACGAGTGTCGTCTGAGTAGAGTTTTCGCACGCTGGGCCTGGACGACGGGTAGGCAGGCCTCCAGAGTGGGCTCCCTTGTTAGAGTTAGGCATGAACTGCACGCGAGGATACGTGAAGAGAGGAGGCAAATGATCCCACCAAGGCCTTGTTTAGCCCAAGATGTGATGGTTTCCTTCCCGTTTTGCCTGCCCTTGTGCGCCCCTCTCCTCCTCCGGTGCGTCTACTCGGTGCGGTGCGGGAGGGAGTTCGGTTAGGATCTGACGCTAACCAGGCCAGATGCCATCGCGGTCTCGTCCTGGGTAAGGGTGATGTGTGGCCGCGGAGGCTACTTTTACTCATCAAGGCCCGCCCTGGGGAAGAGGCTGGCGTGATTTGTGAGGGAGAGGGAGGGATAATCCAATCTCTGTAAGTAGTTCTCATAGGCGTGAACCGTCTAATTGATCAAGGGTGTGTTTGGTTACCTGCACCATCTTAGCTTGTTTCGTATGAGCCATCCAGGCTAGCCTTGGTCTGACTGAGTGGATGCAAGTTAAGTTGTTTGGTTGCTTGTTTGTGCATCTCACGGGCCTGCATTAGAGAGAAGTCTAATTTCTGTGTTTCTTCCATCCTGTATGAGTGGGTGCAATTGCATCCACCTGGCCAGGATGAACAGGAAACCAAACATGTGTCTACTAGATACAGTTGCATCTACTCATGCGATTCAGACACCATGCAGGCAACCAAACACACCCCAAGTGAACGGTTCGGATTGTCCAAATCCATTTGCTACAGTGTTTGCTACAGTACAACTACGGTACCATTTTGCTATAGTACTTTCGGATCAATCTGAACCGTTTCTTTTCGATTCAATGGCTCGCGCACAACTATTTAAGTTGCAGTGTTTAGGAACTGTATCCAAGAGGGAGAGGCAGGATGTGGGGTGAGGTGAGGTGGCAGCACCGCCGCGGGGGAGCAGTTGAGGGCAAAATGCACGGTGCCCGATTGCTAAGGTAACTTTCTGGTGAAACTGCATGGTATTGGTAACCGGTAAAGTATCCTTTTATTAATACTAGTTACATACCCGTGCGTTGCTACGAAAAACAAAATTAATAACGAAAAATAAAGATTAAAAAATAAAAAAATTTATTTCACAAGATTAAATATCTATCTTTAACGCTTCGTTTCTTGCGAAAGCTGACTAATTAAAGCAACGCTTCGTTTCTTGCGTAGGGCAATTATGCAGGGCAATTAAACAGCAATTAATGACATGGGAAGAACGGACCACTGCCACCAAGTGCTGCTTTAGAATAGTAAAGATACTTTTACGTGTTTATTTATTTTTGAATTGATTTGCGTGTTTGAAGTGAGCTACATGGAAATGTCACAGATACGAACTTCTCGAGATAATTTCGTGACATTTGGCACCCCCCCCCCCCCCTCTCTCTCTCTCTCTCTGAATCCGTCAAATGCAGCGTAGTCTAACATCGCCTGGTCCTTGATTCTTACCAGGACTGTCAAATTGTAGATATTTCTCACTCTATGTACAACATGCCTGGACTTATACTTTTAAAAATGCAAATTGAGAATATATTATACATGTATGATATGTTGCTTAATGGGATAGTTGCTGTCATTCTGTACAATTAAAGAAATAGACTTAGCTCAGCCCAACAAGTTTCCATGGCTTGTCATGCTCCGCGGCCGATTCATTGACCCGGCTTGCTGTACTGGGACTTGGGAGGCTTGGGAGCTAGCAGCCACTCCTGATTGGTATTTGCATAACTTGCTGGTATTATAATTTTGTTTCTTCTATGAGAAAACGGGGACTGCTTCTCCAACGTTCTTTCAGTGTCAATGGAACTCAGGCCAACTTATAAAATGGGGTATTCGATTTGACATAACACTACAGACTTAGAAGGAAGCCCAGTGGAGTCAATGATCGAATAACACTGTTCACACGCACTGACCAGTCTGAGTTTTCCTCGGCATGACGCATTTCACTCCTCTAGTACTATCGCCTGACACAGTCTTAACTTCTTTGAAATGTTCTCCTTCCAATTACTAGTTTATCAACATGCAGGAAGTATTGTTCCTCTGTTTGACGTCACACACTAATATTTTCTTAGAAAAATACTTTTTTTGACTATTTTCTTTAGTTCTATTCCAAAGTTTAGTGTGTGCAGACTCGACCTGCGTGCGATTGGTGCTTCCATCTCTCCTCTTGCTGGCTGTATCCGTGTTCTCTCTTGTTTCAGTGATTCTGTTTTTACTTATAAGATAAAAGAGATCAATTTGAAGCTACAGACTATCTCTAGGCAACATTCTATTTTTGATCTGAGGTTAAATAGCCCTGAGGATTACCAAGAAACTAACCACAGAAACATCAAGACATCAGATATTGTGGCCTGTGAGAGATAATATTGACGTAGATACTAAGATAGCAGCGGTGATGCTAATAAAGGATGATCTGCCACTTGCCAGGTAATGTCACCATGGTTGTCACGGCGACGCCTTCGCCTTGGCGTCGTGGAGCTGCTAGTTGGTTGCTGTGGATGCATGCCTTGCCTTGGACATCTAGGCGGGCGCCTACGACTTGGCGGCGTCCACCGTGAGATTTTGGGCGGGCGATTTGGCCGGCTGACAGAGGGATTGGGCCTGCGTCCACCGTGAGTTTCTACTTGATGAATACTCATACCATGGGTATCCCCAGCGGCCCAGGACTGAAAAGGTTAGAAGATTGCCTAGAGGGGGGGTGAATAGGCTAATTTTAAATTAAAACAATTTAATGCAGCGGAAAAAGGGACGGATATTCCGAACTAATATCGGAACTTCCGAAATCTTCGGAACTTCCGTAATTACTTCGGACTATCCGATAAGCACTTGACAAAAGGGGTCAAGTAGAAAGAGCAGTACGACAACTAGCTCTAGATACTAAAATTGTACTGAAGAAAATCAATGAGATCAATCAAGCTGTTAGAGACAAGAGAGAACACAAAAGTTTGATTCCTGAGTTCGGATCCTTGAGGGATCAGACGTCTCCGTTGAGGAGGCTCCAAAGAGCCCGGGTCTTTTCCAACCCTTTCCTCCCAAACCTCGGTCGCACTTGAGGCTTGGTTCCACTATTTGGTTCCTTCCCTTTCGGAGGCGGAGCCGGCCTTCACAAACTTCTCACGGCGTCCCACAATCGTTGGGGGCTCGTGAACGACGCCTAGCCGTCTAGGAGTCCTTCAACCTCCAAGAGAAATGAATGCACTCGAATTTCGATCTTGGAGAGGTTCTCTACTTTCTCAAGATGAATACCAACTTAGCCCTTGACTTTCGATCACACTTGACAAACTCTCACTCACTAAATGATCCCTAAGATCAAGGAGGAGAGAAAGCTCAAAGGATGCTCTAGAGAATACACAAGAAGCTTAAATGAATAGCCCAACCAAGTGTGTAACCAGCAAAAGGAGTGAGAGAGGGGTATTTATAGTTTTGGATCAAAACTAGCCGTTACCCTCGCACTCAGCCTCACATCGGAATGTCCGAAAAGAACTTCGGAACATCCGATGTGTGCAAACTACTGCACTTGGAAAGCTTCCAACGGCCGAAAACAACACGCATCGGAAAGTCCGATAACAACATCGGAACATCCGATGACTCTCGAAGAGGGAACCCAACAAATCAAGCTAAGTCCACATCGTAATGTCCGAAAATAGACATCGGAACATCCAAGAAAACAGTGGGCTCCCAAACAGAAAAACAACCACTTAACTTCCGAAGACGCAACTTCGGACAATCCGAACTAGACAGAGAGCACCTTTACACAAGAAGGCACACATCGGACCTTCCGATACTCAATATCGGAACATCCGAACCAAACAGAGAGCTCCCAATCTAAAACACAACAGGTATCGGAACATCCGAAATAGAACATCGGAATGTCCGACCCAAACAGAACACATCGGACTGAAGCACAACTGCACTTCGGAACATCTGAACTATCGGAGTGTCCGATACAAATTCGGAACATCCGACCTGAACTTAAAACAAACTACATTCCGAAGCGAGAGAGAACACTTCTAGCCCTTGAGAGACTCGCCTAAGTTCATCTTGAGTGAGGAGAACATCTCTAAGTCAATTTCAATGCATCCCTCTTAATAGTACGGCATTCCTATGACTCAATAGATTAAAATTTCAAGCTTAAATACCGTTTTTCTTACTCAGCGCTACTAGGGGACACTTCACGTGCATAGACGATCTCTTCTTGAAGCATTTGCCTGTTCATAAACTAGTTGAACACATTAGTTTCTTTAATCGTTTGTCATTAATCACCCAAAACAAATTTAGGGGGCCTAGATGCACTTTCAAGGACTACGAATGGGCCGCTCCAAATCCAGCTCTGACCGAAGGCCCCGTCAGGCCACAAAGGACGCTCGTCCCCGACCAAGCCAACCGGGGGGGGCGCTCTGACCCCCGTCTTAGGTCGGATGCCCCGCAAGCTCCGACCTCCCGCTGCTGGTGGGACGCCACACGGGCTCCAACCAGGACAAGTCTCCGCCAAGAGTTGGCCGCCTGCCGTTCGGACGCGACAGCTCGGAGCGACCGGATGGGGTCAGGCGGCTCCTTCCCAAGGCAACGGGGAGGCTGCCTAAGTCAAAAGTACCAGTCTTATCATCCCGTCACGCACAGTGAGAGGGTACGCTCCCCCCCCCCCCGAGGCTACACCAGAGCCAACCACTACGACGTCAGGACCTGACACATACGCAAAGGGTAGATGCGCCACTACCTCACGCTACAAGAGGACCACTCCGCTCAGTGTGACTACCGACCCCGGCGTGGCGTGAGCACGCATTGGCCAGTCTACCAAGACCGGAGGCTGGGACTCCCAGGCGTAGGGCACCGCACATTTTTCTTTTTCCAAACTACCATGTAACATGCCCCCTCCGTCTATATAAAGGGAAGCAGGACCCTCCGGGAAAAGGGCAGAAGACAAAAAAAAGGGGAAACAGAGGAGAGTTCTTTTCTTTTCACGAGTAGAGGTAGCACTCAAAGCCTTTCCTCGGTCCTCACTTGTAATCCCGCTGCCATCTGCATTCTAAGCAATACAAACTCACCACACGAACAGGAGTAGGGACATTCAGCCCGAATCAGTATATTCCTTGGGCTCCTTGAGTCAGGCCATTCGAGGAAAGGGAATGCGCGACCCCTAAGACTAAAAATCGTATTGCTGGTGCACGAAACACCGACACTACTTGTTCTAGAAGATGTTTGGACTCACCATGTTTGGTACAATACTATAATTTACTGCGCAATCCATTGAAGTGTAGTGCCACTTGTAGTAAAGTTCTATAACCACTAGAAAATAAATGGTGACAAGGCACATGAAAGCAGTGTACCTCCATCATATCAAGAAGCTGCAACTTGAGGATGGATGGTCTTGGCTTGCAGATTGTAGGAAAATATGTTGGTCTACCTCTTGCCATCAAGGCCATGGGAAGAATTCTATGCACAAGAGAAACAAGAAAATGCTTGGGGCAGTGTTTTACTGAACCAAGCATGGTCCAGCAATGAATACTTGACGAGGTGAATTCTGCATTTTACCTGAGTTACAATGATTTGCTGTCCTATTCAAACAATCCTTATTTATTGCTCTTTATTCCCTGAAGAGAAGATATTAAGTTTTCCAGAAGTTTTACATCTTTGGATAGCTGAAGGATTTGTGCGAGGTGATGGAAGCTCGGCATAGCAAGAGATTTGAGAAGGATACTTAGGGTAGTAATCATGAGAAATCTAGGAACCAGATTCTGAAGGGTTTTTGGCATTCCAAACGCATGATATTTTTGCATTCTTTTGTACAAATTTTGGAACAAGACGAGAGCTTACTGGTTGGAGAAACATACGGAGCTGAAAGCCTCGCAGTTTGTCGGTGACAACCAAAACAGTGGAGCCAGATATGTTAAGAAAACATGATTATATAAGGACACTGATGATGGTTAAGAGAAGCACATCAAATGCAAGTAATCTATCCTATCTTCCTCATCTGTGTGTACTGTATCTATCTGGTTCTAACATTGCTGTCCTGTCGGTCTCTCTCTGTCAGGTGGCACACGTTAGATATCTCAGTTTATCAGGCTCCATTGTAAGAATGATCCCATAATTAGTTGGGAACATGAAAAATCTACAATGCATTTGTCTTCAGCACTTCAGATATCTTTCAGAACTCCTAGGTAGTGCCATGGATATACATAACCAGAGGGCTCTCCACCTCATTGTAACTATGCTTAAGAACTCCCCACCAGGTCTATCTAAGTTTCAAAATCCTGCAGAAATGGGTTGATTTGTGCCATGCATGAACTCTTTGAAAAGATTGAGCAGCTTGGATGAACTGGGCCTTCTGCTCCAACTTCCAATTGCGACTAACGTCATGTCCAGAGAGGGTCTCTACTCTCTAGTAGCAACGAAGCAAGATGAGCAGAACTTTAGAGAAAGCTTCATTTTAGAAGAATGGCTTTCCTCTGCACACCAAGGAATCAGAACTGCGGCACCTCCAATGACGATGAGCAAAAGAATGAAAAGATCTACAATAAGAACCCTCAAGTTCCACTATCCAGCACAAACATTGATGTTGACTTTGATTATGTGGTATTCTATCAATCACTTTAGTTCTTTTTCATGCAAAACATGGCATACATAACTGATGATCAAGCTTTTAATGTTGATAGGAGTATGCATATACCTTCTTTGAAATATTTTGGTTCCACCATCATGGTGATGTTCTAGGCTCTTCTTGCTATGATAAGATGAACATCCATCCCTTGACTCTTCCCGGTGCCTATTTTCCCCCATATAAATGTGCTTGTCATCTTAAGTCTTCCAACATTTGTGGGCTGAAAAACTTGTCATGCTACCATGTAACATCATATACCATTGGCGAGTGGACCTTCAATGTCAGTCAGTCAGCACATTTTTATTTTTTTTTGAAACTTAGGACAGGAGCTCTGTCAATCCATTAAGAAGAAGAAAAACCTCCGAAGAGGGAAATACAAATAACACAGAAACACAACAACTGAAAGCGGAAAACCAACACAACCCTCGGCCAACGAAACCGAGCACACCCACAACCGCGGATTACAGCAAGAACACCCGCACCCGCCACTGTGGACAACAATGCAGCGCCACCCCTGACCGCAGCACCAAACCCCACCGCCCAGAGCGCTGCCAGCACCGGCAACACCGGCACACCATCTACTGCGGAGACGCTCGAAGAGCTGCTGCGCCTACTCCAGTATTGTCACCTTTCCCCCCGGTCGCGCACGCCCTGCGGAGTTCCCCGTCCTCCAACAAACACACTGCCCTCGCCTCCTGCACTTCTCCAACGCCCTCCTAGCTGGAGCTAAGATCTCCAACTCCGACGCCCTCGGCTCAACCTCCTGCTCTCCTGCACATCGCGCCAAGCCGATGAAAGCCGCCGCAGCTCCACCAAACAATCGGCGACTTCCATCGCCCCAACCTCGGCTACCTTCGCCGCAGCTCCTCCTGCACATCTCGCTGAGACATTGCCACCACCCGCCGCAGGCTGCGTCGGCCTCGCTGCCAGCGCCGAGAAGCCCCGCCGTCGGAGACGAGGAACCGAGGAAAATCGCCGTCGCCCGAAGCGACGTCCGCGATAGGGTAGCACACCTCCCGACCAAATCACGCCCAAAAATGGCGGATCTCGGGGGAAGAAATCCTAGATCTGGAGAAAAAGCGGCTCCCCGACGACCTCGCCGAAGAGGCCCCGCCGCGCTGGCTTCGCCGTGCTAGACCGCAGCGCTGGGCTCGCCGGGCTGACTTCGCCATCCCCGAGGACGGCGACGAAGTCTACCAGGCCTTCACCTCCTCCCCGTCAGCAACGAGAGGACCAGGGAAAAGCTACGAGGGAAAAGAACAAAGGACGAAAGAAGGTCCCGCTGCCGCCGCCGGCGAAGCGCCAGAGGCCACCAGCGGCGACGGCGAGGTGGAGGTAGTGGCGGAGGCTACCTTGGTTAGGTTTTGGAGACGCCTCCGTAGTCGCCTGGGGCGGCTGCGGAGGCCCTTTTTCCTATCAAGTTTAGTCAGCACATTTATCAAATGTAAATTTTATTTCATCTGCTTTAACTCTAAGCAGGGAATTGCCATTCTTTTGACTTACATGATGGTTTGATCTGATCTCCTTGCCTCCCCCAGATACTTTTCCTCTTGTTTTTGCATCATCTTATTTTCAGCTTACTCCATACCATGATTCATGCAAACTTAATCACGTCACATCAGGACAATTTATACTATGATATTGTTGGATTTCTCAGTTGAGAACTTGGATAAGATTAGTCGTTGGCAGTGCTGGTGTCCACCGTCCAGTCAAGGTGAGGAGAGGAGAGCATCACGTTTTATCCTACCCATAAAATACCTAATCCCCTGGGATGTAATATATATACTCCTTGGCTTGGCTGTTGTACGGATAAGAATCAAGAGGCACTCAGATTGCCAAAGCCGCCTTCTATAATATTCTATTCTAATCGAGCATTAGGGTTTGAAAATTCAAACTCATTGCTTTTCTCTAGTGCCGTGGCCTCACGCGTACCATGGTTTCAGCAACCGTGGTTAGCATTGTAATGCGCGATTACGACTTATATCATTTGATAATCCTTTAATTGATGATGTGTTTATCCCAATGGCATGAACTCGGTTAGCTTCGTGTGTTGGTCTTTCTTAAGCTGGACAGCATGTGGAAACTTGCAGCACTACATTGCAAGTGGATGGACCAGGCAGTCTCCTCAATTTCTTAATTTGAGACGCTGTGTAGCTCTTCAACTGTGCACCAGAAGGTTCGAGAAACCTCTTCAGTACACTACTAGTTTCCTTTATGATCAAATTTCTGCTATGTTTCTCAAAACAACAGAATTTCCCTGTTTAGTGTAATCTGGAAGCAAGTATCCTACTAGTTTCCTCTACGAATTTCTCCTATTTTTATCAAAAGGACAGAATTTCCCCGTTCACCTACAAATTGTTTCCTTTTCTCCATTTCATGCCTCACAGAGTCCAGAGATATGCAGAATGTTTCCTGACTCAACAAAACACCCATTTTTAGTATGCTTTATGTTTATCACAGAATTATGTTGGGGGGATCTTGTTTACATTTTTTTTCTTAGACAGTGGGGGATTTGTGATCTCTGGCATACAAGGCATTAGGCACCTCGAAGAGATATTTTTAGTGTAAAGTTGGTGTACAACATTGTACACGTCAGGATCCACAAGAAGTTCACCGCAGAAAAAGGAACTTCAAAAGTATTGTCTTATCAACGCAAAAGTACTGTCTTATCAACGTTCATCATGTGAAAACAATACCACGAATCTTAACTGTATAAGAAACGATGACGATGATGATGATAACGAGGAGGAGGAGTAAGAATCTACAGATCGAAGGGCAATCCCGCACAAGCACCGGCCAGCCAGTCACAAGCAAGGTTAGCAAAATCATGATAATCAACTCGATTATCGCGGTTTTTGATCGTATCAAGCCAGTTCAGTATTCAAAATCGGTCGGTAAACCAGTCTAATTCAAAAAAATTTATGCGATGTAAACCAATCGAAAAATATTTTTGATGAAAATCGCTCAAAAATCGACCGCCGAACAATTTTAATTGGCCCGATCGATTTTCGATTTGTTTTGTTTTTCTTCGAAAAATTTGATTTCGAAACTCTTTGATTTTTGGTGATTTTCATTTTATTTTCGCGATAAATCAGTGCTCCCGGATCTTCAATTTTCAACATGGATTCGGTTTTGTTATCCGTGCTTGCTCACGAGTCTGTGTCACTGCCTTCGATCGAACCACTATCTAGGAGCATTATTCTTGTAAATAAAATGTATACGAAATTACTTATGCATACATTAGAAGAAAGTATAACATTGCGCAAGACAACAAAAACAAAACAAACAAGAGCAGTGCTTCTATACATACTGGGTACCGGGTTCTATTTTAAAAAAGAAAAGCATAAAAGCACCTCTTAACAAAAAAAATGTAGGTGGAAAGACGAAGAGAGAGATGGCAGGCAAACGAAGAGGAAAGAAAGAAAAAAAGTAGAGTAGGGCTTTATGATGAGTCACCGGGGTTTGTCACAAGTGGCGCCTGCGCGACATGCCGCGACGGCGATCCGGCTACAAACTGAAAACTACATGGGCATATTCAAGGCTTGATAGCGACAAGAATGACTCCTTCTTCAGTGCAGGTCTACATGATAGGATGGATCGCAGTTCGCAAGCAAGAAAGATCTCCGCTAGGGGTGAGTAAAATATGGCAAGGACCTCATTCAAGCCTGTTCAGTGTTCAAGTTCTGCAATAGAAACCTCTTCGAACGAGCAGTGTTTTTATGTTTTTTCTCATAATATAAATTGTATAAATTTTGAAGCAAACGGAGAGGTAAGTAATCACCATCTACCCTCTATTCATGCTTTAATATTTGTGTAGCTTTTAAAAAGAAAAACATAGAATCACCTCTCGGAACTGTATTTTGGCCTTCCGAGTTCCAAGTCTTTGGATCCACGTCCCTTTTTTTTCTGTATCAAATTGGTTTCACTCTAGTTCATCGTTCATGTGGGTAATAAAATTGTGATTTGGAATACACGCGTGGTTGCTAAATTGACACGTTAATTGTCTCACTAACTTTGGCGTACTAGAATCAGTGACATAATCGATCAAAGTTTTTAAAGAACCACCGGTGCAATTTACTTCGAGCGGTATAGAAACTTGTCCCAACAAATTTTCGAACAAAGATGCAGATGCTACTCGAAAACTAAATTATGATGCAAGTAATAGCTCATTTAGCTAAGGATGATTTTGCACCCTACCCCATTAAGATGTTTTGAGTTTCTATTTTTCCTGTCACTGGTATCATTTTCCGAACTCTTACAAGGTACACCACTTGCTTTAAGCCTTTACTAGTTACATGCCCGTGCATTGCTACGAAATACAAAATTGATAACGAAAAATAAAGATTAAAAAATAAAAAAATTATTTCACAAGATCAAACATCTATCTTTAACGCTTCGTTTCTTGCGAAAGCTGGCTAATTAAAGCAATGCTTCGTTTTTTGCGTAGGGCAATTAAGCAGGGCAATTAAGTAGGGCAATTAAGCAGGGCAATTAATGACGTGGGTAGAACTCACCACCGCCACCAACTGTTGCTTTATAATAGTAGAGATATACTCCCTCTGTCCCACAAAGAGTGCATTTCTAGGATTTTTAAGACAGATTAGTGTGCAAGGTAAATGACTAATGTGACCCTCATTACTCCATACACAAGCATGGTGGTGCTTCGGTTTCCACAAGCACTTAAATGAGCATGCATACACTTACAGCTGGGTCCTACAGACTAAAGATGCACTCTTTGTGGGACAAAATTTGAACACTAAAAATGCACTCTTTGTGGGACAGAGGGAGTAGTATTCTAGACTAGCAGGTCAGGTGGGTACGGACTACTGAGTAGACAGAGAGAGGGAAAGGATAAAACCAACAGATATCCAAGCAAGAGAGACAAACAGCAGACTCCGCGGACGAGAGAAGCAAGGTGAGGACTGAGGAGGCAGCAAGGGAGGAGGGTTGCCTGAAGGGGGACATGCTCCCTTCTCATCTCACAGGTCTCCTCTCTTCCCCTCTCCTCTGACTTGCTTCTCCTTAGCCTTTCTAATTTGTGGTTTATTCCTTCTCCGGGGGTCAGAGCTCTGTTCCTATCCGACCTGGTTTCTTGCCATTGCTGACCGTTTCCTGGACTCTTTGGCTGATTTGTGGTGTCTGTTTTGGTGGATCTGGATGATTGGTTTCTTGGTTGTCGAATTAGTTTTAGGTTGATACGGTGCTGAGATTTGTGGTGCATTCTTCGGTGGAAGTGAGGTGGTTGTTGCAGTGTGGTCTATGTTCTTAGGCATACCAGCTTCTTCAATTTGATAAAGCATGTGATATATAAGTTATTCGTTCCTAATTATTTGTGGTGCTGGTTCTTTTGTTATGGACTGTGCAGTTCTTGTGAATTCACAGGTTTTTATCGTGTTAATTAAGTTTGGTTAGTTTGTGGCAAAGGGGCAAGTGAGGTGAAATGGACAGAGAATCTTGTGAGGCTGTAGCTCCTTTGTGGATTCAAGTAGAACTTAATTAGTCTAAAATTTTAGTATTACCTATCTACACTAAAACCTTCTTGGTGGAGAGGAACTAGAATTCAAATGACAACTGACAAGTCAGTTATGAACTTGTGATTTTCAATTTCTTAAAAGAAATCAATTTGGTTTCAAAATGATTGTTTTATGGAAATGTTAAAATTGGAGGTGGGGAGAAAACCACTTGCCTTATGAATGAGAGATTCGGATTTGGCTAGTGGCAGAACTAAGAAATCATGTAAGAATTTGTCTCATCACATAGTTTGATTACTTCTTATTACATCTTACACGAACGATCAAAATTTTTTAGGGAGTCACCGGGTTGATGTATAGTACTGATGAGAATATTTAGGTTCTATTTGGGGAGTGTCGCTTTTCTGAAAGGCTGCCTTTTGGTTTTCTAGGTTGAAAAGTAGTTATAGTTTTTTAAAAGAGACCGTTTAATAAATATGCAATAAGCTGTAAAAGCAGATCAAATCTAGCTTTCAGCTTTTATATATGACTTCTAGATTATGACAAAAACCGTTTAAAAGTTAAATTGTTTAGAGGGCTTGCTAGCTTTTCAAAAAACTGAAGCTGGCTGAAAGCCCCCGATATGCATGGATCACACAACATTTGACATATTTCCGATGACCAATTTGTGTGAATTTAAGTGGCTACTATATTAGACTTCCGGCCTCTGCATACTGAGATGCACACAGCCAATTATTATTACATAGTTCAGAGTTTCAGCTAGGAAGATGCCAATTATTATTACATAATGGGTAGCTAAGTTTTTTTTACTGAATATGGGGAATTCTAGTATTCCTTCATGTTTCAGCGTTTCCATATTAGTTGGGCCATAAGTGACTTACCTGCTGCTTACCTACATTTGGACAGTGTGAACTGACAAGCAAGATTTGAGAAGGCCCATGAGATGAGACGTAAGGAAAAATATGCACGATACTGTTCAATTCTAATATTACAATCTCTAATCTCCTACCTTTCTGTCTATTTTGTTGTATTCTAGTTTCCATGCAACTAGAGTTATAACACCTCCCTCTGGCAGAAAATGGTACAATAGTGATTCAGTTTGGTCATCAAATGCCTGATTACGACTCATCAGCTACCCAATCTACTAGTGAGTCTCCTGAAGAATTGTCTGGAATGAGCGAAGGAAGCCTTAATGGACAGAATGATCAATCTGGTTTGCGCTAGACTCACCGAATCCCTTTGCTGCATTAGTACATAATCTTGTAATATCATCTCTCATGCAAATAAACATTGGGATAGTCTAAAAATAGATATTGATGGTTGCAAACCTTGTGTGCACTTCTACAATCAAAGTTATATGTCAGTTCCTTTCTTCTTGTACTAATATTAGGTAATCTTGATGGTTACACAAAGAGTGATGAAGGTAAGATGATGTCGGCTTTATCTCTGGGCAACCCAGAAACTGCATATGCACATGCAAAGCCTGACCGTAGTCAGCCCATCGTAAGTTTCAGTTGTGGTTGCACGAACATTGGCTAATTTATAAATTCCAAATGTTTGTTGATAGGCAAGCCTGTGAGTTATGCAAGATGCTTACCTTTTCAGGCCATATCATACCCGTATGCTAATTCGTTCTATGGTGGTGCAGTGGCGGCTTACGGGTCACATGCTATTGTAAGTGATCTTTATGCTATCCAGCCTGTTATTTCATTAATTTTGTCTTCTTTTTGGTTCTGACCTTTATTTTCTGTGCTTGACAATTGCTGATTTAACTTCAGTGCCAACTGTTGGGATTTTTGCAGCTGTTAACATGTTCTTTAAGTATTTTGCAGCTGTTAATTGGAATGACTGTTGAGACACATTCAGCATAATTGTAATTATTTACTGCCAGTTTCACCTAAAGTCCAATTTTACTACGTTAAGGCAGCATGCCAACGGCTATTTTTGATCTGTGAAGTGATCTCATTGTCATCCTGCTGCTGTGGCTTGGTTTTCTTCTTTTTTCTAGGTCCAATATGTTCCCATTCAATATTACAAACTTATGTTTATCTCATTCAAATAATTTAAACAGATGCACCCCCAAATTGTGGGCATGGTATCATCCTCTCGAGTGCCACTACCAATTGAACCAGCTGCTGCTGAAGAGCCCATTTATGTAAATGCAAAGCAATACCATGCAATTCTCCGAAGGCGACAGCTCCGTGCAAAGTTAGAGGCTGAAAATAAGGTGGCGAAAAATCGCAAGGTATTTCGTCTCTGTCCTTGACTATAGTTTTATGACAGAACCACCCATTGGGCTCTTCTGCTGCGGATTTGTGACAATTTCATCTTTCACTTCCTTTTCCTCTTATAAATTTTAAGTTCACACACTCCAACATAACATTCATGAATCTGTTCAGCCGTACCTTCATGAATCCCGGCATCAACATGCAATAAAGAGAGCTCGGGGGACAGGTGGGCGATTCCTCAACACAAAGCAGCAGTCCGATGCTTCTGGTGGGATCGCTACAGGTGCCCAGCCCAGTCTTTTTGCTGTGTCAACAAGGTCTGGCCATACTGGCATTCCGGCGAACGGTGGCCTGTTCACGATGCATGAACAGAGCTTACCATCCGGTGACCTCCATTATCATGCGAGAGGGGGCGCTTAAAGGAGGCAGCAACAGATCCATGCTGTTGCTCGCATGGCAAATCATCCTTGGCTTTTGAGTGGTGCCATGCAATTCGACTCAACCGCTATGTAAACTGGATTTACGGGGTGTGCAACTGTAACTAGGGTGTTTGACCGTCGTTCTGTTCTTCCTCTGCGTCTATGGGCCTGGAGACGACGCAGATGCTGCCAGTTCTCTGATCATGCTAGACCTGTGACAAGTACTGCAAAACTGTGACCCGTTTCCGGTCACTTTTCAGAGGTAATAACCGCTAATGAACATTCTGTATGATACCAATAACCATTTCCCGTGTGATGCCTTGCGTTTTTTTTCGCCCATGACCGTGTTGTTTACTCAGTTGCTTGCTTCTGAGCTACGGTATCAATTTCTACGGCTGCTGCTTTGATGTCTCGTTGCCGTGGTTGAAATGGCCTGGTTCAGAAATCAGCACTCATAGTCAGGTCTTTTAGGCCATCCTGATCTGGCGAAATCTTAATGTTTTTTTACTGGATTTTTATTTTTATTGACCGGATTTGATTGGATTTAGGGTCAAAACTATCCGTAAAAAATTTCAAAAAATTTCGACGTGTTTTTGATTATTTTTAGGCCGTTTCAGTTTGAACGAATTATCAGTAATTTCAGCCGAAATCTCGATAATTTCGGTCGAAATCTCATATTCCTGATTGTTTTTTTTTTTGAAATTTAGTTTTTATATTTCATTTCAATTTTGTTTGAAATTCCAAGAATTCATCGAGATTTCGGACTTTGATCACCTCCAAAACAAAACAAAATTTAAAACCTTACCCACCCACCCACCCGACTGGCCGTGACGCCGTAAAAAATTTCAAAAAATTTCGACATGTTTTTGATCATTTTTCGGTCGTTTCAGTTTGAACGAACTTTCGGTAATTTCGGCCAAAATATCAGATTCACTGTTGATTTTTTTTAAAAAAATTGGTTTTTATATTTCATTTCAATTTTGTTTAAAATTCCGAGAATTCATCGAGATTTCAGACTTTGATCACCTCCAAAACATATAACAAAACAAAATTTAAAACGTTACTCACCCACCCACCCAACCGACTGGCCGTGACGCCGCGCGGCCGATCGGTAGCGCCGTCGTGGCAAGCCGTCGAGCGGCGGGCAATCCCCATCTCCTGGTGCCGCAGGACGCATCGTCCCGTATGCCACGACACGCACTCCCCCCAGCCGGTCGTTTGGCCCATTTCCACTAGGCCGCCCGCTCCGTCCGAATCCCCACGCGGCGCACGCGCCCGTTGTCGTGTTCGTTCGCTTCGCTCCGCACGAAAGCGCCCGCGCGCGGCACGGCGTCACCCACTAGTTCGCGTCCCGTTTCTGTGGGCAGCCCAAGTCTGGATCCGGGACCGCCCTTCTTTGTCAACGTCAGATTACCATGTGGTGATCCGTACGAGTCGAGACCACGGAGTTTCCCGGCGGCGCGCGAGGCGTCCAGAGCGAACGGTTGCTCGTGATCGAACCGGGGGAGGGCACTCGGCACGTCAGGAAACAATCAGTAAGGGCCTGTATATCATTTAAAAAATAAAATTAAAGATAATTTTTATAATAAATGATGTATTAAAGTTATCTGTATGAAAACCTATAATATTTTAATTATAGTATGAAAAATGTTTGTTGTAGACAATAACTTATAGTATAATAGTATTTTATACCATCATCTTTTCGTAAAAAAGCAATTATACTTTTGCTCTTCTTGGTATCAATAAAAAGTTTACGTGACAAAACATACCGCTAACATTATCTTAACGCTCAACTAAAAATACGAGCATTGTGCGATCCATTTGGGTGTCAATCGTCAACCCATCTATTATCGGACACTTGCCGCTACACTGCAACCAGAGGAAGCTCAATTGTTCCTTTCATCGGCGTCCATCCTCTGGATTGCGTCATATATGATCCAAGTAGTACGTAGTATAGCATTGTCATCCAGCTCACATTATAAAGGATGGCTGGTCTGGTGCATCTGTTTCTGGCAAGTATTTTTTTTTTTTTTTTTGAGGAAATGATAGTAGCTCTACCAATGCATTAAAAAAAGTAGTTCAGAAAAAACAAATACCACCAAAACATGGCAGCCAAAACCAGAACAGAAAACAACAAAAAACAGAACAGAAAGCAACAAGGATGTCCTGCTAAGCGGCTAACAGCATGTATAATAACCTATCTCTAAAAACTATCACTCAAGATTTCAACTTATTTAGAGATAATATCATCAGTAGTTCGTCTCTAAAGTCATTCATCTAACTATATTATGTTATTTTCATCACATTATTTTCCATCACTATCACTTTTTGCATTGATTTGTGTGATCAAATTGTCTCTTACATAAGAAATAATGTATTTTCTTTCATCATCTTCTCTCTCCTCTATGTAAGATTTTGATGATAAGATATGGTTAAGTGATAAACAAAATAGCACTATTAGAGATGTCATAAGCGTTAGGAATCTAAACAGGGGGGAATATGATGCTGTGATCTGGAAGGACAACAGCAACAAACGCAGGAAAGGATCATCTGAATTACAATGCTATACTACGTACTACTTGGACCTGAGGAACTGATCGATACCATCGGAATATGAGCCACTACTTGATGCAAGTTTTGGTACTTTTGCTCGAATAGTCGAATACTCTTCTGTTTTCTCTCCTTCCATGTGTTTCAACATGCATAAATGGTTACTTTGCGCCAAATCAGGAACAGTTTTGCATAGTTCGACGGATGCTCTACCTGCTTTTTTTCTATGATTACTTTGCGCCAAATCAGGAACAGTTTTGCAAGAGACTGAAATCAGCCGCTCATCCCCCCCCCCCCAAAAAAAAAGGAGAATAAAAAAAGGTCGATCTTCGATTTATAAACCACACGATTGAGATGGCATGGATGTGAGTTTCAAAAGGTTCTCTAACTTTATATTTATAACCAGGTTCACAAAATCGATAAAAATCGCTTAAAAATCGTAATTTTGACTGTACCAAACCAGCTTGACATCTAAAATCGCTCGGTAAACCGATCAAATTCAAATTCAAAAAATTAAAAAATTTATCAAAAAGTATTAAAAAATTACTGTAAAATTTTTAAATCTTTATTAGTTCTATATATATTTTTAAGATTCAGATAATACTACTATCAAAATATATGCTCTTTACCTTTTTTTTTTATACGTGATCAACTATTCTTGCTGGGGGAAAATTGGACGCGCACACCGAACCGCCTTGCCGAGCCTGATTATCCCACCCACGTCAAGGGGTCGATCTCTCACGCGCGTCGTTCCGGAAAACGCTGCCCGGTACTGGTTGTTGTAAAACGAGTAGTTCACCCACGTCAAACACCGGCAATCAACGAGAACACAAGAACACAAGAACAAGAGACACAAGATATAGGGTGGAGCTCTCTCTTCTTTATTGATCAATGTGTGTAAATACAATAGGAGGCAGATATATATAGCGTCCCTCAGGAGAGTTCGGATTCGCCATATTAAGAGATAGACTCCTGGCAACCGAATACGGTTAGGAGGTTATCTCATAACACTTCCTCATGGGCGAATTCCGTGAATGCGATATGCTCCTCATTAAAAACTCCACTCAAAACCCAAAGTGGGAAAAAGAGATGGAGAAAAGAGTACATCACACTTGCTCTCTATGTTGCATTTATTGCCTCATTAAAACCTTATGTGAGAAACATCAAGAAAACTCACAAAGGAAAAGAGTACAACTTATGATCTTCAGGATCATGCAAGGATTATGGTTCAGTGGGTTTACTTCCCTAACTATGCAAATCTCTGCCGCCTCATTCCAATGCCATTAACATACTTTGGAAGGGGAATTTGGCAAGGATTTTATTAATAAATCTGCCAGATTTTCACACGACTTAATTTGCATTATTTTTATCTCACCATTCTTCTCGAGTTTGTGGGGATAAAAGAACTTAGAACAATATGCTTCGTGATATTGCTCTTTACATAACCCAATTGCATTTGTGCAACACAAGCATCATTATCTTCATAGATAATAGTAGGGAATTGACTGTATTCATACCATATAACTTCGACATGGTTGATTACCCGTCTTAGCCAAACATATTCCCGTGAGGCTTCCTTTATAATCTCCGAAAGTGACTGTACTCACCACAGAGGAAAATAAAAATCCATTCTCGGGGATTTCCTCATGAATGCACAGGAACATTATTCCTTCAGGGATCATATTTCCTTTTCAGGAGGAATCTACTTAGTCGATTGTACCACATCCTTATCGACTGTCTTTAATCCGTATTCAGTGACCCAAATATATATGCGGTCACTACAATCATCAACTGTATTGAAAAGTTTAAGCCATCGCCATCAATATTAAATTTCGGAACGTCATTCCACTCATTTCAGGAGAACAGATTTCATCGTAATCGATGATGGGTCTCTGCTAAAAACCCTTGTGCTACAAGCCTCGCTTTATATCTCACCACCTGGATATTTTCATATCTCTTCAGGATGAAAAATCCATTTGATCCTACAGGGAATATTTCAGGAAATGTTCTGTCAACAGGACCAAGAACTTTCCTCTCATTTAGCTTAGCGCCACCTCAATTGCTTTTCAGTGAACCTAGATGAGCGCCTCGCACTCTCGCCATGGACTTTGGTTCCTGATCCAGATTTAGCAATTTTAGAGGCAAAATATGTCGACAATTGTAGTCTTTCTTTATATATAATTCTCCTCTGCATCACCTCCAGTGGATGTCTCTTTATCAATTTCTTCCAACTTCGTGATTTCCCCACAACGATGAAGTCCTGGTGTTCCGACTTCCATTGCTTGGATTGTGCGCACAAATATATCTTTGGGGTTATCATCTTAGATGGATCACTTGAGGATGTTACCATCTTCTAGATGGCTCACTTCAGGATTTCCTCAACATCAGGTTGAGCTTCTTCCACTATCATGGGTAGTGTTCTCATTTATTTGGTTCTCCTTTCGCTGGACGCCTCCGCTGAATTGAGTCCCGTGCACTGGAGGCCTCCCTCATTTTATCATGAGGGTTAAGAGTGGGTTCAATATCCTTCTAGGATATTTTCACTCTTTCAGGTGCATATACTGCAGGTATATGAGATCTTTCCACTACCTTATGATCAGTGAAGGCATTTGGCAGATTATTAGCTTATTTGTTGTAGATTTATTTCGAACTTCAAGTTCGGTCTCTTTAGTGCGTGGATCTAAGGACTCGCATTCTTAAATGTGGTACTTATCTTCCTCTAATGCCGTAAATATGTCCTTAGTACAATCAGCGTCAACCATGTACACCCTCAACTTCTCAAAGTGAGGTCCCATGGCGATGCTATGGTGGAGAGATTGGCATGTATACAACATAACCGAATTTTCGCAGATAGAAATACTTAATTCTCTTCCATGCACTATCTCGCAACGGGAAATTCCATTATATACAGCTGATTTGAGTTGAATTAATATCGCTGCAAAGTAATCGCGCTGGTCCCCAACAACCAGGGTAGCTTACTATTCGCAAAGTGGTCAAGCAATAAATTTTATTCCCTTAATAATGACTCTGCAGGGCCATTCTATTATGTGGACATGAGGTATTAAAAGCTCTACATTAATTCCCAAAGCCATATAATGCTTTTGAGGTAAACCCGTTAGCATTGTTTATTTGAATGGACTTGATTCTTTCTTCCGGAAAGGAGGCTCACACAAATTGGGCAATTAATTTAGGTAGAAGCATGGTTCCAACATAGGTCGAAAAAGGTCCATGATATCACTAATTTACTTCAAAATTCAGTGATTCATCTACAAAAGTTAGATGATAAGAAATCTCCGTGTCTAAGGAAATCTTTATGCTATGGCCAACGTAATTAGTAATTGTTTTATCATAGTATTCAACTCAAGATTACCCAAATGATCTACAAGATCTTTAAATATCTTTGGGTTTTTATTGCAATACCAACTTCAGGTTGCATAGTATAACAATCAACAATTTATTGCACAAAATATTCGAAAACACTTTATTTAATTATCACCGATAATTGCTCAACAGAGCATAGACCAAATGTTCATGCAGAACATCATTATTCAAACCGGGATGAGGCTCTTAAGGAGGCTCAACTAATGGAAATGCGACATATAGCAAAATGGTATAGGAGACTATTCCGGATCTCCATATAAGTCAAGTTCCATCTCCGGGAAACATTGCTATCATTCTCTCCACCTTCTTGCTCAACATCCGGTAGAGCGGTGTAGTGTGTCTCAACCTTCTTTTCTTGATTCTTTCCGAATCTCCCGATGGATTTCGTGTAAAGTTCGCCAAATGCTTTGAGGCGACAATTGCGTGACCAATGGCCAACGATCCACACTTAAAGCATGTTTGAGAGTCAGGTGCCTTATTGGCTGCGCACTCTTGCTTCGAAGGTTCTCAGATCCGCCCCTTTACCTTTCCATTGGGATTTGCCTTTTCCCTTTTGATTCTCATTCTTCCATTCATCCCCTTGTACTTTTTGGCCCTTTCCGCTGCCATGGCTACTACACCTGAAAGCGGTAGCATGTGCTTGCATCGCTTGACTTCCATTAGTATTTGCATGATGATTCTTCATCGTGAGTTCATCATGTTTTTTCTGCTTCAGCGTAACACTAATAAGCTCAGTACTCTTGTACTTTGCATGACTCGATCTTGTTGTTGTAGTATCATCATGTTGGGGTGGAAAGTGCACAAGGTTTTGTCGATCTTCTCTCTTCAAGAACTTTGCTCGTTACGTATGTCAATTTAGCGACAATTTTGTGCATTGCAGACTATAAGCCGCCACAGATTTGAAATCCTCGAAAGCGTAGGAGGGTCCATTCGCGAAGCCTCGGCAAAAATACGTATCTTTGCTGGTTGTAGCGTTCCTTGAGAAATTCCACAATACCAATGGGTCCTCCTCCATCAAGTATTCGGCCTTCGTGATCCGAATGAAGATGGTGCCTCAGAAATGTAAAGCGACGATTTTGCGGATTCGTGCACTTCGATTGCACCGGCCCAGACTCGAACAATCGCAGCTCAAGTCCTCGAAATGTTAGGTTGATTTTGGCATCCATTGCCCAGCGTGAGGTAATTGCTGCCATCCAAGGCAAGCACAACAAATTCTCTTTGCAATGTCGATATGTCTCTGTGATGCAAGCAATAACGAGATTTTACTACGTAAAATACTATATTGCATGCATCTTCATTTAATCAATAAAGTTTTGGTCTATATCTATTCTTTAGATAATTATCACACTTTTTCCGTAATTTTTCTAGTATTTAGCAATTTTCAAAGATTACTAAATAACAGAAAATAAATTTCAACATTAATTAAACTTGACATAAGTCTAATTTCAACACATATAATTCTTATTGGTTGGGAGCGAAAACGAGTAATGAATATCTCCGTCAATTTGACTCATGGCCAGGTCAACATGCCCCTAAGGCTCACATGAGGGAGGGAGCACTTTCCCGCTTCTAGCGCCAATTAAATAACCAAGCCTCATGTGTGTTTTCCTAGACACCAATGGTCTCATATCTGTTTATTCATTACCGAAATCAAATCCCAACCACACAAAGTTCTCATAAAGCAGATGAGAAATTCTGGAATTTTCCTAGCATTTTTTATAATTTCTTCTAATTTCCAAGCAATTTTCAGAATTACTATACAACAGGAAATTGAATTTTAATAAATATCAACATGACATAATGCTAAGGAAAAATAAAACCAGGTCCAAGACATGAACAAAAATATTCTCATATTTTTTTCTAGCAAATTATGCAATTTTCAGGATTACTAATCATTTTTCGAGAATTCTAATTGATTCTCTGAGTTTTTTAATCTTTTTCGGAAAAGAAAAAAACACAGGAAAAAAAAATTAAAAGGGATAAAAGACTGGGGGGCAAAGGGGTAATTTCCCCTTGCCCCCACCCCGTGCGCCAAAAGGCCAGGTCCGATCTGGTTTGCAAAAACCTCATGCCCATCTGGACTTTCTAGTCCCGTCAATGGATTGGATGGACTTGCTAGTCCATGAGCCATTAGACTTAATGTTCAAAGAGCATGTTCTGTATGCATGCAGTGGACTTCACGTTCAAGGGCAAAGGCGATGCGCCGGTGGAGCAGCAGAGCGCATTCCGGGTGGCCTCGTCGTGGCGTCGTCTCAGGCGCACGAAGGCTGCAGGCGCGACGGCCGGACGCAAGCGGCAGCGATATGCGGTGGCGACGGCCTGCAAGCGTGGCTTCGGCACGGCAGCACGGCTTCGTGCCAGGCGCGGCAACGCGGCAGTTACCGAGCCAAGCCGAACAAATTTAATGATGAACAGTAACTATCTAGACAGTAGATTAGATCTAACATCTAGCGAAACAATCTGCAGGATTTTTCACTTACTTGATGCCGAAGTGTTGGCTATCGCAGAGGATAGAGTTGGCGTGGGACTTTTTCGGCAATCCGAGTGGATCTTGGCTGGCGAGTTGATTAGCCGGATCGGATCGGGCGGACGATGATCCGCCGGTAGAGTCGTCGTTGTCGTTGCTGCGATCCTTATCGCTTCTCGGTAGAGACTCGTGCGATAACGCTGTTGGTAAAACGAAGTAGTTCACCCACGTCGAAACACCGCAATCAACGGATAACACAAGCAATGCTAACGAGAGACAGGCAGATATGTGGAGCTCTTCTTTATCGATCAACGTGTGTAAATACAATTTATGGGACCCGGTATATATATGTTAGCTCGCCGCGAGAGCTTTGGATTCGCCACATATTAAGAGATAGACTCCTAACCGAATACGGTTAGGAGGTTATCTCATAACACTGGTTACTGGTACTATTCGCGATCTTATCTTCTCCACCTGGCTATAAAAACCGAGCCAGGTAGGACGGACTCGCTCGCAAACCCAGCCAAGGCCTCTCGATCTCTCTCTCTCTCTCTACCCGCCAACCGCGGCTCCGTGCCACGCACCGGTGGTAGGTGCAGCCTCTGTGCCAGCTGTCGTATCCACCGGGAGCGAGCTCGACCTGCCCTCTGGATCTGCTCGGGAAGGTGACTGATTCGAGGGAGGGAGACGGACGAGGAGGTGGGGATGCTTCAGCTGATGATGGCGCTGGCCTTCTCGGCCGCGCCGCTGACGCTGTACGTGCCGCCGGTGCGGAGCCTCAGCCTCTTCGTCGAGGCCATCGAGGCCGTCTGCCGCGACTGCGCGCCCTACTCCCACGGCGCCGTCGTCCGCTTCCGCATCGGCCTCTCCCGCATCCTCGCCGGCCTCGCGCGCGCCCTCCGCTAGACGCAACGACAACACGGTGACTCACGCGTATTCTTCTTCCTATAGATACGTGTATGTAGCAGTACCACACGCACGCCCCTTGTGGAGTTGTGATCTCCTTGGCTCTTGCCTACTTTTCTTTGCCCTTTTGTAGCTTCTACATAGTTTTCTCTTCCTTTTTTTTTTTTTTGGAATTGGATGTAGTATGTAGAGGAGGAGCCGATAATAATCTGTCCAAAGGGGAGATTGTGTGCGAGAACATCAGGAATTAGTGTGTTTGTGTGGGAATATGAGATAGTCCCCAAGAATTTCATGTGCTGTGTATAAACCATAAGTTGGGGTAAGTTTGTGTTTTTGTGATGCTTCAGCTTAGAACGTGATATGGAGTGGAAGCCTTTTGACTTTCTCATTTGATCCTAGTGTTACATTTGTCATTGTGTGTGTGCAATCTGCGAAGGAAATGTCCAATAACAACTGCAGATTTTTCTCATATTAACTGAAGCAATAGGCGGGGAAAGGGAGAGGAAAAACCCAACAGTTCTTGAGACGGATTGATTACGGCATTAGGTTTGACGAGTTGGCAAAGGCCGTATTCTCTAATGCAAATGATTGTGACCTTTCGTCGACGCGGTGATTCAATAGTGTACATCAGTCTTTGTAACCATCGCGCCTCGCTGGCCATTCGCTCGTTTGTGCACAAGTCACAAGAGTCGATTGATTACCCATTTGCTCAACTCCTGGTGTGCCAACAATGATAAAACCCCAAATGGTGCCATGGGGATTACTTGAAGCTTCGGAAGAGCAGACCGTATACATCCGGATAACCGAGAGCTTCCGATCTGCGCGGTACTTTATAGAGCTATTTTTTTTTATCTAACAGATCAAGTTAGCTAGTTTGGAAACCCTAGCGGCCGACTTATAATTTGTATTGGGGATTTATTTTCTCTTATTTAGTAATTCTGAAAATTATTTGATAATTAACAAAAAAATTATGACAAATGCTAATAAAATTCTAGAAAATTTTTTATAATTATGTACTAAATAGATATAGATCAAGCTTTACTAATTGAAGAGTGAGCATACATTGTATTGATTTTACCATCAGTAAAAATCATTTTGCATAAATAGAAATAGGATATGTTGGATATCGTAAAAAGAAAATTTATCGAGATTGCTCTGAATGATAACAATTACTTTACCCAGACAATGAATACTAAAATTAAAAATGACAACCGATCTTTTGGAGTTGTTGTTTTTCTAACCTAAAGCTGGTATCTCTATTTCTTGAGGCACCATTTTCATACGGACTTTTGAATTTCCTAAAGAAAAAATATATGACCAGCAAAGTGATCCATTCAATTGCCAGAAGCATAGCGCGAATGGATCTTTCCGCGCTTTCAGGATTTTAAATGTTGTGGTAGTACAACTTTTTCATGCATAGGCTTATCACTAAACTAACATTATGTAACCAGAAAGTTACTGATGCTAAAATGATCAACAAGATATTATACACCTTTCATCTCAATATGCGAATACTGTTGTAATAGTATCGTCATACTAAGTACCAAAAGTACTTCAAACTTATATATATTTTGCTAGAAGCAGAAAAGTATGATGAACTCCTGTTGAAGGATCATCACATACTTCTTAATGGGAGTCATATCATATCTGAAGCACATGCAAATGCTCAGTAGGCTAGCAATAGTCGTGGCAGCCAAAAGGGTTAAATAAATAAAGGGGATAAATGAAAGAATGACATAACAGATAGGGGAAGAGGTAATCCATAGTAAAAAAAATAAAGGTAAAGGGCCAGTGGGCTTCCAGAAGTAAGTCTCAACTAATAAAGCTACAAACCCCCGCATAACACTGCTTTAGGTATGGATGCACTGACCATTGGATGTGCAACTATCGCATCCCGAAGCATGTGGTAGACCTTTACACGAAATCCACTGAAAAAATCAATGACCTAGGGAAACAATGTTGAATCATACTTCACCGTTCAACCAGTTGTTGACACAAACACTAAGGTGTGATGGTATGGTTATTGAAATTATTAAGTTGGAGGAGTCCTTGGAGGACACCTACGACTCATATGGAGACCTAGATTAGTTTCAAGTATTCCTTCACTTTGCTAATCGATACCATATATTCCTTATGTCTCCTCATCAGTTTAGCACTAGTTCCTGAATGGACATTTAGTCTACGCTCCTGTTGAATGATTATCATTTAAAATTGAATAAATTCATATTTCTCATATATTTGATTAATTGTGTTATGTTTGTTCTATATTCTACAATTTGTTCTTGATGTAACAATTGTATGATTGTTAAATCATACTTCTAATATATAACAAAGTATAATCCAATAGCGGAGAAGAAAATCTGTCTAAAAGATAGTTGTACCACAGTAAATGAACTGAAAATATTATAACTATTGCTGGAAGTGATGCTCTCATATTTAGCACCGGAAGAATCTCTCTCAAGATTTAAAGATATTCGTATGAATCGTTTCCATGTGGAGACAGAGAATGAGAGTGATATATAATACCTACTCGTCGCTAAGTTTAATGGGAGTAATAAATGTGTAGTTGAAAAACTTACTTTGGGTTATACTATGCACATATAAAACCTAGAGTTTGTATTGTAATGAAGACCCAGAAATATTTAAGATATGGCAGATCATCTGGGTTATCTTGAGTTGAATATGAATAAGAAGAATAATTAATAATTATGCTGGCCATAGCATAAAGACTTTCTTAGACCTAACGATTTTTAATGTCTTGTTTGTGCTATAGGAAAGCTTGTAGTTAGATCTTTTCTAAAAAGTTAGGAAAAGTCATTGAATTTCTTGAAGAAAATTCAAGGTGATATCTGTGGACCCATTAGCCCCTGTCAAGCCCTTTCAGATATTTTATGATACTGATAGATGCTTCTACTAGATGATCCTACATATATCTCTTATTTACTAGGAATCATGATTTTGCTAAATTAGTTACCCAAATTATTAAGAGCCTTCTTTCTAGAAGAAAAGATCAAGTCTATTCAAATGGACAATACTAACGAGTTGACCTCAAAATCATTAAATGATTATTTTATGGCTCTTAGAATTAATGTAGAGCATCTTGTACCTCTTGTCCACACTTATATTGGCCTTGCAGAGCCATTAAGTTAAAGAATAAAACTTATTGTTTGGCTATTCTTGCATAATAGTAGGCTTCCCACCAGCATTTAGGGCCACATAGTGCTGAATGCTGCATTATTAATTCAACTCAGACTAAATGCATATCATGAAATTTTCCCGTTGCAGATAGTGTGCGGAAAAGAATTAAGTATTTTCTATCTACGAAAAATTGACTGTGACGTATACGTGCCAAGCTCTCCACCACAGCATACCATCATGGGCCTTCACCAAAAGTTGAGGATCTATGTAGGTTATGAATTTTCGTCAATTATTTAAACACCTAGAGTCTTTGACAGGGGATTTGTATACAGCTTAGTACGTTGATTATACTAAGGATATTTTTTGGCATTAGCGGGAGATAAGTACCACATTAAAGACTGCCTAGTCCTTAGATCCACGCATTAAAGAGATCGAACTTAAATTTCTAGTGATAATAAATCTGCAACAAATAAGCTAATAATCTGCGAAATGCCTTCACTGATCATAAGGGAGTGAAAAGATCTAATATACCTGCAGTATATGCACCTGAAAGAGTGAAAATACCCAGAAGTATATTGAACCCGCTCTTGACTCTCGTGATAAAAAGTGGGGGAGCCTCCAGGTGTACGAGACTCAATTCTACGGGGACATCCGCAAAAATAGAGAACCGAGCAAATGAGAACACTACTTGTGATAGTGGAAGAAGCTCAACCTGATGTTGTGAAAATCCCTAAAGTGAGCCATCCAGGAGATGATAACCCCAATGTATATTTGCACGCATAATCTAACGCTGAAAAGTCAGAACAACCAGACTCCATCGTTGTGGGAAATCATGAGGAGTTGAAAGAAATTAATGAAGAGATATACTTGAAGTGATATAGGAGAATTGTATAGAAGAAAAATTATAATTGTCGACATATATTTCACCTCTAAAAATTGTTAATAGCTGGATACAGAACTAATGTCCATGGCAGAGTGCCAGAAGCGCTCAGATAGGGTCAAATGAAAAAAGCAATTGAGGCAACTCTCGCCTAATGTATTCCCCGTAGGATCAAATGGGCTTTTCATTTGGAAGAGAAATGAAAATATCCAGGTGATGAATATAAAACGAGGCTTGTAGCCCAAGGGTTCACGCAGAGACCAGGTATTGATTACGATGAAACCTATTCTCCTGTAATGAGTAGAATAATGTTTCAAAATTTAATATTAATGGCAAAAATCTTAAACTTAACAATGCAGTTGATGAATGTAGTAACCACATACTTATATGGGTCACTGGATATGAATATTTATATGAGAATCTATGAAGGAGTTAAAATTATGTATCCTAATAATCGTAACATGTATAGCATCAAACTAAAGAGATTATTGTATAGATTAAAATAGTCGGAGAGAATGTGGTACAACCGATTTAATGAGTTTCTCTTGAAGAAGGGATATTGTCCCTGTGTGTTCATAAAGGAATCCCATAATAGATTCTATATCATTTCAGAGTATGTCCAGTGCTTACCTTACGATGAAGTTTGAGATGAAAGATTTGGGTAAAACTAAACAGTGCTTAAGCCTGCAGCTAAAGCATTTCCCAGAAGAAATTTTTGTACACCAGTCTATCTATACTAAAAAGTTGTTGGAATGATTTAATATGGATAAATTTCATCCTTTAAAGACCCACATGGTTGTGAGATCCCTTAAAGTTGATAAAGGCCCTTTTTAGACAGATGATGGAAAATAAAAAAGAGTCACATACTTATGTATCTTGCAAATTGCACAAGTCTTAATATTGCATTCGCAGTAAATTTGCTAGCAAGACACAGTATAGTCCCAACTAGAAGACATTGGGTTAGTGTTAAGACTTTACTCACATACCTTCAAGGTACTCAAGATCTTGGATTACTCATATATAGATGTTGGCTATCTGTCTGATCCCCACAGTACCAAATCTAAGACTGATTTTGTATTTTTCTGAAGTGGTTCAGCCATTTCTTGACAGTCTTTTAAGCATACATTAGTAGCTACTTCTACCAACCACTCAGAGATTATAGCCTCATGTAAGTATGTTTGGTTGAGACGTGTGATTAGCCATATCTACAAGTAATGTGGTCTTAATACCGTCGAGACCTCCACAATTATCTATAAAAATAATATTACTTGTGTTATACAAATACAAATGGGTTATGTAATGAGCAATATCACGAAGCTTATTACTCCTAATTTTTTCTATCCTTATGGACTTCAGAAGAATGATGAGGTAAATATATTACAAACTAAGTCATGTGAAAATCTAGCTGGTTTGTTCACTAAGTCCTTGCCAAAATCTGTTTTTTTTTCAAAGCTGTGTTAAATGGCATTGGAATGAGGCGACTTAGAGATTTGCAGAGTTCAGGGGAGTAAATCCCTTAACCATGATCCTTTTTGTATGATCTTGAAGATTATATTTTATATCCTGAAAATTATAAGTTGTGCTCTTTTTTCACTGGTGAGTTTTCCTAAGTTTCTCACATGAAGGTTTTTAATGAGACAATTAGTGTAACACGGAGTGTGGGTGCAATGTACTCTTTTCTCTATTTTTTTTTCATTGAATTTTTTGGAGGAATTTTTAATAAGACATGTGCATTACATGGTATTCGCCCAAGGGGGAGTTATGATATAGATAATATCCCAGTTCAAGTATGAAAAGACTATCTATTGGTGGGCGAATCTGAATCTATCTTATGTTGATTTTTCTATATATTGGACACATCCTTATACAGAGAGAATCAATCTAATAAAGAGAAGGTTTTTCTTTTACTTTATGTGTGCTCCTTGTACTTTATTCATGTGATTTTGATGGCATGCTGACTACTACGTTTTACAATAGATCCCTCGTTACTATCCATAGGAGGGATGCCATGATTTGAACCGTGCATTTTATACCCAAAGCAAACGCGGTACAAAGCTGTGTATGTGTGGAGTATAAGTGTGGTAGGTAAGTCGTATGCTTTCTTGTATCCTTAAAAAAATTACAGGGATAAAAATGAAACGCGTAAGCTTCTAGAATGGACATGTCAGCTAATCATTTTATTATTCCATCGCCGCTTGCGCAGCAGCAGCCATATGCCGGCGTGTACCTGTTGTTTCTTTTTTAGTACACTATCATTGCAGTGTTTTCAACTACACGGCCTCATTGGTATCTTTGACATTGTAGCGACATGTACCACACGGAGTGTCCCGGAATTCAGGCGATAGCTCCTGTGGGAGAAGCAAGGGCGGCGAAATTACTATTGGTATCACGTCTCTCAAGAACTGCTTGCTTTATCTTCTTCCTCTGCAGGATCTCACGTTTGCGTCTTGCCCTGTAAATTGTGTGCATTCCACACCCAAATAAGCAATCGGTCAAAATTAAGCTCTCTTAACCCTGTTTGGAACTCAGGAATTCCGTAAAAAGGAAATCATTCTTTACAAGACGCAGGATTTACCGCGAAATTCCTATGAGAATCACAGATGAGATTTAGAACTTCCGAAAGAATTAGGCCACCACAGGCAGGCAACGCCCGACATGGCGCCATATGACAAGTAGAGACTGTAAAGTACATTTTGCGGTACTGACAGGCATATCCTATCTCTCGCAAGTCGCACCGACGCCCAAAGAACGATACTGATTGGTCCAACAAACTTGGCAATAAACAATCCTGGTTTAGTCCAGGACCAGCATGATAAAGTGATCAACATATGATTAGTCACATGAGCTAGAAACACCCACCTACATCATCCTCAAAATTTACAACGTACTTGCTTAAATATTAGTATTATCATACGACGAATTCACATAGTAAAATTTACTAGTAGTAATACTAAAGTATTGAATCCAGACATTTCGCCTAAGGAGAAGGAACCCTTGGCGTGCTTTCCTGCTAGATCGGGCAACGTACTGTCCCCAATTTATGCTAGGTCAATTCTTGCATGGACAATGGTGCTCGACCACCTCTTTTATCCAGATCCCAGAGGCGCTTCTCTCCTCTGAAACGCAATGCTCTCCAATGAATGCCATCCTTTCAAGAACCACCTGGAGTTCCTGAGTGGGGGCAACATAACGATACTTTCTGGAATTTCCCGGATTCTTACATTTGCAGGGTGTGCCAACCATCTACGTATAGCTTTGCAGGGTCACAGATGTAGTCAAGAGAAGGTTGCAAGAGCCTGGTGATGTCAAGCGACCTCGATGGGCTCCTGTTCTGATTTCATGACATGTTCCAAGTTGATAATCCTTACTGGCTTCCCCAGTCGGGACTTATCCTCCATTCTAACAATTTCTGATGCCCTTGCATCGACAGGAAAGCTCATTTCATCCCAAGAATCCAAAATTATACCTGACCCTAGGCATAAATTGTCACGGTAGAATGATGTAAACTGACCAGCTGCTAAACCCTGATCATCTTCAGAGAGATGCACCACCAAAACATATCCATTTTCTTCAGTATGCTGTTGTGCCACGGTGCAATTATGAAATTCAGGACTAAGACGTACCTGATATTGAAAGTAGCATGGACATCAGTTAATTGACACAGGCGCATATGATTGATCTCAATGCATGTGGATGCCAAAACCCACAATTGGCATAAGCAGCTTAACCAAACGAGAGATACCATCATACCAGGCATTCGTTGGGGGCTGCAGTTGTAATTTTCTACTACCCAAATTCGATTATTGGTCAAGGTAGACATAATCAGTTTCAGGATTGTTTAACCACAGGCAAGGAGAAATCAACAGGATTTATCAGCCACTCTTCTACCTGACTACCCCAGCATCCAAAAAGAGTTCATGGATACAGTTGCTAGCATGCAAATGCTGTTCTAGGCTTCTAGCCATGTTGGCTAGGAGGCAGTTTCACTATATTTGATGGCAAAAACATAGGAACTGCTGGTGACTAAGGAAAATAAAGTAGTCATTTAAGCACAAATTTCTAAGCCATACCAATGTAACACCTCTGTCTGATGCCTGCATGCTAAATCTAAGAAAAAATTGTTTGATTGCTTAAAAGGTTGACCATACAAGTAGATCTCTGATTAGCACATAAGAGACCCATTTTGCAAGAGCACCATTATGATCTTGCAGGTGATGAGAACTTCAAAAAATAACCAAGAAACAGAAGTCTTAACAAGTAACAACCATATGCTACTCTACCATAGATGCTAGTGTATAACTCTGGGTACCTTGCATTTGAGTTGCTCATTGTTTGCAGGTCCAGAATTGACAAACCAGTTTAGCAATCCAACACGAAATGTATGCCTCCTCTTATCCAGTGAATAGTAATTCCTTGATACGAAAACCACATTATTTTTAACATCTTTCTCAACCACATACCTACATAAGGTAAAAAAAGGCAGTTCCTTTTATGATTTTTTCGATAAATATATATATGCTACATAACGAAAGCTCTTCCATCAATTGCAACTGTATAGCAAAGCAATAGTTTCCACTGAATATTTCAGGCAATATACATTAAAGTTAGCTGATGGCATTGTAGCATAAAAAGAGGTTAGTATTAAAGACAATGCATACCAAGGTCCTCCAGGAAGGCGCAATCCTTGTTGCTGACCAATCGTGTAGAACCAAAACCCACGGCGTGTCCCTAGGTAATCTCCAGTTTCTGCTTCCAGCAGTATTCCTTCCATCTCTCCTATATGTCTTTCAACAAATTCGCTAAATTTAACCCAGAAGGAGGTACTTTTGTAACTCAATAAGATAACTCAAGGAGAAATAACAGAACTATATTTTGCACAAAGAAGCTCCATTGATTATCATCAACTAAGGGGAAGCAATAACCTTTCCAAGAAAACATATCCCCTGGGAATCCTTTCTATCTTGGTTAGGAAGGTCCATCTGAGCAGCCTGGCTGCACACTTCATCCTGCAAAACATTAGATCAATGTAGAAAAGCCACTTAAAGGACCTGACAAAAAATAACTATCCTTTGTTGATAGACTATCCAACCTTTGTTATACATCCCAGTGGAAAAAGAAGTCTTCTAAGCTGGGGCTGATATAGATGCGAGAGGAAATAAGTTTGATCCTTGACCTGAAATAATAATCAGGGTCTGAAAGGTGATTTCAGCAGCATAATATTGAAATCAAATGAACTATCTGATTTTGTTTTTTTTTTTTTGTAGCCCAAATTTCCTAATAGGATGAAGAACAGAATTCAACTGGCATCACATTCGATAACATAGAAGCCAATCAAGCTATTTTAATGTGAAATGCAAAGTGCCTTGTTTTTTGAAAGTTGGAGCACCGATGGCCCTTCAAAATTTTGGAAGGATGGATGGACCACATGTGCATAATGTCCTGAAGCTATATAATCAAATCCCAAATTTTAAATACCTTCTAAGAAAGCTCCTGCAACAAAAGAATATGCACATGAGTAAAGTTCAATAATTACACCTCAATGTACATTCAAAATTCCATAATAGAAGTGTGCGCAGCCATGCAATACAAAATTCGTACCAAACTTTATTCTTGTGTTGCAAAGAACATCAGGGTTTGGAGTACGCCCGCTGCGATGCCCGTTAATAATATGAGACACCTAGAAACCAAATTCACGATTTTATTTTTCAGAATGCAGAACACCATAAGTGATTTATGCAAGGTTCTGGGGGAAGGTTTGAATGAAGCTTACCACATGGTTCCAATACTCATAAGATAGATGGACCACCTCCAATGGCACATCAATCTACAAAACCAACCATGACATCAGTCAGTTCATGTAGCAAAAATTAGTCTACATAAGCTGCACAGTAACTATTCAATGAAACACCATACTTCAGCTGAAAATTTTGAACGATACCTTGTCACAGACAGCCTGTGCATACAGCTTTGTAAGGGATCCCACAGCGCAGCATTGCAGAAGATACTAATGGGGAAAGTGTATAGACCTGGAACCAGATCTTGAGGTAGAATGCCGTACAGCGGTGTCCCGCGGCGTGGAGGCGACGGAGCGCGACGCTGTTGTCCACCCCGCCGCTCACCACCACCGCCACCCGCAGCGGCGCCCTCCCCGAAGCCGCGCACCGCATAAGGTGCTCTTATACGATATCCTCCACCCTGGAGGTGCCGGGAAGGGAGGCGGCTAGAGGCGCTGAGGACGAGATGGCGCGAAACAGCCGCAGCGGCCGGCGGGAGCAGAGAAGAGGTTTAGTGCTCAGGAGAAGGGGACTCTGGAGGAGCGCGGGGAGAGTAGGGAGGGTGGAGACGACGCGTAGCATGGGTGGCGGCGGCGGCCGGCGTGGCGCCTCGAGCTCTCGGCTGCCGTGTAGTGCTCTGCAGTGGGTTCTCGGCCGTCGAGCATTTCGTGCTCGCTGCAGGCTAGAGTTCACAAAGGGGAAGGCAGAAGCGGAACCAGTGTTGTCTCCCGAAAATCCGTTTTCCAGTATGGTTCACGTCTCTCTCCAAGGCAGTCAATCTGTTTCCACGGTTGCTTCGTGAAAACGAAAACAAATCCGCCCTCTTTCTGCGCTTCCCAGTTCCCACGCTTGTGTGAATGGTGCAGAGCAAATCTGCTATGCAACTTGTCTAGGGATGGCAATAGTCCCGTTCCACAGGGAATTCTTTTATTATGGGATGTAGACAGAGAGTCTCTTTCACGGAGAATTTATTGGAAAAAAATATTAACCACATCAGGAATCACAGGGTTGGGAATGTTCTGTTATGAGATAACCTCCTAACCGTATTTGGTTAGGAGTCTATCTCTTAATATGTGGGCGAATCCGAACTCTCCTTGAGGGGACTGCTATATATATACCGGGTGCCTCCCATTGTATTTACACACATTGATCAATAAAGAAGAGAGAGCTCCACCCTATATCTTGTGTCTCTTGTTCTTGTGTTCTTGTGTTCTCGTTGATTGCCGGTGTTCGACGTGGGTGAACTACTCGTTTTACAACACGTTATCAGCACGAGTCTCTACCGCAAGAAGCGAAGGATCGTCGACGACGACGAATGACTACTACCGGCGATTGATCGCCCGATCCGATCTGCAATCAACTCGTCACCACGCCGGCATCTACTCGGATTGCCGAAAAAAGTCTTACGCGACTCTATCCTACGCGATAGCCAACGCTCCCGGCATCAAGAACGTAAGTCGAAAAATCTTGCAGATTGTTTCGCTAGATATTAGATCTAATCAACTATTAGATCGTTACGGTTCATCGTATTGGAAAAAAAAAATATGGCACGACGGGCAGAAACCGCCTTTGCCACCCCGGCTTGAAGCCGACTGCCGCCGCTGCGTCAGGTCCCGCCGGCTTGCACCGCGCCCCTGCGCCACGCCCGTCGCTGGCTCCCGAGCCTCGCTGCGCCGGCCGCCGCCCGATCGCTCGGCACGGCAGAGCGCTGTCGCGCTTGCCGCGCCATCGCTGCAAGGTTGCGCTGTCGCTGCGTGCTCAGAAGCGTCTGGTCGCTTACCGACGCCGCCGCCAGATCGCAAAGACCGGACTTCCGGCCTGTCGCGACCTACCGGGCGATGCCAGATACGCTGCCTTCACGCGTCGGGCCCGCCATCCGCCGGCCAACATAGCCGCCGCGCTGCAGAAGCCGAGTCGCCGCGACGCACTGCCGCAGCGAAGCCCACGCCAAGCCGCCACGCCTTGAAGTCAATGTCTTGTGATTGATTGGACTCGAAGTCCATGTGCGCATGAGCTCGGACTTGAATCCGATCAAAACCGAAAAAATCTGGACAAGAAGTCCAAGCCTCTAACAGAAGGTGGACATGAACCGAAGTCCAAAGATTCTTGCGTTTTTCTGTTTTGGACAGGACATGCACCAATTTCCAATGCTTGAGGGACATGGTGGATTGGAAGCCAAATTCCAATCTGTTTTTGGAATGAATGTCGCACGGGAGGGCATGGGAAAATACCCATTTGCCCTCCCCAGTTTTTATTATTTATTTATTGTTTTTTTTTATAAAATTGATTAGAAACTCAGAAAATAATGCTAAGAAAATTACAGAAGTTCTGAAAAATTGCCTGAAAATTATGAAAATAACTAGAAAAATTCCTGAATTTATTTAGCTCTGATTTCTAATTTCCTTAGCATTATTTTCTACATTTATGAATATTTCCATGTTTTGCTGTTATTGCTTCATGTGTATTTGTTCATGTTGTGAATCTGGTTTTATTTTTCTTAGCTTTATGTCATGTTGATATTTGCTGAAATTCAATTTCCTATTGTAAAGCAATTCTGAAAATTGTTTGGAAATTAGCAGCAATTATGAAATATGCTAGGAAAATTTCAGATTTTCTCATACAACAGTTTATGAGAACCTGTGTGGTTGGGATTCGATTTCGGTAATGAATAAACATATATGAGACAATTGGTGTCTAGGAAAACACACATGAGGCTTGGTTATTTAATTGGCGCCCGAAAACGGGAAGTGCTCCCTCCCTCATGTGAGCCCTAGGGGCATGTTGACCTGGCCATGAGTCAAATTGACCTTGATATTCATTACTCGTTTTCGCTCCCAACCACTAAGAATTACATGAGTTGAAATTAGACTTATGACAAGTTTAATTGATGTTGGAATTTATTTTCTGTTATTTAGTAATGTTGAAAATTGCTAAATACTAGAAAAATTCTGGAAAAGTATGATAATTATCTACTGAATAGATATAGACCAAAACTTTATTAATTAAATGAAGATGCATGCAATACAATACTTTACCTGTAGTAAAATCTCGTATTGCTTGCATACAGGATATGTCTGACATTGCAAAAAGGGAATTTACTGTGCTTGCCCTGGATGGCAGCAATTACCTCACTTGGGCAATGGATGCCAAAATCAACCTAACAGCTAAAGGACTTGGAGCTGCTATTGCTCGGCCTGAAGCCGGTGCAATCGAAGTGCCTGAACCCGCAAAATGCGCTGCTTTACATTTCCTAAGGCACCATCTTCATTCGGACCTGAAGGCCGAATACTTGATGGAAGAGGACCAGCTGGTATTGTGGAATTCCCTGAAGGAACGCCACAACCAGCAAAGATTCGTGTTGTTGCCAGAAGCACAACGCGAATGGACCCTCCTACGCTTTCAGGATTTTAAATCTGTGGCAGCTTATAATTCTGCAATGCACAAACTGGTCGCTAAATTGACTTTTTGTAACCAGAAAGTTACTGAAGCTGAAAAGATCGACAAAACCTTGTGCACTTTCCACCCCAACATGATGATACTACAACAACAAGATTGGCCATGCAAAGTACAAGAAGTACTCTGAGCTTATTAGTGTTCGCTAGAAGCGTAAAAACATGATGAACTCCTCGATGAAGAATCATCATGCAAATACTAATGGAAGTCAAGCGATTATGCAAACACACGCTACCGCCAGAGCTAGTAGTAGCCATGGCCGCGGAAAGGGCCAAATGTACAAGGGGAATGAATGGAAAAATGACAGAAATCAAAAGGGAAAAGGCAAATCCCAATGGAAAAGTAAAGGAAAGGGTACAGGAACCTTCCAGAAGCAAGGTCCAGCCAATAAAGCACCCAACTCTCAAACATGCTTTACGTGTGGTTGCGTTGGCCACTCTAAAGCATTTGGCAGAACTTTACATGAAATCCACTTGGAGATTCCAGAAGAATCAAAAAAAAAGGAAGGTTGAGACACACTACACCGCTCTACCAGATGTTGAGCAAGAAGGTGGAGAGAATGATAGCAATGTTTCCCGGGAGATGGAACTTGACTTATATGGAAATCTGGAATAGTCTCCCTATACCATTTTTGCTATATGTCGCATTTCCATTAGTTGAGCCTCCTTAAGAGTCTCATTAGTCTGAATAATTATGTTCCTGCATGAACATTTGGTCTATGCTCCTGTTGAGCAATTATCAGTGATATTTAAATAAAGTGTTTTCCAGAATATTTTGTGTTATGCTTGTTTGATTGTTATACTATGCAACCTGAAGTTGGCATTGCAATAACCTTGAGTTGAATATTATGATAAAATAATTACTAATTCTGCTGGCCATAGCATAAAGACTTCCTTAGACCTGAAGATTTCTTACCATCTAACTTGTAGAAGAATCACTGAATTTCTTGAAGTAAATTCGAAGTGATATCTGTGGACCTTTTTGGCCCCTGTTGGAACCATGCTTCTACCTAAATAAATTGCCTAATTTTTGTAAGCCTACTTTACAGAAGAAAGAATCAAGTCCATTCAAATGGACAATGCTAACGAGTTTTACTCAAAGGCATTATATGGCTTTGGGAATTAATGTAGAGCTTTTAATACCTCATGTCCACATAATATAATGGCCCTGCAGAGTCATTATTAAGGGAATAAAATTTATTGCTTGACCACTTTGTAGAATAGTAGGCTACCCACTAGTTGTTGGGGCCACACAGTGCTGCACACTGCGATATTAATTCAACTCAAATCAATCAGATATAATGGAATTTCCCGCTGCGTATAGTGCATGGAAGAGAATTAAGTATTTCCCATCTGCGAAAATTCGGTTATGTTGTATACATGCCAATCTCTCCACCACAAAGATACCGCCATGGGACCTCACCGAAGTTGAGGGTCTGTACATGGTTCGGTACACTGATTGTACTAAGGACATATTTCGGCATTAGGGGAAGATAAGTACCACATTAAAGAATGCCGAGTCCTTAGATCCACGCACTAAAGAGACCGAACTTGAAGTTCGAAAAGTAATAAATCTGCAACAAGTAAGCTAAGAATCTGCCAAATACCTTCACTGATCATAAGGTAGTGGAAAGATCTCATATACCTGCAGTATATGCACCTGAAAGAGTGGAAATACCCTAGAAGGATATTAAACCCACTCTTGACCCTCATGATAAAATGAGGGGAGGCCTCAGTGCACGGGACTCAATTTCGCGGAGACGTCCGCAGAAATAGAGAACCAAACAATTGAGAACACTCCAGATGACAGTGGAAGAAGCTCAACCTGATGTTGAGAAAATCCCTGAAGTGAGCCATCTAGAAGATGGTAACATCCCTGAAGTGATCCATCCTGAAGATGATAACCCCAAAGATATATTTGTGCGCACAATCCAATGCCGGGAAGTCGAACACCTGCATTTCATCGTTGTGGGAAATCACGAGAAGCTGGAAGAAATTGATAAAGAGACATCCCTGGAGTGATGTAGGAGAATTATATATGAAGAAAGACTACAATTGTCGACATATTTTGCCTCTAAAAATTGCTAAAATCTGGATCCAGAACAAAAGTCCATGGCAGAGTGCCGTAAGCGCCATCTAGGTTCACCTGAAAAAGCAATTGAGGTAGCGCTCGCTTAATGAGAGGAAAGTTCTTGGTCCTATTGACAGAACATTTCCTGAAATATTCCCTGTAGGATCAAATGGATTTTTCATCCTGAAGAGATATGAAAATATCCTGGTGGTGAGATATAAAGCGAGGCTTGTAGCACAAGGGTTTTAGCAGAGACCCATCATCGATTACGATGAAATCTGTTCTCCTGAAATGAGTGGAATGACGTTCCGAAATTTAATATTGATGGCGATAGCTTAAACTTTTCAATACAGTTAATGATTGTAGTGACCGCATATGTATTTGGGTCACTGAATACGGATTAAAGACAGTCGATAAGGATGTGGTACAATCGACTAAGTAGATTCCTCCTGAAAAGGAAATATGATCCCTGAAGGAATAATGTTCCTGTGCATTCATGAGGAAATCCTGCATGGATTTTTATTTTCCTCTGTGGTGGTACAGTCACTCGGAGATTATAAAGGAAGCCTCACGGAATATGTTTGGCTAAGACGGGTAATCAACCATGTCCGAAGTTATATGGTATGAATACAGTCAATTCCCTACTATTATCTATTAAGATAATGATGCTTGTGTTGCACAAATGCAATTGGGTTATGTAAAGAGCAATATCACGAAGCATATTGCTCCTAAGTTCTTTATCCCCACAAACTCCGGAAGAATGGTGAGATAAAAATAATGCAAATTAAGTCGTGTGAAAATCTAGCAGATTTATTCACAAAATCCTTGCCAAATTCCCTTCCAAGGTATGTTAATGGCATTGGAATGAGGCGGCTTAGAGATTTGCATAGTTCAGAAGTAAACCCTGAACCATAATCCCTTTGCATGATCCTCAAGATCATAAGTTGTACTCTTTTTTCCTTTGTGAGTTTTCTGATGTTTCTCACATAAAGGTTTTTAATGAGGCAACAAATGCAACATAGAGAGCGAGTGTGATGTACTCTTTTCTCCATCTCTTTTTTCCCACTGGGTTTTTGAGTGGAGTTTTTAATGAGACATATGCATTACGCGGAATTCGCCCAAGGGGAAGTGTTATGAGATAACCTCCTAACCGTATTCGGTTAGGAGTCTATCTCTTAATATGTGGGCGAATCCGAACTCTCCTTGAGGGGACTGCTATATATATACCGGGTGCCTCCCATTGTATTTACACACATTGATCAATAAAGAAGAGAGAGCTCCACCCTATATCTTGTGTCTCTTGTTCTTGTGTTCTTGTGTTCTCGTTGATTGCCGGTGTTCGACGTGGGTGAACTACTCGTTTTACAACATGTTCCACCATTCTCTATCTCCGCCTTGTGATATCACTAATAGGTGGGAGCAAATAATCAATTCTTAAAGTAAAAAGAATATACGTAAGGTCATTATTAATAAACATGCTAAATATAAATTACTACAGTGATTCACTCACAATTCAATCACACATGCACCATTACTCTAATAATTTACTTATGTAGCATGTGATTTTTCATGTAGCATTTTCGAGAATTAGTCCTTGTCGGGTACCTGTGAACCCATCGGGGATTGGGAACGGGGAAATTAAGCCCTGTGTACGCGGATGGGGGCGGGAAACTTTGGTTATAGGGGATCAGAGATGGCAGAGCGCTCCCCGTGGGAATTTTCTCTGTTGCCACCCCTAAACTTATCTCATGGTTTTTTCGAAGATGGTCCCTGTACATGCCGCCAACTTTCTCAAATTTTAATCACTAATATGCATAAAAGTATTTAGATTCCTCACATGAAAAGGATATCATTAAATTTGCGTAGAAAATGCTTTCATCTCGTTATATTTTTAATAATTTTTGCTAACATGTAATTAGAAAATGTAATGATTAAAGGTGTATGTTAGAGACCATATCAATGTTTAAAATAAGAGATGTGCTTTTATGCTTTTCTTTTTTAAAGTTGTATAAATATTAAAGCATGAATGAAGAATAGATAGTGATTACTTACCCATTCGTTTGTTTCAAGATTTGTGCAACTTGTAATGGGAGGGAAAACATAAAAGCACTGCTCTTCAAATAATAAGTAAAAAAAGAACAGATATGGTAATAGAAGTTGTTAATTGAAGAATTGAAAGCATGCAAAATAGTTTAACATGGTTTTTTTTTCTTGAAAAATACATTGCCTGCCAAGGTTTGAAATTTCATTTTCGGTTGACATATCGAAGGTACCTGAAATTCGAAATTTCGACAAAATCTTCGAATTTTGAATGAAATCCGATCAAAATACAAAAAGTAAAATTCAAATCCAGTAATTTTTGAAACGAGTTCCGAGATTTCGACCAAAATCACCAAAATTTTGGCAAAATTTTGACCTTTTTAACTCATGTCAAATGGTACTCTAAGACTAAAAAAACTTGAAAAAAATGAATTCATGGTATGAAAAGGCATTGGCTCAGTTGGTCAGAAGCCTCACGTTAGGTTGATCTCTTCGGTTTGTGATCTTGGTATGGAATCCCACCTTTGGCAACTATTTTTTTTCCATTTTCCTGTGCTTGCAGGCAACAAAAAAATATGTAGCTCCAGGATTCGAACCTGGGTCATGGAGGTCAGCCGTCATGACGAGTTGTTTCCAACTAAGCTATGCACTTTCTTGTGAAGTTTGTCAAGTTGTAACTGTTATATCCTTTTGAATCTAGTGTTTTCCAAATAACAAAAAAAGGAAATGCCCAATTAGGAGGCCCCTAAATACACCAGGAGATTGAAGACAGGGAAATACATGAGACTTTGAGATGATCTTATTGAGCATTTGTGGGCAATTCACAGCGGTTTGATTCGTTGTTCAAAGTTTTTATTTATTTATTTATCATGTTTTGAAAATTTTAAATTTAAATTTGAAATATCATGTTTTTAAATTTTAAATGTTAACATGCTTATGTTTTATGTATTACAAATATTTTTGATTGAATTTTAGTGGTGTTAAATGAAGATTATACATAGCGGATATGTTAAAATAAAAGAAAAAGTAAAATAAAGGCTGAGATTTAGGGGCTGTTACTGGACTTGTGCTCTGAAAATAGGACCCTAAAAAATAGGGGGAGTCCCTAAATCCAAAATAGAAGCCCTATTTTATGGGCCTTTGCTGGAGATGCTCTAAGATATTACTTGCATAGTTGCATTGCTTGTGCTTGTTTGCACTGCTTGGCCTGCTTGTCGTTTAACTACTATTATGACGTGAAGTTTATAAGCGTGCTTGAGATACTAAACGGTTCTTGTGGCAGCAAAACGAAGTATCGAAGCTAACAGAAAATGCCCCAGTTGGTTGTTTAAACTTGAAATAACAGACCGAAAACTTCAAGTCAAACTCATCAGTCATCACCCATCATCATATCAGACTACATGAACTTGGAAGCTATCGTGCATTACTCAAAGGTCCCATCTGCATGCAGATAGGCAGAAAATTAACCAAAGCTTCTGCGGATATCAAATGTCCCATATTGGGATTGGCATGCAGCCGAACTGGTCGACCTCGTGCAGCTCGTCCATCTGAAACCCTGCGTTGATGCCCACCGCGCCGCCGTGGCCTCCCGCGATGTCACTCATGTCCGCGGCGAGTGCGTCCCAGTCGAACTCCCCGTTGCCGCCGAACCCAAACGCGTCCGCCACCTCGCCGTCCCCGTGGACTCCCTCTTTTCCGGCGGCGCCTTCCTCGTCCGCCTGGAGCACGCCTATCTGCTGCAGGAACTCCTTGAGGTCGAGCTGGGGCTTGTCGGCGCCGACACCCGCGGCCGCGTTGCACGGCGTGCTCTCGGCCGCGGTCATCGCCTGCTCCAGGGCTTGGAAGCACGAAATGGGCGGCGGCAGAGCGGTGGAAGAAGGTACGTTGGTTGTCACGTTGGAGCAAGGAGACGAGGCAGGGAGAAGCGGGAAGTGGGCGCGCGCGGGAGGAGGGGGAGTCCGCGGCGGCGGCTTGGTCGGCGACGAGGAGGAGCTCTTGAGCTCCTGCAGCCTCTGGTGTATGACGTGGACGTTGTGCTGCGCGTTGAGGTTGAGGAGGCCGTATGCGGGCACGGCGGCGACGGCGCCCCTGGCGGAGGCCGGGAGCCACCTGAGCCGCTGGTGCGCGGTTGCGGCGGAGGCGGCGCGGAGGTGCGGCAGGTTGAGGAAGGCGTCGGGCCCGTAGAGCCTGCGCGCGGCCTCGTCGTAGGCGAGCGCGGCCTCCTCGGCGGTGGCGAAGGAGCCGAGCCAGATGCGCGTGCGCTTGTTGGGCTCGCGGATCTCCGCCACCCACTTGCCCCACGTCCGCTGCCGCACGCCGCGGTACTCGCACGCCGCGTTCTGCGGCCCGCCCTTCCCCCGCGTCGGCCCCTTCTTCCACGCCCGCTTCCGCCCGTAGCTCTCCATCGATCGATCCAAGCACGCTTGCTCCTGCATGCAACGCACGAGCTAGCGTACGTATCAGAATTAATCCAGAAAAAAAAAAAATATGTGCGTGAGACTGCAGACCTGAAACTAGAAGGATCGCACGTAACTTACGCGGTGGTTGCACGCACGTAGGAGCGAACGATCGAAGAGTTTGGAGTATGCGAAGCGCGCGCCGGTGCGAGGAGGGTTTTGAAGTAGGAGCGGGGAGTGGGGGTGTAGTGAAGTGGGTGAGGAGAGTGTGACGAGCCGAGCTGGGGGCGCGGGATAAGTAGCGCGCGGGGGTTGTGATCCGGCTGCTTCCGTCGCTTGGGATTAAATGTTGTCACGGCCGCGAAGAATGCATGTTGGCACGGTGTCGCGCCTTTCCGGGACCTGTGAGTGTGAGTTCGCGGATGCATGTGACCGTTGGGCATCTCTAGGATGCACGGTGCCTTGTTTGCAAACGGATTCTCTTTTCCTAATTTAGTCCCCCTCCCACCTCCCAAATAGCCGCACAATAATTTTGTTTCAGTAAATTTCGTAAAATTATAGATATTTACTATCAAACAATCACAAAACTTCATGTTTAAGCAGCAATTTCGTAGGTCTGCAGATTTAGGTGGCGAACTTTTAGAGACCTACATATCTAAAGAGCTATGGGTCTAAGTGTTTAGAACCGCATGTACAATGAAAATTTTAAAACCTGTAGTTCTACGAAACTTTTGCCCCTTAAATGTGTAGTTCTGAGGAATTGTTGTGTAAACCAATAATTTTGCGATAGTTTTGATAGTAAACCTATAGTTTTGCAAAATATACTCGTTTTGTTTTAATCTTATAAATTGAACGAATTGGTTATGCAATTGTCAATTGTGTACTTATATCTTAGAGAGAGAGAGAGTTAATTAAACTATATATGCTTGTGTCTATTCTTTTTTCCTACTACTACTTGGCAACAATTTGCGTTTGTAGAAATGCGATTTTCAAGCACCATGCATGCATCTGTATGCAGCGAGGACGTACGGCTATGAAGGCGTGCATGCTGATGTTCTATCATGGTGATAAGAGAGGTATGAATGCGAGGTATAAAGATCCACCTCACAGCATTTTTGGGTCTCACGAGCGCGCCCTTCACATGCTTCTTGATCGTCCACGTCGGACAGGGTGCATGTGTCCATGTTTGCATGCACGCATGATTCTTGAGCCCTCCTGCTTGTTTGACCAACTCAAGCTTCCAATGCAGGGCAACACGGGTAATTAGCACTACAAAATTCTGTGTAAAATCTAACCGTGTCTAATCATGCCTACTCCTTAGCAAGTCCAGCACTGCTAAATGCATAGCAATATCAGTTCTTTAAGCAGTGCAAACTGGCATCCTTATTTGGATGTGTACATAGGGGTGATAATGGGCTGAAGCCCAGCACAAATCTGATCCAAATCCAAATTTTTGTTTCTTTGATCCAGTCTAGTCCAAATCTGAAACTGATAAGCCTAGATCCAATCCAGGCCCAAATAAAAGCTTGGACCTTGATCCAAGCTATTTACATATAAAACATCCATGTAGATGTGACTAGAATTAATACATAATACATGCAATACAATGATTTAGAAGAAAAATGTAAAGTTCAAGCATGATCTAGATCTAGTCCAAATAGCTCTGGATCCAAAATGAGTCTAATCCATTTGCAGTTTTGGACCGGCCTAATCCAAATGTCTAGACTGGTCCAAGCCCATTGTCACCCCTATGTGTACATGAGTCTAATTTTTTAGAATACTATGTAATTTATTTCTTAGAGAAAGAATACTACGCAATTCAAGCAAAATCCACATCATGTCACAATTATCGTTCTTGTTCAGTAGAGAAAAATAACTCGGTAATAGGATTATCAGCAGAAATCAACATTGCTTCGCATTGTTGGCATGGGAACAGGAAAAGGAGTGTATCATATAACATCAATTTTCGACCAAGAAAACAAGGTGCTAATGCTATCTCTCTTTCTCAGAAAATGGTCTGGGTATTACTATGCAAAAAAAAAAAAAAAAAGAAACAGAAAAGGTATCTTCCATTTCTAATCTCATGTATCCTGAAGGCAATATAATCCCCCCTTCCTAGAACTAAGTATCTCATGCCTACGCCTATCTTTACAGTTGCAATGTCTGCCGAGCACTTCAGGAAGCTTTTGAGCAGATGTTCGGCAATCCAGTTTCCGATTTTTGGAGGAGACCTTGCCGCCAAGGGTCATTGTATAATTTATAATGTAATACCTGTCAAAGCATTCTTCCTCAGCAAATAGGAAATGGCAACAGAACGACAGCTCTAAGGTGAAATGTAAAAGGTAAGGCACATGGATTAGTATTACAAGTCTAGTAATATAGTATGATTCAGCAATGCAAGCATGCAGTGTACATTGCTCTGAATATGCTAATATTGTTTCAAGTTTCAACCCTACCACATAGCAGATGCTAACTACACTAAGTTACAGCACAATGGAGTAACTTTGATTTTTCAGAAGTTACCTGTATGAAAGTGGCAAAGACATCATCATCATCATCTAGTTTTGAGACCTCAACTGACCAGGGTGCCTCTTCAGAGAACAATCTTTTCTGCCTCTGTGCCTCTAGCAATATAGAGTCACGATAAAAAAACCTCTGCCACATCTGGCGCACGTTTCCTAACATGAACTCTATTTGCGTTTCGTTTATTCCCTGGAGAGATGAAAATAGTAAGTATGCTACACAGGCTATGCAAAAAAGAAAAGGAAATATAGTGTAAACACATACTCGAAGTATTCTAATGAGGTTTGGGATGTCATCTTCTTGTATACGGACTGCAAAACTGTTGTAATTAAGCATATTCTCGTAGGGTAGAAAAATTCCATCCTACAATTTAAGCCAACAAAGAAGATAGGTATTAGTAAGAGGTCACATGATTAGCAGTTCTGTCACTAAGTATTGCAAGGTAAACATTATAGGTTCCCTTGATATGCTACACAAGAAAATGATGTTGTAGCACCTGAATTATGACGGGAATGCATCCTTGAAGCATGCTGTCTTCCATGCGCCCACTCCAGCCATCCCCTGGCAGGACACCACAGAAAATAGAGCTTGCTAATTCCTCATAATACTTCTCAGATCGTAAATAGGTAACTGTCACATTGGCTGTATGCTGTCTTCCAAGCTTCCCCTGCTTGTTTGGTGTGGAACCGAATTCAGCTGCAAGCTTTTGCCGAATCCCCAAGCTATAGCTGTATTATGTAGTGGAAGCAGATTGAGACACAATTTTGTCATATATTTAGTCAGACACACATATATAGATACATACGTGTCTTCAGGGCGGCCCTCTTTATAGGCTGGTCCTAGATTACCATTGAAAAAGAATAGTGTTGTACGTTTGCTCCTTGGCCTGCAAAATTTGTATTGTAAGGCTCTAAACAATATAAGTAGTTCAAATATACATCTCTAAGTCCTCACATACCTTGTCCATAATTTTAACCAGATGGCCCCTGGGTCAGGTTGCTTCCATGCTGGAAGCACAAGGTCCTTTCTCGGATCAAAACATGGATGGTTGCCTCTTCTATCCAAAGGAATATGATCCCAGTTGTCTAACCAATAAGCAGTCGTTGAGTTCTGATGTTTTATGTTAGTGTTTCCCCAGTGCACAAGCATCATGCTGTTCCATATCTCTTTTGGAGCATAGCAGGCACCTTCATCCCATGATAAGAACTGCTTTTCCGTAAGTTGAAAGACTATCAGTTATTGACTATGCAGGAAGAATTTAAGAATCATTATACTATAAATTTCATCTAAACATAATACCCACCCATATATGGTCTCTTCCAGAAGTGCGGTTCCAGTAAGGATACCGCTGAGCTATGTGATCATAAGCCATTCTGTAGTACTCCAGAGTATGGTAACTCCTGAGGCGCAGGTCCTTCTAAAATTAAAATTCAAATTACTGAAGGAGAACACTGACAATTAGAGTACAACATCTGGATGGTAATTATTACCGGCATCAGCAGATGTGGGGCATCATCAGATCTAGTTATTAGACACGAGTCAAGAACTGGCACATAGAAATAATCAGCTTCCTCCCCATTTAGCGTGCGGTGAGGGCTAGCAAGAATGCTCTCATAGAGTGCCATCTGCATGGAAAATTAAACATTGGTTAGATCTACTTGTGCCCTCGTAAGCACAATTGATGTTACTGTTAACATGGAATAACCAACATTTAGCATATCTGCTAGTTGACTAGGTTAGCGAACCTGAGCACCATACAGTTGCTTGGTCCATATAGTTCTGTTCTTGTCATCATATATTCTGTTCACACACTCTAACTTGAAATGTCGTCCCTGTGATAGAACATATCCTGTGATCTCAAATCTGCAGCAAAGCTCTGAGAATATAAGGAACATAGCTTATGATATAGACTTACTTCAAGAAGATGGCTGTTGAACTCAGCTGGCAAATCATAGACATATATAAGTGGTCTTTTTTTCTTAACAACAGCCTTAACATTGATGGGGCTATTGTTTAAATTTTTCAGGTCTGGCAAATTCATTGGTGGTTGGAGCCATGAAGGCCAGTCATATGCAAATGAATATGCTGATGGGACACTGCAATCAATCCCAAAATATCCACTGTCACACTGAAATAAATCTTCAATTAGACTATAGCTTAAGAAGGCAGCAAATGCAAGACAGTTTGTCACCACATTTTCATGACTAAGCTGAACAACTTTTTCTGAGACATACCTGACAGAAGCCACCACGACAATGTCCATGTCCAGAGCACTGGTTAATACAGCTACATTCAACATGTGTCTCACAAAACTGCCCCCAGAGCCCATCATATTTGCAATCACATTCCTCTTTATACTTCACTTTGGAAGAATATGCAACCTCTGGGTCCACATTGCACCATCCTGGCTTACTGATGTTTGTTGTGAATACATCCGGATCAGGTGTTTTCCAATCGGTACGTTTCGGGTCATCAGGTTTTGCAGGGGAACTAGAAAGATGAAGTAGCGAAGCTCAATAATAATAAAGTATTAATGATACTCTTACATTGTTTTAAAGCAAAACTCAGAATCAAAATAAATATCAATGATATCTTACATTGTTTTAAAGCCACAAGCTTCTGCCACAGGACGATCTGGGTATTTTGTTCCTGGTCCGCAAAAGCACATTGCCCTCGTCGTGTCACACTGGGCTGGACATATGGAAACTATCCATCGTCCTACAGGCCATTCCGGGGAACTTGGGAGGTTACATTCCAACTTCATAACCTCCTCACATCCTTTTCCTGTATCAATGAAGCCATATATGGTGATCTTTTGTCGCAATTAGGTATACAACAATACAAATTAAGATGTTACAAGGGGAAGCTTGAGAAACAACAAAAAATCAATATGAGCAAGGAAAAAGTAGTACCGCACAACTGCGTGTGTAATGCATATGTTCCTTTCTTTTGAAACAAAAGATTTAATTTGTGTAAGCTGGTACCAATAAAATGAACATGCAATTAACTAATAGCAAACTACAAAAGTAGATAAGCAAGACAATAAGCATCCATTTAAAAAATAAATAGTAGCTAATTATCGAACTAGCTCAGTCCCCATTCCATTATATCTGATAATGGTCACAGGAGAGCAGATTAAATACTTGACAATTTAATAATGCATTTCTATAATCATTCATTCATGCACATACAAATTGAATGTTCTATATTCTTGCAGGAAGGAGAATAATCTCAACCGAGTAAGCTATAGATCAAGGATGTCCACTCTTTTGATATATAAGCCTACTCACAGATTTATATGGTTAGTGAGATATTTGTAAGATCTATTATAATATTAAAATAGAAGCAAACGAAGTCATCACATTCGCTCTCAAGGCTAGAAATTCCCACATTAATTAGAATAAAAAAGAAAGATCTACATCGTTGATCGTGGTGGATCCAGGTTATAAAGGTCTAGATTAAAAGAAAGATTTTATGTCATGTACAATACAGAAATAACTGAAATTCAAAATAAAAATAAATAAATTTAGAAATTTGATTTCCATATGATTAAAAGAAAGAGTCTATGTAAAGTACAAAAAAAACAAAAAAAAAATAAATAAAAAAAAGATAATTAGTAATATAATTTCCATACGAACATCAAAATAAAACTTAAATTCGGAACAAAAATAAAATGAAAATTAATAGTTTGATTGGCATACGAATCAAAACCTAAAAACTGAAATACGGAATAAAAAATAAAAAATAGCAATTTGATCCCTATATGATTAAAAGAAAGAGTTCACATCAAATACAATAAAAAACTAAATTTCAAAGTAAAAGAAAATTAGCAATTTGATTTTCATACGAACATCAAAATAAAAATGAAATTAGGAACAAAACCTAATTGAAAATTAGTAATTAGGTTCCAACCTAAAACTAAAATTTGGAATAAACAAAATTTAGCAATTTGATTTCCATATGAACTCCAAAGTACGTTAAAAATCTAAATAGCCTACAAATATGTTAATATATTCTTAAGCATATAAATTATATCATTTTATACTACAAACTTTAGAAGAAATCTAGCCGTGCAAATACGCGTCACCCTGCTAGTTTATAGGGGCATTTGGATATTTGCCACTCTAGGAATTGGAAATTCGATGGCATGTTGAAAATCATGCCATTGAGTGGCATTTTTTACACATGCCATCGAATTTTCAGATTGAGGAGTGGCATATATCAGATTATTCCTAGTTTTTTATATGATCCTATATAAACATGCACAGTTAGTATTTCATGCTTTCCAACTCTATGAAATATCTCATTTATCATTTATTTTTTGTTCATCTTTATCTTAGTATGAAGTCCTTTCAGTTCCTAAGAACCATTAAGTTTTTAGTGATACAAATACCATATGAAATGCAATGTGATTAATCAAAAATACAAAAATGAACAAAGACTACCAGCATTGATCGACCTGACAAAGTAAGACTAACCAGCGTATCCATGAAAGCATCTGCATTCTCCCAGGCCATAGTTGCAAACGCCGTGTCCACTGCAATCTTTCTCGCACCGCTTTGTGCCTATAACCTGTCCAAAAAGAACCAAATTAACCCAAACCACGCTAATGCAAAGTGCAACGATCCATGACAAAGTTATGCGCATACTTCAGTAACATTGACAGCTGATGAGCCGGCATGGCACCCAGCAAGCCACCTCCCAATCTCAGCCTTCCATGGTGCGCCACGGAACGTCACCGTACCATACGAATCAGAAGGAAACTGCCCCCCGAGACGTGAGTCCACCAGCCCAACGGCCGGGAGAACGTTTCTTGGGCGGCCGATGGCGCGTCGAGCACTGAAGTAATCCAACGAGGAGGGGAAGATCGGCACCATGAACACATGAACGGCGGTTACGAGCATCACCAGGGCGCCAGCCACGCCCACGAACGCCCAAGGGCATTTCGTCGAACGAATTGTGGGCATGGTCAAACTACCATCTGAATATCACGTTTCTCGCCATACCAACCGCAAATACAATAAAATCGATGCGAGGTGGATCAGAAAGACATGTCTAACCCCGAGCGCTAAGCCAACATCACGAAACCGACCAAAAAGGAGGAACCTATTGAAACCAAGAAGAAACTCTACAGCGACTCACGTATCAAACTGGACCGAGAACCAATCAACACAAAGAACATGGGATTTAACGAGCAAGAGTTGACTATAAAGAATTCACAGGCACGCCAAAATCCATCGAATTGACCCCATAAAACACTGCAAGGAGATGCGATTTTGACACAAAAGAATCCAAGCAACGCCAACGGCATGGGGGGAAAGAACAGGGAAAAGGAGGAGATAGGCGCCTTTCGGGGAGCAGAACTTCAAATCGACTCTCTGATGGAGAAATTGGGAGGCGGAAACTGTCACATCGCGTCGAACCAACGTGAGGGAATCGCGAAATCGCGGACGAGCACGACCGGTCGGAGCGGACCTTGGTGGAGTGGTGTTAGGATCCGACAAGAGCCCAAGAAATGAAAGGAGCTTGTTAGAAGATTTTTTTCTAAAAAAATACATTTTTAAAATAAAATTACAGAAAAAATAAGTCAAAAAATAGTTACATAAATATATCTCTATCACAAATTCATTTGACGACAGAGCTCTTGTCGAGGTATATATGTAATTATTTGTTTCAACGTATTTTTTCTATAATTTTATTTTAAAGTTGTCAAATGAATTGACGACATAGTTTTAGCTAATCAGCGGTTTGTGGCAGATTCATTTGACCGACAAGTCTATTTGATCCGTAGGCTTAATCTATTGCCAGTTCATTTAACGACAATGCTTCCACTGCTAATTGAATTGGCGCTAGATGTATATTTATGTAATTATTTTTTTGTTAGATTTTTTCTATATTTTTATTTAAAAATTGTATTGTTTTTAAAAAAAAATCTTTGTTGGAATTTATCCGACTGTTGCGACTTGCTAACCTAATACCTGTTAATGTTCGAGGACATCCTTTTAAAAAGGAAAATGTTTCTTTGTCTCTCGTCTTTTCATGTGGTTTAATTTTTGTCCCTCTTCTGTAAAATCGGATAAAATACGCCCCCTCTAACTCTAAAAACCATTCAGAACATATCTCTCCCGCTAGTAAAATACAGTTTTAACTGAGTTTGATCTACGTGGCGCGCCATGTTAGATACATACAAGCCAACCAAAAAAAGGTGGGGCTAGTATGGGGGTGTTTGGCAGAGCTCCAGCTCCATCAAATCCGTGGAGTTGGTGGAGCTGGGTATTCCTAGCTTCACCAAATTCGTGGAGCTGGAGCTATGAGTATATTAAGAGTGTTTAGGTGGGTCATCTTGTTTATATTTTAGAATAAAATTATAAACTTAAATCACTTTATTTCAATCTACAAGTTTCAGCTTTGAGGTGGAGCTGGAATCTAGAGCTCTCTCAAACAAGACCTTAGTCACACCGTTGCCATCTCTAGGTGCCCCACCTCCCCATCCCCGCCCCCCTCCTCTCTGACCTCCTCCACAGCGCGGGGGCCGCGTGGCCGCCTCCATCCCGGTCCCGCCCCTCTCCACCTCCTTCATGTCACGGCCACGATGTGGGTGATGGCGCGGGGCGGACTCGGTGCGGCAAGACGGCGCGGGCGTCCCCTTCTCCCTCTCCGGCAGGACAGCGGCGCGAGCTCGGCTGACCGACCACCTTAGGTACAACCTCCCCCCTCCTCCCACCCCTCACACCCGCTCCTCCTGTGCCGCAACATGTCTCCATGCCCCGCCTATTTTGTGCTAGATCAAATCGTGCCCGCCGCACCTCGGATGGCTAAAAAAAGCCAGCACGATGCCCCACCTGTAGGAGGAAGCAGGGGGGTTATCGAATAATCGCTGTTAAGTGGGAGCAGCGTCCGCCCATCTCAATTTGGAGCGCTCGTTCGCAATCGGGCGGCTCTGAGGGAGCTCAATGCAGGTGCCGATGCCTGATTGCGCAGCATATGTTGCCATCTCGGCAACATATTTAACTATTTATTGCCAAGTGATCATCAAAGCCATGAATTGTATGGAAAATATTCCATTTATTACTATAGGAATACATGGGTCTCGTATTTTAATCAGGCCTAACACTTTTTCGAGAAGGCTTTGCTACTATTAAAAAAAGCCCTTGCTAAATCTAACTTGACACAATTTGTAGTTTATGGAGCATTCCCAATTGGCATATTTTAACAAAAAAGTTCCCTACAAATGACCCGAGTAGCGATAGTACTAGGTCGCTCCAGTTGAGAAAATTGATTAGTTGCCACTCTATAATTTGCCTCGCCACAATTTGCCACAACCAAGTATAGGCTGCCACATTTTCATTACACAAGTTGTAGCATTCTTAGCCGGGTTTGGAGTTTCAACCAAAGTGGCCCAACCCAATTACCACGTTGTACGCAACACAGCTTCATTCCTTATTTGTTTACTGTGCCACTTTGTTAGAAGATGTAAAAGATCTCTAAAAAAAGGGTAAACTTTTGGGTACTTTGTCAAACGACAGGAACCAATAGGCATCGAATTACACGCAATTTTCGGTTTGTTATATCAGGGTATCCTTTGACCATTTTCTTGACTAAGGCCATGTTTGGATTGGCTAAAACTAATTGTTAGCTGGCTAATAGCTAAAGCTAATTATTAGCCAGCTAATAATTAGCCCATCTAAAATTAGTCCAGGGCTGTTTGGATCCCTACTTAATGATTGGACTAATTTCTTTAAAAAGTCATGTTTACCCTTGTATTGAATGATGGTAAAAGCTATCTCGTCGATGCCGAGCTGGAGAACGTGGCGCGCGTGGTCAGGAGGGATGTCAGTTTAAGCATCTCGTCGTGCTCTTCCAGACGGCCGGTCACCATGTCACCATGCATGTCAGTTTAAGCATCTGGTTTCTTACACCATGTCACCATGCATGTCAAGTGTAAAGCGATCCAGACAACGACACATCAAGAACAAAAATATAACAGAGATATAAACTTTTTATTGACGTTGCAACATCCTGACATATCGTGTTTGCTGAGTCGAGCAGGCTGCTGGCGGCGCGGGCGAGCAGTAATCTGGAGTTCTGTCGCACGGTCGCTGGAGTTCACGCCGCAAGCCAAGGTCGCACGAACAGGAAACAAAAAATCGGTCTGAAGATAAGCCAGCGCAGGGTAGTTCTGTCTTTTCCGGTGTGTTACGGACTATTAGCCCAAATTAGCTCCATCCCACCAACTAATGGACTAATTGTTAGCTGAGGGATTGACTAAAAATTAGCCCACCTATTAGCCTTCCTGTTTGGATAGACTAGGGCTAATTTTTAGTCAACTAACAATTAGTCCAAGGATCCAAACATGGCCTAAGTCGAACAGTGGCTCTTCCTGATTAACAATAGTCATAAAGGATCAGTAAACAGTCCAATGCAAAAACAAAGCAACTGCTTTTATTGTGTATCCTCCTGCTTAACAAAAGCAATCGAGGACCATGAAACACCTCAAGAAAAACCAAGCCTGTCAAATACCAGCTGAAGAACTTCTTAAGAAACAGCTGAAGACTAGAGTCTGAAGAAACAGCTGAAGAAATTTACATTCTAAGTTCTGGAAGAGATATCAGAACTCCCGATTATGATATTTCCCTAGATAGTTCTGCAACCAGTGCGAGCTTTGCCGCTATTTAGGAATCAGGGCTAGATAGGTTGCATAAGCCAAAACTTGTATGAAATTATACATGAGAAAATAGATAGAATATCATCAGTTCAACGAAGAAGAAAGTCTGTTCAATCAAGAGTTAATTTGTATGACCCCAGGACATGAGTAGATTTCACATAAGGAAAAGTTTCAGTTTCTTTGGTAAAACAACCAAGCAGCAGAAGAACTACAACATTTTGCTATATCTCGAATTCTACGTATGGAAAGACTCTCAAGTCGTAACTATACATATGATTACTGTTTATTTTCCCTGACGGAATGTCCAAATGAATCAATCAAATAGAAATTGGGAGTATATAAAATTGAATGAAGTAATGGATTCTAACTACATAAAGTTGTGAAAATTTTGCTGCTACTCCACCAGGAAAGTGCAGGGCTTCAAGAACCAAAACATGCTACTGGAGCTCCCTTCTGCATCACAAACCCTTGTGCTGTTCATATCCTTAACCCCAAAAGGTTGCCTCTTAGCATCTCTGCTGTTCTCCAGATCCTTATTAGGTGCCCCCTTCTCCTAAAGAAAAAGACAGTTGTTACAGTAATTAGATCACTGCACAATTAACTTGCGGTAAAGGTCTTCTGGCACTAGAAGTATGAGAGCATTATGTTTTCCTTTTATGCAGCACAACCAGTTAAAGCAAGAAAGATCATCCACATGGCTCCGCTCAGAGTTAATGATGAGATAGTGATTGGTGCCACATGCTGATGGCAAGTAATTTACACAAAAAATCTCTGACGACCCATAAGAAAGGCCGCAATGACGATGAAACGAGAGCAAATGCTCTACTGGTCAAGTAATATTGAAAATGGAACAGAATTATTCACGATGATGGTGTTTGCTGGAAAAATTGCATGGTATGGAATGCACAATGAACTTACACTAAAGTGAGAATGCTGTTCGAAACCATGAAGAAAATACACATTTTTCAGATTGTTGAACAAGCATAATAGTGGGACACAGATTATTTACAGGCACAGACACACTGTTACACACCCATTAATGTCTTAAACTCAGAAACCACAACTATGTATATTAAGGAAATTCTCCTCATGACTAAGAAAGTCTACAGCTAAAAAAAAAGGATGAGAGACTAAGCCAATTCTGAAAAAAATTATCTCAGCTGCAGGCAGACTCAGTATACAAAGATCGCCTATGACAACCCATAACCTTTTGAGGAAGTTTTCTTAAGGCCTAGTATACATGCTAAGGGACAACTGATACCAAATTGCTAATCCATTAAGTATGGTGATGATAATTTAACTCATTGTAAGATTTCTGAAATCTATCAGGGATAGAACTGCTGATAAGGGACAACTGATACCAAATTGCTAATCCATTAAGTATGGTGATGATAATTTAACTCATTGTAAGATTTCTGAAATCTATCAGGGATAGAACTGCTGATAGCCAGTCAGTCAAGAGAATGTATCCTTCAGTATGATCTAAGACCTAAAAATCACGACCATAGTGCTTGTAAACATTTAATGTGCTTAAATACATTGAGAAGACTGGCTAGTAGAAACCATGAACACTGAAAATTAACCAAGTAGAAACCATAATATAAAGCATATCTAAAGCCACAGACACTGAGTAAAAAGATATTATAGGCATGCCGGAGTCACCTTCAGTGGCTTCTTGAGTGGTGAGCCTCCTGCTTTAACGTTCTTGACACGGTTCACTGAGGGGGATGGAAACCGCTGCGGAGTCGGCGGTGTTGCCTTCACCTCCTTCAACACATTGGGTGACCTTTGCTTTCCTGCTTCCACCTTCAACCCCATCTTCTTTCCCTTCCTGCACAAACCAGTAAACCACCATTATCAGCACCCCAAGCAACAGTAACTACAGCCCTCTAAACATTGCTTTGCATTGTAGTGACAAGCAAATTACATTGAACTTGGATTTGTTTCGACTGTTTCTTGCATTGCCACCTCCCTCACAGCCTCCAAGGGAACTCGATCACCGGCGCCACTGTCAGATGCCACCCTCTCCACCGCATCACTCCCATTCCTGCAAAAATGAAAATGTCAAGGACCTAAAAGCACCAATCTCAGAACCACATTCCTGCATTGCTTCAGTGAGAGAAGAATTACATTGGGCTTGGGCTCAATTCCTCCATGGTCTCTGAGACAGGCCGGCTGCCACTGCCGCCGGCCATCCGCTTGAGCTCATTGTAGAACTCCGATATCTGGCCAAGTATATCCTTCCCGGAGAAGAGGTTCCTCGCCGAGAGAGTGCTCTTGAGCTGCCTCGGCGCCGCGTTCTTGCTGAGCAGCGTCTCCATCTCTGTATTGTCCGGCCGCTTCTCAGCACTGGACTTTATGGCCTCCTTCGCATTCTTGGCCCACCGCGGCGCTCCGAACGGCGGCCTACTTGCCGCCGGTGGCGGAGGCGGCGTGACCGATGCAGGGTCCTGGTTCTCGCTGTCGTCCTGGAACCTCTTTTTGGGGACTGCCTTTGGTTTGGGCGACATAAAGGTGGCAATGACGGCGCCGGTGCCTCGCCTCTTCAGATTATTATTGCCGTCTCTGAACAACGCGATGGAAGAAACGGGGTCAGAACAAGATAGATCCAAGCAGGTGCGTGAAGAACAACTGAGTTTGATGGGGGGAATTCCTATTCACCTGAGGTTGGTGTCCCCGACACTCTCGGAGAACGGCAGCATGGCCGACATTGATCGCAGTAGCTTGCCCTGTTCCGAGGAAGAAACGTGAGAAGATTCAACCAAACAGAGAGAGAAGGCTCGCAAGAAAATGAGGAGGAGAAGAAACACGAACCTTGGGGCTGGGGGTCAGCTTGAGGAAGTCCTCGGCCGTATTTGGATGCCGGCAATCTGCGGCGAAACCAACGAAGAAATCAAATGTAAGGCGATGCCGTAACCAATCAACAAATCTAAGCCTCGTTTTCGCGGGAACAGAGGCTAAAATCGCAAGATTTGATCCATCCCCGATGAAGCAAGCTACTCGGATCAAGAACTGGACATGTTCTTGAACCCGTCCACTACAACACCGAGACCATCAACCAATAGGAGGAGCCGCGAGCGCGAGCGGAAGCGGAAGCGGAGAAGGGAGGGAAGGCGTACCAGGGCGGCAGAACCAGGCGTCGTCGTCGACGTCCGCGCCGGCCTCGGGGTCGGCGAGGTCGACCCAGAGCGGGGCCTCGATGCCCTCGTAGGTCTCGTCGCGCACGAAGCGCGACACCACCCTGCTCCAGTCGATGTCCTTGGGCTCCATCAACTCCATCGCCTCCCCTCTCGAGCGCGCGCGCGCGCGGGTGCTCGTGCAGGCGCAGGGGGCGAGAGCGAGAGAGAGAGAGAGAGAGAGAGAGAGAGAGAGACGTTGGGTACTAACAGACACAGTTGTGGCTCTACTGGTTAGTAGCGGTGGCCTCTTGTGGGGGGCGGGGCGGTGGCGAGCCGAGCCGTTACGTTATGAGCTGCCGTTGGCTCGCTGCACGGCCATTTTTTTTCGACCGTTGGGGATCACCACTTCACCGGCCAGTCCAGCCTGGTGGCGATACAATAATGGCGAGCTCTCACTAACGTACTGACAGCTGGACCCCACGAGGATATGTCAAAGGGGAACGCTTGTACTTTATCTGATGGTGTTTACTCCATGTCGTTTATTTTGACCGGTCGAGCTTTGATTGTTACTCCTCCAATCACGTTATCGTTTTTATATAGGTACCGCGCTGCACCCGCCGCTAATCGCCGGGAGCTGGCTTGGCCTTCCGCGCGGCGCCCGAGGCAGCAGCGAACGAACCGGGGCGAGGCATCGGCGCCCGCGTGGGTCCGAAGCAGCGAGTGCGCCACATGCCGTCCGGGGGAGAAGGCGGCGACGCCGCACTCCACACCCGCGGCCACACCTATGAAGCGGTGAAGACGGTGGTGCCGGCAGCGCCTGCTCCTGAGCGGTGGCGCTCACGCCGACGCCCTGCTCCCGTAGTGACGCTCACGTCCGTAGTTGTGCCGCCACCAGCGCCCGAACCCCCGCCCTGCGAGAAAACCCGAAAACTCCAGCCGCCCTCACTTAGGCCCCGTTTGGTACGGTTCCAGATTCTAGTAGAAACGGAAACGGTTCCAGATTCTTGGTTGAAACGTTTCAGGTAGAATCAGAATCACTTTCTGCAAACCGTTTGGTACGGTTCCAGATTCTAGTAGAAACGGGGTTGAAAGCGATTCAACCCCGGTGTGGAAAAAGAAGAAACGTTCCGAGGAGAAACGTTTCGAGTTTTAGCCTGTTTGGCTGGGTTTCTCCCAGATTCTAGTAGAAACACCTCGGTTCCAAGTTGCCAAACGGGGCCTTAATCGGCTAACTTTGGCCCGTGGGCCAATGGACCATGGTAATAAACAGAAAATAAAAAAAAATACTAGAAAAATGCTAGAATTTATTTTTTTAGCATTATTCTACGATTAACTTGTCCTGAAATTTATTTTTCTATTATTCAATAATTCTGAAAATACATAATTATTAACAAAAAGTTTTGAAAAATACTAGAAAAATTCTGGAAATTTTTTTATAATTATCTGCTGAATGATATAGATCAAACTTTACTGATTCAACGATATGCATACAATATAATATTTTACTAGCAGTAAAATTCAATATTGTTTTCATACAGGATATGTCGGACATCGCAAAGAGAGTTTCCTAAGCTCGCCCTAAATGGCAGCAATTACCTCACTTAGGCAATGGATGCCAAGATCAACCTAACAACTCGTTTTCTTACAACTACTATTTATCCAGCCTGAAACTGGTACCACTGCTATTCCAAGCCGCAAAGTGTTGACTTTGCATTTCCTGAGACACCACTTACATACGGACCTGAAGGGCGAATACTTGATGGAGGAGGATCCGTTAGCATTATGGAATCCCCTGAAGAAATGATACAACCAGCAGAGATCTATGTCGTTGCTAAAAACACAACACGAATGGACCCTCCTGAGCTTTTAGGATTTCAAGACTGTGGCAGCGTATAATTCTGCTATGCACAAACTTACCGCCAAATTAACATTTTGTAACCAGAAAGTTACTGATACCGAAATGATCAACAAAACATTGTGCACCTTCCACCCCAACACGAGGATATTGCAGCAACAATACTGTCATGCAAAGTACCAAAAGTACTTTGAGCTTATATGCATTCTGCTATAAAACAGAAAAGCATGATAAACTCCTGATGAAGAATTATCACGCATTTTCTAATGGAAGTCAAGCAATGCTTAAAACACATGCTAATGCTCAGTAAGTTAACAATAGCTAATGCTCAGTAAGTCCAGTCGTACTCTATTAAGTTTTAAAGACATCCGTCTAAATGGTTTTCACATAGAGACAAAAAAATAAGGATGGTATAGAATATATACTTATAACTAAGTTTAATGGGTGTAATAAGCTTGTGGTTGAAAAACTTCCTTACTTCTCCGCTGAGTTATATTATACATATATAAAACTTGAAGTTTATGTTGCGATAAAAACTATACTTAAAAACCCAAAAATATTTAGTATCTAGCATGATCGGTTGGGTCATCCTAGGTTGAATACGATGGGAAGAATAATTACTAATTCTGCTGGCCACAGCATAAAAACTAAAAAAAATTCTAAACTTAAAGATTTTATATGCTCTGCTTGTGCTAAATGAAATATCATAGTTATACCTTCTCACCTAAAGTTAGGTGAGAATCACTGACTTTTCTAAAAAAAATTCAAGGTGATATCTGTGGACAGGGGCTGAATATGTACTGATAGATATTTCTACTAGATGATCCCACGTATGTTTCTTGTCTACTAGGAACCATGTTTTTACGAAATTGATTACTCAAATTATTAAGTTAAGAGCCTCATTTCTAGAAGAAAGGATCGAGTCTATTTGAAATAACAATATTGGCGAGTTTACCTCAAAAGCATTTAATGATTATTGTATAACTCTAAAAATTAATGTAGAGTATTATGTACCTCATGTTCACATTTAAAATGGCATTGCAGAGTCATTAATTAAAAGAATAAAACTTATTGCTCGGCCACTCTTGCAGAATAGTAGGCTACCCACCAGTTGTTGGGGACACGCAATTCTGCACGCTGCGACACTAATTCAACTAAGACCAACTGTATATCATGAAATTTTCCCCTTTGCATTAAATACACTTGAAAGAGTGGAATGCCCCATAACGACATTGAACCTATTCTTGCCTCTCATGACAAAAGGAGGGGAGCATCCAGGTGCATGGGTCTCAATTCCATGGAGACGCCCGTTTGTAACATCCCAAAATTTGCTTTTAATTTTTTTAGTGTGTTTATGGGTTTATTTGAATTTTTCAGAAATTATTTAAAGTCCTCGCGGTTAATTCGGATTGAAGTTAATTGAACTAATCGTATTAAATAAAGATCAAGCATTTTTGAATAAACGTAAAATCTAAATTTTTGTTGATAATTAAGATAGTTGGTAGTCGAGAGTGTACATTTCAAATATTTTCGAAAAACATGTTTTATAATGTAATCGTTGATTTTACAAAAATCTGTACAGGTGTCTGATTTACGAAAAGAATTTTTACGAAAAATCTATACGTCGAAAAATCGCGAAACCAACTTTGTTAAGTTCCAAATAGTTCCTAGTATTTTACAGGAATTTCCTCGATCTTTTAGAACATCTCTGTTATTTTTACTCAACACGTTTTTAGAATGTATATGTATATATACGTGTATACGACCATGTGGACGTGGGCACTCACTCCAACCGTTTCCTGTTTCTACGCAAGGAGGTAATTAGTCACGTTAATTCCTCCTTTGATTTCATCCTTTCCTTTTTTTTTCTTTTTCCCTTCACGTGTATGAGTCTTGGACGTTGGAATTATTCTCCAGCTATTCCATGCACCTGACCTTTCATTTATTTTTTCCCCCAGCCGTTTCCATTACCCTAGTAACGCTTTGCATGTGGTCTTTCCTTACTAGCATGCATGTATGCCCTCCATCCACACGCATAGGCATTCCCCGTTACTAGTTAGCCCCATTATCCTCTCTAGCCTTTACCTCTTTCTATTGTCTTCCCTACAATGCTACTAACCATATACTCACCCTTCTTCTTCACGGCATTTTCTTCTCACCATCCAAAGCCCCGACACCTTCTCCACAAAGATCCACGCCTCTGCCATTTTCCGTGGCGCTGTCGTTGTCGCCATCATCGCCACCCGCCGCCGCGTCGCCGTCGCCGTTGTTGTTACCGTCGTCGTCGCCGTCGCCACTACGCGTTACTACCACCACCATCGCCGCCGCCCGTTGATGTCGCCGTCGCCGCCATCACCGCCGCCGCCGTCGTTGCCACCCTGTTACGCTGTCGCCGGCCACTTCTCGACCTCGCCGATCCGCGCTACTACCAATCGTCGATCGGTACTCTCTCGCCTTTCTTTTGCGCGCGTTCTATTTCTACCGGTTGATTGATCCTGTCGACGCGTAATCGTGTATATATATGTTAGTATATATACGTATAGGTTAGGCAGATGTATTATGTAGCCTGCGCATATACATGTCTACATGTAGGTACTCGATCGATTCACGTGTAGATATAGTCGTGTTTAGATATATTCGGTTGCTACGCAGTAAAAATATATATCGTAGCGTATTGATTTGGTACTCTGTTATTAGACGCTAGTAGTATGTATACGTATGGATATATTAAATCGGATCTGCATACGTATATTCGGCCGCTTCGCAAGTTTAATTTTTTTATACGAGTATACGGTTATATTTGGAAGAATACGTATTTAAATATGCTATTTATGTGTGGTTTCGGTTTTCTTCAAACGTGTCCTAGCCGAATAGAGTATACACATATATACTATGAATAGTGCCATGCAGAATAGGAATGAAGGCTAGTTGTACATGAGTTTTTTCCGAAATTATGAATTTTCTCTTTTCGCTAGAAATTCGTTTTAAGTCCGAATCACTTGCAACAAATTTTGTTAATTAGTATAAATTAATACATTTCTACAGTAATTTTTATGAAATTTTATAAATAAAATTGTACTGTTAAATTAATTATGAAAATCCGAACTTACGCATTTTGTAGCTCTTAAACTATACGTTCAAAAATTCCAAAATAAATTTTATAAATCATATAAAATGATAAACTAGTTATATGGAAATTTTCATGAAATTATGAATTAGTTTTATTTATGCATTTCTTTGAATGTGTGTTTGTACATTGTTTTGTTTGTTTATTTGGTTCTTTATCTGTTACGCGAAGACGTTGAACAGTGCGAGAGTGCGGGAGTTGAAGACCAAGCTCAAGCCCTAGATCAAGATCATCAGCTTTTTGAAGGCAAGTCGTGCTTTGACCATATTGCTCCTAGTGTTTTCAAACATATTTTTATTTATATTATGCATGCTATGTTGATTAAAATGAGTAATTTAATTTGGGTTAAGTAGATAATAAACCTAGTTGTTAATTCCACCCTTGATGATTAATATTTGTATGTCATGTATCCATTGTCACCATAAGTTGGGTTTAAATAGTTGGATGTTATATTGTGCCAACACGGGAGGCTAGGCAGTGAATAGTTGCTTAGCTATGCTTACGTGAAATATGTTTCAAATGGGAAAATAATATTGACTAATGATATATGGAATGAATTTTGGAATCAGTGTGATCTTGCCACGTGATGATGTGAAGTGTAGGTACCCTTGTGGTTCTACATGGTAATTGATGTTATTGTTGGCATGCGTTGCGCAATAATCAAGCTGGGGTGATAAATAGATTTAGACCGGGGCAAGTGGCAAGGTTGATCACGGTGGGCCATGATTGGTACCGGAAAGTCGTTTTGGTTCTTTGGGTAGTCTTGCCCTGGTCACCCTAAGGACTTAACCTTGCAAGCCTTTGAATCGAGTCAATCGTGCAACCACATGTCTCAGAATGGGGCGGACCTAGTTGAGTAGGTTGCTAATAACTTGCATTTGGTACCTAAGGGTGTCAACTATACCTTTTGTGTAGTTGAACGGGGAGCGTATCTGGTGCTACGACTAGGTACCCTATCCAACGGTTGGTTGACCTATACTTCGCCTGTACCTTAGGAAGGGATAGTGTGCAACAACCTGAGAGGTCCACTTGTATAGTTAGAGGCTTACGAAGGCTTTGTTATGATCACTCATTCGCATACTCTTGTATGGCGATTCACGGCAGACGTGGTGAGTTGATCGTATCTTGTGGGTAAAGTGCATAACCTCTGCAGAGTGTACAAACTATTCGAATAGCCGAGTCCACTGCATCGACAACGCTCGGGGATTACAATTAAGGGTTAGATCTTTTAAAATAAAATGTGGGAATGGGTGGCCGAGTGCCGAGAGACAATATTGCTAAAGTGATTTAGGGCTTTGAGCTGAATTGTTTAAAAGAGATTGATAACTTACTATATAATATGGTTTTAGCTTTTGAATCTATTAAGGTTGTTTAATTAAAGCAAAATCTTTGTTTGAGGCAAAACAACCACTTAAGCCATTCCTTTGGAAGAAACCCCATATAGTAATAGAATTGCACCTCTGTGCATGACTTCTTGAGTATGTTGTATACTCACCCTTGCTTTCAACACAATCATCGGTTGAGGAGGACTACAACTTCAAAGGAGGAGAAGTTCCGCGAGGAGGCGGTTATCTAGGAGTTGAACCTTGTCGATTGCCTGTGGCGGTGATGGGAGTCACCGAGCGTTTTCATTCCGCCGATTATTTACTTTTGTTATTGTAAGCCCTGCGTGGCAGACTATTTGTAAGGTGACCTTAAGGTCTTGTAACCAGTTTATTTAATGTTTGAAGTACTTTATTATTAATTCCGCTGTGTATGATTGTGGTACTTCATCCCTGTTTAACTGTGTGTACTAGCGTGATCCTGGACTAGTACAGAATACACAGAGGGTCCGGATTTGCAGATTCGGGTCCCGACACCGTTGAAATAGAGTACCGAACAAATGAGAACACTATCCGTGACAGTAGAAAAAGCTCAATTTGATGTTGAGAAAATCCCTGAAGTGAGCTATCCTGAGGATAATAATATCCCTAAAGTGAAAAATCCTAAAGATGATAAACTCAGCGTATATTTACAGGTACAATCTAACATTGGAAGTCGGAACACCCATATTCCATCGTTGTAGGAAATCACAAGAAGCTGAAAGAAATTAATAAAGAGAAAATCCACTAATTATGTGGATTCAAAATAATTATATAAAAGAAAGACTACAATTATTAACATATATTTTGCCTTTAAAATTGCTAAACTATTGAACTAGATCCAGAACTAAAATCCATAGTAGTGTCAGAAGCTCTCAGATGGGATCAAATAGAAAGAAGTAATTAAAGCAGAATTGCACTCACTTAATAAGATAAAATATTTTTTTTTTGCCCTATTGACCAAACATCTCCCAAAGTATTCCCTGTAGAATCAAAATGAGTTTTCATCCAGAAGAGAAATAAAAATAACCAAATGGTGAGATATAAAGTAACGATGAAATATATTATCTTGTAATAAGTAGAATAACGTGACGGTCGAAGACCAGTCAGTGACTATAGTATTGAGGCGTGCACATATATTTCCTGATTCATATGCTCATCTCGAGTAGGGATGGCAATCGGGCGGGTACGGGTGGGTAGACCTCCCGCAGACCCGAACCCGAAACCCGAAATTCATACCCGAACCCGAAATCTCTTCACGGGTACATACCCACGCCCATACCCGAACCCGATGGGTACCCGAACCCGAAATTAAATTCACCTCGCAATCAAATTTTCAACCATCAATTGTCAATCAATTCATTTGTAATTTCTATGTTTAAAGGAAAAATATATGGTGTATATAATCATGAAAGTTACCGCATCTTACATCTCGAACGATGCTTGAAAATCTTGAATTAACTTTCCATTATTTTTAATTTATATTAATTAAGTCGGGTACCTATGGGTACCCACGGGTGCAGAACCGAAACCGAACCCGACCCAAACCCAAACCCGAACCCGAAATTTGAAACCCGCGGGTCTGAAATCAAACCCATACCCGAGCCCATCGGGTCGGGTACCCACGGATACCCGAACCCACAGGTAATTTTGCCATCCCTAATCTCGAGGGGGGCTAACTGTAGAACGGCATCATTGTCTGCTTTGTTAAGCTGACTCTGATGAGTGCTTTTCCCTTTCGCTTCTCTTGGGCCGCGTCGCACATCAATGTGCTCAAAGTCAAGCCGCAAGTATATTTTCGCAATTTATATACTGGCAGAAGTTTGAACACGTTATATAAGCCCTGGAAAACAAAAGAAAAAACGAAGTTTATCGTAGCCCTCGAAACCACTTTTTAAAAGTAAATTATGTGGTGCTCAATCAAACTAAATAACTTAAAAAAAATGAAAAAGAAAGTGGGTAAATTAACTGCGGCCGTCCTCTCAAAAGAAAGAAAAAGGTAGCCGAATCCTATTCAAGAACACTTGTTATTTTACGGCCCGTGGTTACAACTTCCAAGGCTAGTAGGCCCAGCCTAAAGGGACAAGCTTTGCAAATAAACGATGGCCTCAAAGAGCAAAGCCCATCAACCCCACTATTTCCGTTCTATCGCCTGCCCTCCGGGGACTCCGTGTCCGTGGGAGATTGCGCGTTGGCTGATCGAACCGGCCGGGCAGGTGGGTAGAGCCAAAACCAGCTAGTTTCTACTCGATGGATATTTCGTGAGAGAGAAATCAGTCCAGAAATTACTGCTTCATTTCCACTGGCATGCGTCATGCATCAGCGTAGGTAATTGTTGTTTTGAATATACGTGTAATTAAAATTTTAAAATTTTAACTGTTAATATCTTTCTAAATATTTAAATTAGCTATACGAAAAGCATATATGTAGATTTATCTTAAAAAGTACTTTCATAATATTATAATTTTATTGTATTTTATAAATATATTATAATTAAAGTTAGTTATTAAAGTTGTGTTTTAAAGACCGTATCGATATTCAAAATGATTACTATTTGTGATCGGAGGAAATTTGCGGAGAACATTACTGTTGACACCGGAATTTGGCATGTAGCCAATTTGATATGAATCGGTTTGGTATAATTAATTTGTTAAGGAAAGTATATCGGATTGGAAGGTCTTAAGCTGATACGTATTTGTTGGATTGTAACTGATGATGATTTTAAAGGAAGGTATTATGAAGATAGTTGAAGCCGATATAGGCCATGTTTGGATCCCTGGACTAATTGTTAGCTGGCTAAAAATTAGCTCTAGTCTATCCAAACAGGAAGACTAATAGGTGGACTAATTTTTAGCCAACCCCTTAGCTAACAATTAGTCCATTAGTTGGTGGAGAGGAGCTAATTTGGGCTAATAACATGTAACACGCTGGGAAAAGTCTGAAATACCCTTGCGTTGGCCTTATGCTCATTTCCTCACCTATTATGAGGGGGCAGACGTGACTTTTCTAAGAAATTAGCCCAATCATTAGTCATGTATCCAAACAGCCATGGACTAATTTTAGATGGACTAATTATTAGCTGGCTAACAATTAGCTCTAGCTATTAGCCAGCTAACAATTAGTTTTAGCCCATCCAAACATGGCCTTAGACGGCTTTAGAAGAGGCCGTGAAGGACATGATTGGACCTGGTGCTATAAAAGGAGACATGGGTAACCTTGAAAAAAAACAACACACCAACACACCAAACTTGTTCTACTTTCATTTTACTTTTCATCGACTAGGAATAGTTTTTAGCCTATTCTGTAATTTGCTTAATCAATAAAGTTGTGCATCACCGATTATTGATTCTGTCGATTTACACCAAATCAGGTTTATTTTTTCTCCGATTTTGTTGCGCATTGCTTTCTTCGGGTTACTTTTGTCTAAATCAGATTGATTAGATCTATTGGTTGCTTTTGTCTAAATTAGCTTAAACGAGATGATCAGACTTAATCTTCATTGAAATATCGGATCTGCTTAATAGCCGACCGATTTACATATCATCATCTTGCCGATTACAGGATCAAATCGGTTGACACACCTGCACCCAAAATATTAAACCCGGTATTTGCGTTTGTTGACTGCGATCAACCCGTCGTCAAGTATTTGACATCAACAACTACATTAGTCCATATATTTGCCAAATTAATTGTTCCACAAAAGCATAACTCGTGAGTCGTGATAAACAAAATATGGCCTCCTACTAGAGGAGAAACCTTATCGCATGGGCAACAGAGACGTACATGTATGCATACCCGAAGAACATATGCAACCTGAACCAAACAAGATACTTGCTCCAGTCTTAAAAAACTGATGTTTTAGATATAACGATGGTCAAATTTCTGAAATTTTGACTATTGATATATTTTGAAATATTTAAATTAGATATATGAAAATTATATGTGTAAATTTGTCTCGAGAAGTATTTTTAAAATTATATGTGTAAATTTGTCTCGAGAAGTATTTTTATAATATTATAGTTTTATTGAGTTTTATAAATATATTATAATTAAAATTAGTTATCAAAGTTGTATTTTAAAGACCATATCTAAAATATTAGTTTTTAAGACCGGAAGCAGTATATATACGGAGTAATATTACACCTACCACTATGACGTAGTACTTAACACGATTGCATCGCGTGAACGGTAAATCCGGGCGCTCTTCAGTGCGGCCTTGAGTTGTACATCTTCCTGAACCTGTGGAGCTTCCAAGTGTCGAAGCGCGACCCCGGCACGCCCCACACCAGGCACTCGTACCGCGCGGTGCTCCCGTCGGACCTCGCCGCGGTCACCACCAGCCGGTAGTTGGTGCCGCCGCCCACCGCCTCCTCCGTCTCGCCGCGCACGACGTCCACGTACGACAGGTCCACGTGGTGCGCGAGGCCGTACACGATCACCGCGAACCGCCCCACCTGTTGGATCACCAGCCCGCGCAGGTTGACGACCGGCGTCCACGCGGCATCCGACGCCGCCGGGAGCGTGGCAGCGACTAGGAGGAAGGCTCCAGGAGGAGCAGCAACGGCGATCGCATGGTTTAGTAGTGCTAGGCAGAAAGGCTATACCACGATGGGCCGGCTGATATTACCGCACGTTGAGCTGAGGCTTACTGCTCACACCGGAATGGCCATGGTCCCATGGATGACAGGACCTGAGTGTATTAATTTATAGTGTGGGAAAAAGGCTAACACGATGCGTCCATCTGACGTTATGGTGCGGATTTTTTTTTTTTTCCTTTGCTAGATGTGAGATTACGTGCATGAGATCGCGATGATGAGCATGGCAGCTTGACGGAATGACGGGGCGTCGGAGGCACGGACAGGGTTTAAATGCAGTTCTTGTGTGACTACACTTAAACAGTTTTTACAGGCGTGAACTGTTCCTCGAATAAGTGACTACTACAGTACCATTTTGCTACACTCTTTTAGATCAACAACTATTTCTATTTTATTTAACGGCTCGCGCACAACTGTTTAAGTTGCAGTATAGAAAAATGACTGTATAGGAACCGTGTCCCGAATGCCAGCACTGGCGGAGCGACGGGGAATGTTTTTTGTGTGTTGGAACTTGATGCAGGCATACTTTTCGAGATCTTTTTGATGCGTTCTTTTGGTTTCGTAGCGTAGAAACTGGAAAAGTGGAAGGTCCTACGCAGTATATTACTCAGTACTTCAGTAGTCTCGTATGAATTTAACGCGTCGTCGGTCTCTCAACGCAAAAATATTGCGCCGATTTTTTTCTCCAGGATAAGCTTGTTTTCATTACTCAAAATCAGGTGTACAATGTTGAACGAGACGGCTAACAAGAAAATCCGCCGCCTGGTTAATTCACGTACACCATTGTCTTCCCTCCGATGCTTGTTTAGCACACAAATGAGCCACCGTATTTGCATTAGGACAAACAAAAAACTCAAGATCCGTAATAAGCACGTCAATTGCACCAATAAGCCAGACTAAGCACCGCCCTGTGCTGACCTCTACAGTTCCACGAGTTTACAGATACTTGGGAATATGTCTCGATTTGCGAGGCCCCAATCCACGGCCAACTTGACACCAGTCATGTAGTACTCCCTCCGTTTCTTTTTATAAGGCGTATTTGGTTTCGTTAGGACAAGGCTTTGACCAATAATTACTCTATTAGCATATAATTTTTATGACACAAAATTGATATTAGCAGATTTGTATTCAAAAGTACTTATATATAATTATGATTTTGTATTGCATAAATGATATATTAATGAAGTAATCGTTGATCAAAGTCTTGTCCTAACGAAACCAAATACGCCTTATAAAAAGAAACGGAGGGAGTATATAGTTGCATGTATATTCATCCGGAAACCAACACTACTACAAAAAAACTTATTAGACGTCTTATCACATACGGTTTTAGAAGAATCGTCTGTGTTAATTGATATGACAGACGGTTGGAAGTTAAAACCGTCTATAATGTCTATTGACAATGGCGTACGCAAGATAAAAATAGAGAGGGTGCTCATGGGAGTCCGTTAATAGAAGAAAAACATACCAAAATGTATGCAATTCAAAATACTTAGCGCAATCAAAATTCATATGTAAATAGGCAAGCCAAAGTAAAAATATGAAATACACATAAGATATCTTGGCAATGAATATAACTTGGGGATTACTTGCACTTGAATTGTTCGAAAAATAGTTGTGCAAGGTTCGTTTGTCCATCTTTTATAGATCTACAATACATTTTATATAATCTATAATAAATTATACTAGAGAATAATTTACTAATCAACCATAATTTAAATTTACTAATCAATCAATAACCTTATATGCAATTATATAGTGATATTCCATGGCACTTACAATTTACTAATTAATCAATAATTAAAATAAAAAACTCACCTACTTACCTGCCACGGCCGGTCGGACTCAGTCCTCTCTCTTTCTCTCCTAGTCTCGGTTGCTTCCTCGGTTCCTCCGTTCCTCGATTCCTTCGGACTCCCAAGCGCCACGCGTCCCTCTAGCTCCGCGCCTCCCGCTGGTGGCCGGTCGGCTCCTCCCCTCATGGGCTCACGGCTCCACCCCTGCGGCCGGCCTGGTGCCCCTCCTTCACCCCCTGGCCCGCCCCTTCCCAGCTCCCCTCGGCCCTCATGGCCCTGCCCCACACGGCCACGTGTGGCGAGCGCTGAGCCGTCCCCCCTCAACCCTCCACCCAGCGGGCGGCAGCCGGCGCGGCGCCCCTCTTGGCCTCCTCCACCCGGCCCGACGGCGCCCCTCCTCCACCTGGCCCAGCAGCGCCCTTCCTCCACCCGTAGCTCCAGCTCCAACCCTCCTTGGCTCCTTCACACGATGGTCAGCGCCCCTTCTTTACCCGGTGAGTCCTCTCGCCCAATGGACCATGAATTAGGGATACAAAAATTGGGGAATCGAGGAATGGGGATTGATTTGAGTTTGGGTTCAAGTGAGACTGTCTATTTAGCTTGTGTGATTTGGTGCAACCACATTCGGACGGCCGGACCCGAACCGACCTCTGGCTCAGCTCCCGCTCCCTTCTCTAGCTCGCTCCTGCTCCCTGCCTCCTCCCGTCCTCCTCAGTCCTCCCGTCCACTGCTGGCAACCGGTGCTTCTCCACCGCACAACAGCAAAACATGGCGATGATGCTATATATTTTGTGGGGGTGCGACGGGCAGAGGGGGTGCGCTAGCTCCCTCACGCACCCCCATGCGTCCACCCCTGTTTATTGATATCATCACAGATGATTTTAGCCAATAGATATAATAGACGGTTTTAGTATAAAACCATGTTGGAGGCAGAGGGGGCGCAATGCTAGGCTAGGGTTTTATACTAAAATCGTCTGTGATGATATGTTTATAGATTTGCCCTTGCGCCCCGACATCCCAAACCCTAGCCTAACCTCGCAGGCGTCGTCCACCTCGTCATCCTCCCATCCCTAGCCCCAGCGTCCCCCTAGGCATCCCCTGCGTCTCCCTCAGCATTCCAAGCCCCGGTGGAGGGGAAGGGAGCAGCAACAGCACGAATAACTTCCCAACGAAGAGAAGGGGCGATTGGTGGGTGGGTTCGACGGCCCTATTTGGTATCCTACGCGGGGGCACAACCGCGTAGGTACAAGCTTGAAACCACCTCCGTTTCAGGGAATCCATCGAGTTCATCCTCATGCCTCCTATTTCCACTTCCGATTTTAGCAATTCCGTCAAGCACCTAGTGGCTGAGAGGCGATATTGGAGGCTTAGGCCATGTACAATGCAGATGATTAAAGGGGTACTTAGCAATGAAAAACTGATTTTTCTTGCCACATAGCATAGATAAGGTGCTTATTTTGAAGTATCGATGCTTAATTAAGCGTCCATGCTTTGCAGGTGTTTATGTGTATATAAGCATCTAAAAAGTGATGTTTGCATTGAAAGTCTTATCCATGAATAGATGCTTTATGATATGGCATTGTTTCTCTTTCTTTAAACACTTATCTAAGCCTTTTGTATTAGCCTTATAGGTGCGACGCCTTGGACAGGACGGGGCTGCTCTTTCCCCCCGGTGCCGGAGTTCGCTTTGCTGCTCTCGCGGTATTTTTTTAGATCAAAAGGCATCACAGCCTGATGCCCCAGCTTTTTCATTACGAAAAAACTGAACACAAGTCTTTAAACATCTCAGCTTACAGGAGAGTAAACAGAACATGATAGCAACACAATCACTTAGCATTAAGAAAGCCACAGCAACAACCACCCAGCAACGAACAAAGCAAAAATCAGAACATGAAACATATTATTTCCTTCCAACTTCTTCTGATATACTCAGTCTTGAAGATGTCTCAAGTAATCCGATATCACAATCAACTCAGCTGGGATTGCACTATCTTCAGTAGCTCCATCATCATCTTTTGCTTTGTCAATCAGGTCTGACCATGAGTCAATGCCATCGGGGATCGAATGATGGCATCCAGACTTTTGCAAAACAGCTCCACCTTGATTTGCATTTCCTCTTTGAACAGAGGACTCCAGTTTTTCAAGGAAGTGAGCATTTGCCTCCACACTGCTTTCATGCTTAACCATCTCTGAAATCGAAAAACCATATTATTTCTACTCATCCATAAACTCCATAATGCAGCAGCGCAAATGGTATTTAATGCAGCATTTTTCTTATTGCTAATCCAAAACCTAGCAACAGATTCCAAAGTATGGCCAATTTGAATGTCAAAAAAGTCTTCCACTATGCCCCAAACATTCTTAGCTACAATACACTTAAAAAACAGATGCAAGACAGACTGTTATGATTAGCCTTGCTTGCTCATTGTTCTTGTTACCTATCCAGCTATAGAGTCAAACTACACTCATACATGGTTGCTACTTTCATGGGTTATCGCATCTATTCGCATTAGCATCTGCTTTGTCAACTGAACCAAGCTTCTGCCTACTTCAAATGAGATACGCAATTATGCGCTACCGATTGGAGTATCTGGCTTTGAGAGTTTACACCAAGTCTGTGGAATCAGTTGCAATCTAGAATTGTTACTTAGCCTGACTACCTGACCAAGCTGTTATGGTTCAGAAAATTAAACAAGTAATCCCCGCTAATTCCAGTTAATGTTATTTCTATCTTCTCTCATGCAGTTACATCATCCCTATTGTTTACAAAATTTAGATAAAAATTGAGTGTCATAGTGCTCTCTCATTTACATTGTCTTGTATTCTTTTAGGCTCTACTATATTTTACTTTGATTTGTTCAAATATTACAATAAATAAATTGATTTCTGTAAATTCCTGCCCCAATACGCGGGGTATCCTTCTAGTGGATTATAAAACTTCCAACAATTGCAATCATCTGTATATGGAGATATAGGATCGAACTTTCACTCTGCATATTGGCATTCCAAAAACAGAGGATCGATTACTTGCAACATATCTATGTAAGCAAGAGAAATATACTCCTTACATAAAATTGCCGAAAATGATGCTTAAGTATACGAGCACCAAGAGGACTCAATTGAGTAAGCGATACACAAACACGTAGAGTACGCATGTGCGTGTGCCACCTATACATCTCAGAGACAGCTTATAATTAGTGCGAACGCTAGAAGTTAGAACGACATCTAAGAGGGGTTGAAAAGGGTTTACATGAAACAATTTGGTTGGGGCTGCCGCTTTATGTAGGTTAATTTGGATATGTCAAAATAATATGGTGTTTGATAAACAAATAATTGCTAATCCTTTGCAGGTTATATACTTTTGCACTAATTGGTTGGGCTCATGTTCTGTGCTACAACGTCCAGACTCTCGAGAGATGATGTTATCCGCATGTAGATCCCTGGAGATTGTGCTTAGAGATCTGTTCAACAGGCATGGGTGGAGGTTTAGTAATAGGATTTGTGCGGATTGAGATTTTGGGTTTCATGCCTTTTTGGCTTGTCACATCTCCTCCCTTTATTTTGTTTAATTTTTTTTGTAACACCTTGATTGTAACTCAATAATAAACACTAGGATGTATGCATTTCACGAAGCAGAGGCAGGGAGTTTAATAAAAACTTTCTGTCGACGATTGGAGAACGGGCTCCCGTCGAGCTTACTTGTTGAATGAGGGATCAACCAAAGCCCCTTTCTGTCAAAGGTGTAACGTCGAAGACGTGGGAGACGGTCCACTAGAACAGACATAAACACAAGGATTTTATCCTGGTTCAGGCCTCTCACGGTTGAGATAATAGCCCTACGTCCAGTCGCCTAGAGGCGTTTCTCTGTATTGGATTGAATGATACGAATACATGGATCTCGCAATGGGATGCCCCTCTCCTTGTTGTTGGAGGGGGCTTAAATACAAGGTATCGTGGTATATACATGGTAACTGCCTCCTAAAATCATGCTAGTTGCCATTTTGGACGTGTCCTTGATTCTCGCCATACTTGAATTTCTGGTGTAACTTCCCTGGATCTTTGACTAAATAACCACCACTTTCCTGTTTTATTGGTTGACCACGTCCTTCGGCGATCTCCGAGGGTCCCTTTGGTCCTGGTTCGACCGCCCCGTAGCCTCGTCGAGCACGTTTGTTCGTGCGCGTCTTTAAAGCTCGTGGCCAGAGCACTTTTGCCAAGGCATAGCGGGTATGCCCGTGTCCGAGCATGGGGGTGCTCGGGACCCATCCTTGGGTACCGCGTCCGAGGATGTTTATGGTCGGTGAGTGCATGACCGTCGGGGCAGAATAGTCCTTATGAATATCCCAATCCCCGACAGCTAGTCCCCGAGGCTCAAGTGAGATGGGTCATCTCCTTGAGACTGAGAAGTTCAAGGAGGGATTGAATTCTTGATGGTGAAGCACTTACCTCAGCATCTGGTCATGAAACGACCAGAAAAAGGAACAGATAGATGAGGCAGGCTCATACTATCACATCCCGAGCGAACCATGCTCGGGGAAAAGGGTCGGCACGAGCTGCACCGAGCGGGAAAAATAAAATGCGATCGAAACTCGTCCCGAGCATGGATCAGAGGCCTGGGGACGCTAGGCATGGATCAGACGCCTAGCAAAAAGGTAACTAGCAGACAGTGAACAAACACATGCTGCCGCATCCTATGCACGGATCAGGTGCACAGGGGAACTAGACATGGATCAGATGTCTAGGCAACTAGCAGATTGCGAGCGGACTCACACTGCCGCATCCCAAGCATGGATCAAATGCCTAGGGGAAAGATAACTAGCAGACTGTAAATAAACACATGCTGCCGCATCCCATACACGGATCAGGTGCACAGGGGAACTAGACATGGATCAGATGTCTAGGCAACCAGCAGATAGCGAGCGGACTCACACTGCCGCATCCCAAGCATGGATCAAATGCCTAGGGGAAAGATAACTAGCAGACTGTAAATAAACACATGCTGCCGCATCCCATACACGGATCAGGTGCACAGGGGAACTAGACATGGATCAGATGTCTAGGCAACCAGCAGATAGCGAGCGGACTCACACTGCTGCATCCCAAGCATTGGTCAGATGCTCGAGGAACTGACAGACGAGACCAGCTCGAGCTGCCGCATCCTGGACATGGACCAGATGTCCAGGGAAAGAAACTGGTAGACCTGTGCTCAAACGCAGAGCACTCTTGGCTCAGAACAAGAAAAGTCCCCAAACGCGATGCTCGTTTGGAGGAATTTAGGCGCGTCCCCGAGCGAATAACGTGCTCGAAGGAAGTGCGTGCTCGGAGCGAAGTGCGTGCTCGGCGCGGAACGGGAACAGTCCCCGAGCGAAGTGCGTGCTCGGAGGAAGAGACTCGCGCCCGAGCGAAGTGCGTGCTCGGCGCGAACAGATCGATCCCGAGCCGAAGTGCGTGCTCGGAGGAAGAGACTCGCGCCTCGAAGCGGCGCGTGCTCAGCGCGAACGGAAACGATCCCGGCGAAGTGCGTGCTCGGCGAACGGGAACGATCCGAGCGAATAACGTGCTCGAAGGAAGAGACTCGCGCCCGAGCGAAGTGCGTGCTCGGCGCGGAACGGGAACAGTCCCCGAGCGAAGTACGTGCTCGGAGGAAGAAACTCGCGCCCGAGCGAAGTGCGTGCTCGGCGCGGAACGGGAACAGTCCCCGAGCGAAGTGCGTGCTCGGAGGAAGAGACTCGCGCCCGAGCGAAGTGCGTGCTCGGCGCGGAACAGGAACAACCCTTCTAAGCACAGTTTGATTGAGGTAAAGAACTCTTACATACCTTTCCTCATCGTAATTTGTGTAGTATTGGTCGTTAGATGTGGAAGATGACGCCTTCGGGATACCTTTGGCAAAGAATTCGTCGATCCCCACGGACGGCGCCAGCTGTCGACGATTGGAGAACGGGCTCCCGTCGAGCTTACTTGTTGAATGAGGGATCAACCAAAGCCCCTTTCTGTCAAAGGTGTAACGTCGAAGACGTGGGAGACGGTCCACTAGAACAGACATAAACACAAGGATTTTATCCTGGTTCAGGCCTCTCACGGTTGAGATAATAGCCCTACGTCCAGTCGCCTAGAGGCGTTTCTCTGTATTGGATTGAAGGATACGAATACATGGATCTCGCAATGGGATGCCCCTCTCCTTGTTGTTGGAGGGGGCTTAAATACAAGGTATCGTGGTATATACATGGTAACTGCCTCCTAAAATCATGCTAGTTGCCATTTTGGACGTGTCCTTGATTCTCGCCATACTTGAATTTCTGGTGTAACTTCCCTGGATCTTTGACTAAATAACCACCACTTTCCTGTTTTATTGGTTGACCACGTCCTTCGGCGATCTCCGAGGGTCCCTTTGGTCCTGGTTCGACCGCCCCGTAGCCTCGTCGAGCACGTTTGTTCGTGCGCGTCTTTAAAGCTCGTAGCCGAGCACTTTTTGCCAAGGCATAGCGGGTATGCCCGTGTCCGAGCATGGGGGTGCTCGGGACCCATCCTTGGGTACCGCGTCCGAGGATGTTTATGGTCGGTGAGTGCATGACCGTCGGGGCAGAATAGTCCTTATGAATATCCCAATCCCCGACACTTTCATTATCTAAAAAAAAGGTACGCACGTACCTGCGTGCAATTCTATTTTGAAGAGTAGTTGCTCTTACATCTAATATACCGTATAAATAGATTTAAAATACTTATTATCATTTTGTATACACTCATGTACTAATTACAAAGTATATAAGGTACACTTGAAATACTTCATTGTAACATACGAAGTATCTTATAATCTCTTCGCCGGCCGGGCTTAATCTCCACGAGTGTACGAGGGCAGGTGTACACCGCGATAGAGGCAAGGGCCACCTCGAGATCGTGTCACGGACAATCTGGCTGCAGTTGGGCTCATGGCCTGGGTAGATACCAGGCGAAAGGTTTTCTGTGTGTCATGACTCATGAATGCGTGGGCGTGTGTCAACGATGTTGAACTGAAATCTTATACCTCAATTCCAAGTCTATTCCCCAATCTTGTTCTTGCTTCCCTAGTTCCCTATCCCGAAAATCATATCTTCTCTACTCCAGGTTCGTATCAGATCGCCATTGGAAAACTAGCATGTAGGGCTCTCTGCCCTACAGTACCTCCAAAGGACGTAAAGAGCGAGAGCTAGTGCAAGTACTGGAGCCGGTCATGCATGCTTGGCTCATGAATTCATGATCACGATCTCTCATTGAACCTAGTTCTTTTGGGGCCGGGGAGCCAGGGCACACCGATCGAACCTAAGTGAATTTAATACGCACGTAGTACATTTTCATGTAATATACGTGATCCACAAGCAAAGGTAATTTACTAGTTCTTACTAGCTCTATTCTTTTTTACCGTGGTTTGAGACATCGATACGGTTTCTAATACAATCCGGAGTTACCTTATCCAATCGGTTGGCACTTAAAAGACTCCGGTTAATTATAGCCAGAAATCACTTTAAATATTAGTTTTCCTAGCTATATTTTAGTAAAAATTATTAAAAGTATAACGGCACGAAAGTAGTTTTTATAAAAAAAAAATGCAGTGGTATCATTTTCATGTGGCAAATCCATATATCTATCTTTACGTGTATAAGTGCTTAACGATTTAATTAAAAGGTTGACTGCGCCAAATCTAAAATAACATATAAAAAAACGGATGTAGTAATATGTTCCAGCAGTACAAATATATACTTTTACATTCACATCATAAAAGCCCGCATATTTTATTAAGAAAAAAATGTGGTACTTTTTCAAAACGGCTCAGTACCGCCGCACTGGTCTGTTTGGTCCAGCATGTGTACGTAGACCCACGCATGTAGCGAGCGGCCGCTATTTGCGCTATGGTATGGTAAATTGGCAAATATTTGATTCTTCGCTAAAAAAATAATTGAAGCTAGGATTCGAAATGTTGTTTTGCACTGTTGCACAATTGTATTGACACTCGGTTGCATGCTCTGTTCGAAATGTTAATCGGGGTTGCGAGGCCCTGATTTTGGGTCCTTGCAAATTTTCGGTATGATTATGGACTATGTTCCTCGCAAAAGAAAATATGGACTATGCCACTGCTAGGTGGGTCTCATATGCCATACTCCCAAGAATCCAAGATACTCTCAAAAATTCATCAGCTACTTAATTTCCTTTGTCACAAAAGAAAACAGATATATTTTTGTGTGGCCAAATGGTCACCGATTTTGATATTTGTAGGTTGCTTGATTTTCTGTTAAGTCGATTTCCCTTTGGGTTCGCACTTAGCCTTGAGATGGTTGGGAAATGCCACCCGAAAAAATAAGTTACCAAACAAGTAGAAAACCCCATTGGCCACAAATTTGTATTTCAGAATGGTGCGTTCTCTCAACGTGTTCGCATACTTAGAGCCATAGCTTTCATTGATAGTAAACAGAGACACTTACAATAGCTTTAGCACCAACAACATGATCGGTGGCACGAAAAATAAGAAAGATTTCATCGTGCATTATATTTATACTGGTAGTATATAAGGTAATAAAAACTAGATTTAACAATTGATTCGTAGAGTATTTCTACTATTCTATTATCGAGGAAGTATAAATAAATACTAGTTAATCTGATGTATTGAATCGAAAATAATAAACGACATATATTAAATTAAATAAGCTTAAAATTAAACTCCGTCGTAATCATAACAAAATGCAGCCTCCGTTCGAAAGAGACATCTTATTGCTCATGCAAGAAAGGTACGAGTACGTAGGTATATATAGGTACGTGCTGGCGTACAGGTATATCCTTGCGCGTCTGTGTACCTACGTACGTTCTCGAACATGTACATCAAGGACCAACTATATATGCGTAGTATTGCTTAAAAAAGCAACTTATGCATGCATATGCTTGTACGTAGAAGGGGCGTCGTAATTTGCCGCGCGCGGTGGTCGCGCTTTGATCATCGATCATCTACATCGGCTCGAAGCTGAGGAGCTTCCAGGTGTTGGAGAGCGACCCAGGCACGCCCCACACGACGCACTGGTACTGCCCTTTGCTCCCGCCGGGCGTCCTCGCCGCCGTCAGCACGAGCTGGTAGTTGGTGCCGCCGCCTGCAGGCTGCTCGGTCTCGCCGCTCACCACGCTTACGAACACCAGGCTGGTGTGGCGCGCCATGTTGTACACGAGCACGGCGAACCCGGCGACCTCCTGGATCAACAGGCTGTTCGGGTCGCCGATCGGCGTCCAGGCGTCCGTCTCCGCCGGGAAAGTTGCGGTGACGGCGGCGAGGACGGCCAAGAGCAGGGGTAGCAGAGTCAACCTCATGGTGTTCAGGCGCGGTGGCTAGCTAGCGGCCTACCCACTAGCCGAGCGCTACTCTGTTAATTACTACTGGTCTGCAGTTTTTGTCGTGCGAGTCTTGCTCTGGCAATGCATGGCGAGAGGCCGGTGATTTTTGTAGGAGAAGTGCTTCTATGCTCTTCCTTCTAGTATAAGTTGCACAAATCTTTAAGCAAGCGAATGGGTAAGTAATCACCATCTACTCTTCATTCATGCTTTAATAGTTGTGCAACTTTTAAAAGGAAGAACATAGAAGCACCTCTCTTTTTGTAGAGCGGGAAAAGTGTAAAGAGATGCGCCTATCTGAAGCAAGTGCCGACGCGAGGCACAGTCGGGGGGTGGTGGTGTTTTAATCGATCTGGCGGTTTACTTTTGTGTTGTCTGGGACAAGAGAGGTTTGAGTGGTAACTGGTACCTTGAGTCGTTAGGGCGCTTTAAGTGGTCGTGGCGTCGTTGACTGGTCATAGTCTTAAGTAATCGTGGTCTTAGTTGGTTACCTTTAAGGGTGCGTTTGGTTGGAGGTACGAGGGTGAACGGAACAGGATGGTACAGGATGGATGGAATGATCCTGAATGAGATGGTTCAGGGAAGGTGTTTGGTTGTCTGAATGGGATGGTACAAGTTTTTGTTTGGTTGCCTGAATGGGATGATCCTGAATCGTTCAAGATGCTGTTTGGTTTGAAGGATGAGGTAGGTATGAAATAGTGTTGTATTATCTGCAGATAGAATACCCTTGAGTGATCAAAAAGCCAGATTAACCACGTGCTTATCAAAGAAAAACAATGGCAACCTAAGTAGCTAGCAGCAACAACTATGCAATGTACATGATATGCATGATATACAACTATGCAATGGCGTGCGACGAAGACGGCGTGGGAGCAGCGGAGTGAGGGCACGGAGTGAGGCCGCCCGTGAGGAAGACCGCGGGGAGTGGCCCCGAGAGGAAGAACGCGTCCGGGACGAGTTGGTTCGGCCAAATTGGGCGAACGGGATGGTACAGGATATCTGAGGAATATTCCCAGAATCTGTACCACTTCATCCTGGATGAGATGGTTCCATACACCCAACCAAACGCATGTACCAAAACTTATCCTGTACCGTCCCGTTCCGTTCACCCTCGTACCTCCAACCAAACGAACCCTAAGTGAACAGAGGCTTGAGTGGTCCTGGTCTAAGGTGGTCTCAACCTAAATGATCGAAGGGACAAGGACTACTGTTGTACTCCTACATTATATTGAGCAATGATATGTGATATTTTATTTGTCTGAGATGATTGTAGGACTTTGGAGCTAGATCTTGATGAGACGAAGGAGACCGGAACTAGGCTACGAAACAAATAGAGGGGTGGAGGGATGCCTCCGCACCAAGTCTGAGAGAAGGATTTTTTGTTTCCTTATACTCATTTGAGTTTTGCCCACAAAGAAGTGCGGTTTTGTAACCATTCCTTTTTAAGTAATGCAAGATTCAAGTTTATTTATGTTCTGAATTTTTTTTTTCAATTTTGCTTGGTTCTTTCATCCAACTCGAGTTTTGCTTCTCTTCCTTCTTTTTGTTGTAGTTCTATTAGATCTAGGATGTGTAAGAGCCAGCAAGATTTTCATTAGAACTCATCATTGCTAAGTTATCCTTGCAACATTGTGTTCTCAAGTTGAAATCGTTGTTTTTTGTGCATCTTAAACTATTTGCATGTAAGGTTGAGAAATTGGGCTTATCCTTGCAATTCCTTTTGGAATCATAGTCCTAAGATCATTTTTTTAATCATGGTTCAACTTTCATCAAGTTTGGTAGAGTAGATCAAAAGTTATTGAGGTTTCTTCGTTGTCAAGTTTATGAAATCTCTGTTTTTGTGCAGTGTTGATGTTGAACTAGATAAGTCTTTCATTTGAATTTTGTTTTCATATTCCTTTTGAATCATAACTCTAATGACTTTATCATGCTATGTTTCAAATTTTATCAATTTTAGATGAGTAGAAATAAAGTTATTAACATTTCTTGACTGTCAAGTTTGATATTTTTCACATCAGAATTGCTGAATCTATTGCTCTATCCATCATGTTCTTGAACCTAGTGTTTGCTTCATCGCACTAGTGTCTTTGAGAAGAGATTCTTGAGGGGGAAATTTTATATGGCTCCTATTCACCCCACCTCTAGTCACCGTTTTTGGTCTTTAGCGATTCGTTGTTAATTCTGTGAGTATAAGTGAATTGTCTTTCCTTCCTTATCTGCTTAAGTTTTGGGGTGAATTGGTAATTGTTTGCAACTTAAAATAGTATCATAGTCAATAGGTCTTGAGTTTAAGATTCGGTTGACGTAATTAATAATAATAATAATAATAATAATAATAATAATAATAATTACAGCCCACTTATATTCCACATTAAACCTACACATTATAGTATAAGTACATTGTTTGTTTTTTAATTAGTTTAAGCTTTTGAATAAACTGGTGTATACCATCTAAAATGGTAATGGTACGAGAGCCAACAAGTGACTTAAATGCGATTTCGAGGTCGAGGAGTAGGGCTAGAAATTAAGCTCAAGGCTCGCAGCTCGGCTCGGCTCGGTGCGGCTCGGCTCGGCTCGTTGCGGCTCGGCTCGGCTCGATGCAACAGTGAGCCGAGCCCGAGCCTACTAATTAGCTCGCTCCGCCAACGAGCCCAGCTCGAGCTGGCTTGTGAGCGGCTCGTTAGGCCCGCTCGGCAAACATAAAATATCTGCAATCTCAAGGTTCAAATACTGTGATTCGCTAGTTATTCAAGAATATATGCAAACATACATAAACGATGGATTTGGAGGAAGTCCGGAAGGACCAGAGTGCATGATTTGGGGGATTTGGGGAGCTCTGCAGAATCGATCAGGATTTTGGTGGTGTGGTGGCTTGGCTCGCGAGTTAGAGTCTTAATGAGCTGGCTCGAGGCTCGCCTAAACCCAAACCCGAGCCGAACCCGATTTTCAGTTTAACTTAGACTCTGAGCCAAGCCAAGCTAAAAAATCGTCGAGCTCGAGCGAGCGGCTCAATTCCACCCCTATCGAGGAGGCGGTGCGTAGGTCGTATTTCTACTTTCTAGAGGTGGTATTCGGGCGTTGGAACTTGATGCGAGAGAACGTCCTTTTCAGCTCTATTTTCACGTAGTTTCTTGGTTTTGTAGGGTGGACCGCGGCCATCTCTTCGTGGCAAGTCAAGTAAACGCGATCGACTCGGAGTACGCCATGCGGCAATGAATAAATCAAAACGACTCATAGTCTCGTACTAGTTATTTACTATTTGCCATGGCGATCTCGATGCCATGCACGCGTACGTGGAAAGAGAGAGCTAGCTCAAACAGCTTTTTAATTCATCCAGGAAAACCATGAGCCTTCAATCTGCCCACGGTGACCACCATGCACGCATACATGCAACTTGCCGAGCATGTATTACATATAGCTACCATCTGACTCAAAGAGAAATCAAGTCAACGGTGTTTGTCATTATTTGTCCATGTACTTTACTTCTGCTTTTCTATAGAACAACCTTCGCCTGCAAGTGATCAGTAAGATCAAGTACATATCATGCATGATAACGTATGCATAAAAAAATTGAGCTTGGGGTCCTCCACAAAGATCATGTGTGATATTTGGAACTTCTTTTTATGTCTTGGAATTCATGAACTTACTTCTATTTGCTTCTCTTTTGTAAATTGCAGTAATGCTTCGAGATCTTCCAAGCTATAGAGACAGTGACGGATACATAATTTTCAGAATAAATGATCGAAGTTACAAAAATGTTGTTCAATAAAAAACACAAAAGTTCATAATAGCAACAATACAAAGTATAAATTGTTCTTATTAGAGATAACACCTAAAATAATTTAGAGTTTTGTGAATTAGGGATTTAAAATCCACGTGCTTCCTTTTCATTTTTGAATGCTCTATATGCAATATTTCAAAAATCATAATTCACCATTACAAATCAACATAACGCTAATAGATTTACGAATCGGAGATTTTAGATTAGGGAATCAAGAATAAAATTCACCCGTGTGGTTGCCGATGCCAAATGGTCAGCTGCAGCCTGTTGTTTTAGCCCTGCTTCCTGCCCCGCCATGTCGTCACCATGCCCCTCAATAGCCGCTGGCGTTGCACCTTCCATCCCCAGGTCATGCTCGCCACGCCCCCACAGGGCTGCCCTGCAACACGTTGCGTGCTGCTCCCCACCCCACCAGATTCTGCCACCCTGACTTGCCGGCCGTCGCTAGTGTCACTGAAAAAATGAGAGAGTTGCCTAGGGGGGGGGGTGAATAGGCAATTCAAAATTTAACTAAATTTATCGTAGCGGAAAGAGTATCGGAACTTCCGGTATTGGATCGGAACTTCCGATATAATCGGAACTTCCGATAACAGTTCGGAATGTCCGATCGACTTTAGACACGGACAATTAATCACTGAGATTAATGAACTTGGAAAGCAATCTAAGAACGTTATATCAACTAAATAAGGAAACACGCTTAAGTAAAGTAAAGACACGGATTTGTTCCCGGAGTTCGGATTCTTAAGGGAATCCTACGTCTCCGTTGAGGAGGCTCCAAAGAGCCGGGTCTTTTCCAACCCTTTCCTCCCAAACCTCGGTCACACTTGAGGCTTGGTTCCACTATTGGTTCCTTTCCTTTCGGAGGCGGAGCCGACCTTCACAAACTTCTCACGGCGTCCCACAATCCTTGGGAGCTCGTGATCGACACCTAGCCGTCTAGGAGTCCTTCAACCTCCAAGATAAACAAATACACCGTTGAACGATCTTGGAGGAACACTCTTAAGCTCGAGATGAATGACACTTGCTTTTCACTTTAGCTCCAAATCTCACTTCTAGTCCTCACTCCTTGGATGATCCCTAAGATCAAAGAGGAGGGCTCAAAAGTAGACTAGAGAGGGCTCAAGGTGCACTAGAGTTCTGCCAAATAGAGTGTGTAACCCTCAAATGAGAGAGGAGTGGGGTATTTATAGATTCTTGCAAAAACTAGCCGTTATACACCCACTCAGCTGCATATCGGAACTTCCGATATCAACATCGGAATGTCCGATATGTGCAAACAATCAGAACTCGAACGCACTCCATCTGTCGAAAAAGACGCATCGGAACTTCCGATACCAACATCGGAACTTCCGATGTTCCCAGAAAAGCCCTTGACAAAATGCTTCTAAGTCCATATCGGACTGTCCGATATAAACATCGGAACTTTCGATACCAACATCGGAATGTCCGATCTAATATATCGGAATGTCCGATAATTCCAGAGAGCTCCCTTTTTCAGGTTTGAACACATCGGAACTTCCGATGACAAATATCGGAACTTCCGATATTTCCAGAGAGCATCCTAGAAAGCATCAGCAACGTATCGGAACTTCCGATCGAAAATATCGGAACTTCCGATGCATCTACCACGCAACGGACTGAAGCAAGCATGCACATCGGAATGTCCGGTCACATCGGAACTTCCGATATAATATCGGAATGTCCGACTTGAACATTGAAAGAAACACATTCCGGTGCATGCGCAGTGACTTAGGGTCTCAACAATCATTAAAGTAACATTCATCTGAGCATAGAGACTATCCTAGATCATTTAAGATGCATCCCTCTTAATAGTACGGCATTCCTACGACACAAAACATAGAGAATACAAGCGTAAATGCCGTTTTACTCGCGAAATCTTGTTTGAGGGTATCCATCGCATGTAGACGATATCACATTGAGCCTTTTACCTGCTCATAAGCTCGTTGAAGACATTAGTCTCTTTAATCGCTTGTCATTAATCAACCAAAACCAATTTGGGGGCCTAGATGCACTTTCAGTCACCCTCCATTCCTGAGTTGGTACTCGCTGCTGCCACAACGGCCAGAGCTACCCTACGGCGCGTCGCTTCTTGTGGTGCTTGCTACTTTGCAGCCTACATCAGTTCACCGTTGTCGGTGGCTGCTCGGTGCTTGTCCGCTGCCTTGCTCCCTGCCGACTTGTATCTGTCCCGTAGCCCTCGTCTGTCGTTGCCAGGCTGGCGCTTACCGGTTGCACCGCTACCACAGAGAGAGTGAGAGAGCGTTGAACGTGCGGAATGGAGACGGAGTTAGGTGTTGGCCTTGAGGAATAGAGAAAAACTAGACTTTGGGCAATTGGGCCGTATGAAAGATTAGGAGAGAAAGTGAGTATTTTAAATGTATATCGGTACAATCTTAATTGTTCATATGCTGGATCCGCCCATGTTAGTACCTTATATGCGATTCACCCTAAACCTGTTGACACGACACAATTTATTTGTTGGACTCTGGAAAGGACAAAACGTGAATGGAGTTGGATAACTTGGCAATATCAAGCATGCATGCAAGAATCACCCTAGGCAAGTGTGCAAGACAACTTAAGGTAAAAAAGTAATTTGTAACATGTGTGCATGGTTAGAAAGTTGACCTCGATGAAACTCATTCACAGCGCTGCTTTTACGGAGAACTCCACGTCTTCGTTCCAGAACTGTTCAGTGTTTTAGTTCACTCCTTTTGCAAAAATAGTTCACTCCTAAAATTTCTTGCAAAATTAGCTCTTTTCCCACCACGAAAGGGCCAGAAGCGACAACTGACACCTTCTACACTAAGGGACTGCAGGAGGCCGCCTCCCGCGTCACGCATACGTGGCAACACGGGAGCATGTGGGCGAGCGCGGCAGCGACGTGGTCAGCGTGGGACCCATGCGGGTGAGCGCGAGAGTCACGCTCAGGTAGGGGTGCAAACGGAGCGGATAATTCCCGACCGATCCGATACCGTATTCGAAAAAAATCCGTACCGATGTTATCCGTATTTGTATCCGAAAAATCCGATGTAATATAGGTTAGGATATGAAAAGAGCAATATTTGATCTGTATCCGAAAAATCTCATGTAATATGGGTTAGGATATGGGAAGAGCACTATCCGACCCGATATCCGGTAAATATCCGACCCAATACCCGGTAAGTATCCGACCCGATACCGAATTGTACTTGGTTGTATATTATTCTTATGTAGGGACTATTATTGAATTTGAAACACTTACATGTCTTGAAAGTTATAGTAAAGTTTTGTGTATGGTTGATTGATCCTAATATATGTGACATATATGGTTTCTGCTTTCACGCATTATCCTACTAACTATTCGTGACCGAGACTAACCGTATTCGGAACGACCTGCATTCGCTCTGTATTTGTGACCGAAGTAATCCATATTCGTATTCGAATCCGGCACTGTCCGTATCCGATTATGTATCAGAGAAAAATTTTTGGAATAGGATACGGGATGAACGAAATCCGTCCGTATCCGCTCCGTTTGCACCCCTACGCTCAGGCGGGCAGCGCATGCGGTCGCGCGCGCGGGGCGGGCCCGAGGGGCGCATGGCGCGCAGAGCACAAGGGCGCGCGTTCGCACGAGTGCAGGTGGGGCCGGGGGACACGTGCCGAGCGTGTGGAGTTGCTTTGGTGCACGCATGCCGTGGAACGATTGGGTTACACGCTCTCCTTAGCACGGAAGCAACCTTCTGCGTTTCCCCACTACGGAAAAGGAAAATCTTTTACGGTGCTGGACCGCGGCAGTGCCGGGTCTTCTATAGTAACGAAGGGGACTATTTTTGCAATTTAGGAGCTATTTTTGTTATAAAAAAACCGGAGACCAGCCAGTACAGTAATCCCTTCTGGTTCGGATTTAGCACGTAAGCATATGGAGTTACGTGACCCAATAACTTCTTGCTAAGCTTAATTAGTACAAATCTTTTTTAAAGACTAACATACAATGACACCATTATGCAGCTTAGAAGAGCAACCCGGCGATATTTTTTCCTGAACCCACCTCTAAATTCATTCCATTCATATAACATGCAAACAAAAAACACAAGCATTCTTATTCAACGGTTTTCGTCCGTAGATTGCGTCAAAGATAGGTCGAACGCCTTTGGATTACACACTCGCATGCAAATTAATACATGTAGACATCATCAATCTTCTTGCCACGTAGATTGGCACCTTTATTTATTTGCTTGCTTGCGTATATAGATGCATACTTGTACTTGCATATATAGTGGCAAACGTACATGCGCGCGCGCATGCATGCACACACAGTCACGTGCTGCGTTCGATCAGTCGATGTCTTGGGGACTCCCCAAACCACGGTCCGGTACTGACCTACTGGGCGGTGGCGCCGCTGGCGTCCGCCGTGGTGACCATCATCTGGTACCTCACGCCGCCGTTGTCAGGGTGCTGGTCGCTGTCGGACATGCCGACGTACGTCAGCTTGGTGTTCCGGATCAGGCTGTACACCAGCACAGCGAATCGCCCGAGCAGTGGCCCGCGGGTGTCCGCCGGCATGATGGCCACCGGCGGCTCCTTGAACTCCGATGCGGACGCCACGCCGGCGACGACCGCAATGAGGAAGAGGAGGGCGGCAAGTGACCTCATTATTATTAATTTGTATACTACTATATATGTGCTATATAGCTAAATTTATTAGCGAGCTTTTCTTATGCGTGTATTCTTGAGGTGAATATATTGGCCCAGTGAGATGTCTATTTATGCAACTGTGGACAGTGAAACAGCAGCAAGGAAGGTTTGTGCAGTGGTAATTAAATTTAAGTACTAATTTCTCAGGAAATAAAGTACGTGGTTTCGTCGGACTTAAACACGACTTCAATACATGTACGTCGTCGACCATAGGAACGCCACCACGGCTACAGCCATGACGAGCAAAGACGACATCGTCGAGTTCTCCTTAATTTTGCCTCGCCGACCAGCCGGCCGTCTCCTATCTACGCCTCCACTGCCCCAGCCTTACAGATGCCAACTACTTCATGGACACACCCCGTATGCTCTGCTGCACGCGCCGTTGACGTTCGGGCCCTGATGTGCGAGGAGCGGTGCCGCGAGTACTTCGTCTAACTGGCGCGATTGGAGAAATCAACATACGCAACAAGCACCTGCTTGGATTAACGCACAAGGTGATGCTGCTTGGACGAGGTTTTATGTGCTGGGTTGATCTGGAGGGGTATTCTGTTGTGCAATGTCTTTCTTGATCAGAACCCCGTACGTGGCTCGCTTCATCGCACTATCTCAGTTGATGTCCCGGAACACATCTGATGACATACGCCCTTGGCGGATTCGGGAATGGATTGATAATGTTTATTGAGATGAACATTTTTTTTATACCATTGGCTGGTGATGTAAGGGTACCATATGACCCTGACAATAGCAGAGACACACTATGCTATAACCACAATGATGTGGACATGTAGCTCTGGCTACATAACTTTGTTGGTTAGAGGACTGTGATATGGAATAGGATGGTTTCTGAGGACTGTTGGCACAAAGGGGTTCACGGCTATGTTGATGACATATTGATCGAAAATCAAAATCATTATGTGTTGTTAGATGAGCATTGCTGGAAAATCATCAATGCGGAAATTGTTACCTGATGACCTTCTTTACCTGAAATCTTTGGTGACATTGGACGTCCAAAAGGTCTGGGTGATTGCTGTTGACATGAGGAAGAAATCACCAGAAAAACTTGCAATGTGCTCTGCCAAACGAGCAATAAATACCCCTACCTTCCCAGTGTGTCGTCCAAACATATAAAGATAATTGTAGGTAATTATTGATAAGGTTGCATTATTAAGAGATGCTTTCGATCTATCTGCCACTGCGGTCGCTGATCCATTTGGGTGTTGTTGAGATGCATGGTTGCGTACATATTGTTCTTGTAGCAAATCACATCAGCAAAGCAACATATGTCCAATTGGGTTATTCATAAAGGGGACTCATTCTAACCTTATAGAATTCCTAATCAATTGATTAGTTCCAAAAAATCACAATGACTAAGTCATAGAAAGTTTAGTTCATGCAGAGAAGACATAATTCATTAAACCAAATCAATCTCCTTCTAGCTTTATTGTGAAGAAGGCAAAAGGATGTTGTTGCCCTGCAAGACATTTTAAAATTAGTATATCATAATATAGGTCATTAGTTTTCTTGATTGAATCAAAATATAAGTCATTATACAATTTCGAGCTACATATCCACCATTTTTTTCCTCTTATGCCCTTGCTAACTAACTAACTAAATAAATAAGATATTTTTTTCAACGTTGAATTTTGGAAATCAGAGTGACCCGCCTGATAGATAACCACCACCACAGGCCCTTTTACATGCAAGACTGCCATGCGGCACGAATTTCACGGTAGGTACAATCCTGATAAGTTTGCAGCAGTTGAGTCATGCCTTTGTAAACAAACCTTTCCCACTTTTAACAAACCGATCCAAAGAAAGAAAAGAAGAAAAGAAAATATTTGGAAATCCGAAGCTCACCTTAATCCATTTTGAAGCTTTTACATCGTAGCGGCGCTTCTATGGCTTAGATTTTCGTAGGAAAGGTTTTGAGAAGTAGGTTTAAAGACAACCCAAGCCGAGTTGAGTGGGTTAGGGTAATTAATTGCTGCCATAGCAGGTGCCTATCTGTAGACAAGTTAGATCAATAAATCTAAAAAAACTTATCAAGCTTTGCAAGGTCACATTCTCAAAACAGGAGCAAGTAACACTAGGTCAAATTCTCCAATTATAGTAGTATCCACTCTAAGAGGAATTACATGTAATGCTACACCAACTAATTATTAAAGTCCGTTATCCTTTTAATTTATATTTAGTGCACTATTTTTTTTATTGTTTTTTAGGCAACTGAGTGTCAAGTCGGTACCATCTTACTCAAGATTTAGCTCATCTAGTACATCTAAGGGGATTAGGCTATTTTTGTCTTTTTTTTGTTAAACCGTACTGAGTCAGTCCACGACAATTCGTGTAGCTCAATCTAGGGTATTGAGGAAATATTTTTTTCCCTAAAGTGACATGATCCTCTTGGGTCCGCCCATCTCGTCAACAGGTTCATGTAAAAAGACTGTCCTAGTTCTAGGTGATAGAACCACTCATGTTGAAGCTATGACTTAGTGATTCTGGAGGATCGAGCCACTCATATTGAATCACAACTTAACAATGCACTAAATACTTAGAAATAGCATAGCATGGCATAACCAGGATACTTATAATTACAAAACGCTATTGTATTAGCACAAACATAATGACACTAGTATACACTCCTTGGTTAACTATCTATTACCCACACCTCTACTTTACCTATAGCTTCTACCATGCTATTATACTGTGGTATGGCAAGAGGAAAGGTTTTCTATTTATAGAGGTTAAGGACTGTTGAATTCTTGACACGTATCAAGATCATGGCCATTAATGTAAAATGTCTATAACATCCACAATTTAAATATCTAGATACACAATTTAAATATCTAGATACTAGAAACTTCCCTAAATTATTTAATTAGCTTCTATAGTGCTCTTTATGAAATATCTAGGTTCATACATTATTGAGAGTCTTCTAGAGTTTGCATTGCCACCATTCAATATGAAATAATTGAAAGACAACAAAGTCATTTTAGCCACCTCCTTAATTCTTAGGCAAGTCTTAAAACTACTTATTATTCATCAAGTCAACTTCCTTGTGGACTGTGGACAAGGCAGCGGACATTAACCTCTGCCTCCGCACCTAAGCCGTGTAGTTATCATATCCAACCCGACGAGCAACGTTGTTTGCTCGCTCTCATTCTTGCTCCATTGTATTCCTTTTTGCAGCATTTTGTCATGGTTACAGAGGTGGCGAGCATGAGACGGAGGAGGCCAAAGAAGCAGAGTATGACAGGAAAGAAGAACACGCCTTCACAACTGGGAGAGTAGAGTTGTGTGTGTTAAGTTATTGTAATCGTATGGTGGAGATTGAGTAGAGTGTGGGTTCTATTATCGTCAGTGTGCGTTAATTACAAGAGTATGCTATTGTGATCCGTTACTCTTTGTTGACGAAATGAGAAAAGTTCTTCCTGTCTCCGTCCTCTGTTTTTCTCCCGATCCCCAATTTTTGAGTGTGTTCACACTATCTGTTGTATTCAATTAGAGGCGAATTTCGGCTGATAATCGGATATAACACACTTTTAACTGGCTCATGTCAACAACCATCAATTAGCTGTTGGATGCCACTTCTAATTGAGGAGTGACAACAATTAATATAGCATATTCTACTTCTTTGGGCCTACGCATTCATAAATAAAAAAGTCCATAAGACAGAGCCTATTGCCTAATTACGATTTCAACCAGAGTCAAATTTAATCATGTGGAAAAATTTCCAGCCAGTTTGTTAAAACAAGTTGGAGGTAAGGTGTGTCCTATTTACCCTGACCAGTTATGTATATACTGATCGAGGATAGCTTATTCAGTTACCCCAACCAGTTAGGTATGTGCTGGTCGGAAATAACTTATTCAGTTACTATGATCAGCAAATAGGTTGGGCATTGAAACTGGCCGGGGAGTCAGTTACCCTTGCATAGGACTAGCGTGCGGAGGATTCTTCTTGACAGGTACATATAACGGATCGGAAGTTATTCTCTACAAAGAGACACCTTTTTACTAAAAGACACCTCCTGACGAGAAGACACTTTTTGGCGGGAAGACACCTTTTAAAAGATGATAACTGACATCCCTTTGTCAAGTATAAATAGAAAGCCTGCGCAAAGATTCAAAAAGAAGAGAAGATACAACAGAACATAGGAGAAGAACAAAATTAGCATTAGTATTTCATTCTCAATTCACCAAAATATATAAATTTGTTTCCCAAAATGTACTAACAAAAGCTTGTTGAACTACTCACAGAGTTGCTAACTTTTTGAAACACCATGCGTAGAAGATAATCAAGATAGCAGTTGTTGTGTTTAGCAAGAAGAGGAGTGAAAGGAGCGGAGATTCCATTGCCACTGGATGGTAGGGATGGCAGTTTTAACCATGCGTTTGGGTACCCATGGGTATCTGACCTGATAAGGGTGGGTATGGATAGCACTTTATATCTGTGGGTTTTAGGGTTTGGGTACTCGATAAGATAATAGGATGGGCATAGTTACCAATTTTTATCCATGGGTATCCGATGGATATCCTATGACATGTGGATCTAGTTTTATAATATATAAATTAAAAAAATAAAACTATAACCCTCAGTCATTCACTAGTTTTTAGAAATAAAATATGAACATCATTTTATCGTTAAATTGAGATAATATAGGAATTATTTGAGCCATTTAGGGTGCGTTTGGTTGCCTGGATGAAGTTGGATGGGATATGACCATCCAACTTGAATGGGATGGAGCCATCCAGGTAGTTGTTTGGTTTGGTGGATAAGGATGAGCCAATTTTTTGTTTGGTTGGATGGATGAGGATGGATGGGATGAGCTAGTTGTAATCAAGGTTTCGAATTTTGGTTTAAATTTTTTTGGACAAAATTTAATAAAAATTTGAATTTTGAACAAAATTTGATCATAATTTAAATTTTTTGACAAAATTTGAATTTTTGGATAAAATTTGACCAAAATTTAATTTTTTGAACACATTTTGAATTTTTGAATAAAATTTGCATTTTCAAACAAAATTTTATTTTTGGACAATTTTTTACTAAAATTTGAATTTTCAAACAAAAATTGACCATATTTTGAGCGAAGTTTAATTTTGGCCAAGAAAACTTTGCCGAAATTTGAATTTGATCGTGTACACCTCTTCGCGCAGCAAACTGGATGAGCATTATCCAGCATCTTGAGAGAATATTCCCAAAAATTGGATGACCATATCCTATCCATCCACCCATCCAAACAATTGGATGACTCCAAATCCATGGATGGCCATATCCCATCCACCCTTATCCACCCAACCAAACGCACCCTTACTGAATAAACTATGAGCATAGCCGTGGTGGGTATGAGTATCCATCAGGTTTGGGCGTGGGCATAGATCTGTGCCCGATAAGCTTAGTGGGTTTGGGTGGGCGACACAAGTTTGGGTTTTAGATTCGGGTCTGAAACAGTTGCACCCAGAGGTACCCACCAGATTAGACGGAAGGGGACAAATGCCCAGTCTATCTAGCAGTATGCAAGTGCAGCCTCTTAATTGCGAGCACGTGACGATATGACAACATAGAAGGGCATCAAATCCTAGAGTGAGTCGAGCCAAGAAAACCAATCAAGGGAACGAACCGATCAAGCATCTACTCATCCGGTGTACCAGTGACCAAGAAAAACGCACGCACAAGCGCATAGGGGCAAGAATAGGATCCTGATCTGGCCAAAGCCGGATAGGGTGACGCTCATGGACCCGAGCCAGCGTACAAGTGTTGCACCACCAAACTCGATCCGGAACGACCGGTTGGGCGTGGGCGCTTTGATCTAGCATGCGAATTATTAGAGCTATTTCTGTTATGATATAGATAAAATTTAGTCTAAATTTAGAAGGAATCTATTTATTGGAGGACGAATCTGAATCTATCTCTTGTTGGTTTTAATATATATTGGGCACCCCCTTATACAGAGATATTCAATTTAATAAAGATAAAGCTTTGTCCTTCTACTTTGTGTATGCTCCCTTTTCTTGTGATTTTGTGGTGTGCTGTTGATTCATCACGGGTGGACAGCTACGTTTTACAACATATTATCAGCACGAATCTCTTCTTCCAGGTATATCGTTCTAAATATATTAATGATTAGATCAATTGTGTTTTCATTGTGCTAATTACAACTTGATCACTGCTCGGTGCATGTACTCACATGATGTTCTACCTAGGCCCATCGAGATAGTTTTCCTGCATCGATCTACACGGCATCGAGATCATCCTGCGACACGCGATCACACTACCACGAGCCCTGCGTAAGTGCTTCTACGCAAAATTCCGATCCTACAAATCATCATATCATAGTTGCAGATCAAATTCTTAAGATAATCGCAATTAGGAGTATGCAATATAATTACTGTTTATCAAGTGATTACTGTTCAACACCTATTAGAACAAAAGAAAAAAAAGAGGGGATAGCCATTCGGCCATGCCGGCTCATCTGTCACCATTTCTGGCTACACGCTCGCCGCGCATTGCCATTCACACGCTCTGTTAGCTTCCCACGGTCCAGAAGAGACCGTATTTTCCAGATATTTGATTAATTATGTTATGTTTGTTCTACATTCTACAATATGTTCCTGATGCAACAATTGTCTGATTGTTAGATCATACTTTTAATATAGAACAAAATATAATCCAATGACGGAGGAGAAAATTTGTTTAGAAAACAGTTGTACTACACTAAGTGAATTGAAAATATTATGATTATTGCAAGAAGAGATACTCTCATAGTTGGCACTGAAAGAATGCCGTATTGTACCTTGTGTTTAATCATACCATCTTAAGTTTTAAAGACATTGGTCTAAATGGTTTCTATATGCAGACAGAGAAAGAGCATGGTACAGAATACCAACTCAGGACTAAGCTCAATGGGTGTAATAAATGTGTGGTTGAAAAACTCCCTTCCTTCTCCTTCGGGTTATACTATACATATATAAAAACTGAAGTTTGTGTTGCGATGAAAACCCAGAAATATTTAAAATCTGGCTGATCGGCTGGGTTATCCTGAGTTGAATATTATGAAAAGAATAATTAATAATTCTGCTGGCCATAGCATAAAGATTTTTCTAGATCTGAAGATTTCTTACGCCCTGTTTGTGTTATAGAAAAGCTCATAGTTAGATCTTTTTATCTAAAAGTTATGGAAGAATCACTGAATTTCCTGGAGAAAATTTAAGGTGATATCTGTGGACCCATTCAGCTCCTATCGGGCCCTTTCAGATATTTTATGGTACTGATAGATGCTTATACTATATGGTCCTATATATGTCTCTTATCTAATAGGAACTATATTTTTGCCAAATTAATTATCCAAATTATTAAGAGCCTCTTTCTCAAAGAAATGATCAAGTCTATTTGAATGGTTAATGCTAGCGAGTTGACCTCAAAAGCATTTAATGATTATTGTATGACTCTAGGAATTAATGTAGAGAATTTAGTGCCTCATGTCCACACTCAAAATGGCCTTGCAAAGAAGCGGCGACAGTCTGTGGCCGGAGCAGGCGAGCGCCAGTGGCCGAAGTGATCGCCAACATGAGCGGCGCTAAAGGCGAGCAGCATCGACGATCGGTCAACGTGGATGACCGAGGTAGCGATAGAGGGCGGTCGCACGAAGTCAAAGCAGAGACGGGGTGTAGAGTCTAAAGCGTTGGAGGAGACAGCGGCGCAGATCCGAAGCCGACTCGGCTCACAGAAGCCGAGGAAAGTATCAAAAGACGAAGAGACGGTGACGTAGATCCGAAGCTGACTCGGCTCACGGAAGCCGAGGAAAGTGTCGAAAGACGAAAGGGATGGCATGCCAAGGATGCGGTGGCGCAAAAGCCGAGAAGGCGGTGCGCACAGGAAGCCGATGCGACGGAGGCGGAGATGAAACACAGGTATGCTCTGATACCACTTGTTAGGTTAGGGTTTGGATGCACACACACATCACACGTACAAAGTGGAACACGGGATTTACGTGAAAAATCCTTACGGGAAAAAACCACGGAAGGCAAAGATGCACTATTTGGTTCAAATGTGCATGTATATAGGGTTTGACTTTATATAGCCACCAATTTGATAAGGAAAAAGTTAGGATATGAAGTCATATTCCTAACAAAAAGTCAAAAACAGCTCTTAACAGTTAACACTATCCTAGGCGCACAAGATTTTCAATGCGATAAGCCGATAAGCACGCATGATACTATTAAAAGGACAGTTCATCGGAAGTTCTGACTGAAAATTATTCATTTTTGTTTGCACCAAAATTTGGCAAGGCCGATCTTGTGAAGATCGATTTTGATAAGGGATATGTCGGTTATAGCAAGTTGATATCGTTTCGAACTGGAGGATCGCGATTCAAAGGAAACTGAGTCCGATACGGGTAGGATAAGGGATTGAGTCGGATACGGTCGGACTTAATATGGTAAGGAGAGATTGAGGCCGATATGGGTGATTGAAGAAACCGAGAAGGATATGTTCAGGCCGAGTGCTATATAAGAGGACCAGAGGCGAGAAGGAAAAGGCGCCCAGAGCCAACCCACAAACACGCTTTACTTTTCCCTTATTTTCCTGTCAACTAGGAGTAGTCTCTAGTTTTGTAATCCTTCTTTTGTAATTCGCTCAATCAATAAGAGTTGTGCATCGCCGATTATTGATTCTGCCGACTTACGCCAAGTCTTTTCTCCGATCTTGCTGCGCATCGTCTTTTTCGAGAAAAGCCACCTCTACCCCCATCCAATCAACTCCACCAGGTCGATTAGATTTATCGGTTACTTTTGTCTCAATCGGCTTAAATAGCCGAATTGGACTTGATCTTCATCGATTCTATCCAGCTGATCAGAGCCAGGCCGACTATCAATTTGGTATCGGCCTTGATCCGATTCATAATTCTTATCAATTGCAGAGATCAATCGGCTTATTGCCGATTTGATCTAAGCCGATTCTCGTATAATCGGTTTTGAGTGATTTTTACCTTCTCCTTATCTGTTACTCAGGTCAAACAGATTGGTACGTTCGCGCGAACCTCAAACCCGGCGTTTATCTCGTGTGTTCGAGGCTAAGAACCCAACTTCACGTTTTTAGCGCGAACAATTTTCATCAGATTTTTCATCATCATCAGTTCGACACCACAGCAAAACCACCAGATTTTCCATCATCACTGTGTGCTGTCCAAACATCTGAATATATCTCCAGGTAATTATTGAGGCAGTAAGCCGATAAGGCGATAAGCACGCATAGGCTGCATTACCTGAGCTACGGGCTGTTCGACGCTGGGTCACGCCAGTGCAACGCCATTGTGAACATCACGGTGCAGAGGCTGGATGGCGAGTACAAAGCGCCTCGCCACCGGGCGAAGTGAAAGTGCCTGTGGCGCAAGTTGGGCTGTTGGAGTGGCTCTTGCCGCGGTGTCGCCGAGGAGGGGAAGTTGGCGGCGCCGGCAGCTGGTGTGGTAACGGGTACCCCGTTGGTTTCTCTGCGAGATTGCGACTGGGCACGCCTAATTGCCAATTCCAATAGCTGTGTTGCGTACAGAATAGTATAATTTATGGGATTTCAAGATTGATTTTGAAATAACCTCAAAAATTCAAAACAAATTTCAAATTTGAGTTTGAATTAGTCTCTAATTGCATTTTATGATTTTTTCTGAATTTTTCGGATTTTATTTGAATTTATTCGGTTGAATTTCGAGTTCTTTCCGTTTTTGGAAAGTTTCAGTATAAATGCGCTTTCCTTTCTCGGCTTGTACGCCTCCCTTCTCCGCTTCACGCGCGCTGCGTTCGCCCTCCTTTCAGCGCCAGCGCCGATCAAGGCCCCGCTGTCATGGTCCTAATTTTTACATGTGAATGCCATGGTGGGCAATTAAGTAAATTCCTCCCCAAAAATTTTTCCCCACTCTTTTCCTCTCTCCCTCCCACTCATCTCTCTCTCCCCTCCTTTCCCGGCCCGAGCCCACCCTCCTCCCACCCGAGCGCCCCAGCTCCCCACCTGCGTGCCGACGCCCCCTCCTCACTTCCCCGAGCGGCGCCTCACTGGCGCCCTCTCCCGGTGGCGACGCTGTTCCCCACCTCGGCTCCCCTCTTCCGGTGGCGCTAAGCCGCAGTCCCTGCGCCCTCCACCTGGCCGCCGCCCCTACCCGGCTCGGCGCCCCGTGCCGCCTCCACCAGTGCCAAAGCCACCGCCTCCCCCACGCCGGCGACACCCCCCCCAGTACATCTCCCTCTCCCTCCCTCTCTCTCTCCCTCTCCCTCTCCTAGGCATGGCTAGGGTTTGGGTTTGGGGAGCTAGGGGTGGATGAAGGCTAGGTGTTTGATGTAATGGTTAGGAGGTGGATGTTCATGCATATTAGGTGTTTGATGAAATGGCTAAGAGGAAGACACATCTAGCTTGTGTTGGGGTTGGATGTTGCGAGTTAGCTATTATTCTCCAAATTGAGGTGTTTAGTTATCGGTGGTGTTCGAGTCACTACGTGTGGGATGCTTTCATCCTTGGGTTGATGTTCACTTAGGGATGGTTTGGTTTATTCGGTAATGAATTGAGTCGATAACCATACAAGGAGTTGTGCGTACCGTGAGCGGGTCAACTGTGTTGACTGATGGTTGGGTTCGTCGTTGTATTTCAAGCCAATAAGTTCAATCAGTGTGTCATATCAAGATAGCTATATGTATCATTTGTACTTGGAGATATGGTAAATGTATTAGTACCTGTGGGAATTATTGTAGTGCTTTTACACAACGTGCTAGTCCCTTGTCTAAGAGATCTCATAAATTGCAACGATGGTTAGCTGGTGATATCTCAAGGTAGATGGGCGTTTAAGAATTTATTGTTGCCTGTTAGTGGACTTTCGCCTTGTTTTTCCTTTTGGTTGTCGAATGTGTGCGTGTTACTTCTCGATTATCATTGCATGTCATCGGCATACATCTCATTCCATATGCATTTGTGAACGTGTAGAGAACGATCCTTGATGGGTGAAGTGGCCGCGATCGAGGGTGATCACGGTGAGCAAGTGGCTAGTGAGACTCCGACAGAAGCATCAGGCAAGCACCTAAGCATCTTGAACCCTTATATGATTCTATTTTTGAGAATAAATTGCTAAATTGTGAGTTACGTTTTGCATTAGGAGTTAATTGTGGGATAGGACTAGATCCCATTTGCTGCACATACACCCATTGATAATTGTTAATCACTTCCTTGAAGCTAACACGGGTAATATAACTGAGTCGGCTTAGTCTTGCTTAGAGGTCGGGGTTCGGGCCAAGTGACGGAGGGTTCTGTCACTTGCGGTTGTTATTATTATACACACGCTACGTTATGTTGGCTTGGGATTGGGAAAGGTTTTGAAAAGAAAATGAATTGTGGACCGGGCGGGGAGTTGGTTCATTTGGGTATGGAGACTCAAATGTGTAGCCCCGTCTGAGTCGATTAAGGACCGATTCGATGGTTGCCCTTTGATTGAGCACACCCCGGTTGGTCGCATGCCCGATTATGGTACGGTAAGCCACTCTTTCTCTCATACGGAATCGATGGACCGTAACTTCCTGTGGTTGGGCGTGGTTGAGGGCGCAGGCTTAGGCCGACTCTCGGCGCCAAGCCGGGCTTGGGGCTGCCGAGGGTGCTAGGTTTTCGGGCCACGAGGAGGGCGCTTCAGCGATTGGGTATGATTGGGAGGGTTGACACTAGGCCCTTGTGGTAAGTGTCGTGCGATCAATGCTTCCTTGAGGGTTAATTAAGCGATTCGAATTGCCGCTCTCGGATATGAGCAAGCTCTTTCATCGCACAGTCACGTAGTAAACAACTTAAACTTGTGGTTCGCCGTTGGGCTTGAGCTTTAAAATGGTTATGTATTGCTCTACATTAATTGTTGTTAATTTCAGTCTCACACTAGAAGTAAGTGCGGTCTTTAACTGCTTTAAACTTGTAATTGGTTAGATTGTCGCATTTATACTACAAATGTTAATGCTTTTCCGCACTTTTACCTTAAGCTTTCTCCTCGCTACAACTAAATGCATAATCCTTTGGAGTCGGTCATATATGGACCCCGGGTAAGACTTGCGAGTACCTTTTGTACTCATGCTTCTGCTTCGTGGTTTTTCAGGTGAGGATCAGGATGGCGAGTGTGAGTTCTGCCCATACTGCCTCTCGGTGAACAGGCGGGGCACCGAGTAGAGGCTTAGCGCGATATCGCACACGCTCGGAAGTGTTCAGTGGCAGGACACTTCCGGAGTAGTCTTATTTTGCTTTGTGTTGCGATTTGATTCACTTTTGTTGTATAGTTAGCCTTCTACTTTATGCCTCGTCGTCGTTTTAGTCTATGTCGTTGTCCCGTGGATTCTCTCTGCGTGTGATTGTATGGCTGTTGTGGTTGTTGCTTTACTTTTGAATATATATATATACTGCAACTGTGTTTTCTTGTCTGCTGAGTGGATGTCCGTAGAATCTAGAAAGGTCATGCCAAAATTTTTCCGTTTTTCGGAGTCTTAGTCTTTTTCCCGTTTTCGCCTAGTTTGGAGTCTTGGCGTGGTTGTTCGATCTTGGTTTGGTGATTGTCGGGTTTGTCTTTATGCCGTTTGTGTTCCGCTTGCGTGTTGGTTCGAAAGTTTCGGGTTCGTTGCCCCCTTTATGCAAATTGAATTGATATCGTATTGTTTTCCGGTATGCGGTGATCCTGGGCGTGTTTCGGGTCGCATACCGGGGGAATACCGGGGTTGTTGTCGAGTCGTTTGGACGTTCGTAAGGTTGTCTCCATTGGGCTTGGGTATTAGCATCAGGATCACCTCCGGTGATTGGTTGCTAGGATCCAAAATCCGATGGGAGCAACTGTTCATCCAACAACTCGAGGACGATCTGGGCGGCTCCCTGACAAGTTGGTATCAGAGCAAGGTGCATAAAGACGAACTTAAACTTGACGACCACTTAGGTGATTGATTAGGACTTGCATGATGCATTAGGTAGAGCTTAGTACTGATTACCCGCCCTAGGTATATATTTAGGAGAGTTACGTAAAATGGTGAGCGTGGGAGAAACGATTACGTTGGAATCGTGCATCCATATTATGCATATGAGGTTCATGTCATGTCATGCATGCATATGTTTACCAGGTCATTTTGCATCTTATTTTGTGCTTTTGTGTAAGATGGGCTTGTAGGGCTCCAGTAGCGGAGATCTTTGCGATCTGACTAGGTCAAGTTAGGGTTTTTGAAAATCTTGAAGACTACTTTCTCTTGTGGAGTCTAACCTGTGTCGTCTGTCTCGTTGGTGACAGAATGAGGACCCGTGGGGCTTCCACCTCTGGGGTGAGGGTGGTCTTTGGCGGCAGCGACGAGAGTCTTTGTTCCACCGCCTCCTCCCAATGTGTTGGACATTCTGCGGCCGGACCGAGCGGCACCAGAGGCGACCAACCGGATCCTGGAGATGCTAGTCCAGACCGGGTCCAAAGACGGTGGTCGCGGTGATGGGCGAGGTCGGCCCACCGGCTATCTCGACTTCCTCGCACACGCAGCCACCGGTCTTCTCACGGGCCACCGATCCGTTGGAGGCCGATGATCGGCTGCGCCGCGATAGAGCGGTAAATTTGCTCTTATCGATTGTGGGGAGCTCGCAGGCTCACTTCGCGGCGCGGCGGCTACAGAGGCCTACTGGTGCATGGTGGGCCAATTTGCGGGTGATGCGACTGCCGGCACCGGGCCATTTGGGCTGAGTTCCGTGAGGCGTTTGGGCGTACTCACATCCCGAAGGGCCTCATGGACATGAAGAAGCGTGATTTCTCACCCTCCGACATTTCGGCAAGTCGGTGGTTGACTACTCGCAAGAGTTCAACTACCTCGCGCTTGATCGCCCCGGAGGAGGTTGACACCGACTGGAAGAAGCAAGGTCGGTTTGTGAGTGGGCCGACGGCGAAGATGCAGGCCATTGTCCGTCTGCGACTCGGGATTACAATGACCTGGTGAGTCAGCGATCATCGTTGAGCTCAAGATGCGGGCTCATCAGAGGAGAAGAAGAGGAAGCGGGCGACACCAGTACTCGGCTGGCGGCGGCTTCGCGTGAGCTCGGCGGTCTCGTATCGGCCGAGGAGGCCGTCTGCTCAGCGGGCCGTCTCGGTCGGTCAGCGTCGGCCCAGCCGTCGGTTGCCGCTCCGGCCACGACCACCACTACCGCCACCGGCAGCCGAGCAAGAAGCCGAGTCCGGTCCGGCCTCAGGTACAATTATGCGGACGCGCTGGCCACTTCATCCGGATCGCCCCTTCCTCGCGTCAGCAAGATCGGGCGCTCCACGACCTTCGGCGCGATAAAGACCATCGCCACTACCTACGCCGAAATGCCGGCGTCACCTTCGTCGACGCCGAGGCGGTTCCGGAGGGCTCCGCCGTGCTAGCTGGTACGTTTCTTGTTGAGGGGCATGAGGCTAGAGTGTTGTTTGATTCAGGGGCCTCCCATTCCTTTATTCGCACGGGGTTTGCAGAGCAGCATCAGATGAGGGTCAGTAGCAGTGTCACCTCTTTTGTGATTGAGGCACCGGGGTCGAAGATCACGGTTAGGCAGTAGTTCAGGTTCAGGGGATTCCATTCACGGTCAGCTTGTTGCTTCTAGACCTTTGGGGGATAGATGTCATCCTGGGGATGAGTTGGCTGACACGACAATGAGCTGTTTTGGATTCTTTGTAGTCGTACCTGTCACTCCCGAAATCAGAAGGGCGGCCGACTCACTCTGCTTCTTAATGAGAACAAGGCCACATTGTGTTCACTCAATGGGACAGGTTGAAGAGCTGGACTCGATTCCCGTGGTGTCTGAAGTTTCCGATGTGTTCCCGGCGGAACTACCGGATGCCACCGATCGGGATATCGAAGTTTGTCGTCGAAGCTTCAGCCAGGGACTGCTCCGGTTTCCAAGCGGCCGTACCGAATGCCACCCAATGAGCTAGCCGAGCTGAAGACTCAGTCGAAGGGGCTGATGGACAAAGGGTTCATTCGTCCGAGCTCCTCACCTTGGGGTTGCTCGGCTCTGCTTGTGACCAAGAAGGATGGTTCTCTGCGCCTCTGCGTTGATTACCGTCCACGAATGCGATCACCGTCAAGAACAAGTACCCATTGCCCGGATCGACCTCCTGTTTGATCACCGACCAGTGCACAAGTATTTTCCAAGATTGATCTCGAGGCTCGGCTACCATCGATTAAGATCCGGGCCGAGGACATTCAAGATCGCTTTCTCCACCAGAATACGGGCTCTACGAGTATACCGTGATGTCGTTCGGCCTCACGAACGCGCCGGCGTACTTTATGTATCTGATGAACTCCATATTCATGGAAGAGCTGGATTCGTTTGTCGTCATCTTCATTGACGACATTTTGATATATTCAGCCAGTGAAGAAGAGCACGCCAGACACCTTCGCATTGTTCTCGGGCGACTCAGGGAGCATCGCCTGTATGCGAAGTTCAGCAAATGTGAGTTACGCCGGGGAAGTGTCATTCTTAGGACACGTCCTTTACGAGCGGCGTGGCGATTGACCCGAGCAAGGTACAGGATGTACTCAAATGGGAGCAGCCCAAGACTGTCACGGACATCCGCAGTTTTCTTGGACTGGCTGGGTATTATCGCCGCTTCATCCAAGACTTTTCAAAGATTGCGAAGCCGATGACTGAGCTGCTCAAGAAGGGAGTTGAATTCAGATGGTCAGCGGACTGTGAGAGCGCCTTTTCACTGAAGCAACGCGTCTGACTACGGCTCCTGTCCTCACTCAGCCGGACATCCACAGTCCTTTTGAGGTGTATTGCGATGCGTCGGGCATCGGGCTCGGCTGTGTGCTCATGCAAGAAGGCCGAGTCGTTGCCTACGCATCTCGGCAGTTGAAGCATCACGAGGAGCACTACCCCACCCACGATTTGGAGCTTGCAGCAGTGGTGCATGCCTTGAAGATCTGGCGCCACTATCTCCTGGGGAACAAGTGCAATATCTATACTGATCATAAAAGTCTCAAGTACATCTTCACCCAGGCAGATCTGAACATGAGGCAGCGGAGATGGCTTGAGCTGATCAAAGACTATAGTCTGGAGGTGCATTACCACCCGGGGAAGGCGAATGTGGTAGCTGACGCATTGAGTCGTAAGGCCCAATGCAACTGCTTTACTCTCCGATCCCGAGTGTCTCCTCTCAGGCCGAATTTCAGACTCGGCTTGGAGATGGGCGAGCAGGGATTCATAGCCAATATCGAGTTGAGGTCTACATTGCTCGATCAGATTCGAGAGGCACAGTTGAAGGATGAAGAAGTTGCCCAAATCCGGGATAAATTGAAATTGGGGCAAGCTGCTGAGTTTCGCCTAGATGATCAGGGAACCTTGTGGTTCGGAGACCGCATAGTTGTCCCTGATGACCAGGAGTTGAAGCGAAGGATTCTTGATGAGGCGCATAACTCCTTGCTTACCATTCACCCGGCGGCAACAAGATGTATCAAGACCTGAGGCGCAGTTTTGGTGGACTCGTATGAAGCGCGAAGTCGCTCGCTATGTGTCAGAGTGCGACGTCTGCAGGAGAGTGAAGGCCGAACACCTCAAGCCGGCCGGTACCCTTCAACCTCTTCCTATTCCAGTTTGGAAGTGGGAGGATGTCACCATGGACTTCGTTACCGGCCTGCCGACCACTTCCTCAGGCCATGACTCGATTTGGGTAATCGTCGATCGACTGACGAAGTCTGCGCACTTCTTGGCCGTTTGCACCAAGTATCGCGTCAAGAAGTATGCGGACTTGTACATCTCCCGGATCGTAAGTCTGCATGGAGTGCCCAAGCGGATAGTTTCGCATAGGGCTCTCGCTCACTTCTCAATTCTGGAGAAGCCTACATGAAGCCTTGGGCACGAAATTGCTCCACAGTTCAGCATACCACCCTCAGACTGACGGTCAGACCGAGAGGGTCAATCAGATCCTCGAAGACATGTTGAGGGCTTGTATCTTGTCCTACGGGAAAAAGTGGGAGGAGTGTCTTCCGTACGCCGAGTTTGCGTATAACAACAGCTACCAAACCAGTATCCAGATGTCCCCGTTCGAGGCACTCTATGGTCGCAGTTGTCGAGCGCCGCTGAACTGGTCAGAAAGTGGAGAACGCTCCTTGATTGGGCCTGAGTTGGTTATGGAGGCGGAAGAAAAGGTCAGGACTATCCAGGAAAATCTGAGGATAGCGCAGTCGCGACAGAAGAGTTACGCTGATCGCCGTAGGAGACCCCTCTCCTTCGACACTGGCGACTTCGCCTATTTGAAGGTATCTCCTCTCCGTGGCACCCGTCGATTCGGAGTTAAAGGAAAGCTGGCACCTCGCTACGTAGGGCCGTTCAAGATCCTTGGAAAGCGCGGCCAGGTAGCATATCAGCTAGAGCTTCCTCCTTCGCTCGGAATGGTCCACGACGTGTTTCACGTCTCCCAGCTGAAGAAGTGTCTCCGTACTCCGTTCGAGTCTCTCGAGGTAGAAGACCTCGGAGTCGCGCCTGAGCCGGATCTGTCTTACGCAGAGCGTCCTATCCAGGTTCTGGAAGAATCGGAGCGCAAGACCCGAAGGAAAACTCTCAAGTTCTATAAGGTTCAGTGGAGCAATCACACTGAGGATGAAGCAACTTGGGAGCGGGAAGACCATTTGGAAAATGAGTATCCCGAATTCTTCCAAACTATGTAAGTGTTTCAACCTGTCTACTTGTAGTCCTGGTCTATGTAAGTTCCTTTCCAACTATGTGCTCATTTCGAATCTCGGGGCGAGATTCCCCTAAGGGGAGGATTTGTCATGGTCCTAATTTTTACATGTGAATGCCATGGTGGGCAATTAAGTAAATTCCTCCCCAAAAATTTTTCCCCACTCTTTTCCTCTCTCCCTCCCACTCATCTCTCTCTCTCCTCCTTTCCCCGGCCCAGCCCACCCCTCCTCCCACCGAGCGCCCCTCTCCCCACTCCGTGCCCGACGCCCCCCCTCCTCACTTCCCCGGCGCCTCTCCCCTGGCGCCCTCTCCCCGGCGACGCTGCCCCTCGGCTCCCCTCTTCTACCGGGCGCTAAGCCGCCCCTCGCCCTCCACCGGCCGCCGCTTTACTCACTGGCGCTCGGCCGCCGCCTCCACCAGCTGCCGGCCACCGCCTCCCCCACGCCGGCGACACCCCCAAGTACATCTCCTCTCCCTCCCTCTCTCTCCCTCTCCCTCTCCTAGGCATGGCTAGGGTTTGGGTTTGGGGAGCTAGGGGTGGATGAAGGCTAGGTGTTTGATGTAATGGTTAGGAGGTGGATGTTCATGCATATTAGGTGTTTGATGAAATGGCTAAGAGGAAGACACATCTAGCTTGTGTTGGGGTTGGATGTTGCGAGTTAGCTATTATTCTCCAAATTGAGGTGTTTAGTTATCGGTGGTGTTCGAGTCACTACGTGTGGGATGCTTTCATCCTTGGGTTGATGTTCACTTAGGGATGGTTTGGTTTATTCGGTAATGAATTGAGTCGATAACCATACAAGGAGTTGTGCGTACCGTGAGCGGGTCAACTGTGTTGACTGATGGTTGGGTTCGTCGTTGTATTTCAAGCCAATAAGTTCAATCAGTGTGTCATATCAAGATAGCTATATGTATCATTTGTACTTGGAGATATGGTAAATGTATTAGTACCTGTGGGAATTATTGTAGTGCTTTTACACAACGTGCTAGTCCCTTGTCTAAGAGATCTCATAAATTGCAACGATGGTTAGCTGGTGATATCTCAAGGTAGATGGGCGTTTAAGAATTTATTGTTGCCTGTTAGTGGACTTTCGCCTTGTTTTTCCTTTTGGTTGTCGAATGTGTGCGTGTTACTTCTCGATTATCATTGCATGTCATCGGCATACATCTCATTCCATATGCATTTGTGAACGTGTAGAGAACGATCCCGCGGTGGGTGAAGTGGCCGCGATCGAGGGTGATCACGGTGAGCAAGTGGCTAGTGAGACTCGGCTAAGCATCGAGGCAAGCACCTAAGCATCTTGAACCCTTATATGATTCTATTTTTGAGAATAAATTGCTAAATTGTGAGTTACGTTTTGCATTAGGAGTTAATTGTGGGATAGGACTAGATCCCATTTGCTGCACATACACCCATTGATAATTGTTAATCACTTCCTTGAAGCTAACACGGGTAATATAACTGAGTCAGCGCTTAGTCTTGCTTAGAGGTCGGGGTTCGGGCCAAGTGACGGAGGGTTACATCACTTGCGGTTGTTATTATTATACACACGCTACGTTATGTTGGCTTGGGATTGGGAAAGGTTTTGAAAAGAAAATGAATTGTGGACCAGGCGGGAGTTGGTTCATTTGGGTATGGAGACTCAAATGTGTAGCCCCGTCTGAAGTCGATTAAGGACCGATTCGATGGTTGCCCTGTGATTGAGCACACCCCGGGTGGTCGCATGCCCGAGTAGGGTACGGTAAGCCACTCTTTCTCTCCTACGGAAGCGATGGACCGAAACGTCCTGTGGTTGGACGTGGTTGCGGGCGCGGCTTAGGCCGACTCTCGAGCGCCAAGCCGGGCTTGGGGCTGCTCGAGGGTGCTAGGTTTTCGGCCACAGGAGGACGCTTCAGCGATTGGGTATGATTGGGAGGGGTTGACACTAGGCCCTTGTGGTAAGTGTCGTGCGATCAATGCTTCCTGCAGGTTAATTAAGCGATTCGAATTGCCGCTCTCGGATATGAGCAAGCTCTTTCATCGCAAATCACGTAGTAAACAACTTAAACTTGTGGTTCGCCGTTGGGCTTGAGCTTTAAAATGGTTATGTATTGCTCTACATTAATTGTTGTTAATTTCGCCTCACACTAGAAGTAAGTGCGGTCTTTAAGCGCTTTAAACTTGTAATTGGTTAGATTGTCGCATTTATACTACAAATGTTAATGCTTTTCCGCACTTTTACCTTAAGCTTTCTCCTCGCTACAACTAAATGCATAATCCTTTGGAGTCGGTCATATATGGACCCGGGTAAGACTTGCAGTACCTTTTGTACTCATGCTTCGCTTCGTGGTTTTTCGGTGAGGATCGGGATGGCGAGTGTGAGTTCTGCCCATCTTGCCTCTCGGTGAGCAGGCGGGGCACCGAGTAGAGGCTTAGCGATATCGCACACGCCGGAAGTGTTCGGCAAGGGACACTTCCGGATTAGTCTTATTTTTCTTTGTGTTGCGATTTGTTTCACTTTTGTTGTATAGTTTGACTTCTACTTTATGCCTCGTCGTCTTTTTTGTCTTTGTCTTTGTTCCGTGGATTCTCTCTGCGTGTGATTGTATGGCTGTTGTGGTTGTTGCTTTACTTTTGAATATATATATATACTGCAACTGTGTTTTCTTGTCTGCCGAGTGGATGTCCGTAGAATCTAGAAAGGTCATGCCAAAATTTTTCCGTTTTTCGGAGTCTTAGTCTTTTTCCCGTTTTCGCCTAGTTTGGAGTCTTGGCGTGGTTGTTCGATCTTGGTTTGGTGGTTGTCGGGTTTGTCTTTATGCCGTTTGTGTTCCGCTTGCGTGTTGGTTCGAAAGTTTCGGGTTCGTTGCCCCCTTTATGCAAATTGAATTGATATCGTATTGTTTTCCGGTATGCGGTGATCCTGGGCGTGTTTCGGGTCGCATACCGGGGGAATACCGGGGTTGTTGTCGAGTCGTTTGGACGTTCGTAAGGTTGTCTCCATTGGGCTTGGGTATTAGCATCAGGATCACCTCCGGTGATTGGTTGCTAGGATCCAAAATCCGGGGAGCAATCGCTCATCCAACAACTCGAGGACGATCCGGGCGGCTCTCGACACCGCCTTCCGCTTCGCGCTTCGCGTTTCGCGCTTAGGGCGCCGCTTCGTTCGCCGCCCCTGACTCCTCGCCATGGCAAAGTCGCCACCCACTAGCGCCGCTGCCCCGCCCCTCCGCCACCGCTTAGGCCCGTAGGGGCACTCCACCTCGCCGCCGCGCTTAGCGCACGCGCTCTCGCACCGAGCCTCGAGCCTCGCCGTCCCGTCCCGTCGCCACGCCGCTCTTCCCCGCCGCCATGATTAGGGCCGACGACCCAAGCTCCTCTCCCCGGCTATTTAAGCATCACCCGGCCCCCATTAATGGCCCACCGAGCTCGCCGTCTCCTCCTCTCCCATTTCCCCTCTCTCCCTCGCTCTCCCGCGCCCTCCCGCGTGAAGGCCGTGGCCTTCTCTCTCGTCTCCGGCAACCCCCGCCGCCAACTCTCCGCTGCCCCTTGGACTCCCCCGAGCCGTGCTCCAACTTCGCGGTGAGCCCTCATCCTTTTCCCCTTCGCCCCGTGCGCCTCTGTGCTCCGAATCGCGAAAATCCCCGCTTCTTCCCCAGCTCCGGCGCCCTGCTCTGCCCTCGCGCCGCTGGCTCCGCCGCTCAGCTTCCACCGCCCCTGCTGCCCAGACCCCACCTGTCAGTCTCCACCTCGCCCAGCCCCAGTGGCCCCACCTGCCAGTTCTCTCACGCCGTTGCGCCTGGGCAGACGCCCGCTTGGCCGCAGATTTGGGCCAGCCCAGTGGCCTCTTCCCCACGCGTGCGTTTTCCTGGGCCGGATCCGGCCTCGTGCGGCCCAAAGGAACAGTAACCATTTTCTATTTTCTTTTCGGATTTTAATTCCAGAAATCCGTTTTAATTCATTTAAAAATCCAAAAATACTCCAAAATTATCCAAAAGTCCAAAAATGCCCAAAAATACATATTCCGAACCGTTTCGAGCCACTGAGTCCAAAAACGACCTCCGTTCCGCCAAACCAAGTTCCAAAAATTCCCAAAATGCCCTCCGACCTATTTAAAACATTTTCTCTCTCGGTTTTTCTCTTTTCTTTTCTCTTCTTTCTTTTTGTGTTATTTATTGTTTATTGTTTATCTTATGGTGTTTATTTACGCTAGAGCCGACGCATCGAAAGCAGTACCAACTCCGGAGGCGACGCAGGAAGCGGGAGCGATCTGGGAATCGGGCCGGATCCGCGTGAAGCCGAGCTCGACTGCACCAACTCGGAACTAGGGAACCCTTCCGCCTCGCAAGGCAAGCCGTACACCTTTGAACATGTTGAACCTATTCATGCCTTATTATAGTCAATTACTATTTTCTACCGCATTACTTTACTGTATATTGAAATATTGCAAATCTGTCTAGTTTAGAATGACATGATACTTAGTTAATGCCGATTTGCTCATGAGACTTCCTTGAAAATTATTGAACCTAATTATATCCTTGTAACCTTAGGTTACTTAATATTCCTATATTAATTATTATTATCCTGTTAGTTTAGTCAAATGCTTTTGATAATGGAAATGAAAATTTGCCCGAGCGTTTGGTTCGGTCCATTTGGAAAAGTGCTACGGTTTGGGGGACAGAATTGGATAAATCCCGGAGTGGATGAGTTCCAATCCCCGGCTGATGATTGATGCCTTGGGTTTGTCTGGTGGCCGGTACCGCGGATACCGGAAGGGGGTTGTGGATCGGAAAAAGGCTTGGTCTTTGGCAATATAAGGATAATAATCCCCTTGAGCAAAGTAAATAACTTAAGAACTCGTTCAACCACAAAGTTGGGCCTGGCCAACCGTTGGCTTGACTCAACATAGCTCGGTACATTGTACTTTCCTCGGAATACCTATAGGAGCAGGGTTACCTTCCCAGGTGTGGGAGATGGTCCAATGATTATGGGAGTGAAACGAAAGTGTGCACGAGGAAGCTGTGGCATTTCGGGTTCACAACAGTAGGTGCCACAAGAAGCGGGACCAAGCACTCCACACTGCCAAGTGGGGACCCCGGATAATGTGGAGCAAAACTCTACCTGATAGGGATGAAGAGGGAAATGTCCAACGAAAGCTATGATAACCTCGATCCGGCCGCACGCATTTAAGTTGCGTGTTAAACTCGAGTTGGCATTAACGATCGTGGAATCTTGTGGGTAAAGCTGAACACCTCTGCAGAGTGAATAAATGGTATTCGAATACGCCGTGCTTCCGGTAAATGAAGCTAAGTTTAATTGGGGTGAATCCCGTAACCTAGCTCAAGTAGATCTTGGTGCATGTTTTGAGAATGTGGTTTAATGGTGATGTGGTTTAATCGTGATGACTTTGTGAATGGAACCCCCCCTGGATTACTATTATTATGGATTGTGTTTTAAATGTAAAATGATGTTACAAATAAAACTGCATCCACAAATACTTTAACCTTGTACCAATGTTGTGCTACACCCTTGCATGTAATATTCAGTATTTTCCGTACGACTTGTTGAGTACTCCCGTACTCACCCTTGCAACCCCGACCCCCTCTCAGAGTTTGAAGAAGCTGGAGCGTTCCAGGAGTGCGTAGATGGCAATTTGGTTTTGAGGTCTTAGTCTTTTGCTCAGCCTGCCTGCGGCGGTGTTTTGCTTGTAAGTTATTCGGGCCCTGCTGCGCCCTCTTCTGTAAAAACCCTGGCCGTTAGGCCTTATATTGAATAAAAATGTTGGAATTTGACTTTTGCCTGGCAATAATATGCTTGGTTCCTGGCAGCTAATCATCCTGGGTAGCTGTCGAGGCGTACGGATCTGCCCCTAAAAAGGCGGGCCGTCACAAGTGGTATCAGAGCTTTGGCTTGACCATAGATTAAGACCTTAGGTTGGTTTAGGAAGAATCTTTATAAAATTATTTCGATCTATAAAACAGAATGAGTTTCAAAATATAAGTATTATTCTTTGTCTCCTTCTCCCTGCTACCTTGTCTTCCTTAGAGCTTCTCATCTCTCAGTTTTGTTTTAAGATTTCACCTGCCCGTCTAAATTTCAAAATTTCCCGCCGATCTCCGCCAGCAGCTTGGAGATGATGCCGTCAGCAGTAGTAGACCGTTAGTCGTAGAAGTTGTGCCCTTCTTTGTTTTAGGCTTTTGTAATGTAAAATGGGTTATGCCGAACCTTAAAATGGTTTTGTGCATGATCCATGTCTTATAAAATTGCTAAGTTCTCTATTTCTGTGATTTTGATTGCTTAAACTATCTATATATTCCCGTCTAATTCAAAGGTTCCCTCAATTCATCTGAGCCCCATCTATTCTTGCTATTCTCACCCCATGCCCTAAATTCTTACTCGTCTTTTTCGCTTTCCTCAAAACCCTGCTGCAGACCGAAAAGAAAGTCAGATTGAGACCATGGCAGATTTTGGATCAAAATTCCTGCATGACTCGGCGAGAAATGAAGAGTCGATAAATCACCCAGTCAACCTAGCTCAATTCGACCATAATGGAAAGAAACAGACAACAAACGGAAAGGCACCATACGCAGTTATTGGAAAGAATTTTCGAACGGCTAGTTGAAAAACCTCAAGAACACACCCAAGGAAATCTGGATAGACAAGAGGAAAGTACAGCGATGGGATATACGAACGAATCCGACTACTTTACCAGTGATATTCCCAAGGAGATGGACCCTCAAGCTAGTAGGATGAAAGAATCATTGGAAGAATTACAGAGGAGCCTGAAGTTCCACACCTCAGCCATAAAGGACATGTCGTCAGTAATGGACAAATGGATAGCAATCGAAGAAGCCCGGAATGAATTAAAAATGATGAAAAAGAGAAAGAAAGAAATTCAACCGACATGGATACCGACTCCCACCCAGATCGGAGGAAAGACCCCAGTCCTCACCCAAGGATTCTCTAACAAGAAACATTCAATAGAAAAAGAGCAACCAACACCTGCGAAGCCTCAGCCCAAATTAGTTAAGTGCTACAACTGCAATGGAGACAACTTAGCCAAGAATTGTCCCACGAGGTGGGATAAATGCTATCATTGCGACATGATGGGACATTTCAGACGCAATTGCCCAAAGAAAAGTCTACTGACCCTGGTAGCCTGCAGGCGAGTGATAGACCCTCACCTCCACCAACCGACCTAGTGACCCGTCCACCGCAAATGAAGCGAGAGATACCCAAGGAATAAGATACAAGATGGGACAAAGGAAAGACACCACGGTAGAAGATATCCAATCATGTCACGTCCAAAGGAACAACAATCGCAACCAAGATCAAGTTAATAAGGAATTGCTGAAAATTCCAAGCAACTGGAAGTAGACTAATAGCCAGACTTGAATGTGGCAACTTGGATATGGAGATCCAAGGGATAAAGATTAGGATCGACTTGTACTATCAAGAATGTAAGGTCTGGACAATATATTGGTAATAAAGTAGTTGTTTTTGACACATGAGCTGTGCGAATGATGAACAAAAAAAAAATATATATATAGTGACTACCGAGTTAAATAAGATTCGTTCCCCGTGACACATCACCACTGAGAGGTGGAATAAAAATGGATCTCAACAACAAAGTAATGATGGAATGGAAGCAACCCATGTCAGTGACAGAAGTCAGAAGTTTTCTGAGAATAACAGGACAAGGAATTAGCCAAAGGATATTCCAGAAATAACCAACCTTTAGCTCAGCACCCCTAGAATGGCAGCCCTACAGATGAACACAATAGAGTCCGAATAGGCAATAAAGGAAAATAATTGGACTTGAGTTTCAACATCAAAATCGGAATCACCCAGAGGAAAAGTAAACATGATGGCTAAGGTTTGCACAAGAAGGAACGCCATTAAATAATTTAAGAAAAAGGACACGTTCCCAGCTAGAATCTGAGTTGCGACAGTTAGACCGCCAGATAGTGTCAGAAAGGCCAGAAGGCTTCCTTGAAAGACAGACTGGTTTATTGAGACAAGGATATAAGAGGATTGATTTTGACAAAATTCACCCACCCAAATGGTCGACGCTCTACTAAACGCAAGGATATACCGGTATTGAAGAAAGGAATACTGACAGAAAGTAATGAATAAACACGTGGTTGGATTTGGATGTAAAGTATGTCAGAAAGATAAGATGGACCACCAAAACAATAGCCAGACTGCCACCACCACTCACAGTGCCCGTATATAAATGGGAAAGGAAAGAAAAGACCTTGCCGCCAGGTTACCTAAAGAATCAGCAAGGATTGACGACAGAAGGAACATCACTAATGGATTGACCTACCAGGGAGATCTCTTGGAAAGAACCATTTAGTAGAATTAGATTCAACCCAGATTGATGGACCACAAAGAATCCCTAAGTCAGATTGCGAGCTAGTTTAGCTCAATGTTCAGGGAAAGTCTGAATAAGGCTACAAGGACAGGTTTGAACTTTGACACAATACTCCACCCTCCGCCAGGTAGACAAGCAGAGAAGAAACGACCAAAGTCTGAAGGAAATGTCAAGAACTTACGCTCTAAACACTCCCAATCAAGCCACCTATTGCTGTCCCCGAAAGCCTCCACACCACCTCGGTTACCAAGATAGCCAGACATCACGGAAGGAAATATTAAACCCTTGGGACAAAATAAAGGACTAGGATTAAACAGCAGTGGAACCCAGCTCGTTCAGGATACAAAGGTCCGTGAAAGGATCACTACCAATAAATTGAGTGCAAGCTCCAATGTAACAGAAAGATTACATTGGCTCCGAAAGGAAATTATGTCGAAAAATACCGACCATCAAAACCCACGCAATTTTGGATGAAAAATAAGGAGCTAAGACCGGATAGATCGATCGCATTTAAGATTCTTACAGAATCAGAGGAATAGCATACAAGTTACAGTTGGTTCAGGATTTGTTTGGAAATTCACAGTATGCCTCAGAGAGGACATTTCCATCAGCAGTCAGGACAAGTGCTACCCAAAGGATTTGGATTCCCAGTACGATTCTCCATAAGAGACAGGTCAGGATCTCGGAAATCATGGAAAGCAGATTTGGAATTTAAGACTGTCAGAATTTATCGAGTACGGTGGAAGAATCACGTACTTGAGGAAACCTTGGAAAAAGGGTATCAGTTACCAAGTTGGAGATTTTGTGTATTTAAAAGTAACACCATTCAAAACTGTGCATAGATTTCAGATTAAAGGAAAATTGGCACCGAGATATGTTGGACCATATAAGATCATAAGCCGAATTGGAGAAGTAGCCTACAAACTGCAGTTAAGTCCTGAATTGGCACAAGTACACAACACAATGTATTTCATCTGTCACAATTAAGGAAGTGTCTTCGACAACCCGCAGAGCAAATACCGTTAGAAGAAATCGACTTACAGAATGATCTGACCTATACAGAGGAACCAGTCCGGATTATTGAGACAGTTGAAAGGAAACTTCGAAATAAAGATGTCAGAGTATGCCGAGTACTGTGGAAGAATCACACGCTCACGGAAACCACATGGGAAAAAGAGTCGGAATTGCAGCAGGATTTTCCCAACCTCTTCCCCAGGTAAGTGAATCTCGGGGACGAGATTTATTTTAAGGGGGGTAGGTTGAAATAACCTCAAAAATTCAAAACAAATTTCAAATTTGAGTTTGAATTAGTCTCTAATTGCATTTTATGATTTTTTCTGAATTTTTCGGATTTTATTTGAATTTATTCGGTTGAATTTCGAGTTCTTTCCGTTTTTGGAAAGTTTCAGCGCAAATGCGCTTTCCTTTCTCGGCTTGTACGCCTCCCTTCTCCGCTGCGCGCCCGCGTTAGCCTCCTTTCAGCGCCCGGCGCCCGGCCAGCGTCCCGCTTCCGTTCGCGCCGTGCCGCGCTTAGGCGCCGCTCTTTCGTCGTCCCTGACTCCCCTCGCCATGGCGGTCGCCACCCACTAGCGCCGCTGCCGTCCGTCCCCTCCGCCACCGCCTAGGCCCGTAGGGCACTCCACCCTGCCGCCGCCGCTTAGCGCACGCGCCGCACCGAGCCTCGAGCCCTGCGCTGCCCCGATCTGCCGCCACGCCGCTCTTCCCGCCGCCATGATTAGGGCCGACGACCCAAGCTCCTCTCCCGGCTATTTAAGCATCACCCGCCCCCATTAATGGCCCACCGAGCTCGCTGCCTCCTCCTCTCCCATTTCCTCTCTCCTCGCTCTCCGCGCCTCCGCGTGAAGGCCGTGGCCTTCTCTCTCGTCTCCGGCAACCCCCGCCGCCAACTCTCCGCTGCCCCTTGGACTCCCCCGAGCCGTGCTCCAACTTCGCGGTGAGCCCTCATCCTTTTCCCCTTCGCCCCGTGCGCCTCTGTGCTCCGAATCGCGAAAATCCCCGCTTCTTCCCCAGCTCCGGCGCCCTGCTCTGCCCTCGCGCCCGGCGCTCGCCCTTCAGCTTCCACCGCCCCTGCTGCCCAGACCCCACCTGTCAGTCTCCACCTCGCCCAGCCCCAGTGGCCCCACTGCCGATTCTCTCACGCAGCGTTGCGCTGGGCCAGACGCCCGGTCTGCCTTGGTCGCAGATTTGGGCCGGCCCAGTGGCCTCTTCCCCACGCGTGCGTTTTCCTGGGCCGGATCCGGCCTCGTGCGGCCCAAAGGAACAGTAACCATTTTCTATTTTCTTTTCGGATTTTAATTCCAGAAATCCGTTTTAATTCATTTAAAAATCCAAAAATACTCCAAAATTATCCAAAAGTCCAAAAATGCCCAAAAATACATATTCCGAACCGTTTCGAGCCACTGAGTCCAAAAGCGACCTCAGTTCCGCCAAACCAAGTTCCAAAATTCCCAAAATGCCCTCAGACCTATTTAAACTTATTTTCTCTCTCGGTTTTTCTCTTTTCTTTTCTCTTCTTTCTTTTTTGTGTTATTTATTGTTTATTGTTTATCTTATGGTGTTTATTTACGCTAGAGCCGACGACCGAGCAGTACCAACTCCCGGAGCCGACGCAGGAGCAGGAGCAGTACTGGGAATCGGAGCCGGATCCGCGTGAAGCCGAGCTCGACTGCACCAACTCGGAACTAGGGAACCCTTCCGCCTCGCAAGGCAAGCCGTACACCTTTGAACATGTTGAACCTATTCATGCCTTATTATAGTCAATTACTATTTTCTACCGCATTACTTTACTGTATATTGAAATATTGCAAATCTGTCTAGTTTAGAATGACATGATACTTAGTTAATGCCGATTTGCTCATGAGACTTCCTTGAAAATTATTGAATCTAATTATATCCTTGTAACCTTAGGTTACTTAATATTCCTATATTAATTATTATTATCCTGTTAGTTTAGTCAAATGCTTTTGATAATGGAAATGAAAGGTCGCGAACGTTTGGTTCGGTCTGCTTGGAAAAGTGCTACGGTTTGGGGGACACTGGATAAATCCGGAGTGGATGAGTTCCAATCCCGGTGATGATTGATGCCTTGGGTTTGTCTGGTGGCATCATGCGGATACCGGAAGGGGTTGTGGATCGGAAAAGGCTTGGTCTTTGGCAATATAAGGATAATAATCCCCTTGAGCAAAGTAAATAACTTAAGAACTCGTTCAACCACAAAGTTGGGCTTGGTCAACTTCGTTGGCTTGACTCAACATAGCTCGGTACATTGTACTTTCCCTCGGAATACCTATAGGAGCAGGTTACCTTCCCAGTGTGGGAGATGGTCCAATGATTATGGGAGTGAAACGAAAGTGTGCACGAGAAGCGTGGCATTTCGGGTTCACAGCAGTAGGTGCCACAAGATGGCGGGACCAAGCACTCCACACTGGCCAAGTGGGGACCCCGGGATAATGTGGAGCAAAACTCTACCTGGGATAGGGATCAAGAGGGAAATGTCCAACGGTGCTATGATAACCTCGATCCGCCGCGCATTTAAGTTGCGTGTTAAACTCGAGTTGGCATTAACGATCGTGGAATCTTGTGGGTAAAGCTGAACACCTCTGCAGAGTGAATAAATGGTATTCGAATACGCCGTGCTTCCGGTAAATGAAGCTAAGTTTAATTGGGGTGAATCCCGTAACCTAGCTCAAGTAGATCTTGGTGCATGTTTTGAGAATGTGGTTTAATGGTGATGTGGTTTAATCGTGATGACTTTGTGAATGGTGAAGGGTTTCGTAGCATGGAAAACAAAAATTTTTCCTACGATTGCAACCAAACACCAAGATCATATCTAGGAGATGCAAGTAAACGGTTTCAGAAGGACTCACCCTCGTAGACCGAAAGCGGGAATAACGTTCCCGCAAACAAACGTGGTTGATGTAGAGGTACACTCCCGACTTCAAAGTCGCGAAGATGAGCGCCACAAGCGGCGGCGCCCTCCGTACTTGGTCACACGTCACGGATCAACGATGACCTCCAATCCCTCGTTCGGTAGGCGGCGGAAGTAGTGGATCCCCGGAAAACTCCAACAACACTACAGCTTAGTGGTGGTGGTGGTGAAGAAATAATTTCAGCAGCGCTTCGCTTAAGCCACAGCTCGAAAAACGGATCAGCAGGAGGAGGGAGAATGGACCAACCAAAGGGTCATGGATGAACACCAAAGAGAGGAGCTCCTCCCTCCCTTTTATAGGAGGAGGAGGAGGCATGCCAAGGGGTGGGGTGGCCGGCGCATGGGGGGGCTGCCCCTTGCCCTCCCTCTCTTCATGTGAGTGATCTCTCCACTCACAAATTAACCACTTTGATTTCCATTAAAACCCCACTCAAGAAAATGAAAGGTTTTCTCCCATAAACATTTTTATTTCAGATTTAATATTTGTTAATTCTTTTAATTAACAAACATTAACATATACCCCCTTTAACTATTCCGATATCCCGAAACTATTCCGGCGATACTCAAAAGCAATTCCCCAGATCTTTCCATATTTTTCTCCTGTTTCGTATCCACTCAAATGCATCGATGAACCTTAAGTGTGTCACCCTACGGTTCGTGAATAAAATGGACATGATTGAGACTCCTCTCAGATCAATAATCATCAGCGGGATCTGGAGATCCATAATGACTCCCATTCACTCAACGATGAACTAGTGATCGCGTAAACCGTAAAACGACATAACCAATTCCTTTTGTCTCACGATATTTTACTTGTCCGGATCCGATCATCGGTATCAACTATACCTAGTTCGATCCGTTATCGACAAGTACTCTTTACTCGTTCGTGATATAACATTCTTGTGACCTAGTCACATGCTTGCAAGCGATGTCAATGTGATATCACCGAGAGGGCCCAGTATATCTCTCCGTCATCTGGATGGACAAATCCCACTCTTGATGCATGAGCCTCAACTAATACTTTCATAGTACCCAAATCCATCTTTATAGTCACCGTGTTACGGAGTGACGTTTGATGTCATCAAAGTACTCTTCCTAATTAGTGATTGACATCATCTCATGGTCTAAGGAAAAGAGCTATTTCGAATGTGTTTGATACAGCAACAAACTAAATGACTTGATCGTATTTGCTATACCAACTTGGGTGTGTGTTCATCACATCATTCTTCTAATGACATGACCCCGTTATTAATAACATCCAATGTTCATGATCGTGAAACCTTGATCATCGCTAATCAACGAGCTAGTTTAAAAGAGGCTTTACTAGGAACCTATTTGTTTATTAAACACACATGTATTAACGTTTCTGATTAATACAAGTTTAGCATGAGAAATAAACATCTATTATGAACAGGGAATATGATAATAAACAATTTAGTATTGCCTCGCGGGCATATTCCCTTCCGTCTCCCACTTGCACTAGAGTCAATAATCTAGATTACATTGTGATGATTCTAACACCCATTGAGTTCTGGTGTTGATCATGTTTTGCCCTTGGGAGAGCTTTAGTCAACGAGTCTGCCACATTCAGATCCGTGTGCACTTTGCAAATCTTTATATCGCCATCCTTGACATGTTCACGGATGGAGTGAAACCGACGCTTAATATGTTTGGAATTCTTGTGTGACCTTGGTTCTTTAGCATTGGCTATGGCACCATTGTTGTCACAATAGATAACCATCGGGTCCAACGCACTCGGAACCACACCTAGTTCGGATATGAACATCTTCATCCAAACCGCTTCTGTGCTTACGAAGCGGCAATATATTCGCCTCTGTTGAAGATCCCGCCACCACAGATTGCTTGGAACTTCTCCACTCACCTTGCTCCTCCATTCATTTCAAAAATGTACCCGGATTGAGAATTAGAGTCATCCGGATCGATTGTCAAAGCTAGCGTCGGCGTAACACTTTGCGACGAGCTCTTCTTCACCACCATATATGAGAAACATATCCTTAGTTCTTCTTAAGTACTTAAAGATATTCTTGATCGCCGTCCGATGTTCAAAACTGGATCGACCCGGTACACCGCTAGTCAAACTAATAGCATGTGCCACATCAGGTCTTGTACACAACATAGCATACATGATAGAGCCTATGGTGAAGCATAGGGAATCTTATTCATTACTTCTCTATCTTCTGCGTAGCTGGACTCGAGTCTTACTCAACGTCTTGCCTTGCATCATAGGTAAGAACCCTTTCTTACTTTCGTCCATTCTAAACTTCTTTAGAATCTTGTCAAGATATGTACTTTGTGATAGCCCAATTAAGCGTCTCGATCTATCTCTATAGATTTTGATGCCTAAAATATATGCCGCTTCACCAAGGTCCTTCATTGAAAACTTCTTGTTTAAGTAATCTTTTACACTTTTCAAAAGTTCTATATCATTTCCTATCAACAATATGTCATCCACATATAATATCGGAAATGCTATAGAGCTCCCACTCACTTTCTTGTAAACACAAGATTCTCCGTAAGTTTGGACAAATCCAAAACCTTTGATTACCTCATCAAAGCGGAGATTCCAACTTCGTGATGCTTGCTTGATCCATAAATGGATCGCTGAAGTTTGCATACCTTATTAGCATCCTTAGGATCAACAAAACCTTTGGGTTGTATCATATACAACTCTTCCTCAATGTTTCCATTAAGGAACGCAGTTTTGACATCCATCTGCCAGATTTCATAATCGAAAAATGCAGCAATTGCTAACATAATCCTAACAGACTTTAGCATCGCTACGGGTGAGAAAGTCTCATCGTAGTCAACTCCTTGAATTTGTCGAAAACCCTTTGCGACAAGTCGAGCTTTATAGACGGTCACATTACCATCAGCGTCTATTTTCTTTTTGAAAATCCATTTGTTCTCAACGGCCTTACGGTCATTGGGTAGGTCCACCAAAATCCATACTTGGTTTTCATACATGGATCCCATTTCGGATTTCATGGCTTCTAGCCATTTGTCGGAATCTGGGCTCATCATCGCTTCATCATACGTCGCAGGGTCATTATTCTCAACTACCATGACATTCATAGTAGGAACATAAAAGTCGGGAGCGAGATGCGCTCTTGTTGACTGCGAGGTGCGGTAGTGTTCTCTTTCGGAGTTTCATGATCCTTATCATTAGTTCCCTCTTCATTTGGTGAAGTCAACTCCGAAACAACTTCCGCGCCACTGCACTTGCCATTCCATGAAGAGAAGGTTCAACAACCTCGTCGAGTTCTACCTTCCTACTACTCACACCTTTCGAGAGAAACTCTTTTTCCAAAAGGATCCATTCTTGGCAACGAAAACCTTGCCCTCGGATCTGTGATAGAAGGTGTACCCAATTGTTTCTTTAGGGTATCCTATGAAGACGCATTTTTCCGCTTTGGGTTCGAGTTTATCGGGTTGAAGTTTCTTCACATAAACATCGCATCCCCAAACTTTTAGAAATGATGACTTAGGTTTGTTGCCAAACCATAATTCATACGGTGTCATTTCAACGGATTTAGATGGTGCCCTATTTAAAGTGAATGCTGTTGTTTCTAGTGCATGACCCCAAAATGAAAGTGGCAAATCTGTAAGGGACATCATAGATCGAACCATATCCAATAAAATGCGATTACGACGCTCGGATACACCATTACGCTGTGGTGTTCCAGCAGAGTGAGTTGTGAAACTATTCCACATTGTTTCATGTGTGTGCCAAACTCGTAACTAAGATACTCTCCTCCACGATCGGATCGTAGAAATTTGATCTTTTGTTACGATGATTTTCTACTTCACTCTGAAATTCTTTGAACTTTTCAAATGTTTCAGACTTGTGTTTCATTAAGTAAATATATCCATATCTACTCAAATCATCAGTGAAAGTAACGGTAACGATATCCACCACGCTACGACACACTCATTGGACCACACACATCTCGTATGTATGATTTCCAATAAGTCGGTTGCCCGCTCCATTGTACCTTAGGAAAGCGGGTTCTAGTCATCTTGCCCATGAGGCATGGTTCACATGTCTCAAATGATTCATAATCAAGTGATTCTAGTAGTCCATCGAATGGAGCTTCTTCATGCGTTTAACACCAATATGACATAAGCGGCAATGCCACATATATGCGGCAATATCATCATTCAACTTAATTCTTTTGGCATTCACATTATGAACATGTGTACTATTATCAAGATTCAAAATAAACAAACCATTCTTTTCGGTGCATGACCATAAAAGATATTATTCATATAAATTGAACAACCATTGTTCTCGGACTTGAATGAATAACCGCCTCGCATTAAACAAGATCCGGATATGATGTTCATGCTCAACGCAGCACTAAATAACAATTATTTAGGTTTATAACTAATCCTCGATGGTAATTGGATAGGTAAGCGTCGACGGCGATCACATCAACTTTTGATCCATTGCCGACGCCGCATCATTACCTCATCCCTTGCTAGTTGTCGCTTATTCCTTAGCTCCTGCTTTGAGTTACATATGTTAGCAACCGAACCGGTATCAAATACCAGGCACTCTGCGAGTACTAGTAAGGTACACATCAATAACATGTATATCATATATACCTTTGCTAACTTTCCGTCCTTCTTATCGGCCCAGATATTTTGGGCGATTCGCTTCCAAAGGCCAGTGCCCTTGCAATAAAAACATTCAAGATGTCGACTTAGGGCCACCTTGGTCTTCTTCTCGAGATGTAGCAACAGACTTGCCCTTCTTCTTGAAGTTTCCCTTAGACTTACCTTTCTTCTTGAAATCGATAGTCTTTTGGACCATCAACACTTGATGTTCCTTCTTGATCTCCACTTCGCCAGCTTTTAGCATTGACAAGTTCGGGAGAGACTTCTTCATGCCTCGCATGTTGTAGTTCATCACAAAGCTCTTGTAGCTTGGTGGCGGAGATCGAGAACACGATGAATTCCTAGCTCAATGGGGATCGTTATTCCCAAAGCTATGAGTTTATCGGCGTACCCAGCACATTTTGAGTACGTGCTCACTAACGGAGCTGTTTTCCTCCATCATGCAGCTAAAGAACTTTTACGAAGCTTCATAACTCTCATCTTGCGGCATGGGTGTCGAAGATCATTTTCAACTCCTCATTGTATCAAAAGCATTGCTTTGTGCTCAAACGTTTTCGCGGCTCGGGCTCAAGGCCATACAAAATGCCGCATTGAACTAAAGCTGTGGTCCTCCTTGCGAGTCAAGAAAACATTTTTCTCCTCCTCGGGGCATCATCGGTAGGCGGGTCACCTAGCGGTGCTTCTAGCACATAGCTCCTTTGAGCTTGTGTGAGGAGAATCCTCGTGTTAAGGGCCCAGCTTGGTAAAGTTGCTACCATTGGTGGCTAGTTTCTCTTTCTCCATGAACAGATTGAAATTGAAAATAGGGGTGCCATCTACAACATATTTGCAAAGTTATTTAGACTAAGTTCATAATAGATTAAGTTCAATGTTAATTCAAAATTAATACGAGAACTCCCACTCAAAAACAACATCCCTCTAGTCATTTTTAGTGATTACATGAACCAAATTCACTATACCGAAACCGATCATCACGTGAGACGGCATAGTTTCAAAGGCGAACATCAATATGTTCATCATATCATCCATATGACTCATGCTTTACCTTTCGGTTCGTGTTCCGAGACCATGTCAGATATGCTAGGCTCGCCAAGTAGAACCAAAGTATTTGCATGTGTAAATCGGCTTACACCCGTTGTATGCGAACGTAGAGTCTATCACACCCGATCATCACGTGGTGCTTGAAACGCAGCGAACTTTCTTAACGGTGCATACTATGGAAGAACACATTATTATCTTGATATTAATTTGGAGGGATCATCTTATAGTGCTATCGACGTGATCATAATCAAGCAAAATAAGATGCATAAAAGGATTAACATCACATGCATGAATAAAGTGATATGATATGGTCCTTTCAGACTTGATCTCCATCTTGTGCGACATGGTATGATCTCCATCATTCCACCGGCATGGCACCAAGGTCCATGATGTCGCCATCTTGATTGTCTTCCTCCATTACAATATATCACATGGACATATATTTAGCACGCAGTTATAAAATAAAAACAAACAAATGGATCCTGAATGTTGTTTAAATTTACAATAAATTTCATTTCATACAACAATCTTTGTATCAATGACCATATCACATCACAAGCCCTGCAAAAACAAGTTAGACGCCTCTAATTTATTTTTGCATATTTTACGTGGTTTTGGGCTTTCTAGGAAAAACTATTCTTACCTACGAACAAGAACCACAACGGTGATAAAAACATTATTAGCAAACCGTTGTAAATTAGATCATGACTATAGTGGGAGAAACTGACACCCGCAAAGCCACTTATGCAATACTAGTTGCATGTCAAGCGTGGAACAAGTCTCATGTGCGAGGACATGTAAGGTTAGTCCGGGCCGCTTCAAATCCCACTATGCCACCATGATCCAAAATACACGAAAGTATGCAATAACATGATCATCAACGCCCACATCCACATGTGTTTTAAACCGTACAAAACATCTACGCATAGACACGGCTCTGATACCTATTAAGGGTTTCGTAGCATGGAAAACAAAAATTTTTCCTACGATTGCAACCAAACTCCAAGATCATATCTAGGAGATGAAAGTAAACGGTTTCGAAGGACTCACCCTCGTAGACCGGCGGGAATAACGTTCCCGCAAACAAACGTGGTTGATGTAGAGGTACACTCCGACTTCAAAGTCGCGAAGATGAGCGCCACAAGCGGCGGCCCTCGTGTACTTGGTCACACGTGCGGATCAACGATGACCTCCAATCCCTCGTTCAGCGGGCAGCGGAAGTAGTGGATCCCGGAAAACTCCAACAACACTACAACTTAGTGGTGGTGGTGGTGAAGAAATAATTTCAGCGTAACAGCTTAAGCCACGGCTAAAAAGCGGATCGGCGGAGGAGGGAGAATGGACCAACCAAAGGGTCATGGATGAACACCAAAGAGAGGAGCTCCTCCTCCCTTTTATAGGAGGAGGAGGAGGCATGCCAAGGGGTGGGGTGGCGGCGCATGGGGGCTGCCCCTTGCCTCCCTCTCTTCATGTGAGTGATCTCTCCACTCACAAATTAACCACTTTGATTTCCATTAAAACCCCACTCAAGAAAATGAAAGGTTTTCTCCCATAAACATTTTTATTTCAGATTTAATATTTGTTAATTCTTTTAATTAACAAACATTAACATATACCCCTTTAACTATTCCGATATCCCGAAACTATTCCCGATACTCGAAGCGATCCTGATCTTGTCCATATTTTTCTCCTGTTTCGTATCCACTCAAATGCATCGATGAACCTTAAGTGTGTCACCCTACGGTTCGTGAATAAAATGGACATGATTGAGACTCCTCTCGCATCAATAATCATCGGCGGGATCCGAGATCCATAATGACTCCCATTCACTCAACGATGAACTAGTGATCGCGTAAACCGTAAAACGACATAACCAATTCCTTTTGTCTCCACGATATTTTACTTGTCCGGATCCGATCATCGGTATCAACTATACCTAGTTCGATCCGTTCTGACAAGTACTCTTTACTCGTTCGTGATATAACATTCTTGTGACCTAGTCACATGCTTGCAAGCGATGTCAATGTGATATCACCGAGAGGGCCTGCAGTATATCTCTCCGTCATCCGGATGGACAAATCCCACTCTTGATGCATGAGCCTCAACTAATACTTTCATAGTACCCAAATCCATCTTTATAGTCACCGTGTTACGGAGTGACGTTTGATGTCATCAAAGTACTCTTCCTAATTAGTGATTGACATCATCTCATGGTCTAAGGAAAAGAGCTATTTCGAATGTGTTTGATACAAAGAACAAACTAAATGACTTGATCGTATTTGCTATACCAACTTGGGTGTGTGTTCATCACATCATTCTTCTAATGACATGACCCGTTATTAATAACATCCAATGTTCATGATCAGGAAACCTTGATCATCAGTTAATCAACGAGCTAGTTTAAAAAGAGGCTTTACTAGGAACCTTTTTGTTTATTAAACACACATGTATTAACGTTTCTGATTAATACAATTTTAGCATGAGAAATAAACATCTATTATAAACATGGAATATGATAATAAACAATTTATTATTGCCTCTCGGGCATATTCCCTTCAAATGGAACCCCCCCTGGATTACTATTATTATGGATTGTGTTTTAAATGTAAAATGATGTTACAAATAAAACTGCATCCACAAATACTTTAACCTTGTACCAATGTTGTGCTACACCCTTGCATGTAATATTCAGTATTTTAAAATGACTTGTTGAGTACTCCGTACTCACCCTTGCAACCCGACCCTCTCGTGAGTTTGAAGAAGCTGGAGCGTTCGAGAATGCGTAGATGGCAAATTTGGTTTTGAGGTCTTAGTCTTTTGCTCGAGCCAACGTGCGGTGTTTTGCTTGTAAGTTATTCGGGCCTGCGCGCCTCTTCAGAAAAACCAGTAGTTAGGCCTTATATTGAATAAAAATGTTGGAATTTGACTTTTGCCTGGCAATAATATGCTTGGTTCCTGGCAGCTAATCATCCTGGGTAGCTGTCGAGGCGTACGGATCTGCCCCTAAAAAGGCGGGCCGTCACAGATTTCTCTATTTGATTTTGCGGTGTAATGTTCTTGTGCTATTGCACTGCAGCTTCGCCGACGATGGCTGGATGGCCGTCACTTGGAGCAGGATGGCTTCTCGGAAGTACTGGCGCAAGGACTGTACGGTCCACGACGATGACATCTCGTTGGGCCCATGCCTCTGCCCATCCTCAGCCTACTAACAAGCTTCTCGCAATGGGCCTTTCAAGTGGGCTTAAGCATTGAAGTGGATATCTCACCCCCGTGTTTGAGACTTTCTACGCTTAGCGTGTAGCCTAGCCGCCTAGGTGACCTGCTGCATCCTTGCCCCGAATTCTCGCTTGAGGCGGAGCGCTCTGCAGATGAGTCCAGCCGGAGTTCGGAATACTGACGAGATTTTGGTGAGCGGCGCGGTCGCCGGCAGCTCAACGGGTTCGAACTAACCTCCCAAGTGTGTGGCACGGCGCAAGAGCCTATGGTCGGTACAGGGTTGATCGAGTTTACTGATGTCGATGCACATACCGGCAAATCAATAACCCAAGGTCTCCCCCATGAAGCTACTAATTAATTGCTTCCTTGCAATCTCATAGCGGTATACTCCTATGTGTTTTTTTTCTCATGTACGCCGGCTTCGTTACTCTGCACAACCGAACGTTGGTCATCCATCAGATTGAGCTTCAGCAAAATCGGCCGCACCCGACACATGGTAGCATGGCGATACCATACACACTAAATTCTAGTACTACTACTACTACTGCATCAGTATCAAATCGAGCCTTGATCGTTGAGAAGAAAGCTTGCCTTAACTGGCTGGACATTGCTTCGCCCTTGGGAAGGCTTCGATACGATGCACAGGGCAGGACAGGAGGCAGGCAGGGGGGCTTTTGGCGTGCATGCCAGGTCCAGCCCCGACCCAACTGGCAGAAAGCCTCCCCGGCCGGACGGAGGAGTACCTTCCAGAAGGCAGCATCAGCCAGCAGACAGAGAGAGAAAAAGAGAGCCATGCCATCTGAACAATTCCTCCACGCCGACGCCCTCCCTCCCTCCTCTCTGTTCCCCTCTGGACTCGTTCCATAGATCACGCCACGTCCTCCCCAATCCCAGCTCTTACCTTTATTCTTCACTGGAGTACATCGTAGAAAACAATTTTTTTTTAAAAAAACAAACAAACTAAAAGTAGCAGTAGTAAATTCGGTCACGACTTATGAATGACGAAAAAAAATTAATTAAACACAGCTTGATCAAATGAGATCCAAGTTTTGTAGCTTTACCAAGCCGACTAGTAGTATACCATACTCACCCATTTTGCATAGACCGTGTCTACGTGCAAGCGTACCCCACCATTTGTGTGCCGCTCTCCCTCACTTCTCCCGTCCGATGCACGCTTTTCAGCGCGAAAGCAGGGGAAAAGGAGCGGGGAGACAAAAGCGACGGACAGCAGTGGACCACGGGCCCACCCAATCCACCGCCCCACACGGGCCCGCGTGTCATTACCACCTCCCCGACCGCGTGTACATCTCGGGTTGGTGCGGCTAGACCGTGCCGTACTGAGAGAGGAACTGCAAGCGTCACGCCTGCAGGGTTTCAGTTATCGTTACATGCGATTTTCGCGTGAGCGATGTTACCGATAATCGCAAAATCGGTAGAAAATCGCAAAAAATCGCATAAATTCAAAAATCCGATTTTTTTGAAAAAAAATCAAAAAACGTGGAAAATCGACGATTATCGGTGGAAAATCGACATCCATGTTGAGTTTTTTTGTGCGGTCGACTTTTGTAGCGATAATCGCTCGATATGTGGCGATAATCGCGATATTTGCGTCATATAAATTTTTTTGAATTTTTGAATTTTTTGAATTTTTTTTTTTGAATTTTTTCGGTTTACCGCTCGGTATTGCATTTCGGCCACCGTCGATATTGCGAAAATCGTGCGATAATCGACGATTATCGACGATAACTGAAACCCTGCACGCCTGCCAGTTTTTGGGGTTCTCTTCGCTTTTTTTCTCTCTCTCTCCAAGTTTGGTATTTCTGAAATTATAAATCTGATTTTTTTTTTTCTTAAACGTGGAAGGATATTTATCGCTTGCCGCAATATAGAATCATCTCAGGTAACTTGCAGTGCCATGAGAGTGTGGCAGATCTGCCTACCACAGTGTAAAAGCAGGTATATACTTACTGCGGTACAGAAGTACAATAGATGATTGTTGTGATCGACAGAGAGTCAAATTTATAATTTTGACAAAAAACCAAACTTGCAAAAAATATAATAATTGACTGAGAAAAAAAAAACAAAAGCTTCAACGCCTGCTGCGAGGCCCGAGGCCGGCGCCCTCCTCCCCCACCATGCGTACACCCCAAGCGTCCTTCTCGCACAAACAGACTATACCCAAACGTACCGGCGTGTGGGGCCGGAGCAGTCCAAGCCCCACAGACAGTGAGACAATAGCGGCAGGGTGTGCGGGAACGAACAGAAACTGCCCGTTAGATTTGCGCTCAGCTAAGCTCCCTTTCGCTTTATCCGAATCTAGTACGAGTATCGCTCGATAAACTGGAATTTATTACTCAAATAGGAGTAATCAATTACTGTAGCTGATAAGGAGCACTAATGGCAAGTTGATGTAGTCCCGTTGTTTTCAAGCGTCGGGCCAACCAGAGCATGCCACGTGGCGGGACGCAACCTATTCGCGAGGTCATTATCGGCAGGCAGAGGGTGCCACCGATGGAAATGCCTTATCCAATTGGTCCGGCATTTGCCATGTCACAGATCTACGTGGCAGTTCTTGTGTGTTCCAGTATCACACTTGCTAGGACAGCTAGCTAGCACATCTGCCACCATTCTTGCACACAAACCAGCACTAGTACAGACGTAGTACAATGTATGCCATGTCTAGAAATGGCAACACCATGTCAGAAACCAACTATACTGGTTGGAACCTACAGGGTATTAAATACACCAAAAGTATACATATATAGCTAAAAATGCTTGCCATGTCTCTGTCACCTGCATACAGGGCTGGACTAACTGATCTTAGATTAAATGTCTGTTTTTAATTATTTTTTAATAGTTTTTTTAAAAAAATTAATTAACTTTTCAGATTCTTAGTGGCAGTGTGCAGCGGCCTGAGACCTGTATCCGCCCCTGCCTGCATACGATATGTGGCTATTGTTTCAGAGTCTGGGGAGCGCTCTCTCTCTCTCTCTCTTTTTGTTAATGCTGTGGCTACCTGTGAATTATATTATTAGTCCTATAGTTTAGTTGGGCAAAATATTCCGAGATTATCGTGTTTGTGGACGAATTATAGCTTGCCTGAAAGACAGCGAAAGCAGTGGCCTGCTCGACCGCGGGGGCCCGTGGGTCCCACGCCCGCGGTACAGCCGCTCATCATCTCTTCTCCTCACGAACCACGATACATGGCTCCGCACGAAAATCTCTAAAGTACCCTTTGGAAATCGCATCCCGGTGTACTTTGGCCACAGAAAGTTTGTACCGCGCATTATTTTTTATATGATGCTTGTTACAGCAATAAATCCCATGATTTGCTCGTTATCAAACGCTTCGAGTACAATACTGCTTCTCTTTTATCCCCTCCCGTACTTGCTAGTGGCATATGCGGCTCACTATAGGTGCGGATTCGCCAATCATGTTTGTTTCGGCTATTTGTTGTCGCTATTTCTGTGGTGGAGTTGGTTAGCACCTCTCTAATGGTGGTCCTGTACTTTCAATGTTATCCTTCAATTAGAACATCCATACGAATTCTCTAAAAATATTTGAGTACGGATAGTTCTTCAAGGAAAGATGTTAAGAGAAATGGAGTGAATCTTGTCGATCGGCCATTATTATGTAGGTATGACACTCTATCATTTCTTATCTACATAAAACACCATTAACATATTACCCGTCAAGTCAAATATACTAAACAACCTCGTAGTACTAGACAAGCTTAAAGGCGAACGACCTATACTAAAACTACAAATACAGCTAACCACCTATTGTAGGGAGTGCAAACGTGTTCATGCCTTCATGGGTCAATCATGCTTAGCATAACCAAAAGTAAAATCTATCCTCTACCCGTACATTAAGGTAAAGATTTTATTTTTAGCACTCCACATGACTGATGAAGTGACGCTCCGACAAGCAAGGGCAGATCAGTCCAAGCACCCTGGAGTCCGAGGCACATATCCAAAGCACAGATTCCCCTGCTCCGCGAGATATCGCGGCGAGAAGCGCAAGGCGGCAATTCTCCTCGGGGGGCGGGTATAAAGCGGGAGAGATAGGGACGAGCCGGGCGGACAAGAGGACGACAGCACGCGAGCCACAGAAGATCTCCTCCTTCTCCTCCTCCTCCTCCAGTCCTCCCCCCGGCCACCGCCACCCCCGGCGGCCCCTGCCGCACGCAGGCCGAGCGGAGCCTCTCCCGCGGCACGACGGAGACGGTTCCGGAGGGGCGGGATCGCCGTCTGATTCGGTGCGCGCTCGCGGTCTCGCTGTCACATTTGGCTCCGTGTGTGCGAGCGTGAGTGGGTGCGTATGTCTGCGTGGTGAAATGGGGGCGTCGCGGGGGAGGTGATCTGGCGCCGCATTTGCAGTTTGGTCGATTTTTTTTTTGTGGGGGGTGGGTGGGTTCTCTTTTGGTGCGCATTTGCGGCGTAATGTTGGGTGTTCCGAGGTAAATTTAGATGGGGAGATCGGAATGCGGGCGATCCGGGATGCATTCGTGGCTATGGCGAACTTCCTCTGGGTTCTTGGTGAGGTGGCGGGCTGATTTTTGCAGGGTTTGACTCGGTGTGGAAGTTGGAGGTTGCGATTAGCTCTGTCTCTCTGTCTCTTTTTTTTGTTCTACTTTTGTCTGTCTGGATTAGTGGCCTCGACTCTCAGCATAGTTTTGGACCGGATCGCGCATTGATTCGTGCAACGTGCTGGTAGTTTTGCGGTTTGATGAATGTGCGTTGTAGCTGCGGTGTCAAAAAGGACCGCTTCCGTTAGATCTTTTTACGGTTTCATGATAATTTCGTTGTTGTGGTACCAATGCGAATTGCAGCTTTGCAGCTTGCGTTGCCGAGAGCAACCGCGTAGTAATGACTGATCTGGGGCTTTTTATTAATATGCAATGAACAAGATCTGTAGTATTGTTTGACATCTTATTCTGCAACTTCTCCAGGTGTTGATTTAATCAAAAGATCAGTTTGCGAATTCCGCAGTCCACATGATATATTTATTCTTTGATGTTCAGCTAACAACTCGATGCTGCTTTGATTTAACCAAAAATACCATGTTGTAGGGAATGTTAGCATTTGATGTGCATCCCATATTGTTTTCTTCTTCTTCTGTGACTGAGGTTTAATGAAAGTTTTGCGGCTTCATTTCTTTAGGTTCATGATTCATCAGAAGCAATGAACGGGAGTCGACAGATGGAACTCCACTACGTAAACACTGGATTTCCATACACCATCACTGAGAGCTTCATGGATTTTTTTGATGGCCTCACATATGCTCATGCTGATTTTGCTCTTGCAGATGCCTTTCAGGATCAGGTACCAAAAACATAATTGCCATTTTTCTCAATCTATCTTGTGCAAAGTTAGATTGTTTACTGTTGCTTTCGTAACGATGTATATTTGCCATGGAATATTAAGTGGCTCGTGTATTGGGCACTTTGATAGTTTCGAAGTTTTTTTTTGGTGAGTCTAAATTTCAAGGTTTAATAGCTGATGCGCTTTACAAATCTAGTTTTTTTTTCATCTGTAGGAATGAACCCATTTTAGTGTAACAGTGACTTTTTTTCTTAAAAGAGACGAAATGGAGTCGCTCAGCAATGGGGGAAAATATTGATTCCTGGAACCTCACTTTTCACATAACTCATAGAAAGCTTAGAAGTTATTCAAAATGGATATAATAGTCTCTGTTTAACTCACACTTATTTGTTGCTAATGTGCAGGCTAATCCGTACTGGACAATGATGCATACAAACTCGTATAAGTATGGATATTCTGGTGCAGGAAATTATTACAGTTATGGACATGTTTATGACATGAATGATTACATGCATAGAGCAGATGGTGGACGCAGAGTTTGGGATAACACCACACCTGCAAACAATACGGACTCTCCCAATGTAGTCCTGCAGGGTAGTGAAACTCCCCATGCAAGTGCAAATTCTACTACTGAGGAATGTAAGTTCAAGCTCACAGTCCAAACTTCCAATCACGCCTAGTTGAAAAACAGTTATCTGGAGATTTTTTGTCTGAAAGTTGAAACAGTCACTAGTTCATTACTTTGGGACTTCAGCTACATGAGCATCTCTGGTTAAGCCGTTAAGGTGCTAAGGATTAAAAAAATTTCAAATGCGCGCAATGAACTTCCTGGAATTAGTGTACCCCTGGGTCCATAATGAAAACTTTTTTGGGGAAGTCTCATATAATTCTACATGCTTCATCTAATTCCAGTGAACTTAAATATGCTGCCATTAAGATAATTTCGCGGACTTTACTGGTTAAACTGTTCAGTTGAATATTTATTGTTCCTCGAGTCATTTGCAATTTGCAACTTGAGACATCAGACATGTATACAAGTAGAGTAGGTGTTCATGAGTTCCAGCGTTTGAATTCAATGTAGTTTTACATCTAAATTGCATTGTATACAAAATAGTATTGAGAGGTGCTTCTGTGCTCTTCTTTTTTAAAATTGCACAAATATTAAAGCATTAATAAAGGGTAGATGAGGATTACTTACCCCTTCGCTTGTTTCAAGATTTGTGCAATTTGTATTGGAAGGAAAAGCATAGAAGCATTGCTCGATAGTATTTTTGTTAGCCTTTCCTTTCTAAGAGGACTAGTAAGCACACATGCATGGTTCTATGACCAAGAAGCATGAAGTTATGTCTACTGATGAAGGCATGACGCCGTTTTCCCCTTTGCTCACTGTTTGTCATATAACAAGAAAAGTTTGTCAGTGTCATACTATTAGTGGTCCGTATTGTATGATTGAATATTTGTGCTAACATTTACCAAAAAAGAACACAGTTAATTAGAAGATTACAAAAAGGGGGGAAGTACGGAATTGAGAATTTTAATGCCTGTGTTGTACCTTTGTACTCCTGTTATTATTTCATTATACATTACTCGGTTATTGCAAAGTAGACCGCTTTGTTTCCGATACCGATAAGATTACTAGCTGTCTCACTTGTTACATATGTTAAGGATATATTGACTTATATAGATGATTCCCTTATATAGGTTTTCCATATACATTTTTTCCTTATTTAGGCTTTCCTTTTGTACCTTCGTGTACTCTATATATTGTGGCCATTGGCCTCATATTGAATACAACGAGTACTGTTCATAACATGGTATCAGAGCCAAGGTTACAACCCTAGCTTGAGATCGTACCACTGCTACTGCCCCTGGAAGGAACAATCTCCACTCCTGGGGACAGCCACCCCACCGGCCTTCATCGTGCTCCGCCCTCAGCCGCCGTTCGCGTCCGCGGCCGTCTTCAGGCGACTCCAACTCGACCGCCGAACGTTCGCTTCCGAACCGCCGGCGCACCTCCAGATCCGACATCGCTTGCTGTCCGTCGTTGGGATCCGGTCGCCTCCACCTCTGCAATCCGGTCGTCATCGAGGTCCTGCGTCGCTTCCACCGGCGACTCGTTAGCCTCGGGCTGACCGGATGCGACGCCGCTGCTTATCTCCGGTCCCTCGGTTTCCATATCTGCGCATCTCGCCACTGCAATGGCGGCGCTGTGCCACCCTCGCGCCCTCTCGCTTCTTTGCCACGCTGTGGTAATCTGGCGAGGTGAGCCGGCGGCGCTGGCTGGTGCTCGTGGACGACCTGGCCGTGCGGTCGTCGCACTCGGCCTTCTTCGGCTCGCTCCAAGCCTGCGGGTTCGATCTCTCCTCAGGGCAGCTCCCGCCGGTCACCGCGCTCCAGCTCCCTTCGGTCTCCGTCGCCAGCACACGAGTTGACCGCCTCCGGACCGCGTCGACTCCGGCCTCTCGCCCGGCCTTCTCGCCAGTTGATCGATCTGATTGGATTTCAACCGACCACAATCCTTTTTAATATCGTTTGGATTCCGACTCTGGCTATTGAGTTGTACCGTTCCGGCTTCCAGGCTCTTTCATTGGCTTGGTGGCTTTCGGGCTATTGCTTTTTAGTGCTGCGGCTAGTAATTCCTAATATTTTTTTTAGTCTTCCGTTGCGTCCATCCAAGTCTTTAGCATCTTGATTCTGTCGTCGCTTGGCTCTTTAATCGGCTCGGCTCATTCTGTTGACTTTGATTACCTCACCTCGGCTCGTTTTGTCGGCTCAGCTCTACCGTTGGCTCTTCTTCGTCGACTCGGCCCTACCTTTGACTTTCGTTCGTCGATTTGGCTTCTTCGTCGGCTTTTCTTCATCGACTCAGTCCCACCATCAGTTTTTCTTCGTCAACTCGATTTTTCAGAAGTTAGATGCTACGACGACTACTTCAAGACCAGGACTTTGGATTTTTCCTATTTTAGTGTCAGCCCTTCTAAATGCAATGCTATTGCATACGCCTTGCATTTGGGGGGGGTGGGGGGGGGTTAAGGATATATTAACTTATATAGATGATTCCCTTATATAGGTTTTTCATATACATGTTTTCCTTATTTAGGCTTTCCTTTTGTACCCTCGTGTACTCTATATATTGTGGCCAGTGGCCTCATGTTGAATACAACGAGTACTGTTCATAACAACATAGTCATACATATTGAACCATCCAATGACTGGATCTTTTTGTCAATGACTTTTCCATGCAATGCGTTAACGGAATCTTATGCATTTGTTTTGTTACATTAATAGTAACTGAACAATTAAGGTTTGAACCTTTTCCTTCAAGTCAAATAGTTGACTTCAACATCGATTTATCTTTATTTCGGCACTCTGATTTTGTTTTCACCTACAGGCATCCAACAACCAGTTCACCAAAATTCGAGCAGTCCTCAGGTAAATGAATTTTTGATCATGCTTATCATTTTTTAACTAGTCTTTTCCTGCAAATCAGTGCGGTAGTGTTTCCCCCCATGATTTCATGTTGTACGAACGAATGCTTTTTTACATGGTTCCACCTTATCTTGTATGATTCCAAGTCAAAATCTTTTGTTTGTTTGACTATAGTCTATATGCCATAAAATTGCCTCCAGTAGCTAATAACTTAATATATGACCATATCCCACATGTCTAATGTTTGGCACTTTTATTAATTCACATCCCACATTCTATGTATTATAAAATTGTCTTCTTTGATCCCACATATGATATCTAAAGTTTATTTCTCATTCACTCAAAAGTTACCAAAGTCCAAAGCATTATTGCTGTAGTTTTTGTCTCCCAAGTGTTCTGTGATGTCACTTATGTATTGTGTACTGAGGATTGTCATGTCCTCCAATTGGTTCACTAAAGATTAATGTTGTTGTATTTTCAGGTTATTTGGCAAGACAACATCGATCCTGACAACATGACATATGAGGTTAATAACTTCTCTTGCGTGACTTGTATCGCCAATTCACCATGTTCTCTTACTAGCTGTTTCATGTAAAACTGACACTTCAAATATGTGTCATCTTTTTTTATCTGATTTATATCTTTAGCTAGATAGTAAAAGGCTGCAGAGATTACATCATACATTATTGGATTGGTCAATTGTATAGTTCTCATTTGGGTGCTTCCAGGACCAAAATACTTGACATTAAGGATGTTATGACTCCTTTCTGCCTGTAAATTTATTGAGAATATTAATTTGCATTGCCAATCAATCCACTGACATTTTTCCTATTTGTAAAAGGTTATTTGCCTTTGACATCAGTTATTAACCATTTCTTTGTAAGTCACATCATATATAACCCAAATATTGCAGCTGGTAACTACTTGGAGCTGTCAGTTCTATATTTAGTTTATGAACAGCTTTTCTTGGTGAAAAGTTTTGTCCTTTCTAGAATAGGAGTCATCTTGAGAATAAACATGAAGTGCTTTGTCCCTGTCCATTCTAATGGACTAATGGTGATTTCTTCCTTTGTAACTCAAATGAGAGTGCTATAACCATATAGGTGACACATGCTAGATGTGGGCTAGAAGTTGCATATCTATGACTATCATCTACATACAGAATATGCGAAGTCAACTAGCCAGTATGGCATTATTCTAGGCTCCCTAAATTTATAGAGTTAAGAATTACATACATAGACTGCTTTTCTTTTTTTCATGCAATGGAACTATTCAAGTAACAACATAGTTTCAATGGTTAAGCTAAATATTCACTAATCATTCATTGGGAAATTTTACCATTTATTTCATCACCTAGTGTTACTTATCTTGTATGTTTTTTCTCATTTGATTATTTGTGGAACTTGTTTTACTAACAAGTTTTTGTTGACAGGAATTGTTGGATTTGGGTGAGGCAGTTGGAACCCAAAGCCGCGGTCTTTCCCAAGAATACATTTCATCACTTCCAGTCACAAAGTTCAAGTGTGGTTTCTTTTCGAGGAAGAAAACACGCCGTGAAAGGTCAGACCTTGTTGTCATCTTTTTATGCCAATCTGTCCTTGACTATGACTTGGTCCTGGCCTTTACCCTCAGAAGCATGCCATATTAGTTCTGACTGCATTGATATGATGCTGAGTCTTTGGTATAATATGATGGTTTCTGCTTACCATAGCGAATGCAATTAGCTGCAGCAACTTTGTTCTGATTCTTAAATATAAACAAAGTTAACCTGTAGGACTTTACTTTGGGTAACAGGTGTGTAATTTGCCAAATGGAGTACAGGAGAGGTGATCTGCAGATGACACTTCCCTGCAAACATGTATACCATGCCAGCTGCGTGACAAGATGGCTTAGCATTAACAAGGTCGGCAGTCTGAAAATGAAACAATCCATGCCTGCTTCACATTTCCTCCCTGCTCTTCTTTGGCTTACACATTTCTTCTGCAGGTATGCCCTGTTTGCTTTGCTGAAGTTCCTGGCGAGGAGCCCAAGAGGCAATGAGTTATGGCCACCAGGAAGCTCTTGCGCTCAGACCCTCAGTTCCACTGTGCTCTCAACAGATGAATGATTTCTGCTTGAAGGCAGCTTGTCCTTCCCCCCTTTAGATTTGTGTATTAGAATCATATCACCAAATATAGGTTATAAGCATATTTAGTTGGAAGTTGGAACCGCTCCCGAGAGGTTTGCTGTAGACTGTATAGTTCGACTGTGAACTATAACCATGTGCTAGATGGTAACATGTTTAATCACACACGCTTTGCGAGGTGTTTTTGTTCACTGCAAGAGCATGTGCTAGTTTGTGTTGAATTGATTAAGATTTTGCGAACAATGGAAAGATTCATTTTTTACACTCTGCTTTGGCCTGTCAGCTTGCATTTCTTTGCCATGGTATGTTTGTGATTGTTACTCTGAGCTTGCTGTCGCTTATACCAGGTCTATTTGCCCATTGGATGGGGCCTGACATGCGAAAAATTATTGTTCTTTTTTATTCTAGTTTAGTGCTGTTCCTTTTCAATGCATTTGTGGGTAAAGAGATTTCCTGCCTTTGCCTGCAGCTGTCTGTAGCTGGGTAAACACTTTCTTTCACTTCTACTTTGCGTCCTAATGAGGTCGCAGGGTAGGCAGGGGGGGGGGGGGGGTTAGTAATAGCATGAACTAAGTTTAGGTTAGTATCTAGTCTAAAACATGATCACTAATGCGGAATATAAATCATTATGTTGACCGACTCGGTGATGAAGATGATGCTATTAGTTGGTGTTCTTGAGAGTCGGTGAAGATAGAATAGAACAGTGAAGGAGAGGGCACCAATATTCTTGTGCAATGAAGAAGAAAGAGGGCACCAAGATGCACTCGGTGATAGTAGAGATCTTCGATAGCCTCAGCACCAACTCAGTAGATCGGGCAATGTTGGGGAAAGGTGGAACTCAAGATTTTTCTTGATTTCTCGAAGTGCCAGCCTTTTCCTCTTTTCTTAATCTGGCGTTGGCTACCAGGATCTAAACCAAATATATATTGGAGAGCTCCCGATTAAAGTGCAAGTGGTGGACCTCAGATCCACAATTTTCAATTCTTTAGTTTTAACCGAAATCATAACCAACATTCTTCCACTTGATTGAAGGTTAATATCATAAGTCCACACTTAACAGAACAACACACCAAGATAAATTATTACAGTGGTTAATAAAGGCACCGCTGAAACCCCAGTATCTATAGTGTACAATTCTATTTTGATAGGATAATTACTTATTTTTAACGGGAGTTGGTTTTGTTCTTATGGTCTTTATTTCTAGAATCAGAGGCTTTCCAATAAACCCATGCCAGTGACATGCTCTCGAAAAAGACTGGATGGTAAGCCTTTAGTAAGCAAATCCGCAAGCATAGACTTAGTGCTTATATGCTTGACATCAATTGTTTGATCCTGGATTCTATCATTCACAACATGATATTTAATGTCAATGTATTTGGCAGCACCACTTGACTTGTTGCTACTTGAATACAAAACTGCTACCATATTATCGCAGTATATAGGAAGTGGTTTAGAAATACTGTCTACCACTTTTAATCCCGGGATAAAGTTCTTAAGCCATACAGACTGCCCAGTAGTCGCATAACATGCCACAAACTCATCCTGCATCGTTGATGATATAGTAAAGGATTGTTTGGAGCTTTTCTACGAGATAGCTCCTCCCGCAAGGGTGAATATATAACATGACGTGGATTTCTTAGTATCAACACACCCTGCAAAGTCAGCGTCTGAATAACCCACAACCTCAAGGTCACCAGACTTCTTATATGTGAGCATGCAGTGCTTAGTGCCCTGCAAATAACGCAAGACTTTCTTAACGGCTTTCTAGTGGTCCAACCCTCGATTTGATTGATATCCGCCAAGCATCCCAGTTATGAATGCTAAATCAAGACGAGTATAAACTTGAGCATACATAATGCTTTCAACAACTGAAGCGTAAGGAATCCCCTTTATCTGATCAGTCTCTAATTGATTCCTTGGACATTGGAATGTTCCAAACTTATCGCCATTAATAATAGGAGCGGACGTGGCAGAGCAGTTATGCATATTATATCTCTTAAGCACTCTGTCAATATATGCCTTTTGGGATAAGCCTAATATCCATTTGGACCTATCTTGGTGAATCTCAATGCCCAAAACATAAGAGGCATCGTCAAGATCCTTCATGTCAAAATTAGCCGAAAGAAATCTTTTGGTCTCATACAACATATCCTTATCACTGCTGGTCAACAAGATATCATCCACATAAAGTACTAAGATAGTAAATTTGCTCACCTTAATCTTAATGTATATGCAATTGTCCACTTCATTTTCTTTGAAACCAAAATTTCTTACGGTCTCATCGAACTTAATGTACCATTGTATAGATGCCTGTTTTAGTCTATAGATAGATTTCTTAAGTCTACATCCCATATATTTCTTGCCTTCCATGACAAAACCTTCCGGTTGAGCCATGTAAACATTCTCATGCAAATCACCATTAACGAATGCGGTTTTAGCATCCATCTGATGTAGCTCTAAATCATAACGAGCAACAAGCGCCATAATTATTCTTAGTGAATCCTTCTTTGAGACGGGAGATAAAGTATCAACATAATCAATTCCCTCTCTTTGTGTAAACCCTTTTGCTACAAGCCTTGCTGTCGGGGATTGGCTATCTGGCAAAAGACCACGGTACCCCCGTGAAAAGCTAAACCCGCCGACCAAGCGGCACTAAGGGAAGATGCTCGGGAGAACGAAACGAGCATCCCTCCTTCTCCTCCGAGCATACGCGTTTGCGCCTCCGTTCGCAGAAGCACCAAACACACCCCCCACGAGCAAGCATGCTCGTGGAGGCCACGACCTGCTCGGGTGTCTTGGTCGGAGGGGCCCAGCCGCCGCGAGGAAGGAAGGAGGCAACCAATCACCGGAGATCAAGGGAAATCATACCGAAATTCAAATAACGCTGGAATCAAGGGCAGCATCACGGATATGGATGCATAGCGTGATCCCGGAGGCGATTACTTTTCGCATCTCTAGTCATAGTATTTAAACCCCTCAAGATCTCATAATAGGAGGGCACACGAAAGATAGAACACAATACACTGGAGTAGGGTCATTATCTCGGCGGTGAGAGGCCCGAACCAGGATAAAAAACACCGCGTCCCCCCTTTTTTCCGGCCTCCTTCTCCCGACCTCGCGTCGCTCGAACGCCCTCTTCGATCCGTGCGGCGGGGCTCGTTGATCCCCATTCAACAAGTAAGCTCGACGGGAGCCCGTTCTCCAATCGTCGACAATTTGGCGCCGTCCGTGGGGACGACAGTTTGATTCCGTGCGGATCAAGATCCTCGAGGATGCCAAACTCGGGAGACACTCGGGACCTTTGTGTCTTTGACCACGTTGAGGATGACGACGTGTACTACGCCGCCCGACAACGCGTGCCCAGGGTGACCGATCCTATCAATCACACCGAGTGCAGGAGCCTTTCCTCGGACACGGAATGCGAGGCAGATCCTCCATTCCCAGACATTACCCTCGGAGACCCCGAGGATGACTGCAACGAGCTCTACGATGGCCTGGACATACCAGACGACCTAGAGCTCGACCGAGACCAGCGTCCCAAGGGGATACAATGATGTCCCCATCGCTTTCGTCTCGCTCTCGTCGAGTCAACATGGTAGGAGCCACGCGAGCCCGGAGAGGATCCTCGGACGCCGCCGAGCACGACCACTATGAGGCGGCCAGACGCCACTTGGAGGCGTCTTTGGGAAAGACGCTTGCGAGCATTCGCCGCCAGGCAAAGGAGAGTGCGCCTCCACGGAAAGGAACTCGCGGGTACCGAACTCCCGATCGCACTCGGAGCGCCGTCAAAGCTTCGCCGCTGCCCGATTCACGAAGCAGAACGGCTACTGTGCCTTGGCGGCGGTCGTGCGTGACTCGCGCAGCTTTCCCGAGCAAGTAGACTTAGAGGCCATGGGCGTGGTCGTGGCGAAGATTTGGAGAGGCTTGCCGCCGAGCTAAAAGTCTCGGATCCTCCCCATGGCCGGATGCCCGAGTGTGTCCGGGACCATCACAACGCTTCCCCGTGCGTTCGCACAGAGATGAATCTCGGAGCCATGCTCGGAAATCGCCCAGTCGCCGACCCGATCCGGAAAGGCCGGAGCGATCCACAGAACAACCTCGGGCGATATCTGTAATCGCCAGATTTAGCGCTCAGAGCACTCCGCAACCATGCGGTCATCGGCACGACCGACGCATGAGGTTTTCTCCGACTCGGCCAGCGCCGGGCGTTGGGTGGAAGATCCGCGTGGAGGCCGCCGTGACCGAGGTTTTCGTCGCGAAACCGAAGCCGTGCCGGGCCTTCACGAGCTCCCTCCGGACGTCGCATGGCCAAACAGGTTCAAGCCCGCCACGTCGAGAGATTCAACGGGACCCGTAACCGGATGAATTCCTCTCGATATACACTACCGCCATCCTCGCCACGAGGTGATGAGGGTAATGGCAAATTACCTTCCGACGGTCTGGGCCAGGCTGCTCGTCGTGGCTTTTCAATCAAAAGGAAGGATCCATACGGTCCTGAGGCAGCTCAGCCGCACTCGGCGAATTTCAGAGCTGCTACATCCGCCGGGAAAGAAGCGCGACCTGGAAGCGCTTGATACAGACGGACGGGAAACCTCGCGACAATTCGTCCAGAGGTTCATCCAGTCCGAACTTCGATCCGAACATATCGGACGAGGTCGTCCGAGCTTTCAAGTTCGGGTACGAGACGTGCGCTTCACACAGACCTGGAGATCCACCCGGATCTAACGGCGATAACGAGCTCTTCCGAATGGCCGATCGATACGCCAACGCAGATGAAGCCGTCAATGGAAGAAAATGCTTTGGATGAAGGGAAGTCGCCGCCTCGGCTGGCCTAGAGACCTCGGCTAGCAAAAAGGGTTCGAATTTCAGAGACAAGAAGATCAAGAAGAAGAAGAAAAAGCAACCCTCGCCGCCATGGTAGCCGCAGTGGAACAACAACGACCCGGGCAACTCGACCCCGCGGGCAGTGGGCTAATGCTCGAGGAAGAGGACAACCACCAGTGCCTCGAGGACGAGGCGACCAAGCGGACCGACGAGGCGACCAGCGGACCGACGGGGCGACCTCATCGTCCACTTCACCAGCGCACGGGCACGACCTCACGGAATTGCCGAACGTGGACCTACCGCTCGAGAGCGATTTACGGCAGGGTCCCATGCCGACGCTTCGAGCAGGTGAAAGCGACAAAGGAAAACAGCCCGCCGAGGAAAGTGAGGATGAAATGGAATATCAAGAACCAAGGAATCACATAGCGGTCATCTTCGGGCTCCTCCGCCTACAAGTCCCGCCGGACTTAAAGGAGGCTGCAAGGGAAGTGCACCATGTCACCCAGGGTAAGCCTCCTGGCAAGAAATTGAAATGGTCGGAGGTATCCTCACATTCTCCAGAGACGATTGTCCCTTGGGGATGACCAAACCCAGAGGCTTCCGATGGTCGTGAACCCCACCATCGGCAATCTTGTTGTCGGTCGGGTCCTCATAGACTCCGGGAGCTCTTTGGACCTTATTTCAGCCAAGGTTTTGGACGAGATGCAGATTCCTCGTTCCAAAATCAAGAGTGTGGCCGTGCCCTTCTTCGGGATAGTCCCAGGCACCTCGATCAAACCTCTGGGGCAGGTCGTCTTGCCCGTAAGTTTCGGCGGCCCAAGTAACTTCAGAACGGAGCTAATCACCTTCGAGGTGGTAGACTTCGAGTCGGCCTACAACGCCATCCTCGGCAGGCCGGCCTTGGCCAAGTTCATGGCCGCCTCGCATCACGCGTGACGTGCCTAAAGATTCCGGGCCAAACGGAGTCATAACCGTCAAAGGAACCACAAGTCCGCACTCAATTGCGCGAAAAGAGCGGCTGATATGGTCGGTCGATTGCCGCTCGCGGCCACGACCAAGAGCCGAAGCATTCCGGCCTAAACTTGCCCTCCAACCCGGAGGAGAGACCAAAGGCTGTTCCGCTCAACGAGTCGGAACCGGCCAAATCGTTCATTTGGGATCTTCCTAGATCCCAAATAGGAACTCGAGCTCGTCACTTTCCTCCGAGCAAGGTCGGATGTGTTCGCCTGGGAACCATCCGACATGCCCTGGGTCCCAAGGAGGTGGTCGAGCACAAAGCTAGCGGTTCACTGACAAAACCAAAGGAGACAGTAAACTTAGACGCTTTTCCCGGAAAAACAAGCAATCATCCGGAGGAACTTGATAAACTCCTAAAAGTCGGCTTCATCGGAGAGATTGAGCACTCAGAGTGGCTAGCCAATCCAGTCCTGGTCGAGGAAGAAAGGAGGCAAGTGGCGCATGTGCGCCGACCACACGGGTTTGAACGCAGCGTGCCCAAAAGACAACTATCCGCTGCCTCGCATAGACCAATTGGTGGACGCGACGGCGGGGTCCTGCACCATGAGCTTCCTAGACGCCTATTCAGGCTATCATCGAGATCGACTGTCGCGCGAAAGACGAGGGAAAGACTTCCTTCATCACCCCGTTCGGTACCTTACGCTATACGACCATGTCTTTCGGTCTGAGAAATGCGGAGCAACCTTTCAACGCCTCATGCGTAAGACTTTCACGGACCAAATAGGTCGAAATTTGGAGGTATATGTCGGCGACATAGTTGTCAAGAGCAAGAGTACTTCAGGTCACGTTCTGTCGACTTAGAAGAAACTTTCAGAACCTCAATAAGCATCGAATAAAGCTAAATCCGAGAAAAATGCGTATTCGGCGTGAAGGCCGGCAAGGTGCTCGGCTACATGGTCGGGCCACATGGCGTTGGGGCTAACCAGAGAAGATCGAAGCCATTGAGAACATGAGGTCGCCCACATGCGTAAAGGAAGTACAAGCTCTGACCGGAAGAATGGCCGCCTTAAGCCGGTTCGTCTCCCGGCTGGGGGAGCGAGGACTACCTTTCTTTAAAGCCCTCCGCAAACATGATGGCTTCACGTGGACGGAGGAAGCTGATCGCGCGTTCAAAGAGCTAAAGCAATACCTCTCCAAACCGCCCGTCCTCGTCACACCCACGGCAGGGGAAGAATTGCTATTATACTGGCAAAGAACCCGCGCCGGTGAGCTCGGTGTTGGCAAAGAGAAAGAGATGGTACCAATGACCTATCTATTACGTCGAAGTACTTCATGGACCAAAGGAGCGTTACCCGAGGTCCGTAAACTACTGTACTCATTCTTGATGGCCTCCGGAAGTTGCGTCACTACTTTCAAGCACACAAGATCGTGGTGCCGACCGGCTTCCCACTCAGGGAAATCTGAAAAATCAGGCGCCCGGTGGTCGCATAGCCAAGTGGGCAATGGAACTCGCCGAGTTCGAGCCGGTATTCTCGGCCCTTCGGCGATAAAATCACAAGTCCTGGCTGATTTCGTGGCGAGAATCGGTCGGCTCGGCACCACCAGCCACGGACCAATGATTCGAGAAACTCCTGGACCTTGTATTTGACGGATCCCGAGCATACGGCGCTGGTCGGCGTCATCTTGGTCTCCCGGACGGAGAGCAAGCGATTCTGATCGCCATCCAACTACATTTCGCTGCGACTAACAACGCGGCGAGTACGGAAGGCCTTTTGGCGGACTTCGCATGCAAATCGCTAGGAGTCCAACGGCTCACCGTGAAGGGCGATTCACAGCTGGTCGTGAACCAGTCAACAAGGAGTATCGGTGTTCGATACCTCAATGGCGCCAGACTGGCCGAAGTAAGGAAGATGGAGAAATACTTCAAGAATTTGAAGTAATCTACATCCCCAGGAAGGATAATTCCCTGGCCGACCAAATGTCTAAGGTCGGTTCCTCCCAAACCGCCGCTCGTGGTGCTCGTCGAGCACCTACATAAGCCCTCCATTCCCTCTGAAGAGGAGGCACGAGAGACCGCGGTAGGGTCTCATTCCTCGAGCAAAGCGCAAATTGGATGACGCCATTCATCCAATACCTTGCGCATGGGACATTGCCCGAGGAAGAAGCCGAGCGTTCGGCTAACAAGGCGATCTTCTCAAGACAGATCGATCGAAGGCGACCTATACGGAAAAGGCGCATTAGGAATCCTTTCCAAATGCGTCTCCCAGGAGGAAGGCCGATACCTTCTTCGTGATATCCACGAAGGAATGTGCGAGCTCATTCGCTCTTCGTAACGCTTGTGAGCAAAGCCTTCCGATTGGGTTACTCTTGGCCGACTGACGGCCTTGACAGACGCGGTCAATCGTAACGACTGCCGAGCATGCCGCTCCATGCTCGCAAAACCGATCAACAAGCATATGCCCTACAAACCATACCGCTTTCGTGGCCATTCTCGACTGGGGCTCGACGTCCTTGGACCCTTTCCCCGAGGTCGAAGGCTGCAAGTATTTGCTCGTGGCCATCGACACTTTCACTAAGTGGATAGAGGCCGAGCCCGCTCGACCATCTCGGCCCAGCGGCCAAGAGGTTCCTCCGCGACAACGTGGTAACCGGTTCGGGTACCCAACCGCCTTATCACAGACAATGGGACCCGATTCACCTGAACTGTTCCAAAGTTACCGTGAGGAGGTCGGGACCAAGGTTCTGCTTTCGCTCGTGGCACATCCACAGAGTAACGGAGCGGCCAGAAGCGAGCAAATGGGCAGCTAGTCCAGGGCATAAAAGAGAGTCTTTAAGACCCTCAACCAAAGACAAGCAAAGAAGTGGGTGGAGGAGCTTCCGCCGTTCTTTGGTCTATCCGCACCACGACAAGTCGAGCCACAGGCGAGACGCCTTTCCAACTTCGTCTACGGTGCGGAGGCCATTCTCGCTGCGAAATCGTCTTTGGGTTCCCCAAGGTGCAACCGATCGATTCCATCGATCAAGAGGTTGAGCGCCTCGTCGACCGACCTCGCCGAGCGACACGCGAGCAGGCGTTGCTCCGGTGCGCAATTTACCTACAAGCTCTTCGTAGGCATGCAGCCAAGCGGTCAGACCTAGGGCCCTACAAGTCGGCGACATGGTCTTACGAAGAGTTCAAGACCTGTCGAAGGCCAACAAGTCGACCCCAAGGTGGGAAGGACCCTACACGGTCATGTCTACTGGCGCGCCGGGGCTGTTCGCCTCGCGATGCCGGATGGTCGGGAGCTCACCAAAGACTGGAACATCGATCAATCACGTAAATTCTACGTTTAGACGAGTACTCCTATCTCGCGCCCCTTGCGTTCTTTCCAATAAATCATTTTCCCTCTTTCTCGAAGTTTCGTCCTCGCTTTGTCGAACGAGCATCGTCGTCTACCCGCACTTCAGACGATCTTATCCACCCAGTCTGTGCACGCCAGCTCCCTTGGCCCCCGGCCGGATGCTCGCCCAATCGTACACTGTCCACAGTAGCTCTTCAGATGCATGGTCGGCGCGAGCATCCACTCTAAGCCGGTTCGGTGACCACTCGGGTATGGTGGCTCTACGTATTGTTGGTTTAAAGCTCGCCCGCTCTGTGCTCACAGCTCACTCAAACACAACCGATCTATTCGAGTAATTCAAAAATCGTTACGACCAAAGCGACCCTTAAAAACTCCCATGAACAAACTCGTGCTCATAGCGGTGAGGACACGACCTTTGTCCATGGCAGGGGCTACGTATGATAGGAACGTTCGTCCCTCCTTAACAAGGCTCCTTTGCTCGTGTCTATGATATTTGATCTACGCTCCATGCAGAACTTGCTTTCTTTTTTCAGGCAGGGATCATACGGGCATATCTTTGGCGAGTTCAAGCAAAAAAAAAAAAAAAAAAAGGCAAGGACCAAACTCCTGCGAATATGCACATTTAATACAAAACGTTGTTTTTTACGAGGGTTTTACACAAGATAAAAATAAAAGAAAGAGCTAAGTCCTACGACCGGCCTGGAGGGCAGCGAGCTCGTCCTTAAGGGAGTCGACCTCCGCCTCTAGGTCCAGGACCTTCCGCCGGGCCGCGCGACCGTCGGCCGCGCGTTACCCGAGGCGCGGCGCCGCCGTGAGCGGGGCGTCCGCGCGCTCCGGCTGTTGAAGGTCTGCCGAAGCTTCACCGGCTCTTCGTCAAGCTCGGCGCATACGCTCTGAAGTGCTCTTCGGCCGCCTCGCTCTGGAAGAGCTGGTCCGAGCCCGGCGATGAGGCTCTCGCCGATTCCAATTTGCCAGTCGGCCTCGCGCACCTCGGAGACTCCGACGCTCAAGATCGGCGATCTTGGCGTCTTGCTCATGATGGTACGACCGATGCTCTTCTGCCGAGACCGAGGTGGCATCGATATCCTCCATAGCCTTCGCGGCAAACTTGAGCGAAGAGAAAGGAGAAGGAAGAAGTGAAGCGGACTCCCAAGATCGTTCGCGGCAGAAAAAGAAGAAACATGGAAACTTACCGTAAGAGCCGGTGACCGACTTGTCCTGGCGGCGGCTCGGTCGCGCCGGCCGAAAGAAGGGATTGACCAAGTCATCCGGGCGGCCGCGTCAAGGTCTTGCTCCTCCCGAGCACCGGTGCTCCCAGAGAGCAACGGGCGTCACCACCTTCGATCAACCGGGTCGCCCGGCCGATCCTCGTCCACGACAAGCGGCTCGTGGCGCCTTCCCCATGGTCGCCACGCGCTCGGGCTGTCGCCAACCACAAGCGCTGCCACTCCATGCTCATGGCGGAGGCGATTGGTCGTTAGCAACCACCTCCGCCTCTGTTCCTCTTCACCGGAGGCGACCGATGCTCCATGGCCGGAGGCGATTGATCAAGCACGATCACCTCCGCCCCTTGCACCTCCGTGGCCAGGCGCTGGTGCCCGGGACCGAAGGAGTTAGGCCGGGACGACCTCCTCCTCCTCCTCTCCTTGGCTCATGGCCAGAAGTCATTGGTCGAGGCGACCAAGCTCCCTTCCGGGACTCGGCGCTTGAGCCTCGCCTTGATCTTCTCTTCGCAAGGGGCCAAGGCCAAGGCGCCTTGGTCCTCGGGCCCTCGCGGCTCCTGCTCCTCCGCTGGCCGATAGGCTCCACGGCCGAAGGGAGCGCGGGTCCCGCCGAAGGAAGCTCGGGCTTCACCGAGTCCGGTTAGCACCGGCTCCTCCCCGTCTCGGCCATCACCTGGCCGACGACGCGCGGTCGAGCTTCGGCGTCCATCATGGAGTTGATAATCTCCTCGACCATCTGGCGGAAGTCCAAAACGACATCCGAGCTATCACGCCCACGCCAAACAGGTGGGGTTAGCGAAGAAAGTCGCAAGACAAGAGCGGAATAAGAGAATGAAGAACGTACCTTACGCCGTGGCGGCGCCATCCTCCTCGGCCTCCTCGCTTGGGCCACGGGCGACTGCCGCGGCCTCGTAGGCCTCGGCCACGACCACGGCGCTCCTTCATGCGGCGTCGGCGCGTGCCATCGCCGGTCGACATCGTCCATGTCGACCTCTTCCAGCGTCGAGGCGGTTTGAGAGGTCGACCTCCTGCTCCTTCTAACCAGAGCATAGGCGGCCTCCTCCTCTTCTTCCTCCTCCTCGGGGCATCAACCACCCGAGTGAGCTGGTCTGGAGGGCCTTGATCCGCCTCTCGGCCGCTCCTTGGTCGGGAGAGACCTGGCATCCTCCTCGGCCTTCCTCGCTTTCGGCCGAGCTGTTCGATCGGCTCATCAGCTCGGCTTCCTCCGTTTGAAGTCATCGAACCAAATGCGGAGTTCGCTACCTCCTGGCGGTCGGCGTACTCAAGGTGCGGGTAGGGGTCTGGTCGGCTTCGGCGCCTCGACCGCTTGGCGCGGGAGGCGAGGCGGATGCTCGGCGACCTCGACCCGCCGCCCTCTTCACGGGAACCCCTGGCCGGGTGTCGGCTTGCGGCGGCGGCCGACACCGCAAGCTCAAGGGCGACCTTCTCCGCCAGCAATCGGGAGGAATGAGCTCGGAAAACATGCCCTCGAGCGGAAGTGGGAAAATGTACTTACCGCGTCGCGCGGTCAAAAATATTCTTGGGGACCTGACGATTGGGCGTCGGCTCCTTCTCCTTGGGCGCCGAACATCTCGGCGACCCTATCGTCAACCTGGATCCGTCCTCGAGCTGCGTCTACAACCGAAGACTAAGACAAAAGGCATATACGGATGCATAACGCAGCTTCACTGTAGCGGCGATGCTCGGGAAGAGGTCCAGAACATACTGCGTTGTCCTCGCGGGTGAAGTCGTGCCACCGGTCACCTCGAAGAAGGGATGCTCGCGGCGCCTCGGGGGGACACCGGTTGAAGGTAAAGTCGGCGATATCCCGACCGGTGAGCCCCATCTGGGCAAGCTCACCGATCGTCTGAGCACCCGCTCTTCCTCGGGTTACGCAGGCGGCGCGCCGTCTCGAGGGCGGAGCGTCCTCCCAGTGTAGACCAATCGGGACCCTCCGCCTTCTTCCGGTAGAATTAGAGGTCGGCCCAACCCGACACCGAGTCCTTCAGAGCAACGAGGGGTACTCGTATGGTCGGTTGGGCCGGCGAAGATAAACGCAGCCGGCGGAACCATCCCACGGTGCGGAAGGGAATAAAAGTGAAAGAAGAGGCTAGCCGTGGGCATTACACCCACGTAAGCCTCGCAAAGGTGGGAGAAGATTGCGAGGAAAGGATGGAGTTGGGGTGGAGATGAGAGATCTCGCACCGCAGAAGGCAAGCACGGAGGCGAGGAAGTCGCTCTCGCGCGACGAAGCCCGTTGATGGCGTACAACTCGCGAGAGACGATCTCCGTCTCCAGCCTTGCGGCGCATCATCATCCGGGCACTCGACCCGAGCTTGGGTCGACGTACCCTCGTCCGTGAGCACTGAGCCTCCTTCGGTCATCGGCTAACCTTGAACGCGCCATGGCCGAAGAAGGAAGGAGAGCGAAAAGGGTTCTTGGCGCTAGGGCTCTTGGAAGATTTTTCGCGAAGACGAGCAAAGAGACGCAATGGGACTCCGACCTCTCCGGTAGAAAGGGTTAAAAGGATAGTGAAGAGGCGGGATAAAAATCGCCGCCTATCGCGCAAAGCAACACCGGCCGGAAAAGCGCCGCTTCAGAAACTACCGTCTGAATTCTGAGGAGGCTTCTCGGAGAAGGAACCGCAGAACAACCAACGACGCGCCCGCAGAGCAAGCACGCCGGGTAAAGAAGCTCGTCTCCCGACGTAAAATGGTAGTGAGCCAAGACCAAAGGAAATTCAATCCCCCCTCAAGTCTTCTTAGGCTCACGTGGAAGCCCGTGGGTTCCCCACTTGAACCTCGTGGGCTAGGTATCGGGATTGGCTATCGGCAAAAGACCACGGTACCCCAGTGAAAAGCTAAACCCGCCAGGCCAAGCGGCACTAAGGGAAGATGCTCGGGAGAACGAAGCGAGCATCCCTCCTTCTCCTCCGAGCATACAGCGTTTGCGCCTCCGTTCGCGAAGCACCAAACACACCCCACGAGCAAGCATGCTCGTGGAGGCCACGACCGCCGGGTGTCTTGGTCGGAGGGCTCAAATGAGCGCCATGCGAGGAAGGAAGGAGGCAACCAATCACCGAGATCAAGGGAAATCATACCCGAAATTCAAATAACGGGAATCAAGGGCAGCATCACGGATATGGATGCATAGCGTGATCCGGAGGCGATTACTTTTCGCATCTCTAGTCATAGTATTTAAACCCCCCTGAAGATCTGTAACAGGGGAGGGCACACGAAAGATAGAACACAATACACTGGAGTAGGGTCATTATCTCGGCGGTGAGAGGCCCGAACCAGGATAAAAAACACCGCGTCCCCCCTTTTTTCCGGCCTCCTTCTCCCGACCTCGCGTCGCTCGAACGCCCTCTTCGATCCGTGCGACGGGGCTCTGTTGATCCCCCATTCAACAAGTAAGCTCGACGGGAGCCCGTTCTCCAATCGTCGACACTTGCCTTGAATCTTTTGATAGTTCTTTTATAGTCATGCTTAGTTTTGTAGACCCATCTACAGTCTACTGTTTTGACTTCATCAGGAATTTCTACTAGATCCCAAGCGTCATTAATGCTCATAGACTTTATTTTATCCTGCATGGCCTTAAGCCACTTGGATGAATCATTAGCATCATAGCCTCTTTAAATGATGTAGGATCATCTACCTTCCCTATATCATTTTCATCTTCATTCATGTATAAAACATAATCATTGGGGATGATAGATCTTCTATCCCGTTGTGATCTTCTTAGTGGTTCATTAGTTATCACAGGGGCTGGTAAGGCTCATCATTAGGTGCTGTACTGTTGATCCCTGAATCCTTAGGTGGGGGCTCAACTCCAAGATTCTCAACTGGAGGTATAACCATATGAGGTACAGGAATAATAGTCTCTTGGATTATCGGTAATGGTACATAAGTCCGAACCTCCTCAAGATCTACTTTTCAAGCCTCTGAGCTCCCACTAATTTCATCATTCTCTAAGAATACAGCATGACGGATTTCCACAAATCTAGTAGTACGATTTGGACAATAAAATTGATATCCCTTAGATCTTTCAGGATATCCAATAAAATGGCAACTTATTGTCTTGGGATTGAAGGACCATGTGGATGTCCATCCATGTTTGTGATGAGTATTTGACTTTATTTGAGCAAGATGTGCTCATGTTTGAGTTTGATTTGGATTGGAATTCAAAAGAAATCAATTTAAGTTGTGTTAGCTTTTTGCAGTACTACCAGCCTATGACTGGCGGTAGTACCGACATAATGAATGAGACATGATTAATTGTGAGCAATTGAATGATTATTGCATATTATTAGACACTGCTATGTTATGGGTTTTCCTTGTCTTTGATGGTTGCAGGACGACGGTGCTAGGTCATGGTGAGGCGGAGGATGACCTGAACTTGCGAGGTGCGTCGGAGGTTTAAACGGTCGAAGATCGCCGGAAGATGATCGGAGACGGAGTCCGGGCAAGTCAATAAGACAAGGAAAGGCAATGATACTAGATAGATGCCGCAAGGATCGATGAGGGCCATTGGATCGCGGTCTAGTTGATAGGTTAGTGAGTCTAGGTAGTATGCTTTGAAAACCATGCAAGAAAACCCATTATATGTGTAGGATTTTTGGTTGCCTTTGCATAGTTGTGTAAGAAGGTTAATCCTAGTCCTTGGTGGAGTGCTCTAGGGTTGAGGGACTCATCCAAGGGTGGTAGGTGGCCCAAGAGTAGTATAAACTAGTTACATGCCCGTGCATTGCTACGAAAAACAAAATTGATAACGAAAAATAAAGATTAAAAAATAAAAAAAATTATTTCACAAGATCAAACATCTATCTTTAACGCTTCGTTTCTTGCGAAAGCTGGCTAATTAAAGCAACACTTCGTTTTTTGCGTAGGGCAATTAAGCAGGACAATTAAGTAGGGCAATTAAGCAGGGCAATTAATGACATGGGTAGAACTCACCACTGCCACCAACTGTTGCTTTATAATAGTAGAGATAGAGGGGGAGGGGTGCCCTCCCTCACTTGAAGGTTTGAGTTGCTCCTTTGAGCTTTGCCCACATGAAGTGAGGCTTTGTAAACCTTCCATTCAGAAAATACAAAGATTTTCTTTACTATTCTTGTGAATTTAAATTGCGCATTTACATTATGTCTTTACTTTACGCAATTTAAATTCAGCATTTACTTTCCCGCACTTCAATTCCCGCAATTTACTTTCTCGCAATTTGGATTTGCCTCCTCTCCTTCTAAATGCTGTTGATCAAGGATGTCTTGAGGGTAATTATTTGGTTTTACATCTCTCTTGCACCCTAGGATAGACTAGAGATCAAGTTTATATCAAGATTGTAAATTTGTCCTAAACTTGTTCTTCGTGCAGCAGTCAGTCTTCGATTTTTAGAAAAATCTAGAAAAATTCTTTTTGGGTGATTTTTATTGTAGAAGGTGCATGACTCATATATCCATCTATGAAAAAATTTTGCAGTCCACTGGTTACACCGTTTGGGCACTATGAGGTGAAAATCGAGCCCCAAACTTTCTGATCGAAGTTCATGACTGTCTGTAGTTCTTGATTTTTACTGATTTTTCTACAAGGATTTTTTATATGGTTTTTGGTGGAGTGTTTCATGACTCATTTTCTCATTTGGAGAAAAATTCCCAAAAAATTTAGAGCAACAGAAATCCACCAACCACCTGCTCCAAGTGAGGACAATTCCTGAAAAATCTGCTTCTGCTTTTCTAAAAGAGACTTTTGTGATTTAGCTTATCTATTTTAGAAAAGAAGTATTTGAATTGATTTATTTTTGTTTGGATACTTGACAACCAGGATTGTGATTGAAAAATTCCTCACATGTTTCATGGCTCTCATCCATGCAAGCTAGGGGTACACATAGTTGTCTAATCGTTCCAGTTTTTGCGGGTTTTACGAATCTGAGTAGCACCAGTTTGAAGGAAAATCTTTGGGTGTTTTGAATTTTTATTGCAATATTGTTTGGAGTACTTTGAGTGGGGGAAAATTTTATTTGGGATCATTCACCCCCCTCCCTCTGATCGCCATCTCGATCCTTCAAGGGTCTAATTTTCCAATATGCGGATACATGACTTTAGGCTCAGCAGGACAACGCCACACACGTAAGTATCTTAAGCTCAGTTTTCTCCCAGTCCATAATTCATAAGGTGTCTTAGACACTGATTTACTGGGAACCCGATTAAGTATATGTGTGGCTGTCTTTAATGCTCCAATCCACAAACCAGTTGGTAAACAGGAGTAACTCATCATGCTACGCACCATATCCATAAGAGTGCGGTTACGTCTTTTAACTACTCCATTTTGTTGAGGTTCACCAGGTGTGGAATATTGGGCTACTATGCCATTTTCTGAAAGAAACTTAGTGAATGGACTAGGAATTTGTCATAAGGAGCATGTCTCCCATAATAAGCTCTTCCACGATCTGATCTCACTACCTTAATTTTTAAGGTATGCTGATTTTTGACTCCAGCATTAAATATTTTAAACTTATCGAGTGATTCAGATCGATCACGAATGGGGAAAATATAACCATAACGAGAGAAGTCATCAGTGAATGTGATAAAGGAGTCATACCCATCCACTGAAGTTACAAGAAAAGGTCCACATACGTTAGTGTGGATTAATTCTAAGATTCTTGTGCTTCGTGTGGCTCTTTTCTTAATTCGTTTTACATATTTCCCCTTAATATAATTAATACAGTGGTTTGAGTCAGAGAAGTCTAGAGGGTGGAGTATCTCTTCCTTAATAAGACATTCAATTCTCCCATTTGAAATGTGACCTAAACGACAATGCCACAATTTCGATGAAGTCTCATCACCTAAACTTCTCTTTCGCTTATTGGTGCCATCACACACATTAATTGACACAGGAGATTCAGAGAGATGAAGCATATAAAGTTTGTCTCGTCGAATCGCGAGATCAACATTATTAGAATTAAAACTTACAATGCGTATAGTGTTCCCAAAGATACAAGTAAATCCATCATCATCTAATAGAGAAACTGAAATAAGGTTCCGCCTCATGCTAGAAACATAAAACAATATTGTTCAAATAATGGGTGAAGCAGCTATCTAATACTAATGGTAGTGTGTTAATGGCTTCAACTTCAACCTCCTTTTCATTAGCAACTCTAAGGCTTCGCTCCCCCTTTCGTAGTGTCCTCACCTTAAAGAATCCCTACAATGAATTAAAAACGTGCACAGTGGCACTAGAATCAATCCACCATGCATTAGGGGAAAAATCAGCATAAAGGGCTTCATCAATAGTAGAAATTATGTCCTTATCCTTCTTAGCAAGTCACTTCATGAAGCCCACACAATCCTTCTAAATGTGCCCACTATTTTTGTAGAAACGACAGATGGACCCATCAGAAGAAGTAGAATTAGGCGCAGTAGGGGCCTACTCCTTTGGCTTTGACTTGCTTGATTCAGCCTTGGCAGAGAAGTGCAGCTTATTCTTAGACTTATAGTCCTCTTGGAACTTCCTTTTGCCATGACCGACATGGTAAACATGGTCTTTCCTTTCGGCCTTAATCCTCTCCTCATCTTGAACACGTATAGCGATCAACTCGCTCATGGTCCACTGTTCCTTCTAAGTGTTGTACTTAATCTTGAATGCATTATACTCAGAAGGAAGGGAGGTCATAATGAAGTGGACTAAGAAGCCATCAGAAATAGCCATGTTCATATCCCTTAAGTTTAGCAGCCATATCTGTCATCATCATAATATGTTCACGAACGTTGCTGGAGCCATCATACTTAGTTGTGAGCATTTTCTTAATTAGGGTACTGGCATATACTTTTCAGGAGCCCTTAAATTGCTCATCAACTGAAGCCAAATACTGCTTAGCATTGTCGGATTCAGGGATTGCTCCCCTTATCCCTACAAATATCATGCTCTTCATAATTATTAGGGACATGCGGTTGGAATGCTCCCACTTCTCCGCTGCTAAGTGATAGAGTTTCTTTTTCTCAATGAAACTCTCATCATCAGCGGTAGGAGCTACGAGAGCATCCTCACGTAATGCATAGTCTAAGTCCATGACTCTAAGGACAATCAAAATTCTTTTCTTCTAAGAGGGAAAGTTTGTCCCAGTTAGCTGCTCAATGCCGTTCAAGTAAGCGGCAACATTAGTGTTGTTCATGGCTGAATCAAAATAAAATATAATCAGTAAACATTGGAGGAAATAAATGTCTTGCATGAAAATTAACCCTACGTTGGTCTGATTAATAACATGCTAATAACAGAAAAATTAACAGTTCTAACTCGCATCACCGTTGGGCAGAAATGAAAAGAACTAAAATTACCTTATGGTGACACATATTCATAAACAACGTTGGTTAGAATATGACCATGGTCATGGCATAATCCCAATTTTTAACATTAAATAATGATTTCTAATCAAAACTTCCTATTGGTTCCATTTTAATTAGAGACAATAATCGAAAATAATCATCATATGAAATAATTGTTACATTAATTAACTTGTCCAGAAAATTAATCATAAAATTAAACACAATATAATGCCCAAGAAATAATAATTAGCTGTACTTATTGCCGAATTAAAAGACATAATGTAGAACAAATATTAAAAGGGCTAAAAACGAAAAAGACTCCGACCGAAAACAAAAGCAGCCCAATCGAGTGCGCTCGTCCCAAACGTGCAGGCCGACCCATGACCACGGCGCGACCCAGAAGGCGAGCTCAGCCCAGTTGCGATGTGGCCCACGCAAGCTGAAGCCCTAAACACGATCCGCAGCCCAGTCGGCGACCGCAATGGACGGCAGCCATTGGATGCGATCGGACGGACAAAATCGCTCGGGACAGGAAAAAAACACGCCACGACCGAAAACCCTAACCCTAAACCAATTCGTTCCCGATCCAGAAAAATCGTGAAATAGCGACGGCGGGAACTGAGCGGTCACTCGGGTGAACGGATGAGGGGGCGCCCAAGCGAAGCGACGCCAACCCCAACCCACGCGAGAGACGATGACGCACGCAACCGGTGAGGGAAGATTGACAGAGCGCACGTGCGGACGCGCAGATCCGACGAGCCGGAGCTTCGGTGACACGCACGAAGCGGCGATAGCGACCGGTAAAGGTATGCCCTAGAAATCCTTTTAGACCATTAGGGTTGCTTGATTGATTTGGATTTGGGGAAATCCGATTGGGGATTTAGGGTTCGGATACGATTGGGAATTTTGGCACTAGGGTTTTTGGATCCTTCTAATCACCTCCTTCTAAGTGCTAACCGACCCAAATCAAGACTAATCCGAGCCAAATTAAGTGCTAAACTAACACAAGAACTAAACCGGGCCGGAAAGGGAACATGATTTAGACTCGTTTGGCTTTGATACCAAATGTTAGTAATAACATGAACTAAGTTTAGGTCAATGTCTAGTTTAAAACATTATCACTAATGGGGAATATAAATCATTATGTTGACTGACCCAGTGATGAAGATGATGCCATTAGTTGGTGTTCTTGAGAGTCGGTGAAGATAGAATAGAACGGTGAAGGAGAGGGCACTAATATTCTTGAGTAATGAAGAAGAAAGGGGGCATCGAGATACACTCAATAACGGTAGAGGTCTTTGATAGCCTCAGCACCAACTCAGTAGATAGGGCAATGTTGGGGAAAGATGGAACTCAAGGTTTTTCGTGATTTCTCTTAGTGTCGGCCTCTTCCTCTTTTCTTAATCTGTGGCTGGCTATCAGGACCTAAACTAAATATATGTTGGAGAGCCCCGATCAGAGCGTAGGTGGTGGACCTCAGATCCACAATTTTTGGTTCTTTAGTTTTAATCAAAATCATAACCAACAGTCGTAGCCATGCACTATCTATTATCCTTTTTTATATGCATCCTAATGATGACGCAGAGCAGGCAACAAAGGAGAGACATAGCCAAGCGCCATCCTAACTTTTTTTAGCCGTGTCCTAACAAGGTCGTAGGACAGGTAGCGAAGGGAATAGGTGTAGTCAAGTGTTATCCCTATCCTTTTTTAGTTGCGCCCTAATGAGGTCGCAGGAAAGGCAGCAAATGGGCTAGGTATAGCTTAGTTGCACTCTAACGAGGTCGTAGGGCAGGTAGTAAAGGGGGCACTCTAACGTGAAAAGATGAAATAGTAATGATTGAAGTAAAAAGTAATTAAGTACTCAAGTTCAAGCCAAGGTTTATGTATTTAAGGACCTTTTATAGCTTTTGCCGATCTCGGTGTTTGAAGAAAAGATCGGGTTGCTAGAATAGGTGCCGTACTATTAAGAGGGAATTTTTGGCTAGTAGTTTGAATTTGAATAAGTATCATGGCTCAAACTTTGCTCATATTTGATCTTGTGCATTTCTTGAAAGATTTCATGAAAAATATGTTTGGTTGGTCCTATCACCCATGTAGGTGCGGTGCTACCGGGGTTTGGTAGCATCGGACCTTGGAGAGATGCCCCTTTTCCAGAGAAAGGCTTTTATGAGGAATTTGGGTGGTCACTACTACTGCCTATGGGGGACGGTGCTTTCAGAAGTGCTTTAGCACTAGCAACATAGGGTGGTAGGCTGGTAGCTTTATTCTAGAAAGATGTCATTTTGTTGACTTTGGGTGGCCGGAGCTACCACCCATGCAGGAGCGGTACTACCACAACCCTGGCAGTACCGGCCATCTAGGGCGGTAGTTATTTTCTAGTAAGATGCATTTTTCATATTTTTCATCGGCTGGAGCTACCGCCTATGTATGAGCGGTACTACCATGGCTTCAGTAATACCAGACTCATGGGGTGGTACCTTTATTCCTAAAAATAGCAAAAGTTCAATCTTTGTAATTTCAAATATCGGTGCTACCGATCCTACATGAGTGGTAGCACCAGGACACTTGTAACGGTCTTCACCTACAGCATTAAATGCTATTCTGGTCGTTGGTTTATGGGGCCGGTGCTACCGATCCTACATGGGCAGTAGCACCAGATTTGCTCATTTTTTGTATGAGTTTAGCCCCCAATGGTTGGATTAGTGGATGGAGGCTATAAATACACCCCCACTAGCAGTAAGGAATCTCTCTTGGTCATTTAATGCATACTTGTGAGCCCTTGCATTCCACTCTTCACCATTTGAGCATTCAATTCTCATTTGATTGGTGTTTGAGAGCATTCAAGTGTGACCATCGAAATTTAAGCAATTAGACACTTGATCAACCTCAAGCAAACACCAATTTTTCATTCACTTGGAAGTTGCCGCCTCCTAGACACTTGATCTCCTCAAAGAAAATTGTGAGGAGGCCTAGTGGATTCTGAAGGTCGGAACTCGCCTACCTAAAGCGGAGAAGAGTTACCACTAATGATTGAGTAAGGCTTATTTGTGCAAGAAGCCATCTTGATTTGTTCAAGCTTCCTCAACATGAATTAGGCCAAACTGGCAAGTCTCCGAGACCAAGGGAAAAATTATTATGTTCATCTTTTGTGGTTTGCTCTCTTGTATTCAATTTTAGGTAATTTACTTTCCTAGTGTATTTAGCTTTGATCATCTTCCTAGGATTATTGAATTGCTTAGACATAACTTGTTGGTGAACTTTAGTGAGACCTAGACGATCTATACTTTAACTGTTAAAATTCTAAATTCTAGTAATGCTTGCTTAAGTATTGCAATTATAGCCAAAGAATTTCAAAAACCTCATATTCACCACCTCTCTAGTCAGTTATCCTTGATCCTATAGCCTTTGAGGATGGAGAATCTCTAGTACCTGGTGTATAGCCCTTGCGGCGAAGGGGTCATTCCCTATCTTCTTAAAAGGTGTCTAATTTAAGAAATTTTTGTTCTTTCTTGATTGCATCTATTTTTGGACGTAAATTTTGGTCTAGCTCTTTTCAAGGCGTATGATGAACTGTGGGGTATATGTGCCGGTGTGAGGGTCCTGTGTAGCTACTTTGTATAGACACTGAGCTCTCCTCATGGGACATCAAGTGTACGACAAGGCTCGCGGCCATGCGTGATGGTTTTTGTTTATACACCAAGCACTTGTATATATCATTAATGTGTATGCTGAGACTCTTGGTCCTTGCGCGGTGCATGGAGGTGTACGCCGGGGCCTTTGGGTTATGCATAGTGGTTTTTAGTTTATACACCAAGTGCTCGCGTGGGGTATGAAGGTGTACACCGGGGCCCTTAGACCATGCATGATGATTTTTAGTTTATACCTCAATTAAACACTCGCACAGAGCATCAAAGTGTACACTGGGGCCGTTAGGCCATGCATGGCAGTTTATAGTTTATACATCGAGCAAACATATAGGCATCGAGGTGTACGCCGAGACTTTTGGGCCATGTGCAGCGATTTTTAGTTTATACACCAAGCACTCACGTGTGGCATAGAGGTGTACACCAGGGCTTTTGGGCCATATGCGATGCTTTTTAATTTATATATCGAGCACTGGCGTGGGGCATTGAGGTGTACACTGAAGTCATTGGACCATACGAGACGATTTATAGTTTATACATCGAGCATTCATATAGGGCGTCGAGGTGTACACGAGGGCCTTCAGGCCATGCATGACGGTTTTTAGTTTATACACTGAGCACTCGTGTAGGGCATCAAGATGTATGTTGAGGCTCTCAGGTCATGCTCGGCGGTTTTTAGTTTATGCACCCAGCACTCGTATGGGGGCGTCGAGGTATACGCCGGGACCCTCGTGCCATGCACTATGGTTTTTAGTTTATACACTCATACACAACTGTTTTTAGTTATATACTAAGCACTCGAGTGGGATATTAAGGTTTAAGCTGAGACCCTCGAGCCATATAGGGTGTCAAAGCGTCGGACTCTCTGATGAGATGTTTGTTAAAGCGTGCGCTGCTCAACTCGCCGAGGTCTTGCCTTGGCGGAGTGCTAAGTGGCCCACAGAGATCGGAGTCATCAAAGTGGTTTGCCTCCGAGGTGGAGCGACGAGGTGGCCCAAGCGGGGTGGCAGTGCGCGAGGTGTGGGCCATCTATTTAAGCCCGATCCGCATTGAGGCAATCTAAGGGCAGAGCGGCCGGCCGCGAAGCCCTTAGACGAAGCCGCGTGGCGCCAGCTACAGAAGTTGGAGCCCGATCCGTCTCACTGAGGCAGTCTAGCCAAATGAAAGTTGGTGATGCCTCAGTCGAAGCCAAGCACGACGAAGCCAGATGGATCCATGTGGAGGCGAGCGCAGCAAGGATCGGTGCAAGCTGGGGCAACACAACCCGATGCATGAAAGCCTTCTTCGCCAGTATTGGGTCAGTGGAACGAGATTATTATTTGGTTCTAATAGTAAATGAAAATGGTTCAATATCTACAAAGGAATATTTTTTAAATTTACATTTCACTACTCATTATGTGATTGACTTTTTTTTTCTTAAACCAGCTCATATATGTACCATCTAGTACAAGCAACCAAACACACCCTAAGTGTCCAGCGAAGCTTGGTGTAAGTAGGCAAAGGGTATCATGTGCGTATTGAGCAATAAATGAAAGATAGTGCAGAAAGAGCAGTGCTCGAGGTTATATATAGAGGATAGGAAGAGGTAACCCTCCATCTTGCCCCTTGCATATATACCCAAAGAAAAGGCATTTGGGCATTTTCCACCTGAGTACAATACGATAATTGGCATATGTCTTTATTCCCTAGGGTTTCTAGAAATCTCCTATAGTCCTAGGGGGTAGGGCTCCCTTACAATTTTAGATCTTGAAAAAGGTACATAATTGTTTAGAAAATTAGTGCAAAGCTGAATCTTCAAAAGAAAATTGATTGGCAATTTTTACTTTATTTTATTTTTTTACATTGTGCTGTTCCGAAATATTTTGCGCTTCGAGCTTTTTTGACCCGTGCTTAAAGTACATGGCACATATACGTAAACTTGATAATAATTGAGCATGATCCTATTGCTCATGAGCCCTAGGCGATCGCACCTACTGCTCATGCCTCTGGGCCGACCTTGTGTGGCCGGTGCTCGTCACGACAGTAGTGGTGGTGGCGTCATTGCGGTCAATGAGGTACGCGTGTGGTCAAGTAGCACACAGAAGGGATGAGAGGAGGTGACGGCGTCGCGGTGGGGTAGGATCGGGGGACGGAAGGTAGCGGCGAAGGGCCTGGACCTCATTGTTTTTGGCGGCTATTTGAATTGAGGCGGGAAGGAGTCAGGGCCATGGGAGACAATTTTGAGAGGAGACTGCCCAGAGGTGTATCCAACTAATGGACATGGGTGTATAGATGTACACCCAAATTTTTTGATAAAAACCTAGTATATAATAAGTATATTATGTGTGTGTGTGTGTATATATATTAGTAAGTGGGCTTAAAAGTATGTATTTCAATCTCTAAGTCTATTTCAGCATATCCTACCCATTACCTCTCATAATCTTCCCTACTTGGCCCAATCACCTAAGGTCTAGTCTTCCTCTATTTCTTAATCCCAAGACGCAACTCCCTCTCAATTATGTATGCCCCACGCTCTCTCTGTGGCAGTGGCGTAGCTGACAAGTGGCAGCCTGGCAACGACAAACGACTAGCATGGGGTAGAGCAAGCCGGCAAGGAGTAAGGTAGTGGACAAGTGCTGAGTAGCCATCGGCACTAGTGAATGGACGGAAGCTGCAGGGTAGCTTTGGCCCCTGTAGCCACAACGAGCATGACTCGGGAATGGAGGGTGTGACACCAGCGACAACAACATGTTAGGGCGGAGGTGTCTGGTGGGGCAGGGAGCATGAGCTAGGGATGGAAGGTGCAACACCAGTGGTGATCGCCAAGGCAGGGCGATGACACCCAACGGGGCAAGAAGAGGTGTTAAACCAACAGGCAACACCTGAGCATTTGGCATCGGTAATCACATAGGTGAATTTCATTCTTGATTCCCTAATCTAAAACTCATTTCATAAATCTATCCAATGTAATGTGGATTTGTAATGGTGAATCATGGATTTTGAAAATTAGCATGTACAACATTACAAAATGAAGAGTAAGTATGTAGATTTTAAATCCCCAATTCATAAATCTCTAAATTATTTCATTTGTTGTCTCTAGTAATAACAATTTGTACTTTGTATTTTTGCTATTATGAACCTTTGTATTTTACATTGAATAATATTTTTGTAACTCCGAACACCCATTCTGAAAATCCTAGACCACTACTGAGACTACCTAATTATTTATGGAGAGGTGATTCTGTGTTTTTTTTAAAAAAAATTACATAAATATTAAAATCTAAATAAATAATAGATGATAATTATTTACATTTTTGTTTAGTTCAAAATTTATGTAATTTGTATTTAAGAAAAATAATATAGAAACACTGCTCTTATTCATGACATCTAAAGCGTCCAATCCATTAGGCCCATCCCCAAGAGAAAACCAGTTCCAAGAAAGGCCAGAGCCGCACAGAGCAGACCAGGCCGTCGTTCTCGCCGCCGCGCCTCCGACCCGCCGTCGCAGGGAGCAGCCGCTCGATGGCGGCGCCGTACCACCAACCGACGAGCCTGGAGGAGGTCCGTACGCTCTGGATCGGCGACCTCCAGTACTGGGCCGACGAGAACTACCTGTACGGCTGCTTCGCCCACACCGGCGAGGTAGGTTTTCGTCTCCGTCGTATCGTACAGCCCGATGAGTTAGGTCGCTAGGGCTCAGTGCTCATGCCTAATTAGGTTTTTTGAAGCTGCTTTGGTTGGTCTGACCGAGCGATTACTCTGCTGTTTGGGCGAATTCGGGCCTATTAGTATCTATAGCTCTTGTATCTCTCCGAGTTTCACTTGTAGTGGGTGTTGTTGGTTCGATTACGTGTTTAGATTGACGGTGCTTTGTTTGGTGGTAAGGATTTGAGGGACCAAGGGTTGTGAATTGGCCGTCTTGTTCTGAAATTGGCTATAACTATGAATTGAAGTGGTTAGATGCTTCCTCTTCTTAGAACCAGCGAGTGTCTTTCAAGTAGCAGCATGGTTGATCTTTTGGAACAAAGTGTTTGTGGTCCAAGCCTGAAGAGCCTCCTTTGCTCAAGTGATGTACCAAAGTGATTGTTTGTTATGGGAAGATAACTGTGCTAGTGAACAGCGTACATTTGTTGAAATTTTCCATCGCAATAGTAATAGTGTCTTGTTTTCTTGGCGATAGCAATGTTCTAGACCTATTTTCTGTAATTTTTTTTTTTTGTTAAGGATTTCTTGTAGGAAAGCATTGGAGGTGTTGGATTTGTAGGAAGCAACATGTAGTAAGGTGTATGAAGTTTCTTTCAAAGTATTAGGTGTTTGTTGCAACAATTTTGTTGAATGTTGCCATACAGTAAAAAGTTGCAAGAAAATTTTACGTCTTGACATCCCGTATGCATTAACGCAACAACCGTTCAATAGGTGGACGTCTGATTGGCACTGAGCTGACGATACAATGATTTTTTTATAATAATGTAATATTTGCAACTTGCAACATCAAATTATATATCATTTTGATTCCAGTTGACTATACTCTTTCAAGCATCCTGTGCGTTGTCAGCAGTGTTTTTGTCCTGTTGAGTAGTGAAGAGTATATTTTGCGCTTATTGTACTAAGAGTCTAAGACCTGTATTATTTCGAAATGCAGGTACAATCTGTAAAAATAATACGCAACAAACTTACAGGCATTCCAGAGGGTTATGGATTCATAGAATTAATTTCACATGAAGCTGCTGAGAAAGTTCTACAGACTTATAATGGCACACAAATGCCTGGAACTGAGCATACGTTCAGACTGAACTGGGCCTCTTTCAGCTCTGGTGAGAGGCGTCCTGATGCAGGGCCTGATCATTCGATTTTCGTAGGGGACTTGGCACCTGATGTCACAGATTACTTACTACAAGAGACATTCCGAGTGAACTATCAATCTGTTAGAGGGGCCAAGGTTGTCACGGATCCAAATACTGGGAGATCTAAAGGATATGGATTTGTAAAGTTTGCAGATGAAAATGAAAAGAACCGTGCAATGTCAGAAATGAATGGTGTGTATTGCTCAACAAGACCCATGCGGATAAGTGCCGCGATTCCTAAGAAAACTACCGGATCTCAGCTTCAGTATTCAGCTGCTAAAGGTAATGATTATCTTAATATACTATTTTTGTGTTTTCAATAATCCAATGCAACTCGGTACTAATTGATAGCGTGCTGTTTTTGTATATAGCGCCCATGGTATTGGCGGAATTAGAAAAGTGAGGGTGCACACTTCACATGTACAATTCTATAGTCTTGTATAATGATTTCATAACATCATAAATCCAATACATATATTTGAAATTTGCTAAAAGTACAATACAGATAGTTCTAAGGTCTTAAAAATTCTAAACCACTAAAATCGAAACCAATTCAATCAACAAATTTGACCTATTGAAGAGATGATATTGTAGTGTTTTTCAAATTTTTGGGGTGCTGAGGCATACCCGACACCCCCCTAGTACCGCTCTTGGCCCATGGGGTAGTTTGATTAACGCACTGTATTCTTGTGAGCTCACATCTCTTATTAGTGCTAATAAAACAAAGATTTATCTGTAATGGGACACACTGAGATGATTCATTTATATTGGTAGGCAACGCGCATCTATTACAAGTAGATTCTTCATTTCTATAGAAGAGGTATTTTTCTTGGATATGTATTAACTGGCTGTTTTATGTTAAATATGTAGCGATGTATCCAGCTACAGCTTATGCAGTTCCACAGACACAACCAGTTCTACCAGATAGTGATCTTACAAACACTACTGTAAGAACCCTTATTATATTGCTAGCCATTTGATCTGTTGACTATGCCATTTACCTTGGGATACATTTGCAGATATTTATTGGTAACTTGGAGCCGAATGTGACAGAAGATGAGCTGAGGCAGATATGTGTGCAATTTGGGGAGCTTATATATGTAAAAATCCCAGTTGGTAAAGGATGTGGATTTGTACAATATGCATCTAGGTAAGTAGCTTTAAGAATTTTTTTTTTTAATTCTTTGAACTGTAGTTTACAGAATCAAGCATGCAATTTCTCACTAGCCACTGCCCAAAACACGGGCTCAAATTATCAATGCCTCATGGGTGACTGGTTAATTTCAATTTTCAGATTGCCTTACCGTCCTAGATGAATCACAAAAAGTGTAAATGTGTCATTTGTACTCTATTTTGTTGAACACTTGAACTAACACTGTTTGGAAACAAATATAGCAAAGAAGAATCTTTGCAAACTGTAGATATGTGTGTGCCTTGGTGAACTGAAAAGTTAATTTAATAGACCCACGTAAGATGTGTCCAAATTTTAACTGTAACATATAATGTATATCTGTAGTTGAGACTCGTTTCATTTGTTTATTTCGTTAGTCATGCATATGCTTTGTAGGAAAAACTATTAACATCTCAGTGAAGTATTATGTCTCCATTTATTACTCAGCGGGTAGTAACCAAATTTTTATCGTTGTTGTCATCTGGATGTATGCCTGTTATCGTTGTGCAGTGGCTATTCCTATTTCCTTCCTCTTAAACAGTGGATATTAGTTAATGCAATTCTTGGTGACACCTTTCTTTTTTAGCATCCACATTTTGTTGGAATGGTGCAAATATTTACTTCCTCTTAAACAGTGGATATTAGTTAATGCAATTATTGGTGACACCTTTCTTTGTTAGCATCCACATTTTGTTGGAATGGTGCAAAGACGATGTGTTTACAAATAACATAACTGTTTCAGGGCATCAGCTGAAGAGGCTGTACAACGTCTTCATGGCACAGTGATTGGCCAACAAGTGGTTAGGCTTTCATGGGGCAGAAGTCCTGCAAGTAAGCAGGTATATCTCATTTAATTTCTACTGCACAAACCTGATTTTCAGTAAATCTATTTGAACTCAGATGTTCCGAAATCCACTAGAAGCAATATTGTTAGTAAGACAGTTTTTACTGATGAGTATGCTAAAGAAGAATTTTCTTGATAAACAGTCTGATCCTTATTATCCTGTTCTTATTGTTGTGTGATAACAGATGAAGGGTTTGTTTGTTTTATATTTGTTTCTTGGGCAGTTTTCCTTCATTTTCCCCATGCCTTGTTCCAATTTTCATTTCTTTTCCGGTTATGACACCTTTTTTCTTTATGTTATTATCTTGCACAACCATATGCAGGATCAATCAGCTGTCTGGAGTCAGCAAGCAGATCCTAATCAATGGGCAAGTGGTTATTATGGTTATGGATATGATGCATATGGATATGCTCAAGACCCATCATATGCATATGGTTGTTATGCAGGATACAACCAGTACCCCCAGCAGGCAAGGATTTCAATTTACTCCACCTTCATTATATTCTTTCAGTGTTGTATACTTGTGCGTTCTTTAATAGTTGTGAGTATGGACACCTGAAGCTTGCTATGTTCTCAAAATTTTGGATTTGTGTTCCATGTCAATGTACAATGCACATTCATATTAAACCAAATGTAGGATTTATATTTCTAGAAGTTGCATCTTTATGAATCATATAGTTCACTATATTAGATAGATTCAAGGAAAGATGTTGGGTTGCAGAATGTGTATATATTGAATTATCCGTTAGTCACCATCATCTTGTAACCAACCTTAGTTCATCCTTCATAGTACAGATGTGATTTCTGATACATGCCCCGGGTGGTCTCCAGCTTCATTGTACACGAACACTTTCTGATGTGTATCTTGCCAGTATGACTGGCAACGCTTGTTCTTGTTTATAAATTTCTATCTTGTTTTTGTTCAAGAAGCAGGTGCATTTTTACGTAAATTTCACCTTGAGCTCAATGGCTATTTTACCTGCTGTTTCCTGAATTCAGCCAAAATGTCTGTTTTACCTGCTTCACTACAGGGTATATAGTTAGAATTGGCTAATTTAATATTTACTGCATTTGGTTTCCATTTAACCTTCTAGTAGAATTAACAAATCTTGCAACTTCCAGATTGAGGGAGCAGCCGATATGGCATCAGCAGCTGGTAGTCATGTCCCAATCATGGGACAGAAGGAGGTGTATGATCCCATGAACATACCTGATGTTGACAAGTACAGTCCCGCTTATCATCAATTCATCACGTTGTTATATTATACCGGAGAGTTCTAACCCATTTACTTGTTTCTTTCAATCTAGGCTGAATGCTTCATATATCGCTGTACATGGTAGAGCCATGCTAGGACGGCCCTTGTGGTTGAAGACCTCATCATTATCTCAGCCGGCTTGAGCACCCATCTATCACTCATCGTTGCCTTTTTCTGAAGACTGCAATGTGTAGGCTCCCGGTAGTAACTATTAGAGCGAAATTGTGACAGGCTAACTGGCAGCTTCATGTATGTCGAGGACATCACTTGTATGATTAGGGAACACCCTTTTTGCTAGTACCTGCTTGTCGAGATCGACTGATTACTGCCAAGTATGCTGCTACTTTACTACTATTGCAAGTTACTGGTACGGAAGATAGGAAGGTGTTTCTGTTTTATAATTTTTTTCTCTGCAGTTTTGGCCTGGTTTCTGTTGAATCTTTCCTCTTTCCTTTTTACTTGAGTGCGGAGTAGTATTTTGCAGTGCTACTCCATTCTGATAATTTTAGCGGCTCATCTTTTTGCGGCTGTTTCCCATGGTAAAAAAATCTAAGAAAAGGCTAAAAATCAAATTATTACAGTAATTCATCCCATTTGAGGACTGAAACGTTCATTACCATACTGCTTAAGTGCTTAAGCACGGTTATTAAATCATCACTTAAGAGGTAAGGAGGTCCTTGCCGGAGAAGGGTATGGCGTTCGCCTTACGGCCGTGGTGTCTCTGGCGTCGTTGAGGCATCGTGGCGGTATGAAGCAGACGCCATATTTCTACACTGCTCTGGCACGGGGGGCCGCCTTGCCGGGCCTCCTCTGCTCCGGAGTCGCAGCCATCAGGTACAGTTCCCCATCGCCACCGGCGTCTCTCCTTTCCTCTCCCCTCGTCTCCCCCATCGGCCTTCGCTAGCCTCCCCCCGCGCATTTTATCCCGTAGCTGCTCTGCTCCTTCTCTGCCTTTGTTTTGTAGCTGCTTTGTCTCCCCTTGTCTACAGTATGCTGATAAGGATTAAGGATGCACTGACTGAGGAGGAACGATCGAATAAGGATATATATATAGAGAGAGAGAGAGAGGAAGTCTTTTTCGTACTCTTGGGAGTATGTACTTCCACCTCTAGTATACCACTTAAATTAATGTGTTATACTCCTTTATCACTTTCAGTATACTGCAATAATAATTCTAAGATACTACAATACGACATTGTTGAAAAAATTCATCTGAGCCCTTTATTTTTTTTGCTATATACCCTTTTCTATATGTAAAAAGAGTATATAAACAAATTATGCTACAAAGGGTGGACTTTGATGAAATTTTTCGTAAAACTCACTTTAGAGTATCTTATAATCAGTATTAGAGTATACTCAAAAGGATAAAGAAGTATAATAACATCATTTAAGCGGTATATTGAGAGTGGGAGTATGTACTCCCAGGGGTACAGTACCATTTTCCTATATATATATATATATATATATATATATATACTGCATAAATGATATTGTTATACTTCTTTATCTGTTTGAGTATACTCTAATAATAATTATAAGATACTCCGAAGTGAATTTCACGAAAAATTTCATCAAAATCCACCATTTATAGCATAATTTGTTTATATACTCTTTTTACACATGGAAAAGGGTATATAACAAAAAATAAATGGCTCCCATGAATTTTTTTCATTCATGCTGTATTGGAGTATCTTATAATTATTATTGGAGTATACTGAAAGTGATAAAGGAGTATAACACGTTCGTTTAAGTGGTATACTGAAGGTGGGAGTACGTACGCTATCCGATCGCACAACGTATGATCCAGATGAATCAAGGTGGAAGGATGTATTCGCGAAAGAGGAATCAATATGGGTGTTTTGTGTAAAATGGTTTAAGTGGCCTTCCACATTGATTCATCTGGACCATACGCTGTGCGATCGGACAGCTTAGAACGTGGGTAGTGCAAGTTCACTTTGCTATCGATAGTATTCTAGCCATTATATATATATATATATATATATATATATATATATATATATATATATATATATATATATATATTTTTCATACCTCTGGGAGTACGTACTTCCACTCTTAATATACCGCTTAAATGATGTTGTTATACCTCTTTATCATTTTGATTATACTTTAATACTGCTTATAAGATACTACAAAGTAAGTTCTACGAAAAATTTTATGCAGGTCCACCCTTTATAGCATAAATTGTGCACCAACTGATGCGAGACAGCCGGAAACATTTTTTTCCATGTTTGCGTGTTTGCGGATGAACAGTACTACGATGAACAATACAGTATGCCACCGTAATTGGCGGTTAGATTAGACAATTAATCTGCAACTATGGTGTGATAATCTACAGGATTAAAACATGTATAGATGCAATTAACTTACAGAGAGCTTGTAGTGGATTCAATCGCGTATAGCAGAATGATTTTGATGCAGTGTAGATTAATGCAGCCAGACGATCTCAATCGACCTCAGCAGTAGAATATTGTGCTGATAACATGTTGTAAAATAAAATCATCCACTAACAGTCAATCAACATCACTTCAAAAAAATCGCAAGAAAAAACAGGGAACACACACAAAGTAAGGGGGGCAAAAGCGCTCTCTCTATTTATTAGATTGATTTTCTCTGTACAAAGAGGTGTCCAATATATAACAAAATTAACCGAAGATAGATTCGAATTCACCTACAAATAGATAGAGTCTAGCTATATTTAAACTTCGGGTACACCTCTATCTTAACACAAACAACTATGCACTTGTGTTGTAGGAGGTAAATCAAACTTTTACTGGCTTCTAAGGGGTATTTATAATTTTCCATTTTCATTTTTGAGTAGAACTACCCAACGATTAGCTGCCATTTTGCCACGCGTTGTTCTAATATCCAGCTTCTTGGATGCTGGACAAAGCCTCAGAGTGATCGCCATAATCAAGTGATATGACACAGTAAAAAACGGTGCTGCGCACAGTCGGGTCCAAGCCAGCCACGAGCAGAACACAAATCAAAACCGTACATTCGGTAGATGTACGTACAGAATAAAATCGAATCACCGTCGATCGGGGGCGATGGGTGAGGAGAACTACCCACGGCCACGTACGTACACAGGAGGTTGTTGGTAGCTTTTGTCAATGTGCTGCGGAGTCCTGGTCCGACCGAACCTGCAATCCCACAGTCCCAACCCCAAGCGCGCCGCAGCGGCGAGCCGCCGAGCCGTGAGCTTGCTCCAACGCACGCGCAGCGGTGGACGAACCTGATCTGCCGCCGCGCGTACGCACTCGGACTGGGTGCCGATGGCTCCATATATGAGTCAAAGTCCTGGTGGAATTGGCCGGTTGGTCAGCCCGTTCGGTACAAGCAGGTGCTTAGGGCACTCTTAATATATGGTTTTTATAGTTATGTATAAAAATATCTACATCATAAATAAATAAATAATATTAGATACTGCCCCTCCAACCATTTATATATTAACACAAATATCTAGAAGTGGCAAAAATAATGTTTGAACGAAGGTTAGATAATGATCATTTATCTATTTATTTACTTTAAAATTTGTATAACTTTATATTAAAAAAATGATAATAGAAGCAGTCTCTCGGTATCATGGCACAATCAATTCGTCTGTCGTGCCTACCGTAGCTAGGCCGTGTAACTACAAGTTGTAACGTGCGGGGGAGCCGGAGACTCAATTGCGACTTTGGGGGTTGTAGCAAGCTGAGCTGGACTCCAGCTGCACGCGGCCGGCGATGCGTGTGGGCTGTCGGCTGCTGAGGGGACTAGGCCCATGTCCTAGCGCATAGTTTCGTGGGTGGTTTTAGGGGTGGGCATTCGGTTTATTCGGTTATTTAACCGAACCGAATCACAATCGAAAACCGAACTGAATAAACCAAAAAAAAAATAGTTCAATTTATTTGGTATTTCAGTTAACCGAATTATTTCAGAACATTCAAAACATTCAACCATTTCAGAACATTCAGCACGTAGTAGCAGCAACAACAATCCAGAATAAAGTTGAAAACTATCGTGCATATTGCATATTGCATACAAAAGTGACAGATAGAAGAGTACAAGACAGCACACCTCAACTCGAATTGTAGCCATACCCGCTTCGGTGCAGACATTGCGAAGGTCAGGCCCATCAAAGCCCTAAATTCAAATGAGTTAGGAGATATTGGGTGATGCAACGAGCGTTAAATAATATAAATTCACCTCAGCAAGTTTAACGACTGCTTCATAGTCAATTTCCCCATACTTCGCGATGTCGGCTGCATGAATTTAGCAAGTTTAACGACCGCATGAACTTGCAGTTTTAACCTACAAAAAACCCAACATCACATTAATCCATTGCAATAATTGTTGATCCAGTAAGTTTTGGAAGCTCACAGTTTTCCCAAGATCACCAAGGTACCGCTTTGTTCCAGAAAATTAAACCACCTGATTTCATATTTTTGCTTATAAACTTAAACATGCCTGCACAAGCCAAAAATAAGTAAAGTCATATAGTTGAACTCCACATCGAAGACAAACTAGTCTTATGTTTTTAGATGCAAAAGAATATACATTGTAATGTTGGCTTCTTATGTAGATCAAAATTACATCACAGTTCATGCCTTGAATAAACATGCAGAATAATTACAAGCAGAACCTCAAATAAACATCGCAGTTCAAGCTATAGCAGTAGAAATCTTTCAGAATAGGAAGAGACCATTTTGATGAGTAAAGTAGGTTATTGCTCTAATCAAGGATTTGCCAACAAGAATGTCATGTAGTTCGAAAGAACTGGACCGAAGATGACATAATGACCACAGAGTCTTTCTCCAAAAATCACAACACACATTTTACCTATCCATCCATACAAGTCAATATGGACTATATAGAATCCGTACAAACTAGAAGTCTAGAAGACTAGAACATTGACATTGGATGGCTATTTCCAGAAAACCCAGAATCAACTCGAAGAACAAAAAAACTGGCTGTAGGCAGCGCCGATCGACCGAGGTAGGGAGCGTCGGCATGCCGCACCAATGGGCGAGGAAGGAGTCGAGGATCGTAGGGGGCGTCGGTACTTGGCACCGAGGGAGGCGTTGAGGGGCGAGCGCTCGTGGCTCGCCGACTCAAAGGCGGCGGTGCGGTCGCGCAGCACAGACTGCTAAGGATTGATGAGGGGCTGAGGGGCGGAGCCGCGGAGGGGGGATTGGGGTGGGGATTGACGAGCCGTGGAGGGGGGATTGGGGAGTGGCAGAGCCGCGGAGGGGGGATCTAGGGTTGGCCAGTTGGGGTTGGGGACTAGGGGCTAGGGCGATGTCGTGATGGGGTCGAGGATCTAGGGTTGGCCAGTTGGGGTTGGGGACTGGGGGCTGGGGTGATGCCGTGATGGGGTCGGGGATCTAGGGTTGGTGAATGGGCGATGCCATGCACGGGGGGCGGCCACATTGATGATTGAACTGATGACGGAGCGGTGATGATAGTTCGGTTGTTTGGTTAATTCAGTTTCTGAGATTCAAAAACCGAACTGAAATCCGAAAACCGAATAGCGGCGAAATAAAAATCGAACCGAAATCTGAAAACCAAATAGCAGCGAAATAAAAATCGAACCGAAATAAAAAAACCGAATAGTAGCGAAATAAAAACCGAACCGAAAACAAAAAACCAAATAAACCAAAATAATCGGTTAGTCCGATTCAGTTTCGGGTTTTTATGCCCACCCTTAGGTGGTTTCGTTCGATCGAAACGACGTGGTGGCCGTCACATAGTTTGATCGATACGTTTTTTTATCCCAGTCTTAAAAAAATGTTGTTTATATATGTTCTGACTTCTGACTCGTGTAACTCATGTTTAACATGTTCGTCGTGGTTGGCAACAAGCCAATAACCCAATTAATGCCTATTGCGGTGATGCTTTCTACAAGCATGTATAATAAATCACCTTAGCTAGTTTTTAGGTTGTATATATCAGTTTTAGTCTATGTAAAAGAGTGAGAAAAGAGGAGAGAAAAGAGAGATGACTCTTATTTAGTAGCCAGTTTTGCACGGGAGCACATATATGTTATTTATATACAATAGCGAAGAGATAGTTATTGCACAACATCTAGAGACAACTTTTAGACAGTTATTGTATAAACTGGCTTTTAACTTATTGTTATCCTGTAGTAGATTTTGCTATTGTACTTACTCTAACTGTCTTTCATTAGTTCAACTTAAACAAGCTAGCTAATTACTCCCTCCAGTTTGGCTCTTTGTTGCCACGACAATAACCTACTTCTTCCCATTCATAGGCCAAAAAAATGTTTTGGGTTGTGTATACAAAATTTTGAAATTTTAACTATCTATATCTCTTCAAATAATTAGATTAGATACATAAAAATCATATGCATAAATTTATCTTGTAAAGTATTTTTATAATATTATAATTTTATTGAGTTTTGTAATTTATTACAATGTAAATTATAATATTATAATTTATTTCTAAGCCGTTTGCTTCAGATCCTGCTACCTATCGTGCGCTTTTCTATCAGTTCGGCAACGAGCAACCACTGGTTTGGGCCAGCGTGGGGGCACACGCGGCCAAGGCCGAAGCCATCCCGCCGGGCAGCATGCGGCCGCCTAAACTGGCGCGAGGTGCCTTCGCCGTCTAGGCCACACCCGCAAGCGGTTGCTCCAATTCGGAGCACGAGACGAAGGCATCACAATTCACAATTTGGAGAAACGAATCCCGGCACCCATGGATGGATCAAGTGCAGGCTTTTGTTCCAAATTAGTAAAGCGCAACGAGTATATACATGCACATCACACTGACTTTGACTCGAGGGAGGAGACATACAGAATAATAATTCCTCCAAATTAACTTCCTTTTCGAAATAGAAAAGAGAGAGAGAGAGACCAAAAACTAGGCAGAGAAGAATCCATCAAACGCAGCCAAGCCGAGCCCGGTCTTGGGCTCCTCTATCTCGGCCTTGAGCAGCGCGACGTTCACCTTCACCCCGGACGCGGCGGCGGCGGCGGCGGCGGCGGCGGACTCGACCCAGGAGCTGCACACCTTCATCACGGCCCCAAAGTTCCTCCTGCTCTTGGACGCCTCGTCGTCGCCACTGCCGGGCGCTCCCCTCCTCGTCCTCTTCTCGAACTCCTCGGCCACAAGCAACGCTATGTCAGCCATGGAAGCAGCAAACAACACACTCCTCCTATCTCACTGCGACTGCTACTTGCTCTGGACGCTGTAAATGGCTTATGCTCGCGGGAGGCAATTTATAGGCAGCGTCGGTGGTGAATGGTGATTGCTTTGCTGAGCTTGGTTCGGATAAGTCTCGCAATTCTCTCTCTCTCTTTTCTTCCCTTTTCTTTTGCCTCGAACGAGTCTTATATTTTGTTCGTGCTCGCGTCGCGGGTTTGGGCCGCAACCAGTCGCTGGTTTTGTGTACTGCGTGCCGTTTTCGCGACCCCGGAGCCCCGGACGGGCACGCCCCTGTTTCTTTCGGTGGTCTCGCTTTTATTAATCCCGTTGGCCGTGACGTGCCTCGATGGTTTTGCATGCTGCTGCGTGGCACACGTTCTGTAGCAAACATTTAACTAATAATCTAAGCAGAACAGACCATTGTAGAGTTGGGTTAGCTACAGTCGTGAAAACTAATGGTGCGTTTGGTTGCCTAGATGAGGCTAGACGAGATATAGCTATACAGGCTAAATGGGATAGAACTATCTAGGTGTCTACCTAGTTGGGTGGATATAAGATGAGCTAATTTTTTTTGTTTGGTTGGATAGACTAGTTGTGATCAAGGCTTTGAATTTTGGTTTGAAATTTTCAAGCAAAATTTGACTGAAATTTGAATTTTCGGACAAGGTTTCACTGAAATTTGAATTTTAAACAAAAATTAATTTTTTGGACAAAAAATTCGACCGAATTTTGATTTTTTGGACAAAATTTGACTAAGTTTGAATTTTTGGACAAATTTTGAATTTTCATGAATCTGACCGAAGTACTAATTTTTGGACAAAATCTAACCTTTCAGACAAAATTTGACCGAAATTTGAAGTTTTGAACAAAAATTGATTGAAATTTGATTGTTATTATTATTATTTTGGACAAAATTTGACTGGAATTTAAAATTTTTGGATTAAATTTGGCCATAATTTGATCAAGTATACCTTTTCATGCAACAAACTAGATGAAACTGTCTGGCCCTTTTTTGGGATGGCTCTATCCAGCATCTTAAGGGAATATTTTCAAAAACTGAATGATCACATCACATCCATCCACTCATTCAAATAATTGGATAATTTCAAATTCATGGATGGCCATACATCATTTACCTTTATCCAAATAACCAAACGTCACCTAAGCTGAGTAATCTAGAAAAAAGTTGTGGGAAAACTCGAGGCTAATGGGATGATTTTTTTCGAGAGGTTCTCTCATAAATTTTCACTCAGTATAAATTACATAAATCTTAAAATAAATACGAAAATAAGTAATCGCTATTTAGCCTTCGTTCATATATTAATACTAGTGCAACTTAAAAAATTCATGGAAGCATATTTTTTTTACCGCCTCTTTGGCTTTGTATCACGTCTCAATCTTGGGATGTGACGGTAAACAGTCACATGTTACATGTCTCTTCTCCATGTAGCACCGCGTCAAGATATTATCTTCATCGCCGCGCCAGCGCGTCACATTCTTTTGCTCTCCCGTGTGCGTTAATTTGTGTGGTGCACTCGTGCAGATGAGGCATCCCAGGTTTTTTTTTTTCAGTATGAAGTTTGTGATTGTGAGCAGGTAGGTTTGCTTTATGGTTCAAAATTAAGGATGTATTTGGTTGATAGAATGAGGTTGAATGGGGTAGGATGGTCGTGTATCATTTGGTTCCATTATTTTGGATGAATGTAATGGTTTAGCATCTAGAGGGAATATACCTCAAATTTGTATCACTTGGTGCAGGATGAGATGGTTTCATTCAAACAACCAAACATATGGATGATTTTTTTTTTGAACTATCTTATACATGTACCACTTGGTACATGCAACCAAACACACCCCCAACAGGTTCTGCACGGTCCTGTGAGAGTGCTCAATTTGCGGGTTACTTTTCGTTGGGCGTGTGTACAATTGTACTCCTCCTCAGTTTGAATGATTTTATTTAGAAATATAAAGTTTATATATTAATTTAATGAGATTTTCTCTACTATATCTATATTTATTCTCTTTTGAGCATTTGCATTTATTTATTACCATCCATACAAGATATTATCTCTTATTTTCTGTCAATTAAATGAGGGTATATAAGTTATTTTCTTTCATACCTTTCTCAATTTTACTATAATATTAATTCTTATATAAAATCAAAACATGTTTTATATATATGAAAGTTTTATATTTATAAACAAAGGGAATAGGTAGCGACATGCCTTATCCCCTCTATTTTTTTTAAGGATTCGATCGAGCTTTTATTTTGATAAACACGGGTTGGAGAGATGCATCCAGACCCTAGCCGAGTCATGCATGGTCTTTTTTATTTTTCTTGGACGACTGGGCTAGCTAGTGAAGTCGCGTCTTTGCGCAATGTTTAGTTGCATCCCAAGTCAGGTTACACAACAGACACGACAGGACGAATCTAGCAAAAAATTATTACACCAATAAGTCGTCATCACTCGTTGGAGCACACTGCAGCGGCCGGCACGGAGGACGGTTTCTCGAGTAAAATCGCATTCGGAGCAGGGTTCCCATTATCGATGTGTGCGATTTTCGTATGAACAATGATTTTCGATAATCGCAAAAATCGAGTCGAAAATCGGTTGAAAATCGCAAAAAATCGTATAAATTCAAAAATCAGATTTTTTTTGAAAAAAAAAACAAAAACGTGGAAAATCGACGATTATCGGTGGAAAATCGACATCCATGTTGAGTTTTTTTGTGCGGTCGACTTTTGTAGCGATAATCGCTCGATATGTGGCGATAATCGCTCGATATGTGGCGATAATCGCTCGATATGTGGCGATAATCGTGACATTTGCGTCATATAAATTTTTTTGAATTTTTGAATTTTTTGAAATTTTTTTTTGAGTTTTTTCGGTTTACCGCTCGGTATTGCATTTCGGCCGCCGGCGATATCACGATAATCGGCGATAATCGCACGATTATCGTCGATATTAGGAACCCTGATTTGGAGACGGCGAAATTACAATTACCTGGAAAAAACGACTCAAAATGTATAACGCCTTTGTGAGTGGGAAACGTTGCTGCCTCCTGCCGCAAAGGTACTGTCTTTTCTCTAGAGAAATTTTACATGATATTATATCGATAGTTTATAATGTATAGTAGAAATCACATAAAGTATAAATAAATTTTAGTTAATCTAATCTATTAGATCGAAAAGAATAACGGATTTGATACAGTAATACCTTTATCTGACGATTTCGGAGGGAGGAAAAGGGCGATAAAAAGACGAAAACTGGGTGCTGCCAAAGAAACCCAGAAAGCCATGTGAGTTGTGCAGTTTTGGTGTCGCCCTTCGTCCACGTTTCTCCTTGAAACGAACCACACAACTTCACGTGGTTCTGCAAAAGCAGTTTTGGTTCGCTCCGACAACTGCACGGCAGAGCAAGGTGAGCACTCTACCTGCGATAAAGCTGCGCGAATTTCTTTGGCCTTCGCCGCGCGCACCGCACGTGAGTTGCTGCCTTCCGTAACAACAGAACACCAGACGAAGCAAGTTGATGGGTGCAGGCGTACAGCTCGCAGAAAACAAGGCATTTTCTACGATGCTCCGTGCAAGGCAATTCCATTACATCTCTCTCTTCGGGAGTTCAGAGTGGCAATTCCTCGAACCATCGGTAGCAGACTCTCCACTTCTACCGCACATCAGGCATGCAAAGTTATTGCCGTCCACGTGGGTGAAAAGGAATCCAATACGGATGGATAATAACTCTGTTCTATTTATTTTTCATATATAGATACGAATATGGATGATCCAAATACGAATACAAGCAATGTCGAATATATATACAGTGTGAATATGAATCAAAATGTATACAGTCATGAATATTTATCAGAATATAAAAAATCCTTTAAATTGTACACACATAATGAACAAAAAAACATAACTAGTTTATTTAATCCAAATATTCATGAAGAACATATGATGGCCGAAGATTTGCATTCTCTGTTGAATTATGTTTAAAATAATAAATTATACATTCTGAGCTTTCATGCATTTTTAACTACTTTAAAATATCTCCCTATTAAAGACATCAGTGTTTGCATTTTCTAGACAATTTAAAGATGAAAAAATCTTGAAAATATTTTTTTAAATGCTACACTATGTCAAGAAGGTCCCCAAAAAAGTTTCGTAATTTTTGGAGCTGGATTGCTAATTTTAAAAATTATAAATTGACTTTTGGATTAATTAAATTAAAAAGCAATTTCAAAATTCAAAAAACTTTTTGGGCCGAAACAATAACCTTGGCCCAGCTCGCACGCCTGAATATCCAAATAATCTAGATCCGTATTCATGAGCTATCGAGTCCATATTGTATCTGGCAGAAAAAAAAAATCTACATTCATTTCTGATCCGATAATATCCGATAAATATTCGAGGAACATAATCTATATTCCAAAATTATATGAATCAATCAGAAACTATCCGATCCTTTTTCGTCGAAACTTGTCCACGACCGACGCATGGATCAATAAAAAACTATCCGATCCGTTTTCATCCAAGCTTGTCCACGGCCGATGCATTGAGTAACTCTACCATGGCAAAGAAATTTGACGGGAAACCAGTCACGACCTTAACCAAGAAACTGCATGTAGCATTTCGGTGCTATGTATACACAAGTGCAAACGTACAGGCAACCGGAGGTCCGTGAGCAAGGTAGCACTGCAGTACAGGGAGACAGCGCGTCAGCCAAGTTTTATTGAACGGCTGTGACGCGATGGCTGGTGCTGGGCATAGGTGCGCCACCAGACGTGACAAAGGAGTGAGGAAGGAAAGATTATTGGAGGGATCGAATGGGAGCAATAATGGAGGGCAATGACGTGACCATGGTTATATCAGCTGGCCCCCTTCTGCACAAAGAGATAATCGTGTGACCATGTTTTGGTCTATATATTATGTGCATCACAATCATACATTATTATCCAACAAAACTCCCTACGTAAGCATGAATTTCACATGCACGCAGAGAAGACCACCGCCAGAACAACAAACCAAGACATAGTGTAGCTATACATCAAAAGACATGTGAGTCGGTGACTGTTCTTGGGCTCTGCTCGCTGGATCGGTTTGTGCAGTCGGAGGTACACGAACAGCGCTATTCATAGCGCAGCCTTGGGTGGTTAGGTGCCTTCCCAGACAAACCACAGCTTCACTTCACATGGTTCTTGACCTCTGAGCAGCTGTTTTGGTTCGCTGGAACAAAATGGCCTCATGGCGCGCACGCCACAACAAGATCGACCAATGTACCACTTACCATAGATCTAAACGAATTCTTTCGTGTTTACCGCACACAGCGTACGTACATGGGTTGCTGTTTTCCGTGATAACAGAACACACCTGACGATGCAAGTTGATGGGTACAGCTCCCAGAAAACAAAGACAAATTGTACGATGGGAGATGCAAGAAAACCCCGTTACATTTCTTCAGGAGTCAACAGAGTATGCCAATTCTCCGAACCATTAGTAAGTCAGTAACATATACTCTACACTTGTACTACACATCACATCAGGCTTGCAAACTCCTGCAACTCTTCCGTATGTTACCAACTTGGAGCTCTTGTGCACTCTAGATCCCATGACCAATCGGAAGTTCGGAACAGCCGACAGGATATGTTACCAACTTGGAGCTCTTGTGCTGCTATTTTGTGGAGTTTGTGGACTAATAGAAATAGCTTGATCTTTGATTCTCAGAAATGGTTGAGCATAAAAACAATATAGAGGAAAGTGTGCTCATGATGCTAAAAGATTGGAGTCCTTTATACAAAGAGGATATGTTGGACCAAATAAATCTGTTTTGCAAGGGCTTGGGAATGAAGATTCGAAGTCCTCTATTGCTGGCTTTGGAAGGAACCTGATCAAAGATGAATAATTGGTGGACAGAGATCGCAAGGAAGAACCGGTTCCAGATGAGCTAAGATCTTTTGCCACTTTCTTCGGTGACCTAATGGAGAACAAATCTTAGAGGGCTGATGGAGTGCAAATGAAGCTTATTTGGCTGCCTCGGCAGTTCTTTTTGAGTCTCTGTTATGTTTTTGTGGATTGTTTTCTCTCTACTGCAGTTGGGTGCAGCCATTGTCTGGAGAACAATGGTTGATTTTGGAAAGACCTGTGCTTTAGTTCATTTTACTGATGGCATAGAGCTGGGCAACCCTTGATGCTCTGTAATATTGGCCTTTGTAGTCTGGGTGTGTTGATGTTGGTTCAGAATTGTTATAACTATTCTCAGTTTCATTGAATGGAACTGGGGCATCAAATGTTTGATGTCCTCTTCATCAAAAACAGCCGACAGGTTAAAACACCGCAGGTCTATCAGGAAGAATTCCAACAATTCTACAGAATCGACGGCACGGATCTGCTACCATGACTCCCTGCAAAGTATGTTGGTGAAAACAGAGACTGCCTCCTGCAGGTAGGACGTCCTGTGCTGTGCTCATCAGGGACGGGAGCGTTGAGCATCGTCTGAAAGCAGCCCATGTAGAGACTTGGTGTCAAGCCCTCGCCGGGCGAGTTAATTAAAAACTCGCATAGCTCTTCCGCCATCTTCGAGAAGCACGCCCTACCATACTCAAGAATGAGAACAAGCCTAGGGAGCAGATTCTAAATGAAACCTAGAACGGATGCCGGTATGTGTTGATGAATTCAAAAATAAACATAATCAGATGAATTGTGTATGAATCTTATGGCCATGAATTTTCACTGTGGCTAAGTAGCTTGGCTTTGGGTTTGGGTTATACAATCCAGGTGCAATGATTTTTGCAGAATCTAGTTACACGGTAACTTATCAACACTAAATTATTTTCTTGGAACTGGGACTACTTCAGTTAAAGCAAGAAATGGCAGACCGACAATTTCATGCAGAGATCGATGTTTGGTTTCTTTTCACACTGGATCTGTTACATCGAAGAATCACATCTTACCACGCCTCAACAGGTAATTTGCTTCCCCATACAAGCAATGAATCATTTAATCGGCCAAATGAACTCCTGCATGATTCATTTTTCTTCTCAAGTGGATGCTTCTATGCTTTTCTTGTTTAAAGTTGCGTAAATATTAAAGCATGAATGAAGGGTAGATGACGATTACTTACCTCCTTCACTTGCTTTAAGATTTGTACAACTTGTATTGAGAGGAAAAGCATAGAAGCACTGCTCGTGTTCATCCATTAATCTTCAGAAAAATGATGAATTTTTTCAGGGAAATAATTATTACTGAATCATCCATGGTACTTTCATCTTGCACAGAGTTCATTAACATGTAATAGTCTATGTAGATTCCAGAACTAAGGTCTCAGTCAGCAATTTCAGACTTGTGATTCTCCAAAGCACTTGTAATGTCCCAGATCTCTTGACGGTTTGCTGAGAAAAACATTGAACAAGTGATTGCAAACTCACACCACAATGTCGACCATGAGATGTTTATCAACAGTTGCAGCACAGAAATGATAGACACCTTCTTCAAACATATGAAGAGAACAGTGATGACGAGAAATAGCACAGAAATTCACAAGAGGCTTTTGATTAGGTTTCGGAGAAGTGGGTACAGTTGCACATTTATGTACAGGACAGAAGTTGAAATGAATCAGGTTATTTATAAAGTTATTTGTTAGTGAATTGTAGGAAAAACTTACATGACAAAAACAAATAATGAGCAACAGATGTCATGAAAATAGTAGAGCTTTCTTCCAATTGCCGCATTGAATACAATTCTCCAGTTCACCCTGCCAATCTCCATAGTATTCATGATATAGGGCCTGTATATAGAGACCATTAGTTAAGCAGGGTTCAAAAGTGTAATGCTTTTTCAGTTTTCACATAGTGGCATACTTAAATATTTGTAATTGTAATGCTTAGACAACTTCTTATTAAGGAGCACAAATTGACTGCATGCCAGATAATTTGTACGCAGCAAAGAAATTGCTACTCACCAGTGCCTCATGCATCCATTCCGGTGGTATACCAAGTTCTGCAATATATTGTCTCTGAGCTTCATCTCTACTCCATATTTCACAATACTGAGACAAAATTTCCCTGATTAACTTCTCATGGATATATGGGGCATCATCAAGATGTGGCATATGCAGAATGACGTTGATAGCCCAATGACACTTCCCAAGACATAGTAATTGATAAACAAAACTCAGATCTAGTACGTGCAGATCATTTGTACTGAAAGCACCAACAGCTTCCAGAATAGAACGCTGATGCCAGATCATATGGTAGTCCAAGGGATCATACGAAGATGAGAATGCACTGAACATAGTTTTTAGTAGCACAAACTTCTCACCTTGATTGGCATGAAGAAGCATTAGATAAAAAGATATGTCAAAATGGTCGCCTGGGGACCACTGAAGTGATTCATCAAGAGGTCCTTCGTCGATATATACAGGAACAGGGTATGGAACTTTGCTCTCACCAAGCTGTTGGTGATAAGAATGAATGGTAATATCAAGTGATGTATCAGGTGATAATTGATACCACATGATTAAACCGAGGTACCTTTTCCAGTCGATTGGTGAATCTAGTAAAGCGCCTTGTATGTTACCAGCAAGCAACTCATATATCTTTAACCTGTCTTCCTCAATATAATCAAAATCCGGACCATTTATTTTCCATAGATCCAGTTGCTGAGCAACATCAGATCGATTTAACATTGATCCACCTGCCTGGCTTAGCAAGATTGCCAACCGGACATCGCCTCTTGAAGCAGCAACTTCTGTGGCTGTGTCTAATTGTCGACCAGTCAAAAGCAGAATAATCTGTTCCAAGTACCTGGCATCACTTAAGGAGCCCACCTCTCCTTGAACCCAATGACAGACACTGTCCTGTAACCAATTGCTGAAGTCTGCTCTCCTAACCAAAGGGAGTGCTTCAAGGTCTATGTTGACAGAACCTTCTTTCTTGTCTAAAATCATGCACTCCTGATCCTCATCACAAGTAGGCTCCAACTGGTTACCAGCTGCTCTTTCTGAGAATAAGGCCCTAATTAACTCCCAAACAGTAACTTGATGCATTAACAGCACACGCGAAGTCATAGATAAATCACTGACTTCAAGCTGCCTTTCAATGATATCAATATAAGACCTGGAAATGTCTGGCAAAAGCAAACGACTTGCCACAACTTTCTGAAGCTTTAACTCAAACGTGTCAGACTCAGTTTCCAGAGATTCACGATCAAGCCTCCTATGGAGGTCCATTGTATTGTATCTGAGAAACATAGATCTGTCAGCTCCTCCTTAAGTTTGTTCTTCTCATCACGCACAACTTTGTCACCTGCGACTTTCTCTATGTGAATAACAGAAGATGGGCCAGTTCCAGCACTATTGACCAGACTACCAGAATGAACAAGAATGCCATTTGATCCCCAACCAACTCGAAACGATCTACCCATAAATAAAGCAGCATCCACTACACAATTAGTATATAATTTTCAAGCAATAGGAGTTGCTTGCTTAACCGGCAGCTTAAAGCCTTCCACCTTGGCCATTCTCACTGGAAATACCTTGTTTTGCCCAGACATGAGAATACCGTGAGAAGACGCACCAAGCTCTGGAGAATTTACACTATATTCCAGTAGTGCCTGAGGTTCTTTCCTTGCAAGAATACCAGGTCTCCTTCCAATCTTCTGAGAAGAACCGTGCAAAGGAGAGAGAGAGAGAGAGAGAGAGAGAGAGAGAGACCTCAGCTTTGGACCGTTAGCACTTGAGTTGGGTGAATCCACATTCATTCTTTCTCTACTAAGATATCTCTCATCAGATGGGAGGCCATCCTCCATATCTTCATCATCTACCTCGTCGGAAAACATCGCCATCTGCATTTCTTGCATCTTTGCAGTGTCAAGCCCAAGATGAGCAAGCAATGAATGAGAAAGCTCCAGTTCTAAACCATTTGCAGGTGGGTCTCGTACTTCAGCGATCGGATGCCGAGCAATCACCTCATCCATCACAACATCCTCCTCCTCCTCGGCCACAAGACCAAATCTACTAAGATGATCAACCTCGAACTTCCATTTGCCATTCACTGGGTTGAATGAAAGAAACCTAGCACCTTGCTTTCTTGCGAGACACCTTAGCAGCTCAACAAGGATGCTGGGCTCTGGAAGTTTCCGCAAATCCAGCTTCAACGTCACTTCTGCTCAGGGCCGTTCCTAGTATTTCAGGGCCCAATACAAATTAAGAAATAGGATCCTTAACGTCAGCAACATAAAAATGTTTTATCTATTAATTACAAAGGTATATGTTAAGTATATAATCAAAATATTTCTTCAGATGCAAAGATGATGCATACATGATATATAATCAAAATAAGCGATCTGGTTGCAAATACGACTAATACATGATATATCCCCTCAAAAAACTAATACATGATATAATCAAAACATGTGATCCAGTGCAATGTAAGATATCTAGCACATGACATATCCTGACATCAATGATAGAAGAGAGAAAGAGAGGGGGGGGAGAGAATAATTGTAGAGGTGGTCCCAGGTTCTACATCCCAAAAGCTAGACCATGCTAAATAAGAGTCATCATATACCATCTACCACCTGCAAATTCAAAATAAGCAAACCCATCATTTAAAATAATTTCTTCTCACATTTCTAGATGCAAAGTCATCGATAATGGTATCTATATTAATCTGATCTAACATAGCCTTCTCAATGTATAAAGTGGCCAGACCATTCAATCTTTCTTGAGATATTGTTGACCTCAAATAATTTTTTAATAATTTCAACTTTGAAAAACTTCTTTCGGTAGATTCTACAGCAGCTGGTATAGTAAATAATATTCGATAAGCAACTAAAACATTTGGATAACGATCTACATCTCTAGTGAACTTAAATATTTCAATAGCAGTTAAAGGCTCATCTGGCAAAGTCATTTGCAACACTCTATGACCATATATGTGCTGTATACTTACATGGGCCGGGACCCCTCCCCATCGTGGGCCCTACACGACGGCACCTATTGCACCGGCCCAGAAACGGCCCTACTTCTGCTGCTGCTTTATTAAGACCATGCCCTACAGGGGCTTACTGGCCTCATCCTCATAAACCACCGCACAATGGCGGTCAAACCTAACGACTTCATTCAAGTCCATACTCCGCACGTCGGTGTTGCTCGGGAACATAACCTGTCCATACCTCACCCTACCGACGACAAAGTTTGGAACCCTACCGTAGTAGCTTGGATCAACCGCCTCCCTCTCAACCAGCTCGTCAATCGACGGCCTCGTGAAATAATCGGACGAACGCAGCACCGGGAACACGCCGTCGACAGCCATTAGTGGCAGTGAGGCGAACCAGACAGAGTCAGCAGCAGCGAGCGAGGGGTCCTTGCCTTGGCGCTGCGGACTTTCATAGCTTCATTCGCAGCTACCCTGCTCTACATGAACAATGCTTCGCAAGTTTTGTTCACATCAGGTGGTTTCGCCGCCGCGTAATCTACTTGGTGAACCTAGCCTAGGGTTTGAGCAATTTGAAGGCGCTATGCACCACGCACAGCTCGAAAGGGGGTAGGAATTACCTGGTGACCACGGGACCGGCGTGCGGTGAGGGAGGCGACGGGCGAGCGTGGGAGACAGCGAGCGGGGGTTGGGCGACGCGGCAGCAGGCGTAGAGCTGGGCATTCGTTTTTTTTATTTAATCGGTTTGATTTTTTCGGTTTTTAGAAATTGATTATCGATTTTTTTTAATCAAAATGAAACAAATGAACTGAATTAGTTGAAATATTTTAATTTGGTTTTTAGGTTAACAAAAATATGAATAAATACTATGTACATTAGATTTTATTCTTCTCATATCGCAACACAGAGTAAAGATAAATCCACACAATTTTAGATGTCATTCCAATATAAACATAGTAGAAATATGAACATACCACACATATACATAAAGATGTTGGAACATGAGAATTATATGGTAGCTTTAGGAAGAACATTATAAAAGTGGTATTGTACATGGCCTATTAGATTATTCGGTTATTTTGATTTCAAGAATAAAAAACCCGAATTTAATACCAAAAACTGAATTTACTAAAATAAAAACAGAATAAAAACCGTTAACAAAAAATCAAAATAATCAATTAATTCGATTCAGTTCAATTCGATAATTCGGTTTGGTTTAAAATGCTCACCCCTACACACGCAACTGCGATTTGCGAGCTAGGGTGTTAGTCGAACTTGTGGGCCGTTCAGCTTGGGTCGCTTCTGCCTAATATTGCCAGTTATTTACAGTTATTTACTTTGCTCAAGAGGGCTGTTAACCTTATATTGTCATAGATCAAGCCTTAAAACATTTCACAAACCCATTCCGGTACTCACGGTATTGCCCACTAAACAAACCAAGGCTTAATCATCAGCCGAGGATCGGACTCAATTCCACCCTGTGGTTAGTCCAATACTGTTCCCCTAACTGTAGCACTTTTATAAACATCCGAGTTAGCGACTCGGCAGCATTTCATTTTCATTTTAAAAGCATTTGAACTAACTAATAGGATTATTGATAACTAACTAACATAGTATAAGTTAATCACCTAGGGTTAACAATGATTTAACATGGCTCAATATTTTCAAGGAAGTTCCATGAGCAATTTGGCATTATCTAGGTATCATGTCATTCTAAAATAACGAGTTTCAATAATTCAATATACAGTAAAATAAATGCAATAGAAAATAATACTAATTATAACAGGCATGATTGGGTTCAACATGATCAATGGAGTGTGGCTTGCCTTGCTCGGCGCCTGGATCGGCTAAATCGTAGAGGAAGTAGTCGTTCCTAGCGTCCGTCTGGTCCATATCCTGCTCCAGTTACTGTTCCTGCTCCAACGTCGGCTCAACGGTCGAATCTAGCGCGGAAAAGGCAAATAACATAACTAAACTAAAAATAATAACCGGAAACTGAAAAGATGAGAAAGTTGCCTAGAGGGGGGGGGTGAATAGGCAATTTAAAATTTAAACTAAATTTGTCGCAGCGGAAAGAGTATCGGAACTTCCGGTATTGGATCGGAACTTCCGATATAATCGGAACTTCCGATTCCAGATCGGAATGTCCGATCGACTTTTGACACGGACGATTAATAACTGAAAGTAATAAACTTGAGAACAATCTAAGAACGATAAAACGACTAAATAAAGAGACAAGCTTAAGTAAAGAAGACAAAGACGCGGATTTGATCCCGGAGTTCGGATTCTTGAGGGAATCCTACGTCTCCGTTGAGGAAGCTCCAAAGAGCCGGGTCTTTTCCAACCCTTTCCTCCCAAACCTCGGTCACACTTGAGGCTTGGTTCCACTATTTGGTTCCTTTCCTTTCGGAGGCGGAGCCGGCCTTCACAAACTTTTCACGGCAACCCACAATCCTTGGGAGCTCGTGAGCGACGCCTAGCCGTCTAGGAGTCCTTCCACCTCCAAGAGTAACAAATGCACGTTGATCGATCTTGGAGGAACACTCTAATGCTCAAGATGGAAGACACTTGCTTGTCACTCTAGCTCCAAATCTCACTTCTAGTCCTCACTCCTTGGATGATCCCTAAGATCAAAGAGGAAGGCTCAAAAGTAGACTAGAGAGGGCTCAAGGTGCACTAGAGTTCCGCCAAATAGAGTGTGTAACACTCAAATGAGAGAGGGTGGGGTATTTATAGTTTCTTGCAAAAACTAGCCGTTATACTCCCATCGGTGCATATCGGAACTTAGATATCAACATCGGAATGTCCGATATGTACAAATAATCGAACTCGGCACTTTGGTTGTTACACAAGATGCATCGGAACTTCCGATGTCAACATCGGAACTTCCGATGTTCCCAGAAATGCCCTTGACAAAATGCTTCTAAGTCCACATCGGACTATCCGATATCAACATCGGAACTTCCGACTTAATCATCGGAATGTCCGATCAATCTATCGGAATGTCCGATCAATCCAGAGCTCCCTTTTCAGGTTAGAACACATCGGAACTTCCGATGTTAAATATCGGAACTTCCGATCTTTACAGAGCACCCTAGAAAGCTTTACAGCGTATCGGAACTTCCGATCGTAAATATCGGAACTTCCGATACATCTTCTACGATCGGATCAAGCAAACATGCACATCGGAATGTCAGGTCACATCGGAACTTCCGATGTAAGATCGGAATGTCCGACTTGAACTTAGATGAAAACACATTCCGGTGCATGCACGATGACTTAGGATCTCAATAAGATTTGAAGTAACATTCATCTGAGCATAGAGACTACTCTAGATCATCTACGATGCATCCCTCTTAATAGTACGGCATTCCTACGACACAAAGCATAGAAAAAATTAAATTCTGAAGCCGCTTTTACTCGCTTGAATTCGTTTGAGGGTTTCCTTCGCATGTAGAGAATCTCACATTTACTCTTTTACCTGTTCACAAACTCATTGAAGACATTAGTCCTTTTAATCGTTTGTCATTAATCAACCAAAACCAATTTAGGGGCCTAGATGCACTTTCAGAAACGAAAACGGAATCTGAAACGAATACCAAAAACCGAGCCAGGAGAGAACGGAGGGCAAAATGGTCATTTTGGGAATTTTGGGGACTCCGGATTGCGGAATGGAGAGCATTTTTGGACTCAGTGGCGTGAAACGGTTAGGAATATGTGTTTGTGGGGTTTCTGGGGCTTCCAGGATTTTTCGGGATTTTCTGGGAATTTTCTGGATTTTAAAACGATATTTTCGGATTAATAGTTGAATTAAAAATCCAAAAAGGAAAAGGAAAAGGGTTTGCATAGTAGTGGGCCTGGCTTCGATAGCAACTCGGCCCAACGGCTTGCTTTCAATGGCTCATGAGGCGAGGTCGCACTGGCGGCCCAACTCGCGCGGTGAGGGGTGGCTAGCGGGCTTAAGCGCTTGTGCGCTGGCAGTCTGCGGCTGGTAGGCGGCCGGTGGGCGACATGGGCGGTGGTGAGGCTAGGGTTTTGGGGCTGGTGCAGTGGCGGCGCGTGAGCTCGGCGAGGCGTGGCGGCCGGCGCCGGTGACGGGGAAGGAAGGGGAAGGGGAGGGGCTCACCGGTGAGGGCGGAGAAGGGAAGGGGCAAGTTGGAGCTGCGGGGTTCGGTGGCTTTTATAGCCGAGCGAGGCGAGCGGCAACGACGGGCGCGGCGCAGACGTGGGCGGCGTCATAGCGGCGGCGGCTTGGGCGTCTTGGCGGCGTGGGCGATTCTTTGGAGCGCGTGGCGCGAGACGTGCGAGCGGCGGAGGCGGTGCCAGGACCGGAGGCGGTGGAGACGGGGCGTCGGGCTGGGCCAGCTGGGCCGGAGGGAGGCAGGCCGACGGCCCAAGAAGCAAGGGGAAACTTGGCCCAAACCCAAGAAAACAAAATCCAAATCCAAAAATTCAATTTCAACTGCAATTCGAATGAACTCCAACTTTAGATTTGTTTTGAATTTTTAGGGTTGTTTCAGATGGTTTATTGATCAATCACCGCCCTTTCTCCCTCTATATATAGCCAATTTAGGTGGACTTAAACCATAACTCGATGAAACCCCACCCTAACTCGGCGTTGCTGGAGCTACCGAGCTAGAGAAGATGACGAACCGTCGAATGTAGCACGAATCTTAAGGAGATCAGAAGGTTAGAAAATTGCCAAATTACACAAGAAAAAAACTAGTCAATTGTTGTATAGCAATTCCGAAAAACAAAAGAGTGCACTGATGGGTTCTGATACACTGTACAAGTAAATTTTCTTTCTTTTTTTTACCTGGCCTAAAAAAGATCAAATCCGTGTACATCTTGGGAAGCCACATAAAAACCACCCTGTTTGACAATGCGCGAAATTTCTAGCTAGCTCCGTACGTTCACGCTGATGCTAGTCACCAACCTAGCTGTTGCCGTGTCACGGGATGTGTAACAGTTTGGTCGTTCTTTGGAGCGCTGTTCATTGTGCACTGTTTGATTTGAAGCTGCCGATGCCGGAAGACGCGCGGTAGAGTTCCGTTCGTTAGTCGCATTGTTCATCCGGGAAGGCTGCATGCAACGTACACGCCGTTTCGTTTTCTCAGAAAAGTTAACACCAGTTGACACCACCACCCCGTCCCATCACCATGACAAACCTTGAGCTCTAGCTAGTACTGCCCGCCGGTACGTGGATATGCGTATAGGAAAGCGAGTACGTACCTACCGGCGGTAAATGGCAGCACGCGGGCGAGCCGGCCGACACAGCGGCGGAGTCAGGATTCGCCCCCGAGCCCGTCTGTTTACACGAGTCGCACGTTGTTTTTCTAGCTAGTTTTCGTTTTGAAGTACGAGGTTTACTGTATTGTACCGGGTGTAATTTTGGACATCGGCGGTGTACGTTGGTTTTGAAGAGAAATCAAAAGGCAGCATGCACGCGACACGTCAGAACTGGGCTGCTTCGACGCGTACCTACTATGGGGATGGGGCTGTGTCCACCGTGCGCGCTGTACATGTGGGCGCGGCGGGGCTCCGGTCGGCCGGGGGTGCAGGGCCTTAGATCCGGCCAGCGCAATCATTCAGGCCGCCCCCTACCCCCGGGCCATGTCGTGCGCCGGGCGCGGCAGCGGGCCACCCCGGCGCCGGTGCGGGAGACTAGATCCGACAGCGATTAGATGCCCATGCTCAGCTCGATCGGGCAGCGTAGCGCGGGCGTCACGCACCCGCGGCATGGCTTCCACCACGTCCTCCGCGGCGCGCGCGGCAATGCCCGCTCGTTGTTTTCTTTAATTTGGTCGTTTTCCGTTGCCGACTCGCCTCGGATCGTTCCAACAACAGGGCGTTCGTCCTGCCATGTCTCGCGCTGCCCAGGCACAGGACTGAACGCAACAGGCCGTGAAAAAAAAGTTTCTTCGGATCGAGCTTGCTGATCTCCACGATCTGTTGTTGAAGAGGCCGCCCGTCCATGGAGGCCGACGGTTCTTGCCTGCATGCAATGCAGCGCAGGCCCGTCCACCCACTTTACGTGGTCCAATGTAATGTACAGGAGCAGAGAGAGTGAGACCACAGATGTTGCGGTGATCAGGACCATCTTATCATCAACGCGTGCCTGTTCCCGGCCGGCCGGCCCCTACAGGAAGCCGGGATTCGCCTTTATATGAGCTGCTGCGGCTCGGTTCCTGGTGCCCGGCCGGATCCAACGGCCGAATCTTGCGCCACCGATAGCAACGGCCGGACGGCCCTGTACCACCGCCGGCCCCCTGCTGTCCGGCAAGTGGATCGGCGGGGAACCAACCGTTCGACGATCGCCACCTGCCCAACCGCCGGTAGCTGCGAGCGTAAATAGCATCGCGCGCGCTCGCCCAGGCCCACATTGCAACGCATGCAGATTACACCCACCCCCAGATCTGACCTCCTCTTCTTCCACTCTTCTTCCACGTTTCTGTAGACACACACATGCAAGTGCCAACAGCCAAGCATGCACGCCATCCTCGAGCGTCTCTGCCTGGAAAACGGTCTCATTAGATATTTAGAGGTATATTCAGGCATGTAGCCATCCTAAAGGGGTGTGCTATGTGCGCCTCTATCAAAGAGGCCTGAGGGGTTCATCTCTATATGTAGAAACCGTTCTCACGTGTGCTATATGCGAAGAAGAGTTCAGGCTTTGGTTGGGAATCGATCCAATATAAATGCCCAAATCAAATACAGGCTGCACTGTTCAGGGCTCATAGAGGCCTGGTTTCCTTGGGTTCAGCCTCATATATATCATATTACTCTCTACTCTACGTTAATAAATATAAGATCTAATCTGAATAATTTTATTTAGAAATATAAGATTTGCACGTAGATTTATTAAACTTTTATTACTATACCCATATTTATTCTCTCTCAACCATATGCATTTATTCATTACTATTCACACAAATAAGTATCTCTCGTCTTTTAAGACAATTAAAAGGAGTATGTAAGTCGGTTTTTCTCATATCTTTCTCAATTTCACCGCAACCTTAATTCTTGTATAAAGTCAAAATACGTCTGTCGACGTTTGTTGTCGGCAATAATCTATATGAGGTTATGCGCTGGATCCAAACTCGTTGGTAACACAACACTAAGGGATTAGACAGGTTTTGTCCCTCAACAGAGAGGTAATACCTTAATCTTGTGTTATGAGATTATAAGAAGTATGTATCTCACGTATTGTGTGTTGTTTGCCCTTTGTGTCTATGCCCCTCTCCCCTTTATACCAGTAGAGGGCCGAGGGATCCGAGTCGGTTACAGGGTGAATTCCTAATCGGTTACACACTGGAGATCCTATCTCCATAATACAATCATATCCTTCCTAACAATGATTAGTTACCATCTTTTATCCTTTCTTGTAGGGCACGATGGTGAGAGTCCGAGTAACACTCGATCTCCTACAGCCGTTCTAGGACGCTCCCTCTTAGTGGGTCCTTGCGGCCTGTCGTGTAAATACCCGAAGTCTATATACTCCACAACGTCTTATATTTATCTACGGAGGGAGTACATTGCACCCAAGCCACGGAAGAATTGCATCAATCAGTACTGCTCCCTCTGTCCAAAAATATAAGGTGTATTTTGACTTTGCACGAGGATTAAGTTTGTGTTGAGAAATGTATGAAAGAAAATAATATATGCCCACATTTAATTGTCTTAGAAGATAAAAGATATACTTTGTGTGGATGGTAATGAATGAATGCATATGGTTGAGAAAGAATAAATAAAGGTATAAAAAGAAAGATCTCATTAAATCTATATACAAACTTTATATTTATAAACAATTTTTTTTTAAAAAAAAACCTTATAATTTTGAACACTCTTTACGTACAGTGCGGCCGGCTCGCCGCTGTGTCGATCTGACGAGACAAGTGAAGCACATTTCTAGGGCGCCGGGACACGCCTCCTTATTATGTGGTCGCCGGCCTGGTTCTGCCACCTGCTGCGAGCCCGTGACATTGCAGACAGAAAGTTTGTTTCCTCCCCAAATCCCTCCGAAACAATTTCCAGTCCTGCTAATCCTGCAGTAGTCGACACACACACACACGCACACCTTGGGTGGATTTTTTTTTTGGGAAAGATCCAGCTTTAGCTGGCTTTATATTAAAAGTAGGAGAGAAAACAATTTACAGAGCACCAGGAGGAGCAGCTCAAAACATACAGTGATTTGCACGATGAAATAACTAGTAGCAGAGCACCAGGAGCCCGTGCTCTGCAGCCAGTCCATGACCTTGGCTGGATATTCAGCTCTGCTTTCCATGCGTGAACCTGAACCCCGGCCCTTCCAGGGTTTTGGAACTCATAAATAAACAGTCTCTAGTACGTCTCTGCAGGGAAAACCGAGCCGGCTGCTTTCCCTCTTCTCAGGCTTCAAAACTTGTTCCCAAATTAAAATGGTTAATTTAGGTGCACGTTCTCCTGCGCGGTTCTCGAACCGTGGGCAAGCCATTTCCTAAGCAAGTGGTTTTATATTTGGCCGAGGTCTTGAAACGTGCGAGTAATCCTGATGATCCATTAGGATAATCGTCCTGTTGGATGGAGGATTTTGGATGTATGTATCTGTACAGCCCTTGAGATTCTGACTGGGAGCTGAGAACAAAAGCTTGGATATACCTGCACAGTTCTTGAGATTTGAGCAGCTGTTGGGAGCAAATCTGTGCGATGCGCACGCCGCACAGTTGAAACACGAGTCATCCGATCCATTGGCCTGATCACGAGAGATGAGGCACCACTAGGGACAAAAAGGGGCACTGTACATGTGCTTGCAGATCTCTCCGAAATGCGAGCGATGAAATGCGCAGATCATTAACTTGTTTATTACTAGCAGCATGCAACCCACATTAAGAATGACATATATGCATATCTGTGTGGAATCGGGTCATCTCCAGCCATTAAAAGAAACACTATGGGAGCGTCAATTGGCACCTTCAGACATCTAATCAAGCCTACGGCCATTGAAATTTAGCCAAAGGGAGTTCTATTATTGTCTCGTCGTCTCCTAACAACTCGAGAGTACCTTCTGTCTCCCTATATGTTTTTGGTCAAGAGTTATTTCTGTACTTTTTCCCTTTTTTTTAATTGTATAAATATTAAAGCATAAATAAAAAGTATATGGTGATTATTTACATTATTATTCGCTTTAAGATTTAAACATATCCAACTTTTATCACATCAGCCAAATTTAAACTCTCATCCCATTCACCATCCAACATCATCCTATCTAACTCTCATCTCTTTAGCTATACAAAATTTTGATTTTTCACATTCATCTCTCATCTCTTCAATCAAATATGAATTTAGATGACTTTATTCTTGCTACGATGGCCTTTGCTCTTGTACCAAACCAAACGGTACCTTTGCGCACTGCGATACCAACGGCTGAGGAAGGGGGTCGGGCAGATCTTGTAGCGATTGACACTTTTTGTGGGGCCCCATGTCTGTGACTTCCAATAGCTTTTGAGAAGTCCCAGGCCGAGCCAAAATGTTTGACCCTCTAGGTATTAGGACTATCTTTGATCCTTACCATCTTTGAATAGAAGTAGAACGTGTCGCTCTTTTCTGAATTCCTGGGTTACGTTGCAATTTTACTGTCGGGTTTGCAAATTCTCAGTTGTCTGATTTTTTTTTTATCTTTGAGTCACCGAAAATTATATAAGATTAAATCTAAAATTACAGTATCAAGTAATGTATAATTTTAGTACTACTTTATTGTAATTTTTATTCCTATTTGTTTTTGTATTTGTAGGGCTCACCTAAGTTTACTTCATTTTTGTCTAGGTTAGAAATGTTTTGTTTTTGTATTTTGTAAGGGTTGGTCTAGGTTTACTTTATTTTTTCTAGGTTAGAAATTTTTTATGTTTTTTTTATTCTATAGAGATGAGAAATGGGTAAAACATAGTAGCCACCAGATGTTAATCATATGTACTGCAAAAAGTGACTGAGATTGAAAACAAAACAGACATCGATAAACAGCCATTTTAGTATTGTTAGCTTCATCTCCTTGGATCCCGCTGGCTTACATCTGTTCTTGGCTGCACCGAAGGACTCGAACTATTTCCACGTTATATGCCGCACGTACGCACACACGAGAGGTCTTCATTTTATATTGCACGTTGCTCAAGCCTTAACGTGTCAGCTTAATTACCTTTACCATGCATAATTGTAAGTTACGGGTTTACTGTGTGAGATTAAAAAAAGCAGGGGAAGCATCATATATAAAAATTTCTCATAAAATAAACACAAAGTAGTAGTACTTCTCCGAAGTGGTTGTCGTTAAGCTTGTCCATTTGGAAAGACAGAGACAGAGCAAGCAATCTACAAAACAACACCTCTAGGGATGCATCTGAAGCTGAGAGTAGCTACAATACGTACGTCTAAGGGCTAGTAATTAGTACCTCAGCTAATAGAAGTTCATACGTATTGATCTCTATTAACCTTGGCACATATACCAAACATATACCGCAAGCTAGCTAGGCCTTCTCTCCCAAATGAGGGCCTTCGATTACCTCATAAACAAACACACATATCAGGAGATCGGAGAACACGAAAGAAGAGGAGCAAGAAGCCAGCAGCAAATGCCGTATCTTCCCTTGTCTTTCTCGTCTCCCTCCTCGCTCTTGTCGCTGAAGCTAGAGCTAGGATCACATTCACCGGAGGAGGCTCCGGATGATCTCGGCCTGGGGGCTGTTGTTGTCCATGGTCGACATGAGCTCCGACAGCCGGTCCGAGAGGTCGTCGACCTCCCGGTGCAGGCTCTTGATGTAGCTGCACGTGTCCTTCAGCAGCTTCGACGCCGACGACTGCAACATCGATCACCATTCGATGGCGTCAGTCAAGGACAGACAAACAGAATCCTTGTCAGACTTTGCTGCATTGGCGAAACGGAGCTAGCCAACCAGCTCCCATGTGCACAGTCAACGCAGCCGGCCTGTCAGTGACTGCGCACTGCACACAGACGGAGCTAGTTAACTAACAGGATTAATGTGCATCCGTGCGCGTACGTACCCGGCTCGCGGCGCGGCGGCGAGAGGACTCCGGGAGGAGGGCCTGCAGCTTGGAGATGAGCTCGTTGATCTCGTCATCAGTGATCCTGCCACGGCTGCTCGACATCTCTCTCCGGCGACGGCTCTCGGAGCAGACAGCTAGCACTTGGCGCTTCTCGCCTCTCTCTCTCTCTCGCTCGCTCGCTCGCTTGTGATCGTGAGCGAGTGTGCACAGGGATGAGAACACGACGACGGCCGGGTTGGAGAAAAAGGTGAAATGGACTTGGGAAAGGAGAGGGTTTGAAGATTTAAACCTAGCTAGTGAGTGAACTGAGGAAGTGCGTGTGACTGCGCGGTGAGAGGGCAGACCGGCAGAGAGAGCAAGCAGCTAGCGCAGTGGAAGCAGTGAGTGGTTGTTTGGAAAGAGATGGGGGGAGGTAGCGTATATTAATAGGGAGAGGTGGTGATGGGCCCACTGCACCTTCAGTTCGTCCCGACTTTCTGACAGCGGGGTTGGGCTGCCCTGGCCCGGACCTTGGGCTCTGCGTACACCGAACTGGCCCAACCGTCCAAGGAGATGCAAGTGATATACGAAAATTTTTGGGAATCGCTAAGTGTGTTTCTTTAGTTTGTGAGTATTTAATTTTTTTTGCCTATAGAGTAGGCAAAATGTGAGAAAAGATGGCAAATTAATTCTATTAATTAAATCTAGATATAAAAGTTTAAATTTGAGTGCTATTTAACAAGAAAACACTCATGTGCCCCTAAACACCCCCAAAAATTTTATGGGATTTGATAAGCATCATCCGGATGTTTTTATTACTGAAATCATCCAAATCTAGGACCATCGGATCATTGTTGAGATTCGGGAGTTTCGATTACATCCGATCCTATGATTTGATCTAACGGCCCGGTGATATCCGAGTAAGGTATCCAACGGTCCAAAATTTGGATGTTAGCTAAAACAAAAACATCCAAATGATACATATACACTCCCATTTTTTATATGCTATTGTAATTGTTCCGAACCTTTGATCTGTCGTTGTAAAGTGACTTCTCCTTTTAGGTGTGATCATATTTTTGAGAGTTATGCTAGGGAACGGTATACCGTTCCAACGGTATAGCTGTGAAACTTATGAAACTTATCCGTCTCAGTGCTGGTTTCATGAGTTTCAGTATTTAGTTTCATCAGTTTCATGTTTCATCAGTTTTTAGTGCTAAGTTTTGTGAGTTTCAAATATAAAAAATCACAAGTTTCACAAGTTTCAGAGGTATACCGTTCCTACGATATACCGTAGGTTAGTTTTTCTGTTTTGAAATCTTCCTTTATCCGCCATCAACTATGTTAGAATTTTGCTACCAAAATATTCAAACTACCCTGTCTTCTTCCTCCTCTCTCCCCTTCCTCTCCGACTTCTTCTCTCCATCCGACACCTCATCCCTCTTTCCTCTCTCTCCTCCATTCCTCTCTCTCGATGGAGGGAGCCGAGAGCCGACATGCGGGAAGGGGCCGAGGGTCGACACGCGGGAGGGGACCCGTGCACGGCTAAAAGGGAGATTGTGGTGGGAGGCGAGGAAGGAAGCAACGTCGCCACTGCCCTCGACGGCCGTGCCGTTGTCGATGAGGAGGGCCGGGAGGTACGAGAGCGCCTTCCGAGAGTGACAGAGCTGACCCTCACGGATCTCCCCTAGCATGAGCATCACGGACGCCTCGATGCCGGCGAGGTGCTCCCAATGGCGCACACCTGGTCGATGTTGTCACGCACGGCATTGCAGACGTTGATTGCCTTCATTGCACGCTCATGGAACTCCCCGATCGGCCTCTCTTGATGTGCCAAGAGCGCCCCCACAGTGGCGTGCTTGGGCCACCACCACGTCGAACTCCTCCTGGCATAGGGAGGGGTGAGAGTGGGACGACGAGCTCTGGTAGTCCATTGCCGACATTGTCGCTCGTGAGATCGCCGGGAGGAAGAAGGAAGAATGGCTACCATTGCTCGGAGGAAGAAGATGACAAGGTTGGGGCAAAATAGTACTCCCTCCGTCCAAGTTTTTAAGAAGTATTTCTTTTTGGCACATAGACCAAGAAAACATTAAAAATGACTAATTATCCATAATTATTATCACTAAGCATTATATTCAATGCATGCATGTAGAGTATATATAGTAAAGATGAATATTTATTAGGCGTATAGAGCGAATATAAACTAATTTTGCATTGGAATATGAAATACGTCTTCTATTTATGGACAAAACTATTAAAAAATACACCATATAAACTTGGATGAAGGGAGTATCTGCACAGCCATTTCACGACTTAATTAGTTAACGTGGCAAATGATGGAAGATTTGGACAATGTAATGACACGTAAATAAGATGTTACTTTGTAATGGTAGATCAAATATCCGGAACTATTGCAATTGCATATAAGATGTTAGCTGTTGATCTGGCTAGGACTATCTAGAGAATGCACAGGTAAATCAAATGTCTGTAACAGAAGCTATGAGCATTTTGTTCTCACAAGACAATGTTCACATATATAGTGCTCAAGCTACATCACATAGGCTTATATAATCCTCTTCTCAACTCATCGTACTAACACGAAATTGATTGCAAATTTCACTATAGTGCCGATATGAAACGGTGTAAGCTTTGTAGTGCAATCAATGACTAATGTTAACTGTGGACAGCCACACGCAAGGACCAAAGGGCCAAGTTAGTACTACTACTACTTAAAGGTGTGACAAGATCACCAGTCTCTTAGATATCATTATTTCTTTGGCCGAGAAGAAAGGAGTACGTTAGATTTAGGGGAGAAGCCAATTTTCAAAAAGAAAAAGGCGAGTGTTTTATGTTTTTCTCTCGATACAAGTTATATAAATCTTAAAGCAAATGATGAAATAGGTAATCACTATCTTTTTTCATCCGTGCTTTAATATTTATATAACTTAGATAAACATAAAAATATCTCTCCAAACAAGATTGAGGAAAGAAGCTACTAGGATGTCGTTGCCTCCTTTGTGGGGAGTCTGGGACTGATGAGCCTTGGATCTCGATGTGGCGTGATCTTCCGGGGGGTCACCCCATTTGAGCGCGGTGTGGTCCCTCTAGTGGATCATTCCTAGCATCTACACGATCTTTACAACTAGCTAGGAAGATGACACCCATGGACGGCCCACATATATGTACTCTGCCATGGAGGATTCGTGTCAGTTTCCTGTATTTTCACGCTCAACTATCAGATCTGGTGATAAAGTTAACCAGACCAGAGTCGTCACTTGGTTTTCTTCTCTTCCCCCTTCATTTAAGCTACGGCGGTGAGTAAGAGAGTCTGGGAGCGTATACGAGTGTTAGATGAGAACCCTTTCAGGAATTAGGAGTCCAACCAAACACGTATGGGCGGCCGCCCAACCTTGACGCCGAAGAACAGCGGACCCATGACCATGTAGGTATTTGCTCTCGCTCTTTCTTCTTGGAAATAGGTGGAAATAGGTGGTTCCCACCTTGCCACCCCGCTTGGACCGGGTTGGTACGTGCTACTATTGTTTTGTCCAATTCAGAGTCACTTGCACATGGCCATCTGTAAATTCGCCCTGCCCACCATATGTCCGGTCATATAGGAATCTAATATTTATGGGGAAAGATAGTATCATAGTATTAAAGCATAAAAGAAGGATATATGGTGATTACTTGTAGGCTGTTTGGTTGCCTTCTTAGTTCAGCCAGGCTGCATGCATGAGCTCAACCAGGCTGATGGGAGTCAAGCTGAGTGGATGTAAGGAGATGCTGTTTGGTTGATCGTATGAGATTGGACAGGCTGCACAGAGATGTTGTTTGGTTGGCTACACTGGAATGGAGGTGTGATAGGCAAATTCAAGAGAGGGATGAAACAAATTTTAAAAATACTAGAAAAATAATTTCACAAACGAAAATAAAAAGTTTTAAAATATATTCTAGAAAATCAATAAATTGGAAAACTAAAATTTTAATCTTTTGAAATTTATATAGCAAGTATGGTTTAGTTTTGTTCGAAAAAATATCAGGAACACATAGGTGAAATCGGTTCGTTGATCGGAGATGCTAATCAAAAGATATAGCAAAGAAAAAAAGAAAAGTAGATTGTAAATGCTGATGTCAGCATGCATGCATGGCTCGGCAGAGCCTTGCTTTGGGGAAACGGTGGATTTTCTTGTTTCCCTGTAGCCAGATTGAAAGGGGTGTTTTGCATCTGCAGAGCCAGGCTGAGTTGGATGAGAAGATAACCAAACACCCATCTTTTGCATCTGTAGATGAAAACCTCTTTAGATGCAGCCAACCAAACAGCCCATTAATATTTCGTTTGATTCAAGATTTGTGTAATTTGTATAGGGAGAAAAGGCATAGAAGTACTTACCGCTCAAGGCATATACGCACACAGATGAATACGTCCCTCCAACACACAGTACTTAGAAGAACAAAAGGCAAATAAATTCACAAAATTTCTACCGAGATACGCAGAGTTTGCTGGTTCCAAATACGCGCCGGCCGCCTGAGAAACCCTCAGCTCGTTCATGCACCGGTCACCGCTAGCTCCCTCCGTAGGCACGCGCGGGCTAAACTCGGAGGTGGTTTAATCGCTGTGCAGCGGGGGCCATCAGCGGTGCTGCCCTGCCCCGCGGGTCCCACCTGTCTTCCAGAGGGAGTCGCTGGCTTCCGATCGAGTTCAGGGTCATCTCAGAAAACGGAAAAGCAGAGCGATGCGTAGCCGCCGTGCAGCTGCGACGAGGGGGCGCGGCAGCTTTGCTTGCTGCGAGTAGGCAGCCAACGAGGATCGGCACGGCTAACCAGAAACACTTGTCAGTACCGGATGCCATTTCATGCTAGCTAGCTCTGCTTAACTCCCCTGTCTGGTGCTCCTCCCCGGAACAATCGAGCCCTCGCCGAACAAAACAAAGCCACTGATTGCCCTTGCAGATGCCTGCAATGGCATGTGATGTGAGGGAGATACTATGTGACCGACGTGACAAATCAACCTAGTATCACACACATACATGGATTGTGCTGCGCTCATAGGTGTACAAATCCATTTCAATGGCACATGTAGAAGTAGCAGCAGCAGCAGCAGCACTACGAGAACAACCATTGCTGGCTCGGTAAATCTGCCGTCTACTCAAGCCAGTCGTTCCCATTTCTTTTCGCTCCCTGGCATCAAAACGACAGTAACCAATTATCCCCGGGGCTGAGTCCGAGTGTGATCGCACGGTTAAACTTGAAGGCCATTTCAATGGCACATGTAGAAGTAGTAGTAGCAGCAGCAGCACTACGAGAACAGCCATTGCTGGCTCGGTAAATCTGCCGTATACTCGAGCCAGTCGTCCCCATTTCTTTTCGCTCCTGGGCATCAAAACGACAGTAACCACATCAAATTATCCCGCGGGGCTGAGTCCGAGTGTGATCGCACGGTTAAACTTGAAGGCCATTTCAATGGCACATGTAGAAGTAGTAGCAGCAGCAGCACTACGAGAACAGCCATTGCTGGCTCGGTAAATCTGCCGTATACTCGAGCCAGTCGTCCCCGTTTCTTTTCGCTCCCTGGCATCAAAACGACAGTAACCACACCAAATTATCCCCCGGAGCTGAATCCGAGTGTGATCGCACGGTTAAACTTGAAGGCCATTTCCCAGCTCGTGAATCCATGAGTAGAAAAAGTACAGTAGAAACCGAAGGCATGGAAGTCAATCCCTTGTCAGTTCGTGTCCCGACATTGCCACATGCAGCGGCCTGGGCGCTGCAGAGCAGCAAGTGCCAAAAGGCGGGGAGATTTCTAGGATGATTTGGGGTGTGATTCGCTGGGGAGAGCAAGCGAGCTCATCAGCCATCAATGATTGCGCTATGATACGCTGATTGTGCAGTGGTACGCGCGGATTCCCGGCCGGCAATGGGACGTGCATACTGGATCGTATACTGTGAATCTCCCAGATTTTGATGATATCGTCGCCTGCGAAAGACAAAAGAGGGCACATGCCAAGACACGAGAGAACAAAACTGAATCTTAACCGTATTCCCTTGTTAATTTCTAATCTTATATGTTACTTTCTCTCTCCGGCCGGCGACAAGATATCGTTTTGGATATTGATGTGTTCTCCGAAACATAATTTTGAACGCTAATTTCTATTATACTAATTTTATAAAATCCAATAGAATTACAATATTATGAAAATACTACATATATGATTTTCATGTGTCTAATTTAAATATTTAAAAAGGTACTAACGGTCAAAGTTTAAAAAGTTTGTCTGCTTATATGTTCAAAACGGTAACTATTTGTGACGGAAGGGAGTATAAGCTAGCATTTTTTTTTGGCTTTTGATTATTACTTACTTTACTTTGGTCGGTTTGATAGTACTAGAGGATGGATGGTTGGTTCATAGTTTTGGGACTAGGATTTTTCACTAGCATGGATTGTGAACTTGCCAATCTGCCACATTTTGGCCGGATTTTGGTCTCCATGAGGAGAAGGATGCGGATGCACCGATCGAGCGGCAGAGCAAACCCTGCTGCGTGGGCTGTTTCATTTTCATGCCCTCCAGAAGTGAGATCACAAAGCATGCTACGTACAAGCGCATGTGCTCTTGTCTACCTTAAGCTCTCCTTTTCTTTTATATTTGTTAACGTATGTGCTTTACGGCCAGTGGTAGAGGCAGGATTTTGTTAAGCCTAGGATGAAACTAAGCGCTATTAATAATGATACTAGTTATATGCCCGTGCGTTGCTACGAAAAACAAAATTGATAACGAAAAATAAAGATTAAAAAATAAAAAATACTATTTCATAAGATCAAACATCTATCTTTAACGCTTCGTTTCTTGCAAAAGTTGGCTAATTAAAGCAACTCTTCGTTTCTTGCGTAGGGCAATTAAGTAGGGCAATTAAGTAGGGCAATTAAGCAGGGCAATTAATGTGACGTGGGAAGAAACTCTCACTTTATATAGTAGAGATTGAGTATAAGAAAAGTACAGTATATGCTGAACATTGAGTCCAATGAATTAATCACAAAATGTATAATAAGTTGTTCAAATCAATATGTTCGATTCTAGCAATTAAAGATAACTAGAAACAAAACCAAACATTTACACAGCTAATGCAATTGACAAACCATACCCAACTATTGTTCTTATCATGTTTGGATAATAGCTAATGCATTTAACAAACCATGACTAATTATTGAGAGTGACTAGGCAACGGTATACCGTTGCAACGGTATAGCCATGAAACTTATGAAACTTATCAGTTTCAGTGCTGGTTTCATGAGTTTCAGTGTTTAGTTTCATCAGTTTCATGTTTTATCAGTTTTTAGTGCTAAGTTTCATGAGTTTCAGTGCAAAAAATCATAAGTTTCATGAGTTTCAGAGGTATACCGTTGCAACGGTATACCGTTTTTTAGTTTTTCTGCTAATTATTGACACAGCCATTCACTGCCATTTGACAACTACCAATCTACCATGGTAACCTTCACAATTCACAAACCATAACCAATTATTAACCATTAACCAATCAATTATCATGTGATTCCTGATTTCATCCAATTGATATTTGATCATTCAATTCATCATATTCCACAAAGAAAAAAAGAAAGGAAAAAAAGCATCACCTCCACAAATCCGTTGGTTGCAGCTTAGGCTGGAGGCCTCACATCCCTCAACACCTCCTTGCGGCGGTGGCACGACGCCTCAGCCTCCCGGAGCCGCATGGGGTAGAGCTCTAGGCTTCAGCGGTCCAACGGGCGGGGACGGCGGCGGGCGGGCTAACAGGAGCGGCGGGCGGGCAGGGACGTTTGCTGGCAAGCAGGCAAGGGTGACTGTGCGAACTAGGGCGCCGCTCCTGTCTCTTGGCCGTCGGGTCAAGCATCCGCTACTGGGCCTCGGACTATAGATTGGCTGGGGTACAATCCACTGCCACTTGGGCTAGGCCTCGGGCAAAGGCCCCACTGTCTCTAGGGGTGGGCATTCGGTTTTTTTGTTCGATTTTTTCGGTTTTAAATTATTTTAGTTTTTGAAATTTGAAAATCGAACCGAACCGAATTAGACCCTAAAACTGAACCAAATTAACCAAAATAATTCAGTTCGGTTAATTCGGTAATTTGGTTAACCGGATTTTCTATCAATTCAAGCACTTGTACTAATATCAACTCAAGGCAAAATGTATAGTCTCCATTTTTTTCCAGGAAACAACATCTTTAATAAATAAATCAATCTTTGTGAATACTACTATTACTCTATTAGGTCAAATCTCACCAATACATATAAAAGCTAAAAACCTGATGGACAACAATTGCATACCTTAAAAATTAGACGGGGCATGAAATTAGATGTGTTGCAGACTTTAAAATTTAGATGGGGCATGAAATTATTTAATGGTTGCAGACTTCTCAATCAATATAATGAATTATACAACATATTTTAGATTGTTGAAGTAATCTTGTAGTCCTTTCTTTCTCTAAGGAAATAAAATTTTACATTCCAAAATATTTGGTCACTACTATTTACATCTAGAAATAATTGTAACAAATCTTCATTGCTAATAGAGAGTGACAGTTTTAGGAGTCAGGACACCATCTGCTGGAACCTAAAGTTCAAATAATCCATGTATTAAGATGCTGGACCTAGTAATTTTTTTATGAATGGATTAAAAAAGGAGGCACCTATGTATAAAATGGTAGATTTAAGGTCTTGAATTGTAGGAATGAGAGAGGACTAAACTAGTCGTCTCATGTCTGTATAAACAGAAATGATAAAGTACGTGGTCTTTAGTCTCAGTTTCAGCAAATTATCTGTTAACTCTGATACTTTGAATATTACTTCTCCTATAATAGAAAAATGACATGAGATAGTGCACACACAATAGCCATCAGAACTGACAAAAGAATCATACAAAACAATACCACCTCTTACAAGAAAAAACTAAGTACCTTACTGAGTCTTCCAATTCTTTGTGATCATCCAATTCCATATCAGAATCAGGGTCATGCCTTTCATCTGGATTCTCTTGATCTTCATCCTGCTGCATAATATACATAAACACAAAATAACCAAAATGCAATAAGCTCTTAACTTATCACTTCAACACAAGACCTGGAATATAGTCAATAATACTATGGATCACTTGTAAAGCTACATATTGGATGATAATCCAACATACTATGTCGGCGGCAAGGGCCTGGTCGAGCTGCATTCCGGTGCGGGAGGTGATGTCACCGATGGTGACGTGGCCACCGAAGTAGTCGACGGCGTCCATGGCGCGGTCGAACACATTGGAGGGGAGGCAGTCGGCCTCCATGGCGCCACTGGGGAGAGGGTCGGCGCCTGGATGGTGCCGACGCGTGTCCTCACGGCGGGGCGCGCATAGGGGCGGTGACCGGCGGTGGGTGACACGGAGGTGGTGGGGAGGCGGAGGGGGAGGGTGGGAAGGGGAGAGGGAAGGCGGCATCCCTGATCCCCTAGGCCCCGACAGTGGACGGGTGGACCGTGGATAGCGATGTCGGGACGGCGCACGGGTGCACAACGCCGCCGATACGAGGGGCACGGCGGCAGGTGGCGGTGCCGCGATAGGGTTTCGCCGGGGATGGGGGAGGGGAGTTGGGGATCGGGTGGAATGCCGAATGAGCGGAGGGCTCGAGGCGTGAGGCGTCGACCAAACCGGTGTATGTGTGACTCACTCAACTCCACTCGGACGGTCGGGCCACTCCAGCACTCTCGGTTTTTCGGTTTGTAGAAGTTCAAAACTGAACCGTAAACCGAAAACCGAACAATACAAAAATAAAAACCGAATAAAAAAAATCAAAAACCAAAAAACCAAAAAATTAGTTTTTTTGGTTAGGTTCGGTTCGGTGTTCCAGTTTCGGTAAAAAAAGTGCCCACCCCTAACCGTCCTGAGGCTCAGCTTCACTCCTGCTTATGGCGAACATAAGAATAGCATTTCTTTTCCCTTCAAAAAAAGGAATAGCGTTTCTGGGCTACCAATACTACAAGAGCCCAGAGGCAGCCAGGCAGTGGCATGCACGCATACCTCTGCTCCACTCTACACTCACATGTGCAATACTCTCTTCGTACCCGAATAAATGTCGAGAGGTGCTTCTATGCCTTTTTTTAAAGTTGTACAAACATTAAAGCATGAATAAATTGTAGATGGTAATTACTTGTTCCTTCGTTTGCTTCAAAATTTGTGTAACTTGTATTGAGAGAGAAAACATAGAAGCATTGCTCATAAATATTACTCTCTGTTGATAAATATAAGGTGTATTTTGACTTTCCATAAGGATTAAGGTTACGGTGAAATTAAGAAAGACATGAGAGAAAATGACCTGCATACCTCTCTTAATTGTCTTGGAAGATGAGATATAATACTTTGTGTATGTGGTAATGAATAAATGCATATGGTTGAGAGAGAATAAATATGGGTATAATAAGAAAGGCTCATTAAATCTACATGCAAGTTTTATATTTATCAACAAGACCATTCAAACTATAAACCCTATATTTATCAATGGAGGGAGTATATTGCACATCCATCAAGCCACATGTGTAAAAGACTATCATGTGTAAAAGACTATGTTACCCCTCTTCATTAGAATACTTAATGTTTTTTGGATGGTGTGTACTCTAGTCTAGAATAGTAAATGTCAATAAAAATAGCTAAAGTAAAAGGATATATATAAGAAAAAATGATAGAATGCTATATTAAAATTATAGAATAATATATATTTAGAAATAAAATTTGAAAACTAGAACGACTATAGCGAGGAGCGGAGTAATTGTTAATCCTACCCCTGCCTTGCAGTTGTTATTGTCAGCCTCCTCAGGAATCGACAAGGAAACACAGGACAAACAGACGTCGCCATGGCCTTCTGTATATGGTACCTGCAGCCTGTCCGAGAAATCGGAATTACGACGAGCGCCTGACTGAATTATGAAAAAGATACGAGTTCTGTTTCTTTTAGACCAACATAGAAGCTGTATTACTATTATCATTACCGGTCTTGATGAGGCCAGCACAAGCACGGGATTTATTTGAAACTCAGAAATTTCAAAAAAAAAATGGTCCAATTCCTGTATGGATCCGGAAAGCTCCTCAAACAGGGCCGAGAGAGAGAGAGAGAGAGAGAGAGAGGACGGCTCGTATTGGACTTGAAGAGCAAAAATCTGGGTATGATTACAAGACTTTAGAAGCCCATTAACCCCCGGGCCTAATCCGGGCACTCAGCCTCCCTAATCAGCAGCAGCCCAAACCACGGAAGGAACAAGCCTTCACTTAAAAAGCTGGAGCAGAAGACAAGTCATACACAAACTGTGCATAGATTTCGTACCGAGGCATTGTGCACAGGTGCATGTAGTACGCAGTTTCGGTTTGTGGGCGTAATGCTATCGGCTGTGAACGTGGTTTTGAACGGTCAATGGCTTGACGCCACGAGGCGAGGCTGGCGCCGGCGCCGGCGCCATTGACACGGACGTCATTATCGCAGTGGGAACGGCGAGATGCGACGGCGTCGACCGGTCGGAGGGCTGAGGGCGCGAGGAAGAAAGGGAAGAGACGGGGGAAACAGAGGAAAAGTTTCTTGCAACTTGCGGCGGGAACGCAATCAACGCATCGCCAGGAGAACAGCAGCACGCAGCGATCTCTCTCTCTCTCTCCTGGCCTCTCCTTGCGTAATCGCGTTTCTGTCCTATGCAGAAGAGGAAGTGAAATAGGAGGCAGGATGGCAGAGAGAGAGAGAGAGACTTTCCTGAGAAAATATCTGGTGTTCTTAGGAGTAGGCATTTTGTACGGTCCACTGTGTGTACAATTTATATCTGCACTATCCATCCATCTTGCATCAAGATTTATGATGCATCCATGTTTGAAATCCAAACGAGTTTTGAGGGGGGAAAAGCGCTTCACCAGCACAAATCTTAATGCACATTTAATGATGTTGATATGAGTTGTGAGTACAACCAATTGTATTTTCTCCTTTCCGGTGTTTTCAGTGCCATTCAAAGAAGCAATTTGTAAGTAGATGGCGAGAGGAGGTGCAAAATGGGGCCTAATGCGCGCTTGCGAATAAAGGTGATGGACAGGGTTTCATATGCCGAGATATATTCTCCACCGAAATGTCCTGCCATCTCCAGCTGCAAATTATACAGCGTGTAAACCGGACAGATTATTCGGTGAGGCAAGATTCTACAAGGGCACCAGCAAATTAGCTTTCGACTTATTTCTTGTCGGTCATAGCTGATCATACGCATCGCAACAACATACCTCACAAATTTGAAACTTTCTACCTGCAACAACATACCTCACAAATTTGAAACTTTCTACCTGCTCGCACATTTCAGATCACCAAAGGTCAAACAGGAATGTAAAAGAGACGGAAAATTTGGAACTCTGAAACCCCAAAAAAAAAATCTAAATGCAAGAAGACAAGGAAGATAAAAAAGATAGTGGTTGGGAGCAACAAATAGCCAGCGATACCGAATGAGAAGACCACGCCCATACGAACAAGTGAACTGACATGAACCAAAAAAAAAATTGCTTTCGGGCAAGTGAAGCATGTTCTCATGCAGTTGCCGTAACCGCACGACAGAGCTCGATACCCGAATAGTACAACAGCGACTGCTATCAAATTACTGTGATCATGTTCAGAACGCCATGCGCTTCATGGAATTTTTTGCAGACAGAGAAGGTAAGGCAGCCGTGCAGTGAAGTACCACAAGAGCGTAGCCACAGCGAAAAAGGCGCCAGATTGGGCACCCTGTGGAATGGATTGAGCCTCAGCCTTCCAGAGTCAAAAGAACAAAGCTTCACGCAACGTACCAGAGCAATTTCAGGTACGCGTGCAGTCTACACATTTTCGTCGTTCCCCCTGGGAGTCATTCCTTGTTCTGTCCCAAGAATAAGTCAGCAATTTTCAGCTACAAGTTACGCAGAGTTCTATCAAGATGGGTTACTTGTCATGGATGGAACAATATCTGATTCTACCAGACTGAAAAAGGCCTTGCTGGCCTGATAACCCATAGAATTGTAAGGACACTAATCAAGATTCAGAAACAGACAGCACAATTTTCAGCACGAAGATCTCTGCCTTACAAGGCACACCGTACACACAAGGGACCAGTATTTTCTCATCAAGAAGCAAAGTTCAAAAATATCTGTAAATTTACTTCTTAAAATGTAACTCCACTGAAAATTAGCTTGCTTTCTTCTAGCAAATTGGACTTGCTAGTTGCTACTAATCTACTACACGATGAAAACGAACAGGACATCATAACAGGGCCAACACAAACAGGTCAGAAGTAATTCTAATTTGCAAAAGAAGCTCTCAAACCATATTTCTGCAATACATGTTACTAATAACGAGAGACACTGACAAAACTAAATTACACAAAATACCAACATCAATTAAGATATGGTGATGCACATCATTGTCATGCAAAATGATCTCTGCTGTTTATGTAAATAACAGCACCAAGTATGCTGTTCAAATTTTGAACATAATGCAAAAAAAAAAAACACTACTCTTGAATAAAAGCATGATTCTACTTCTTCCATCCAATATGCATGAGCTATATAACTTGGCTAAATATGCCCTTTCCTTCACTTCCTGCTCCATACAGCTTATGTTTCATAAACCCCAGATTCCAGGTCATCCCTGACGAGTGACAATTACTCATGATAAATGTGGCTAAAGTTTCTACAGAGTTACATCTGACCCCATGCCATTAGGGGAGCTAAAAGGGCGCCTTTTACTTCCAGCAGCATTAAAACAGGAATATCTCATATTCAAATGACATTGCCATTTTGGCTGTAAAGTAGCCAGCTTCTCGATGGTTGATTATTGGGTAACAGAGTGCAGCGCTCTTTCCTCAACCCTGTTCTTGCTCCAAATGGCAAGAACTCTGTATATATTAACACATATTTATGTAAGGCTGACACTGACAGGTAACACGAGCATCTTTTATAAAGCAAGGGCTACCATTTGAATTTATAACGCACCACAAAGTTTTTTCCCAGGGGCGATGTAAGATGTATGTTACAGATTTACCAAGAGTTACCACCCCAAAAGAAGCTTGTATAATCTTGTGATTCCAAATACCGCTGCAACATATCGGCCATGCAGATGAACCCACTCAAACGATTGTTATAAATGGCAGTTGTAAATTACTCTTTTCTTCACCTTAGGAAATTTCTAATGAAACCCTTGTATTCGCTTATTGCCGCATACTAATAAAGAACGATGTCTAATAGGTCGAATAACTAAAAAGGAACATGCAAAATCAATCAGTAGCAGAGTTTTGGCCTTTTCGGGGATCATTCAATGATACAAAAAACTTATGAGAAAATGTAAAGCTAGACAACAACGCCAGCAAGTAGAAGGGCTGACAATAGAAGCAGGAATTCCGGCAAACTGTCATAAAATGGCCAATGGAAAAGATAACACTTGGTCTCTTGTCTGTTCAAATTCCAATTTTGAAGAAGTAATGATAATTTGTTCACTTCATCAGAAAGAACAAGCATTCACACTCTACTCGAGAAACTAATTAAAACATCAATTCAAGCAAATATGAAAAAAAAAAGTAATTGAATCAAACAAATGAATAAAGTGAGCATCAACAACTAAAACTAGAGCAATACCAAGCAAAGTCAGCACAAGAATCTTAGAGCATATAAATCATAAAAATTCACAACCTGCAAAAACCATATCATTACCAACTGAGAAGCTCATAACACAATTCAAGAATGACAGGCATACCATGAAGCAAGTAAGATGGATAAAAAGTGAATATAAGGCACGGTATTCATAATTGATGATCATGTCTTTGTTGCAGCCACAGATGAATCGAGTATTGCTTAACAGGTTGTTCATCAATAGTGAAAAGCCTTCTGAAAGTTGTTTCTAGATTATTAATATAACACTGTTTTGCATAGTCTGGTATCTTTGAAACCATGAGCAGTTGATCCAAATGCAAATGTAGAAATGGATTAGCGAGGAAAACAGAAGTATTAGAACTCAAGGGTTACATGAGACTGCTGCCACTCAGCAGATGTCCAATTAAGGCCTGAAACTGGGCAGGGCAGAAGGTAGAATTCGCTATGAAGAATCAGGGCTGAAGCAGATGAACAGGCTGCCTTTGTGCATACTACCCTTCATAAATACCCACTGCATTCAATTTTATCCAGAGGACTCAGCAACCCATCACGGCGCAATTATACACGAAGTTCCCGGATGGCCGTCTGGCAATCAAATTCCACACAGGCGGTCGATCATCCGGGATCCATGAATTGAGCTCAATCATACCACCAATAGAAGTCCTTGGGCCTCCGATGACGATCAACCGATCACCACAAGCTCGGAAAGCAAGCCCCCACCCATTCATCGAGACAGACCGTTCAGGCAATTTTCCAAGAGTGTGCCACTTATTGTTCTGCTTGTCATACTTCTTTACATCCTTCTCACTGTAATCAGCAGCATAGAGCTCGTTGTTGACAACCGCAATAAGTGGAGGAGCACCAGTCACTCCATTGAGGCCCTCAGACATGTCCTCAATCACCCTCCAAGAACGCCGCTTCAAGTCATATTCCTCGCCGCATGTCAATACCTTGTTGTTGCTGGCCACACCGCCTATCACATAGAACTTGCCGTCCATGAACACCCCAGAGCACATCTTCCTAGCCCTATTCATGCTAGGAAGGGGCTTCCAAGTATGTGCCTCAGAGTCATACATCTCTGCAGAGCTCAATATCCTGCCAGAAGAATCAGTGCCCCCCGCGACATAGGCCTTTGCCCCAACACTTGTTGACCCAAACAGGCACCGCGGTGAGTTCATTGGATCAGCACGCGTCCATGAATTGGTTAGGATGCTATATCTGAACACAATGTGTGCCATCCCAAACACAAGCAGCTCAGTGCCCACAGCAAGCGACTCCTTGTCAGAGCACATGAAGCATTCATCAGGTGGCATCTTGGGCACTTGGATCCAGCGCCCACGGTATGGGTCATATGCGTCCCACTCTAGAACATTGCAAGAGAAGTAGACCCAATGCTCCGCCACCTCATTCTGCTGCCGCAGGCGGTAGATCTCCCCGTTGCGCACCAGTGACCGGAAGTCCCGGCTCAGGGAGGCCACCGAGCCGTAGTCCGACCGGGACAGCCGGAGGAGGCAATTGATGGTCAGGTCGGCACCAATTGCACCAATGAGGTTGCTCCCGGTGCCATGCTGCTCTCCACCACCGGAGGAGGCATGGCGACTGGAGCCGTGGCTCTCAGAGATGTCCGGCGTGTGCGGCTGCGGAGACGGCGGCTTGCTGCGCTTCCCGCCGCCACCGTCAACCTCGTCCAGGTCTTCAACCTCGACATCTTCCGGTGCCGGGCGCTTGCTGCTGAGGACCTCGTGCGCGAGGTACGCCCACTCGGACTCCGGTTCGCAGGAGCTGGGCAGGGAACGCGAGACGAGGCAGGATTTGCCTTCCAGCATCATGCCTTCTCTCCCTTGCTCCCAGTTTATTGCTTTCTTGCAGCTTTGTTCCCTCCTACTCTTCTGAGATTGATCCAAAAAGAAAAATCTTTGCTTGCTTGCCAACCTCCTTGCAATGATCTGCACGAATGAAATTTACAGAAAAAAAAAAGGTAAGCGAGGATGAAATCGACAACAACAACAACGGGATCAAGAACCAGGGAGTGCATTTCAGATCTGAGGAGACCGCGTGAATAAAACAAGGCATAAAAATCGAATCTTCCACCGAGAACCCAATCGATCTCCCCAAATCTTTCCCCCAAAGGTCCAAAACCAAATCTTTCACCTCCCACAACAACACAGATTAAACGAATCCAAACAAGACGCCAAAAGAGATGGAAGAAATAATCACAAGAAATGCACCTAAATCGAACCCATGGGAGATCACAAACCCCAAATCTCCTCTCAAAGACGGCGCCTTGGAACCCAATCAGCTCCTCCCCATCACGGCATCACCCCGCACCCAAAAAGTCCCCTCCCCACCACACTCCTTCTGCCCCCTCTCCCCTCTCCCCTCTCCTATCGATGTGCGAGGAAGGATTTATACCCGTAGTGATAGATGGCTCTATCTACTGCTGCCACTTGGTTACAACTGCCGCTTCTGATGCTTCTGCCTGTACTTGGGGAATTGGGATTCTCCCTCACTTTATTTCTTTCTTTTTATTCCTCCGTCTCTCTCTCTCTCACTCTCTCCTTCTGTTTTGGCTCGTCGAAATTGGAAACCGGGCAGTTCTCAGAAATAGAAAAGGGGGAGCGGCCACCGGCCAGCTCACCTGAAGGCTGAAGCTTAGGTGGATTCTGTGCAGCCTCCGCTGGCTGCACTGTACAGGCAGACGGCGTATGTCTTTCGCGTATGCGTATCTATCTCCCTTTCTTTGCATCGGCCATCGGCTGCCTGCCTCTGATTGACAATGTAAACTAGGAGTAGTATACCATCTGAATAATTTTATTGAAATGTTTTTTTTTCTTTGCTTGTCCTTGTAGTATAGGCTATTTGTTCGTCTTTTGCACAAAATGTGTGTACCAGCTTAAAGACAATTCACCGGGATTTAAGAAACATTGTCGGATGTTTTTATTGTTGAAATCATCTAAATCTAGGACCATCGGATCATTATTGAGATTCGGAAGTATCGATTACATCCGATCCTACGATTTGATCTAACGACCCGATGATATCCGGGTGAGGTATTCAACGGTTCAAAATTTGAATGTTAACTAAAACAAAAACATCCGAATGATACTTATACACTCTCTGAAAATAAACCGGCGTTGCGGAAAATCGCACGCACTCCGTTCAACTTTTCTTTCCTTTTGCATACGAGTAGTGTTTTAAGTGCGTGCCAACACTTAGTTTTCATCCTCGTCATGGTCTAGTCCAGTTGATATGTTTGGTCATAAACTACCTAAACATCACCTTAACTGCTAGTATTGGACTAATCCATTTACACCCGGATCTAACATTGCTACGGTGTCACTGTCTTTGCCGAGCTGACAACCATATTTCAGTCCCTCCCCCTCTAGCTCTCTCTCTCTCTCTCTCTCTCTCTCTCTCTCTCTCTCTCTAACATCATCTCAACTGATGATGTGAGATCTTGTTGCGGCCGTCAAGAATAACAGAAATAACCTATTAGCATACTCAACAGAACTACAGAACTACAGAACCTTGGCTTGGTTCAAACCTGAAACCTCATGTTTGAGTAATTGTTAACTTTTAAATTGTAGTTAGAGCATGCAGTTTTCATTTCGACAGACGCAGTGCTCTGTTGCTCCCGAATCCCGATACAAGGATCTGCAGCTCGCTGCAGCAAGTACGTACCAGGGGAGGTTTCCTTTTTCACTTGTACTTACTGGCCTCTCGAACAGTTGGATGCATGGGCATCTCGCTGAACCGGAGAACATGAGAGGAAACGATGCAGGGTTCCAGCAAGAAAGCTCAGGCCGCGTCAGCATCTTGTACTCGCTGCTCGACGGCCGAGAAAACTGCGCCGCACCAACCTGACTCTGTAGTGTGTACTTGATGCGGATCTAAACGCAGTCACCGGCCGGCTGCGGAAACTTCAAGCTTCTCAAAGTGCTGCGTCTCCATCGCAACACTTCTGCAATAGTCCTGTAATAAACCACACTGTTGTGGAAAACTCGATCTACAATTATGTGTAGTTATAAATTTATAATCATGTGTCCTTCAAAAATCATGTGGAGAATAGACGAATCATCCGGATCTTATAATCATTGTAATTACGTTTTTCAAGATACAATCCTGCTGGTGATCCTGATTTTTGACAACATTGTCGATAAGTTAAAATTAGGCCTATAATCAGTACAAACTACTGAGTTGGAATCTATTGGTTTACATGGGATTCTACTAGATGAAAATGGTGCTGGTGCCTATTTATTGATCGTCAGAAACCAAAGATTTAAGAATTTAAAATTTTTATAAAACAAAAACAAAAACCGATCGGTTTTCACCGTGTGCTGAAGCCTGACGCACTACCACACGATTTTAACACAAAACCGATCAGTTTTGTGTCGCATAAATTTTTTCAAAATTTTAAATTTTTGAATTTTAACCGGTTTACCGACCGATTTTATATATCGAACCAGCTAGGTAAGATTGAAAATCACGAAAATCAATGAATTTCGACCGATTTTATGAATCCTGTTGTCGGTGTTTCGTGCACCGGCAATACGGATTTATGGTCGGATGGGGTCGCGCGCTCCCTCTCCCCGAATGGTCGACTCAAGGAGTCAGAAGATGTATACTGGTTCGGGCAGAATGTCCCTACTCCAGTTCGTTCGGTGTGGATGTATTGATTTTCGGGTGATGAACAAGGGGTGTACAAGCGAGGCGGAGGGTCGGCTGTCTGATCCCCTTGATGTTTTCGCTAGGGAGTTGAGGCTACCTAGAAGACTGTTTTCTCCGCGCCCCTCCCTCTCGGGCCCTGCCCCTCCTTATATAGACGGAGGAGGCAGGTTACACAGGAGTTGGGAAAACTACGAGGAAAGGGGCCTGCACGTCTTGAAGTCTGGTTCCTGTCTTGTCCGACCGACCCCTGCCCGTCCCGAGGCAGGGTTGGTGGTTCTGTGATGAGCAGTCTTGCGTAGTCTTTGTCTGGTGGCGTGTCGCGTGGTGCTCTGTCGGCCTCGGTGGCTTTAATGGCGCTTGACTTTGCCTTGGCCTCGGAGTGGGCGTACTCCTCTGCGGTGTGCCAGGCGGCACGGCGAGGCTTGACTTCTTCGGTGGCTCTTCGGCGATCTTGGGAAGGAGCCGCCTACCCGGCTCTGGATGTCGAGGACGCCAGCTGCGTACAAGGCGACCACGACAGCGTGGGCCTCTGGCTCGTCTTGTGGTGGAGCTTCTTGACCGCGAGCTCCAATATTAGGTGGTCGGAGCCACCGACCGCCGAGATCGGCTTAGCCCGGCCGTCGAAGTCGGCCTGCAGTCGGGTTCGCTCCATGACCCAAGTACCTTTCGGCGGTCTTTGGGCCTTTACCGTGGTGGGTCGGCCGATTCGCGCTCCGGGTGATGGGGGTACCCATGGCATGGGTACTCGTCGATTCGAGCCCCGTGAGCGGGTCGGAGAGCCGCTCGGGGTTTAACTGGCGGTGGTAGTCGTCGGCCGGAGGTCGGTGATGCTAGGTCGTCGTGTTGCACGGGAGCCGCGCCCGACCTAGAAGGGCCCGGCAAGGCGAGTGCACCCGGTGTGTAGCCCCGAAAGCGGGTCGGAGAGCCGGTCGGGGTTTAGCCCGGCCAGTGGTATTCGTCGACCGGTCGGTGGCGCCTAGGTCGGCGACGGCTGGGGAGCCGCCACCTAGAAAGAGCCCGGTGCAAGGCGCATGGTGTAGTCTTAGAGCCCCGAGCGGTCGGAGAGCCTGGCCGGGTTTAGCCCAAAGAAGTCGTCGACCGGAGGTCGGTGGCGCCTAGGTCGGCCTTGATCGCTTGGGAGCCGCCCGACCTAGAAAGAGCCCGGTGTGTGGCGCTGGTGGTGTAGCCCCCAGCGGAGTCGGAGAGCCGGTCGGGGTTTAGCCCGTGGAAGTCGTCGACCGGAGGTCGGTGGCGCCTAGGTCGGCCATCGCTTGGGAGCCGCGCCAATCTAGAAAGAGCCCGGCCGCAGCGCACCGGTGTGTAGCCCCGAGCCCCGAGCGGTCGGAGAGCCGGTCGGGGTTTTAGCGATCGGACCCTGGCAAGCCACGCCGTTCGTGGGTTTTTTCAGAGTCGGGTGGCGAGCGACGCTTGCCTTCGTCGGCTTGAACGTCGTGCTCGTCGCGAGCTACTATCGGGTAATCCGAGTGGAACCTTGGCGATCTCCTCGAGGATCGTTTCCAAGCGGACGTAGCTCCCGTCGTGGGCGTCCGACCCGCTTCGGGGGCGTTCCATAAAAACCTTTCCTTACTCGTCCCGCATCGGGCTGCCGGGTCGTCCGCCAACCCGGAGCGCGGCTGGCCGCCACTCATCGATGAGCTCCGCGGGAGAGTGTGAGGTATGGTCTCGGACGCGGGCCACAGTGATTGGGTCGTCCGCCGACCCTAACTAGTGGCCCTCTGGGGGCTCACTGCGACCCGCCCCTCGCTCTCTTTTTTTACGTGTTGGGGCGGCTTTCATTCCAGCTGGCTGGATTCGGCCTTCGTAACCCTCAGCACGGTGCCGGGCCTCGGGTGCGAGCCCGCTGGCCGCTTGCTTTCCCGAGGCCGGGCGGCCCAGTGGGCCGTTTTCTTACCTTTCTTGGCATGGGGGCGCCCTGGCCCGTTGTGGCCGACGGGGCCTGCGATGCGGCGTGGCGTGCGGCGCGAGGCGGCCGTCCTGTCGGAGCGCGATTAATGCTTAGTGGGGTTTAAATGGGCTGCGGCACGTTCGCAGGAGTAGTGGGCGTGGCGGCGGTGAGATTAGCGGCTACGTCGGTCCCGAGGTGGCGTCGGTTGGCGCGAGGCGCGTCCGTTCAGCCGGGCGTCTATAAAGGAAGGAGAGGGCGGCGCGGAGGAGCAAATCCTCCTGCTCATGTCCTCTGAAAAAAGAAAAGGAGAGAACGCAAGGAAGAAAAAAAACTTCTCGCCCGTCGCGCCGTCCTCTCCGCTCCCCACGCTCATTTGGAGATGTCGACCGACCCGCACTCGGCCATGGCGGGTCGCTACCTCGGCTTGGAGAGGAAGGAGCTCCTTCCCTCGCTGACCTCGATCCATGGCCGGGTGCCGGCCGGGACCGAGGTCCCGAATGGAAGACGGCGAGATAGTCTCGCTGGCGGCCTTCTACGAGCGGGGTTTCGGCCTCCCACTCCACCCGTTCGTCCGGGGGCTACTGCACTACTACGGTGGGGAAGTTCACCACCTGAACCCGAACGGAGTCCTCCACATCGCGGTCTTTATGACGCTGTGCGAGGCCTTTCTGGGGATCGAACCCCACTGGGGGCTCTGGCGCCACTTCTTCTTCGCGAGGCCGCCATCAGATGCCGCCGACCTCCTCGGCGCCCTCGCGATCCAACTGCGCAACCACCGCAGGACGTCCTACATCGGCGTGAAGGCTGAGCGTCCAACCGGGGTGGTACGGCGAGTGGTTCTATGTCCGAACATCGGTGACAGCGCCCGGCCTTTAGCGGGAATCCACCGAAGTCGCATCCTGCCGGACACAGGGTCGACGCCAAGGACCGGCCGAAGGTGGATTTGATTCTCGGGAAGCTTGCGGACTTGAAGCGGCGAGTCTGGCGGGCAAGGTGGTCCTCAAAGACGCGTTTATGGAGAGGCGCATCCAACCCCTCAAGGATCGGTTCGTCCCATGTTTGAGTACATTGGGCCGACCAGGCCACCAAGGTCGTCGGGCGGGAGCTCCCTCCGTCGGAGATCCTCGCGCGCGTGTCCTAGATCTCCATCGCGGAGATACAGCCAGCGGGCGGGCGCCGCGCCTGTTCTCGGCCTTGAGAATCCTCCGGACTTGGTACGTCCGGTGGCTCCTGTTTGCTTTTGTTTTGTTCTGCTCCCTCGTCCCCTCATCCGAGCGTGTTCTCGCAGGGGCTCGGTGGACTGATCTCCCGCCCCTTGCTGCCGGGGGAAAAGGAGTTGAGGGCGGCCGCGCGCCTCGAAAAGGAGAAGCAGGACGCCGCCCTACTAGCGAAAAAGGTGGCCACCAAGACGCGGAAGAGGAAAGAGCGTGCGGACCAGGCCTGAAAGGACCAACGATGTCGCCTAGAGGGGGGGTGAATAGGCGGATTAAAATTTACGCAGCGGAATAAACCTGGCCGAGCTGGTCAACCCGGAGTCTCCGGGTTTTTGGTCCGGATACTCCGGCTTGTCCGGAGTGTCCGGTATTGAGTCCGGACTCTCCGGGTTAGATGGCTCGGGAGCGAGATAAAAACTATTCTAGCAAGCACAATAAACCACTAGAAGTATATAGCATGAACAACCTAGTACAATTGCTAGCAAGAATTTGAATTTAAAGCCAAGCAAAGAGCTAGATCTAACTTAACAAATTCAAATTCACTTAAGCAATGCTAAGAAGTAAAAGTGAATGCGAGAGACACGAATTTTCACCGAAGTTCGGGTTCTTGAAGGGAACCCTACGTCTCCGTTGAGGTGGCTCGGTCGCACTTGAGCCGGGGTCTCTTTCAACCCGCTTTCCTCCCGGTGTTGCACAAATGCACTCGTGGCTTCACTTCTTGTCTCTTTCCTTTCGGAGGCGAGACTTGCCTTCACAAACTACCGGGCTCACCACACAAGTTGGTAGCTCCCGGTGACTCCTAGCCGTCTAGGAGACCTTCAACCTCCAAGAGAAATAGCACCACGAAGAATCGCTTGGAGGATGAACTAGTGCTCAACAAGATGAAATGAATGCACTTTGCACTTTTCTTCTTCCTCTCCTCACCAAAAAGATCAACAACCAAATTAATTGGTGGGAGGAAGTGGGGGCTCTATTGAATGCTTAGAGATGGTTAGGAATGGCTTGAATGCTGCTATGAATGAGCTCAATAGAGATCCTTGCCGTTGGAGTGGAGTGGAGGCTTTAAATACTCTTTTTGAAAACTAGCCGTTACTCCCGTTTTTGAACAGGCCGGAGTGTCCGGACAAACAACCCGGAGACTCCGGGTTATCCGGAGACTCGGACCAAATGTCGGATACTCGGACCGGTGGAAACAAAGCAACCGAGAGGTCTAACCGGAGACTCCGGACCAAATGTCCGGACACTCCGGATTGAATCCGGAGACTCCGGACAAAATGTCCGGATACTCCGGGTTACCCAGAACGGTTACAAAATGAAACTTTTCAAAACCAAGTGTAGGAGTGCTAGAGTGAGATGCAAGACTTGATGTTGAGCACATGCACATCCTAAAATCGATTTCTCGTCATACCCTCTTAATAGTACGGCTATCCTTAAGACACAATTGAATAAAAGATTACAACTTTGGTCTTGATGCCGTCCTTTTGATTTTAAGTAGTCGTGGGGGTGTCCAATGTCATTCCAAGCTCGATATAATCTCGATATCTGCAGTATTCTTGGATAAAACATTAGATCTCTTTAATTGTGTCATCATTAATCACCAAAACAATTTGAGGGGCCTAGATGCACTTTCAATCTCCCCCTTTTTGGTGAATTGATGACAACACAATTAATTAGCAAATAAAATAACGAGAACAAGACTTAGGCATAAGATAAATAAGAGGAGCTCCCCCTAAATGTGTGCATTAGAGGAATTGAGTGGGAACAAATGCACATATTTAACGAGAGAAAACTGAGAGCTCCCCCTCAAACACAAATCTGAGAATATAATACAAGTAACTGAAAGTAATCCATGCATAAGATAAAATAAGCATTAAAGACATTACATGGAATAGACAGAGTTCACAACACTAAAAGAACAAATAACTGAAGCAACACAAGCAAGTCCACACGCGACAGACGGAAAGACTAAAGAGTCCACGATCCACGACAAAAACAACGCTAAAGATCACTCCCCCTTTGGCATCAAGACACCAAAAAGGAAGACACAGGAAATCACTCGTCATCTCCGTCGTCGGAGGCCTCATACTCAGAGCCCTCGCTGTCGACGTCACCGGTATTTGGAGGAGCGGAAGGAGGAAGCAATCCCAAACAAGGCATCGGCCAGTGGCGTCGCTACTCTCCTCGGAGGACCCGGAAGAGTCACTGGGACTGACTGCTTCGCCATTGTGGCGGCGGATGCTGCGAATGTCTTGACCATTCTTCTTGATCTGCCGACTCATCACCTTCTGCCTGGTGGAGATGTCGCGGCAAAGAAGGAAGACGTGCTTGAGCATCCGCTGAAGAGTGCTGCTCGGGACCTCGGTGCTCGGAAGGAGGAGGAGGCACAGTGGAGCGGGAGCGGAGGTAGAGCTCAAGCCACGACCTCGGCGAGGTCTAGTAGCGAGACCGAGGAGCATTTGGAGGGGCTGGAGTAGGCGAGGCGGACCTTGTAAGAAAGATGCTCCTCATCTCGACAAACTTCAGCCCACTCACGAAGAGATCAAGGTCATCACGAAAGGTGCATAGCCGCAATCGCCATGTTGCTCTGCGGCGTTACGCCTCATTGTTTCCCACAAGAAATCGACAATGTCAAAAGGGTCGAGCTCTCAACGAGGTGAAACAAGAGTTCCTACCATAGGAACTGATGGCAGAAGCATCTCCTTCCTTTGGCGAAAGAGTGACTCTCAACATCCTGTTGAGCACAGCTGGTATGTCCTTCAGACCCTTGATGGTCCCAACTGTGAAGCTCCTGGATGTGTCATACAAAGCCTCAATCTGCTCAGAGTCATCACTTTCTTCTCATGAAGCTTTGGGTGGCATTGTATCGAGGTTGAGCACTCTGGCAAATCTCTTTTGCTAGCCACATACCATATCTTGTCGGTCATCCACCAAATGGCCTCATCATTCTTGTCAAAGTACAAGGTGGCATAAAGCGCATGATGATCTCAATGTTCAGTCATACTTGTATGCCATGATGTTCTTGATCCGATGCACGGCTCGCAAATCTGAATGATCTCGATGAAGATCGGATTACTGCTGCGACCATGTACTCCAGATCAATGGTCTTCATGCGAACCACTTTGGGTGCTCAAGAGGGTATAGGACCGTTTCATAGTAATGTCTGTGAGCAGGTTCCAAAACCGGCGGTCCACATACTCATCCTGGTGGAGCTCCAAAGGATCTTTCTTTCTGTGCTCCACAATGGCTTTCCCTTTACCAGGTCCTGTCCGGTAATCAATTACTCTCATTGGATTCACGGACATTGGATAGTTCCACACGGGCTTGGCCTTGATCAGAGGACCAATGAAGTGCCCGGAAATGCAGGCGGCTTCTTTTCTGATCACGAAGCCTGGCATGGGTATCAGCTGGATGCTCATCTGGATCAGGAGCTTGCTGAGGTGGAGGAGACAGGACATGAGCTGATCCTGAGGCTAGCTGGCCTCGAGGTCTGGAAACGAGTCTTTTGACCACTCCAATTCTCTGCTTTTTCTGCGGAGGCTGCGGAGGAGAATTGGTGGGAGACGCGCCCTGAGCGGGAGCACTGCCACTAGCTACTTGCTGAGGAGGATCACTGCCACCAGCTACCTGCTGAGGAGGATCGCTGCCACCGGAAGTTCCACAGGAAGGATCCATCCGACCGGATAAAGCTAACGAGAGGAATTAGCCGAGAGGCGACGCTAAAAACAAATGGGTTCGGGACCGCCGAGGCACTCAACCCGGAGAGTCCGGACAAAATGTCCGGATACTCCGGATTGCATCCGGAGACTCCGGACAGAAAGTCCGGATACTCCGGATCTACCCGGAGACTCCGGACTCAGAGTCCGGATACTCCGGATGTGCCAGAACGAGCACACGCGCGGGGGGGAAAAGAGGAATTCAATCCGCACAAAACAGGAATTGGAACTAGATTGCCTCTAGGATGAACAAATGAAGATTAGGGCACAATCTAGTAAGAGATTTCGCGGGATTAGGGCTCGAAAAAGAACTCACCTTAAGAAGATGGAGAATGAAGCACACGGGTGAGGGAAGAGCGAGATTCTCCGATCTTGAGGGCCACAAAGAGTCAAGCCTCACCCTAGAGGAGGTGAAGCATGAAGAGAGGCCTTAAGAACCGAAGAAATGAATCCAATCCCGAAGAGGAGAGGGTTAGGGCAAAGGAGTCTTACCAAGATCTTCAATGCCAAGGAGAGGAAAGGGATCCAAGAGCCTTGGAGAAGACGATGAAGGTGAGAAACACGCCCTAGCCAAGAGAGGAGCACGGGAGAGGAAGAGGCACGGTGGGAAAAAGAAAAGGAAATGAACCGCGCAGGATTTTGGGGTTTAACCGACCGCCCCAACCCGGAGACTCCGGACTACAGTCCGGAGATTCCGGACCAATCCGGACACTCCGGACCAAACATCCGGAGACTCCGGGCTAACCGGAGAGTCCGAATCGAAATCCGGATACTCCGGATTCCCCTGCTCGGGAAGAAAAAGAATTTTTCAAGGAAAGCTTAGGAGACCCGCGGAGAGAGATAGGAAGGAATCCTAGGGCATCTATCCACCATGTGACTAGCTAACAATCAAGCAATCAGACTATAGTCACATAGTAATGATGCGATCCTAAGATCAAGAGCCAATAACACATGGTAAATTCAGAGAAAAAGATAAATAAAGTTTTGAACTTCATTTTTCATTCACCAACCAATATATGAGCACTTATCAAGCCACGTTACGAGAATCTAGAATATTTAGACCACTTCTCAATTCACGTAACCTTTTCGTCAAGGGCTTGGTAAAGATCTCGGCTAATTGATCATTTGTGCTCACATGTTGGATATCAATTTCTCCTTTAGTTGCGTGGTCTCTTAGGAAATGATGGCGAATATCAATGTGTTTTGTTCGGGAGTGTTGGACAGGATTGTTGGCAATTTTTATGGCGCTCTCATTGTCACACAAAAGTGGAACGCTTTTGTAGGATAGGCCATAATCACTCAAGGTTTGTCTCATCCAAAGTAATTGGGCACAACAACTCCGGCGGCTATGTATTCGGCCGGCGATGGATAGAGGCTCACGAATTTTGTTTCTTGGAAGACCACGAGACAAGGGACCTACCCAAGAATTGGCAAGTTCCTGAGGTGCTCTTCCTATCCACTTTGCAACCGTCATAATCCGCATCGGAATAGCCAATAAGCTCAAAGGAGGATCCTTTCGGATACCAAAGTCCGAAATGAGGAGTGTGCACTAAGTATCTCAAGATTCTCTTAACGGCCACCATGTGGCACTCTTTTGGAGCGGCTTGAAAACGTGCACACATACAAACGCTAAGCATGATATCGGGCCTAGATGCACAAAGATAAAGGAGAACCGATCATCGAGCGATATACCATTTGGATGACCAGGTTTACCTTCTTTGTCGAGGTCTAGGTGCCCGTTGGCTTGCATTAGGCGTCTTTATGGGCTTAGCGTCCTCCATTCCGAACTTCTTGAGCATGTCCTTGATGTACTTCGTTTGACAAATGAAAGTTCCTTCCTTGAGTTGTTTAACTTGGAATCAGGAAGAACTTCAACTCACCCATCATGGACATCTCAAACCTTTTGGTCATTATCTTGCTAAACTCTTTACACAAATGTTCATTAGTAGATCCAAATATAATGTCATCGACATATATTTGGCACACAAATAAATCATTATCAATATGCTTAGTAAAGAGAGTAGGGTCGGCTTTTCCGACTACAAAACCTTGTCCGAGAAGGAAGTCTCAAGACATTCGAACCATGCCCTTGGAGCTTGCTTAAGTCCATAGAGTGCCTTGTGAAGGTAGTAGGCGTGGTCCGGATGTCTTGGATCTTCAAATCCGGTGGTTGCTCAACGTAGACCATCTCGGAAAGTGGTCCATTTAAGAAGGCGCTCTTCACGTCCATTTGATACAGCTTGAAATCATGGTGAGTAGCAAAGGCAAGTAATATTCTAATAGATTCAAGCCTAGCTCTTGGAGCATATGTTTCATCGAAATCCAAACCTTCTATTTGAGTGTACCCTTGAGCGACCAAAGCGGGCTTTGTTCCTTGTCACGATCCCGTTTTCATCTTGCTTGTTTGGAAGACCCACTTAGTGCCGATAACGTTTTGATCTGGTCTTTTGACAAGCTCCCAGACTTGATTGCGCTTGAAGTTGTTAAGTTCCTCTTGCATAGCCATCACCCAATCTGGGTCTTCAAGCGCTTCATCTACTTTAAGAGGTTCAAGAGAGGAAACAAACGAGTAGAATTCACAAAAATTTGCAACTCGAGATCGAGTGGATACTCCCTTGTTGATGTCTCCAAGTATGTTGTCGACCGGATGATCTCTTTGAATGCTTTGATGAACTCTAGGATGAGGTACGGATGAGTCCAAGGCTTGAATAGGGCCTTCATCATCTTGGGTGGCATTTGAACCATCTTGAGCTTGATTGGACGAGGAGGGAATGTCGCCCGAGTCTGACCCATCCGGAGACTCCGGTATTGGATCCGGAGACTCCGGACTAATCCGGACACTCCGGGTTTCAGGCCGGAGACTCCGGGTTGGGGAGCTCGGGTGAGATTCCAAATTTTGAGGTCTCACCTCTCCAATTGCCATTTTCTTTATAGCTTCACAAGGAGGTTCTTCCCTGTCAATCACAACACGATCAACTTGTTCTACTTGAGAACCGTTAGTTTCATCAAAAGTCACGTCACGCGAGATTTCAACGACACCGGTGGTATTGTTGAAAACTTCAGTCTGTATCAACATTGGTTCCATAACCAAGTAAGAAACCTTCATCTACTTTAGGAGCGAATTTAGAAGACTTAGCCTTTTTATTGAGGATATAGCATTTGCTCCCAAAGACTCGAAAGTAGGAGACATTTGGTTTCTTCCCGGTGAGCAACTCGTACGCCGTCTTTTTCAAGATCTTGTGGAGGTAGAGGCGGTTGGAGCTGTGGCATGCGGTGTTGATTGCTTTCGCCCAAAAGCTATCGGAAACCTTGTACTCGTCGAGCATTGTCCGCGCCATCTCGATGAGGGTTCGATTCTTCCTCTCGGCCACCCCATTTTGTTGAGGAGAATAGGGAGCCGAGAATTCGTGCTTGATTCCTTCCTCATCAAGAAACTCCTCCACGCCAATATTCTTGAACTCGGTGCCGTTGTCGCTCGAATTCTCTTAATCTTTACTTCAAACTCGTTTTGAGCTCTTCTCATGAATTTCTTTAAAGTCACTTGGACTTCTCCTTTGTCATGCAAAAGAACACCCAAGTGAATCGAGAAAAATCATCAACAATGACTAAACCATACTTACTTCCCCGATGCTTATGTAGGCGGCCAGGACCAAAAGATCCATATGAAGCATTTCCAAAGGTCTTGTGGTCGTCATCACATTCTTGGCGGGATGGGAGGCACCGACTTGCTTGCCGCTTGACAAAGCGCTACAAATCCTATCTTTCTCAAAGACAACATTGGTTAGTCAGAGAATGTGGTTGCCTTTAATGAGTTTGTGAAGATTCCTCATACCAACATGGGCCAACCGGCGATGCCAAAGCCAACCCATGCTAGATTTAGCCATTAAGCACGTTTCAAGATTAAGTCTATCCGTATTGAAGTCTACGAGATAGAGCTTACCCTTCAAATGCCCTTTAAAGGCTATTGAACCGTCAAGCCTCTTAATGACATCCACACCCTTTTCATTAAACAAGCAATTATAGCCCGCTTCACATAATTGTGCAACGGACAATAGATTGTAGCTTAATGAATCAACAAGCAAAACATTATTTAATTGAAAATTGCTTGAGATAGAAATTTTACCCAATCCAATTACTTCTCCTTTTCCATTGTCTCCAAAGACAATGCTTTCCTTGTTTGATCCATTTGAGTCAATTGAGCGATCATTGCCTTTTCTCCGGTCATGTGGTGCGTACATCCGCTATCCAAAATCCAACTCGTTCCACCGGAGATATAGGCCTACAAAATGACATTTAGTTTTTGCTCTTTGGTACCCAAACTTGGTTAGGTCCACGCACATTAGTGACAAGTGATTTAGGAACCCAAATAGAACGAACACAAGGAGCATTCTTCGACTTCGCCCAACATGATAAGCAACTACGGCCAGGAGGTTAGTCTTTTTAAGCACATAAGAAGCAAAGAAATTGGAGTCAGCTATGATCTTGGAAGTTCATTCGCCTTTAAAAAAGAGAATGGTCTTGCTTAAAGTAGCAACAACAATGTTGCTCTTTTGCCCTTTAGCGGAACATACCCAAGCCCTTGCCTCTTAGGATTACCTTGGCGCTTACCGAGATACTCCTCTAAACCTTTGCTTGCCTTGTAGGACTTTTGAAGTCCATCTTCAAGCATCACCTTAAGCTTCTCATTTTCATGAGCTAAGACTTTCAAAGTCTCACGGTTAGTAGCACAAGTAGCAACATCAACATTAAAGCATCTAGCGCAACCGTTGCTCGTTGAAGGTAATGAAATATTGGAGTTGTTGATTGAGGTAGAAGCTTTATTCGAGAGATCAACAAGCTTCACTTCAAGAGCCTTGCAAGCATCCTTTGCTTTTGCAAGTTGCTCTAAGAGTGAAGCATTGGTGATCTCAAGACTAATTGCTTCATTTTTGGTCAAATTTGAACTTTTGACCAAATCCTCATTTCTCTTTCTTTCAAAAGCTAGGCTCTTCTCTAGCTCAATGTTCTTCTCCTTTTCAAAAATAAGGAGATCCTCTTGAGCCTCAAGAATAGCCTCCTTTTGTTCAACTACTTCCTCCAATTTTTCAATATCTTTAAGTAGCAAGTCTAATTTTTCAATATCAAAATCATTCATAGACTTAAATGCTACTTCCTCATCATCACTAGCATCATCATAATCATCTAAGCCATAATCAACAATAGAAAGAGTGGAACTCTTAGATGATACCTTGTGCCCCTTTGCCATAAGGCACATTGGAGCATCTCCTTCGCCGTCGCTTAAGTCGTCAAAGAGACTCTTTGACTTTGTCGGTGGAGTGGCAATGGCAACGGTGGCGAGTCCTCCTTCATTGTCGGAGTTGGAATCGGACTCGGACTCGGAGTCGGAGTCGGAGTTCCACTCCTTGCCGATGTAAGCATGACCCTTGCCCTTGTACTTCTTGCTCTTATCCTTGTCCTTCTTGCGGTACTTGTCTTTCTTGTACGGCTTCTCTTCCTTCTTTTCTTTGTGTGGGCACTCGGCAATGAAGTGGCCGGGTTCCCCACACTCATAGCACTTTCTTGAGGAGTGACGCCCTCTTGACTTGTTGCCATAGTTCTTGGAGTGACTACCGGCTTGTAGCCCTTCTTCTTCAAGAACTTGTTGAATCTTCTTCACGAGCAAGGCCATGTCTTCATTTGTCAAGGGGCCGCTTGACTCTTCTTCATCGCTTGAGCTCTCTTGGCTTCTTGCATCACCTTGACGGCCTTCAAGGCGTGCCCTTCTTCTTCTTGGGACTTGAGCTCCTCCACCACTTCCGCTTCCTTCACCATCATCTCATCCGTCATCAACCGGCCAATCACATCATGAGGAGTGAGAGTATCGAAGTTTGGCCGATCGCGGATGAGTTGCACAAGGTTGCGGTTGGTGGGGGTGATCACTCGAAGGATGATCTTCACCACGGCCTTGTCGGTGAGCTCGGTGCTTCCAAGTCCCTTTGCTTGATTCACTAGCACCATCAAGCGATCAAACATATTTGTGTACGATTCACCTTCTTCCAAAGTGAATCGGCTTAGCTCCCAATGATGAGTTCGATCTTGGACTCACGGACACTTGATACACCTTCATGAGACACCATCAATCTTTCCCAAATATCCTTGGCATTGTCAAGGCCATCGACCAGTTGAACTCGGAGTCGCTCAAAGCATTGAACAAGGCATTGGCGGCCAAGTCATTGAAGTGTTGAGCTTTGTCTTCTTGAGGTGAGATTGTTGGGGTTTGCGGGCTTGAAACCTGTTTCAACAATCTTCCAAATACACGGATGAAGTGATCTCAAATGCATCTTCATCTTATGTTTCCATGCCGCATACCGAGTGCCATCGAAGTGGCGCTCGGCCAGGACGAGGCGGAAACATAGGATGAGGAGTTTGAGACTCCAAAGGAGGAATAATCTAATGGAATAGCAACCCGATACAGGAACCCGAGGCTTTCTCTTGGCCTTGGGTTTCGGTAACCTTCTCTATGTCCGACATCTTTGATTCTCCAAGCGGTTAAGCCAAAATAAAGGAGATTTGGCTCTGATACCAATTGAAAGGACCAACGATGTCGCCTAGAGGGGGGGTGAATAGGCGGATTAAAATTTACGCAGCGGAATAAACCTGGCCGAGCTGGTCAACCCGGAGTCTCCGGGTTTTGGTCCGGATACTCCGGCTTGTCCGGAGTGTCCGGTATTGAGTCCGGACTCTCCGGGTTAGATGGCTCGGGAGCGAGATAAAAACTATTCTAGCAAGCACAATAAACCACTAGAAGTATATAGCATGAACAACCTAGTACAATTGCTAGCAAGAATTTGAATTTAAAGCCAAGCAAAGAGCTAGATCTAACTTAACAAATTCAAATTCACTTAAGCAATGCTAAGAAGTAAAAGTGAATGCGAGAGACACAATTTTCACGAAGTTCGGGTTCTTGAAGGAACCCTCGTCTCCGTTGAGGTGGCTCGGTCGCACTTGAGCCGGGTCTCTTTCAACCCGCTTTCCTCGGTGTTGCACAAATGCACTCATGGCTTCACTTCTTGTCTCTTTCCTTTCGGAGGCGAGACTTGCCTTCACAAACTACAGGCTCACCACACAAGTTGGTAGCTCCGGTGACTCCTAGCCGTCTAGGAGACCTTCAACCTCCAAGAGAAATAGCACCACGAAGAATCGCTTGGAGGATGAACTAGTGCTCAACAAGATGAAATGAATGCACTTTGCACTTTTCTTCTTCCTCTCCTCACCAAAAGATCAACAACCAAATTAATTGGTGGGAGGAAGTGGGGCTCTATTGAATGCTTAGAGATGGTTAGGAATGGCTTGAATGCTGCTATGAATGAGCTCAATAGCGATCCTTGCCGTTGGAGTGGAGTGGAGGCTTTAAATACTCTTTTTGAAAACTAGCCGTTACTCCCGTTTTTGAGCAGTAGGAGTGTCGGACAAACAACCCGGAGACTCGGGTTATCCGAGAACTCGGACCAAATGTCGGATACTCGGACCAGTGAAACAAAGCAACCGAGAGGTCTAACCCGGAGACTCCGGACCAAATGTCCGGACACTCCGGATTGAATCCGGAGACTCCGGACAAAATGTCCGGATACTCCGGGTTACCCAGAACGGTTACAAAATGAAACTTTTCAAAACCAAGTGTAGGAGTGCTAGAGTGAGATGCAAGACTTGATGTTGAGCACATGCACATCCTAAAATCGATTTCTCGTCATACCCTCTTAATAGTACGGCTATCCTTAAGACACAATTGAATAAAAGATTACAACTTTGGTCTTGATGCCGTCCTTTTGATTTTAAGTAGTCGTGGGGGTGTCCAATGTCATTCCAAGCTCGATATAATCTCGATATCTGCAGTATTCTTGGATAAAACATTAGATCTCTTTAATTGTGTCATCATTAATCACCAAAACAATTTGAGGGGCCTAGATGCACTTTCAAGGCCGCGCGTGGCGAGGAGGTCTCGGAGGAGACCTCGAGTGAGGGTGACGAGGAGTCGTCGCCGAGCGAGGGAGGAGAAGTTGCCGGAGGCGATTCTGGCGGCCGCGACGCGGGTTCGATCAGCGGGGCGGCGGCCATGGCTCCTCGGAAGAAACCGCGGCGCGAGGTTTATCCTGCGAGCGCAGATCCTGTCGCCTCCTCGCGAGGTCCGCGAAGAGAGGCACGTCAGTGCGGTTGTTCGCTCCTCCGGTAAGTGACTTACGCAATTCCTCCGGTCTTTGTCTTCTTCGTAATTCTGATCGATCAGCCATGCGCGAGGGGCCTCACCCCCAGGGCGCCGAGTCCTACCGGCGGTGAGAATCGCCCCTCCGATCTGTCCGTAGGGCGTCACGGTGGTCGTCGGGAAGCGAGATCGTCGGATCGCTCCCAGCGGTAGGGCCCGTCGGTGAAGAGGCCATTGCCGGAGAGGGCGCATCTGAGCGGCTGCCGAGATCACGGCCGTCTGGCGAAGCTTCCGTCGGGCGTGCTTCGCCCGTCTGCGTCGACCGATGAGACCGGCGAAGTCCTGTCGGCCTGCCTTCCCCGTCTTTGCCGGCCGTGGAGGTCGGCGCGAGCTGTCGCCGGGGAAGCAGGGGGTTCTTGGCGTTCGCAGCGCCGGCGGGGCGAGATCCGCCGCCCGCCCCGGGTCGCCGCCGATTGCGGTCCGAGTGTCATTGAAGAAGCGCTATGACCCGGCCGCCCGCAGCGTTCGGCGGCGGGAAATCAAGTCGAAGCGATGCGCCGATCGCCCGTCTTGACTCGGCCCGACCGGCCGGGGTCCCGCGTTCGTTACGGGCGGCAGCGAAACGCCGATTGGGGCGTTACGGAGGAGGAGATGGGAAGGATCCACGCCGACCTTACTCTCGTTGTTGACGCGCGTCCAAGCGAGGAAGTCCATTGCTCGAAGTCCCGCTCGGCGGTCGGTAAGTCGGCGGGGATTTGTCTTTTGTACATCTCTCGGCCAAAATGGAGGCGGCCGGGCGGGTATTCGCAGCGCTTGACATCCGGCGGTGGACAAGTCGATGTTCCTCCGGCACTTGCACAGGAGTGCCGTAGGAAGAGGCTGCTCGGCCTTTCGGAGGGCGCTTGTTGCCGAAACAAGGAAGGGCCGCCACGGTGGTCGTGGTGGGAAGTCAATGAAGCCTTGCGGGAGGCTCAGCGACTCGTGGAGTCGTTGGCCGTCGAGGGAGAGAGGGCCAGGTCGTCCCTGGTGGAAGCGGAAGCGGCCAAGACTTCTGCGGTCCGCGCAGAAGTATCCGCCCCGGCGGAGGCCGCCTCTTCCGAGAGGAATGCGAGTCGGCCAGCGAGGCCGGCCGGCCCGGCGCGGCGGGATCTTGCTCGGGGAGCTCGTGGCGACGAGGAGCTTGCCCGGCCGTGCGCGCCGATCGAGAAGCACGTGCCAAGGTCGAGGAGGAACTTGGCGCCAAAGAGGCCTCCGTGGCGGTGAGTAGTTCAACCCCTTGGAGCCATCTGCGATGGGCGTCTTCGGCGCTGTCTCTCTTTTACGTGTCCCTGCAGAGCTGAAAAAACCTTAGCGGCGTGCTAGAGTCGCGAAGGGTGGCGGTGGAAGAACGGGATGCGGCGGTCGAGTCACGTGACTCGGCCCTCGTGGATAAGCGGGTGGCGGAGAGGAAGCGGCCGATCGACGGCCAGCCGACGGTCCTTCGTGTGGGCACCAGGTATCTGCGGCCGGTTGTTCGGGCTTACTCGGGCCCCGGTGCTATTCCTGCCTCGCTTGGGTGGATTCTGGCCAGCGTCGGCGTCGGTGCGAGGCGGCGGTGCTTGGCGCTTCCTCGGCCCTGGTCAACAACATCTCTTATTATGACGGCGTCGACCTTGAGGCGGTTGGGAGCGGCGTCGCTGCTGACGAAGCGGCGACGAAGAAGTCGGCGCTTTCATGGCCCGGGTCGATCCGTGCGCCCAAGAGATTGCCGCCGGATCTCGCGCGAGAAATCCTCCGTCGGACGGAGGAGACGATTAGTATCCTATTTTTTGCTTTTTGGCGGCGTATGTAATGAACATGATTACCCTGGCGAGTTCGAAGTGTCGGGTTGCTTTAAGTTATTTTGCTCGTCTATCCGTGCTTCTTCTATGAATTTGGGCAATCTTACGACCATAGCTACGGGGCCAGCGAAGTGCCACGAGGCGTAGGTGTTGCCTCAATCCCGTTCGGAGAGATCACGGAATAGGACGAGCTATCTTGAGCGATAGCTTTGCGGAGGGGTGCCTAGGTCGGACCGCCCTCTTTGCGAAGCTTGCGCTTGGTAGGTTAGATCGCTGACCCGAGCGGAGGTGCTTCGACCGTCCCTAGCGTCTCTTGCTCGGAGGACTTGTTTCCCCCCCGCAGAGTGCCACTTCGAAGCCGTAGCCGCGGAGGCGTAGGCCGTAGTACTTTTGGGCTGGGGGAGACAAGTCATGAGGTAGATAGCTCGGTCGGTCGGAGTACGGCTTGGGTTAGCGACCCGAACGCTTTCTAACGACGACCGGGGTTGGTCTGCCCTGGTCGATCAAACTATCTTCTGCTTGGGCGGCTTCCTTTTTGCGTGGAATGCTACTCGGGAGCCGTAGCCGTTGGGGCTTAGGTTGTAGCATTCGGTTCGAGGAGGTTGCCACGAGGGAGATTTGTTTGATCGGTGGGCTTGCCGACCTAAATCGAAAGGCTCCATCCGCCCGCCGCTTGGCCCTTTGCTCAAGTAACCTCCCTTTTGCTCAAAGTGCTACCTCGGAGCCGTAGCCGCAATCGAAAGGCTCTATCCGCCCGCCGCTTGGCCCTTTGCTCAAGTAACCTCCCTTTTGCTCAAAGTGCTACCTCGGAGCCGTAGCTGCGGGGGCGTGGGCTGTAGCGTTTTGGGTTTGAAGAGGTTACTATGAGGGGGTAGCCCGGTCGGAGTGGTTACGGTCATCGATCTCAGGTCGCCACCGAGGTCGGAGAAGTAGTTTTCGAAAGTGGTGCGTGGGGATCGAAGTCTGATCGCCACGCACCGCTGAGTCGGCGAAGGATTTAAGTTTTCTTTGGAGATAAGTGTGGATTAACTCGCCTGGGGATCGTCTGATTTGGAGGCTGGTCTTTGGCGCCGTCTTCTGCGTTGCGTGACCCCAAGGCGTTTCGTCTTCCGCTTCTGGCGACTTGGGGTACCGTCTTAGTGCCGCAGTTATAAAGGAGAGGCGCCCAGTGCTTGTTACTTCGCCAAGGCTGCGCCAAAGCGAACTTGCCGTGTGCTATGGCGGACCGCTACACACAACCGAGAGGAGGTGGGCGACGAGCAAGCCTGGCTGCGGGTGGTGGCGGAGGTCGAGGCCGAAGCCGTCTTGTGAGATCTTGTGGCGAGTCGGCATCCTTGTTGCGGGCATTCCCGGCTGTGGGAGGTGAGGGCGCGGTCGAGGCGGTGGCGAGCGGCGTCACGCGTCGTTCGGCTGGCTGGGCGCACACCAGGAGGAGTATCGCGCCTTTGCCGAGTAGGACCTTGGCGGGTGGTTCCTTTTTGGGTTGGGCTGATGTTCCTCCTGTAAATGAATAAAGTGACCGTGTTTCTCTTTTCGTCTCTTTTCGCTCCTTGTTTTTTTTGTGTTGAGATCTAGCCTTCGTTGTGCTCCGGATCAACAAAACGAGAGAGGTTCGAGAGAGAGAAAAACCACTTGGTCGGTCGTCCGACTGCTGCAGCTTTCTTTGCTCAAGTGTTTTTCGCATGGTACAGAAAGAGGAGAGAGGCCGACTATGGATAGAACCTTCTCAGCTTCTCTATGTTCCAGGCGTTTGCAAGGAGATTTCCTTCAGCGTCTTTGAGACGAAAGGTGCCGGGCCGGAGGACTTCTGCGATGGTGAAAGGGCCCTCCCAAGGCGGGGAGAGCTTGTGCCTGTCCTTCGCGGATTGAACTTGACGTAGTACCAAGTCGCCGACTTCGAACGAGCGGCTGCGAACCCGTCGGCTGTGGTAGCGGCGTAGCGTCTGCTGATACTTGGCCGACCGTAAGACTGTGACATCTCGAGCTTCGTCGAGTTGATCGAGGTCATCCTGCTGCTGCAGGGCCCCCCGTGTGCCGTCGTAGTTCTGCACTCTTGGCGCGCCGTATTCAAGGTCGGTTGGTAGGACAGCCTCGGCTCCGAACACCAGGAAGAAAGGTGTGAACCCGGTCGACCAGGTTGGAGTGGTTCTCAGACTCCAAAGAACGGGCGGTAGCTCGGAGGCCCACCGTCCCGCGAATTTCTTCAGTCGACTGAAGATTCGCGGCTTGAGTCCTTGGAGGATCATGCCATTGGCTCGTTCGGCCTGGCCGTTGGCTCGGGGGTGCGCTACTGCCGCCCAGTCGACTCGGATGTTGAAGTCGTCGCAGAATTCAAGGAATTGCTTCCCTGTGAACTGCGTCCCGTTGTCGGTGATGATGGAGTTGGGCACGCCGAAGCGGTAGACAATGTCGCGGAAGAAACTTCTTTGCCTTGTCGATGTGATCTTTGCCAATGGCTTTGCTTCGATCCACTTTGTGAACTTGTCTCTGGCGACAAGCAAGTGAGTGAAGCCCGGGCGCCTTTTGAAGGGTCCGACCAGGTCGAGCCCCCAAACCGCGAAGAGCCCACGTGATGGGGATCGTCTGCGGGGCTTCTTGTGAGGAAGATCGTCTGCTGGCGAAGAATTGGCATCCTTCGCGAGTGCGGACGATTTGGGTCGCATCTGCTCTGCGGTCGGCGATAGAAACCTTGTCGGAAGGCCTTTCCTACCAGGGACGCGGCGCGTGGCGTGGTGCCCGCACACCGTCGTGGATGTCAGCGATGAGGTGCTTCCCTTGGTCGGTCGGAGCGCACTTCGAAGGATTCGGGCGGGCTCCTCTTGTAGAGGGCGCCCTCGATCGGGGCGAAAGACTTAGCCCGCCGAAGCGGCGCCGAGCCTCGATGGTATCGGCGAGCGACCGTTCGTCAACCGATCGACAAGCGGTTGCCTCGGTCGGTTTCGGCCTTTCGGGCGCCAAGTCCGACCAGCGGGTGGGCATCGGCGAAGATCGGTGGGGCGCCCGCCTTTGGTGGGTCGGCGGCGCCCTCGGCGCTCGGGTCGAACCGGATTGAAGAAATTTCTTGAGGTCGAGCTTGAAGATTCCAGGGGGAACCGGCCCCTTCCGGAGGCGAGGTTGGCGAGAGTCGGCTTCACCGTTGTAGCGTCGGTAGCTATGATGGAGCTCGAAACCCTTGAACTTCTCCTCGAGCTTGCGGACCTCCGAGCGATGGCGGCCATCCGAAGCGTCCGCAGGGCTCGGTGGCTTTCATCACTTGGTCGGCGACCGGCTTGAGTCGCCGTGAGCGTAAGTCGTCGTGCGCCCAGTGTTTCGGCGGCGATCCGAAGGCCATTGACGAGGGCCGTGCTCGGCGACATTGTTGGTGGCGTCGAAGAAGTAGGCGTATGGCATACCGGAGTTTGTTGCCGAGTGGGGAGATGATGGCGACCCCGTAGCCGGCCCGTTCTTGGTGTAAGACCCATCGAAGTACATCGTCGATTACTCGGTCCTCGGCCGCCGCGCGAGGACTTGCGCCTCGGTCCACTCGGCGATAAAGTCCGCCAAGACACAGGACTTGATCGCCGTCCTGAGGACGTCACGATATGTCGAGGCCGTTGAGCTCGAGAGCCCATTTGGCGATCCTTCCGGTAGCGTCGCGGTTGTGGGCGACTTCTCCGGCGGTGAGGAGGTTACCACGGAGATGGGGTGTCGATCGAAGTAATGGGCAAGCTTCCTCTTGGTGATGAGCACCGAGTACAGAACTTCCGTATCACGGGGATATCGGACCTTTGTTTGGAGAGCACCTCGGCCGAAGTAGACCGGCCTCTGCACCTTGAAAGCAGCGGCCTTCCTCCGCTCGCTCCACAACAAGTGCCGCCCGGCGACCTGAGTCGTGGCGGCGATGTAGAGGAGCAAAGGCTCCTGTGGCTCGGGCGACCAGGGCCGGAGGTGAGGTCGAAAAGGCCTTTAGTCGACTAAAGGCTTCCCGAGCTTCGTTGGTCCAGAAAAGCGGTCGGACTTCTTCATCGGCTTGTAGAGTGGCATCCGCGTTCGAGGCGGAGATCTGAAGCGACTTAGTGCCGCGAGGCATCCCATCAGCCTTTGAACTCCCTTGGATCGTTGATTGGCCCCATCCTTGCGATAGCGGAGATCTTATCTCGGTGGCCCGATGCCGCTCGGAGACGATGAATCCCGACAACTTGCCCTTGGGGACCCGAAGACGCATTTCGGGGTTGAGCTTTATCTTGCGAAACCGTCGGAGGTTCGCAAAGTCTCTTCTAGGTCGGCGATGAGGTCATCGGCCTTCCTGGTTTTGACAATGATGTCGTCGGCGTAGGCCTCGATGTTACGGCCAATTTGGTGCAGAAACATGCTCGCATACACCGCCGGTACGTGCAGCGCTGCGTTTTCGGACCAAAGGCATCGTGGCGTAACGGTATGAGCGTGCGGGGTGATGAAGGAGGTCGCGAGCTGATCGGACTCCTTCATCGCCAATCTGATGGTAGCCTGAGTAGGCATCCAAAAGAAAGGGACTCGCACCGGCGGTGGAGTCCACGACCTGGTCGATGCGAGGTAATGGGAATGGATCTTTCGGACAGGCCTTGTTGAGGCTCGTGTAGTCAACACACATTCTCCATTGCCCTGACTTTTTCTTTACAAGGACGGGATTGGCGAGCCACTCGGGTGGCGCACCTCCCTTACAAAGCCGGCCAAAAGTTTGGCGATTTCTTCCCCAATGGCCCGACGCTTTTCTTCGTCGAAGCGGCGCAGTACTGGCGACGGTCTAGATCCGGTCGAATGTTCAGGAGTGCTCGGCGACCTCCTTCGGGACTCTGGCATGTCCGAGGGTCTCCAAGCGAAGACGTCTCGGTTTGCTTGGAGGAAGTCGACAGCGCGCCTTCCTATTTGGTGGTGAGGCGGCCCGATCCGCCGCAGTCTTGGCGGGATCTTCGGGATCAACAGCGACCTCCTTCGTGTCCTCCGCGGACTTGAAAGAGCTAGGCCCCGACTTGCTTTGGAGTCGGCGGATCCGAGACCTTCTCCTGGAGTAGGCGAGCTCGGCGAAGCGGCAATCGCCGAGGCCAGCTCGCATTTGCCGCTCATGATTGTAAGCGGCTGGAAAGATGTGGCCACGGTGATGACACCTTGCGGCCCTGGCATCTTCAGCTTGAGGTAGGTGTAATTGGGGACCGCCATGAACTTCGGCGTAGCATGGTGCGTCCCGAATGGCGTGGTAGGAGCCGGGAAAGTCCACAACCTCGAAAGTGAGGCTCGGTGCGGAAGTTGTCAGGGCTCCCAAAGGTGGCCAGGCGGCCGACTGCCAGAAGTGGGCTTTGTTGGCACAGTGCGACGCCGTGGAAGGGCGCCTTGCTCGGCCGGAGGGCGGAGCGAGGGACCCCCAGGGCATCCAGGGTCTCAACATACATGATGTTGAGACTGCTGCCGCCGTCCATGAGCACCTTGGTTAGGCGCTTCGTCCCCACGATGGGGTCGACGACGAGCGGGTAGCGTCCCGGGTGCGGGATGTGGTCGGGGTGGTCGGTCCGGTCGAAGGCGATCGGGCATTCCGACCACCTCAAGTAGGTGGGCACGGCGGGGGTAGCCGTGTGGACCTCTCGGTGGGTGAGCTTCAACCGTCGCTTGTCGGCGTAGCACTCCGCCCCTCCGAAGATCATGAGGCAGCCGTCGAGTTGTGGGAACTCGTCGGCTGGCTCATCGCCCTTTGCCCCGGCGTCGGACGCCGGGTCGCGCTTCTTCCCCTTACCCCGCGATGTCGTGGGGTTTCCGGAGAGAAACCGCTTTAGGACTTCGCAGTCCCGATACTTGTGTTTGACGGGATAGTCGTGGTTCGGGCACGGACTATCCATCAACTTCTCGAATCGGTCGGGCGCCTGCCGAGCCTGTTTGCTTAGCAGTCGGTCGGCCGTGGCGACTATTCGGCCAGCGACCTGCTTCCCTTCCGCTTCCTTTGTCGGGCGGTCGGAGGGGGCGCTCAGGTCGGGCCTTATGGGCCGTCTTCCTTTCGAAGATGGCCCCCACGGCCTCCTCGCGGGCGTGGTTGGTGGCAATGTCGAGGAGCTCCTTGGTGGTCGGGATTTCGCCTGCCCCAACTTGTGGACCAGGGCCTCGTGACGTGGTGCCGTAGATGAACGCCGACGACGCGTCGGCGTCGCGGATGTCGGGAGCTCGTTACCTTTCTTGGGAAAAGCGGCGGATGTAGTCCGGAGGTTTCCCATTTGCTTTGTTGCGGCTCTTCAAGTCGAGGAGTTGCCGGGCGTTTATGCGTGCCTGGAAATTCCCGACGAAGAGGTTCGTCAGTCGGCCCAGTGCCGATGGTGTCCGGGCGGAGTACTCGAGCCAGGCTCGAGCCGAGTCCGCAAGGTAGATGGGGAGGTCTTGGATGATGAAGAAGTCGTCCGTCGCTCCCCGCTTCGGCAGCGAGCGGTAGTCTTCTAGCCAAACACCGGGTTGGTAGCCCTGTGTACTTGGCTATGTTGGTCGAGCCCGGAATCTGGTCGGGAAATCGGCGTTGCGGATGCGGCGGAGTGAACGCAGCGGCCAGGACCGTCGAATCCTAGGTCGGGATGGTTGCGTCGCCGCTATCGGCGACTTGCGAGGGCGCCTTTGCATCGGTAGCTCTCCTTCGCGCCTCGAGGGTGGTGCGAAGATCATACTTATCCCAGGCGATGGCGCGCGGGGTGTATGATGCCTGGGGAGCTCATGGAGCGGGGCCGTCTTGGCTGGCTCCGTCGATCCTGCGAGGGGAGTAGCCCAGCGGCCGAGGTGGCGCCCGTCCGTCGAGGAGCGAACCTTGGGCGTCTGAACGACAAAGACGTTCTACCGACCGGAGGTTCGATAGGTGGCCTTGGCCACGGCTCCGTTGACTCAGGCGACCCTCGGGCGGCATTGCCGCCGCGGCAATGTTACGGTTGGCGTGAGGAAGAACGGAAGGCCGTTCGTCTCCTCGATAGCTTCTTGATGCACGGCCAGCGCGCAGCGCGTCTTGCGAGCAGGTGGTGGGTTAGGTGTGGCGCTCGATTCGGCTGGAGCTTATCGAGCTCGGCCTTCGAGCTTCTAACTCCTCGTGGCCGCTGGAGGTCAGCGGCGTTATGCCAGGTCTTTATCGTCGTCTTCCGCCGGATTCCTCCCGCCGCGCTTCGTCGCGGGAGGAGGGTCCCGAGGGTAGCGAAGTGGAGGATGGCTCCGCCCGCACCGTCATGTTGCACTCAGCGAAGTGCATACTGCGATGGGTACTCCTTGTCGAGCTAGAGCCGTGGTGGAGGAGTCCGCCAGGTCGTGGAGGAAGCCGGCGTAGCCGTGGCCATGGCCATAATCCTGGTGAGAGCTTGTGAAGCGGAACCGTCGCTCGCTGCTGCGGCCGTGGCGGCATCGCCGAAGCGGTGCCGGCCCAGCGGCTGCCGGCCGGGGCCCATGCGAGGAGCCTCGAGGCGGAGGTTCTTGAGACATCGGCAAGCTGCGTCGAGCTCATGAGGGCGCCCGGTCCAGGCGGTAGCGGGGATGAGGACAAGCTCTCCGCCGTGGTAGCGATGAAGTCGAGGCGCCGGCGGATCCGGCCCCTCGATATCGGCCGAATCGCGGTGGGAGGAAGCCATCGAGGAGGAGAATAGGAACCGAAGATGTGGATGTCGGTGAAGACGCCGCGAAAGGCCCCTACTGGCGCTAACCCAACCGGTGTTTCTTGCACCCAAGAATACGGATTTATGGTCGGATGGGGTCGCGCTCCCTCTCCCGAATGGTCGACTCAAGGAGTCGAGAAGATGTATCTTGGTTCGGGCGAATGTCCCTACTCGATTCGTTCGGTGTGGATGTATTGATTTTGGGTGATGAACAAGGGGTGTACAAGCGAGGCGGAGGGTCGGTGTCCGATCCCCTTGATGTTTTCGCTAGGGAGTTGAGGCTACCTAGAAGGCCCATTTCTCGCGCCCCTCCCTCTCGGGCCTGCCCCTCCTTATATAGACGGAGGAGGCGGAGTTACACAGAGTTGGGAAAACTACGAGGAAAGGGGCCTGCACGTCTTGAAGTGCAGTTCTGTCTTGTCCGACCGACCCTGCCGTCCGAGGCGGGGTTGGTGGTTCTGTGATGAGCGATCTTGCGTAGTCTTTGTCGCAGGTGGCGTGTCGCGTGGTGCTCCTGTCAGCCTCGGTGGCTTTAATGGCGCTTGACTTTGCCTTGGCCTCGGGAGTGGGCGTACTCCTCTGCGGTGTGCCAGGCGACGGGACGGGGGCTTGACTTCTTCGGTGGCTCTTCTGACAGTCTTGGGAAGGAGCCGCCTACCCCGGTACGGATGTCAGGGGACGCTGCGTACAAGGCAGCCACCTGACACTGGCGTGGGCCCTGCTGGCTCGTGCGCGGGTGGAGCTTGCAGACCGCGAGCTCCAATATTAGGTGGTCGGAGCCCACCGACCGCCCGGGATCGAAGCCCGCCGACCGTCCAGGGTTGGCCCTGCACAGGTCGGGTTCGCTCCCCGCGGCCCAAGTACCTTTCGGCGGTGCTGGGCCTTTACCGTGGTGGGTCAGCCCGTTCGCGCTTCCGGGCTGATGGGGGTACCCATGGCATGGGTACTCGTCACCTGTGTACCAGTATAAAGTGATAACTGGTTTAGTTCGAATGTTAGGTGAGGCGACCGAGACCGCCCTTGGTCATTGGGGCTGTGATTTCTGTTGGTAGCGCCCACTGTGTTTTGCGCTGATTAAGGGATTAAGGGATTAAGGGATCCCTGTCAATGCGTGGGATTAAGGGATCTGTCCTAAAAAGAAGTGCCCTCCAATCTATGACACTAATAAGTGCAACAACACTTCATTTTCTTCTCTTCTTCCTTTTCTTTCTCTCTCTCTCTCTCTCTCTCTCTCTCTCTCTCTCTTAGGTCCGTAATGCACTTGCCCAAAAAAATATTCTCCACCCCACCCCCCCAACTGTACTTATAATTACTTTAACAAATTTGAGTGTGATGGCAACTTAACCCACCAATCGGGAATAATTCTAAAGCAAAAAACTTTCTCGATGCTCTTGTGGAATCTGGGGGAAAAAGATGGAGTAAGAAGAAAAGAAACGAGAGACCAATGCATCGCCGAGTTGAGAGAAGAAGAAAAAGAATAGGATTCTCTTATGTCAATGTGAAAATGGGGTCGAAGAATAACCCGACAGTATATGAACCATGCCACGAGATCAACTCTGTTTACTAGTTTTGTTTGACCCTACTTTAGTTGGTGCTAGACACGATTCCAACGTGGTGCCTTTTACACGATTAGAATACGGCCACTACCACTTAATAGGAGCAATAGAGAGTCGAGGTCCATGTACATACATACGAATATATATGAAAATGGTTTTATATCCATGAGAGTATGTACTTCCACTTTTAATATACTGCTTAGATAATGTTGTTATGCTTCTTTATCCTTTTGAGTATACTCTAATACTGATTATAAGATACTCCAAAGTGACTTTCACGAAAAATTTCATCAAAATCCACCATTTATAGCATAATTTGTTTATATACTCTTTTTATATATGGAAAATAGTATATAGCAAAAAATAAAGCATTTTAATGATTTTTTTTCAACAATGTCGCATTATAGTATCTTAAAATTATTATTGGAGTATATTGAAAGTAGGGGTGAAACGGATCGGATATGGATCGAAAACCACTCATATTGTATTTGATCCATATAATTTTATCGGATCGAATTCGGACACGGATAGTGCCGGATACGGATATGAATAATATTCGAACGAATACGGATAAAATAAGTTCGGATAATCATCGAAATGGATATTTTTCGAATAATACGCGTAAACACTCAATACAAACGGAGTGATGGGCTACAACGAATATTGTCGATAGGAAACTAACATAAGTTGTATAGGACATTGAGAGATCAAGACCGTTAAAACCATACAGTTTATAGTAATACACTGAGTCACATCTCATAATTGCACATGTACTGTTGTACATCATCCATAGAAGTTGCACACTATTCGTAGAAGTATATAAAAGTAACAAAGCATATGCATGGCACTAAGCATCAGTCAGGCCATTAGGGGCCATGGCCATTAGCCGCCGCCGCCAAGACCTGGAGTTGGAGTCTTGGAGATGTGGACTGGATAGGTAGGGGCCGGGCAGGGAATGAGGGAACTAAAGTGGCAGCTAGTTGGCTAGGGATAGGGGTGGAATTTTAGCTCGAGGCTCGAGGCTCGGCTCGGGCTCAGCTCGGCTCGGCTCGCATGGCCAACGAGCCGAGCCCGAGCCTACCGCCTGGCTCGCTTGGCCAACGAGCCGAGCCCGAGCCAGCTTGTGAGCGGCTCGTTAGGCTCGACAGTCATTGAGTTATATAAGGTATGAATTCACAATACAGTAATCAGTATACCCAATGCTAGACATCTAATGAGCAATGCTTGTCTTACCTTACTTTTTGAGTTTACTCTTCTTAGTACTTCAAATGTCTTGTATTGGGTCTACTGATTACTTTTGCACAGATAAAAGTAAGCGGAGTATTCTTTTCAGTTACATGTTTGCGGTTTATAAAGCGAAAGAGCGATCCTAACCATCTGTGCTTAAAAAGGCGTCCCATAAATGTGAAATTGCTTCTTAACCGAGCCCTAGAGGAGGCTGGAGCCTGAGAACGGTGAGAATGGATGGAGGAGCTTCGTTTTTTGTGAGAATGAAGGGCATTTGGGCCCTTGCCAGTGCCCTTGTAGACCGGCTCGCGAGCCGGCTCGAGGCTCGAGCGAGCCCGAGCCGAGCTCAAGATTGAGCTCGATGTATGCAACGAGCCGGGCTCGACTCGGCTCGAAAACTGGCGAGCTCGGCTCGGCTCGATTCCACCCCTAGCTAGGGACCTAGGGTTCCACTTCAACTCAAGTCTAGATGGGCCAGCCTGTGATATATGGGCCAAGCCGGGCTAAGCTAAAGAGGCGGGAATTTGGATATTATCCGGCGGATAGTATCCGAAAAAATGCTCGGATATTATCCGACGGATATTATTCGAGATATCCGTATCCGTGACACTTTATTTGTATCCGATCCATATCAGAACAAAATATTCGGATATCCGAATAATTATCTGAATCACTATCCGAGGCGCTTCGGTCGGTCGGTCGGTCGAAAATTATCCGTACCATTTTCATCCCTAATTGAAAGTGATAAAGGAGTATAGCACATTCGTTTAAATGGTATACTTGAGGTGGGAGTACATACTCCCAAGAATACGAAAAATACTTTACACACACACACACACACACATATATATATACACTCAATGCGTAACATTTCGGAGGAGTCGGTGTTGCTGCCTTTTATTCATGGTGTGTTATTGGTGCCATCGTTCAAGTTGGATAGGCGTTTATAAGCTTTTCATCAGCTTTCTCTCTTGGTGAAATGGTAGAACTCCTGCTCATCTTTAAGAAAGAAAGAAAAAAAAACATTTAGCTAGAGGGAGCACTACTATAGGAATGCACATTAGAATCGGTTCTTTTTCGTTATCACAATCGGTTTTGGTGGCGATAGAAAGTCCAACGATAGTGATGAGGAAGCGCTATCACAGTCGGTTTTCTTCCCGATTGTGATGAACTCCTCATCACAATCAGTTCTGAGCTAAAACTGTCATTATAATCGTTTCTAGCTCAGAACCGATTGTGATGAGCCTATTTCACTATTGTTGATTGGTTTACATTATGCATATTACATTCACAATATATATAGAACACACACTTTACAATACACATATCACATTCATTTACATTAATATAGAACACAAACTGTAGGATCGAAGTATAAGAATATAGCAATCACAGGGGGGGTGAATGATTGTATGGAAGCTAAAACCAAATTCTTGATCTACTAAAAGTTCACCCCAAAACAGAGCCAAATAATTGCCTCGTATTCGACAAAAACAGAATGACAAAAGTTAGGTAAAACATGAATTCCTAGAGATCCAACCGTCAGATCGATCTGAAATTTGGACACAAGAAACAACATTCCAATACGAATCGAACCCAAAAAGAATCAGCTTGATCGGACTTACGGATCAAAAGTTATGAACCTCTCAAGCTTGCTATGACAGAAGATGACGAGAATAGATCTTACTAGAATTGTAGCTCGGCGAAAGATTTGAAGAACTTGATCTTTATTTCTCCTTTATTTTGTCTAAAGTACTCCAAACAAAAGAGTACAACCTTAAAGCTTGCTCAAAACTTGATGCATAAACAGGAGGCGCCTCCCCCTATTTATACAGAGCAAACACATATAGTCCTGAATACAATTCCTACTCCTAATCCTAGAAGGAGTATGTATTCAACACAACTCCACTTGGCTCAACCAGGGCGAGTACAACTCTTGCACGCGTATGGCAACCCTACCATACTCACGTGACTAACCCTTTGCACGCGCATGGCCACATGCTATTCTCACGTGACTAACCATTCTTCATATGCACCATTCTCTTAGCCCGAACGTCCCGCATGACATCCTTGACCACCAAGACCTCAATTCCTCTTGAACCTAGTCCCGAACCTCAGTTCCTCCATGAACCTAGTTCCGGTCCCGTCATCGACCACATTCGCCCTCGAGCAATACCTGCACATGAACAAACCACAAAACAAATCCGAGCACAAGTCCGCGACTTGACACAACATTAGTCCATGCAAATACTCACACGAGCATTGCATAAAGTCCACTTAAAAACAAACATCATGAAATTCTCACAAATCTCAAATTCAAACCAAAGTTCAATTTCAATTCTTGCAAAACCCTAACCGAGCAAAATGCATTCACGACGGACCAAAAATATGGTCCGGCGTACACATGAAAAAGTCACTTGAAAACCCATTCACAACGGATCAAAAATTTGGTCCGGCGTAGATACGAAAGAAACCCTAATTTGGTTCGGCGCTGATGCAAAGGAATGATCCGACGCAATTTGCTTTGGAATATTTGGTCCGGCGCCAATAGGAAAATTTGGTCCGGCATAAAGTACCACGAGAACACGTTCACGCCAGACTAAAAGTTTAGTCCGACGCAGATGCTTAAAACCGGTCCGCAAAGGGAAACTTTCTTGTTTTACGAAACTGCAGTGCAGAGCTAATGCGAATCTTACTGTTTCTTGTCAATTTGTCAAACACATGCACAAATACATTTTGCAAATTCAATTCTAAGCCAATTTTTCAGCACATGATTTCACACAAACATACTTAACGGTCAGTACACATGCATACATCTACCTATTCATCCGATTAAAAGACAGTGATACGCTTGACAAAATATTGTGCACGTGTTTATAAAATATACTTGCCAACATTTTATAGAGTTAGTGATGAATCCAAACTCCATGTCCGTGTTTTACTTGGTCTACACCACCTCCTCTGCTTTGTAGCTATGGTCATTTGCCATTACTATGAATCTGAAAATGGTTGAAAAATTAGTACATGATATAATGGGCAAATAAAAAAAATAAAGTTAATTTGGACAAGAAGAAACACAATACATCAAAGTTCAGTTCCTTACCAGTACATACCTGTTCTTCCTAAAATCTTCCTGCAACCTAGAGATGAAACTTGCATAAATTACAACCGAAGTGCTCCATGCAGTGATTTCTTTCAAAACCAAGATCTACATCCCATTGCCTGACTGCTTTCACCTCGGCTCCTCTCTCTCTCTCTCTATCTATCTATCTATCTATCTATCTATCTATCTACCGTGCATGTGAGAGAGAGAGAGCAGGAGAGGGAGAGGAGCAAGTGGGGGAGATGAGTGGTGAACACAAAGGTGTGTATAATATATAGGGTAGTGGCTTTCTCAGTAAAATTATTTTAAAATTGGAACCCGCTCGACGCCCAAATTTCACTTTGGCGGGACTATCCCGAGCACATCACAATCGGTTCTGACCTAGAACCGATTGTGATGATATGTCATCACAATCGGTTCTAGGTCAGAACCGATTGTGATGTAGTGTCCATCACACCTTTAATTCTATTTTGTCATTTAATTTGAGTTCAACATGAGTCGGTCTCCACTTTGCCATATTCGAGCTCGAGAAGTAGTATTCATACACCCGTCATTAAAATGGCCATAACTTCTGCATACGATGTCCGTTTTCGACGTACGAGTACTCGAATCGAAGAGGACGAAGAGATAGATTTGAAAATCCATAAGAGCAAGGCTAGCTAAGTTCCGAATTCTTCGCGAGGCTTTAGAAAAAAGTGTAGACCCAAAAAACGTCGTTTAGGGCCTCAAAACAGCCTTTGAAATTTTGTTACCCATTTTCGCCGATTGTTTGCTGTCTAGTTTGAGTTTGTTTTTCATTAATAGAGAGTGTGCCTATTTGTGAGAGTTTGATTCTAAAAAAAATTATATAAAAGCCAAAAGTGCTTCTGGTCTTCAGGATAATTTCCGGAAGCAATTAAATTAAATTTTTACTTTTGATATAAATTTTTCATAATTAAGTACCTCATCTGAAAACTAAAAATTTCAGACCTCGTGATCTAATCAGTCTCAGACAATAGGATTCTTGACCCAAGTTAATAGATCAGACTAGATTAATTTATCCTAAATTCTCACCATGGATCCAAGCTCCAAAAGTTTCAATCGTGGTGATCTCTTCATCACAATCGGTTCTAATCATCACACAGAGATTGCAGTACACATATCACAATCGGTTTTTCCTAAAAAGTTATAGGAATCTACATAGATAAAGTAATAGTGATGTACTATTCTGTAGTAGTAGAGCACACTTGTTACTTGATAGGATTTCTCTCATCATGCATGAAATGAAGGCGACGGCACGGACGAGCAGCCCTGTAGGACTGTAGTTTTGTGCACGCGCGAAGTGGCGACAAGGTAGAAACCGACCGTGGAATTAAAATCATAGTCAATATGTAGGGGAGCTAACTAGTACATGCATGCACACAGCAGGGTGAGGACGTATGTGAGGTGAGGTGAGAGCAACCCATGGATGGGGAGGAGCCACATGCGTGATAGATCGCCGATGGTGTGTCGTGAGCTGTGAGCAGTGTGACCACTGATCCCTCTGCCCTGCTCTAAAGTGATTTACGCTCACATGGCTAATCGCCCTCTTGCTTGCAGAGAGAGAGAGAGAGAGAGAGAGAGAGAGAGCTCTCCTCTCTAATCCTCTCCTTCCCATGCATGTTAGCCACCGGGTCCAACGATTCATTTCGTATGCTCATGCATTGGCTTGTCGGGTTCCAACTTCAATTGTCACTTCAAGGGAAGGAAGGCTACTTGCTTGCTTTGCATTGATCGTTCCGTGTGAAATTGGTGAACACTGAAGTACGAGAGGCTTTCTAAGATGACATCTTACCTAGTTCTCCCTTCTACAGTCTACTTGAAGCCATCCTTGGCCTAAATTAAATTTATTGCACGTCAAACTAGCACTACAAATCTGCTCCATTCAAATCGCTGCTATATCGATTAATTTGCCAAAAGTCAGATGCAAAAGACTCAACTCAACTCAACCCAACCCAATGATCTCCAGCACGGGCAGAGCTGGGCCTTAGGCTGATGAGGCCATGGCCCGAGGTTCCACTTTGCAAAATCCGGCCCGAGGCCTGGCAATCCCAAGAGTTTAAGCCCTAGCCACAGCTTGACCCAAGCAGGAGCAGCGGCCAGACCTCTTCCTCACGCACACGCATGCCCTGGCCACGCCAACACGCACGCCCGAGCAACTTGGGATGCAAATGGGCCAGCGCAAGACATCTTTGGCCCATTCTGAATTCGTTGTTTGTAAAATTTAAAAAGTGGAGTAAAAATTAAATTTTTAGTGCAAACAAATGAATTAAAGTGGGCCAAAGAAGACCCTAGAGTCGGCCCATTTGCATCCCTACGAGCAACCGAGTTCTTCACCGCGGTCATGCCTCACCAACATCGTCGCCTCGGCCGAGTTCTTCACCGTCTGAGGTCGCGCCATCAGCTCTTCACCAAATCACCATCGTGGCGCCGTAGATCCCGCCCCCGCAGCTCCGCCCGCCGGCCACCGCTCCAGCCCCAGCCCCGCCGTGGCGTCGCCTCGTAGTTGCTGCCCATAGTCTCTGCTCCTGAGTCCCGCAGAGCTGCAGAGGCGCAGATCCCGCCCCTGCCCCGGAGTTGCTGCCCCAGCCGCTACCCGCAACTTCCTGAGTCCCACAGAAGCGCAGATCCAGCTCACTGCAGTGCTGCTCTTGTGCGCTCCCGTGCTTGGCGGCCCCTCTACCGACCAGCGGCTCCGGTGGCCTGGCCTCCAGCTCTCGGCTCCTCTACTGCGGTAGTACGGCTCACCCCACACCGCCGCCCCAAGAAGAGCCCGCTGGCCCCGAAGAAGGTCAGATACTCAACTCAAGTAGCCGCCAGATATGGTAAAAGTGTAAAACCGTAAAAGAATCGAGATTCATGCTGTGTTGTTGACATGCTGTAGCTTTGAATTGATAAATTTAGGGGCAAAGATCGTTTAATAAAGAAAAGGGGGCATATACTAATTAACTGATATATCATATATTGATAACATGACTGTGTAATTGTGTAAATGGAGCTAGTAATAATTTGGAGTGCGAATTAGTTGGTTAGTAACTTGTATGTTTGTCCATGGCCTCACTAAAAATTAACTAAACTGTCAACGCTCATATAGTCATATGCTTTTGCACATCTTATGTATTACTCAAAAGGAATCTGTATCAGCTAATAATGCGTAGCATGTAGCCTGCTTAAACATGTTTGGTTCAATTGGTTGCATGCTGGTGGTGGTGCTGATGCCTAATAGACGAGTAGAGTTTAGAGATAAACTTATCATGTAATTTTTATTTATTTTCTAAAATTTGCCCATCAATCTTGTATCAATGTTGCTATGACATGTGCTACCACTTTTGTCATTTGATTTCAATTGCAACAATGCTAGAAGTTATCATAGACTATTATAGTATTAAGTATTAACCATTGCTTTCCTGTGCAGAGAAGTAGAAAGAATTCTATAGGAATGCTAAATTGATTAGCAAGTACATAAGGTTAATGAAGCAACAAAATCATTCAAACAATGCTCCATAATTTCCAATCCCAAATGTAATTTTCTTTGATATTAAGACTGCTCTCTGTGATAGTAAGTTTAACCAAAGTGGTTGATTTGAACAACTTATACATTTGATGATTAATTGAGTGGACTCAATTCGATGTAATAGAAATACATGATGAAGAGCTTGAAGACATTGTCATTTTATTTTGCATCCGGTGGATCCAGTAGATGTAGTACCTGCTCAAGCGGTTCGTTGACTACGTTAATCAGCTCGGTGGCACAGATAGTGATGTTCTTGATCCAAAAATATTTATTCTTGATACTGATATATTAGTTTGTTCAGTAATTGGTAATAATTAGTTAGTTGATTCCAAGTCTTCTAGCATTGATATTAAGAGATAAGTATCGATTCTAGGTTCCTGAATCTCGATTCTTTTGTTCGACGTCTTGCTTTTTTTTGCACTTCAGTATGGATAGTATTTGACGTTAGTTATTGCCCCTTATTTTTCTGCCCAAGGCTTAGCAGAATCCTAGCTCCGCCATTGCTCTCCAGGCAATGTCTGAATAAAAACATGACAAAGAGAAGTGGGGGGAGTGATTTGAAGTGTCTAAATAAGAACTGGAGTTCGAAGGCAGGGTTCACAAAACCAGTCGTTTTCATGAAAATCGACTGTATCGAACCGGTTCAAAACCCTAAACCGGTCGGTAAACTGGCCCAATTCAAAAAAATTCAAAAAAATTTATATGATGTAAGCCGGTTGAAAATCAGTGAAAATCGCTCGATTTTTGACAAAAAAAAAATGACGAAAATCGCTCAAAAATCGATTGTCCAAAAGGTTTTTCAAGAAAACCAATCGGTTTTTATTTTTTAATTTGTTTTGAATTTTTTTTCAAACGCTTAGTTTTGAAACTCTTCAATTTTTGATAATTTTCGTTCGATTTTTACGGTAAATCAGTACCACTGGGATCTCAATTTTTAACCGGAAAATAGTTTGGTTAACCCGGTCCAGAGGTGATATGGGATGGGCCAGCCGAGCAATTGGTTCCTCAACCTAGACAGTTTTGGTCGTATGTTGTGTCGTGCTGGCTACTGCCACGCATGCTTCCTTCGCCCCCACCCTGTCCAATCTGCCATCGTACGTGGCTGCGGACGCGCGCGATGACTGACAAGTTTGCTTGCTTCCATCGCGCGGCTGCCTCTGATGATCGTATGTGCTTGCCTGTGTGTTTTGGGCGGAGTCCAAGTCCAACCATCCGAGGCTTCGAGCCCAATCCGCTGATGCGGTTTGTCCACTCCGACGTCGCATGCACCACCGCAATGATAGGAATGAGAAGTATGCACACGATGCGCACACCGGCCACCACACACAAAAGCCGAAGCGATTGGTGACGCGTTTGGTTTGGTTAGGTCCGGACCCACACCGATTGATAGAGCTGATCACGTGGCGTTTAGTTGGGTGGATAAGGGTGGATGGGATATGATTGTTGTAAAACGAGTAGTTCACCCACGTCGAACACCGGCAATCAACGAGAACACAAGAACAAGAGACACAAGATATAGGGTGGAGCTCTCTCTTCTTTATTGATCAATGTGTGTAAATACAATGGGAGGCACCCGGTATATATATAGCAGTCCCCTCAAGGAGAGTTTGGATTCGCCCACATATTAAGAGATAGACTCTAGCCTGCTTGAATACGGTTGGGAGGTTATCTCATAACACTTCCATGGCGAATTCAGCGTAATGCATATGTCTCATTAAAAACTCCACTCAAAAACCCAGTGGGAAAAAGAGATGGAGAAAAGAATCATCACACTCGCTCTCTATGTTGCATTTGTTGCCTCATTAAAAACCTTTATGTAGAAACATCGTGAAAAACTCACAAAGGAAAAAAAGTACAACTTATGATCTTGAGGATCATGCAAAGGGATTATGGTTAGGGGTTTACTTCCCCTGAACTATGCAAATCTCTAAGCCTCATTCCAATGCCATTAATTTATACCTTGGAAGGAATTTGGCAAGGATTTTGTGAATAAATGCGCTAGATTTTTCACCCGACTTAATTTGCATTATTTTATCTCACCATTCTTCACGGAGTTTGTGGGATAAAAAAGAACTTAGGACAATATGCTTCGTGATATTGCTCTTTACATAACAATTGCATTTGTGCAACACAAGCATCATTATTTTCATAGATAATAGTAGGGGAATTGGCGGTATTCATACCATATAACCTTACGGACATGGTTGATTACCCGTCTTAATAAACATATTCCGTGAGGCTTCCTTTATAATCTCTGGTGTTGTACCATCACGAGAGGAAAATAAAAATCCATTAAAGATTTCCTCATGAATGCAGAAGAACATTATTCCTTCGGGGATCATATTTCCTTCCAGGAGGAATCTACTTAGTCGATTGTACCACATCCTTATCATTGTCTTTAATCCGTATTGATGACCCAAATACATATCACGGTCACTACAATCATCAAGCTGTATTGAAAAGTTTAAACTACGCCATCAATATTAAATTTGGAGCGTCATTCCACTCATTTCGGAGAAGCAGATTTCATGTAAATGTCGATGATGGGTCTCTGCTAAAACCCTTGTGCTACAAGCCTCGCTTTATATCTCACCACCGAGGATATTTTCATATCTCTTCGGGATGAAAAATCCATTTGATCCTCTGAGGGGAATATTTAGGAAATGTTACGTCAATAGGACCAAGAACTTTTCTCTCATTAATGCGGCGCTACCTCAATTGCTTTTCAGGTGAACCTAGATGGCGCTTACGGCACTCTGCCATGGACTTTAGTTACGGATCAGATTTTAGCAATTTTAGAGGCAAAATATATGTCGACAATTGTAGTCTTTCTTTATATATAATTCTCTGCATCACTCGAGGATGTCTCTTTATCAATTTCTTCCGGCTTCTCGTGATTTCCACAGCGATGAAATGCAGGTGTTCGACTTCAGCGTTGGATTGTGCTGCAAATATCTGTTTTATATCTTCAGGATATATCACTTGAGGATGTTACCATCTTCTAGATGGCTCGCCAGGATTTTCCCAACATCGAGTTGAGCTTCTTCCACTATCATTGGTAGTGTTCTCATTTATTTGGTTCTCTCTTTTGCGGACGTCTCAGCGGAATTGAGTCCGTGCACTGAGGCCTCCTCATTTTATCATGAGGGTTAAGAGTGGGTTCAATATCCTTCTAGGATATTTTCACTCTTCAGTGCATATCACTGCGGGTATATGAGATCTTTCCACTACCTTATGATCGGTGAAGGCATTTAGCGAATTATTAGCTTATTTGTTGCAGATTTATTACTTTCCAAACTTCAAGTTCGGTCTCTTTAGTGCGTGGATCTAAGGACTCGGCATTCTTTAATTTGGTACTTATCTTCCCCTAATGCCGAAATATGTCCTTAGTACAATCATCGTACCGAACCATGTACAGACCCTCAACTTCTAGTGAGGTCCCATGGTGAGTACGCCGTGGTGGAGATTGGCATGTATACAACACCGCCAAAATTTTTGCGAGATGGAAATACTTAATTCTCTTCCATGCACTATACTGCCAGGGAAATTCCATTATATCTGATTGATTTGAGTTGAATTAATATCGCGGTGTGCGACAGCTTTCGTAGCTAACAATTGGTGGGTAGCCTACTATTCTGCAAAGTGGTCAAGCAATAAATTTTATTCCCTTAATAATGACTCTGCAAGGTCATTCTAATATGTGGACATTAGGTATATATCACTTCGAAATTTCTCCAGGAAATTCAGTGATTCTTATACAAGTTAGATGATAAGAAATCTTTAGGTCTAAGGGAGTCTTTATGCTATGGCGGTGAATTAGTAATTATTTTATCATAATATTCAACTCAAGGTTATTGCAATGCCAACCAGGTTTCATAGTATACCAATAACATTTATTGCATCGGGGAAAAACATAACATAAAATATCAAATATTAAAAAACAATTTAATTATCGATAATTGCTCAGCAGGAGCATAGACCAAATGTTCATGCAGAACATAATTATTCAAGCGATGAGGCTCTTAAGGAGGCTCAACTAATGGAAATGCGACATATAGCAAAAATGGTATGGGAGACTATTCAGATCTCCATATAAGTCAAGTTCCATCTCTGGGAAACATTGCTATCATTCTCTCCACCTTCTTGCTCAACATCTGGTAGAAGCGGTGTAGTGTGTCTCAACCTTCTTTTCTTGATTCTTACGGAATCTCGGTGGATTTCATGTAAAGTTACGCCAAATGCTTTGGGGTGCGACAATTGCGTGACCAGTGGCCAGCATAACCACACCTAAAGCATGTTTGAGAGTCAGTGCTTTATTGGTTGGACCTTGCTTACGGAAGGTTCTGTGCCCTTTCCACTTACCTTTCCATTGGGATTTGCCTTTTCCCTTTTGGTTTATCATTTTCCATTCATTCCCCTTGTACTTTTGGCCTTTTCGCGGCAATGGCTATTACTAACTCTTGAGTGGTAGCATGTGCTTGAGACAACGCTTGACTTCCATTAGTATTTGCATGATGATTCTTCGTCGAGGAGTTCATCATGTTTTTAAGCTTCTAGCGAACACTAATAAGCTCGAGTACTTCTTGTACTTTGCATGGCCGATCTTGTTGTAGTATCATCATGTTGGGGTGGAAAGTGCACAAAGTTTTGTCGATCTTCACCGGCTTATTAACTTTACGGTTACAAAAAGTCAATTTAGCGACGGTTTGTGCATTGCGAATTATAGGCGCCACGATTTGAAATCTGGCGTAGGAGGGTCCATTCGCGTTGTGCTTACGGCAACAACACGGATCTTTCTTTGGTTGTAGCGTTCCTTGAGGAATTCCACAATACCAGGTCCTCCTCCATCAAGTATTCGACCTTGGTCGAATGAAGATGGTGTCTCGAGAAATGTAAGCGGCGCATTTTGCGGGTTCAGCACTTGATTGCCGGCGGACGAACAATCGCGACTCAAGTCCTCGGTATTAGGTTGATTTTGGCATCCATTGCCCAGGTGAGGTAATTCTTTGCCATCCGAGAGCAACCACAAGAATTCCCTTTTGCAATGTCAGGACATATCTGTATGCAAGCAATACGAGATTTTACTACGGGTAAAGTATTGTATTGCATGCATCTTCATTTAATTTATAAAGTTTTGGTCTATATCTATTAGATAATTATCATACTTTCGAGAATTTTCTAGTATTTTTGCAATTTTTAGCATTACTAAATAACTAAAAAAATAAATTCAACATCAATTAAACTTGGCATAAGTCTAATTTCAACTCATGTAATTCTTATTGGTTGGGAGTGAAAAGCGAGTAATGAATATCTCCTCGTCAATTTGACTCATGGCAGTCAACATGCCCTAGGGCTCACATGAGGAGGAGCACTTCCGTTTAGCGCCAATTAAATAACCAAGCCTCATGTGTGTTTTCCTAGACACCAATTGTCTCATATCTGTTTATTCATTACCAGGAAATCAAATCCCATCCACTCAAGTTCTCATAAAAGCTATATGAGAAATTCTACGGAATTTTTCCTAGCATTTTTCATAATTTACATTAATTTTTCAAGCAATTTTTAATTACTTTACATGAGAAAAATTGAATTTCAGCAAATATCAACATGACATAATGCTAAGGAAGATAAAACCGGATCAAGGCATGAACAAATGTGTCCTCATAATTGTCTAGCAAATTTTCTAGATTTTACGGAATTTTTCTAATTAATGTTACGAATTTCTTATTCAATTTCTAAAAATAAAATAATAATAATAAAAAGGATTAAATAAATGGGGGGCAAGGGGTAAATTCCCCTTGCCCACAGTCTTGCCCATACAATTTGGATCAATCCTATTTTTAATGGACTCCATGTCCATTGCAAATTGGACTTCATGTCTGAATATGATCGACGTGGACTTCAAGTCCTTAGGTCTCACGTCGATTCGTCAGTTAGGACTTGGATGTGCGCAGCTATGACGACCCTGTCGGGCAAGTCTGGTGGCCACGCAGCGAGAAAAGGCTCTAGGCCTGGCGCCGGCGTTGGAGAGCCGTGGCGAGGCTATGGCGATGCCCCAATCAACGACGAGCGCCGGTAGCGAGCGTCAGCGGCCAACAGCGCTTCAGCGGTGATCTGCGGCCCGTTCAGCGATGGCGACCCGGCAAACATCACCGAGCTGCGTGGCGCTTTGGTAGTGACGTCGGCGGCAAGCGAGCGGCAGCCAGCCCGGCGCGAACGCAGCCAGGTGGCTTGATCTGGTGGCGTAAAGGTGCCAAAGCGGCGGCGCCAGCCGATCTGGTCGAAACGTCGACCAACGAGCCATACAACCTGAACAATGGCCGGCGAGGCCTTGTATCCACCAGGCGCCAGAAGCGTGCGAGCGGCGTGGCCGGGATTCATACGCAGTACGCTCGGCGGCAAGGTCTATGGCCGTGGCCCGTCTTGTGGTATTGGCGCGACTAAGCGGCGACGCTTGCAGGTGCTTCACTAGCAGCGTCTTGAGATCGGTAACCCGGCCGGCTAGGTTCAACAATACGAGATGAGTTCCCGCTAGTCGCCATCTAGCGGTTGGTAGCCCATATTCTTTCTTGAGCAAAACACGAGAAGCGATGCGGCGGTGGCCTCGGAAGGGCAGCCGGACAGTAGCGGCCTACGGGGCCAGTGGAGAGCGATCGGAGTTTGGGCCGAGCACTTTGCCGCCGGAGCACATGCATTTATCAAGACATCAAGCTTACAGGCTAGTATATACATGCATGATACGCATGCCATGGACTAATAATACACGTAATTCTTTGCATGCATGATGCATAATGGCAAAAGGCGTGCATTGCATGGCTTCGCGAGCCACGGCAAAGGTGTAATGAAATTTGGTTAGTGAGGAGTCGGACGCTTGATGCGAGAGTCGGCAGATGAGGGCTCCAGCGAAAGTCGGTGTAAGTCGGCGTATGCCGACATCTAAGCGAAATAATTCGCGGGATTTTTCGACTTACTTTCTTGATCTGGAAGTGTTGGCTATCGTAGGATAGAGTCGCGTAGGACTTTTTCGGCAATCCGAGTGGATCTTGCGGCGTGGTGGCGAGTTGATTGCGGTCGGATCGGGCGATCAATCGCCGGTAGTAGTCGTTCGTTGTCGTCGACGATCGCTTCGCTTCTTGCGGTAGAGACTTCGTCTTGATAACGTGTTGTAAAGCGAGTAGTTCACCCATGTCGAACACCGGCAATCAGCGAGAACACAAGAACAAGAGACACAAGATATAGGGTGGAGCTCTCTCTTCTTTATTGATCAATGTGTGTAAATACAATGGGAGGCACCGGTATATATATACTTGATCCTCAAGGAGAGTTCGGATTGCGCCACATATTAGAGATAGACTCTAGCAGAATCCCGGTTAGGAGGTTATCTCATAACAATGATCATCTTTGAATTTGAAGTCATTCAATTGTTTGTATGAGTGGATGGATGAGATATGGTCATCAAGTTTTTTTAAAATATTCTCTTAAGATGCTGGATAGAGCCATAAAAAAAGGACGAACGGGCTCATCCGGTTTGCTGCATGAAGATGTGAACTTGTTCAAATTCAAATTTCACCAAAGTGGACTCGGTCAAATTTAAATTTTGGTCAAAATATGGTTAAATTTTGTTCAAAAACTAAAATTTTGCTCAAATTTTTTTTTAAAAATAATAATCCAATTTTGTCAAAAAAATTCAATTTTCGATGATATTTTGTTCAAAATTTAAAATCTTATACCAAAATTCAATTTTTGTCTAAAAAATTAAATTGCGGTCAAATTTTGTCCAAAAATTCAAATTTTGATTAAATTTTGTTCAAAAAATTCAAACCAAAATTGGAAACCTTGATTACAATTAGCCCAATCCATCCTCATCCATCTAACTAAATAAAAAATTGGCGCATCCCATTCGTCTTCATTCATCAAACTATACAAAAAAATTGGCTCATCTATATCCACTCAACCAAACAACCATCTGGATGGCTCCATCCCATCTAGGTTGGATGGTCATATACCATCCAACCTCATCTAGGCAACCAAACGCACCCTCAATCTTCCGGTCACCTCCGATGGTGAAGTCGCACCCGATCACCCAAAGCCCTTAGCTTTTATAGTCCCCATAAATTTTTTTTTTACAAATCTAGTCCATTTTTAAATAAATTTGTAAAAACTACCCATACCCTCACCGTAAAAGGCGAGATCCGCATTTAGGACGCTCGGTAGCTTTTTCGTGTTCGCAAAAGGACGGTCAACCGTGGGCAGCAAAGCCAGGCTCACCTCCTTTGTCGTGCTCCCCCAACTCAGAAGGATCTCGCACGCTCAACCCCTGTGGTTGGCAGGCCTCCTATCGAGCTTCCGATGCTCGATAACAGCCTTACCAATCTCTCCGTGCATGGTAGCTGTCTGAAAAGCTACCGAGTTCCTTGAACGCGGTAGGTGACATCTATCACATGCTGCGTCTTCTATAGTCGGGAAGGATGCTATTTTCGCAAATATATTCGGGAGTTATATTAATATATAACCCTCTCGGCCTCTCGGCCGTGCCATGTTGATGTCGGTGTGGGCACATTCTCACCCAACCGATCTCCTGGCCGTGCTGCGCGTTGGGCTCACTTGATCGCCATCAGACGACCAACAAAGGCCCTTTTAAGCCCGTGGGATCGTGAGGAGGTCAACCGTCACTAGAATGATAGAATCCTACCTTGTGATGCTCTTCGCCTCCCTCGCCCTCCGCACTCACACGACCCTTGCCGCCTCACCTGCCAGGCATCATGTCCACCGCCTCCTCTGCTCGGATGACTCGCCGTCGCCGCTCTTGCCACCTCCACCACCACTATCACAGTATCACTACCTCTCACCCCCACGCTCCGCATCAGCCCGTGACACCGTCATTTCCACCTAGATCCGCGTCAGGGGTGTGACGGACCGCCCTTTTCAGGGGGTCGTTTAAATTCCGTAATGGCTACCCAGGAAGATTAGCCACAGGAAACCAAGTCATACATTGCCAGCATAAGAACGAAACGACTGTTTTTACATCACATAGGGCCTAACGGCCAAGGTTTAACAAAAGGAAGCGGCGAGCTCCAATATTACAATACCAAAAGAACCACACAGGCAGGGCCTGAGCACAGAGAAAGGACCCTAAAACCAAACTACCTTGCCGTCCACGATCTCCTGGAATTCACCGGCGTCTTCAAGTTCTAAAATAGGTTGAAAAGCAAGACTGAGTACACAACAGTACTCAACAAACCGCACGGGAATTTCTGAATACTACATGCGAGGGTATTCTCAAGGGAATGGCAATATGGTCATTAACTTTGTGGATGCAATTTCATTTTCGAAGTCATTTTACATTTGAAGCACAAACCATACATAATAGAAATAACCAAATTTGAGTTTTCACAAGTTCATCATTACGGCAAATTGAAGATAACAAGTCTACTTGGGTTAGGTTACGGGATTCACCCCAATTCAAACTTAGCTTCATTTACGGGAAGCACGGCGTAATCGATTACCATTTAATTGACTCTGCAGAGTTGCTCAGCTTTACCCACAAGATATCAACAACCGTTAATGCCACACGTGAATTACATGCAACTTAAATGCATGCGGCCGGGTTGAGATTATCAAAGCTTTTCGTTGAACTACCCCTCTTTAGCACTTACCCGGTAGTTTCAAAACCACACAGTCCTCGGGACCCCCACGGGCCATGACGGGAGGCGCGGTCCGATTTTGTGGGTATCTACCGTTGTGGATAGGCGACACCACTGGTCAACCTCTATTCCACCCCGTTCGCCGCGGGCATACTGATCAATGCCCACAGTATGGAACCTCTCGCCTATAAGTATTCCAAGGGGATGTCCAAGTACCGAGCTAGGTTGGATCGAGTCAACGAGGCCGACTGACCCAACTTGTGGATGAGCGGGATTTAAGTTATTTACTTTGCCCAAGGTTGTGATTACTTAAAAATTATGCCTAAGACTTAGCCCAATCCAAACCAACAATCCACATCACAAAACATTGGCCTCGTCATCGGCGGAGGATCGGGCACGTCGCCATCTAGTGGGATGCCCGCCAAGTCCACTCACCGTAGCATATTTTTGGAATATAGCCTACATCAAGCCTCCCACTTGATGGTTTTATTTTATTACGCAAAGCTTTTTAATGTTGAACTAATTTAATAATTACTAGCATACGAGGTTCAATAGCTACGCCTAGGGTTTTCAACGGAAATATGGCATAACAATACAAAGTGGGTCTTTAAGCAAGCTAGGTGCTACCTATGTCGTCATGGCATTCTAAAATAACATTTCTAGCATTTAACATACTAACATAATGCAATAGCAAAATAATTAATACTACAATATTAACATGGGTTCAACATGTTCAAGGAGTGCGGCTTGCCTTGCGAGGCGAGGGGAGTCCCTAGGTCGGCGGCGGCGGCGTCGATCTCGGTGTTGGTCGCGTCCGGCTCCTGCTCCGGCTCCTCGTATTGCTCCGGGACGGGCTCCACGGTCGGATCTAGCGTACAAGAAGCAAGCAATAAATAAACGATTAAAACAACAAAGAAAAGAAAAGAGAAAAACAAGAAAACGAAAAACAAAAACGAGAAGGAATTTAGAGAGAAGGGCCGGAGAGGGGTTCAAAGGGCTTTTTTGGCATTTTGGAATTTTGTGGACTTCAAAAGACGAAACGGAGAGTGTTTTTGGACTCAGTGGCTTGAAACGGTCGAGACAGTGTATTTTCGCTATTTTTGGGGTTTTCGGGAATTTCTCGGATTTTTGGAGGTATTAAAAAGGATTTTCGGATTTAAACAAAATCCAAAAAGAAAAAGAAAAAGGAAAACGCAGTGTTTGCACTGGCTCGCCCAAATCAAGCGCGAATCGGCCTGAGCGCCTACAAGACGCTGAGCTGGCCCTTAGCTCAGACGCCGGCCACACGACAAAGTGGCGACGGCAATGAGGCGGGAGGCTACGGTGGGACCACGGGGCGGTGCGGGTGAGGCAAAAAGGGGAGACCGACTTGTGGGGTTAGCGAGACAGAGGCAGAGAGAGAGAGAGGGGGGTTAGGGTTGGCGAGCGGGCGAGCGGCGGCGGCGGAGGCGAGGCTAGCGAGGCGGTGGGGCAAGGCGGCGGGGAGACGAGGCGGGGAAGATGAGGGGGGTGGTGGCGAGGCCTCGACTGATGGTGGAGGAGATGAGGGGCGAGGGTAAACAGGCGGGCGGCGGAGGCCTTCGGCCGGAGTCAAGGGAGACGGGGGAGGTGAGTGGCCTCGAGCGGCGGAGCTCGGCCGCGGCTGGAGAAGGAGGAGGGGGCTTACCACGAGAAGAAGAAGGTGAGCAAGGAGCGGGGCGAAGAAGACGCACGGGTATTTATACCCGTGCGCGGTGTGGGCGAGCGGCGAGGAGGCGACGGGGAGTGACGCAAACGGCGGTGTTGGCGGAGGCGACGACACGGGCGAGGGGAGGGGTGACGCAGTGCTGGCGAGGCGGAGTGGGTGGCGCGAGTTCCCGAGGGGGCGACGACCCGGCAGAGGAGGAGCGGGCGGCGCGCGAGACGAGGATGACGACGGGAGGCTGACGAGGGAGTGGCAGAGGAGGCGGTGACGACCGCACGGAGGCGACGGCACAGGCGGCCAAGTCTCGAGGCGGGGCGACGACCGCGGCAGAGAGCAGGAGCAGGCGGCCGACGTGACGGCGGCGACGGACCGGCACCGCGCGGCAAGGACCGGTCCGAGCGACGAGGACCACCGGTCCGAGCGGGGGACTCCAGGTTAGCTCAACCACCCCCATCCCATCCAAACCCCAACTCCAAGAACACGGTCAAAACTCAAGAACAAGATTAAAATCCGGTTAAAAACGCAATTAGGGTTTTGATTTTGGGGTTTCAAATTTTTGGGACATTTCAAGGGGACACCAAAGAAGGTTGTTGTGCCACACCGCACGGTATTGTTCAGATAATGGATCGCTTGTACCGTGTAGGCGTGTACGTACGTGAGACAGGCTATTACTACTACACTTGTTGTATTCTGGGACCTCGGTGATCAATATGCATGATGCAGGCCACTAAATGGGTGAGGAGACCATTTGTTTGAGATTACATTCAGCTTTCTAAAATGCTATGTGTTATTTGGTCTGTTCACCTCCATGCTTGCCTCTTTCATCTTCTCTACTTAGGCCTTATTTTGCGGAGCTTCAGATCCCAGCTCTACCTCAGAGCTGAAATTTATAGACTGAAATAAAGTGACTTAAGTTTATAATTTTGTTCTAAAATGTAAACAAGATGACCCACCTAAACAGTTTTAATATACCCACAGCTCCATCTCCACGAATTTGGTGAAGCTAGGAATACCCAGCTCCACCAACTCTAAGAATTTGGTGGAGCTGGAGCTCTGCCAAACACCCCTTACTTTCCCAGCTCAATTCCGTCCCCTCTAACACAAAAATTTCAACTTCAAAAAATTTAAACAGGAAATTTCAACTAAAAAAATGTAACTAAAAAAGTTTCAACTAAAAAAATTTAAAATCGAAAGGTTTCAACTCAAAAAATTTCAAATTATCAAGTTTCAACTTAAAAAATTTAAAATCGAAAAGTTTCTACTCCGAAAAAATTCGATTAAAAAAACTTTCTGTTCGAAAAGTTTTGATTCAATTTTTTTTTGAAAGTGGTTAAAAAATACTTTTCATTCAAAAACATAGGGGGGGGGGGTTAAAAGAAAAAATATTTTTAGTTTGAGGGAAAGGGAATCAGGGATTAAAGTGAGATGAATGTGATGATACTAAATATCGTAACGAGATAGTCTTTGAATGAGAATAGAAATGATGAAAGAAACGATGTGCCGCCACTTATCATCAAATTTGCAATGCCCAAAGGTGATACGTGCAATGTTGATGTTGTGATTCAGAAACCTTGAGCTTTTCAGGTGTGCGCGTGTGTCGTGCACTCGTGCTTATGGCTCGTGCGTCCTCGCAGTTCGGAGGCGCTGCAAGTAAGAAACGGCTGATAGATTTAATGGGATGGTTGTGTTGGTTGCCGAATCCTGATGGGCTAGCAGGCAGGCCCAGGCGTGGTCCATGCCCGGAAGCGTAGAGGAAATGAGAATACAGGTGCATGGAATCACAACTAAAAACGTACGACCACTAATTTGTTGTTTTAGCCTGGTAATCACAAATCACGAAATAACCATACACGCGCGCGCATATTAACACCCTTATAGGGGAAGAAGTTGGGGGCCAACCGGCCCCCCCATGTGTCCCCTCCTTTTTTGCGCAAAAGTCCCTCCGGTTTTTCGAAATTACGTTCAGGTCCTCGCGTGATTTTTTGTGAGAGGAAGATATTTTTCCCGGTTCGCGTTTAGGTCCCTGGTTTGTCGTTTTGCATGGAGGCCCTCCCGTTAAGTGCGAATAGCGAGCGAGCCCTTTACTAATTTTTCAAAATAGCGAACAGGTCCAAAATTATAACAAATAGGTCCTCGCGCTTTACGTTCGGGTCCTTTCTCCGTTTTGTCCCAAAAAAATGTTTTCGGGGTCCGTTTTTTCTCCAGAACATGCGAAAAATATTTTCGGTAGCCGTTTCCCCCCCAAAAAAAATGTACAACCGTTTCCTTTCTCCGTTTTGCTCGAAAAAAATATTTTCGTGATCCGTTTTCCTCCGTTTTGCCCGAAAAAAAATGTTTTCGTGATCATTTTTCCCTCCAGGGCATGTGGGAAATGTTTTTCGTGCCTATTTCACCCCAAAAAAAAATTGTGAGACCATTTCCTTTATCCGTTTTGCCCGAAAAAAAAATTCGTCATCCGATTTTTCTCCGGAGCATGGGAAAAATGTTTTCCTTGCCCGTTTTTCCAAAAAATAAAATATGAAAAACCGTTCCCTTTCTCCGTTTTGCCCAAAAAAAAAAGTTTTCGTCATCCGTTTTTCCTCCGAAGCATGGGGAAAATGTTTTCGGTGGCTATTTCCTCAAAAAAAATGGAAAGCCGTTTTCTTTCTTCATTTTGCTTGGAAAAATTTATTTTCGTGAACCGTTTTTTCTCCGGAACATGGAAAAAATGTTTTTGTTGGCCGTTTCCCAAAAAAAAAATGTAAATTCGTTTTTCGTCCGTCGTTTTTTCGTTTTTCCCCTCTTTTCCTCATTTTTTTTATCAAATTTCGCACGGCGCGGCGAAGCGCGCGGCTCTAACTAGTATATATACTAATATAACGGAAGAAATTAGAGCCCAACCAACTAGGCCACGTGTCACTCCACGGCTTTTTGCGAAAAAATCCTTCCGTTCCTTCAAATTACGGAGAGGTCTTTGCAAATTTACAAATAGGTCTTTTGTAATTTTTTGTGAGTGAAAGAAAAAATTTCCCGGATCGTGTTTAGGTCCCTGGCTCGCTACTTTACGAAAAGAGCCTCCCGTTATAAGTAAATCGCGAGCGAATCCTTTTCTACTTTTTCGAGATAACAATTAGGTCCAGAACTATAACAAATAGGTCCCCAATTTTTACATCCAGGTGATTTCTCCGTTTTCCCCGAAAAAAATATTTTCGTCAACAGAAAGATGTGTACTTTTTTCGGCTTAGCCTCTAGGATTTCTCGAGCCTCCAAATTTTTTGAAAAATACATCTAAGTTTATTTTTTCTTAGGAAAAAAAAAACAAAATCATTTTCCGTTCATGCGCGCGGCGTGTGCCGCGCTTACGGGCCCAGGTTCTTTCTCCGTTTTTCTGAAAAAAAATATTTTCGTCAACAGAAAGATGTGCACTTTTCTTCTGGCTCGGTCACTAAGGTTTCTCAAGCCTCCAAAAATTTTGAAAATACGTCTAAGTCTATTTTTCCTTCGCAAAAAAACGCAAAATCATTTTTCTCTGAAAAAAAAGCAAAATTATTTTTCGTTCACGCGCGCGGCGTGCGCCGCGCTTACGAGCCTAAGTCCTTTCTCCGTTTTTCCGAATTTTTTTTTGTCAACAGAAAGATGTGTACTTTTCTTCCGGCTCGGTCTCTAAGGTTTCTCGAGCCTCCAAAATTTTTGAAAATACATTTAAGTCTATTTTTTCTCCGAAAAAAAACACAAAATCATTTTTCATTCACGCGCGCGGCGTGCGCCGTGCTTATATCTTCCTAGTACATACATACATATACATAGGATGGCGGAATGGGACACAATGGTGCCTGGGCACCATGATTTTAAATGCGCTAATTCAAGTCAAATTCGGATATAGTTTTCAAAACAAGTTTTAGGGTATATACCCATCTATAAGAATTCAAATGAAACACGTACCTTTGAAAAAATATACTCGAGTTTAAAGATTTGAACGAATTTAGATTACATACTTTGCTGATTTATATATATAATCAACACATACCTACAATTAAACTACCATAAAAAAGGAAACTTTAGTTTGAATTTCAGTTTAAACTTGTTTGAACTAGTTAGTAAACTGGTTGAACTCAACATCATAATTTTTTAAAAAAATTTCGCATTCAAATATATATGAAAAATATCCAATTTGAATCAAGGCACCATAATGTCCCAGTAATTGTACCATATACATACATACATATATATGTATGTATATATATGTGCAATTCTGCCCTCTCCTAGCTTGTCTCCCGTGTTACTACACAAGTATATTAACCTTCCCTATAGGGGAAGGAATTCCGGCCTTCTCGCGCTACCCACGTCGGCAGCCTTCGCAAAAAAAACCTCGGAGTTTTCCTTATCGCATCGGCTCGCAGTTCGCTTACCGCTCGGTCCTTCGTCTTTGCCAGATCCGGCCATCCACGCCCATTTCTTGGTGTCTTCTTGGTGCCCACGCCCGATCTGTACAACGTCACGGATCCGCCGCCCAGCCCTCCACGCGACCCCGTCGCCCCGCCCAGTTCTGCGCCGCCTGCCGCCGCCTCGTCGCCCCTTTCCCCCGCTCGCGCTGTCTACCACGTTGCCTCCTTTGCTCGCTCGCGATCGCCTCCCCACCCATGCCATTGTCGCCCTCCGTTCTTCCAGATCCGCCGCCACGGAAGCCTCCACGCGCTTCCCGCCCGCTTCGCCGCTTCGCCCTCGCTGCTGCGACGCGCCGCAGCTCGCCGCTTTCCTCGCACTTAAGACGTTCGCCGCTGCGGCGCCGCTCGCACCGCGGCCGACGGCTCGGCGGATGCCGTCGCGATGGCTCCGCACCCGCACCGACTTAGTCCTTGTCCTTGTTTATCACCTCGCCTCCTCCGCTCGCCCGCAGTCGCCCTCCATCCTTTCCCCGCACCCGCGCCGCCTTCGCCACCGTCCCTGTCTACCACTTCGCTACTGGCCTGGTCGGTGCACGGGAGCGCCGCTCGCCTCTCATGGGAACTTCCGGCGCCGCCGTTCCCAGGACTCAGTGTTGTCGGCGGCCGGATCTATGATTCGGAAAACGGGAAGGACAACTGAGAGCCCATGTTCGCTCTGCCGGCGCTATGTCCCAGTTCGCTCCGCCGGCGCGCAGATACATAGCGCTATGTCCCAGTTCGCTCCACCGCCGCGCCACTCCTCCCGCATCGCCAGGCTACTGTGAGCCCATCATCAGCGCTGAACACGCCATGGCCGAAGGCCTCACCTATCACCTCCGAGCCTTCCCCCATCCCCTTCTCACCTCCAACCCCCTCCTCTTCCTCTTCCTCCCCATCCTCCACCATCCCCAACAGGATTGCCTTTTCCCCATTCTGTTGTTATGGGACATTGCTTTGGTTAGTGCTTGAGGATGCTGTGTTCCAATTACCAGCTGTGGTGGCGAATCCATAGGAACCCAGAGCTCGGGTACGAGGGATTCGCCACCAGCGAGCTCGTGCGCCGGGAGTTCGATGCCATGAGGATCACCTACAGGCACCCCTTCGCTGTCACCGATTCAGGCCGAACCAGCGAGGCCACACGTCTACTTCAAAGTACTCCCTATTTCTCTCAACAATTCAGGCTTATGTCAGCCATTGCCACTAATTTTGTATTTTATGGAGCCGATTTACTGATCGTTTGTTCAGTTTTCTCAAATTGTAGGGTTAGGGTTTTTAATTCTGGTAGTATTTGGAATACCAAAGTTACAAATTGGAGCCAAAATTGTAACTTGCGAGTGATCCGTATGACCATGAGACCATCTGTGAACTAATCAAGAATTGAACTTGAGTTTGTCACTGTTTGGCTTCTATCATTCACCGTTCTAGCATTTTTTCTTTTATGTGATCAAATATGCTTTCACCTTTCCTTCATCTTCATTTGCTAGCTCAATAGAGATTAACTCCTCTCTTGTTGAGAAGCAGATCGAAACTGTTGGTGAAGTTCAGGGCCATTTGTCAAAATTTCTGATGGAGCATCGTGGTGCAGCTAACAGAACTGGATGGGGTAAGCTGCCTCTTATGCCCAGCAAAGGATTTTCCATACAATGATTCTTGTTTCACATAAGTTACCTAAGCTTTTATAAGCCATTTTGCCTTATTTCCAACTTGCGCTACATATTCTCATCAGATAATGATTTGGTTGCAATGTTGATATGTCTAGATCTAACATAGGTGGATTACGCTGCCTCCCTACCTATAGCTCCATGTCAAAATCACAATTATATCGAACTTTTGGTATCATGATCGCAATTTTTATTATGTCTTTGAAATGATTGGATTTCAATCTTGTCGTTCTTTTTTGCGAGAACACAAGGATCCTCGATCATGTTGAGTGCTAATGCTTGAGGTATGTACTACTTGGACTTGTTCCTTAGTTCATCGATGACTCATTATATGAATCTGTAGATGTGGCAATTTAAAATGCAAGTGAAGTTTTTATTGTCATATTTAGCTTGATAAATTATTTTGTGTTTTAGGACAATGTGAGAGGGTCTGTAAGACTTTAGCAAACATATCACATTTCATATGCCATCGCTATTATCTCTATTCACACATGATAGAAGAGACGTTGTATTGACACTGTTGTGTAACAGCCAAGATTACTTTAGTTTGGAATAGCTAGAGCTGGTTTGGATTCTTCAAAATAAGCGGTAGGGAAAAAGCTTTCGAGGAATAGGGAGAGATTGAATCCTGTTCTCGAGTGCGAGGAGAACCAGTTTCTCATAGAGATATATGCTAAACCAACAAAAGCAAAATAGGTATATCTTGCTTGTCTCCTCATAGCAACTATTGTATTTTCAGATCTTTCATTTCCTTTTTGCCTGGTGCAGAACTGCAGATGTCAGCTACCAGCCAACATCGTGTCCAATGTGCAATTAAATCAACTATGTGTTTCCTTAGAGAGGGTGCCTAGGAAGAATGTGGATTGATATTGTCGAGTATGAAATGGATTTGACCATGTTTATATGACAGACGCATCACTATAGGTAAACACTGAACTACACTCTTTGGTTGTTCTATCTAACCAGTTATAGGCCTATTTAGCTCTTATGTGTAAACTCCGCGCCTCTCTACATGACAGGAACGCCGAGTTTTGCCCATTCTTGCATATTTACTGCTTAGTCGGTGCATGTGTACCCTCAATCATATGTGAAGTCTGTTGTTATGGTTTTGGTATTTCTCATTTTTTTTCGTTGTTTCTGTCTAATGCGAAGTCGATCAAGATAGGTCTGAATACTTTTCGCATTGCTAAATGTATATAGAATGGAGGCAATCTTTACCGCGTTTGGAAACTCTTGGCAATTTGTGAAAAAATCCTCCTTGGCAATTTCCGAAATTTGAATTCTAAACAAATCGCATTGTTATAAAATCAGGATTTTTTTTCAAATCTGCCAAGAAGATTGGTATCTCTGATATTTTTCGGAACATGTATTACCCGGTTAACACATAGGGTGTTAAACTCGGCATCTATAAATTTTTTTACAACTCGATCTCTGATATTTTCTAAAACATGTATTATTACCCGGTGAACGCATAGGGTGGTAAACTTGAGAGTTTAACTTCTATCCTTCAGAATAATATTCTGCTACTCACAAGAATTAGGACTCGGGTATGATATAGCAGCCCCACATATCCATAGTGTCTATATTCCAGTAATTGTGTTATACATATACATTTTGCCCTTGGTTTGTTTCATGTCGTATTTCTTTCTAGCAACTCCATATGTCCTTTTGCAGCTCAACGATTTGCGCATGTATTACGTTGTCGCAATTCAAAAATATAGATGATCATCGCGGTGCATGCAGTATTTCATTATCTTATCACGTTTGATTCTTGACCAAAAAAAAAAGAAATGGAGAGCACCCCACTAGAAATCCTACCACGGCTAACATCAACGTCACGATATAATTTCTTCCGCTTTGCAAACGCAAGTAAATTCCCTTCCAATACGCTTTATTTCCCTCTTTTATCTATTTCTTTTCTCGAGATCTTTATCTCAATTCGGATAATCAGATCGTTCCTTTCATTCTATATGCAGGATACTACATCACCGTGACCACGGTGCCTAACCTTGCACAAGCGTTTCGCATTTATTGTCTCAGACGCTTATGTTAGATGTTTCATTACGTATCTCTCTTTTGCTATTAGGGTACCGTAACAGACTAACGATGTTAATCCCTTCTCTGTAATCCAATCATAATAACTATGTAAATAGGTTATATTGCCTTTTTGTTTATTATGTAAAGGCCATAGTATATATCTCTATGTTGCCAAACATAACCCGATATATAATAACTCATATCACTTCTTAACCCTATATCTATCACCAAAAAGATTTATTAATATAACCTAATACAAATATCAGGCCTTCAACTGTTAATACGCAATTAGTATAACCGGTATTATCTGCTCGCTGTTTCTTTTAAGCTTTGAAAGTCAGCGATCCCATATCTTAGAGAGAGACAGACATATATATGTATATCACAGTTAGCTTTCCAATATAAACCATTCTATAATACTAAAGATAACTGCCTTTTATTTCATGTCATTGCTCTACTCTCCCTTAGCATGAAAAAAAAGCGTATATCTTTTTACTTCGCACATCTAATTCTCTATTACTCACTTCTAACATTCACAATACCCGAGTTATGCGATACATTATCTCCTACAAATAAATCATATTATCAACGGCGCAGCGTAGCGTGCTTATGTTGCTAGTAAACCATACACACGCTCTTAATCTTTCTATATTAGCGCCTCAAATCGGCCACTAGCTAGGACTGTACTTTTGGCGCTAGTACCACGGTCTCCCTCCGTCATTGAATTTACGACGATTTAGAATTTTGCTTTTCAACTAAAATATATGTAGAAATAATTAAATCGTTTGTCTCTATTAGCTAACTGTCGACGATCGGGGAACAGGCCCCCGCCGAGCTTACTTGTTGGTGGAGGGACCAACTATGACCCCTTCTTGCGTGAGGGATTACTCAAAGAACGGCTCACCAGATTTCAACGAGCGTGGACACAGCAGTTTACCCTGGTTCGGGCCTCTCAGGAAAGAGATAATAGCCCTACTCCAGCTCTTGTATGCTCTTGCAACGTATCTGAGTGTATGACTCTTGTCTTACAGTCTGTCTGTCTGTGTGTGTGTCCCCCTCATGATGGGGACGCTTTTATAGCTTACAAAGGATCGAACTCCACGACCCCACTACCCGCACGTTTGGACCTCGTCCAAACGTGGCAACTGGTGGATCCTATCTTTCCGCCACGCTCCCACGGGAAATGTAACGGGCCAACGGAAGTTATGCTTGGGTGGTTATTCCCACCGACCCCGAGACCACGTAAGGTCGGCCGATGGCCGGCACCGAGCTCGAGCTCGGAATCGACTGGAATACGTGGCATTCTAGGTCCCACCCGAGCCCGAGCTCGGAACTGGCCGGAATGCGTAGCCTTCCAAGTTCTGATTAGACAGTCCAGGGTAACGACCTCCTGGTGGCTCGGGCGGGAGCGAGCTTGGTCGTTGGTGGCATCCGAGGTAATTTATGGAAATTACCCGACCCCCCGACAGCTAGCCCCCGAGGTTCAAGTGGGAAAAGGTCTAAGGAAGGCCTTCCCCTTGGGCCTACCGTTCTACGAGCATGTCGGTTCTGCCGCGGCGGACAACTGCCGCGACCAACGAGCTATTAACCTTCTCCGGGAACGAGCTTGTTGCCCCAGCTCGTCGCTTGAGCGAGCAGTGGGCCCCTCTCAACGGTTCCTTCTCCTAAGCCTCGAATCGCTCCTTCCTGGGAACCGCTCTTTTCCGGGCAGATTTTTCGATTTGCGTGCCCACGTGTCGTTTCCTGATGGCGAACGCCTCAATCGCCTCTGTGCCTCTAGGGCTTCCTCGACCATAACGGCGGGAAGTCCTTTTGCTTTCCCATTTCCTGGAGGAGTTTTTAAACACTCGAAGAGAAAACCCTTAGACTCACTTGGCCGTTTTGCGATCGCTGCGTCTCATACTCCTCTGCTTCGGCGCTCATCCTTCTCCTTGATCATCTTTTCCACCCTCATGGCGAGGTTCGGCGTCAGCAAGCTCGACAGGCGCAAGCTGGAGATCCTCCAGCAGGCGAGGTACGTCGATGCCGGCACATGGAGAGTCCCTGGCGCCGAGGAGAGCCCACAGCCGGAGGAGGGGGAGATCGTCTCCACCGAGCTCTACGCCATGAACGGGCTCCGGACGCCCGAAAGTGAGTTCGTCGAGGCCGTACTCGCCTCCTGCGAGTGCGAGATCGTTCACCTCCACCCCAACTCCATTCTCATTATGGCCATCTTCACCCATCTCTGCGAAGGGTTCGTGGGCGTCGAGCCCACTCCCAGTCTCTTCTTCCACTTCTACACCCTTTCTCGCACCAAGACGCCGCAGCCGGCGCTTCTATTTCCGCCGCGACCTACCCGACCATACGAGTACCCGAAGCTTCACGCTCAAGGACTCGGTGTCGGGTTGGGCCGACTCTTGGTTCTACTTGAGGAAAGCAGAGGGCGGCACGCTTTCCTACTCCGGCGCCAGAGGTCGCGCCGTCGAGACGCCCCGACCGCTCGTGGAGCCCGAGGAGGAGAAGATCCTCATGACGATCAACGAGCTCACGTGCCTGGGGCTGACCGGCCGGGACGTTACCCGGGACTACGTCAGGAACCGGATATCACCCCTTAGGAGGAGGGAGCATCCCTTCTTCAAGGTCGAGGGGTGGCAGGACATCACCCGGGAGTCACGCTCAGGTATGTCATCGCCCTCGATCTTCTTTTCCGAGCAGAGGATGCCCCTTCTCACGACCTCTCCTTTGGCTGGTATGCAGCTCCGCCAGAGGACTGGGTGGATGTGAGGGTGTCCGAGATGTTCGGCACCCCTAAAGGCAAGGAAATCATCGAGGGCCGCCAGATCCCGAACAACGTCCTTAACCGGACCGAGGCGGTAAGTCTCTGATTCGGACTTCTTTCGGAGCTTTTGTCCGGACAGGTTTCGCCGGGGGCCTTCCGACCTCATTCGAGTTTTTCTCTTTTTTAACAGGAGAAGGTTGCCCTCGAAGTCGCCGTGTCCCAGCTGGGATCGCAGTTGGCGGGACGGGGTCGAAAGACCAAGGGACAGGCGGGTCGCAAGCGCCGCGCTCGATCTCCGTCGGCCACGCCGTCCCCGCCCAGGCGCACACGCAGGCGTCCCGGCCCGGATGACCGCTCACCCCGCCAGCACTTGGAGTATGCGGACCGGCAGGAGGTGAGTGAACTAAAATTGTGGATGGATGAGTACACCCGAGACAATCCCGAGCTGATGGCTCGTTTGCGCCACTTTGCCGTGACGGCGAAGAAGGAGGCCGCAGCCGCGCCGGCCCAAATATGGAAGGTCGAATCGAGGGCTGATCGCGGCCCTTCAAAGTGAGCTCGCGCGGTGAGCTCGAGCTCGGCTCCCGGGACCGCGAGGAGGAGAAGAACGAGCCGACCCCGCCCCTTGGTCCCGAGGTCCCGCAGTCGCTCGCTACGCCTCAAGGCCCAACGCCGACCATCTCCGAGGTTGGCTTGGGGAGGCCGACCTTCTGGTCGCCAGGGCCGACAAGGCGCGCGAGGACATGGCCGCCCTCCTGCCCGCGCCCGAGCTCACTAAGACGCCGAGCGAGGTCGATCTCCTACTCCTCTTGTTTGTCTCTTTCTCCTCCGGCACCACATTAACCCCACATCGTCTATAGTGGGTGTGGTGGTCAGTGTGAGTTATGGGATTTCGAGCGATGGTCGACGACATTCTTGACCTCGTGCTAGAGAGGAGCTTGCCCGGCCGCCGAGGCCGTCATGGGCGACGAGGCCGGCGGAGCCGAGGCCACGGAGGCCCGGGCCCCTACTGGCCGGTGGCGATGATGTCGAGGTGGGGGAGCCCACTGCCGCGGAGCTCCGGGACCCAGAGGTCGTGTCTCCCGAAGAGGAGACACGGAGGAAGATCGCGGCTGCCGATGCCCGAGCCGCGATGGAGGGCATCCCCCACATCATAGTCGTGGAGTCTGATGGTGATGAGCAAAGCTGAAACTCCCCGCGAGGATTCTTTCGGCGCCAGCGACATCATCACCGCGACTCTCCAGGAGATCGCCGAGGTCTCCCCCCGGGCTCATGACGTCACGCCGGGTCCCAGCGCCGGCCCGGCGTCAGGGGACCCCAATCCTGGCGGGAGCTCGTCCGACGAGGAAGAGCCGGCTACCCCGCTGGTTGGGGAGACGAGCCCGGCCACCGTAGGTGAGCCGGGGCAGCTTCCAGACGAAGGGGATCTGCCGGGCACCGAGGCTGCTCTAGTCGAGACCGACCTCCCGGCCGCCGACTCGGTGCCCCCAGTTGATCCCGCGCTCGGGGATGCTGCTGCAGCCCAAGGGCCGGATGCCGACCCGGTGTCCCCGGTTGCTCCCATGGCCGTAGACGCCGAAGGGGTGGAGCCCCCGGGCGCAACTTCTGCCCGGGAGGAAGAAGAGCAGGAGGTGATCCTCGCTCTTGAGGCCGTCCCTCTCCAGGAGGCGGAGGTCGTCCCCCAGGGCAAAGCTCCTTCGCCCTCAGGGGACGGGGGAGCTCGGGCTCAAGCCCCCGCCTCCGATCAAGGAGAAGGGATCGAGGCGGGAGATCCCTTGCCCGCCCAGGGGGAACAGGACGAGACGGAGGACCCCGCCAAGATGTTCCAGCAGGGGCTGGAGGCTCGGCTTTGTTGGGTAAGTACTCCTGACTCATGCGTTTTTATCAAAAAAAATTCGATCACGACCTGAAATACCTTGCCGCGCAGATGCTGGAGTCCACCATGAAGGACTTCCATGCCGCCACCGTACCGCCAGAAGTTGTTGCCAAGCACCAAGCCGAGCAGGACGCCAAGATCGCGGAGCTCGAGCGCCGGGTTGCCGAGCTGACATCTTCTGAGGTCGAGATCCGGCGGAAGGTGGAGGAATCCGTGCACGAGCTCCAGGAGCGCCTCGACCGGAAGCGGCAGCAAGGTCGGGCCTTGAAGCCACGGTGGCGACCTTGCGCGACGCCGCCCGGCGCCGAAAGGACAATCGACCAAAGAACGGGAGGAGTCCAGCGACTTCGACAAGCGCAAGCGAAGGTCGGAAGCTTCGCCGTGGTGCTCGACCTTGAGTCCGAGCTTGACTTCGGTCGCGGGACGAGCTCGTCGCTGCAGGGCGAAGCGTGCCGGGCTCCTGTAATTTTCTTTTTCCTGTCTTTACCTATAAAAAACTTAAGGGAAAAACCGCCCAGTTGAACATAGAAAGAGCGTTTATCTATCTCTAAACGTTTTTTTGTTGTTTTGTCCGAGATGACAACGATTTGTTTCGTGCCGTGGTTCCTTACTCGGCGGAGTTCGGCCTTACGTGACTTAGCAGTCAATCGTGCGAGGGAGTAGCTACCTCGCGCGAGAGCTGCACGAGGTCGTGGCCACATGGTACCCCTATAGCCCCCCGCCGCCAACGGAGGTCGTGGGCGTAGACTGCGAGCACGACCTCGTTGGCGGAGTAGAGTTCTGCGGAGACCGTGTGGCTCTTAGGGTACGGTGCGTCGATGCCGCCCACCGGCCGACTTGAGCTCGGAACCGTTCAGAAGGGTGTCCTGTGCGAATCTTTACTTGCGGCGGAGGTCTACCGCGAAAAAAGATGGTCGTCTTACGAGGAAGGAAGCCCTCGAGGTCGAGCTCTTGTCGTACGGTGTTTTGCCCCAACGACCGACCTGCCCCTGACACTTTTGTCTGGGTCGAGCTTAATCGTAGAATTTTGCGGAGGTAAAGGGGAAAGAGAGAGAGAAAGAATAGGAGGGTAAGGTGACAAAGTTTATTAAAAAGGTAAAAGCGGGTGTGGTTAGACATGGAACTTACGCAGTTGGTCGATGTTCCAAGTACTAGCTAGTTCTCGACCATCTTCCATTGCGAGGCGGACAGCCCGGGCGTCTTTGTTGAGAGACGACCGTGTAAGGACCTTCCCATCTTGGCGTTAGCTTGTTGGCTTTTGACAGTCTTGGACCCGTCGTAGAGAACGAGATCGCCGACGTGCAAGGTCCTTGGTCGTAAATCGATTTAGCGGCGTGCTGCGAAGAGCTTGCGAGTAAACCGCGGATCGCAATGTAACCGTTCACGAGTTGCCTCCGCGGTCGAGGTCGAGAAGGCGCTCGCCGCTGCGTCGATGCTATCGGCCAGGTTCACCCTTGGGGATCCTAGGACAACCTCGGCGGGTAGGACGGCTTCCGCGCCATATACTGGTGAAAGGGGTCTCCGTAGCTCGGCTCGTCGTGGCGGATCGACCGGAGGACGGGGGGTAGTTCGTCCACCCAGGCCTGACCATGCCGACGAGGCTCTTGAAGACTCTCTTCTTGATTCCTTGGGCCGATCTGCCCGGATTCGCGCTCGGCCGCCCCATTTGCTCTGTGGGTGGGCCACGGATGCGAAGCATATCTTGATCCCGACCTCCTCGCAATAAGCCTGAAACACCTCGCTTGTGAACTGAGTGCCGTTGTCGGTAATGAGGCGACTCGGAACGCCAAAGCGGAGTTACTACATTATTGCGGAAGAACCTTTTAGCCGCTTTGTCTTGAGATGGTTGATATAGGCTCGGCCTCGATCCATTTAGTGAAGGTGTCGATTGCGACGAGCAGTATTTACAACCCCTCCTTCCCTGGAAATGGACCGAGTATGTCGATGCCCCAAACCGAGAATGGCCAGGTTAGCGGCATGGTGCATGGCGCGTATCTTGGTGATGGACCTTCCGAGCATGGAACGGCAATATCGGCAGGAGGTCACTATTGAGCGTCGTCGACCAGGCCGTCGGCCAATAGTAACCCAATCGGAAGGTTTTGCTCACCAAGGTCCTAAAGGACGAGTGAGCTCCACACATCCCGTCATGGATATCCTTGAGGAGATATTTGCCTTCCTCTTGGGTGATGCACTTGGAGAGGACGCCAAGCGCGCCTTTGCGGTATAAGAGGCCCTCAACCATTTTATAGGTCGAGGAGCGTCTCACTAGCCGGGATTTCTCGGCTTCCTCCTCAGGCAAAGGTCCGTGCACCGAAGTATTGGATGAATGGCGTCATCCACCTCGCATCCTGCTCGAGGAAGGAGACGGTACCACCTGTCTCGGTTGCCTCCTCCCGGGGTATGGAGGGCTTATAGAGGTGCTCGATGAGCACCCACGCCGAGCGAAGCCGGGCGGAACCGACCTTCGATAGATGGTCGGCCAGGGCATTGTCCTTCCTGGGGATGTATAGTACTTGAAGTTTCAAGTACTTTTCCATCTTCCTTACTTCAGCCAGGTAAAGCGCCATTGAGTCATCCGAGCACCGATACTCCTTGTTAACCTGGTTGACGACCACCGCGAGTCGCCCTTCGCGATTAGTCGTTGGACTCCGGCGCTTTGCATGCCCGGCGGCTAGCGGACCTTCGTATTCGCTGCGTTGTTTGTTGCGCCGAAATGCGTTGGAGGGCGTCTTGGATCCGCCTCCCCGAGGGGATTCGAGGACCGCTCCACCCCCGAGCAATCGTGTAAGCTCGGGATCCATCGAAGTGCATGACCAGACCGTGCTCGGCCTGGTTGGGTTCGGGTTCGGACGGGGCGGGGTTTGTCCATTCGGCTAGGAAGTCCGCTAGGACCTGAGATTTGATCGCGGTTCTGGCCGAGAATTCGATCTCGAATTCGGCGAGCTCCATGGCCCATTTCGCGATCCGCCCGCTTGCGTCCTGATTCCCGAGAATTTCTCTCAGCGGGAAGTTGGTCGGGACTTGGATTTTGTGCGCCTGGAAGTAGTGTCTTAATTTCTTCGAGGCCACGAGGAGCGTATAAAGGAGCTTCTGGACCTCGGGGTAACGCTCCTTTGGTCCGTGCAGCACCTCGCTGATGTAGTAGATCGGGCGCTGTACCCCGTCCCGTTCTACTGTGATGACGGCGCTTACCGCATGGGGTGTGGCGGCCAGGTAAAGCAAGAGGACCTCTCCTACTCTTGGCGTGGTCAAGACCGGGGGTCTCGACAAATATAGTTTAAGCTCTTTGAAAGAGCGGTCTGCTTCATCTGTCCAAGTGAAACCGTCGTGCTTCCGGAGCGCCTTGAAGAAAGGTAGGCCACGTTCCCCGAGCCGCGAGATGAAACGACTTAAGGCCGCCATTCTCGGTCGAGGACTGGACCTCCCGAGTGCAAGTCGGTGGTCGCATGTTCTCGATGGCTTCTATCTTCTGCAGGTTGGCCCCGATTCCTTGCGGGCCGATCATGTATCTCGAGCACCTTGCGGCCTTTGACCCCGAACACACATTTTTCAGGGTTTAACTTTATTCGATGCTTATTGAGGTTATGAAAAGTCTCCTCTAGATCGGATACATGGTCCGAGGCCATCTTGCTCTTGACGACTATGTCGTCTACATACACTTCCAGGTTCCGACCTATTTGGTTCGAGAAGGTTTTCTGCATGAGGCGCTGGAAGGTCGCTCCAGCGTTCCTTAGACCGAAGGACATGGTCGTGTAGCAGAACGTGCCAAACGGCGTGATGAAGGAAGTTTTCTCCTCGTCGTCGGGCGATATGCCGATCTGGTGATAGCCTGAGTAGGCGTCCAGAAAGCTCATCGCCTCGGGCGGCCGTTGCGTCGACCAACTGGTCTATCCGAGGTAGCGGGAAATTGTCTTTCGGGCATGCGGCATTCAGCCCCGTGTGATCGACACACATGCGCCACTTGCCCCCTTTCTTCATCACGATAACTGGGTTGGCCAACCAATCGGAATGGTCGACCTCCCGAATGAAACCGGCTTTGAGGAGCTTGTCCAGTTCCTCTCTGATGATGGCTTGCTTCTCCGGAGAAGCGCTGAGCTCTGCCGCAGGCTTTTGTCGCCGAATCGCTAGCTTTGTGCTCGGCGACCTCTCTTGGGACTCCGGGCATGTCGGACGGTTCCCAGGCGAACGTGTCCGCGCTTCTCCGGAGGAAGGTCACGAGCTCGAGTTCCTATTTAGGATCTAGGGAAGCCCCCACGTGTACGACCTTGTCTGGCTCTGCGTCGCACAACGGGATGGCCTTGGTTTCTCCTCGGCTTGGAGGCTAGCCTTGGGCGGGAACTCCTCGGCTCTTGCTCGGGCCAGCGTTAGGCGATTGACCGATCATGTCTAGCGCCCTCTCGTCGCGATTTAAGCGCTTCCGGGCTTCCCTTGGCCGTGATCACGCCGCCGGGCGGGGACCTTCAAGCATTGGTACCCGTGATGAGTGGCGGCCATGAATTTGGCGGCGCCGGTCGCCCAGGATGGCGTTATGGCCGACTGAAATCGACCACTTGAGCGTGATTACCTCCGTTCGGAAGTTGCTCGGATTGCCGAACGTTACTGGCAAGACGATCTGGCCGAGTGGCCTGACCGACGTTCCGGGCACTATCCCGTAGAACGGGACCACCATGCTTTTGATCTTGGAGCGAGGGATCTGCATCTCGTCCAAGACCTTGGCAGATATCAGGTCTAGGGAGCTCCCGCAATCCACAAGGACCCGACTCCATCGCGGTGTTGCGATCGTTGGGCTAACGACCATCGGAAGCCTTTGGGGTTTCATCATCCCCGGAGGGCGCCGTCCTTGGAGAAGGTGATCGGCAGCTCGGACCACTTGAGTCGCTGAGCAGAGGCTTCCTCGAGTGACACGGAGTACCTCGCGGCCTCCTTTAACTCCCGACGCGACCCATAGGCGGCGGAGCCCCCGAATATCACGGCGATGTGGTTTCTCGGCTCTTGGTACTCCATGTCGGTATCTTGCTCCTCGGCGGGCTTCTTGCCCTTGACGTCTCCTTCCATCTCGGGGAGCGTGGGCATGTGACCCTTACCATTGTAGAACTGCTCCAGGCGGGAGGCCCACGTTCTGCAATTCCGAAGGTCATGCCCATGCGCCTGGTGGAGTGGGCAGAAATAGGCACTAGCCCGTCCGCGTTGGTCGCCGCGTTCTTGGTCGTCCCGGTTCTGCTCGTTGTTCCGCTGAATCGGTCGACCCTTTCCTTTCGGGGCTCCCCCCCTATACGACTGCAAGGTCGGTCGTTGTCTTTCGATGGCTGCCACCATGCCGGAGACAGAGGGTTTTTTCTTCTTTTTGATTTTTTTCTCGATCGAGCTTACGCTCTTTCGGCTTGACGCCCCCTCGAGCCCGGCCGAGGCAGCTTCCTCGCCCGGCTTCTTCCATTGGGCGGCCTCGTCGCGTTGGCATAACGGTCGACCATGCGGAACAGCTCGTTGGCTGTGATGTCGGGTGAATTTCGAGGTCCTGAGTAAAGCGTCGTCTCGGACCCGAACTTGAAAGCCTGACGACCGCCTCGTCCGAGATGCTTGGGATGGAATTGCGCACTTGCATGAAGCGCTGACGAATCGGGCGCAGGTTCGCCCTCCGCCTCAGACGACGCTCAAGGTCGCGCTCCTTCCCCGGCGGACGTAGCGACTCCGGAAATTAGCTCGGAGAGTCTTTGCCACCGGGCCCAGGACCGGATCGTGTTTTCTTTACGGTTGAACAGCCACGTCCGAGCCGGCCCAGGATCAGGCGTAAAGTTAGCCATAACCCTTTCATCACCCCCGGCGGCTAGAATGGCCGTGGTGTAGATCGAGAGAAACTCGTCGGGGTTCTGAGTCCCATCGAATCTCTCGATGTGACTCGGCTTGAACCTTGTCGGCCAGGTCACACGTCGTAGCGACGTCGCGAACGCCTCTGCACCAAAACGGATCGCCGACGGTCACCACGAAGCGCGGTCGGGCGATCCCCACCACCGAGCCCGAGGTTAGTGGGCCCAGCGAGAATATCTCCTACGCTGTAGGATGGAGAGTGGCCCGATGAGGAATGTTCGGCCGGTCTTTGCCTGTGGCTCAGATTCCGCGGTCCCGGGAGCCCCCGAGAATTGCTCCGGTGCCCTCCCGAGTCTTGCCGCGCCAAGGCTTAGTCACTCTGCGGCCGCTGAGTCGTCTTGGTGGCGGCGCTCGACGCCCTGGCGGCGGTGTTCCTGTGAATTGCTCTGGCGTCCCTTTCCCGGAGGCCTCCGCCGCCTTATGTCTGTGGCGATTTCCTCGAGGTCGTCGGCCACGGCCGCGCCCATGGCTTCTAGGTCGACTGCTCAGAAACTCTCACGAGGTTGCGCACCACCGTGGCGAGGGCTTGAAGGCGTTCCTCGCCGGGGAACGCGGGTGACGAGCTCGTTAAATCGTCGTCGCGACGGGCCCGAGTCCAGACGCTGCGTGGAAATTCTCACGAATTTCGGCCCTGGTCTTATCGGTCAGGCCACCTCGGACTTGCCGGCGTAAGCTGGCCAGCGTCCGATTCAGGGATGCCTGCAGGTGCTCTTTGGCCGCTTTGTAGCGGTGAAGACGCGCTTCAGCCGGGGATTTGCTCCCGACATTTCCATCCTCCTCCGCAACGAAGACGTTACGGGATTGGACGGATCGCGAGGGGGACATCACGGTGTCTCCCCGTGAAGCGGTCCCCTGGTCGAGCTCGAAAAGGTCGGGGATGTCCAGACCATCGTAGAGCCCGTCATACTCGTCGTCCGAGAGGGCGTCGAGCTGGGAGCGAAAGAACTGCTCCGGCGCAGCAGCGGCTTCCAGGGAAAAGCTCCCGGAACCGTCATGATTCTCAATGCCGGCGACGTCGCCGGCCCCATTGTCGAAGAACTGCTTGTCCTCTTCCCCGATCTCGGGGGCGTAGAGGCCCCGGTGGTTCTGGGATTCTGACATTCTTCGGGATTCCTCACGAAAGGGAAAGTCGGTCCCCACGGACGGCGCCAGCTGTCGACGATCGGGGAACAGGCCCCCGCCGAGCTTACTTGTTGGTGGAGGGACCAACTATGACCCCTTCTTGCGTGAGGGATTACTCAAAGAACGGCTCACCAGATTTCAACGAGCGTGGACACAGCAGTTTACCCTGGTTCGGGCCTCTCAGGAAAGAGATAATAGCCCTACTCCAGCTCTTGTATGCTCTTGCAACGTATCTGAGTGTATGACTCTTGTCTTACAGTCTGTCTGTCTGTGTGTGTGTCCCCTCATGATGGGGACGCTTTTATAGCTTACAAAGGATCGAACTCCACGACCCCACTACCCCGCACGTTTGGACCTCGTCCAAACGTGGCAACTGGTGGATCCTATCTTTCCGCCACGCTCCCACGGGAAACGTAACGGGCCAACGGAAGTTACGCTCGGGTGGTTATTCCCACCGACCTCGAGACCACGTAAGGTCGGCCGATGGCCGGCACCGAGCTCGGACATCTTACCCGAGCTCGAGCTCGGAATCGACTGGAATACGTGGCATTCTAGGTCCCACCCGAGCCCGAGCTCGGAATCGGCCTAATGCGTAGCCTTCCAAGTTCTGATTAGACAGTCCAGGGTAACGACCTCCTGGTGGCTCGGGCGGGAGCGAGCTTGGTCGTTGGTGGCATCCGAGGTAATTTATGGAAATTACCCGACCCCCCGACACTAACTTATTACTTTTAGATAATATGTGTTACTCTATTTTATAATAATAAATAATATTAGGAACCATGAATAGTAAGAGTATACAAAAGAAAAAACAATTTAAAGTTAGCTAAAAATAATAGAGGCATTTATGAATAAAATTTAAAAATTAAAATAATATGTATTTAGAGACGGAGGAAGGTAATATTTAATCTCTCATTGCTTGACAGAGATGGCTGTACCATTGGGCGCTGTACTACTGATGTGCACGCACAACAGTTCTGTTTCACTAAATTTAATATAACTAGTTTATTTTTGATTCGATAAATCAAATTAGTTAGTATTTATTTATACTTTATTCAATTGTAAAACAGTAAAAATACTTATAATAAATTAATAACTATATTTAATTTTTACTACTCATCATATTTTAACAATATAATAGACTGTAAAATTTTTGACTGTTTATGCGGTCGTGCCAGGCTCCCATCAATCGATTCATTCGCTAGTTCATTCGTTTGCAACTTTGTGAGTTCCAACCAGGGTTCACTAAATTGATCCGGCGATCTTCGGATGAATAGTAATTTTCGATAATCGCAAAAATCGAGTCAAAAAGCAGCCGAAAATCGTCAAAAATCGAATAAATTCAAAAACCAAATTTAAAAAAAATAAAAAATCGTCGATTTTCGTGGAAAATCAACGACCTTGTTGAACTTTTTTGTGCGATCGATTTTTGACGAAAATCGACCGATTTCCACCGATTTTCGACCGGTTTTTGGCATGTAATTTTTTTTTGATTTTTTGATTTTTTTTGGAATTGGATCGGTTTATCGACCGGTTTTTGATATCGGGCCGCGGCGATACGGGCGAAAATCGCACGATTTTTGTCGATTTTGCGAACCCTGGTTCCAATAGGACAAGCAAGGGAGAGCAGAAGGAGACTCGCTCGCTCGAAGTTTCAAATCTCGAATTCGGATGAGATTTTGCAGGGGACCGAAATCCAAAATTTCGGCGAGATCTTGAAATTTTAGATAAATTTTGGTTGAAATTTAAATCTAGTTTTTTTACCGAGATTTCTGAGATCTCGGCTGAAATTACCGAGATCTCAGTCAAAATTGGCGAGATCTCGGCGAATTTCAACCGAATGAAAAATGGTTCAAAACACGTTGAAAAATTTTAATTTTTTTGTGAATGGTCCTTACGCACCAGTAATATTCCCATAAAATATTTAGATAATGATCAAGCTTGGGGATTTTTAAAAAATTATGACAGTGCTACTGTCATAATAAAAGTTAAAAATTTGGTAGCGTTTCGACTGATTTTCAGATTATGGGAGTTACAATTGCCAAAAATCAATATATATTATCATCACAAATGATAGACTTAAAATAAAATTGATATATAATTAAAATAAGTATATTGCAGATAATGAAATGAAGTGACACATAATGAAATGCATGCATATAGACAATTATCATATATCACAAGAAGATGTAAAAATATAATTAAAAGGAGGAGTATGGACATGTTTTACAAGGTATAACAAATTAACAATATTATAAGCTATATGCTTTGCTATATAAATTTTAACCGAGCGAAAAATAATTCAAATCATGTTAAAAAATTTTAAATTTTTTTGTGGATGGTCTTCACCCTAGTCCCTAAATCCAATCAAACCTGGTTAATCGCCGAGACCTTGCCGAGTTTTCTGAAAATACTCTAGCATTTAAAAAAAATTTCTAATTCTTTTTGTCTGATCGAGATTTAGAATCTCGAGGGAGGGCAGAATCTGAGACCTTGGCCAATTTCGCCGAATTTTGAACCTTGCACTGGAACTGGATTGACGATTCCTCCTGTGCTTTTCGTCACGTTGCATTGCACATTTGCATGCCCAACACCGCCTTCACCTGGCTGGAGGTCGATGGATGGAGACGTATCCCGGGTGGGTGGCTCCGGCTGGTCGCAGTCACGGCTCCGACAACCTCCCCCGCCGCATTGAATCCGTCAACCTCACCACCGCAGCCGCAAGGAAGCAGCAGCCTCCTCGGCTAGCCCTTCAAACCCGTCGTGATACCACACCGTGCCAGCACGGCCGAACCAGAGCCACTCTCCTGAGTGACCCATTCGACGACATAAAGGCCCACTTCGGCCCAGCCGAAGCCACGCCCTCGCCTCGCTCCGCGCCCAGATGGCTTCTGCTCCAATCCCTCCTCGGACTTCGGCTCTCGCGATTCCCCGCGAAACCTTGGGTTTGCGGATTATCGTTGGGGCCCCAGTGCGGCTCCCTGATGGCGTTCTGCTTCCGTTCCACGACGCGATCTCCCTGTTGCTGAAACACAAATGACGCGATCCCCCGCTAGGGTTTCGCTGTGAGTTTTCCCTTCCTCCTCCTCTACATTTTGGCGATCTTATCCCGGCGCCTTTTGGCGGTTAGGAGTTGGTTTACTTGGCTTGAGCTCCGCCTATGCTTGCGGGTGTCAAGCGTGTCGATGATGATGTGCTGGAGTCAATGCGGGTCGGGTGTCAAATTGTCTATGCTGATGTGTTGCGCTCGTTGATTTTCGAAAAAAAAATGTTGCGCTTGGATAAACCGGGCAGGGTTCACCCTACCAAAATCAACTAAAAAATCGATTCTAGTCCGGTACCTTTTCTCTCTGAAAATCGCCAAAAAAACAACATAGTTTCGAAATCCAAATTTTCTGAGAAAATTTAAAAAAAATCTGAAAATTTACGATAATCGTGGTTTTTGACCGATTTTCTCACAATTTTCACCGATAATCGCGATATTTTGACAGGCCAATTGAATGTTTCTCAGGGCCGATTTTTCTCTCGATTTTAACTGATTATCTCGATATTTACAATGTATAATTTTTGTTATATTTTTTTTTGAATTTAACCGATTTTCTAGCCGATTTTTGATACCTTATCCTACCGATAAGGCCGATAATGACGATTTTTCGTGATAAGGTGAATTCTGCCCCTTGGTTCTTACATGCTTGTCTTCATGGGATGCGTGGTTGGAGATACCCCAGTGATCGGGATGTTGTTGAAAGTTTAGGTTTCATGTTAGATGGCCATGATGCGAAGGGCTTCTGCCTGTCATAATTAATTAATATCGGGAGAAAATACATGTGGTTTTTGGCTAACAACACAGCATCAGCCTGGACAAACCACTGTTGTAAAAAACAGCCAACTCGACCGATTAGTCAGGCAATTAATCGGTGACGGTGGCTAAACCGTCATGAATAGTGTAATCAGAGTGCAACTAACACAGTCGAATGATTAATTGACCACATAATCGGATCAATCGGCTGTTTTCTGATCAATCTATTTTGTAGAGTGATAATTTACACCAACTTAGGGTAAATAAAATGTTCCTAATTAATTCTAAACATAAATAAATATATTAATAAGAATGCATAATCGCCCGTTAAATTCTGATTAATCGCTAAACGGTGCCACATCCGTCCGTCGAGCGCATACCGTTTTTCACAACACTGGGACAAACACCTAGCCTCAGTGTTTATCGGTGTGCATTGAATGGATTAAGTGCCTTTTCCATATTCCAGGTGTTTGCACGCAAAGGAATTAATAAAAAACATTGACATGTCAATTACACGTGTTGTTTGCATCTTGAGTTGGTGGCTGGGAAGGATCGCTTGATCTTTAGCTCTAAAAAGGTTGTCATGTCACATTAGTAGTACATATACGATCCGCCTTCAGTTTATTTTAAGGAACCTAGAGTTTATAAGTTATACCATCATGTTTATTGCACTCTTACTGACTCTTGATGCACCTTTCATGAGATATGGGACAAAACAATAGAGTAGGAAGTGAAGAACAAAGGAAAGCTTTAAACTAACTCCATTCATTATTGGTAACATTCTTCTCTCTATTGGTTATGCAAATCCCTTTCAGTCACAATTTTGTTTGGTTCAATGAATTTCCTGTCTTGTGGACTGCAATCATGACATGAACATAATACAGTCGGAAAAATAACATTTGTTAAATTACAGTGGGGATTGGTACGCTTTTTCATTCAAATGGAACTTATTTAGTCTCCCAACTATATGTGGACACTTCAGAATCTATAAAGCTTACCGTGGTTCTTTTCGGTGAAAAAAATGTTCTACTGCTAGGTCCATTCTAACCTTTGGATCTTAATGCGCAGACAAGTACCATGTGTCTTAACCTTGGAAGGATTTAATTATGTTGCTCTAGATTCTGGGCTCTAGACTTAACCCTGTGATTAAGGAGCTATTAGGCAGTGTTAGTTTTAGAAATATCTATTGATTTGGCACCTGCAGTGACCTTATCTTACATTACGAACTTGAAAGTGACCTAGAAAAGATAACTACCTGGTCGTCTTTCAGCAATCAGCAGTGCCGTTGAACATAAAGATCTTGGATCCAGGAAACTTCTTTCTTGTAAATAACTAGTAAATTGACCCACGCAATTGCGCGGCTAAATATTATGATATGGTTATCTTTGATATATAACTATATTTTCTATAATTATGTATTTTTTTATATAACTCTAATATCTATATAGATTAATATGCACCGTTATAATCTGGTCCCACCAAAATAAGTGGTGGAGATCTTTGGACTCTTTCTTTTAAACTAAACCGTTATCGTATGGAATCCAATTTCTAAGTTTTTAGCTATTTGTGTAATGTAAATGATACAAACTCTTTCTTTTAATCTACTCTAGATCCTGTATTATGCAATACACAAACTCTTTCTTTTAATCTAGACCGTTATAATCTGGACTCACCACGATCAATGATGTAGATCTGTCTTTTTTCCTTCGATTAATATAGGAATTTCTAGCATTGAGAGCGAACGTGGTGGCTTCTTTTGCCTCTACTTTAATATTATAATTAGCAAATTTACCCGCGCAATTGCGCGGCTAGATATTATGATATGATTATCTTTGATATATAACTATATTTTCTATAATTGTGTATTTTTTATATAACTCTAATATCTATATAGATTAATATGCACCGTTATAATCTGGTCCCACCAAAATAAGTGGTGAAGATCTTTGGACTCTTCCTTTTAAACTAAACCGTTATCGTATGGAATCCAATTTCTAATTTTTTAGCTATTTGTGTAATGTAAATGATACAAACTCTTTCTTTTAATCTAGACCGTTATAATCTAGATCCTGTATTATACAATACACAAACTCTTTCTTTCAATCTAGACTGTTATAATTTGGACCTACTACGATCAATGGTGTAGATCTTTCTTTTTTCCTCCGATTAATGTGGGAATTTCTAGCCTTGAGAGCGAATGTGGTGACTTCTTTTGCCTCTACTTTAATATTATAATAGATAGATGTAAAGCTTCATTTGCTAGTTATCCAATTATTGGGAATGAAGCTTCTCTAGCTTTGAACTGGAATATATGGCAGATTCTGTGTAAAGTGGATCTTATTTACGTGCAAGCATCTATTAATCTACACATGGCTGCAACTGTTTTTCCCTAATTTTTCATTCCCTTCTGACTTTATTCAGCCTGTAGTCCTGTATTGCCCACTTACAAAGAAAATTTTAGACCAATGCTATGCCTACAGTATCCCCTAACAATACTAGACTTGTCACACTACGGTTAGCATCTTAGCTCTTACCCCTTTCATGTTACAACCGTTCCTCTTTTCTAGAATCAACAATTTTCTCATCTATGGTCTATAACTAAGATTGCATCAGTAAACTAAAATCCATGGCTAACTTGATGGGAAAGATCCTTGGGTTTAGCTTGAATAGTAGGTCCAGACACATTACTCAGTCTTGGTGTGCATGAAATAAAATAGGTTTTCTAGTATAGATATGTTTGTATTGTTTAGTTGTTACAAGAAATTTTCAATAAATGTTTCCAGTAGTTATAATGATGTTTAGTAGATAATGAATTATTGAAGGTATACATACAGTATTTTACTGATAAAGTGTTTGATCAAATAAAGTAGGTGTGCCAATTAATACCGGACATTATAATCAAATGCTTCAACCCAGATGTTTGGATGTTGGTTTTATTTGCATTTTGTTAGAGGAGACAATAGAAGTGTCTCTTATTAAAATTCTTCCCAGTTGCCACTATTTTGAGTTTCCATGATAACAATTCCGAAGTAGTAATTGCATCTTGAGCTTAACTTTTACTAATATTATATAATGCTAGTTCAATACATGAGTGAGTGTCTACTTTATTTACCAAGCAAGAATCAACTTAACCAGATGAAAGCACCTAGCTTCAATTATATGTGTTCCCCTTCCCTAATTTGGAAACCTTGGCAAAAACTGCAAAAGAACATTTGTGGTGACAGGGGAGCAAACTGTAACCAGCTTTTGTAAGGTACCTCTGTTCAATTCTCCTCCAAAATTTTAATGCAGTTGCAAAGTGCTGGGCCTTTGTAATGCTTTTTTTTTTTGCTTGGTCCATACATTAGTTGGCATAGCTGAGTTTGTGCTCATGTTGTTGGAGAAACTAAGTGGAGCCTTACATTCGGAAAACTCAGAAGATAGCAGTTAACTTGTACCTATGACTATCATGAAAAAGTTATTCCCTTCATCAGGCAATGATAATTTCCTTTCCAACCTAACTAGAGGTTGCTGCTCCCTAGATGAAGCAATTTGTTTGAACAAAACAGATACACATGGACCAACGTTCAGACATGAATATGGTGGCCTCAGCATGCATGAAACAATGGGAATTGAAGCTTTCGGTGTCGACATGTGTACTTATCATGCACTCCCCCATTTCCTTTTCTCGAACTCCCTTCTCGAAACTATCTCCCCAGGCCATTCAACTCCTATTCAGCTTTAATGGAAACCATACACTTGCTTTCTTATCCTACAGTCACTAAGACGCTATTATTTAACTCTATTGGTACACAAATTTATGAGCTGTAACCTACTCAGCTTGTTGCACTCGTTTTAGATGTCCTGAATGACTTCCTCCCTGAAATTCACGAGCAGTGTATAAATTTTGCCAATGGTACATAAATAATAGATATTCATTAATAGCTTTGGCCTTGAAGTATCTATTTTAATTTCTTGTTTACCAACCGTCCACCTTAGTATAATCTGGCTTTCAATGATGAGCATGTTGGGGTCCTGCAGCAAGATCTGGATTCTTTTCCTTGTTAATTGAAACAGTACTATTATATTCTTTCAGCTGTTGGACACCAAGAACGTTGTCAGAACTTTAGTTTAATATTCTTCGGCAAGTAGGTCTTGGATTTCTCAGAAGTGGGTGTATATTTCGCAAGTGTGTTGAACTGAAGACAGCTGACCTTCAGTATCTCCAGGTCAGATGATTCCTCTTGTGTCAGAGTAATACCTGTCATTTCCAGCTCTGAATAAAGACCCTGTTAGTTATATAGAGAGTGGAAGCTTCTTGCATTACAATTTACAAAATCAACGTTGGTAATATTTCTTTGTTTTTGCCTGTCTACCGCTCTAGATGCATTCCTAGGTATGATCTACCTTCATTCTGGATGGCTCCTGTTCTGTAGCTCACTTGTTCTTTTGTCTGATAAAAAGTTGCTTTGCTTGTTATTGCATCAGGACATTACGGTAATATAAACCGACTGAAATAGGTTAAGTTCTTTCACTGCTAGTCTGCTACTCATGCCATTATGCTGTGTTGAGTTCAGTGAAAAGATTGTCCAACTGATGGCCAAAGCATGCCAATGTTGAGGTAGGAAAGGCTAATTTTTATCACGGATATCGGCACCACACATATCCTAATCATTCCTGAACTGGACCTGCCTCTTGAGGATCTTTTCAATATCAGACCATGAGGCTTCATCATTGTCCCTGCTTGATCTGCATTACAAATTTACTTGGATCACATGATTCACATAACCCTTTTCAAATTTTACGCACAAACAGGGTGACAGATTAAAATAGTTAAAGCATGTGAGGGCCCTGTTATGTTAATACAGAGCAATGCATTAAGATGACGCATGTGATTCCTAGCATCTGTTTAGCAGGCAAGCCTACTTGGCCTATTGTTTAGTAGATAGGCAGTACTCTTGATTCTCTTCTTGATCAATTGTGGACTTAACAAGTGATTGATCTCACTTGTGTGTGTGTGTGTGTGTGTAGGGGCGAGGTTGTTCTGCATAAATAGAATCGTGTCCACGTGACAACCTGTATGGCATTTTCTACTAATTGGATTGAGCTACATGTGCCCTGTGAGACATGCTGCCACCAGGATACGCTTAGATCATCACCCACTAGCCAGTTTTGATTGACGATTTGATGTTTTATACTGTGTTTACATCATGCTTAATTGTTACATAGTGATTTGCAGAGTAGTTTACCCTGCAATTGGTATTCTATGTAAGTCTTATGACGGTAACTATGCTCAGAACATAGTAGGGTAATTAACTTTATGGAAAGGTCAATGGGATGATTTTATAAACAGGCAGAAGCACCTAACAATCCAGGATTATTTTACTAGTGGCAGTGGATCTTGTGAATTGAATATTCTTGAGACAGAGAATTTTTAGTGCATGTATATGCTGCAATTGGCTGGCTAATCAGATTTTTATTAGGCTAATAATATCTTTATCAACTAACTCTTTGAGCATATCCCATGTCATTAGTTTGTCATTACCAAACTATCTTATAATACAAAATGCCTCTGTATTATTATTAAATTTCCCACCAGTACACTAGATATCCTTCATGCTCTTAAATGTCGAGCATAATCATCATTCAAATGTTATTTCTCTACCAATTTTTTTGATGGACATGTAATGCGATCATTGCATTTAACTGCCTGGAAAATATATATGTTCTGCTATGTTGTTTTACTATGTTGCACGTCAAATTAGTCACTAGCTTGCAAGCAAAAACTTATGGTACTTTGTAGGGGTGAAAACGGGACAGGAAATATCCGCCCGATCCGATACCGAATCCGTTTAAAATCCATACCGATGTTATCCGTATCCGTATCCGGAAAATCCGGTGTAATATGGGTTAGGATATGGGAAGAGCAATATCCGATCCGTATCCGAAAAATCTCATGTAATATGGGTTAGGATATGGGAAGAGTAATATCCGACCCGATATCCGGTAAATATCCGACCCGAATATCCGGATAAAATTAGTTATTGTTCCATTAATTTGGTTCATTATTGGATAGATAGAGTAGTTGTTTGATATTGGCACTAGAAAACACTATTTTATTATTAAGAGTGAACTTCAACAAATCTATCAACAAACAAATAGAGTGATGACATAATGCTTTTACCTAAATTGATTTGTTCAACTTATTTGATAAACTTCTTTTCTATTCAAATTCGAATTAGTTGAGTCGCTAAATTGAAGCATAGCAAACAAATCCGAGTAGTCCTCATTATGAGAGAAGTCTGTCTTCAGTTTGTCAGAATGTGACAATTCAACACTATTTAATTTCTTCAAGAATTTATTCCGTAAGGTTAAGTTTGATGAAAGAGCTCCCCTTGTTCTCTGTTTTCTTTGTCTCGATCTCTCTCCTTGTATCTGACCCATTTGCACATCTAATTATACTACTATCCTACGTTGAAATAATTATGACTTGAAGCTAATGTTGTAAGGTTAATGCTTCATTCTTTCTTTTACGTACACAATTATGTATTATACTACTATCCGATTATGATATCCGATCCCGACCCGAATCCGTCAGGTATCCGCTCCGTATCCGAATCCTGAATAATCCGACCAGATCCGTATCCGGGACATCCATATCCGACTCCGAATCCGAAAAAAAAATATGGGTTAGGATACGGGACGGGCAATATCCGCCCGTATCCGACCCGGTTTCACCCCTAGTACTTTGAATCTGCGATTTGCTTTTAGCCTTTTTTTGGAGTTCTAGAGATCTTGGAATCAAAGTGCAAGTACACACGCACACATGATTACACTTTAAGTTCATGTTGCCATGTTCACATTATAATACCGTCTCTTAAGCTTCCGGAGGTTATGAAAGGCTAATCTACGTCGTACTAGCTCAGTTGTCACTGAAAGAATAATTAGCCTGTAATACAACTGGTAGTTTCACTATAACTGCTGTACAAGTTGCATTGACTGGTCAAATTCTGCAATGATTCTTGTTAGTTGTGCAGCAACTGTTTCCTGGAAGGACTGATTCGTTCTACGATATACACATATACTAGTCTGTTTGCAAACATATTTTGTGCGATAGTCCCCTGCATCTAGCTCTTGTTGCTTACCGAATAAATGCTGTGGCCAGTGAATTCAGGTGTTTTTAGTAATTAAGATGCGGTAATTAAGTAAAACTTGTTGCAAGACATATTCAGTTGCCTGTATCCTTCTATAATCTCTTAAAGCTTGTTGGAAGCTGAAACCTGTACATGATTATGCTATGCTAATTGGTCAAGCCTAATGCATTGTGAATCCCAAATTTCCAAAAGGCATTACGGTTATGTTTTAAAGAGTCAATGCATGCGTAGTATATTTATCATATGCCAGGAAAAAAGACAATGTAACTTCTTTGCTACTCCTGCTTACTGTTTAGGTCTTCAGGAAGACGAGATATAAGCTGCATGCATGTCCTAGACATGCACAAAGAGAGTTGCATACAAAGCTATCTACCATTAACTGTAGAGTCGCTGTTCTTTTTTCGTGCACATATATTAAACACCAAATGTGGCGCAAAAACAATAAATCACATATTTTGGTAGGTCAAGTAACATGGCGTGCGTGGTTCCTTCTGACGTGGTTTCTACTGACAGTACTGACCTCCAAGTCGTCTCTCACCAGCATTTCATCTCCTGTTGATCAGAGCTTCCTCCCACTTGCAAGGGGCAATGCACGAGTAGCACAACACTCAAGACAAGTTCCTCAGTATGGCCTCTCTCTCTCTCTCTCCCTCTCCCTCTCCCTCTCTCTCTCTCATATCTACACATTTTCGCTTTCACTTTTATATATCCTGCTTATGACTGTCATTCGGGCCATAGTATAGTTTTGTCCCTATAGGCTATAGGTCAGGGTCTTGGGGCTGGGTTGTACATGTGTAAGATGACTAGATGAGAAGATCACTCTCTTGCCTGTTCTATGGGTTTCTCAATTTGCATCTAGCACTATTTAACACCCCAGTGGCCACCCATTTCTTCCTCCCATGCACTTGTCTTCCCTCACTTCCCACCACCCCTCTTCTAGCTTCTCCTCGTCCTTGTCTGCCACTGCCACCACCTCTGTCTCTCAAACTTGTTTCACCCCAACCATAAACCTCACCATCTGTGTCTCTCTTGCGAACACAGAACTAACATCTCTCTCAAGTGCATATTTATACCCTTAGCCCGTCAATTGCAAGCACCCACATTGGCTGAGATGTCAAGCCGGAGGTCACGGTCGAGGCAGTCCAGCTCATCGAGGATCACCGACGAGCAAATCAGTGACCTAGTCTCTAAGTTGCAGGACCTTCTCCCTGAGGCTCGTCTTCGGAGCAATGATAGAGTACGTAATAATTTGTTGTCATTTTCGCTTTATGCAGCAAATGGTTGCTCCAGAAATTCAAGTTATTAAAGAGCATTGGCCAGAACTATGTTGTAGTTATAATTATAGAGTTCACAGTTCAGTCTAGCCTTCCGTACATTACGGCCTATATCATGATCTGATATCTACGGACCGCTATGTTGTTACACCTACCGACTTGGCCGAAATTATCATTTCAAGTTGAATGGCCTCTGTAGTTCCTCAACAAGAGTTAAAGATTCTATGAACTAATCGGACTACGTCAAACAATCCTACAATTGAATGCTAAACAATTATACGCATCCCAGGACAAGAGCTATTCAATTTCTGCAACGAGCGCACGGTGTGTTTGGTTGTTCTTTCTGTTTTCCGGTCCGTTGCTTTGATTGTTGTCTTGCCCTTTCATTTTGGGGCTGTAAAACTTTTGTAGACATTTCTATTCCTTCTTAAGTGAATTGATTGAGCTGCTGCCGTTTATTTTTAAAAAACAATTATACGCATCAAATTGCATGATATAGCTTATAGCGAGATTGAACTGACAGAAAAGTTTTTTTCCTTTATTTTTTCCAATACAGGTGCCATCTTCAAGGGTGCTGCAGGAGACATGCAACTACATTAGGAGCTTGCATCAGGAGGTCGACGACCTGAGCGAGAGGCTGTCAGAGCTGCTGGCGACGTCCGACATGAGCAGCGCGCAGGCGGCGATCATCCGTAGCTTGCTGATGTAGCTGGCGCGCGCGTGTTGGCGCGAGAGAGGTGGCCGTCGCTGCCATTGTTCTTGCTGAGCGCACCATTTGAACGTTCGTAGCTTAGAGAGTGATCTTAATTAGTACTGGAGAGGACAGGTTACCCAGTTCGCTGCGTACTTTGTATACGTGCATACGTGCTGTTGTCGTGTGGTCATCTAAATCAGGCCTATCTTTTTTGTGTACTTAATCATATTAACCATGATTCGTGCAAAGCTTATTTTGTGTGTTTTGGCCATCGCTATGTAGAGTATCAACAATAGTAGAGATAAGATGATTGCTGTATATATACTTATTTATATCATCTAAAGACAATTTTTATAATAGATGATACTTCCTCCGTTTACTTTTAGGTCCTATTTGACAGAGCTCTAGATCCCAACTCCACTTTATATCTGAAATTTATAGGCTAAAATAAAGTAAATTAAGTTTATATTTTTATTTTAAAATGTAAACAAGATAATCCATCTAAACACTCTTAATATACTCGCAGCTCAGTTCCAAAGATTTGGTGAAATTAAGAATACCCAACTCCACTAGATTCACGAATGGTCTTATTCATAAATATAAGACTTGCATATAGATTTAATGATGTCTTTCCTTCTATACCCTTATTTATTTTTTATGCATTTATTCATTACTACCCACATAAAGTATATCTTTCATCTTTCGTTCATTTTTATAAGGCGTATTTTAAGGCAAAATATATAAGTTCCCTTAAGCAAAGTAAATAATATAAGTTCCCGCTCAACCACAGGTCGGACTGGTCAGTGGGCCTGTCTCCGACATAGCTCAGTACATTAATCATTCATGAAATAAATTGATTAATTTGGTGGACTATTCCCGGTGGGAAATAGGGATTGGCCTCCCTGGCAAGGGAGTATACCGAATGGGTGGAACAGGAATGGACCGGAGTGTCATTCGCTAGTTCTCACAACGGTAGGTGCTAATGGGGACTGTGAGTCCAAGGTAGCTGTATACCTATCGGTTAACAACTAAACACAGGAATGATTTAACGAAATGTTGTGATAGTCTCGGTCTGGCCGCATGCATCTAAGTTGCATGTAATTCAGCGCTTGGCATTAATGGCCGTAGATATCTTATAGGTAAAGTTGAGCGCCTCTGCAGAGTTAATCATGATGATATTCAAATACGCCGTACTTCCGGTTAATGAAGTTAAGTTTGAACTAGGGTGACACCCGTAACCTAGCTCAAGTAACTTTGTTGAATTTGTGAATATTGTTAAGTAGTGTTGAACTTTGGAACCCCCAGTTACTATTATTTTATGGTTTGTGCTTCAAATGTAAAATGAGTTAGAAAATAAAAGTGCATCCACAGTACTTGAACCATTTTCCCTCCAATTGTTATCCCTTGCATATATTATTCAGTATATTCATGTGCGACTTGTTGAGTACTCCAGTACTCACTCTTGCAAACCCCGACCCTTTCAGAGTTTCCAGAAGCTGGAGCGTATCAGGAATACGTAGATGGCGATCTTGTCTGGTTTTAAGATCTTAGTCTTTTGCTCAGGCCCTGTCTATGCGGTGTTTTGGTTGTATTAAATTCGGGCCCTGCTACGCCCTTTTTTGTAAAACTTGGCCGTTAGGCCCTATATTCAATAAAAATAGTTGGAGTTAACTTTTTGTCTGACAATAAAATGTTTGGTTCCCGACAGCTAATCATCCTGGGTAGCTGTCGAGGTGTTTAGATTTGCCCCTGAAAAGGGCGGGTCGTCACATTGCATCTCTCCATTTGCAATTTGTCTTTTTCATATATATGAGAGGTGTTTCTATGCTCTTCCTTTTAAAAATTGCACAACTATTAAAGCATGAATGAAAGGTAGATGGTGATTACTTACCCCTTTCGCTTACTTTAAGATTTGTGCAACTTGTATTAGAAGGAAAAGCATAGAAGCATTGCTCTTTAGTTTACTGCATTTCTCTTGGTTTTGCCGAGAATCCTTCCCTTCCTATTCAATACTTCTATTTTACTGTTGGTTATGGAGCACATCATGATTTGAGACTGGGCGAGTCATCTAGGGTGCGTTTGGTTGGGTGGATGAGGGTGGATGGGATATGGCCATCCATGAATTTGGGGTCATCCAAGTGTTTGGATGGGTGGATGGATAGGATATGGTCATCCAGTTTTTGAGAATATTCTCTCAAGATGTTGGATAAACCCATCCAAATAAAAAGGCCGGATGTACTCATCCAATTTGCTGCACGAAGAGGTGTACACGGTCAAATTCAAATTTCGGCAAAGTTTTCTGGGCCAAAATTAAACTTCGCTCAAAATATGGTCAAATTTTGTTTGAAAATGCAAATTTTATTCAAAAATTCAAAATGTGTCCAAAAAATCAAATTTTGGTCAAATTTTATTAAAAAATTCAAATTTTGTCAGAAAATTTAAATTGTGATCAAATTTTGTTCAAAATTCAAATTTTAATTAAATTTTATCCAAAAAATTCAAACCAAAATTCGAAACCTTGATTACAACTAGCTCATCCCATCTATCCTCATCCATCCAACCAAACAAAAAATTGGCTCACCTTTATCCACCAAACCAAACAACTACCTGGATGGCTCCATCCCATCCAAGTTGGATGGCCATATCCTATCCAACTTCATCCAGGAAACCAAACGCAGCCCTACTGACTCCCTTATTATGCACTTATCGCCTCTTTTACTTCTCTTTCTATGTTGACCTTCTGTATTAGCGAGATGCTCTCCTTGAAATCTGTGTGTCCAAAGTTGCTCGTGTAAATGGCAAGGCTTTGGACAAGACTGCTAAGGTTACCTTGAGTGGAGGGGATGAAGTTGTCTTTTAGTTCACCTGTGAGACACGCTTATGTATCCTTTTCCTAATTTTTTCTAACCTCAGGAGACCATTTCACAAGGGTTGAAAAGGACCGAAATTTCGATTTTGCCGCTCTAAAAAAATATCAGATTTGAAATTTGGTTTTTAAATTTTATTCGGTTTTCAACCCCAAGATATAGTCAAAAAATAAAATTTGAAACCCTGCTCATGACCAATTGAATAATCGTACCAATGCTGCTCCTAAATAATAAGTCCAAATACAGTCCATTTTTTAGTCAATCTGATGACAGCACTTGCTCCACACAGGAATGTGAAGTGATGACTATAGTAGTCCCCTAATTTTTTTTTTTTACAAAATTAGCCTCATATGATTTTTTTATTGCAAAAATCATCCCTGGCTCACACCTACCTCACCCGGATAGCGCGGAAGCGAGATCGTGCTCCCGCGCTCGGCCATTGTGCGTGCCATGCGTCCGAACGCGCTCGCGCAGCAGCTCGCCTGGCCCACCACGCACGCCACGCCACGTGCATCGTTCCCACCTATGCGCTCGCCCGCCTGTTTGCACGCGCTCACCGTTGGCCCCCGCCCGTCTGAATCTGGTGCTCCTATGCGCGGAAGCAATACTTCGTGCTACCACGCCGCTTAAGCTGGCTAGCTTTTGCGCACGGCAAGTGTGGATCAGGAGGTTATTTTTGTAATTTCTTTTTACACAGGTTAGTTTTTCAAAAAAAAGTTTTAAAAAAATTGGAAGCTACTACAGTGATCACTCCCAGGAAAGGTGATGCTTGAAGGCAATTTGTCTAGGATTTGTGAGTTGTGATGGTCGGTTAATTGGTTGCAGCCAAACGAACGGTGAATTTAAAATCACACCGGCCGTTGAAAGGATCTCGCTGGCTGCAGAGACGATAAGCCTTTTCAATTTCTTCTAGGTGGGCAGATAGGAAAGGGAGAGGATCCAATCTCTTGATATCATTTTCAAATCAACCCTAGAGATTCTGCTATGCTTCCGGCGTCGTCCCCGTACTAGCGTAGCGTAGCACTACTACTTCGGTTACAGGCTACCTGGGCGCGCGAGCTGGGCAGCCGGGTCACGAGATGCCGCGCCGCGGTGGCTGCTGCGAGCGAGCCGTGTGGTCTGACCTGACTGGTGAGGACGGTAGAATAGATTCGCCTTCGCGCGGGGTGAGTTCACGGCAGAATTTAGGCTCGGTGCGGACTGCGGAGGGGGCTCCGGCTGGGCTTGGGCCTGGGCCTGGCCGGGTGGGCCGCAGCGGAAGCGGATCGGCGCGCTCGTTCAGGGCAAAATCTGGTTAGCTGCGGAAGGGATTATCGATCGATTGTACTGCAACTGCACCTCTGAATGCTCCGTGAAATTGCGCTCTAGAGCAGTGATGATCGTCTCCTATCTCAACAGAGTGCGATCGGAAACAAATAAAGTACTAAAACGATTTTTTTAAAAAAATAATACACTTTTTAAATAACTTTACAAAAAAAAAAATTCATTTCTTAGAGTCTAGGGAAAACAAACAGACAACTACACGCATGGATTATTTGTGCATCCAACACCAACCCACGCCCGAATCCCACGCATCCTTGTGGATGGAACATTGGAACCTCTGTCTCTGTGCAGGCAGCATCCAGTAGAAAAGACCTGCCATCTGTTCATCTGCGTTCACGAAACAGCGGCAGCAGTAAGAAAGGAAGGCGCGCGGCGAGCACACGCGCTCGAGGAGGCTCCAATTGGCCGTGGTTTATTCTTCCTTATCCATCCATGCAAGCGTCGCATCCAGGGAAGACGAGCAGTTTTCTCTCCGAGTCCCCTCAATTTAACTCCTCGGTACCGGAGACCGGATAGCCTTGGTATGCAAAATCTCTGTGCTACGGATCGGATGATGTCGTTGTCTGACCCAGTTGCAAAACCCAGCTGTCCATCATGCATCTGAGAAGACTAGGTAGCCCCCGCGCGAGAGAGATCTTTCAGAATTTTTTTTAGTAAAAGATTCTTTTAACGAAAAAAATGTGTGAGGAAATGAATTTATGTATTTTTTTAATCGGGTGTGAAACTTTATTTTTGCGGGAAATCGGTCACAAAAAAAGATTTTTAATATAATTTTGGGATTTTCCGATGGGTATTTCTGGAAAAAAAAATAGATTGGACGAAAAATCGGACATGAAAAGCGTTGTTGTTTTTTTTTTGTTGTTTTCATGAGAATTTGGGTTTTGTTAAAAATCGGGTCAAAAAAGATTTTAATACAATTTTGGAAATTTCCTATTTTTTTTGGAAACTATGGAGATTTGGCTCTGATACCAATTGAACGGACCGGAGATGTCGCCTAGAGGGGGGGTGAATAGGCGTTTTAAAAAATTATAGCGGAGTTAAATCTACCCAAGCAGGTCAACCCGGAGATTCCGAATGAATTGTCCGAATATTCCGGATGGTCCGGAGTATCCGGGATATTTATCCGGATTGTTCGGATAAACCAGTTCGAGCACAACAAGAATATAAATCTACTCAGATTTGCAACAAGCTGCTTGAATGAAAACGATCTAAAAGCATTCAAGTACCTTAAGCAAGCACAGATCTGGAGCCAAACAAAAGATACAAGTAGATCGGGGCTCCGCAAGATTAAGACAACACAAGCTTAGCTAGAGAATAGAGAAAGAGCGGAGAACTCGATTTTTTACCCAAGTTCGGATTCTTGAAGGGAATCCTACGTCTCCGTTGAGGTGACTCGGTCACACTTGAGCCGGGATCTTTTTCAACCAACTTTCCTCCCGGTGTTGCACAAATGCACTCGCCGGCTTCACTTCTTGTCTCTTCCCTTTCGGAGGCGAGACTCGCCTTCACAAACGACCGGGGCACACCACAAGTCTTGGTTGCTCCCGGTGACTCCTAGCCATCTAGGAGACCTTCAACCTCCAAGAGTAATAACACCCCGAGAAATCGCTTGGAGGATGAACTAGTGCTCACAAAATGGAATGAATGCACCTAGCACTTGAATCTACTTCCTGTCCTTACCAAGATTTGAATCAACACCCAAATTAATGGAGGAGGAAGTTTGAGCTCTATGAATGCTTTGAAAGTGTGAAAGAGGGCTAGAACCAGCAATTAATGAGCTTCAATGAATAATCTAGCCGTTGGGAGAGGGAGGAGGCATTAAATAGTCTTTTGGAAAACTAGCCGTTACCATCTATTTCGAAAAAGTCCGGACTATCCAGATAATTAACCCGGATACTCCGGATAGGCTAAAAGCGCCCTTTTGGCCGAAGGGCCTAACTCGGAGACTCCAAATCTTTTGTCCAGAGACTCCGGACTCAATCCGGACACTCCAGATACTCCGGGTTTGGCAGCTCGGTTTGAAAAACTGTTTTTAGGGAAATACAAGTGTTTAGGTGCCAATTTTAATGCATGATTTGACCTTTGAGCACATGATCATCCTAATAGAGATTTCCCGTCGTATCCCCTTAATAGTACGGCTATCCTTAAGACTCAAATAAAATAAAAAATACAATTCTTGTCTTGATGCCGTCTTTTCAAATTTGAATATTTGTAAGGGCGTCCAATCGCATTCCGAAACCAATATGTTCTCGATATCTGCATCAATTCTAGTTAAACCATTAGATCTATTTAATTGTGTCATCATTAATCACCAAAACAAATTAAGGGGCCTAGATGCACTTTCAAAAGTTCAAAAGAAAGATTGCCTAGATGATGAGGATATGATCCAAAGAAGATTCATCCATCAATCATGCATCCTTGACATAAAATCCACAAGCAATTAGAAGAAGGGGAGGGAAATCTAAATATGCGGAATTTAATTGATTGAATGTAAATACTGAATTTAAATTGCTGAATTTAAGACTTAATGTAAACGCAAAATTTAAATTTGGAAGTAAGGAAATAAGATTTTATTTTTTTGGATTAAGATTTACAAAGTCTCACAACAAAGTGAGCAAATCTCAAATGAGCACCAAAACTTTCAAGGGGAGAGACACCCCTCTCCCCCTCTATTTATAGCCTTTTTGAGTCATCCTCCATCCTTGGATGTGTTGCTTCAATACTAAGCAACCACTCCAAGGGCTAGGATTGACTCACTCACTCAACTATTGGGCTAACCTCAAACCCATTAACAAACAGGTTTTTGCATACTTCTCAAAGGTAGCTAACTTGACTGCTACCCTACCATCTAAACTGCGATCCAATGGCTCTCCTTGATCTGAGCAGCTCCAAGCTAGCGCTTAGCCATTCCCTTGCCTCCTTGGCTTGCAGTGACTCCATTTCTGGTCATCCTTTGGTGATCCCCGACCATCTGGATCTCTAACACACCTCGCCTAGTCTCGGTCATCCTCCGCCTCACCATGTCCTAGCACCATTGTCCTGCAATAATCAAAGACAAGGAAACACATCACAAAGTATTGTCCAAAATGATATGCAATAAACCTAATACAAATTGAAAATTCAAAACTCAAATCCAAACTTCGCAGTCAAAGTCGGTGCTACCGTCGGTTAAGGGCCGGTAGTACCGTTAGCTGGTACTATCGCTCTTAAGACGCCAGTAGTACTGCTCCCCTTGGAAACCCATGCGAAGACCTTTTTGGAATAAAAATACCACATGTTGGGACATGTAGTACCACTCGAGCGGTGCTACTACCAACAGGGGCTGGTAGTACCGCACCTCGGTACTACCTCCAGTACAACCCTCCAAAGGCTAGTGCTACCGCCACCACAAGGCCAGAAGCACCACTGGTTGATGCTACCGCTCCTCGGTCTAGTAGCATCGCATGAGACTGACAGCACTCAAATTGCTTCATTTGAAAATAAAATTCAAATCAAACTCAAACCTAAGCACATCTTGCTCAAATATAGTAAAATACTCATTAAAAATATGGATAGACCTCCACATGGTCTTTCAAAGTCAAGAGTGCTTAGTATTCTAAAATGGAGGGAGCAACTCTAATTCATTCTTTCCAAGGGTTGACTAGGACAAGTAAGGAGTATTAAATTTGCTGAAACCTGGTAACTATCTCTTGGTTGAATGGTGGAGTTGTGGGTGTATGACTCCATCTACAAGGGTTCAAATCCTGGTGCTCACCTTTAAGTACATGTGAGTATGCTTCAGTAGAAATTTTGTGAGATCATGGATTTATCCCTGGTTCTGTCTTTCTAAGCGTGTGATATGGGGTTCACATTCACGTGTATGTGTGTGTGTGTGTGATGTGCGTATGTGTGAGGTTCTCCCTTTTATGATACAATGTATCAAAAAAGAAAGGTTCTAAAGTGCATAATATGCTAGTCACATGATCAGTGGCTAGCACGCACTTCCACATATTAAGATCACATCCGTACACAATATTATTATTATTGCGAAAGCTATTTGTACAATGTAGTTTTACAATTCAGAGTAATATTGCAGTGAAAAGAAACAAAAGTCTTATAGTGTGCCCTCAGGCAATTGACAAGGTAAATCCTAGAAAAAGTCATCACCGTTATCCCCAAAACCTGCATTAAAACACGAATCCTTGGGGTATTCTGTCTCATCACCTAATAATAATAATAATAATAATAATAATAATAATAATAATAATAATAATAATAATAATAATAATAATAATAATAGCAAGTTGAGTACATTACATACTTGCAAGACTTTTGCAAAACCTATAATATGTGCAAGCTATGTTAAATGAAAGCTACTACGGTTATTTTGCATAAAGCCAATTTAAATTGTAAATACTGAACAATAATTTGAAAGCGTAACTTTGTAAAATAATTTGATAGGCATATATATAACAAGTATGGATATCATAAATGTAACCACTCACAGTCCTTCATGAGCAACATATCATCCAATACCAACATTTGGCATACTATTTGTAACCAAAACCTTGCCAACACACGACAAGTTATCTGAAACAACTTTTCAACACATTTTCATTTTCAAATCCATTCGCATTTTATGAAAGTATGAAGACATCTAACTAGTGTTGGTGCACCAAGATTCTCACGATCGTAGGAACGGCTTTTCGAAAAGATTTTCACTCTGCAGAGCTGGTACAATTTTACTCACAAGACATCTAACTAGTGTGGGTGCACCAAGATTCCTCTCTTTTTGCATGGCCTTTTAATACACTTTCTTTGGTGTGTCGCGGAAAGTCTATAACATAATCATGACATTACCAGCCCTAGCATTGCACCAACCCGGTAACGATAAACCCTTGCTATGGCGACAGAAACATACACCCAAGACATATCAATTCATCTCTTTCATTCATAGTAACACAGGCAATCTATACCTACCACACCCATTTCTCCCCATAGTAAGGCGTACACCATTACATTAATATGTGTTTGACCACACCTCTGTGTGGACACCCCTGCGTGCAACCTCTATCAGATGCCTGTGCTACCATGGCTTGCTAATATGTAAAGCAAGTTCTAGGTAACTTGATAAGTTAAAACTGTCCCATACCAGCACTTGTGATTGTACAATAATTCTTGAATTTAACAAACACTACGTTTGGCCCTTAATCGGACCAGGGCGAGAGAGATCCCCCTATCTACTTGCAAGTCTATCCCTCGCACAACCGACTATTGTCAATAGCTGGCCCGCTTCAAAACCATAGTTTTATTTTAATTTTTATTAAAATAACATTACAATAATTCCCAGTATGTTCAACATTTTTCATCATGTCCAAAATCATTATTCATAACAAACAACATAGCCAACCATTTGTTATCCCCATCTAAAGCATAGCTAAGCATGTGCAATTTATTGATCGAGTATACCCATTACATTTTTCATGTGTTCATCCACAAACTAGGGTTTTCAAGGTTCACATGTTAATATTGATTAAGATAATCATATCAAAGAAGACTATATCTACCAGTACCCACAATATAGCAGTTTGATAAAACATAGCGCATGCATGAAAACATTTGACAAAATATTCTTAAAATGTTGGGATCAATATGATCAAGGGGGTGCTTGCCTTGCTGTTCGTTGTAGTTGACAAAGTTGGGGTCATCGTCGTCAGTATTAGTGACATCGGTGTCTATGCGTCACTCCAATGAGAACATAGTAAATAACAACTTTTATTAAGGGCAAAAAGGAATTAGATGTAAAATCAAATAAAATTTGCGACATAAAATAAGTGTGGTTTTGGTTTAGGGTTTTGGGATTTTATTCTATCATTTCACTCTTACTTATTAATAACAGTTTTAGGTTTTGCTACAACAGGGTTACTTGTTTTTTATGAATCGTTCATTCTTATTTTAAGAATTCAAGAAGTTAAAATTGTATAGATTTATATAGTTCATTTTGATTTTAAGAGGCTAAAATTACGTATATGTATATGCTTAATTTTGAATTCAAGAGGCTAAAATTATTTGGATTTAATATAATAAGACATAAAGTGTCAAGTGATGTAACATGTATAAACTCAAATGTTCACCCTAAGTATTTTTGCATAATTAGGTTGTTCACTATCATAATGACACAAGGAAACTGATTGCATAAGATTTGGAGCTCATTTATATAAGTTATGCATATTTAAACTTCTAACATATTGAAACTTACTTATAATAAAAAAGATTGAAACTCAGATAAATTTTATTTTTTTTACATATTTGGGTTACTTAAGATCTATGAATTCTAATAAAATTTGTTTCATTCAATTTGGAGCCCTATTACAAATATTTTGTGTAGAGCATATTCTAAATCTTCTCTTTAAAGTTAAATTTCAAAATTATACAATGGCCAAATTCAAAATATTTTTGTATATTTGAAAACTACATGGTTAAACAAAAATTTAGAATTTTGTTTCATTTGATTTGGAGATAAAATGCAAAAGATACATGTGTTTTATTCATTAGGTTTTAGGGATTTTCCAAAAACAGAAAGTGTTTTCAAGCTTTGAAAGCAAATTGTCATTTTTGGCAAGTCCTTGAATGTGCTGTGCAGACTGCTGGGCCCGAGTGGCAGTGAGCCGGTTCAGCTTAGAGGTGCTGAACTACCGAGCCCACGGCGTAGAGGGATAGAACAGGGGAGGCACTTGGCTGTTGGTCTTGCTGGCGATGAGGAAGGTCGGCCGGACTCAGGCAGGGGTGCCGTGAACTAGAGGAGGCTTGAGGGACCGAGGGATGTTGAGGCCCTAGTTTATAGCAGCGGTGACTGCCAAAGATAGCCTGGTTGCGGCGCCATGCGAGGGAGGTGGCGGCAGCAACCCGCGGCGGCGGCGGCGGAGGGCCATAGTTGGGCGGCCGACGGCAGGGTGAGCTAGAGGGGACGACTAGGGAGCTAGGGGATGGCTTAATTGTGGCAGAAACCGGTCGGGGATGGGCTCTCGATGGGAGGGGCGGAAGTGCGGTGGTGGCGATGATCGGAAGCGTGGAAGGGGCTCGGGTGAAGATGATTTAAGCATCTGAAAGGATCGGATTGGCCTAGAGGGGGGGTGAATAGGCAACTTTAAAAAAACTTAATCACTGAACTAAGCAATTAATTGACAGATAAGAATAAATAAAACTGATTGAGCACCAATTTGCAGAGAACAAGTATCAAGATGCAAAAATAAATGCATAAACAAATAAACCACATGGACAAGAGAATTTTTCACTGAGGTTCAGAGATAAATTTCCTACGTCCCCGTTAGAGCAATTCCTCAGAAGTATTGCTCCACCAGCAACTGATAGCTGCAGTTCTAGTTGTCACTATTGTGACTCTTTCACCACTCCGGTGAGGTGAGTCCCAACCTCTCACAAAGGTAGTGGCCTTCCACAAGCTCAGTTGGACAGGTCGCACTATGATCACCACCCAGCCGTCTAGGAACAGCTAGTTCCAAGAGTAATAGACCATCCACAAGCCCTGTCTCTGGGTTCACTAGACACTCTCAAACTAGACTGTACTTGTAGCAATGAAATGTGTTGGATTTTTGAATGAACAGAGTTTAAGCTTGGTCTCTTTGAAAGCTTTAGGCTTTTGGGATCCTAAGGTGTCAAAGAGATGAAAAACTCTAGTTCTGGTAAGCCTTTGAACGGCTTATATAGGCTACAGGAAGTAAATAGCCGTTATTGGCAAAAAGTAGTCGTTTGGCAATGTCAGGATGAAGAGATATGTCATAATGATTACATCTGACAAGGTTTGAAATAGTTTACAATAGACTCAATGTACGCCGAACCGAATTCAGTGAAAATTGCATTTGCGCCGAACCAAAAAGAGTTGGTCCGTCGTACACATGGTTTGAGCAAAAACTAGTCCATCGTAAAACAATGAAAGACACGTTTATGACGGACCGAAAAACTTGGTCCGTCGTAGAAGGCAAACTTACTGGTTTTGATTCAAGAAGTGATTGGTTTCAACAGCAAGAACCAGTAAGTTTCATGTTTACGCCGAACCGAAAAAGCTGGTTCGTCGTGAACTACACTCACTCGATTAGGTTTGAAGGAAAGTTGCTTACTTCGCCGGACCAAGAAAGTTGGTCCTTCGTGAACGGTGAGCGCTCGGTTTGAGTTCAGATGAAAAGACATTAGCGCCAGACTAAAAAAGAACTTGGTCCAGCGTGAATGGAAATTTGTTGAATTGACATGGAGATTGAATTTCATCAACTTTTGAGGGAAAAGAAACGATCTTTGCTCCAAATAGTCTTGCTAAATAAGCCTAAGAACCAAGATTTCGAACTTATGCATAATCCCTCTTTATAGTACGGCTAAAAGAAATAAAATAAACCTAGCTACAAGATTGAATCAACTCCCAAGTCAAAACTAGGAAAAAATAAACATTAGCCTTTGTCCTTCTTTCATAATAATTTCCACTTCGGCAAGGGTATGAGAGTTGATCATCAAACACCAAAACCCATAATCTATTTAAATAACCAATTAGGGGGTCTAGATGCTTTCAGCATCAATGGACCCGCAAGAACTTGTTTTACCTGCTCGCCGTGGCAATGGAGATCTGCCTAGAGCCATTGGCAGTGTTGCCCGGTTCACGGCGGTGGCGAATGCAGTGAAGCTCGATGGCGAGGAGAGTGGTTAAATTGAGGAGCGACGCAGCTTTAGTGGATGGTGAAGAGGCTTAGTGTGTGACAAATTTGGGAATGGTGCCGTGTGGGTGACGTTTGGCCGGCGGCGGTTCATTGTGGTTCATGACTAGGAATGAAAAAGGTGGGTGAAGCTCGGCCGTGGACTAGAGAAAACTTGTGCACCTGATGTGCCGTCACTCCTGCTTAAATCAGCCGATGAGGCGGTTCGGCACAAGGTAGTGGAAGGTCGGTTCGACTTGAGCGAGAGTAAGAAGCAAAGAAGTGGAGTGGGTGACCTGACATGTGGGGCCAAGGGACTACATGTCAGTGGCGGTGAGGGATGGTCCTCTCTCTCTTGGTCGTCAGGTTTAGAGTTTTAGACAAGGACCGGGCCCACGTGCAAGACAGAGAAAAGGTGAGTGAGTATAAAATTTAATCTTTGCTTCCGAACAACACGAGTTAGGATATTTATTTGATGGGTCAAAGCACATTGAAACATGTTGTAACTTTTTTTGGGTGTCTTGGGTAAGTTTTATACCTCCAGTAAAAGTTTTGAGTAAAAATACTTTTTAGATAATTTTAAATAAATCTGACAATGCTAATTATTCAAAAAATTATTTTTTGTTCACACTAATTTTTGACTTCATTTAAATGATTCCAGAGGTTTCTATTATTTTAATATTATTTTTATAGATTTTTTTTTCTAAAATTTTACTTTTACCTTTTTACTATTTCACAAAATGATTTTTCTTTTAAAGCAAAATCCAAAAGGATTAATAAAAGCCATAAAAAATCAAAATTAACACTATCAAATTTTTAAATATGCATTTTCATTTTATTAAAATGTTGGGAATGTTACAATACGTATTGGTATATATGTATGTACGTCTTCCTTGTAATGGAAAAAAATTGCTGAAACTTTTGGGTCAAATTCGTCTGACTGGTACTTTGTAAACCTTTTTTTTAGAACATGTAGGAATTATATGCATCTTTGTATTAAGAAGAGAAAAGGTAAATATCATATGCGCCTAGAAAAACTTACTACACCCCCGATCAAGCAACAGTTTGCTGATTAGAAATGTTCTCCATTGCCTACACTACAGGAATTGCAGTGAAAGCTGACCCCCGTTTATCTTGCTCGATGGCTGATGATGACCGTCGAGACAGATAACGTCTATTAACGACTGTCATTCGACCGTCGAATACCTATACTTATCTTGACGGTTTCGTTAACAACCGTCGATAGAGTTGGAGCGACCATCCATCAGAGCGCTGAAAAGCCTCACGGTGTTTACCCGTCTCCAGGGTCCACTATTAGCCATCGAGAGAGACATAAGTGGGAATGGGGAAATTTGCCCGTGCCCACTGGCATGCAAGTGTCTTCCTCGAGAGACATCCTAGCTGGATGATGCCTTCTTGGCTTGACTCGTCTAGCCGGTGGGCCAGGCCACTATATCAACTGCCATACCCCTGGCCGTCAAGAGAGACTGGATTTTGATAAATTTTGCTAAACTCCCATATATGCATGCATGTGGCTATATGGATTGCATTTATGAAAGTAGGCATTAAAAGATTACTAGAAATATTTCTTCTAGTTTGCGATGAATTTCTATATTTTGTTCGAACTGGTGTGCACCAAATAGTAAATTAAATGTATTTTACGAAGATAGAAAATTGTTAAATTGTTTTGGATGTACCAAAAATGTTTAGATTGGTGAAAATTTAAACAATAAATGAAGTAAACTGGTGTATACGTTTAGTGTGGTGGTGGGATGAAACCGTCAAAGTTGTATAAAATAATTCTCAAACATGTATATACACTAAATCTCGCCAATGAGTCGATTAAGGTGATTACACATAGACTCCTAGCTCGGAACGTCAAATTTTTTTTAAAAATTTTCAAACATGCTAAGTCACATATGGAGCAATATAATCAAAGGTTACGATCAATATCATCAATACATTATTTTATAAATTTTAAAATAGCTGGGGTGACCATCAGATGACCAAGAAAGGGGACCGTCAAGTCAAACATCTGTATCGACGGCAACTGTAGGAACTGTCGAGACAAACTAACCTCTATCGATGGCAGTCAATGTAAGCCATCGAGAGAATTGTCTCTTGACGGCTATGGCAAAATTAGCCCTCGATAGACCTATATCGACGGCTAGCTTTGAAACCATCGAGATAGACCCGGCCACTCGATCAGGGCTGACCCAAGCACGTGTATCGACGGTAGTCAATGTAAGCCATCGAGACAAGCCCAACCACCAAACAGGGCTAACCCAAGCATGTTTCTCGATGGTTGTCAACGTAAGCCGTCGTGACAGGCCCAGGCACCCGGTTAGGGCTGACCAAAAGCACGTGTCTCGATGTCCCCCCTAGGCCGTCGAGACATACCCATGGATGTGCTAGGGTTTCGGGCATGCCTGGTTGGACTCAACGACTGCTGGGTCGGTGAGCCATCGAGAGAGGGGGTGAACCAAGCACGTGTCTCGATGGCCCGCCTAGGCCGTTGAGATATACCCATGAATGTGCTAGAGTTTCGGGCTTGCCTGGTCGGACTCGACGGATGTTGGGTCAGTGAGCCGTTGAGAGAGGGGTGACCCAAGAATGTGTCTCGATGGCCCGCCTAGGCTGTCAAACATACCCATGGATGTGCTAGGGTTTTGGGCCTGCCTGGTTGGACTTGACGGCTGCTGGGTTGGTGAGCCGTCGAGAGAGGCCAGGGTGATCCAAGCACGTGTCTTGACGCCCTGGCTAGCGCCGTTGAGACATACCCATGAATGTGCTAGGGTTTCGGGCCTGCCTAGTCAAACTCGACGGCTGCTGGGTCGGTGCTCCATTGAGAGAGGGGTGGCGATACAGTTACCAACACCTCTCTCGATGACTTTAGTAAAGCCGTCGAGAGAAGGTGCAAGTTTTGAACACGCAAGGGTTCGGGACTTTGGCAAACCGCCCAAGTCCCGAGCCAGCCGTCGCCTCCCAGCACTCGCACACCTGCTGGCTGCCGCCGCGTTCGCACGCCCAGCGCCCCGCCAAGGCCATCGAGACAGAGGGGGTCCAGGAAACCCTACTGGACCCAAACTCTCTTGACGGCCGTGGGCCCGTCGTCGAGACTGGTGAGCCCAGCTATATCTCAGAGCCCCCTCTCTCGACTGCCCTGAGATCACCTGGCCGTCGAGAGAGCTGGCCCCAGTCCCCATGGGATTCGCCTCTCTCGACTGCTTCCGGGCCGTCGATAGAGAGGGAGACGAAGCCATGTGACATCGATAGAGAGGGAGACAAAGCCGTGTTAACTGTCGATAAATTATATATCGATGGCTTTACCATTGACATAAATGATCTCTCTCGACTGCTATTTATCAACGACCGTTTGTCGACGGCCAGTCGTCGAGAGTATTCTATCTCGATGGCTTCTTGACCTTTCTCGACGGTTTTGACCGTCGATAAACCCTACGATTCTAAGGCCCTGTTTGTTTCCTTCTCCAGCTTATATAATCCAGCTTTTTGGTGTTGGATTATATAAGCTGGATTATATAAGCTACCTTTAAATAAGCCGGTGGGTTGTTTGTTTTCCTGGATTATTACTGTGTTGGATTATTAGTTTGAGATTATATAAGCACCCTAATGGCTGCTTATAGATTATTATAATCTCATGCTTTAGATTATATAATCTAGATTATAATCTAGGTTGTTTGTTTCCCCATTAACTTATATAAGCTGGATTATATAATCCATAGGGCAAACAAACAGGGCCTAAGTAGTGCTAGTAGTACTTTGTAAACTTTTCATTGCAACCATAGAATGCAAACTCCTTGTCTAGAACTTGTGGCTAATAGATTAGATTACAAATACCGTTGGAGAGGATGAGTAGTATAGTACCGGTATACGTGTACTCCTACAGAACGCCGCCTCCTTTTATCCGGTATGGGTTTTGTGTTCTGCAGGGGACTGCTTTAGGAAATTAATGCATGTCGCTAGCATTTTATGAAGTTCCAGTTGCTTCTTTCTTGTCAAGAATGGTCAATGTCCACGTTATGTAGATGTAGATATCGAGAAGTGTAGCCTCATATCTGATTGCATTGGATATTTTCCTAGTATAAGTGTGTGTTCGATTGTTTGTATCAAATGGTATATGTATGAGATAATTTAAGAAAAAATATCTATGTGTTTACTTTTTTGAATGGAACCATCCTATTCTGGACCAAGTGATACAAATTTAAGGAATATTCTCTATAGATATTGAACCATTCTATTCACCTAAAATAATGGAACCAAATAGTACAGAACCATTCCATCCCATTCAACCTCACCCCATCAACCAAGCGCACTCTAAGATCATCCCTTCATACTTTCTACTATCCACTTTACAGGTAGAGTTCGTTCATAAATAGATGTTATTTTTATCTTTAAAATTTTATTTTTAAACACATATTATTACCAAATGGTACATAACCATTCCATCATATTCAACCTCATCCCATCAACCAAGCGCACTCTAAGATCACCCCTTCGTACTCTCTACTGTCCACTTTACAGGTAGCGTTCGTTCATAAATAGATGTTATTTTTATCTTTAAAATTTTATTTTTAAATACATATTATTTTATGTGAGATAATTTTTAACATTTTTTATGTATATTTATTACCATAGAATAGAGTAACACACCATTCTATGAGTAAGAAGTGAGCAAATAAAAGAGGGTACTTTAGTCATTTCTGCATGTATGTTGGTTGAAATGTAATATCCTAAAACATCATCTATTTAGAAACAGGGGTAGTACCATCTAGCTACAATTTCATCACCAAAGTAGTCCTACGGCATCATATCTACAAGGAAAATGTTGGTATATACTCTATTCTTTTTATAATAGATAACATTTTAGGATTTTGAACTTTAAATAAGGTATATGTAGAAATTATCAAATTGTTCTTCTTCGTTAGCTCATTTATTATTCTTAGATGGCGTGTATTACTCTATTTCACAGTAATAAACAATATTAAAAATAATGAATGGCAGGGGTATACAAAGAAAAAAACAGTTAAAAATTATCTTAGAATTGTAGAATGATATGTATTTAGAAACAAGGTTTTAAAACTAGAATGATATGTATTCAGGAATCGATGAAGCACACTGTAAATAATGTCAAGATCATATAGAGTGATAGATATGTTCATTTGTTTTTTTGGTTGGAGAACGGATATAAACAAACAAGAGAACAACAAAGCTGACCTTTGAAACCGATCGACCGAACTGAGTCTCCAAAAGAGAAAACAAAAGCGTACTGCTCCTACCAACAGTCGATGCGGTGACTTCACCATATTTGTTGGCTCTCGGGGGCTGCTTGAAATTGTATTGTAGCAGTGGACAACTCTACGTGGGAGGTAGCTTACATATATCGATCAATAGAGTAAATATAATAAGACCACTTTAGCTTAATTGCTATAAGTATATATACATCAACTTTATCCTATATGGAAGAGTGAGAAAAAGTGAAGAGAGAAAAGAGCCGACTATCATACATTAGCCAGCATCTCACGAGAAACAAGATAGAATAATTATTTACAAGAGAGAATAGATATAGTTATTGCACAACATCTAGTAACATCCTTTATAGATAATTATTATACAAACTGGCTTTAGTGTTTACTCTAGAAGATATAAATAGGAGATAAAGTAAGTAGCAGACTTTATTATTATATTTGCTACTAGGGACAACATAAACTGTGTTTAGGCCCTGTTTGTTTCGGCTTTTTCGTCGGCTTAAAAGCCAAAACAAATGACTGGCTTTTAAGCTGTGCTTTAAAAAAGCCTAAAGCCCCCTGTATAACTATAAGCCAAAAGCCAGACAAGAGTAGCGTTTTTGGGCTTTTTTGAATGAAATAACCCTTTGCCACTAAAAGTCTCCAAAATTACTCACCAAATGCCATCATATATAAATCGAGAATTCCTCCCCCATCTCATTTAGGGTATTTTAGACTTTCCATCTATAAGCTATACCATCTAACCTATTAATAAGCCAGGATATTAAACAACATGTCTTAGCTTAAAAGCAGATGGCTTAAAAGCTTATTAAGCTAAAAAATTAGCTTTAACCCAAAAGCCAAAAAACCTAAGTCGAAACATACAAGGCCTTAGCCCTAGTGGAAATTAAGGGTCTGTTTGTTTCAGCTTTTGATTCCCTAAAAACTGATTCTGGATTGTGGTTATTGAGAAGCTGATTCTACAAAAGCTGAAATCCAAAAGCACATATGAAGTGGATTGTGGATTCTAGTGTAAAGGGGTGGGTTGATTGTGAGAATCGAACTTTAGAATTAGGCTGTTTGTTTTTTATTCAGGACCAGAATGCGCAACTCCGTCCGCCTGTATATTCTATCAATCCATCCAAAGCTGTTGTGCACACGTCATTAGCTAACGCATCACATTGTACCACTCACCTCAGTCACCTGCTTGGCAAGTGTCGCTCTGCATGCACGCACGGGAGCTTACAAATACACGTACATAATGTATGTACATTGCCAGTTTGCTTTAATTATTTACCAGCAAATACCACGTATGATGTACCCAAAATCTCTGTTTAAAAGGTAATGGACGATATCTATATCTCTACGGTTGTCCTACCGCATACAACACGCTGGCCACTCTACGAGCCTGCTTGGAACACATAAGTTTTATAGAAAACTAGGTAGAACCGTACGGCAATGTCGCACTGTGCAAAATTTAGTTTGGAATTCTTTTTTGTAAGAAAAATGCCGGAGAAAGGACCTACTCGTATTTTTTTTAGTTTTTTGGAAGGCGCCGCCGCGCGAACAAAAAACGAATTTGCAATTTTTTGGGGAAAAATGGACCACGAAAACATTTTTTTCGGGTTCTGAAAAAAAAACGGACTACGAAAACATTTTTCTAGAAAAAATGGAGAAGGGACGAATGAAAAACGGAGAAAGGACCTACTCGTTTTTTTTTTTGGAGAAAAAATTGACTATGAAAACATAAGCGCGCGCGGCGCCGCGCGCACGAACGGGAAACGAATTTGCGCCCTTTTTTGAGGAAAAATGGACCACGAAAATATTTTTTCGGGCTCCGGAGAAAAAACAGACCACGAAAACATGTTTCCCGGGATCCGAAGAAAAAACGGACCACAAAAACATTTTTTCCGACAAAAACGGAGAAAAGACGAACGAAAAACGTGTATTATATCAGAGAAAGGACCAAGTTCACCGAGTAATAAAATGTTTTCTTAATGCGTTCACCGAGTAATAATACACGTTTCGAAAAATATTAGAGATCGAGTTGGGAAAAAAATTTAAAGATATATTTTTCTATTGGCATACACATATTTCTATTGGCAAAAATTTAGATACACATATTACTATTGGCGAAAATATTTTTTTCGGGAAAAACGGAGAAAGGACCTGAACGTAAAGGCCGGGGATCTGTTTGTTATATATTTGGACCTAATCGCTATTATGAAAAATTAGAAAAGGGTTCGTTCGAGATTCGTATTTAGCGGGGGGCTTTGCTGCAAAGTAACGAACCAGGGACCTGAACGTAATCTAAAAAGTTTTTTTTATACTCACAAAAAATCACAAATGATCTCTTTATAATTTACAGGGACCAATTCGTAATTTAGAGAAAGTGGGAGGACTGATTTGCAAAATGGCATGGAGGTGGCGTGGATGCCCTAGGAGGCCGGCAATTCTTTGCTGTGTAATAGAGTTGATATTTACGGTATAGACAGCCCAACTTAGTTGATGGAAAATATTTGCCTGCATAATTCTCGTGCTCGATCTATATGTTTTTGGCATAGTTAACGATTTGGTCTGCATATTATCGTTACTCTCTTAAAGAAATTTAGTAGTGGTGAATGATGCATTCTTCACCTTTTTAATCTTCACCTATAGCAGAGGTATGGTGCGATAAAAGAATCTAGTGGTGGCCTGTGATGATGTATTCTTCACCTTTTTAATCTTCATCTATAGCAGAAGCATGGTATAGACTGAGACGGATCGGTCAGGCACTGCAACGAAGCTAAGACTATTTCCTTCAATTTTCTTTCATTCCATTTCCTTCCCTATTCCCTTTCCCATATTCATTTACTTTATTTTCTACCATCTCCAGCAGTTTCTCCTCGAATGAATTTGTGAAGGGAATGGAGAGAGAATTCTTTTTTCCCGTCCGACGGGAATCGTGAATGGAATCCGCTGAAGCACTTGAGATCTGTTGCGAAGGGATTTGGAGGCTGAAGAGAAGCATGTTACAAACTAAGCTAAACGACAATAATTTAATGTGCTAGATAATATTATTTTTATTCATAGCAAAGCACGGTCACTCGGCTAGCTACCCAAAATCTTATCAAACGGACATCTAAGACGGATCCAGTTACGGCTAATCTTCGGTCTCAGTTACAAAGGGCTCCGAGAATTTAGATAGAAAATCCAGAATTATCCTGTAATGTCGTATATATATATTTCTACGTGTGGCTACTGCACTATGACTTAGTATAAGAATGCAAGGATAAATGCAAGTAGGCTCCCATCCACGTGGTGAGCGTCTGGTGTTCTACATGAACGTCACACTATCTCCAGCACGTCACTACGAGTGAAATGTAGTAGACCTTGCACAAAATGCCGACGATTACGTCTTAGCCGTGAGTATTATCTAAGCCTTTTGCAAACAGAAATACTATTCTGTGGTATAACATTGCAACGGTATACCACTAAAACTCATAAACTTTTTACACTAAAACTTATAAAACTTAGCACTAAAACTGATGAAACATGAAACTCATGAAACTAAACACCAGAACGCATGAAACCAGATGAAACTCATCACTGAAACTAATAAAACTCAGGTATACCGTTGCAACGGTATACCGTTGGCTAGTTCTGCTCTTTTGCGAAACGCTCGACGACGACGTAGCTATGCAGTGAAACAGGGACAGAGATCAAATGCAATCCCTTAAGCAATCCCCACAGGCGTGGACCGTCCGATCGAGCAAGCGAACGGTCCAGATCGTTCAAATCCTTTTGCTACAGTGTTTTGCTACATCAAATGCTACAGTATTTCGGATCAATCTGAACCATCTCTTTTCGATCCAACGATTCACGCACAACTGCTTAAGTTGCAGTTTTTAAGGGACTGCATGGGAACCATGTTTGTGAAACAGAGCCCACGGGAGTGCAGACATGAGAGCCCTTTGCATGGTACACACCACACACATCAGAAATGAATGGAAATGAACTCCAGTTATAAGCTGCCAAATATAGTGAAACTTAAATTATACTAGATACATGCGCTCGACCCCACATCACAGAGGGTGATTTTTTTGAATTTGGGTTTTTATTCTTCTAAAAGGGCATGGTCCGATCTGGATGCAATTCTCTTAACATGCGAGGTTTTTTTTTCAAAAGGACAGACTTAAACGCATTTTGGAATTTTTCAAAAGAGTCTTATGCGAAAGGGTTGGTGGGTAGGGCTGGCAAAAAAAAACTGTCGGTGATTGGGGTATTTTCCACAAGTACCCCTTTTTTCCTCAACGGCCGATCATAAACGCCCCTGGACAGGATGACCGAGAAAAGACCTCGGATAACTCCATGCTCGGCCACGAGCATGCTCGCCACCCGTTAAACAAAGCATGTTCGGTTGAAGGCTTCGGAGGAGAAAACAAGCAACCTTGCTCGTAGGTAACAAGTTGGTCGAACCAGACCACGAGGAATGCTCGGCGAAAACCAGAGGACGTAGTCAACCCATGAATAGGAAGGTGGCTACCATTTCGCCGAGGATCTAGGAAGATCGTGCATAACGTGGTGAAAATCAAGGACACGTCAAAAAACGGTAACATGCGCAATTGTAGGGCTCAGTTATCATATGTAAAAAGATAGACCTAGTATTTAACCCCCTCCCCCCGTTCAGGAAAGGGAGGGAGACGAAGATATACACACATCAATACCCAATACGACTGGATCCTGAGAAATGTGTTTTCGGTGTGAGGGCGCATGCCGACTTGGCTCGACACAACTCCGTGTTGTCCGAGGCTCGGAGCACGGCTACACGACGCTCGAGCTCGGCAATCCGGGCTTCTTGCTTGCCATGGTACCTGGCAAACTCGCCCGCGGAGATGGTCGCCGAGTCGAGGTGGCCCTTGTCAACGAGCAACTGAAGCCTCCTCTTGCCCATCTGGCTAACGCCAAACCTCGCCATTGATGCAGAGGAGCGAAGTGGGCAAGGTGCAAAGAGTTCAGAGGTTTTTTTCGGGCGAAATCAAGCAAGAATGCGGTAAGATTTTTCCGCTGCACTGTACGGGCTTAAAAAGGCAGTGAAAAGCCGCATTGAAGGGCGCCGCGACCTTTCGCGAACCGACGCGTGTCCGTACGGCCGTAACGGTTAGTAAAAACGCATTTTCCGAGAAACTGTCCGGACCATTACAAAAGACGCTTCGTGAGGAAGGAACTGGCGCGACCTTCTGAGTCTGCCCAAAGCATTCCGTTCGGTCGGTAGCTGAGCCGGATGGTCGCTCGTGGCTGTCCTAGCTCGTCCACCGCCACGGTATGCTCGGATGCTGCAGCAGCCTTTCACTACAAAGATACCAATCCCCCCATGAGTCTTTTAAGGCTCAAGGGGAAGGCCCGGTCAAGTAGTATTCCACTTGAGCCTCGGGGGCTAGCTGTCGGGGATTGGGTTATTTTCCACAAGTACCCCTTTTTTCCTCGACGGCTGATCATAAACGCCCCTGGACGGGATGACCGAGAAAGGACCTCGGATAACTCCATGCTCGGCCGCGAGCATGCTCGCCACCCGTTAAACAAAACATGTTCGGTTGAAGGCTTCGGAGGAGAAAATGAGCAACCTTGCTCGTAGGTAACAAGTTGGTCGAACCAGACCACGAGGAATGCTCGGCAAAAACCAGAGGACGTAGTCAACCCACGAATAGGAAGGTGGCTACCATTTCGCCGAGGATCCAGGAAGATCGTGCATAACGTGGCGAAAATCAAGGACATATCAAAAAAACAGTAACAGGCACAATTGTAGGGCTCAATTACCATATGTAAAAAGATAGACCTAGTATTTAACCCCCCCCCAGTTCAGGAAAGGGAGGGAGACGAAGATATACACACATCAATACCCAATACGAATAGAGTAGGGCTATTATCTCCGCTGTGAGAGGCCTGAACCAGGATAAATTCCTTGTGTCTTCCTCTGCTCGTGCATCGACCAAACGCCAGCCTTTCACGGGTGAAGGGCCCTTGGTTGGTCCCTCATTCAACAAGTAAGCTCGGCGGGGACCTGTTCCCCAATCGTCGACAAAAACTCATTAAGGCTGAATCAAAATTACTTCGATTACAGTTTTTAATATGTTCAACATTGAAATAAGTCCATTTCGAGTAGAAAAGTTAATGAGGCTCGGTTCGATAGCGGCTTGTTAGCTCAAATTTGAAGTAACCACTTAAATAGTAAATAAAATGATTTTACGTTGAACTATGTTAATGTTGTCGAACTATGTTAATTTTGAAAGAAGTTCGATAATTGCTCATTAAACTAATAGCCAGCCCTACCGGTGGGGGACTTGAACGTTTTTTTTTTGAATTTCTGGAGTGACCTAAACGCCATTTTAGAATTTGCAATGGTTATTGGTTATTTTTGCAAAAAAAAAAAAAAGACGATGGGGGGTTGCATGCAAATTCAAAACCTCCAGAGGAACTCTCCGTAGATTAGGTGACGTTGCAAAATAGCTGATCTGGAAATTACCTTCCATCTATAATAAAGGCCTTGCCGATGGGGGACTTGAACATTATTTTTTTGGAATTTTTGGAGAGACCTAAACACTATTTTAGATTTTGCGAAGATTACTGGTTATTTTTGCAAAAAAAAAAAAACGATGGGAGAACCAGAATGCAAATTCGAAACCTCCATAGGGCCTCTCCACAGCCTAGGTGACGTGGCAAAATAGCTGATCCGGAAACCTTCCACCTATAATAAAGGTTGAACTATGTTAATGTTGTCGAACTATGTTAATTTTGAAAGAAGTTCGATAATTGCTCATTAAACTAATAGCCAGCCCTACCGGTGGGGGACTTGAACGTTTTTTTTTTTTGAATTTCTGGAGTGACCTAAACGCCATTTTAGAATTTGCAATGGTTATTGGTTATTTTTGCAAAAAAAAAAAGACGATGGGGGGCTGCATGCAAATTCAAAACCTCCAGAGGACCTCTCCGTAGATTAGGTGACGTTGCAAAATAGCTGATCTGGAAATTACCTTCCATCTATAATAAAGGCCTTGCCGATGGGGGACTTGAACATTATTTTTTTGGAATTTTTGGAGAGACCTAAACACTATTTTAGATTTTGCGAAGATTACTGGTTATTTTTGCAAAAAAAAAAAAAACGATGGGAGAACCAGAATGCAAATTCGAAACCTCCATAGGGCCTCTCCACAGCCTAGGTGACGTGGCAAAATAGCTGATCCGGAAACCTTCCACCTATAATAAAGGTAGTATTAGCAAAGTTGGGAATGTTTAGGTCTATTTGGCAGAGCTCCAGATCCCAGATTCACCTCAGATCTAAAACTTGTAGACTAAAATAAAGTGAATTAAGTTTACATTTTTATTCTAAAATGTAAACAAGATGACCCACCTAAACACTCTTAATATACCTATAGCTTCAGCTCCATGGATTTGATGGAGCTAGGAATACTCAGCTCCAAAAGCGCTGCCAAATAGGACCTTAATAAGCTAGCCGGTCTCTCACTAAATTCAGACCGATTTAATTCACCCTGGATTTTTCGTACTAATGTACCACTAATAACAACCTTATATGGCAACGCACATTACATTTGTACGCGAAATTATGCGCAAACCAAACCAAAATCTTATATAGCAATAGTAGGGGTAGATCTGATAGAAAAGGAGTAATGACATAGATCATAGAAAACATAGAAAATGCAAAACTTAGAATGGCACTTTCAGAAAAGGCGGTGGAAGTACTAGTATTCCATCTCTGTTTGTGAACTTGGCAAATTATTAGAAGTAATCTTGTAAAGAAAGTTCGGTCTGTATGTGACGAGTACCCGTACCATGAGTACCCCCAGCGGCCCAAAAAAGACGCACGGGCCGACCCAGGCCAGTTAAGGCCCAAAAGTCACGACCGCCGGGCAAGGTCCGAGATCGCGACCAGGTCTCCGATATCCCAGAGAAGCGACGGCATTTATTGCGTATCGAGCGCATTAAATACCAGCCATTATAACAATGACGTAGCGGCACAAGTTCCCGACCCTCGCATTTATTACGAGCGACGCAGCGGCTACGACGACCTGCGGCAGGGCAGGGGGAGTCGGCGGCCAGTCCCATCAACCCGCCACTTTCGGACGACCGAAAGCACAGCCTTTTCCTCTTTTTTCTAACCAATAGTGTAACCTTCCTCCTCGCCTATATAAAGGGGGAGGGGGAAGCATGTAAGAGGGACGAAGAAAAACGATCAAGAATCAATACAATCCACCTCACACGAACTGGAGTAGGGACGTTCAGCCCGAACCAGTATAAACACCAGGCCTCTTGAGTCGACCATTCGGGGAGAGGGAGCACGCGACCCCCTCCGACCACAAATTCGTATTGCCGGTGTACGAAACACCGACAGTTGGCGCGCCAGGTAGGGGGCATCGCGCGCCATCGCCGCATCCTCCTTCGGATTCCCATCTTCCTCCCCGATGGCTTTTTTCGCTCGCAACGACTCGCCGGCGTCGAGGGGCTGGATCCGCTTCGGAGCCCTCGATTTCATCGTCACCACGGCAGGGGAGCTTGTCCTCGTCCCCGCCGCCCTCCGAGACCGGGCGCCCTCCACGAGCTTAGATGTGGTCGCCGACGTTCTCAGCAACCTCCGCCTCGAGACCCCGCCACGGGCCTCCTCGGCGGCCTCGTCGCGCGACGGCACCGCCTCCGACAACGCCACGCACGACTCGCCACGAACGAGGATCTCGCCCTCCGCGAGTTCCCGGCTCGTGGCCATGGCTGGCTACGCGCCTACCTCCCTCCACGACCTACTGGGGGACTCCTCCAGCCACGGCTCCAGCTCCAACAGGGAGCACCCCCCGCGCCGGATGAACTCTCGAGAGTGCAACATGATGGGTGCGGCGGAACCGTCCTCCACCCCCGCTACCCTCGGGACCCTCCTCCCGCGTGACGAAGCGCGGCAGGAGGAATCCCAACGGGAAGACAACGCGCGCCACCAGCAACGCCTCGCCGACCTCCGTCAACGGCGCGAGGAGCTGGAGGCCCGAAAGGCCGAGCTCGACAAACTCCAGGCCGACCTGGAACAACGACAGCCCGAGCCGCCACTCGTCCCTGGCGCACGCGCCCGCGCGCGCCAGGTGCATCAGCTGCTAGCTGAGGGGGCGGGCGATCTTTCGTTCTTCCCCCACGCCAACCAGAACATCGCTGCGGCAGCAATGCTGCTCCGCGGACTACCTGAGCCAACGGAGCCAGAAGCCAAGGCTACCTACCAGAACCTCCGAGGACTGGTGGAACGTGCCGTCGTTCAGCACGCCCAAGGCTCCGGCTCCCGACGGTCAGGCGCCACCTCGGGCCGCCTGGGCCATTCCCCCTCACAGGGTCGACAGAGCCCAGCGAAGACGGCCCCGCTCCGCGAGCTCCCCCAGGCATCATACACCCCGGTGCGCCACCGCCTGGGGGACAAGTATGACCTTCGCGCCACCCTCGAGGCGCGAAGGAGAGCTGTCGACGCGGCGGCACCCTCGCAGGTCGCCGATAGCGTACCGCGCGAGCACCATGACCAGGGTCCTGATGGCCCCAGGCCGCGGGCGTTTACGCGCGCCGTCCGTAACGCCGGTTTCCCAACCAGGTTCCGGGCCCCGACGAACATAGCCAAATACACAGGGGCCACCAACCCCAGTGTCTGGCTAGAAGACTACCGGCTCGCCTGCCGAGCGGGGGGAGCGACGGACGACTCTTTCATCATCCAGTATCTTCCCATCTACCTTGCGGACTCAGCTCGAGCCTGGCTCGAGTACCTGCCCGCAGACACCATCGGCCGCTGGGCCGACCTGACGAACCTTTTCGTCGGGAACTTCCAGGGCACATACAAACGCCCTGGCAACTCCTGGGACCTGAAGAGCTGCAAGCGGCGGTAGAGGAAACCCTCCGGGACTACATCCGCCGCTTCTCCCAGCGCAACGAGCTCCTCGACATCCGTGACGCCGACGCCGTCGGCGTTTCATCTACGGCACCACGCGGCGAGGCCCTGGTCCACAAGTTGGGTTGTGCGAAACCCGGACCACCAAGGAGCTCCTCGACATCGCCACCAATCACGCCTCGGCGAGGAGGCCGTGGGGCCATCTTCGAAAGAAAGACGGCCCACAAAACATCCACCTCGAGGCGGCGCTTCTTCGACCGCCCCGACAAAAGGAAGCGGAAGGGGAAGCAGGCCGCTGAAGGCCGAATGGTCGCCAGCCGATCGACCTACCAAACAAAGAGCCCGGCAGACACCCGACCGCTTCGAAAAACTGATGGATAGTCCGTGCCCGAACCACGACTATCCCGTCAAACACAAGTATCGGGACTGCGAAGTCTTGAAGCGTTTTCTCTCCGGGAACCCCACGACGTCACGGGGTAAGGGGAAGAAGCGCGACCCCGCGCCCGACGAAGAGGCAAAGGGCCATGGGGCGACCGACGAGTTTCCACAACTCGACGGTTGCCTCATGATCTTCGGAGGAGCAGAGTGCTACGCCGACAAGCGACGGCTAAAACTCGCCCACCGAGAAGTTCACACGGCTACCCCCGTCGTGCCCTCCTACCTGAGGTGGTCGGAGTACCCGATCGCCTTCGATCGGACCGACCACCCCGACCACATCCCGCACCCAGGACGCTACCCGCTCGTCGTCGACCCCATCGTGGGGACGAAGCGCCTGACCAAGGTGCTCATGGACGGCGGCAGCAGTCTCAACATCATGTATGTTGAGACCCTGGACGCCTTGGGGGTCCCTCGCTCCGCCCTTCGGCCAAGCAAGGTGCCTTTCCACGGCGTCGTCCCAGGCCAATAGGCCCACCCTCTCGGGTAGGTCGGCTTGCCCGTCACCTTTGGGAGCCCGGACAACTTCCGCACCGAGAGCCTCACTTTCGAGGTTGTGGACTTTCCCGGCTCCTACCACGCTATCTTGGGACGGCCATGCTACGCGAAGTTCATAGCGGTCCCCAACTACACCTATCTCAAGCTGAAGATGCCAGGGCCGCAGGGTGTCATCACCGTGGCCACGTCTTTTCAGCTCGCTTATAATCTGGCGGAGCTTATTCGAGCTGGCCTCGGTTGTCGCCGCTTCACGAGCTCGCCCAGCTCCAGGGGAAGGCCCCCGAATCCGCCCCCGACTCCGGCAAGTCGGGGCCAAGATCTTTCAAGTCCGCGGAGGACACGAAGGAAGTCACGGTTGATCCCGAAGATCCCGCCAAGACCGTACGGATCGGGGCCGCCCTCACTGCCAAATAGGAAAGCGCGCTCGTCGACTTCCTCCAAGCAAACCGAGACGTCTTCGCTTGGAGACCCTCGGATATGCCGGGAGTTCCGAAGGAGGTCGCCGAGCATTCCCTGAACATCCGAGCGGGATCCAGACCGGTCGCCCAACGCCTGCGCCGTTTCGACGAAGAAAAGCGCCGGGCCATTGGGGAAGAGATCGCCAAACTTTTGGCCGCCGGCTTTGTAAGGGAGGTGCGTCACCCCGAGTGGCTCGCCAATCCCGTCCTTGTAAAGAAAAAGTCGGGGCAATGGAGAATGTGTATTGACTACACGAGCCTCAACAAGGCCTGTCCAAAAGACCCATTCCCATTACCTCGCATCGATCAGGTCGTGGACTCCATCGCCGGGTGCGAGTCCCTTTCTTTTTTAGATGCCTACTCGGGCTATCACCAGATTGCGATGAAGGAGTCCGACCAGCTCGCGACCTCCTTCATCACCCCGTACGGCTCGTACTATTACGTCACGATGCCTTTTGGACTGAAAAACGCAGGCGCCACATACCAGCGGTGTATGCAGGCGTGTTTCTCAGACCAAATTGGCCGTAACATCGAAGCCTACGTCGACGACATCGTTGTCAAAACCAGGAAGGCCGATGCCCTCATCGCCGACCTGGAGGAGACTTTTGCGAACCTCCGACGGTTTCGCATAAAGCTCAACCCCGAGAAATGCGTCTTCGGGGTCCCCAAGGGCAAGCTGCTGGGATTCATCGTCTCCGAGCGCGGCATCGAAGCCAACCGTGATAAGATCTCTGCCATCACCAGGATGGGGCCAATCAACGATCTGAAGGGGGTCCAGAGGCTGATGGGGTGCCTCGCGGCACTAAGCCGCTTCGTATCCCGCCTCGGCGAGCGCGGGATGCCACTCTACAAGCTGATGAAGAAGTCCGACCGCTTCTGCTGGACCCACGAAGCTCAGGAAGCTCTCAGTCGACTGAAAGCTTTCCTGACCTCACCTCCGATCCTGGTCGCCCCGGAGCCGCAGGAGCCCTTGCTCCTCTACATCGCCGCCAAGACTCAGGTCGTCAGCGCGGCGCTCGTTGTGGAGCAAGCGGAGGAAGGCCGCGTCTTCAAGGTGCAGAGACCGGTCTACTTCGTCAGCAAGGTACTCTCCGAAACAAAGGTCCGATACCCCCAAATACAGAAGCTGCTATACTCAGTGCTCATTACCAAGAGGAAGCTCGCTCATTACTTCGATCGACACCCCATCTCCGTGGTAACCTCCTCACCGCTCGGAGAAGTCGTCCACAACCGCGACGCCACCGGAAGAATCGCCAAGTGGGCTCTCGAGCTCAACGGCCTCGACGTATCGTGACGCCCCTGACGGGCGGTCAAGTCGCAGGTCTTGGCGGACTTCGTCGCCGAGTGGACTGAGGCGCAAGTCCCCGCGGTGGTCGAGGACCCAGAGTACTGGACGATGTACTTCGACGCATCCTACACCAAGAACGGAGCCGGCGCGGGGGTCGTTATCATCTCTCCACTCGGCAACAAGCTCCAGTACGCCATCCGCCTGCTCTTCGACGCCACCAACAATGTCGCCGAGTACGAAGCCCTCGTCAACGGCCTTCGGATCGCCCGCCCGACACTGGCGCGCGATCGGCTCTCGTTCACGGCGACTCTAAGTTGGTCGTCGACCAAGTGATGAAAGCCACCGAGCCCCGCGACGCTCGGATGGCCGCCATCGCTCGGAGGTCCGCAAGCTCGAGGAAAAGTTCAAGGGTTTCGAGCTCCATCACGCTATCTGGCGCTACAAATGGGCCGACTCCTCGCCAACCTCGCCTCGGAAAGGGCCGGTGCCCGGAATCTTCGTCTCGACCTCGATGACAGTCAATCCGGTTGGACCCGAGTACCGAGGGCGCCACCGACTTCGTAACGCGGATGCTCCGGCCGATTTCGGCCGACGCTCACCCGCCCGGTCGGATTCGAAAGGCCCCGAACATCGAGACCGACTGGAGACAGCCCTTCGTCGATCGGTTGACAGACGGGTCGCTCCCCGCCGATACCACCGAGGCGCGGCGCCGCGCCCGGCGGGCCCAAACATTTGTGCTGGTCGACGACACCCACAACAAAAGGAGCCCGTCCGAATCCTTCGTGGCGCATCCCGGCCGACCAAGGGAAGCACCTTCTGCTCGACCTCCACCACGGGGTCTGCGGGCACCATGCCGCGCCGCGGTCCCTGGTGGGGAAGGCCTTCCGACAAGGTTTCTATCGCCGATCGCCAGAAGCGGACGCGACGCAAATCGTCCGCACCTGCGAAGGATGCCAATTCTTTGCTAGGCAGACACACCTGCCCGCGCAAGCCCTGCAGACAATCCCCATCACGTGGCCCTTCGCGGTTTGGGGGCTCGATCTGGTCGGGCCCTTCAGGAAGGCGCCCGGGGGCTTCACTCACTTACTCGTCGCCGTAGACAAATTCAACAAATGGATAGAAGCCAAGCCGTTGGCGACGATCACATCGGTGCAAGCAGCAGGCTTCTTCCGCGACATTGTCTATCGCTTCGGGGTACCCAACTCCATCATCACCGACAATGGGACGCAGTTCACAGGAAGGAGTTCCTCGAGTTCTGTGACGACTTCAACATCCGAGTCGACTGGGCGGCAGTGGCGCACCCTCGCGCCAACGGCCAGGCCGAGCGGGCCAACGGCATGATCCTCCAAGGACTCAAGCCGCGAATCTTCAGTCGACTGAAGAAATCCGCGGGGCGATGGGCCGCCGAGCTGCCTCCCGTTCTCTGGAGCCTACGAACCACGCCGACCCGGTCGACCGGATTCACGCCTTTTTTCTTGGTATTCGGAGCTGAGGCCGTCCTCCCAACCGACCTCGAGTACGGCGCGCCAAGAGTGCAGAACTACAACGGCGCACGGGGGTTGGAGGCACAGCAAGACGACCTCGACCAACTTGATGAAGCGCGAGACGTCGCAGTCTTACGGTCGGCCAAGTATCAGCAGGCGCTGCGCCGCTACCACGACCGACGGGTTCGCGGCCGGTCGTTCGAAGTCGGCGACTTAGTGCTACGCCAAGTCCAGTCCGCGAAAGACAAGCACAAGCTCTCTCCGCCCTGGGAGGGCCCTTTCGCCATCGCAGAAATCCTTCGACCCGGCACCTTTCGTCTCAAAGACGCCGAAGGAAGTCTCCTCACAAACGCTTGGAACATAGAGAAGCTGAGAAGGTTCTATCCATAGTCGACCTCTCTCCTCTTTTGTACCATGCGAAAAACGCTTGAGCAAAGAAAGCTGCAGAGCAGTCGGACGACCGACCAAGCGGTTTCTTCTCTCTCTCTCGAACCTCTCTCGTTTTATCAATCCGAAGCACTACGACCTCTGCCCCGAAAGCAGAGGTCCCGAAGCAGCCCTCTTTTGGATCACGTATAGAAGGACGGGGGCAAGATCTCAACACACAAAAACAAGGAGCGAAAAAGAAACGAAAAAGAAACACAGTCACTTTATTCATTTACAGGAGGAACATCAGCCCAACCCGAAAAGGAACCACTCGCCAAGGTCCCTTACTCGGCAAAAGCACGATACTCCTCCTGGTGTGCGCCCAGCCAGCCAAACGACGCGTGACGTCGCTCGATCCACCGCCGGTCGTGGCGCCACTCTCCCACACCGGGAATGCTCGCAACAAGGATGCCGACTGTCGCGCATCTCACAAGACGGCTTCGGCCTCGACCTCCGCCACCACCCGTAGCCAGGCTTGCTCGTCGCCCACCTCCTCTCGAAGTTGTGTGTAGCGGTCCGCCATAGCAAAGTGAAGAAGGTTTGTTCGGTAACAAGCCTTGACGAAGTAACAAGCGCACCAGCGCCTCTCCTTTTATGGCCCGCCGCGTAGAAGACGAAGCGCCCCAAGTCGCCAGGGAGCGGAAGCCGAAGCGTCCGACGCCAGTTCCGAAAATCAGCACGACCTTCCAGGCGAGTTAATCCACCCTTATCTCCAAAACAAAAATCCCCCTCAGATTTATCGCGCGCTTGCTCAAGCGGTGCGTGGCGACTGCACCCTCAGTCCCCACGCACCACTCGGGGGCTGCCTTACGACCCCAGGGGTCAGTGACCTAGATCGATAACCAGACCGGCCGGGCTACCTTCCTCCAGCAAAAGGCCAAGGCTGGTCGGACAGAACCTTTCGATTTGGGTCGACGGCGACCGACCAAACAATCTTCCTCGTGGTAATCTCCTCAAACCGAATGCTACAGCCTACGCCCCCGTGGCTACGGCTCCCGAGTAGCACTTCGCACAAGAAGGAAGTTGCCCGAGCAGAAGATAGCTTGATAGGCCAGGGCAGTCCGACCTCGGACGTCGTTAAAACGCGTACGAGTCGCTGACCTAAGCCGTAATTCGACCGACCGAGCTATCTACCTCGCGGCTATTTCCTCGGCCTAGAGTACTGCGGCCTGCGCCTCCGTGGCTATGGCTTCAAAGTGGCACTCTGTGGGGAAACAAGCCCTCCGAGCAAGAGACGCTAGGGCCGGTCGAAGCACCCCCACTCAGGTCAGCGTTCCTACCGACCAAAATGGAAGCTTCGCGAAGGAGGCAGCCCGACCTAAGCACCTCCCCTCCGCGAAGCAAGCGCTCTAGGTCGCTTGCCTTGTCCCGTGTTTTCTTCAGATGTAGTTGGCACAACACCTACGCTCTCAGGGCACCCCCGCGGGCCCTGTAGCTATGGTCGTAAGATTGTCCAAAACACAGAGGAAGCACGAGGAAGGCAGGCAAAAGGGCTTAAAGCAACCCGACAGGCCGGGCTCGTTTGAAGCAATTATGTTCATTACATACAAACTGCAAAACGAAGAAAACTAATCATCTCCCTCCCCCCGGTGGAGGATATCCCGCGGCGAGATTCGGCGGGCAATCTCCTGGGCGCACGGGTCGACTCGGGCCATGAATGCCTCGACTTCTTCGTCGCTCCGATCAGCAGCAACGCCGCTCCCGACCGCCTCGAGGTCGACACCGTCGTAGTAAGAAACGGTGTTGACCAAGGCCGACGAAGCACCGAGCACCGCCGCTTCCCGAATCGACGCCTCGACATGCCCCGGAACCGTCCCCAGCAGGACGGCGACGGAGCTCGGGCCCGAAGTAAGCCCGAGCAGCCGATCGCAGACGGTTTGACTGACCGCCTGGAGGGCCGTAAGCTCGACCGCCGTATCGGTCGCACCCTTCTCCGCCGTCAGCTTGCCCGCAAGAGCCGAGTCACGCGACTCGACCGCCGCGTCCCGCTGCTGCACCATGTCGCCGAGGTCCTTTCGCAGCTCTACAAAAAGACAAAAACAACATCAAAAGACGCCCGCTACAACAATACCCAAGAGGTGGGACTACCCACCGGCCACGGAGGCCTCCCTGGCGCGAAGCTCCTCCTCGACCTTGGCACGCGCTTCTCGGTCGGATGCAAGGTCTCGCTCGCCGCGTAGCCGGTCGGCCTCCCTTCGGGCCGACTCAAGTTCCTCTCGGAACAGGGCGGCCTCCGCCCGAGCGGACTCCTCGGCGCGGACCGTGGAGGTCTTGGCCCTTTCGGCCTCCGTCAGGGCCGACCTAGCCCTCTCTGCCTTGCCGGTCAACAACTCCGTGAGCCGCTGAGCCTCCCGTTGTTGCTGACATGCGCGGCCTTCTCTCGCTCGGCGAAGCGATTCCGGCGCGTCGCGGTTCTCCTCCACGATGCACACCGGTCTGCAGACGCCGGAGGAAGCTCGACTTATCCACCGCCCGGGATATCAAACGCTGCAAATAAGATACCTGCCCGGTCAGTATCCTTTTCTCGGTCGGAAAAATCCGAGAAAGACAAATCCCCGTCAGTCTCACCGATCCGGCCGGGAGGGACTCCTGAGCGATGGACTTCATCGCCCTGGAGGAAGCATCAACGGCATGGATGAGGTCGACACGGATCTTCCCCATCTCCGCCTCCACCTCCTTCTGACACCGCTCCAGGATGTTCCAATCCGCGCGTTCCGCCTCGTCGTCCAAGACAAACGTAGGCCCTCCGGACGGGTCGCGGCCGGGCCAGTCAAGACGCGGCGGCGGCGATCGCCTCGTCTCCGATTTCCCGCCGAGCGTCATGCGGCAGCCGGTTGCACGCCCTCTGCGGCACTTTCGGACCGCCGGCAGCGATCGCCGCGGCGGGGGCGGAAGAACTCCCCCCACCGGTGTTGCGAACGCCGCAAACCCCAGCGGTCCCCCCGGCGACGGGACCACGCCGGCTCCCCCGATCGGCAACGCGGGAGAAGGCAGGGGCACCACGACTTCTCCCGCCAATGTTGCAGACGGCAGCGGTCCCACCGCTCCCTCCGGTAGCGGTAGGACCTCACCGACCTCCCCGGACGACGGCGCGGGCGGGAGCACGCCCGGCAGGACTTCTCCCGGCACTGTCGCGGCCAGCAACGGCTCCGGTGCTCCCCCCTCTGGCGACGGCACTTCGCCAACAGGCCCTGCCGTGGGGGACGCACCCGCGGGAACCCCGCTCCCAGCGACCACTGCCACGGACCCCGCTGGCAAGGGCGCAAGTGTGCGACCCCTCACCCCCGAGGTGGGACTCAGCACCCTTCCAACACTGGTGTGCCCCCTGCGCACAACGGTTGGTCAGGGATCGTGTGAAAGAAACACCAAAACAAAAAAAAAGAAAGAAGAAGAAGGAAGGCACTTACCGGTAAGAGCGAACGACCAGCGCTTGTCGCGCTCTCTTCGCCGGGCCCCTGCGAGGGGGCGAGAGAGATCTCCGCCTCCTCAGGACGTACCCTGCGCCCGTGGCTTCGTCCCCGGAATCGCGGTCAGCGATTCCGCAGTCGGAACCAGCGACGGAGCCGCCCGAGTCGCCCCCCGCACTCGGGCCCTCTCCACTTGACGACGACTCTTCGTCATCATCGCTCGGAGTCTCGTTGGAGACCTCCTCGCCGCGAGCGGCCTGGTCCGCGCGCTCCTTCCTCTTCCGCGCCCTCGCGGCTGCCTTGTCCGCCCTCCGCGCCCGGAGGACGGCGTCGCGCTGGTCCGCGACGAGGCGTGCCGCCGCTCTCGCCTCCTTTTCTCCCGGGAGCAAGGCCCGAGAGATCATGCCGCCAAGCCCCTGCGAAAACGCACTCGGGTAAGGGGGCGGGGGAACGAGAGAAGAAACCAGAAACCACCCAACATACCAAATTCTGCGGATTCTGCGCCGAGAATGGGGCGGGCGCCTCGCCCACCGGCTCGGTATCACCCACAAGGGAGACCGCAGTCACGCGCGCAAGGACCTCCGACGCAGGAAGCTCCCGCTCCGACGACCTCGCGGGGTCGGACAACCCAGTATACTCGAACATGGGGCGCAACCGATCCCTAAGGGGTTGGATGCGCCTCTCCATGAACGTGCTGATGATCGCCTTGCCTGTCAGGCCCCGCCGCTTCAGGTCCTCGAGCTTTTCGAGGACTACCTCCACCTTCCTCTTGTCCTTCGAATCGGGACCCCAAGTCCAGCAGGGATTCTGCACCGGCAGATTCCCACTGTAGGCTGGGGCGCTGTTGCCAGGGTTCCGAACGTAGAACCACTCGCTGTGCCACCCCCGGTTCGACGTCGGCAGCTTCACGTCGACGTAGAACGGCCTGCGGCCGGGGCGCAGTTGGATAGCCAGAGCGCCTAGGAGGCCGACGGCGTCCGACGGCAGCCTCGCGAAGAAGAAGTGGCGCCAGAGCCCCCAGTGGGGTTCGATCCCTAGAAAAGCCTCGCACAGCGTAATGAAGACCGCGATATGGAGGACCCCGTTTGGGTTCAGGTGGTGTACTTCCCCCCGTAGAAGTGCAGCAACCCTCGGACGAACGGGTGGAGCGGGAGGCCAAATCCACGCTCATAGAAGGCGGCCAGCGAGACTATCTCCCCGTCTCCCACCTCGGGGGCCTCGGTTCCGGCCGGCGGCGTCCGCCAGCCGGACTCGGCTCGCGGTGGAAGGAGCCCCTTCCTCTCCAAGCCAAGGAAGCGGCCGGCCGCGAACGAATGCGCAACCAAAGACATCTCCGATGAAGGCAAAGAGGCGGGGTGCGGCGCAAGGACGCAGGAGACCCTTTTTTTTGTCCTTTCTCTCTCTCTCTCTCTCCTTTCCTTTTTTCTTTGCAGAAAACACGAGCGGAGGTCATCCTCCTCATGCCGCTCTCGCCCTCCTTTATAAAGCGCTGGGCGGGAACAGACGCATCTTCGCGCCCAACCGACGTCTCTTCGCGCGAACCGACGCAGTCGCCGACCGTTCGCCTGCCACCTCGCCCACTACTCCGGTAAACACGCCGCAACCCCTTTAAATTCCCACTAAGCATTAAACTGCTTCGACGGGACAGCCGCATCGCGCCGCGCCGCGCACCCCGCCGGGCGCAACGGGCCGAGGCAACCCGGAGAAAAAGAGTGAAACGGCCCACTGGGCTGCCCGGCCACGGGAACGGTGGATCGCCTTCGGGCCCACACCCGAGGCCCGGCACCGTGTTGGGGTTACGAAGGCCAAGTCCGGCCGACCGGAACTAAAGCCGCCCCGGCACGTAAAATAGAGCGAGGGGCGGACCGGGGTGAGCTCTCAGTGAGCCTCCAGTTGGATCGGCGGATGACCCAATCACCCTAAGCCGTATCCGGGACCATACCTCACACTCTCCCGCGGAGCTCATCCATGAGTAGCGGCCAGCCGCGCTCCGGGTCGGCGGACGACCCGGTAGCCCGACACGGGATCGAGTAAGGAAAGGTTCTCATGGAATGCCCACAGTGGGTCGGACGCCCGACGCCGGGGGTTACGTCCGCTTGGGAACGACCCCCTCGAGGGGGATCGCCAAGATTCCACCTGGATCACCCGTTTGTAGCTCGCGCGAGCACGGCGTTCAAACCGACGTAGGTAAACGCGCGTTCGCTCACATGACTCCAAAAAGTCCCATAACCGTGGCCGACAGGGTTCGACCGGGTAAACCCCCGACCGTCTCTCCGACCCGCCTGGTTACACTCCACCGGTGCGCCACAAGACCGGTCTTTTTGGCGAGCGCAGCCAGCCGCGCCGATCGAGCGCCGCCGACCTCCGGTCAGCCGCCGCCTCGATCGGGTAAACCCTCGACCGCTCTCCGACCCGCTCGGGGCTCAGAGCTCCACCCGGTGCCAACAGCACTGGTCTTTGGTGAGCGCACGCCAGCTAGCCAAGCCGAAGCGTCGCCGACCTCCGGTCACGCCGCCCGATCGTAAACCCCGATCGGCTCTCCGACCAGCTCGGGGCTCGGGAGACTACCAGGTGCGCCAAGACCCGAAGTCTTTTGGCAAGCACACCGCCCGCACACGCCAACTGCGTCGCCGACCTCCGGTCACGTCGCCGATCGGGTAAACCCCGGGCATCTTCTCCGACCGCCAGGGCTCGGGGCTACCGACGAGTACCGTCATGGGTACCCAGCCGCCCAAAAGACGCGACGGCCGACCCAGGCCAGTTAAGGCCCAAAAGTCACGACCGCCGGGCAAGGTCTGAGATCGCGACCAGGTCTCCGATATCCCAGAGAAGCGACGGTATTTATTGCGTATCGAGCGCATTAAATACCAGCCATTATAACAATGACGTAGCGGCACAAGTTCCCGACCCTCGCATTTATTACGAGCGACGCAGCGGCTACGGCGACCTGCGGCAGGGCAGGGGGAGTCGGCGGCCAGTCCCATCAACCCGCCACTTTCGGACGACCGAAAGCACAGCCTTTTCCTCTTTTTTCTAACCAACAGTGTAACCTTCCTCCTCGCCTATATAAAGGGGGAGGGGGAAGCATGTAAGAGGGACGAAGAAAAACGATCAAGAATCAATACAATCCACCTCACACGAACTGGAGTAGGGACGTTCAGCCCGAACCAGTATAAACACCAGGCCTCTTGAGTCGACCATTCGGGGAGAGGGAGCACGCGACCCCCTCCGACCACAAATTCGTATTGCCGGTGTATGAAACACCGATAGTATGAATAGGGGTTGTCCAAGTTGTACACGAGTCCAGTTTGGTTACCACATTCTATTAGGAGTTTGAGTACATATGTTAATCAGAGAGTATAGCCTATATAAATTGAGAGGTGGGCCTGAGTTTTGTAAGAAGCAAGCAAAGCAAGAATAATAGAAGAGAAAATTGCCCAAAAAAAATTTTCATGTCATGTTCCAACAATTGGTATTAGAGCCTGAGTTCTTGATCTGCTGCCTAAGAAGATACCAAAATCGCCGGGAAGTGGTGACACCAGTGGCAAGGTGACGCTATGTGCGATGGCGAATGAGAGTTCTGCTATCTCGCTGCATTATCCGATGCTCACGAAGAGCATTTATGCAACATGGACAATCAAGATGAAGGTGTAAATGAGGGCTCAAGGACTATGGGAAGAGATCGTGGACGACAACATCGATGTGCACAAGAATCAGATGGCATTGACGGCCATTTACAGAGGCATCCAGGAATAAACTCAGAACCAACTCATCCAACTCCAACTCAGTCCATCAACAATAATCAGACCGCTCAAGCTACTCAACAGGCTCATACACCTCCTCAGTCCAGACTGTCAGAGTTTATGAGAATGAGACCTCCAACCTTCTCCAGCAGCACCGAGCCATTGGACGCCGATGATTGGCTCAGAACCATTGAGAAGAAGCTGGACATCCTTCAAAGTAGTGACCGAGAGCGAGTCCTATTCGCTTCTCACCAGCTGAGTGGACCTGCTGCTGAGTGGTGGGACAACTTCCGTATCACCCACCAAAACGCCCAAGCCATCATCTGGGATGAGTTCGTGGTAGCTTTCCGTAGAGCTCACATTCCATCTGGCTTGATCGCATTAAAGAAGAAAGAGTTCCGCAGTTTACGCCAAAGAGGTCATACGGTGACGGAGTATCTACACAAGTTCAACCAGCTAGCACGATACGCACTAGAAGATGTGGCCACAGATGAAGCCAAGCAGGAGAGATTCCTAGATGGACTCAATGACGACTTGTCAATTCAATTGATTTCCCACGACTACTCCGACTTCGAGCAATTGGTTAACAAGGCACTTCGCCAGGAAGGCAAGCGCTTGGAAATGGAGAACCGCAAGCGAAGAATGACTGCCCAACGGTTCAATTCTGGAGCTTTCCCCAAGACTCGGATAGATCCATCATCGTCTCCCAAGTTTGAGCTGACAGAAGTAACCAAGAAGCCAGTAATGGTGAACCATCCCAACAGCCTGGCAATCAACAAAGTAGATCAGGGAGGACCAACACAGCAGAATTCAAAACCCCAGTCCAAAGTCACATGTTACGAGTGCCATGGAATGGGACACTTCGCCAGAAATTGCCCCAAAAAGCAGCAGAATGCAAGTCCAAGCGTGAACAACTCCGAAGCCTTCCGTAATGCAGCAAGGAAGCCATAGAACTATGGCAAAGGACTCCTGAACAATATCAAGACTCAAGACTTGCAGGATCGTACGTTTGAGGAATAAGTTAAAGGATCTACAACCTATTCTCTTGCCAGCCTTTCCGAATCTCGGGGTCGAGATTCTTTTTAAGGGGGATAGATTTGTAACGCCTCGCTTCCTCGCGCCGGTCGCTGCTGCCGCTAACGGCCAGCCCCGCCTTACGCTGCACGACGCCACCATGCCCGCACTGCCGCCGCTGCTCACAAGGCTGCGCCGCCACGCCGCCTCCCCTATAAAACCCCCAGGACCCCTCTCGCCCGTGCCTCTCTCTCCCTCCCTCCGCTCTCCTCCCGCCGCGCTGCCGCCGCGCCGCCGTCTCCACTTACGGCGAGCCGCGCCACTCCATGCGCCGTTCATGACGCCCGGCTCCGCTGTCCGTCGCCCTCGACTCCGCCGCTGCCGCCGCCCCTGCGCTGAAGCGCTCAGTATGACGCGCAGCGTCTGCGTGGTCCCGTGCGCGTGGACTTGGTCCACGCACCGGCCCGGCTCCACCCGTCAGTTTAAAAAAAAAATATTTTCCAAAAACCTTTATGACGTCATGCTGACGTCATAAAAGCGGATTTTACGTTTTAAAATAATTCCAAAAACCAAATTTGGCTGCTGACATCAGCATGACGCAGTAAATTCGGTTTTTCATTTAAAAATGATTTAAAAATTCTAGAAAATCCCAGAAAATCCGTTTTATTTGTTTTTAAACTTCCGGGAGCCCGTTTTCGCCCGTTCGAACTCCGATTGGCTCCGTTCTTCTTCCTAAATTCATTAGAAATCCCAAACTTCAGTTTAGAGCTAGTTTGAAGTTCAAATTGTGTTTATTTGTATTCTTTTGAGTCTTATTTGAATTTGGTTGTTTTTCGTGCGTAGATTACGGAGAGTCCGAGGAGTTCCCGAACGACGATTTTGAGCAGCAACTCGTCGAACCAGGCAAGTCACACTCCTTTGATCATATTGCTCCCAGTTTTATGAACTTGTATGTTGTATTTACAATTATTGCATGCTTATTTATTATAGACATTAATTTCCGACCTAGTTTTAAATGATAGTTAAATCCAATTCCGATATGCGACCTTTGACATTTGAATTCCGATTCCCTTGTAACCTTAGTAAAAATATGAATTATGACTATAGTAATATTTAGACATTGCTTAGCCATGCTTAGAACTGAACTTAGGAAATTTTGGGGAACTTTATGCAAAAATGACATCTTGTTCAATTGGAAACTTATAGTGATCAATGTTAGTGTTAATGTGGAGATTAGTATGGTTAAAATGAAAATGACTTAGACCGGGCGAGAATTGGTTGGAAAGTGGTGAGGTCATGGTTCTGGGTTTGTGGACAGTCTCGCCTAGTCGATTAAGGACCGGTCTGAGTTTCGCTGAATGTAAAGCCTAACCGTACTACCACGAGTCTGGAATGGGACAGACCTGGTTATCCTTATTAAATCATTTCATGGACAGTCATGCCATATGGTGGTAGTGGTGTGGTGAAAGCGAGATGCTGCCACTCTGGCGCAAGAGGGGGCTTCTGAATAGAGGGAGTCTTTCAGCGGTGAAACCTTAGCGGGCATGACTACATGTATGAATTTAACATAGGGGCCTTGTCATAATTTTCTCTGTCACTCACCAAAGGAAGTGTGTTGACATAAAAGGGAAATATTATGTCTTGTGGGTAAAGTTGTACAACCTCTGCAGAGTGTCAAACTAATCGATTAGCCGCGCCCGCGGTTATGGGCATGCCGAGCAAGCCATTCTCAGATTAGACTTTGGTAAATTAAAATTTGGTTTCCAAAATGATGATTGGATGGAGGGAGTCCATCATGGGTATGACTTAGCCAATTCCAGGAGAGATTCCTGAGTTAAAATTGTATAGATTTGAGTTTCATTATAAACTATGCCATTTAAAATTGTTTTGAATGATTATTAAACTATTGCTTTACACTTAAACGAACCATATTGCCATCCTTTGATTACCCGTACATTTATATTGCATTTCCGGTGTGGTTTGCTGAGTACGTTTGTACTCACCCTTGCTTAATTTACCACTTCAGAGGAGGAGTACCACGATGGTGAGGAACAGTTGGACTAGGCCGCGTCCCCAGTCGATTGCCTGTGGCAAATTAATTGGGCTCTATCTATTTGTCTTCATTTCCGCTGCTTTTATTTATTCGTTGGCCTGCGCGCCATTTCATTTGTAGCTTCGAATATTTATTCTTTAATAAAGAATGCTGGATATGCTATGGTTTCATTTCTACTGTGTGTACTAGCATTTCCTGGACTAGTACAGAATACACAGAGGATTTCGGAGGTGTTATTCCGGGGTCCGACAATCTTGGCGCTGATTGAGTGAAGGAAGCAAAGGTACAAACCCTGAAAGCTGAGTTCGAGGGGTTACGCATGACAGAGACGGAGTCGGTCAACGATTTCGCCATCTGGTTGACAACGACCGTTAACAAAATCAAAGCTCTTAGTGACAAGATGGAGAAAAGCTATGTGGTAAGAAAATTCCTTCGTATTGTCCCTGGCAGGTTCCTACAAATTGTCTCCACTATTGAGCAGTTCGGCGACCTCAAGGTGATGACGATCAACTTGATCGGTCGCTTGAAGGCACACAAGGAACGGATTAGGGGATACGATGGCTGTGAAGAAGAACACTTACTCCTGACGTGTGCCGAGTGGGAGGCCCGGTCGTCAAGGTGCGATGGCGAGGGCTCGTTCGGTGGCTCGAAAAGCGATGATCAACGAGGCCATACGAATAAAAAATTTGACAAGGCAAAAATGAGATACTATAATTATAATGATTATAAGCATTTTGCTTCATAGGCCGCAAGTTGAAGGAAGAGAGAAAAGCGCTCCTTGCCAAAGCTCAAGGTGACGATGAACCGGTGTTGCTTTGAAGCTATGTCGAGTAAGAGAGTTGAGTCTGGGATGTTGAAGAGGTGTGTTCGTCGTTCAAACTTATGTCCTTCGAAGATGAGTCCAAAACGTAGAAGAGATGTGTTCACCGTCTTGAATTAAGCAGGTTGAGTATGGGGTGTTGAGGATATGTGTTCTCCATCCTGTATTGAATTAAAGTTGGGTAAGTTATAGTTGATACCGACTGTCTAAACAAGTTAGAGTTGTGTTATAAAATAGATGTTACAAGATTAGGGGGTGAATGTTGGAATTAATCTTGTAAGGAAAGTTCAGTCCGTATGAACAGAAGCTGTTCAAGTTGTAGATGAGTCCGACTTAATTGCCATGTTCTAGGAGAAGTCTAAGTACGTGTATTAGTCGAAGAATATAGCTATAAAATTGAGAGGTAGCTGAGTTTTGTAAAAAGCAAGCAAAGCAATAATAATAATAATAAAAATTGTCCAAAAAAAATTTTCATGCCCTGTTCCAACACAAATTGCACCTTGGTAATAAATAGCACGAGCGGACGAGAGGCCGCATCCGGGTTAGAGTGGTCGGCGCCGCGGTCGATGACACACGGCATTTAAATGCCGCCCTCACCACCACCTCTCCATCCTCCTCCAAACACAAACCCACCTCTCTCCTCTCGCCCTTTCCATTCCATTACCTTCTCGGCTTCTCCTCGTCCTCCCGTGCCTAGCGCCTTCCATTGTTTCTCCGCTAATTCCCTTTCCTTGGCCTAATCCTAGAGAGGCTAAGGTGATCGTACGTACTCCGGCCCGCCTCCCATGGCTCGCGGCGACGGGAGCGAGGTGGAGCTCTCGGTGGGTGTCGGTGGCGGCGGCGTAGGGGGCGGCGCCGGCGCAGGGGCGGCGGAGACCGAGGCGCCGATCACCCTGGGGAGGCTCATCCTCGCCGGGATGATCGCCGGTGGCGTACAGTACGGCTGGGCGCTCCAGCTCTCCCTCCTCACCCCCTACGTGCAGGTATATATAAGCGTCCGCGAGCGCCGGCGTAAGGGGTGTGCGTGCATGCACGCGCGCTGCTGCATGCAGTCGTTTCGATCGTGAGCCTGTACGTTTAGGCCAAAATTGTTCGGGAGTTTTCGCGTTAATTTTGCTGTTTAAATTAATTTGCACGGCGTGAAGAACGTGTTTGGAGAATATGGAAAGGATGGATCTTTTTTTATTTTCTTTGTTGCTGTTGTTTCTGAAGTTCTGGGGGATTTTGTTTCCTGTTTTTGTGAATATTTCTCTTCTTTTGTAAAGGTAGATCGACCTTTTTTAAATGGTCGATTTGACCAATGTTTTGGCTTCTTTGCTCTTCGAACCTTTTGTCGGTGCGTGTATAAGTTTGCTCTTCGAACCCAATTGACTCGGATGATCTCGTATGTCATTGGCTCAAATGGTATCATAATCCAAAAGATCAATTCTTGAAGTGACAAATTATCAATTTTATCTAAACAGGCCGGCCATTTGGTGTGATGGTGGTTTTGTTTGGATTGGAGTACAACCTTCTCGATCGATCTTCTCCTTTGCGCTATTAATCGTTGGGAAGCATGGAAAAAATTATTCCCTTTTTTCCGTTCTTGCCTTTGCTACATGAAATTTAATATCATTCTTTTTTTATCCAACGAATCAGATTATCTAGCATTTATTTATATTTTCTCTTAGACCAGTAAGAACATCATCAATAAATCAATAGCTTATATTGTCCGTCGTATACTAATATAATGTATCGCAAAATTTCTCTTGCAAAAAGGCTCAACATTTTCTGAAGTACTTCAGTACACAAAAGTCAAACCTCACAATAACATTTTTGTGCACTAAGGGATACAAGGCATGACACACTTGTATCATCTTTGTTTGCTAGACTAATTTCACTTGGGTCAAGTAGTATTGTTCCGTTATATCTGAATTATTATGTCAGCAAGTGCTAGTATTGTTCTAAAATAATTCAGCTGACACCTCATCTAACGTGCGTCCTTGATTCGCTATGGTTGAAACAGCCCCCATAAATATATATTAGCCGTGTAGAAAAATAATTTGATATGCCTCCCCTAATGTAGGCAGACAAAGACAATCGATCCATGGTCGATGTGTCGGTCCGTCCAATGTCCTTTTACCGGAAGAAATGATAGAACTGGATAAGGAAACCTCAGATGATCACAATCGACCATCGGTCTATCTATCGTTGAGAGTTCTAAACGAAAGACCAGAAATTACGATCTCAATTAGGCCTCAACCAAGGGCCAAACGTACCATACTTTCTATCCATATCTATCCATGCATGTTGGACAAAGTGTTCCCAAGTGTTAATTAATCGGGATGGTCCATACATTGTCATTTATTACTAGGTCTATTTTGTGGGCTAATTTTGGATAAAGTTTTATCCTCACCTTAGCCTTCTTGAGCCAAGTGCCATAATGATGGTTGGTGCATGGATGCATCCATGGGCAGGACAGAAGCATCAACTTTGACCTGGGAGTCTTGCCTGACCATAGTAGGAGGCTAAGAGTATATATATTCCTGCATGCATGTGTGTGGTCAAACTAAAGAGGGAATCAGTCCAGAATCCAGATATATCCTGTGGAATAGTTGCAAGTTGCAACAGAGAAATTGCATGGGCAAATAAGGAGATGTTAAATGTTTAGCTGATGGTACAAGGCCTGAGCTTTTCATTGATTTTTGAACCAGGAGCTTTTCATTTGAAAGATGAAAAGTCTTCTCTATTTACGGATATAACAGGATAAGGGGAACAAACTTAGTGTCAGAACAATGGACAATCTTTGTGTGGACCTTTATGCCTTGGGGGATAGAGAAATTATGATATGTAGCGTATATTTCGTCATGCAGCTAAATTGCAAAGAGTCGACTAAGGAATATTTCGTCATGCAGCTAAATTGCAAGGAAATTATGATATGTAGCGTATATCTATTTCTTTGTAGCAAGTGGTATATGCTTTTGTTTCTGAATATCTTTCAAAGTACAATGGAGCTTGTTACTGTTGACACAGTAAACTTCGCATGCATTTCACTCTTAAATGAATCAGTTGCTATTGCTAGATCATATATTTTCAGATTCAGTTACAATTTACAAGTAAAGTTGTTTACTTTGCAATGCCAATAAACTGAATTATTGATATGCCGATACTGTAAATGCTACTAGTTGGCATGCACTGACTTTCTGAGTTCTGACCTTTGTCATTATTTGTACAGACTCTCGGACTTTCACATGCCCTTACTTCATTCATGTGGCTCTGCGGTCCTATTGCTGGCTTAGTGGTGAGTAACAACTTTAATTTAATGTGTGCATGTAATGAAATATGCCCCTGCAAATGTGATATTGAGATATGTACATTCTTAGCGTAAGATTTCATTGCATCGTACTGATGCTAAATCTTTCTAGGATTTAATTCACTGAACGCAAAATTACCTTTCTTGAATACCGTGTGCATAGCTATGGAGAATGTAAGACAGAATGAGTCGTTCCTAGTGCAAAAACAGGTACTGCAATTCTTTGCACTACTGCAAAGAACTGTGAATCTTGAGCTCCTGTCATTTTCAGAGTTTGTAATTACATTTACAATAGTTTTTTTTTACCAATTAGGCCCTGCTTGGATGAGTGGTAATTTCTTGGGAGGTTTTGGGATTTAGTTCAAATTTGAACTAAATCCTAAACCATTCCAATGAAATACCCCTAATCCAAGCACCCCCTTAATGGGAAAACAAGTAACTTGTGCTGCACATCATGTTACTGTAAAAACAAGTAACCCTAGTACTTATCCATTATCCTTCCCCTTCACTGCAGGTTCAACCGTGCGTCGGCCTATACAGTGATAGGTCCACATCAAAATGGGGAAGACGAAGGCCATTTATTCTGATAGGATGTGTGTTGATCAGTTTGGCAGTGAGAATCTCTGAAACTTGTTCTCCTGCTTTCTTACGGTAACTAAGTTTCCTTTCCTAATCAAATTACACTTATGCTACGTAGGTCGTAGTTATTGGGTTTTCGTCTGACATTGGATATGCTCTTGGTGATACAAAGGAAGACTGCAGGTAAACTGCTTGGATTTGGCTTTACATTGCGCATAGCATTACTACCAAGTACCAACTGATCTGACATTTGACTTGATACAGTGTCTACCATGGTGCTCGGTGGCATGCTGCAATTGTGTATGTTCTGGGATTCTGGCTTCTTGACTTCTCCAACAATACCGTGCAAGTGAGTGCTTTTATACTAGCAGTCCTGTTTAAGAATTTTCTACAAAGCACTGTCATAAATCTGACTTCTCCACGGAATTGCTAGGGTCCAGCACGTGCTCTAATGGCTGATTTGTCAGGTAATATTTGATGGTCAAGTCTTTGTCCTTGTGGGCAGCTTTGTGCTTTGTCCTTGTGGTCTTTATGGACAGTTTTTAGACTAGCTTTAGGACTAGCATCTTAGACTACTTTAGGACGGCATCTTAGACTAGCATCTTAGTATATGCTTGGCTGCCCTGGCAGCTATAAATATGTAACCCCAACCCCTCAGGTTGGCATGGCATTGTGCGAGAAATAAACCAGAAAAATTGCCCCAACTCCTATTGTCATCCTATCTCAATGATAGTAAGAATTGTGCTACTAACAAGTGGTATCAGAGCCGTTCTTTCTTGCAGCCTAAACATCTCTTGCTCATCTCCTTCCCACGCTCCTCCTCGCTCGCAGTTAGCAAAGAAGCCACAATACCAAGCTTCGCCACCCTTCATCTTCTCAAGGGTCGAGCAAAGAAATTGCCTGAGGCGCCTTCTTCCCTAGCAAAGCAGCCCCACTAGCGCCGCCATGTCGTAAGGACAGCCTCACGGCCGCCGCTGAAGCGCCAGCGGCAGAGGCCGGTTGCCGCGCAGAGGATCATGAGCGAGCAGCAAAGAAGAAAGACCGCAGCCGACGGCGGTAAGGGCGCAAAGCCGACGGCGCGAATCGGGCAATGGCAAGGGCAGAGGTGGAAGTAAAGAAGCCATGATGCAAATGGCGGGCGGGCAAGAGAGCTCGAGGCTCACGCGGCAAGAGCTCCAGCAGCTTCGCCCGCCGACGGCGGCACCGACGGGCGGCCTCAAGCGGAGAGGGAGGCAGCGCATGAGGAAGCGGCGCAAAGGGGCGCTTGCCCACCTCATGAGCGCGTGGAGCCCAGACGAGCGCAGACGCTGGCTTGGCAGAGCTCCGGGCGGACGCGCGCGGCGATCAAGGCCCCGGCAGAGGCGGCGCTGGCCGACGGAGATCGTGGCCCTTACAGCGGCACGGCTCTCCTCCCTGACCGATACCATGGTCACCGCGACCAGTGCCATTATCGTGACATTGGCCCCGGTAGTGGGTGGCCTACCCTCACCAAGACCAACTATGTCGAGTGGGCGCGGTGATGAGGATAAGGCTCCAGTGTGCAGACATGTGGGAGGCACCAAGACGGCGACGCCGACCACGACGAGGATCGACGGCGCCGATGCCCTCATCGCCGCAGCCCCGTCCGAGATGCGCCACGCTTTCCAAGAAGCGGACTGCCAAGGAGGCTTGGGATGCCATCGCTGCGGCACGCATCGGCAGCGACCGCGCCCGCAAGATCACACTGCAGGCACTTCGCAAGGAGTGGGAGAACCTGGCTTTCAGGCCAGGTGAGGATGTTGATGACTTTGCTCTCCGTCTTAACACTCTACTGCAGAAGATGGTGCAGTTTGGTGACGACACCTACGATGAGGAGAGAGCCGTCGAGAAGCTCTTCCATTGCATCCCCGAAGTACAAGCAGATCGCTCGCTCAATCGAAGTCTCTATTGGACCTCTCCACGATGTCGATCGAAGAGGCAATAGGTCGCCTCAAGGTCGCCGACAAATGACGAACCACAGCCTCTCTCGGGCCTATCACCATTGGCGGAAGTTACATCTCACTCGGGAACAAAGTGGGAGGCTAGCCAGGGTGACGGGAAGAAGGGGAGTCCTCTACCGCGACAAAGCGGTCGCAGCACGCCAAGCCGCGCAGGCGCGGACGCTGGCCCAGGTCGGGCGCGAGGACGCGCTAAGGGTGACACTCGCGAGGCGCCAGCGGCGGCGCCACGGCAACCAAAGGCCGCAGACGAGATTTACTCTCGCCACAATCAGGCAAGCTTGGCCATTGGGCCAAGGAGTGTCGCTACCATGACGCGTGGCTGCACTCCACGCCGCATAGGTGGAGGAAGAAGAGCCGCTCTTCTCCTGGCACACGCAAGCATCGAAGCTATCTCCAGCCGCATCGCCGCAATAATCTCCTCCACCTTGATGAGCCGAGAGCACACGCCTTTCTTGGCGACAGCTCCAGCAGTGACAAGATTGACGGGTGGTATCTCGACACTGGCGCTACCAATCACATGACCGGTCGACGGGAGTTCTTCACCAAGCTTGACTCCAACGTTCGAGGCTCCGTCAAGTTTGGGGACGCCTCCAGCGTGGAGATCCAGGGCGTCGGCTCCGTCATCCTCACCGCCAAGTCTGGTGAGCACAGGCTGCTCACCGGAGTCTACTACATCCCCGCGTTGAGGAACTCTATCATCAGTTTGGGACAGCTGGATGAGAATGGTTCGGGTGTGCTAGTAAAGAACGGAGTCATGAAGATTTGGGATCGCCATCGTCGCCTTCTTGCCAAGGTAACCAGAGGCACCAATCGACTCTACATCCTCAACGTGCAGGTGGCACAACCCCTTTGCCTCGCCGCTCGTTGGGACGACGAGGCGTGGCAGTGGCACGAGCGCTTCGGACACCTTCACTTCAAGGCTCTGAAGCGACTCAGTGCCAAGGAGATGGTACGAGGCCTGCCGTGTCTCGACCACGTGGAGCAGTTCTGCGACATCTGCGTAACGACGAAGCAGAGGCGGCTCCCCTTTCCCCAGCAGTCGAACTTCCGAGCCAAGGAGCGGCTCAAGCTCGTGCACGGGGACCTGTGTGGCCCGGTGACACCGGCCACATCGGGAGGACGACACTACTTCCTGCTGCTCGTCGACGACCTCACCCGCTACATGTGGGTAACGGCCCTCGGCAGCAAGGGAGAGGTTGCGGAAGCCATCAGGTGCACGCAGTCGCCGGGCGGAGGCGAGTGCGGCCGCAGTCGCTGCGTGTGTCGCAGATCGACAACGGCGGCGACCACTGGCGGCCGAAGTTCGTGATCGTATTGCGCGGATGAGGGCATTCAGCGCCACTTCCGCGCCGTACAGCCCGTAGCAGAATGGCGTCGTCGAGCGACGTAATCAGACGGTTGTGGGGATGGCTCGGGCCCTCCTCAAGCAGAGGGGGATGCCAGCTATTCTCTGGGGAGAGGCAAGCGTGGTAGCGGCGATCTACATCCTCAACCGCCGCCCACCAAGGCTCTCAACAAACAGGACGCCGCACGAGGCCTGGCACGGACGCAAGCCGGCGGTCTCTCACCTACGGGTTTTCTACGCCTCGCGTTCGCCAAGGAGCTTGGACATGTTGGCAAGCTTCGATGACAGGAGCACTCCGAGTGTTTATCTGCTACGTGGAGGGCTCAAGGCCTACCGCATTCTTGACCCAAAGACACAGCTGCAGCGCACGGCGCGACATTGTGTTCAACGAAGGGCGAGGATGGGCGTGGGACAAGGCGATTGACAACGGCTCGACTTCGACGTCATTTACGACTTCACTATTGAGTACGCCCACTTCGGCGAGCTGGGAGTAGGCAGCTCCTCTTCGCCGAACGCGCCTACCCCGCCCCCGAACCCCATCGACTCGGCGCGCCACTCAAAGACCAACGGTCACACCTCCAGGCACATTCTCTCCGACACCACGGCTAGCCGAGCACACCGGTGGAGTTCGTTACTCCACTCTCCCACGACGAGGAGCGATCGACGCGTACCACGACGGCGAGCCGCTATGTATCGTGACGATGGAGGACCTTCTCGGCGACCAACCCGCGTCGGATCGTGTCTCACGATCCGAGGCGCAGCTTGCATCTTGCGTGCGACGATGGTGAGCCTCGATCTTTCGCAGAGGCGAAAGACACGCGGATGGCGTGCCGCGATGCAGACGGAGATGGACGCGTTAAGAAGAACCGCACTGGGAGCTTGCCGACCTTCCCGTGGTCACCGCGCCGATCACCCTTAAGTGGGTGTTCAAGCCGAAGAGGATGAAGCCGGCGCCATTGTCAAACACAAGGCTCGCTTGGTGGCACGTGGTTTCGCGGCAGAGGGGATCGACCGACGATGCCTTCGCTCCGTGAGCACGGTTGGAACTGCGGCGACTCCTCCTTGCAATCGGGCCGCTCAGAAGGCCGGGCGTGTTCACCACATGGACGTGCATTTCTAAACGGCGATCTGAAGGAAGAGGTCTACGTGCGCCAGCCGCCGGGATTTGCGATCCCCGACAAGGAGGGCAAGGTGCTGCGTTTGCACAAGGCTCTTTATGGCTTGCGGCAGGCACCAAGGGCATGGAATGCCAAGTTAGATTCCACGCTCAAGGGGATGGGCCTCGAGCAAAGCTCGCACGAGGCGGCCATCTACCGGCGGGGCAATGGAGGAAATGCCCTGCTGGTGGGTGTCTACGTCGACGACTTGGTGATCACCGGCACCAAGGATGCGGAGGTGGCGGTATTCAAAGAAGAAATGAAGGCCACCTTCCAAATGAGCGACCTGGGGCTTCTCTCCTTCTACCTGGGGATCGAGGTGCACCAGGACGACTCCAGGATGTCACTTCAACAGATCGCCACGCCAGCGCGCTGTTGAGCTAGCTGGGCTCACTGATTGCAACCCGGCTCCCACTCCGATGGAGGAGAGGCTGAAGCTGAGCCGCGACAGCATAGCAGAGGAGGTGGACGCTACACAGTACCGGCGTCTTGTGGGGAGCCTTCGCTACCTCACCCACACACGGCCGGACTTGGCATTCTCCGTCGGCTACATTAGCCGGTTCATGCAGCGACCGACAACGGAGCACCAGCAGGCTGTGAAGAGGATCATCCGCTACGCTATGGGACTCTCGATCACGGTCTCCACTACCCGAGGTGCCCTGGCGGCACACTTCGCTGCAAGCGACCACGCCGGCGACGTTGACACCAGCAAGAGCACGAGCGGGATGCTCTTCTTTCTAGGCAAGTGTCTCGTCGGCTGGCAGTCGGTCAAGCAGCAGGTGGTAGCCCTGTCCAGCTGTGAGGCCGAGTACATAGCGGCCTCCACCTCTGCAACTCAGGCTCTCTGGCTTGCCCGACTACTTGGTGATCTCCTCGACAGAAACACCAGCACGGTGGAGCTCAGGGTGGATAGCAAGTTCGCCCTAGCCCTGGCAAAGAACCCCGTTTTTCATGAACGGAGCAAGCACATCCGGGTGAGATATCATTTCATCCGGTCGCTTGGAGGAAGGAAGCATCAAGGCAAGCTACATCAACACCAAGGACCAGCTTGCGGACCTGCTCACCAAGCCCCTTGGGAGGATCAAGTTTCTTGAGCTACGCTCCAGGATCGGGATGGTCCAACTTTCCCACAAGACGACGGACAAGACTTAGGGGGAGATTGATGGTCAAGTCTTTGTCCTTGTGGGCAGCTTTGTGCTTTGTCCTTGTGGTCTTTGTGGACAGCTTTTAGACTAGCTTTAGGACTAGCATCTTAGACTACTTTAGGACTAGCATCTTAGACTACTTTAGGACGGCATCTTAGACTAGCATCTTAGCATATGCTTGGCTGCCCTGGCAGCTATAAATATGTAACCCCAACCCCTCAGGTTGGCATGGCATTGTGCGAGAAATAAACCAGAAAAATTGCCCCAATTCCTATTGTCATCCTATCTCAATGATAGTAAGAATTGTGCTACTAACAATATTCATGGCTTACTCATTTCAAACTTCAGAATTAGCATGCTAACATTAGTTGTTTCGAGCAAAAAGTTGTCCCTGTTATGACCAGTGGGATTTGGGATCTAATATCCCAATTTTTGTTCAATAGGTCGTCACGGGCCCAGTGCTGCTAATTCAATATTCTGTTCTTGGATGGCATTCGGAAATATCCTAGGGTATTCCTCGGGTTCCACAAATAGCTGGCACAAGTAAGTTCACCCTTGTGTCCCAGTTTCAACTACCTATTCTGTTTTGCACACAAGTTTATTGAGAACTTTTCATTTTGCTTGATTAACTCCATAGGTTGCTTCCCTTCCTTAGAACAAAAGCTTGCTGTGAAGCTTGTGCAAATTTGAAAGGCGCATTTCTGGTGGCTGTGGTGAGATTTTTTTTTTATTCGCCCAAAATATGCCTATAGGTCAGATTTTCAGAATGCACAGATACTGATAAATGGTAATGAGCCGGTTCTAGTTCTACACAGAAAAGGTTTCAAAAAAATAATTAATTTCCATTTATGTTCCTGCAATGTTCATTGTATTTTTTTTCTAGCTCAAAGTTAGGCCTTTCCACTTTGTGTTTTCAGATTTTCCTGTCCGTCTGTTTGGTTGTAACTATGATCTTTGCCAAGGAAGTACCATACAAAGGAAATGCAGATCTCCCAACAAAAGCAAATGGTCAAGTCGAAAGTGAAAGCACCGGGCCAGTTGCATTTTTCAAAGGCTTCAAGAACTTACCTGCTGGAATGCCATCTGTGCTCCTTGTAACTGGGCTGACCTGGGTATGCAATACACAGCTAGTACAGTCGTTTCATTTTTTTAAAAAAATGATACTAGGATTTTTTTTTTAAAATTTTTTTTTAGTGCTTGTGCTTTGTCACTTCACTCGGTGATATGTAGTTTCTTTACCCTATGATTGTCCCTGTAGCTGTCTTGGTTTCCATTCATCCTCTACGACACAGATTGGATGGGCCGTGAGATCTACCACGGTGACCCAAAGGGAAACGATGCTCAGGTCGAGGCTTTTAACCAAGGTGTCAGGGCAGGTGCTTTTGGTTTGCTACTGAATTCGGTAAGATTTTGTTTCTCATTGCTGCTAGTACTGCATGCTGTCAAATCTCTAGTCCTCACTCCTCAGGCTGCATGTCCTAGCAACTGATCACGAGCTTTTAACTATGCAGATTGTCCTAGGATTCAGCTCCTTCTTGATTGAACCTATGTGCAAGAGGCTAGGTCCAAGGGTCGTGTGGGTGTCGAGCAATTTCCTCGTCTGCATCGCCATGGCCGCAACTGCCTTGATAAGCTTCTGGTCACTGAAGGACTTCCATGGATCCATTCGGCAAGCGATCACCGCAAACAAGGATATAAAGGCCGTATGCTTGGTCTTGTTTGTGTTTCTTGGAGTCCCTCTTGCTGTAAGCATCGCCGACACTTGGCTCCATACCGTTTTTCACCGATTCAAGAATCACCAGTTCTGACAAACGGCGACCCCTTTTGCACGCTGCAGATTCTGTACAGTGTTCCTTTTGCAGTAACGGCACAATTAGCAGCTAGTAAAGGCGGTGGCCAAGGTGTGTGAAACCTGTTGCGGTTTCTTCGTAGTGTTTGCTGTTGCTTTACTAGTATTTAAGATGTGGGGGGTGACGGGTAATCCATCGCAACTGGCAGGGCTATGCACTGGCGTCTTGAACATTTCCATCGTCATTCCTCAGGTTGGTTTCTAAACCATTTCCCTCGAAAGGAATCGGGTAGCTCAGCAACAGCAAGCGGTGCTCACAGCAGTTGCAATTGTATGTTCTCAGGTGATCGTCGCGCTGGGCGCAGGCCCGTGGGACGAGCTGTTCGGCAAGGGGAACATCCCGGCGTTCGGCGTCGCCTCCGGCTTCGCGCTCGTCGGGGGCGTCGCGGGCATATTCCTGCTACCGAAGATCTCCAGGCGCCAGTTCCGGGCCGTCAGCACGGGGGGCCACTGAGCACTCCCGGTGCCGCCGGCCCAACCACGGTGAAGATCGCGCCTGACCGGCGACGCTGGAGCTCCATGCTTTTACGTAGGCTTAGGAGGGCGAGGTGACACTGTCTGTAGCGGGGGCCCCTCGCTTGTCACCTCTGTAGAACAGAATAAGAATGGAAGGAACTGTATGTGTATGCGTGTGTGTAACTGTGCAACTGCAAGGTAGCAAGCAGTGAGTACTATCTTTCTGCCCAAATTTCTAGACCATATATTTTTAGTTGTAGACTAAAGAGATATTGAATGTAACTAAATTATGGTTAATTATTACTCTCTAAGTACTGCATTAATACATGCATGTAGGGTAAAGCTAGATAATACTAGGGGTACATAGAGAAACATTACACTAATTTTCTATTGAAACTAGCAGGGTGGCCCGCGTATTTACGCGGCTAGATTTCTTATAAAGTTTGTAGCATCAAATGATATAATTTATATGCTTGAGAATATATTAACAAATGTTAAGAGTCTATTTAGATTTTTAACACATCATAAACATTAGAATTGGCAATAGAAGCTAGAAGGAAAATTCAACTTGAGAACTTAATATTTTGATGTTCATATGAAACCAGATTACTAAATATCTTTTTTTTTATATTCTATTGTATTTTACATGGACTCTTTCTTTTAATCGTATGGAATCCAATTTCTAATTTTATTTTATTTTTATTTCTGTAATGTACATGATACAAACTCTTTCTTTTAATCTAATCTGTTATAATCTAGATCATGTATTGTGCAATAAACAAACTCTTTCTTTTAATCTAGACCGTTATAATCTGGACCCACCATGATCAATGGTGTAGTTCTTTCTTTTTTCCTCCGATTAATATGAGAATTTCTAGCCTTGAGAGCAAACGTGATGTCTTCTTTTGCCTCTACATTAATATTATAATAGATATAAAATACATCTTACATTTGTGGACAAGACCATTAAAAAAATACGCTCTACTCCCCCGTCCAAGTTTAGAAGGTTTGTTTTTTGACTGATCTTGTTCATAAATATAAGGCATATTTTATATTTCAATACAAAATTAGTGTGATGTTCCTTATATACCCCAAATAAATATTTATCTTTACTCTATATTCTCTATATACATGTATCTATTATATATTAAATACACTCTACTCCCCCGTCCAAGTTTAAGGTTTGTTTTTTGACTGATCTTGTTCATAAATATAAGGCATATTTTATATTTCAATACAAAATTAGTGTGATGTTCCTTATATACCCATAATAAATATTTATCTTTACTCCATATTCTCTACATACATATATCTATTATATATTAAAAGCTCATGAGTCGCTAAGAAAAAAGAAAAATAGACTAGAACTTCTCACAAAAAAACAAAACATCAGGCTCTTAATCCAGGCGTATCCGGATTATAACTGCTTAGATTAAAAGAAGGAGGTCAAGAATCTCTACCGTCGGATGTTATTATTTAAAAGAAAATATCTAATTGTCTATCTAGCGGACCCGGTTTGTAACGGCTTGGATTAAAAAAAAGAGTCCAAAGATCTCCACCACTTATTTTAGTAGGGCCAGATTATAACGGTGCATATTAATCTATATAGATATTAGAGTTATATAAAAAATACACAATTATAAAAAATATAGTTATATATTAAAGATAATCACATCATAATATCTAGCCGTGCAGTTACGCGGGTAAATTTGCTAGTTGAATACAGTGGTTAGTGATAATAATTATGAGTAATCTAGTTGTTTTTAATATTTTTTGATATATGTGTTAAAAAGAAGTACGGCTTAAACTTGGACAGAGAAAGTATATATGTTTTTTTTGTCGGAAGGAGTACCTTCGACCTGGTGCATTGTGCGTAGCAAACTGGAGGCAGAAAATAATGGATGAATGGGCTGTTGAACTAAGGGATAGGGATCATATGCAGTTGCTATTATAACTATAATTTAAACAGTTGCGTGCCAGTCGTTGGATCGAAAAGCGACGGCTCAGATCGACTCCAAAATACTATAGCAAAACGCTATAGCGACCGTTTTTAGATAATTTGGACCATTCGATTGCTCGATCGGACGGCTCATGTCTACGGGGATTGCTAGGAACCGTCAAAGATCCCTCTCCTTGAACTAAGGGATCTCAGCATTATGTTCAGTCAAGTTGCCTGCTGCATTTACATGATCAGAACAGAAAGTCGGTTACTCCTACCGGTAATCCTAATTCGGTCTAGTTTTGTTTCGTATTCCAATACAAAATTAGCGTGACATTTCCTCTACATGCTATAAGAGAAAATATACTTTATAAGTTTTGACCGAGGGATAGTGCTGTGTCCGCATGCGACTAGATGATGAATGGTCTAGAGGCGCCACCCCGTTTTGAATTTTTTTTTTATTGGTGTACGTTTGTTTTTGCTCCAAATGTCGTCTCTGTTCTTGTGGATCACTTTGCAATTTAAGAATGCCTAGCAACGGCGCCGGCTTTGAACAGAGGCTACTGTACTAGTAGAATCACCAACAACTCCAACCAGCCAGGCAGCCGGTCAAGTCGCTACCAAAGAGAAGACGAGTAAAGGAAGCGGTCCACTGCCGTTGGGGCCGGCAAGAGGTTTAGCTCTTCCGAATTCGTTGTGCCATGCTTGGTTTATCTCGAGAACACCACATGAAAGAAGCTGGAGGAGTACACGCATGGCGAAGCATTGCCATCTCTTGCATCACAAGCATGCATGCACTGCAAACAGAAACGGTGCGATCATCGTACACCGTTGACCACGCGACACGCACGATCATTCACAAATCGCAAGAGCTAGCGCCACATCCAAGTGGCGCACAGCACACACAAAAAAAAAATCTGCACCGTACGCGTGCCGCCGTCACGTACCGTGACCGCAAACGCAGACGTCTCAGCGGCAGCAAACCGGGCACCTCACGATGCCGTTCTCGTTGCACTCCGGGCATCGCCGGAACCCCACGGCGCCGCCGTCGTCGGACGGTTTCTCCTCGTCATCCTGCCGATCATCCTCGTCCTCCTCGTGCACGTACACCTTGCAGCTGCCGGAGCACACCTCGCAGAGCACGAACCGCACGTCCCCGCAGGCCTCGCACGCGCCGGCCTCCCCGGGCGCCGCGCTCTCGCACCCGGCCAGCCTCGCCGCCAGCTCCCCGGCCTCGTGCAGCCGCTTCAGCTCCTCGGCGTTGCCCACGATCTCCCCGTTCACGAACAGGCTCGGCAGGATGGGCGTGGCCGGCGCCGAGCACTTAGCGAGGGCGCCCCTGAGGCGGAGGAGGCCGTGGAGCTCGTCGCGGAAGCCGCGGTGCATGGACACGTCGCGCTCGTCGACGCGCACGCCGTAGCCCTTGAGGATGGCGCGCGCCAGGCAGCAGTCTTCGTGCGTGGCGCGCACCCCGCGAAGCGACGTGAAGTAGAGCACGGCCTTGCGCGGCGGCCCCTTGTTCGCCTTCTCCTCTCCGTTCACGACGGCATGAGCATGAGCCATGGGCATGGGCAGCGGCGTGACCTTGGAGGACGCGGCAAGCTCCTGCGGCACAGTGGTGATCGGGAACGACAAGGAGTGGCGCGCGGCCAGCGCCGACGAGTGCTCTTCGAGGCCGGCCATGAGCGTCCACGCGTCGATGGCCTCGGGCTCGCTGGGCGGAGTCATGATCGGCGTGCGCGGCGCCATCCTCATGGGCGCGCGCGAGGCGGCGGCCTCCGGCACCCGCTGCCCGGCCTTGTCGAGCTCGAGGGAGCCGAGCGTGGACGACGTAAGCCGCACGACGTGGAGGCCGGCATCACAGCGGGCGGGGAACGACTGGCTGCGCGGCAGCGCGAGCGGCGACGGGCAGTGCCGGAGGTCGTGCCGGGCTTGCCTAGACGTGGTGCACCCCATGATGATTGATGGCAAATGGCAATGCACAACGGCAACGGCAGTGCCAAATGGGCAATTCGAGGAGGGTGAATGTGTGTGTGTGTGTGTGTGTGATCAATTAGCTACTTTTGAGGGGTTCTAAGAAGTGGATGGATGAGCTGGATGCTAATATACGGAGATTGGGGTTTAGCATCGTATATATGGCTTTGGGGACATTAAACTAGTAGGAGATGATTAGTGTTATGGTGTAGTGTATGATTTGATTTATCTAATGCTTGACCTAAAAAGAATAACAATAATTGGTTTTGGAACATTCTTTTCTGAAAGTAATGGTTTTGGAACATTCACACTTGGGAGTTTGGACTTTAGAGGGAAATCCAAATGTTAGCGGTTCATTTTGTGACTAGAGTCCTATACCACCTTTCAAGTTGTGTGCATGCATCAAAATGCGCGCAAAGATGTTTTAACTCTGGCTACTTGGTTTAGGACCTAATGAAAACTGAAGATGAGCGTAAATTCACCTATAAATTTTTTTTTTCGGCACGAGACTATTACTATTGAGTTTAACATTGGTTAGGGTCTTGCTGGTCAAACATCACATTTCTCCTGCATCTTTCCGTCTTCTGCATCACCTGTCCCCCTTGATTCTAGGGCCCTGTTCACAGGGCGCTGGCTTTGGAGGTTCTCTTTTGTTGCACTTGCACACAGATAGATGTGCACACGCAACTTTAGGCGCAAGCTGAAGGTTTGTATATAAAAGAAGCGATTTGATAAATATCATCACGATGTTTTTATTGCTGAAATCATCTAAATCTAGGACCATCGGATCATTATTGAGATTCGGAAGTATCAACTACATCCGATCCTATGATTTGATCTAACGACCCGGTGATATCCGAGGCCGAACGAACGTTGGCCGTGCCAACAATACCTGACACTGAGCACTGCTTCTATGGCTTCTTTGCCATTAGAACCTAGAAGTCCTCTAGCTTCACGCATTTTTTTCTTTTTTAGAGAGTCAATTTCACGCTTCTGTTAATAGACTAATAGGAATTGGGAGGTTACGCTCGCTATTTTGTCCACTCGAAAGGAGTATAAACCATATGTAACGTATGTGATTCGTGCGTATAGCATACCGGTGTTTGCACGTGCATAAAGATAACATTTTTTCCCCCAGAAAATGCGGCAGGTGCTCTGCCATAGGGATGAAAGTGGATGCGGGTTGTCCGTCAACCCACTTAATTTAACCCGTATAAAACCTAAAGTGGACACCCACAATCCACTTTGGTGGTGCTTACGGGCTTTGCGGCGTCACATATAGCCCGCATCATGTCCGCATCGCGCTCGCATTGTTTCTCTCTAACCGAGTCTACGACAACCACAAGAGGGTGTCGCCCGCCTCCCCCACGCCAGGGTGCCAGTCACATGAAGAGCGAAAGAACCCTCACACGCCAGCCACACACTGCTGCCGCCTCGCCTCCTCTCGACGCCGCTGGAGGTGTTGCCTCTCCTTTACCTATTCCCTCCCTGTCTTCCTCCTTTCCCGCTCTGACGCCAAACTCGACGCAGGGAAATGCTTTGATTTGTCTTCAAGATTGGCATAAAGCAACTAGTAAACTTTTTTTTTATTTGCTTCTAATTTTTCGGTTTACTTGATAATAATCATATGTTGATTTCTGACTTTTCAATGTTTTAGTCTCTTCTCACCAAAAGAACACACCAACAGAAGATATGGATGATGGTGATGGCTACTGAGATATATCTATAATCAGTATGAGAGATAATTTTCTATGAAAACAAGAAGGAAGAAAAGGCCAAGTATATCATTTATTTTCTATTACCTTTATCTTGTACAATGTTATGGTCTCAGATCCTTGATTTTGGTGATTCGGAACTCCAATTAACTTGCATGCTAAAGAAGGTTTTTCTTCTAAACATCGAAAGTTGATAGATTTCTATATCACTTTTCTTCTTGTGGGTTTGTGGGCGCCGCATTGCCCGCATAAACCTTTCACGAGTTGCCGTAATATCCCGCATAAATGTTTGTGGTCAATGTGGACAATGTACAGTCAACCCACATTACATCCCACTTGCATCTTTACTCTGCCATCCATTAAAATGGACAGCGGTACAAGTGTATGAATGACCCTGTATGTGCTGATCCATCTAGAGGGATAGTGACAACAAAACCTTACTTTGAGCAGTAATTGCACAAAAATTCCTGATCAATCCATGGTGTTTGTCTGTGTGTAATTCGACCGACTGGGATGCAAAAAGAAAAAAAGAAAGAAAAGAAGTCAACAGCATGGCTACGATTGACACAATATATGGCCATAGAACAGAGGAAATAACGCGAATTTAAGAAGATTATTACAAGGACAACTCATTGATTTGATTGAGTCACATAGTTTGCTGTTTACATTAGACGACCGGGACAAAACAAGATCAACTGTGTAGCGACATATACTCCATAAAACAAAACCGGAAGCTTTCCTCAAAGATCCCGATACCCACGTGTCCATCATCCTGTTTGCAAAAAGGCCATCGTGCTCTCTGTAATTGCGTACAACTTCCATTGGTTCACGACCGTCCATCTTCCATATCGGTTTAGATCGCACCGTCCGCGCATCCGGGGATCCTGGCTCCTCCTCACGAAAAAATCGGAGCGCTCGAGAAGCTTCCAGTAGCCTGCGTTGTTTGCTCCTTCCGCAGCGCGCATCGCCATCCCCTCTTCTTGTTCCTCCCACCACCGCCGCCAGTCGCCCTCGCCTCCTTCGTCAACGTGCCTGCTCTATGTGCGCCCACTCGAGTGCTTCGCCGTGCGCCTCGCGTACGAGCTCAGCCCAGGGGTCCGTGACGCCATCGCCTCCAGCTTCTCCGGTCGTGGAATCCCGTTGCTCTCTGCGTGCGCTCCCCGTCGCTTCCCCTGGTGTTCTCCTCCCGTACTCCTACTCTGTCACCCGGCCACGCGAAGACCTTCGTCACCCGCCGCAGGAGGACGTTTCTCCCCACGAAGCTTCCGCCTCTCTCTGTCTCTTTAACTTCGGTCCGCTCCCCTCTCGTACACTGTTTTGATATTCATCATAACTGTTTTGATATTCATCATAACTGTTTTGATATTCATCATTGTCAAGACCCCACTTTCGAAAAATCCTGGGACATCCGGAGTGTCCGGATTAAACATCCGGAGTATCCGGATACAACCCGGAGTGTCCGGACTAAACGTCCGGAGTGTTCGGGTTAATGCTACCGAAGACCCCAACCCGGAGTCTCCGGGTTGATGGTCCGGAGTGTCCGGATTGTGCGGGGGTTTTGTATAAAAATCCCATTTCGTGGTCCCCATTACTCCCTCCTCCTCCCCACTTGCTCTCCACCCCTCCCGTGCTCCCCTCCACCCCATCCTCATCTCCGGCAAGCTCCCCACCGGCCGGCAACCCCTCGTGCTCCTCCCCGGTGGCTTCTCCATCCCGGTGACCTCGAGCTCCTCTCCAAGCCGACGATTTCCTCGTTCCACCCGGTTTCTTTTCATCCCCTTGAAGGTGAGACTTCCTTTGGAGCTTGATTCTTGGGTCCTTGGGGATTCTAGGATCCTTTTGGGGTTGGGTTTGAGGGTTGCTTTGTAGATTTGGGGTTTGGGGTAACCTTGGCGAAGGCTAGGGTTTTGTGGGGGTGGTTGGATTAGGGTTGGTTTAGGAATGTAGGGTGCTCAGGTTAGAGATCGGGGGTGAGTGAGGCTCTTCTTAAGCTTTGGATTAGGTTTGGTTGGTGGTGTTAGGAATGAGCCCCATTCGTCGTGGTTTGAGCTAGTTTGGAGCTTCTCCGGCTCGACCACGTGTAGGAAAGTCGTAGATCGGGTCTCCGCGGTGCCGTAGTGCTTGGGAGCACCCCCGTGTTGCGCGTCGTCTTCCAAGGCCTGGACCGTCCGGAGTGTCCGCCCTGCCCGGAGTATCCGGACCGAATGGGACGGAGAGTCCGGATTGTCCGGAGAGTCCGGATGAAATAACCGGACTGTCTGGGTTGGCTGGTCTGTCCGGATTCGTTAACCTGTCCGGTCGCGTTGTTTCGTCGGGGTTTTCTATTTGTGTTCATTTCATTGCATGGCATGCATCTTATTCATGCATTGTAATCGTGTAGAGAACGAACACGCGGAGGGTGACGTGGCCGCGGTCGAGGGGGATATCGGTGAGCAGGTGGTTACTGAGACTCCAGCAGAAGCATCAGGCAAGCACCTAAGCATATTCAACCTTTATGTAAATGTATTTTTGTGAATAATCTGCTAAATGATTGGTTAAGTGATGCATTAGGGGTTTAATTGAGTGATAGGCTAGATCCTAATTGCTGCACATACGCTCCTTGGTATTTGTTGAACACATCCTTTGGAATTAGATTACGAGTAAAATAAATGAGTCCATGCTTAGTCTTGCTTAGAGGTCAGGGTTCGGGCCAAGGGACGGAGGGTTCTGTCACTTGCGGTTGTTATTATTACACACATACTACTTTATGTTGGACTTGGAATCGGGAAAGGTTTTGGAAAGAAATGAATTGTGGATCGGGCGGGGAGTTGGTTCATTTGGGTATGGAGACTCAAATGTGTAGCCCCGTCTGTGTCAGTTAAGGACCGATCCGTAAGTTGAATAAGATTGAGCACACCCCGGTTGGTCGCATGCCCGATTATGGTACGGTAAGCCACTCTTTCTTTCATATTGAATCGATGGACCGTAACTTCCTGTGGTTGGACGTGGTTGAGGGCGAGGCTTAGGCCGGCTCTCGAGCGCCAAGCCGGGCTTGGGGCAGCTCGAGGGGGTGCTAGGTTCTTGGACCGCAGGAGGACGCTTCAGCGATTGGGTATGGATGGGAGGGGGTTGACACGAGGCCCTTCGTGGTACGTGTCGTGCGATCAATGCTTCCCTGCAGGGTTAATTAAGCGATTCGAATTGCCGCGCTCTCGGATATGAGCAAGCTTGATCCGAACTTCTTCTGCGTAGTAAATAACTTGAACTTGCAGCTCGCCGTTGGACTTGAGCTTTAAAAATGGTTGTGTATTGCTCTACTTTAATTGTTGTTACTTTCAACCTTACACTAGAAGTAAGTGCGGTCTATAACTGCGTTAAATTTGTATTTGGTCTAATTGTCGCACTTATATTACAAATGTTAATGCTTTTCCGCACCTTTACCTTAAGTTTACTCCTTGTTACAACCAAATGCATAATCCTTTGGAGTTAGTCATATATGGTCCCCCAGGTAAGCCTTGCGAGTACCTTTTGTACTCATGCTTCTGCTTTGTGGTTTTTCAGGTGAGGATCAGGTTGGGTGCGAGTTATGCCCGTACTGTCTCTCGGTGACTGGGCGGGGCACCGAATAGAGGCTTACCGACGTCGTTTACGCCTGGGAGTGTTCCGGGGCAGAACACTTCCGGGATTTGTCATACTTTTGCTAAATGCATCCTTTTGTTGTATAGATAGATGCGGTTTGTTGGGCTTTTGGATTTGGCAATAGACGTTTAGGTGTATGTCGGGTTCCGTATGCGTTTTCTTTGACTGTTGTTATTCTTTGTGGTCTTTGTGGATGTCGCTTTTACTTTCAATATATATATTGAACTGTGTTTCCTTGTCTGCTGAGTGGATGTCCGTATATTCTAGGAAGGTCCTGCCGAAATTTTCTAGTTTTTGATGGCTTGGTTGATTTTCGGGTTTTGGCTAGTCGTGGGTCCTTGTGGGCTGTTTTTCGGTTGAGTCGGTGGTCGTCTTGGTTTGTCTTTGTGCGTGGTGTTTCCGCTTGCGCATTTGGTCGTGACTGTTTCGAGTTCGTTGCCCCCTTTGTGCAAATTGAATTGATAACGGCATTGTTAACCGGTATGTGAGGATCCTGGGCGTGTTTCAGGTCGCATACCGGGGGAATACCGGGATTGTTGTCGGGTTAATCGAGTGGGTTGCTGTCGTCTCAGTTGGGTTTGGGTGCTAGCACTGTGAGCGCCACCGGCGGTCCGTTGCTAGCCTTCAAATCCAATAAGGACGACAGGACATTCGATAATCCGAGGACGATTTGGGCGGCTCCTCACAATCATACATCATAAATATATTCCTAGGGTGACAATGGCACAAAGGATTCAATCATCAAATGTGGCTTTAACAATTAGGGTATAACTACTTAATTTAAAATTGGGATTAACATATAAATGTAGAAATTATGCATGCAATAATTTAAATTCAACGTAACTTTTAAAAACTGGGTTCAACATGATCAATGTGTATAACTTGCCTTGGAAAAGCGCTTGCTTTGGGTCTGAACCTTGGTCTTGAGTCCACGCTTCACTCTCGTACACTCTCGGTATGTCAACATCTACGCGAATCGAGAGAATAGCAAATAAATACTATCGGGGATTGGATAATTCCCATAATTACCATAATGCCCTGGCGACTGGGCTCGTCCTGACCATGTGTGCCCTCGGAGGTCATTCCTGAGGATGATCCAAGAAGATTGAATGCAGTTGCTCGGAGAGCCCGGCCGACACGAGTTCCTTGCCCAGCTAGTGTCCGAGCACCTAACCCGAGCATACTTGCTCGGGCTAGGATCAAATTAGCTTGGCCCTAGCTCGTGCTCGGGATGCATGGTAGGACAGTCGTGATCGACGGTTACGCCAGAATAGCGATGATCACGCCACTACGAGGGGCTGTTGCGCCCATGACGAAGACGTGGCGTAGATTTAGGATTCGATTGCAACCACGTTGGCTATAGTCAAACGTTCGTGGCTTGGGCTATAAATGACACAATACACCTGTAAACTATAAATACCTCCTAGACACTGGGAGATGGGGCAGGCAACACATACACAGCATATACCACGCTGGAGTAGGGTTATTATCTCCCCTGTGAGAGGCCCGAACAAGGATAAACCCCCGTGTCGTTCCCTGAGTGTTCTTGGTCTCGGGCTATTAGGGTATCCTTCAGAAGCAACCCTTCACGTAAGAAGGGGACAGTGTTGATCTCCCAATCAACCAAGTAAGCTCGGCGGGGCCCTATACCCCAATCGTCGACAAATACAATAACAGAGAGCAAATAAAGTCAAAAAAATCCTTACAATTGTGGTAGAAGATATCTGTACACTTAGTACAGCAAATGGTTTCACATCACACTGCCCCACTTCTCCCCATAGCAAGGCGTACACCATTGCATTGGTATGTGTTTCACTCACACCTCTGTGTGGACACCCCTGCTAACAATCCATAACAGAACAATACGTGCTACTGCAATCTTCCAATGTGCAAAGCAAGTTTTAAGTAACTTAATAGGTCAAGGCTATTCCATACCAGCACTTGTGGTTGAACGGTTATCTTGGTCTGATAACAACACAATAGTTCGGTCCTTAATACGACTCGAGCAAGAAATCCCTCCTATCTACGTGCAAGTCCCATGCACAACCGGCTGTTGCCAGTACTCGCTGCGTCAAAACCATAGGTTTATTTTCAGTTTTACCAAAATATCAATGACCACACTTCCTTCAATGTGTCCAAAGTTTTATTTCTATCATATCCAACATTTTGATTCATTGCGAACAGTATAACTCTCTGTTTATATTCCCAACCTAAAGCATAGCTAAGCATATGTAGTTATAATCGAGTATACCTATTTGACATTTTCATGTGTCCATTCATGATCTAGGGTTATCAAGGTTCACATGTCAATATTAATCAAGAAAACCCTATCAATGAAGGTTATATCTACCAGCACCCACAATATAGCAATGTTTACAACATATAACACATGCATAAAAGATTTGAAAAAATATTTTCGAAATGCTGGGATCAATATGATCAAAGAGGATGCTTGCCTTGTGGATTATCATCGATCTCGAAGTCTGGGCCGTCGACAATGATATATGGAACAAGCCAACAAGCCAGTGGCATAACGGATATCGTGTATCCCGATCAGCTTCAGGGAGAAGCATCGGTTCAACTCACTGACTTCTTACTACGTCACGTCATAAGGCCAGAAGGCGAGTTCCATTACCTAACCTTATGAGTTGTATATTGCAGTGGTATGTGTACTTTTGCGCAACATTTGTGAATTGTGGTGGCATGTGCTATGGATTTGTGAATTGTAGTGCCTAACCTTGTGAGTTGATTTCTGAAATGGATGTGTTGTGGTACTTATGCATTTACTTTGTGGATGTGTAATCTGTATTTATTCATTTACTTTGTGGATGTGTAATATGTATTTATTCATTTACTTTATGGATATGCAATCTGTATTCTGCTTGTTTCAAAGGGCATGACTAGTATTTATTCCTAAGGCTAACCAATAAAATCAATAATATTCAAAAATAGAAACCATCATCACAGATGGTTCTAAGCTAGAACCGTCTCAGATGATGCCACTCATAGAGGCAGTTCTAGGCTAAAATCGTCTCAGATAAGGCCCTTCTAGGCCTCAACTGAGGTGATTCTAATCTAAAATCATCTCAGATGAGTGTCTTATCAGAGACGGTTCTGCGATGTTAATCTTCACTCACAGTTGAAAAATCGCCTGTTGTATGCCCTTCTTATCATTGACATATGTTTACAGACGGTTCACAAAACCATTTGTGATGAGATTTTTGGACTGTATGTATGAGCTTTTGTGTAGTAGTGAAAGAAGAGAGAGAGAGAGAGGAGGCATTTGAGCATGGCATGAGAGAGAGGGTAAGGAAGCAAGGTTAAAAAATCGCTCGGTTTTCGTGATTTTCGCCCGTATCGACACGATCCACCATCTAAAATCGCTTGATAAATCTGTCTAATTTAAAAAATTAGAAATTCAAAAAAAATTACGTGACGTAAATCGATCGAAAATCGAGCGATTATCGAAAATCGATGGAAATCGCTCGATTTTCGTCAAAAAATCGATCGCGAAAAAAATTCAATTAGTCGGCCGATTTTCATGAAAAATCGTCGATTTATGACTTTTTAAATTTTTTGATTTTTGAAACTATACAATTTTTGGTTTGATTTTATCGATTTTCAAAAATTGATTTTCGTATGATTTTTGATAAAACGGTAAGTAAAACCCTGTAAGGAAGGGCCAAGCGGAAGGGGGCAAAGCATGCATTGGGATCTCTCCGCACAAACAAGGCCATGTGCTGGCCTTCCCAGAAAGGCCAACTAGCGCCAGGGCCACCAGGCTAGCACTAGCAGGGAGCAGGGGAAATGGTGGGCCCACCCCGAGTAACCAGGTACATCGCACGTCTGTCTGGCTGTGCGTGGGGCCTACCCCCTCTCCCTCTCTGTTCCATCTGTGTGCATGTGTCATGTGTGTACATATTGCTCGATCGCTAGCTTAGCTCCTCAAACTATCTCGTTTATTGAAGCGGTAGCGATGCCCGAGGACACGTGCCCGAACAAATTTAGCGTTGTAATGTGTACTATGTTTAAGTATGCAACTTGAGGAAGGATCATGTCACGCAGATCAACGGTTGAAAGGAATCCACGGCATGCACTGACATGTTCCCGATCGATCGAGCCGACGGCCACATGCACGAGCACGACGCGGTGCATCCCTTGCTGCATCTCTCTCTCTCTCTCTCTGTGTCTCTCTCTCTCTGCCATGCATTTCTTGTGTCCATTTTTTTTCAATTTTTTTCCAACGAGGGGGCAAACGCAAGCCACAATCTGGCCAGCATCACCCATATGCGAGTCCAGATTGGCATGCATGGGCTGGCTGGATCGGTCCATCGCCTCGCCTATGAATTGTTCAAACCCCCGCGGGGGTTGCTGTCTGGTGGTGCTGTGCTTGCTACTCGATCATCAGCTAGCTGTGCCGTCCGGCCTACCGTGCGCGAAATGAACGAGTGGGATGAGATTTTTTTTTGAGAAGTGCTTCTATGCTCTTCCTTTTAAAAGTTGTATAACTATTAAAGCATGAATGAAGGGTAGATGGTGATTACTTACCTCTTCGCTTGCTTCAAGATTTGTACACTTTTACGTTAATCTATGGTAAAAAAAACATCATAGGTGAGATATACGTGAGATTGAGATTCCGTGGAATTACTGATGTGATTTCGGAGTCCGTGAAGTCTTGGAGTTTTGGGTGATCAGCTGTATGCTCATTTTTTTGGTTCGGTATTTCCGATTCTGCTTCAAACTTGAAATATACCATCAGAATTGATCCCGGTGAAATCGCTCGTGTACGTAGTCGTTACCACATGGAGGGGAGCTTTCTTGATTACTTTTTCTCATTTAATGTTTAGAATTGGACTAAGGATTCTCAAATGGACAGTTAGGATTGACAATGTTGCACGAGACAAAATCGTTAATGAATGGTACCCCAGTTTGTAATAATGTTTATGTAGGAAATAAGAACTCAACTGGACGTGATGTACTGACTACTGAATAGTTGGAATCAATAATTCTCAAGGATATATTGTACTTGACTTTACATTATATATATATATATATATATATATATATATATATATATATATATATATATATATATATCTCTACTATATAAAGTGAGAGTTTCTTCCCACGTCACATTAATTGTCCTGCTTAATTGCCCTACGCAAGAAACGAAGCGATGTTTTAATTGCCTTGCTTAATTGCCTACTTAATTGCCTTCGCTTAATTGCCTCTACGTGAAAGCAGCGTTGCTTTAATTAGCACTTTTGCAAGCAGCGTTAAAGATAGATGTTTGATCTTATAAAATAGTATTTTTTTTATTTTTTAATCTTCATTTTTCGTTATCAATTTTGTTTTTTGTAGCAACGCACAGGCATATAACTAGTATATATAAATGTGTGTGTGTGTGTGTGTGTGTGAAAATGAAAGCATGCTACCGGGAGTATGTATTCCCTACTTCATGTATATTAACTGATGTTACACAGGTGGAAGCATATTCCATAAATGAAAGTTGTTAACTGATTCCTCGTGATTAGGAAGTTGTTTTAAACCAAATAGGGGTAGGAAGTACATACACCTGGGAGTACAAAACGGACTTCCTATATATACACACACTCCAAAATTCTCATGCATGTAAAGCATAATTACACTGCATGCCTATGATGAAGTGAGATATGGTGCTCATTTGATCATCAAGTTCGGGATGATATATAGATTATAATTTCGGTCATCTTCAATGTAGTTTTCAGAGTCTTTGTCAATTTCTAGCTCGAGCCACACATTTCATCCTACATATGGAGGCTGGAAGGGGATGTAAGATTTTTCATTAGTTTATTTCCCTCACTTTTCTTCTTCCCTTTCTAAAAGAAAGAAAAAGGGCATCAAATAGTTGAGAAAAGTAGTAGCAAGAAATGTATAGATAATAGCTAGTACAGAGGGAAAAAAAGGAATTGTAGAAGCTACTATCCTACTAAACTCGAGGGTTAGCTTTTGGGAAGCATGTCCTTTGTGGTACACTTTGCTGGCAGGCCATTTAACTAAGCAATATGCATGTCAATATTGTCTGCTGGTAATGTAAAAAAACTGTTGTATAGAATAGCAACTTTTTTTCTACCGCAGTAATATGTGCTAGCTAAGACTATCAGCTTGAGGAGCCAGCTAGCTCCTAGCATTTCTTTTCTATTAATCTTCAGAGAATAATATATTTTTAGATACTTTCATTATAAGATCCATTTTTTTTTCCTTTTTGATAAACAACCACCACCCTGTTAAATTCCCTTTCCTCATCATCTCTCCCCCCACTCACACACCACTCCTCTCTCTCTCTCTCTCTCTCTCTCTCTCTCTCACACACACACACACACACACAAACACACAAACACAATACTCCCCATGCTCCTTGGCGTCCTCGTTTGATGAGGCCAATGGCCAGCAATGGCATGGCGTCCTCCCCCTCCTCCTTCTTCCCTCCAAACTTCCTCCGCCACATGCAGCAAACACCACCTCCTCATGACCCCCAAGAACACCACCACCACCATGAGCACCACCTCCCTCCTCCTCCTGCCCTTCCTCACCACCACCCTGGCCACAACCCCTTCCTCCCCTGCTCCCAGTGCCCCTCCCTCGAAGACTTCCGAGGTACGCGCGCGGGCATCCACTATTCCATGCATGGCTACTCGGTCGTTTTGGCTACCGTTGCACGGATCACCGGCAACCGAACCGAACTGATCCATTCACTGACACATATATATGCATGTAGGTATGGCGCCAATGCTGGGGAAGCGGCCGATGTACGGCGGCGACGGAGGCGGAGGCGGTGGCGGCGACGAGGTGAACGGCTGCGGCGGCGCGAACGACGACGAGCTGTCGGACGACGGGTCGCAGGCCGGGGAGAAGAAGCGGCGCCTGAACGTGGATCAGGTGCGGACGTTGGAGAAGAACTTCGAGCTGGGGAACAAGCTGGACCCGGAGCGCAAGATGCAGCTGGCGCGCGCGCTGGGGCTGCAGCCGCGGCAGGTGGCCATCTGGTTCCAGAACCGCCGCGCGCGCTGGAAGACGAAGCAGCTGGAGAAGGACTACGACGCCCTCAAGCGCCAGCTCGACGCCGTCAAGGCCGAGAACGACGCCCTCCTCTCCCACAACAAGAAGCTCCAAGCCGAGGTACACACCCTCCAACGCACTAATCCAACAATCTCCTCCTGCTCACACCGTCACACACACACGTAGTGCAAATGTACAATTCAACAACTTCATCGTCCCTGTGGTCTCTGCATTTGATCCACCGCCACACCTGCGTAGATCTGCGTGAATTTTTGGGATCCTCGTTCCACTGTTGATCTGGGAGGGACGTTGATTAATTGTTTGTGCTTTTTTCGGGCTTCGATCCCGGCTCCTCAATGATTGGTTGGTTGGTGATGGGTTAGCTAGCTAGCTAGCTACGATCCATGTGGGTTTCAGTGTTTGCAAAAAGGTTGATGGAACCGGCGCCAATGGGCGCTTGCCTTGCCTGCCTCCCTGCCTTTCCATCCTGTTCCTGTCTGCAGAGCCAGCGACTGAGAGTGGCTATCGTTTTGGAAAGGTCAGCAGAATATGCAGCGCTCGCTCGTGCTCGTGCTGCGGCGAGTCGGGCTCTGCTTCTTTCTCTCTTTTTCTTTGAGCCTTTTGAGGAGGATCGATCGACGCTGATGCGGTGGTAGAGTCAATGGCCTCATCATGCCATCTCTGTGCCTCGCCTCAGGTCAGGGTGCATGTGTCGCTTTTCTAGTCAATCAGGCTTGCAATGATCGATGTGGTCGTGTGGACTCAAGAGAACACGATTAATTAGTACTCGTATGATTCGGGATAGCTTGGACTAGTAGTTCACCCTTTTGTTTCGCTGATGAAGCAATAGCATATTTTTATCAGGCTTTTAATGGGACCGTGTATTACGAAGAGTAGTGTTGCATCAAGAACACAACCGTAACATGCAAGCAGTACTGGTAAAGCCAGAAATAGATGCATATATCTTCTCTGATGATTTCTCTGCTAACCTTCGCATGAGCAGATGCAAAATTAATTTCTCATGATCTGGAAGGATCACTCACTGCATGCAATCCCTGTTCCAAAGTGTTTGCATTACATTTACTGCCAATCACTAGCCACAATATCACTGAAATATATTCTCCAACCGTTGTGTGGTAATTTAATGCAGATACTGGCACTGAAGGGCAGGGAGGCGGCGTCAGAGCTGATCAACCTGAACAAGGAGACGGAGGCGTCCTGCAGCAACCGCAGCGAGAACAGCTCCGAGGTCAACCTCGACACCTCGCGCGCGCCGCCGTCCGAGAGCCCCATGGACCCTCCCCCGCCGCACCAGCAGGGCGGCGGCATGATCCCCTTCTACCCCTCCGTCCCCCGCCCTGCCGGCGTCGACATCGACCAGCTCCTGCACAGCTCCTCTGTCCCCAAGATGGAGCACGGCGGCGTCGGCAACGTCCAGGCCCCGGACACCACCAGCTTCGGCAACCTGCTCTGCGGCGTCGACGAGCCGCCGCCCTTCTGGCCGTGGGCCGATCACCAGCACTTCCATTGATCGATCGGCACAATATGTATGTATATCTTGCAGTGAATGATGCATACATGCATGACGATCAACAATTGGCATGCATAAAGATTCGAGGCATTGGGATTCTTCATGAGGACAAGGGAGGGAAAGTGAAGGCACTGTGTGGATGAGAACTACTGCCTATGAGATATTGAGGATTTGAGGTGGTGATGCAATTTGAGTTGATGAGGAGAGGGGTTAGGGGAATAAGTGAGGGGCATGGAATGTAGGTAGATTTTGGAGTTCAATAACATCTTTTGTATCTTTTCTTCTCGGCTTCTTTTTTTTTCTCTCCTTTTGTTCACATACATAAATTTGTGAACTGTGAGGCAATGTTGCTGTATAGGTGCATGGTGCTTCTTCCTCTAATTTGTATCGATCATGTGAAGACTCAAGAGTACATCTCTCTCTCTCTCTCTCTCTCTCTCTCTCTCTCTCTCTCTCTCTCTCTCTCTCTCTCCCCACCCCAAAAAAAAATGTTGTAACAAAATGTTTGCTTTGCTTATCACAGCTCCATAGTTGTACATTTGCTGTGTGTTTTTTCACATGTGATTCAGGCGTTCACAAGGCACGCATGTAAGCATTACAGCTAGCTTAACTGTGTGGATGATGTGCAGAATCTTGGATGAGTGCAAGACTGGGTAATTTTTTTCAGATTAAGTTTTCCACTGTTAAGCAGGACTACTTACATTAATTCATCTTGTATTAATCTTGCTCATGCACGCCATCCTACAATGCAATTAAGGCCATTTAAAAACAACATAATAGCGTGGACACAAACAATATTTTGACAGCTGTCTTTGGGTCCCTTTATCTTTGAAGGGTCACAGCTGCATGTTAAGATTGTGAAGAACCCAACTTGTTTGCCATGGTTTAAACCCATAGCGTTCTACTTGTTACAATATACTCCACTTAAGATATGTGTGAGAGGATTTCTAGAAATAAACTAGCTTCGTATAGATGAGAGAGGATATGCTGAATTAAACACCGCTGGGCGAACAAGACATCAATTGATCATACATCTGTTTAAATTTTAAACCATTCTAGAATTTAGATACGGTGTTTTTTCAGATGGTTAAATAGTGGATGGGAATGTTGCAAGAGGCCAGCCTACACAGACATGCTCATACATGCATGCACGACTAGCAGTATATATGTCTTTCTCTTCTACCTCCATAGGTCTCCTGTGCCGTACATACTGTACATACATCGCCCTCTACTTCCCTTATCGCCTCACTGGCAGCTACAGTTGACTGAACTGGACTTTGCTAGTTTGCCTGCCTGACAATGATTGGTGCGATGGGAGCAGGGGCATGTACACACAGGGGATCAGTCCAGGACGTAAACAGCAAGAGAAAAAAATTGTGTGTGTGTGTGTGTGTGAGAGAGAGAGAGAGAGAGAGAGAGAGAGAGAGAAAGAGAGAGAGAAGCAAGTGTATGGCAATGGCAGGGTAGGAGTAGGTCACGTCATGGCCAGGTCCACAACTCATGGAAGAGGAGAACAATCCCTTGTGGGTTGATCAGCGGTGGCAGGGACGGAGGAGCTCGCAGTCTCGCAGGCAGAAAAACCGAAGGACCGTGCCTGGCCCCGTACCCCCTATGCCCGGTGGGCCCGCCCGGCTGCAGCAGAACCACTCCCTTTTACAACGTCACTGGCTCAAGTACATCCTCGCGATCTTTACGTGTACACGTCGATGCATCCTAGCCTCCCGTTATTCCATTTTTTTTTCTCCTCTACCTTTTTAATTTTGGCGGAGGACAGATTAATGGGAAACTTGGAGATAGTACTGCTTGCCTCCAGGGCGGATCTAGGAAAAAAAAAGGAGTATGGAGGTCACTGGGATTATTATAAACTCATAACACTAATTTCTTTCAAAAAAAAAACTCATAACACTAATTTGTGACGTGTAATATGAGGATCGTACGTTTATATATTAAAAAAAATCATGTATGTTGTATTTAAAGGTGCTGGTGTCGTTTGATCCTGATCTATACACCGTAGATCCGCCCTTGATTGCTTCTCGTTAGAATTACTTACAGGGAGGCCAGTGAATTGGGTGATGCAGAGGGGAGTGTACTCCGAGCAGTACCGAGCAATGGATGCCGCAGTACTGCCATGAACAGCTTGATCTGGTCCAGATGTGAGGTGCATGCTCGGATACTGTATAGCTAGCCGCATATAGGGACGCACCACCAACCATTAACTATACCCGAGATTAATCTCAAGCAAGGAAAAAATAATTCAGCTAATGGTGACCTTTGAAGGAAGCAGGGATCATTCCATCCATTATCTATGGCTAGAAATCGACAACACAAAAACTAAGAGATAAAATTTTAACGTGAAAAATCCTTACGAAAAAGACTTACAAAGTATGTGATTTTACAATAAGTCGTCTGCTCAATTCCGTACGACCGGGTATATAAGTAGGTACAAAATAACTGATGATTGATAAGAAAACAAATATAAAAAAAAATAGAGAGTGACTAGGGAACGGTATACCGTTGCAACGGTATAGCCGTGAAACTTATGAAACTTATCAGTTTCAGTGCTGGTTTCATGAGTTTCAGTGTTTAGTTTCATCAGTTTCATGTTTTATCAGTTTTTAGTGCTAAGTTTCATGAGTTTCAGTGCAAAAAATCATAAGTTTCATGAGTCTCAGAGGTATATCGTTGCAACGGTATACCGTTTTTTAGTTTTTCTGAAAAAAAATATGGCCAACTTTCAATCGCGGGAGGCCGATTTCCATACCGTGAGGGGCTCCGCCTTCCGGATCTGCCAGTGGGTCGGTCGTCCTATGGGTTGGTTTGTGTCCGCTCTCTGACTCTGAGCCTATCGGCTCGCATTATCACAAACCGGCAAGGTGGCACTAGACCTAACAAACAGCGTCTTTGTCCTTAACAAGTATGAAAGGGAAGTCAATGTATCGACTGGCTTTCAACTGTCTCTCACTCTGTACCTAGCTAGCACACCGAGCAAACCATGCTTCGTAAAAGTTTTATACGTATAGCACACCCACTGAAAAATTACCAGGTAGTGTTGATATATGGCGATGAACATCGAGCTCTGGTACATTACGACATTATGGAGTTCTTTTAGTTTTTTGAAACGGAGATATCATACAATTTCTTGTAAAAACATCAAGGACTGGGCTAGTGGTATATATAGTCCAAACTGTTGCATCGGTTCGGTGCTTTCGAGAGGGGCATGCATGGCAGGGGTGGGGGGGCCTTGCCTTACACCTCCATGTGGGAGCACAGTGCCTAACTGACCATGTGTCCTTTGCAATGTCCCAACCAGCCCTAGAAGCCACAGATCGACGCAAAATGTGCGAGGTCGGTTTTAATGCCGATGGATTTGACACCGCGTTTCACACCGAGAGTTTTAGTTCGTTTCCTCTGTACCGCAGTTCAGAAAAAAAAAACATGAGGCAAGTTGAGTGCTCGCGCACGCACGTAGCTATATGTATACCTAGACCGTCTATTTTTCGGTCGGACGATCCAAGTTGGTGCAAGGAAAACACTCAGAGAGGTCTTACATCTTTCTCACTCCTGTCTGAAGTTACTTGCACATCTTGAAGCAAACGAAGGGGTAAGTAATCCTCATCTACCCTTCATTCATGCTTTAATATTTGTGCAACTTAAAAAGGGAAGAGCATAGAAGCACTTCTCAAACACTCAACACGTACTTTAGTTCTAGACGGTAAATGATCACTGAGTCATTGAACTCGACTGGTTGAGGTTAATCTTTTAGATAGGACAAGTACAGAGTAAGTATACATGTATATATATATATATACACACACATGTGGACCGTTGTACGTACCCGAATAAAGGCGCTAGGCTAGGTAGATGGACAAGGTGAGAGGGACCATCATGGACATGGATGCTTCTGCGATATATTTTAGCATCACACGCGACCTTATTTAATCGGGGGGAATAAGCAGAGTGGAATCTGACGGGCGGGTCGCATACAAAATTCAGGGCGTGGCTGCAGCGGGCTAAGCGATCGGAAGAAGCCGCACATGGATCGGCGGCTAAAGTCAGCCCACCACCTCGTTAATTAATATGTAACGCCCATTACGGCGAGCGGAAGGATCGAGTTTTTTTAAGCCGGTCGTCTCTGGGGGGCGAGAGGCTCAGAAGCATGTGACGCCAACTGATTGTACGGTACACGTATACGCTGAAGAAATGCGCGAGGCAATTCGGCGTGGTATAACTCCTGTCGTGTGTGCACGATCGATGATCCTCTACGGTGCGGAAGCAGCAGCGAACTAGCTAGGAAGCAAAATATTTTGCTGCGTACTAGTATCTCCTTTGCTACGGCCGGATTGAGCTCTGACACCCTGATTAGGTCGGTTATTAAGGTTCCATTGCCACAGTACTCAGGTTCCTTGGCACTGTTGAAATATAAGTTATGTTCTTTTTTCCTCGTCAGTTTAAGTTTTTGGGTGAACTGGTTGATACATGCAGCTCAATATGGTACCAAAGCCAAGAGATATCTTGAGTTCAAGACCCGACCGGCGCAGTTAATAAAACAATTGTAGCTTTCTTCACGTGCCCTGCACGTGAAGGGAGAGTGTTGAAGTATAAGTGAATTGCCCACTTTTCTCATCGAGGAGTGTTGAAGTAGGGTTTTGATAAGTTTCATCCGGATGTTTTCTTTAGCAACCATCATCCAAATTCCTGGCAATTGGATTTGCTTTCTGACCAATGCACGCCCCCCCTGAATTCGAGGTGGGTTGATCCTACGGATGTGTGTTTTGATCGTACGGTCCAAAGTTTGGATGTTTTTTGTGACAAAAACATCCGGATGATACCTATACACTCCCGTTGAAGTATAAGTAAATTGCCCACTTTTCCTTATCAGGTTAAGCTATTGCCCACCTTTCCTCATTAGGTTAAGGTTTTGAGTGAACTGGCTGGTGCATGAGTTGGGTGTTGAAGTATAAGTGTTGCCCATCTTTTCTCATTAGTTTAAACTTTTGGAAGACATGAAATAGGAGTGGGCTGGAATTATTATTTTTTAATTGCATCGACCGGTCTTGAACTCAAAATCTCTTAGCTATGATACTATACTAAGTTGCATACACCAGCCATTCCACCTAAAAGCTTAAAAATATATAATCCGTTTATACTTCGACAGGCAGGCACTACATGCATTGCAATGGCGGAGGATACGAATCCGGGTATCCCGCTTTTCTCCGTCTTTGCGTCGCGATGTTCGCCGTGTTACCTAATGGGGAGGGAAGGGACAGGTGTGATCCGAATCTGAAGAAAGGAAGAAAAGAAAAGAGAGCCTGTGAATTGTGAAGAAGTGGTGCGTGTGTGTATGAAAGACAGGGCAGCTGCAGTCGAGCTGAGGTCCAGCAAAAGTTTCCTGCAGATCCCTGCCAATCATCGCATGCACGATGCTCGATGCTGGATGCTGACGCTGTGCTGAAGCTGTCAATCTTTTTTGTCAGGCAATGATTCGTGATGGGAAGTCGAAGGGGCACACATGCGACCTGCTCTAGAACTGTGACCGTGTGTTGTGATGAACGACCTACTCTCCTCTTCTCGAGTAGTACTACGACATTCCTGGTTGCACTGATAAGAGGGAGAACGCGTGAGAGGGTGAAAGGATGGCGCGCAGAAGTAAATCGGTACCGCAACCGAGGAGCGAGCGAGGAGATCATTTTGATCAATCTATTCTCTGGCCGGGTCGGCAGCTGGAAGTTATGTTTCGGCTCCTTCTGCTAGGTTCCTTTCCCAAGTGCGATCAGTCGATAATGCTCTGACTTATTTCTCTTCCTCCTCCTTTTGGAGCCTCAACCATCAGTAAAGGTTTTCCAAGGAAATCTCAAATCGTAGATTCGTAGGTCTATATATATAAACGGAGCGAATGTTTGGAGGCCAAGCCCAACAGGGGCCCAAAACTGTAAACTGTAGTATGGAAAGTGAGGCTAAGCCCGGTGTTCTGCTCGGGCTAAACCCGCCACGGAGATAGATTAGATGGGGAGCGCTTTGGCCCATGCCCCATGGGGATGGCACCATCGTTTCTCTGGTTCCCAATGGGCCGGCTCAACAGGGTGCAAGGAAGGATCAAGAGGGAAGTATCACTTATCTGCATTTGCATCCTCTCGGTTTTGCATTCTGCTCTGTTGAGTTTTCATGCAGGAAAGACAACTCGGTCTTACTTTGGCACTGCCATCTATCTGTGTCTCTGCACACCAAGGTAGTTGGTCTAACTTTGGAAGGTGATCGATCTGGGTGCTTAACTACCAAGTGCGTGCCTGCCTCTCTTTGCAAGTGGCAAGTCTGAAAGCAAATGGGGGTTCGAGTTGACCTTTCATGGTTTCTTCTAAGCATGGACACTGAGGTGTTATTACACCACTGACACTAACAGTACTAGTACAGATTTTTTTTTCTGTTTTTTTTTTAAAAAGAGCACAGATTATTTTTTGTTTGGTCAACCGGGCTGTTGGTGCTGGACCTACGGGAGACTTTAGGTGGCAGGCTAGCTGCTGCCATGTTGCACCTGCAAACATGACAGCCAAATGGGCACTAATGTGTTCTGCCTTTAATTTGTTTGCTTGTGTATCGTTGTCAGGGTTCACCTTATCGAACACGTAATTTTTGGATGAACAGTAAAATTTGATAATCGCAAAAATCGAGCCGAAAATCGGTCAAAAATCGCATGAATTCAAAAATCAGATTTTTTTGAAAAAAAAAAATCAAATATCGTGGAAAATCGACGATTATCGGTGGAAAATCGACAGCCATGTTGAACTTTTTTGTGCGGTCGATTTTTGTAGCGATTTTCGACGATATTTGGCGATAATCGCTCGATATGTCTCGATAATCACGATATTTGCGTCATATAATTTTTTTTGAATTTTTTAATTTTTAAAATTGTTTTTTTGAATTTTTTCGGTTTACCGATCGGTAACTGATTTCGGCCGCCGTCGATAACGCGATTATCAGCGATAATCGAGCGATTATCGTCGATAAATGGAACCCTGATCGTCATTTGCAAGTCAACCCGGCTGGTGCATTTGTCTCTATGGTATCTATAACTTGGGACTATTCACTGTTGTCATCGCCTCACTTGTATAGAACCGAAGTTTATTTCTTACTTAGGCAACAGTGCAAGACAGATAGCTTGCTTAATTTTTACTTGACATTTTTTTTTAATTTTTTACGGTCTCTAAGACGTGGCTTAGACATTACTTTTTATAACTTTACATTATGAAGCACTAATAAAATCATCATATTATGAAAACATTTTTAACGATAAATCTAATCATATAATTTTTATGTAGCCAATTCAAATAGTTTTAAACTAATTTATGGTCAAAATTTAAAGTTTTTGATGGTACAAATTCTAGGATGTCGAGTACTTAAAGAATAACTGAGAGGGTACTACAATACAACATAAGATCAAGAACTGCCCATATCCAACGACAATCGGTTTTTGTGGCGGTTGAAAGTCCAACGACAGTGATGAGAAGACACTATTACAATCAGTTTTTGCCCAATAGTGATAATAGGGTTATCACAATCAATTCTGAGCTACAACCGATTATGATAACCATATTATCACAATCAGTTCTGAGCTAGAACTGATTGTGATAATATGATTATCACAGTCGATTCTAGTTTAGAACCAATCGTGATGACCATATTATCACAATCTCAATACTTGATAGTCCAATAACTACATAAATAGACAAAAAGATATTGCTTTCCTTAAATGATCATAATTATAGTAATGTTTCTCATTCAAAACAAAACATCAGGAACTAAACCAAAGGCATGGTCTCTTAGTTTCTGACTTTTGATCTAAATAAGTGGGCCCTAAGTCAAATGCCATAGTAGGATTATGCTAGTAGTCAATGTCTAAATAAAGATCTGAAGGAGAACAACATTACAGGACAATTGGCAACAAGCCAACATTCATAGAGCAGTTACATGGTCTACAGGAAATACGGCCATGGTAGCTCCATATCCTGGTAACATATTTGCGATTGTGGTTTTGTCAAGAACATGTGCATCAAAAGTATCAAAGTGCATCATAATAATTTAGTAATTTCGGCGAGATTATCATATTGTAGATCAAGTTACAAAAATGGTAATCTGAGAAGCAGAAAAGAAAACATGCATTGTTTTTTGTGCATCCAATTTGTTATATCTCAACACACTAAACTGTGTAGGTTGGGATGAACCCAGTTTAGAAAATATGGCTAATTGTAATTTCTAGCAAAACAAACATTTATACAACCTGGCATAAACTATGTGCAAACATGTAATGACCTGCATTCTTTACTGAGGATACAACACTCATGTGTGAGTCTCCTCTGGAATGGAAACAATCAACGCAAGGAAGGATAAGTCCATTCAAACACTGCACCACATAAAAAAATAGTCAAGAAAAGCATTTGATGCTGGAACAATCTCTAAGCAAGAGGGAAATATAAAACTGAACAAGGTAAGAAGTTATTTCGTGATTTACAACAATTAATAAATTGACCGATTATGGGATTAGTTCAAATTTGTAGTTTTGTTTTTGAACCTTGGAATTCTCTTTTTGATACGTTACACAGATAATATAAGCTGTTGACGATATAAATGATTGAGCATTTCAAACTGCAAATTGAAAAAAAGTTCAATTTGGCTGCTAGTGTAATGAAACTAATGAGGTAATTACTGAAAGAAACAAGTTGTGAAAAGTTTGATTTCACCGTAGTCATGTAGCCACATAATTCATATTTCATAGACATTGAACCAATCCAAGACTAGCGGTGTAGCCATTTCAGCTAGCAATTAACTGGACTGATGGTAGTTACATGTCTAGTAGCAAGATTAGGCACACTAGTACCCTAGATTGGATAACCTTAGTAAGCTTTCTAATGGACCACACTAAGACCATGCTTTTCCAAGCAAAACTTGAAACTATCATAACCATCTTTAATACAAGAACTTTCCCTAATTCGACATAAGAACATCTCACCAAACTACACCTTTTTACCGTTGTTTCTCCAATTCAATTGAAACATATACTGGAAATTGTTGTTACCTCAGAGTTACGACCGGAGGTGGAGGGCAGCGCGACTAGAGGCGGAGGCGGTGGGCGGCGCGACCGGAGCCGGAGGTGGAGAGCGGAGGGCTGCTCGACCGGAGGCGAAGAGCGAAGAGCGACGTTGGCGGAGGCAACCGGAGGCGGAGGGTAACGCGATTGGAGGCAAAGGTGGAGAGTGTAGGGTGGCGTGATCGGAGGTGGAGAGTGGTGTGGGTGGAGGCAAACAGAGGCGGAGGGCGGTGCGATTAGAGGCGGAGAGCGACGCAGGCGGAGGCGACTGGAGGTGGAGGGTGGCTTGACCGTAGGCGAAGAGTGGATGGCGGCTCAAGCGGAGGCGGGAAATGAGGCTGGGGTTAGGAATGTGTCGGGATGTATGCTTGGAGTGTTAAAAGCAAGCAACAATAGGTGTCGATTCTTTTTAGAACCGATAGAACTCACCAACATCTCTATCGATTCCTCTCAGAACCGATAGCACTACTCCTATATCTCTATCTGTTCCCATCAGAATTGATAGCAATACCAAAAACTAATCTCTATCGGATCTCTTCAGAACCGATAGTAATACTAACTAGGGTTTGCGATAGGAGTTAAAAGGAAATAGCAATCTGTGTTGGTTCTTTTTAGAACCGATAGCACTACTACTACTCACATCTATATCGGTTTTTATTAGGAACCGATACAAATAAGAATGTTATCACTATCGGTTTTTAATAGGAACCAATACAAATAAGAATGTTATCACTATCGGTTTTCATTAGGAACCGATACAAATAACAACACTTATCACTATCGGTTTTCATTAGGAACCGATACAAATAAGAACCTTATCGCTATCGGTTTTCATTTGGCACTGATACAAATAACAACACTTATCACTATCGGATTTCATTAGGAACCGATACAAATAATAAAACTTATCACTAATGGTTTTCATTAGGAACCGATTATGATAAGGGTGCTCCTCATCACAATCAGTTCTTAGCTAAAACCGATTGCGATGAGGGGTGTCATCACAATCGGTTCTAGATTAGAATCGATTGTGATGACCTCATTTCCGAAAACACAGATTAAAGTAAACATATCATAATCATTTTTTTTCCTGAAAAGTTAGAAACCAATACAGATGAAGCGATAGTAATGTACCATTCTGTAGTAGTGCTTGTGTGGAGAGGGCACTGTATCTCTAGATTCCAGGCTGCTCTAATACGTGACACATACGGTGGCAATTGGTTTTCTGGGACAACGACATTGTGTCATGCCTTGCCCTATCTTCTGAACAAGTTTCAATTACTTGTTCCTTTGGAGTATATCTCTAGTTTGCTCTCACTTCATTGCCACCTTTACATTTTGCTCGATGATGCAATTCGGTCGATTGATGAACTAAACGATTGCAGGAGTAACTTTGGCCTTGAATTAATAGATATAATTATTGTTATTGCTAGACAAGTATTGTTTAATGTTATTAATCTAGTTTGTTATTTTCAGTTCGTCATTTATCTACTTGTGAATGTGTGAATGTTAGTAATTCTGCTGTTCTTGTAGCTATTATCATTCAATTTGTCATTCTCTGTTCAGTCACTTACTTTCATTCTGGCTGAACTGAATGTTGCTGAAACTTGCTATCCTGAATACTAAAATTGAATAGAAATATTTTTAGAGCATAATAGCAAGGTAAGAATTCAAAGCCACAATTACTTGAAAAATTGTTTAGCTTAATTGTGATACTTCGACCTAAGTGTAGAGGAGGTAGGAGCTAGTCACTAGCAGCCCTACACTGAGTGGCGAGGAGGCTAAAGATTAATCTTTAAGCAGCCCGACACCTGATAGCACAATCATTCAATCATACATTAATTTACTTTAGTAGTCATGGTTCATTGCTTGGTTGACATAAATGTTATGATCCGCTTTATCCTTTTAATTATGTCAATTTTAATATCTTTGAATTATGTAAATTTTTTTCATAGTATTATTTAAAATTAGTTTTGTATTCTTACTCTTAATATCGCATTTTATTCAACAAGCGTCTAAAAAAGCATCTAGATATTAATCTAGATATTAGTGCAACAACATAGCTATCGTGATTGCAGTGGTGCAGTGTGTCTCTATAGAGAGCTTCTGTTCCGGCGATGAGAATGGCAGTGGAAGCGACAGCAATGGTCAAAGAAGATTGTTGCAAGCTCTGTCATTATTCCGTAGCCTCCGTCTTCTAGAACTTGATGAGATTATTCTTCTTATATTTCCATGTTTCTGCCTTCTTTTTTCACTCGTGCAGAATATATCCGAAATTAATTGTTGCCATTGACTTCCTCCAGTAGTACGCGAGGATTTAGGGCTTTGAATTGTTGGCTGCCGTGTTGCACTTGCCCATGGTGGTGCCAGAGGTCACGGGATCAGGACATGGCACAGTATTCGGCCGGTGGTTGGAGTCGATTCTTGCTGTCCCCCTTGACTCGACATGAACCAAGGCAAGGCTTTGCAATCAAGGCCAAGGAATAATAGTGCCTTTTCCATTTTTCATTTCCTATTCACCTGTCTGAAATACTCGCTCGGGGCATAAGTAATTATCATTTTGCGTATCGATACGGTTTCTAAAACACAACTTTGATCATTAGTTTTTATTATAAAATATTTATAAAACTCAATAAAAGTGTAGTATTACGAAAATACTTCTCGAGAGAAAGCTACACATATGAATTTTCATGTATCTAATTTTAATATTCTAAAAGATATTGATAGCCAAAATCTTAAAAGTTTGATTATACATATATCTAAAACGACAACTATCCGTGTGACCGGAGGCAGTACACGTATAATACCCCTATTATAGGGGAAGAGATTGCCGGATGGGGAGGGTGGCCACGTGCCACCCCTGTTTTTTTTTTGTGAAAAAGTCCTCAAGTTTTTCAAAATTACGAATAGGTCCTTGTGTGATTTTATGTGAAAGGAAAATATTTTTTCCCGGTTCGCGTTTAGGTCCTTAGTTGCCCGTTTTACAGAAAGACCTCCCGTTAAATGCGAATCGCGAACGAGCCCTTTCCTAATTTTTTGAAATAGCGAACAGGTCCAAAATTATAACAAATAGGTCCCCGCGCTTTACGTTCAGATCCTTTCTCCGTTTTGCACAAAAAAAAAATTCGTGGTCCGTTTTTCCTCCAGAGCATATAAAAACTTGGATCAAATTTCGCACAGCGCAGCGGAGCGCGCAAATCTGCCTAGTAAACTTGATTTGTTAAAGGAACCATTGATTTCTCTGTATTCTCCATCAGAGATCGATGGAGTAGTCGGATATCATTCCTTTGATTCCTCCTCCAGCTTCATCCAACCCATCAGTCACCAGATACGCATTTCGTGGCTGCACGACACTGCTTGATCCATCGTTCATGCACACCACGACTGTTGGTGAGGTCATACGATTGATTCCGAAAATTTGCACTATATCATGAGGGAGGCCAAACGAAAAGAAGGCGGCCGGTCTCAGTCTCTCGCCCCCTTTGCTTGCACAAAAGGGCAAGGAAAAAAAAGGTGAAAGTGACAAAGCATCACCTAGGACTAGGAGAGAACAATGGTGCCATGGGCTCGAAATTAATGCCAAGGCCGCTGGAATCTCTTCTCCAGAAGCAGATGCTGGGGAAGAAAGTGGCGGATGAGGGCCTCCAATTTCTGCAGTCCTTTGTTCCTCTCAAATGCTGGAGTAGTAGTACTAAAGCGACAGGAATTGTCGCTTGTCGAAAAAATACAATGTATCTGTGGAAATTGAGGCTGCTGCAGCGAAGTCATTAGTGATCCACCAATGGACAAGAAGTCAGCCCTAGAATATACAATGGAGAAGAATATATGATGATATGTTGAGGCTCACGCGCGGTGGTACTCTAGGAGGACTGTAGTAGTGGTCAAGTGTAAATGCTTTGACAATATGTTTAGATTAGCTTTGCAGTATCGTTGTGCATTGACTCTATTTGTCAGTGTCAGAATCGATAGAAACAAGGAGGCTGTCTATATAATAATACTAGTATGATGCTCTGAAAGTCCACATGCAGTATTGATATATCTACTATATATTACAAGTCCATGGCATATTTTTGTAGCTGCTAAGAAAAAAAGTGTAATAGGCTAAAAACTCTATATAAAAAAGGAGCAAAATAGCTAGCCCTTAATTTGGTGACCCAACTAAATTGAATTACAGTAGCCAACGGATGTTATTATTTTAAAAAAATCTAACGGTACATCCAATAGACCTGAGTTATAACGGTTTAGATTAAAAGAAATAGTTTATGCCAAGTATAATAATAAATAACAGCAATTTGAAATAAAAAAATGAAATAACTTAGCCTTTTGATTTTTCATGCAAACACCAAATTAAAACCCGTACATAGCTATAATTTGAAATAAAAATTAGATAAAAAAATTAGCAGTTGGATTTGTGTATGAATTCTAACATAAAACTAATATTTGAAATTAAAGAAAAAATATAAAAATAAAATTAATGACATAGATTAGAAGAAATAATCCATACTAAGTTAAAAAAATAACATAAATGCTGATTAAAAAATAAAAGAAATCAGTCATTTAACTTTCATACGAAATCCCAATTAAAACATGTACATACCTAAAATTTGAAATAAAGATTATATAAAAATTAGTAATTAGATTTGTATACAAATTCTAATATAAAATTGATATGCGAAATTAAATAAAAATTAACATAAATCCAGAATAAAAAAATAAAAGAAAATTAGCAATTTGATTTTCATATGAACTCCAAATTAAAACTTATACATACATGAAATTCAGAATAAAAATTTGATGAAAATTAGCAATTGGATTTGTATAAAAATTCTAACCAAAAACCGAAATTCAGAATTGAATGAAAGATAGCAACAAAAATAACATAAGAATAAAAATAAAAATAAAGTGGTCTTTTTTAGTTCCACACTAAGTGAAATATAAATATAAATATAAATATTTATTTATTTAGAATTAAAATTCCAAAAATACGATAATACGGAAAAAAAATATAAGGTAAGGAATTTGATTTGCATATATGTAAATTATTAACTGTGTGGGCCCCCGGATCGGCTATCCGGAGTCCTCTGTGTATTTCTGTACTAGTCCGAGATCAGTAGCTAGTACACACAGTCAAAAGTGATGAATCAACAACCATATCACGAATACAAATAACTAAATAAGAATAATACCAAATGAAAGCAAAGACCTTATGGTCAAGGTTTACCATTACGGCTGAGCAATTTGAACAACTTGAACAATCATGAAGACGAAACGCCAATGCGACTCCATCCAATTGCCCACAAGCAATCGAGTGGAGAACGCACCTAGTCGTTGGAAATCTTGAACAGCTTCTTTCACTTGGAGAGGATTAGAATGTAGCACGTGAGTACATAAAGTACTCAGCAAGTCTGGGAAAAATATGCACAATGTAGGCTATCCAAAGATGGCTTGATATGGTTCTTTTGCATAAAGCCAAGTTTCAGTAAATCATACTTGATAATAATTTTCACAAAGCATCATTGAGCAATTCTTTTTAATAATTGAATTATGTAATATTGTAGTGAAGGTTCTAACCACCACTCACTAATATACAGGCTCTATCCGCCACATCTCAACAAGATCAGGGGTCTAACCAATCACATGGCTTTGTCCGCCATGGTTCACACAAATCAGGTTCCTTCCACCTACCTGGCTTTAGCCGCCAGAAGCACACCCGAGAGTTCTAACCGCTCCCGGATCCCAAAACGAAACATTGTTTAGTTTGGAACCAAAAACCAAAGTCTACCAGTATGAAAGCATTCTTCGCTTTGCCTTTGACCGTAGGCACGGCTATTCGAATAGTTTTAACTCTGCAGAGGTGTACAACTTTACCCACAAGACATGATATTCCCTTGATGCCATGCAATTAGCACACTTCCTTAGGTGTGCCGGCAGGGATATCATGACAAGGCCTTTACAATGTATACGCCTAACCTGACTCACCATTGAGGTTTCACCGTTAGGGTTCTTTCCACCCAAGATCTGAAGCCCCTCTTGCGCGTGTGAGAAAAACAACAACAACAACAACAATGCCTCCTTCCGCTCTCACACAACAACCGAGTGGTGAGTCTAAGTCAGGTTTCTACAAATTAGTTAGCTGTGTCGTGCCCACTTTGACATGTGGTTGTACGGTTATGCTTAGAATGGAGACAGTCATAAGCGTCGGTCCTTAACTGACTTGGGGCGGTACTTGCACAAAAGAACCAAGGCTTGGTTCGCTTCCACCCGACATTCCATGCCGCCCAAGTCGAAATCATTTTCCCTTTTATTTTTATTTTGCAAACCAACGGCAATACCTTTTTGCCTAATAATTTCCAACACAAGTTTTCAAGAGTTAAAAGGAATTCCCACCCATAGGTGCATATTGACCTTTTGCGAGTCTAAGCATTTCTACCGTACTATTCTATTCCACCAATAGTTTATTTTATAAAATACAAAGCTCAGGGGTTGATGACAATCCTTATAAGTAATTCGGTAATCTCCAATAATCATTAAATTGCCCTAGTGGTACAATCATATGAATAATCCGATTCAATATCGTATCCATCAAGTATTGAGCATATCATGGAAATATCCTAACTCTCAAAATCATATTAAACCCCAATCAAGTGTGTCTATTTCCCTTGAATTATGACTAGTATTATTGATTTATTAAGTCACTCATAGGGCCATCAATCTTATCATCCACTAAGAATATTTCACAAAGTCATCTGTTAAACCACCAGAATACTTCGAATATCACTCTAATCATCTAGGATACAATCCACCTATAATACTTCATAGCATCATATATTTAGTCCTTCACATGATCACTTCTAAATTTTCTATTTTAATCCACCAAAAATACGCGATAATATCATTCACTAAACCACCAAACATTCTGGACTATTCACAATCTCCCTGAATGATTATCGCATAGTATTCTTGTTAAAATCCACCGAAATATAATTCACCACTTATTCTAATTGATCTATAAATATGACTCTCAGTAACATTTATTTGCTTTCACCGACATCATACATCTTCCAACATTCTCCCCATCCACCGAAATATATGGACTACCATTCGTAGGTCAACTTTATGATTACAAGTCCCACATCAACTCTAATATTCATCTAGCTCCAATTTGCATTTCACCCCAATCCATACTCATTATGTTGTGAACTACTATCACAATCCCACTCATCAACATTTAAATGATCACCACCATAAATCAATTTCATAATAACAATCCTCACATTATCACTAATATTCATCCGTCTCCAAGTTACATTGCCCCCGATTTACTCTATTCAAACTATCTGCTAAATAGTCATTTTCCCCATCAAAATGTATTTTATTAAAGAATATTTATTATGGTGGATCCCCGTTCTAGGTCGACAAAGGGTCATGGATAGCAAATATCAAGGAGGTATAAACAACAGGTATAACTAACAACTTAACGTTTAACATCATCATTTTATGTAATTAGCAATGCAATTTGTAAAACATGGTAAAACATTTATAAATTGTAGGATCAAAATGCGTCAAGGAGACTTGCCTCGGTCACAGCGAGAAGGTTGCACTCTTTGAAGTCCGGCGGCGGGGTCAGCGGAAGCGTCGACTACGCGCAAAACGAGGCAACAAATAAATAAAAGAAAATAAATAAAATCCAAAAATTACAAAATTAGTACTGGCAGGTAGATATTGATTTACGATGAATTTAGGAATTTGAATGGAGTCAAACGGAGTTCGGACGGAGAAGTTATGAGCTTCCGAAGTTTGAATTTTGAATAAATCGAAAACCGAGAATATTCCCGGAATATTCCGCGTTTGACTGGGTCAAAGTTTGACTGAGCTTTGACTGGACTTTGACTGAGCTTTGACTCTATGGCAAGGGGGCCAACTTGTCATCCTCACAAGGTTGTCTTCAACCTTGGCTTGCCATGGAAGCCATGGATGGCAAGTGAAGCTTGGGAAGGAAGGGGGTGGAGGGACCGTGGCGCGGCGAGCTTCACGGCCGTGGCGGCGCTGGCAAGAAGGCGCGGCGCGGCTGGCGCGGGCGGCGGCCGCCACGGCCAGGCGGCGGGGCGGGCGGCGGCGGCGCGGTGGGACGGCGGGCGGCCGGGTCGGCCGGTCGGCCATGGCCCAAACACAGGAGCAAAGCTCCAAGAACAGAGAAGGCCCAAAACCAGAAAAAGAACGCAAGTTCTTCCAAAAACTTGATTTTTAACCCATTTTTGCATGGAATTGATCCAAACAAAAGCATAGAACCTCTAGATAACATCCTTAGCAACATCTAGGAGGAAGGAATTGGACCAAACCTCGCCGGAGACGATGAAATCGACGGAAAACCCGGGTTCGGCCGAAAGCACCAAAACTCGAAATTCATCGCCAACTCTTGATCAAACCTAAAATTGATGATTGGGTTAGAAGCTAGACACCCCCACGAACACAAAGAAACAATCGGAGGCGAGAATGGATCACCGTGGAGAAAGATATGCGGATGAACTCAAAAAACGCAAAAAGGGCGACGTCCCGTCGGTTTTCTTGATCCACCGGACAAACGACGAGGAGAGGATAAAGGAGAGTGTATGTTCTGGAAAGAGGACTCCCTCACGGAGATTTGAGAGGTGGAATTGTGCGAAACGGATTAGAAACGGCCGAGATAAAGAGGATTAAAGCCATTTCAGTTTTTTGTAAACTGCGCACATTCCGGTGAGAGTTAGGGCGGGAGACCACCGGGGATGGAAAGATCTCGTCAACACGGATTTAACGGATCCGGCCGTTCGCAATTTGGGTGATTAATGAGGAAGTTAAGGAGGTTTGAATCCATGGAGGAGAGAAGGGAGATGTTCTGTTCTTTCCCTGGAAAAAGATCGATCGGGAAGAAGACGAACAGTACTACGTGCTACTGTAGCATGACGCTACAGTACCGCCACGTGGCAAGCTCCGGTTGGTTCTCTTTTACGCGAATGATCCGCCCTAGAGAAAAATAAGGAAAAATGGCCTAAAAATTCCGGAAAAATTCCTAGAGCCATTTTAGAATATTTGGGACCCAATAAAATTGGTTCCGCTGAATTTGGATGATTTTCGTGGAATTGAATATTCTGGCGCCGATCGCAGGCATTAAACAAAAGCAGCGCGAGATAAAATAGGAACGGAGGTCCAAAAATTCGGGGAATGATTCCTAAAATCATTTTGGAATATTTGGAACATTTTAGAAGTGATTTGGAGATTTTTGGAGCATTTTTGGACTCGGGTGAATTTTCGGGTACCGGCGGGACTGAAAAACCCGATTTTTCGACCGGAGGGGAATTAATTCCCGATTTTGAAGGGAAATGGATGCCAGGTTAGTATAAACACCAAATAAACTCCAAGTTTTGAATTTAATTACTTTAAATTAGGTTTTTCTCCAGAAAACGAAAACTAGGGTGTTACAAACTGTTATGTAGTAAAAGTTGATGATAGTTTTTTTTTACAGTTATTAACTATTATGTAATAGATCGACACGTGTTTACTCGGCCATACCTGATGTGATGTGTATTAAAAGAAGTACCGAAGAAAAGAGACATGCATTGCAATAAAGAAATTAAGAGATGATGATATAAATGAAAAATGCTATGCTATGCTACGTTTGTTGTTTTGCTATGCAAATATTTAAGGAAGAAGGTTTTGGTCATATGTGACAATTATTGAGAGACAGGGTGAGTATATTCTCCCCTATAATATATATAATATTAAAATATCGTAAATAAAATTCTGCAAAGATATATTTTCCAAAAAAACAAAATCACATATATATTATCAATTCATTTAAATACGCTTTAAAAGATGCTGCATGTGTAAATGCTCGGACTATCTCGCTAGTTTGTGTAATTATAACATAGATATTACTCCCTCTATCCTGAAAAAGAAGTCGTTTGTAGTTGTCCTAAGTCAAAGTTTTAGAACTTTATCTATAAATAACTTTTAAACCATTTGGATTGAACACATAAAAGTTACATAAATAAATTTGTCATGAAAAGAGCTTTCAAAATATTATAATTTCAATGCATTTTATAGATAAAAATTTTTAATGGTCAAAGTTGTATTTTGGAGATCGTGTCGATGTCCAGAACGACAAGTATTACAAACTGGAGGGAGTAGTAAACAGAATGCGGTTGAGCAATTGCAGAAACATCATGGCATAAATTAGGCAGCCAGCATTCGGATAAAACGAGACGGCGCTAAATTTCTTTGCCTTCCCAACCAATCTGATATCAACAACTGAATCTGATGTTCCAGAAACTTGTGGAGTTGCGGGGAGCCATTGGCTCAGTGAAATGCTGCTCCCATCAAACACGTCTCTCTCTCTCTCTCTCTCTCTCTCTCTCGTCGGATTTAAGCACGTTTATGTATTTGCAACTAATTAGCGTGTGATAAGTTCAAGAAAAAAAAAACTACTCCTACGTATTGTGTGACGAATGAAATGATGCGTGGAACTAAAGCGATTGAACAATGAAGGACATCACTTGAAATTGTTGCTAGACAAAGAGGTAAAGAAGGAAAGAAAAGAAAATCGCAGAGTCAGATTCCTAAGCTCTTTTGATTGACTATTACTCCCTCTATTTATTTTTATAAAACGTATCTTAACTTTGCTCAAGGATTAAGATTACGTTAAAATTAAGAAAAGTACGTTAGAAAATAGTTTAGATGCCTCTACTTAATTGTCTTGGAAGATAATAGATGTACTTTGTGTGGGTGATAATGAATAAATATATATGGTTAAGAGAGAATAAATATGGGTATAAAAATGTTTCATTAAATCTACATGTAAATTTTATATTTTTGAATAAGATTTTTTTTTAAAAAACAAGCTTTATAAAAATAAACGGAGAATTAAAGGTTAGACGATAAGGTTGAGTAGTTCAGTAGCAATTTGCCATGGATCAGTTGAAGCTATTCATTTCCCTTGTTTATTTCATTTCAACTCAACTCTGCACGTGCTGGGTTCTTTTCTCCACTTTCAAGCAACCTTTTTTTACGAGGCTCTTCTCAATCGACTCAATTAGGCTGCAATGTAAGTAAATGGATTGCTTATTGCTCCTCTCTTTCTTGTACAGTACCAATTCATTTCAATATGAACTTCACGTATTCCTAAAGTAATCTATATATTTTTTTTTGCTTTAGTAAAGTGCAAATCGAAGTTCCTCTCTAAAAAAAATGTGCCGATCGAATTTGATGGTAAACATCGTGAAAATAAAACCGACGTGCAATCTCAAGGACCAATGAGAGGTGCTTCTATGCTCTTTCTTTTAAAAGTTACACAACTATTAAAGCATGAATGAAGGGTAGATGGTGATTACTTACCCCTTCGTCATTTCAAGATTTGAACTTCAGACTGTAATGAAGAAGATGTAAGACTCTCCCAATGTTATGCAGCTGCAAGGGTATATACGCGGGGAACATCTCTAACCAAGGGTGTTTTTGGAAATTTCCACAGCCGAAGTGTGGTAAAAGGAATAAAGGGGAAGAAGCCCACCGTGTTGCCATTCGCTGCTCCACTTACCACCTGAGGAAGCCGGTTTGGCTGCAGGCTGCTTCCGCCGCTTTGCTTCCCTCTCTTCTAGTTCTCGCCTCCTTCCTTCCCCCCAGGCTCGAATCAAGCGACCAAAACCGTGCGGTTCTGGGCATCCTCCTGCCCGCGTCCCTCTCGGCCTCTCCTCGGTGCGCGCGCTTCTACTTCTTGGTGAGAGGAGGGTTGTTGGACTCGAGGTGTGCGGACTTCGCCCGTTTGGTCAGCTCGGGCGGAGGAGCTGGCTGGGCGTGGAGATTTGAGTTGACTTTTGCTTGTTTGTTTCTTGGCCTTGTGGCTGCCGGCCTTGCGGATTCTCTCTCTCTCTCTCTCTCTCTCTCTCTCTCTCTCCGTGAATTGGTGATCGAGCTCGATTGAAACCTTGCAAAGATTGGACTTTTGGGGGTTGGTTGCTCAGTTCTGAACTTCGTTGGCGAATCTTTGGGCTAGTTTGGAGCTGCTGTTCGTCTTGATCCGTTGCATTATTGGTCATCTCTTGCCGCAAAAAGCTGTTCAAGGAGACAACAGAGGCCATCTTTTCCTGCCCAGTTCTGACTTCTAAGCTTAGGATTGAGTTGACTTGGGGATCTTGAGCGGCTAGAAAATATCATCTTTCTGTTAGCTCACAGCTGAGTAGTTACCAAAAATTGGGGCAGAGGCACACGGTGGATGGGTGGCCGGTAGGCTGGTAGAGAGGAGAGATAGGAGAAGAGCATAGATGGGGAATTGCATGGACACCACGGCGCGGATGGATCACAGCATGAACAACAGTGCCTGTGAGTGCCTTAATGTTCTCTTCTCAATAATTATAAATTTGCTCTGTTTATATTTGCCAGTTTCCTGTTATAGTTGTGGATTTGGCGTGGTTGCTTGGGGTGCTGGGCTATACTGGCAGCCTGTTGGTTTGCGTTGAATTGAAATGAATGCCTGATTTTAAGATCAGTGTGTGGGGCCTGCTACTAGTTATTTTTAGTTTAACGTTTGTTCCTTTCTTCTTATTTTTGGTCTAACGTTTGTTCCTCCCTTCCCCTTACGGACCTTCACTTCTATAGTTGCTCCTCTCTTCTTATTTTTGTAGGGTAAGCATAACATGCCATGGTGCATGGATAAGACATCGAAATAGGGTTTAAAGGCAATCAGGGAACTGTTTGTTTACTTATAGTAAGGTCTCTTTTACGGTTATTCTAGAGCTGACGGTTGATCTATGATAGGCACGAATAGATAGTCGATTAGATTCTTGAAGTGCATGGCAAAAAGATAGTGGATCCAACATGGCAGCCCTGTCCAACTCTATGAGGAGTTAATATCATTGTAAACCTAAGATGTTGTCAGTATCAAGTTAAAGCATTGCTACCTGACAGGGAGATGTTTTTAATTCTGATCAACCTTGAGCATTGGATGTTGTTATATTGACAATTCATAAGTTCAATATCATTGTAGACCTAAGATGTTGATAATATCAAGTTGTTCTTATACACATTTCGTTTGTTTCTTGTGGAGAGAGCAGACCCATCAAAAGTGACCACCAAAACAAGTTTGTCATCTGTGCCTTCCACGATTAAGACCAACTCAAGTCGTTCAACTTTGACTCTGCCTTCTATAAAAGATCGAAGTGAGCTTCCAACTCCTCGAACAGAAGGTGAAATCTTGTCGTCTTCAAATTTGAAGGCCTTCTTGTTCACTGATCTAAAAAATGCGACCAAGAACTTCCGACCGGACAGTCTTCTTGGGGAAGGAGGATTTGGTCATGTCTACAAAGGTTGGATTGATGAACACACACTTGCTCCTTCAAAACCAGGAAGTGGTATGGTTGTTGCTGTGAAGAAGCTTAAGCCAGAAGGTTTCCAGGGACACAAGGAGTGGCTGGTAGGTTCAGCATTCTTCTCCACTATTTTCCACTTTTCTGTACGACATTTTTGATGTTTCCTAATTGTTATTGTACTGCCGCAGACAGAAGTTAACTACCTTGGCCAACTTCACCATAAGAATCTTGTTAAGCTCATTGGTTATTGCTCAGATGGTGATAACCGACTACTGGTTTATGAGTACATGCCCAAGGGAAGTTTGGAGAATCATCTGTTCAGAAGTATGTATTTGATTAATATGGTTCTGCCTTGTTAAATCCCTGATTTTTTTTTTGTATTTTAAATGTTCACTTATCAACTATCAAGTAATATTTCTTTTCTTTTAGGAGGTGCTGATCCTTTGTCTTGGGCGATAAGGGTCAAGGTTGCCATCGGAGCTGCTAGGGGTTTATCATTTCTGCATGATGCTGAAAACCAAGTTATATATCGTGATTTCAAGGCATCAAATATTCTCCTTGATTCGGTACGCTTGAAGAAAAAAAATGCTAAATCTGATTATCAAGCATGCCCAGCTTGCTAAAATGTTCTTTTATCTTGTTTTTGTTTTTTGAACTGATTTAGCTTCTTTTTCTTGATTCAATGCAGGAATTCAATGCTAAGCTTTCAGATTTTGGTTTAGCAAAAGCAGGTCCAACTGGAGATAAAACCCATGTTTCCACACAAGTCATGGGCACTCATGGATATGCAGCTCCAGAATACATTGCAACAGGTATAAAGGTTATTCTTTGTTTGCATAATTATGGAAATGGGGCCATTGGTCCTTTTTTTTCCCCTGTGTTATATAACATCAGCTTTTAATAGGAGATGTCAGTCCTTGCTTTGTATTAGCTAAAGCTCACTGTCGTTATCTTGCCGCCTAAAGCACCTTATGCATACTAGCGAGCCATAATAAAGGCCAATTTGTGTAGATTAGAATAAATTATTATGGCATTTGCCATCTTGCGGGTGATTATCTTTGAATTTATTTTCTGATGTCAGCACTCTAGTCAATAATACTTGTCTTTTGTTGTCTTCACTTCCTGAATTCCTACCATTTCATCTCATTGTCACAAGCAAAGTTAAACTAAATCTTTTTCGTAGAGGAAGTGTTCCATTCCACTTTCTTCCTACTCAACACGATGGTCGACATATTATTCCTGGATTTTAGTAGTGATAGTGCATCAGGACATGTATTACTGCTAAAATTGTGCGTCATAAGTAAACACAAAACTTTACAGGTCGCCTCTCCGCAAAGGCAGATGTCTACAGCTTCGGGGTGGTGTTGCTTGAGTTGCTCACAGGAAGACGGGCTCTGGACAAATCAAAGCCAGGCGTGGAGCAGAACCTAGTCGACTGGGCCAAACCTCAGCTGGGCGACAAGCGCAGGCTGTACCGCATCATGGACACGAAGCTGGGAGGCCAGTACCCAAATAAAGGCGCGCATGCCATTGCAAACATCGCCTGGCAATGCATCTGCAACGACGCCAAGATGCGACCTCGGATGTCTGAGGTCCTGGATGAGCTGGAGCAGCTGCAAAACCCCAGATATAATCTAGCGTCACCACAGGTCGACGTCCGAAGGACCCCAAACACCGTCCCAAAGTCGCCGATGAGAAACACCGTCCCAAAGTCGCCGATGAGAAACACCGTCCCAAAGTCGCCGATGAGAATTCAGCCTTCACCGCGGCGCTCGCTCGGAGCGGCCTCCCCATTGCCAGCGTACAGGACCGCGCAAGTGCACTAGAAGCGCAGCTTAGAAGAGAAGGGGCCATGTATCTGTACGGCTGTATATTTGGGGGTGCAAGCGGTAGGCGCTGTAACATTTGTTTCTAGCGATGTTTCTTGCTCATGTGTGACACGGACTATTGACAATGTCATTCCAAGATAAGTTGTTTTACCAAGTTAGGCTCTGTTTGGCATAGCTCCAGCTCCACCAGATCTGGGTATTTATAGCTCCATCAGATCTGTAGAGCTTGGGCTATGGATATACTAAGAGTGTTTAGGTAGATCATCTTGTTTACATTTTAGAATAAAAATATAAACTTAATTTACTTCATTTTAGCCTACAAGTTTCAGATCTGAGGTGGAACCCAAATTTCGCCTCTACGGGTGTTGCTGTTGTCATTTCTCTCCCTTCACTCTGTTTTACATTGTTTTCGGCCATGCTGGGTTTAACCTTCAGAGTTATAAGAGTTGCTATTTCCTCGTGAAGATGATAGAAACTGTTCACTGGAAATATTTCCAGACTTTTCATCGGTTGCCAAATTCATCACCCAAGTGTGCTTGATATAAGATGACAGGTTAGAGTGGTGCTTCTATATTCTCTCTCAATACAAATCGTACAAATCTTAAAGCAAACGAAGAGATCAATAATCACTATCTACCCTTCATTTATACTTTAATATTTACGCAACTTTTAAAAAGAAAAAGTTCTCTCGACAGGTTCGCACATAGATCACTTCGTCCGAACATTCTAGAGGTGCAGTATTCTCGGGGAATCCTTTGCCAGAAAGAGATTGCCATTTTACGGGTCAAGACTAAACTGTGTAACCCACTGAAAAGGACTCCCATTTGCGAGTGCGCGAGACTATGTGGTCCAACCACAGTACGATACCCGTCGGATCATTTCACGTCTAAGGCCCTGTTTGGATGAGCAAGTCCTTGGGAGGTTCCTAAAACTTTCCAGTGAAATACCTCTTAACTCAAAACACCCCCTATATGGAAATTTCATCCTTCGACTTACAGTTATCTACAGAAACTCAATGTACATTGCTCGAATTCAATGTGATTCAGATATTCCCGAGTGGTGTGAAATTCAATGAATTAGCACCTTCTTTTTTGTTCAGATATTGATGCAGTCTTGTCTCATTTCTCAACAATAAACTCCTGAATCTCTATCCCAGTGTGACGGGCACCGCCCTGCTTCCTCACCAAAACTTCATCACCAACTTTCAGTGACGTCACAGGAATAGCAGTTGTTCCACTAGATCCTACATCAGGCAATCATACAGTTCAGGAATAAGTTGATTGAAAAAGACTCATGACTGCTAACCCCAAGGTATCCCAGACAGCTAAATCTAGGAGTGTATCAGGGAACTCAAGAGAAAACATTGCATTGGTTATACAAAAATGTTGCATAGTTTCACAAAAATTTTCATTTTCCAGTGAAACTTTGTACGTGCTGATTCTCATGGTTGCATATAGTATTTTTTTAAGGGAGTGTTACATATAGTTAACTATACGTAGGCATTTGAACTGTAACGTTTCCTTTTTAAACTACTGGCACACATCACACAGAAATAAGTAAATTTTATGGCTTGTTAAAATTACAACTCCAAAAGAAATTTACCATATTATCTTCAAAATTTGTGGTATAATTGGTTTACCTCTGTCAGGAGTGATAAGTGCAACTGTCTCTGCATTTTGCAGGAAAATGCTATATGTATCACTTCTAGAATTCTCCTGCAGCAAGCCCAAAAATGCCATGAAATTGAAAATGAATGCACAGTTGTCATTAAAAGGAAGATCATTTTTATGTACCTTTGCTTCTACAAGGATGAGAGGCCTTGATTCAATCTTCACACGGCCAACAATTGCAGTACGCCACAACCCATTTTGATCAACAACGATTACTTCCCTACCTGATCGTAGCTCTGACAGGTAGCTAGTTTTGTCGCCAGGGACTGCAACGTATGCATGGACAGGCCCCTAAACATCGAGAACAACAGATCTGTAGATGTCTTTGCTGCATTGTAATACGTGCAATAGCTTACTGCAATCTAAATCGCTGATATCTTACCGCATTGACCCTGAAAGGCCTGCTTGCAATGTAGTTTGTCTCCAAGCATTCAGAGTGAACAAGGAACATTCCTCTCGCATAAGAGCCAACCTGAAAACAGAATAAAATATATTACTTTAGAGGCAGAGTAGTAGTCTATTACACATGTGGATGCTTGGAACTGGTAACAGTCCATGTATTTCTATTAGGGGCAGAATGGCACATTCATGTGGATGCTTTTAACCAATCCTGTGCAGGATACAACTTTAATTTTCCTTATTTATTTTTTCTTTGGAAGCGACAGTGAACAAGTGAGAGATAAACACAAACCAGAAGGCCTTCACCGGGTCGCATGATACTGCAAAGATCCACACAAACACGATCACCCATACCAACAACTTCAACCTTTGATACAGTAACCTTTGTCAATGGTAATTGACTCTTTGCCTCGTTCCTTCTGTCAAAATAATCCTGAGTGATTAAAGGAGAAAACAAATGTCCGGTAAATCGTACAAACAGGTAAACGATAAGCAGTGGTCACAGCGGAAAATTGCCTATTGACTTTTTGTACACTCATATTTAGATACACACACACACACACACAGCCATATATGTAACTGTACATGAGTTAGGCAGGGCCTCACGTGTTAAACACCAAAGAAATTTGAAAAGCGCTGTGACAAAATACCTTGAGTTTAATAATTTCATCCATGTCCTCTACTTTAAGTACTACTCCATCAAGTCCTTGCTCCAGGGCCTGCAAAATGAGTATCAGAAATCTTGAAACAACCTCATACAATATAATTAGTGACAATACATAACATGATTATATACAAATATGCTGGTGTATGTTGAATAAGAAACCTCTTGATAATTACCTCAAGAAAAACTTGAGCCTCAGTTGAGTTTGTTGAAACAGCCAATACTGTTCCCCTACATCCCTGGAATGCAGCAACTATATTTTCTGCCGGTATAACCTATGAAATTTGGAAAGGGGGAGTGGGTTTGTACAATATTGTTTGCAAGTCAATGGTCAGATATGAAACATTAAGGGGGAAAAACAAGCCGATGGCACTAATAATTCATAAAGAATATAAAGTGAGATGAGTTATGTGCACTCTTACATACCCTTGATGAAATCCAAATAATTTTTTCAAACGAACAAAAAGACACTCAAGGATGACTAAGCAGTTTAGAGTGCAGTGTTATAAGATGTAGTATGATGGCTTATCTCAGTATGCCGATTCAAACTAACATGTATGTCATGAAAATCATAACTTCAAAATAAGTTCCATAATCCATACTATGGCATAGATAAAAAAGGATGTGCTGAAATCGCAATGTTCGATTTTCTAACCTGCCAACCACCTCGAAAGTCTATCACAGCGTTCTCTACATCCACATTGTCTGGTTGTATGAGTTCCAGTTCTTTTGGGGAAGAGACTTCAGAAATTACAGCAACCTTTCGATTCTCGTCGTCGAAAATTTCCAGGCCACTAATAAAGAGAGGATGGATGCGAGCAGTTGCTGCAAAACCCCCACAAAAAATACTGAGTTATCAACTACTGAAATACAAGAAGATTAAATGTTTGCTCAAGCATATGACTCTATGCTACATTAGTTTTTAAAGAAGAGCAACGCCTAAGCATGTTTTCCCCCCTTTTTTACTTTTGCCAAATCATTTGGTACATGCCCATATCTTATTCAATTTCTGAAACTTCTATATTTTAATTAGGCTAGTTGAACCTAATAACCAAATATCGCTGCTTGAGATAAACGAAAAATTGCTCTCACATGACCAATCCTTGCCGATGTCTTTGGATCCAAAGAGGAAAGTGCTCCAACCCCTCTCCACGGCCGCTGTCATCACCTGACGGTTCTCGGTCCATACCCAAACGGTCTTCTTTGACTCTGCTGGCTCAGCAGGTGAAGCGCACATCTTGATAGACGGTAGACGCGATCCAGCTGACGCTAATGCTGCATTAAAATCCCAACTCACGATCAATATTGCGACAGGGAAATCAACAATTGGTTGGGGACCGTAAATCCCAAATTCTTCATTCGATGCAAACAGTGAAATCGAGAACTCATGGAACACTTGATAAGATCTTGGACTTGTTTTATTTGTGAGCGGTGGGTTATCAGGAAATGCTATTTGCTTCTGAAATCATCAGACCAAAGCGGGTTCTTAGGATTCCTGAGTTTTTGGGTTATGACTAGGTCCAACGTAGCAACGAAACTGAAAGCCTGTGAGAGAAATTTGATCCCGATTTGGTTGCCTATCGACTATCCAAAATTGGGTCAGAACCCATGAAACGAATCGAGGAACCTGCTTATTGGCAAGAATCTCCTCAAGAAAACACGCAAGATAAAGAGGATTTGCTGATTAAAAGAAGAAGAAGAAGAAGAAAACAGCGTAGAAATGGAAGATCTGCGGTACCTGTTCTTTCGGGGGCATGGAAGCAAGCTAGGGCTTTGGCACAGCCCAAGGAGGAGACTGCCATTGGATATCTTCGGGGTTGTTCCCCTCTTATTTTCTCTCTCTCCTCCTCCTGTTTCCTACTCCCGACTGATGGGTCGGGTGAAGCTGGAGCAGGAGCCCAAGGAGGAGGCTGCAGCCTGCAGCGGAGGTGGAAATCGCGCAGCCACCGGCCATGTCCATCATCACCACCAGCGGTCTCGCGCGCCCGAGCAGGCGACGGCGTGGAAGCGCGGGCCCGGAGCCGAGGGATGCGCCGCGCGGCCCAAGAGGACGGCCTAGTTGGGGAATGGCCGAGAGGTGCTGGGAGAGCGGCGGCCCAGGCGGGGCTAGGGGAAGAAGCGTGGGCTGCCGCATGCTTGTTTGCTGCATGGCCCAACCCACCATGTCGTGCGGCCCAAAATGGCTGGCCACTGAGACTGTGCCGAGTGGACACACGTGGTTTACTGTGCGATTGGATGGGATTTTCGGCAAGTTGCCATGCGTTCCGGTTACACGCAACGGAGCAGATGGTTCGCCGCTCAACGACGTGACACCTCCACCATTGCTTGTTTGGGATTAGAGGTTTTTTTATATAATTGTTGGCTTACGTAGTTCGTTTATATACATGGTGCATATGACTAATTTACCTTAATTTCAGTGAAATATAAAATTAACTCTCAATAAACAAAAAAAAATATCCCCAATGTCTTTTGATGTTTAGATATACTAAGGCTTATGGTTTCTTTTTAAAAAAAATTCTGTTAAAATGTCACCTATTTATTTAGCCTTTAACTTCTAGCTTTTAAACTAGAGAAAAAAATTCTATATCGGATGGACTGGTAACTTTACTTTGGAAAAATGGGTGGCAAGGATTGAATACATTTTCTTTTTCTCATAAGTGAAACAGTAGTCATAGGTAGCAGAACTCTAAACCAAGGATTCAAATTTCGTTTTTGGACTCTATCTCGGAGGTGGTCGAAATCCGAAATATCGGCCAGATCTCGGAATTTCAAACAAAATTCAAACGAAATCCAAAAATCAAATTTCAAATCCGGTCATTTTTCAACCGAGAAATATGAGATTTCGATCGAAATCACTAAGATTTTGGTCCAATTGAACTGACTGAAAAATAGTAAAAAATATGTCTAAAGTTTTTGAAATTTTTGTGGATGATCTTGACCCCAAATCTAATCAAATTCGGCCAACAAAATTAAAAATCCGATGAAAATACTCTATATTTCGGCCGAAATCACCGAAACCTCGTGCGAGATTTGGATGGGTACTGTAGCATTTTAAAAAAAATTTACCCGAGGGGTCCAACATCCAAAATCTCGGCCAAGGTTTCCAAAATATCGCTGGGATTTAGATCCTTGCTCTGAAATCATAGTCTCTCGTATAGCTAACAGGGGAAGTTAGGGACACGCACTCAGGCTCACCGGTCAATTACTTATTGCTGGTGGCTTGCACTGCTACACGCGAACACATACAAAGACAATTAGTGTTGAAAACGGAATAGAAAGTTTTCGATCATTCCAAAGAAAAACAGAAACGAAAGCCTTTTTTCGAAAACAAAAAATAGTAGTACGGAAATGAAAACGGATTTTTTTTTTCTAGAAATGAAAACGGAAACGGAAAAGCCAATTCCGACGAAAACAGAAACGAAAATTCCGTATAAGTGAAACCGAAAACTAAAAAAAGAAACAAGCCATAAAGGGAAATGAGCTTGGCCCAAAAATGAGAAGAGAGAGTTTGTATTTATTTTTGAATTAAAATAATTTATAAATACATTGCATTATATAAAATATCAAATAGAGTTCAAAAATTTCAAAAAAAAAATCTCAAAAATACTTTGTAACATTTTGAACCTTGAAAATTGTTTTCAGAATAAATTTTTTTATTTTCATGAATAAATTAATTTTATATATCTAAAAATAGCAAAATGGTATTTATAAACTCCAAAAAGTCTAGGATAAATCTTAGAAAATCATAAATTAACATCGAATAATAATATACAAATTTAGGGTGTTATACCTTTATAGTTGATGGAGTAGGAGGATATCGATGATAATTATATGAAGAAGCATATAATGGTCTAATATGAGGAACACATAACGAACCTTCAGTTGACAAATTTGAGAAAAAAAAATTCTACTATAAAGGGTAAACAAAGGGCACACCGACCACCAGTAGTCAATAGGTTGTTTTAGGGTGTATTTGGTTGCCTGTACCAAGTGGTATATGTATAAGATGGTTCCAAAAAAAAATCATCTATGTGTTTGGTTGATTGAATGGAACCACACATCCTGAACCAAGTGATACAAATTTAAGGAATATCCCCCTATAGATATTGAATCATTTCATTCACTCAAAATAATAGAACCAAATGGTACATAACTATTCCATATATTCAACCTCATCCTATCAACCAAACACACCCTTAATTAGGGCATTTACAATGCAGTTTCTAATTCCGTTTCTTAGCATGCCAGCTAGGATGAAAAGCTGACGTGGAAAGAAATAAATGCAGAAAGAGAAGATCATCGTTTCGTCCCTGTGAAACGATATCTACACTTCTTCCAAAGCTAGAGAAACGCAACAAATCTGCGTTGTGCTACCCCTCACCGTTTCTCCCCATCCCCGCCAGATCTGATGCGCCCACGCTCCCCCTTCAATTTCTTCGTCCGCATCCGGATCCGGCCAGCACTCTCCCTCCCATCCCTTGGCGGCGTCGCCCCCCGGCCAGCGCTTCCCGTCCCGCCGGCAGTGCCTCCTTCGACGGCATCTCCAGATCCCGCCAACGCTCCCCTCCCCCTAGTGGCGTCTCCCCCGGCGACGTCTCCCTCCCCCGACGACATCTCCCCCCTGCCAGTGCTCCCCCTCCCCCCGACAACGTCTCCCCGACAGCACCCTCTCCCTCCGACGGCGTCCCGTTGGCGGTGTCTCCGACGGCGTCCATTATCAGATTCTTTGGTGAACGAAGATGACTACCTGTAGGAGGCAGCCGTCTTCCTGGGAGTTATTTGCATGAATAAGCTGTGCAAATGCTGCCCTGTTTCGGCAATTATCATTGGCTCCATCTTCTCAGCTAGTTTGAATGCGAAACGATCGATTACTTCTGTTCTGATTTTTTTAGATGAATTGGTCTGTTCTGATTTAGTACATGCTGGGATACATTTGTTAAACCATGGATGAATGCTTGATGCTATAGAACTGGTAGATGATAATCTGTCATTTGATTGTGGGCTCTTTCATTGCTAGAATTCACTGATGCTATAGAATGGTAAAGAGCAACGCAATTCCTGTAGAAGAATTAGTTTGTCAGAGCTCTCATGTTAGTACTATATGGCACCATCATGGTGTCAGTATTTTGTAAGTTTTTGGGATGAAAAAGAACTGCAAGGCCCATGTGTCTTTGACTTTAAGGTGCAACAGAACATTGCTCCATGTATTGGCAAAGAGTAAAATACATGCTGGTGTCAGTTGGTATCTTGTTGTCTTGAGATCTGAACGGATTAAGAAAGAGCAGGATGTCTTAATGGGCCAATCTAGCATGGTTTATTTGGTATAAGATGACAACATGAATCAAGACAAGGTAATGAGTAGCTCTTGTCAGCTTTGCACATTCTTCTGGTCTTAGATTTTCTATTCTGGATGGTATCTTTTGATTATATCAATGTATAGCAGCATTAGTTTAAGCACTGGAGCAGATAGATAGTCAGATTTTTTAGTCTAATCTGGTTGTGAGTTGGGTACTTAGGTTTGTTGGAACCAACTGTTCACCAGCTTTAACATGGAAGTATCAATTTTTCTCTCTTCAGAATAGTGGTATATCCTTGTTGGAATACATGGACCTTGCAATGTAATCTCGGTGAATTGCTCAGATAATGAATTGCTTTGTTTATTCTACTACCGCTGAATTTCAACTTTGCAAGTATTGTCCATATGTCTGTGAATTTAGCGAGAATCCACACAGATGGATGCTTCCAATGGAAAAGACCTGTAATTCTCAAGGAGCTAGCATCACTTCCATAATTTGGCAAAACAAATGAAGCAGTACATTAGTTCAGTAAGGACCGAGGAGCTTCTCTGTGAACAGTAGTACATCAACCTTGTTATTTCTGCATCAAAATATGTCAAAGCAGTTGCATCTCATGTTCTGTCAAGATTTAGCTTGCTTGTTTTAGATATATTCTTCCAAAACCAATATACCATCTATGGTTATGCTAAAAATCTTATATGAATGATGGTTATTATGTAGTAGTGATGTTTTGATCATGTTCTTATTCTAATTTTATATTGGAATGTTCCCATAGATAGTAAACAAATCTTATACTACTGATCGCTGGGTTGATGCTAGATCCAGAGCCGCGTATCAGCATTTCTGTGATGTTGTTTGCTTTGATACCGTTTATTTGACATACCAGTTTGTTATTCCACTGGTTGCTTTTCTTGAAATCAACCATCATGGGCTAATTTTATATTGGAATGTTGCGTACATACTACGTTAAAATGCCAATATATGTTGCAATTTCATAATTTTTTTGTTGATTTGTATCATCGTGTTATTTGCGATTCCATTTGTAGTTGATATACCGTGTGTGTGTGTGGTACTGTGTAAACACGCATATATAAACATATGGCACAATAGATCCAATACAAATTAAACCAACTTGCAACATTAATTACTGTTAGAAACAGTGGATAGAAACCATGCATTGGGGTCCTTGTTTCTAAACCTCTATTTAATACACCTTCTCTCCTCTAAGAAACCATCTAAGAAACTATGCATTGGAAATACCCTTATGTTAGTAGAGATACTGTTTCATGCCATCACTCATGCAGTGGAATGAAACGAACGGAGGGTGCGTTGGAGTTGGAGGGAGAGGAATCTTCCATCGCCTGAGCCATGTTGTCTGCACCGCACGTGGCACGTTCGGTTGTGCTCGGGACGCAACCAACCTCATCAATCATCGGCTCGGCTCGGCTACTCAGGCTATTTTCAGTGCATGGTAACATAACTATTTAATGCATTTCACATAAATATTTTTGATGATGAGGCAAGAGAGTTAAGAGGAGAGAGAAGAAAGTTATATCTCTAGAAAGATACCACTTGAGCACGAAATCATAGACATTAAAACTTGAATCATCTAAGTGGCCCACAATTCATACTCTCATACACATCTAGCATTTAATTATCTTGTGGGGACTAAGAAACAATCCATGATACCATGTATTGGGATAGCTGTATCTTCTATAATATCATATGACATGTCAGCTTTGGATATTGTGACAAGATACAATGCACTGTGAATAGCCTCAGAGCCGCGCGGTTTGCCTGACTGTACCCGTGCCAGAAGATGCCTTGCGTTCATAGTCCCACTCCCATAGTCCCACTCCCACGTAATATATCGTGTGCCGGCTGTATCAACTCTCGAGTTTAAGATTGTAATTGCATGCCGAAGCGAATCAGGTTCTACTGAGTGGAGATGACTTGTAGTGGGCTCTTTAGCCGACCGAGCCGAGTTGAGACCAAGGTTACCCAAATTGTTTTTTAATTGAAAATCGAGGTCTCAACGGTACCAATTTACTACGAAAATCAAGCGAAAATCATCAAAAATTGAAGAGATCTGAAACCGAGCGTTTGAAAAAAGATTCAAAACAAATTCAAAGAAAAAAAAAGAAAATCGACTGGTTTTCTCGAAAACTTATCGATTTTCTCGAAAAATCGATCGGCGAGTTGAACTTTTTAGCGGTCGATTTTTGGAGCGGTTTTCGTCTATTTTTGTTGAAAACCGCTCGGTTTTCACCGGTTTTTTGACCGGTTTACATCGCATAATTTTTTAAATTTTTGTTTGATTTTTTTTAAATTGAACCGGTTTACCGATTGGTTTAGAGGCGACACGTGAGGACGGTAGATCGAAACTCCCCGCGTGTGATGTTGCCGTGCGTGTGCCGCTCCTGAGAGTTGCTCCTCCCGGAGGCAGCGACTCAGATCGATCTTAAACAGCAGAACCCTAGGCTTTGATCCCACTTGTTAGGGATAACACGACACACAAGAAAATCTCTTATACCGCTTGTTTGGATTAGCACGGCAAACGAAAACTCGACATAAAATTTAACGTGAAAAAACCTTTGCGGGAAAAAAACCACGAGAAATAACCACTATTCTATTCAAAGATTACATGTACAGGGGTGACTTATATAGTCAAAAGAGTTCAAATTATAGTACACTTGAACTAACAATCTATTTGAATAGATACGATAAATTGAGATATTTGAGTTATGTCCAATGCTCTCTTCTTTTAGAACGTCACATGAAAAGAGACCGTGAAACCTGCACGATATCAAGTAAACCATGTATTGGGCAAGGAGAGATGCGATCGTGTTGCCTCCAATTAGCAAGGAGGTTTGGCCGGGGTGAATGGTGATCCGCTGAACTTTGGAGTGTTCTGCACGGAGCTGGCCACACGGAGTCGCCGATTTTTATCGCCGACCAAACACTAACGCACGAGCTCTCCTACCTTTTGCTCCCGGAAAGGCAGCTCAGCTCAGCACAGCTCACCACCGGTTGGGTGGGCCTATTCCAGTTCACACCGAACTTGTTAATACCGTATCAAAAATTATACCGATTTAACTTTTAAAATAGTACATTTTAATACCGACTGTCTATATCAACATATCGTTTCGAATTTAGTATAATAATATATATTTTGTATGCACATAAAATAATATTACCCCAAACACATAGTAATACTATCAAATATAACATATAGTTTAATAGACCATATTATCAATTCCACCGGTATGACTATTGATCGGTATCATGATCTGTACGGTACGTAAGATTACTTCGTACCGGTTTACTGGTTTAGATACTGGAATGGCCGGTAGATAACTATGGTCCACGCACATCAATGCCTCACCAGCTGTAGCCTTCTGTGCAGACGCGTGTTGTGCAACGGGTACTACAACGTCTGACTGTCTGAGTGCGACTCACTCTGTCATAGCCTAATCATACTCCGAATAGATAGAGCTTAGTTAATTAGCAGAGAGATTAAGCCCTAAGCTATGTCTAAAGTGGGCGTCCGCAGTTCGCTAATTACCAGCTGGGTGTGGAGGATTTTTTTTTTCTTCGTCAACTTATATAAGTACAGCTCTATCTCTTTCTTCTCTCCAGTCTCCACACATTGTTACCTCTCCCAACTCCTAAGACAGGCTCAGCACTGTACTTGCTGCTGAATTTGCTCCACAGCTGTGACAGCTCCAGCAGCAACACTACAGGACAGGAACAGAGGAAGATATCGACAGGGAGGGAGGGAGGGAGGGAGAGAGAGACATCAATATCCATGGAGAACCTTAAGGAGGTAATTAAGAAGAATTTCCTACGAACAAATCGATCCTTCCTGTTCTTGTCTCCCCTGTTTCTTGAAGAGTCGGCGGATTCTTTTTCTGCGATCCATTCTCCGAAAGCTTGAACATTTCACTGCGTGCGCGTGGAGTAGCAACAGGGGCAGGGAGCGGCCGGCGTGAACGGGTGGATGACGGTGCCGGCGTTCGGGGACTGGGACATGAAGAATGGCGCGGTGCCGGACTACTCCATGGACTTCTCCAAGATCCGCGAGATGCGCAAGCAGAACAAGGAGCTCTCCCGCGGCAGCCTCGGCGGCGACGACGACCTCCTCGCCCAACAGCAGCATAAGCCCGCCCAGGCCCAGCCCAAGCTTGCCCGGCCAGCCAACGACCACCGCCGGCCGCTCCACGGCCGCGACGACCCTCCAACCGTAAGCTAGCCGTCCTTACTGAGTTACTGTTTGCTGATGACTGAGAAGTCACCACTTTGCTCGCTGTCACCTAACGGTCAAGGAGGATTCCATGTCCTATTTCAGAATCGCAGAATTAACCGGAGTGGTGTAAAGATTTGTACTTTCTATTGTTTGATACGAGTAAAAAATGGCGTTAACTAGTACTGTCAAGTTAAATTATTAAAGAGGAAATAATAACAAATGCCAAACCGAGTTCTTGAATGTAGCATTACCGCATGTAAAACAGCACACATGCAAAGCGCTTCAGCAAGCAGTGCCACTGTCCTAGTGAACATGCATAGCTTTTTTTTTCTGGAGTAAGTTTTAGTGACCGCAATTTTTTTTATAAACTATAAGAAAACTACATGTTTTAACTTATATTTTATAAAACTACAGATTTTAGAAGTACTTGTGTCATAAAACTATAGATTTTATAATTGACTATTCTTTATAACGGATCCGACAGTGTGGGACCACATGATAGCCTTACATACCCATATTTTTTGTTTTATTCGCGCGTGAGACTGTCATTTGGGTCCATATTATCACACCCGTTACAAGAAACGATTAATTTTAAAACCTGTAGTTTTGTGATACAAGTTTGAGTAGTATTTCTATGCTTTCCCTCTTAATATAAATTACACAAATCTTGAAGCAAGTGAATAAGCAACTAATCAACATCCACCCTTCATTCATGCTATAATATTTGTGCAACTTTATAGTGATGAATAGAAGCAACTCTACAAGTTTTCCTAAACCTAAAGTTCTATAAAATAAAAACTAAAATTTGTAGTTTTGTGATAGTTTGTATAAGAAACATGTATTTTTATAAAATTTACTCATTTTTCTTAATTGCAAAATTAGCGAACGCCACCTGCATGAGGTTTTGCTGGGTCAAACTCGTATTCCAAGCACGGATGGTTTTATTTGTCTAGTTATTCCCTCTGTTCAAGTTTATAAGGCGTATTTCTACTTAGCATATAAACCATGCAAGAAGATATTGAAAATGACTAGATCGCCCCTAATTGTTATCACTAAGTATTATGTTTAATACATGCATGTAGAGAATATAAAGTAAAGATTGATATTTATTAGGAATATAGATAGAGCATCATACTAATTTTGCATTGAAATATAAAATACGCCATATAGTTATGGACACAATCATTCAAAAAATACACCTTATAAACTTAGACAAAGGGGGGTAATTAGTTAATGTCTTAGACACATGTTTTCCGGTAGTAAGTAACTCAAGATTCAATAAGGGTAGGAAAGGAAGAACAAACGAATGGAAGGGCCTCTTTACGAAGAACTACGTCTTCCATGCTGATAGGCATTGATGACTCTTCTGGATGTATGGTTTAGAAGAAATCATGTTTAAGGCGTAGAAACATGCTCTGAATTAGAATTAGCCACAGTTAACAGATCAACTGATACTGGAGTGTATGATTAAGCAAATTGGGCCCTATGAGTATCTTCTATGGCTTGTCCTGTATCTGCATTGACAATATTGGAGTTGGTTCAACAGCTATAGGAAGGTTAGATCGGCGAATATATGAAGCCATAAGCCATAGCACTGCCCATTCCAATGCAGTGCTTTGTCACAACTCACAACTGATTGGCATGGACAAATCCTCTTATTTTGTTGATCATATATGCCCCATATCTCCATATATGTATGCCTCGAAGGCTGTCCTGATATGCATTATGTCATTGTCTATAGGACACCTAATTAATATGCTACTAAGAACCTTGATGGAGGAAAGATGATTAGAGGGAGCTAATAATGAGCTGAGTCAGTTGAGAGGATAAGCAGACTTTTGACTTTAGATGTGATAACAGTGGCAAAAAACGGTTGAAGAGACTCATGATTAGTTACCAACGCCCTAGTACAGTTTGGTACAAGTTGGCCATCTCAGTACAATTTCTATTTGCTTATGCTGTTGCTTATGACAATGGAGAAATTAACTGCCAATAAAGCTTAATGTGTCCACAAGTCAGGCAGTCCCTTTCGCGCTACATAGTTTTGACATATAACATCCAGAATTGCGATCCTCATGTCGGCATACTCAGAAGTGCAAGCACTTCTGATGCATCATATAGTATGAAATTACACCATTACTAATTCGCAAAAATGGTTGCCTGATGAGCTTTAACCTCACTATGTGTCATAATTCTGTTGTGTAACGTTGATCGATGTCTACGAGTACTGACCTGGAATCGTTGGTGCAGGGAAGGAAGAAGTTCCTGTACTACTTCCAGTGCTGTATCAAGGCCTGAAGAAAGAGCTGCTACCACTGCCTGTTTTGTGTCGCAGCACAGAACAACCGAGCAAATTTAGTTTAGGTTTCCTTGGTTTCGTTAAGTTTGCAAAAATGTGCAATATATTCGTCCTTATGTTTTATCTCCACTGGTCTTTATGAGGGGAAACGAATTGCTTGCAGGTTGACGTACGTACAATGTTACATTGTAATATATTGAAGGAGAAAAGGCATATTGTATTTTTGTCAGATCGAGGGCACGGTCAATTTGGACTGGGTTTAGTAATTGTGAACAAAAATATGACATTCACTTACGACGATAGCTTACGTTAACTTCACATGATTAATTCTTCGCTCTTTTCTCTCGTTTTCTCACCACTGTTGGGTGCATCTTTGTCCTGTATCAAAGTTTGTGCCCTGCGTGGAATGAACAAGTTCCTTGACGGAATAGTACAGTTTATTTTCTTGTGAATACAAAAAAAAAGAAAAAAAAAAAGAGAGAGTCCGGTACCACAAGATTTTCCCTCTGGGCGCTTATACCGAAATGGACTTCAAATAGTAATTTGGAGACAAAGTTAAAGAATCAGTCGCATCCTTTTTGTGTTTTTAGTTGATTTTGTTTCATTCCTTCTGTTTTCGAGAATTTGACGATGGCAGACAAAAGCCTCATTCAGGACAGTGAAACAACCTCAAATTCAAAATGAATTTAATTGGTTCTTCAGTTGCTTTTTGGACAGTGAAACAACCTCAAATTCAAAATGAATTTAATTGGTTCTTCAGTTGCTTTTTGGTTTGAATTTGGGTTTTGGATTTTGGAAATTTGGATCAAGTTTGGATTTTACCTTTTGGGCCGAATCTCTTTGCTTTGTGGGCCTCCCGGCCTGCTTCCTCCGGCCTCCGTCGCCGCCGCTGGCCCGGCCCAACCAGCCTGCCTCCCCCAGCTCGGCCTGGCCACAGGTTCGTGCCGTGCCTGGCTGCGCCGCTTCTTGCCGCCTGGTCTCGGTCCTCCCGGCCGTCTGCCACAGACCAGCCGCCACGACCCGACGCCTCCTCCGTCGCTCGCTGAAGTCGCTGTCGCCGCTGGCTTACGCCTGCACAGCTCCGTCCCCACGCCTATAAAATCTCGCCTCGACCCCGCTTCCAAACTCGCCTCGCCCCCGCTGTTTCGTGGTGAGCCTCCTCCTCCTCGACCCGGCCACAAGGCTGCTCACACGCCATTGGTCAAGCCGCCACCGCCTCCCCTATTTTGCCCTAACCCTACCCCTCGCCCGTTCTCCTCGACAGTGGCCCCGCCGCCACCCCACCCGCCTGCCGTGGCCCCCTGCCCTTCCTCTCTCTCACAAGATCGGGCCGGGCCGCCAGTTGGCCTCGCCACACTGGGTTGGTCAGGCCGTTAGCTCACTTAAAGTTAAAGACAAACACTGCTTTCAACAAGAGCTGGTTTTTGGATTTAATAAATCATTTTATTAATTTCGAAATTTCTTTTTAATTCTAGAAATTAGCCCAGAAAAACCCGAAAAATTCCGTGAACCCCAGAAACCCACCAAGTACACCATCCGAACCGTCTCAACCCACTGAGTCCAAAAATGCCTTCTGTTCTGCAATCCGACACTCCAAAAATTCCTAAAATCCCCGAATTGCCCTTCGTTTTCTCCCGGCCCGGTTTCCAATTTCCGTTTCAGTTTCCGTTTCCTTTCTCAATTGTTGTTTTGTCGTTTATTTATGTTATTCGTCCTTTCCGCGCTAGATTCGACCGTTGAGCCGCCAGCGGAGCAGGAGCAGTTTTTGGAGCCAGAGCAGTTCCCGGAGCAGACGTTGGATCCGACAGGAGCCCCGTACGACTACTTCCTCTACGACTCAGCCGATCCAGCTGCTGAGCAAGGCAAGTCGTACACCTTTGATCATGTTGATCCGAATCATGCCATGCTATAGTTATTTACTATTTTCTATCGCATTATTTTACCGTAATTTTAAATATGCAAATCCGTTAATTTGGAATGACATGATACCTAGTTAATACCAAATTGCTCACAGAACTTCCTTGAAAATATTGAACCTTATTAGATCCTTTGTAACCCTAGATAATTACTTATGCCATGATAAGTTAGATATTATACTGCTAGGTTAGTTCAAATGCTTGGAAAATAAGAGAAAATGCTACCGAATCTCCGATTCGGACATTTGTGAAAGTGCTACAGTCTGGGGGATAGAATCGGATAAAATCCTAGAGAGGATGTAACTCCGATCCCCGGCTAATGATTAATGCCTTGGTTTGTCTGGTGGCCGGTACTGTGAGTACTGGATTGGGTTTGTGGATGGAAAGGCTTGGTCTTTGGCAGTGTAAGGTTAATGACCCTTTGAGCAAAGTAAACAACTTAAAGTAACCGCTCAACCACAGGTCGGACTGGTCAGTAGACCTATCTCCAAATGGCTCAGTAAGTTAATTATTCCTGAACCTAAAATTAGATAAATTCTTGGTGGTACTATTCTCTTGGAGAATAGGGACCGGCCTTCCTGGCAGGGAAGTATACCGGGGGGGGGGGAGTGGAACAGGAATGGTCCCTAGTGTCGTTCCTGCTTCTCACAACGGTAGGTGTCATAATTGGAACACCAGGTCCAAGATGACATAGACTTATCGGTAAATAACTAAACAACAGGGATAATTAACAAAATGTTGTGATCATCTCAATCTAGCCACATGCATTTAAGTTGCATGAAATTTCGCGATTGGCATTAAGGGTTGTAGATATCTTGTGGGTAAAGCTGAGCACCTCTACAGAGTTAATCTTGATGGTAATCGATTACGCCGTACTTTCGGTTAATGAAGTTAGGTTGGAGCTCGGGTGATACAGAATAGTAAAATATTAATAGCTTTTTTGCCAAAGTTAGAATCGTAATTAAGTAGAAGAACACAGTGGCGGACCCAGGAAGAAATTATAGGTGGGGCAGGCTTGAAGTAGTATTAAAACGCTAAAAAGAATGTAATGTACCGTAACAACAATAGTACTATTAAAGAAGCATAAATATAACGTTCAACTAATACGGTCAAAGAAGAATTAGCAAATAGGCAACATACCGCTCAGTTAACAATTGGTGAGGGACGAGGCAATTGTATTCTCCTAGTTTTGAGGCGCTGAAATCGTCGAATAATGGCTTCATCATTAAGTGATTTGAATATCTCTCTCTCCGTGTAGCAAACCATTAAATCATTCATCCAATTGTTGGCAATCTTATTGCGTAGTTCAACCTGGGTCTTGAAAATTGTAGGTGGGGCAGCAGCCCAACCTGCCCCACTGGTGGGCCCGCCCCTGGAAGAACAATGAAAATATATAAGTTACAGAATAGTAGAATATTAATAGCTTTTTCTTTGAAGCATATCAGTAGGAATGTAATGTCAGGCAGAGACATTTGAAAGGAGACATTTGAGGAGATGAACTGGAAATGAACTTTTGAAAGGAGACATTCGAGGAGAGAGCGCTCGCCAAGCACCAAAGTGTCGCCATTGAAATCCATAAACTGGACCTAGATCGCCTTCCTCCCTGTATGAATAGCAAAATTTTTTGCCAAAGTAATAATAGTAATTCAGCAGAAGAACAATGAAAATGTAAGTTACAAAACAGTAGAGTATTAATTTTTGCCAAAGTGTCGCCATTGAAATCCATAAAGTGAACCTAGATCACCGTCCTCCCTGTGAATCTAATAGCAGGACTAGCCGTAGAAAGAAAATTATTGAAATCCATAAACCGAACTAGCCGTAGAAAGCAAATCATGAAACAACAACTCACTGTCCATATGATTTGTCAACCCTACATTTCTTTTCATATGCATTTTGCTTGATTCAGATGTGTATGCATTTAAAGCCTTGTTAGCTCTTGTTTTAACCATCATTGTACATAGATGAAAAAAACCAAAAGGACCAAAGCAACTTGAGATTCATTTACCAATGGGGTGTTCATACAAATATGTGTGGAAGAAGTTCATGCCAACAATAGGCCCCAACAATGTTTGAATAAAAGAGGTTACCAGAACCTTTTGCAAAAGTTCCATGAACGCACAAAGAGGATGTATACCCACATGCAATTAAAAAACAAGTGGGATACTTTGAAACACCAATATGTGATGTGGAAGCAACTGAATAGAAGAGCCTTGGGTTTGGGAAGGGATCCTGCCACTGGATGCATTCTTGCTAGTGATGAATGGTGGAAAGAACAAGAGGTGAGTGGTACATATGTTGTTTATGTTGATGTATGAATTAAATGTGGCAAATTACTCAGGTTGTTTATTTTGTTTTCAGGCCATGCCAGGCTGCCACAACTTCCGGTATGCACCACTTGAGCATGAAACAGAACTAAGCATTATGTTTGATGGTGCAAGTTGTACAAATGAGTCGGCAGTGATACCATGAGTTGATGGGGCAGCCCATGCAGACTTTGAAGATGAAGGTAATGATGCTAATGATGGTGTAGATCCAGAGGGTAGTGGTACACATGGAGTCTCCTCCAATGTGGACGAGTGCAGCAAAAAAGAAAAGGTCTGCTTAAAGCTCACCTAAGGGAAAGAAGGTGAAAAGGGCCTTTAGAGATATCATGATGAAGCGAATTGTCGACCTATGGGAGAAGTCTGAAACTAGTAAAAAATCTGTCAATTCTATGAGTACTACAGTGGTTGATCCTGTTAGGCAAGAGATAGCTGAAATACTTGATTCGGTTATTCAAGCTAGGGCTGAAGAAGGCAGTGACGAGCACTATTATGCCACACAACTACTTATCAAAAAGGAATACCGTGATGTGTTTATCACTTTCAAGACACCAGTTGGGAGACTGTCATGGCTCAGGAGAGCATGGGAGGACATGAAGAAATGTTAGATAATTATGTGCTTTTTGAACCTTTTAATATTGTGTATTGTGTTGTTTGAACCTTTTAATATTGTGTATTGTGTTGTTTGAACTTTTTATTAAGGTGTTGTGTTGTACTATCTAAACCTTTAATGGTGTATTGGACCTATTTGAACCTTTCATGATGTATTGGACTTATTTGAACCTTTTATTAATATGTTGTCTCATGTTGTTGGAAACTTTCTTGCTGTGATTATGTTGGCAGATGAGCTCTTCAAGTTTCTATGATTCAAGTGATGATTCATGTGATGAGGAGGTTGTCACTAATGGTGAAAGTCAACAAGGAGGTCATGACATGAAGAAGAGATTGATTACACTTATTGTTTTGGACTATGTGGATTATGACGGTGAATCTACTACCAAGAAGCCAATGAGAGTTCCTATAATGACTGGAATTCAGTGGGTTTGAAAGATCGAGATGGCGATCAGAGGGTGTGAATGATCCCATATTAAAATTCCCCCACCTACTAGACAAATACAAACCAACTAAATAACTCACTTGAAGCAATGAAGCACAAACCCGCAAAATCAGCAAACAACTCTGTTTAGGTCGATACTACAGCTATGGGCGGTAGTGCCAGACCTTCGGTACTACCGCTCGTAGATGGGAAGCAGTGCCGGGCTCAAGAACAGAGCACAGAATATGCTGAAAAACAACATGATCTCAAAGCTAAAACTACTGGATCTTTTGATCAGCTAGAGCAAAACACATGAAATTTGGTAAGCACCTCCTAATGGATGTCAGGAGCTTATCCCACCAATCAATCCATGGGATTGACGTCAAAGTTTTGACCTTTAACCAAACAAATGAAGAGTGCACCAAAAAGAAGCAAAAGATCAAATCTATGATCTAGGCTTGCTCGTGAGATTTTGATAATCAAGATGAACTTGGATACAATCTTACTTATCACAGCAAGCTAGAACACAACAGGTTTTATTTAAAATTTGGACGTGTGCACAGGAAACCACCCCCACTATTGGTGGTATGATATAGATAGAATCCTAGTCTAAATTTGGAATGGCTTTATCTATTAATGGGTGAATTCGAATTTATATTCGATTGGTTTTGCTATATATTAGGCACCTTATAGGGAAAGATCAATCTAATAAAGAGAGAGAATTATGCCCCTACTTTTGTGTGTGCTCTTTTTTCTTGTTAGTGTGATTTCTTGGCGCGCTATTGATTGATCGATGGTAAATAACTACGTTTTACAACACGTTATCAGCGGGAAGTTCTATCGAGGCTAATCAAGTTCATCTGCCTGCATCAATCGACATTGCATCAAAATCAACTGGCAACACGCGATTAAATCTACTACGAGCCCTGCGTAAGTTCGAGCTAAGTAAGTAAATCACGTATGAACAGACCTTTAATCATGTATATTAATTCCCCTAATTGCATTGATTACTTATTTAATTGGTAAATATGGAAATTAGGGTTATTCTTTATTAGTAGCTTATGTTCATCAATCAATAAAAAAATAGAAGGCATGCGTCGGCTAGCTTCAGCCAGCGAACCGCCTCGCCCCCAAAGGTCACGCACCCTGCTCGTCGGCTGCCTATGCAACTTCTCGTGTCGCTGCTCCGACCTTCCGGACCATGCTAGCTCTGTGTGCCCCTGCTGGACGCCGTGAAGGCAAGCCGAAGCACCACCATGTACGGCAAATCTGCGCACGGGGCCTCTCTGCGCACGGGACCTCCACAGCCGCCTCGTGCCCATCACGCATCGCCGCCGAGGCCTCTACCTGGACGCCTCGCGCCCGTCACACGTAACACCAGGACCCGCCGTGGCTAACCACTCCCGAAGCCCGCGCACCGCGTTAGCCTCTATACCCGCAACCGAGCGACCCTTCACCGAGCCCGCAGCTCCTCGTGTCATTGCATGTCCGAGCCGTGATGGCTTCCTTTCTCAACCGCGTCGCCACGTCCCGCAGACGCCGTGCCACGCCCGAGGTCGTTGGTTGTGCCCAAAGCGCACAACGCAGCGCCTGACCGACACCACGTCGGAACTACGCCGTGTGGGCTCGCAGATGCCGCGCCATGGCCGCCTTGGCCCCGAAGCGCCCTAACTCCCGCGCACCACGCTTCTTCCGAGCCAGCCGCCTCTATGGTTCCCTGCGTTGGTTGCCCCGCTCCCGACGAGCACCGGCTGAATCCGGCTCACTCCCATGCCTGCACTAGGCCATTCATGCACCGCCAACTGGCAGCCGCGGTGGCTCCCCGCGTCGAACCCTATGCGCTACTCCATGCTCCGGCCTGCCGCTGAGCACCCGCACGTCGCTAGCTGCACGTCGCCAATCTCCCCCAGAGCAACTGAGCGTGTGGCAGGTAGGGCTAGCCTAGCCGCTGGGTAATGCCACTTCTCTGTGGGCCGTGTGGGGCTGGGCCGACATCCCACTCGCACAGCCCATAGGCCCTATGGCCCATTAAAGAGTCCTTAAAAAAAGAAAGAGGGTGTTTTGCAATTTGATCCCTGGAGTTCTTTACAATTTGCTAGCAAGGCACAACGTAGTCCCAACTAGAAGATATTGGGCTAGTGTTAAGATTTTGCTCATATATCTTCAAGGTAAATCAAGATCTTGGATTGTTTTTTTAGAAGAACCAAAATTTAACCATGGTGGGATATATGGATGTTTGCTATCTGTTTGATCTCTTTAGTGCCAAATCTTAAACTTGCTTTGTGTTTTTCTGATGTGGTTCGGTCATTTCTTAAAGGTCTTTTAAGTAGACATTGGTAGCTAATTCTACCAACCACTCAGAGATTGTAGCTTTATATGAAGCCTCATGAGAGTGTGATTGGTTGAAACGTGTAATTAATCATATTCAAAAGTCATATGGTCTTAACACCGTCAATACCCCCACAATTATTTATGAAGATAATGCTGCTTGTATTGCACAAATACAAATGTGTTATGTAAAGAACAGTATCACGAAGCATATTGTCCCAAAACTTTTCTATCTCCAGAAACTCCAGAAAAGCGATGGAATAAATATATTACAATCTAAGTAATGTGAAAATTTACCAGATTTGTTTATTAAGTTTTTGCCAAAATCTATTTAATTATCAAAGATGTGTTAATGGCATTGAAATAAGACAACTTAGATATTTGCAAAGTTTATGGGGAGTAAATCCTTGAACCATAACCATTTTTGCATGATCTTAAATATCATATTTTATATCCTAAAAATTATAAATTGTGTTCTTTTTTCCTTAGTAAGTTTTTCTAAAGTTTTCTCACATGAAGGTTTTTAATGAGGCATACAGTACGGAGTGCGAGTGCAATATCCTCTTTTCTCCATCCTTTTTTCCCATTAGATTTTTGCGAGGAGTTTTTAACGAGACATGTGCATTACACGATATTCGCCTAATAGGGAATGTTATGATATAGATTTTCCTAGTCCAAGTTTGGATAGATTCTATTTATTGGTTGGCGAATTTGAATCTATTTTCGATTGATTTTGCTATATATTGAACATCCACTTGTATAAAAAATCACTAATAAAAAGAGAGAATTATACCCTCTATTTTTATATATAATTCTTACTTTTATTTGTGTAATTTCTTAACTACTGTGATTGATAAAAAATGAACAACTACTTCTGAGTTCTGACAACATCTGAATAGCTCCATGGCGGGGGCTGTTCGAAGCGCGCGGCTGGACACGCACGCACGCACCTCCTGCCTGCGTAGTGGATTTGTGCCATCATCACGCGCGCATCAGGCCGGCCGGAGAACGGTGCGCGCGCGCCTACCGCGTACGTACGTCTGCCGCGCGTTTCCCACGCCCGATCATACGAGTAGCCCGCGCGGTCTGGTTCGCACGGCCGGGCCGGGCGATGCCAACGCCGACGCGCCTGTATATGCATACCATATCACGCTCTCACGTGCCCCTTACGACGGCCCTCCGGCTGCCACCGCCGCTGCAGGCTGCGGCATGCCGTCCAGTGCCAGCCCCTTCCTGCCTTCCGCGACTTCGCCACAAGCAGAGCCGGTTAAGCAAGTGTCCTGAATTTGCCCGGTCTTGGGGATCAAAACGAGAAATTAAATAGCTAATTTGAATATAATTATTCGAAATTAGCAAGGCTAAGATGCAGCGTAAGCTGTTATAAACACTACAACTCGAATGCAAAAGATGCAAAAATGCCACAGAGCGAAGGTCCATCGGCAATTCGTCATCATGCAAACCAAAGGGAACATTATATTTTTACACACAAATGCTGAAAAAAGGAAGGAAAAAATGCCAACTAGATGATCCAGCTGGATGCACTTGCTAATCATTCGGAAGTTCAGGTTTTTGATGCGATGACATCCGTCTTGATCAATCACGATGCACCAATAGAATAGTAAGTGTAAAACATGAAGCACATATGATATAAGAGGCAAAACTGTTATCTCTTTATTAGATCGATTCTTTTGTACAAGAAGATGACATATTTATAGAAGAAGATAATAAGAGATAGATTCGGATTCGCCCATAACGAGATAGAATCCAAATGTATTTGAATAACTAGGACTCAGTCTAACTATATTTCAGCACTCCCTTTTAAATAAATACCACATAATGCACATGTCTCATCAAAAACTCCTCCCAAAACCCAATAGAAAAAAGATAGAGTAAAAAGTATATTACACTCGTATATTGTGTTAAACTAGTTGCTTCATTAAAAACTTTTATATGAGAAAAACTCACTAAGAAAAAAATAGTGCAACTTATAATCTTCTAGATTTAAAATAGAATCTTCATAATCATGCTAAGGGTCATACTTCAAGGATTTACTTCTGAACTTTATATATTTCTAAATCGTCTCATTCCAATACCACAAACACATATTTGGAAACTAGATTTTGACAAAGACTTAGTTAATAAATCTGCTAGATTTTCATAGGACTTAGTTTGCAGTATCTTTACCTCATCATTCTTCTGGAGTTCATGAGGATAGAAAAGTTTAAGGGCAATATGCTTCATGATATTGCTTTTGATATAACCTATATATATTTGTGCAATACAAACATCATTATCTTCATAGATAATTGTGAGGGTATCAACGGTATTAATGTCACATGACTTCTGGATATGACTAATCACATATCTTAGCCAAACACACCCATGTAAGGCTTTATATCTCTACTATTCTAAAGCAGCACTTGGTGGCAGTGGTCCGTTCTTCCCACGTCATTAATTGCCGCTTAATTGCCCTGCTTAATTGCCCTACGCAAGAAACGAAGCGTTACTTTAATTAGCCAGCTTTCGCAAGAAACGAAGCGTTAAAGATAGATGTTTGATCTTGTGAAATAATTTTTTTATTTTTTAATCTTTATTTTTCGTTATCAATTTTGTTTTTCGTAGCAACGCACGGCCATGTAACTAGTAGAGATATAATATTTAAGTTGTTGGTATAAGTAGCTACCAGGTCTATTTAAAAGACCAGCAAGAAACGATTGAACCACCATAGAGAAATACAAAACCCGTATGAGATTTGGCATTATAGGGATTAAAAAGATGGCCATCACCTGCATATCCCACCATAGTTAAGTCTTAGATCTTCTGGTAAAATAATCCAAAATTTTAAGTGCCTTAGATATATCTGTATTCAGTGATCCATACAACAAAATAGAGTCCAAATATATTGGAACAACTAGGACTAGTCCAACTATATCTCAATATTCAAGACCATAATTCATAAGTGAAACTTCAAAAACCTAGTCATTTCACCCATCTTATTCGAAGAGACTCCACTTACCGGTCTTTAAGAAATAGAATAATTGATGATTTGCATTTATTTATTTGTGACATTGATCATTTGTCACAAGGTGTCTCACTTATATGCAGACCCTGAAATCATATGTCAATGAGACATACATAACAAATGATCAATTGCACCAACAAAAACAAGTAAATCCTCAATTCGACGTTGTTTGGATGAGTAGTAATTCCTTGAAAGATTTTGTAATTTTATTTAAATTTTAACTAAATCCTAAAATATTCTAATAAAATACCTCTAATCTAAACACCCAATTAAAAAATCCAAAAGTTGCGGGTCCCATATAGGAAAACAGGGAAAAAAAAACCCCTCAAATCTCTGTACCCACACAACAGCTCATCGAGATAGGAAGATATACGTGTTCCTTTCAGTTTCTGCTAGAGGTGTCCAAAGGGCAAAGACAAGATCGGCCCTACCGAGTTTAATGGACTGAATCTACCGCTTAGGGTCGCTTGGTTGCCTTCTCTCACGAGCCTGGCCCGTTTAACTCAGCCAGGCTGATGGGATACAGGATGCACAGATGCAGAGACGGTGTTTGGTTGAGTGTTTAGTAGGCATGTATTTTGAAATTTAAATATTTTAAAATTTATATAGCAAGTGTGGTCTAATTTTGTTTGAAAAAATGTCAGGAACCCATTTTTGAAATCGGTTCGGTAATCGGAGATGCTAATCAAAAGATATAAACAAAAAAGAAAAAAAATAAAATTTTTACATACCCACGTGGTACCGCATGCATGGTTTGCTATTGTGGATCGACAAATATGCCTGGCCATGAGAACATGAGGTACGTCCGTAGATACGCCCATTTTCTATGTATTCTTGAGCCTGCATTGCATGGAGAATCTTGCATCCGGAAGGCGACTCAAAACTAAATGCAGTGAACAAAACATGAGAAAAATCAAGATATCAGATCTCAGACGCAAATCTCTGATATCTGAGAACCAAACAGCCTCTTAACGGACGGCACGGCCCGTTTAGGCGCGGCTAATAAACGGGCCGAGCCGTGCCGGCCCACGTGCCGGGGCGCCGGCCCAAGCACGCCCCGGTGAGCAAACGGGCCGTGGCGGTCGCCGCCGACCTGGACGAGCTACTGCCCCGGCCAACTTCCCCCCGCTCCTCCGCCTCCGCCGTGGCGGTCGCCGCCGACCTGGACGAGCTGCTCCTCGCGGCCCCGCCGCCGACGGCATTGGAGCCCCGGAGCTTCCCGTACGCGGTGAAGCAGCAGTGCTGGGAGAAGGCGGAGAGGGTAGACAGGCGCGATCCGAAGAGGTGGCGCCGCGACGCGCTCGGCAACGTCGTCTTCCGCAAGCTCGTCGGCTGCCCCGGCTGCCTCTGCCACGACTACGACCACATCGTCCCCTACTCCAGGGTCCCAACATTGGCTCAAGTCCCAAGCGAGTTCTTGAGAAAGTTGTTCTCGCTGTTTGCTTGATGCATGGTGATGCGAATTGCGAAAGCCGGGAGATTACAGTGGTTCCTGGAGAGTAATACAACCTTTTGTGCATGGTATGTGGTTTTGTGTGGTGTGTTGTATCACTGATCCTTTTAAATTGACAGGGCGGAAAGAGCACATTGGAGAACTGCCAGATTTTGCAGGTACAGGCATCTATTCCCTGTTCAATCACTCCAATCTCCACTGTTTACCCAAATATGTGCTCTGTTTAGAGCAAGATAATGGGGACTGGGTGGGTGCTTCTAGGCTGTGAGAGGGCGGAACTTCCTATAGTATGCCCACCTGTTTGCATGTTGTTTGTGCAAGCGTGCTTCTTTCTTCAGCCACGGATCTACCAAAGTAGTTGCTCTTTTGTTTACAGTTACTATCGACGTAACAGTTAAATCTCTCATGATCGAAACTTGTGTCTAGTGTGTTATCTTGTTGGGGGAAAAAATATGGCAAGTAGTGTGATTACAAGGCACGACTGATGTATAATTCCTGCTTGCAGGCTACTAAAGGGAACAACACTGAGATATCCAAAGATGAACTTGTGCAGAAGAGTGCGTATTGCAGAGTTTCAGGTAAGTAATATCTATATTAAATGAACCTGCTGCCTTTTGTGAAGCAGTCACCGAGCACAGTATTTAATTTTTTCAGGTACCCAACTTGCTAAGTAACACTGTCTGATATCTGCAGGACGTGATATGGATCTTCTTGAATTCTCGGCCTATGGGAATGTTCGCCCAGGGCCAGACTTAGGGGGCTGCAAAATCCAATGAAGACGGGGGATATACCTGAAGAGTGATGCTAATGAGTTTCTAGTAGTCAGCTCGAATATGGAAAGAAAAAACTTGGTTGATGGTTGTGTCAAGTATGTCTAATTATTTGTCTGTAATTTGATACCTCAAGTGATTAATCCGAGAAAAAGAATATCTGCTATTTTGGAACCTAATATCATTTGTGTTCAGTACCTTTTCTTGTTACTCCAGTTCTGGAAACATCTGCTATTTTGGAACCCAATATGTCTAATTTGTACTACCATATGATTTATCTGGAAGTACTAATGAGAGTAAAAATTATTCATAGGAAGAATGTTCAATATGATATAATGTTGGAATCCAGATAAGTGATAGCTGATAATTTGTGTGTTCAGTTTTAATATTTGCGGTATTGTATACTCTTATAGACTTCTGGTGACTTCTTTTCTTAAATATTTCATCAATGTCATCATGTAGCGGAGAAGCTTTTGTGCAATCGTCATCCACTTTCCGCAAGGATTGACCATCAGGAATGTTCTGTGAGTGGTGTAATCGTAGTTACGCTTTACAGGATACGAGTGAAAATTCCAAGTCGTGATTTAGCACCCCCCTCTCTTTTTTGTATGCAGTACCTGAGTTCAAAAGCATGGTCAGCACAACATGTGTTGATGCATTTTCTTTAATTGTGACATCACATTTGTGCCCCATTTCTTCCACTTTTCTGCATATAGGATTGTGTACACCAGATACTGAAATCTTTCCATGCGAATTGATTGAGCTAACATTTGTATCCACAGATGTATAAGTGGATGAGGAGGCATGGAGGTGTATGGTCATAATTCGCAAACCACAAATGATGCAATATCCAGATCTAAGGCATGATGATGCCACCGAAGCGATATTGACTGGTTATGTTGAGATTTTTTTGGGTACTTCCTGAAATCTTTACATTTTTATACTGCTTTTGAAGCTTCAATCCTGAGTACGATTTAACTCAAGTATCTCAATCGGAGCATAGTGTAACTAATCTCATGTGTTCTATAATTTGAAATGCACAAAATGACAAAATGTATTATATCGCTGTCATTTTCTAACAGTGTAAACAGATCTGTTCTTCATATGGTAAGATAGTCAACTAGTCATGGAATATTTGTGTTTCACATGTTTATTGGTTGTTGATAAACTAAATTAGTTCATCAAGAGTCATCACTGTTGGCATCTATGAAGCATGAATTTCTCTGTGCCACATGTATCTCACTGTTTAACAGACCAATTTGTTTTTACCTTTATGCTATGAGATTATCCCCAAATTTATCACCATTAGCTACCAAAAGCAATGGTGCACTACACAGTGCTGGAAAGGCCACTGGTAAAGGTTTGGCTAATGGTCAGTTTCCATATTATCTGGCAGGTACCAGGATTACATAAACTGGACAAGGCCCCGGAGTTATAGGCAAGTTACACCTTTCTCAGCCAACTGGGAAGTGTTTCACATCTTATATGAAAACATGGGGAAAACCATGAATCGCTTAATTTTGTGAAATCCCAATCCTTAGCCCAGGTAATTTTGGGGGCTAGCATAAAAATCTAACCCAGCTCTAGATGGATCTCACTAGAAACTTGTATAGGCCATCTGATGCTCCAGATCTAGAAGAACTTTGGGAATGATAATACACTCTAATAATATAAGAAAACCAAACTACACATTTTCTTTTCATTCTTGTTTTATTGTTCATGGATAGATAAGTCTGGGATTAAACTATTTACAAATTGCATTTTTTGGGTGTTTCATTGTAGTCAAACACTCAAGTGAGCCATCAGCTTGCTTGCCATGCTTACTGTGTTTCCTGTTTTGAGGATGATGTGCTCAATGCTCTAACCGTATCCATGGTGGGTAGGTTGAAATCTCACTATCGTATATGCTTTTACTTTTGTTTGTTATTAAGCTTGACCTCATACATAAAATAGTATTCAAAAGCAGGTATGATGAGTTTGTTAAATACTTAGTGTGGACTAGAAAGTAGGTATTCTCCTAGTGACCAGTGTCTCCACTTTAGCACTCTAGTGTAGCTTTTGTGTTACTTGCCTGTGATGGGAAAGTGCACTAAAAAAGTTTGCTAAAGTTAATGCCCTTAAGGTTTTAGCTGCCAATGACGTGTAGACACCAAAAAGGCAACTGCTTATTGGGTTTGACCTTCAAATGTCAAAATGGATTGTTTCACTTTTTTCATAACATGGCCGAAAGTCACTAGGAAAGTCACTGAGGGAGCCCAATGCTCGAGAAAATATGGTTATTCTCCTGTCACGTTGTATTAAGAAAAAAACAGATATTTTTTGACACATTATACTAAACATGTGTTCTCACCACCAGAAGACTGTTCAGAAGGGAAAAATGGTCAGAAGGTTTACCATCTGAAGTGACCTTAGTTAGAAAGCTTTATGCTTTCTATTTCCTTCCTGGAGTTTATTTTTTTAATTTTGATTATGTCTTTACCTGAGTTTCTTTTGGAAGGGAGTGGACATGTTTTTTTTGTGTGTGTGTTCTGATAACCAATAGACTGGAAATAAGATGCACATTGGAAGTTTGATTAAACGTACACATGCTTGGCCTATTAAATTGGTTGACAATGGTGTAAGTGGAAGTGGCACTACCAGATGCCAGTGACTGAAAAGCAGGACGAATAGTGGTAATAATGCATGTTTTGAAAACATTTCAAATCTGGGGTGTTACCTAACAAACAGGAAATTTTGTTTAGTAATATCTACCAATCTCTGTTTCTTGATATGATGTGTAGAACTTTTTGTTCATATTTATGCATACATATATCTCTAAATGAGAAATACTGTACTTGTACGTGTCATATCAACAAACAAGGAGAAGAACCAATTACTAAATATCAAACTATCCATATTTTATACAGTGCTTCTTTGATATTTTACGAATTCTAGAAAGTGAAGTTTCACCATTCTATTAGCTTCTTCAGTTATTCTACAGAAACAATCACCTTTTGCTTAATCAGAAATTACTCTTTTGTCAGAACCTGATGTTTCTTCCTGATCACATGATAACATGACGTGCACCTATCAGATATTCACATGAGAACCTGCATGAACTTAAAAACTTTTTTTTTTGTGCTCATCTTTTCTTATTGGTTAGATTTTTCTGCAGGACAGTTGTCAGTATGTGTGAAGGAGATAATATATTCCGCTCCCGCATTTAAGGTCAGTGGGACATCCAGTAGTTGTCTATCGCTTTCTTTCTTTCTTCCGCGCCTTCCTCCACTTTTTGCATCACTTTCATAATCCAATTATCTCAATTTAAAGAAAGAAACAAAGGAAAAGAAATGGAGAAAGAAAGATGCAGATAAAGGAACTAATAAATCAGATACTATTTCTGCTGTCCCTGCAAATTCTGGCACCAGAAGAAATAGACAGATGGAACCAAGCTAGATATGCACAAAAGTATCACATTTAGGATAAAGTGGACTAGTTTTATACACTGGAATCAGACAGCAACCAATTGTTGAGAACTTCAGATGCTATTGCAGAAAGAAATCTTTTCAGCCAAATACTTCACCCATTATATTATTTATCTACAAATAAGGGAACTTCATCTCCCTATCTTTCCTCAACCCAAATATCTATCTACATGTTATCTAATAATGCTACACGATCTGGTTGTAGCTATGTTGTACACTCCATTTCCCATACCTAGTTTACAATCCTCTAATGTACAAAATTTCAGCTGCATCACGCTACATGGTTTTTATAGCAGCAAGAAGGCAGCATGAATAAAAACATTACAGATGACACTCAAGATCCCTCTTGGTAGGTCACTGAGCGAGATAGCGCGGCTGGGTTCCTCTGCAAGAACGGAAAGCTATTGACCACTGTGTGAGTTGCCGTCTTTGCCTCGCCCTTCGGCTCAAAAACTCCTGCAAGCTTACACCCTCTGCCATCATCTGCCCCCACCTTGTCGCCCTTGATTCCAATAAGCGACCAGATAGAGCTCTTGGCCACCTCGTCTGCGTCGTCGATCCGGACCGTCTTCGGCACCCAAACCTTGCCATTACCATTGGCATCTCCTTCCTCATCACCATCTCTAGGGTGTTTTCGTGATTTGAAGCAATTGGACGTTGTGGATACTGGAGAAGCAGTACTAGGCGATGAGCTAGATTGAGACTGGGACTGCGGCGGCCATGGAGTGTTCCAAGCTCCCGGAACCATGCAGCCCCAATAAGTAGCAGCGCCTGCCGGATAGAACGGAATTGCTATGCTTGAGGTGTAATAGGCAGGTGACGGTGCACAGCTGAAAGGCCACAAGGTTCCCCCGTTCATGCATGGATGCTGCGCAACATTCGCCGATTTGTCTACTGTAACTTTCTCCTTTAAGTTCACTTGGTTCGAGTCTTCCCCCCTTGCCAATCCTTCAACACAAGACCTTACTGACGGGTCATTGGTGTTCTTGATCCGGGTTACTGGCATGAGCTGCTCCTCTAGGTGCTTCATTTGTTCTGTGAGGTCTAAAGTGGAGCCCTTGGAGCCAAAGCTCAGCACTGTGCCGTTGGTCTTGACTGGGGCGCAGAGAGGATCACCGGGCAGAGCAGCCCTGACCCTCTGAAGGAAGTGGGAAGCGGCTGATGCACTCTTGCTCTTGCGGCGGCCTGCACCCACGGGCACATTGCGCATGGCGCCACCGGCCGTCCAGTACCTCTGGCAATTCTTGCAGAAGTGGCGCGGTTGGTTGATGTTGTAGTTGTTGTAGTAGCAGAACTTGGTGTCCATGCTGCTACACCGGGGGCACGGCAGGATCTTGTCAGGCTTCTTCAGCTTTTCCTTCTGGTTGGCCATGTCACCCTGCTGCTGTTGTTGTTGTTGACGATGATGATCTGCTGATGAGTTCTTGACAGCAGATGAGTCCTCGGTGTCCGCAACCTCCAGCTGTGGAGGTGAACCCGTGGAGTCCTGAGGGATGTTTTCTTGTACTTTCGGTTCAGCCGTGCTGCTGCCACTGTGTTGAAGGTCCTGAAACGATGCATAGAACATTGCTGAGCTCATGGGTAGAGTTTAAATTCGCAATTTTATTGTTGGGAATTAGAAGTTTACACCCACAGGGTATATTCAGGTTGTTGCATCTGTGAAATCTGTGACTGCACTTGCTTTCCCCAGGTCTTTTAAGTGTAGACAATGTTTGCTTCTTGTTTCAATTCTGATATGTTACCGACAGAGTTCTGTATCTATTCTAATACTAGAGCACGCTGATGTAATTGATACTGTATTATAGCGCCCACATGTTACGAACTCTAGCTTATGAAAAGAAGCTATGGTGCTGTAATTTGTAGTAATTGATCTAGCTCAGTTACATCTGAACTTCTGGAGTCCAGCAGGTTAAGAAAAGATATAGCTGCTTTCAGCAAGAATCCTTGGAGGCAGTGGGAAAAGTTCCAATCAAAAGAGGCAACATGGCCTAGAAACGCTTCAAAAGGTTCAAGTTTTCAGACAACAACTAAATCTAGTAATAGAACCTGCTATTAAAAGAACAGCATAAGCATGTTATCCTTGAGTACAAGGTAAAAGGAGGACGCTGCTAATGGAAGCTGGACATGCCTAATTCCCAACAGTAAACTGAACACCTGAAACCTCCCAGAACACTTGCATGGATCTCCCAACACGGTAAACTGAACACCTGAAACCTCAAAGCGAACAAGTTCCAAGGCCTGTGCAATCGGATCAATACTACTAACTACAACCATATGACTACTATCTCTCCCTATTGCCCATGATCAAATCCAAAACAAAGCAACAGCCTCTAAAATCACCGCCTCCCAAGCTCAATAAACCAATGGAATTCCCCAAATTGGCCGCCGTTTCGTCAAATTCAATATCCAATTCTGATCGCACCACGGCCAGATCACAGCATCCAAGCTCGTGCCACTCTTCCTCACTTCAGTTTGGAGTCCCCAACCGGTATAAAACAGAGGAAAAGAACATAGTACAAAACACCAACCTTATCAGCGTCGCCGGCGTCCGGCACGGGGATGATGGTCTTCCCGAACAGCTTGATCAGGCAGTCCCCTCCTCCCTCTGCTGCCCTGCACGGCCCCATCTCTCCGTCCTATCACTCACACCAGGCACCCACTGTCCTGCAAAGCTACCCTCTTTTCTTGGCTATTTCTTTGGGTTCTTGCTTGTGTTGCTGGAAAAAAATTTTCTTGGACTAATACTGTGTTATACTCGCAGGGAGCAAGTAGGCGGCAACGATGCTACGAGTTCATACGGGAGATCGAGCGAGATTTTTGTTGTTATCTCTCGATTTCTTGGGCTTGCTCCGGATCGATGGGATTGGGGATAGTTTTAAGGAGGGAGAAGAGGGGGTGGGGGCCACGTAGGCAAGGTGCGAGGGGTCGAGAGCCACAAGTTAGATTTGTGGCCTCAGGGTTGCGTTTTTGATTCTCTCCACCATCTCCCTTTTACCCCGAGGTCCCTCTCAAACCGCCTTAAATGGCAATCCAATCCATCGTCCATGACAGGCAGGCAAGGTTTCTTCCTTCTATTTGGCTTGGCGAGTGTTTTTGTGGCTGGCACACCTAAATATACAACATATAAATTAAAATTTCAGAAATATACATCAAAAAAATAAAATAGCAAAAATACCAGTCGCACTGCCAGCCACGTGGCGACCAGCCACTCCACGGCGGCCGCCACACCACAGCGACCACACTTCTTTGCCACCACCTGGCGACCAGTGGCTCACATACCGACACGTGTCATTTTTAATTTTTGGTGTTTTATTTTTCTTTAGACGATTTTTTTTAAATGCAAATTAGTTTCCGTTCAATTCCAAATTGAATAAATTAAACTGTCTGAATTTTCGAAAAATCTTTTCGATTACAAATTTTCGTAAAATCATGCTTATTAAGAATATACTTATTAATTAGGAAAAATACTCCAAATGTTAGACATTACCATCGTATATGACTTTACTGTACATTGTTCGTGTCCATATTCGGCGGTTGGCCATGTCCGGTGGTGGAAAAGCTGAAATATACCACTTGTAAATTAAAAATTGCGTAAATATACAACAAAAATAAAAATAGCAAAAATAAAAAATTACAGAAAAATACACTTGTTTTTTGTTTCATTATTTCGCTGAAATTTTTGAGTTTTCTCTGGTTAATCGACCGGATCCGATTGAAATGCAAATAACTTTCGCTATACAACTCCAAATTTAATAAATCATATGAATTAAGGATACGCTTTTGAATTGTAGTTATAATTATTATTTGTGTACACTGTACCGAAAATTTTGTAAAGATAATTTTGTAATAATTTTTTTGAGACTTTGTGTAGCTTTTGTCAAAGTTGTGAAATATATGTACGGTACACTCTACCGATAGATGGACAGAAATAAGAATGTAATAAATTACATACGGCTTACAAATGGTAAACAACAATGGCATGTACGGACTAAACCTAATATGCCTTAGGGAAAGTGAACAACAAAACGGCCCTTCTCGTACACTTTACTGAGAGCAGCGAGGATATTTTCCTTTACGCAACCCTTCAGCTCCTGCCGCCCTGGCCCTAGCTGCCCTCTCACGCTTTCTCTCGCACTCAGCCTCCCTCTCCGCGGCATGGCGCTCCCGTTCGGCCTCCCTCTGTGCAAGCATCGATTCAGACACTGCTTGCGCTTCTCCTCCTGATCCTGCTCACACCACTGCTGTTCCACCATAGCCCTCCGATGCGAGTACTCCCAATTTCGCATCCTTTCCATCTCGATAGTTTGTTCCGCGTCGTAGAATCGGATGAACTCGCACAGTGGAGGCTGCAATTGGTTACATCACATGGTGTTATACGCTTGCAGGATCGTTGCAACAGTAACTGCGATTACGAACATACCGGGCTTCTCCGCCGCAGCCGAATCCCGGCGTTGGCTCGAAGTCGTGGTTGCGGCGACTCGATACCTCATACCATATGTGTATGAGTTGTCTATGGACTGCCGGAAGCGGCAAGGATCCCCGCATAGGCACATGGGGGCCTCCGTGCCTTCGGGGATGGTTTGGACAACGCTGTGCCTTGGGGGCGAGGGAAACTCCATTGTTGCTGCTCGTTTGGTTTGCGGGGGATGGTTCTCTTTGTTGTATTGGAGCAGTCGTTCGGTTGATGCAATGCTGCGAAGCCAGGAAGGGGGTTAAATAGATTGAATTGATAGAGCAACAGACTTGATAAAGCGAGCATCGGATTCGTTTGCAGCTCTGCCTGTGCTTGGAAGCGACAAATGCATGCAGCTTTGTAGCTGGTAGGGAGGTGCGGTCGAGGCTTTGGCGGCTATGCTTTGACAGACGACTAAGGCATTCTCGCCACGCTTGCATTTGATGACATGATATGTCCTGCAGACTTTGCCGGTGCTTTGACAGACGTCTCGTGCCAATGCAACGAAAGTTTGGATGATGACAACTTATAATTATGGAAATATCACAACTTAAGAATTTGGATGATGACAACTTATAATTATGGAAATATCACAACTTAAGAATATTCAGCCGGCCGGGATAATTATAAGTCGCGGAAAAATATGACAACTTAAGCATATTCGGCCGGCCGTGAAATATCACGTGTGAGTCCATTTTTTCTAAGAATGCAGCTGATTTGCTCTTACGTATAATCGACTACGATATTATGGAAAAATATTGTAATTACACCTTCCGTTGTATGTATTTTCGTATAGTTGAAAAGTGCTAATTATAAGGGTCGCGAACAAATATGACAACTTAAGCATATTCGGCTGGCCTTAAAATATCACGTGTGAGTCCATTTTTTCGGAAGAATGCAGCTGATTTGCTTTTCTGTATACTGACTACGATATTATGGAAAAATATTGTAATTCCCCTTTCCGTTGTATGTATTTTCGTATAGTTGAAAAGGGCTAATTATAACGGTCGCGAACTAATATGACAATTTAAGCATATTCGGCCGGCCGTAAAATATCACTTGTGAATCCAATTTTTCAGAAGAATGCATCTGATTTGCTCTTATGTATACTGACTACGATATTATGGATAAATATTGTAATTACACCTCCCGTTGTATGTACTTTCGTATAGTTGAAAAGGGCTAAATATAATAGTCGCGGAAAAATATGACAACTTAAGCATATTCGGCCGGCCGTAAAATATCACGTGTGAGTCCATTTTTTCGGAAGAATGCAGCTGATTTGCTCTTCACTATACGGACTACCGTATTATGGAAAAAAAATGTAATTACATCTTCCGTTGTATGTATTTCAGGCAAGTTGAAAAGGCCTAATTATAATAGTCGCGTACAAATATGACAACTTGAGCATAATCGGGAGGCGGTAAAATGTCCCGTTTGAGTCCGTTTTTTTGGAAGAATGCAGCTGGATTGCTCTTCACTATAATGGCACCATATTTTGCAAAAATATTTTGATTACACCTTCTGTTGTATGAATTTTCGGATAGTTGAAAAGTGCTAATTATAATAGTCGCGAAAAGTGGTTATCGGCTACGATACTTGGGGATATTGCGGTACTATAATTTACTTGTAAAGAAAGGTGTAAACGAAATTTATGTGTACAGAACGGTACTCCGTATATCATATATCAAATCTCACCCATTGTAAAAAAAAACAATAGTAAACATATGTGACGCATACAAAATATGAGATATATTTAATATACTATAATATTGATGCATAAACATGAGAGAGAATAGATAACACAAATGGAACGATTGCATTGCACGACATAGATTAATAAAGTTAACATAATTGACGCATATTGCATGATCTAGTTCGCAATTGCGGACAAAATTATGACAAGGATAACTACATACAGCATCTTCTCTACCCACTTGATATGATCTAAAATGCGCTCCACCTTTAATGTCAGCATGTTAAGCCTCTGCTCTAGCGTTGGGTTCATCCTCTGCTCGAGTGTTGGGTCCATCACCGCTCTCTGCCGGGAGCATCCCGGTGCTCTTGATACTACGACGCTCCATTGATGTATTCAGGGTGTCTGCCCACTGAAAATATTGACATCCTGCAGACTGCATAACGATGTCAACATATTTTCAGACCGTGTAAAGAGCTGTGAACTCATAAGAGACTACTCGAAGAAGAGAACAATCATCATAGGCTGGAGAAATCGTAGTACATTCCCACTTACAGAGTAATTAGGGCATTTATAAAACACCCGGCCGTAATTTGACGAAGTGGTGGAGTACAACACATTAGCTTGCACATGGCAATTAGGGCAATCGACCCGCCTAGCATTGGCAAGTGCAATGGCTCTCCGATTCGCTGAGCTAGACGTTTGAGACATGGCCTTCACACAATTGAAGAACGCACAAGTGTAATTAGGAAGAATAGGATATCGTAGGTAATGTACAATGTGACTCACCGTACAAAATTTATTTTGTAAATAATACCTCTAAAACACGTAGCCGGAATGAAATACTGGGAAAAAAGAAAGCTAATCTACCAGTTCTCCTGTACGCGCTATGGGGTTTGTAAACTCACTCAAACCTTTATGCACTCTGGGATATTTATAAGCAGGGAGCGAGGGAGGAACGACGCAGCTGGCGGCACATCAGCCTGCAGGCGAGGCCAAGACAGCAATCGGCCAGTGGCGGCGTGTGCGGTGTGCTACGGGGCCTGGTCGTAGAATCGCACCGGTAGCGATGGCTTGGGAGTGGCGACCAGGTGGCGTAACGTTAGCGCCGCAGCGGTTTAGGGGACGGGACATGAAAGCGGCACGTGGCACCAGCAAGCTACATAATCCAAAGTCGGCACTAAATGTCTCAGTGAACGCATTGTCGAAGGCACGCGATTTCCTTCAGTTTGGGGGGACAGGTCGTGCAGCTTTGTTTGCGGGTGACAGGTCGTGCAGCTTACGATACTTAGTGTTATTGCGCAATTATAATTTACATGGAAAGAAAGGTGTATATGAAATATTTTTGCAGTTCATTTGTCATATCGCCCTATTCAGCTTTGTCGCATATCAGCTAATATACGAAAGAACGCATGGTTGAATGACTGTTGTCGGTGAATATGATCTTACATACATGTAATAAAAAATATGCTCCATTCAACCGAAAAAATAACTTCGAATAACTTGGTGAACATAACAAAAAGCTTCATCATAGTACAAACTGCATTACGATACAACAGAAACACATAATAGCATTAGAACTTTCCCGAATCGTCACTATCGATGTCAACACCCTCCTCTTCAAAAGCGCCAACGATCACGTTTGCCGTCATCATCACTATGGTAGTCAGTCGGAAGAACCAAATTAGGGCTTACAGCCTCGTGGTTATCTTCTATGGCGCGGTGAAGGAAGCGATCGTAAGCTTGAGGGTCCTCTAGTTGTTGAGGACGTACTCCGTGTCTTTGCGGTAATTCACGTCTGATTAACCTCTTAAGTTCTGCCCGACGCGTCCATCCTCTTCTCTACCTGGCGGCGTCACATGCAGTCTTGTCGATGTATTCGATGAGGTCTGCCCCGAGAATATTGGCATCCCGTAGGCTACACGATAGTATTAACATGTTTATATCAAACTCGAGCAGGAGAGTACTCATGAAAACATGAAGATATCGAAAAATCGTAGAGACGTACAGAGAAATTAGGGCATCTATAATACGCCCGTTCGTTATTTTCTGTAGTGGTGGAGTACCAGGTTTGGGCTTCCACATGACAGTTAGGGCACATTACGCGCCCTGCATTGGCAACCGTTGAGCTCGACCGTGAGACATGGCTTTGTGAAGCGAGAAATACTGAAGTCGGTATCTACATGAAGCAGACACATCAGTAAGAATCACAATAAGTCAAAATAACCTACCAAGGTGTATAACTTCGGGCCACCAATATTTAAGTCAGATTTACCGATTGCCGCGTTTGTTCGAGTTATTAAGTATAGAAAGGATGTGAACTCCTTTGGGGTCCAAGTAGTGATTACGTCCAAAAATAAACACAGTCCTTCGCCGAAGCGAATAATCGTACCATATAAAGACAGTCCATTGGTCATCGGAGGGTCGGCCCCACGACCGCAGTTCAACGTTATAGTGCTAGCTCGGCGAGAGGGTCCACGACCTCTGTAGAGACTGGAAGTCCCAAAAGACATTTCTCTATGTAGTCTTTGGAGTCATCTCGCCAATCCGGTGTCAAACACTTATTTTAAACTTGGCTCAAAAAGTGAATCTAGCGCTGTTTTCTGTTGGAGGACTTAGCCAATTTGGTTGGTTTGCTTGGGGGGTATTTTGGGGAGATGAAAGTGTGGGTTATGTGGTGTGGGTGGCAGCCACTTCATTCCCAAACCGTGAGTTGTTCCCTCTTCTTCCTCCCTCCACCACACAACCGCGAGATGAAAGTTTGCTTGGTCGGGCAGATTTTTTGCTCTCAGTTTTCTGCGAATTCGAGCTACTTAGAGGCCGAATTGGAGTTTACATTTGCTTACGAAGTTGTAGAGGGTGAAATTATCTAGCATCTCCAACTGGAATCAATCCATTTGGACATTCCATTAGAAATTTATGCCGTGTTTAGTTTCGACTGTCCGAAATGGACGAAATTGGTGAATTGGATATTGAGCTGCGAATTTGAATTAATTGAAGGCCGAATTTGGAAAAATTTTTGCCTGAGAACTTGTAGGAAATTTCGAGTAGATTTCAAAAATGTATTTGTTTGCTTATTTTGGATGAATCTGGAGTAAGTTATGCCGGTTTGAAGGAGTCCCAAATTTAAAAAAAAACAATAGAAGCTCAAAATCCCCAATTTCGGTTTTTGTCTTCAATACTGCAAATGGGCTCAAAATACCAGCATCGCATAATTTATTGCAAGAAATAGGAATATTAGTCAGCACGTAGCAAATATTGTTTTCACACGATGCATGCAAATTACGCCGATTAAAAGGCCTCAGTACAACTAAGTGGCAAAGACAACTTAGTGCCATAATACATTTCATTCCGAGCACAATCTTCCACATATGAAAACATTACATTGAAAGAAAAATAATGCAGACGAACGGGTTGATCAATAACCACCGGTTCAACGGCCTTCTGGGTTAGTGTTCCCCCTTCCTCTTCCCCTGCGCGTCCCCCTACCATGACGTTCCTGGTTATCGTAGTCGGACGGTGTGAAATTTTGGGGCCGTTGGGGGATACGTAGTCCAGCCGCCTGCGCTGGACCTAACCGTGCACCTCGCGTTGCAGCGTCGAATCGCACTGGGGGGACCGCGTACGACGAGCCGCTGTGGATGCCCCATCCAGCCATCGACTGGTCTGCATGGTACCCTGATGCGCGGAGTACGTCCGGAGGCTGGTGCTCCTGCCAGTTCGATCCACCGGCCTCCTCGGGGTTCTTGGGGACGCGAATGCAACCCTAGGGATTGCAAACACGTCGTCGCGAGCAAATCTGTGAATGTAGTCCCCGATGCCATAAGGTCATCGTACGCCCTCGACACGTCCTCCCATGTTTGTTGATCTTTGGGACGGGTACTAAAAGACTCTGCGGCAATGATGGGGGCGGTGACATGTTGATGTGTACTCCTCCTTCAACGTTCGCCCAAAGACCTATTTCAACGTAGCCGCCTCCATGGCCCCGGCCGCTCATGGCTCGGGACCGGGACGGTCGATGCTCTGGGTTGGTCTTGGCGCCGAGGAGGCACAGCGTTGCACGTCTATCCATGGACATGCTCCTCATCGTGGGGCTCGGTGCGAGCGGCGCCTCGTGCAGTACATCCTCGTAATCACGTTGGGTAGGCGGTCTATGGCCACCAACATCTCGACCGCATTTCTTATGCGGTGGCCCGTCTTGGCGAAGAAGGTTTAAGTAAAGGATTGCTTGATTGACGTTCTTTGCGCTGTATCGCGTGAGGATCTCGTCACGCTGGTCATGCATGTACTCCGCCTCACGCCTCTGCAAATTAACACTATCGAATGTTTAATTGGGTATATCCCCCGTTTTTAATATGTGATAGGTGTGATCCGTACCAGTGTGTGCATGCGCTCTGCATACTCCTCAGCATAGCCATGTTGCACTGGCATCGCCACACCCCTGTCTAGGAGCACCGCCCGTGTGCGAGGTCTGCAGATCAAGGTACCCAAGTGTGTCCGTCTCGTGAGGCTGCGCTGATGGGTTCCAGACGTCCTCAGTGGCCATCGAGTTCCACCTCTCAATATGCCGGCTATTCCGTGCGACCCAGTTGTAGTTGTGCCCCGATGTACTCCTCCTGCGGATCAATCCAACACGTTATTAATGGTTTCCACAGTAAGCATGAAAGTAATGTGACATGTAGCGACATACCCATGGGAGCTTTCGGAGTCTGTCGGAGGCGGTGGAGGGAAAGACTGCCGGTACCCAAATTGGCCGAACGCAGCTCTGGAGAGTATGGCTCAACGGCACTCATGCACAGGAGGAAGCATTTCGTCATCCAATAATGAGGCTCCCCCGTGCACAGATTGGAGATATGGCCTCCCGACGCAACCTCCTCCGCGGCCTGGGTGGAAAAGGGATCCCACGTGACCTGCACTAATGTCAGGAAGTCTAGGTCCCCCACGAGACGAGGGTAGGAGCCACGGTCTGATTCCTGGGCCCATCGGAGTCTGGCATGCATCCATTTGTAACCCAAGGTTGGCCTTGCGAGTGGATGCACGTTAGCTTCATCGATGGGCCTTTGGGTAGTACCGCTTTGACACTCTTGGTCGCTATGGGTAGGTACGACCGGGACCACAATCAGAGAAGCAGGGGCAACCTCCCATTATTGAAGTTGGTGTGGCCGTGGCGGGCCGCACACATCTCGCGATATGTGTCTACGAGAACTACCGAGCCTCGGTAGTAGAAGTCCGGTGCTGCATCTTCGCACTTTGCTCGGCTAATTCGGCGACCCAAGCGAGGTGGGGGCAACGGAATCACCATTTCCGTTTGTAAATAAAATTCTGCAAGGAGGAAATAGAGGTACACCTCGAAATGCCTATTTATCGACCAGGGTCGGCGTTTTGAGACATGGTCCGACCTCAGGAGGCTGCCGAGCCATGTGAAAGAGACTCACGATCCACGGTTCCCGTGTACGTTGTGCCAAACTGCATCGAAGAAAATCACATGTTAGGAAATCACGTTAGCTCCCGGATAAGTGTGGTCGGTGTGCTTTCACATTTATTACCTTTCCTCTACATAGTTCTTCCATGCCTCTTTGGAGGGCTTGCGCACTACGAGGGGTTTCTTGAAAGTGGAAGGCCAAATAACATGGCAACATCTTTGAGGGTCACCGTCATCTCGCCGAAGGGAGGTGGAAAGTATCGTCTCCGGACGCATCTTGTCGACCAACGCGGTGATAAGGGCCCCGTCGATCTAGGCATCGGGGTCCACTGGCCCTTCCTTCGTAGGCTCCACGCACCATAAATGCGAAAGCTAACAGCCTGTCCGTCCCAGCCGTATATGAACCGAGGTCCAATGTCTTAATGTTACGAGCCACGCATGCGGAGAGTGTTAAGCTGCAAGGACAAAGCAACTAAGCGTCGAGCATAACGAAGGTACGTGCGGCTTGCGATACGTTACGGCGATGTAGTAATGACGTTACCGTCGGCGGGAGGCCCACTTCCGGGCCCTGTGGTCGTCATCATACTTCGATCGCAATAGCTCTGGCAACTCCATCACAAGCCTGCATAATCTCCATGGAATGAAACAATGAAATACAAAAAAATAACATCAGAAGAAATTAGAAAACCACTTTCCTTACCAAAGAAATTTAGGTTCATAAATTACATAACTGAAATTTCACGAAGAGAATGCAAAATGAAGGTAGTAAGAAGATGTTGCATGTCTAATGCGTATAGTTGAAATATTACATTGGACAACATCACCCTCTGTTTGGGCAGCCTCTACGGTCATGCCCTGTCTGCCTGCAGATGCGACAACGCCGAAGGCCATCGTCTCGCTGAGATGCATCTATGTCACCCTCAAACCGCGCGGAACGCGGTCTACCCGGCGTATCGCGCCTTAGTGTGGGGTACGGGAGCCACGTAGGGGGTTCGGAGGTCTTGTAGGTCGTGCCGATGTTGAACGGTTCGAAATGCCCCGCCCATGTTGCTCTAACGGCATCCATACGGTAGTACGGTGTGACATATTGTGTGCCGTCGTTGTCCCCCATATCACGGCACGCTGCTAGCACGCGTGCGGCGGATGTGCTCTAGGCGAGGCTTGTTGCATGAGCAGGTCGCCTCATACGTAGGCCGGTAGCATCTCTGGTTTGTGTCCCCCGCGGAGTATCCCGAACGGTGCTTGCGCTTGCACTCGACGAGAAAAATGTTCTGCGCAGGGTCCATCATGCGCGTGCGGTGGAATTGAGCTTTCTGCCTACGACGCTGCAACAAAGCCTCGACACGGGGAGCGAAGGTTGAGCCGTTAGCTTGTACGCCGCCCTTTGGCGATCAACAAAGTATTTCGCGGTCCTAAAAATGTCACCAATGATTGGGCAAATGGGTAGGCAACGAGCCCCCCGCAGCACATTGTTGTACGACTCGGCAAAGTTCGTCGTCATGATGGAGTATCTGCAGAAGAGAAGCATACCGCTTAGGTGCAAAATAGTGCTGTCAAATGATGTGGTACCGTACTAGAGAGGGCATTATCTTACCGAGCACCGTTCGTATCGTGCGCCCAGGCCCATCTCTCAGCGGGTTTACGAGCTATCCATTGAGCGAATGTCATCTTGCGCCGTACGGAGACCTCCGAGCCACCAATTACCTGTGTGCCCTCCATGGTCTCTTCCGCCACGATTCCTTTGGCGCTCGTTCAATTTGGTTAAATATCGTATCGAACTTGCGCAGATTGGTTTTGCATGCATAGGGTTTTGAATAGCTTCACCATGTTCTTGTTCCTGCACATGGTGTATGTGTTCGCCTCAGGTGGCGCATGCACCATCAACGCTGGACGTCTATCCAAAGGCACGGGCAATCTACATCTACCGCCATTCTATCGAGGCGTTCAGCGATACGCATTACGGTCCGATACGACGCACACCCTGGCCCTATCCCGCACCACACGGGTCTTCACCAGGGACAGGAACCAGTACCAGCTGTCGTTGCTTTCGCTCTCGACCACGGCGAAAGCCAGCGGTTGTAGCTGGTTGTTTGCATCGGCAGCTATGGCGGTAAGAAGGGTGCCATTGTACTGGCCGGATAGAAATGTTCCATCCACGCATGTAACAGGACGGCAGTTGCTGAATGCCGTGATGCATGGACCGAACGCCCAGAACACCCTGAGGAGGTAGTAGTGTTCGAGCGATCGTTCCATCGGGAAGCCGCACGGGTTCAACAAAGAATAGCATATTCGGGCCGGTTTGTTGCGACTATCCGCCTCAGTAGGCGTGGAGCCCAATTGAATGACTCCATAAAACTACCAAATATCATTTTCAAAGCCATCTGCTTTGCTCGCCAAGCCTGCAGGTAGGTTATGGACATCCCTGTCCTGTTCTGCATCTCAACAATTATGGTTGCGGGCCTGAGACCAAGGTCGGCCTTCAAAGCGTCTAACAGGATTTCGCGATGAATCTTGATTTTCACCACGCCGCTTGTGTTCGAACAAGCGTCTCAGGTACATGTGTGCGGTGTGTACCGCCGTATAATGAAATGGTCACGATGTTTAGGCGCCGAGCACGAACATAGTATCCGCTTCTTTGCCCTTTCTTACATGTAAGCTCGAAGCAAGTCTTGTCCGAAGCGATGCACGCGTGGTCACGCCGGTCACCACAGCGTAATTAGTGCTGAAGTGCATCGCTTCGTCCTTTGTGGCGAACTCCTGGTCGAGTTCTATGTCGCTATGGTCTTGCCCACGCTTAGAAATATCCTCCAAGCGGGCCAGAACACAGTCGGCCGAGTTCAGCAAGTGCAAAAATGCGATTGCTGGCCCCGGGTCCTCATCTTCGTCAGGACCATCACCGTAAGTAGGGTGAGGGTCATCCCCTAGAGCATCCGCATCCACCTCAGGGACGGGCGCATCCGTCTCGCCAGTCCCTGCCAAGCCCCCTTGACCGGTGACTTGCTGCGAGCTCATGGCAATTTCCTCTTCGGGCTCGGGTTGTTCGTCCGCATTGACCCCCATGTCCTCTTCCTGGGCTCGGCTCGTCCCTGCCTCCCAGTAGTGCGAGGACCAGCTTCACGTAAACACCTAGTGCGAACCCTTCCTGTGCGGCCTCTCCATGTAGAACTGCCAGGCACTCGTTTCTACGAGCTCGAATAGGGCTGTACACGTAAAGCAAGCTATTTGGCACTACATGGGGCCTAACCCCATCTACCATGAGCTTGTACAATGTACGGTCAACACTAAGAGCGCGTCACGGCCGCTCTTGCTCTTATCAGACGCAACTCTATCGGTGGATTTACAGTTGTCTCTATGTGTGCGCAATTATGCATGCTGACAAATGGGCCCTGCAAATTTGCGGGCTCCCCCCCATGCCATATATGAAGCGGAATTGCCATCGAGGACTGTAGCATTACATAATTGTAGTCATCAATAATTGCACACACGCACCGCTAACATATTTAAACATATTGGTATTACTCAAATTTTAATTACAAAAGAATAAATGTTATGGTTACGTACAGTTAAAATGTATGCCAACATATAATTATATATATGTTATATAATATACTATCACAAGACATATGCAGTTTATGAAATCCTAAAACCGCATTCCACACTCATGATATCATGTAAAATACTACTACACAGAAAGGCATTGTATACTTTACATTTCAGGTTAAATGCGAACTAAGTAAAACAAATATACGTAGCTAACAAATTAATTGGCTGTTTTTTTTTATCTTTTTATGCGCATGTATTTCTAGGTGATACGATTAATTCGCAATTTTTATGGAATGCGGAGATTTATCTACCAGGTTCGCAATATATGGTGTTCACTCGGAGAAACGCATGCATACATACATTTCATCATAACAACATAATTTTGGAAGTGTGCTAGCAGCATGATATAAGGGGAGATGCTTGCCTTGCTCTGAGTTTTCTGGAACGGCGTCGAGGTCAACGTGTGCGGTCTCTGCAGTGTCGGTACCTACACGAAGCAAAAACAACAATACGAAGTCCAATAAGTAATAAGGGAAAATAGCTTACAATGGTGCGGAACTTCGGCCCACCAATATTTAAGTCGGATTAAGTGGCTACTTTGGTTCGAGTTGTAAAGTTCGTAAAGGAGGTCAACTCCTTTCGGGTCCAAGTAGATATTACATCCAAAAAGCAGTCCTTCGCGGCCGAATCATCGTCTTGAAATAAATACGATTACAGCGTTCGAGCGTGGCTTCGGCGAGAGGGTCCTGACCTCTACAGAGACTCCTTTCGGGTCAAAATAATTATGTCAGGTTAAGCAGCTACTTTGGTTCAAGTTATTAGGTTCAGAAAGGAGCTCAACTCCTTTCGGGTCCAAGTAAAGATTACGTCCAAAAATAAGTACAACAATACGAAGTCGAATAAGTAATAAGGCAAAATGAATTAACACAAGATGCAATTTACGTGCAACCAGTATTTAAGTCAGATTAAGCAGCAACTTTGGTTCGAGTTATTAGGTTCAGAAAGGAGGTCAACTCCTTTCGGGTCCAAGTAATGATTACATCAAAAAAAAAAATACAACAATACGAAGTCGAATAAGTAATAAGGCAAAATGACTTAACACAGTCCAGAACTTCGTGCCACCAATATTTAAGTTGGATTAAGCAGCAACTTTGGTTCGAGTAATTAAGTTCAGAAAGGAGGTCAAGTCCTTTCGGGTCCAAGTTGTGATTACGTCCAAAAAAAAACACAGTCCTATGCTTAAGGTGAAGATCGTGTGAAATACAGACAGGCCGATGGTCATTGGAGGGTCCAGCCCCCCCCAGACAACACAAGGTTACCTCGGCAGAGGGTCCGAAAATAAGGTTGTTAATTCATGTAATATTCTTACTTACGTAAACATTTTTAGGTGTCACGGTTAATTCACGTTCTCCGCACATAATATCACATAGATTACTGCTACACATATAATATCATAATAGCATTGTACTAATGTATCCTAATATCATCGTAACATTTCACTATAGCATAACACTACACTGTCCTCAACAATAATAAATTGCGCATACATAAATACGGCAATCTAACCTAACAAGTTGGTCACTAAAACTGCACTGACCAAAACATGCTATTATTTATGAAGATTTGTAACTAACCTTCTCCAAGTAGTACAGAAGATCAAAACAACTCGAGCTTTGAACCAATAAATGTTCGTCAAAAATACCTGCAAGATACAAATCATGTATGAAATAAACAAAAAATATTAAACTTTGTGAAAAAATAAACAAACCACAGAGTACTAAAGTAGGTCGCCATATATAGGGTGTTAATTGAATGTAACACATGCGTACATACATTTCTTCACAATAACTTACCAATGTCCAGAAGCCCGCGCCACCCATATTTAAGTCGGATTAAGCGGCTACTTTCGTTCGAGCTGTAAAGTTCAGAAAGGAGTTCAACTCCTTTCGGGTCCAAGTAGTGCTTACGTCCAAAAATAATTACAGTCCTTCGCTTAAGCGAATAATCGTTGCAGTGGAAGCTCGCTGAAGGTCACGACCTGCAGGGATACTCAGACACCCAAAAGATGATTGTTACTTTATGCAAGAATATTTAATTCAACTTTTTACTCCGTTTGAATATTTCTACTAACAGAGATATTTCTAGGTGCTACGATTATTTGCTAGTTTATATGGAATGTGGGTATATATCTACCAGATTCAAAATATACGGTGTTTACTTAAATTAACACATGCATACATACATTGCTAGTTTATATGAAATGTGGTATGAACATGACTAAAGGAGGTGCTTGCCTTGCTCCGACTTTTCCCGAATAGCGTCGAGGTCGTCGTGTGCACTCTCTACAATGTCGGTATCTACACGAAGCAAAAACAACAATATGAAGTCAAAGAAGTAGTAAGGGAAAACAAATATCACGAATGGATTCCAACAAACTATAAACACCGACTAATTAATCTACTGTTTTTGCGCTCTCGGTTTGTTGGCCTTGCCTTCAAGCTCTCAAAGCAAGCACCGCAAAAAGAATCGCTATGCTCTCAAACTCTACTCTTCTTTCACACTCTGCTCTGTAAGGAGAGCGACGCACCTCCTCGTTTTTTATAGGCACAAAGATCATCACTGTGACGTTTACATAAATCATAATTATTACGCATAAATAACGTTACTTAGCACTATTATTAGCCGTAATCATGATTTTATGCGGCATTGGATTCCGACACGATAGAAATTGACGTGACACATCGTGCTATTTCAACCGTCGGCTGCTGTTTCACCCACATGCATGATACTTTCGGCGCCTAAAGTATCCAGGAAAATGAATTGAGGCATTATAAAAATGAAAGTGCTGTTCTTCATGACGAAGCAACGGGGTGGGAGAGAGACACCTGCTTGATCGGGCCGGTAGGGCCGGAGAGCGCGGCGGGTGCCACTGGCTGCCGCCGTCCGTGTGGCGGCGACAGCGAGGGACCAGGCGAGGGGTCAAGGGCTGCCACACGCTGCCGCCGTCCGTGGCGGCAACCAGGCGAGGTGGGACCAGGGAGAGGCGGCGGCGGCTGCCACGTGGTCGCCGCCGTCCCTGGCGACCGGCACTAGTGACGCCGTCTTGCCGGCCGTGCCGCCGCATGGCGGCCTCAGTGCTAGTTTTGAAAAAAAAATTAGATGTTGTATAGTTTTGAAATTTATTATTACATGTTGTATATTTGAGCCATTTTTCCGTGTTTTTGTTGCGCCATAAAAAAGAGAAGTTTTACGGCGTACTATACTGAAAGTATATAATACGTAGTAGAAATTAAATCTAGTTGTTGATTTATTAAAAATATTTTTAGTGTTGTACTATCGTCAGAAGTATAAATAAGTTCTAGTTAATCTAATCTATTGGATCGAAAAGAATGAATGATCTATATTGAATTTAGTGTACCGTAAAATAGCTCACATAAAATGCTTGGTTGGTGACAGGGTTTACAAAACCGAATTAGCAAAACCGGTTCGGTTTTTGCGGTACGGTTTTCGCAAAAACCGCGCGAAAAACCGTCAAAAACCGAAGAGTTGAAAAATTCCAAAAGATTTGAAAAAAAATTGAAATCCGTTTGGTTTTTCATGGTAAATCGCTTGGTTTTTACGAAAAACTGCTAGGGTTTCACGAAAAACTAACCCGACCTCTTCGAAAACGGTTTTCAGCGGTTTTACGCGAAAAACCGGATATACAAATTTTTTCAAATTTTTTAATTAGACCGGTTTACCAAGCGGTTTTGCATCTCAAATCGGAGCGGTACGCGCGAAAACTACGGTTTTTGAGTGGTTTTCAGCGGTTTTGTGAAACATGGTTGGTGGCCTCTTGTTACAAGTTTGGGATTATCAAATGTACGACATGACGAACAATTTGGCTACGAGCTAGAGTTTGTTCAGGTAGATGTCACGGCCGCGCTATAGGAGCATGACCAAACTTTGGTTGACGTCTCGGGTTCGGGTAAATTTACAGCTCACAAATTAGCGCCCTGGCGAAAAAAAAAAAACTGGCCGAATCGAGATCGATCTGGCCTGAGTTTAGTAACTGGCTACAGGTTGGTAAAGAACCAAACCTAAACCAACATTTTGGTAATTTGGTTGTGGGCTTGTGGCGACCTAGGTAAGGAAAACCGAGCATGCTCTTGCCTGGGAATTTATTTTTATTTAATATTTATTTTAAATTTTTTTCAAAAATAATCGATGGAACAAAAAAATTATGAAAATAGATCCAATCGTAAAGGCAGCCATTCGTCAACTGTCTGGGGAGTGTGATGAAATTTATTGCGAGGAACTTGTTCTTGCTCAGAGAGTTGGCGTGATTAGTTTTGCTTTTGACAAAAGCACCATTTTCCCCTGGTTGATACGGGGCAAGTCATGGGTTCCAAAAGAACACTAGGATTACATGCTCTTTGGTAAAGTTCTTTCTTCTCCTGTCATGTGGCTCTCAACTTTCTGAAGCTCGTGTTGCTTTCTGTTTAGGCTGGCAAAACAAGAGAATAATTACAGTGATGGATATGTCTTTCGCCTGCGCAAGCAATCTTTTTTTTTTTCCCGTTTCTCCCCTTTCTTTTGTCAAATTTTAAACTTGGCTCACTGGTCTGTGCCTTTGTGGGAACGACAATGTGATTGTGATGTTGTTGTCAATATTTTCGGGTTCATTATTAATTGTTGTGCTGCATTCACATTGCTTTACTTGGCAATCAGTTCGTGGCTATCTTAAAATCGTGTTTGTTAACACATTTGCTTCTCGGCTAATTAGTGAGAGGTTTTCTTCGTTTGAAGCAAAAGGCAGCATGCAGCTGGAGCAATTCATCCATCTAAAACATCAAGTCCAGCATGTACGTCAGATAAACAAGGGTTTTTTTTTTAAAAAAAATAATACACTTTTTAAACAATTCTACAAAAATTATAGTACGTCGGATTTTTTTTTACAAAAAATACATCTATCACCATTTTAATTGACAACAGAAGCCTTTTCGCCAATTGGCGATATGTCGCCAAATGAATTAGCAACAAACCTTATGTTGCCAATTGAAATAGCGATAGGTTGTCACCAATTCACTTGGCTATAAAAGCCTTATTCTTATCGGTCAAATGAATTCGTGACAAAACAATCTGTTAGTCAATTCAATAAGTGACAAAAAAGATCTCTATCATCATTTCAATTGGCGACAGAAGATCTGTCGCCAAATGAAACGATGACACAAGGCATGTATGGCATCAGATGTAACAGTTCTCCATGCATTGCAACTTGTTTACCGATTTTTTTAAAAAATAATACATCTTTTGAATAAATTTACAAAAAATAACACACCGATTCTATTTTATAAAAATCTACCTCTGTCACCGTTTTATTTGGCAACGGAGCGTCTATCGCCAATTGAAATGGTGACAGAGGTATATTTTTATAAAATAAAATCGGTGTATTATTTTTATAAATTTATTTAAAAATATATTATTTAAAAAAAATCGGTAAACAAGTTGCAATGCATGGAGAACTGTTACATCTGATGCCATACATAGCTCCATCCTGGGACAATATTGTTAGCGTCCTAAGTTATATGCCTCATGTCTTTTAATGTCCCTATTCATTTATTAAACTTTTCGTGGCTACCCAACACACTCCTGTTTTATAGCAACATTTGCCACGTTAGCTGCACGACCAGGCTGCCAGCATCAGCGATGGATGGCAGGATGGCGCTAGCAAGCTCCACGTCAGCTTTATGTTGCTCAAGGTAACAGGGTATTAACTTTCACCATCGACTTTTTAAATATTTAAATTGGATATATGAAAATCATATATATATCTAAAAAATGATTTTATAATATTATTGTTTTATTAGGTTTTATAAATATATTACAATAAAAAATAGTGGTCAAAGTTGTGTTTTAAAAACCGTATTGATATTCAAATCGATAACTATTTGTGACCTAAGAAATAGTAAATTATAAAACTTTTTTTTTTGGTAGTTCCTGAGGTTTCATTGCAACTACTTGGAGAGTCTTTTGAGAAAAAATCTATGCTTTCTCACCTTTACTTGGCAACGTGTGTGTGGCCAGTTTTCGCTTTGCCTGTTTCGTGTGTTGAAGCATCAGAAAGCGTTGCTGGTTGGAAGAAAGGTCTTTTCTTTGCTCCATGTATTTGTTTTTTTTTTCGGGGTTGTAATCATACGATACTTCCAGGGCTATAAAAAAAACTCGAGACTCAAGCTGCTCGAGTTCGGCTTGCTCTAGACTCGGTTCAACCTTCAAATGAGTCGAACTCGAGATTGATCTCGAGCTCACGATCCTAATAAATTTACAAATCACTTGTTAAATATTACTATATGTTAACTCTTATCGAGCTTACTCGAGTCAATTGAGTATTTTTTATTGTTAAAAGTAATGCATATTGAATTGTTTATTATTACCGAGTTTACTCAAGCCGAACTCGAGTCTGGGTCCAAGCTCGGAGACCAATTCGAACTCATTCGAGCTCGGCTTGAGTTTTTATGAAGCTCAAGCCTATGAGGCCAGGTTTTTGCTCAAGTTCAGCACGTTTACATACCTAAATACTCCTATGCATCATCCTTGAAGATTTTACTTCACCTTGATATTTTACTTTTTTTTTCTAATATTTAGTGCTGCTAGTGGGTAAATTCAAGAGCAAGTTTAAAGTAAGAGAAAATTTCTTGTATGCTAAGTTGTCCTAATCCCCAATTTATTATTAAAAACTTATTTTTCTGTATGCCATGGAGTTTCTTCCATGTTCTCTTTTGTATGATTTCATCACCTTCTCTGAAAACCGGCACACGAAAAGTCTCTTTTGACCTTCTTCTTTCACCTCCTTCCCCTCCCTTTCTCTTCCTATTCGCTCCCATCCAGTCCAATGAAAAAAAAGGTAGCAGCTCCTCCCCCTCCTCCTCCTCCTCCTCACATTCCTCTCTTCTATTATATTCTCTCTCCTATCAACGAGATCCAAGCCGAAAGGATAAGACGATGTGCCCAGATTCGACTGAAGGTGGAGAAGGAACTTACCCCGTCGTCCCGCATCACAGATTGTCTCACCCACATCAAGAGCGCCCATGAAGGTGTCGGAGCAGGCGGCATGGTCGAATGACTTCCGCTGCCCCCATCTCGTTTGAGGTCATGATGGACCCGTCATCCTCCCCTCCTGTCACACCTCAACATCCAGCGTTGGCTCGACGGGGAAACCTTGTATTGAGTTGTATGCACTAGCCAATTCATCCAAAAGCTTAAGCTGATGAGGAAAGACGGGCAATTCACTTATACCTCAACACTCCTCCTCACGTGTAGGCTACCTTAGGCCTAAGTCATGCAATAGAAGTGGGCTGCAATTTTTTAAACTGTGCCATTCAGGTCTTGAATGCAAGACCTATTGGCTCTAATACCATATTGAGTTGTATGCACCAGCTAGTTCACTCAAAAGCTTAAGTTGATGAGGAAAGATAGGCAATTCACTTATACTTCCACACCTCACCTGTCCCATTACCAACCTATCGCTGCCCCCATCCCGCTGCTCATCCCCAACCACGCACCGTGCTACCTCGTAGCGACTGTGTCTACGGTGGTAGAGGGAGGTGCTGGAGTCTAGTCAGCAGCAGCCAAGGCGCTAGTGCACCTCTGTGGGACCCTAGATCTGCTATCCGGAACCCTTTGTGTATTTCTGTACTAGTTCCAGATTAATCGCTAGTACACATAGTGAAGCAATAACATGCCATGAAAAAACGATTCATAATTGATAAATAGGTACTGACGCATGGGCCTTATGGCACTTATTACAACACAGGGTCAACAGACCACGAGATCACACCCACACAACGAAAGAACAAAACAAAAGCCTAACTCATTCGCCACAGGCAAACGACTGGGAGATGCACAACTACTCCTCTCAGTCCTCTGGATGGCCTTCATCGAAGCCACAAGCGAAGAACTCACCGTCTTCAACGACATCCTCGAACAGCTCTGAATTTATTTTTAAGTGAAGCATGTGAGTTCAAAAATACTCAGTAAGTCTAATAAAGATGCATGATGCAAGGCTTACCAAAGATAGCTTATTATGGTTCTTTTGCACAAAGCCAAATTTTAATAAATATTACAAGTATTAATTTTCACAAAGCAGTTTTAGCAATTATTTGTATAATTAAATTTATTTATAACTCTAGTGAAGGTTCTAACCACCAACACTAGTATATAAGCTCTAACCACACATTTTAAAAGACCGTGATTATCCAACAAATGATTCCATCTGTCAAGACTCAAAACAGGTTCCAACCACCTAACTAGCTCAAGCTGCCAGGAATACATCCGAGAGTTCTAACCACTCCCGGATCCCAAAACATCAATTTTTATTTTAAAAAAGAAAACAAAGTCTACCAATATGAAAACATTCTTCGCCCGCCTTTGACCGTAGGCACGGCTATTCGAATAGTTTTACACTCTGCAGAGTTTGTACACTTTACTCACAAGAGATATTTCACTTTTCCTGTCGGCCATAACACGCTTCTTTAGGCATGCAACAAAGTGGATATCACAAGGCCTTTAGAATACAACAACCTAACCCGACTCTACCTGTTAAGGTTTCACCGCTGAAGGGTTCCATCCACCCAGTCAGAAGTCCCCTCTTGCGCCGTGTGGGAAAACAATTTACCTCCATCCGGCACCCACATTCAACCATCAGGCGAGTCTAAGTTAGATCATTACAAATTATTTAGCCAGGCCGTGCCCATTTTGACATATGGTTGTATTGTTGTGCTTAGAATGAACATTCATAAGCGTCGGTCCTTAACTGACTTGGGCGGACAAACAAAGATTAGTACTCCATTCGCACCCGCTAGATAAACCAATCCGCCCAAGTCTATATCATTTTTATTTTACAATTACAACAGCAACTAATGTGCTACAGTTTTCTAAACAAGCTGTTTAAGACATTTTAAATTAAATTCCCCTTAGGCAATTTAATCAACTAAACAACTAAGCATCATTCTAACGTACTAAGCAAGATTAAATATATCATACATGATATCATAAATCAAATCTCAAGGTTACAAAGGCATGGATAAAATTTAAGATTTGATGGTAATGAAGGGACGAGCAGTTTCGCGATGGCATTTTAGGGATCCTGTCAACCCTCAATGGCAAATAAGGAATTTTCTCTTAAAACTAACAGAGGTGGTGAAAATGGCATGAAATGGAAGAAAAAAAATTACTTGGTGGTATACAGATAAGCGAATATTTTGTAGTGGCAAATCCAGGATTAGAACTAGGGGTGAAAACGGGTCGAATTCGGACGGATATTGTCCTTCTCGTATTCTAACTCATATTTTTTACATCGGATTCAAAATCAGATATGGATACCCTGGATACGGATATATACACAGATTTTTCGAGGTACGTGCACAAGGCGGATATGGATCGGATTTGCATCAACCACGGATAATTTGACAGATGTTACATACACAAAAAGAAAATATGTATCTTTAGCGATGAAAGTGTCAGATATGGTATTCAATTTCTCTTCCCATATATAGATACTGAGCGGATATTGCTCTTCCCATATTCTAACCCATATTTCTCGGATACTGATACAAATCGAGACTAAAAAATGGTATTCAATTTTTTTTAATACAAATCAAGCAGGAATTATTCGCTCAGTTTTCGCCCTAGTAAGACAACCCTCATTAGAATATAAGAAATCTTCTCTTAGAGAAAAGGCAGCATGCATGATTCAGTCGGTGTATCATGGACTTAATGGCATTGGCACTATCTCCTTGAACTCATGGAAGTCATCTTTCCTTATTACTAGTAAAGTGCCCGTGCGTTGCAACAGATCTCAAATAGATGATGACACCATAAGTTCTAAACTCTTAAAAACAAAAAAAAACGAGAATTTAAAACTTGAGCTATCACTTATTTGAGATCTATTACTGAAGAATCTCTGAACAAGAACAGCCTTATCACCTACTGGGCCTTGAGCCCCTACTGTTCTAGACCAAGAACGGCCTGGCAGACTCACTATCACCACCAACTCATTCTTATAATAGTTAAGATAATGGTTCATCTTATTTGCAAGAGGATTTGTTTGTAATTTTAATGGAAAACATGTACTTTAGGAGATTAGGGCCTCTGTGATTTTGGCATGCTGTTCCTTTATGGAATTCTGTTTATTCATTTTAAGTTGAGTACATGTTTCCCTCCTTTTCCCGTTATGATCAAAAATCTTGTTTTTTTTTCATATTCATAAAATTGAGTCATTGGATTTTCAAGATAGTGTAATGAAAAAAAAGTACTTCGAATCAACATAAATGGAGAAAATTCTCATCATAAGATCAGCCAATAGAAGAAAAAAACCTCTAATTCTGCATAACATTCTAAGGACGAGAAAAATCAATAGAAAACTTTGATGAGATTAATTATGCAAAAATCGGAAGCATTATCCATTTGGTGGGGCCGGCGCAGGGCATAGATGGAAACGGGCGTAGACCCATGGTGTACGAGTTAGTGAATTTGAGTGGCGTTTGGTGGTGAGTGTGATATGCCAGGCGGAAAAGTTAATGGGTTTCTTCAGAGCACATACAATAATAAAATTTAATATTTATTTTATTTTTTATTTATATCATCTAGAGTAAATATTAAAATTAGTTTATATAATAGCTATCTCTAAAGATTAACTCTAAATACTGTATAATAATTATCTCTTCTTTTTTGTACATAATTAATTCACTTAGATTTCCGTACAAAACTGATTATAAAATAAGAGTTAACTTTTTTCTCTCTTCTTTTTACTCACTTTTTCACGTAGGCTAAACCTAGTCCCCATGATAGGTACGTGGACTTGTCATTGCTCGGATTTCCTGGTTTTCTCTTATCTTTGGCCACCGTTTGGAAGACGCAAACTTTTTTAGGTTCTAACGGAAATTGAAACGTTTTCTGTGAGATTTATGGGGAATAAAAATCTGTATTTCAAATGGGACCTTAGTGCGAGAGGCTAGGATTCGAGAATACGGTCTAATATACGTTGCAAATGCATGTGAGGTCTATCACATTAAGTTTTTTATTGATTAAGTATGTGTAATTAATTTCGCTAAATTATCTTTTAATTGTAAGATTATGGGTCTATGAGGTCTAGCACCGAGCCTTACCAACATGAGAGAGTTCATGCAAGGGAGAATCATTTTAACCAATCTAGGTCAAAATGTTACACGCACTCCAGACGTCAATATGGTCGTCAAAGCATAATTTTGACCACTAATGTTGGTTAATATATATATATATAATTCAATAAAATTATAATATTATGAAAATACTTTTTAGACACAAATCTACAATATAATTTTCATGTATCTAACTTAAATATTTAAAAAGATATTGACTTTCAAAATTTCGAAAGCTTGATCATACTTATGTATAACTATTTGTGATGAGAGGGAGTACAATACACATACACTCTACAGTAGCAAACCAACAATTGACACAGGTTACAGCTCGTTGAGTTCTCTTCTAGAAAGTTCCCCGGAACAAAACTTTATCCTTTATATTTCGCTATTTGCCTTTCCTTTTCTCACACGGTATTGCGCGGTGAGCTGATGTGCTCTTATTAATTTTTTTTACTTTAGATTTTTCTTATTAGTGAATCACCCCCTTGTGTTTGCAAAGTAGCCCCACCCCATGTCTATCCAAGAACCTTAAAAAAAAATCAAGCCATCTCCCTCTGTGAATAGTGTCCATCTAGAGACCAAGGTTGTGCACGGTATTTTACTTCTGGTGTGCTTCTTGTTTATTAGATTAAACTCAAACATATAAACACCTGCTTTGGTCGGCGAGTTTAAGCATACGTGGAACCTTGTCTAATGCAACATATTTTGATTCGTACCGTTTGTACGCGGACACCTTTGGTCTGGATCCAGATTTTTTTTGGAAGAAACGAAACGCCCAACATATCTTCCCACAAAAAATAAAGATTGATGGGATGTGTCTTGGCAGAAAAGATTATCCTATCTGGCAAAATTTCCCCCATAAGCCGATACACATGGAAGAATCAGAGGATATGCAAGTGTTAAGCGAATACACGTGGAAGAATCAGAGGATACGCAGGTGTTCCACATCTTCGTAGCGGCGACCGAGGGAAGGCGCGTTTCAGATGGGACCACATGCTAGTGAGTAGTGACACCGAGTGTCCGAACCTGTCACGCCCAAGTCCCAATTGGTTAGCTTTCCCCCTATTTTCTCGTGGGGTAAAAAGGACACAAAGGGGTTGTGACAGCCCGCTTTTTTAGGGCAAAACCGTACGTCTCGACAGCTACCCAGGATGATTAGCTGTCGGGAAACAAGCATTTCATTGCCGGGCAAAGAATTAACTCCAAACATTTTTTATTGAGTATAGGGCCTAACGACAAGGTTTTTATAAAAGAGGGCGCAGCAGGGTCCGAATAACTTACAATCAAAACACCGCACAGGCAGGCCTGAGAAAAAAAAAACTAAGACCTCAAAACCAAACAAGATCGCCATCTACGTATTTCTGATATGCTCCAGCTTCTTCATACTCTAAAAGGGTCGGGGGTTTGCAAGAGTGAGTACGGGAGTACTCAACAAGTAGTACAGGGGAGTACTGAATACTATATGCAGGGAATTATCCAATGGAAGGGATAGGTTTAACTATTTGGATGTAGTTTTATTTTCCAACTCATTTTACATTTTAAAAAAACACAAACCAATAATAATAATAGGGGGTTTCCACAGGTTCAACAACACTTAACCAACTTCTTCAAATTCCAAAACATAACTTGAGCTTGGTTACGGGTATCACCCCAGTTCAAACTTAACTTCATTTACCGGAAGTACGGCGTATTCGAATACCATCATTATTAACTCTGCAGAGGTGCTCAGCTTTACCCACAAGATATCAACGACCGTTAATGCCAATCATGAATTTACATGCAACCTAAGTGCATGCGGCCGGGTCGAGATCATCACAACTTTTTATTGAATCATTCCTGGTTTTAGTTTATTAATCGATAGCCCGGAACGCTTCATATAGAATCCTCGTTCCAATTAGCGCCTATCATTTCTACCGATTTTAATTAAGATGTTCCAGGAATGACCCAATTTACTGAGTTATGTCGGGAACAGACCCATTGACCAGTCCAACTTGTGGTTGAGCGGGAACTTAAGTTATTTACTTTTGCTCAAGAGGGTTATTAACCTTACACTGCCAAAGATCAAACCAAGGCTTAATCACCAGCCGGGGATCGGATTCTCATCCACTCAGGGGATTAATCCAATACTGTTCCCCGGATTGTAGCACTTTTACAAACATCCGAATCAAAGATTCGGCAGCATTTTATTTCCACTTTAAAGACAATTGAACTAACTATAGAGGTAATTATAACTAACATGGCAATATTATACAATCTAGGGTTACAAGGGTTTAATAAGGTTCAATATTTTTCAAGAAAGTTCCATGAGCAAATCGGCATTAACTAAGTATCATGTCATTCTAAAATAACGGATTTCAATATTTCAACATACAGCAAAGTAATGCGATAGAAAATAGTTAATAACTATAGCATGGCATGAATAGGTTCAACATGATCAATGGTGTACGGCTTGCCTTGATCGGCAATCGGATCGGTTGAACCGCAGTCGACGGAGTCGTTCGGGGCTCTTGTCGGGTCCGGCTCCTGCTCCGGGAACTACGGCTACTCCTGGAACTGTCCAACGACTGGATCTAGCGCGAAAAGGAAGAACGACAATAACTAAACGAAAAACAAGAAACGGAGAAAGGGAGAAAAACGGAAACAGGAACTGGAAATGGCCGGGAGAGAGAATGGAGGGCAATTCTGGCATTTTGGAATTTTGGAGACTCCGGATTACAGAACGGAGGTCATTTTTGGACTCAGTGGCGTGAAACGGTTTGGAATATGTATTTGGTGGGTTTCTAGGACTTTCGAAATTTTTCGGAAATTTTCTGGATTTAAAACAAATTTTGGAATTAATAAAATAATTTATTAAATCCAAAATCGAAAACACTGTTTACAAAGTGTTGGGCTGGCTTTCGGGGGCACTGGGCCAAGGCCCATTCGGGGCGGGGAGGTGTTCGGCCAGGCCCACGCGGACGAGAGGCAGGGGCGAGGCCGGCTAGGATTAGGGAAAGCAGGGGCGGGGGCGGCTATGGCGGGTGGCGCGGCGGCCCGGCGCGCGAAAGCGGCTGCATGGTGACCGGAGCCGGAGGCGAACGGGAGGAGCTCACCAGTGGGGAAGGCGAGAGGCGAGGAGCAAGAGGCGAGGATGGGCGGCTTTTATAGGCTGCGAGAGAGAGAGAGCGGCGAGGTCGTGGACGCGCGGCGGGCGCGAGAGGGCAGCGCGCGCGCGCGGAGGCGACGTGCGGCGCGCGGCGGCGGGCGCAGGCGCAGCGGCGACGGCGCGCCGTGGCCGAGGGAGACGGGTCCCGGTCGGCCAGGTGGGCCGGCTGGGCCGGAGTGGGCAGGGAGGGAGACGGGCTGGACGGCCCACGAGCAAGGGATTCGGCTCAAAAGAAAAACGAAAACCAAAATCAAATGTAAATTCAAACTTCGAACTCAAATTTTGAACCTGAAATTTGAATGAACTCCAAATAAATTTATTTTGAATTTTTAGGTCATTTCAGGGGCACTTTGGATTGCAAGCGTCTGCAGAAGGACAAAACCTTACCACAGAAAGTTGGCAATGCTGGAGGAACGGGTGTCGATCGGAACCGGCCAGCTGCGATCTAACTGACATAGTGAACCTCGGGGAAAATCCAAGAACACCTTGTCCCTGTATTACAGACCATAGTATTCCCATGATAATGATTCTTTAAATTTTTCATATGATTATATGAGCTATGTATTTTTTTTAAATTCTGACAGTGCTATTGTCTTTGTATATGCTCTTCTATTTTAAATTTTCTAGAGGCACTAAATGAAGTATAATATTTATTAAAAAATTTAGTACATGATTATTGGGTACCCTTTATGATACCATTAAAATTTCAGAGCATGATCAAGTTTTTAAAGTTTTATAAAAATCACAGTGTCTCTGTTCCTTTTTATTAATTATTGTTTTTTATTTTTTAAAAATAGTAAATGAATTAAAAAAATTATTAAAATGTCTCTTAGATTTTTCATAGATTAATTAAGATTTTCAACAATTCTTCTTGATTTTTTTTAATTTTCCTTGAGTGGGCTGAAAATTGAATAAAATTGGGTGAAAATGGATGAAAATCGCTCAAAAATTGGTCAATTTTTGATTTTTTTTTTCACCGTTGTTTGATCGCTGGGTCCAAAATTTTTTACTTCAGATTTCTTCGATATCTACCAATTTTCGACCACTGATATTCAAAAATTAAAAATCAATCAAAAAATAAAAATTTGATATTGTGAACTCTGGCTTGTAATGATTTAGCAGTGCACATTATTTTCAAAATTATGTTCAGATCCTCCTACTGCCTTCTTTGCAAAAATAAAAACCATCAGAAATTACGAAATTGCATTTATATCCCTCCAGAAATTCCAAAAAAGCGTTCAGGTCCCCCATCAGCTCTTTCACAAAAGACCCCTTTAAAAATTCCAAAAATACATTTAAGTCCTCCCATCTCCTGTTTTGTTAAAATAACTCGTGGTTCCGTAAGTTTGAATCGAGCTCCTTCTCAAGTTTTTTTGCAAAAAAAAATATCAGAGTTTAAGAGAGTTGTGTTCAGATTCGGATCATACCTATTTACCAAAAAAAACATAGGTTCCAAAAAATCACACTTACGTGGTGTGATGCCACGCGCACGCATATATTAACTATCTTATAGAGCGTGGGCTTCACGAGCTCTCCCAGTGTCCACGTCGCCTCTTTGCGCGCAAAAAAACAACTCTTTTCTTGTATTTGCGTGCAGGTCCCCGTTCTCCAAGCCGTCCATCTTCACGATTTTTGCCCATCCAGCCATACATCTTCGCCGTTCGTTCTCCGCCTACCCTTCAATGGCTAATAAAGGGCCGTGGAATCTGGACCCGCGGAGCCCTCGAGGAGCGCCGAACCCCCGGTCTTCGCCGGCCTCCTCGCGTCCTCCGCCCGTCCACCATCGCCTGCTCTGCGCCATGGGATTGGCCCCTCCAGAACCTTTGAGGTTGCGCTCGAGGACGTCGACGGAGGCGCTGCCCTTCCCGATCCAAGCCCACCGAGTCCCCGCCCGCCGCTGCTCCCCTCGGGTTCTTATCCGCCGTGGCAGCAATCGACGGCCAGATCCAACTTTTTCTTCGCCGTTTCACGCCTTCCTCAGCCCGGATCCCAGCCGCTCCGTCTTCGCCGAGAGGCTGCATCGCCCTCGCCCAGACATCATCTCCTCCCCTTCCCCTCTTGGTCGCTGCCGCTCTTGGCGTCCGGCGCCATCGTGGCTTCCAAAAAAAATCTCTGCCGCAGAGACTGCGAGTCGTGACCGTTCCATGGCCGCCTCGCCTCCTGAATCGAGAGACTAGCCAATGGACGAATGCCCTCGCAACTACGTCGCCGCCTCTCTGGTTCATCGTGTCTTCTCCGTCCGTTCGGATTGTTCCTCCCTCTCGCGTTTCGCCAATCTAGGCTTCTCTGTTGCTCTGGATGGATTGAATCCATAGGTTCGGGGCCTTTTAATTTATGGAGTTCTTTCGTCTTCTTCTGTGGATTTGTCTACGTTTCCGTGCGCTACTAATTCCCAGTCGCTTCTACTTGCGAAAACAACTTGTGGGGGTACCTCCTGTCCTTTGGCTTAAGTTGATTCGATATTTCGTCTTCTTCAATGTTATAGCCTGTGATTTACAGGTTTACTGGTGTATTCCTCTGTGATATTTTTGAAAAAAATATTCTGATGATGCATCCTTGTGTGATTTTTGATGCAATGATCAAATCGTGTTTAGCAGTCGTTGGAATGCAGTCACATAAGAGTTTGATATTGCACGGACTGCCTTCACGTAGGCATATTCAGTGATCTAGATTTGTTAGTTTCGGAATGGATATTCTACGTATCCATGATCACATTGTTGTCAAGGCTGCTGATACATCCACAGCCCTAAAGCCTATAGTAATATTTTCTTAGAGCAACTTCTGATGTGATCCTACATGAGGCTTAGTTTACTGAAGTGATTAGACTATATAGCTGTTTTTATTTGCAAGCATCTTGTTCCATTTCTTTGTTTTTAATTTCATTTGTAGCAAAATGCTTATCAATCGCTATTATGTGCTAAATTATAAAGATGCTATGGCTATCTGCCGTGAGTATGGTGCTCCAGATGTTTTCCATGCCTTTACATGCAATTCAAAATGGTCGGAACTGCTTTCTTTTCATATTACTCATTACTTATTTCCATGTGCCACTGCTTTATTAATTTTACAAGCGCTTTTTATTACTGATTAGTTTCCACGCAGATCATTCCTATCTACTGCACTGTGCGGTTGCCGTTCCATTGCAGTGTATTATTCTTGCTTACAGTGCGAAATATAGTTTTCGCCTTAACAAATCTATTTTGAGTACCATAGCTTCTAGCTGTTATGATCTTGCATGTAGTATTACTTTCCCCACAATCCTAATAAACCTCTACATTATAGAAGCGAGTAGACAAATACAACTTTACTGCTGTTATGATCTTCGCATTAAGCAAAATCGAATTCAGAAGCACATGTACTGCTGTCTTACTTACTCAGTAAATTTTACTGCATGTGTCTTACGAAAAAATTTACTTCTTTTTCGTTTATCGCACAACACTGAATAACCTGCTCCTTTTTAGGTTATTGCCTACATTGCAGATCAGCTACTGAGAACACACAGAGTTCCTACTCGATGTGCTTTCGGTTAGACTCCTATCACAACAATTTGCTTTTTAACAAATCGTCATATCATCAGATATTTCAATCTATACATTATCTCTCTAAAAAAGACCCTTTCCATCAGCTCTATTTACTGTGCTTTGCTTTTTTTTTGCTTTGTTAGGTTAGTATGCCAAGGTGTTTACATCTTCACAATATAGACCCTGTAACGATATACCTATATATAGTTACAGTTAAACCAACCAAGCTTGCTTTATAGCAAATTGAAGTGCTATGAAAACTGCTTGCTACACAAACAACAGCTCAAACATTTCAGTAGCACATAATTCGTTATCCTTTTTATACCTGTGTAACATATAGTCATTTCCCATCTATATCAAGCATTACCAAAACTATTTTCGCATTTATAGCCTGCAGACCTACCAAAACCAAACTATAGAAAATCTTTACCTTATCTGCACTGGTTATGTGTTATTTCAGACTTCTACGTACACTAATTTGCTCTCCTCTAGAAACACAACAGATCTATATTACACACTAGATTCCTACACTACATAGGCAGCTAGCAGATTTGTAGAAACAGACACCATTTTCTTACTGGTTGCATTTCTGCACTACGCAATCAGCTATAAGATTTACAGAAACATAAACACCGGTTTTTGTCTGGTCTTTTTTTAATATTTTTTTTGCTGTTTACACCAGTTTCCTTGCTGTTTCTAATGTTTTGTCGAGGAAAATGTGAAGACAAAGCATCCTCAGCTGCTGTATGAGTCAGAGTTATACAGAATACTTCAAGAGGGAAGTAATATATGTGTTTTCTTTTTGTTTGCTTGATTTTACTTTATCCAATCGATTGTTTTTTAGCATCTGAATCAGCAGACATTTCCTTTGGTTCTGTAGCTGGAATTCCAGATGTTAAGTGGTTTGGTGTAGAGGATTATTACAATGCTTTGATAATGGACTTACTAGGACCGAGCCTTCAGGATCTTTTCAGTATTTTGTAATAGGAAGCTGCATTGAAGAATTGGTTTGATGTTTGCTGATCGAATGGTATATTACACAACTAAGGTTGAACTCATTTCCTATCTTCTTTGTTCAAATCCTACTGGGTGTTGTTTTGATGTTTGCTCATCGAATGGAGTGTTGGTATGGACAATTATAAAGTGGTAATTGGGTTCCTATCATTGATGGCGTATAGTGCCTGCAGCTTAGGCTGATATTTACTTTTGTTTTGGTAAAAATGTTAGGATTTTTTGGTCCATGCTAGGCGAGATGATGATTAATTACAGATTTCTTGTTTTTGTTAGGTGAGCATCGGTCTATAACCATTGCCAATGCTTGAGCATGTGAGATAGTCGGCAAGATAGCTCTCACTTATCCCAAAATCCAACCAACAAAGGTAAACATTGTAGTCTTGCATCATTTCTATAATACAGACCTTGTTCTTACTGTGCCCCAAATGCTAAGGAAGCATAATGTCATTGGAAAAAAATTGTTGGATTTTATGGTAGGTATTAATGTTAGTGGAGGGACCATGCTGTCTTGATATAATACAGTTGTATTTTTTTTGCCGTTTCTACTTAAAACTATATCATTTTTCTACAGAGCAGAAATTTCTTCAAAAAATGCAGATTATGCATGAATTCTAGAGTAGCTTCAGAAAGGATATGAATCCATAGCTCACATTCCTTATTGCTCTGACATTGCCTGAAGTGCATTTTTAAATTCCTTTATCCTTTTGTTGTGTGTTTCACAATAAGCATTGGTTTTGTATCACATTAACGCATATTAATATTGAGCTTGAGTTCGTGCTATTCATTGATTGCACAAAGGAAGAGAGAACCACGCATTCTAAATCAAAATCAGATTTTGTGCTTATGATTGTTTGGGCTCAGTTTATGATTGTCATGCTTCCAACTTTCCCCCCCTGAAATGTGCTTCCAGCTTTATAAGCCCTAACAAATATAATCTTCCTATGGATGCTAATGCCATACTAGAGATAAAGGATGGAAAGTGATGGAAATGTTGCTTACTCCTATAATCTTCCCATTGAATAACCAAGAAGGGTATCAATATCTTCCATCTTGAGGTATGTACATTACTGATTTACCTATGGACCACTTGTTTTTTGTTGTGTATGCCCGTCAAATCATAACATGTGGTTGGTGCATATTCTTGCAGCAACGTAGGCAGCTTTTAGACTAGAGTTCATTTCTAACATTTGCTTCTTATGTTTTTGTTTCCAAAGGGCTTCTATTGTGTACAACATTTACCAATGGCGTAGAAGATGAAAGGGGTCATCAAAGGCTTCAAGGTTATCTCTCAAATCTTAGGAGATAGCATCATTGAGGTTTATCCTTTTCAATAACGGTAACTGCAGTTTGTTGGCATGCTCTTGTCGGTGCAGTTCGTTTTACCACCTTTTTGTTCGCGTATGTCTCTTTCTTCCAGGTAATTATCTATAACAGTGGTGTATTCCTTCAGGCATAACTGTTTCATGATTTTAATACCTTTCTTGCATCATTGGTAGGCTGTCATCTGTTTGCGCCGTAAAGTTGCAGATAAAGATCACAAACTTATGTATTGGCTTGCTGGTTTAACTGCCGATCTTTCGATTAGGCTGTACGTTTATTACTCTGTCAGTATAATGTAGAATGGATTATCATATAGATGTTTTTATATGATGCAATCCTTAGTGTGTCCTGTTTTCAGAATACTTCTTTGCATCAAAACTGGCCGCACGCAGCGTAGCGCGTGGAATCTATCTAGTATAGTATAAAAAGGAAGGAAACGAACTGGATTTTTTTTCCTGGTTTGAGAGGATAAGGTCTTGGTCTTCTCGCTTGTCCCTTTGTCTTCCGTTTGCTTCTCTTGCGTTGGAAGAAAACGATGTGTAAAGCACTAGTCATGGTCTGACATTGTGCACGGAGACGAGTTTCGCATGACCTATCATGGCATGATGGGCTTTCGTCCAAGCCCATATCTGGGTCACGTCAGGGCAGCCAAGTCAGATACTCAGATCTACTTCCTCTAAAAAAAACATTACTCGGATCAGGGTTTCAAATTTCGTTTTGAATTAAATCTCGTCACCCACCGAAATCCGAAATTTCTCCGAGATCTCGTTATTTCGGAAGAAATCCGAACGAAATACAAAAATCAAAATTTAAATCCGGTCAAGTTTTAATCAAATCTTGGTCCATTTCACCGAGATTTCGGTCCATTTCACCGAGATCTCGGACTTTAAATTTTTTAAGATTTTTTCAATTTCGCTGGAATTATGATCTACCGACTGTCCCACATGGGAAACGACGCGAAGAATCCAATCCGGTCAAAAAAAATTTCACCGGGATTACAGAACTCGGGGGGTTCGAAATCCGAAATTTCGCGAGATTTCGGCGAGAATTTAAACCCTGCTCGGATCTACTAGTGACCACTGTTCACCGAGCTAACCACCTGCAGGCTAAAACGCAGAGAACACTGGAAGGCTGTTACTAAAAATCACAGTGTCCCTTTCATGTTGAAGTTGTTTATTTGTACCTCTCGACGCACTCTGTTGGCTTCACTGGTTCAAGGAGGGGGACTTCAAGCTTGTCCTTCACATGGCCTCCTACCTTCTCAGTGACCACCCACTCGTTGACATACCTGGTCTCGAGCAAGCCGGTTAGGGCTGCGCGCATTCGATGCATGGACATGACGTTCTCGAGCAGAGTCCGCAATGGCATCAGATGGAGAGACCTGGCATATATCGAATGAAACCAGTAAACATGTAGAGAGCTGTTCTCTCTGGAGGAAGAGTGACATTTTACACCCATGATTTCTGATGGCGTTCAAGATGGTAATGGCAGTGGGAATGTAGACTATCCCCCGGACAGGAATGCTAACTTCAGGGGCCATGACGGACAGTGGAATCACAATGCAGTAGAACGGGAATGTCAGGATGGGGGTGATGACCCTCCGTACAAAGACAAGGCTGTACAGAAGGTGAACTTTCTTCCATACGGATACGCCCTGCAACACGCATAGTCGGTAAAGAAACATGTTGCACAACAACCCTGTAACTAATTTCTCTGTGTCGTATACAAGGATGCTTGCCTTGCGTATAACAATTCCCCGTGCCATTTTTCTTGAAGAGGTTGGCAGCACCACAAGTCCACATATGCTGCTGATGACGGTAGGCCTTGAAGGTGCTTGGGAGTTCACTCTTAACCTGTATAAGATTGGTTACCGTAACAGGTTACATTATGCGCATGCTTATTGAAGAATCAATGATTTGAAAGTTGCAGAAAGGCATACCCTTATATCGCCAGCATACAAGAATTGCCATCCCTTGAGGCTTGCCCGTACGGCCAAGCCCATGTCTTCGACAGTTGTGCGATCCTTCCAACCTCCTGCTTCATTAATAGCTGATACACGCCACACACCAGCAGTAGCTGTAAAAGGATCAGTGCTGCTGTTACGAATAGGCTCGATCCCACGTAAATGGTGTGACATTGGCTCTTACCATTGAAACCAAAGAGCGGGTGCATAGATGAGCCCGATTCCTGCTCTACCTTGAAATGATAATCCAGTGACATCTTCTGTATCCTTGTCATCAGGCAAGTATCATAGTCCACTGCAAAATCGCCCGGCAAAGGCCAGGGCAGGAACATCCTGTAATCAGAATGAACAAAAGTTCTCACTTCAAATTATCAATATCACCGCGTTACCCATTGGAAAACTGAACAAATTGCGTAAGAACATCGGCAGTAGTGAGAAAGTTTAATGCTAATGACGAAAACTTGTACAACATGTATTATCAAGTGCCTATACTGAGGTTTTCTGCTGAACTTTCTTTGGTTGTCATTTCATGTTGTCAGTACTCTTCATGCTTCAGTTGATGACAGGATGAAAACCAACAGGGTCTGAGAGCTGAGAACCAACATGGACAAAAACAAAGAGTTGAATGACAAAATCAACAGAACTACCTTACGAAATGCAACTTTTTCAGAAAGTTCAGGGGTTGCCTTAGGGCTATACTGCTTCACTTTCAATCAATTTGAAAACGAGAGTGACAAGTGAAAGTAATATTCATATTAACTAGTCTCACATGACAGAAACTAAATCATGGAAAAACTTGCTTACCAAACTCCCAACGTGCCTGCACCAGAGCAATCTTAGGGTTGTGCACAAGAAAGGGTATAGTTTTTAGAAGGAACTCAGATTCTGATTGGAAATCCGCATCGAAGATGGCAACGAAATCACATTGTTGGACAAAGCTATGCTCCATGCCCATCTTCAACGCTCCTGCTTTGTATCCCTTCCTGTTATCTCTAATATCATATTTTATGTTAATTTTCTTGCTGGCCCAAACTTTGCATTCAAGCTCCACTAGATCCTGTATTTGACCAAAATTGGAATACAGAAATCAATTGAAAGTAAAGAAACAGATATCCTGTAATAAGCTAAAGAAATAATGACGAAACCCTCTGGACTTTGTTAGGTAGTGTCGGGACCCCGAATTTGCAAATCCGGACCCTCTGTGTATTCAGCACTAGTCCAGGAACGCGCTAGTGCACACAGTCTTAACATCGGTATATATCACAATCATACCATACGATACTATCAAAGTACTTTATTTAAATAATCAAAGGGTTACTCGACCTTATGGCCAAGTTACAAATATATGCCTTGCAAGGCGAAACTTTAAAAAGAGAAATAACAAAGAATGAAAATCAAATAAACTTATGGCGCCATCCAAGTATACCACAGGCAACCGATCGGGCTCGCATCCCTAAGTAGACGGGTCTTCTTGGAGTTCCTCCTCCAAAGTGGCGTAATCTCCTCTTCAACTGATATTGTGTTGAGGCAAGGGTGAGTACTTGGTACTCAAAGAAGTCATGCAGAATGCGAGGCTAATATACTATATGCATGGCTTGGTACAAAGGAATAGCACAAGGTATTTTTGCGATGTGACATTTGAAAAGTAATATAAGTAGATTCGAAAGCGGTAGAAATGAGTAAAGCATAAATAACTTTTCAAGAAGTTTAACAAACATTTTTCCCATCCTAAACCATAATTCCATCATCTTCCTTGTTAAACCAACCCATCTTTTCAAAACCAAGTTATTTTCGTAAAGTCTACCCCTTATTTGTAATTCCGAGCATTGTCGATCACAGTGGACTCGGCTATTCAAATAGATTCTACACTCTGCAGAGGTTATGCACTTTACCCACAAGATACAACAAACACCACAAAGGCGAGTTCAGTAACAAAGCCTTTCTAAGCCTCAAACAACACAGGTGGTCCTCTCCCAGACGTGCTCTACACCATCCCTTCCCTTAGCCAAGGCGAAGTATGGGACCAACACACCGTTAGATGGGTACTGCCACGCCCACGATACGCTCCCCGCATAATCACACAAACGGTGTAATCGACACCCTGAGGCTCCACAAGTGAGTCCTTAGCGACTTAGTCAACTAGGGCCGTCCCATTCCGACCATGTGGTTGCAAGTATGACCAGTTCAAAGGCTTGCAAGGTTAAGTCCTTAGAGTGACCAGGGCAAGACTACCCGAAAAACCAAATCAACACTCCCAATGCCACAACGGCCCACCTGATTACTCTTGCCACATGCCCTGGCCGAAATCGCTTATCAAACCCAGCTTGATTACCATGCACCACGTGCCATCAACATCACATGATACTTTTCCAAAACAGGTTCAATATATCATTAAGTCCATATTAGCATTTGATTGTCCAAAATCATGTCATGAGCACGTAGCGTGTCTAAGCAAAGATACTACAACGGTCTAAACCCATGTTGGCAATTTAATAATGTCCAACTAGTAAACCACAACTAGGGTGACAAGGGATCATGGCACATACTTAAGTAATCAAGGTGTCATATAGCAAATTGGTATTTATCTAACCCCCATGTTTAAACAAAGTATCTTTCTAATTGAACTAGCATGCAATAGTTTAAATCAAAATAGATTTTCGAAATAGGATCAACATGGTCAAAGCACAACTTGCCTTCAAAAAGTACTTGCTCTTGGTCTTGAGTTGGATCCTGAGTCAACACTTCTCCTTCGAATCCTTCCGGCACTTCAACGTCTACTCGTAAAGCGTGCAAATAGAAAATACACAAATAAACACTAGGCAAAAAGATCCCAAAACTCCAAATAAAATCCATAAACAGAGAGAACATAATTTTCTGGATTTTTAGAAACTGGAATCTTAAAATTTGGAGTTAAAACGCAAAAGTTATGATTTATTAAAGTTTAAATAATCAATTAAATAATATTTCAGAGAAAAACTTTAGTCCAAAAATTAAATAAAATTTATATTTAGGTAGATCTCAATTTTATACAAATTTAGAAATTTGAATCACTCAAATCGGAGTTGAAACGCGAAAGTTATAAGCGTTTGAAGTTTGAATCTAAATTTTGAATCAATATTTCGAATTAATAAATCATTTTCTTTTCGAAATTAATTATTGCGTCAGCATGGACACGTGTCGGCTCCTCGATTGGCTGGTGACGTCAGCCGGTCCATGGACTTGGTCCACGCTCGGCTCGGGTCCACGGTGGACTCGGTCCACGGCTCCACGAGAGACTGACATGTGGGTCCACTCGGGTGACGTCATTGCTGACGTCAGCACACTGCTGGGACAGCTGCTGACACGCGGGCCCGCCATGACGTCATCGTGACGTCATGGTGCAGTTTGGCTGGGCCGCTGACATGCGGGCCCAGCGTGTCAGAGACACGTTCTCATGCGCGGCACCGCTACCGATCATGGCGGTTGGCCTTCTGGCCACGTGGCTAGATCTAGACCGTTGATTTGAAAATCAACGGCCCAGATTGGATCTGGTGTTACGCGTTTGGGGTGAACGCGGTTAATCTGGACCGTTGGATTTAGATCCAATGGTTGAGATTGGATCTAGAGATCGTAACGAAACCTCACCGTGCGATGACGTGGCAAGATCTGGATCGTGCGATCTTGATCGGACGGCTGAGATGGCTCGGGCGACGGCAATGGCGTCGCGGCTTCTTGGCGGCGGAGTCGATGACGATGACACGCCTAACGGCGCTGCAGGCTCCCTCCGGCGAAGTGGATGGTAGGCACGGAGTGCGCCTTGACGCAAGGGATCTGGATCTGGGTCAACGTCGGCGGAGGATGGCGACGGTGGCGAAGCGGCTAAATCAGCGGCGGAGTGCTTTACCAACTCCGGCGAGCAATAGCAGCGAGACGGTGGGGATCCTAGCGGCGTGAGCTAGGGTTTCGGGACCGGGCGTGGGATGGCGATCCTCGGGTGCGATCCGGCATTAAATAGCCCCGGAGGCGTGCTCGGCGGAACCCTAGTCGGTCACGGCGGCGCTCTCACCGGCGGAGTCCGGCTCGGACTCGGCGGAGACGACGCAATCGCAGCCGTCCACGTGGCGCGATCAACGGCCCCGATCGCACGGGCGCGATCGGATCCGGGCCGGATACGGCTCGAACCGGTACGGCGGATCTCAGCCGTTGGATCTTGATCCAACGGTTGGGATTGATTAGGGTTAGGAGTGGGTTCGGTCGAGTCACGTGGCTCGGGTCGGACTCGAACTCGAGTCTGACTCGGGCTCGGTCGGATGAACAGTACTTGACCCGAGTTTGATTTTCCAGCGATTTAGTATTTAAAATAATTCCTAGTAATTCATTTAATTCATTAAAAATAGCAAATGACTCAGAAAAATTCCAGAAAAATTCTGGAAAATACTTTGGATCATTTTGGACTCAAATAAAATATTTCCAACAAAATTTTATTTGCATAATTAAATTCTTTAATTATTTCAAAATGGAATAAATTCAAATAAATTCCAAATAATTCCAAATAAACTCCAGAAAATTCCAAAAATTCATCAAAGTGCCAAATCACACATGAATTCAAGGAAAGCAAAATTTTGGGGTGTTACAAACCTCCCCCCCTTAATAGAATCTCGTCCCCGAGATTCAGGGCTCACTACAGAATAGGTTTGGAAACTCTTTCTTCAAATCCTCTTCGCGCTCCCAAGTCGCTTCGCTTTCTTCATGGTTGCTCCACTGAACTCTACAAAAACGGGTTGACTTGTTCCTAGTTTCTCGATCCATTGTGTCTAAAATCTTCACGGGATACTCCTTATAAGTCAAATCCTCTTGCAACTCGATTGACTCTAGCGGTGTCTGTTCCTCAGGAACTCGAAGACACTTCTTTAACTGAGACACATGGAATACATCATGCACTCCTGCTAACGACTGCGGCAACTCCAGCTGATAAGCAACTTCGCCTCTGCGACTCAAAATCTTAAATGGTCCAACATAACGGGGTGCAAGTTTCCCTTTGGCATGGAACCTCCTAACTCCCCCCGAGAGGCGTAACTCGAGGTAAACAAAGTCTTCTCGTTCAAAACTCAAGTCTCGCGACGATTGTCAAGATAACTCTTCTCGCCGAGATTGGGCTATCTTCAACCTTTCCCTAATCATAGCGATCCGCTTCTTCACCTCTTGAAGAATATCAGGCCCAAAGACACGGCGCTCGCCACGGTCTCATTCCAATTCAATGGCGTCCGACAGGTCGACCATACAAGGCCTCAAAAGGTGACATCTCAGAACTAGCCTCGATAACTATGGTTGTAATCGAACTCGGCATACGGCAAACTCTTATCCCAAGAGGTAGCATAAGCCAATGCACAAGCTCTTAACATATCCTCCGTAATCTGGTTGACTCTTTCGAGCCTGCCCATCCGTCTGTGGATGATAAGCTGTACTGAAGTTCAAACGGGTTCCCATGGCTTCATGCAACTTATTCCAAAACCTTGAGGTAAATTGGGTACCTCTGTCCGATACAATCCTCTTTGGCACTCCGTGCAAACAAACGATCCTGATCATGTATAATTCCGCTAATTTATCTCCCGAGTAAGTGGTCTTCACGGGGATAAAATGGGCTACTTTAGTCAAGCGATCCACTATAACCCATATGGAGTCATAACCTCCTTGAGTCTTGACAAACCGTAATGAAATCCATTCCGATTTCCTCCCACTTCCACTCGAGTATCTTCGCGGTTGTAGCAATCCTGCTGGTCTCGATGCATTGCCTTGACTCTCTGGCATACGCCGCACAATGCAACATGCTCGGCAACTTCACGCTTCATACTCGGCCACCGTAATCTCTCCTTCAGATCCTCGATACATCTTGGCGCTTCCAGTGATGAATCGAGTACTTGAGTCATGGGCTTCTTCCAAAATCGATTGCTTTAACTCCTTTTTGTTAGGCACACAAATCCGATCCTTCATCCACAACGTGCCTTGCTCATCCAACTTGAAGTCCTCTCGCCTTGCCTTCCTCCTTGATGGACTTAATCCTGCGGATCTTGTCATCATCCTTCATGCCCTTCTCGGATCTGGTCCTCTAAAGTAGGCTTTACTTCCAATGCGGCCAAGAATCCGCTTAGGTACAACCTCAATCCTCATTTTCCGAAAATCCTTACATAACTCATCCTCGACTTGTGGCTAGCAACGCACTCACGGTATGGCTTTTCCGACTCCAGCATCGGCTACTACGTTGGCCTTCCCGGATGGTAATGGATTCCAACATTATAGTCCTTGATCAACTCTAACCATCTCCTCTGCCTCATATTCGGATCCGACTGGGTGAATATGTACTTAAGGCTCTTATGATCCGTGATATACTTCACATCTGTTTCCAATCGAGATAGTGACGCCATATCTTCAAGGCATGCACTACGGCTAACTCTAGGTCATGTGTCGGATAATTTTCCTCATGCGGTCTCAATCGCCTTGATGCATAAGCGGCGACCTTTCCATTTTGCATCGACACATCCAAGTCCTTGGCGCGATGCGTCACAATAAATATCGAAGCTTTGAGCAACATCCGGTAGAACTAACACCGGTCTTTGATGTCAATCGCTTCTTCATCTCCTGAAATCCTTTCTCACATTCCGGCGTCCATGCAAACTTCTTTTCCTTCTTCAGAATTGCGTAAGAGGTTTCGCGATTGTCGAAAAGCCTTCAATGAAACGGCGGTAGTATCCTGCCATTCCAAGGAAACTCCGAATGCGGGTCACGATCTTGGTGCTCCCAATGTAACACGACTTCTACTTTGCTTGGATCTACTGGCGACTCCTTCCTGCAGTCATTACATGTCCAAGAAACTCCACCTTGTCCTTCCAAAAATCACACTTGCTGAACTTGGCGAAAAGTTGCCGTTCCTCGACTTTTCCAAAACTCGCCTTAAGTGTTCGGCATGTTCATCCTCTGTCTTGGAGTAGATTAGGATATCGTCTATGAACACGACGACAAACTTGTCCAAATATTCCATGAACACCTTATTCATCATATTCATGAAATAAGTGGCGCATTAAATCGGCCCAAAGGACATAATCAGAACTCGTAATGTCCATATCTTGACGAGAATGCGATCTTGAATATCTTCTGATCGGATCTTCAACTGATGGTATCCCGATCTCAGATCAATCTTGGAGAAAACTCCGGCTCCTCTTAACTGATCAAACAAATCATCAATCCTGGTAGCGGATACTTATTCTTCACGGTGACTTCATTGAGTGCACGGTAGTCAATGCACATCCTGAAACTCCCGTCCTTCTTCTTGACAAACAAAACTGGTGCTCCCCACGGCGTCGAACTTGGTCTGATATATCCTTTCTACATTAACTCCTCTATCTGTTTCTTCATTTCTACCAACTCCTCGGTAGACATCCGATAGGGTCTCTTTTCTATCGGTCTTTGTACTGTACAAGCTCTATCACAAACTCTATGTCCCCTGTCAAGCGGCATACCTGTAGATCTTCGGGAAAACATCGGGTACTCATTCACCACTGGACATCCTCTATGCTGATTGCCTTGGTACTGTTAACCATCAATCGTCCATCTCTAATCTGCAGTGGCTTGAAATTCCACTTTCTTCCCACACGGGCTCTCAATCGAGATAGTCCTTCGTCCACAATCCAATACAGCCTTGTGCTTGGATAACCAATCCATTCCCAATATAACATCTAAGGTCCTGGTCTCCAAAATTATAAGGTTTGCTAGGAACTCTATTCCATCTATTAGTATTCTCACCCGGAACATCCTACTTCCGCTCGGAGTTCGAACCAGGGGTTTGAACTAAAAGCATGCACTTAAGTCTTGCAATTCTCAAGTCATTTCTAGCAGCAAAGCCTTGCGAAACAAACGAATGCGAAGCTCGAGTCAAACAAAATCACTGGTGTATCGAGTTAACTAGTAACTTACCCAGTCTTACGTCCGTAGCATTCGCAGTTGCATCTCATGCGGTGACATGGTTGACTCGGCCTCTCACCACGATGCAGGGTGTGGCTCCTGCCGGGCGTCCTAGCTGGGTGGTTCCTAGATTGAAGCGAATCGGGTCGCTCTGCTGTCTTCTTTGGACAAGCTGTTGGCAAAGTGTCCTGGCTCGTTGCGCTTGTAGCGGCGTCTCACTGTTCCTTCTTGATTGCACGAGTAGCGTTTCTAGCGAAGTGGGGTTTGGTAGTTCTGATTGGCAGGTCTTGGTCTTGAGGATGGTGTCCTCGTTGCATTCTCGTGGTTGGAATCAAGAATTGATTTGGTGCAACTCTCAGCGCCATTGCGTTCCTGGCGTGATCCTTCTTTGTTGCATCCTGTGCTTCCTGTTCTCATCCAGTTCCTTGCGCTTGTCCTCAAGAATAAGCGCCTTATTCACCAATTCTTGGAAATCTGAAAGGTGTGGGTGATCAACCCTACTTGCAATCCCGAGTTAAGTCCCTTCATAAAGCGAGGCTGCCTGGATTTATCTCGTCGCTACATCCTCAGTGCGTGGCGTGCTAGGCTGGGTGAACTTGTTCGGTAGTCGGCCACCGGTGATTACCTTGCTTGATGCTCAACTCCTCCTTCTTAAGGTCCATGATTCCTTCAGCACGTGATCTTGTCGAATGCACCGTGAACTCTTCCCAAGTGATATCTTGAGGGTTCTCTGCGTGGCACGAAGTTCTCCCACCATTCGGCATTTGTTCCTTCCAGGTGATGAGAAGCGTAAAGTACCTTCTCATTCCCTATGCATTGAGCTATGTGTAGCTTCCTCTCAATTGATCTTAACCAATCATCGGCCTCCAATGGATTGGCATTCCCGGAAGAAAGTGGGTGGGTGAGTTCTCATGAACTCGACACCTTGTATTCAGCGTGGCCTGATTAACTTGATTAGCGATGGCCTGAGCGATGACGTGCTGCATTTGTTGCATCATAGCATGCATCAACCGAGTCCGGGCAGCAAGAAAGGCTCCAAAACTCTGCATATCAACCGGTGGTGCCGGTGCTCCATCATTGGGGTTTTCTGCTGGGCGAGATCCACTCCCATTGCTTCCCAAGTTTCCACGGGTGTTCACCATCTGTTGATTTGCTCTAGGTTTAGAGATGAGAGGGAAACAAGAATAGACAAGTAATATGGAACTTATGCGGGGCAAAAGGTGTAGCCTTAAGGTCCAACTTTATTATTAATAACTTGGTATGGTCGCTTACAATGCCTAAGGGCCTTGCAACACATAATGCACACTCGAGAAACAAAGCAAATCCAAATCGAACTAACTCTCGAGTCTAACGCCTAAAGGGTGACTCTTTACTCTATGACTCGACTCGCGAAGGAGTCTCACTATAGAACCTATGCTCACTCATCGAGAAAACCTCCACGGCACAGTGCGGGTCTTTGTGGCATAGGCGCGAAACGATTGCCATGTCCAAAGAATCGTGTCCTCTGTGGTAGTCGAAGAAGCGGTGTCCTCATCGAGATCGACTCCTCCGATCTGGCTCGTGTAGCTCGAAATCGCTCTGGGTCCGTCCGCATACAAAGTCATCTCCAACTCGTCAATCCTTCGTAGAAGGTGTGCCACATACTCTTGAGCTTCCCGCCATCTGTTCTTCTCTGCCGTGATCTCCTTGCGGGCCTTCGTAGCTCCTTGCTTGTATTATCTAGTACATCCTCCTGGCGACGACAAATCGTGCCAAGCGTATGGTAACCGTGGCATCCTCATCCGAATCTCCTTCGTCGAGAAGGTTATCGCTGCGGATGATGATAACGGAACACCGTGCTCTCCAACTCTCTGGCGTGGATACGGGTAATGTGCCGCATTGCTCGTCGTGATACTTCTTGGATACCCATCTGCATTGTAGATCTCCTGGCAAAGGTCTGCAGGTATCGAGGCGATTGCCTGGGCCCTTTTTCCTAGCAGGTACCTCAATCCTCACGTCACAAGCCTTGATCAATCACGCTTGTCCGATCACTTCCACTTGGTATTGGGGCTTCTCAAAATCTCCGAGAGTCTCAGAGCATATGCCAAAGTTCTCGGCGTGACCAACTCCCGAGATCAACGTAGTTGAACTCTTCCTCCATCTGTCACAAGAGTGCTTTACGTAAGAACTCGAATTTTTAAATTGTGACAAGGTAAGGGATAATTTCAGCAAGAGACAAGAAAAGAGAGAAGGGGATAAGTTGAGAGGTCATTTCTTATCTTCACAAATTTTTAGCTTTAGAAAATAGGTTTTATCCTCACTACGACCATTCTAGCTAGGGTTGAGCCTACAAATAAGTATGGCTCGATACCACCTCTGTCGGGACCCCGAATTTGCAAATCCGACCCTCTGTGTATTCAAGACTAGTCCAGAACGCGCTAGTGCACACAGTCTTAACATCGGTATATATCACAATCATACCATACGATACTATCAGAGTACTTTATTTAAATAATCAAAGGGTTACTCGACCTTATGGCCAAGTTACAAATATATGCCTTGCAAGGCGAAACTTTAAAAAGAGAAATAACAAAGAATGAAAATCAAATAAACTTAGTGGCGCCATCCAAAGATACCACAGCAACCGACCGGCTCGCATCCCTAAGTAGACGGGTCTTCTTGGAGTTCCTCCTCCAAAGTGGCGTAATCTCCTCTTCAACTGATATTGTGTTGAGGCAAGGGTGAGTACTTGGTACTCAAAGAAGTCATGCACAATGCAAAGCTAATATACTATATGCATGGCTTGGTACAAAGGAATAGCACAAGGTATTTTTGCGATGCTTGACATTTGAAAAGTAATATAAGTAGATTCAAAGCGGTAGAAATGAGTAAAGCATAAATAACTTTTCAAGAAGTTTAACAAACATTTTTCCCATCCTAAACCATAATTCCATCATCTTCCTTGTTAAACCAACCCATCTTTTCAAAACCAAGTTATTTTCGTAAAGTCTACCCCTTGATCAGTAATTCCCGAGCATTGTCCAGTACTGTTGACTCTGCTATTCAAATAGATTCGACACTCTGCAGTGGTTATGCTCTTTACCCACTAGATACTTTAATACACCACAAAGGCGAGTTCCAGTAACAAAGCCTTTCTAAGCCTCAAACAACACAGTGGTCCTCTCCAGACGTGCTCTACACCATCCCTTCCCTTAGCCAAGGCGAAGTATGGGACCAACACACCGTTAGATGGGTACTGGCCACACCACGATACGCTCCCGCACAATCACACAAACGGTGTAACTGACACCCTGAGGCTCCACAAGTGAGTCCTTAGCGACTTAGTCAACTAGGGCCGTCCCATTCCAGCCATGTGGTTGCAAGTATGACCCAGTTCAAAGGCTTGCAAGGTTAAGTCCTTAGAGTGACCAGGGCAAGACTACCCGAAAAACCAAATCAACACTCCCAATGCCACAACTGGCCCACCTGATTACTCTTGCCACATGCCCCGGTCGAAAACTGTTTATCAAACCCCAGTTGATTACCATGCACCACGTGCCATCAACATCACATGATACTTTTCCAAAACAGGTTCTGTCGGGGATTGGCTATCTGGCAAAAGACCACGGTACCCCCGTGAAAAGCTAAACCCGCCGACCAAGCGGCACTAAGGGAAGATGCTCGGGAGAACGAAACGAGCATCCCTCCTTCTCCTCCGAGCATACGCGTTTGCGCCTCCGTTCATGAAGCACCAAACACACCCCCACGAGCAAGCATGCTCGTGGAGGCCACGACCGCTCGGGTGTCTTGGTCGGAGGGCTCAGCCGAGCGCCAAGCGAGGAAGGAAGGAGGCAACCAATCAGCCGAGATCAAGGGAAATCATACCCGAAATTCAAATAACGCGGAATCAAGGGCAGATCACGGATATGGATGCATAGCGTGATCCCCTGAGGCGCTTACTTTTTCGCATCTCTAGTCATAGTATTTAAACCCCTCAAGATCTCAGAACAGGAGAGGGCACACGAAAGATAGAACACAATACACTGGAGTAGGGTCATTATCTCGGCGGTGAGAGGCCCGAACCAGGATAAAAAACACCGCGTCCCCCCTTTTTTTTTCCGGCCTCCTTCTCCCGACCTCGCGTCGCTCGAACGCCCTCTTCGATCCGTGCGACGGGGCTCTGTTGATCCCCCATTCAACAAGTAAGCTCGACGGGAGCCCGTTCTCCAATCGCCGATACCGGGCGCCGTCCGTGGGGAAGACAGTTTGATTCCCGTGCGGATCAAGATCCTCGAGGATGCCAAACTCGGGAGACACTCGGGACCTTTGTGTCTTTGACCACGTTGAGGATGACGACGTGTACTACGCCGCCGACAACGTGCCCAGGGTGACCGATCCTATCGATCACACTGAGTCTGGGAGCCTTTCCTCGGACACGGGAATGCGAGGGCAGATCCTCCATTCCCCAGACATTACCCTCGGAGACCCCGAGGATGACTGCAACGAGCTCTACGATGGCCTGGACATACCAGACGACCTAGAGCTCGACCGAGAGACCGCGTCCCAAGGGGATACAATGATGTCCCCATCGCTGCCTCGCCTCGTCGAGTCAACATGGCTGGGAGCCACGCGAGCCCGGAGAGGGATCTCGGACGCCGCCAGGCACGACCACTATGAGGCGGCCAGACGCCACTTGGAGGCGTCTTTGGGAAAGACGCTTGCGAGCATTCGCCGCCAGGCAAAGGGGAGGTGCGCCTCCACGGAAAGGAACTCTCGCGGGTACCGAACTCCCGATCGCACTCCGGAGCGCCGTCAAAGCTTCGCCGCCAGATTCACTGTAAGCGAGAACGGGCTACAGGCCTTGGCGGCGGTCGTGCGTGACTGCGCAGCTTCCCGAGCAAGTAGACTTAGAGGCCATGGGCGTGGTCGTGGCCGAAGATTTGGAGAGGCTTGCCGCCGAGCTAAAAGTCTCGGATCCTCCCCATGGCCGGATGCCCGAGTGTGTCCCGGGACCATCACAACGCTCCTCCGTGCGTTCGCACAGAGATGAATCTCGGAGCCATGCTCGGAGATCGCCCAGTCGCCGACCCGATCCGAAAGGCCCCGATCCACAGAGCAACCTCGGGCGAGATCTCAGATAATCGCCTAGACATTTAGCGCCCGAGCACTCCGCAACCATGCGGTCATCGGCACGACCGACGCATGAGGTTTTCTCCGACTTCGGCCAGCGCCGGGCGTTGGGTGGAAGATCCGCGTGGAGGCCGCCGTGGATCGAGGTTTTCGTCGCGAAACCCCGAAGCCGGTGCCGGGCCTTCACGAGCTCCCTCGGGACGTCGCATGGCCAAACAGGTTCAAGCCCGGCCACGCCGAGAGATTCAACGGGACCCGAACCGGATGAATTCCTCTCGATATACACTACCGCCATCCTCGCCGCCGGAGGTGATGAGGGGTAATGGCAAATTACCTTCCGACGGTCCCGACGGAGCTGCTCGACGTGGCTTTTCAATCAAAAGGAAGGATCCATACGGTCCTGAGGGCAGCTCAACACGCACTCCGGCGAATTTCAGAGCTGCTACATCCGCCGGGAAAGAGCGCGACCTGGAGCGCTTGATACAGACGGACGGGAAACCTCGCGACAATTCGTCCCAGAGGTTCATCCAGTCCGAACTCGATCCGAACATATCGGACGAGGCCGCCGTCCGAGCTTTCAAGTTCGGGTACGACGCGTGCGCTTCACACAGACCTGGAGATCCACCCGGATCTAACAAATAACGAGCTCTTCCGAATGGCCGATCGATACGCCAACGCAGATGAAGCCGCCCAATGGAAGAAAATGTCGATGAAGGGAAGTCGCCGCCTCGGCTGGCCTAGAGACCTCGGCTAGCAAAAAGGGTTCGGTGCAGAGACAAGAAGATCAAGAAGAAGAAGAAAAAGCAACCCTCGCCGGCCATGGTAGCCGCGGTGGAACAACAACGGCCCCGGCAACGCTTCGCCCACAAGTGGGCCTAATGCTCGGGAAGAGGACAACCACCCAGGCCTCGAGGGCGAGGCGACCAAGCGGACCGACGAGGCGACCAAAGCGGACCGACGAGGCGACCAAGCGGACCGACGGGCGACCTCTCATCGCCCACTTCACCAGCGCCGCAGGCACGACTCTACGGAATTGCCGAACGTGGACCTACCGCTGGAAGCGATTTTACGGCCAGGGTCCCATGCCGACGCTTCGAGCAGGTGAAAGCGACAAAGGAAAACAGCCCGCCGAGGAAAGTGAGGATGAAATGGAATATCAAGAACCAAGGAATCACATAGCGGTCATCTTCTGGGCTCCTCGCCTACAAGTCCCGCCGGACTTAAAGGAGGCTGCAAGGAAGTGCACCATGTTACCCAGGGTAAGCCTCGGTGCAAATTTGAAATGGTCGGAGGTATCCTCACATTCTCCAGAGACGATTGTCCCTTGGGGATGACCAAACCCAGAGGCTTCCGATGGTCGTGAACCCCACCATCGGCAATACTGTCGTCGGTCGGGTCCTCATAGACTCCGGAGCTCTTTGGACCTTATTGCAGCCAAGGTATTGGACGAGATGCAGATTCCTCGCTCCAAAATCAAGAGTGTGGCCGTGCCCTTCTTGGGATAGTCCGGGCACCTCGATCAAACCTCTGGGGCAGGTCGTCTTGCCCGTAAGTTTCGGCGGCCCAAGTAACTTCAGAACGGAGCTAATCACCTTCGAGGTGGTAGACTTGAGTCGGCCTACAACGCCATCCTCGGCAGCCGGCCTTGGCCAAGTTCATGGCCGCCTCGCATCACGCTGTGACGGTGCCTAAAGATTCCGGGCCAAACGGAGTCATAACCGTCAAAGGAACCACAAGTCCGCACTCAATTGCGATTTAAAGAGCGCTGATATGGTCGGTCGATTGCCGCTCGCGGCCTCGACCAAGAGCCGAAGCATTCCGGCCTAAACTCGCCCTCCAACCTGGAGGAGAGACCAAGGCTGTTCGCTCAACGAGTCGGAACCGGCCAAATCGTTCATTTGGGATCTTCCTAGATCCCAAATAGGAACTCGAGCTCGTCACTTTCCTCCGAGCAAGGTCGGATGTGTTCGCCTGGGAACCATCCGACATGCCCGGGTCCCAAGGGAGGTGGTCGAGCACAGGCTAAGCGGTTCACCGACAAAAAACCAAGAAGACAAAAACTTAGACGCTTTTCCCGGAAAAACAAGCAATCATCCGGGAGGAACTTGATAAACTCCTAAAAGTCGGCTTCATCGGAGAGATTGAGCACTCCGAGTGGCTAGCCAATCCAGTCTGGTCGTGAAGAAAGGAGGCAAGTGGCGCGATGTGCGTCGACCACACGGGTTTGAACGCAGCGTGCCCAAAAGACAACTATCCGTTGCCTCGCATAGACCAATTGGTGGACGCGACGGCGGGTCACGCACCATGAGCTTCCTAGACGCCTATTCAGCTATCATCGAATCGACATGTCGCGAAGACGAGGGAAAGACTTCCTTCATCACCCTGCTCGGTACCTTCGCTATACGACCATGTCTTTCGGTCGAGAAATGCGGAGCAACCTTTCAACGCCTCATGCAGAAGACTTTCACAGACCAAATAGGTCGAAATTTGGAGGTATATGTCGGCGACATAGTTGTCAAGAGCAAGAGTACTTCAGTCACGTTGTCGACTTAGAAGAAACTTTCAGAACCTCAATAAGCATCGAATAAAGCTAAATCCGGAAAAATGCGTATTCGGCGTGAAGGGTGGCAAGGTGCTCGGCTACATGGTCGGGCCACATGGCGTTGGGGCTAACCTGCAGAAGATCGAAGCCATTGAGAACATGAGGTCGCCCACATGCGTAAAGGAAGTACAAGCTCGGCCAGGAGGATGGCCGCTTTAAGCTTCTGCCTCGCCTCCGATCGGGAGCGAGGACTACCTTTCTTTAAAGCCCTCCGCAAACATGATGGCTTCACATGGACGGAGGAAGCCGATCGCTGCGTTCAAAGAGCTAAAAGCAAGACCTCTCCAAGCCGCCCGCCCTCGTCACACCCACTGCAGGGGAAGAATTGCTATTATACCTGGCAGCAACCCACGCGGTGAGCTCGGTGTTGGCGGTAGAAAGAGATGGTACCCAATGACCTATCTATTACGTCGTAAGTACTTCATGGACCAAAGGAGCGTTACCCCGAGGTCCGTAAACTCAGACTCATTCTCGATGGCCTCCGGAAGTTGCGTCACTACTTTCAAGCACACAAGATCGTGGTGCCGACCGGCTTCCCACTCAGGAAATCCTGAAAATCAGACGCCAAAGGGTCGCATAGCCAAGTGGGCAATGGAACTCGCCGAGTTCGAGCCGGTATTCTCACCCGCACGGCGATAAAATCACAAGTCCTGGCTGATTTCGTGGCGAATCGGTCGGCTCCGCACCACCGGCCAGTGGACCAATGATTCGAGGGGAAACTCCTGGACCTTGTATTTTGACGGATCCCGAGCATACGAGCGCCTGGGTCAAGGCGTCATCTTGGTCTCCCGGACGGAGAGCAGCTACGACGCCATCCAACTACATTTCGCCGCGACTAACAACGCGGGCGGAGTACGAAGGCCTTTTGGCCGACTTCGGGCATGCAAATCGCTAGGAGTCCAACGGCTCACCGTGAAGGGCGATTCACGGTTGGTCGTGAACCAGGTCAACAAGGAGTATCGTTGTTCCGATACCTCAATGGCGCTGCAGACTGGCCGAAGTAAGGAAGATGGAGAAATACTTCAAGAATTTCGAAGTAATCTACATCCCGTGAAGGATAATTCCCTGGCCGACCAAATGTCTAAGGTCGGTTCCTCCCAAACCGCCGCTCGGCGTGAGTGCTCGTCGAGCACCTACATAAGCCCTCCATTCCCTCTCAAGAGGAGGCACCAGAGACCGGCGGTAGGGTCTCATTTCCTCGAGCAAAGCGCAAATTGGATGACGCCATTCATCCAATACCTTGCGCATGGGACATTGCCCGAGGAAGAAGCCGAGCGTTCGGCTAACAAGGCGATCTTCTCAAGACAGATCGATCGAAGGCGACCTATACCGGAAAGGCGCATTAGGAATCCTTTCCAAATGCGTCTCCCAGGAAGGAAGGCCGATGCCTTCTTCGTGATATCCACGAAGGAATGTGCGAGCTCATTCGCCTTCGTAACAGCTTGTGAGCAAAGCCTTCCGATTGGGTTACTCTTGCCGACGGCCTTGACGGACGCTGGTCAATCGTAACGACCTGCCGAGCATGCCGCCCATGCTCGCAAAACCCGCCAACCGCATATGCCCTACAAACCATACCGCTGCGGGCCATTCTCGACTGGGCTCGACGTCCTTGGACCCTTTCCCGAGGTCGAAGGTCGCAAGTATTTGCTCGTGGCCATCGACACTTTCACTAAGTGGATAGAGGCCGAGCCGTCTCGACCATCTCGGCCCAGCGGCCAAGAGGTTCCTCCGCGACAACGTGGTAACCGGTTCGGGTACCCAACCGCCTTATCACAGACAATGGGACCCAGTTCACCAGTGAACTGCTCCAAAGTTACTTGTGAGGAGGTCGACCAAGGTTCTGCTTTCGCTTCGTGGCACATCCACAGAGTAACTGAGCAAAAGCGAGCAAATGGGCAGCTAGTCCAGGGCATAAAAGAGAGTCTTTAAGACCCTCAACCAAAGACAAGCAGCGGTGGGTGGAGGAGCTTCCCGCCGTTCTTTGGTCTATCCGCACCACGACAAGTCGAGCCACAAAGTAGACGCCTTTCCAACTCGTCTCACGGTGCGGAGGCCATTCTCGCTGCCGAAATCGTGCTGGGTTCCCCAGCAGTAATCGATCGATTCCATCGATCAAGAGGTTGAGCGCCTCGTCGACTGGACCTCGCCGGCGACACGCGAGCAGGCGTTGCTCGGCCTGCAATTTACCTACAAGCTCTTCGTAGGCATGCAGCCAAGCGATCCGACCTAGGGCTCCTACAAGTCGGCGACATGGTCTTACGAAGAGTTCAAGACTGTCGAAGGCCAACAAGCTGACCCCAAGGTGGGAAGGACCCTACACGGTCATGTCTACAGCCCCGGGGGCTGTTCGCCTCGCGATGCCGGATGGTCGGGAGCTCACCAAAGACTGAACATCGATCAATCAGCGTAAATTCTACGTTTAGACGAGTACTCCTATCTCGCGCCCCTTGCGTTCTTTTCCAATAAATCATTTTCCTCTTTCTCGAGTTTCGTCCTCGCTTTGTCGAACGAGCATCGTCGTCTACCAAAGACTACTGAGGCGAACTTATCCAACAAGTATGTGCGCCGCCATCTCCCTTGGCCCCTACGATGCTCGCCCAATCGCCCACTTTCCACAGTAGCTCTTATTTGTATGCATGGTCGGCGCGAGCATCCACTCTAAGCCCTGGTTCGGTGACCACTCGGGTATGGTGGCTCTACGTATTGTTGGTTTAAAGCTCGTCCGCTCTGTGCTCACAGCTCACTCAAACACAACCGATCTATTCGAGTAATTCAAAAAATCGTTACGACCAAAGCGACCCTTAAAAACTCCCATGAACAAACTCGTGCTCGCAAATGAGGACACGACCTTTGTCCATGGCAGGGGCTACGTATGATAGGAACGTTAGTCCCTCCTTACCAAGGATCCTTTGCTCGTGTCTATGATATTTGATCTACGCAGAACTTATTTTCTTTGCTCGTATCTACGCTCCATGCAGAACTTGCTTTCTTTTCTGCAACCGGATCATACGGGCATATGCCGAAGCGAAGTTCAAGCAAAAAAAAAAAAAAAAAAGCAGGCAGGACCAAACTCCTGCGAATATGCTCATTTAATCCAAAACGTTGTTTTTTTACGGTGGTTTTACACAAGATAAAAATAAAAGAAAGAGCTAAGTCCTACGACCGCCTGGAGGGCGGCGAGCTCGTCCTTAAGGGAGTCGACCTCCGCCTCCAGGTCCAGGACCTTCCGCCGGGCCGCGCGCCCGTCGGCCGCGCTTTCCGAGGCGCCGCCTCCTTGAGCTGGCTTCCTCGCGCTCCGAGCTCGGCCGAAGGTCTGCCGAAGCTTCACCAGCTCTTCGTCAAGCTCGGCGCACTTCGCTCTGAAGTGCTCTTCGCCGCCTCGCTCTGAAGAGCTGGTCCCGAGTCCGGCGATGAGGCTCTCGCCGATTCCACCGCTTCAGTCGGCCTCGCGCACCTCGGAGACCCGACGCCAAGATCGGCGATCTTGGCGTCTTGCTCATGATGGTACGACCCGGTACTCTTCTCGAGACCGAGGTGGCATCGATATCCTCCATAGCCTTCGCGGCAAACTTCGAGCGTAAAGAGAAAGGAGAAGGGAAAGAGCCGAGCGGACTCCCGGAAGATCGCTCGCAGCAGTAAAAGAAGAAACATGGAAACTTACCGTAAGAGCCCTGACCGACTTGTCCTGGCGCGGCGATCGGTCGCGCCCGGCGAAAGAAGGGATTGACCAAGTCATCCGGCCGGCGTCAAGGTCTTGCTCCTCCCGAGCACCGGTGCTCCCAGGAGAGCAACGGCGTCACCACCTTCGATCAACCCCGGTCGCCTGGCCGATCCTCGCCCACGACAAGCGGCTCGTGGTCGCTTTCCCCATGAGTCGGCCATCGCGCCGGGGTCAGACGCCAACCACGAGCGCCGCCACTCCATGCTCCGCTACCGAGGCGCTTGGTCGTTAGCAACCACCTCCGCCTCCTGTTCCTCTTCAAATGAGGCGACCAATGCTCTCCGATCAAGGCATTGGATCGAGGGCGATCACCTCCGCTTCTTGTCCCTCCATAGTCGAGGCGACCGATGCTCCGCGGCCGAGGCGATTGATCAAGCACGATCACATCCGCCCCTTGCACCTCCGTGGCAGGGGGCGCCTGGTGCCCCGGGACCGAAGGAGTTATGCAGGGGACGACCTCCTCCTCCTCCTCTCCTTGGCTCATGGCCAAGGGCTGTTGGTCGGAGCGACCAAGCTCCTTCCGGGACTCGGCGCTTGAGCCTCGCCTTCAGCTATCTCTTCGCAAGGGGCCAAGGCCAAGGCGTCTTGGTCCTCGCCCCTGCGGCTCTCGCTCCTCCGCGGCCGATAGGCTCCACGGCCGCCGAAGGGAGCGCGAGTCCCGCCGAAGGAAGCTCTGCTCCACCGAGTCCGGTTAGCACCGGCCTCCTCCCTCTCGGCCATCACCTGGCCGACGACGCGGCCGAGCTTCGGCGTCCATCGCGGAGTTGATAATCTCTCACCATCTCGGCGGAAGTCCAAACGACATCCGAGCTATCACGCCCACGCCAAACAGGTGGGGTTAGCTCAAGAAAGTCGCAAGACAAGAGCGGAATAAGAGAATGAAGAACGTACCTTCGCCGCGAGCGGCGCCATCCTCCTCGGCCTCCTCGCCGGGCCACGGGCGACCTGCCCGCGGCGGCCTCGTAGGCCTCGGCCACGACCACGCGCGCTCCTTCATGCGGCGTCATTGGCGCGATGCCATCGCCGGTCGACATCGTCCATGTCGACCTCTTCCAAATGGCCGAGGCGGTTTGAGAGGTCGACCTCCCGCTCCTTCTAACCAGAGCATAGGCGGCCTCCTCCTCTTCTTCCTCCTCCTGGGGCATCAACCACCCGAGTGAGCTGGTCCTGGAGGGCCTTGATCTGCCTCTCCACCGCTCCTTGGTCGGGAGAGACCTGGCATCCTCCTCGGCCTTCCTCGCCGCTTTCGGCGAGTTCCCGATCGGCTCATCAGCTCGGCTTCCTCCGTTTGAAGTCATCGAACCAAATGCGAGTTCGCTACCTCCTGGCGGTCGGCGTACTCAAGGTGCGGGGTAGGGATCCTGGTCGGCTCGGCGCCTCGACCGCTTGGCGGGGAGGCGAGGCGGATGCTCGGCGACCTCGACCCGCCGCCTCTTACGGGAACCCCTGGCCGGTGTCTTTGGCTTCTTGTGGCGCTGCGCCGACACCGCAAGCTCAAGGGCGACCTTCTCCGCCAACAGAATCGGGAGGAATGAGCTCGGAAAACATGCCCTCGAACGGAAGTGGAAAATGTACTTACTGCGCCGCCGGTCAAAAATATTCTTGGGGACCTGACGACAAGCGTCGGCTCCTTCTTCTGGCGCCGAACATCTCGGCGACCTATCGTCAACTCCAGTCCGTCCTGAGCTGCGTCACAACCGAAGACTAAGACAAAAGGCATATACGGATGCATAACGCAGCTTCACTGTAGCGATGCTCGGAAAGAGGTCCAGAACATACCTGCGTTGTCCTCGCGGTGAAGTCGTGCCACCCGGTCACCTCGAAGAAGGGATGCTCGCGGCGCCAGGGGGACACCCGTTGAAGGTAAAGTCCTGGCGATATCCCGACCGCTGAGCCCCATCTGGGCAAGCTCACCGATCGTCCCGAGCACCCGCTCTTCCTCGGGTTGCACGCGGCGCGCCCGTCTCGAGGGCGGAGCGCCCTCCCGATGTAGACCAATCGGGACCCTCCGCCTTCTTCTCGGTAGAACCAGAGGTCGGCCCAACCCGACACCGAGTCCTTCAGAGCAACGAGGGTACTCGTATGGTCGGTTGGGCCAAGGCGAAGATAAACGCAGCCGGCGGAACCATCCTACGGCCATGCGGAAGGGGGAATAAAAGTGAAAGAAGAGGCTAGCCGTGGGCATTACACCCACGTAAGCCTCGCAAAGGTGGGAGAAGATTGCGAGGGAAAGGATGGAGTTGGGGTGGAGATGAGAGATCTCGCACCCGCAGAAGGCAAGCACGAGGCGAGGAAGTCGCTCTCGGCACGGCCCGTTGATGGCGTACAACTCGCAGGAGACGATCTCCGCCTCTCATGTGCCGGCGCCAAGATCATCCTCGGCACTCGACCCGAGCCTGGTCGACGTACCCCTCGTCCGTGAGCACTGAGCCTCCTTCGGTCATCCGCTAACCTTGAAACGCGCCATGGCCGAAGAAGGAAGGAGAGCGAAAAGGGTTCTTGGGCGCTAGGGCTCTTGGAAGATTTTTCGCCGAAGACGAGCAAAGAGACGCAATGGGACTCCGACCTCTCCCGGTAGAAAGGGTTAAAAGGATAGTGAAGAGGCGGGATAAAAATCGCCGCCTATCGCAAAGAACACCTGGCCGAAAAAGCGCCGCTTCCCGAGAAACTACCGCATCTGCTACAGGAGGCTTCTGAGAAGGAACCGCAGAACAACCAACGACGCTACCGCGCAGAGCAAGCACGCGCGGGTAAAGAAGCTCGCCTCCCGACGTAAAATGGTCGTGGAGCCACGACCAAAGGAAATTCAATCCCCTCAAGTCTTCTTAGGCTCAAGGAAGCCCGAGGGTTCCCCACTTGAACCTCGGGGCTAGCCGTCGGGGATTGGCTTTCTGGCAAAAGACCTCGGTACCCCCGTGAACAGCTAAACCCGCCGACCAAGCGGCTCTAAGGGAAGATGCTCGGATGAACGAAACGCGCATCCCTCCTTCTCCTCCGAGCATACACGTTTGCGCCTCCGTTCGCGAAGCACCAAACACACCCCACGAGCAAGCATGCTCGTGGAGGCCACGACCGCTCGGGTGTCTTGGTCGGAGGGCCCAACAGCGCCGCGAGGAAGGAAGGAGGCAACCAATCACCAGGAGATCAAGGGAAATCATACCCAAATTCAAATAACGCTGAATCAAGGGCAGATCACGGATATGGATGCATAGCGTGATCCCGAGGCGCGATTACTTTTCGCATCTCTAGTCATAGTATTTAAACCCCTCAAGATCTCAGAATAGAGAGGGCACACGAAAGATAGAACACAATACACTGGAGTAGGGTCATTATCTCGGCGGTGAGAGGCCCGAACCAGATAAAAACACCGCGTCCTCTTTTTTTTCCGGCCTCCTTCTCCCGACCTCGCGTCGCTCGAACGCCTCTTCGATCCAGGCGACGGCTCTGCTTGATCCCCATTCAACAAGTAAGCTCGACGAGCCCGTTCTCCAATCGTCGATGTGTTCAATATATCATTAAGTCCATATTAGCATTTGATTGTCCAAAATCATGTCATGAGCACGTAGTGTGTCTAAGCAAGATACTACAACTGGTCTAAACCCATGTTGGCAATTTAATAATGTCCAACTAGTAAACCACAACTAGGGTGACAAGGGATCATGGCACATACTTAAGTAATCAAGGTGTCATATAGCAAATTGGTATTTATCTAACCCCATGTTTAAACAAAGTATCTTTCTAATTGAACTAGCATGCAATAGTTTAAATCAAAATAGATTTTCAAATAGGATCAACATGGTCAAAGCACAACTTGCCTTCAAAAAGTACTTGCTCTTGGTCTTGAGTTGGATCCTGAGTCAACACTTCTCCTTCGAATCCTTCCCAGACTTCAACGCTCTACTCGTAGCGTGCAAATAGCAAATACACAAATAAACACTAGGCAAAAGATCCCAAAACTCCAAATAAAATCCATAAACAGAGAGAACATAATTTTCTGGATTTTTAGAAACTGGAATCGTCAAATTTGGAGTTAAAACGCAAAAGTTATGATTTATTAAAGTTTAAATAATCAATTAAATAATATTTCAGAGAAAAACTTTAGTCCAAAAATTAAATAAAATTTATATTTAGGTAGATCTCAATTTTATACAAATTTAGAAATTTGAATCACTCAAATCGGAGTTGAAACGCGAAAGTTATAAGCGTTTGAAGTTTGAATCTAAATTTTGAATCAATATTTCGAATTAATAAATCATTTTCTTTTTCGGAAATTAATTATTGCGTCAGCATGGACACGTGTCAGCTCCTGATTGGCTGGCTGACGTCACCGGTCCATGGACTTGGTCCACGCCGGCTCGGGTCCACGGTGGACTCGGCCCACGGCTCCACGAGATCGACATGTGGGTCCACTCGGGTGACGTCATTCTTGGCGTCGGCCTGCTTTGGGCACCGACAAGCGGGCCCGCCATGACGCCATCGTGGACGTCATGGTGCGATTTGGCTGGCGGCCCGACATGCGGCCCGGCGTGTCGTAGACACGTTCTCATGCGCCCGCTGGCCGCCATGGCGGTTGGCCTTACGCCACGTGGCTAGATCTAGACCGTTGATTTGAAAATCAACGCCCGGATTGATCTGGTGTTACGCGTTTGGGGTGAACGCGGTTAATCTGGACCGTTGGATTTAGATCCAATGGTTGAGATTGGATCTAGAGATCGTGAACGAAACCTCACCGCAGGCGATGACGCGTGGCAAGATCTGGATCGTGCGATCTTGATCGGACGGCCGAGATGGTTTCGGCGACGGCAATGGCGTCGGCGGCTTGCGCGGCCGGAGTCGATGACGATGACACGCCTAACGGCGCTGCAGGCTCCTCCGGCGAAGTGGATGGTAGGCACGGTGCGCGCTTTGACGCAAGGGATCTGATCTGGGGTCAACGTCGGCGGAGGATGGCGACGGTGGCGAAGCGGCGCGAAACCGCGGCGAGTGCTTTACCAACTCCGGCGAGCAATAGCAGCGAGACGGTGGGGATCCTAGCGGCGTGAGCTAGGGTTTCGGACCGGCGTGGGATGGCGATCCTCGGTGCGATCCGGCATTAAATAGCCCCGGAGGCGCGTGCTCAGGCGGAACCCTAGTTTGCCACGGCGGCGCTTCACCGGCGGAGTCCGGCTCGGACTCGGCGGAGACGACGCACCGCAGCCGCCCACGTGGCGCGATCAACGGCCCCGATCGCGACGGGCGCGATCGGATCCGGGCCGGATACGGCTCGAACCGTCTGGCGGATCTCACCGCTGGATCTTGATCCAACGGTTGGGATTGATTAGGTTAGGAGTGGGTTCGGCCGAGTCACGTGGCTCGGTCGGACTCGAACTCGAGTCTGACTCGGGCTCGGTCGGATGAACAGTACTTGACCCGAGTTTGATTTTCCAGCGATTTAGTATTTAAAATAATTCCTAGTAATTCATTTAATTCATTAAAAATAGCAAATGACTCAGAAAAATTCCAAAAATTCGAAAATACTTTGGATCATTTTGGACTCAAATAAAATATTTCCAACAAAATTTTATTTGCATAATTAAATTCTTTAATTATTTCAAAATGGAATAAATTCAAATAAATTCCAAATAATTCCAAATAAACTCCAGAAAATTCCAAAAATTCATCAAAGTGCCAAATCACACATGAATTCAAGGAAAGCAAAATTTTGGGGTGTTACAGGTAGCAACCTTATACTTGTTTTTTCCCCTTACTGATGCTTACACACAACTATTCAGTGCAGGCATCCTGTCAATTGAGTTTGAATTACATCTATAATTGTATGTTTGATGTTCCTGAGTCAAGTTTTAAGTACTGCAGTGAATTGAATATCATGAGTTGTGCAGTTGAATTCAACAACCATAGAAGTTTCTCCAGAAAAAAGGGCCTTCTCAGACAGTAGCCTCCACTATTTAAGCCATAACAAATTGCTACACTTCAGAGCACAGATAAGATGATGCAATGCGTACAAATTCCAATAATTCAAATAGGCTATCCTGCCACCAAGCCGTACTCTTCCAGCTGGTTGTATGAAATTGTTAGCTCAACCAACTCTGATACAGATTGAGCATACTAAATTGATCAGCATTTCCTTCAACAGGACAAAACTACATGATAAAGCAGTGCTAAGTACATTTCCAATCTCCCGAGGCTGTGAAGCTAATGCATAATTTTTATAGCATAAATCTAAAGGAAATGCTCGATTCTCTGAGATATTTAGTAACATTTTTTCTCCATTAATCCCACTACAAAGTACATGTATGAACTTGATCAAGCTACATTTATCTGAAAATTGATGGGCCTACATTCGTTCATTACAGTTAGGATCCACATCAGCTAAAGGTAAGAGTTTGACGTAAAAGTTCCTGATGTTATATATTTATAACAGTTATGTGAGTAGCATGTCAGCTGTGCTACGAATTCTTTTCTATAAAACAAACACAGATCTACCTAGGCTACTGATAAGGACATCACTTGCTTATATACACACAACACTCCTCCACAAGATGCTAGGTAAGGATCTATGACGAGGGCACACGTACGACAGTTGAATTATCAGGTGAGCTCGTTTCTAGGAGTTAATAATTTTCCTATTGAGGATGGATCGCTACCTAAATCATGTGATGTTGCTCTACTCAGGAACTAAGGTGAGGGGAGCAGCACTACTACCACAAACAAGTTCGAGGTTAATTCGAAGTTAGCCTGACAGCCCAATAGCTCCAATGTAAAATAATCATAATTTTCACATACAGAATCCGTTGAAGGCGTTCGAGTACTTAATTCGAAAAGAACGACAAGACCTTTCGAACGGATCTGGCTCCACCTTCAGATTCATTGTCTATATGTCACAATTGTCAAAGGAAGATGCTACTTTACCTGTTGAGCCAACTTAGGCCTTGTAATAGTGTTGGAATCCGAGTCCATGTGTGTGTGCGCGCCCTCCTGTTGGTGCACAACCCTAGGCCGCTCCCCCTCGGTCAGCAACCCCCTTTAGATGTTTATTTAATTTATCCGATCTCTCTCATGAGACTTGGGTTTTTGTTTAGTTGTAGTTTTCTCGCAAAACTATTCAATGTTCTCTTGTTCGGCCAGATCAACAGCAATATCGTACTTCGGAACCCCCCATCAACATTAGTACTTCAATTATATTTGCAATTTCGGATTGCTCTTTACTTTATTCTTGCTTGTTATTCGATTGCATGCAGGAATTGATCTTTGTGATCAAGTCAATCATACTTCTAGCTAGGTCGATAATAATCCCGGAGTTGGTTCAGTGATTGCTTGGTGAATCAGTCGTGTACGGTTGGTAGCTAGATCGTGAGAGTCGTCTCCATAAATCGAAATTATCCTTCTCATCGAAAGATCGAGACCCAAAACCGGCATGAGCTACCCTATAGAAAACAACAACAGTAAATAACATGTGCCTTGAAGAATATATCCAGTACATTGCATAATAGAATTAGCGCGCAGCTGCAATCTTTATGGTCAAGTGGCTTAGCAAATTATGTCATGGCAAAGAACAAACAGTGCACGCAAGCTTTGTCAACGACCTTATTCATAACACCCCAGTATTTTGTTGGTAACAAATCTAACTTTGTCACGCATTGCATTGTTCTTATTTTGCAAGTGATGTGGTTGTCCAGTACATATAAACCGCAAGATAATATATGACCCTCAGTGTACTATGTAATGGTCCAATAAAGGTGTCTACAAGTTGTAGCTATGTCAACTACTCCATTCTATTAGACGCCTAGCAATCATCAGTAGATTATATATTGAATACCTAGTGCAAGGAATTTTGGGTGTGCTCTCTATCTAAGCAAGGCAAATTCCAGGTCAGCATGATGTGACTTGTGAGATGTTCCTGGTTGATCCAGAGAACTACAATCATGAATGATTCTGCAGTTCTGCTCTACCGGCAAATTCTGTTTTCCTGTTTCCACCACTCAACAATGTAAACCATAAGAGCTACTCCCTCCGGTTTGGTAATACTTGTCGTTTTGGACATAGTGATGGTCAAACTTCCGAAACTTTGAATAACAATATATTTTTAAATATTTAAATTGGATACATAAAAATTATTTGTGTAGACTTGTCTCGAGAAGTACTTTCATAACATTATAATTTTATTGGGTTTTATAAATATATTATAATAAAAAATAGCGGTCAAAGTTGTGTTTTGAAGGCCGTGTCGATGTCCAAAACGACATATATTACCAGACCGGTGGGAGTACAAAGTAGATGATAACCATTTGCCATAGTATGTGTTGTGATTACAGACCAAACAGTAGAAAAAGGAGAGGCTCCGAACCTACGCCTAGTGAGGGCGCGAGGGAGGGGGAGGGGGTTATGTTCGGAGACCCAAGTGTGTGCTAGGGATGAGCGAGATGTTTATGGTGTTATTATTCCCAATGTATTGCTTGCTTTTACAAATTCCAAGCCAGGGGCTATTTATAGGGCACCAGCCGGTCGGAGGTGATCTTACAATTGCGCCCCTATGAAGCCTGTAGGATGCTAAGGGCCCTACATTATTTTTCCCTCATAGGACCTAACCTATATGCGCTATGATGACTTGTCGTCTAGACACATAGGTGCCATGATGATTACTTGGGTAGATCTCTATTGGGACCCAAATGTGCAAATCCGGACCCTCTGTGTATTCAGCACGAGTCCAGAATCACACTAATGCACACAGTCTCAACATAGATAAAATATCACAATTATACACAACGAAATAATAAATAAAGACTCCATCTATTAATATAACATGTTTGGTCAACCTTATGGTCAACTTACAATAATAGGTCACGCAGGGCAAAGACTCAGAAATAAGAAATCTGCAATGTAATAAAGACTTGTATTAACCCATCAACTTGCCATAGGCAACTGACAAGGTTCACACACTAATTATTCGACTCCTCCTCAAGAGCTGGCGTAGACTTCTCCTCAACCGGTGGTTTGGATTGTTGCAAGGGGTGAGTACACAAATCACTCAACAAGTCATGCACAGAATGCAAGTCTATTAACTACATGCATGGCTTACTCCAAGTGAATGGCTAAAGTAGTTATTTTGCACAAAGCAACTTTTACAAATGATTAACATGTATAGATTGAAATGATTGCAAATCAAATATCATTACTATGTAACTTTCTCATTTATTTTTCAATATTCACTGGCACATAGCCTAAACCAAATTTATTTTTTCAACACTATCACACAACCTCCCATTCAAGTTTATTTTTCAAGATCTAGCTCTTGATTGTAATTTCCAAGCATTGTCCAATATTGTGAACACGGTTATTCGAATAAGTTTGATACATACTCTGCAAAGATTATACACTTTACCCACAAGACATGATCATCTCCTTTTTGCCATGCAATTAACACACCTTCCTTTGTGTGTCGGCAGAAAGATCACGACAAAGCTTTTCAGAAACTTCTATCCTAATATATGAACCTCTCCAGTATTGCTTTCACTATCTCTTCTCTCACACACAGCAGAAGTATAGGACCGACATACCGTTGGATCGATGTCAAGCCTGCGCACAAACATCCTCTCTCATAATCACACCCCTGTGTGACTATCACCCTGAGGTAACACAGGCTTAGACATAGGTAACGTACTTAACTAGGTCTATCCCATTTTATACATGTGGTTGTCTGTTTAGCCCAGTTCAAAAGCTGCAGGTTAAGTCCTTAATAGACCAAGACAAGACCTCCAAACTCTCAACATTGGCACACGGCCCTCACATCACTCATCAATCCATTGCCACAAAGGCCCACCCTGGCACACAGCCTTTTGCCACTTGCATAAGTCTAAATAATTTCCGACCCCAGTTGATTATTATGCAACACATGTCATCAACAAGTCAACATCTATGTAGAACAACACATGCCTCTACATATCAACATCATCGTGTGGCAACACATGGCACACCATTTTAGAACCACAATGCATATTTCATTAAGCGGTATAAAATTTGCATTTCCAAAATGATATCAATAATATGTTGCATGTCTGAGCATACTAGTCACGATCTAGCAACCCATGTTGACAATTATTAACATCCAATTAACACTAATCAATTTAAGGTGACAAATAAACATGGCATACAAATGACAAGGTGGATATACAATAATTAGGTTGATTAACTACTCCCAAATTAATTAAAATCATTTTTAATTTGAATTAGCATGCCATAATTTGAATCAATATAAATTTTAAACATATGGGATCAACATGATCAAAACACAACTTTCCGTAGAAAAGCTCTTGCTCCTTCTTTGGACATTGCTCTTGAATCAATACTTCACTCTCGAACCCTTTGGGCATTTCAACGTCTATGTGTAACAAGTAAACAAACAAAAAATAACAAAAACAAAAAACAAAATCAACTCTAAAAAATAAATAAAATTCACCATTAATAGAGCATGATTTTATAATTTTTAGGCTCTGGAATCACCTCAATCAGAGTTCGTATGAGCAAGAACGAGCTTTTCAAAATTTGAAAATAAAAATAAAAGATTAAACCGAATTAATTGAATTATTTTTATACAGGAAAATAGGAAATATGGGGGGTCATGCTGACGTCAGCAACTATTTTGATTTTTGGCCAAAATATTTTTTTACGAAAAATCTATTTATGAAATCACTACTGACATCATCCAACACATGGACTAATCGTAGCATGGCACGTGTCACCGGTGCATAGACCTAGTCTACGGAACAATGCGGGCGCACGGTGGACTCGGCCTCAGTGCCTCACAAGACTCACCGCCGCCTCCGAGCTCAGAAGGCTCCGGCACGCAGATCGCGTTCTGCCAAGACCGCCCGGTGAGCATCAGAAGTTCTTGTGCCTTTTTTCTCCCCGTGCGTGCTAGGTTTGCTGCGCTGCCCTGCTCAGCTCGGCGATGTCAGTGTGTTGTTGTTTCCGTCTGGCTTACGCAGGCGTCGTCGCGCGCTGGCGCGTGCACCCCAGGATTGACGCCACGGCGAGGCATGGTGCCCGCAAGGAGAACGCCAAGGTCAGGAGCCGTCGCCTGCAGAGGAAGGTGCGTTTCGTTTGGGCTTGATTTCAAATGCGCAAATTTAAACCAAATTAGGGTATATTTTTCAAAAATTTCAGTTTTAGAATATATATATCCATCTATCACAATTAAAATGAAACACTTACCTTTCAAAAATATACTCGAATTCACGTATTTGAACAAATTTAGATCACATGCTTTGTTTTGCTGATTTATATATACAATCGATATATACCTACAATCAAACTATTATTACAAAAGAAAACTTTAATTTGAATTTCAGTTCAAACTTGTTTAAAATAGCTAGTAAACTAGTTAAACTCATTATTCTAAAAATTTCTATGTACAAATGCATAGAGAAAATACCTATCTTAAATCATAGTTCTTCGGATAATTATACTCTCTCTCTCTCTCTCTCTCTCTATATATATATATATATATATATATATATATATATATGTGTGTGTGTGTGTGTGTGTCACATAAGTGTACTCTCTCTCTCTGTATATATATCAATGTACAAGCTAATTGCTGTTTTGTTGAGACATACCGGTTCTTGCTGCTTGATTACCGCGGCGAAGCCCAGGCTCTCCGTCTTCTGCTCCAACAGGCAGCTCTACGCCATGCTCGTCGACGACCACAGAAGAAGGTCCTCTTCTACGACAGCACGCTGCAGAAGTCCATCTACGGCGACCCGCCGTGCGGCACCGTCGTAAACCATCCTGCAGTATCCACGTCCAACACGCATGCATCTCATTCTCAACGTAAGGCTTCAGTTGAGCCGAGCTGTCGTTGGCTTGTTGTTGCAACAGGAGGCCGCTCGAAGGGTTGGGGAGGAGCTCATCAGGGCGTGCAAGGAGCTGGACATCTCCGAGATCTCATCCTACGACCGCAACGGGTTCGCTCGTGGGGAGAAGATGATGGCGTTCGAAGGTCCAGCCTCGCAGCACGGGTTCCTGCCAAGACAGCAAACTGTTAGTACAGTGATGCCTCGGGATCAGGTGGGAGAGGATTGTACTGATAATTCACAGTGGCAGCTTATTGACATGGCAAGAAAGAGTTAGTCGTTTACACGTGAATTGGTGAACCCTTAGACAGCATGTAGTTTTCATCCCAAAAAAGTAATAATAAATAAACAACATGTAGTTGGTACTTCCTCCGTTTTAAAAAGCTAACGTTTTGAACATTAACACGGTCTTCAAAATACAATTTCGATCATTAAATTTTATTATAATATATTTATAAAACTCAATAAAATTATAATATTATGAAAGTACTTCTCAAGACAAAGTCTACACATAATTTTCATGTATTGAATTTAAATATGTAAAAATATATCGATAGTCAATGTTTCAAAAGTTTGACCATCACTATATCCAAAACATCAGCTTTTTAAGACTAGACACACATGCAATGTTTTAAGCAGTGAGTAGTAAAGAATCTTACAATAACGACTCAAGAAAACGAGAATAGAGTGATCAATTGACAAACTTACGGAAAAGTGAAGTTTTCTTAGTTCAAAGTAACGCTGGATTCATCCAAAAAGAAAAAAGCAAAAAGAAAGAAAGAAAAAGATTGATACACTGGTACTCATAGAAGCAAGCATTTGGTTCATTCTAAGGTTTGTCCCAGTTATGCCACCCAGCAGGCTGAAGTGCTCCATGAAAGCTTATCCAAAAACAACCCTCCCAAAGGGCTCCCACGGCCGCCGAAGGTACATATATGCAGCCTCCCCGTTACCAGTAGTAATACAACTGAATAGGGTCATTTTGTGTGGTTTGTATTAAGTAGGAAAAGAAAATTGTAAACTCAAATGCTAAAACAAATTTATATATTAAGCCCTGGTACAAGGTAACTCAATTTTGAAGATTGACAAATAGGCTATAAGTGACTCTACATAAGCGGATGGCATGGTATACTATGTAAGTGAGAACAATGGTGGGTGGTTAACTCCCTTCAGTTTTACAAACCCAGTTGATTCCTAAAAGGATTTCCGACCATGAGTGATAATATGTCCCGGCAATTTGCAGCAGATATGGCAATGCTCCAAAATGACAGTAGAATCCCCAAAGGTGTCATAGAACATAGATACCTCCAATGTAACAGTTTTTCAAGTATTGCTTTCCACAATGCAATAAGGTTTCCTGAATGATCTTTTTCATAGCAAATTAGAACATTTTCAAGTAATAAAACTCAAACAATGCTAATTGTGATTAAATCTTCATCCTAATTGGCATCCAAAGACATCAACCCCCATCCGATGTTATACTCCTACATACTATGAGCACACTACATTTCTAGTATTCTGCTAAGCTACCACCAGAGGGGACAGAATGGCAGGCTAAGCGCTTAACCAAACATAGTTAACTAAAGCTATTTGGTGAAGCTCAATGGTTACATAATTAATATACTTTTTCCATCAAACATAAACATAATTAACATACTGACAGGAGGAAACATCCATTGAACATGCAAAATATGAAACACCTAGAGTAAAAAAAAAAAGAATCCTTCCCAAAACACAATGAACTACTAGAAGTTTATAACCAAGAAGCAAAGAAGGAATTGACAATCATAGAAGGCACACCTGTGACCTAGTATCTGCTGTCATGCAGAGACTGCTACTGCTTGCCCAGACACCTATAACACAATAGTACACATCAACACTCACTGAGCAACATCTGCCACATGATTCATGAATAACTTCGCCAGGATGATACATGGGGAGCTGAGTTCTTAAAAAAGACATCGATGTTGCTATCGCCCATCACAATAGCTGTTGCACTGCAAAATGCTCCCGTACCAATAACTTGTGACTACTAGTAAGAAAACAGAGAAATATATTGATTACCTGAATGCCCAGTTGCTTGCAGCCTTACACCATTGACATCAGTCATCACACCATCAGCAGGAAGATGGAGACATGTAAACAATCCATAGGGCATTATCTGGTGCGATGTGAAGATAGATTGATATATGCCTTGTGACGCGATATGCTTGTGATTCCAAGGCTGGCCAGACAGGGCATTGGGAAACTACGGCTGAGGAAGAAAGGCAGTGCTCCAGCTGCTACGGCCTGTAGTCTTCTGGATCCCGCTCTCATTCATGGCCCGTCTAATCTCGGTGGCCTCTGCTGTCCGGCCAGCAGAGGTGTACATATCACTGAGCAAAATGTAATACCCACCCTCCTCTGGGTTTAGGTTCCTTAGCTTCTGCACTGCCTGCTCTGCCATGTCGATATCCCCATGCATCCGACAAGCACCAAGTAGCGCACCCCAGACTACATCATTGCTCGGAATCGGCATTTGCTCAATCATTTGGTACGCCTCCTCCAGTTGCCCTGCCCGGCCAAGCATGTCCACCATGCACCCGTAGTGCTCGATCGTGAGCTCCACTTTGCCATAATTGCCTCTCCGCATTGCATTGAACATGGCCTGCCCCTCCTCAACACAGCCCTTGTGCGCGTATGCCATGAGCACTGCGAGCAGCGTCACCCCATCTGGCTTCACAGTTTCCCTTTCTGCTAGCATCTGATAGAACACAGCAATTGTGTTGTCCACATCACCATGTGACGCATATGCCGAGATCAGTGTGTTCCAAGATGCCAGGCTCCTCACCGTCATTCCGTCAAACAAAGCGCGTGCTTCAAGGAGGCACCCACACTTAGCGTACATGTCCATGAGTGCATTGAGGAGTGACACCATCCACCCAAAACCATTAGAATCAATGTGCCTCCGCACACGCTCCCCAGTTTCAAGGTCTCCAAGAGCAGTGCAGGCTGACACAACGCTCACCATGGTCACCTCGTCTGGCTGCATTGGCATTGCATCAAACAATGCCAAGGCCTCTTGCGGCCGGCGTGCCCTAGCATACGCAGAAATCATGGTGGTCCAAGAAACGACGTCCCGTTGAGGCATCTGGTCGAACACCACTCGCGCAGCATCCAAATCATTAACTTTGAGGTGAAAATTGAGTAGCGCTGAGAAGGAGACCACGTCCCGAACCGCCATTTCGTCAAACACCCTGTGCGCGTCGTCCGCGGCCGCCCGAGACGCATAGGCGTGAAGCAGCGCATTGTGCACGTGCGTGTGCGCGCTGCGCGCGCCGAGGCAGCCGTGCTTGATCGCCTGCGCGTGGAGGTCGGAAGGTGACCGCCGCGGCGAAACGTAGCGAGAGCAAGACTTGAAGACGAAGGTGAAGGTGAAGGCGTCAGGAGCGACACCTGCGCGGCGCATCGCGGTGAAGAGCCCGATGGCGGCGCCGGGCGAGGAGGCGGCGGCGAGGCCGCGCATGAAGGTGTTGTAGAAGAAGGCGAGGTGGGAGGAGGCCGATGAGATGAACGGGAGGTGGAGGGAAAGGATGGCCGCGGCTTGGCGGAGGTCGCCGGCGGGGGAGACGGCGGCGAAGCGCAGGAGCTTGGCTAGCGCTGCGACGGCGTCGGCGGCGGGGAGGAGGTGGTGGCGACGGAGCAGAGCGCCGTGGAGGAGGCGGAGGTCGCGCTTTGTGGAGCAACGGCCGGCGAGCGCCACTAAAGCCCCCGGCGACACGGACGGCAGCGGCGAAGGCGGCGTCATCGCGGAGTGGAGGAGAAAATTGTCATTCTGCCACTTTCGAGAGTTGGTTTCGCCCAAATGCCACTCTGAATATTGCACACTATAAAATGCCACTCTCAAGAGTTGTCAACTCGCTGGCATGCCATTTTAGAGCTTTAAAATAATTTTCAGCCCATTTTCGTGTTCAAATGACCGTTTTGCCCTTGGGCCCACTCGCAGGTCTCTCTCATATTGTCAATAATTAATTTTAATTATTGAGATGAAGTATGAAGCTGCAATCTTGGCAGTTCTGTGATGGTTACCGTGATCAAGAGCTTGCATGACGCGGGCAGGGACAAGAACCGTCGAGCAGCCTGCAAGTCGCGGAAAACAGCAAACGAGAAGATGAAACTGCGAACCACGGAACGAACCCAACAAAAAAAAATCAGCCAAGAGCAACGAAACAAAAGGGCAAAACGGTCATTTGAACACAAAAATGGGTTGAAAACTCTAAAATGGCATGCCAGCGAGTTGACAACTCTTGAAAATGGCATTTTATAGTGTGCAATATTCAGAGTGGCATTTGGGCGAAACCAACTCTCGAAAGTGGCAGAATGACAATTTTCTCGGAGTGGAGATGCTGGCTTCTGTAGAGTACTTTTTTTAACGTACAATGCTTCTGCTCTTCCAAGTTGCACAAATCTTGAAACAAGGGGTAAGTAATCCTCATCTACCGTTTATTAATATTTTAATATTTTTGTAACTTTAACAAAGAAAGTACAGAAGCACCTCTCTTTTTTAACATCACTATCGGTTCTTACAAATTACACAATTTGTTATACACTGTTTTTCATTTCTTTTCTTCTTCTTGTTTTCTCATGATGAATTCATTTTAACGAGATTGTATTGTACTCGAATTCTCGAACAATTCATTTCAATGGCCTGGAACTGTGCTCGAATAACTAATGCGAACGAGTGACGGCTGTGTCAGTACAGGCCGGCGTGCCAACAGCCCAATTTTATTCCCACGGGCAATCACATGATAATAAATTCAAACCTTCACAATAATTTGTTATTTGTGCACAAGGACGGTAGGTTATACTGGAAATAAAGAGTCATTCGGTCTTTCGGGAGAAAACAAGGCCATACCTTCCAACGTCTTCCTTGTCATGCTACTGCTAATTAGGATCACTCATGCATTTTCGTCTTTGATACAACATCATCACCATGTATACTCAAGGTGGGGATAGCCGTTATGAGGTTCTTCAATGTGGATTCTCCAAGATGGCTGTCCCTCAGCTCAGGCAACAAGTCAGAATGCCTTGGGCTGTTGATTGATATGCCACCAACATCGGCCTCCCAATCCTTGGTCCAACGACACCAGAAAGCCATCTTAAACCATGCGACGACCCCTCAACCCATCATACACGGAGGAGTATGTGGTGCCCGTCATGCACATGATGTTGTCCAACTGAATCGAATTGTACAGTGGCGGACGAGGATTAAAATTTAACTCCACGCCCATTTGCATCGCACGGCACGTCGACTGCCATGAAGTAGCCATCCAAGCGCACGCCTGCCAGGCCTCCACCAAGCTAGGGCTCACCATTTGCGTGTCCACCATGAAAAAGATTATGGAATGATTATGTATTAGGATCGGTGGTTAGAAGAGAGAGCTAGTGAGACACATGGGTTTTGGATGGGCTTGCCCAAGGGACAAGCATGAAAATAGATAATTGCCAACATATGGTTCGGCCTTCGTGTGGCCCACAGAACCAAAATCTCCTAGTCTTCTTCTTCTACCTTTGGAATCCAGTTTCATGATCGAATCTCATAGGCTATGGTGCCTCATGGATGGCTGGACTGGAGGTGTTACGGTGATCAAGGTTCAAATTTTATTTTGGTATAAATCTCGAAAGTGGCCGAAATCCGAAATCTCAACAAGATTTCAGAATTTCAAATAAAATTTGAATGAAATCTAAAAAACCAAATTTGAAATCCGTTTTTTTTTTCAACCGGGAAAATACAAGATTTCAGCCGAAATTACTGAGATTTCAGTCCAATTTGAACCGACCGAAAACAAGTCAAAACATTTTGAATTTTTTTTGGATGGTCTTGACACATCACTAATATTTTCATAAAAAATTCAACAAATAATCAATCCTGAAGAATTTAAAAAAAATATAACAGTGCTACTATCATGATAAAAGGCTGACCAACAACTTTCAACCGAATGGAAAATGATGCAAACCACATTAGAAACTTTTAAAAAAATTTGTGATGGTCCTAACACATCCATAATATTACCATAACATTTTCAGATGATGATCAATCTTGAGAAATTTTCAAAAATTCGACCAGTGCTACTGAAGACTGACCGATAAATTTCAACTGAATGAAAAATAGTTCAAACCATATTAGAAAATTTTTAAATATTCTGTGGATGGTCCTGATGCATCACTAATATTCTTATAAAATTTTCAGATTATGATCAAGCTTGACAAAATTTTAAATATTCTGATAACCACGGTACTTAATTAATGACCACGAGGATTAATGTGCATAGGCTAATTGGATGATCTACCGACTGTTCCATATGGAAACCGATGTGAAGAATCCAATCTAGTTAAAATCAGATCAAATAAGGTCAAATTTCATTCCAAAATCTCGAAACTTCGGATACTATAGCAATTTGATTATATATTTTTTTTTTCCAAAATTTTAAATTTCGCTGGGATCTTGAATCTCGAGAGGTCCAAAAACTAAGATTTCGGGGAGATTTCGCTGAATTTCGGCGAGATTTGAATCCTTGACGGTGGTTTCCCACACTCAGCTAAAACCTGTATCCTTGGAATTGTATATTTGCGATGTCATCACGGCCATTTATTGTGTGTTTGGTTGGAGAGTGAGGTGGAATAGAATGGTTCCATCCCAGATTTCAGGATGGAATGGTTCCATCCCAGATTTCAGGGATGGAATGGTTCCATCCTGCATTCTCGTGCAGGCCCACTGTCACTCTCACATTCCATGTGGGATGGCTGCGTTCCAGAAAATTTGTAGAACCTGGCCGTCCCGAATCTAGAGAGAATATTCTCTTTTCTGGAACCAAATCATCCTCAGCTCCCCAACCAAACACTAGACTTGGTGGGATGGAATGGTTCCATTCCACCCCATCCCACTAACCAAACACACAATTAGGGGTAAGCATTCAGTTAATTCGATTATATCGATTCAGTTTATTCAGTTTTAAAAAATCAATTTTTGGGAACTGTAAACCGAACCGAATTAACTGAATTTTTACGATTTGGTTGATTTGATTTTTTTTGGTTAACTGAATTTCCTACAACCATGATAACCAACACATCACGCATCAAAATACATTCACCAATCACTAGTAGGTACTGATCTCAGCAAAAATGGATGTAATACCACCACAAAATACATTGTCCACCACAAATTGAGCAATCAACGAACGCAATTCGAACTTACGTAGGACTTGTAGTAGGAAGATCGTGTATCACAGGATAAACTCGATGCAGGTAGACGATCACCATCGGTCACACATAGAATGATCATGCTGATAACATGTTGTAAAACGTAATCGTTCACCCGAACCAATCAACAGCACATCCACGCAAACATATGAACAAAAGTAGAAGCACACAAAAGTATGAGACAATTATCTCTTTATTAAATTGATTTTTTTATACAAGGTAATGCCCAATATATAGTAGAAACACTATAAAGATAAGTTTAGATTCGCCTACCAATAGATAAAATCCTTCCAAACAAAGACCAGGATTCTATCTATATCATATCAGTAACATGACTGTGGTCTACAAAAGAGAGAGAGAAGTGCTTCTATGCTTTCTTTCTCGATACAAGTTGCACAAATCTTGAAATAAACAAAACATAAATAATTACTATCTATCCTTAATTTATGCTTTAATGTTTGTGTAACATTCAAAAAGAAATGCACAGAAGTACCTCTCAGAGATAAAATTGAACCCATATTGTACAACAATGGAGAACAAAAGCAACAGTCGATTAATGCCTTTACCAGCAGTCGGCCTGTTATCACGCATCTCATGGTACGAATAAGAGGATTTGCGAAGAAACATGATTATTACGAACAATTCCGCACTCGTGTTAAGAAAAGAAAAGGATCTCTCTTCATTTGCTTTCTTATTTGATTTCGCCCATTTACCGTACGGCTTATAGGCATCTATACCAGATCAACAACTGAACAGGCAAAAAATATTAGTAGCTTGCCACTTGTCAGCATATGTTGGACGATCAAGAAAATAACGAAAAAGTGGTATAGGCCTTGTAGGGCTAGTGGTAAATCAAAGAAATATGTTAGTGTAAAGTACACTAAGAATAAGAAAGCCACTTGGAAGTTTTTTTCCTGTGAGCCCCGCTAATCTTATCCAAGGCACACCATGTGACTACATGCAGGGTATTCAAGAAGTCAAGACTGTCATGTGGTCAAAACTGTCAGCAAACTCTCACCAGAAGCAGCACAACTTGCCTCTTGACTAAAACGCTGTTATGGTTATGCTGATAGAAAAAAAAACACAATCAGTAGCTGAATGATAGGAGTGATTAGTCTGATTCACAGAATCACATGCATACTCTGAATACGTTGTGTGCTGCTTCCAACATCAGGTCATCAGCCCTTCACCAGTCACCATTTAGTATTAATTACTAATTTCCGGAGTATACATTACTCATTCTAATTCCACCAGTGTAGTTTTCTACATTGCCTGTCCCAAACCAAGGAAAAAGGAAGAGGGTTGTGATAGGCTTGACGAGCCAATATAAAAAAATATAACCTTCTTTTCATGAAATGAAACCCAAGAGCTTTAGGGATCTTTTGACTTTGATTGGGTTTCATCCCTAACCTACCCCAACTTGTTTGGGACAAAAGGCTTGATTGTTGTTGTAGTTTACTCACTCTATCTTTGCAACATTATATTCATATATGGAAACAAAAGATTCTCACCAAACATAACTCATGAATCTATCGGGTAGAGTTTGGAACTTAATTTGGCAAGAATGGATATTTCATTGGCTCAAAAAAAGAATGTTCCAAACCTAATCTGGTAACATCATAGATTTTCCAAACCTCACGCACATGTCAAGAAATAAATATTAGGGAATAGTAATCTTACCATCAAGTACATAATCAATCGCAATGAGTGGGGTAGCAGGATTCAAAACTACTCCAGCCTTTGCTCCGATCTTTAATCTGACAAAATATGAGATGACTACATCACTTTCAGAATGTCTCCATGACATTAAAACACAATTGCTCACAAGCATTGGTAAATTAGTTTTGGTCCTGAAAATAAATACGGTATGAAGTGAAACTAGAATTATGCAGGTGAATTTTATTAAAGCACCTATTGCCTTTTTATGTGACTTGTCCTAGGAACTAGCTGCTAATAATTGCTTGAAAAGGAGAAATACACTATTATGGCTAGCATATTAAAATATCTAAAAAAGAACTTAGTGTTACACCAAGGAATTTACTGCATGTAGGTCTAACACTAGCAAGTAGAAACTATGCTCCTTCAATAGGAGCCTAGTAACAGTACGGCTTCAGCCCTGCTAGATACCAGTAAAGCTTAAATACCACGAAAAGCTCATTAATTGGAGAGGAATCCACAATGGAGTGTTGGTTCAAGAATGAACAAATATACAGTGATATTGTCAAGTAAAATATTTACTCAAATCATCCATACTAGTAACAGGAAATGTACACAAAAAGGAACAAAAAGAATGTCAGTGATTGAAATAGACTCCAAAGAAATTCGGAGTTATTTATATTTAACTCTATCAACCGAAACATCAACTTGTCAAGATAGCTGGTGTGAATGTTCACCTGGTTGACTGTTCGGTGTAGATGGATTGTTGACGATTGCTCACAGTGAACACTAACAATATCAGCACCCGCCTTGATGAAATCTGGAACTCGCTGCTCAGGTTCCACAATCATCTGCAATTAAATTCAGAAACCGCCACATTCAGCAGGGGTCAAAGTGTTACAACATATAAACACCTAAGACTTCACTAGGCCTTTCCAGAAGTACCAGATGCACATCCAGTGGAAGATCAGTCACTGGACGCAGAGCATCAACAATCAAAGGTCCAATCGTGATATTTGGCACAAAGCGTCCATCCATGCAATCAATGTAAGAACCCTGAAATTCAATCAATAAAATGCATTAGTTAATCACCTAATTAATGCATTAGTATGTACTTAAGCATCAAATTAGAGTGGCAGTGTGCATAAGTGTGTAGAGCAATTAAATTTGCAATAGAATAAAAGAAGGACGGACTTGCCCTTGTGCCTTGGAAGAGACAGCGCTGGACTCGAGGGTAAAAGGGTAATTGTGGGGGATGAAAGGGTAAGACCAAGCACAGCCCAACACAGCCAGCTCACTTCACTTCTCCCCATTTCTATCGAAGCCAGTCCTTCTCCATTGTTCTCCCCTTCTAACCGAGAGAGAGAGAGAGAGAGAGAGAGCGCTGAGGGCCTCCAGAAGCTGCTGGACCGGAGTTCCCCAAGCTGAACCGAACCCGGAGGAGCAGCTGGAGGTGGAGCTGTGCAAGCTAGGGATTCGGCCACCACTCCTCCAGCACTTCTTCTTCACCCAACAGAACCGCGGGGAGCCAAGTAAGCCGACGAAACCGCAGTAAGGTAACAATGTAGTAGCAGAGGAGTAGTAGTAGGGTAATGTAGTATGCAAAGAATAGATCTAGTAGAAACAAGTTTAGATAGAAGTCAATCAGGCAACCAAAACCCTATAATCAACCATTCCCCAAGAACCAGCAGTAAACCCTAGAAATCAAACCGGTGGGGTTTCGGGTGAGGGAGAGCGGGTTGGGGGTCGACTGCGGGTCGCTGAGTGGGCTGGGCGGAGCCAGTCGTCGAGGACGGCGGCGGGTGGCACTAGCCGTCGGAGGCGGAGGAGCCAGCGCCGGGCCAGACGAGGCGAGGTAGAGGGAGTAGCCATCGGTGGGGAAGGAGAGCCAGGAGCGCCAGAGGCCGTCGCCAGGAGGAGGGGGAGCCAGAGAGGCCGTCGCTCGGGAGGAGCGGTCGGGAGCCAGGCGGCGGCGTGAAGAAAAAGAGAGGAGGAGAGGCTGGGGCGGGATGGCAATCATACCCGCGGGTTTTGCACCCGTCGGGTTCAGGTTCGGGTATTTTTTTTTACCCGTGGGTTTTGTGGGTCGGGTACCCGACTGGAATCGGATCGGATTCGGGTTTAGAAAATCACCCATGGGTACCGCTGGGTATCCGAAATTCCCTTAATGCCCTTGTGCAGTTGTGCGTGCGGTGCGGTAATCTTTCTTTCCTCAATCCCCACCCACGCCACGAGGCCACGAAGTCGCTCCAATCCCTAATTCCCCACCCGTGCTTGCTCTCTGGCCGCCGCCCCCCGCACGAAGCCCAGCGCCTCGCCTCCCCGCCGCCACCCAACGCCTCCCCGCTGCCGCCGACCGCCGAGCTTCGCACTGCCGCGCCCGAACTGGCCTCTTACACGCTCTCCCATTCATTCTTTGCCGGTGATGCAGCTGCTGCTTTTGCCGATCTATCACCGCTGTCCTGTGTGGGGTTGATTTGCTGGGGAGGAGGAGGTGGTGGAGATCGGGAGATCTCTCAGGTAGTCAGGTGGTTGTTCTTGTTTCTGTTCTTGCTTGCTGCTGCAATGTGCATTTGTTTCATGTGATTTCTCTGGATTTCTTGGTTTAGATCTCGGGTTGCCCATCACATTGTTCTTGCAATCGCCATCACAGAGGAATTTATTCCCCTGTACAGCCTCTGGGTGCAAGAGCAATAACACCGTGCCTTTGCTTCTCTTCCAGCTCAAGATAATGTACTAGCCGTCTTAATTGCCGCATCCGCCCTGCCGTCGCCCTGGAACAAGGAGCTTCCATTTGATCTTCTGACACAGGTAGTTCCTTGCTCCTTGCTCCTTGTGTTCTTACATTTGCCCTGTATTATTGGTAATCGCCCTGAGCTCTGGCCTTCGGCTGCCTCCAAGAACCACTGAACCAGTGCTTGTTTCAGCACATCTTTATCTTTACTATTATAAAGCAACAGTTGGTGGCAGTGGTGAGTTCTACCCACGTCATTAATTGCCCTGCTTAATTGCTCTACTTAATTGCCCTGCTTAATTGCCCTACGCAAAAAACGAAGCGTTGCTTTAATTAGCCAGTTTTCGCAAGAAACGAAGCGTTAAAGATAGATGTTTGATCTTGTGAAATAATTTTTTTATTTTTTAATATTTATTTTTCGTTATCAATTTTGTTTTTCGTAGCAATGCACGGGCATGTAACTAGTATTTGCTATGTTTAACTTCAAATATTGCTATCTTGTCTGTAATCTGTTTGCTCATATTGACAATTGAACTATGTTGAACTATATTGTAATTGATGCTCTGTTCCTTGAACTGTCTGTTACTCTGTTTGCTCAATTGAACTATGTTGAACTATGTTGGCGTGTTGAACTATCTTGCAATTGATGCTCTGTTCGTTGAACTGTCTGTTTGCTCATATTGACTGATTGACATATGTTTGATACCCGTCGGGTTTCGGGTACCCGTCGGGTTCGGATTCGGGTATATGTTTCTACCCGAAAGGTTATTCGGGTTCGGGTCGGGTATTCGAAATCGGGTTCGGATTCGGGTCGGGTTTTGTAAAACCCGCACCCGACCCGACCCGTTGCCATAGCCTGGGCCGAAGAATAGAGAAGAAAAAGGAGAGAAAAAGAATAGGGAAGAAGAGAAAAGAAAAGAGAAAAAGAGAAGAGAATGAAGAAAAATTAGGAAATTGGAGTTATTCTTCGTGATTTGTAATTAGATTAGATAAACTAGTTAGCTATTAGTCTGAACATCAAAAGGTCTAATCAGCAGGGGTTAATTAATCTTTCTATTGCTTAATCGGTTGGACGCCATTAATCAGATTCAAAATTAGCGTGTAAGAATAGTTTAGTTAATTTTAGGACCAGATCTGAATCAACTGGACCAATCCCATTATTCAAGCAAGGACGTACATTTCAATATTATACCAGGCAAGTCCCTTTGCTCATGAATTTAGTAAAGGTTTTCTATTTACTTTTCATACCATAAATATCATCATTGCATTGGAAATTAATTTACAAGTGGAAAACATTAAATTGTGACATGGTGAGAATTGTGGACCATAAAGAAATGAGTTGGCGGGTTGGAACCCGAGTATGTTGGACGGGACAATTGGGATAAGGAATGGTTAGTGTGAGTAGAGACGGCAACGGGGACCCGAAACCCGACGGGCAGAAACTATTATAAACCATGCTCAAGCTCTCCTTGTGGGGCTATTCTAACAATCTCCCCCTCACACATTGGGCCGAGATTATCTAGGAACCACCTAGGCCACACTTGGGCCACATCTGACTTCCCTTGGGCCACACTTGGGCTCTGATACCACTTGTTAGCCGGACCGCCACACCTAACGCGTTCGGATCCCAGGTCAAGCCCAACCCGAGCAGTGGGCCAAGGTCTCTTGGGTCGTCTCCCCTCAAAAAACTAGCTCGATGAGGGGGTGCTCCCTCACCAATGTGGGACTATTCCAACACAACTAAAACAGGTTTATAATTTTTGAAACTTTTAGATGAAGGTGCTAAGGCAATTCTTAAGCTCTCTTAAAAATTTTGGATCTTGATCACATTCTAGTGAATTTATAAAATTCTAACAACGATATTATCTCATTTATGTTCCTTCTGTTTTTTTTTTTGTTTTTTTTTAAATAGCATATGAAGTTTAATTTTTTTAGAAAATTTTCTGTACGGTCCTAGACTACTAAATATGGTACCATAAATTTTTCAGAGCATAATTAAGCTTGTATATTTTTATAAAACGTCTCAAACATTCGGTTTTTCAATAAATTTTGATAGAAGTTGACATTCTTAAGAGGTATTGATCCAAATCTGGTAAAAAAAAGAAGAAGTTAAAATCCGGTCAAAATGTTTGAAATCTCGGCGAAGTCTCTGAAATTACTGGACCTGAATATGAGGAGCTAAGAGCATCTCTAAGATTTCTAAAAAGAAGCTAGGACCCTAACTAATTAGATTTAAGGCTCTAAAGAAAGGTTCACTTCAGCAATTAGACTCTAAAACCCAACTATCATTTAATTAGATAGGGTCGAATCATAGAGTTGCTAAATATAGCTACTCGCTCAGGAGTCCTAAAATAATTTACTAAATTTTAACAATTTAGAGTCTTTGCTGGAGTTGATCTTTCCCCTAAAAACCCTATAATTTAAGGCAAAATATCCTGTGCAACCACCATTTTCGTGCAACCACCGTGCAACCCTACTAAAAAAAGTTTCAAAAAATTCTGAAAAAAATCATGGATGTACATCTCAACTTACCCCATCTACGTATAAAATTTCATGATCAAATATATCCTATGCTAGAAGTTACAAAAAAGACAAATTTTCGCTTGGAATCTTGCTACAGTAGATAGCACAAAATTTGTTTTTTTTGTAACTTCTAGCATATGACGTATTTGATCATGAAAATTTATACGTAGATGGGGTAAGTTGAGATGTACATCCATGATTTTTTTTCAGAATTTTTTGGAACTTTTTTTAGTAGGGTTGCACGGTGGTTGCACCGGATATTTTGCCATAATTTAAATTAAGATCATATTTAATGTCCCTCGTCAAGATGCTGTTACGATTTTGGGCTTATTTACGGACTAGACTGCTACTTCGGCCCACTAGGTCTACTGGCTCGACCGTAAAACCTAGTCGACCCCGACCCAAGCTCGCGTAGCCTAGACCCACGTCGGAAGCCGCCGCCTCCATCTTGGCCGCCGACTCCGGTAGCGGCGAAGCAGACGGTGTCGACATGCGTGCATGGCCGACGAAGACCCTAACCTTGTGTCCCGGTGGCTCTCTCGTCTCCTCCGGTCCTACTTAGGTAACCTCTTACTCCGATATCTGATTGCCCATATTCATTATCACAGAGTTGTATTCCTAGTTTCTGACTTCGAGGTATGGATTTGTAGACTGGTAGATGAGTTTAGAAGGAACCACATCTGGCATCATACTATCACAAAATATGCTCTCTACGAGCACTGCAATATTGCGCTAGTCTATGATTATTTGAATAATTACCCCGTGTGCGAATGTTCCTTGTACTTATCGAGGATGCTATATGCTAAAGGTAGAAATAAGGTGAAATAATGTTCACATTTCTACTACTGCTTCATTTATTAGGTTTTCTCCCTGGTTGTTAGCATTCTCTTCTTGGCGCCAATGAGCAAGAAGAAGAACAAGTCTGAAAGGCCAATCAAGTCGTTGCAAGATGCTGAACAAGCGTACACTCATTGGCCCTATTGTGTTTTTAGTGATCTTTCTTAGTTATGATTTGTGTTCTTCTTCTTCAAGTCTTTTTTTTAAAAAAAAAAAAAACCCGAACAACTTCAAGTCACTAATTCACTTGGTGTTTTCTCCTTAGCAGGCTAACTTCAGGTTACATTGGAGGGGATGCTCTTGATGACCTTTTGTCGAAGCTTATTAGGTGAGTAGGTAATTGTTCTCTCAACATTTATTTGCGTTGCGTGATTCTGATAGTGACAAAAGGTATTACTAATCTCTAGGAGCGTAGAGGTTGCAAAGGCTTCAAGGGGAGGGTTACCAGAAAAGATATGGACGAAGGTATTGCTATCCTTACTTAACTTCACCAACTTTTAATTATTGTTACGTGTATATCTGTTATCGTGAGCAAGTTCAGAAGATTCTGATGTTCACTTGCCATCGCAGCAACAATTTGCTATTGGGGTGAATGATGTGACAAGGGTTCTTGAGCGAATGCCTCCTGCTGCTACTCATTCTGGCCACTGTTCTAGTGAAGCACTGACTGGCACAGCCCTGTGTAGAGCTCCTTTAGTGCCGCTTCAGGTTACTTTTCTTTCTGAACAAGCTATTGTTGTGCCCTTACAGATATTCATATGGAGTTGGAGTTCCATTATGCATATCTATTAGGTCAAAGGAAAATGGATTCTTAATCACAGCATCTATCTGGTCTAATTGCATCATCTTGTGCTGTTTTCTTTTAGTACAGAGAAAGATATGATTGCCTTATTGCTTGTCTAGTAAAATACTATTTTTAACATACTTTATTCATGTTTACATACTGTGATGTCAGGCCTCACCATCAATTCGTGCATCAAACATATGCTGTCTTCTGCAAATTGTAAACATCTTCGTTTATAGTATACTCCATGTTTTCTTTCAGCTGTGTAACCAACAACTGAATGACTCAATTAGGGATGTTTGGTGGTCAGTCTTAGTCAAGAGCAAACAGAAGGGCGATTTCAAGTGTTACATGTGCCCATAACCTCAATGTCCATATGGACTGCATTAAACTGACAAATATTTCATATTGTAATGTCATACTGTAGGCTGTTCTCGTAGCTGCTGATTGCAATCCCAAATGGTTAACAAAACACATACCAACCCTGGCATCTATGAGGCAGGTTCCCATATTGTGCCTCAAGGACAACAAAGGAAGCTCTCTGAGGCTAGGTCAAGTGGTGAATGTCAGAACAGCGCTCGCCATTGGAATAAAGGTCAGCTTGCTTTCTTTTCTTGTTGATTGCATTGCCCTGTATGGTCTATTGGAAGCACTCATGAAATCTTTTCTTCAATGCATACTAGGCCAGAGATAGCATAGTCAATAAGACTGTTGATGAAGTCCTGAAGGGTAAACTGGTGGCCAACGAACTGTAATCTGTAAATTAGTTTCCAGTCCAGTGACATGATGGACTAAATCTCTACGTGCTTAACATTTGAAGAGCATATTAAAGGGAGAAGTTCCTGAAGGAGATCAAGGATGTTGCCGAATTGTAGCATATCATTATAACCTTGACTTTTTGCAGAACTTTTACTGCCAAGGCTCTAGGAGAATAGACCGGTGGCTGGTCTGTCAGGTTGATGCAATTTGGTTGTGTAGAGAATATGCTTGGAACATTTTTCTACAATTCTGCATTCTACCACAATGCTATTTGCTCGAGGTCTGAGGCGCTAGTTTAAATTTTGGATCGCAAAAACAAAGTTACACGTGCAAAGCATTCTGAGAGCATCTCCAAAAGAGAGCTTCCTTTGTTGTCCTTGAGGCACAATATGGGAACCTGCCTCATAGATGCCAGGGTTGGTATGTGTTTTGTTAACCATTTGGGATTGCAATCAGCAGCTACGAGAACAGCCTACAGTATGACATTACAATATGAAATATTTGTCAGTTTAATGCAGTCCATATGGACATTGAGGTTATGGGCACATGTAACACTTGAAATCGCCCTTCTGTTTGCTCTTGACTAAGACTGACCACCAAACATCCCTAATTGAGTCATTCAGTTGTTGGTTACACAGCTGAAAGAAAACATGGAGTATACTATAAACGAAGATGTTTACAATTTGCAGAAGACAGCATATGTTTGATGCACGAATTGATGGTGAGGCCTGACATCACAGTATGTAAACATGAATAAAGTATGTTAAAAATAGTATTTTACTAGACAAGCAATAAGGCAATCATATCTTTCTCAGACTAAAAGAAAACAGCACAAGATGATGCAATTAGACCAGATAGATGCTGTGATTAAGAATCCATTTTCCTTTGACCTAATAGATATGCATAATGGAACTCCAACTCCATATGAATATCTGTAAGGGCACAACAATAGCTTGTTCAGAAAGAAAAGTAACCTGAAGCGGCACTAAAGGAGCTCTACACAGGGCTGTGCCAGTCAGTGCTTCACTAGAACAGTGGCCAGAATGAGTAGCAGCAGGAGGCATTCGCTCAAGAACCCTTGTCACATCATTCACCCCAATAGCAAATTGTTGCTGCGATGGCAAGTGAACATCAGAATCTTCTGAACTTGCTCACGATAACAGATATACACGTAACAATAGTTAAAAGTTGGTGAAGTTAAGTAAGGATAGCAATACCTTCGTCCATATCTTTTCTGGTAACCCTCCCCTTGAAGCCTTTGCAACCTCTACGCTCCTAGAGATTAGTAATACCTTTTGTCACTATCAGAATCACGCAACGCAAATAAATGTTGAGAGAACAATTACCTACTCACCTAAATAAGCTTCGACAAAAGGTCATCAAGAGCATCCCCTCCAATGTAACCTGAAGTTAGCCTGCTAAGGAGAAAACACCAAGTGAATTAGTGACTTGAAGTTGTTCGGGTTTTTTTTTTTTTAAAAAAAAAAAGACTTGAAGAAGAAGAACACAAATCATAACTAAGAAAGATCACTAAAAACACAATAGGGCCAATGAGTGTACGCTTGTTCAGCATCTTGCAACGACTTGATTGGCCTTTCAGACTTGTTCTTCTTCTTGCTCATTGGCGCCAAGAAGAGAATGCTAACAACCAGGGAGAAAACCTAATAAATGAAGCAGTAGTAGAAATGTGAACATTATTTCACCTTATTTCTACCTTTAGCATATAGCATCCTCGATAAGTACAAGGAACATTCGCACACGGGGTAATTATTCAAATAATCATAGACTAGCGCAATATTGCAGTGCTCGTAGAGAGCATATTTTGTGATAGTATGATGCCAGATGTGGTTCCTTCTAAACTCATCTACCAGTCTACAAATCCATACCTCGAAGTCAGAAACTAGGAATACAACTCTGTGATAATGAATATGGGCAATCGGATATCGGAGTAAGAGGTTACCTAAGTAGGACCGGAGGAGACGAGAGAGCCACCGGGACACAAGGTTAGGGTCTTCGCCGCGCCACAGATCATGTCGACACCGTCGCTTCCGCCGCTACCGGAGCTCGCGAGGCCAAGATGGAGGCGGCGGCTTCCGGCGTGGGTCTAGGCTACGCGAGCTCGGGTCGGGGTCGACTAGGTTTTACGGTCGGGCCAGTAGACCTAGTGGGCCGAAGTAGCAGTCTAGTCCGTAAATAAGCCCAAAATCGTAACAGCATCTTGACGAGGGACATTAAATATGATCTTAATTTAAATTATGGCAAAATATCCGGTGCAACCACCGTGCAACCCTACTAAAAAAAGTTCCAAAAAATTCTGAAAAAAAATCATGGATGTACATCTCAACTTACCCCATCTACGTATAAATTTTCATGATCAAATACGTCATATGCTAGAAGTTACAAAAAAAAACAAATTTTGTGCTATCTACTGTAGCAAGATTCCAAGCGAAAATTTGTCTTTTTTGTAACTTCTAGCATAGGATGTATTTGATCATGAAATTTTATACGTAGATGGGGTAAGTTGAGATGTACATCCATGATTTTTTTCAGAATTTTTGAAACTTTTTTAGTAGGGTTGCACGCGATGTTGCAAAATTATGGTCGCAGATATTTTGCCTTAAATTATAGGGTTTTTAGGGGAAAGATCAACTCCAGCAAAGACTCTAAATTGTTAAAATTTAGTAAATTATTTTAGGACTCCTGAGCGAGTAGCTATATTTAGCAACTCTATGATTCGACCCTATCTAATTAAATGATAGTTGGGTTTTAGGGTCTAATTGCTGAAGTGAACCTTTCTTTAGAGCCTTAAATCTAATTATTTAGGGTCCTAGCTTCTTTTTAGAAATCTTAGAGATGCTCTTAGCTCCTCATATTCAGGTCCAGTAATTTCAGAGACTTCGCCGAGATTTCAAACATTTTGACCGGATTTTAACTTCTTCTTTTTTTTACCAGATTTGGATCAATACCTCTTAAGAATGTCAACTTCTATCAAAATTTGTTGAAAAACCGAATGTTTGAGACGTTTTATAAAAATATACAAGCTTAATTATGCTCTGAAAAATTTATGGTACCATATTTAGTAGTCTAGGACCGTACAGAAAATTTTCTAAAAAAATTAAACTTCATATGCTATTTAAAAAAAAACAAAAAAAAAACAGAAGGAACATAAATGAGATAATATCGTTGTCAGAATTTTATAAATTCACTAGAATGTGATCAAGATCCAAAATTTTTAAGAGAGCTTAAGAATTGCCTTAGCACCTTCATCTAAAAGTTTCAAAAATTATAAACCTGTTTTAGTTGTGTTGGAATAGTCCCACATTGGTGAGGGAGCACCCCCTCATCGAGCTAGTTTTTTGAGGGGAGACGACCCAAGAGACCTTGGCCCACTGCTCGGGTTGGGCTTGACCTGGGATCCGAACGCGTTAGGTGTGGCGGTCCGGCTAACAAGTGGTATCAGAGCCCAAGTGTGGCCCAAGGGAAGCCAGATGTGGCCCAGGTGGTTCCTAGATAATCTCGGCCCAATGTGTGAGGGGGAGATTGTTAGAATAGCCCCACAAGGAGAGCTTGAGCATGGTTTATAAGGGTGAGGGAGCAACCTCTCATACCCGCGGGTGTATTAACGGGCAAAAACTATTACCCAGCGGGTAGAACGGGTACGGGTCCGTACTACTGTTACCCGTGGGTATAAAATGGCCCAACCTACAGCAGCAGCAACATTAACCCTTCTCTGGTTCTCCCGAGTCCCTTCAGTTCCCCCAGCCGCAATCCCGCTCCCGCAATGGCGCATCTCGCTCTGGCTCTACCGCGCCGGCGCCGCTAGCGCTCCGCGTGGCCGCCCCCCCCCCCCCCCCCCCCGCTCTACGCCGCCCAGTCAGTGCTCTCCCTGGTCCCTGCTTCTTTTGCCCAGCCGCCGCTGGTTCCAAGGTTAGCGCGTGCACCCCTCTCCCCTCCACCCCCACGATGGCGGAGAGCACGACGTCGCCACGGCCGCCGCGCGTGGAGGGCAAGGTCAGCTTGTACGTCTGCGGCGTCACACCCTACGACTTCAGCCACATCGGTCACGCCCGCGCCTACGTCGCCTTCGACGTCCTCTACAGGTAGCCCTCTCCTCTCTGGTGCTCCTTTGGCTGCTTACATGCGCAATTGTCGGGGTCGGTTGCTGCAAACCTGTAGCTCGATGCGTTTAGTCGGTGGAATTCTGCTAAAACATGCTGAATTTGGTGCTTTAAGTGTGTGACGAATAGGGGGTTTAGCTCAATACTTAGCGCAATTTGGTCGCTTAGATGTTGGATTGTTGGATCTGTGTTCGTAACTGGAAAGTGGTCTGGTAACTCTGGTTTAGTGTTGTGGGTTTGTGGTTTGTTCGTCTAGCTTGGGTTGGGTGTGTTCATTACCCGTTACATGGAGCTGAATGATGTTCCCAGTGGCTTCTGGAATCTGGATGTATGTTTGATGGGTTATGCAATAGATTAAACCCTTGATATCGGGACACTCTTGTTTTTGCATCTTTTTGTCATCCACGTAAATTGCATCCATACATTCAACACTCAATTGTGTTCAGTGATGGACTGATGATTTTCGGGTGCGGGTTACCCGCGGGACCCCGTTACCCGCACGGGTACGGGTACGGGTAAATTTTGTACCCGCACGCGGGTATGGGTATTGTAGCGGGTGGATTTTACTACCACGGGTACGGGTACGGGGTGGTGATACCCACCGGGTATATACCTGTTGCCATTCCTAAGTGTGAGTTAATATGGTGGGTAGAGGATGCCGATGAAAAGGAAGGGGTCCTCTACATTGGCTAGTATATAAGGTTAAACAAACTAACACCTGGGCAATGAGCCGTGAAACAGTATCAACCATAGTGTGTGGAATCGGTCAGAAAAGTTTGTCCTATGAAGATAGTAGTATCTCCACATTGGGTAAGTAAATTAAGGGCGGACCTTTGGGCATGCCGAGAGGCCCAAATGGACAGGACTAACTTGGGGCGGTATATTTGAAGCCCGGATGTGTAGCTCCGATTTCGAGATGGAGTTAACTGGCCACCTGATGTACCACCGATTTCGAGATGGAGTACATTGGACGGGTGGTCAGGAGTACAACTGTATCTGCGACTCGTGGGAACAGCTTGGGATAGGTGTTCCCTGCTCGAGTACAGGCTGGAGATCTAATACTAGATTAGTGATAAACGTTCTGGGGCATCACTAGATGGTGTCACTATGGGTAAAGTGATACAAACATGCGCAGGGTAAAATCATGAATTCATGTCAGTCTCATGGATTGGAGACTACGGAAGTCAAGGCTGTCTCATATACAGTGTTAGTAGTACCTGGGGGAGGAGAAGGTGAGGCGGCGGCGGTGGCTGAGGGAGGCGGCCTGCGGGGAGGCGAGGCTGGAGCGACGACGGCGACGCCATCTATGTACCTTCTGACCCTTCACTTGCACGAGCAGCTTGCCTTGGCGTACTAAGCGAAACGCATGCGATATGGTGGGGCGCTACACGCCTACGACTACGAGGGAGGGGAGGAGAATCCCCAGCCGCAGCCTTCGCCTCTGGCTCGTTATCTGCTCGCGGCCGCTAACCCGATCTTCCACTGGATCTGCGTCCAGTGACTGATCTTCCACTGGATGTGCATCTGGTACTTCTGGAAAGGCCTAGTGAAGTCTTAGGTGTTTATATGTTGTAACACTTTGACCCCTGCTGAATGTGGCGGTTTCTGAATTTAATTGCAGATGATTGTGGAACCTGAGCAGCGAGTTCCAGATTTCATCAAGGCGGGTGCTGATATTGTTAGTGTTCACTGTGAGCAATCGTCAACCATCCATCTACACCGAACAGTCAACCAGGTGAACATTCACACCAGCTATCTTGACAAGTTAATGTTTCGGTTAATAGAGTTGAATATAAATAACTCTGATTTTCTTTGGAGTCTATTTCAATCACTGACATTCTTTTTGTTCCTTTTTTGTGTACATTTCCTGTTACTAGTATGGATGATTTGAGTAAATATTTTACTTGACAATATCACTGTATATTTGTTCATTCTTGAATCAACACTCCATTGTGGATTCCTCTCCAATTAATGAGCTTTTCGTGGTATTTAAGCTTTAATGGTATCTAGCAGGGCTGAAGCCGGACTGCTACTAGGCTCCTATTGAAGGAGCATAGTTTCTACTTGCTAGTGTTAGACCTACAAGCAGTACATTCCTTGATGTTTATGTGCTGTAATGTAGGACTAGTTGTTACACCAAGTTCTTTTTTAGATATTTTAATATCCTAGCCATAATGTTGTATTTCTCCTTTTCAAGTAATTATTAGCAGCTAGTTCCTAGGACAAGTCACATAAAAAGGCAACAGGTGCTTCAATAAAACTCACCTGCATAATTCTAGTTTCACTTCATACCGTATTTATTTCTCTAATTGTAGGGCGACGGATGTTACGTTCTGTGCCGTGCGGGTTGGGTGGACCTGTTCCCACTGTCATCCTGACGCGCTGGGCCCCGTCGTCATCGGCTGCTTGCACTCTTGGCGTTTCGAGGCGCCCAGCCTGCCGCCCTCCGAGCTCTCTAGGCTCCGCGCACGGCATCGCGTTTCCGCCCGCGCACTGGCCCGGTGAGCATCAGAAGTTCTTGTGCCTTCTTTCTTGCCGTGCGTGCTAGATTTGCTACGCTGCCCTGGTCGGTTCGGCGGTGTCAGTGTGTTGTTGTTTCCGTCTGGCTTATGCAGTCGCTGGCGCGCGCCGGCGCGCGTACCCCAGGATCGACGCCACGGCGAGGCACGGTGCGCGCAAGGAGAACGCCAAAGTCAGGAGCCGTCGCCTGCAGAGGAAGGTGCGTTTTGTTTGGGCTTGATTTCAAATGCGCAAATTTAAGCTAAATTTAGGTATATTTTTCAAAAAGTACAATTTTAGAATATATATCCATCTATTACAATTCAAATGAAACACATGCCTTCAAAGAAATATACTCGAATTCAAAGGTTTAAACGAACTTAGATCACATACTTTGTTGATTTATATATAAAATTAGCATATACCTATAACCAAATTATCATAAAAAAAACTTTAGTTTGAATTTTAATTCAAACTTATTTGAACTAGTCGATAAACTGGTTAACGCAACAATTTTAAAAAGTTTCGTATGCAAATGCATAGTAAAAAAATACCTATTTTAGATCATGGTGTTTCGGTAATTGTAATATGTGTGTGCGCGAGTGCCCAGGGGAGGGCTGGGGGAGGGGCGTGGGGTTTGGGCGGCTACACAAGCTAATCGCCATTTTGCTGAGACGTACGGTTCTTACTGCTTTGATTACCGCAGTTCAACGGGACCGCGGCGAAGCCCAGGCTCTCCGTCTTCTGCTCCAACAGGCAGCTCTACGCCATGCTCGTCGACGACCACAGCAAGAAGATCCTCTTCTACGGCAGCACGCTGCAGAAGTCCATCTGCGGCGACCCGCCCTGCGGCACCGTGGTAAACCATCCTGACGTATCCACGTACAACATGCTTGCATCTCATTCCCAACAGAAGGCTTTAGTTGAGCCGAGCTGTCGTTGGCTTGTTGTTGCAACAGGAGGCCGCTCGAAGGGTTGGGGAGGAGCTCATCAGGGCGTGCAAGGAGCTGGACATCTCCGAGATCTCGTCCTACGACCGCAACGGATTCGCTCGTGGGGAGAAGATGATGGCGTTTGAAGATCCGGTCTCGCAGCACGGGTTCCTGCCAAGATAGCAAACTGTTAGTACAGTGATGCCTCGGAATCCGGTGGGAGAGGCTTGTACTGATAATTCACCGGGGCAGCTTATTGACAGGTAGGGATGAAGACGGAGGGAATAATATCCGGACCGTATCCGTTTTTAGTGAAATGGTAAAAGAATCTGATATTCGTCGGATATGGATAATTATTCGGACTGGGCAGTCGGATGCCGGAGCGGATATGATGGAGGTGATATCCGACGGATACGGAGCCCGGATATTCGAATACAGGCTGCACAGCTTGCACTACAGGCACACCCTGGCACCCCAAGGCTTAAGCGTCCAAGACCTGAAGGATCCAAGGCTCCAAGCAGCGGGCAGCGGCAGCCCACGCGTCGACCCTAGCCAAATCCCAAGTTTTATATGCAAATTATCTACGAGCATTGAACAATGTGCTCTTATGTTAAGATTTTGTTACGTTATGTTTGTTTTGAATACTATTCTATAAGTTTTGTTATATTTGTGGATTATGTACTCTAAATCCTAATATTTTGTGTTGAAACTTGTGTTTTAGTGTTTACATATTATCCGACTAAATATTCGGTTTCGTTTCTGTTTTCGATTCGATTCCGATTACTATCCGTTTTATTATTATCCGATATCGATTCAATATTCGATCCATTTTTAAATTATCTGTATCCGCATTCGGGTGAAAAAAATGTAAGCGGGTATGAAAATGTCACTATCCAGCCGAATCAGCCCTATTTTCATCCCTATTGACAGGGCAAGAAAGAGTTAGTCGTTTACGCGGGAATTGGTGAACCCTTAGACAGCATGTAGTTTTCATCCCAAAAAAGTAATAATAAATAAACATGTAGTTGGTAGTTCTTCGGTTTTAAAAAGCTAACGTTTTGAACATTGATACGGTCTTCAAAATACAACTTTAATCACTAAATTTTATTATAATATATTTATAAAACTCAATAAAATTATAATGTTATAAAAGTATTTCTCAAGACAAGTCTACACATATAATTTTCATGTATCCAATTAAATATCTAAAAATATACCGATAGTTAAAATTTCAAAATTTTGAAAGTTTGATCATTATTATATCCAAATGTCAATTTTTTTTAAGACTGGAGGAGTACTTAACAACAGTTACTAAGCCAGACAACGCTCACAATGAAAAAAAACTCCACTCTCACGTGGTTCAAATAACCACCTGCTTGTGTCTCGTTACAATTTACATCCTCCAAACTTAATTCGCCTGGTGGACTAGGTAAGAGGCAAGATGTCATCCGATGCTGAAGCTGGCACTCTTGTTCCATCTTGTATTGGAACCATGGACTCATGATGTCTGAGTCGATGAAAGTTTGTGTAAGGGGTGGCACAGCTTCATCACCAACCAATTATTTACAGTTTTACACCAATCCACTTGGTTCAACATGCTGCATCCTGGTCCAGTGGTCCTGAACCAGAGCACCTGTCAAGAATGCCAATGTTAGGCGCCAATACCACGCATGCAATGTATTAAGCAGTGAGTGGTAAAGAATCTTACAATAAAGACTCAAGAAAACGAGAATAGCGTGATCAATTGACAAACTTATGCAAAAGTGAAGTTTTCTCAGTTCAAAGTAACGCTGGATTCATCAAAAAAAGAAAAGAAAAAAAAAAAAGATTGATACACTGGTACTCATACAAGCAAGCAGTTGGTTCATTCTCAGGTTTGTCCCAGTTATGCCACCCAGCAGGCTGAAGTGATCCATGAAAGCTTATCCAAAACAACCCTCCCAAAGGGACATATATGCAGCCTCCCCATTACCAGTAGTAATACACCTGAATGGGGTCATTTTGTGTGGTTTGTATTAAGAAGGAAAACAAAATTGTAAACTCAAATGCTCAAACAAATTTATATATTAAGTCATGGTACAAGGTAACTCAATTTTGAAGGCTATAAGTGACTCTGGATAAGCGGATGGCATGGTTTACTATGTGAGAATAATGGTGGGCGGTGAACTCCCTTCAGGTATACAAACCCAGTTGATTCCGAAAAGGATTTCCGACCATGTCCCGACAATTTGCAGCAGATATGGCAATGCTCCAAAATGGTAGTAAAATCCACAGAGATGTCGTAGAACGTAGATACCATCAATGTAACAGTTTTTCAAGTATTGCTTTCCACAATGCAACAAGGTTTCCTGAATGATTTTTGTCATAGCAAATTAGAATCTTTTCAAGTAATAAAACTAGGGATGCAAATGGGCCGGCCCTAGGGTCATCTTTGACCCACTCTAGTTCATTTATTTACACTAAAACTTAAAAGGTGAAGTAAAAATTAAGTTTTTAGTGCAAACAAATGAACTAAAGTGGGTCAAAGAAGACCCTAGGGTCGGCCCATTTGCATCCCTAAATAAAACTCAAACAATGCTAATTGTGATTAAATCTTCATCCTAATGGGCATCCAAAGACATCAACCCCCATTTGATGTTATACTCCTATGTACTATGAACACACTACATTTCTAGTATTCTACTAAGCTACCACCAGAGGGGACAGTGGCAGGCTAAGAGCTTAACCAAACATAGTTAACTAAAACTATTTGCTGAAGCTCAATGGTTACATAATTAATATATTTTTTCCATCAAATATAAACATAATTAACATACTGACAAGAGGAAACATCCATTGAACATGCAAAATATGAAACACCTAAGGCCCTATTTGGATTAGAGGTATTTCATTGGAATGTTTTGGGATTTAGTTCAAATTTGAACTAAATCCCAAAACCTTCCAAGGAAATACCCCTCATCCAAACACCCCCTAACAGTGAAAAAAAAAGAGAGAATCCTTCCCAAAACACAATGAGCTACCATAACCAAGAAGCAAAGAAGGAATTGACAATCATAGAAGGCACACCTATGACCTAGTATCCGCTGTCATGAAGAGACTGCTACACAATAGTACACATCAACACTCACTGAGCAACATCTGCCACGTGAATAACTCCGCCAGGATGATACATGGGGAGCTGAGTTCTTAAAAAAGACATCGATGTTGCAGCTATCCCCCTCCACAATAGCTGTTGCGCTGCCAAATGCTCCCGTACCAATCACTTGTGACTACTAGTAAGAAAACAGAGAAATATATTGATTACCTGAATGCCCAGTTGCTTGCAGCCTTACACCATTGACATCAGTCATCACACCATCAGCAGGAAGATGGAGACATGTAAACAATCCATAGGCATTATCTGGTGCGATGTGAAGATAGATTGATATATGCCTTCTGACGCGATATACTTGTGATTCCAAGGCTGGCCAGACAGGGCGTTGGGAAACTACGGCTGAGGCAGAAAGGCAGTGCTCCAGCTGCTACGGCCTGTAGTCTTCTCCAGTTGCCCTGTCCGGCCAAGCATGTCCACCATGCACCCGTACGTAGTGCTCGATCGTGAGCTCCACTTTGCCATAATTGGCTCTCCGCGTTGCATTGAACATGGCCTGCCCCTCCTCAACACAGCCCTTGTGCGCGTATGCCATGAGCACTGCGAGCAGCGTCATCCCATCTGGCTTTCACAGTTTCCCTTTCTGCTAGCATCTGATAGAACACAGCAATTGTGTTGTCCACATCGCCATGTGACGCATATGCCGAGATCAGTGTGTTCCAAGATGCCAGGCTCCTCACCGTCATTCCGTCAAACAAAGCGCGTGCTTCAAGGAGGCACCCACACTTCGCGTACATGTCCATGAGTGCATTGAGGAGTGACACCATCCACCCAAAACCATTAGAATCAATGTGCCTCCGCACACGCTCCCCAGTTTCAAGCCATCAAGGTCTCCAAGAGCAGTGCAGGCTGACAAAACGCTCACCATGGTCACCTCATTAGAATCAATCTTTTCTTTTCTTTTTTTCTTTCTTTCTTTTTCTTTTTTCCTTCTTTTTTCTCATGATGAATTCATTTTAATGAGGTTGTACTCGAACAATGCATTTTAATGGCCCAGAACTGTGCTCGAACAATTAATGCAAACGAGTGATATCTGTGTCGGTACAGGCCGGTGTGCCAACAGCCCAATTTTATTCCCACGGGCAATCACGTGATAATAAATTCGAACCTTCACAATAATATGTCAATCATGTCATAGTTGGAGAGTGCACAGGGACGGTAGGTTATACTGAAAATGAAGAATCATTCGGTCTTTCGGTAGAAAACGAGGGCATACCTTCGAACGTCTTCCTTGTCATGTTACTACTAATTACGATCACCCAAGCATTTTCATCATTGATACAACATCATCACCATGTATACTCAACGTGGCGACGGCCGTTATGAGGTTCTTCAATGTTGACTCTCCAAGATGGTTGTCCCTCAGCTCAGGTAACAAGTTAGAATGCCTTGGGCCCTTGATTGATATGTCACCAACATCGGCCTCACAATCCTTAGTCCAATGACACCAAAAAGCCATCTTAAACCATGCGACGACCCTCAACCCACCATACACGGAGGAGTATGTGGTGCCTAGGGATGCAAATGGGCCGACCCTAGGGTCTTCTTTGGTCCACTTTAGTTCATTTGTTTGCACTAAAAACTTAATTTTTACTCCACCTTTTAAGTTTTAGTGCAAATAAATGAACTAGAGTGGGTCAAAGATGACCATAGGGCCGGCCCATTTGCATCCCTAGTGGTGCCCGTCGTGCACATGATGTTGTCCAACTCCAGCCCTGAATCGAATTGTACAGTGGCGGACGAGGATTAAAATTTAGAGAATGCTAATAGAACTTGCACACCGGCATGCCGAATTGCTTAACCCCGGTGGTGTGCAGCGCTACCGGCATGGCGCTGCCGGTGTTGCCTATCGGAATGCCTGGTTGCCTCCTTGTCGCACCCGTGCACCGCATGCACGCCTGATGCCCTTGCCTCTGCCACCTAACCCCTAACGTGCTTCTTGCTTTCTGTTGTAGTGCCGTCGCACACCCATTTGCATCGCACGACACGTTGACCGCCATGAAGAAACTCCAAGCAACCGTCCAACCACACACCTGCCAGGCCTCCACCACGCTAGGGCTCGCTGTTCGCGTGTCCACGATGAAAAGGATTAGGCAATCGATTATGTATTAGAACTGGTGGTTAGAAGAGAGAGCTAGTGAGGCACATGGGTTTTGGATGGCCTTGCCGGATTGGCCCAAGCGACCAGCATTGAAATAGCAAATTGCCAACATATGGTTTGGCCTTCGTGTGGCCCACGCAACCAAAATCTCCTAGTCTTCTTCTTCTACCTTGGGAATCCAGATTCATCGATCGAATCTCACTGGCTATGGTGCCTCATGCATGGCTGGATCGGAGGTGCTACGGTGGTTACCCACCCTTAGATGCAGCCTGCGTCCCTGGAATTGTATATCTGCGATGTCATCAAGGCCATTTAGGGGTGGGCATTCGGTTAATTCGATTATATCGATTCGGTTTTAAAAAAATTCGGTTTTTGGGATCTATAAACCGAACCGAATTAACCTAAATTTTGCGTTTTGGTTAATTCGATTTTTCGGTTAACCGAATTTCATACAACCAGAATAACCAACACATCACCCATCAAAATACATTCACAAATCACTAGTAGGTACTGATATCAGCAAAATGGATGTATACTACCACAAAATATACTGTCTAGCAAGTAGAATCATATAAGTGTTGCAATAACTAGAATTTATCAATCCAACATTCTAGACATAACTTAGAAAGTACTAGTAACTAGAATAATATGAGTGTTGTAGTGCTGGTGCAAGTAGAGTCATATAAGGTAGGCAAACATCAGCAGTATTACAGAGCCCAACTATACTCTATTATTCTAACAAATTACTAGTGGAAAAAAGTAAGGTAAACAAACAAATCTGAGCATGTTCTAATTTGATATTATAGAGTATGGTTGCATACCTCATGTGCCATCCAATATACAGTTCCTTTGCCTGATTTAAGCATGTCAGGCCTCCACCACGCTAGGGCTCACCGTTCGCGTGTCCACGATGAAAAGAATTAGGGAATCGATTAGTATTAGAACTGGTGGTTAGAAGAGAGAGCTAGTGAGACACATGGGTTTTGGATGGGCTTGGCCGATTGGCCCAAGCGACCAGCATGAAAATAGCTAATTGCCAACATATGGTTTGGCCTTTGTGTGGCCCACGCAACCAAAATCTCCTAGTCTTCTTCTTCTACCTTTGGAATCCAGATTCATGGTTGAATTTCATCGGCTATGGTGCCTCATGGATGGTTGGACTGGAGGTGCCACGGTGATCAAGGTTTCAAATTTCGTTTTGGTATAAATCTCGGAGGTGGTCGAAATCCGAAATCTCGGTGAGATTTCAGAATTTCAAATAAAATTATGACAAAATCCAAAAACCAATTTGAAATCTGGTTTATTTTTCAACCGGGAAATCCGAGATTTCAGCTGAAATCACCGAGATTTCAGTCCAATTTGAAATGGCCGAAAAATAGTGAAAAACAAGTAAAAAAATTCTGAAATTTTTTGGATGGTCCTGACATATCACTAATGTTTCCATAAAAATTTCAGAAAATGATCAATCCTGAGGAATTTTTTTAAAAAAAAATAGCAATGCTACTATCTTAATAAAAAGGCTGACCGGCAAATTTCAGCCGAATGGAGAATGATGCAAACCACTTTAGAAATTTTTGAAAATTTTTGTATATAGTCCTAACACATCCATAATATTACCATAAAATTTTCCGATGATGATCAATCTTGAGAAATTTTCAAAAATTCAAACAGTGCTACTGAAGACTAACAAATTTCAACTGAATGAAAAATAGTTCAAACCATGTTAAAAAATTATGAAGTTTTTGTGAATGGTCCTAATGCATCAATAATGTTCTCATAAAATTTTTACATGATGATCAAGCTTGAGAAAATTTTAAAATTCTGACAACCGAGGTACTTAATTAATGACCGTGAGAATTAATGTGCATAGGATAATTGGATGATCTACCAACCGCTCCATATAAAAAACGATGTGAAGAATCCAATCTGGTCTAAATCCATTCAAAATTTCGGCACTGTAGCAATTTGATTTTTTTTTTTCAAAATTTTAAATTTCACTGGGATCTTAAATCCCGGGGGGGGGGTTCCAAAAACTGAGATTTCGGGGAGATTTCACCGAATTTCGGTGAGATTTGAATCCTTGATGGTGGTTACCCACCCTTAGCTGCAGCCCGCATCCCTGGAATTGTATATATGTGATGTCATCGGGGCCATTTAGGGGTGGGTATTCGGTTAATTCGATTATATCGATTCGTTTTAAAAAAAAATCGGTTTTGGGAATTGTAAATCGAACTAAATTAACTGAAATTTTACGATTTGGTTTTTCGGTTAACCGAATTTCATACAACCAGGATAACCAACACATCACACATTAAAATACATTCACCAATCACTAGTAGGTACTGATCTTAGCAAAATGGATGTAATACCACCATACATTGTCCACCACAAAATGAGCGATCTACAAACACAGTTTGAACTTACGTAGGGTTTGCGGTAGGAAGATCGCGTGTCGCAGGATAAACTCGATGCAGGTGGATGATCACCATCGACCACGCGTAGAACGATTGTGTTGATAATGTATTGTAAAATATAATCATTCACACACACCAATCAACAACACGCCCACGCGAACACATGAACAAAAGTAGAATCATACAAAAATATGGGGCAATTCTCTCTTTATTAGATTTATTTTTCTGTATAAGGCAATGCCTAATATATAGTAGAAACAGCATGGAGATAGTTCGGATTCGTCCACCAATGAATAAATCCTTTCAAATATGGTCCAGGGTTCTATATGTATCATAACGGTAACATGACTATGTGGTCTACAAAAGAAAAAAATAAAATGCAGTGCTTCTATGCTTTTCATTTCGATACAAGTTGAGTAAATCTTGAAACAAATGAAAAGGTAAATAATCACTATTTATCCTTCATTTATGCTTTAATATTTGTGTAACTTTAAAAAAAAATGCGTAGAAGTGCCTTTCAGAGATAAAATTGAACCCATATTGTACAACAATGGAGAACAAAAGCAACAGTCGATTAATGCCTTTACCAGCAGTCGGTCCGTTATCATGTATCGCATGGTACAAATAAGAGGATTTGCGAAGAAACATGTTTATTATGAACAATTCCGCACTCGTGTTAATACCACACAACAATTTGGAACATGGTACTAGACATGCACTCCCCTTGACAATAAGAAAAGAAAAGTATCTTTCTTGACTTGCTTTCTTATTTGATTTCGCCTATTTACCGTACGGCTTATAGGCATCTATACAAACCGCAACAATGGTGAAAACAACTTGCACATCGTAAATGTGTATGCTTCACTTCCTCATGCGGGTACAGCTACAGGTCTTTGGCTGGTTTTAATTCCTTTAATAGCTGCAAAGTTGCAAGAGGAAAAAAGATAAGAACTTTACCATCCGTAAGATATATGTGAAACCTATCATTTCTGAAATTACTATCTAGGAACTTAGAACTGTAGAAGATTGAAAGGGGATGCAACTGAAAAGAAGCCATGCCTTCAGCGTAGTCTTTAGCCCCAAAAACCGCGGAGCCAGCAACAATGGCATTCGCTCCAGCTTCAATGACCTGTCATTTAATGAACGGAAAAATAAATTAGCACCTTAATGAACCAAAAGGTTAGTTCATGATAGATACGCACATGTGTGGAGATAGAAGGGGATAAAAGTAGAATGCCAGCATGGAATAATCTGAACAAAAAATAGTGGTAGAACAGTAACAGAAGTACTAGGTCACCTTGTAGGCATTTTTGGGACCAACTCCACCATCAACCTCAATCCAAGGATTCACTCCCTATAGAACACAGAAATTGAATTGAACGCTTGAAACATGAGGGCAGTGAAAATACATGCAAGCAATAAGGGATATATATACCTTCTCTGCACATAATCTTCTCAACTCCGCAGTTTTCTTTACTTGACTCTCAATAAAGCTTTGCCCACCAAACCCAGGATTGACCGACATAATCAATACCAGATCAACAACTGAACAGGCAAAAAATATTAGTAGCTTGCCACTTGTCAGCATATGTTGGACGATCAAGAAAATAACGAAAAAGTGGTATATGCCTTGTAGGGCTAGTGGTAAATCAAAGAAATATGTTAGTGTAAAGTACACTAAGAAAGCCACTTGGAAGTTTTTTTCCTGTGAGCCCCGCTAATCTTATCCAAGGCACACCATGTGACTACATGCAGGATATTCAAGAAGTCAAGACTGTCATGTGGTCAAAACTGTCAGCAAACTCTCACCAGAAGCAGCACAACTTGCCTCTTGACTAAAACGCTGTTATGGTTATGCTGATAGAAAAAAAACACAATCAGTAGCTGAATGATAGGAGTGATTAGTCTGATTCACAGAATCACATGCATACTCTGAATACGTTGTGTGCTGCTTCCAACATCAGGTCATCAGCCCTTCACCAGTCACCATTTAGTATTAATTACTAATTTCCGGAGTATAGGTTACTCATTCTAATTCCACCAATGTAGTTTTCTACATAGCCTGTCCCAAACCAGGAAAAAGGAAGAGGGTTGTGATAGGCTTGACGAGCTAATGTAAAAAAATATAACCTCCTTTTCATGAAATGAAACCCAAGAGATTTAGGGGTCTTTTGACTTTGATTGGGTTTCATTCCTAGCCTACCCCAACTTGTTTGGGACAAAAGGCTTGGTTGTTGTTGTTGGTTACTCACTCTATCTTTGCAACATTATATTCATATATGGAAACAAAAGATTCTCACCAAACATAACTCATGAATCTATCGGGTTGAGTTTGGAACCTAATTTGGCAAGAATGGATATTTCATTGGCTCAAAAAAAAGAATGGTTATTCCAAACCTAATCTGGTAACATCATAGATTTTCCAAAGCTCACGCACATGTCAAGAAATAAATATTAGAATAGTAATCTTACAATCAAGTACATAATCGATCGCACTGAGTGGGGTTGCAGGATTCAAAACTACTCCAGCCTTTGCTCCTAGATCTTTAATCTGACAAAATATGAGATGACCACATCACTTTCAGAATGTCTCCATGACATTAAAATACAATTACTCACAAGCATTGGTAAATTAGTTTTGGTCCTGAAAATAAATACGGTATGAAGTGAAACTAGAATTATGCAGGTGAGTTTTATTGAAGCACCTGTTGCCTTTTTATGTGACTTGTCCTAGGAACTAGATGCTAATAATTACTTGAAAATGAGAAATACACCATTATGGCTAGGATATTAAAATATCTAAAAAAGAACTTGGTGTAACAACCAGTCCAACATTACAGCACATAAACACCAAGGAATGTACTGCTTGTACGTCTAACACTAGCAAGTAGAAACTATGCTCCTTCAATAGGAGCCTAGTAACAGTCCGGCTTCAGCCCTGCTAGATACCAGTAAAAGCTTAAATACCACGAAAAGCTCATTAATTGGAGAGGAATCCACAATGGAGTGTTGATTCAAGAATGAACAAATATACAGTGATATTGTCAAGTAAAATATTTACTCAAATCATCCATACTAGTAACACGAAATGTACACAAAAAGGAACAAAAAGAATGTCAGTGATTGAAATAGACTCCAAAGAAAGTCGGAGTTATTTATATTCAACTCTATTAACCGAAACATTAACTTGTCAAGATAGCTGATGTGAATGTTCACCTGGTTGACTGTTCGGTGTAGATGGATGGTTGACGATTGCTCACAGTGAACACTAACAATATCAGCACCCGCCTTGATGAAATCTGGAACTCGCTGTTCAGGTTCCACAATCATCTGCAGTTAAATTCAGAAACCGCCACATTCAGCAGGGGTCAAAGTGTTACAACATATAGACAACTAAGACTTCACTAGGCCTTTCCAGAATTACCAGATGCACATCCAGTGGAAGATCAGTCACTGGACGCAGAGCATCAACAATCAAAGGTCCAATCGTGATATTTGGCACAAAGCGTCCGTCCATGACATCAACATGAATCCAGTCACATCCTGCCACCTCCACAGCTTTTACCTAGTAATACTCAAGCGGTATCACAAGATGAGTATGAACTATTCACCAAATGTTTCATGGAAAAAAATTATAACGACTTGATCAAATTGCAGAGACAATTTTGATGATTGTTTGCCTCATGACCAATACATTATCAACACGCTCTTCCAATAGTAGCCTAAAATAATTCTTCTACATATTGCAAAGTCATGGTCAGTGCACTAATTATCACAACACTATGTGCTTTGGTGGATGCTAGTATCTTAAGTTCTTAACAGACCTGATCGCCAAGCTTGGCAAAGTTTGCAGACAGAATGGAAGGGGATACAATGATGTCATTCTTTGAGTACTTGTCAACCCGAGCTGACGCCTTCACTTGGAATGACTTCCTGCAAACCATGACAAGGAAAACAGAAGAAACCTCGGATCATAGTTAACCAACATAAGAACCCAACATACATAGTTCTCCAACATGTGACCTATCCAGCATGGTAGCACTCTTTGTTCCTCCAATTTTGCACTCACAAGTGCTAAGGGTGGGAAATGGATACAAATTATCTGTATTATTCGGCTACCGTATTCGATAGGATACAAATACGTTATAGATTTTCCCATCCGATTAACAATTTTCTCCTATTCGTATTTGCATTCGAATTCGCATTAAAAGTATGGCTGTAAATATGGTATGGATTTTTACCATCCGACCGATTATCCAGACTATTCCTATTCGTATTCGATGAAGCAATATAAATATTTTATTGCGATATGACTAATTAGTTGGGCAAGTTTTTTTAATTCAATGTAAATTCGTGTTTCTTTAGATGAAGTAAATGAATTAGAATGATTAAGCATGGCTGTACGAGGATAAAATGTCATTAATATCTTCATACTAAATAAGTTATGGGGATATCCAGATCCGACCGAATTAAGTAGATATTCGATTTGTATTCATTTACAAAATACAAATACGAATGTGGTAAGGACACTAGTTCCAGCGAAGTAACATAGACCACAGATCACTCAGAAAACAGCACAGGCAAACAGCAACAGTGCAATTAAGCATACCAACCCTAACCCCCACCCCACCACACACACACACACACACAAAAACAATGACGGTCGCAATGCTTAGTCAGTTGGCTTAACCCATAGCTCGAAGCTTACGACACAAACGGTATGACCAGCTATCTGGTGTTGGGGAACAGAGGCTGTTCCATCCTGCAGCGCTCGGAGCTCAATAACACCAACTAGTTGGGTGCACACCCACTACGCACAGCGACGGCCGATAGCTGCGAGAGCTGGCGATTGCCATCTCGTGGCAACGGCAGGGAAGCGAGGATCTCTTGCTACGCGGCACGCACCGACAAGCAGCAGAAGCCCACCAAATCGAATCGCCGGCGGGCGCAGATACAGGGAGGAGGGAGAGGGGCGGCAGGACCCTACCTGGGGGAGGAGAAGGTGAGGCGGCGGCGGTGGCCGAGGGAGGCAGCCCGCGGGGAGGCGAGGCTGGAGCACAGCGACGACGACGGTGACGCCATCTATGTATCTCCTGACCCTTCACTTGCACGAGCAGCTTGCCTGTGGCGTACTAAGCGAAACGCGTGCGATATGCCTACGAGCCTACGGCTACGAGGGAGGGGAGGAGAATCCCCAGCCGCAGCCTCCGCCTCTGGCTCGTTATCTGCTCGCGGCCGCTAACCCGATCGGGAGCCGCCGGGCCGTAAAAATCGCAGCGTTTCCTCTCCTTTTCGGCCCCTCAGCGCTGCGCATTTCGTCGCCTTTTGGGGGGTTTTGGTTGGTTGGTTGGTTGGTGGCGGCCGAGGCAGCCAACCACCGTGGCGTCGTCGTCTACCAAACTTGCACTGCATGCGACGGCAGGTCCCGTCTCGGCACTCGCCGCCCTGCCGTTGGACGCGTGCCGCGCCGGTAAAGGCGGCACGAAATCGACCGGAACAGCAGCATCCGGATCTCACAGTGGCATCGATTGGACATGCTAGCCGGTAGTTTAAGGCGAGAGTTTTCACATATTTTAATATTCGCATTTCGAAATTTGACGCTCTGGCTCACTGTTATACACATAGACGGTCCCATATGCCATCCAAATGAGCTGAAAGGCTTACGAATTGAGTGTCAAATTCTGAAATAACTCAGATTAAGCCAGGGTACAACATATAGACGATAATCATTTGATTATCGCGAGTATCGTTGTACCGAGTCGGCGAAATCGCTCGGTAAATCGGTTCAATTCAAAAAAAACTTTAAAAAATTTATACTTCATAAACCGATCGAAAATTAGTGAATATAGAGCGATTATTGATGAAAATCACTCAAAAAAACAACCGCCAAAGAAGTTCACTTAGTCGGTCGATTATCGGTCAAATCAAACCCTGGTTAAAGCAAATAGTCGTGTTTAGCTGAAGTACAGCCAAGCACATGGCTACAAGCAGGGTTTCAAATTTTGTTTTGGATTAAATCTCGTCACCTACCGAAATCCGAAATTTCGCCGAGATCTCGTTATTTAGGAAGAAATCCGAACGAAATACAAAAACCAAAATTTAAATCCGGTCAAATCCGATCAAGTTTTAATCAAATCTCGGTCCATTTCACCGAGATTTCGATCCATTTCACCGAGATCTCGGCGAGATTCAACGAGATCTCGGACTTTGAATTTTTTTTAGGGTTTTTTTAATTTCGCTGGAATTATGATGTACCGACTGTCCCACATGGGAAACGACGCAAAGAATCCAATCCGGTCAAATCCGGTCAAAAAAAAATTCAAATCTCGGTCAAAAAACCTAGATTTCGGTCCATTTCACCGAGATTTCGCCGAAATTATAGGGTACTGTAGTACTTTTAAATTTTTTTAGGGTTTTTTAATTTCACCGAGATTATAGAACTCGGGGGGGGGTCCGAAATCCGAAATTTCGCCGAAATTTCGCGAGATTTCGGCGAGAATTTGAACCCTGGCTACAAGGGCAGAATGACAAAAAAAAAAAACCATTTTGTTTCTTTTCGTTGGAAATGAAACGAGCATCCAGTTTCGCTGCCACGGTGTAGGCCGTCACCAATCACGGTTGATGGGAAACATTTTCTGCGACCTGCAAGGCTGCAATTCAAATTGCCATTCCGCTCAAGGCTCGAGCCTTGTTTTAATGCTTTCTCGTGATCACCTCCTGGTCTGGCACAACCGCACAATCATCTCTTGGTACTAGCTTCTTTCAGCTCCTCACGATCAAAACATAAGGCGTCCTACTGGACGTGCAGGATGGTAGCAACAGACAACAGTTATCTCAGAATGCAAACGCTCATGCCAAGAGCAGCATGAAGTTTGACGTGGAATTGTGAGATTCAAACTAGAGTTGAGTGTACATTGATTAAAATGCTCGCGAAGAGAGCAACAGCCGAATACAAGATGTGATCTGACAAGCACCATTGTATTATGATGTTCAGCCATAGCTTTGATGTGCAGACTGAAGTGGGGGAAACATCTCAACACTTATTATGAGCTTGAATAGCCGGGGTTCCCTCTTTCTCCGCTGGAACAGTAGAGTTGAGTCACTGGAACAGTCTAATAGTAGTCCAATTAAACATCTAAACAGTCTAATAGTAGTCCAAATAAATATTAAAACAAAAGAATCAAGCATACTATTCATTAGGAAAAATATGATATCTATATACAAATCTGACTTATTACAATGTTAGCAAGAGCGTAACAAATAACAAGAACTGACAAGCGTCTCTTCTTTTAAATGTACCTGCAACGGACAATCACTGGAACATGTTTCAGGGCTTTGGGTCCATTCCTCAAACCCTTATTGTATTTCGAGACCTGAAATGCAGAAAAGAGTATGAGGGGCGCCAACCATCATCATCTACAAAGACAGCAAAGCACAAACCAATGAACAATTTTGTCAAAACTCAAATCCATAACTTAAGCTTCTGAGACCGACAAGATGATGCAGATTCTTCTGAAAGACACAGATAGCAGGCTTAAATATGATGAATCCTAAATAGTGTTGAGGATATGGGATTGTAGGCTCATAGGTTGTTATCATAGAAGGTACAATTCATTGATTACACCCAAAGATTCTGGCTACTTACATGTATGTGAATGCCCAAATGTGTTATATGATCAGAAGTTATGCCTTCAATCAGAATAGTTTTCGAATACTTGTTCGGTTGTCTCTTTTTTTTTTTAAAAAAAAAAAAAAGGACAGAAGCTCTGCCATTCATTTCAAAAGGAGAATATAACAGTAGCCTCCGAAGAGGAAATTAGATACCGACCACCATCCCCAATATGGGAGACACCATTATCAGAGAATGAGTCCCAAACCTGAAAGCTCCTCCCTGACACAAATTACACCAATTAGACCACCAATTTGTGAAGCGACGACAAAACACAACCCTCACCCGCCGCTACCGCTCCCCACAAGTCACGCGCACTCGAGCTCGACAACAACAATGCCGCGAGGCGAAGACGTTACTGACTTCCCGACACAACACAGCAACCCGTAGAGGGCGCAGAGGTCACCGGCATGAGACTTGCAACACCTACACACTGTTGCGCTACCATGGGCGTGAAACAACCCAAGTAAGTAAATTAATTTAGTAAAGTCTTAAGTTGCTAATTATTAGAATAATTGGTATTGTTGTTGTTATGAAAAAGTGCTAACCGGGTAGAATTGTGGGTGTCCGTAAAGTAGTAAAAGGACCAAAGGAAAATGGTAAATTTGACCAGCAAGACTAGCCAGCGAGCCAAGGTGCATCCCCCCTTTCCAACCAGGGCAACACATTCCCTTTTTCCTCCCCCCAACCGAAGCCATAGAGCAGCCAACCATTTCTTCCCTCTCCCACCTCAACCGAAGCCAGGAGAGGTAGCCAATCCCCCCCTCCCCTTACCTCCCCATCCCAAACTGAGAGCAAGAAGGAGCAGCTCCAGCAGCTGAAGCAAGAAGAGGAGCAGGAGGATCAGCAGCTGCAACTAGGAGGAGGAGCCCCAAGCTGGGGCAAGGAGGAGGGAGAACCAGGAGCAAGAGGAGAAGCTATCAATACCATCTCTAGCACCCTCAAATCCAATCATTAGGTGCACCCTCACAATAGTAGTAGTACTAGCATGGTAGTATGCATAAATGAGTAGACCAAGTAAATAGCTACCTTCCCTCTCAATCAACAAGCATCAGTAGCGACCTAGGACACTGCAGTAAAGAAACAACTCAACCATAAGTGTGGTAGGGGCTTGGTGATGCATAACCAGAGGGGAGAAGAGAGCCAAAGGAGAGGACATTTGGGGGAAGAAGAAGAGAGAAGAAGAGGAACCAGAGAGGTTGTCCAGCCAATTGGAGAAAAAGAAAGAAGAGGAGAGGAAGAAAAGAGAAAAAAAAGAAAAGAGAGGATAAAATGAGAGGGAGAGGAGGCACTGGGAGAAGAGGAGCCAGAGGGATTCGGCCAGGGAGGGGAAAAGGAGGAGAGAAAGAAAAGAAAAGAAAACAAGGAGAGGGAGAGAAAAGAAGAGAAGAGGGGGGGGGAGAAAAAACGAAGGGAAAATTTAGGAAATTTGTCTCGTTGCGAATAGCGGTAGATTAATGTCGTGAGAGCGATCTCACGGACAGGAAACAGGGCTGCCCCCAGCGCGTGTAGCCCCCTTCTACCCCACGGCTCATGCTCCCGGGACAACTCGATGAGAACTCCCTTTCTGTGCCCTTGTGGATAAAAGGAACTCCGGCTCCCAGAAGAAAGAGTCCCCCTATATCGATACCATACTCCCCCTTTTTATAGGAGAGGAATTGTACAAGGTCAGGTCATGCGATGGCTGTCTCTTCCCCCAACCAGCCCTGGCCGAGGGCCTGCGGGTCATTTGTCCGCCGTTTTACATGTCTTACCCCTTACTTGCCCACTCCGGCTCCCAGAAGAAAGAATCCCCCTATATCGATACCATACTCCCCCTTTTTATAGGAGAGGAATTGTACAAGGTCAGGTCATGCGATGGCTGTCTCTTCCCCCGACCAGCCCTGGCTGAGGGCCTGCGGGTCATTTGTCCGCCGTTTTACATGTCTTACCCCTTACCCCCTAGACAAGGACCTGGCAGTCATTTCACGGGCTTTTGATTGTGCCCTTTACGGCTTTGCCCTTCCATTTGCGCTTCTACACGGGGATACATGAGGAATTACACACACCCGACGGCTACAGGCCAGCCTGTCGCAGCCTAGCGCCTACTCTAGTGCTCTGACGGGGTGGCAAGTCCGGTCGTATGACTTGTCTGAACGGCCGAAAGTCGTGGGTACCCCCGGCGCGTATGTGGGACGATTCCTCACAGACTTCGCGCCTTGCTAGTTCTATATCTGCAGTGTTCTGGCTTCGCCGGGCTTCGCTTATGCCCCGCGCTTCGTCTGCGCCCCTCACTGCTTCAATCGAAGCCCCGCCGGACTTCGCAGGCACTCCACACCCCTCCGCTCACCCTCCTTCCAGCTTAGGCCCACAACAGGAGCAAGGAGCGGAGGTACGAGAAAAGTGAGGTTCCATCCCCGATCGTGGGCCTGAGGGGATACTCATCTTAGGCCTACGACAATTAAATTAGTTGTCTCGTAGTCGTAGGAAAATTTTGGAAAAGAACACGAATAGCTGCGACTAATTAAGCAATGAATCAATAAAATTGCAAATCTTGTAGTAATTAAACCTGCTGAATTTAATGCCTCACCAAAATAAAATTTGTGCTAAATTAATAATTTAAATTCAAGTTGGCAGCACCTCTTCTTTAAGTTCTAGCAATTCAGAAAAGGTTGGACATCATAAAACATATATTAATTTGATAATCATCTGAAATATAATATTTTATAATTTCAGGAGTTAAATTGAATCTGAACAGTGATTTTCTTCAACCATCATGTGAGGATGTTTACTTTCAATAAAATTCAGGCAAGTTTCATTGATCATCTAATTTTAATCAAATGTATTTGGTTATATATATGCTATCTCCGATGCATTGGAAAACTCTTTTAATAAAGCTCTAATTCGGATGTGGCTAGAAGGTTACAATGATTATGAAAATATGATGTCTGTGCGGTTATATATGAGTGGCAATTAGGGGTATCGCCGATGTGCATTGAAGTCGGGATAACATTAGAAATAGAAGTGTCGCCGATGTGCATTGAAGTCAGGGCACCATTAGAATCAAGAATACCGCCGATGTGCATTGAAGTCAAGGTACAAGTTAAGGATTCCACTGATGTGCATTGAAGTCGCGGTACAAGTTAAGGATTCCACCAATGTGCATTGAAGTCAAGGAATAGTATCATCGATGTGCATTGAAGTCGGGGCACCGTTAGATTATATTCGAAGTACCACCAATGTGCATTGAAGTCGGGGTACGAGCTAAGGGTTCCGCCAATGTGCATTGAAGTCGGGGAACAATGCCGCTGATGTGCATTGAAGTCGGGGCACCATTAGATTCGAAGTATCACCGATGTGCATTGAAGTTAGGACACCGTTACAATTAGGAGTTCTGCAGATGTGCATTGAAGTCAGGGAACATTCAGATGGAAGTACCGCCGATGTGCATTGAAGTCGGGGCACCATTAGATTCAAAGTGTCACTAATGTGCATTAAAGTTGGGACACCGTTACAATTAGGAGTTCTGCCGATGTGCATTGAAGTCGGGGAACATTCAGATGGAGGTACCGCCGATGTGCATTGAAGTCAGGGAACAGTGCCACCAATGTGCATTGAAGTCGGGGCACCATTAGATTGGGTGTATCGCCGATGTGCATTGAAGTCGCGATACATTTGGTATTAGGAGGACCGTCGATGTGCATTGAAGTTAGGATATTGTTAGTTTTAGGAGTACCACCGATGTGTATTGAAGTCGAGGTGCTGTACAATTGGTATTGTATAAATGAGGTTTGTTAGCAGCATGTTAAAACATAGATTTTAGTAATAAAACCCTATTAGTGAACTGAACATGTAGCTTGTGTGGCAATGGAATGTAATAAGTTTTCATTTCAATCTCTAATTATTGTTATGTTACAATACTCTGAACATGGTATACTAACTGATAAAATATCAGGTGCGATCGATGTTTTTAATTAGCTAGTATGCCGAAATTTGTGTGATTATCTCAGAGTAATGGCGGTGGTTACTGCTGTTACCCTAGGCTAATTATGCAAGTCACCACAGGGTGTAACACTGCCACAACCACCATCACCTCGACCTGTTACTGAGGGGTTTGACGCCAATCAACCGAAGATGCACAACTCCTGCAACAACGCTGCACCACCGTGCTCGCGACGTACACCCACGTAGCCATGAAGCAGCGTCGTCGTGACCCTCTATCTAGGGGGTTGCCGCCAGCTAGAGCATCATGCACACCACCCGCCGCGATACACCACCACTATGTCGTCATGGCGCACACCTCCGCCACCGCGGCCCTCTACTGACCAAAGCACCACACATGCCCCCTGCCATGATGCGCCACCATGATCTGTGCATGTGGCGACGATGTGCCACCAAGAGGACGGCCGCCAGCCAGCACCAAGCGCCACCGATGCAGGAACAACACCTACTAAGCTGCCTCAACAAGCCCAAGACACCACAATCGCTATGTTGCCCGGGCTGACATCGCTGACCAAGACCTCATCACGCTACGCCTACTTCGACAACTGAGCTGTGAGAAGCATCATCAGGTTTGACCGGATCTGACAAGGAGAAGTGCAGAGCTCAGTCAAATCCGGTATAGATCTGACCAGGAGGATGCAATGCTGGCCCCATCTCATCGGATGACGAACTTGTACCCTAGCTAGCACACATGATGGTCCTTGTGAAGCTTCACCACCAGTAGAAACAGAGATGATGAGGTGGCACATGAACCCAAGCTCAGCAATAGAGACGGCAACCGCCTACTCTACCACCAACATGTAGAACCAGGAGAGGGGATGGAAGATATTGGTCGAAGAGGATGTTGTGAAAGGCCCCACCGCCGCGGCTAGGGAGATGATGAGGTGGAGGCGCCCTCAGGTTGGAGACTTGGCGTCACCTCCTGAGTCGCCATGGGGCGCCTCTAGAGTCGAGTTGGGTTGCCTTTGTTGTTGTTCGGTTGTCTTTGAATTCTTGGTTTTTTTTATCACATTTCCATAACAGCAAGATGAAGTGTTACACATATATTGACTTTACCTCTCGAATCATCACTCATATAACAAACAGCTTAATAGGTTGCTTGTTAGAAACGAAGCTAAAACTATTTCTGACAACATCATACAGTCTATATTGAAAAGTAAAATAAAGTTCACAACCAATATATTATAGCCACAGTTGCAAAGCAGCTTAAATCAACACATCCCTGAAACCGCACCTATCAGACTTTATGCTCCAACTGAAACTAGCTTAAACACCAAACACTATCTATCACTAACCTAACAAGAAATCAACAAACAGGTAGTACGCACCATATACCTATAGATCTCATCTCTATGTTCCACTGGTAAAACATTTCGAAAGGCCGCACCTTTCTACCCACCAGGTAATTCAACGAACACCTAGAGTGCACTATATTAGTAATACTTTACAGCATCAAGAGATCACCAAGACCTAGGGTAGACCTAGAGGTGGGCGTCGTGCCGTGCCGTGCTGGGCTCGACGTGCTTCGTGCCTGAATCGTGCCGGGTCGTGAAAGCCTGTCATGCCCGCCGTGCCGTGCCTGCCCAGCTCGCCTTCGGCTAGCCCAGGCACGACCCATTTGTGTTTCTTGCCTACTTCGTGCCATATCGGGTTAGGCCTCCGTGCTTCGGGTTGGCCCACATGGGCACAACCCATATGCCCAGCTCTAGGCAGACCTATGTAAGTGACAACGAGAACCACGAAATAGAATGAGGGATAAGCGACCACACCTTCTTCTTGGGGAAGGCCAGGGAGCACGAGCGACTAAGCCTCAGGGAGAGGAGCAAGGGGAGATTTTAGCATGAGGGGGAGGCCGGAAGGCAGGCGAGGCAATACCGCCGCTCGTGAAGCCAACTCGCATCCGCCATGGATCGCCTTCGGTGTTTGAGGGGTTTACGGGTTGGTAGGGAGTTTTCGACGAGATGTGTGGGATAGGCGCTGATCTAACCGTCGAGTTTTAATTGGGCGGATTGGATGGAGAGGGAGAGGAACCAGAAGGTGGGAATAATAGATAGAGATATCCTTAAGCCGGGAGGATTCCTTGCGACCTCGAGTCGTCCACGTCGGCCCAGGAGCCCTCAGTGGCCAATCGCGTCGAAGTAGGACCGTGCCATTTAGTAGATGTCGGATCGAGATCAAACGCCTTAGGGCAGGATCAGCGATAGCTCTTGCGGCGCGGTGTGATCGTTGGAAACAGAGCGGGCATCCCACCTACTCCACCTTGCTTAAAAACTCTACACGCCACCTCCTTGTTATAGTCACACGCAAACGTTTTTATAATGCGTAGGTGCGTTTAGAAGTTGAAACTTGAAGAATTTTTTTGCTTTTTCTAGCCCCTTGCAAACTTTTCTTCAAATATAACATCCCTTCGAAATTTATTTACATATTTAACCCTCCACAAGTCACCTCTTGCATTTAGGGAGACCTCTCACGCTTGGGGAGCTCAGTAGGTCAACGCCGCACCAGGATTCAAGTTGAACTCCCCTTTCCTCGGCAGGAATCTAATCCACTAATTAATCACATACTACTTAATTAATTGCTTAATCAAATCACTAATTAATAAAATTTCTTCATGTCCATCCAGGCCAATTAGGCTCAGTAGGTGACCGCTGTTGCTACCGAGCTCAAGGGGAGAGCTCCCCTTACTTGGCAGCTTCCTAGCGAGATTCCTGCTGAGCTCCTTTTGCTCGGAAACTTTTTGTCGAGCTCCCTTGGCGTGGCAGGTGACTCTTGTCGCTTGCCACGCCTTTCGATCTCTTCAAGTGGGCCAGTTTCGTAAATTCGAATGAAAGAGAGTTAAATTTATTAAAAACAAATTTTGAGACTAGAAAAGTGGTGGCTTCGAACTTGAAACATATGAAATACTAAAACAGTTACCTTGAACAGCAGTTACAACACAAAGCCAAGCTAAAAATATCTGAACTTAGATACATGCAAACTTTTACATCGAGATTTGCTAAAATGCAATCCGAGCTGCGCATTTTTCTTGCAGCATTTCTCGGTAAACATGAAATCAAATCCTTTAGATCAAAAATCAGTGTCAAGGATGAAGATCAAATGAAGAATGCATAATGTCTTGCGTTGTCGCCCTGTCGTGTATCCAGTGGTAACTTAGCTATCGACTATCCTCCATGTGGAATGTGAGAATACCACGGGATGACAAGAAGAATCATGAATTAACTAATTCATTTTCTTTTGACTTTTAGATTTTTGACTATTTTTTATTTGATTTGGCATTATTTGACAATTTATTTTAAAAAATCATGTGATAATTATAAGAACCAATCCTACTGTTTTTCATCCCGGATTTCTACAATTGAAGAAAAAAAAGAAGAAGCACATAACGTATAAATCAAATTATTGGACACATACTCGATAACACTTTTCGCCTCTAGCTTCTCCCATTTCTTTGATCACCTTCCATTGCTCCAAGGTGTTCTTGAATTGAGTAATCCTGACACCCTGCATAATGGAGTAATAACACACAATAAAACACCTGACAAACAGTGACAGCTCATAGCCGTTGCTACTCCAGCAGTCCAGATCCGACCGTTACGTTCCAAAATATTCAAAACTTTCGAACCCAAACAAAACACCCGGACATGGCCGCCACAGCGCGCACCACTCCCAGCTCAAACACCAACCAACCAACTAACTCAAACAAAAAGGCATTTAATCTCACGGCGAGCCACCACGGCGATGGCCGGAGTCCGAGATGGCCTCGAAGACGAGTCGCTGCAGGAGCTGCGGAGCCGCGCGACGCAGCTGCTGCTCAAGGAGGACTGGGAGGGGTACATCGGCGTCTATTCCCGCATCATCGAGGCCTTCGACGGCCCCGGCCCCGGCTCCGGCGACGACAAGAACCGCCGGGCCCTCTGCTCCGCGCTCGCCCATCGAGCCGACGCCCGCGCCCGCCTCGGCGACGCCCCCGGCGCCCTTGTCGACTGCGACGCCGCGCTCGCGGCCGATCCGGCCCACCCCGGCGCGCTGCTATCCAAGGGCGCCATCCTCCGCGGCCTCGGCCGTTACGCGCTCGCTGCCGAATGCTTCCGCGCAGCGCTCGCCGTGGGCGGCACCGACGAGGTGCGGGAGCTCATCGAGCAATGCAAGCGACTGGAAGCACAGGCGAGGAATGGGACGGTGGACTTGTCGGAGTGGGTTCTCGCGGGGTTCTCCGGGAAGTGCCCGGACCTCGCGGAGTACGTCGGCCCGGTGGAGATTCGCTGGTCTACGCACGGCGGCCGAGGGGTTTTCGCGGCGAAGAATATTGAGGCGGGGGGCACTCTTATGATCGCCAAGGCGGTGGCGATCGGGAGAGGGGTGCTTCCGGACGCCGAGGATAGCGACGAGAAGATGGTGGTGTGGAAGGACTTCGTCGACAAGGTGCTCGACGCCGCCGAGAAGTGCCCGAGGACGGCGTCTTTGATCTATACACTATCCACTGGTGAGGAGCGGCAAGACGAGCTTGCCGTCCCGGACATGGCATTGCTTAAGCAAGAACCCGATGATCTCAATGACGGCACCAACATGATGTCGGAGACAGGGAGACAGGAGGTTCTTGATGTGGACAGGATCTTGAAGGTGCTCGACGTGAATTGCTTGACCGAGGACGCGCCGTCCGCCAATCTGCTCGGCAACAATGGCGTCGTCAACTGCGGCGTGGGGCTCTGGGTCTTGCCATCGTTCATAAACCACTCGTGCCACCCCAATGCCCGGCGCACTCATGTCGGGGACCATGCCATTGTTCATGCGTCAAGGGACATCAAAGCCGGGGAGGAGATCGCATTACCGTATTTTGATGTGCTTATGCCAGTAGGCAAGCGCCGGGAGGCCGCAAGGGCGTGGGGGTTCGAATGCCGGTGTGACCGGTGCAGGTTCGAAGGCGAGGATGCCATTCTTAGGCAGGAACTCGTAAAATCAGAGAACGACTTGGTTAATGGAGGAGACATGGGAACACTGGTGGTGCGGCTTGAGGACAAGATGAGGAAGTCCATGGTGAAGGAGAGGCGAAAGGCATTCTTGCGTGCATCCTTCTGGAGCGCGTACTCCGCCTTGTTCGATTCCGACAAGTTGGTGAGGAAGTGGGGGAGGCGGGTTCCGGGCGAGGCCGTTGTTGCAGAGAGCGTCGCCGATGCGGTCGGTGGAAATGAGAGGGTGCTGAGAGCAATGCTGAGGGGTGCAAACGATGCCAATGGCTGCGGCAATCGGCTAGAGGTGGAGGACAAGGTGGTGAGGATTGGGAGGGCTACTTATGGCAAGGTAGTGAAGCGGCAGGCAATGAGAGCTCTCTTCAGACTTACATTGGATGCCGACGACTCCAAAAGCCTCTAGATTTTAATCTTCGTTTGCTATTCTTTATTCATTAGCGGGAGATTTGATTATGTGCCACAAAGTTGATGTGTAGTGAATGATTCGCCACGCCATTTCTGGCAAATCATCGAATGCACATTAACTTTGTGGCAAATAATCAATTATTCCATTCATTAGCTCAGCCAATTTCGACAGGTTTATGTTACAGCAGATGAGGAGATTCCAAGTGCAAATATTCTTGTTTGCACAATGTTTGTAATAAGTGGATGGCCAGGAATCAAGATCATTCCATTCATTAACTTTGTGGCAAATAATCAAATATTCTTGTTTGCACAATGTTTGCTCTTTTGGACTTGATTTCCGATTATTCTTTCGGCGTTGACATGAATTCTCCCAATTTTTCCCATGTCATTTTCTGAAGATGCTCCTTAATTTGTATGGATTAGGATTGAAACTGTGCCTTACGCATCATTCACAACCGATATGATAGTATCAGCAGAAAAGGAAATCAATTGTGACCGACTTGAACGTTTAGGAATGCAATTTTGGAAAAGTAATCTTGGACAGAGCCTAAATGTGAATGAAGTTCCAGACTTGTGGATCATATTTGGGACACTGGGAGTGATGACTGATGAGCAAATAGCCTTGGCGCTACATTTCAAAATCATCATACGCTTTATAGACAGCTGCAATAAGCTCATCCACATTTCTTGGTGCTTCAGTATGCTGTAAGGCTTGGATGCCATTGAAAAAACCTAGGTCTAAGACATTCAAGTCTGGTGAGTTTGGAGGCTTGCAGATCAAATGTAAATCAAAACCATCTTGTTGTGCTACTCGACAAAAATCAGCATCGTCAGGTTGAATATGAGTTCTGGCATTGTCTTGCTGAATATAAATGGTGTTACCTTGATCCTCTCTTGGCCATCTAGACTTGATAGCTGGAATGATTTTTTTCGATCATATAGGACTTTACGATCTCCTTCGTCACCGAAGTCATTGGTTTTGTAACCATAGTGCCTGCAGCTCGATTGACACTATTCCTTCTTGCCCAAGTAGGTTGGATCATGTGGCATGGTTTCGGGATCAAGCGCTGATAGGCAGAAACGTAGTCGTGCTAATTTGTTCTCGTCGGTTAGCAATATCTTTATCGCATTGGAATGTCGCCGAAGTTCTCCAGCTTTCAGCATCCTATGCAAAGTGTTTGCACTCGTGTTGAGGGCTTTTGCAAAAGATCGAAGAGATGTACGTTTACGTAGAGGAACAGTGCAAATATCATACTTGTCTATCTGAACCCTCTTCCAACCATATTGTCATGTTCTTCCATGAGCAACGTTCACCTGAACATCATTGTTCAAGGAAATTTTGGTGAATTTTACTGAGGTAAAATTGCATTGAAGCAGGTGAAAGTACATACTTTAGGGATAGTGGTTTGTTAAAGGCTAAAACTGAGATGAGATGTAAGAAATGGTCGTTAATTATGAGCAGGAGTAAGCTTAGGGTGAAGTGCACACTCTTTACCCTGAGCCTTTCTCCCGCGTGCCTAGGGGTGGATAACGAGCTGACTCGGCTCGACTCGACTCGACTCGGTCAAACTCGGTAATATAACGAGTCAGCTCGACTCGACTCGTTATCTTAACGAGCTCAAACCTCAGCTCGGCTCGGCTCGTTAAACTCGCGAGTTGGCTCGTTAAACTCGTTTAACTCAATATTGCCATCTGAAAAGAGGATTGGTGTTGAGATTATACAGTATGTCATGTGTTATCATCCTCGCCTCACACATATATAGCTATACTTGCAAACTTAGAGAACTCGTTAAACTCGCGAGTTGGCTCGTTTAGCTCGTTATCTAAACGAGTTCAAATCACTGCTAGACTAGACTTGTTAAGGAACGAGTTCGAGCCGAGTTTGCAAGTACTCGTTTAACTCGTGAGTTTCGAGTTTTTTTCTACCCCTACGCGTGCCTTGTAGCACTTTGACACGGACACAGTGGCGGAACTAAAAATTTTTTATGGGGGTACACTCAATACGTACAACTCTATAATATTGTACAATAATTTTGTACCATAATAAATCTAACATATATATTTAAAATTTGCTAAAAGTTTAAGACAAACAGTGTTAAGGTCTTAAAAATCTTCCCTACCAAAATCGAAACTAATTCAATAAAAAATTTAGCTATTGAAAAAATATTTTTTTGTGTTTCTTAAAATTTTGGGGGTGTTGGGGCCTTGGGGCACCCCACCTAATTCCGCCTATGCGCGGACATGCTGCGGAAGTCAGGCACCCAGCGCCGGCAGCCGGCGCTGTGGCGGCGGTGCCGCAGCCTCCGGCAGATCAAGCAGGTACACGCGCTCATGGTCCTCCGGGGGTTCCTCTCTGACCCCTCCCCGCTCCGCGAGCTCCTCTTCGCCTCTGCCGTTGCCGTCCGCGGTGCCATCGCCCACGCCTACCTCGTGTTCGACCAAATCCCTCACCCAGACCTCTTCATGTACAACACCCTCATCCGCGGCGCCGCGCACACCGCCGTACCCCGGGACGCCGTCTCCCTGTACGCGCGCATGGCGCGGCGCGGCGGCGGGGTGAGGCCCGACAAGCTCACCTTCCCGTTCGCTCTCCGCGCGTGCACCGCCATGGGCGCGGGGGGCACCGGGGCGCAGTTGCACGCCCACGTCGTGAAGGCTGGATGCGAGTCCGACGCGTTCGTCAAGAACGCGCTCATTGGCTTGCACGCGAGCTGCGGAGACTCGGGCGTCGCGGCTGCTCTGTTCGACCGCAAGGCGCGCGAGGATGCCGTGGCATGGTCGGCGATGATCGCCGGGTTTGCAAGGAGAGGGGACATTGGTGCCGCACGGGAGCTGTTCGACGAGTGCTCTGTGAAGGACCTCGTGTCTTGGAACGTGATGATCACCGCGTACGCGAAGCGGGGAGAGATGGCACCGGCGAGGGAGCTGTTCGACCGGGTACCTGAGCGCGACGTCGTGTCCTGGAACGCCATGATCTCTGGGTACGTGAGATGCTGCTCGCACACGCATGCATTGGAGCTGTTTGAGCAGATGCAGCGCATGGGCGAAAAGCCAGACGTTGTCACAATGCTCAGCTTGCTCTCAGCTTGTGCCGACTCTGGTGATCTTGACGTTGGCCGGAGGCTGCACTCCTCACTTTCAGGGATGTTTTCGAGAACTGGTTTTACTGTCCTTCTCGGAAATGCGCTGATCGACATGTATGCAAAATGTGGGAGCATGAAGAGTGCACTTGAGGTGTTCTGGTCAATGCGAGATAAGGATGTCTCAACTTGGAACTCGATCGTAGGAGGACTGGCTTTGCATGGGCATGTCCTGGAGTCCATAGATATGTTCAACAAAATGCTCAAGGATAAAGTCAGGCCTGATGAGATCACCTTCGTCGCTGTCCTCATCGCGTGCAGCCACGGGGGCATGGTTGACAAGGGACGCGAGTACTTCAACCTGATGCAACATCAATACAGGATCGAGCCCAATGTCAAGCACTATGGTTGCGTGGTTGACATGCTGGGTCGCGCAGGGCTGCTGAAAGAAGCGTTTGAGTTCGTCGACACCATGAAGGTTGAGCCAAATCCTGTCGTCTGGAGGACGCTTCTTGGGGCTTGTAGAGTCCATGGCGAGATCGAGCTGGCTGAACATGCGAGCAGGCAACTGCTCAAGGCGAGGAGTGATGAAAGTGGGGATTATGTGCTCCTCTCAAACATCTATGCTTCAGTTGGGGAATGGTTTGGGTCGGAGAAGACGAGAAAGTTGATGGATAACAGTGGTGTCAACAAGGAGGCAGGTCGCACGGTTGTAGATGGCAGCGCGAAGGATCTAATGCGGTCCCGAAATCACGTTCTGAATTGAAAGGATTTACTGGTCGAGTGTCAACTATCGAGCTCCCATCTTCTAGGTCAGAAATTGAACAACAAATGCTGAAGTAACCGAAATGAGGATGTATCTGTGGGCGAGGAGGAAAATGCTATCCTGAATACTACTTGTGATGCTGAAGCAGTAAACTGGCTCTGATCTTGTTGTACATGTTGCAGCTGAAAAGGCATGCTAAGACTGTTCGTGGATGCAAAACAATGTTGCAAGCATAAATAAATTTCTTTAGCAAGAAAAATAAACCAATTTAACTCTTACCGTGTATTCTGAAACAGATCTTGGTCACCGCAATATGCCTAGCAGAATATTAATTATTCATAGCTTAGCTGTATTTGTTTGTCAAAATTGTAAAATACTGCAACTCCAGAGCTGAACGCTCACCTTTACTACCACCAAAGCTTGAAAAGGTGAAAAACCACATTTGTTACATTTCCTTGCTACAACTATTTCTTATCAACTGTTATTATAAGATGCGTGCTTGCAACAACCAAAGTTAGTCAAATAAGCAGTGTTTTACTGACGATATTTTCACATTGGATCAAGTTCTTAACCGAAAGATTACGGCTTATTTTCACATTGGGTCAAATTCTTTATCTTAATACAGCTCTGTGTTTCAATAAAAAGATTCAAAACAATGGTTTCATGATCAGATATTTTCGATGTGGCAACCGGAAATTTACTATCAATATTAGGCTCTAATTTATTATGAGCGGGAAAGGATAGTTCCTATAACAGAAAGAAAAAATAATAATGTAAGAGCCTAAAGGTATACACGATAGGTTTTATCAAATGCCTAATATGGTGTGGATCATGCATCGTCGCAACAAGCATACGCTAGTGATTAAAGATAAGGATCCATTCGATTTACCACAACATGTAAAGTATCACGTGGCGGTAATTGACATAAAGACGTCATCCAAGAATGCACGACTATATATATATATATACCTCAGGCTAGGTAGGTGGCTCGAACATTAGGAACACTTACAATCGGAAGGGTGGAAAAACTCAGCCACTAGAGTCAAACTTGACAACGATTATCAGTTCATCACCATCTGAAAACCACATATCACCATTGGTTATATTCTTGTATGAAAAAGGCCTTCCGCACTATTGTCCTTCATGGGGTGTTACCTAAAGAAATAAGGTTGGACAAAATAGGCTCTCCATATCCTTCAGTCCTCTTATCAGTACTGCTTAAATTGCTTATAACAGACCAATGCATCTCGAAATTGGGCACGTGCCCTGCTTGCTGCATGTCATGCAAAAGTGTTGCAGCCTTCTGTAGATTGTCACTCCTACAATAGTTATCAAAAAGAATTCTATACACTCCATAGGATGGTGAAGAACCAAAGGTAGTTAGCATTTCCAAAATTTTCCTAGCATCACAGGTTCTTCCCACGGCACAAAGGCCACGTATGAGCACATCACAGGTGATCTCACTTGGTTTTAGGTTTGCCAACTGCATCTCAGCAAGAAAATCAAGCGCCTGGTCGAATTCTTTCAGAATACACAGACTGTGCATAACAGAGCTGTAACTAGCTTCACTGGGAATACTGCCTTTCTTTAACATTGTATTTAGCAGATAAACAGACATTTTTACGTCTCCTAGTATGCAGAATTCCTTGATTAGGGAATCAAAATTGATTGCAGATCCAATTAGTGCACTTTTGCACAGGTTGTTCAGACATGATTTTGCCTCAAAATGTTTTCCAAACGAAAGAAGACCTGAAATGAGGGTTGTCTCAATGACTAGACTATGCTTCCATCCACAGCGCTGAACCAGATGAAATAATTTGAGTGCTTTCCCAAGGTTACCTAACCTGCAATAGTGACTCAATACTATTCTGACACTGCGGTTGCTTGGCGTTAATCCATGAGCAATGCAAGCATCTAGCATATTAACTGAACGATCAGTATCTCCAGATTTGTGAAACCCATAGACAAGGAAGTCATAGGTGGTTTTGTCAGGAGAAATACCATTACGTTTCATGTCCTGCAACAGATCATGAACCTGTAAAATGTTTCTTCTCTGAAAAAGACAAAATATCAGGATGTTGTATAAAATTAGTTCTGCTGACTTATCACTTTCTTGGACCAGCTCTTTAAGGCTTAATGCACTAGAAAACCGACTTTGCTCACACATTCTGCGGACGAGAAAGCGGTAGCTAGAAATAGAAAGTTTAGTATGCATCTTTAGCATCATGCAAAGAACTGCATCAACCTTTCTCCAATTGTTTAGACAAAAATATGCTTGTAGGAAGGAATTTAGCAAGGTGCCACCGAACGTATTCCCCAAAGTTGCTTCATGAAAAACCGTCATCCCCTGCCTTATTTTTCCTGTTTGTACTAATTCCTTCACAACACAACTGCAAGCTGAGGCATCAGTAAATTCTATGTTCATCATAGATTGTACCAAGTCCATGGCTTGTTCTGCATCAAACCTTGGTAACCAAGAGAATGCAAATTGGCAAGTAAACACATCTAATACTTTGCTTTTGTTAAGCCACATGTCATACATTCCAATTGATTCAGCAGTCTTCTGCTCCTTCAGGAAGCCCTCCATCAAATTAAAAATTAGTGAGCGATCCACAACCACACCCTTCTCTATGAGAGCCTCCAGCATCGCACATCCAACACTAGTGTAGCCTGTCCTGCATAACTCTTTGAGAAGTGCACAATATGCATTGAAAAATGAATTAGGATAGCAGTCCACCAACATGCTGACAAGCTCCAGGGCTTCCTCAATTACTCCCCATCTGCACAAGTGACTGATGAGGGTTATCACATCCTTGCTATCAGGTGACCATGTACACTTTGTTGCAACATTCCAACATTCCCAGAACCCTGCTATGTTCCTTTCCATGCAGAAGCCTACCATCAAATAAGTATACGTATCTTGATTAATTGGCAAGCCTCCTCTGAACAACCTGTCCAAAACAAGTCTTGCACGAGCTGACATCCCATTCCTACTCAATGTTTGGACAAGCAAATTTAGAGATTTAGCATCAAATTTGGCAAATGTATCTGGCATCTCCTCCATAAGGTCAATGATATCCACTACATGTGCAGGGATCACACATAAGGCCTTTAGTAGTTCTGAGCAGTTAGCTGGTGAAATGTCTTGACCCCATTGAAAAGCTTCATCTTTCACAAGAAGAGCACTTGCAACATTGCCACGCTGACACGCACTGACTAGTTCTGAGTTAATATCTGGGTAAATAGCATTATCGAGAATCTGGACTAATGAACTCTCAAACATTTTGGAATCAGTGTCCAAATATAGACCATTGCCTACTGAATCAAAAAACTCAGCTTTTGGAAAGCCAGTGGCATTATCTCTCTTGACCTTCACTCCTAGGTGATCTAGCCCCAAGAATGATAAGGCCTTAGAGAGAACACAATTTCCAGAGGGAAGATCATTTACACCATTGGTTTTCATAGTTCCCAAGATCTGTTCTATATCATCAAACTGTCTATATTTGCAATATCCTGCCAAAAGTACCTTATATGTTAAAAATTCTGGCATTACTTTCCTGTCAACCATGTCTTCAAAGACATACTTTGCATGTCTGTACAGTCCCTCCCTGAAAACACCACCTATAATAGCATTATAAGCATACACTTTAGGTTCAATATGCCTAGAAAAGCACTCAGATAAATATACGAATGCATCTTTCAGCTTCATTTCTCTACAACTATGACATATGAAAACTCCAAAGGTAGTAGCATCTGGCCCAAACCCTAAGGTCTCCAGTCTTTGGAAGACTAACCATGCCTCGTCAGTACCAAGATTTGCACACAAAGACGCAAGTATTCTGTTGCAAAGACGCGACTCAGGCAAATAACTCCACTCTTCCAAGAAATTCATCATATCTCCAATGTCCTTCTTCTTGCAAAATTCTTCTACGACAGTTGACAAGGATCCCTTGCTTATTTCCATGTCCAAACTCTTTAACTGCCGAATTATACCAATAGCTTGTAAAAATTTATCTTTCTTGATTAAAGCCTTGACAACAAAATCGATAATATCTCCTTCCATGCAAGAACCTAATCCAACTTCAAGCATGTCTAAATATACTCTTAAAACTAATTCATCTTTTCTCCTCCTGATCAGAAGATGAAGAAGCGCTTGGTAGCATGAGGCTGAAGGAATCCAACATTTATAGCGTGCACCATCATAAAGTGTCATTGATTTCACGAGGTGGCCAGCTTCTGAATGCGCCTGGATAACAAGACTGAACAATCTACTTGCATCAGTCAGAGCCCTATTGTCATCCAACAAGATAAGCAGTGATTCAGCTTGGCTGAGCATCTGAGCATCTGCAAGTATTGACACCATGATCTCATTCGACCTTGGAAGATGTTGGAACTCCTTGCTCTGCCATGAAGCCCAACGGTACAAATTCCATAAAAACCTCGCCTTTCTAACTTCTGCCACATCCGGCCCAAAACCAATCAAAATGTCAAGAAAATCATCAGGCTTCAGCTCCGAAGCAAGCCAAAACCTGCGGAAGGTCTCCGGTGAGAGCCAGAAACCAAGCTTAAGAACATCTTGCAAGCTGCAGTTCCCTTCAAAGGTGTCCCCTCTACTCTCAAAAATAAAAGAGCACTTTGCTCTAACCAGTTTCCCAATACCAGAGCCCAATTTTACCGTTGAATGGACATCATCTTCGCGCTTCTTTGCAGTTTCTTGCTCCACATTAAGTTCGACTTCCTCTGAGGCGCCTGCAACTATTGAATAGCACAGATAGGTGTCTCCTTTCTTCTCCAAAATGTGGTAGCTTTCAGCTTTCACCAAGCTCTCTTTGCTGGAGTTTAATTCCGGACCACTATTGGCATGACCTCCGCATCCAATCTTGGGTTCTCGCCTGACGTCCGCACTGGAATTCACAGAAGAAGAAAAAAAAGATCAGCGCACACGCACCAATAGGAACAGAAATGCAATACTTAGGCTAGAAGCTCTCTCTCACCTTAGACGCCGGAGATGGATTGCTCGGCATAACTGCCATGCCTTCGACATCTTGGTCCTTGAATCTTGGATTTGGAATTGATTTTGGAGGACGAGGGTGCTTCGCTGCCACCTAGAATTGGAATTGACGATCCCATTCCAATTCCAACAGGTGGAATAGAACCGGAAGCACGCCGCCGCCTCTCCTCCTGCTCCCCCACCGCGCCGCCTCTCCCCTCCCTCGCCGCCCCTCCCCTCCCCAGCCGTCTCTGCTCCGCCAAGCTGGCGACCTCCGGTGCCTGCACCGACGAGTTGCTCCGCCTCGCTCGGGGTTGATTTGGTTTTTGAGGGTGAAAGTGAGACACCACGAAGGCTCAAAGGTTAAGTATGGGCCTCAGAGAAACCCATTAATAATATTGGCCCGGCCCGGCCCGTCAAAAAAAAATTCCGCAGCATTTCGTCGAACATCTCACCGTCGCGCGGTGGCGGGGCACGCTCTGCTGGGCGATGCTGCCGAGCCAGCGCCCCGCGGCGGGTGGTGGACTGGGCGGTGGGGGTGGGGATGCTACGCCACGCTCGCTGCCGTATTGCTCGCCCCCACGCGCCCCCTCGGCGACGCGGGCACGTGAGTGATTCCTTTCCGCGCGCTGCCGCTACTGAATCCCGTAGCAATCCCGACGGCGACCTCGTAGCTACCGAATCGCTTAGCACTGTATCGCCGAGGGATGGGAGCAGGGTTCACCTTATCGAACACGCAATTTTTGGATGAACAGTAAAATTTGATTATCGCAAAAATCGAGCCGAAAATCGCAAAAAATCGCATGAATTCAAAAATCTGATTTTTTTGAAAAAAAATCAAATATTGTGGAAAATCGACGATTATCGGTGGAAAATCGACATCCATGTTGAACTTTTTTGTGCGGTCGATTTTTGTAGCGATTTTCGACGATATTTGGCGATAATCGCTCGATATGTCTCGATAATCGCGATATTTGCGTCATATAAATTTTTTTAATTTTTTAATTTTTAAAATTGTTTTTTTGAGTTTTTTCGGTTTACCGATCGGTAACTGATTTCGGCCGCCATCGATAACGCGATTATCGTCGATAAATGGAACCCTGGATGGGAGACGCGGCGTAGTAGGACAAAACCGTCACGGCTGCGTCCGTTCACATGTCAATTTTTGTTGCAAATAAAACAAACCTAACACTGTAGTTTGATCTTTCACACAAATATTGTTATTAAATTAATCATCATACAAATATATTTCAAGTACAATTAACACAATTGTGTCCATACCACTTCATCTTTTCTTTTCTTTTCTTTTTTGCATGGTCGCACCTCGGATGTTTGTCGGGCTACAAGCCTGCAATATTAACTAGATGCGTCTGCGCGGCGTCACGCCACGCCGCGCAGGCGCGTGACGCCGCACAAAGACGATTTCTTGTCAAAGAAAATAACTGCAAAACAACAAAGCCAAGAAGTTTGGAGGGCATTTATGTAAAAAAATTATATCTAGATGTAATTTTTTAAGATTTCGCAAAAAAAAATGAGCTGGTTTTAGAACTCTTGGGGACCTTACGGGAAAAAATTTTGTGGAAAAAAGAAAGAAAATTTGAAAGTTTTTGTGGTCTACCGCTTAAAAAATGTACCTAGATGTAAAAAAGCTGAGCTAAAAGGAAAAAAAATTAGAAATTTTGGGAGTCTTCTTGCTTAAAAATGCACATAGATGTAAATTCTGAGGGCCCTTGCGAAAAAAATTGATTTGCGCTAAAAAATCGTATTATAGAAGTTTGGAGGGCTTCCTCGTAAAAAAACTGGAACAAGATATAATTTTGGAGGGACTTTTAAAAAACGACTTTATAAGTTTTGGAGGTCTTTCCGTTAAAAAAATTGCACCTATATGTAATTTTTAAAAATATTGTGGTCGTTTCCGTAAAAAACCGCAAGCAACGCGGCTGCCCGCACGACACCACCACGCGTTGCGCCGCTGACGTAGGTGAGCGCGCGTGGGGGCTCGAAGGCGTGAACGCAACGAGACTTACCGCTACGCCGCGCGCCAGAAATGAGATCCTCTGACTTCACCCCTCTGACTTTGGGTCACTGACGTGTGGGCCCTCCCAGCGCATGGGCCCACACGTCAGTGACCCAACGTCAAAGGACGTGAAGTGATCCTGATCCCGCGCGCCAATAGGTGAGAAGCGACGACGTTAAAATATTTAAACCGTATTAACCAGAGAGCCAAAAAGGGTGACGTGGTCGTGTGCGAAGCGAGCACATCCGCAAAAAAATAACTGACACCACGGAAGCGCGGAAACCTTAGAGATTTAATATACAGAGTATATCTAGCAAACGCCTTCAGAGAAGAGAACGTCGCAGTTGAAAACTTAGGCCGTTAGTTTCCTAATAAAACTTGGAAGGAACGACATGTAGGGTCTACAGAGTAAAGACTGTTGTCTTTACTTGCAAGAATCATCAGCTTTGCAACTCTGCATGCCCTTCGGAGTTTCCTTATTGGGCCAGCAATTAAGCAGGGAAGCTCAGAGCTCTATCCCTGAAAAAGAGTAGATAGAAAACCAGTACAGGGGAGGGGAGAGGAGATGACACTTGTAAGCCTCACTCCATACCGTCATGCAGTTCACCCAGGTGCCTAACTTTGGTTCATTTCACGGAAACATTATCATACTACTTTAATAGTACAGTTGCGCTTGTATACATGATAGGAGTGTAACAGTGTACATGGGTGCAGGTAGGAGCATACAGTGCAGTGGCATCAAGATGGCACCACTCCGATCAGGGGGGAGAGATCAAGATCAAGCAATGGTTTTGTTCTGAATGTTTCGTCCTTGCGAGAGCTCACCCCTTGCTCTCTGAAGAGGATCAATCCTAGGGATCTGTTCACCTTCTCATACAGGTTTAACACTGACATCCCCATGGGTGAATCTCCAGGGGTAGGTTGTGAGATATAAGTAGCCTCCAAGCTTGGGGATTTCAGTTTACCCTTTCAGGTGATCTTATTCCCTGAGGTTCTTTATGCAGGCATCCATCGATGAGTGCCTTCAAAACAGGCCCAGGATCGATGGAGCTGTGTTTCCTGATCAGCGCAGACGTACCAAGCTCAGTGATGTGAGTAATCTTATCGTTTTTTCCCCAATTTCTTTTCTTAAGTCTGAAGTTGTGAACTGAAATGAGGACAACATGTTTAAAAATACTGAAAACTGCCGAACGTGAGTGATTCCTTTCCGCACGCTGCCGCTGCTGAATCCCGTAGCAATCCCGACGGCGACCTTGTACCAATACCGTACCGAATCGCTGTAACAGTTCTGTAGCGCCGCACTGTATCGCCGAGGGACGGCGCAGGAGGACAAAACCGTCACGGCTGCTTCCGTCTCACGTGTTAATCTTTGTTGCAAATAAAACAAACCTAACACTGTGCTTTGATCCTTCACACAAATATTATCTTTCATTACAAATATTGTTATCAAATTAATCATCACACAAATATATTGCAAATAGAATTAACGCAATTGTGTCTATACCACTTCATCTTTTCTGTTTTTTCTTTTCTTTTTTTTTTTTGCATGGCCGCACCTTGGATGTTTGCAGGGCTACAAGCCTGCAATATTAACTAGATGTGTCTGTGCGGCGTCACGCCGCGCCGCGCAGACGCATGACGCCACACAGAGAAAATTTCTTGTCGAAGAAAAGAACTGCAAAAAAAACCAAGAAGTTTGGAGGGTCTTTACGTAAAAAACTGTATCTAGATGTAGTTTTTTAGGGACTTCGCAAAAAATGATTTGGTTTTAGAACTCTTGGGGACCTTATGGCAAAAAAATTTGGTGGAAAAATTTAACAAAATTTGAAAGTTTTTGCGGTCTTATTGCTTAAAAACCGTACCAAGATGTAAAAAAAAGCTGCACTAAAAGAAAAAAAAATGGAAGTTTTGGGGTCTTCTCGCTTAAAAATGCACTTAGGTGTAATTTCTAATGGCCCTTGCGCAAAAAAAAAACGGATTTACGCTAAAAAAAAAAATCAGATTATAGAAGTTTGGATAGCTTCCCATAAAAATACTGGACCTAGATATAATTTTGGAGAGTCTTTTAAAAAAACAACTTTAGAAGTTTTGGGGCCTTCCGTTAAAAAATTCCACCTATATGTAATTTCTGGAAATTGTGGGGTCATTTTCGTAAAAACTACGCTTGCTGAAAAAATATTCAACAATCTGGCTTTGCATAAATTTTCAGAATTGAGTTGCTGAAACAGATAGCTAGGGGCCTGGTGGTGAGTACAAATGCTGATAATACAGAAGCAGAGCTAGTGCAATTGGTTGCAACTGCGGCCTCAAGCAAGAGTTTATTTATTGTACTTGATGATGTATGGCAACCAGACATATGGAATGATCTACTTAGGAAACCAAATCAAAGAGCAAATTCCTGTGGAAGAATTCTGATCACCACTAGATACGAGTATGTAGCCAAGCAAGTTGGTTCAACATACATTCACAAGATGTCCCCATTGTCTGACGACTCCAGCTGCGAGCTATTCCGCAAGAAAGTATACCAAACGAGGAAGGAAGCTGAAACTGTAGACCTAAAGGATTTAGGAACCAATTTGTTGCAGAAATGACAGGGGCTTCCTCTTGCAATTAAAGGGCTTGTTTGGAAGGACTGCGGCTGGGTTGAAAAGCTGTTTTTGGTTTGTTGGGCTATAAAGTAGCTGTAGCTGACGGTTGTAGCTTTTCTTGATATGTTGTTTGGCAAATTGCTGGTGTAGCTGTACATTTTGGGGGCAACCGAGGGGGGCCCGAGTGAGAAGAAAGTTGGGGATGTGGTGCCCGAGCCGGAGGGAGTCGAGGAGGTGACCGGGTGGGGAGACGACGGGGTGAGAAAAGAGGTGGAGCGAGCGGGGAGGCGGTCGAGCGAAGCCATAGCTGAAAAGTACCTCCCTACCAGCTGTGGCTTTTAGGGGTGCTTCAGCTGTGGCTTAGTTATGCAACTGCTTTGCAGCTGGACTGTTTAGAGTTTCCTTAGAGCATTTCCAGCAGGGCCCCTAAACCTTCAAATATGGAGTGTAGTAAAAAAAAAAAACAGATCCAACAGGATCGCAACTCAAGCCCTTAAAATTAAGAGGCCCCTAAATTTGCCTCCTCAGCCCCAATTCCCAAGGAGCCACAACTCAAGCCCCTAAAATTAGGAGGCCCTTAAATTTGCCTCCTCAGCCCCAATTCCCAGGGACACGAGTACATCCCCTATTATTGAAGACAGAGAAATACATGAGAGGTTTCGGGATGATCTTATTGAGTATTTGTGGGCAATTCACAGCGCTTCGTAGTTTGATTCATTGTTCGGAGTTTCTATTTATCTATTTATCATGTTTTGAAAATTTTAAATTTAAATTTGAAATATCATGTTTTTAAATTGTAAATATTAATATGCTTATGTTTTATGTATTACAAATATTTTTTATTGAATTTTAGTGGTGTCAAATGAAGATTATACATAGCGGATATGTCAAAATAGGAGAAAAAGTAAAATAGGGGTTGTTGCTGAACTTATGCTTTGAAAACAGGGCTCCAAAAAATAGAGGGAGTTGCTAAATCCAAAATAGGAATCCTGTTTTAGGGGCCCTTGCTGGAGATGTTCTTATTGGGCCAGCAATTAAGCAGGGAAGCTCAGAGCTCTATCCCTGAAAAAGGGTAGATAGAAAACCAGTAAAGGGGACAGGAGAGGAGATGACATTGCTAAGCGTCTCTCCATACCGTCATGCAGTTTATCCAGGTACCTAACTTTGGTTCATTTCAAGGAAACATTATCATACTACTTTAATAGTACAGTTGTGCTTGTATACATGAGAGGAGTGTAACAGTGTACATGGGTGCAGGTAGGAGCATACAGTGCAGTGGCATCAAGGTGACACCACTCCGATCAGGGGGGTATAGATCAAGATCAAGAAATGATTTTGTTCTGAATGTTTCGTCCTTGCGAGAGCTCACCACTTGCTCTCTGAAGAGGATCAATCCTAGAGATCTGTTCACCTTCTCCTACAGGTTCAACACTGACATCCCCATAAGTGAAACTCCAGGGGTAGGTTGTGTGACATAATTAGCCTCCAAGCTTGGGGATTTCACTTTACCATTTCAGGTGATCTTATTCCCTGAGGCTCTTTATGCAGGCATCCATCGATGAGTACCTTCAAAACAGGCCCAGGATCGTTGGAGCTGTGTTTCCTGATCAGCGCAAATGTACCAAGCTCAGTGATGTGAGTTACCGTTTCTTCCCCCAATTTCTTTTCTCAAGTCTGAAGTTGGGAACTGAAATGAGGAAAACATGTATAAAAGAAACTGAAACTTTTCAGTGATTTTTGTGTCATTTCACCGGCTCTGAAGCCTGAAACGTCACAACACTCGGCCACAATTTTCTTGCCGGCAACCATCCCTTCATTCTTTCTTTTTTAACAGAAAGGCAGGAGCTCTGCCATATCAATTAAGATATGGAACAGAAAACAAACACAGAAACAAGAACCAGTTCCGAACAAAGAAAAAAAAACACCCGAGGGAAGCTTGTAGTCCCTTCATTTTTTTTGAAGGAATAACTGCTTCGGTGCACAATCCATGTGAACAAAACATGTACTCCTAACAAAGTACTACTGATGCATTGATCTTACAGGAAGAGTGGAGCGTTCAGCTCCTCCCCATCCAGTTCCTCTTCCTGTCGATATATCCGGTGATCGTTATGCGCTTCGTCAGCAAGTCCAACGGGAAGGAGTACCCGCCCAACGTCCCCGTCCACGCCACCAGCCTCCTCTTGATGGAAGTGGTAACTCACAATCCACTCCTCATTTCCATCGGATTCAGACGTCTGAAACTCTGAACATACCCTGCTGTGCCGTACGCAGACGGACTACAAGCTGAACGGCCTGGACAGCAATGCCATGCCGTCGCATCTCGCCCTGACCGTCCGCGGCACGCTGTACCCGCAGAGGGAGGGCAGGAAGAGCCTCAAGGGGCACATCGAGATGAGCGTCGGCTTCAACCTCCCGCCGGTGCTCGCGCTGGTCCCGGAAGGCATCATCAGAGGCGTCGGCGAGACGGTCAGCATTTTGGGCGGTTCTTGTGTAAGATCATCGTGTTTTCTTCTCAGGACTAACAGGCATTTTGATCTGTGATCATGGTGCAGGTGCTGAGGCAGCTAGCACAGCAGATGAAGCAGGACTTCGACACAGGCCTGGCAGCAGATTTCAAGAAGTACAGGAGGGAGAAGCTAACCGAAAAGCGAACTTCACCCTGAATTTAGAGAACATGTGAACCCAGAAGCAATAGTACTAGCAGTTATCACGCCAGATTCTTCGGAGATCATCGGAGCGGCAACATCGTATTATGACCACATAATAACTTCAGTGGCGCAACATACTTCTTCTTACAGCAGCTCTACACTACATCATCTCTACGAGAAAAAAAAACCCTCTTGGAATTGGAATTGATTTTCAAGGACGAGGGTGCTTCGCTGCCAACTAGAATTGGAATTGATGATCCCATTCCAATTCCAAGAGGTGGAATAGAACCGGAAGCACGCCGCCGCCTCTCCTCCTGCTCCCCCACCTCGCCGCCCCTCCCCTCCCCGGCCGTCTCTGCTCCGCCAAGCTGGCGGCCTCCGGTGCCCGCGCCGACGAGTTGCGCCGCCTCGCTCGAGGTTGGTTTGGTTCTTGAGGGTGAAAGTGAGGCCTCAGAGAAACCCATTCATAACAATGGCCCAGCCCGTCAAAAGAAAAAAAAAATTCCGCAGCATTTCGTCGAACATCTCACCGTCGCGCGGTGGCGGGGCACGCTCTGCTGGGCGATGCTGCCATGCCCGCGCCCCGCGGCGGGTGGTGGAGTGGGCGGTGGGGGTGGGGATGGTACGCCACGCTCGCCCGACGCACTCCGCTCGCTGCCGTATTGCCCTCCCCCACGCGCCGTAACAGCGTCCCCTCGGCGACGCGCGTACGTGAGTGATTCCTTTCCGCGCGCTGCCGCTGCCGTAGCGATCCCGACGGCGACCTTGTAGCAATACCGTACCGAATCGCTGTAGCAGTTCTGTAGCAATACCGTACCAAATCGCTGTAGCAGATCTGTAGCGATCCTGTAGCAGTGCGCAGAGGACAAAACCATCACGGCTGTTGCAAATATAACAGTTCTGTAGCGATCTGTAACAGTTTTGAGCAAGTTGGCTCATCATACATTCACAAGATGTCCCCATTCTGACGACTCCAGCTGGGAGCTATTCCGCAAGAAAGTATACCAGATGAGGAAGGAAGCTGAAATTGTAGACCTAAAGGATGTAGGAACTAATTTTTTGCAGAAATGACAGGGGCTTCCTCTTGCAATTAAATCCTTTGCTACACTTCTAAGACAGAAGGATATCAACAGGGAAGAGTGGGAAAAGGTCCTCAGAAGTGATGCATGGTCGTTGAGCAACCTTCCCAGGAAACTGCATGGTGCTCTGTTCTTGAGCTACGAAGATCCGCCATCTCACCGCAAGCAGTACTGCTCCCTTTTTCCACCTGGTAGGTTATTGTATCGAGAACATCTGGCAAGATATTGGGTGATTGAAGGATTTTTCATTCCACAAGGAGAGTCACTATTGGAAGATTTGGTGGAAGAATACTATGATGAGCTTGTCAGGATAAGCCTTCTGGAGCCAACTCCAGCTGCTTTGATAAACAGCTCTTGTATTATGCATGATTTGTTGTGATCTCTAGCTCAGTTCGTATCAGCTGATGAGTGCTTCTAGAAGTCGAATGATTTGACATGCCATTCAAGGTTACACCGCCTTTTCAGCTGCAGACATGGGACATACAATGGTTCTTCCTCCTCTGATGGCACATCAACAATGCTTGATGACATTTATGCTTCTTCAAAGCCCAGCGAAATTGAGGATTGGTAGCTTCGCAATCTTTCCACATCTTCGTTTTTTTCTACGTAAATGGACCTGGAATAGGAAGCATTCATGATTCAGCTAAGACATCTAGACTTCAGTGGTACACGCATTTCCAGGTTGCCCAACTCAATTGGCTGCCTGACAAATCTCCAAAGAGAGTGACTAGAGAACGGTACACCGTTGCAACGGTATAGCTATGAAACTTATGAAACTTATCAGTTTCAGTGCTGGTTTCATGAGTTTCAGTGTTTAGTTTCATCAGTTTCATGTTTTATCAGTTTTTAGTGCTAAGTTTCATGAGTTTCAGTGCAAAAAATCATAAGTTTACGTGAGTTTGAGAGGTATCTGGGCGGCGGTATCTGGTTTTAGTTTTTCTATCTCCAAAACTTGAATCTTCTACAGTGCCAACTCCCAACCCAACTCCGCCTGTACAACGTGAAGATTTCACACGGCCCAACCAGCCCAGCCCACTCCGCCGGCCGCGCACACAGTCGCAACGCCGCAACGTCGGTTCAGACTTGAGACCTCAGGTGACTCCGCAAGTCCGCATCAATCTTCTCCGTAGGCCGTGGCCAACACGCACCGAACCACCTCGATCGATAAACAGCTCTCTTTTCCCCTCCCCTGATCCCAAATCCCGCCACCGTCGAAACCCTAACCCTAGATTCCAGCCATGGCCGGCTCCGCTCCATCCGCCACCGCCACCAGGTCCGTCCTCCTCCGCCTCGACGACCTCGCCCTCCCGCCGCGGTACCTCTCCATGCCGTCCCACCTGCCCGTCTCCGAGCTCCTCCGCTCGCTCCCCCTCCCCTCCTCGTCCTTCTACCTCACCTCCGACGGCCGCCCGCTCCCGCTTTCCTCCCCCCTTGCCTCACTTACGCCGTCCGCCTCTCTCCAGCTCCGCCTCCGCGCGCTCCGCGGCGGGGGCGGCGATGGAGGGGCCACCGGCGCCGAGTCCCGCGACTGCTACCTCTCCATGTACCTCGCCAAGAAGCCCGACAAGGCCGACCCCAACGAGGCCCGCCTCTCCCGCTTCACCTGCTGCGCGCTGTCCGGGGAGCCCCTTGCGGCGCCAGTCGTTGCCGACCGTCTGGGTAACCTCTTCAACAAGGAGGCCCTCGTGGAGGCGCTCCTCCACAAGCGCCTCCCCAAGGCGCTATCGCACATCCGCGGCCTCAAAGGCATGATCCCCATCCACCTGCACCCCAAGCCTGACGCGGACGCTGCCGGCGAGGAGGTTCGGTTCCAGTGCCCGGTCACCGGGCTTGAGTTCAACGGGAAGTACCAGTTCCTCGCGCTCCGTGTGTGCGGCCACGTGCTCAGTGTGAAGGCGCTCAAGGAGGTGAAGACGTCTGCTTGTTTGGTCTGCCACAAGGGGTTTGACGAGGCGGACAAAATGCCGATCAACGGAACCGAGGAGGAGGTGGCGGTGTTGAGGCGGAGGATGGAGGAGGAGAGGGGGAAAGTGAAGGAGAAGAAGGTGGGGAATGGGCTGAGTGGGAGTAAGCATGCTGCTGCCGCAGTGGCTGGGGTTGAGAAGTTGGAGAATGGGAAGAAGGGGGAGGCTGCCCCATCGAAGCGCTTCAAGGCAGCAGACCATGCACCAGAGTATGCGAACAAGCAAGTGTATGCATCGATTTTCACCTCGTCCAAGAAGTCGGATTTCAAGGAGACGTATTCATGCAGGTCACTCCCACTGGGAAGGAATTGAATTGATGTCATGTCATGCTAGAAGAGATGGAAATGTCATGTTGTGAACCTCTTGTACTTATTTGCTTCATGTCATGGTTCGCCAACAAGTTTCGTGGTTGTCATTTTAGTTGGTGGTGTTGTTTATGCTTGATTGGTGATGTGGAGCTTTGTATTTTCACTCTCTGAGAAGCAACTGATTCCTATGAATGATGAGTGAAGTATGTAATAGTTGAAACAATTAGCAAGTATTACTGGCTCCAAAATCTTTGTAGCAGGCTACCAGCTTGTTGGGATAATAAAGTTGTTATTTATATGCACAACTAAGGTTCTCTAGATATAAATTAAAGGTTTTTCTAATCTCATTATTGTAACTTCCAGCGTACAGTTTATCAAACAGTCTGTATGTGATATTCACTTTGTGCTTGTTTTGGTGTTTATGTATCGATCGTCCACAAGGTATGGAACCCTTGCAACCTTACAAGCCTTGAGCAGTAGAACAATAAGTGGATGTGGTGACAACTTGGCTTAAGGATTGCAATACGATGTCAGTTTTATTTTTTTATGCTTCTTTTAGCGCCTGTTTTGGGGGTTGCGGCTGGGCTAAAAAAACTGTTTTTGGCTTGCTGGGCTGTAAAACAGTTGTAGCTGGCGGCTGTGATGTTTTTGATATGTCGTTTGGCAAACTGGCTGCTGCAGCTGTAGTTTTTGGAGGGAAACCGAGTGGATCCGAGCGAGGAGGGAGTTGAGGAGGCAACTGGGTGGCGAGACAGCAGGGCGAGGAGGGAGGCGGAGCAAGCGGGGAGGCGGTCGAGCGAAGCTACACTGAAAAGCTCCTCCCAAGCGGCTGCAACTTTGAGAGGTGTTTTTGCTATGGCTTGACTTTCCAACTGCTTTGCAGTCATGCTATTGGGGGGATTTTGGTCCAAAGTTGAAGTACAGCCTCTTAGGTACCATCTGCTGTGAGCTAACCTTGGAAATGATGAAAGCTCATTCTTTTCTCTTTGCTTCAATTTCCTTTGGCACATTATACTTTTTGGCCTTTGGGGCTATACTATGTGTTGTAATGCATATGATTGTATAGTGGGTGTGGTGAATACGCAGGTTTGTTGATTGCAGCTCTTAGTTTGTATTTTTGTGGGTTTCTTGTTCCCTATTTATCAGCTTGAATTCGTTTGGGTTGTACACATGAAAAACAGTTTCAGGCCTAACCTGTATCCTCTATATTCGTGTGCCTCCATCAATACTAGGGCTCAAGGGAAACTAATAGTATCTCTAGATTTTTTAATATCCTTAGGATCTACCAAAATATACGTTAAGCTAGTATCAAGATATACTAAAAACATAAATGGTGAAGGTGAAGGTACCATGAGGTACAAGTGTTTAAAAGTAATTTAATGGTACTTATTATAAAATGGTAAAAACTCTAGTATCTCACATACTCGTAATTAGTGCTTTTTGGAACACTCTTCATATAAGTTGTACTAGGATGAAAAGCGCTCTACGCTGTACCGGACTGGTGTGCTATCTGAATTCGTACGGACTGGAATCATGGTTAATATAGAATCTACAGTTACCTAGAACCATAGCACGAAGAAGCCAGCAATATCTACATCACGGAGAGTAGTACAATGTTATCTTTCAAGTATATATAGCAACACACGACACATAAAAATTGGAATAAAATAGCAGAAGTAATGTACCTAGGCACACGTATATTCTCAAATTTCAATAAAGCATTATAATATTTGATTGGGAATAGACCTCATAAAGGGGCACAACTGCAATCTATATAGTCATGAAATTATGAGCAATATCAAATTATGCAATAGAACTGCCTTGCTTCTTGACGAACCCACATCATTTGGATTTAGTACATGCAACCAGAATGATTTATTAATTGTAGAACGAACGTCTATATATATGCATTATATCAGTTCTTTTCAAGAAAATAATTATATGAAAGCATAGCTCTCATATTTCATCAATACAGAAAGTGTATAAAGAGTTGCATCAAATCTATATTCCCTATAATAGGTCTAGCATGTCCCATAAGGTTGTAATCATTAGAATATGAAAGAAGTTCAAGAGCTTGCTTCAATAAGCTCAGAGGAGCTCTAGCTCCCTCATCAGTGCCCAACAGTAATATGCAATGCAAATTTGAATTTATACTGTTGTAGTAACAAATAATTAGCTCATCGCCATGGACAGCTATTTTTTTTCCAATCTTTCTAGAAGGGTGTGCACCTGCAAAAAGCATACCTACTGTCAATCTGAAATTTTAAGATATCCACTGACAGCTATTTTTTCCAATCTTTCTAGAAGGGTGTGAACCTGCAAAAATCGTACTTATTGTCAAGCACCTATATGTAATTTCTGGAAATTGTGGGGTCGTTTTCGTAATAACTACGCTTGCTGAAAAAATATTCAACAATCTGGCTTTGCATAAATTTTCAGAACTGAGTTGCTAAAACAGATAGCTAGGGGCCTGGTGGTGAGTACAGATGCTGATAACACAGAAGCAGAGCAAGTGCAATTGGTTGCAAGTGCGGCCTCAAGCAAGAGTTTATTTATTGTACTTGATGATGTATGGCAACCAGACATATGGAATGATCTACTTAGGAAACCAGATATATGGAAGAATGATTGTACTTGATGATTTACTTATGTAGCCAAGCAAGTTGGTTCATCATACATTCACAAGATGTCCCCATTGTCTGACGACTCCAGCTGGGAGCTATTCCGCAAGAAACTATACCAGATGAGGAAGGAAGCTGAAATTGTAGACCTAAAGGATGTAGGAACTAATTTTTTGCAGAAATGACAGGGGCTTCCTCTTGCAATTAAATCCTTTGCTACACTTCTAAGACAGAAGGATATCAACAGGGAAGAGTGGGAAAAGGTCCTCAGAAGTGATGCATGGTCGTTGAGCAACCTTCCCAGGAAACTGCATGGTGCTCTGTTCTTGAGCTACGAAGATCTGCCATCTCACCGCAAGCAGTGTTTTCTTTACTGCTCCCTTTTTCCACCTGGTAGGTTATTGTATCGAGAACATCTGGCAAGGTATTGGGTGATTGAAGGATTTTTCATTCCACAAGGAGAGTCACTATTGGAAGATTTGGTGCAAGAATACTATGATGCGCTTGTCAGGATAAGCCTTCTGGAGCCAACTCCAGCTGCTTTGATAAACAGCTCTTGTATTATGCATGATTTGGTGTAATCTCTAGCTCAGTTCGTACCAGCTGATGAGTGCTACTATGTTGACATACAGAAGTGGAATGATTTGACATGTCATTCAAGGTTACACCGCTTTTCAGCTGCAGACATGGGACAGACAATGGTTCTTCCTCCCCTGATGGCACATCAACAACGCTTGATGACATTTATGCTTCTTCAAAGCCCAGCGAAATTGAGGATTGTTAGCTTCGCAGGCTTTTCACATCTTCGTTTTTTTGCTACTTGATGGACCTGGAAGAGGAAGCATTCATGATTCTTTAGGAAGTCTGATTCAGCTAAGACATCTAGACTTCAGTGGTACACACATTTCCAGGTTGCCCAACTCAATTGGCTGCCTGACAAATCTCCCAAACTTGAATCTTCTACAGTGCCAGTTGCTGGAGACACTTCCTGAGGGCATTACGCAATTGTGCAGTTTAAGACATCTTGGTATCCGGTTTACACCGTAGAGATATCTTCTGAAAGGCATTGAAAATTTGACAAACATAAATAGTCTGGTTTCTATAGTGAGGGAGGAAAGCAAGGGAGGTGGAGAAAAAGGCTGCCGCTTGCAAGAACTTGAGTCTATGTCAAAAGCTTCGGTCTCTTGGGATTGACAAGATAGAGAGAACACTGCTGCCTTGAGCTGATGGCTCTCCCAGAAGGTCTCCGCCATGTTGCCACACTGCAGGAGTTGCGCGTTCAGGGAGCTCATAAGTTGACAAGAGTTGGAGATATTCCTTCACTGACTTGGTTGGGTATGCAGCGTAGTCTAGCATGTTATCCTCTGAGAAAGACTGGAATTCCTTCCATGCAGAGCTAGATAAACAGACGTTACAATTGCCCAAGGCCCAATGGGTGTATAGCAGCTGGATGGACAAGCATGAACATGGAGCATACGAATTTATTTTTCCAAAATTGACATTGTAAAATTACACGTCGCTTGTATTTGCCCCACCTCAGCTTCTGAATTTAGCGATGTGGCGTATGGTGATGTGATTGTAACGTGCACATTTTCATTGCGGTGAAGTCTCTTCACTTGTTGCTTCTTATCTCAGTGGTTGTTAGCAAGGTTGCTCTTACATCGTCCTGTGTGGTCCGTCTATATTGTGAAATCATGTGATGAAAAATTGGTTTAATGATGAATTTGGTATTGCAAAGTGGTTGTTCTCATGGCATGTGTGGTGCATGTGCATGTGCTGTTTCAGATAATTATTTGATATGCTTGTCATAGCATGGTAATTGTTTTGCTTGATGCAATGCGCTCGTGTGAGTGGTTGCATGGATTGATCTTGAGTCAAGTCGTGGACTTGTGCTCGTACACGGTTGTGTGTTTGTTCATGTGCAGGTGTTGCTTGAGGTCGAGCGTGGTGGTGGCGGACCGTAACTAGGTTCATAGAGGAATCGGAGGTTCGGGACTAGGTTCGAGGAGAATCGAGGTCTTGGTGGTCGAGGATGTCATGCGGGCGTTCGGACTAGAGAACGGTGCACGTGGTTGCTAATTGAGTCAACGTGATACGGCAGGTGGGCCGTGACGCGTGCGATTATCGCGTTTGAGGTAGTTTGCATGTATTGGGCCATGTTGGGCTAAGTGGATATGCATGCGAACTCTTCTAGGGTTTTCTTATAAATAGGGGGAGGTGTCCCCTGTTTATTGGGGGCAAAGGATTAGGGTTTGTACTCTTTTGTTGGAGTACTGTGACTAGACAAAAAGAAATAAAATCAATTTCTTCGGAGCCGAGCGGCACAAAAACAGAAAAAGAGCAGCCCTAACTGGAGCGAGTTGAGCGAAAGAAAAGGCAACATCGTCGTTGTCATTCTTTGTTTGCCGTGAGAAAGAAGGGCACCCAGATGTATCGAAGTTGCGGGGCTTTGTCTTTACGCACACATGAGCTGCCGCTGCATGCTTGCTATTTGCTAGTGCACACATGTGTTGATGTGCGCTTATGGAGATTATCTACTCAAGGCTTGGAGGCAATTCAATCTAGATTGCTACCAACCAAACTACGCATTTGCAAAGGCACAAGTAAAGAAGAAGCGGCGGCCAGATCAAAGGAAGCGACGAACCAAATTTGCTACAGTGATTTCCCGTAATATCAGTAGCTACAGTGTTCGCATGCACAGGACACCCGATCCTAGGTGATTTGCATGGTAATCTCGTTCTTCGCTTGTCGCGTGTTTTGATCTACGGATTGATTCATTATTTCTTCATGATAATTTTTATTTGATCTATTCCAATCCTTCCTAGGGCATCAAATTAGTGATCTAAAAAGTTTGATTGGTTAATTCCTCGTAGATTTTGTTTAATCTCGAAATTAGGGTTCAATCTATTTTCGTCATTATTGATCCAGTCAATTTGCAAAGCCTATAACTTTTGATCCGTAGATCCGATTGAGTTGATTCTTGTTGGGTTAGTTTCTAAATTGAATCTAGTTTTTACAGTAAAAATTTCACATCATTCTAACGGTTGGATCTTCGGCAATTCATATTTTAGTGAACATAGGTCAATCTGTTTTTGCGTGAAATCGAAGCGATTATTTGATTCCGAATTGGGGTGAATTGTTAGTAGATCAAAAAATTGTTTTTAGCTTCCGCACAATCATTCACCCCCCCTCTGATTGCTATATTAGTCTATATCGATCCTACAAGTGGTATCAGAGCAAGGTTTTTCTAATTAATCTTAACCGGTGATTAGAAACCGTAGCGATGGATAGGTATTCGACAAAACCTTGTGTTTTCGATGGTGTTGATTTTCAGTTTTGGAAAGCAAAGATGGAGGCGTTCATTCAGGCGCGAGGCTTTAATTTGGGAAAAGATTTACAAGCCATATGAAGTCCTTGCAACGACATAACGTCAACGACACCAATCGCGCACATGTTGAAGCAAATAGTAAGCGCGTAACTTGATCATTCAAGGCTTGGGACGCGATTTTGATCGAGTGGTTCATCTTAGATCCGCATATGAGGTATGGAAATCTCTTTGTGATTACCATGAGGGTTTCTTCTTTATCAAAGAGGTTAATCAAGATATTTACAAAAAAGAATACATGCGTTTGAGATGAAACTTAGTGAATCAGAGATGACTTCTTTGCTCGTTTCAATAAAATTCTTAGCACCATCGTGCTGTTGGAGTTAGCTACACTGATGCTGAAAATGCTCGACAATTGCTTAGTGCTTTGGACATGTCGATTGTGGGAGATGAAAGTAACATCTATACAGAATCTACTACCATGAGCACACTCACATTAGATGTTCTTTACTCTAAACTGAAGACTCATGAGTTGGATGTCCTTGCTAGGAAGAATGGACATAAATCAATTGCTTTATCCTCTCAAACTAGCATGTCTCCTAACAATACTTCTTCAAGCTTTGCCTTGTCTTTCTTGTCTTCACTAACCAATGAACAGATTGAGGAATTTCCGGAAGAAGACTTGGCATCACTCTCTTCTCGCTTTTACAAAGCTTTGCAGAATGTGAGAATGAGGAAGAGAGGTGGTGGTGGTCCTCCAAGATGCTATGAGTGTGGTGACCTCAACCATATTCGCACAAATTGTCCTAAACTTGCAGGTAAAGCATCATGGGAGGAGAAGGACAACAACAAAAGGAAAGAAAAGAAGAAGTTTGATAGAAAGAAAAAGAGCTTCATCAATCGCAAGGTGGTTCACCGTGTCCTTTCCGCTCTAGAACAAGTCAATTTGAGCGATGTGGATTCGGAGAGCAGCGAGGACGATGCAACTCCAAGTAAGCATGAGTTGACAGGATTGTGTCTCATGGCCAAAAGCAACGACAACTTCATGGAGGACAGCAACGACAGCGACTTCAATGAGGTAGATTCTTCTTATGATGAATTAGCCAATGCTGTTGCCCGTCTTGGAAAATTGCTTGACAAACGTGATAGAAAAATTAAGAAACATGATATTCTTGTGGAGTCATTGAATGCTGAAATTACTAGACTTAAGACTTTGATTCCTGATGATGATACTTGCAAATCATGTGACTTAATTTACAATGAGCTCACCTTGCTTAGGAAAGAACACGCTCTTCTGTTACATCTAAATGAGAAAAATGAGAAACATGTTAAACATGCTAGCTGTTCCACTGATGATTTGCATGATTCAACTTCTTGTTCTAAATGCTCAACTCTTGAATTAAAATTGAAAGATGCAAATGCTAGGGTTTCTCAATTGACTGATAATCTGCTTACACATGAGGTTCTTTCATGCTCAACTTGTCGCAAGCAAAAAGAAAAAGTGGACGTTCTCTGTAATAACTGTTTAACTCTTTCTCAAAAGGTTGATTACTTGGAAAAGTCATTAGAACGTTTCACTAAAGGAAAGAAAAACCTAAACATGATTTTGGATCAATCAAAAGTCAGCACTCATAATAAAGGTTTAGGTTTTGATTCTTATGTCAAATCATAAATCACATGCTCCTCTTGTTGTTAAAAGCAGAGAAAGTGGAAAAATTTGAAATTGTCAATGAGCCTAAGAAAGCTGTTTTTAAAGTCTCTTTGGAGTTTTATCCTCTACTATGATGAATGCAAAATGTGCTTCTACTGTTAAAGCAAAATATCATGTTAAGTACACTTGCACTCATTGTGGTAGAGATGGACACTTAGTAGATTTTTGATTTAGACTAGCCAAACAACAAAAGAAAGAAAGAGCTAAGGCTAGGTTTAATTTTAGACGGGCACGCTTTGTTTCTCATTATGTGCCTAGGGTGATGCAAACACCTTTTGTTGCTAAGAACACGAGAAAAGACAAATATGTTTCTGTGCATAAGAATGCTCGTGTTGTGCCCTCTTGTTATTAGTGTGTGTCTCGATCTGGATTCCTAAACATCTTATTTCTAACCCCGATCGAGACCTCGACATTTTCTGCTTCTATGTAGGCTTTTCACGCAAGGAAGGAGAACATATGACTAGTGGATTCTGGATGCTCACGCCACATGTACAATGAGGATACAGGTGCATATGTTCAGGGGGAGAGTATTTTTTTTTTTCATGAAGATGACGATGATGATGCTGTTGAGAATGAGGAAGGCCGGATATACAGTTTGATGTGTGCTTGTGTGCTCGTTTTCAAGCTTCCCCCCGTGCTTCACATCGACAGGCTGTCAAGCGAATTTTCAGGTATCTTCATGGTACTCAAAATTTTGGCATTTGGCTTTGTACTTCCTCATGCATTAGTTTAAGAGCTTTTCCTGATGCTGATTTTGGAGGATGTAGAATTGATAGAAAAATACATCTGGTTCATGCCACTTCTTGGGTAGTTCTCTTTATCGAGCATATTGAGATTAAATTTCACTTTCTCAGAGATCATGTAGAAAAAAAAAATATTGTGCTTCATCATGTGGATACCGAACATTAATTGGCAGACGTTTTCACAAAACCTTTGCCCTCTTTTTGTTTTGCTTTTATTCGGGGAGAAGTTGGGGTTGTTCACCTAACAGGCTTGTTTTGAGGGGGAGTTTGTGAAAACTTTGTGTTTTTTTGTTTACACTTTCTTCTTTCTTTTTCTTAAATAAATAATTAAAAAGGGAAAATAAAAAGTATTGAGCATTATATTTAATACACATATGTGATTTGAAGCCATGTCTATGCTACAAAGTCTTTGTAACTTCATCTTTATGCATATATGGTGTAGTTTATGATATTACTATTTAAATGGAATGAAAACTTGAATTAAATCTTGTCATGGTTGAACTTTCTTGACTATCTTGATCCTGCTCAAAAAGATGCTAAATGTGAAAGTTTTCAAAGTTAAAGAGCTAAAAGCTCAAAAAGTGATTTTTGATAAATGCAAGATCAAGGTTATGCATTGTCGCACTTCCTCTTTACGAGACTGCTTATCATTGCACTCTGATATGAACTTGGAAGAGGTTGTGTATGACCGAAACCATGAAACCTTAAGCTCATTGCTTGGCATGGTTGAAAAGTAAAGTACCGATGCATATAATTTCTTGCAATTTTATATTTTGTTGCAATCATAAATAAATCAGCTTTTCAAGCACCAAAGAAGTGCACGAAAATTCATGTTTTCAGGTTTTGAGATAGTTGAGAAAGGGAGATCATGCCATGAAAAAAAAATCGTTAATAGTACTTGATTTCTAGTTGTGCTTACTCTACATTGTTTATGTGTAGATTTGAGGGTGCAAGTACTTTTGATAGCATGACTTGGAAGATGTTACATTTGTTGATGATTTATAATGCTCATTACAAAAAAAAAAAATTGGCAAAAAAAAAAAAAAAAAAACAACAAAAAGATTTTGTTCTCTCTTTTGTATTCTTGATGAATCCATTGTCAAAGGGGGAGAATTTTGAGCACATTGCACATTCACATACACATTTTTCTTCTTAGGGGAAGGTTTTTCTTTTCTTTGCATATTTGTCAAAGGGGGAGATTTTGTATTTTTCATTTTGGCTTTTGATTTTAAACTTTTTGATTTCAAAAACTTTTCTTGTGAGGTGAATGCCAATGTTCAGTTCTAAGTGGTGTTGCCAATGTTTTCATCAAGGGGGAGATTGTGAAATCATGTGATGAAAAATTGGTTTAATGATGAATTTGGTATTGCAAAGTGGTTGTTCTCATGGCATGTGTGGTGCATGTGCATGTGCTGTTTCAGATAATTATTTGATATGCTTGTCATAGCATGGTAATTGTTTTGCTTGATGCAATGCGCTCGTGTGAGTGGTTGCATGGATTGATCTTGAGTCAAGTCGTGGACTTGTGCTCGTATTACCCGATTGTGTGTTTGTTCATGTGCAGGTGTTGCTTGAGGTCGAGCGTGGTCGGTGTGGACGTAACTAGGTTCATAGAGGAACCGGAGTTCGGGACTAGGTTCGAGGAGGAATCGAGGTCTTGGTGGTCGAGGATGTCATGCGGGCGTTCGGACTAGAGAGCGGTGCACGTGGTTGCTAAGTGAGTCACGTGAGTGAGTGTGGGCCGACGTCTGCTGTTATGTCGTTTGAGGTAGTTTGCATGTATTGGGCCATGTTGGGCTAAGTGGATATGCATCGCGAACTCTTCCTAGGGTTTTCTTATAAATAGGGGAGAGTGTCCCTGTTTATTGAGCAAAGGATTAGGGTTTGTACTCTTTTGTTGAGTATCTTTGTGACTAGACAAAAGAAATAAAATCAATTTCTTCGAGCCGACACAAAAAGCAGAAAGAAGCGACCTAGCAGCGAGAGTTTGAGCGAAAGAAAAGGCAACATAAATCGTTGTGTGCTTTGTTTGCCCGTGAGAAAGAAGAAGCCGGGTAGTAGAGTTGCCGTTGGCATTTCTTGTCTTTTACGCACCCGCCAGCGCTTGCCGCTGCTTGCTATTTGCTAGTGCACACATGTGTTGATGTCGCTTGGAGATTATCTACTCAAGGCTTGAGGCAATTCAATCTAGATTGCTACCAACCAAACTACGGCTACCGATTGCACAAGTAAAGAAGAAGCGGCCGGCGGCCAGATCAAAGGAAGCGACGAACCAAATTTGCTACAGTGATTTCCCGTAATACTGTAGCTACAGTGTTCGCATGCACAGGACACGATCCTAGGTGATTTGCATGGTAATCTCGTTCTTCGCTTGTCGCGTGTTTTGATCTACGGATTGATTCATTATTTCTTCATGATAATTTTTATTTGATCTATTCCAATCCTTCCTAGGGCATCAAATTAGTGATCTAAAAAGTTTGATTGGTTAATTCCTCGTAGATTTTGTTTAATCTCGAAATTAGGGTTCAATCTATTTTCGTCATTATTGATCCAGTCAATTTGCAAAGCCTATAACTTTTGATCCGTAGATCCGATTGAGTTGATTCTTGTTGGGTTAGTTTCTAAATTGAATCTAGTTTTTACAGTAAAAATTTCACATCATTCTAACGGTTGGATCTTCGGCAATTCATATTTTAGTGAACATAGGTCAATCTGTTTTTGCGTGAAATCGAAGCGATTATTTGATTCCGAATTGGGGTGAATTGTTAGTAGATCAAAAAATTGTTTTTAGCTTCCGCACAATCATTCACCCCCCCTCTGATTGCTATATTAGTCTATATCGATCCTACATATATATCCCCAACTGGATCTACTTACGTGTGTGTTTAGTAATTTTACGGTGCATTACACTAGTAGTATATAATGTATAGTAGAAATCGTATCTGACCGTTGATTTGTTAAGAGTGTTTGTACTATTCTACTATCAGATGAAGTATAAGTAAACTCTAGTTAATCTGATCCATTGAATCGAAAAGAATGAACGATTCATATTCAATTTAGTGTATTGTAAAAGAGCTCGTGTTGTAAACTCAGTCTCTGTAGCCGTTGCTTTCATCGTTGTCTCAGCTATTGTTTGACATGGTTACTCCTGAATCAGTAGTCTGCAGTCTGGAATCGCACTTCTAATGGAAACTGAAATTTTTCCTTCGGAACCTACCTCTGGAGCATGGCAGTTAACCTCGTATGTAAACTATGTTAGGTACCGGGTGAAACCATGTAGTTAGGTCGTTTTGCTGCTGACATCAAGTTGTGTTTGTTAGTAGGAGTAGATTTGGGCCATGTTTGGATGGGCTAAAACTAATTGTTAGCTGGCTAATGGCTAGAGCTAATTGTTAGCCAGCTAATAATTAGTCTATCTAAAATTAGCCCAGGGCTGTTTGGATTCATGACTAATGGTTGGGCTAATTTCTTAGAAAAGTCATGTCTGCCCCCTCATAATGGGTGAGGAAATGAGGATAAGACCAGCGCGAGGGTTTTTCAGACTTTTCCCAGCGTGTTACATACTATTAGCCCAAATTAGCTCCTCCTCATCAACTAATGGACTAATTGTTAGCTAAGGGGTTGGCTAAAAATTAGTCCACCTATTAGTCTTCCTGTTTGGATAGACTAGAGCTAATTTTTAGCCAGCTAACAATTAGTCCAGGATCCAAACATGGCCTTGGTCTCCGACATCGAAAGAATATCGAACTGTCTCTACAGTTTTGTAAAACCGAAGAATTAGCACAGTGTTTGCACAGCCGTGCATGCTTGTGTTGTTTGGGTGGTTGTCAGGTTGGAGCTTACGTGCACGCTGAAGACTTGTCAAATATCTCAGCTTGGTTTAGCCTTCGTTTACCCTCCGATTACCTTTGTATACTGTCATTTCCCTCCAAAAAAGAGGTCAATTTTGTGTAACAACCTGAAGGAAGAAAATGCATTTCTGAACCTCTGCAAGATGCAAGAGCAAACTACTATACGTAACCATTCTACAGCTCATATCTGACATACACATATGCACATCTATCTCAATAAGTGCGAAAAAAAAATGTAATGATGTGCACAGTGGCTCCTGGGAGCTGAGCCAGAAGAGACATCGTAATCTTTTCAGTTTTGTGTAGCCAACATGCAATTGTTGTGTCCATGCCACTTCATCTCTTCTTTTCTTTTTTGCATGGCCGCACCCTTGGTTGTTTGCAGGGCTACAAGCCTGAAATATTTTAATGTCTGGCAAGCACCTTCAGAGAAGAGAACGTCGCAGTTGAAGTGAAGCACTGAAGTTGAAAACTTAGGCCATAATAACCAAGAAAAACTTCAGAAACTCCCAGTTAGACTTGGAAGAAAAGGCATGTAGGGCCTACAGACTCTGTTGCCTTTCCTTGCAAGAATCCTCAACTCTGCAACTCTGCATGCCTTGTGGAGTTTACTTATCGGCCCAGGCGCCCAGCAGTCAAGCAGGGAAGCTCACAGCTCCAACTCTGAAAAAGAGTAGATAGAAAACCAGTGCAGGGGAGAGGAGAGGAGATGACACTTCTAAGCGTCTCTCCATACCGTCATGCAGTTTATCCAGGTACCTAACTTTGGTTCATTTCATGGAAACATTATCATGCTACTTTACTATTACAGTTGTGCTTGTATACATGATAGGAGTGTAACAGTGTACATGGGTGCAGGTAGGAGCATACAGTGCAGTGGCATCAAGGTGACACCACTCAGATCAGGGGGGGATAGATCAAGATCAAGAAAGGATTTTGTTCTGAATGTTTCGTCCTTGCGAGAGCTCACCACTTGCTCTCTGAAGACGACTCCTCCGTATGGCAAGTCAAAGAGGATCAATCCTAGAGATCTGTTCACCTTCTCCTACAGGTTCAACACTGACATCCCCATGGGTGAAACTCCAGGGGTAGGTTGTGAGATATAAGTAGCCTCCAAGCTTGGGGATTTCAGTTTGCCCTTTCAGGTGATCTTATTCCCTTAGGTTCTTTATGCAGGCATCCATCGATGAGTACCTTCAAAACAGGCCCAGGATCGTTGGAGCTGTGTTTCCTGATCAGCGCAAACGTACCAAGCTCAGTGATGTGAGTTATCGTTTCTTCCCCCAATTTCTTTTCTAAAGTAAAGTTGTGAACTGAAATGAGGAAAACATGGTTAAAAGAAGCTGAAACTTTTCAATGATTTTTGTGTCATTTCACTGGCTCTGAAGCCTGAAACGTCACAACAATCGGCCACAATTTTCTTGCCGGCAACCATCCCTTCATTGTTTGAAGGAATAACTGCTTCGGTGCACAATCCATGTGAACAAAACGATGTACGCCTAACAAAGTACCACTGATCCATTGATCTTACAGGAAGAGTGGAGCGTTCAGCTCCTCCCCATCCAGTTCCTCTTCCTGTCGGCATATCCGGTGATCGTTATGCGCTTCGTCAGCAAGTCCAACGGGAAGGAGTACCCGCCCAACGTCCCCGTCCACGCCACCAGCCTCCTCTTGATGGAAGTGGTAATTGACAATCCATTCCTCATTTCCATCAGATTCAGACGTCTGAAACTCTGAACATACGTCTTCAGTTGTCCAGAAAGCCCTTAGCGATATCGCAGATTTTAATCTTGCTAGGAGACCAACTTTGGTCGAGTAGTCGATCCTTGTAATAGGTCGTTGTCGTGGTTCTCAGTTCTTCTTTCCGGGGGGTGACTTTCACTGCCCCGTTCATGTATTTGGATTTCTCTCTTCTTAATTGATCAACGGCGGAGCTCCTGCCTTGCTTTTCAAAAAAAACTCTGAACATACGTAGCGTACCCTGCTGTGCCGTACGCAGACGGACTACAAGCTGAACGGCCTGGACAGCAATGCCATGCCGTCGCATCTCGCCCTGACCGTCCGCGGCACGCTGTACCCGCAGAGGGAGGGCAGGAAGAGCCTCAAGGGGCACATCGAGATGAGCGTCGGCTTCAACCTCCCGCCGGTGCTCGCGCTGGTCCCGGAAGGCATCATCAGAGGCGTCGGCGAGACGGTCAGCATTTTGGGCGGTTCTTGTGTAAGATCATCGTGTTTTCTTCTCAGGACTAACGGGCATTTTGATCTGTGATCATGGTGCAGGTGCTGAGGCAGCTAGCACAGCAGATGAAGCAGGACTTCGACACAGGCCTGGCAGCAGATTTCAAGAAGTACAGGAGGGAGAAGCTAACCGAAAAGCGAACTTCACCCTGAATTTTGAGAACATGCGCACACGGTAGCAGTAGTACTAGCAGTTATCACACCAGGTTCTTCGGAGATCATCGGAGCGGCAACATCGTGCTATTATTCATCAGATCGTTGACATGACTGAAGAGATGGTAACTTGAAGAATCTCATTTATTCATTGTAAACTGGAGTATTAGAATGTACACAATTACAAGAATATTCAGTTTTACAGAGATTGCTAATCTCAAGCTATTGTCTGTGTTTATGGGTCAGACTTGACTTCCTTTTCGGCTATTATGGAATCTATGTACCATGTAGTATACAAGGCCTAGGGCCTTTGCTTTGAACAGCTAGAGGAATACAATTAACAGATCTATCATGGAATCCATGTATGTACCATGTAGTATACAAGGCCTAGGGCCTTCTCTTTGAACATCTAGAGGAATACAACTAGTAGATCTATACTATGTATCCCAAAGATCCTAGTCTTCCAATGATCGCTTTCGCGCCCTTAAGTCACGCTCAAGGCTTTGAGGCAATGGAGGAGTCCTTCCACGGCGGAAAAGAACAGCAAGAGCTTTCATTTTATGGCAGATGTTGAAAACCTACAGGCAAGCACCAGTATGATCAGTTGTCAACCACAAAATGGTACTTATGAAGGTTATGTCCATTTATTATCTTACTGATGACGCGTCTAGCTCCGCAATTCCCTCACATCCTTGACCGCCACCCTGTAGTAGGTCACAGTATTTTACAGCATCATCCTCGTCTTCAAACACCTGTAATAAAAGATGGAAATGATTCAAAAGAATACAAAGCAAGTAGTTACATAAAAAATTGAAGAAAACTGATCATTAAGAAAGTAACAACAGCCATAAAACACATGCTCGCAAACGCAATACAAGTACATGCTCGCAAACGCAATACAAGTAGGGATGCAAATGGGCTGACCCTAGGGTCTTTATTTGTTTGCACTAAAAACTTAATTTTTAGTCCACCTTTTAAGTTTTAGTGCAAACAAATGAACTAGAGTGGGTCAAAGATGACCCTAGGGCCGGCCCATTTGCATCCCTAAATACAAGTACAAACAGAATAGCACAAGTGTACTAATGCACCAAGGGTTGCAAATTAGAACCTTCCTGTGCACATCAACAGCCACTTCGGGCACAAGAGTTTCACATGCAATATCAGAACTAGGTAGGAATCCTGTTTGCCGCATTAAAAAAACTAGCACATTTACCAGCATATAGGACTGTAAATGGGCCGAATTCCAGCAGGCCTGGGGCTGTCAGGCTCAAGCTCGGTAAGGCTCGAGCCGAGCTCGAGTTGGGGTCTGAGCCTAGATCTAGGCTCGAGCTCGGCTCGGTCCAAGCTCGAGTAGGCTCGAACTCGGCTCGAGTAAGCTCGGTAAGCTGATAAGCTCGAATAAGCTCGGTAGGCTCGAGTAAATTTGGTGAATCTGGTAGGCTCGGTAACAAGCTCGAGTAAGCTCGATAACAAGCTCGAGAAAGTTCGGTTAACGGAAGTTCGATCCAAGCTCGAATAGGCTCGCGAGCTATTCGAGCTCGGCTCGCTGAAGCTCGCGAGCTCGAGATCGAGCTCGAGTCGGGCCTAAACCGAGCCGAACTCGAGTAGCTCGCGAGCTCGAGCTTTTTTTTACAGCCCTACCGGCATAACTGCACGGCTAGTATTATGATACATTTGTTTTTGATATACAACTCTACCTCCTATGATTGAAATACAATTGTATTTGTTATATAACTCTAATGTCTATATGTGATTAATCTGCACTATTATAATCTAGCCCTACCAAAATAAGTGGTGAAGATCCTTCACCTGTTCTTTCAATTAATGTGAGAATTTCTACGATTTTTCTTTTTTAGGACTATTGTGAGACCGGTTGTTTTTATTTATATAGATAGGCTGATATATTACTCAGTGAGTAGTGCTTCTATGCCTTTCCTCTCAATATAAATTGCACAAAATCTTGAAGCAAACAAGGGGTAAGTAATCACCACCCACTCTTTATCTATGTTTTAATATTTATGCAACTTTCAAAAAGAAATGCATAGAAGCACCTCTCACTCATTTCTTCCTTTCTGGAGGTACCAAAAAATGGTTAATGTTGAATTGTTCATATGATCATATCATAAAGCTTCTAGTCCATGTAAGTTGCCTGATGGTCCTTTTCTATACCGCTCATTGTTGTATAGTCCTTATGGTCCCTCGATAGATAAACAGATCAATTTTACTATGGTATATCGATAGGGAACCTTACAATCATGAACAATACACATAAACCTACCCTTCTTTAGCACATATAGCAATCACCTTATTAGCTCCCTATGACTAATCCCTTCTCCTGATTCCTTGCATACCTGATTACAAATCAGGCAGCATGCTTCATACATTGATTGCGCATGGACCCAAAGTATATGAAGATTATGGAATTAAAAAAGTTAATGCATTAAAAGGCCCCCTATTGACTGCTTTAGGAATTGCATTTTTCCCCTATTAATAAAAAAAATGCACTAGAAGACCAGAGGAAAAGCAGTATGGTTAGCTGGCTTTCAAGAATACATGCACAAAAATGTGATCCTTTTCTCTACTACTTAAAAGAGGGAGTTGGTGAGTGGTATGTTCGTCAGACTATCTCTAGCAATTTCCCTTCATTCCATTCCCTTCCCTATTCCCTTTCCCATATTCATTCCCTTTATTTCCTACCATCTCCAGCAGCATCCCTTCAAGGGATTTGTGAAGGGATTGGAGAGAGAATCCCTTTCTAAAGGGATTCACTGTACAAATCCCTTCTGAAGGGAATCGCGAAGGAAATCCACTGGAGCACTTGGGATCTGTTCGCGAAGGGATTTGGAGGGGACGGGAAGCCACTGGAGACAGTCTCACATCCCCATCCCAGTCGAAGCGCGCCGACTGGTGGGCCAGCGTCACAATTCCTCCTCCCTGCGATTCTCTCTCTTCCGGTTTTCTCGTTCCTTCCTCAGCGGCTTCGCCCTATCTCCTCTTCTCTCGTTAATTAATACCCAAAGTAGCCACTGCTGCTTCGCTTTTGACGCGCAGCCGACCAGATCAGATCACGGACGCCACCGGACAGCCATCGCCCCTCTTCCCTCCTGACCCACTGCCTCCCAGATCCTACGGTATGTCGCACTGGCTGTGCTTGACACAGCAAACCACAACCTTGCTCCGAGCTTGTCATGACCTTCACATCTTGGGCTGCGACCGCGGCCAAGATCCAATGCCATGTCGCACTGGCCGCTGCCGCTGCTTCCGGCCTCCTCATGCGAGTTGCACCGTGTTCCTTGCCCGGCCAGCCGTCCACCTCACCGATGATGGCCGCAGTGATCTGGCACCGCCGGGGCATCACTGTTTTTGCCAACAGCCCAACATTTTCCTTGTTCATCAAGTTTCAAAGGTAACGGTTTATCATCAGATTGCTTCCTTGATCAAAGTGTGACCAATCCATTTTCAATCTGTAGGCTGTTTCAATTCCTTACGTAAATTTAATATGTTGATCACAAGTTCACGACGACCTTTGATCACACTACCTATTGCTGTAAGCATGTAAACGGAGGTAACTTGTTGATAGATATGCAGGTTGATGTTTTAATCGACTTGCTGAAAGGTAGAATACTGCTTTAATCTACTTGCTGACAGAGATGCAGGTTCATGTAGATGTATTATATTGTGCTTAACTTTGGTGGCGATGTAGCACTGGTGTGGCAGCGAGGACAAGCATGTTAGCGAAGGCGTGGTGCACCACAATGGAGCTCGACTGAGTGTGGCGGCGAACGGCGAAGCACGGCAGTGGAGGCATAACACGGGCCACAGCGGAGCTCGGCAAGGTGTCATGGCGGAGACGAGGGTGTGTCGAAATGTATGTAAAGCTATGAATACATCTATTACCAAAATTATATTTTCTGAATTCCTGCCCTCATTAAATTATCGAAATGAAGCTTGAAAGTTCCATTGTTCCTTTGTGTGAATTAGATTTGTGATGTGGTGACAACTTCAAGGTATTTCAGTGTCACTATCTTTCTGTACCATAGTTGGATAAAATTTCATTTTAGGCATGATCCTAGGTGAGACTTGCTTTCCATGCTTATTGCAATTCAGTTATGACTTACGAATTACCCTGCTTTTGACCTCCATATCAAGTTACTACTTTATCAAATTATTGAGAGAAGGTCCGAAGATCTGCCTCTCAGGCCAAAAGAAGAATGATACTAGGATTTCTTTGCCCATGATGCCCTCTGATGGTCTGATAGTGATATTTTTTTTAATCACCATAATAATTGATGAACTGAAAATTGTTTGTGGAACCAGGGGGATATTGTAGGTGCTTATTTGGAGTAAAACGTTCCATCATTGGTTGTTCCGCAAGTTTACAGAGAAGTTAAAATAGAGCTGTCCAGTAGCTTTACAAATTGTTCCCAGCATGCCTGAAGCAAGGCTATATACTGGCTTACATTGTATAATTTTTTTTACTTTATGTTGGCATAAACCTATACCTTTTTCACCAGTTGAGTGTTTTACAATTGTTGACAATTTATCATATTATAGATTTATAGTGCTATTAAACTAAAACTCGTGAAGGTGAACATCTACGATAATTGCATGCATGGTTTTGTTCCCAATTCCTATGTGAGGTCTTTTTGCAAAAATTTAGGTTCTCAACATAACGGGTGCATCTTGCCCGATTAATTTTGGTATTATCCTATAATTTAACTACTCACCAGTACTCCCTCTCTGATATCTTCAACAAGCATGTTAAACTTGGAGCCAGAGTACTTTGATTTAGTTCCAACTCCTGAACCCCCTCCCTTTGAGAAAAGCATCCCAAGTTCCCTTTCAACTTCACTGCAGAAAATGGCAGATAACATCATATTCATAATTTTCAGTTATCCGCACAACAATGACAAACTACCTGTAACAGTAGCAAACCAATTATCACCTGCGGCTCCTGCGGGTTTTCATTGTCCATAGATGATTATCTCTTCTAGCCAGCACATAGACCGGCTTTGAGTCTTCCCTCCATGGATTTGTCTCCAACACTGAACCATCATGTAAGCATGATACAGTCACTAAAATTTCAAACCTCCGCATTAAAAGATAAATCATTTACACTTAGTTCATCACACACACTATGTAGGAAATCATATGAAGTTATTTTTAACGACTTAACCTTTTGGCAATTGGCATGATTGGTGAGCATGAGTGTTGGCAAGCCATTTAACCACTGAATCTAGTTTGTGGTCCTACCAAAAGCAGCATAAGCATGACCATGGAAGACATGCCAATTCTGCATCTGATGCAAAGACAAGACAGCATTGCACTATCTAGCCAAAACCTGACGAAATAGCTGGGGATTGCACCAGTTGGTAGTCGCGTACACACATGGTCGTATCTTGGCACATCTCAAACTATACTATACATTCACAAAACCCGATGGGCGTGAACGCACAAGCCCAATTCATCGTCACACGCAATTATCCCGTACACACAAAGATAACATCTTTGGACACTTTGGAGTTTGGAATACGCATTTCATCAAACACTACGCGCGCGTGCCCCTAAACCCTACCAAGCCCCGTAAATTATTGCTAATCACCAACCATTGAAGTCGGTAAACCCCTAGTGAAAAACTAAAACCCTAAGCAAATCCAGCCCGAGAATACGATCCAGGGAGAGGGCTAGGACACCTCACCGTCGTAGGCGAGGGAGTCGAGTGACTCCATGAGGTGGCGCCGCATGCCGTAGGCGCGGGAGGAGACGCGGCGCAGGAACTCGCCGGAGGTCCCGGGGATGCCACCGTCCATCCCCATGGCCCTCTCCACCTCCTGCTCGTCGCCGTCGTCTCCCTCCGGAGACGGTGGAGGCGGAGGCCGGGACGAGGCGGCTGCCACGACCGCACGGCGGTGCGCGGCGGCGAGGCGGGGGCGCGGGGGCGGGAGGGAGACGAGGGAGGAGGTGAGGTTTCCGGCGACCGTGGTGGTGGTCGCCGGCGGCGGCGGCGGCGGGAGGGACGGCAAAGAAGCTGCCATTTTTACGCTGAGCCTGCGAAGGACAGGACTCTCGGTGCGGAGCGAGGTGAGAACTCGAGAGAAAAGCTGGGAGTGAAACGTGGAGGTGGAAAAGTGGAATGTGGACACGGCAGCTCCAGTCTCGTGGAGATCTTTCCACCGCGGTTGCTGGGTTCGGCACGTTTCGCACTCGGCTCGGTCGTGCACGTGGAAGCCGGTCCGGATTTGGCTCCCTTTCGTTTGTTTTTTTTGAGAGGTGCTTCTATGCTCTTCCTTCTAGTACAAGTTGTATAAATCTTGAACCAAGCGAAGGGGTAAGTAGTCATCATCTATTTTTCATTCATGCTTTAATAGTTGTGCAATTTTTAAAAGGAAGAGCATAGAAGTACCTCTCTTGTTTTTTTAGATTTCATCCCCTTTTTTTACCGCGACGGTAGTGGTAAATGGGATGTCTTATGCTGTGATCTGTTACCGTGGAAGATCCATCCTGGCATAGTTCTCGGCTGGCATAGACGGCATGTAAAATTAGTGCGTAGTTAGTGTTATGAAACTCGGCCCACGTGGCCATGTGGACTCTCCTGAAACCCTAGTAATAGGTTATAAATAGGAGGTAAGAGGTCACCCCGTGTACACACATGCAATCAGAATAATAAAGCAGAGCAGTCCCTCCACATATTGTGTCTCTCTCCCTCTCTCTGTTCTCCGGTTTAGATCTATTAGGCAACCCCGGACTATTCGATAGCGAGGTTGTCTAACACGTTATCAGCACAACGTTCTACTGGCGAACAGATTGAAAGGTAAGAAAAGGTGAGATTCAATGAATTGAATCTAATCGCTCGTTTGAATCTGTGCAAGCATCTAACCTACGCTACGTGGCACGAAGCTACACGCGATTACATGAATCTCCAATACACCATATGAATACATCTACAGTACACAGAAACTATTACAGATCCGTAGCGTGAAACTACAATACTTTGAATCGGCTCAAAACCTTCAGCATTGGTCGCCGTTGTCGGCCAGGCTCGAAGCCGCCGGCCGTTGGTCGGTCTCCTCGGCCAGGAAGCGCCACCAAGGCACGAAGCCATTGCCGATCTACAGTACAAGGATCTACAGGGCACGAAGCCAGTGCAGATCCCATGAAGCATTGCACCCGGTTCGGCTCCACCCGGCGTACTGCGCCCTTACCGGCCAATGCCAAGATCAGACGGCGTGTCGCCGCTTGAAGCATCGCCCGCTCCGGCCGTTGTTGCTTCGAGCGTGCACCGCGACGGCGGAGAAGCCAGCCAACCGCCATCCACCGCTGCAGCCGAACCGCCGTCACGTGCCCGGATCTTGGCCTCCTCGCCGCGGGCTCTACCGCCCGGCCGCTGGAATCGACCTCCTCTCCGTATTGCGCCCACCGGCCGCTCGGCCTTCCGCCGCTGCCGCTCTTGCCGAACTTCGCCGCCTCGCTTGAAGTCGGCCGTCGCGCCGCGCTGCGCGTAACGCCATCGCAGCGATCGGCTCGCCATTGGGCGCGCCAAAACTCGATCGAAGTTGCAGCCCGGACTGGCCTCGACTACCGCTGGTCCCGGCCGTCGCCAGCTCGGCCTCCCCACCGTGCACGGCATCCAAGCATAGCCGCCTGGCTCTTTTGCTTCCATCCAGATCGGCAATTTGAAGAAGCCGAGCTCCTTGTTGGACTTGAAGTCCATCCAGACCGGCATTGATTCGGCTCGCACGCCTTGGCCGCACCAAACCAGCCGCATGGGCTCACCGCCCAGCCGCCATGAGCCCGCCGCTAGCCGTCGCCAAGGACCTCACTTTTTGTGCGCAAGCTCCTGGCTGGAATACTTCATGCGCCAAACGAAGGACATGAAGTCCTTGGCTTATTCCAAGGGTCCATGTGCATGTCCAGGACTTGGAAATCCATTATGATATGAAGTCTCATTGAAGCACTTGGAGGATTGGAAGCCAGACTCCAATGCGATTTTGGAAGGTATCACGCACGGGAGGGCATGGGATTTTACCCATTTGCCCTCCCCACTTTTTCTATTATTTATTTACTGTTTTCTTTTAGAAAACTGACTAGAAACTCAGAAAATGGATTAGAAAATCCTAAAAATCTCTGAAAATTGCCAGAAAAATATGAAAAATCTTAGAAAATTGCAGAAAATTTTGTGGCTCTGTTTTAATTTTTCTTAGCCTTCTTTTCTGTATTTATGAATATTCTGCATGTATTTTGCAATAATTGTCCTGTTTAGAATATCGGAAATTCATGAGAAATTATTTTCCGCATTTATAAATTCATGAATCGTGCAATTATTGTTCTGTTCCATGCATAGTATTTACTGCTTTAATATAGTTCATTGGAAATTCAAGCACGCCGCACGAAGCAGCCACCGTCACGCCAGGAAGGTCGACGCGCATGGAACTGAATGCGCCACACGCATGAAGCCGCGCTAAACCGATCGCATGAAACCGATCGCGCACATGAATCCGATCGCATGCACGAAGCCAATCATAAAGCAGATCGCACGAAGTCGATCATGAATATTAATCCGATTGCATGCATGAAGACGATCGCATGAAGCTGATCGCACGCATGAATCTGGTCGCTTGAACGAAGCCGATCACCTACAAGCATGAAGCTGTATTTATGAATCTTTATGAATATTTATGAATCTGTGTATATATGGATCTTGCATTTATGAATCTTGTACTTATGAATTTTGCATTTATCTTGTAGTTATGAATCCTGCAATTATTGCTTTCTTTTAGTTTGCTGGAAATTTATGAGAATTCAATTATGTATTTTATTGAATCTAGCAGCTATTTCCTGTTAGATTGCACGCAGTAATCTAATGGAAGAACCTTATAAATGTGCAAAGGTCTGGCATTGTCTAAAGTGAGTTTTGAAGAACTGGCCTGAATGGTTAGAATTATCTCACATAGACATCAGATTGCATAATGAATTGTATGCTCTAGAAGAGCAAATTTTCTCATGAATGAATATGTAGTTTATTTTTTATTCTAGTATTCTATATTTGCAAGCAATGTTTAAATTATTTTGCCACTGTATGATTAGAATTATATTTCTTTTCATCTAGAAATCGTGTAGCGCCTAATGGAGAAAATATGCATTGTTGATAGTGGCACAACAAATACCATCTTAAGAGAGTCGAAATACTTCTAGACGATCATGAAGAACGCTAGAAGGATTACGACAATCGCAAGAAGCGGTACACATATAATAGGCTTCGAAAAGCTACAATTATATTGCCAATGGGTAAAACTTTGGTAATTGAAGAAGCCCTTTTTGTACTCTGAATCAACACGCACTCTCTTAAGTTTCAAAGATATCTGCGCCAATGAGTTTCACGTAGAAACCAATGAAGAAAATGGCAAAGAACACTTGTGCATTGTGAAGCACGAGGAATATGGAAAAATGGTATTAGAAAAATATCCTTCATATGAATCTGGGTTGTACTACACGAGAATCAATGCACACGCAGTGTATACTTCTTTAGAAGCTCTGAATTATTTTCTTTATGGCATTGTAGATTAGATCATCTTGGTCTTAGAATGATGAGAATTATAGTTAACAACTCACAAGGTCATGGCATTAATGTTAAAAACTTCTCGAATTATGAAGATTTTGTGTGCCATGCATGTGCCACCGGGAAATTAATACCCTCTGTTATGAAGTGCAAAATGAAATCCCTACATTTCTGGAACGTATTCAGGAGGATATTTGCGTCCTGATTTAGCCCTTGTCGGGGCCATTTCGGTACTTCATGGTGCTCATTGATGCTTCCTCGAAATGGTCGCATGTATGTTTGCTGTCAACAAGGAATCATGCATTCGCAAAGCTGATCTCGCAGATCATCAGAATTCAGAATGTTTTTCCTGATCATCGCATGAAGTCCATTCGAATGGACAATGCCGACGAATTTACTTCGAAGGCATTTGATGATTATTGCACAGAAACTGGAATAACTGTTGAGCACTACGTACCGCATGTCTATACGCAAAACGGACTTGCTAAAGCACTAATAAAGAGGATTAAGTTTATAGCTCGACCGCTTTTGCAGAGTTGTAACTTGCCCAACACTTGTTGAGGACACGCAGTCCTGCACGCAGCAGCACTCATCAATTATAGACCATCGGCCTACAACATCCATTTACCTATGCAATTAGTGCAAGGGGTTACCCCGAAGATTTCCCATCTCAGAAAATTTGAATGTATGGTATATGTACCTATACCACCTCCGCAGCGAACTGCAATGAGCCCTCTCTGCAAGTCTAGGATATACGTTGGTTATGAGAATGCATCCATAATCAGGTATTTGGAACCCATGACTGGAGATTTGCATACAACCCGATTCGCTGATTGCATCTTTGATGAGAATCTTTTTCCCGTCATTAGGGGGAGGAATTGAACCATTGCATAAAAAAATGCCAGAAAATCATATGACATTCCATTGGGATCCCCGTGCATGACCCTCGGACTAATGAAGCAAATCAAGAAGTCAAGAAGATAATCGATTTGCAGAATTTAGCAAATGAACTGTCTGATCATTTTTGTGATCTGAAGAGCGTGGTTAAGTCGCATGTACCAGCAAGAAATGCACCAAAGAGGGTGGAAATACGAAAGAAAGCAGAAGGTATCCCTCATCCTGTTCAGAGGCCTCAAAGAAAAAAGAACAGGAAATCTGGCTTCTTAAACCCAAAGTACCCGGAGACGTTTGGGGAAAACTGGGCAAGAGGACTTACCACAGCCAATCACAAAAGTGCCCCAAAGCAAGAAGGGGAGCCAGTTGAGACCTGGCACTAGAAAGAAGCATGTGGAAAAGGCAATTCTAGATCTGAACCTTCCATTGGAAGAAGCCACCAGAAATAATGTGTGCGCACACATTGGCGGAGAAAAACTAAATGAACTTGCTCCTGGAATGGGAAATAGCAGAGAAGAGCAAGTAGAAGTGCATGAAGCACCCCATGATGAAATGGCCATAAACTTTGTAATAATAGGAGAATCAATTAATAGAGCAACAGCCAATGTCGATGCATACTTTGCAAAGAAGATTGCCACGATCATTAATCATGATCCCGAGCCCGCATCTCTCGCAGAGTGCAAGAAAAGGCTCGATTGGGAAGAATGGAAGAAGGCAATCACCGCAGAGTTAGTCTCTCTGAACAAAATAGAGGTGTTTGGGCCTATGTGCCGCACACCATCCCATATAAACCCCGTAGGTCACAAATGGGTTTTTGTTCGGAAGAGGAATGAAAACAATGAAGTTGTAAGGTACAAGGCAAGGCTTGTCGCTTAAAGTTTCACTCAACGTCCTAGGGTTGATTATGAAGAAACCTATTCTCCGGTCATGGGTGGAATTACCTTTAGATACTTGATCTCAATGGCAGTCAACTTGAAGTTGAGAATGAAGCTAATGGATGTTGTCACAGCATATTTGTATGGAAACTTGGATTCAGAGATATACATGAAAGTACCGGAAGGTATCCCTATCCCGAACCAAGACAGAGCAAACAGAAACATATACAGTGTGAAATTGAAGAAATCACTGTATAAATTTGAAGCAATCGAGGAAGAATGTGGTACAATCGCTTAAGTGACTTTCTCTGCAAGAAAGGCTACACGAACAGCGAAGATTGTCCATGTGTATTTATACAACGATCCCCGAATGGATTTTGTATAATCTCCGTCTATGTAGATGACTTGAACATCATTGGGACGGATGAAGAAATTGAAGAAGCATGCACATACTTCAAGTTTGAATTTGAAATGAAAGACTTGGGTAAAACCAAGTTCTGTTTATGTCAGAGAGACGCCCAGATCGTCCTCGAGTTGTTGGATGAACAGTTGCTCCCGTCGGATTTGGATCCTAGCAACAAATCACCGGAGGTGATCCTGATACTAATACCCAAGCCCAATGGAGACAACCCTACGAACGTCCAAACGACTCGACAACAACCTCAGATTCCCTCAGATGCGACCGAAACACGCCCAGATCACCGTGACACCTAAGCCAATACGATATCAATTCAATTTGCATAAAGGGGGCAACGAACCCAAAACCTTCCAAACCACACGCAAGCGGAAACACACTGCACAAAGACAAACCCGACAACCACCAAACCAAGATCAAAAACAACTCCAAGACTCTAAACTAGGTAAGAACGGGGAAAAAGACCAAGACTCCGAAATCAGAAAATTTCGGCATGACCTTTCTAGATTCTACGGACATCCACTCAGCAGACAAGGAAAACATCAGTTCATATATAAATATCCAAAAGTAATGCAACAACCACAACAGCCATACAACCACAAGTAGAGAAAACAACTCACGGGACGACGATAGAGACTTGAACAACGACGAAACACAAGTTAGAAGACTAACTATACAACAAAAGTGAATCAGATCGCAACACATAGCAAAATAAAACTACTCCGGAAGTGTTCTGCTCCTGAACACTTCCGGGCGTGTGCGATGTCGCGCTAAGCCTCTACTCGGTGCCCCGCCTTGGTCACCGAGAGGCGAAGGGCAGAACTCGCATCCGCCCACCGATCCTCACGAAAAACCACAAAGCAAGCATGAGTACGAAAGGTACTGCAAGACTTACCCGTGGGTCCATATATGACCGACTCCAAGGTTTATGCATTTGGATGTAGCAAAGAACCAGGCTGAAGGTAGAAGTGCGAGAAAGCTTAACATTTGTTATATTAATTACCTAACTACTCAATTCACAAGTTAAGCTTGTAATAGCGCCTACTTCTAAAATGAAATTGCAATCATTAATTCACAACGATTAAACTCATCACCAATTTATTTGGGCTCAAGCTCGACGGCGAACCTCGGTTCAAGTTCTTACTACGTGATCGGTGCGATGAAAGAGCTTGCTCATATCCGAGAGCGGCAATTCGAATCGCTTATTTAACCTGCAGGAAGCATTGATCGCACGACACTTACCACAAGGGCCTAGTGTCAACCCTCCCAATCATACCCAATCGCTGAAGCGTCCTCCTGTGGGCCCGAAAACCTAGCACCCTCGAGCAGCCCCAAGCCCGGCTTGGCGCTCGAGAGTCGGCCTAAGCCTCGCCTCAACCACGCTCCAACCAGGAAGTTACGGTCCATCGATTCCGTATGAGAGAAAGAGTGGCTTACCGTACCATAATCGGGCATGCGACCAACCGGGGTGTGCTCAATCAAAGGGCAACCATCGAATCGGTCCTTAATCGACTCAGACGGGAACTACCACATCGGGTCTCCTTACCCAATGTCCCAACCTTCCCGCCCGGTCTCCAATTCAACCTTTCCTTACATAACCGTACCCATTTCATTTCATCACAAGTAAAGTAATTGATCTCAAGCGGTGGACCATCTACCACTTGGCCCAACCCGACGCCTATGCAAACTAAGCAGGGACGCAATATAATACCCGTAGTCTAGCTCCAAAGGAGGTGTTTAGCAATTAACAAGGAGCGTATGTGCAACAAGTAGGATCTAGCCCTACTCCCCATTTCAATTCCTAATGCTTGACTTAATCATCAAATAAGCAATTTATTCTCAAAAATACAATTACATATACGGATGAATATGCATAGGTGCTTGCCTAATGCTTCTGCCGGATCCTCAACAACAACTTGCTCACCGTGATCACCCTCGACCGCGGCCACGTCACCCTCCGCGGGATCGTTAAGCTACGATACATATGTATGAAATGAGATGAATGCTATGCATAAGGATGAGTTGATCAATGCACAAGCAAAGCGAGTTTCGAACGTGCAACAACATTACATTTCACAACTAGCGACACGGTTCTACCATTCATTTCAACCTAGAGCAAAGAAAACCGAAATTAGAGACAACGCCCAAAAATTGACTTATTGCAACCTAAATGACCAAAATAGGATAATACCCCTTTATTACTCATTTACATACTTGTTGAATGGACCAAAAGCCCCTAATCTGAAAATTGAAAACAAAAACTGAAATTGGACTTTTTGAAATTTTTAGAAATCTGGGCACTACTTCAAACCGGCATAACTTACTCCAAATTCATCCAAAATAAGCAAACAAATACATTTTTGAAATCTCCTCGAAATTCTCTACAAGTTCTCAGGCAAAATTTTTTCCAAATTCGGCCTCCAATTAATCCTAATTCGCAGCTCAAAATCCAATTCACCAATTTCGTCCATTTCGGACAGTCGAAACTAAAAACGGCATAACTTTCTAATGGAATGTCCAAATGGAGAAATTCCAGTTGGAGATGCTAGATAATTTCACCCTCTACAACTTCCTAAGCAAATGTAAACTCCAATTCGGCCTCTAAATAGCTCGAATTCGCAGAAAACTGAGAGCCAAAATCCTGCTCGAAAATGACAGATTTCAACTCAACCCTAACTTTAGCTTCTACAACATTTCTCCCCAAATCTAGGCACTAGAACTCAACCAACAGCAATGGGGGACTTCATGGAGGTAGATCCAAGCATTGGGAAGGTCCTCACCTAGCTCATTCAAGAGATGGCCATGGAGGAGAGAGATGGAGCTTGGAGGAGATGGGGGGAGCTCGTGTGCAGGTTGGGGGAGCTGCTGGGGTGGCACGCCGGAGGAGGAGCAGCAGGAGGGGTCGCCGGAGCTGGGGTGGAGGTCGCCGGAGTTGGAGCTCCAAGGGGAGAGCACGGCATGGAGGAGCTCCAATGGAGGGCACGGTTGGAGAAGAAGATGGTGGCTGCTGTTTTTTGCTTGGAGTTGGCTGCCACTACCCCCATTTGACCCACATTTTCATCTCCCCAAAATGCCCCTCAAGCAACCAACAAATTGGCTAAGTCCTCCAACACAAAACCGCACTAGATTCACTTTTTGAGCCAAGTTTAAAACTAGTGTTTGACACCGGATTGGCAAGGTAACTCCACCACTAGGTAGAGAAATGTTTTTACTTCGCAACCATGCAACTCGCGCACTCTAGCCCTTTCTAGATTGCAAGTTACAAGCCTCCAAACTTCGATAAAAACCACATTTGCGCTCGGAATTTTTCGGCTCTAAACTTTTGATTAAGTTCATAATACTTCTAAGTGGCAGTTCAGGAGTTTCACTGAAGCCGGAAATGACCTCAAGAGCGGCTAAAACTTAGTTGGCGCGAAAATTAGCCGCTAGAATCGAATTCGAATTCGGGACCGTGACAGTTTAGGCTTGCAGCTTGAACATGTCCAATGCGGAATCTTGGTACACCAATCATCTTACACGCAGAAAGTGTTTGAGAGATTTGGTTTTGAGAAGGCATACCCCGCAAAGACCCAATGGTCGGAAGGTCACTCCAAGCAAACCTAGACCCATACAGGCCTTGGGAAGAGGGGGAGTCCTAGGAGCAGAATTCCCACATTTTGAGTGCAATTGGAGCACTCATGCACCTTGCGAATAGTATTAGGCCGGACATTGCATTCGTCGTGAATTTGCTAGCACGGTACAGTGCAGAACCCACCAAAAGACATTGGAAAGGGGTGAAGGACATCTTCCGTTACCTCCAAGGAAGCAAAGATCTCGGCTTGTTCTATAGAAGGAATAATGAATTGAATTTGGTTGGCTATGCCGATGCCGGATACCTATCGGACCCGCATACTGGCAAGTCACAAACCGGGTATGTTTTCCTTTGCGGTGGAACGGCAATTTCTTAGAAGTCATCTAAGCAGACTCTTGTCTCGACGTCGACAAACCACTCAGAAATAATTGCCTTGTATGAAGCCTCTCGAGAATGTGCATGGCTTCGAAGAATGGTTCACCACATTCAGAAGTCATGTGGTTTGAACATGGAACAAACCCCCACTATTATCTATGAAGATAATGCAGCTTGTGTTGCTCAAATGCAAATGGGATATGTGAAAAGTAATCTCACAAAGCATATCAACCCCAAGTTCTTTTATGCCCATGAAATGCATAAGATAAACGAGGTCAAGATACTGCACACTAAATCGTGTGAAAATTTCGCAGATTTATTCACTATGTCACTCCCAGCATCTTCCTTTGAAAGATGTGTTAGATGAATCGGGATGATGAGTCTTAGAGAAGTGCAGATTTCAGGGGGAGAACTTTCACATACTCCTACATAAATCTCGAACATGAAGTTTCAGTATCCAACGTGAATCTTGAAGATTAACATTGAAGCTTGGGTGGATTTTACTCTTTTCCTTAGTAAGTTTTTCATTGAAGTTTTCTTACATAAGGTTTTTGATGAGGAAATCTGTGCAACACAGCAAGCGTATGCTATGTGCTCTTTCTCCAAGTATTTTTCCCACTGGGTTTTTCTGAAGTTTTGATGAGGCATATGCATCTCGCGGTGAAGAGTCCAAGGGGGAGTGTTAGGAAACTCGGCCCACGTGGCCCATGTGGACTCTCCCGAAACCCTAGTAATAGGTTATAAATAGGAGGCAAGGGTCACCCCGTGTACACACATGCAATCAGAATAATAAAGCAGAGCAGTCCCTCCACATATTGTGTCTCTCTCCCTCTCTCTGTTCTCCGGTTTAGATCTATTAGGCAACCCCGGACTATTCGATAGCGAGGTTGTCTAACAGTTAGCTTTTAGTTTGTGTGTGTCATGACTGTTAGATCGGTGTTTGTCGGACTTAATTTTTTTTAATAACTTTTAGATTTAGCGTGTGTGGTCTTACTAACTTTTAATAACTTTTAGATTTAGCAGGGGCCGTTTATGGTCGGCCTGGCACGGCCCAACACGATTAAACACGGCACGACTTGTTTAGCCCGTTTATTTGTGTGAAAGATTAACAAATAAATCTGACAAGTGAGACGACGGAAATACTTCTCACTGTGAAAGATTGGGAACAAGCTGAACAACGAGCTCAACACACTAAAGAAAATATTAAGCCGGCGGCAACGTTTGAAAATCTTTATCTTGATCAGGAAGAATAATTGTAATCTTCACTTTTTTCTTGTACCACTGAGCTATACGTTGTACTCTTTTTTCTTTGCCAAGGTTTTCTCGTGTTGAGTTTTTGCTTGGCAAAATTTTTAACGAGGCGGCCAAACATCAATAAAGTTCATTATTTAATTCTAATTATTTAACTCATTTTAGAATGTATTTTATATTTTAAGTTCTTTTCTCAATTTATATATATTTTTAAAAAATTTCCTACATTCTTGAGTTTTTCTAATTATTCTAACCTTTTCATTTATTCTTATTTTTTTTAATTTTTTTGGGTTTTTTTTCAGTTTTTAGATTTTTTTAATCAAAATTTCAATTTTTTGACGGGCCAAACTGGCCCGTGTCGACCTGTTGACTCGGGTAGCAATGGGCCGGCACGACACGACCCGTTTGGCCACCGGGCCGTGTTTGAGCCGGCGCCCCGGCACGTGGGCCAGCACGGCACAACCCGTTTATTAGCCGGACCTAAACGAGCCGGGCCGGGCTGCCTGTTTAGGCATCTCTAACACAAACTATCCAGCAAACAAGCTGGATCACACCGATCCAAACAGTAAATTTGCCGGACAAATATCTACCTCTTTAAATCGGAAAGAATTCCGCCATCCACGTCGCCGATTTTGCGAAAAGCTCCTTCAGGATGTTGGAAATCGCATCGACATCACGAGCGAATGGGCAACTGGCAAGCAATGAAGCAAAGGATCTTGCATCCAAAACTTTTGCAGAAAAATACTTGTAAATTTAGAGAATTACATTAAAGTCCTGAGATCTTCTGCCCGTCCGATCGCGCCATGTGCCATGGCTTCCCTTTCGATCTCGTCGCATCGGGGCGCCGCCTCCTCCTCTCGCTCTCTCCTCGGCATAGCTATGATGTTGCGGTGACATCTTTGTCCCACGGAAGGAATACGTTATTCGGCTCGATGACCTTCTGCGACACCGCGTTGAAGAACGAGCACAACTTTATGATTGTCCCTCGTACCAAGTCCGGCAAAATACCTCTCACCGCCACTGGGAGCAGTTGTGTCATCACTCATCAACATGTGACAATCATGGGATTTCAGGTGTACGATTTTATTCTCTTTCGTGTTTATGAGTCTCTTTATGTTCGAGGAGTATCCAGAAGGGACCTTCACGCTGCTCAAGAACTTAATCATATTTTTTTTCTCTTCCTTGCTCAGAGTGTAGCTCGCGGGGTGGAGGTAATGTTGTCCTTTCGCTCTCTTTTCCGGATGTAGGTCGTTCCTGAGTTCCAGTAGAAGCAGGTCCTTTCGTGCTTGAAGTGTATCTTTTGTTTTGCCGTACATATCTAGAAAGCCTAGCAGGTTCACACAGACATTTTTTGTGATATGCATGAAGTCCAATGAGTGGCAGACCTCTAAGTCTTTCCAGTACGGTAAGTCCCAAAATATTGATTTCTTCTTCCAAATAGGCTTCGTATGATCTTATTCAGTCGGGACAGATTTGCTACCAGGACCCTTTCGAAATACTACTTTCAGATCCTTTACCATAGAAAATACAAGTGTCCCACTGCGATGCATGGGCTTCTTACATTTCTCTTCTGTCCCATCAAAATTCTTACCCTTCTTTCGTAACGGGTGCTGCATATGGAGGAACCTACGGTGGCCCATGTACATGACCTTTCGTGAGTTTTTCAGATACTTGCTGTCCGTATCCTCTAAGCATTGGATGCATACTTTATATCCTTTAATAGATAGGCCAGATAGGTTACCAAGTGCAGGCCAGTCGTTGATGGTTACGAATAGCAATGCACGTAAGGTGAAATACTCTTTTTTGTACTCATCGCACACACGTACACCATCGTTCCACAACGTTAGCAGATCTTCAACCAACGGTTTGAGGTACACGTCAATGTCGTTTCCAGGTTGCTTCGGCCCTTGGATAAGCAACGGCATCATAATGTACTTCCGCTTTATACACAGCCAAGTAGGAAGGCTGTAGATACATAGAGTCACGGGCCAAGTGCTGTGACTCTGCTCATCTCGCCGAACGGGTTCATCCCATCCGTACTCAACCCAAACCTTATGTTCCTCGCATCCTCAGCAAAGTCCGGGTACTTTTTATCGACTTTCCTCCATTGGGATCCATCAGCGGGGTGCCTTAGCCTTTCATCGTCCTTACGATCTTCTTTGTGCCAGCACATCATCCGGGCATGCGCTTTGTTCGCAAAAAAACGCTTCAACCGGGGGGATTATAGGGAAATACCACACCACCTTAGCCGGGGGTCTCTTCTTCTTACACTGTCCATCTTCCTCGCCTGGGTCATCACGCCTGGTCTTATACCGCGAAGCTTTGCACACCGGACAAGCTTCCAAATCCTCGTACTCATTGCGATAAAGGATACAATCATTACGGCATGCATGTATCTTCTGTACCTCCAACCCCAAAGGGCAGACAACTTGCTTGGCATCATACGTAGTTTCAGGCAGCGTGTTACCATCTGGAAGCAACTTCTTTATGAGGCATAACAACTCGTCGAATCCCTTATCAGACAATCCATTGGTCGCCTTCCATTGCATTAGTTCTAGTGTGATCGCAATTTTTGTAGCCTGTCGGCGGTTTGGGTGCGATGGTTGGCGAGTACCAGGCCATGGGTACCCCAATGGCCGAAGGCGGCGTGGGCCGAGCCAGGCGGTCGGGGCCCAAAGCCCGCAATTTGTAGAGAAAAGCCGTAGCCATGACCAAGTCGGCGAAATCCCTGAAGAAGCGACAGCATTTATTGCGTATCGAGCGCATTAAATGCTGGCCGTAATGAGGCCCTCACCGTAATGAGGCCCTCGCCGTAGTACAAATTCATTAAATGCTCACCCGAGTAAGCCGTCGAAGTATGAGGCCCTCGTTTCCTGGCATTCGGAGCAGAAGCCATCTTACCGACCGACTTGGACTACGGCGCCCCAAAGGTTCAGGCCTTGGCGAGGCAGAGCTCGAGTCAGCAAGGCGTCGGCCAGAAAGCTCGATGAAGCGAGATGTCGCCGTCGTTAAACTCGGCCAAATACCGAGACAACTGCGGCCGCTACGACCCGCAAGGTTAGAAGCGGCGTTCAACAACAGCGACAGTTACTGCGCCCAGGTCGATCCAACAAAGCAAGCACAAGCTCTCCCCTCCAGGAGGCCCCTTCATTAGTAGAGTCCTTCGACCTGGCACTTACCGCTCAAGGATCCCGGCGGCAATATCTTGTCAACGCTGGAACATCGAAAAGCTAGGCGATTCTACCCTTAGCCCTTTTTCTACCTCGTTCATTACCATGTTCACCTTCTTTTTACCAAGACTCTGGCAGCATTTTTCCCACTAAGTCGACATCGTTCAACATCATTCACCCGATCGTTCGGTCTACTTTCCGACCCAAGTACCACGCCTCGCCCGTACGATTTGCGAAGTGGTATCTCGCTAAGGAAAAAGAGCGAACAGATGGTATCTGAGTTGCCGGGGAACTAACGCCTTCGCGCTAAAACCCGTTTTCCTACTTTTTTGAATAGGAACATGTCGATCAGCGGTAGGTTGGTCCCGCAGACCCAAGAACCATGACCGGCATGTCTTCACGACAACAAACCGAAAAATAGCGAAAAAAATACATGTAAAACCGAACACCTTTGTTTTCTTCCAATTCAACGGCATTTACATTCTTTAGAAACAAGAAAGTCTAAAACCAAAAGCTTTTTCGTTTAAGGGTCTTCCCCGACTTGATTGATCTCCAGGACTTGTCGTCCTCTCAAAGCACGACCCCGGCTTCGCTCAATTTTTGCTGACGCCTGACCAAAAATAGCCAATCGGCACGCGGCAGAGAGCCCCGATCCGCCGGGCACCTTCAAGCGGCGGCCTGCGCCCCCTGTGTGACCTCTATGGTCCCAGAGAGCTTAGAATCCGACACAGGGGCCGCCCGTCGGAGAAAATGCTGGCGGCCACGATCAGGCGTCAGCGGCCACCCGATCGTCGGCGAGCCTGATGTCGTGATCGACTCAGGCTCCCGAGAAGGAAAGGCGCGGGGAGGAGCGGCGCCCGCTCCCCAATTGCTCGAGCGCTCGCGGCGGTTCCCGGCCCGAGCGGCCGCGGCTTGCCGCGCCGCTCGCTCCTCCTCCTCGCCTCCGCTCAGCGGCTCCCGATCAACCCGTCGTCCGGCGGGCGCCCGCCCTATAAGGCGGCCAGCTAGTCGCCCCAACTCCTCCTCATCCTCTCGCCTCGTTGAAGGAGTCGATCCGATCTCATCGATCGGTGGGTTCCCATCCAGCAGGAATGAGAGAAGCGAGCGACCATAAAAGCAAGTCGGCGACTCGTCTCAAGCGTTCTTTGATTGAAGTCAGCGCCCACCCTCCGCCTATTTATAGCGTCCGAAACCAGCGGCAGCGAGATACCGCCCGACATTCATGGCGTAGCACCTTTTCGGTGATGGCGTGAAGCCTGCAGCCAAAGCAAGCGACAGCGGGAACGGCTTCGCCAATTCAGCGTTGAACAAAAACCTCGCTTGATCATAAAGAAAGATAAGTGAATACCTTCTTACTTTGCACACTCGTTATTACTCCTTCAAGTGGCGCGGCGGTATTAACAAACAAACCGCCCGCCCCACTCGAGAACTACAAAATCCCGGGTGAGTTGGCCAACCAATCGTCGGGTCCTCCCAAGGCGGCCAAACTTTAGACCAAAAAGTACTCGGCCCTACGCCCGTCACGATTCTGGTAATTGCCAGCGAAGAAAGGAAGTGCCCAAGCGGTCGACCCACGATCGGTCGAAACTGACCTCCACGGTTGGCGTTCTCTCGATTTCCCAAACTCTCTAACTTTTGTGATACATACACCGACTATGCAGGCCCACCGTGGTCCCTAAGGCAAGAGGCCGATGATATCCACCACGGCAAAAATGGGCAAGAGGTGAGGACAAAGCGAGCCCCAGGCCCTAGTTGGAGTCGGCGGGCGACCCAATCGCGTAAACTCACGTCGGGATCACACCTCACGCTCTCATGAGAACCGTCGACGGGTGGCGGTATTGCACCTTGGATCGGCGAGCGATCCAAGGTCTGATCTGACGGGATCGAGTAAGGAAAGATTCTTTATGGATCGCCCCAGTGGTCGGGCGCCCGTGCGGGATTGTCGCTAGGGACCCCTCGCGAGGGGCCTCGAGTTCCACGGATCACTCGCTTGTAGCCCCACGAGGCGGCGCTCGAGCCACGCCGAAAACAGCGCGCGTTCTCACCCTCACGGTCCCCACGCGGTAGGCGGGCGTAAAAATGGGACTCAACGGGCGCCACGTGCTCGCCGAGCGATCGACCCTCTGGCGCCCGGCGGCTCGACGGCGCCACGTGTCCGCCCGAAGCGACCGGTGGCTGGCGTAACCACGGCGCCACGTGCTCGCCCGAGCGTCGGCCGCTAGCGCCCAAAGCGACCGGGCGCCATGTGTTCGCCCGAGGCGACCCGACCAATGGCGCCCGGCAACGCGACCTGGCGCCCGGCGACCGACCCACTCGCGGAGAAACCGACGACCGGGCGCCACGTCGCCGAGCGACCGGCCATTGCGCCGGCGGCTTCGACGGCGCCATGCTCGCCGAGCGATCGGCCAGCTGCCAGCGCCCGGCCCGGCTCGACCGGCGCCACGTGTCCGCGAGGCGACCCGGTGGCGCAGCGCCAACCACAGGCGCCACGTGCTCGCCGAAGCGATCGACCACTGGCGCCCAAAACCGACCGGCGCCATGTGTATTCAGCCAGGCGACCCGGCCAGCGCCCGGCGAACGACCACTGGCGCCGGCGACCGACCCACTCTGGCGCCGGAGGCGCCGACCGGCGCCACGTGTCCGCCCAGGCGACCCGGCCCGTGCCAGCGCCGGCGGCTTCGACCCGGCGCCGCGTGCTCGCCGAGCGACTCCGGCCATTGCGCGCCCGGCGATGCGGTCGGCGACCACGCTTCGGCGCCCGATGCCCGGCCGCACCATCTGCTCCCGTGACCACCCCTTGACCACGACCAGAAGGCGCCGAGCACGAGATATATCTGCGATCGGACCTCCGATACATAAAGCAGCGACCAAGCAAGGCGAAACCCCGACCTGCTCAGGCCCGACCTCGGGGCTCGAAACTACACCCACCAGGGTCTTCAGCCGTCAGCGAAGGCTCTTCAGGCCAAACCCGTGAAAACCCCCAGGCCTGCTCCAGGCCCATTTCGGGGCTCGGGGAACTACACCGGGTGCGGCTCGCGATCGGAGACTCGGTCAGGCCAAGCGAACCACGGCATCCGCGACGCGAAACAAGACCCAGGGCACCTCTCCGAACTGCCGCGGGGCTCGGGCTCTTGGCGAGTACCCAGGGCCATAGGTACCCCAGTCCCGAAAGGGCGTGCGAGCCAGGCGGTCGGGGCCCAAACCACGAGGCTGGGGAAAAGCCGTAGCCATGACCAAGTCGGCGAAATCACTGAAGAAGCGACAGCATTTATTTGCGTGTCGGCGCATTAAATGCTGGCGTAATGATGTGCTTGGTGGCACAAGTCCCCAACTCTGCATTTACTACAAGCGGCGCGGCAACGCCGACGGCCCGGCCCGAGAGAGGGCAAGAGGCGGCGGCCGATCCCATCGACCACGCCACTTGCGGGCGGCTAAACACGATCTTTTCTCTTTTTTAAGCAACAATGTAACCTCCTCCTCGCCTATATAAAGGAGGAGCGAGCATGTAAGGCGGCGAGACCAGAGAATCAATACAATCAAACCCACACGGCTAGGTAGGGGCGTTCGGCCGAACAGTATACATCTTGTGCTCACCCGAGTAAGCCGTCGAGGAGAGGGAGCGTGCACCCCCCTCTTACCTATACAAATTCATTGGCCGGTGCTCGAAACACCGACAGTAGTGTTTCGTCGTCCTCTCGCAGGCGCTTGAACTTTTTGTAATGTCTTTCATCGGTGTATTCTCCCTCTCCATCAAGCAGCATCTGGTCTAGGTCATCATCACCAAACTCCCCCAATGTATCTTCGAACGAACGGTGTTGGACAGCATCTGGTATATTATTGTCCCCCTCTTCTTCTTTTTCATCATCTTCCCGTATAGTCTCTTCTTCACCGTGCTTGGTCCAACAGGTATAGTTTGGCATGAAACCTCTTGAGAGCAAATAGAAGTGAAGGTGGCTGGATTTTGGCCAATCCTTCTCATTCTTACAGTCTATGCATGGACAACATATGTAGCCTGACTTCATGTGAGCATCGGCCGCACGAAGAAAAGCTTGCAAACCTTGCAAGAACTTCGGGGAGCGTCGGTCAATATACATTCATCGCCGGTCCATCTACATTATGCAGAACTTGGCAGTTATTTTCTTTAAAGCCATTTATATTTCTGATATTATTTTTAATTCGCAATGAATTTAAATTTCTTCTTTTTCACATAACTATTGCCATTTGAATATCCCAAACTCCATGGTTTTCATGCACCATTCTTAATCCCCCAATTACATGCAACTAAACCCCATCCGGCATTCATCGACCGATGAAACTAAAACGTAAATTTGAGCCAGATGCACACCTTAAATGCAAGCTATATTATAATACAAGCAAATTCTAAGCTTACACAACAAGTTTTTGTATCCTACTTGAAAAGATCGAGCTAGATCTTTACATTCATAATCTTTCATCGATTATGGAGGAAAAATCAAAGTTTCTTCATGCATGATTCAAGCAAAGAAGAGGCTCCATTTAAGACCAAATGTAGTGAGGAATGATGTTATTAACCTTAGTTACCTTGGTTGCGAGTAAAATGACAAAAAAATTTGAAATTTTGGCAGCACCTCCCCTCACTTGAAGCTCTTGGCTGAAGCTCCTGTTCTTCTCGCGCGATGAACTATTCTTGCTCTGGTAGTGAGCAGGAGGACGAAGAAGTTTAAATTGGTCTGACATCAGTACCGGTTCAACGTACCAACCGGTCCTGATGTTGGACCATTAGTGACGTTTGGTTACTTGAACCGGTACTAATATCCCCCCAGCCCAGTAGCGGTTCAACCGATAGATAGTACCGGTTCGTCTCCCGAACCGGTACTGATGTGGCTGATTCAATACCGGTTGATGTAACCAGCCGGTACTGATGGTAGAGATTAGTACCGATTGGTCTTATCAACCGGTACTGATGTGCGTTGTACCGTTGAACCTCTAGTTGACATAATTTTTTAATGATTGTGGCATAATTTTTCTTCCGACTTTGACATAAAAAATTCCTTAAAATTATACTATTATGAAAGTACGATTCGAGATGAATGTACACATATGATTTTCATGCATCTAATCTAAATATTTATAAAGATATTCAAGGCTAAAGTTTCAAAATTTTGACTACACATATCTCAAACCGACAAGTTTTTGCGAGCTGGAGAGAGCATCATCTCTTGTCTTTCAATGTTGTTAAGTGAGGTATCTAAGTTATTTACTATTACACTTTTTTTATAAAAAAAATTCAATCAAATATTACTACTCTCTCCGGTCTTCAAAAAAGCTGACATTTTGGACATAGTGATGGCCAAACTTTAAAACTTTGACTATCGATATATTTTTAAATATTTAAATTGGATATGTGAAAATTATATGTGTACATTCATCTCGAATCGTACTTTCATAATTTTTCTTCTGATTTTCTCCTGATTTTGACTGTCCAGTTGAATGTCGTTTCTCGAAGCCGTATTTTTGAACGATTTTCTCATTGTGCTATAATTTTTTACAATATTACATAATATATATAGCGGCGGTGGGTGGCATGATCACCCATACCACCACTCGTCGTTGCTGCCAGGGGGGCTGTCATCGTCGGAGTCGTCATTAGGCGGGGGGGTCGTCGTCGTGGATGACGTCTTCATCATCGTCATCCTCCTCCTCTGTCGCGCTCCCCCCGCGGACCCAACCCTCCTCCTCCTCCACGTCCTTCTCCCGCTTCTCCTCCTCTGGAGGTGGTGATGATGGCGCGCCCAGAGGGAGAAGAAGGAGCTGCCATAGTTAACTGGGCTAACTAACGATCATCAGTACATCTATCTCCTCACTTGATCTGATGGTTTTACAGGAGGCTGGATCGGAAAACAAGCACCACTACAAAAAAGCTTATATTAAACGCACCATCACAGACGGTTTTCAAAAACCATCTGTAATATATTACATCACGGATGATTCTATAACCCAACCGTTAGTGAAACTATCACAGACCGTTGTTAAATATACCTGTCTGTGATTACGGTTTTATAAAAAAACCGTCTGTAATGACAACCAATATCACAGACGGTTTTAAGATACAATCGTCTGTGATATAAGCACAGACAGGTTGTATGTATAAACATCTCTGGTATTGTTTACATCACAGATGTTTTGTGTTTATAACCGTCTGTGTTGTAAGCCGAGCGGAAGGGTAGTAATGCACAGAAAAGATTGAAAATACTAGAATGTTGACATATATTAATTAAAACCTTGACATTACAATATATAGTTTATATTGTACATTACAATATATAGTTTATTTCGCGGTTCACAGCCGAAAGTACTCGTCATCTTCACTCCACGGGGGGCTAACGTCGTCGCCGTCGTCATCTGGCTCCCCAGGTGGCCTTCTCCTCCTCTGCCTCCTCCTCCTCTTCCCACTTGCGTTTGCCGCATAGCGGCGGCGCCGGGGGCGGTGATAGGGAGCCTGCGAGAGAATGCGGAGATGCCATGAGCGTGCGGGAGAATGCGGAGGTGCTAACGGCGAGATGCAAAAATGTGTTCGAATTTGATTAATAGCGGCGATTTGATAGGGCCAGAATTGAAGACGAAGCGAGAAACGAAGAGTTCTCACTGCGCGCGGGAAACGAAGAGACGAATCATCACAGACGATTTTACGCATTAGTACCGGTCAAACACACCAACCGGTGCTGATGTTACACCAACCCGTACTAAGCAGCACAGGAGCCTTAGCACATCAGCACCGGTTGGCCTTTCAAACCAGTATTGATGATCCCCTCGGACCTACATCAGTCCCGGTTCATGCATAACCGATATTGATGGGTCGGTATGGAAGACCAGATCTATAGTAGTGCCATTCGCGTGGCCGGTTTTGCGAAAAGCTCCTCGAGGATATTGGAAATCGCACTGACGTCACGAGCGAATGGGCAAGCAAAAGACCTTGCATCCGAAACTTTTGCAGAAAAGTCCTTACAAATTTAGAGAAATACATTAAAGTCCTGAGATCGTCTGCCCGTCCGATCTCGATCCCGTCGCATCGAGGCGCCGCTGTCTCCTCTCGTTCTCTCCTCAGCAGATCTCGATCCCGTCGCATCGAGGCGCATCGAGGCGCCGCTGTCTCCACAGCCGCGATGCCGCGGCGACATTCCGTCCCACGCGGCCACGCCTGCTCGGCCCGCGCGGCAGTTCTCGCAGGGCCTCGCCGGCGGTTCACGCTCACCCACAGCCACGCGAATATCGCATCATGTATACCTTGTAATGATTAATGGGTCCTTGCCATCAGCATCACGTACACCTTGTGAATTGTGATGTGTGTCTGGTCGCTCCAAGGTATACTTGATTACCATTATACAGGACGAGTGGTAAGCCCTCGGCTGATGTTTACCTTGTGATGATTAATCGATCCCATCCATATAATCATCAGCATTATGTATAAATATGCCTACTTAGAGCATTTCCATGATGCACCTTAAATATGATTCTAATTTGAATTATAGGGCTTATGGAAAAAGATTAACTCCAGTAAAAACTCTAAATTATTAAAATTTAGCAAATTGTTTTACGGCCCCTAGGAGAGTAGCTATATTTAGCAACTCTGTGACTGAGCCCTATCTTCGTTAGGTTTTAGGGCCTAATTGCTGGAGTGAATATTTCGTTGAAGCATTAAATTTAATTAGTTGGGATCCTAAATTAACACTCGAGTGTTTTTTTTTTATTTGTGAGTACTCAACTTGGGGACCTATAAAGAGGAGGGTGGTGGAGAGAGATGGCAAATTGATTGGATCAATGAATCTAGATCCAAAGGCTACAAATTTGAGTGCTCACAAACTAAAAAACACTCAGGTGCTCCCTAGACACCCCCCTCCTCTACGCCACCTAAAACCTTATATAGCATATATTTACATACAGCTAATGTATTAGATTTACATACAGCTTACGTATTATACTGTACTGCCTAAAGGACGCCGATCGAAGAGACTAGAAGTCTAGAACCAGCTTGTCACCCAAGCCGACCACCCCCAACTGGTGCTGCGCGCGTGCCGACCGGACGACGTGTCGCGGCAACGTGCCACCTTAGCCAGACACCCGTCGCGCCACCACCCGCCTCGCCGGAGCCAACCGCTCCACGCGTCCAACCCCGTCTTGCCCATAAAACCCCGCGCTCCCGAAGCCCCGATCACCCAACCCGACCACTCAACTCCACTGTTCGCTCGCATCTTCTTGGCGCCCATCCAGACTTTAGTGGAATGACACGAGTAGCGCGCGCACGGCTGATCTCTTTGAACGAGCCAATGGCGGTCATGTCGCGGTCGAAGAGTCTCGCAGCCCCCGCGCTGCTGCTATTGTGGCTGCTTGCGGTGGCATCCGCGGCCGCGGCGGGCGTGGCAACGAAGACGGACGCCGGCAGGGAGGCCGCGAGCAAGGGCGACGAGTCGTGGACGGAATGGGCCAAGGACAAGATCTCCGAGGGGATCGGGCTGAAGCACCACGTCAACGACGTCGACGAGGAGGGGGCCGCGCGCAAGGTCGATCACGCCAAGTCCGCCCAGCACACCGCCTCCGGTACGTAAGCCACCTCCACACCGTGCGCGCGCGGTTCCTTTTCTCATGTGAGCGGTACTGACAGACTGACACTAATGCGCGGCATGTACGTGTGCGTGTATGCAGAGGCAGGGAGGCAGGCGAGCAAGAAGGCGGGAGACGCGGCGGAGGCTGCGGAGGAGGCCGCCACGGTTGCGTCCGACAAGGCGGGGCAAGCCAAGGACAAGACGAAGGAGGCGGTGAAGGGCACGGCCGGCGAGGCGTCCAAGGGAGCGGAGCAGGCCAAGCACAAGACCAAGGAGGCGGCAGAGGCGGCCAGCGAGGTTGGCGCCGAGGTGCATGAGCGGGCGAAACAGGACAAGTCCATGGCCGAGGAGAAGGCCGGCGAGGGCTACGAGACCGCCAAGAACAAGGCAGGACAGGGGTACGAGACGCTGCGGCACTCTAAGGACGCCGCCGCGGAGAAGGCGGGCGCAGCGTGGGAGAAGGCAGGGGCGGCGAAGGATGCCGCATGGGAGAAAGCCGACGCCGCGAAGGATGCCGCGTGGGAGAAAACGGAGGCGGCCGGCGAGAAGCTGCAGCAGTCCAAGGAGGCGGCCAAGGGGAAGGCTGGAGACGGGTACGAGGCGGCCAAGGGGAAGGCCAGCGAGGGATACGAGAAGGTGAAGGAGAAGGCGAGGGAGACCGCCGACTCGGCCAAGGAAAAGCTGGAGGTGGTGGAGGAGAGGGTGACCGGCGCCGACGTCGACAAGGAGAAGCACCGGAGGGACGACGAGCTGTGATCGAACCGGCGGGCGTTCGATCCTTCTTGGCATAGTTGTTAATGTTGTTTTCAGTGTGTTGCTCTAGTTTTTCACACGGTCCTGTTTACCCTGCCACGATGCTGTTTCCACTGTACAATAATGTGATCATGTGTACAGAACTTCGCACGATAAAATTTGTATTTTCCTCCTGAAACTTTGCTCAAAACTGGAAGGAACTGTGATGGTACATGATCAACATAAGTAATTTAAGGAAGCCTTTATTCAATTCTAAATTGAAAAAGAGATGTATTACTACTAGCACTAGGAGAGACGATGGCTCTACCTCCAAGCTAGAATGGGACGCTACAGCTATGTACATCTTCCTTCCTTTTCAAATCTAATTGAAAAGGATTTGCATTTACATACAGAATGTGAGATTACCAGTTCCTGAACACAAGTACGCAGCAGCAGCATGCTTCAGACGAGCAATGGAGCTTCCAGTGCAGCAGCAGCAGCTATTGGGGTGGTGTCCTGCAGTCTTAGTGTGCAGGTGACCAGCAGGGCGAGGACGGCGAAACACGAGGGGATCAAGCCTGTCCCGTACCTACTGACAGTGTTTAGCCCCCTCATCTCACCGCAGCTCGTCGAGTCTGCAGCAAAGGACATGATGTTACAACTGATTAGTTCCTCATCCCTGCACTAATTCCAGCAGCAAATCACATAAAAAAAAATGGAACTTCTATCCTGAATTCAGATCAGTTCTGGTACACTCATAAGAGCTTGTTGTGCGTACCTTCGTATGATTCGAGGACGAACAGAGCGATTCCACAGGAGATCTTGTCCAAGAAACTCAGTGAGCCGTAGACGAAAGCGCTGCCGTTCAAGTCCTCTCCAACCAACGCGCTTTCCAGCCCAACTGTTGTGACCTGTTCAGAGAACACAAGAGCGTAAGCAAACTCAAGATACTGTATTTACTGTAAGTCACAACAAGCAACACCAAATCAGACCACCCAGAGTGCTAACTGCAGTTACTGTATTTACCATCACGAGAGCGTTCGCAGCACCGATGACCATGGCAAGAGGGTACATCAGGTTGTGCATCTGGCTCGGGAGGACGAAGACCGCGGCGCCGGAAATCACCCATAGTATCGCTCCGATGGTGAGAAGCGACTTCAGGCGACGGCTGTTCCACTTGATCTCCTGCATTGTAGTAGTCGCGAAGACGTGTGAAAAGATTTCAACTTTCAATGAGCAAATTTGGAAGAGAGTGCTACTACAAGAGTAGGACCTGCAGAACAACGGACACAAAGAAGCTGCAGCAGAATATGATGGCTGGTATCTGCAGAGGGGCCAGAGATCAAGGTGTAAGGAAGGAAGCAAAGGTACTTCTCAACAATGGTTGGTGCCTGCCAGCCTATGCACAAGTTGTAACCAATGAACTGACGAACTTACAGTTGCTTTTGAGTATTCGTTCATTCTCAAATCTCTGGTGACATAAAATGCGATGAGCGACTGAAAACAACAGCAGAAAAAAAGAGCATACGTAAGAGAGGTTAGAGGGCATATCAGGAAAAACAACATGCCATAACTGATTCAGGTTAGTCGCTTGGATACTTAAGCAATTCTTTGAAAAACGAATTATGCACAGAGCATGCTGTGATAAGCCTACTTTGTTACAAACGGATTTAGACAAAGAAAAGATGATTGCAAAGTGTATGCCTTTCTCCTTTTTGACAAAAGTTATACATTCGTAGTAAAAATGGATGAGCAGCAAAAGAATGATTTTTTTTTGGAGAAACAAGAATGAATGGATCTTAGGGACTTTGTACAGAGAAATCTAAGGGGCTGAAGTGCATTACAGACGAAACCTATGCAAGAATTCGGTCTTACTAACAAAACATAGCTATGATTAGCTACGATAGAGCATGCAGTCTGCATTTCCTTGTTAACTAAGAACATCTACTTTTCTGAGAGGGCAAGGTGTCAACCTGAGAGACGTTTGTTATCAATCTTGCAAGCATATACAGGAGAGCAACTTGGTAGTACAAGGTCTTCTTGAACCAGTAACCCCAGGATATGCGAGCCGGTTTCTTACAGTTAGATTCAGACTTCAAGCTGCAAAACAAGAGAATTCAGCTAACATGATTTACAGCACATACATCGGCTCACGCATTACTTCATGCTGAATATTCTATCAACATACATTGGTTCCCTAGTTCCGACATGAAACACCACCAGGAAGCAGCATCCAACAAAAATGGAGATGTACGCTATCCACCGGTACTGTGGGTGAGGAAATAAAGACCAGTTTAATAAAAGAAACACAAACAGCAATTTTCTTTGTCAATTTGGATCGATCAGATATCGCAAGAAGGACAAGGTTAGACTGTCACCTGAAGAACAATGTCTGAGCATGCTTTCGCCTTCACTGCACCAAAGACTGCCAGGGCAATCACATATAAACCAAGATTCGCCACCTGTATTTGTAATTCGTAGTGAGCATCTACCCATGTGAACAATTGTTTCAATGGAGCAAGACAGAGTTGATATATCAAACAAGTAGGCATAAATTATTTGAACAACAGAGTTTAAGTCACTTTCAGTCAGAAGATAACACAGTAAGAAGATATCTTGTTTTGTTTAGAATCCATTCAATTTGTACTAAAAGTTAGTAAAACAGCAAGACTGTGGAGGATAGCTTCAACTACATAATTCGCAGAGTTCCAATAAAAATAGGTGTTCATAAGATGACCATTCTCGTACTCACCATAGTGAATGCATTTCTGCAGCTTGCTAAGGCTACCCGGCTTGTGGGATTCAATGTCATACAGTTCACCATCGACCTAACAGAAAGAAAACATATCCATCAGTGCTCAAACTTTGTCAGATAAAAAGGCTCAGTCCAAGTTCAAGAAGCAAAGGGTGTTTACATGTGGGAAACTTGTGTGGCCGCCCAACCAATGTTAAAGACGGAGGCGAAAAAACTGTAACCAGTGATCTTCAGAAGGTATGAATCGGTCCCCAAAATGGTACAAATAAGACATCCACCGAAAACAGAAGAGAAGGAGATGCCGACCAGGATTGATCCTCCAACGTGCCACAGCTTGAAACGACCGAACCGGTCAATCTGATCATATAGCACATTGTTCACACAGATCAGTTACTGACAATTCATAAGTGGCAACAACATACAGTTTCAGTTCTTTTAATACCATCTCGCCTGCAAGAATCGTCATTAGCCCATCTGCAACCTGACCAGAAAGCATCACAACAGCTGCATCCCTGCAAGAAACACAAGCCATAAAATTAAGTCAGCCGAAGTAAGGGAGGTGCTTCTATGCATCACTATTTCAAAGTTGCACAAATGTTAAAAGTATGAATAGAGGGTAGATGATAATTACTTGCTCATCTGCTTGCTTCAATATTTATGAAATTTGTTTTACGGGTGATGCATAGAAGCACTACTCCCAAGTAAGGGTACTTTCAGTTCAGAAAAATGGTATGCTTTACACTGACCAAAAGTGTGAAGTTGTTTACAGAGATCGCACTACCTTGGAGCAAAACCGATTTCTTGCAAGAAAAGCAGCAGGTACGTGAACCAGCAAGCCGATGTGATGTCATTCAGCATGTGGCCGACACCATACGACAGTATAGGCCACCGTCCCAGCGGCTGGGCAATCCGCGCCTCGGCCAGCAACTCATCACCCTTCGCATCAGCCATTGCGAGTACAGAGCAGTACTAGTTTCTGAATGTCTTCAACTAGTATCCTGAAAAATCTGAATATCCAAACCATGAAACAATGGCATTAGCACCAGGATCAGAAATGTGGTTTCTGTGCCTCCTAAAATGCATGGGAGAAGCAACAATTTAATAATGGGGTAATCTTTTCTTCAACAAGAACTTGGTGCTTCTCTCAGCTTGTAGCTGAAACCGAGGCAACCAAGTGCTCACAAGCAAGGCTGTGGGACTGGGATTGCCATTGCATCAAGGTTAAGCTAGACAAGCAGCTCGGAGACAGTATTAGACGAGAGTTTCGATTAAATCCGCCCAAAAATAATAATTTTTTTCACAACTAATAATCCGTAAGAATATCGTCGGAAAACGACGCACCGCAAAGGGAACAATATGGCCTCGAACCCTAATTAAATCCCAGCAATACAATCTCATCTTAATTATGGCTACGAAATGAACAGATAGAAGTAGCCAAGCGCTCGTCGCAGAATCTTACAGGACAGCGACGCACACCGTGCAACTGCACGCGGTTCTCCTCATCGGAAGAGCCCATGCGCGCACGGCGGCGCATCACAAGATTCAAGAACAGGAAGGAAGAGCAAAAGAATGGTTCGGGAGAGGAGCGTCGGCACGCCACGCACGTACCCTGTGAGGCTGTGACGAGAGCGGATCGTGGCGAGTGCACGGGGACGGCCCGATCGGATCCGACGGTGGAATTTATAGGAGGGGGCGCTGCCGGCGAGTAGAGAGGTAAGAAGAGCCTATCTATCCTGAGCGTGACCAGGGCCGTAGACGCCGCCCGCGCCACAGGACAAGACGAACAAACGCACGCCAAGTCCGCAATTGATTGGTTTATCTATTTCCTCCTTCTATTCTCTCTCTTTGTCTACCAGCTGCTTCGCGGTATACTAAAATTAATATAAATTATTTATTGTTTTCAATCAAATAATCAAATTAGCTAATATTTATTTATATTTATTTCGATAGCAGAGCAGTGGAAATACTCTTAGCAAATACTTTATAACTGTTAGGTCATGTTTGGATCCCTGGACTAATTGTTAGCCAGCTAATAATTAGTCCTAGTCTATCCAAACAGGAGGACTAATAGGTGGGCTAATTTTTAGCCAACCCCTCAGCTAACAATTAGTCCATTGGTTGATGGGAGGGAGCTAATTTGGACTAATAGCAGGTAACACGTTGGGAAAAGTCTGAAATACCCTCGCTCTAGCCTTATCCTCACTTCCTCACCCCGTGCGTCCGCTCCCCAGTCCGTTATGAGGGGGCAAACATGACTTTTCTAAGAAATTAGCCCAACCATTAGTCATGTATCCAAACAGTCCTAGGCTAATTTTAGATGGACTAATTATTAGCTGGCTAACAATTAGCTCTAGCCATTAGCCAGCTAAGGCCATGTTAGCTGGGCTAAAACTAATTGTTAGCTGGCTAATGGCTAGAGCTAATTGTTAGCCAGCTAATAATTAGTCCATCTAAAATTAGCCTAGGACTGTTTGGATACATGACTAATGGTTGGGCTAATTTCTTAGAAAAGTCATGTCTGCCCCCTTATAATAGGTGAGGAAATGAGGATAAGGCTAGCGCGAGGGTATTTCAGACTTTTCCTAGCGTGTTACATGCTATTAGCCCAAATTAGCTCCTCTCCACCAACTAATAGACTAATTGTTAGCTAAGGGGTTGGCTAAAAATTAGCCCACCTATTAGTCTTCCTGTTTGGATAGACTAAAGCTAATTTTTAGCCAGCTAACAATTAGTCCAGGGATCCAAACATGGCCTTAGTATAGTCTATTTTTTAATCCCCTGCCCTGTTCTGGAATGTGAAAACGGATCGCCGTTTCCGTGCGTCCAGACTCCAGATTGGCGTTTGGCCTTCTTTTTTTTTTTCCTTTCTGAGAGGGGTTGGCTTGGCGTATGGCCTTTTCCGGTTTTCCCACTACCTTCCTTGGCAAAAGAGAAACAGGAGAACTTCGTTTGCTTCAGGACTCGTGCGAGTTGCCGTGTTTGATGTAAGGTAGAGCCGTAGAGGTAGTGCTAGTTCTGTAGTCCAACTAAGATATTGCACAATTTTAGATTTTTTTTTTTGACGAAGTAGAGGGATACATACATACACTCACACTCTCTACACATACTCTACCCGCACTCACATGTGCGCGTGTCTGTTACATATACTAAAAAAAATTTCTGGAGGTTTTAGGACATTCGAAACATGAAAACACGCTATTCTACTGAACGCATACTATATGCGTATCCGTTTTTATTTTTTTTTCCAATCAAGACTTCAATAGAAAACAACACCGCGCGCTTGTCTGACGAGCGAACCACCTCGGTTTCACTTTACCAGCTCTTTTAAGGCCATCTCCAACAGCATTCCCTAAATCTGGTTCCCTATATCACCATATAGAGAATTCCCTAAATAGATTCCTTCCCTATATCTCTTCCCTCTCCAACAGCATTCCCCAAATCCCACTCTCTATTTTCTCTCTCCTATACTATAATCATATTTCATAACCACCCCTATCTCTAGCCCAAGACAGAAAATGCATCATCATATTGATTTTTCCTTCGTTTCCATTCCAAGCAACTCATATAGAAAGCACAACTCGTCTGAAGTGTAAGAATCATGATCCACTCTCTACTCGACCAGATCGTCATCATCATCAGGTAGAGGTTGTGCGGTCGCGAAGAAGCTCGACTTCACGCTGTGAAGATTGAATGCAATGAACATTTGAATCTACAACTTGAATATGAGCAGGCGAAACATAGGACAAATCACTGAAAACAAAGGATAGCACTCACTTTGTTCTTTGCATAGCCAGGTCGATGTAAACTTCCGGAGGTTTAAGAGCAACAGCTTCAACAAAGTGAAGGTTCGGATCACTGATAGCATCAAAGCCATTCATAAGAGTTAATACATAACTCAAGCATATAAGATAAGGTCAACATGCAAACAACAAAGAATTGGGAGAGAACAATGTAGTGGAGAAAATTACCCAGCCAGTTTCCTTGCAAGGTAAAGGAAGGGTTTCTTAAAGTTGTAATTGCTCTTGGCAGAAATTTCATAGTACTGCAGGTTTTTCTTACTGTGGAATGTGACTTGCTTAGCTTTAACCTGCCTGTTCTTCACATCAACCCACAAAATATGTAATTTCACTTATAGATGTCACTGCTCTCACAAATGCACTGCTTTTACTTCAGATTAAGTCATTCAGCGCAACCTATAATGATTCTCTTAGTTACGTATTCATGACATATGCATCAAAGAATGAAACTTACCCTCCTCAAATTGAACCGTTTCAGGCATATTCCCTGATTGAGCCAATTAAGTCACAACAGATTTTGCCTGATTTTACTAATGACAAAACGACAGGGTGACCAACTAATCCTGTAACTAATTGCTTAGTAATAAGGTTCCCTCGAAAAATCACAGCTTACATCTGGTTATACAAAATGCACGGTCACAAATCAATACTGTCTTTTTTACTTAAATATCACATTTTACACACTTCTAATCAACAATAGAATCTACAGTTCATTTTTTGGCTGTTTTATCACCTTGCAAGTATCGCATAGTTGTTGACGTAATCTAAATCTAAATCACCGAAAAGCAATTTCTACTGGTGCTTCAATCAGGAAACCCGAACATCGCATGATAAATTAAAATTACTCCCGTAATCTCAATCTAATCAGGAAACACCTAAATATCATCGGATTTCAGACGCCACTACAAATCGTAACCCATCAGATCTCATAGAAACCACACAGTGTACATGCATCAAACAGATCACGACCAGCTCTTTCAAAACAAGTAAACGAAATACCTGGAGGCTGGGAACTCACCAGTTCCGCCATCGCCGACGATGACAAGCTTGAAGCTGGGATACTCCACGATCCCCTGATTCGGCAACCAGATCAGACACACGTGACCCCAGATCCCCGTCCAAACAAGGCAAAATCAAAATCTACTCGCACACTCACCATTGGAGTGGAGGCGGCGATGCGAGAGGAGAAGAGCAACAAAACCCTAGAATTCGAATCGGAATTGGGCGAGCCCGTGGAGGCGGAGGCGAGCTGCAGGAGATGAAAGCCACAAGAATCGGACCTGCAGGGAGGCGAGTTGCCGCTCAAGCGACTCGAGCACATCGTTGATGCCGACCAGACTCTCCATTTTCTCCCCTTCATCTTCCTCCTTCCCGGCTCCCAAGCGGCAGTCTGCCTCGGGAGCAGATCCGGCGGGAGGGAAGCCGCCTGGCCACCTCGAGGGCGCGGAATTGAGCGGCAGAGCACCGGCTGGCCTCCTCCACGGCACGGGATGGAGCACCGCCTCGCCTCTGACGGAGCGTCGCTCTCCTCGTGTTCCTCGCGAACGAAGCGCCACCCTCCTCGACAGTCCTCGCCAACGCGGGAGGAATAGCCCGTTGCTTTGGAGCGATCGGGGATGGGGATGGGGATGGGAGAGAGAATCTCGAAATTTCGGGATTCTCTCTCCGTTACCTAAATTTGGGGAGTCGATTGAGGAAGCTGTTGGAGCTGTGTTTTCACTCCTGCCATGTACGGATTCTCCAAAATTTCAGATCGGGAATGAGATAGGGCATCTGTTGGAGTTGCTCTAAGATCAGGGTTTTGCAGTCTCATATGCCGTGTAATGGCATCATGGGCTCATGGCACATATAAAGTGTGAAATCGATTTTTTTTTTTAAAAAAAATACTATAACATGATGGAATATCGACGAACTTCTGAAAATAAAAGGAAGAAATAAAAACTAAGACTAGTTAGTGTGTTTATTATTTTATTTGTTCATTCCATTACTTGTATGGTTATATAGCATGTGTATAGCAAGCAAGCAGAGTGTTTATTACTTTATGTGTCCATTTCATCAGCTGTATGGTTATATTAGCACGTGTACAACAAGCAAGCAGCAATTGGTAATAAGTTATTCAGAGGTACCGATTAATGTGTGGCTACTTGAAAGAATTGTTAACTCGCTAATAATTAGCCCATCTAAAATTAGCCCAATGTTGTTTGGATACATGGGTAATGGTTAGGCTAATTTCTTAGAAAAGTCATGTCAGCCTCTCATAATAGACTGGGGAGCGGATGCACGGGTGAGGAAGTGAGAATAAGACCAACGCGAGGGTATTTCAGACTTTTTCCAGCGTGTTACCTACTATTAGCCCAAATTAGCTCCCACCCACCAGCTAATGGGCTAATTGTTAGCTGAGGGGTTGGTTAAAAATTAGCTCACCTATTAGTCTTTCTGTTTGGATAGACTAGGGCTAATTTTTAGCAAACTAACAATTAGGACTGGAAACGAGCCGAGCCGAGCTCGGCTGGGCTCAGTCAGGTGGCGAGCCGAGCCAGGCTTAGCTCGGTGAAGCGACGAGCTCGAAAAGGCGGCTCGGCTCGGCTCTATCCTGGCTCGCGAGCCGGCTCATTGGCTCGCCGAACCAGGCCATGGCAGCATATAGGAGCAGTTGTTCTGCATAGTTCCATATTGTCTGGCTTGCGTGTCATGTATTCTGTGAAGAGAACATACTGGTTTGACATATATAAGATTTTATTCACTGACTGAACTATCAAGAGAAATATGAAATACTTTGCATGCTTTGCCTATGCTAACCTTTGTTTTGTTTGCAGAACATTGAGAAAATTCCACTTGTTAAATGTCCAGTTTTGATAATCCATGCAAGTTTGGAATATATATGCATCCACATGTCATAGTGATGCTCCTTGCATAATCCTTGCAATCTTGGATAGCTTCAGATAATTACACTTAGAACATAAGGCATCACTGTAACTTGGAGACCTTTCCAGTGTACATAAGGCATCAAAAGAAATTCCTATCGGCTATACAAAAGTTGCCTGCTGAAAAAGAACTCCAACAGACTCCTAGACTGAGCACTGAGATACAAATCATTAGTCATACTAAATTCCCTGCATGGGTTGGGCCGCCGAGCCAATTTAGCTCGCGAGCCGAGCCCCAGTGACCGAGCCCGGCTCTAGGGGTGGGAGATTGGTAGCCAAGGCAGGCCGAGGCCGAGCCGGGCTCAGTTGAGCTTCGGCAAAGTCAGCCGGCCGGGCTCGGCTCGTAGCGTATCGAGCTAAATCTTGGGCTCGGCTCGAACTCGAGCAGACTGGCCCGGCTAAATGGCGGCTTCGTGAGCCAGCCGATTATATGCACCAGCCAGACCGCGAGGAATCGTTCTCGATCTTCGCCAAACCGAATGAATCCCTAAATTCCTCTGCCCCAAAATTCTCTCAGCCGCCCCAAAGGGCCAACCGGACACGGCGGCTTCGACTCTCCGGGACTTGGCGGCCGGCCGCCCTCGGCGCCCGTTCCCCACCTCTGCGCCTCACTCGGGCCCTCGGCGCCCTGTTCCCGCCTCCACGGCTCCTCGCCTCCACCGCGCGCTCCGTCGGCCCGGCATCGCCATGGCGCCCAGCGGCCGCCCATGTCCGGCCCTCGGCGCCTCTGACCCAGCGTGACCACGTCCTTCAGCGACTCCGCCGCCTCCCTTTCTGGAAACTTGGCGCCTCCCCAGCCTCGTGACCGCCTCCCTCAACTCCTCACGAGGCTCGAGCGAGGGCGCCTCCCCATTGGCCCGGATGGGCGAAGTGCAAAAAAAGAGAAGCTTGGCCCAGTCCGGCATCCGTCGCCGATGCCGGGTGAGGCTCTAGATGAAGGCGCTACTCTCGGCCGCCTCCAGATCGCTGTGAGTCCAGCTCGCTCAGCGATGGCTACTTGATGCACCTGGCCCACTCGGTGAGCCTTGAGCCGAGAATCGAGGTTATCTTGTTGTTGAATGTTTAGTGTTATCTTGTTGTTGATTGTTTAGTGTTGTTGAATCATTCAACCTCGAGCGGATCTCAGATTCACTAATGTTTAGAGTTGTTGAATGTTGTTGATTGTTGAATGAGAATGAGATGCACAGTTGTTGAGTTGTTGAATGTTGTTGATTGTTGAATGAGAATGAGAATTTTGAGTTGAAGAATGTTGTTGTCTTGCTTGATTGATGAATGAGAATGACAATTTTGAGTTGTTGAATGTTGTTGTCTTGCTGATTGATGAATGAGAAAGGCTATTACCTATTGTCTCAACTTCTGGAAACTTGCACTTTTGGAAATGTTAAAATGTTAAATGAGATGTTAAATGCCTTGCGCATACGGCAACTTGCGGACCCTCTTGTTAATTGTTGTTGAATCAAAGGCTATTACACTGTTGTTGAATGTTAGGACTTTTTAATTACCATGTCATTTGTCAATTGTTAATTGGACTTTTTATTGCTACATGAATGATGGGTCTTTGACATAATGAAATTGTTGCATTTTCCAACTTGATTGCTAAGTGTTTTTGCCTTCTATAAGTTTAATTAATTTATACATTGATTTGATGCAAGAATTGAACCGAGATAGGGAAGATAATTCATTCGACATGAATGATGATATGTCAGAGGATGAGATTCGGATGAGGAGAAGGAGCACATACCTTGAACTTCGGCTTTGATGTCCCGCACAAGCGAGGCAAAGCGATGTTCGGGAGTTTGGAAGAATTTTGAGAAGGTCATTGTGCCATCATGACAGAGAAAGGTGCAACTATCACCAAGGCAAAGTGTTTGTTACGCCATAAGTTATATTCTTACAAACAAGGTTCAGCTACCTCACATCTTGGGAGGCACATTAAAACGTCTTACGCCATATTTGAACAAGTTGGCTAAGAAGAAAAGGCAAGCTCTTCTCAATTATTCGAGGTGATTCTAGTTCTCTGTTGTGGTCTCTCCTAGTAGTATAGTCACGAGCAAACTCGGAAATTAATTGCTAAGATGATAATAGCTCATGAGTATCCATTTAGGATGGTAGAGCACACATGGTTTAATATATTGATGAAGTACTTAAATCCTTCTTATGAGTTTATTGGTAGAAAGACTATAAGAAGTGAATGCTTGAAGGTTTTGAGTCTGAGAAAGAAACCCTTAAGAAGAGCCTTAGAGGTGTGGAGAACATATGTCTAACTCTTGATTTGTGGACTTCCAATCAAACACTTTCTTATATGTGTGTAGTTGCACATTATATTGATAGAAATTGGAATATGCAATGTCGTGTCTTGAGTTTCATTGAGTTAGACCCGCCACATACGGGAAATGTGATTGCTCAAGCATTGTTTGATTTGTGTTCTTTGAATGGAAGATAGAGGACAAGATCATCTCAATCACTCTAGATAATGCTTCCAACAATGATGTTCTTTGTTCGGAGTTTAAAGGCTAAGTTTCTTGCTAGACAATCAGCACTTTCATTGCAAAGTATTTTCATGTCCGTTGTTGTGCTCACATCATTAATTTGGTTGTGAATGATGGGATAACGATATTAGCACCTTTGATAAGCAATATCGGAGAATCAATTAAGTACATAAAGAAGTCTCCTTCTCATGCACAAGTTTGTAGAAATTTGTAGATCACTAGCATTAACAATTGGGGATGGTGAAACTTGATGTCACAACAAGGTGGAGTTCCACATACAAGATGTTAAATCTTGCAATTGCCTATAAAGCATTATTGGCATATCTTGATTTGGATCTGCAAACTATAGATGGGAGCCTACAAATGAAGAATGGCAATTGTTTGTATCTATTGAGCCAATACTTAAGAGTTTGGCTCAAGTTACTCTGCATTTTTCAACCCGACATATCCCATTTGCAAATATTTTTTATCCTCACATTGTGAATGTCAAGATTGCATTGAGAGGCTGCTATTGCTCGAAGATATAAATTTGAATGGTATGGCCATTGCAATGATGCAAAAGTTCAACAAGTATTGGGAAGAAAAGAACAATATCATGGTGCTTGCTACTATTCTAGACCCAAGGTACAAGATGAGGTATATTGAGTGGTGCTTTCGGAAAATTTATGAATCCCCAAAGTGAAAGTGAATATCTTGATGTTCTTCAAGAGTTAGAGAAGCTATATGAAAAATTTGAGATGGCACATCGGCATAAGAAGGCTACTGTTAAATCTAATGCATCCTCCTCTTCGTCTATGGATACAAGCATGTACTTACCCTCAAGCTCAAGTGAGTTTCGTCTTTCTTATCTTTATCTTCTTCAAATCCATCGAAGAAGCGAGTTGCTCATCTATCTAGATGAGGCGAATGAGAGCTTGTCAAACAAGGAGTTCAATTTGCTTGAGTGGTGGAAGTTGAATACGCATAGATTTCCGGTAGTGTCAAAGATGGCGAGAAGCATTTCTTAACTATGCACGCTAGCTACTGTGTCTTGAATCAACTTTCCAGGGGTAGAGTTCTAGATGATTGCTCGGAGCTCTCTACGGCCAGACTATGGTGGAGGCATTGGTGTGTGCTTCTATTTGGATTAGAGGTGCCCATAATGATTCAAAGCACCTATGTTTGTGGTATGTTCATTTATGCCATAATCTACCATTTCTATTTGTGGCATTGTGGAATGCTAATTTAATTATTATAACTCTTTTCAGGAAGAAGATGATGAAGATGACGTTCAGAACATTCCATTTCCTAAAAGCGTGGTAGAAAGCAACTAATTGTGAAGGTAAATCAAAACATTGCAATTGAGTTGGATGTTGATTACGTAGCAACTAGCAAATGTCTTATCGATATTCTAATTGTTATTACGAACATTGCAATTGAGTTGTTGTCAATTCTATCTACCTTTGTAAACTATTTGAACAATTACTTCTTGTCAATTCTATTTGCCTTGTTGTCACATGACTAGATTCTTTACATCAACTTATATGTGAAGCTTTTTTTCTAAGGTTGTCTAGTCAAGTACTCAAGTGGAGAGGTGCTCTGCGAGGCGAAGATATGGATTCTGCTCTTTTGGAAGAATAGAATGGAACTATCAAGTATCAACTATGGATTATGGTCTATGGAAGGATGTTTTGTTTGCTATGAATTCCAAACTTGATTTGTAAAATTATTATCAACTATGAATTCCTATGATTGTGGACACTTTGTTATGTCAGATTATGCTGCATTGTTCTATACTTCTATGTGAAATGTGTTTCAGTTGATAGAGTTGGATGCATAGTTTGTGATGCATAGTTTGAGTTTGATGCATAGTTTGTGATGGTATTTGTACAATGTTAGCTTCTGAAATGTAGAAGTTCCACTTCCACATCTTATTAGCAAAAATATGCTATGTGAAACTTCTTGGACAAGCTATGTGGACTCATCCTCGGCCCAGACTTACCGATGGTAGCAGCCCTACGAGCCAGCGAGCAGCTCGAGCGGCTCGGGCTCGGCTCGTTCTTCATGAGCCAAACAGTAGGCTCGGGCTCGGCTCACTACCGGTTCGAGCCGAGCCGAGCCGCTTCGAGCCGAGCCGAGCTCGAGCCGAGCCTCGAGCCTCGAGCTTAATTTCCAGCCCTAGCCGGCTCGGTGTTTTTGCGAGCCTGAAAAATAGGCTCGGCTCGAGCTCGGTCCGAGCCGAGCCATGAGCCACGAGCTTATTTTTCAGCCCTACTGACAATTAGCTCAGAGATCCAAACATGACCATACTACTGCTCATTTCATACAATTTCACCTTTCAAAAAGTAGAAGTGCTGTTCAATGACCGTTGCTGGTCAACAAAATAACGTCAACTCCGACTCCTGCGGTCATAGATTTGGAATGGAAGATTTGGTAATCAAGAAATCATAGAATAGCAATGGCAGATTTGGTAATCCAAGAAATCAGGAACATAGCCGCCTGCCGTGAATGCTGAGAACGTATAGGGTTTACCGCTGCACGTGCGTTTTATCAGCGTGATCCGCTCTCGCCAGGTCACCTCGCCGAAATCAACTAGAAAATCGATCCTACTCGATACCGATTTCCTCCGAAAATCATCACGATTTTCCACCGCAAGGTGAACCCTGGCTCTCGCCATAGGTAATCGAACTAGTCTGTCGGACTAGCAGACATGCATTATTCTTCACCGCTAGCTTTCATGCGATGTAATACTAGTCCCCAAGCTTAATAGTACCAGTAGCGAATTTAGGTAGCTACTACTGCTTCATCTATTACTAGTTACATGCCCGTGCGTTGCTACGAAAAACAAAATTGATAACGAAAAATAAAGATTAAAAAATAAAAAAATATTTCACAAGATCAAACATCTATCTTTAACGCTTCGTTTCTTGCGAAAGCTGGCTAATTAAAGCAACGCTTCGTTTTTTTGCGTAGGGCAATTAAGCAGGGCAATTAAGTAGGGCAATTAAGCAGGGCAATTAATGACGTGGTAGAACTCACCACTGCCACCAACTGCCGCTTTATAATAGTAGAGATATATAAGAAAGCTCATGGCATATATTTTCATAAAAACCAAAGCATTTGGTTCTTAATCTGGTGAACTCTAATTAAGTTGAACTATACTCATTGGATGTAAAGCTCATGTCATGTCTTTTAGGATTGCCAAGAAAATAGAGAAATAAGCAAGGAATTCTCAAAAAAAAAAAGAGTAAAATGTTTAGCCTTTAATCTGGTGGATCCTAACTAAGTTGAATTATAGTAGTCGTTGATGTTATTTAAAGAAAATCATATAATTGTCTATCTAGATGATCCGGATTATAATAGTTTAGATTAAAAGAAAAAGTCCATACCAAATACAATAAAAACTAATAGAAATTCAGAATAAAAAAATTAAAAATAGCTATTTGATTTTCATACGAACTCCATATTAAAATCGCACATAGCTAAAATTCAGAATAAAAATTAGCAGTTGAACTTTATATATGAATTCTAACCTAAAACTAATATTAAAATGGAATGTAAAATAACAATAAATTAACATATTATATTACAGAAAAAAATTATATACCAAGTACAATAAAATAGAAGAAAATTGGAATACAAAATTAAAGAAAATTAGCCATTTAACTTTTATACAATCTCCAAATTAAAATATGTACATATCTGAAATTCAGAATAAAAGTTAGACAAAAATTAGTAATTAGATTTGTATATGAATTGTAACCTAAAAATGATATGTGAAACTAAAGAAAAAACTAATGATAAAAATTAACATAAATTTGTAATAAAAAATAAAAAGAAAAATTAGCTATTTAATTTTCATACGAACTCTAAATTAAAACATGTATATAACTAAAATTCGAAATAACAATTAGATGAAACTTAGCGGTTGGATCTGTATATAAATTTTAATCCAAAATTGAAATTAAAAAATAAATAAATAATTGCAACAAAAAATAATAGAACAATAAAAATAAAAGGAAACTAGGATTGCTCTTTTAATTCAATATATACTAAGTGAAACATATAAATTTTGGTTTTATTCATAACTAATATTCCACGAATACGCTAATTCGAGAGAAAAAAATAAAAGAAGGTAAGAAATTTGATTTGCATATATAAATTATTAACTATTATGCAATAAAAGTTGATGACATGTTAAGAAAATATAGAATATGCTAAAAATATCAAAATAACAATAATTTGACTCTTTATTTGGTGGACAGCCACATAATGGAGGGATTAAGTGGGTGATACATTGAGAGGTGTTTACGCTGCTATACTGGTATACACAATGTGATATGTATTAAAAGTAGTACCAAAAGAAAAAGACAAGTATTGAAATAACGAAATTAAGAGGTGATAAAAATAAAAAAGTTATGTTATGCTATTTTTACTGTTTTCTATGCAAGTATTTGATGAAGAAAGTTTTGATCTCATGTGACAAGTATTGGGGAACGGAGTGAATATATTCTCTGATATAATATATGATATCAAAATATCATAAATGAAGTTCTGCAGTGGTCAATTTTTCAAAAGCAAAATCACATATATATTGATAAGTTATTTAAATATGATTTAAAGATGATGTGTGCACAAATGCGCAGGCTACCCTGCGGTCCCTGCTACTTTTTAAAAACAGCAGCAATCAATGGAGGCATCTGGCATGTGCATTGATTCATGATGCAGTCATATCTTGGAGCAACCATGCAAAGATTATTATTAAGGCATCGCAAAATCACCAGACAAAATTAGGGTTCTTTTAGCAGAAGAAATCGAATGGGTAGGTTCTAAGTTGGCTGGTGGCCAACCATCCTTGTTTTCTTCTCAGAGAATGGAGATGCCAAAGGGCTAATTAGATAGTACTTTTCTCTTAACCACATTAGCAGCCCATAGTATGCTTTTGACAAGAAGCGTAGGGGTTTAGCAGCCCATGGACTTCTGCGCTTGTTCCCTGGCTTTTTTTTTTTTTTGATCAAAAGGACATCCAAGCTGATGTCCCAGTTCCATTAGAATGAAACCACCAACCACAATGTTCAGTTTCAGAGTATATAGAAGACTCAACAGAGCTAAACTTTTCCACAGCCCAGCATTACTCCTTGAACAGGCAACAAAACTAGGAACAAACTCCCCAAAACCGGAGAGACATCTCCCAGACAGAACTTTGCACTAAGATATGACAAAAACTAAAACCTTCAAAACTCAGACCACCCCCAATATCACAGCCATCTCCATTGTTGGCATCAGGGGCATGACTTCACGAGTACTGGATAGCTCAATCACGACTCACGCACAATGAGCCTTCAGATCTTCTTGCAAGACAACCGGCGTAAACATCGCCTCTTCCTGAGTAATTTTCCACCTTGACAACCCCTTTTTTCTGAGCAAACTTTTCCACCTTGACAACCACAGCATCAGCAACCACCTATTTTGACAAACCAAAAGGAAGAGAACAGAAAAGCAGCCAGAAAAGTAATATTTACAACAAAGAACACATTCATAGCTAAACCAGTAGAGCATATTAGTTCCCGAGGCTGGCATCTAGATACTACTTCTTTTTTTGCGTGTTAATCAAGCTTGTCCCCTGATCCTGAACTCCAGAAGCAAAGGTGCCCGGATTTTGGCATCTAACCAATCGCAGAAATTTTTCATTGTTGCTAGCATCTCCTTCTTTATCAAAGGACTCCAACTCCTTAGATAGATGAGAATTTTCCACCAAATCGTCTTCATATTTGACCAATCCTGCTGTTGAAAAATCATGTTATTTCTATTAATCCATAAACTCCATAAAGAAGCAGCGCAAATAGTATTTAACACTGCATTTTTCTTATTACTTAGCCAGAAACGAGCAATAGATTCATAGTTATAACCAATGTTTACATCAAAAAACTCGCCGATGATACTCCAAGTATTTTTAGCCACAACACACTCAAAAAAGAGATGATTCACATATTCATTTTCAGAACAATAGCTACACAAAATTCCTTTATTCAACCCTCTTTTTAACAAATTATCTCTCGTCATAATCTTGTTGTGAGAGATGAGCCAAAGAAACATCTGGACTTTAGGGGGAACAATAAGACTCCAAATCGCAGGAATGAACACAGGACGTACCCCCCTAAAGTTGATAATAACATAAAGAGACTTAACAGAGTAAATTCCATTACTATTGTATTGCCACAATAAAGCATCTTCATCATCAGTGAGACGAATGCTATTAACCACTTCTACCAACTCAAACCATCTAATCATTAATCTATCGCAAAAGTTTCTCCTAAAAGTACATTTAAAGTTAATGCCATCCCAAATTTCAGCGATGGTAACCCCTTTCTCATTAGAAAGCACAAAAAGATCCCAAAATTGTGTCGCAAGACAAGAATTACCAAACCAAATGTCTTCCCAGAATCTAATTTTATTACCATTTCCCACATTCCATTTATAACCAAATTTAGTGGCCTTCATAGCCCAAAGGACACTCTTCCAAAACACCGAAGCATGGTTAGAGTCACAGAGAAAGATATTCGGGTCCTCAGTTTTATATTTGAAATCTATAATCTTTTTCCATTGGTTATCATTATTGTTGTAAAACCTTTTAATCCAAGAAGCCAACAAACAAAGATTTAAATCTCTAATATTAGGCAGACCCAGACCGCCATAATTCTTTTCCATGCAAACCAAATTCCAATTGGCTAGGTGAAGTTTATTGTGACCTTCAAAATCATTCCACAAACAGTTAGCCATATGAGAGTTTATGATGTCTAAAGCCCATTTAGGGAACTTAAAAAAGGATAAGAGGTAAATGGGAATACTGGCTAAACAAGCCTTGATCAAAACTACCCGGCCACTGTAAGAGAGGAGTTTACCCCTCCAACCAGCAATTCTCTTCAAAATCTTATCAATCAAAGGTTGAAAATCATCTCTTCTAATCTTATCCCAATGAAGGGGAATGACAAGATACTTAACGGGGAAAGACCCAATTTTACAACATAAATTTTTTGCATAACTATCTACCTCTTCTTTGCCACAACCAATCGAGATCAACTCACTTTTATGGAAATTTATTCTCATACCTGACATTTGTTCAAAGCAAGTAAGAAACCATTTGAGATGAAGAATAGAACATTCCTCATTTTTAACAAAGATTAAAGTGTCATCAGCATACTGAAGACTAATAACCCCCCCAGGGTAGAGATCTTCACACAAACCTCTGATCAAACCTTTACTAGTAGCCTTGATCAAGATTCTTGCAAAAACATCCGCAACTAGATTAAAAAGAAGCGGAGAAAGCGGGTCACCTTGTCTCAAACCTTTACCAGTCTGAAAAAAATCACTTTCGTCATTATTTATCTTAATTCCGACTGACCCTTTGACCAGAACCGAAAGAATCCAAGAATGCCACTTGTTCCCAAAACCTCTTTTACTCAAAATATCTAACAGAAAACTCCAATTCACTTTATCATAAGCTTTCTCGTAGTCCAGTTTAAGAACTAAGCCTCTACTCTTTTCTCGATGAACTTTATGAATGATTTCATGAGCTGTAACCACACTTTCCAAGATAAAACGATTTTTGATGAACGCTTGTTCCCTGGCTTTGACTTGCATACCAACGAGAGGTCGGATATTCAGATCATCATCAAAGATCAGCACTTCATCATCATCGTCATCTCTCTCTAGTCTCTTCCTATGACAATCGACCATCAAACAACCGGTAACTTCTCTGTCGAAATATTTTCCTAGGCTACATGTGATATTGATCTCAATCAATGATTCTCATGTTTATGAGCAATTCAAAGACAACAACTGTACAAGGCCAAGATATTTGTTTGGTTTTTTAGATCAATAATCTCGTGAGCATCAGCGAATCACTATGCACATGAACAAAGTTCTAGTCCAAAATTTCGTCAGAGCAGCTGAGTAGGCCTCGGGTGCATGCAGAGAATAGTAAGTGAGCAGCTGTTACATGCAAGATTGCAATTCATACACACGAGAATATCTATGATAATCTTTTTCAGCCATAACACATGTACACGAGAATTTCTATGATAATCTTTTTCACCCATAAACCACCGATGCTACGGAAGATTCCTCTTCCTCCTCCCAGTTTCCCCTCAATATTATAGATAATCGAGGCTCCGATCAGGGCCGGTCCTGGCATTTTGGGGGCCCAGAGCGAAAACTTATATGGAGGCCCCATTCAGCTCCTCATATATATATATATATATATATATATATATATATAAAACCTTTTTTTTCTCTCTATACGTCGCCACGTCCAGGCGATCGCCGCCCGCCGCCCCTCTTGTTTTTACTTTTTCGCTGGATGAAACCCCTAGCCGCCAGCCGCCAAGAAGCATTCTTTCGATGGAAACCCTCTTTCCTCAAAAGACTTCTAGTCGCTCACGCGCTGACGTCCTGCACAAGCACAACTAGTCCAATGCCAAATTGCCAAGGTACAAGCTGATTTTCATGCAACCATCGTGCAACCCTACTAAAAAAAAGTTTCAAAAAATTCTGAAAAAAATCATGGATGTATATCTCAACTTACCCCATCTAAGTATAAAATTCCATGATCAAATTCGTCCTATGCTAGAAGTTACAAAAAAAAAACAATTTTTGGACAAATGCACACCAAAATTTGTTTTTTTTTGTAACTTCTAGCATAGGACGAATTTGATCATGAAATTTTATACGTAGATGAGGTAAAGTTGAGATGTACATCCATGATTTTTTAAGAATTTTTTGAAACTTTTTTTAGTAGGGTTGCACGATGGTTGCACGAAAACTTTAATTGCACTAGATATATAGTCATATATATGGACCGACACTTTGCTTAATTAATTTGGGGGCCCTTAACTTTTGGGGGGCCCTGGGCGGCCGCCCACCCTGCCCCCCCTCAGGGCCGGCCCTGGCTCCGATCTCTGTGACAAATAGCATGCATGCAACTGAACCAATATCAAACAGAATTTCTAGGAATGAAATCAGTATATATGTTCATTTAGGCAATAGGCTGTCAATTTGCTCCCGCGGCAGCCGCGTCCACGCCCGGATGGATCGAGTAGGCGAGGAATTCCCTTGGATTTGGCTCGAGAAGGGAACTTCGCCATGGATTCGGTGGAAGAAGAGGCGAGCGCAAAAAACACATGACTTAAGAATTTTTTGAGATTTAGACGTGAAACACCGGTGAAGAGTTTCTCGTCGCCGCTTAAATACTAGACTCAGGAATTCCTAAAGCCTCGAAAGTGAAATGCAGCTAAAAAGTGGTGATATCAGACCCGAGAATCCCTAAAGGCTCGGTCACAGGTGAAGGGTTTCTCACCATTCACGAGTCGACGCGTGGATACACAACTTCCGAAACTGTCCAATAATGGCGCAATTCCCGAAAAATTGTCCGCACCACTATCGCGAGACTTCTCAGAGAAGGAATCGAGACGATCTTTTATACTCTCTTACTTGAGCTTCCCTTGGTCGGAGGCCAAGCTGGCTATTTGGTTTCTCCCAACCATGCTCGTTCACAAGCAGGACATGCTCAGATACTGCAGTAGCGTTTTGCTACAATATTCCAATCCCTCCATTGAGTCTGTAGGCTCAAGGGGAAGACCCCGTCAAGTAGTTTTCCATTTGAGCCTCGGGGACTAGCTGTCGGGAATTGGATAATCTCCATAAGTACTTTTATACCCTGGCAGCCAGTTTCATCCAACCATGCATACCCTTGGATGATATTCCCAAGGAAGACCCTTCAATGATCTAGTTGGCTGGTCCGTCCGATCGGACCAGGCTCAGTACTCGACCACGAGCACCCATGCTCGGCCATGAAAAACTATGCTCGGCCTAGGCTCGCCCGCGAACATGAGAGCTTGGAAACACCGGGCAGAGCTGGGAAACTCCTCGAGCATGGACGGAAGGTCGTGCTCGGCCCATAACGTTCAAATAGCGATAATCACGCCATGATCTGGGGCCGTTATGCCCACGACGGGAACGTGGCGAGAATCAAGGCTTTTGTTGTAGCTACGGTTAATGCAGTCAAGTGCGCATTATTCGGTTGCAATTATGAGAGATATTTTGTAAGTTATAAGTACCCCCGGGTAGATTGAGAGGGGGTCGCGCGAAGATACGTGGAGACACACAACACTTTCCCATGAAAGATCGCGTGTGAACGTATTGACAACAGCAATAGTAAAACCATTGGAGTAGGGTTATTATTTTCACAGTGAGAGACTCGAACAAGTATAAAAACCTTTGTCCACATTTCGAGTATCCTATGTCTTTTGAGCATCATTCATACGCAAACCCTTCACCGAAAAAGGGCATGTGTTGGTCATTCATTCAACAAGTAAGCTCGACGGGGATCCGTTTCCCAATCGTTGATACATGCCTTTCTCAATTTCACTGTAATCTTAATCCTTATGTAAAATCAAAATCATCCTATATTTATCAAGGAGTACTTCGAAAAACATCATATTTATCAAGTACTTTTTTTGGTAGTATAATTCAGTCTTAAGAGAGTACTCTCTCTCAAGGTTTCAAATCTCGTTTTGAGTCAAATCCCGGAGGTTCCCGAAATCCGAAATTTCGGCGAGATTCGGAAATTTTGGACAAAATCCGGACGAATTACAAAAACCAAATTTCAAATCCAGTTTTTTTAAACCGGGAAATCTGAGATCTCGGCCAAATTCAACCGGCCAAAAAATGGTCCAAAACATGTCAATTTTTTTTTGATTTTTTTTTGAAATTTTGAAAAAATGGTCCAAAGCACGTCAAAAAATGGTCCTGACACATCACTAATGTTTCCATAAAAATTTGAGATGATGATCAATCATGAGGAATTTTTAAAAAATCTAACAATGGTAAAGTCATCATAAAAACCGTATGTAAAATCATTTTTTGATTTTTCAAATGTAACAAATGAACTTCAAGTCATTTGAAAAGTTTTATATATGTTCCTATCATCCTATGTATTATAGAGAAATTTATACATGCGTATACGGTATATACTACTCACAAGTCTATACATAATGTGATTTGCTAGAAGAGTAGTATACGGTAGGTTCTAAAAAAAATAGTAACCGTATACATATATCATCACTCTTACATCTAAAGTTGAGCGTGAGAAGAGATGAATCCCTTACATTAATGTACTGCAAGCAAACTAAAATTCATGCATGGAGTATTATTGATAACAATTGTTCATAGCGTATTGTACATGCCTGCCATGCACTAGCAAAATTTATTACCGTCACTCCACAAGAGGAATGCACTTATCTCTCGTCGTCTTAGAGACTTTGGAATGCAATTCATATCTCAGTCCACGGCTTCAACAATCTTCTAACTGTTGATTTGTAAGTATTAAAAATGCATCCGTAGAATTACCACCGACCGTATGGCATTATAATATCGCCGAATACTTGGTACTAATCTGCGGTGAGATCGTGGGAGTCGTACAAGTGATCTGTTCTGTCAATTGATAAGTTAGTTAAATTTTACAGTGTCCAACCCATAGTAAATTTATTTCATTTTTTTCAACTTTTTTCATATGTATTGGTCATATTGCTCATTATAATCGTACAGGAAAAAAAATTAGCTCCAATCCGGTACATTTTAAGTGCAATCCAGATCAAAAAGTTCAAATTTCGTCCAAATTCTCCGAGATCTCGGGCGGGTTTGGCGAGATTTCGCCGAAAAAAAATGAAAACACTGTAGCAATTTGATTTTTTTTCAATTTTTTAATTCGGCTGGGATTTCTAATTTCGTCCCCGGCCGAAAACCGAGATCTCGGCCGAGAATTCCGAAATTTCGACGGTGTTTGGATCCTTGCTCTCTCTATTCATAAATATAAGATATATTTTGACTTTGCATGAAGATATAGTTTGTAGTGAAATTGAGAAAGGTATAAAACAAAATGACTTACATATCCTATTTAATTGTCTTAGAAAATGATAGATAATACTTTGTGTGGATAGTAATGAATAAATACATATGATTGAGAGAGAATGAATAGGGGTATAATAGGAAAATCTTTTTAATCTATATACAAGTCGTTCTAAATAAGACCATTTAAACTATAGGCCCTATATTTCTGAGTATTTATTGGGGAAGAAAACCTATATTGAAGTCAATGTTGAATAGTCGTATCTTGTGAATACTTAAAACATAAATTTTCACTACAAGAATGTAAGGATTTGGAGGCAGGCAAAATAAGCCTCAGAAATAGCAAAGTTAGCCTCAGAAGATATTCTGAGGTAGCGATGCTTGCCTCAGGTATCCCTGTCGTAAAAAAGTATTCCGAGGCTAACAGGTTGCCTCGGAAAACTTTCTGAGGCTAACTTGCTTGCCTCAAAATGAACCTTTTGAGGCTAACAGGCTGCCTCGAAAACCTTCGGAGGCTAACACTTTGCCTCAAAATATAATTTGAGACAAACAATTATATCAGCCTCGGAAAACTCTGCCTCCAAATCCTTACATTCTTGTAGTGTTTATAGGACTATTACAAGATCCAAAACTATTTCCCTTGAAATGTCCACTAAAAATATCTATTGCAAAACAAGTTTATATAGCGTATCTCTTTTTGGCACGTAGACCAAGAAAATATTAAAAATAACAATATTATCCTTAATTATTATCACTAAATACTATATTCAATATATGTATGTAGAGAATATAAAGTAAAGATAAATATTTATTAGAGGTATAGAGAAAATATCATACTAATTTTATATTAAAATATAAATATATGTTATATTTATAGACAAAGTCTTCAAAAAAAAATACGTAAACTCGACCGGAGGGAGTTAACGGTCTTAATTACCTTGATTGGATTTGCAGAACAATCGACAATCGTTCAGAACTTCACCTCCCACACGTGCAGTCCCTTGGGACAGTAGACGTCGCTGGAATGTAGGTCCAAGGGCCCAGAGGCATCCGGCTGGGCCCACGACGGCCCACCAGACCAGACCAGAGCTCCCTTGTCTCAACTCTCCACCATCAACCACTCAACCAGCCTCCCTTCGAGCCTTCCTCTCCAGTCTGTTCATCTCCGGTCGCCATCCACTCCATTTTACCTGACAGGTGGGCCCCACGTCCCGCCCTTTCCCTCAGGCAATCCGTGGGCTTCCTCTCCAGTTCCCATCTCCTACCGCCCACAGCCTGCTGCCACTGACATGACAGGGCCACCCACCGTCCAACCTGTCAGCGCAGTTCTTCCCAACCACTTCCCACAGCACACGCGGCGCGCAACGTGTGGGGCCCACGTGTCAGGCGGCTTCCGGTACGAGTACTCTCCTCCTCTTCCGTGCCTCCCCCCCCAGGCCAGCCTCACTGTCCACTCCCATTCCGCCCCGGCCCCGAGGGCGAGCTCGAGCTGGTGGTTCATATTGGAGTTGGAGGTGGAGCAGGCGGCGGCGGGGCGATGGAGCCCATGAGCGTGGACAGCGGCGGCTGCGGGGGCCTGGACGCGCAGATCGAGCAGCTCATGCAGTGCCGCCCGCTCGCTGAGCAGGAGGTGAGATCCCGTGCTGATGCGCCCGCCGTTCCATTTCGGTTTCTCGCTCGGTCGGCGCCGGTTCCACGGCGCGATCTGGAGAATGGTGGTTTTGATCTGTTATGACGGCGTCTCTAGGGTTTTTAGCCCGGCCTGTTGGTTGGAGGCTTTCGATTTGGGGGCATGATCCGGTGATTTTGGGTCGATTTGACTCCCTTTTTGGGTGCTTGGTGATTTGGCGGTTTAGAGGGATCATGTGGTGAGCGGTTTGCGGATGGCGAGGGCAATTTTGAATCATTCTGGTGTCGTTGTTCAGATTTGGTTTCTGGTGGTAGATCTCTGGTAATAGTCGGGGAGAAGAAGCATAAAAAATGGAAATTTACAAGCTTCTGTCGTCACTGCAACCTTTTGTTTAGAAGATAAATTTATCACCCAATGCAATATCAGTCGTCAAAATGTTATCTTTAGAGTCAAGTATATCACTTGTAGGATGGCATATATACATTTCGGTCGATATGCATGGTATTGTGCGTGGTTGACCAAAAACAGGAATATTTGATGCACATAAATGTCTGTAGGGTTGATGTTCTAAACTTCTAATATTCCTGGAATCGGAGATTCTACTTGTGTCCTTACGCGCCCCACATGTGCAGGTTAAAGCACTGTGCGAGAAGGCTAAGGAGATATTGATGGAGGAAAGCAACGTTCAGGTATCACATACTATCAGTTCTCTTCTCGCTGTTGCGCAGGTGTATCTTTTGTTATAGATGCGGTGGCTGGTCCCAATGGTTATTTGAGCTCATGTTGTCTAAGATTTTGGCATTGCATTTGAGCAACAGCATACGTATGTTGCTCCAGATAGTTGGCCCCTAGTTCCGGTCATATCTGTCAATGGTGTTCTGATCAAGCAGTTGACCTTTAAACAATGTTCTAAATAACAGTAAATGATAACGAACGGTCACCCCTTCTTTTAGTGTTTATACGGTAAGCCACCTTGTAAACGGTTTTACTATTTAAAATTCAGATAAATATATACATATGTTTGCAGTAACAAAATAAGCATATAATTCATCTTCTTTTATGCATACAGAATAGAACTACCAGTCTATTAGCATTTGTCCACTGCGGTGACATGAAGAAAAAAGATGACATGATGTGAATGTAATTAAAAAATCATAATTGAATGAATGAACATCTCAAGTGGCATTGAAAAGCAAAGCTAGCATCCATCTCATGTATGCAATGTTCTAAATAACGGCCTTTAAGGCCTTGTAAATGGTTGTTAAAACGATAAAGGTCCCCTGCCCGTTACGATCATGGACATTTCAAGGTTTGTCTGTTTTATTGTGCTGTTTATTCGGTTTAACAGCTGTTAACATTTAATAGGCCCGTTTTATCGGTTGCTTATTTGGGTAAAGTTGCAAGATTGCCATATGACATGGAATATTATGACATGCATCAGATGAATGCTAGCTTTGCTTTTCATTACCACTTGAGCTGTTCATTCATTCAATTTGATTATTTAAATACATTCACATCATGTCATCTTTTTCTAAATGCCACCGTCGTGGATAGTTGTTCATAGCCTGGTACTTCCATTCTTTATGCATGAAAGAAGATAAGTTAGATGCTTTTTTTGTTACTGCAAACACATGTATATATTTCTTTTAATTTTAAATAGTAAACAGTTTACAAGGCCGCTTACCGTATAAACACTAAAAGGTGGGGTTACCGTGTTAACCGTTTACCGTTATTTAGAACATTGCATGCATGTCATAATGTTCCATGTCATAGGGCAATCTTGCAATTTTACCCAAATAAATGGCCCGATAAAATGGGCCTGTTAAACGTTAATGGCTGTTAAACCGAATAAACAATATCATAAAACGGGCAAATCTTGAAATGTCCATAAATGTAACAAGCAAGGGATCTTTACCGTTTTAACGGCCGTTTACAAAGCATTAACGGCCTTTATTTAGAACACTGCCTTTAAATGTTTCAATGCTTTTCAGTTTAATACTTAAACCTGCGATGCTGATGACTGAAATAAACGTAGCTATTTGAGGTCTTCTTTCTTCAATTCCATTTCATCAGCTTAATTGTTAGCTTCTCTTCTATGCCACCAAATGGAACAAAATTCCATTCAAATAACTCAAACTATGCATTCATATAATCATGCTAACCTCTTTTGACAGTATTTGCATGTTCATGTGCAAGGGCAGGTAAGCATTGGTTTAAGGTTTTGTGATTTTGGTTGTGCAGCCCGTCAAAAGCCCAGTGACAATTTGTGGTGATATTCATGGACAATTCCATGATCTTGTTGAGCTTTTCCGGATTGGCGGGAAGGTACTAACTATGTTGACTGATCTTCGTTTTTATTTTTTATCTTTCTACCCTACTTTAACATCGTGCATTCAGCAGTCCATTCTCAAATGACTAACAGATTTGTTCTCTATTGTTTCAGTGTCCAGATACTAATTATTTGTTTATGGGGGATTATGTGGATCGTGGCTACTACTCTGTTGAGACTGTTACTGTAAGAATTAGCATACCTTTTATTTTATTTAATGAGCACTTATATATAGTTTGACAGAAGTTGTCGAGTTTCGCATATTTTGTTATTAAGCTTGCAAAAAAAAAAAAAAAAAAAAAACTGATTCCTGGATTTCTGCCTTCGAATAATTCTTATGATCTTATGTTTGAACTTTGAATTCGTGTTATATGCAAGCATTACTTAATGATATTCCTTATCCAGCTTTTGGTAGCACTGAAGGTGCGCCACCCACATCGGATTACAATCCTTCGTGGAAACCACGAGAGTCGGCAGGTACTATTAGATACTGTTTTCTCAATACATATGCCATGATCTTTTTAGACTGTCATTATCTCAGATTAATTAGAAATTTGATCAAATGACTCTTGTCTTGAAATATCGCATGTCTTGTTCAATATATAATTTGCTTTATTAGAATTTAGATGCTGTCCATCCTAGTGGTAAGCTTGTTCTGTTTTCTATGTTAAACTAAAAGTCTTGTTTTACAATGATTGCAGATCACACAGGTGTATGGATTCTACGACGAATGCCTACGAAAGTGAGTTTCTTTAGGTGCTTAATAAAAGTTCAACTTAATCTTATTCCAGGTCTAGCCTGTTCTTTATGTACTATATCGTTGCTGTTGCTCCAGAAAAATCTATGCTTGTTCTATCTGATCATAGTGCTCTGTTAGCTTTAGAGTTCTTGTCTTCGTCTAATATATAGCCGTGCCTTCCTTCAAAAAAAAGAAGTAAATAGTTGTACCACTTGTGCTGGTCTATATGATATTTTATTTGGCATCATGTGGCATTTCTGTCTCTGCATTGATGGACTTATTTTAATTTAGACTAGTATAGACTTCTTTGTTTATTGTATACAAGTGTGTTGTCAACCTAGTTGTGCGATCCTTTCTTGTGATGGTACACTATCGCTATGCGTAGCAGCTGCTACACTGTAAGCAAATTTAAATAATCATATTGTTTGTTAATTGTTATATTAGTATAAAATCCTTAGTTAATGGAAGTTGATCACAACAATGATTTTTTTACTTTAAGTCTGCAGCAGAGTCATAGCTTGTCATTACTGTTGCTGAATCTTCTTTAAAACCAGGTACGGCAATGCAAATGTATGGAAGATATTCACAGATCTTTTTGATTATTTTCCATTGACAGCGCTGGTGTGTACTCTGAAACTGGAGCCTCCTTGTTTTTTCTTAATTTATATTTTATTCCGCCTTTTCTAAGCATACCTAGTATTTTTGCATGAAGCCTTAATGTACGGATATTGTTTGGTACACTGTTTAAGTATGGAATTTTAGTTTTTTTTGGCATCTGCAGTTCTGCACCAACTACTGTTTGTACCTAACCAACTCAGACTTGGCAGCTTAGAATACATCCTTGTGGCATGACTAATGTCTTTACCTTTGAGAGAATGTGACAATCCATAAATTATGTATTATAAATTTATAGTTGGAGGTTTCAGTAAGGCGGAACACCCTCTTGGACAACTACCGCCTAGGTGATTCCAGCAGCCGTTGAAACAAAATACCTCGGAGGATTGTGGGCCCTTAGGGAGTTGTATGACATGGTGCTAACTATGCTGCTCTCTCTGGAAGATCTTTATATTCCCAATTTTTTGAATGAATTACATATGAATAGGACTTGTATTAAATATGAGGCCAATGGCCACAATATATACAGTACATGAGGGACTTATCTATAACAGACAATATCTTATCTATAACAGACAATATATCCTTAACACCACCCCACAAATGCAAGGCGTATGCAATAGCATTGCATTTGGAAGGGCTGAACTAAATTAGGGAAAATCTAAAATCATAGTCCTGAAGTAGCCGTCGTAGCATGCAACTCTTGAAAAATCGAGCTGACGAAGAACATCCAACGAAGAACCGAGTCGGTGAAGAAAAGTCGACGAAGAAGCCAAATCGACGAACGGAAGTCGAAGGTAGAGCCGAGTCGACGAAGAAGAACCGACGAAGCCGACAAAACGAGCCGAGCCGAGGTAATAAAAGTTGACAGAATGAGCCGAGCTGATAAAAGAGCCGAGCGACGACAGAATCAAGATGCTAAAGACTTGGATAGACGCAACGGAAGACTAAAGAAAACATTAGGAATTACTAGCAGTAGCCTGAAAGCCATCAAGCCAACGAAAGAGCCAAAACAACAAAATCATGCTAAAATGAGTCGAGCCTAGCTGAAAGGAACCGAAGCCGAGCCGACCAAACTGGAGCCAAGCCAGCCAAGTAAAAGCCAGACCCGGACCCGAAAACGTCGAAGGAATCCCTTCACACAGACGTGAACCTCAGCCTTCAAGCCGGACTTGAAGAAAGCCTTCAGCCTTATCCTCACAAGCACTAAACGTGAAGCTCCTGGAGAGGGCGTCAGTTGGAGGCAACACTACCACTAACCAGACTTGAACCACTTCAAGTCAAATCCGCTCCTCCTTGTTGAAGTCCGGACGTTCCATCGAGCCGCTCGGATGACCGTCTCGGACGGCGCCGACGGAAGCGAAGACGAAGCCGTTCGAAGCCGTTCGGTGGGCAGATCGACCGGCGCCGGCGCACGGAGATGAGGAGGAGGCCCGATGCTCACGGAGGCGGCAGAGGCAAGCAACGACGCGACGACGAGACCTAGCAGCGTCGCGCGGTCGGTGAAGGTGCGGCCGGCTGGTCAAAGGCGCAGAAGACGTAGAAGAAGCACTAGGCGCCGAGGATGCCGTGACAAGGCCGTCCGATCGAGCAGCTACATCCCACGGAGGCGATCGTCCGTCGAGCGAGTCTTGCACAGACGGAGAACCGTCCTAGGAAGAGCCGGAAGGCAGGCGTGGCGAGCGACGCATCAAAGAGGCCAGTGCCGGAGGACAGCCGAGGAGATCGAATCGGCGGCGCAAGTGCAAACAAGGAGGAGCGGCGGGTGATCTCCTCCTCAGCGGCCAGATCTGGAGGCGCGTCGGTTTGGCGAGCAGGAGCGGGTGACGTGAAGAAGATGCTCCGCCGGCCAAGAGGCGACGAGCGACGCGCAGAGATCACCGACGGCAAGCGGCGGCCGGGCTCGGGAAGCGGCGGCGGGCCGACCAACAGGAGGAGTAGAGCAAAGGATGCCAGCGATGACGAGGTAGCCGCCCCCACACGTAATAGCCGCCGCTGGGAGTAGAGATTGTTCCTCCCGAGGGCAGCGGCAGCGGAAGATAATCTTAGAGCTAGGGTTTGAACCGTGGCTCTGATATCATGTTATGAATAAGACTTGTATTCAATATGAGGCCAATGGCCACAATATATAGAGTACATGAGGGACTAATCTATAACAGACAATATCTTATCTATAAGAGACAATATATCCTTAACAGAATTGTTCGAAACATTGAAAGTAGTAATCATAATAAGCTGACAATGTACTCAAAAACATTTTTTTGTTCATTCTTATATAACAAAATCATTGTTAACTACACCATAAAATAGTTGCACTCCATCCTATCAATAACCAAATAAGATTTCCTTTCATTTTTCTCAACATGACGTGTCCATGGGCTATATTGACATTTTATTTATGTTCTTGAAGGTGGAATCTGAAATTTTCTGCCTCCATGGTGGTTTGTCTCCATCAATTGAGAACCTTGATAGTGTGCGTAGCTTAGATCGTGTCCAAGAGGTTCCACACGAGGGACCTATGTGTGATCTTTTATGGTCTGATCCAGACGATCGGTGTGGTTGGGGCATATCTCCGCGTGGTGCTGGCTACACTTTTGGGCAGGTACTACACAGTTTTGCCTTTTTACCTATTTACAGGAGTTCTAGACTTCTAGTTTGTTCATTCTTTCTCTTTTTCTTTCCAGGACATTTCTGAACAATTCAATCACACCAACAATCTTAAACTTGTAGCTCGGGCTCATCAATTAGTTATGGAGGGATACAATTGGGCTCATGTAAGCTGGGTTGAACCTTTAGATACTTTATCAGCTAGTGTTGTGCAAGTAATATGATATGATTATTCACTCTGCATATACAGGAACAAAAAGTTGTTACCATATTCAGTGCTCCAAATTATTGTTACCGATGTGGCAACATGGCATCCATTTTGGAAGTTGATGACTGCAACAGCCACACATTTATCCAGGTGATCACCACTTCATTTTTCCCTGCTACGTCATGCCTTCCTGGGCTCGTTGGCCATTCTGCAATGCATGTAATGTAAATCATGAGTATGGTCATTTATGCTCTAATAGTTTTTAGTTGTTTTACTGTAAAGTGACTGAATCTTGAAAGATAAATGTTAATACTGTGCTTCACTCATTTTTTGAAGAACTCTAATCTTATGATAAATAGCTTCATTGCATATCCTGAATCGGCTTCTCTTGTTGTATGCTGCAAAATTGTTATATATTGTTTGTCAAGTTGTTTCCTATTATTGCAGTTTGAGCCAGCTCCAAGGAGAGGTGAGCCAGATGTGACACGGAGAACACCTGATTATTTCCTTTGAGTTACTGGCGGCACCATTTCTCAGCTTGTATATTGCGATTAGCCACGCTATGGTCAGTGACATTCTGCTGGATCCAAATCTGCACACGGGGTAACCAACAATAACAAGGGAATAGCAAAGGCCTATGTAAAACTTGACCCCCATTGGTCAAATGCTAAAAATGCTGCTATCCTGAAACAAGACAAGCATGCCATGCAGCCGTGCCCGAGCTTCAGGTGATAGAATGGCCATCCATCCTCTCCCTCCCTAGTAGGCATTTTGTAGAGGCATTCTATTGGCAAAGACTCAACTTCTATTTGTAGCGTAAGCTTGTACCGATAGTATTTTAATTTGTATCATCAATGCCAAGACACAGTTAATCTTCGTGCAGTATTTCAAATTTTGGGAAGGTTGCCCTACTTTGCTGCAGTTCACATGGTTCTTTTCCCCCAGTAGTAGTTGAGGAAACACACCTTGCGTATTATGGTATTGGCATTACCAATTGCTGAACTGTTAGTATTTGCTTATCGTAAATTTACTTGCGTCGTGAAATATTTTTTGTCTACTGTACTGTTTATTCTTTTACATTATGCAATGCGCCATTAGATTGTGATGTACATGGATCAGGCGAACAACCAATGACTGATTCGGCAATTATACTATTGAGTTAATATGCTTCCTTTATGAAGTTTGGTAGACTAATTCCAAGCTTTAGTTTCTTAGAACATGTTGACACAGCACCGAGAGGAGAACAAATATATCTATGAATACCTATACTAATTAGAAATTTTTCTTAGAAGTCCCTATGTTAATTCTAGGAGAGTGAAAAGGCTAGAAATTAATACATTAATCGTAGAAAAAGGAAAAATATAAAAATTCCCGTATTAATCAAAAAAATTTACCCGTCTAGATGATCATGTTGTACCCAAACATAAGCACAACACTTGCAGTCTAATTGAAATTGAACAGGAAAGAATTAACTCATGTTATAATTCAAAATCCAAATTAAATAGGTACTCTAATCAGAGGCTTTTCTGGAAGCACCACGGTAATCCTAGGATGGTGAAAAAGCTATAACTTACCACATTAATTGTAGAACAAGAAAAAAAATCTAGAAATTCACATATTAACAGGAAATCTTAACTATGTAATCAACACTAAACATAAACACAAAACTTGCAATCTAATTGAAATTGAAGAGGAAATATTTAACTCATGTCATAATTAAAAATCTAAATTAAATGGGAATGGAATTAAATTCAGGATTAAAATAATATTGATGCCAAAATTAAGTTAGTTCCTATAAATTATTACTAAATTTGCAAAAACATAGAGAAAATATGTAGTCCGTGTTGATGACTAGTTTTTACTAATTAAAGTCTCCTCTAGAACGCCCCACCTTGATTCTAAAAGGCAAAAAGCTAGAAATTACCATATTAATAAAAAAAATGCTACAAATTTCCACATTAATTGTGGAAAAAGTGAAAATCTTGGTCATCCAAATTTCCTTAATAGTTTTATCTGTGGCTTAGATTTAATGTAATAGCCAATATGCAATAGAAAAGAAGTGTCCAAATATATATGATATTAAAAAAAAGATACGACTGGCATGAATGCATGCACACAGGCAGATTCACGCATGAAAGTACAACTCTAAATGAGTCCCATTAAATAGCTCCTCACGCTGGCTTTCTCCATGGTCAATTGTAGTATCTCTTTCTATGCTTTCTCCATGGTGAATTTTATCTATTTATATCTCTGTATCTCTCTCACGTTTCACTCTACTTTTCACACTATGATTTTAAGTTAAGAATATAGTAGTCATCATGTGAATCCTAGGAGGTAAAAAGTGTTAGAAATTACCATATTAAACTATAAAATTCTCATATTAATAGTAAAAAAAGTGACAATATTGGTTTTCCAATTTCCCTTATTAATTTTATGGAAATCTTAGATTTGCATGTAATGTCCCTACAAAAAATGTATATAATATGATTTTTAGTCAGAGTATTAAAATGCCATCACATTAATCCTATAATTAGAAAAGTTAGAAATTATTATATTAATCGGAAAAATAAAACAAAGCTATAGTTTTCACATTAATAATAGAAAAATAGAAAATCTTATTCTTCCCATTTCCTTTCTAATTTTGTTGACAGCTTATATTAATTTGTACGTACCAGACTAGTGTCCAAACATTAAACTAAAAAGCAAAAGAACACACAACCGCCCAGGCAACTGGATCCATACATGGACTACAGTTACAACTTAAGACGAGTTCATGTAGGATCGAAAACGGTGACTAAAAGGGGTGAATATAAACCAAATTAAAAAAGTTTCTTAAAATTCAAACCATAAAAAAGAATAGATCAAATGAACTGTATAATCCAAACATATGTATGGATGAACAGTGCTCAGAAGAACAATACTGTGAACTAGTCGGGAGATGGGAGAGCAATGTTCACTTTGAACACTAATTGGATGAACAGTACTTTGCACTGATCGGATGAACAGTGTTTGGGTGAATAGTATAATCAGTGCGGTTTTAAAATCAAGGATCGATGTAACTTTAGATCAGCTGATTCAAAACCTGTGAAATTTTGCATGCACTTTCCTATAGATGTTAGGAATCTATGCCAACTTTCAATCGCAAGGATTGACATCAAAGTTTTGATCTTTTTTTCAGTATAGTGAAGTTTGCACCCAAACCGGGTCGAACACAAAAACTTCACCTTTAACTTACTTGTAGGGAATTGATAATCTAGATGATCTTAGATGACCTTCCACATGTCACAGCAAGCAAGAACATCGAAGAAACACCCCCAAACAAGCAAGAACACGATCTACCAAAGATCTTTCTTCTCTTAAGCAAAAGACCGGTTTCTTGTAAGAAAATAGAAGAGGGAGTTGCAGCTGGCCTAGATGATTGGAATATGATATATAGAAAATTTATCCATCAATCATTCATCCTTAGCACACAAAAAAACTAGAGTGAGAGATCAAGAAATCAAGAGGATCAAAAACTCAAGAAGGAAGGGCAGCCAAAACTTAATTTTTATTTCAGCTGCGAGGAATGGTTACAGAGCCTCACTACCAGGTGAGGAAAACTCAAGAGAGCATAAAGAAACCAAAATCCTTCTCACAACTACAACTAACACCCTTAGGCTGTAAGCATCCCTCCACCCCTCTACTTATAGCACTCTGGGAGCAACCTTCATCCTTAGATGACCACTTGACCCTCAAAAACCCCCATCAAGGGTTGAGATTCACTCCCTCACTCACACATGTGTTAACCCGTAACCTAACAACATAACAGTTTTAACTACTAAACCTAACTTAACCGCTACTCTATCCACAAACCTTTGATCCAACGATCCTCTTTCGCTTGAGTAGGGTTCAAGTTAGCATCTCATCTATCCACTTGTCATCCCTGCTTGCAACCACTCCCCAACCTCAGCCATCGTCCGGCATCATCTTGGTCGTCTAGACCTTAGCCCTCCTAGCCTAGTCCCGACCTCCTCCGTCTCCATGACCTAGCTCTGAAGTCCTGCAACTATCACAGACAAGCACAACACCTCATAGCATTTCTAAAAATGATATGCAAACAATAATTTGATGACTAAGTTAATCCCCGATCACTTCAGGCCACGACCACTTAAGGCTACCACCAGTCAAGTCCTAACCACATCAAGACTACAACCAACCAAGCCTCCAACATGTGGTTACTACTGACCACTAAAGGCTACCGCCAGTTAAGCCTCTAGCTAGTGGTCTCTGACCACTAAAGGTCCCGACCTGTTGAGGTTCGTACCACTTAATGTTCTGACCTCTGGTCAAATTGCTCAAAACCAAAGCAAACTCAAATTAAACTTATACCTGAGTACCACAAACTTAAATACTGTCAAATACTCATCACAAATATGAGTAGATCACCAGAGTCTCTCAGTTCAGATTAAACAGCTCTTAATGTGGCTTTCTCTATATATGTTGCATTGTATCACAAAAGTGATACCTTCTCTTTCCTTTTTTGCAGTATGATTTCAGTTATAGCATTAATAGCTGTCAAATATCTCGACAAATTATTATTTAAAATAAGTTTTATCATGCTAATTAAATAACAAATAGATAATATGTTTCATATAATAACTAGACCGTGAAGACACATAGGTTGATGACTAGTTTTTATAATGTAAAACAAACATGTCCGTAAGGTAAAACAAATATGACACACCGACATCAACGTTAAGTGCTGCTAATACGAACCAATTAATTTTTGAGGGGTCACAACAAGATCACAACGGTTGGGATCACGGAACGCAACGCAAATGATCGGCGAGAGAGCGATCGATTGAACAGCAAGATTGGTCACGGCATAACAATCTAGTATACACGCCGCGGCGCATGTCTTGTTCGGTTCGGCCTTCACACGGAGGCGGCGGCGGCGGCGGCGATCAAAGGGCTCGTCACGGATGCGGCGACACCCCTGCCCTTCATGACGTGCTTCCTGAGCCCCGGGATGTGCACGTTGGTAATGTAGTCCGTCCAGTCGATGCTCCGCACGTCGAAGTGGAACCGCGTCTTCTCCTCCGCCGACATCTCCGCGATGAGCCTCTCGGTGTTGCCGTTGTCGAACCTGCCGCGGTAGAAGGTGTAGGGCTGGTAGATGCTGCCGAGGTGGATGGTCTGCTCGACAGACTTGGCGCAGAGCTCCCGCGCCCGCTGGGAGAGCCGCTCGCCGGCGCCGGTCGCCCCGGCGCTCCGCAGCAGCGCGTCCGTCTCCACATAGCTGGCGAACTGCTCCATGCTGTCGAACAGCCGCATCGGCGGCACGTGGATGGGCTGCCCCGCCGCGTCGCTGTAGGGGGAGCCTGTGAAGTGCTGGAACAGGAGCCGGCTCAGGTCGCCGAACACCAGCGGGTTCATCGTCGACGACGCCACGTGGTACACGTGCATCCCCGCCGCCGCCGCCCCCGCCCGCCCGTGCTTCGCCATCGACGCCAGCGTCGCGTTCACCACCATGTCCGCCGGAACCTTAATTACCAAGATCAATCATTGCCATTACCAGGACAGCAACGTAGGTTTTACAGCTCCAACTGCATGGTTTTACGATGAGCACTTTTAAAGTACTCTAAATTCAATACGGATCGTCGTATAAATCAGTTTAGTTAATATTTATTTATACTTTCTCTCTGGTAGTACAATAGTATAAACAATCTTAACAGATCAATAGCTTTGCTATACATATGGTACGTATGAGAGATCAAACATCTGCTTACCACATCAAGAACACCTTCTGGATCGGCAAGGAACCCGCTCAGCTGGCCCTTGCCGTAGTACAGGACAACAGGATCCATCATCCTGAGTTCAGTTCGCCGATGGAGAAGAGATCACAAAATGAACCAAGTTGCTGAACTACTGTGCAAGATTCTATCACTAGCTATTCTATACCTGTTTCCTTCCATCCAGCCCGGAAAGGGGTCTCTCCAGGTGCTCTCTATGACGCTTGGCCTGATCGTCACCACCGGTATCTCTCCTCGCATGCTGTTGATGACCATCTCTCCCATGGCCTTCGTGAACACGTATGTATCTTGCCATCCATGGAGTTTTGCTCTACCAGTAACCAGCAGTGCAGTGCATATCAAATAATTGTTGCTTCATTATGCATGCAGTTGCATTGCATCTTCAGGCTGGGATCAAGGAGGCAATAACAAGAAGAAGAAAAATATATGCTACAATTATTTGTACCTTTCTAGGCCCAAATCTTTCATTTCTTGAGAAAAAGAAGCCGAATCATCTGAGTGCCTTCTTGGGTCAAAAGCCAGCTTGATCTCTGCCTCGATATCCAGCATGGTGTTCTTATGGTCAGAAGGATACGAGGAACCTAACTCCTTTGCTATGGTGTCTCCCAAGCGAAATGGCTTCTCTAATACCACACCTTGCCTCTGTCCGTTAACATACGCTGTTTGGCAAACATGGCGTTCAAATAAGACAGTTGAAACATACAAGCTTTTGGAAGTAACAACGGCGGTTTCACCGCAAGAACTTCTATTTGGCGTTCTGAATTTCTGACCTGTTGATACTTGCAAGAACAGCTTCAGCCTTCGAAATCGATGCGCGAAACTCATTATCCGGAATGGCCCCACGGTATTGATGTCCATTGCAACATCATACCTGTAATTGTAAGTGCAATACTTGTGGTGGTCAGGGGGGGATCAAAGGATGAATCTTTGGGGCAATACTAGGATAGCACCACGAACCTCTCGTCAAATGTGGTATTCGCTGCTGAATTAACGATGATATCCACTTGTTTTGCGATCTCGTCAGCTAGCTCAGGGGCAATGCCAATGTTGGCTTCTCTGACATCGCCGACTACAGGAACCAGCTTCCTTGATACAAAGTTGTGGTAGTCATTTCCGTACATTTGCTGTAAGCATTTGAACAACTCTGTGTCTACTACCTGCATGTCGTGGACAGAAAAGTTATGATCATTTGGATGAAGAACAAAAACCAGTATGGAGTACGTGCTCAGAAGAAGTAAAAATTACCATACCTCATTATGCAATCTTTTCAATGCTGTCTCCCTGTCCTTGGCCTTGATCAACACATATATCTTGCCAACATCAGGATTTGTCCTCAAGATTTTCTCGATAAGAACTGACACAAAAGAACAATGGAAATCGAGCACAGAAATAGGATCGCTATAAACATGCTAACTAATTAAGAGAAGATAGAGAGAGAAAGATTCAGTACCTTTTGCCAGGAATCCAGTGCCCCCGGTGATGAGAAAGTTCTTGCCCCCAAGGAACTGCGCGATCCCGATGCCTTCACTGTGATCCGACGATGCCGAACCGGGTCCAGAGTTCTTGCCGTGCACCGAGAAGGAAGGCCTTGACCCACCGCCACCGGAGCTGCTCAAGCGCTCATGCAAACAGCACGCCACGCTAGCATTGCTGCGTATTCTCAGCGGCAATGCAGTCACGTTTCTACCATGATCATGGCCTCCCTTGCTGACGGCGAAACCCGGGCGCTTCGCGGCTACAGCACGGGAGAGGTTTACGCATGAACTCCCCATGGCTGCCAGAGAGGAAAGGTACGTACGGTCTAGGTACAATGCAAACGGCAAGCAAGCTCGGTTTGCAGTTGCAGGAGGAGACGATGAGTAGGTAGGTGTATGTTGAAATCAGCTACTTCCTGCCTGTCAATCACCTACAAAGCCAAATCGGATCGACGGTGAGGGCAGAGGGGTTGGAGGGAGGCTGCAAGGAAGCTAGCAGGGGGCTTTAAAGTTGGTGAAGGTCGAGGTTCAGGAGGCCATCTTTTTGCCGCCGGTCAGACAAGCAATTTACAACACCGCATGAGGAGAGGATGTGCGTGCGATGCAGAGGCGAAGGGGATCAAATGGAAAGGGAGCTGATTCCACCCCTAAGTCTTCGGCCTAACTTAACTCGTGTGCGCCTTAGGCAAGGCATGCAAAGTTCGTGAACTTCTTGAAAACGAGACGTACGTCGGATCGGTAGTGCTTACGTGCAAACAACAAAACTTCTTCTTCTTCTTCTTCTTTTTTGGCGTACTGTAACGGATGGCACGGATTAACACTGAAGTATGGCGAACAGTATCCACAGGCTGAGACAGTAAACAGTATTTACCAACAATGACTGTAGTGGTAAAGGTATTACCAACAATGATTGAATCGGGTAAATAGTATGTTGTGGGTAAGAAGTAGATAGGTTCGTTGTGTGAAGGGTTTAAGAACCGAGTAAGGGGGGAAGGCAGACAAGATAGAAATGAAGAACTCTTTATCGTTGTCTCTTCCTCCATCTCCTTCTTCTATTCTCGGTGTTGAATGTTGAACCCGACACGATCTCACATCACGTCAGCCAAGGGACATCACAATCTGATATCAGAGCCCTATACGATCGTGGTGCCACCCGGTCTTGAGTTGTAAAATCCTGGAGGAAGGTTAGGAAACTTGAGGAACTTCGGTTACCTCAACAATTCTCGTGAAATCCCTGTAGTCCAGTTGGCTTGTTTGGTTAACGGTCAATACGGCTCCCCCAAAACCATCACCGCAAACCCAATTCATCTTGGAGGCGATGGACGAGGCAGCCACACAAGCAGAGGAGAGATAGGGTTGGTGAAGGGAAGCATCGATCAGCTGTTTGCCAAGACAGGGCAGATGGAGACGACGTAACAACATATGGCGGCACAAGTTGAGTTGGTGGCGAAGGTAGTGGAGAATCATACGCGGGAGCAACAGATTTTTGCCAAACAACTGGAAGACATCGCCCAGGCGGTCGGGAAAATCACGGTGAAATAGATGGTGGCCTCACCAAAGGACCCGGGAGGGGAGATGAGTTTACCGGCCGAGAAGAAGAAGGTAGTGATGACACCAGTGCCGGGAAGAGGACTTTGGGCCAACTCGCAAGCACCATTGTTGCAGACCCCTGACATGACGCACTTCGAATGCTCGAAGGAAGGGTGTGTCGGGTTCCCATTAGGATCATCACGCAATCAGGGTGAACACGCCGGTTTCTCACGCAGCACATTGCCCCAGTTGTCATTTCCTAAGTTCAACGGAGACAGCCCCAGGATTTGGAGAGATAAATGTATGGATTATTTCGAAATGTTTAACATTCCCGAAGGAATGTGGGTGACGGCTGCTACTTTGCACATGGAAGGCAATGCGGCCAGATGGTTACAAGCATTCAAGTTGAGGCAAGAACTAGGGGGTTGGGAGCAATTTATTCTAGAAGTGGAAAGGAAATTTGGAGCCTATGATCACCGAAAATCACTGGAAGATCTACAGGACCTTAAGCAAACCGAGTCGATTAAGGAGTATCAAAAGAAATTCGAAGAAGCTATGTACCAAATTTCCATGTTCAATCCTTACTATGATGAAAAATTCTTTGTGTCCCAATTCATAAAGGGTTTAAATGATGAACTGAGAGGTCCAGTTCAAAGTCAGGTTCCAAAATCGATGGAACGGGCATCATTGTTGGCTAGAATTCAGCAGGACATTCAGGACAAAATGAAAAATATCAAAATGAAGCCAACGAGAGGCCGTGACAATTAGGGGGGACTAAAGGCGAGCAGACACGAAATGGGATTAAGCTGGGCCAAGTAGAATTATGGAAATCACGGCAATTACGAGAGTGTCGCAGGGCCAATGGCTTGTGTTATCAATGTGGTGATAAGTATGAAGTGGGACATCACCTTCACAGCAAGAAATAGGGACAAGCTCAAGTGCAGGTAATGTAGGTGGATGGGAATAATGAGTGGCTATCAGATGATGTATTAGACTTACTTGAGATGGTAGACTTGGGAACTAATGAAATTGGTAAGTTGTCACTGAATGCTATTGCTGGAAAATAAGAGGTAGAGACAGTACGCCTCAGGGCATTGGTTAAGATCAAGTCATGCTAATTCTAGTTGACTCGGGCAATTCCCATAGCTTTGTGAATGCTAAGTTCTTGCAACGAGCTGGTTATGATCTAGTTAGGACAAGGTTAGTGCAGGTCAGAGTGGCTAATGGTGAAACAGTATAGTGTGATCATTAGATACAAGGAATGGAGTGGTGGGTTCAAGGCCACACGTTCAAAACAGACCTACGAGTTTTGGAGCTGGGCACTTATGATGCTATACTCGGCATGGATTGACTCAAAAGACATACTCCAATGAATTGTCATTAGGAGAACAAAAAACTGGAGTTTGAGTATGGGGGTCACCCTATTAAGTTACATGGAGTTTGATCATCTACATCCATTGAACTCTAGGAGCTATCAGTCGAGCAGTACATCAAATGGCAGAAAGGCAATGAAGTATGGGTAGTGGCATTGATTGCTAGGGGTGGATAACAAGCCGAATCGGCTCGACTCGACTCAGTCAAACTTGTTAAGATAACGAACCAACTCTACTTGACTTGTTATCTTAACAAGTTCAAACCTCAGCTCGGCTCGACGCGTTAAACTCACGAATTGACTTGTTAAACTCGATATTGCCATCTGAGAGGAGGATTGCTGTTAAGACTATACAGTATGCCATGTGTTATCATCCTCATCTCACACATATACAACTATACTTTTCGACTTCGAGAACTCGTTAAATTCACGAGTTGGCTCGTTTAACTCGCGAGTTGACTCGTTAAACTCGATATGGCCATCTGAGAGGAGGATTGTTGTTGAGACTATACAGTATGTTATGTGCTATCATCCTCATCTCACACATATACAACTATACTTTCTAACTTGGAGAACTCATTAAACTCATGAGTTGGCTCGTTTAACTCATGAGTTGGCTTGTTTAACTCGTTATTTAAACGAGTTCAAATCACGGCTCGACTCGACTCGATAAGGAACGAGTTCGAGCTGAGTCGAGTTGAGTTTGCGAGTTTCGAGTTGGGTGGAACAAAGTATTTTTCTAAGCTTGATCTAAGGGCAGACTATTATCAAATTTGCATGAAAGAAGAGGATGAGGAAAAGACAGCTTTCAAAGCACACCATGGTCATTATCGGTTCAGGGTGATGCCTTTTGGGCTCACAAATGCACCAGGAACGTTTCAATGTGTTATGAATTAGGTCCTAAGCCCGTATTTACGCAAGTTTGTTTTGATGTTTATAGACGATATCTTGATCTATAGCCCCAGTTTGAAGCAGCATTTGAAACATCTAGAGTTGGTCCTTGAAAAATTGAGAAGGCACCCATTTTTGGTTAAATGGTCGAAGTGCTCCTTTGCCCAACGACAGTTGGAGTACATGTGGTATATCATTTCCGATCAAGGGGTGGTTATTGATCCACAGAAAACGCAGGCAATGGTGAATTGGCCAACACCAACCTCGGTAGCTGAGCTTCACGCTTTTTGGAGACTAACGAGGTACTACTGGAAGTTTGTGTGCAGCTATGGAATAATTGCCAAACCATTGACCAATCTGTTAAAGAAAAAGATGCTTGCTTGGGACTAGCATGCGGAGAAGCATTTGCAAGGCTAAATTGGGCCATGTCCACTAATCCAGTATTGGCTCTGTCAGATTTTCGTAAGATCTTCATTGTTCAGATGGATGCTTGTGAAGGAGGAATAGGGGCGGTACTGATGTAGGACGAGCAGTTGGTGGCATTTTTAAGCAAAGCTCTAGGAGCAGTTCATCAACACTTGTCTATCTATGAAAAGGAACTCTTGGCGCTGATTATGGTGGTAGAGAGATGGCGATCATATTTTAAGAGGGGCGAATTCGTTATTCATACAGATCATCACAACCTGAGTTACTTGGAGGAATAACAATTGCAATCAACTATGCGGAGTAAGGCAATGACAAGACTCATGGGACTTCAATTTAAGATTGTGTATCGCAAGGGACAAGAAAATGTTGTGGCCGATGCTCTCTCACGTGTTGGACAACTGATGGCATTACAGGATGTGTCTGAAATTCGTCTAGTATGGATTCAAGATGTGGTCAATTCATATGTAACCGATCGGGAAGCCCTATGGTTAGAGGCACCGTGGGTACCCACTTGATACCCCCGACGGTGGGTAGCGACGGGTGGGCGTGAGCAGCGAGCCAATGATGAGCATGTATAATATCTTAAAATTTTATCTCCAAATTATTTATTATGATACTAAAATATTATCTTGCGGTTACCATGAATTTTCTAGAATTTTCTGCATTAAAGAATTCATCCTTGCTTGTTGATACTTAGAGGATGGAGAAATCGCCACGCCTGATGATTCGTATTTTACCATAGGTTTCGAGGATTATGATGGTATCTTTTATAAGGCTTATCTAGTCGATTTTCTGTGGATTTTTGGGTCAAGGCATACCATTAGACTTTAATATTTATTTTGTCACTTTCCGTTGCACTCTTGTTCATTTGGCCCAACGGGCCTTGTTATTTGTAAGAACTATGTACCTGACCCATGTTCTAACATCTATATCATGTTGCGTATTGATGTAATGATAATATTATAAATGCGTTTACTAGCTGATGATGATTGAACTAATACGGTATACACATAACATCATCAGGTATTCCACGTCCGGATGGGTGTCTTGACAGCGTGCGTCGAGCGATGTGCCGGCGTGCGAGCCGATGGCGGGTTGCCGGGGTCGAGGAGGTGACGGACGTACGAGCCAGCGGCAGGTGCCGGGTTGCAGAAGCGTGCGGCGGGCGTGCGAGTAAGCTGCGGGCTGCAGGGGCCGAGCCGGTGACGAATGCCATGCTACAGGAGTGTGCACTGACCGAACAACACGGCGGTAGCACGCCGGCGAGAGCGGGCCCGAGGGTAGGAGGAGCACGGAGGGAAACACGGCAATGGAAGAGTTGTCGTCTGATCAGGATAATCACCGGGCAGAACATCCATGTGGCGCCCAATAGGCCCAAACGCCGAAAGAAACCGGGCCTGCAAGACTCTTTCGTTTCACGAGGAGGTTGGGCCAAAGGAACAGCAATCTCACGAGTCCTTTCTCAAGTAGATGGCCTCGGGCCTCGGCAAACCTCTCACGCGGAACTGCGAGCACAAGTGAACGTCCATATTAGTCCTTTGCATGCATGTAAAATAAGTTGCAGTAGCATACAGTACTTATTAAAATTAAATATAGTATTTTTGGATTAACCTTTCTACATGTAGTGACTAGCGAGGACGAAAGTATAAATAAGATGATATACATATACGGGTCTGTTAGGTTATAAATATTGAGCAGAATTTAAGCAGGGTGACGCGCAGGGGCGGAGCTAGTCCAGACCCAAGCCCCGGGCTAGACCAACTAATCTTAGATTAAATATCTGTTTCCAATGATTTTTCAATAATTTTTTATAAAATTTTAGTGGGCTTTCGGTACTAGGCTCCGGGCTATAGCCTACTGTGCCCGGGGTCTGGATCCGCCCCGGTGACGCGTATGGGCCAGAAGTGACTGCACAGCATGGCATTTAGGCCGGGCACTGACGCCGTGCACCCTTGCAAGCTGCAACAGTCTCTCTTTCTTTTTTACTTCGCCACGCCGCATGCAAGCAATCTGCAGTGGGTAGTCAGCAGTCAGCAGTCTGGAGCCGGCTGGGCGTGCGTGTAGATCGTTAGTTACATCTTATCCTTTCGTAATACGACCTCGCTTAATCATTAAACGCAATATGAAATCGTTAAGCCCGGTTGGTGCCGGATGCGACATCGCGCGCGCCTCGGCGGTCTCAGCATCGCGCTTTTGATTGGGCGCTCTCGTCAGCACGTCCGGTTCTGCCTGCGCTTACTTTTCTTTTATCTGTCGAAGAAACCAAACCGAACCGAACCATTTCTGAATCGAGTCCTTCCATAAAACTAGTTTATTGTTATTGGTTCAGCAGTTTCAGTCGCACGCTTTATATTATTTGTTACACTGCAAACTCATTGGCTGGCTTTATTTTAGTCATAGTACAGGCATACATCATGTGCTGTGTTTTTTCCCCTTTTGTCGCCGTAGTTTAATTTTGTTCCGAGAAAGGACACTCGAGTCAAATAGAAGCCACCAGCTCTCTGAATCATTTGCGGTTTGAATCATTGGCAATTCGTGATAATATATGCTAATGGATTTTTTCCGTACTTTCTGAGCTTCCATTTGTGCTCCATGTCTAAATGCCAAAAGATTAAGTCCTCTTTTGGTCCTAGAGGTTGTTCAGTTTTGGAATCAAACAAACCAAATTTGATCGTGCAAGTCTAGCCAGATCAGTGCTGACTGCCAGTGTATCCAATTATCACAAAGCTCGCCCGCAGAAAACGCAGCAGGTTAATAGTACCAACAACTCATCACAATTCACATATCAGCATGACAGAGAGACAACTACAGTTGAACTCCCTTGAGCATTTTTTTTAGAAAAGCTTTCAGCTACTTTATCAAAGAAAATAATCCTTTCCACTTGCAGGCTTGCAGCATTTAGCAGAAACTGAAGCTCATTCGCTGAACACCATACTGCGAACGATAGTTCCAAGGAGGACAAAGTAGGATACTGCCGATCCCATTGCACAGTACGATACTATACTCTACTACACAATCAATACCTAGTTCAGTTAGTCATATCATCGCTTTTTTCTAACCACTAGTCATACCATTGCCGTGACATCACTTCTGATTCGATAGCATTACTACGCACTGTTGGGTGTTGATCCGAATTCTTTTCTAGGCTTTGGGGACATCTGTGGCCCGTGGGTCGGTTAGCCCGTTTCAGACTCGAGTCACTCTATCTGTCTATAAATACCCCTTGTATGCTGCTTGAGAGGATTGATGCCTCATTGTACTCTGTACACAAACTCTACAATAGTGATATTGTTCTTCCGGCGCCCGTGGTTTTTTCTCGAAAGGGTTTTCACGTAAATCTTTGTGTCTCATGTGTTCTTTGATTTGTGATTGATTTTCTAACACGCACTGCTCACTGCCCGCCGCGGGCCTCGCAAACCGCATGGTTTTGTTTAATCGCCTCTCCTCTGTTCCTCTGACGGGGACGCGGCTCGCTGAGATTCTTGGGGACCAAAGGAAGATTGCATGAGTGTATTATACAGTTTTACCTCAAATTAAAATCTTTGCGGTTCTTCCTTCGCGAGAGGGCAGTAGTAGGTAGCGATTGCTACGACTTGCCACGGCCATTTGGGCATGTGGAAGGACCGGCCGGCCAGGGACCAGACATGATGCGATGCGTCTCCTAGTACGTGTCAAAAGGGACAGGTCAATCTCGATCCATCTCACTCTCACACCCCTTGGAGCTGATGTAAAACATGGGCAGCGCATGGGCTTTGGGTGAGGCATGCAAGGACCGCCATGTGCGTTGCGCCCTGGCTACGAACTGTCTGCCTCGAGCTACAAGTCCTGAATGGACAATGCATACGGTATACTACTTGACTGCTTGTCCTTGTCATGAGCAAATGCTGGGCTCGGCCTGGTTAGATCAGTTACAATGAATGGCCACTTGATGATCATATACGGTGAGCTTGCACGCATGTTAAATTTGGCCCCTGTGGTGGCTGCTGATATGCTTGTGTATATTCCAAGGAATGTGATCCTTGAGAGAACATGGTGCTTACAGAGCACACGCGGCCATCATCCCCGGTTCGGAGCAACAAAACTCTCGTTGTGCCATCCTCGGTTCGACGACGGCAGCTTCACCTCAATGTAGTCCGTCCTGCGGCCGCCACGCAGTTGCACAACGAGAGAACCGGGGATGGCACACGAGGCCTTCCTGGGGATTGCTGAAGAGCCTATGTGGGTCTTAGGCATCATCAAGGGAAAAAAATCTACTACTTATCGAGTTCACCAGACAGCAACAAGTGCTATTCTGTACATCTGTTGCGAGATCAGAAGTGTTTTTTTTCCCCCTTCTTCTGAAACTGGAGATTGGAATTGTCCAGTCCATTGCAAGTTGCAAGAGCCAAGAGGACATGTCGACGTTGCAGCGGCTCCATGCAACTACAAAGGAATCTGAGTAGCACTGTAACAGGATCATTAGTTACTTACGCTGTCTGGGTTGGAAGTTACAACGGAGCGATGGACAGGACAAATCAGGTAACAGATTGGTGTAACTCGGTTGCCAATGCAGTGAAGAAGACAAGAGGCATCTCAGAACAGGCCCCGATGTGACCTACAACTTTTGGTGACGTGATCGCACTAGAAACATACGCAAGTGCTGATGCCAGCCGCAAGGGACACAGGCTCGGGACAAGGAGAACCAAACAAGCAGTTACAGTATGGCACACCTGTAGCAAAGTTTCAGCAGGAAAAACCAACATGCTAATGCCGCTCATTTACAGACAATGTCAAGTGCCCACCATTCAAGAACAATCCTAAACAACTTCCAAAGCGACCACTGGCTTCTGCTGCATATGACTACTGTAGTACTGTTTATGTACTAATGGACGCAACATCTCGTGAAGGTCGCGAGCCAAGATAGGAAGATAACCATAGAAATGACGCAGGTACAAGTTACAAAGCAGCACATATTTCAGTCTCACCGAGAGTTTCAGACAAATGCAACTCACATGCAGATATACTTCGAAGAAGACAGGAAGAGTAAGAAGGTAAAAGAAGAAAAGAAAAACAAAACAAGTTCCCTAGATATATGGAGACATGTAACTTGAATCTGTGTACATCAGGGCGTAGTTAACAGGGGACTTCGTTGGGCTCAAGCCCTCCCTCTAGCCGCTAGACTCTACGTACCCTCTGTAGTACCGCACTTAGTTTTTAGCATAGTGACGACAACTGCACACGTCCGATGTGATTGAAGGAAGAAGAAGTTTTGTTGGGTGATGAGCTGCTTCTTGGGCTATATAGCTTGGTGGACCGTTGCTTGTTGAATGTTTAATTTGGTAATTTGTAACCTTGCTTACGCTTGCTGCTTGTAAAACTGGACTCGAGCCCTAGACGTATGCAGAGACAATAAAGAGAGAGATCGGCTTGACACCTCCTTCCCAACGACACAGCAGCCTACCGAGTTGGGGGCGTTTGATGTACTTCACGGGGAGTCGACGATTGCAAGGACATGGCGAGGACGTCAAGTGGATGCCAGGGAGCCAACGAAGGTGCGGGTGTTGCGGAGATAGACAACCCACATCGGCGACGGTGAGCGGGCAGGGAAGACAGCGCAAACGTAGGTTGGTGAGTGTCTAACTGACTGAGTGGGTTGACCATAATAAAAAATAGGCAATGTGAACCCCTCTTCTGATATATGATTTTTTTATTAATTGTAATTGTATCAATGGATTGAATAGAGACGATAGCCGATTTATTTTATTAATTGGTGTTAACTTGTTCATAGATTTTCAAGTGTTTGATAAGTGAACGTTGCATAAGTATTTCTCAAATAACGAAATGGTAGTAGTAACCTTCGAACCGATAAGAACACAATACAAACTATTAATATGTTTATCTCAACTTAACCTAATTCTTTAAGTCTACTCTTTATTTTAAGAGAGTGACTAGGGAACGGTATACCGTTGCAACGGTATAACCATGAAACTTATGAAACTTATCAGTTTCAGCGCTGGTTTCATGAGTTTCAGTGTTTAGTTTCATCAGTTTCATGTTTTATCAGTTTTTAGTGCTAAGTTTCATGAGTTTCAGTGCAAAAAAATCATAAGTTTCATGAGTTTCAGAGGTATACCGTTGCAACGGTATACCGTTTTTTAGTTTTTCTGTTATTTTAATCCGGACTTCGCCACTGCTGTACAGTTTCGTGACAAAATGGGCTTTTGATACAATGGGCGAAGCTGCAATGCACAGGTGCCATCCAAATCAACTTGTTCACTTCAAGATAGCATGTATTTTTTTTTCCAAGGAACTACTCTCACAGAGGTTTAAAGACTGTAAAGTCTTATCGTTGGTACAACATATGTACATGCACGATCGTTTATGTCACACTCACACGGACACGAACAAATGGTTGACACAGACGAAACTAAGTACTCTCTCTCCCTCTCTCTCTCTACATGTTACCACTCGAGTCTTGACGATCGATATATCGAGTTCACTTGCCGGCAGCCATGGCGTCGTAGAAGCGGCTCCTCCTGACCTCCTCCGGCGGGATGAAGGCGTCCGGGCTAAGCCCTGGCACGTTGAAGACCACGTCGTCGATGGTCCATGACTCCTCCATCCGCGTCACCACGCGCGCGGCGCGCACGCCAACGCCGAACCGGGCGAGGTGCGCCGTGGACCGCCCCGCGTGCGCGACGGCGACGCCGTCCACGGCGCGGTAGTCGCCGAGGCTTGACGCGATGGTGGTCTCCCAGTACATGGCGGGCGCGCCGGGGGACTGGATCCGGGTCAGCTGCGAGTCCTCCAGCCGCGCGAGAAGGCCGCTCCGCTGGCTGAAGAACCCCGTCAGGCCGTGGCGGATCACCTCTGCCGTGCCGTCGCTCCAGCTCGACAGAACAGAGGGACCCACGTCCAGGCGCAGCACGAAGCAGTCCTCGCCGTCCACCTGCTTCTCCCCGGCGTGCTCGGCCGTCGTGAAGATGGACGCTATCGCCACCGGGTCCAGGCCCTGCATGGGCAAATCAATGTACCACTAGAGAACATGCAAAGCAACATATTTTGGAGTAACATTTAATTCAGCTCATTACTGTGATCATGAGACCAGTTTAACTGTCAGAATTTACCTTGGTGAAAACTCTTCTTGGCATGTGAAAAAAAATTGACAGAGATATTTATGCAATATCACAATGGCTATATTAATTAGTCACATGAATAGTATGCCAGTGAAGTTGAGCAGATAACTCGGCATACATGTGTTTGGTGCTTTTGGACCAGCAATGCTGGGGAATATGAGAATATTCCAGTACTGTCACTGTGAATTATTCAAGCAAAGCAATCTAGTGTTGCAGTACATGAGTTGGTCAGATTTTCCAAGAAATTGATATTTTGGTTGTGCCCATGGTACTTATGTTCGGAGTTTTTATGCCCCAAATTACCGCAATGGGGGGACATTAATCAGAATCTTCAACTATTTTTGGTATGAACATTTAAATACGAAATAAGATAGGGGGGTTGGCACTCTGGCAGTGTATTATTTGTGTTGTGCCCACATCTGGATTTAGGTAAGAGCATGTCATTACAACTTAGTTTATTGGCATGGGACAGAGGGCAATGTGATGAAATACAAATGCAGTGCTCCTAAATAAAACACCCTTGTGCAAAATTATCTCTAGCATAGTACAAACAGCTAAGAGAGCCTCTATATATATGCTGCATCCGTACGATCCATTTTTTTTAAGTAGGCCACCCCTATACATTTCTTATCGCAGTTTTGAATTAAGATTGGAGAGGTAGTGAGTGCACAGATATGTGAAAAAAAAAATACCACTCTCATCAGAACCATATATTTTTCATGACCAATTTTCTCTGATTTTGGATGCTATAAACTGCTACATATACTCAATAAAGACAGAGAAAAATGTATGTGTTAGCCCATCTAATTAGTCAGGTAAGCCCTCTGCTCAATTAAAGTAATTTTCATTGTCAGGGTGAGCTAATGGTTAGCCTAAACGAACGACTTAACCAATTAACTAACTACGACCACATTGATCCAGCATTCAAACAGTTAAGACTTGCTCGGAGATGAACTAATCTACATAATTAATTAATATGTTTGGTAAGCATGAAGATTACAGGAACCCTATCATGACTTCAACACCCAATTTTTCCTGCCGCCAAGTTGGTTAGGCTAGTTTTTGTCAAAAAAATACCGACAACTTATAGCCAAAGAGTCTAATCAGATAAACCACAAAATCTATCGTTTATTTTCTTTCAGAAGATTGGGAACACTGTTTGATCGATCAGCTACATATAGATTTCCTGGGAAAATATGAGCGCATTTTTTTAGTCAAAACAGTAGTAGTCGCATGGCCAAAAATTTCAACAAAACAGCAACTTGCTCTAGTCAACTCCCACTGGCACACTAACATATATACTCTCGCGCTGTTCAGCAAGGAGCTAAATAACAAGGTTTCATTTGGCTAGTTGCTCACGGTAAGCCCAAAGAAAAGCACCCAACCTAATCTATGTTAATGAGCTCCTCACACTCAGTTAATGTCACTGATCAAACATTAATCCAGACATCTCCCACTAGGCACTTTATAAAACAGCAGTCCACACATAGAGATATATATTCTAGTCCCATGTGAAGCAAGGCAAAGGCAAGCTAATCCCACACCTAATGGCCTAGCTCCCCCAAGGTCAAACAAGACAGACAGGACTTAGGAGTTAGGGCTCTCTCCTACAGAAACGAAATATAAAGAGTATGAGGCATGCAGCATCAATAATGACATCAACAGTGTGGCATGGAATGGCATGGCATGCAGTGCTACCAGCTCATGATCCCAAGATAACAACTGGGCATATGTTTAGGAGACTATATCCAACTGCTTTCATCAAAGATTCTACCTCATATCCAACTGTCCCTCTTGCTTAATGTATCTCCTCTCTCTCTTTCTCATGGATAGTATATGTCCCAGTCCCACACACACGCTGACGGACACAGGCTTGCGCGCGCGCGCAGATGCAAAGCAAAAGGACTTGAAGACATGCACAAAAGCAGAGAAGGCTACCTATACAATGGCAAAGCAAAAAAAAAAAAAAAAAAAAATACTTTGTGGTTGTGGAGCCCACCTGCCATGGGCCAGCCAGGATAGTAACACAGTGCATGCGAGGCATGCCATGGCCGGTGTGCAGTGAGCTAGGTAAAGCGATATACGAGAGAAAAGTAGGGAGATGCAAGGAAAGGAACGGAAAAGAAGAACGTGGCATCACGACGCAATGGCAATTACGGAACTTTCAAGTGTGAATGACTGAATGCAAGCGTACGTCAAATGCCAACCTGGAGGGCGCGGCGGAGGGGCCGTGAGCAGCCGCGCGCGGCGTGCGCGCCGAGCCATGGCGTGCGGCGCCAGGCGACGCGGCCGTCGCTGCCGGCGGCGATGTGCTGCCCGGCCACCGCCATCTCGACGAGCCACATGCTGGGCGCGAGCTGCCACACCACGAAGCTCCCCTCGTGGCCCCGCCCGCTGCTTCCGCCGCCGCCGCCCCCGGGCTCCTGCAGCATCGCCAGCCGCACCCTCCCCGCCGCGTACATGCTCTTCACCGCCCCCTCAATCTTGCCGCACCCCGTCGTCGCCCTGAACTGCTCTATTATGTACTGCGCCGACGACGCCACCTGCACAGGACATGCATAAGCAAAGCAAACGCATGGAGACAAAGGGAGACATGCATTGATGCGTATCTGCAAAGGTACAGTTACCATCGATGTAAGCGTACGTACGTGTCGAGGGAGGCGCGGGAGGAGGGGCACGGGGGAGAGGGGGCACGCGAGGACGGAGAGGAGGACGCGGAGGTCGGCGGCTGGCCGGACGTCGTCTCCGGCGCCAGACAGGAGGCGGGCCCACCGATGCAGCGCCGCGTGGAGACCGGACCGCTGCCGCGCCGCCTCCTCCTGGCCGACGCCGGGCTCCTCCGCCAGCGGCTCCAGCGCCACCCTCGATCTCATCTCCTCGATCACGTCCTTCCAAGAACGTCCTCTCTCTCTCTCTCTCTCTCTCTCTCTCTGTCTCTCTGTGTGCGCGCGCGCGTAGCTAAGCTTCTGTGTCAGGCTGCTCCGAGAGTTTTGTTGCTTCTTGTTGTTTTAAGGGAAGGGAAGCAAGCCTTGGGACTTGGGAGTGCAACTTGCAAGCACGTAGCACGGGTTTTCTAATGGTTGTTGCTGATGGCTCGTGGGGTCCAGTGAGCGTGGGTCCCAACTGTCAGTGAGAGAGGTGGTGTTGGAGGAGCGTGTGGAGTGCGGGGGAAGGGAGGAGAGCGTTCAAGGGAGGCAAGAGGCGTAGGGGGAGACCGGAAATGGGGTTGGGGAGCGGTCAAAATCTCGCGCTCGCACGGGAGAAGAAACAACGGGTGGCGTGGCAGTTGAGCGACCCCTGCTCTGCTTCTCACGGAAGTGAAGCCTGCCCGACGCCAGCATTGTTAGCTTTTTGCCTGTGTAAAAATTAAAAAACCAAAGTCTAAACAAATTGTTAGCTTTTTATCTTAGATTTTTTTAAAAAAAATCATAAGCCTTTGTATAACTAAAAGCAAAAAGGCACCGGACATATTTTTTTTAGCTTATTGGTAATTGGTTTTAGACTAAGGTCCTGTTTGTTTCAGCCAGGGATTGTAGAAAGTAGCTTTTAAAAGCTGAAAGGTCAACAAACATGATACTTTTAATCTGGATTGTAATAATCTGGAGGTCAGATTGTAGCAATCCCACAATCCACTCTGGATGAGCTTTTCTCAGCTTTTTTTTTTTGTAAAAGACCACAATACCCATTCAACTTTAATGAAAATTACCCACCATTGCCCCCCACTGTTCACACAGACTTTTCAACCTATAATCGAGGATACCACAGATTTTTGCCAAGCAGAAATAGCAATCCAAACACACTATAATCTAGGTTGCCAAACAACCATCAGCTTTTCAACCTCCAGTTTTTAACAATCCAGTTTTTACAATCCAGATTTTAAAAGCTGCTTTCTACAATCCCCAGCTGAAACAAACAGGGCCTAATACCACTGAAGTAAACTAAAATTATCCAACCCTACCACGTATAAAAGCCGATAGCTTTTAAACTGTTTAAGACCAAAAGCTGGCTTTAAGCTATACGCCAAAAGGCTTAAACCTGGAGCTCTTTTACGGTACATTAAATTTAATATAAACCGCTTTTTTTTTCAATCCAATAGATCAGATTAGCTCATACTTATTTATACTTCCTTTGGTAGTATAGTAGTAGAAACACTTTTAATAAATCTATAGCTAGATTTGATTTCTACTACACATTATAAACTACCAGTATAATTCACCGTAAAATTTCTCTAAACCTAGACAAACATGGTCTATATTACCTAGAGCATGGTGGTAAATGATACTAGAAATAGTTAAAAGGGAGAGTACAGAAGAAAATGGCCAAAAAATCACTCGGAATTAAAGAATAGCTTGTGTGTAAATAAAATTTAAAAGATATACGTAATGATATGAATTCCAAAATGGAGGTATATATCAGTTTAAATCGAACGTAAGGTGAAACTACGACCCTTTTGGCCGGTAGCACTGTATTGTGCGAGAACAGGGTGGTCTCTCGTGTGATGGCTTGAGAGTAGATCCCACCAAGCATTGATTTCTGACCGGGTTGTCGATCGTATCGGATGGTTATGCTACGCATTCGTGAATACTACAATACTGTTCGGCACGAGGCGTCGGTTGGTACAGTGGAGTAGCACGCACGTTTGATGCGAGATGTACGTGAGTTTTCAGAGCACTGGTGGTTTTCTGTTTAGGAACAGGGGATTCATTTTGCTGATGTGGTTTAGCTTTACTCTGACCTGAGACGCATGTTTGCTTGTCGCCTGCCCGCGTGGTTCGTGTCAATTCCCGTTAGCCTACCGGCATCGACGGGAAGCTGCTTTCCATCGCATGGTGGCGGGTCGAACGAAGGTGACTCTGCAACTCTTGCAAGCAGCGCACGCCTTCGAGTTAGAGGCGCATTTATGCGTTGATGGTTGGGATTGCGGGTTCTCAAGTGCAGGAACTGGAAAGCGAGGGCGACCTGGCAGCTGCTTGCACGAAACTTCCCCCATCAGTCCTGGACTCAAAAAAAAGAAGAAGATTTCACTTTCTTTGCTTCGATCTTTGTTTCAGTATGCCCAACACACACGGGATTATGCACGGACATATGGCCTCTTTGGAACGTAGAAAAAACAAAATGAATAGTACCCTTTTGGAATATTTTCTATGTGGGCTGTTTGGATCGGAGGAAAGGGCAATGCGGTTCTTTAAAATCACAATGGAATAGTACCCTTTTTGTATGAATTTTGGACGAACACAAACGTTTGCCTGGAAATTTTCCTTTGCGTCTATGACGACTATGCCTTTAACTATGCAATCCCCAAGAAAATCCCTGTGTTTTTCAACCAAACAGCCTCTTTTACTTTATTCCCGTGTTTCAAATTCCTATAGGATTTAACTTGACGCGGCATCCAAATCCTACGCCTGTTGCTCTGTTTTTCAACCTCAGCGTTCCAAAGAGACCCCTGCAAGATTTCCTCGCTGGATCGAGATGTGCAACGCATGCTCGACTGACCTGAAACACCACGCGGAACAGGGTTCATATCCAATACTTGACTGATCAGAGACTAGTATTCAATGATCTTGTGAGCAACTGTACCTCGCTGACGAGTCACGTCTCACTTTATCCCCTGTTCTGCCCTGAACTTCCAATGATTTCTGAATTCCAGCGATGCGCAGTGCACACTCGTTTCAGAGGGCCGTACAGCGCCATTGCTGATGCCCGATATAATGGTTGCATGCTTTATTGCGGGGCTCAGATGCTGGCCCAGCAATTATCGGAATTAAATTTTATACCCGCAGTGTTTCTGACACTGGATTGCTCAGTTTATATCTCATTTCATGGCAAGTTGCAGAGCGGCGAGTGCTTTTACATCTGTCCTGACACAAGTTTTAGCTAACCAAAAGAAGATTACTTACTTAGACCCTAATGCAGGGTAGTCAGTAAATTAGAAACTTAACATAGAAGGCTGGATAACGAGGATACTGTAGGCTATAATTGCAATGTGTGCTAAGGAAGTTCAATGTAGTGGTCCTAGTGGAACCAGAATTTCAGTTTCAATGTTACTGTCAGAATGATAACATGTAGTATAGTAGCTGCTGTGCTTGTGCTGGCCTGATGTACCATTCAAGTCACGTAACCAAATTACAATTGACATAGTACTCCTAGGAGACATTAGGCCATGGTTCTTGCTAGTTCAGGTCCAGCATAACAAGCAGGAGGAGGGCACGTCCTTTTCATGCAACTTGAGTGCTGTTCGGCAGAATCTAGATAAGACCATTCAATACATGTGTTAATTCTATGTGCTATTTACGTTATAGATGTGTGATTAATTTGATAATAATATTTGTGAATATGTGATGATTAATGGATAACAATATTTGTGTTGGAAAATAATATTTGCGACGGATTACAATATTTATTATGGAATGAAGAACAAATATTGTATGAGTTTGTTTTTTATGTGTAACAGGAATTACAACGCAGTCAACAAGAGGTGCATCGCAAGCATACGAGCGAGATACACGTTGCAGCGCAGGTATGTGAGATGAACGTACACTGTAGGTTGGGGAGAATCCACGCAGGTGACGTGTAGCCTGAGGAGAAGCACGCGAGGGTCGCAGGTGCATGCGCAGCACACGAGTTCGCAGAGGTGCAGGTGACACGCGAGGTCACAGAGTTGCAGGCACAGCACATAAGAGATGCAGGTGCAATGAGACGAAACGCATAGAGGTCTATGTAGATGGACGACGTGGTGTAGCGGCTAGCAGGTCATGCAGGTGAGCGAGCCACGTGAGAGCGGCAGGCGGCCGTGCACGTGGTGAAGACGAGTGAGTCACGTGAGAGCGGCAAGTGGGCCGTGCATGTGCATATGTGAGTTTTGGACTATCTATGCATGTATTAGGTCATGTGTAATTGGACCAGGTTTGTATATATGCGTAAAGTTGATTAGGGTTTAGATGAATATAAATAGGAGAGGTCCTCTGGCTTGGTCACCACAAAGAAAAGAAGAGCTCGAGGGAGGCGTCTGGGGGTGTGTGAAAAAAAAAGAGGTTGCAGCAGGCAGTTGCAGCCAAGAAGAAAATAAGAGGGAGGCGAAGCAGGCACTCCAGGCGACATGCCGAAGCGACGAGAGGCTGCAGCGAAAGCCAACGTTTTGTGCGGCTGATGTGCAAGCAGTGCTAGTTGACGTGGGTTGTGCAAGTAGTGCTAGTCGGCGTGGGCTACAGTAGACTTCATGTGAATGCAATGCACAACGCAAGAAGTACAGATAAGAGAGAGTAGGGAGGGATTAAAGGGAAGAGAGAGAAAGGAAAAAAAGAGGAAAAATTAAATAAAAAAAGGGAGATTATTTGAGGTTTATGTTTTTATGTAAGGCAGTACATCCAGTGCTAATGAGTCAGTGAGTGCTAATATGCTAACTCCTGTCATTAGCCGTCGGATGGAGAATCCGCGGTCAAGATTGATCAAGGTAGAACCCCCTTTGCCAAGGTGGAAGTATGTATTCGCGAGAGAGTAATAAACTTTAGAGGTTTTGTGTAAAATGTTTTTTACACAAAAAACATTTTACACAAAACAGTTGCGACTTAATAAAATACAATCTTCATTTTTCTACACTTTTCAGTTTTAATTTCTAGACAAAGATAACTCAAATTATATTTGTAAGCTTGATCTAGCGACCCTCAGGTCTTGAACATCGAAACCCCTGTTGACTATGCCCCTGTTTGAGTTGATGTTCAGAATGGAGTGGAGAAAAGGAAGAATTCCTATAGTAATTTTCAAAGCTTCACAAAGGGCTTCATAGGAAAATTTTCTGTAGGGTTCAAACCCTATGAATCTTGCGAAATCATGTGCTAAAAAATTGGCTTGGTGATGAATTTGGTATTGCAAAGTGGTTGTGCTCATGGCATGTGTGGTGCATGTGCATGTGCCGTTTCAGATAATTATTTGATATGCTTGTGATAGCATGGTAATTGTTTTGCTTGATGCAATGCGCTCGTGTGAGTGGTTGCATGGACTGATCTTGAGTCAAGTCGTGGACCTGTGCTCGAAATATTGTTTTATGGTTTGTTCATGTGCAGGTGTTGCTTGAGGTCGAACGTGGTCGGTGACGGGACCGGAACAAGGTTCAGGGAGGAACCGAGTTCCTAATGGTCGAGGATGTCATGCGGGATGTTCGGACTAGAGAACGGTGCACGTGAAGACGAGTGAGTCACGCGGTAGCGGCAGATGGGTTGTGCGCATGCATGCATGAATTTTGGGATGCGTGCATATATTGCGACATATGTAATTGGGCTAGGTGGATATGCATGCACGTATCTGTACACAAACTCTTTAGGTTTGCTCATTATAAATAGGGGGAGGTGTCCTCTGTTTATTGAGTGCTGGATATTAAGGATTGTACTCTTTTGTTTAGAGTATTATAACCAAACTAGCCAGAAGAAATAAAAATCATGTTTCCCAACCGTTTTCCATTTTTCGTTTTCTCGTCCGGTTTTTGGTTTAGTAGATTGATTCATTGTCTATCTTGATTCTTTGAGTTTCTTATTGATTTGATCCATCCAAAACCTTCCTAGGGCATTGATTTAGTGTTCCTCAAAATTTTATTTGTTAATCTTTTGTAGATTTTGTTTAATCACGAAATTAGGGTTTAATCAATTCTCGTCATTATTGATATAGTCAACTTGTGAAGCTTATAACTTTTGATCGGTAGATCCGATTGAGCTGATTCTTATTAGGTTAGTTTCTAAATTTAATCTAGTTTTGACAGTTTAAATTTCAAATCAATCCGATGGTTGGATCTTTGGTAATTAAGATTAGATCTATTCTCGTCATAATCTATCACAACAAGCTTGTGGGGTGGGTTCATAACTTTTAATCCGTAGGTCCGATCGAGTTGATTCATTTTTTGTTAGATTCATATTGGAATCTAGTTTCTTATATTCAAATTTTAGGTTAATCCGACAGCTAGATCTCCATCAATTTGCGATTTACCGAATGCATCTACTCTGTTTTTGTTGAATACGAAGCAATTATTTGATTCCGAATTGGGGTGAATTTTTAGTAGATCAAAAATTTTATTTTAGCTTCCACGCACTCATTCACCCCCCTTTGATTGCTATACTAGTATATTTCGATCCTACAAAACTCCTGTTCCAAAGAAGGCCTACTCCATTTCCTACAAAATTTCTGTAATCCAGTATATAACCTTTTCTGTTGTCTCTTTTTTTTTATGAACATTGGCGGCTGTCACAACTTTTTCTCTCTTTTATTTTAAGAACATTGATCGTAGGGTTTGAAAACCATCGAACATCGCTCGATCTTCATGAAAATCGAGCGTATCAACGTGGTTCAATTTCTGAAACAGCTCGGTAAACCTGTGGGATTCAAAATTAAAAATATTTGAGAAATTTGGGAAAAAATTAAGAAAATGTTTTAGAAATTTTTTTGAAATTTTTTGTGTGAGATACTGATGCAATGCTAATAATTCTTTAAAATTTTTAGATCATTATCAGACCTGTCTATTTTTTGAAAAGTCTAATAGTAATATTGTCTTTGTATATACTCTTCTACTTTTAATTTTCTAGGGGCACTAATTTCTAATATTTTTGAAAATTTTCAAGTGAGGTCCTGAGGCAATTATAATGATAATGTAAAATTTTTAGATGCTAATCATACATGTGTATTTTGTAAAAAAATCCTGATAGTGTTACTATCTTTATGGCTCTATTTGGTAGAGCTCCAGATCCTAGCTTCACCTTAGATCTGAAATTTGTAGATTAAAATAAAGTGAATTAAGTTTATATTTTTATTCTAAAATGTAAGCAAAATGACTCATCTAAACACTCTTAATATACCCACAGCTCTAGCTCCACCAGGTTCACAAGGAGCTGGGTATTCCTAGCTCCACCAAATCTGTAGAGCTGGAGCTCTGCCAAACACCTTCTATATGCCCTAAATGAAGTATAATATTTCTATTTAATACATGATCCTTGGGTACTATTTATGATACCATTAAAATTTAATATCATGATCATGCTTGTAAATTTTTATAAAAATCTGATAGTGTATCTGTTCCTTTTCATTAATTGTTGTTTTTTATTTTACAAAAGCACTAGTTAAATTAAAAAATTATTAAAATTTCTTTCAGGGTTTTTTGATAGATTTATTAGAATTTATTCAATTTTATTTTCAATTTTCCTTGTGTGTGCCAAAAATAGAAGAAAAAAAACAGATCGAAATCGCTGAAAATTGTCAAAAATAGATGAAAATCATTGAAAATTGGCGAGGAAAGTGACATCGCTTAGTTTGCCAAATTTTGAAGAAAAATCATCGAAAATCGCTCAAAAATATGCAAAATTTTATTTTTTTTGACGCCGAGTTCAAAGAGTTTGACTTCAACATTTATACGATTTCTAGCAATTTTTGGTGCCGAGGTTCTGGCAATTTTCGTGTGCAAATTGGTTTTGTAAACCCTGATTGACCGTCACAACACAGTTTCCGTGTTTTGGCAAAAAGGACTTGGCACAACCCTAGCCCACCCACGCAGGGATGTAGATATAGATGTTTTTATAGGATATATTAGATTATTAATCTGCAAATTAACTGTTGATCAAGAAGTTGTTATTGTGACCAGTTTAGTGCTTAATCTGTTGTTGAACGGCCGGATGGACCTTCTAAATTTGCGAGTACGCTGATTTCCAAAAATGTGCATCAAATTCTTAAATGATAATTGACATGCTGCCTGCTGCAGAAGACACTGTGATTTCTTGCAGGGTAGACATCCATCAGGGTTTTTGAGAGCCAATATCAACTCAATCCCATGAAAGGTACAAGTGCTTTCAACTATGTGCATACACATTATTTGCAGCTTCATACACCTGAAACAGAGCCAAACAGTAGCCAAAACACTCTATCAATTTCAAGAATCAACTTAAATCATAGGATCAATTCACAGCCAAAAACAACACCATTTCTTGCTAAAAGTCTGGCAACAAATGATGCTATTAGAGCTCTTCATTTGATGGCTCATGGCTGTAACTATTCAGTTTGGGTCTAGTTATACTGTATTACAGATGCCATGTTTATTTTACAAAGAACATGTGTTGTGTATTTTTAACCACACCAAATATGCCATGAGCTGCTTTTTTTTTCCTCCCTCGGAATATTTAGGCACCTCAAACCTTGCTCTGTTATTTATAGGGTGAAGACCTGAAACAAACCACTGCCGTGTTTTTGCCATCTGCCCCTGCTACATGGTCATTACCCGCCGTTCACCATTTATGCTTGGTTCCTCCTAAATCTACTCTCATTTTCCCCTGCAAATTTCCCAGCTTCTTTTTGGCCTTCTGCCTTACAGGCCTCTCATCAGGAGGTTCTGTTGGGTGGATGGTGCAAGACATGGAGGCAATGAGGCATGGTTGACGACTATTTGATTTTTTTTTTTTACAGAAAGCCCTTTCCATGATCTATTTGGTTGCTTGATTTATAAAGTTTTATGTTGGTACAGGGTGTATTGATCAAGAACAAGAAATAAAATCCGTCATTTTTGTTTGATTTATAAAGTTTTATGTTAGTACAAGGTGTATTGATCAAGAACAAGAAATTTTACGGTGGATTATACTTGTAGTATAAAATATGTAGTAGAAATCACATCTAACCGTTGATTTGTTAAGGGTGTTTCTACTACTCTACTACCAGGTGTAGTATAAGTAAACTTTAGTTAATCTGATTCATTGGATCAAAAAGAATAAACGATTCATATTCAATTTAGCGTACCGTAAAAGAGCTCTTACATTTTTCTATCGGGAAAAATGGGTCTGTCAATCTTATACCCACCGGATGACTACCTGCCACTGGATGATGAGAACACGGACCGGCTGTTCGTTCGGTCCCCCTGCTTAGACAACCTCAGCAACCTCGAGACCATCGAGTCTCCACCAGCACTGCTCAACGCCCTGAGCTCCAAGAGACTTACGATAAGAGGCTCCTTAAGCGTGAGGAAAAGAGAGGGTGATCCATTTCCTGTTGGAACTACGGTATCCATCGTGAGTCCTAAACCAGACAAGGTGAGTTGCAACCATAAGCACACTGGCCTGCCAAGATATGGACCCACAGAGAACCTGCCACTGGATTCTCCGGTGGTCGGGATGGTCAGCCCGAAGCACCAGGCCGCAGCAGTAAGGGTGCAGAAGGCGTACAAGAGCTTCAGAACAAGGCGGCAGCTTGCTGATTGCGCTGTTCTAGTTGAACAACGGTGGTATGTACGGTTTCATGTAATAATCATGCACTGTCCTGTCACTGGGGTGGTGGTGCCCGAAATTTGTGTCACTGAATTCAGGTGGAAAATGCTCGATTTCGCACTGCTTAAGCGCAGTTCCGTGTCATTTTTCGAGGTAGAGAAGCCGGAGTCGGCCCTTTCAAGATGGTCTCGTGCTAGAATGAGGGCTGCCAAGCTTCACTGCGAGAGTAAACAGCCTTTCTTCTATTGGTACAGTTCATGGAAAACTCTGAAGATTGTTTGTGAACCAGATGAGCAAAAAAAATGTAAATGATTTCTGAAATCACGTTTGTGATAGGCTGGATGTAGGTGAAGGAAAGGGGGTCAATCTTGACAATCACTGCCCAAGATGGAAGCTGCTGCAACAATGCATCAGGTATCTTGGCCCAGTAAGTTGCTGCATCCTGCAAACCAGTCATTCTGGAGTCTCAAAGTAGAAAAGGCTACATCTCTGAACAGAAGATGGTGCTGTTGCTTTTTTACAGAAAGAGAGGGAGTCCTACGAGGTAATAATTGAGGATAGGAAGCTGATGTACAATTTGAGCCGCAAGATCATTGACACGTCCGAGGGCCCCAAGGATTCAAAATGGATCTTCGTGTTGAGCACAACGAGAGTTCTATACATAGGCGTGGTTAGAGATTAATATCATTTGTCACTTGTCAGTAGTACTTCATATAGAACTTGAACCATGAACCTTACCTGTAACTGATGACATAAGTGTACATTGTTGCAGAAGAACAAGGGCGCATTTCAGCTTCCTTGCTGGTGGAGCCACGTCTGCTGCCGGGAGGCTAATCGTGGAGGATGGAATCCTAAAGGTGCCTGGATCTGCTGATTTCTACCAGCCTCGCATCTTTTTATTTTTACAGCACCGAACTCTCCTGTCTGATTCGGTTACCCGCCGTCTTCAGGCTGTCTGGCCTCATAGCGGGCGCTACCGGCCTACCGAGGCGAACTTTAGGGAATTGATGAACTATCTGAAGAAGAGGAACGTGGATCTTACCAATGTCAAGGTGATGAGACAAAATCTGAATTCTTATTCCTTAGATGCCAGCAAAAATTCCTTAGGGGGTGTTTGGATGAGGGGTATTTCCTTGAAAGGTTTTGGGATTTAGTTCAAATTTGAACTAAATCTCAAAACATTCCAATGAAATACCTCTAATCCAAACAGGGCCTTAGTTGTTCTGATGCAAGGAATTTTTTTTTTATTTTCTGTTGTCGATTTTGCTACAGTTGAGCCCATCAGAAGGTGAGGAGGAAGAGTGGCCCAGGCTGAGGAGCGGCCTCTCCCAGCTCGAACTAACCGAGAGGAGCGGCGAGGAAGAGGAGGTGGTGGTGCCGCAGGAGAAGATCCTGCACCGGATCAACTCCAAGATGGCCACGAACTCGTACCAGCTCGGGAAGCAGCTGTCGTTCCGGTGGACCACTGGCGCCGGGCCACGGATCGGGTCCGTCCGGGACTACCCGCCGGAGCTACAGTTCGGGACACCCTGGCAGAGCCCGACGTGCGCACCGCCGACGCCGAGGGGCCTCGGGGCTCGGGCTCGGCGGCGCGCTGTACGCCACGGCCGGGACTCCTACGTCGCGGCTACAGCAGGGTGCAGCCTAGAGCACGTACGTGGTGGCCGGCCGGGTTTCCACTCGTGACCGCGACCTACTGTTTGAGTTCGGAATGCGCGCGGCGGCGGCACGGGACGGGGCTGAATCATAGAGCAAAATTTGTATAGGACGAGAGGGGAGGTTAATTTGCTTTCGTAGATGTTTACTCTGGGATGGGATACACTCATACACCGAGCGGTCGTTTCTGTCAGGTTAATTTTCGAAGAATCCGGTATAAAGCTATTGCTGTTCAACTCTTCTTTTGCTCTTTGGCGGAGTTCAAAACATGTCGACATTTTGCCGGCACAGTGCCAATCAGCCCTCTCGGCGTTGCAAGGCGCACAAGAGAGAGGTGAATCGGGGTAAATTAACATCTAAATCTAATTTTTTTTTTGCCTTATTAATTCTGAAAATTACTGAAATAATGACTAAACCACAAGAATCAATCTAAGATCATAAAAGAAAACTATATTAAACATGCATGCTAGAAACTAATTGTACGCAAACCATAAATAATAGATTGAAATCTATACTCACTAATTATCACTAAAGAACACATGTACATATCTCTTTACATGAAAGCACAAACCCCAAATAATCTTCCAATTTTTTTTGAAATTTTCCTTCTCCTTCTCTTCCTTCTATTCTTTTTCTCTCCTCTCTCTCTCTGCATTCTTTTCTCTGTTACCACGATACGATCCTGTAGCAAATCACTGTTTCTCCTCTCTGTTGCTTGCATGCAATTCGTTGCATGCGCACTGCGCAAACCAGGAGGAAACGGCTGCTTGAAATTTCCTTGCTCTGTTGCTTGCACGGCTGCTGCCAGGAACTTGAGTAGCAGCGCTCCGTGGTGACCTTCACACGCGCCGCGTACACTGCCAGGAAGAAGCCTGCTGCTGCCGCCTTCAAGCGTGACGTCTTCTTGCACTTGCAGCGGCACGGGAGTTCCTTTCTTTTCCTTTGCGCCTCTTCTCTCGTGCGGCCTCGCGTCGCCGACGCCAGCTATTTTTTTTTTTCTTAAGGAGGATCCTCTTTTCTTTTCAAAAATTATACAAATATTAAAGCATGAATGAATGATAGATGATGATTACTTATCTCTTTGTTTGTTACAAGATTTATGCAACTTGTATTAGAAAAGAAAGCATAGAAACACTGCTCGAATAAACAAATTTTAATCACTTATCTCTAATCAAATATATACATACATATCTACTAGCCCAATTATACATGACCTAATACATGCACACAATACGTACCACCCACTGCCGCTCTCACTCACTCGCTACACCTACAATTCTCGCGTGCTACGCTTGCACCTGCGACTCCTATCACACAAACAAAAAAACACACAGTACCTTGTTCCATAACAAATAAATTACTCCATCATAAATATTATTATTCTCTATCACAAATATTATTGTCAAAGTAATATATATGTATAAATATATAAATATATATATTGCAACTAGAATTAACAGGCCAGCATAATCCTTGCGCCGATCAGGTCCCCGCGCACCGCAGCAGCGCTGACGCGGACAGTGGACGGTATGCTCGTGTAGTCGGTGGGCGCACCGCGCACGAGAGGCCGGCCATTTCCTCCGGCCGTCGATGACAGCAAAACTAAGATGCAAACACTTGGTAACCACCACCACCAACAACAATCACCAGCACACCGCACAAAGGAGAACCACCCACAGCAATGATCAGTCAAGAGCACTTCATACTGGACACTACGAAATCAAATGGAATCGAGACGGTACAAAATTGAGCTAATATTTCAATCCACGCATCCATTCAGCTAATGTAACCAAGGTCTCAATAAATCAAGTGCACTTTAACTTGGATCATAAAGCAATACTGCAAGCGTATCACCAGGCTTACTACTCAAAAGAAGAGTGTTCCAAGGGTCACAACGAGTTTGATAAACATAGCACACACTCAAAGACGTCCAACTCCATACAAGAACCACCACGACCCCCAGCTGCCTCAGCGCAGCCTCCTGGCCTCTCTCTCAGACTCAAGCAGGGTCAGGATGTCACCCTCACGGACCGGGCCCTTAACATTCCTCATGATGAGACGGTTCTGGTCATCCAGGAACTTGACTCTGACCTGGGTCACCTGACCCCTGGAGCCAGTCCGGCCCATCACCTTCACCACAACAGCCAACTTCACCTGGGTGTCCATGCTGCATCAACAAAGGGTATGTCAATTATCAAGGTGAACTAGGTGCTTGCCAGAATAGTAGCTCAAAGTGAACTTAACAAAAAAAGAAAAAGAAGATGCCTTAGTTGCAAGGATGTACGCATGCAGATTAGACTTCAAAGATCTAAGCATGAAGATCAGACATATGGAAACTAAATACTACAGACAGATTTAATGTCCCAGCAAATTGCAATAAGAAAGACATGAGTTTGTTCAAACAAGACATGAAATTAAACCAAGCAAGCCGTGAAACCAAGGACCTGTTTGGAGGGTTTAAAGCCAGCTTCAGCTTCTGAAAAGCCGGTAAACCCCCAAACAGCTTAGCTTTTAAGTGGCTTTTGGCATAAGCTAGAAGCCACATATAACTAGCAAAAACCAAAAGCTGAATGAGATCTGCTTTAGTAGCTTATTGTCGAGGGAAGTTAGTTATTTGTCAAACGGCTTTAGCTGTTTTTCAGCCCAAAAAGTAGGGGTGGGCAATTTTTAACCGAAACCGAGAAACCGAACCGAACCGAACCGAATTAACCGAAAATATCGGTTTTTTCGGTTTTCGGTTTTCGGTTTTCGGTTCGGTTTTTATTTTGATACTGTTCGGTTTTTCGATTTCGGTTCGGTTTTATAATCCCAAACACCGAACAAACCAAATAACCGATTTGGAACCGAATCCATCGCCAAATTGCCGGTAACCCGAGTCGGCGGCCATTCCCATTCCTCTCACTCGCTTACTCGTCTTCTCCAATCTCCATCCCCGCGCAGTTCTCTCTCTCACCCCCGCCAGTCGCCGCCTCCCTCTCCCCACGAGCAGCCGGCCGACCGCTTCCTCCCCCAACTCACGGCTCCTCCCTCGCCCCCAGCCCTCCGCCGCATCCCTCCCTCTCCCAGGCGTGGCTCCCCCTGCAGCCCCGCCCCTCGCCTCCCTCCACCACCCTCGCCACTCCACGACCCTTCTCTCTCTCGTTGCATTGGCGAGTCGGGAGTGGAATGCAGAGTCGGCGCAACACGCTGGCGGCGAGCTCCTCCGTCCCCTCCCAAAACGCGAAAGACACATAGGGAAACCAGCCAACTCCTAATAAATTACCAAATCGACGAGGAGGAGCTCGCTGTGCTTCGATCCGAACCGATCGGCGGCGCGGGGCCATGATGGATCCGGATATGCTGCGGCTGGCGCTGGAGCAGATGAGCCGCATGTCCCCCGACCACCTCGCCAGGATGCAACAGCAGGTCCGATTCATCCCATCGACTTCCGCCGTTCCCCCGTGTCTTGCTCTGTCGTTTTCATCTAATTCGAATCACCGGAGCGAGCGATCTGGCTGATTTTGGTGCAGTTAGCTGTAGATCGAGAGGAAATCGTGCTCAATTCGGTTGCTTTTTTTGTTTAATGTGTTGGGAATTGCTGTCAGTATTTCTCCTTAAGTCAATTGGTATTAGTATTACTCCGTTAAGTCCATTAGACAGTAGCTTTGGACTCCAGGTTGGGTGGGTTTGGTTTGCTTGCTTGACTAGTGACGCCAATCGGCCAATTAGTTCATGCTGTTATAAACAACTGCATGATCATGTATTCATGTGTAAACTATGCGCAATAGGAGCGTCGTTGCTGCTTGATCATTTGCTCACTAGTTTATGCTCTTAAACTATGTTCAATAGGAGCCAACTTGTTGGATAAGTACGTTACGCTTCTTTTGCCTGTTGTCCCTCCGACGTTGCTGCTGGCTGTGTGTTCGTCAGTTCGTCTTCGGGTGGAAATTTTCGGTGAACCGAATAACCGAACCGAATTAATTCGGTTAATTCGGTTTCGGTTTTTGATTTTTTTCGGTTCGGTTCGGTTTTCAATTCTCAAAAACCAAAATATTTTAAAACCGAAAAAACCGAACCGAAAAGACCGAATTAACCGAATGCCCACCCCTACCAAAAAGCCAAAAAGCAGTTTTTCAGAAAATGTACGGCTGCTCCAATCAGGCCCTAAGCTTAGTTTGATCGTGCATCTAGTTTTTGAACAACTAGGCACTAGTTTCTCTTAAACAGTTCTGAAGTATTAACAAAGAGGTTTGTCTATCCCACAATGAGTAATCTCTATGAGAAAGCACGGGGCAATAGAACTAACAATTTCTGCACCACGTTAAGAGCAGGACAACAATGTTTTAACACATGAACAACTGTTCACTCTTTGCCATTGTAACAGCAATCAACTAATCAGGAAACAGGAAAAAACTGTGTTTTTCCAGCTATTTCAGTCGACTAATTCACAGGCTTGACTTGCAAACAGGGAAAACAAACAGCATGGAACAAGTCCTCTATGTTTTGCTATAAGTAAGCGACACAGATAACGTTAATTCAACAACAACTCCAAACCACTCACGGTGGCATAGTTTTGGACAAAGATTAATCGATGATTAAATTATCCATCAACGTGACAAGAAAATAAACACAACATGCAACATGCAAATGCATGGATCGGCGATTAACAATTCAAGACCGGATCACGGAACAAGCGCATAATAGCCATGGAACTAGAACAGCGCCACACACGAATCACAAACGGCGAGGCAGTGGCAGATCCGCGACACAAAAACAGCTAGATGCCACGCCCGATCCGTCGTGAAAGAATCAACGCGTATCGCTAGAGATCGGGAGAAGAGACGCACCCCTGTTACTCGTGTGGGCGAGGACCGATGAGCGAACGAAACGACGACGGCGGCGGCGCGAAGAGAGTAGTGGAGGAGATGGGAAACCCTAGGCCTGCGCTTTCTTATATAGGAGCAGTCGAAGACTATACAGCTCGTCTCTCTTACGGAAACGGAGTAGTGCCTATTGGGCCAGCTACGTGGGCCTCTATGGGCCGTATCTCTTTTTGTTTCGGGTTTCCTCATGTGCTCCCATTTTGCAATTACTCTCGCATAATCTCGTGTACTTCTTTTTCTTTCGGATTACCTCATGTGTTCCGTATTTCTTTTTTTTTGTTTCAGATTAAAAAAGGTACTAATCTGTTGTCAACTAGGTGTATACGAGAACTTCCTCCCAAAGGAACTGAGCGTTACGATCCATCGGTCCTAATTAAGAACTATTTCCTATCTATCCCTTCCTACTCCTATCGAGTGAGAATAATACACGTGTACGTTAAGAGTATGTTTGGTTGCCTGTACAAAGCGGTACATATATGTGATGACTTAAGAAAAAAGTCATCTATGTATTTGGTTGTTTGAATGGAACTATCTCATCCTAGACCAAATGATACAAATTTAAAAATATTATCACTAGATGTTGAATCATTTTATTCATCCAAAATAATAGAACCAAATCTATCAACCAAACGCACCCTAAGTGGTTAAAACGTGTCCGGCGGTCTGTGAGGTGTAGATCTCCACTCTTCGTAGATGCGTGCCAGTGGACGCACCCATGTGCGGTTGAGTTGGATGTACGATGTGGGGTGTGTGACTGTCTCCTCCGTTGTACTTAAATGAATAAAAAAAAAGAACTTAATTCCTCTGAAAAAAGGTGTATACGAGAACTAGTACAACTCGGAGCATGTCTAAGAACAGCACGATTTTCTCTCTAACGCCAAATGCTAATTTGGTATTGATGTCAAAGCCCATGCAAAGACTTAATACCCACAAAAAGATTAAAAAAGAGCTACAACCATATTAGGATGTTTTAATTCCTTCCGAACAAGTTGTGAGCGAGCGATCAACCAGCTCGCAGCAATTAACATTGATCATGATCAGATCTACCAGAAGGCAAAACCAATCACTCAGTATCATTCATTCATAGCAGAAAAGAAAGAGTGCAGTACAACACCAACAAATTACTGCTACTATCTGTCACGTACGTACGTGCTGCAGCACGAGTGACATCGATCGTCCAATGTAAATAATCATCACCGCTTCTTCTAGCTACTTCTTCCGTCCAATCCCGTGTATACGTTCTTGATTTTCGGTGGCTGCTCCAGAGACACGAGATGCGGAGGAGGATCTAGGAGGAGGCCACCGGGACGTCCGCGGGTAGGAGCAGGAGAAGGTAGCCGGCCAGCAACGCCGCCAGAGCCACACCGGCGGTCGCCGTCGAGGAGGCGCTGCCCGCGTTGGTGGCCTGCTGCGCGCGGGAGTTGGTCGTCGCCGTCGAGCTGCCCTTCGCTGCGAGGAGGAAATAAACCGGCGCGCGGCTGCCAGATTAGAGAGGAGTGGCAGGCTGGCAGCAATTGCATAAGCAATGGGAAATGCTGACCGAACTCAATCGATGCGAGAAATCTGTAGTATAAAATGTGCAGTAGAAATCACATTTAACTGTTGATTTGTTAAAGGTGTTTATACTACTTTACTACCAGGTGTAGTATAAGTAAACTTTAATTAATCTGATCCATTGAATCGAAAAGAATGAACGGTTCATATTCAGTAAAAGAGCCCATCGGTGTGCTCTTTTTGGTGGGACTGGTGTCTCACGCTCACACATCTTTCGATCGGCGTGATCGAGCTCTCACGTTCGCATGGCAAAAGTATATGTATTTTTAGCGGTTTTGTAATCAAAATGTTGGCAATGATAACCCAACATCCATGTCCTCCGCGTAATTAGGCATAAACGACCGGTTCAGTTTATATATGGACTTGAGATGAATCGAGCAATGAGCAACAATTGAGGCAGTGGAATGCTCACCTGGAGCTGCAGTGCTGCCCTTGTCGCTGCCGGGGCTGAAGATGGCGGCATCTTTCGAGTTTGGAGGGATATGCAGCAGCTCTGCACCACAAGATAACCCACATTTACTGATTTACCATGCGCACTGACTCAATTCGATCAAGGCATGCATCACAAAATTAAAGGAACTTCATGATTAATCGTATATAGTCCCTCCGTTTTCCGAATACACGTCGTTCTAGCTTTCAATTTTTTTTTCTTCTAAATACATAGTATCATTCTACAATTTATATACGACTTGTTACCATTTTTTCCTTCTATATCCATCTCTCCTTTAGCTATTTCTAATTAATGCTATTTACTACTCCCTCTATCCTGAAAAAGAAGTCGTTTTAGAGTTGTCCTAAGTCAAAGTTTTAGAACTTTATCTACAAATAACTTTTAAGCCATTTGGATTGAACACATAAAAGTTACATAAATAGATTTGTCATGAAAAGAGCTTTCAAATATTATAATTTCAATGCATTTTATTTTATAAATAAAATGCAATAATTTTTAATGGTCAAAGTTGTATTTTGGAGACCGTGTCGATGTCCAAAACGACTTCTTTTTCAGGATGGAGGGAGTATCATGTACTAGAGTAAGATACCCCATCCAAAAAAAACAATAAAGAGGGGGTAAGACAGTATTCTATAGACGTGTCTTCTCTAAAATAACACATATTCAGGGACAGAGTGATAGCGTACGTATTTGTAGCCAAAATGAAAACCGCGTGCATCTCACTGCTGCTCGTTCACCTCGGGCGATTTCTGAAAACAGAATACGGACGGATCGGTTCAAGCAAACGGCGCGTGGCTTCTCCATGTAGCTAGGCGGTGCCGTTGGAGGGAAGAGACACTAGCAGAGGAGAGACATGGAGCGAGCTAGGTCTAGGCAGAGACTACTGGATACTCCCTCTGTCCCACAAAGAGTGCATTTGTAATGTTCAAAATTTGTCTCACAAAGAGTGCATCTTTAATCCGTAGGACCTAACTGTAAGTGTATGCATGCCCATTTAAGTGCCTGTGGAAACCGAAGCACCAGCATGCTTATGTATGAGGTAATGAGAGTCACATTAGTCATTTACCTTGCACACTAATCTGTTTTAAAAAAAAAAATCTATAAATGTACTCTTTGTGAGACAGAGGTAGTAGTCTTTACACCTTACACCTGCCTATCCACTTCAAATTGGAGTAAGTTGAGGCAGCCTGACAACGGGAGGAGCTCACGGGCCAGACCAAACAAAAACACCCGGGCATGCCGCATGCGTCCCCTCCAAATAACGGGACAACGCGACGCCCAAATCAAAGCACTTTTTGAAGGAGAGAGAGAGAGAGCTACAGCACTGCCACCTTTTTATCAAGACCACATCGTTCGTGATTTGTAACAGTATTACTCGTGATTTGTAGCGAATTTACCGTATGGATGCATGAGGAACTGGTGATGGTAATGGTATGTACTGACTACTGGGAGAGATGGACGTACGCGGGCAGTGGGAGACGTTGGCGTGGGTGGCGCCGCAGGCGGAGGGGAGGGCGAGGGCGAGGGTGGCGTTGATCTTGATGCCGAGGTTGGGGTCGTCCTTGTCCTTGACCAGCACGCACAGGCACTTGGGGCTCTTCCCCAGCACCTGCCGCAGCCCGCCGCAGCAGTCCGGCGCCGGCGCGCGCGCCTGCCCCTGCACGTACTGCAGGCACGGCGCCAGCCCCACCAGCTGGTCCGCGCACTCGGTGCGGTCCGCGCTCATGTCCGCTCTCACCCCCGCCGTCGCCGCAACCGCCACCGCCATCACCAGCGCCGGCCACTGCGCTGCCGCCGCCATGGGGCTTCTTCTTGGCTAGTAGCAGCTAAGCTAGCTGGTGTGTCGTGCCTTGCCTGCCTTGAAGAGTGAAAGTAAAGTGACTGCTGTCTTGGGGGAGTGAGCGAGCTGGGGGTTTGGGTTGGCGTGGGGTAGTTATAGCGGCCCAGGAATCGGTGGTCATGACGCGCCTGCGTAGCACGGTTTCGAATTTCGTTTTAAATTTTTTTTTTTTTTTGGTATCTACTTCTACTGTAATCATCAAAATTTGGTTATTTCAAAAATTCCGACACAAAACGGTTAAATAAAAACTTAATTTTGTTGACAAAATTTAAGTAAATCGGAAAATTTTCAGCCTAATTTAAAACTCTGCTGCCTAGCCGTGTGGTGCTCGTATTGGCACTTGACGCGTGGCCGCCCGAGAGGCCCAGCTCGATCTGTAGCGGAGCCATCAAGAATCAAGATGCCGTGGTAGTGTGCTTGGCATGCACTTGAGATAAAAATGTCGACACAAACACATGCATGCGATTGACGCCGAGCACTCGTAGTGAATAGTGCTGAACAGACTGCTAATGGATGATCCAAACTGAAAGGAGACTTGCAGAATTGAGTTCATCTCTGTACATAGACCCAAGAGGGAAACAAGTGTGCTGTGTTTGGATCATGTTCATCGAGATGCCAGGAACGGAGACTAGATGAGTAGATGCTACGCTATTGGTTCACTCGGCGCCGTGTTCATCTCCGCGTTCCAGCCACCGGTGGTGGGGCATGGAAGCAGGCAGAGGCAGCGGCAATACATAGGTGCAATTGATGTGCTCGCCTTGATCTTTTTGACCAGATGGATGGGTGGATAGGACTAGGAGCAGCAGCAGCGAATAACTTGGGCATTCATGCTAGGGAGCATGGTGGCCTGAATTCACCTCCTTGCATGTGGACTTGGCTGCCATCAAGCCTGACACCAACGCAAAAGGGGGTTGTTGTGGCCCTTGTTGATGGATCTTACTGGATCTTACAAAGGAGCACACCCACCAGTGTCCAGTACAACCCCTGCAAGTGCTCTGGAAAAATTTCCCAGCAACTTCGTTTCCTCCATTTCAGGGAGGCACTTGGCAGGGGTACAAAGAACGAGGTCACAAATTCATCGCTAGAAACAACAAACAGGCGGCTCTCATGTTAGAGCAGGATACCAGATGTACAAGCTGCCAGCAGGAAGTATTGTACGTATCACGATTCACAAGTTTTACACTTTGTGAGTTCTGTACGGGAAGAAGTCAAGGTGACGGCACCGACATGTATAGGGTGGCTGGCAGTGGCAGTGGCAGTGGCAGCAAGCCATCTGCTACTACAACGCGGCCTTAACTTATGCGTACCAACCAGAGACGGCAGGAGCAATGAATCGGCCCATCGGCAGAATATTAAACAGGCTACAGCAGGGCTTGGCGTGAAGCTGCTGGCAACGGAAGTAAAAGCGGGACAACCAATTCGGGTGGTTGATACTAACTATTGCTGTCACCCTTGATTTCCCCAATTGCCAGGGCCCAGGGATAACTGAATTACTGGTCCTCCAGGCCAGCTGCACTGTTTCCGCAAAGAAAAATATGCTCACCTCTTTCTTCAAGAGACCGGCGACAGCAATAAGTTACATCTTTGAAAGAGCTCACCAAATTTCTTCCAGACATTTGGAACGTGGTCTTACCTTTTGCGAAATGAAGTAAGAAAGAAGGGGCAAAAAAGTATAAGGGCAAAATAAATAGACATGTTTCAGAAAGGGAAAAAAAAAACAGTACACAAAAGACACGCCTCGTTTCATTCAATTAAGCAATAAAGACATCTCCAGTGTCAGCCTCAAAATTCTTGCAACAGTTTAAACCAGGTATATCATTTCCTTCATGATAACTGAACTAAAGCTCTCAAGTCAGGTTCTTAGACAATAATTAACGCTCCAGTAAACCAGCCTTGACCCCATACGAGAGAATTTACATGTCAGCAAAAATGAAACGTACACAATGGAAGGGATCATTTCCAGCTTCTAAGAACTAGATTCCATGGTAAGAAAAAATTGTAGGTGAACTCAAATTGAAGGTGATGGGTGAGACTGAAAAACCTAACGACGGCATCCCAAATCTACTAAGTATTTCTCTTTGCAAAGATATTTCTTCTATAGAAAGTCACAACCCAACTGGGCCACTAGAAAAAATATCAGGGTAGAAATGTGAAAGGGTAATGAACATAACAAGCCTCCCTTCCTCAGGCTTCTTAATCTTACTTCCCCAAGGGTATGTTCTGTTGTGTATGTCCAGAATCACTACCCTAGAGCTGCTCCTCCTAGTGAACATGAATGAACCTGCAAAAAAAAAAAATTAAAGATAGTTGTCAGGACTTGAAACAGAAGCAGAATTCTGATCTTAGTCTTTAAGTACAATGGGCAAAGTGAGACTAACAAAAAAAAAAGTCAAAGCGCAGAAGGCAAAAATATCATGCAGAGTGAGACATGTCTACATATGCTTGTTGAATTTGTAGCAACTCCTACATTCGATCTATCCAGCCCCTCACAAGCATCGACTGATTTGGGCGACCAGCATTACCATTTGTAAGAATATTGGGGTGGAGCCCTATCTTATTTAAAAACACGGGAATTTTGACAAAATCAAGGACATTACTGCATCAGTAACTGTAATATTCTGCCCATACCTAAAGTATCATCGTCTAATTCTAGGCTTGCACCGGAATTCTGCTAAGAGTGCTATATGATCTGATGACCATTCAGGTGAAGGAAGAGCTGTGTCTTTTCTTAAGCTATCCTCATCCAGAAGTTCCAGCAATGACTCCACTGTCAACGAATCAGCTGAAATAGGAAAGCACATAGAAAAAGATAAATTTAACAACAACAGGGTAGCCAAATAGCAAGCACTAAAACAAGTGTAAGCACTAACCTGTGTAAAATATGTAATCAATGGTACCAGTGAAATCTCTTGTGCAATTTGTGAAAAGTGGTTCATTTGTTGCATGGTCCATTTTCCTCCGCTGATGCTCCAAATCATAACCAACACCAACCATCCTTGCAAATGAAGAGTATGCACTGACCTATAAACAAGCAAAGCCTATGGTCAGAGCTGCAATCAGAAAAAAGAAGCAGATTGGTAAGAAATGTGATAGGCTAACTGTACCAGAGGAAGCTGGTGCGTCAACTTGCTTGCTGGTCGCAACATTCCAAGGGGATCTATCGCCAGATCTGGATGCAACTGATCAACTTTGCCCATTGCAAGAAGCCCGTGTGGAGTACTATATGAATTAAGTGAGCATTTGCCATTTAGAAACATCACAATTAAATGAAAACAATTAGAACACATACAAAGTAGTCCAATTGATATATGTAACAAACCTTCCAGGGGTCGAATTGAAATCTCCACAGACCAACATTGGAATGTCTGCACTGACGGCTATTTTTTCCAATCCTTTTAAGAGGGTGTGCACCTGCAGAATTCCAGATAACACGATGTGAATTGTCAATCCAAGAAAATTATAAAGGAAACAGAATTATGATTTGACCTGCCATAACTTCACATCTTTGAGGTCTTGGTGAACATTCACGTATGTATTTGCCTGCATAGCACAACAAACAATTCAAGAAGTAAATAAGACCCCCCATGGCACAAAACATGCTATTACAAGATAACTAAAGCACGAAGACAAGATTGATGAAAATATTTACATAAGCACAACGAAGTAAGTAAAAGGTGGACATGACCTAATATAGTACATAGACAGGTTGACTGGTCAAGCCATCAAGGCACAAGATTTCTCTTAAGAGGTGTACAACAATATTTGAATCAGGGGCGGAACTAGATAAAATATTATCGGGGTTCACCACTTCATCATATATGTGATAACAACTTATTATTCTTGCCATTTGCTTATTATTTGCCTCGCGGTGTCACAAGATTTAGATCAAGGGGGTTCACATATACTATATATATATATATATATATATATATATATATATATATATATATATATAGAGGATTGCTAGTGTACTATCGATAGTATAGATCTTCCGTGCTATAGCGTTGTGTTTGCAAAATTTGAAGACGAAGTTGTTGATCCAAACCGTGCATTATGTTCATCTCATTGAAATCTCACTACCCACCAAATTTTATATTTTTTGAATTTTTTTTCCTATTTATTTTGTATTTTTCAAAACCAGCTTCATTGGACGGCCCACAACTAATTAGATTGTGGATTTTGAAAAATACAAAATAAATAGGAGAAAAAATTCAAAAAATATAAAATTTGGTGGGTAGTGAGATTTCAATGAGATGAACAAAATGCACGGTTTGGATCAACAGTTTCGTCTTCGAATTTTGCAAACACAACCCTATAGCACGGAGGAAGTGTACTATCGATAGTACACTAGCTATCCTCTATATATATATATATATAGACTAACGTACAATAATTTTTTTATATATAGATTAGTATACACTAATTTTTTTTTAACCTGGTGTCCTGTGACACCGGGTAGTACCATGTACTTCCGCCCCTGATTTGAATAATCAAAATAGTTCAAATTAAGAGGTGTACAACAATAAATGGAAATTCCCATGGATCATTATGAACAGAAATGAAACATGCGTCTAGTTCTCTCTCATAAAATGTATCCTACAGCTAGGGAGAAAACATCACTAACTGCTATGGCGTTCTATTGTAACTTTCTGATTCATGACAGAATTCTACTATGCTACAGGTTCACAAAACCTTAAAAATATCCTTGCACTCTAGGCATATGGTTTCTTCAGATAGCCGATTGCCACGATGGAAGTGATTTCGCTGTCTTTAAAAGCAGCACAACAATGGTATTAACAATGCTAGCCATAGAAATAGGTAAGCAATTTCTTACCACACAAAGGAGCTGCCTTTTCCCAGGGTTTTCAGTCCCATGGTTATCGAATTTAGCCTCTAAAACTGCAATCAATGCAATGTTATCCTGCACAGTAGACGTGATGAATTGGCAAAATGGTAGTAATAGAGGTAACAACTAATGGCATAGCACGTAAGATATATTTCTTATTTTCAAATAGGCTGTACCTTAATCAATCGAGTTAGAGCCACTTTTCTTTGAGCAGCTGGAATAATTGCATCAGTTAAAGACTGTGCAGCTTTATTGAACTCAACCTACACATAACAAAATACAGAAAGTATTAGATTACTAGTAAAAAGACTTTGAATACTACAAGGAACCGACAGTAGAGGTACCTCATATTTTTTGACATGTGAAAATCTGTCCCTCCGGAAAAAAGTAGCACATCCATCAATTGCTTGAGGATTCCCTGTGTACACCTGTTACCAAAATTGTTACATAATTAAACAAGACATCGAGAAGTTTGTTGTCCAAACACCAAAAAACAAGACAAACCTCTGTTGTCCTTTTCTTAAAAAGTGCCTGGTATCCATGTTTATCAAGCTCGGATGCAAAAAATTCTTCAAAGTGATTATTTTGTACCTGGAAACAGTAGTATTTAGATCGTTTTCAGAAACATTAGACATACCCTGGATTTGGTTCTGTTATAAGCACATGCTAAGGCCATGTTTGGCAGAGCTATAGATCCCAGCTCCACCTCAGAGCTGAAACTTGTAAACTGAAATAAAGTGACTTAAGTTTATAATTTTATTCTAAAATATAAACAAGATGACCCTCATAAACACTCTTAAGATACCTACAGCTCCAGCTCCACAAATCTGGTGAAGCTAGGAATATCTAGCTCCACCAACTCCACAGATTTAGTGGAGCTGGAGCTCTGCCAAACACCCCCTAAGTCCCTAACTATAACAAAACACAGTTCACGACAAAAGTAACAGTTGTGAGGTGTCACTTCAATTAAATGAGTTAAGAGTTCAAAGGACGATGCAGCACAATCAAACAGAAAAGTATTAAATGGTGGTGGTGCCGTGCACGGGGGCCAATGAAGAAAGCAGCTCAACATTATTGATATAACGATTGCGATCTAATTACTCACAATGCAGGAATAACTTAAGACCTAGGGACAGTATCATGCGGTAAGAACAATGCTTAGAATCAGAGAAAATAAATCTTGACGGTCAAGGTTGTCAAAATCTAGACCCTAGTCATGCGATCCTACGTTTTTACGATCCAGATTGACTTGGACTGATCCGATCCTATGGTAGAGTCTTAATTTGGTAGAATCTTAATATTATTACAATTCTAATGTGATCCTACGTTTTTACGACCCAGATTGACTTGGACTGATCCGATCCTATGGTAGAGTCTTAATTTGGTAGAATCTTAATATTATTACGATTCTAACAAATGTAGAATCATGATGCAAATTTTCATCACGATCCTACCCGATTCTAGTGATTTATTATGAATAATTATTTGCGTGTCCCTTTAGTTACAAAATTTTACTTTTTATGTCTCCATGCCCATTATAATTTGCATAAATAACAAATGATCTTTCCTTTGCACTACATTTTTGCAAACAAAGGTTTTAAAAGTATAGTTTTAAAAAAAGTAGAAGTGTAAATATACAAGGTAGATTTTAGAAAATGTTTCTTTGGTAGAATCAGATAGGATCTTAGATTCTAAATAGTTCCTACGATTTACGATCCTGCTGAAGAACCTCCGATCTGATTCAGGATTACGATTATGACAACCTTGCTGACAGTAGTTTATCACAAATTGACTGACAAAAATCACAGCATCATCTGAAGCTTCTTAAGCTTATTGAATTGAACATATTGGGTGCACTTTACTAACATGAGCGAAGAACAAATGAGAGTAGAAAATAGGCAACATTCAGAGGCTTCTACTTAAAAGAAAAATAAACAGAAAAAAAATTTAACATAGCATACCTCCTGAAGGCAGATGATATCGGCATGGTAACCAATAATTTCACGCAACAAATTTTGCCTTCTGTAAGCCCATGAAAGTGCCCAAGTTGGGCAATAGCTGTATGTATCACTTGTAGCATATGTATCAGCAAGAATATTGTAGGATAGCACTGTGAATGTCCCAAAAGAAGAATTTCGGCTGTCTAAATCAAAGTGCCCCATTACATCAGCTGCATTCACTGGGATCAGGCGACGCGGGGTAGGGGTTGGAGCTGGAATTACACGGGATGTCATGATTGAAGTTGGAGCTCCCACAGTAGCTCTTGTTTCTGCATCCACAACTATGCATTCAAATCTTAGGACATGCCCGATATCATCAGCAGACGGTGTATATGTTCGCGAGTGTCCCACTTCGAACCAAGTTTCACCAGAACTCTTTTCGGTGCCTGTTGGATATACAGGAGTAGGTCCATTATTAACACTTGAGCTCTGTGAAAGATTTGATGTTGAACCCGACAACCCAGCACTCATAACTCCTGAACCGCCACTGCCAAATCGGCCAAACAACTCCTCCTCTTCAGTTCCGTTTTCATTTAAAGCACTAATAGCACGTTCATGCAAAACCCTATGGTGTTGCCAGGCATCAGAGAAGCACTTAGCAGAGCAATGGTAGCTCTTAGCAACAGGTATTTTGGACTTCAGACACCCAAGGCACTGAAGTGTTGCTTGTTCTGTCGGATGTACACTGCAGATAGCAACTCTTCGATCACTTTGTATGCGGTACCTTCAAGGAAGTTAAATCAATATTCACGCATGTTACTGTGCAAAAAGTTCATAAATGTGTTAGCAGAAGAGATAACAATATAGACACCGCAATGAAATAAATTATTGCATGTTGCAGATTAAAAATGCAGGTTCTACAATACAACAGCTGTCGATTCATATAGACACTTAGGCTTTAAGTAGGACCATCCTTTTTTTTCTGCAGGGTCCCAAATACCATATAAATCACACAACACAAAGAAAGTTCGCTTGATGCCAACAAGACAATAATAGTAGACTATTTAATATCAACAAAACAAAACAAGAAGAATTTCAATTCAAGAGTCAAGACATTGTCACCAACAAAGTAGTGCTTGAGACCACACAACTAAGCATACCACAATATCTTTCCTTACTGTACTTTTTTTTGCTAAGCTTGGCTGCACTCTCACCCAAAAAAAATCAATTCCTATTGCTTCCAATTTAGTGCTTCCTTTTCCTACCAGTATTGCTTTATGTCAGTTGAACATTTTGGGCAACATCATCTTAAAACCAACAAATGCCAACGTTCCTTTTCAGTTGACAGTCCTAAAGCATCCTTCAATACTTTAAATGGTACTATACTGATTATTGAGCCTACATGCATTCTGTAAGTACACTTTGACTTAAGTGATTCTTTTGTTGATGTCCATATCAGCAACTAGATCCTTAGCCAATTCAAGCTTATATAAAAATAATCTGCCATAGTTAATTTACACCAAACTGGGATCAAAGGGTTAGGTAAGCCTCGTCCTCAGATGCTTGCCAGCTTACACAATTTACGGTAGGATAAGACACAACAGCGGACCACTGAAAGATAATTTCTGAAGAATAATAAGGAATCAAGAATACAAACAAAGTCCTCAAGAACAATCACATTGTTTTTTTTTGTTTCAAAAGTAATACTCGCTTGACGCTTATCATCAAATACCCAGAGCAATGACACACAAGTAAAACCTTGACCATGCACATGTGAGTGGTAATGCAGTACTTGAAATTCAAGAATTTTTTATTCACCCAGAACAGCAATAATGCCACTATGAAACCAAATAAGTCAGCATAAAAAAAAACCATAGATAAATTGTGTAGCATAACATACTAAAATTTTATCAATACTTGGAACATTCAAAAACAAATATTAGACAAGAACTTAAAACTATTGGAAAATTTGAAAAATTGACTACTATAAGCAATCAATTAGTTTGTTAGCCGATCAAGCGAAACAAAATTACAGAAAGGGAAGGGAGCAAAAATACACATTCAGGAAACCAATAGACCAGCAGTAATTAACAACGTGTCAGGCTGTCTGTTTCAAACTATCTTACCAACTTTAAGCATACTTATTTATCCTGACACCTTGACCCAGAAAGTTGGTACACCCATACCATGCCTGGTGTAACAACCAAGCAAACTTACTTACAGGCTTCACCAGTTTCAGATTACATTTAACATGGATCCATCCAGTTACCCAGTAAAAAGAACAAATTGTAATGCCTTTCATAAGAATCTAAACCTATATACTTAGTTTTTTATTACTTCATCCATGGCACTTAAGCACTCACCATTCAATATAAATTGTCTCTGTATCCTATAATCACGTAGATTAAGCTCAAATAAGCCAATTGCCTTAAGTTCCCGGTTTTCCACCTATTTACTCATCTATTACTCTATTAGTCATCTAGTTATACTTTGGAGCAGTCAACATATCAAACATTACCATGGATTACTGATGATGGCATACGTAGGACATATATGTGACTGTACCAGTACAAAATTTGCACAATTTCTACCTCGTTAAATAACTGCAGATGTTATACGCAGGACATTTATCTCTCAAGGACGAATGACAACACTTCCCGCCGAGTACTCTAACTAACCATGCATCTTAGCATATAGCAGCCTATTTGCATACAACAAAATGCACTATCACACCCCACACAGTAACACTTGATCAATCTAACACATGAATTTTCCACACTTCTAACTAGATTGCGAAATATACTGCAAATTCTTCATAGTTCTATCCTGCTCCACTACAATACAATCAGATATTAAAATGATGGAACCCTTAAAAAAGTAGCTAATGATCGGTTTGTGGCTTCAATAAAGTAAATCATGCTTGCCAGATACGAAATTACAACCATTTAAAAGGGTCTGAGGAGAACTACTTACCATTTATACCGCATGAAGTATCCATCCACAGGAGCGGCCTCAGACACATCGTCGGTGGAGACGCCACCATCGGGGCACCGCAGGAGCACATAAGGCGTGATCTCGCAGCCCACAATCGGGATCTCCGACGGGAGGTGCACCCGCAGCACGGTCAGCATCCTTCCCCCCTCCCCTCTCTTATTGCTCTGCAAAACCCTAGCTTCGACCACACAGCCTTCTCGACCGACTCCACCTTCACTTCTGACCTGCAAACCCTAGATCCCCCACACCGAGGCGGATCCGCCATCACCTGCCCGCCGCCGCCAGTGTTGCGCTCCACCAGCCGAACCGAAGCCTGCGAAGCCGCGCCCCGATCGCGTCAAATCACCCCATGAGAGCTCAAGGCTTTAGGAGATCCAGTGGAGTGAGCTTACCGCGTGAGAGGATCCGGAGGAGTCTAGAAGATTCCGGAGAAGTGAGAGGGCGCAATAGAAATGGCTAGGGTTTTGGTCTCGAGGGCGCTGTTCTGCTTTTTTTTTTTTTTTTCTGTTTTTCCTTTATCATTTCTTATTTGGGTAGCACCGTAGCAGTGAAAAGTAGTTTGAAAATGGTATGAGGCATCTTATAGTAGAATATTGATATTTATATGACAAATTTTCTTCTAAGCTGTTTCTATTGGAAACATCGTCAATGACCTATCGTGTGCTTGACATGTCTCCAAAATAACATTTCTTCGTGGGACCTGTTTATTTCAGTTGGAAATTATAGAAATGATAGTGGTTGACAAGTGGAGTCAGCTTGTCAGCGAGAGAAAAGACTGACGCGTGGGCCCAAGCTGTCGGTGAGACACAGGATAAAGATTTGAAATTTGATTTTGGATTAGAGTTCTTACCTGAATTTTTAGGCATAGTTGCATGGACCAAAAATAATATGAAATTTGTTTTGGACATATATGACATGGTATCGATGTTTTTTTTTAATTTTTATAGAATTTTATCATTTCTCTATTTTTCTCAGAATTCTTTTATCGCTTCAGTTTTTAATATAAAGCGAAGTATTTGGTTTTGCAAAATAGCAACCCAACTCCAAAATTCATAAAAAAAATTTAGATAGTCACCTTAAATTTTCATACTTTGTATGGTTCCAACTGAAAGTTAAAATTCAAAAACAACAACTAGAAATTGAAAAAAAAAAGGCATGTTCTTTAATGCAGAAAATTCTAGAAAAAACCAGAAAATTCATAGTAAATGCAGGATAACATTTTGGAAATTTATTAAATACTTTTCTAGTAAATTTTGGGACGTTACGATTACTTATAAGACATAAGAATTGCCGATAGCCTCAAGGTGCTCCTCAATGGCGTCATCTCCCAGACTCCCACCCACAAGAGCTTGCCCAGTGCAAAGCTCACCTTCAACGCCATGGGCCTCAACATCGCCCGTCGCGATCACATCTCTGGGCGCGGTAGGGGTCGTCGTCCTGCAGGTCCTCGCCGACGGTGTGACGGACCGCCTTTTTCAAGGGGGTGCGTTTAAATCCACAACGGCTACCCAGGATGATTAGCCGTCGGGAACCAAGTCATACATTGCCAGCACAAGAACGAAACAGCTGTTTTAATATAAATAAGGCCTAACGGCCAGAGATTTAGAAAAAGAAGCGGCGGGCTTCAATAAATTACATTACCAAAAGACCGCACAGGCAAGGCCTAAGCACAGAAAAAGGACCCTAAAACCAAACTACATCGCCATCTACGATCTTCTGGAGTTCTTCTGCGTCTTCAGATTCTAAAATAGGTTGAAAAGCAAGACTGAGTACACAACAGTACTCAACAAACCGCACGAGAAAATCTGAATATTACATGCAGGGATATTCACAAGGAAATGGCAATATGGTTATTATCATTGTGGATGCAATTTTATTTTCGAAGACATTTTACATTTGAAGCACAAACCATACATAATAGAAATAAGCAAATTTTGAGTTTTCACAAGTTCATCATTACGACAAATTGAAGATAACAAGTCTACTTGGGTTAGGTTACGGGATTCACCCCAATTCAAACTTAGCTTCATTTACCGGAAGCACGGCGTATTCGAATACCATTTTAATATGACTCTGCAGAGTTGCTCAGCTTTACCCACAAGATATCTACGACCCTCATGCCACGCGATTACATGCAACTTAAATGCATGCGGCCAGGCCGAGACCATCAAAGCTTTTCGTTGAACATTCCCCTCTTTAGCACTTACCCGGTAGTTTTAAAACCACACAGTACTCGGGTCCCGCGGGCCACGGCGGGGTGCACAATCCGATTCCTGAGGGTATCTACCGTTGTGGATAGCGGCAGGTGACACCGTCGGTCAACCCCCATTCCACCCCATTCCTTCCGCGGGCATACTGGTTAACGCCCACAGTATGGAACCTCTCGCCTATAAGTATTCCAAGGGGGATTCCAATTACCGAGCTAGGTTGGATCGAGTTAACGAGGTCAACTGACCCAACTTGTGGTTGAGCGAGATCTAAGTTATTTACTTTGCCCAAGATTGTGATTACTTAAATTATGCCCAAGACTTAGCCAATTCCAAACCAACAATCCACACCACACACATTGGCCTTGTCAACGGTCGAGGTTCGGGCACGTAGCCATCCAGTGGTTTGCCCGCCGAAGTCCTCTCACCGTAGCATATTTTTGAAACATAGTCTACATCAAGCTTCCTGCTTGATGGTTTTATTTTAATATACAAGTCTTTTAAGGTTCGTCTAATTAATTACTACTAGCATACGAGATTCAATAGCTAAGGCCATGTTTGGCAGAGCTCCAGATCCCAGCTCCACCTCAGAGCTGAAACTTATAGACTAAAATAAAGTGACTTAAATTTATAATTTTATTCTAAAATGTAAACAAGACGACTCAGCTAAACATTCTTAATATACCCACAGCTCCAGCTCCATGAATTTGGTGGAGCTAGTAACACCTAGCTCCACCAACTCCAAGAATTTGGTGGAGCTGGAGCTCTGTCAAACACCCCCTAAGTCTAGGGTTGTCAACGGAAATGTGGCATAACAATACAAAGTGGGTCTTTAAGCAAGCATGGTACTAGCTATGTCGTCATGGCATTCTAAAATAAACATTTCTAGCATTTAACATACTAACATAATGCAATATCAAAGTAATTAATACTATAGTATTGTCATGGGTTCAACATGTTCAAGGAGTGCGGCTTGCCTTGCGAGGCGAGGGGAAGTCCTAGATTGTCGTTGGTGTAGTCGATCTCGGCGACGGTCACGTCCGGCTCCTTCTTCGGCTCCTCGTACCGTTCCGGGATGGGCTCCAATGTCGGATCTAGCGCACAACAAGCGAGCAAATAAATAAACGAATAAAACAACGAGAAAAGAAAAGAGAAAAACAAGAAAAGGAAAAACGGAAAAAGGGATTGAGAGAGAAAGGGCCGGAGAGGGTTCAAAGGGCTTTTTCGGCATTTAGGAATTTTGTGGACTCTGGATGGCGAAACGGGAAGCTTTTTTTGGACTCAGTGGCGCGAGACGGTTGGAATGGTGTATTTGGGTCATTTTTGGAGTTCCAGGGATTTTCTTGGATTTTTGGAGGCATTAAAGGATTTTTGGATTTATTGAAAATCCAAAAGGAAAACGAAATTCGGAAGCTTGATCTTGTCGCGTTGGACTCGGCCAGATCGCCGCCGAGCGGCTGCGCCACGCCGCACGAGTGGGCGACCGGCTTCGCGCGGCGCCGACAAGCGGGCCCAAGCGGCAGCGAGGTGGAGGCGGGTGACAGGTGGGGCCGCGCGCACGGGGACGCTGACCGGTGGGACCGTCGACGGAGTGCGTTAAAACGGATCGATCGATCGATCGATCCAGAGGGAGTTTGGCCAGGGTTAGGGTTTGCGAGGGTGGCGGGCGAGCGAGCGGTGATGGCGAGGCGGCGGGGCAAGGTCGGGGCTGGGGACGAAGAAGGAGGGGTTCGGGTGGGGTCAGGTGGGGAGACGAAGAGGCGGAGGGGGTCTTCGGTCGAAGCTGAAGAAGACAAGGGGCGAGGGGACTCAGGCGGCGGCGGCTTGGCTTCGGCCGGAGCGGAGGGAGATGAAAGGGGGTGGCGGCGAGGAAGGTGATGAGGGAGAGGGGGAGGGTCTTACCAAGGGAGACGAAAAGGCGAGCAACGGGCGAGGCGAAGGAGACGCACGGGTATTTATACCCGTGCGCGGCATGGGTGGGCGGCGGAGCTGGTAAGGGTTGGCGGTGACGGTGAGGTGGGGATGACGAGCGCGAGGGCGACGGGGCAGACGGCGTGAGGTCCCGAGGCGGAGCGACGGGAGCAGGCGGGTGCTGACGCGGGCGAGTGTGACCGTGCGGAGGCAACGGCACGGAGCAGGTGAGGATGACGCGAGGAAGACGGAGGCAGAGCGCGACACGGCGTCGGCGACGGGAGCAGGTGCGCGCAGGCGGGGCAGGCGGCTGACGCGGCTGACGCGAGGCTGACACCAGCGGAGAAGACAGGACGGGCGCTGACGCGGGCGACTGGCGACGGAGACGGCGAGGCGGACCGGTCAGGAGCACGATGGACCGGCGGTCCAAGCGAGGATGCGAGGTACGCCCCCAACCACTCCCATCCCATCCTCCCAAGAATCCAAGAACCGGCTAAGAACAAGATCAAACGCGATTAAAATCCAATTAAACTGCAATTTGGGTTTTGAGATTTGGTTTTGAAATTTTGGGGTATTTCAACCTACCCCCCTTAAAATAAATCTCGTCCCCGAGATTTACTCCTCCTGGGGCGGTTGGGAAAATGCTGCTGCAGTTTCGATTCCTTTTCCCATGTTGTTTCCTCGAATGTGTGATTCTTCCACCGCACTCGGTAAACTCTGACATTCCTATTCTTGAGTTCCTATTCAATTGTCTCAACAATTTTGACTGGCTCATTGGTGTAGGTCAAATTCCTTTTGCAAATTAATCCCTTCTAACTGAACTTGCTATGTTGGCCGCCTCAGGCATCTTCTCGATTGTGATACGTGAAACACATTGTGCAACTCTGGATAATTTCGACTTTGCTGTAGTCTGTAGGCTATTTCTCCAACTTGTCTAGAATCTGATACGGTCCAATATACCAGGGTGCCAAATTTTTCCTAGATCTGCGGTCTGGCTTGAATGGTGTCACTTTTAGATAGACATGCCCACCAACTCGGTAACTAGTGTCTTTTCTCCTCGTATCTGCATAACTCTTTTGTAGTCCTTTGTGCATTCTTCAAGTCCTCCCTGATAATCTTAACATGGGCTTCGGCGTCCTGAATCCAACTGTGGTCCGAAGAGTTGTCTTTTCCTGTTTTCGTCCAATTTGGAGGGGTTCGGCACTTTCTCCCATAGAGAGCTTCAAATGGTGTCATATCCCAAACTGGCTTGGTAACGGTCGTCGTAGGAAATTTCTGCAAAAGGTAGGTAGGTGGCCCAAGAGACTCCATAAGTTGAGCACGGCTCTCAACATATCCCCAAAAGTCTGGTGGACCTTCTCAGTCCGTTCGTCCGTCTGAAAATGGTATACGGTGCTAAAATTCGGGGTTATTCCCATAGCCTCATGTAGACTCTCCCTGAACATTGAAGTGAACTGGCTCACTGATCTGACTCAGTCTTCCAGGGACTCCATGCAGTTTTAATAATTGGATCAAATTTTGTTAACTTATCTACTCCGAATGTCTTCTTGATGAGTACGAAGATGAGCAAGCTCTTATCGATCTGTCAACCGTTATCCAACTGGCATCAATCCCTTTGTTGTGTTTTAAGTAATCTGGCGATGAAATCCCTTCTAATTTCTTCCTACTTCCAATCTGGCACTGGGAGCAGTTGCAGTAATTTGATAGTCTCTTAATGTTTTATCTTTAACCTTCTGGCATATATCACAATATACGATGTGTTTGGACACTTATTTCGTTATTCCTTTCCACCCATATTCTCCTTGTAATCCTTAGCACATTATCGTACTTCTCGGGTGTGTCAATAATTAAGTCGGGCGAGCTCTTTGTCAAAATCGATCCTCTCACATCCTTATTGTCTAGGGTACACATATGATTATGGAATTGTAATATGCCTTGCTCAGCTTCCACGATTTCTGATGGGTTAACTTCACGCATTCCCTTCCGGTTCCTCTGGACTTCCTTGTTCCACTGCTGAGTTAGCTTAATCTGCCCTAATAGACCAAACAGTATTCCATCCCTATTTCACTTCGTCCTTTGCAATAGTAGGTCCATGAAAGGATACTTTACTTAACAAGAAATCATATTTAGATAACTCGGCATAGAGTTGGTGTCCTTTAAGCCTTCCTAGGATTACATGCAGGTGCTCTTCTTCATTTTTTTTTGAATAGGTCAAGATGTCGCTTATGAATACAATGACAAACCGATCTGATAAATCCGTGCATACTTGATTCATTGGAGTCGTGAAATAAGCTGAGGCATTTATGAGTTCGACAGGGGATCATTGAAAATTCGAATAATCCATCCCTGGTCGGGAACACAATCTTTTGTTCACAATCCACATGGCCTTGTACTGGGATAACAATTCATTTCCAAAATAGTGCTTGGACCTTACATTTACAATGATAACCAGTTAGCTCTAAACTTAATCTCTTGGATTTTTATCTCCGAGTCGTTACATTCAAGTCTAGCTATTAGTTAACTTCCGGGCGTCTGGAGTACATAGGGTGCGGGTAACGGGGTATAAGGCAAAACATGGCGTTCATTCTCGAGGTTTGAAGTTCACTGGTAATGGTGCCTCTGGTCACTGTTGTCTCCTTGACTGTGTCGTGATTAACTCTTCTCTGGAGGTGTCTTGGAATGTTCTGGCCTCTGTTGCTTGTGTCTCTTTCCGTCCGAATCGGTTCTTTCTCCTTCAGGCATCCTCGTGTCGGTTGCTGTGGCAGATGAGTTGCCAGCTTGTCGGTTGGTGGAGGTGAGAGTTGCCACTTGTGTCCTGGCTACCAAAGTCGGTAAATACCTCTTTGGGCACTGAAGCCGGAAATGTCCCATTTGTCCACAGTGAAAGCATCCCGTAAATCCCGTGGGACAGTTGTTGGCGTAGTGATTCCCATTGCAGACAAAACATCTTACTACCCTAGTCCGAATGGTAATAACGGCTGACTGCGGTTTATCTATTGTTGGTCTCTTATTATGGGGCCCATGAGCAAGGGCTGGGGTACTTTCTCCGATCTTGACTGGAGTCTGTATCCACGGTTGCGTCTGTCTCTTCCTCTTTCTAACCACTTCCAATTCACTCTGGGTTTCTTTCAATATTATCATCTTGTCCATTATGGTTGACAGGTCTTTAATGGCGGAGAGGTGGAACTTCAAGCTTTTCTGCAGTTCTTCAAAGAATCCTTCTATCCTTTTGGCTCTGGTATTGACTTCCTTGGGATTGTAACGGGCGAAGTTGTTGGATTGGTGCAGGTATCCCATTACCGTACTTTCCTCCTGTCCGTTCAATTTCCTTGGGGCATATCCTTGAGGTCCCATAGCTAGCTGTTCCGAAATCCTTTCCATCAACTGTGTATGATGTCTTTCTGCTTTGTGTCTGTTCCTTTCCACCATGGATAGTACTTGGACCGGGTTGACTAGTTTATTAATTGATTCTTCATCACTGTTCTGCTGACTGTGCTGGGATCCTTTTCCAGAGTTACTTATGGTCTCAATCTTGACTTTCTTTTCGGTCTGCAGCAGGTTTTCGAGAAATGTGGAAGACAAGTAAGAATTAGGGCATGAGGTGGGAGTAGCAAGAATAGATGAGGGCTCAGACGAAGGGAAGGAATTCTTTTGAGGGGGCGAAAATATATAGATAATTAGGGCAAACCAAAATATGACAGAGGTAGAGAACATAGCGGCAAAATAGAACATGGAATGTACACGAAACCGTTTTAAGGTTCGGCACAACCCATTTTACATTACAAAAAGCCTAACACGAGGAGGGTACAACTCTACAACTATCGAACCTAACTACGGCTGACTGCACAAAAGGGCAGGCCGAGCCGAACCAGGAGAAAGAAGAGAAGAAGAAAAGAAAAGAAAAGAAAAGAAAAGAAAAGGAGGAGGAGGAGGAGGAGAAGAAGAGTATTTTTTTCCGTGCTCGTTCGTCGTTCGTTCTTCGTTCGTTGGTTAGTAATTTCTCTAATTATTTTTTCATCGGTATAATTGATATATACATAGGAAAAATATAGGTAGTCTTAGAAAACTATTAGAGTAGCCTAAAAAATGTAATACCTAAATAATTTTGTTTGATGCATAATTTATAAAATTATGTGTGGATAATTTTGTATACGTGCAAATAATGTTGGTACATAATATAATATTGGCCCTAGAAATATATTGAAAAGATGAGAAAGTTGCCTAGAGGGGGGGTGAATAGGCAATTTAAAATTTAAACTAAATTTGTCGCAGCGGAAAGAGTATCGGAACTTCCGGTGTTGGATCGGAACTTCCGATGTAATCGGAACTTCCGATACCAGTTCGGAATGTCCGATCGACTTTTGACCCGGACAATTACCAACTGAAAGTAATGAACTTAAGAGACAATATAAGAAGGTTGGATCAAAACGATAATGAGACAAGTTAAAGCAAAGTGAAAATGGAGACACGGAATTGATCCCGGAGTTCGGATTCTTGAGGAATCCTCGTCTCCGTTGAGGAGGCTCCAAAGAGCCGGGTCTCTTCCAACCCTTTCCTCCCAAACCTCGGTCACACTTGAGGCTTGGTTCCACTATTTGGTTCCTTTCCTTTCTGAGGCGGGCCAGGCCTTTACAAACTTCTCACGGCAACCCACAATCCTTGAGAGCTCGTGATCGACGCCTAGCCGTCTAGGAGTCCTTCAACCTCCAAGAGTAACAAATGCACGTTGATCGATCTTGGAGGAACACTCTAATGCTCAAGATGGAAGACACTTGCTTTTCACTCTAGCTCCAAATCTCACTTCTAGTCCTCACTCCTTGGATGATCCCTAAGATCAAAGAGGAGGGCTCAAAAGTAGACTAGAGAGGGCTCAAGGTGCACTAGAGTTCTGCCAAATAGAGTGTGTAACCCTCAAATGAGAGAGGTGTGGGGTATTTATAGTTTCTTGCAAAAACTAGCCGTTATACTCCCACTCAATTTGCATATCGAACTTCCGATATCAACATCTAATGTCCGATATGTACAAATAATCGTAACTCGAGCGCACTTTAGCCGTTACATAAGATGCATCGAACTTCCGATGTCAACATCGGAACTTCCGATGTTCCCAGAAAAGCCCTTGGCAAAATGCCTCTAAGTCCATATCGGACTGTCCGATATATACATCGGAACTTCCGATACCAATATCGGAATGTCCGATCGAATATATCGGAGTGTCCGATAATTCCAGAGAGCTCCCTTTTTTCGATTTGAACACATCGGAACTTCCGATGACAAATATCGGAACTTCCGATCTTTACAGAGAGCACCCTAGAAGGCTTTACAACGTGTCGAACTTCCGATCGTAAATATCGAACTTCCGATACATCTTCTACGATCGGATGAAGCAAGCATGCACATCGGAACGTCGGTCACATCGGAACTTCGATGTAATATCGAATGTCCGACTTGAACTTAGATAAAAACACATTCCGGTGCATGCGCGATGACTTAGGGTCTCAAAAAGATTTAAAGTAACATTCATCTGAGCATAGAGACTACCCTAGATCATCTACGATGCATCCCTCTTAATAGTACGGCATTCCTACGACACAAAGCACAGAGAAAAAGATTACAAAGCCGTTTTACTCGCTTGAATTCGTTTGAGAGTGTCCTTCGCATGTAGAAGATCTCTCATTCAATCTTTTACCTGTCCACAAGCTCATTGAAGACATTAGTCCTTTTTAATCGTTTGTCATTAATCAACCAAAACCAATTTAGGGGCCTAGATGCACTTTCAATCTCCCCCTTTTTGGTGATTGATGACAATCCGATTAAAGCTTACAGATAAATGGATATAAAGAGAATTTCGTATTGGTTGAGCTCCCCCTGAAGATGTGCAATGGATAGGAAAATATCGCAAAAGCACAATTTTGAAAGGAAATTGCAGGAGCTCCCCCTAAAACTGAGTATATAATGAAACAAGCACTATGGAAGCTAATATTTGAATAACCATTAAAATTAAAACATCCATAGTAACAATCATCCATCGGAGCAAAAGTAAAGCATACTATCAAGCGTAACAAGTTCCAAGTTCACATGATAACAAAGTTTGGAAATGAAACTAGTCGAAGGATGATAAAACTGATAAAACGAGGTAAGCTTTCTTTCTCTTCTCCCCCTTTGGCATCAAGCACCAGAAAGGAGAACAAGGAGAGAGAGAGAGAAAACTAGTCCGACTCCTCGGAAGCAGCATCAGAGCCGGACTCCTCATCGTCCTCAGACTCATCTGAAGCTGCGATCATTTGGAGCAAACGGATCCTCAACTTCTTCTTCACTGCTCTCATCCTCTGAACACTCTAGATTTAAATACCTCTGAATGTCCTTGAGTCTCTTGGTGTTCTTCTTGTGCGCTGATGCATTGCCCTTGCACAGGACAAAGATTGACTTCAAAGCACGGAGGATTGGAGAGGATGATCCACTGGCGGCTGCAGTAGGAGGAGCAGTGGAGGAGGAGGAGGCAGCACCTCTAGTCGAAGCACGCCTAGCAGGCTGAGCTGGGGCCTTGATCGCCCTGATCTGTAATCCAGCGTGCTTAGCATCATACTCAAAGTGCTGATGAGTGATGTGCTCAATCATATGCATAATGAAAGGGGCATAGCCACAGCTTCTCTTCGGCTCTTGAGCAGTCAAACGGATCTCATTCCAAATGAAATCAAACACATCAAAAGGACGCTGTCCATCTCGCATCCTACTCAAAGAAATTTCTTGTATAAGATGTAATGTGAGAGGCGTCACCTTCTTTGGGAGCTAGCGTCTTCCTGAAAAGCCTGTTGAGATAGGCAAAGAAAGGCTTCATGCCTTTTGTGCTTCCTTCCTCAAAGTCTGCAGCTTCATCATAAAGAAAATTCAGGTTGGAGGCACCGAGCGAGGCTTCATTGTGAATTTGATCCTTGTCGCGACAATCGGCCGGTGAATCCAAGGCAATGAGCAAAGTTCACATAGGAAATCTCATACCAAGCTCCTTCAGTCATCCAATGCAAGGTGGAGACTCTGTCCTTGGAGATGTATAGGGTGGAGTAGAACTGAGCGATGATCTCAATATTCCAATCATGCTGAAAACTCATTATTCTCTTAGTCCCAGTTCTCTCACAAGCTGCAATGACCTCTGTGAAAGTGGCATCATCAGCTGCAGCCATGTAATCCCAGTCAACCCACTGCATCAGAATGACTGGATTCTTTCTGCTCAGAATGATAGATTCATAGAAATCCTGCTGAAAGAAGGTCCAGAAGCGATAGTCAGTCGAGAACTGTGCTTCTGCCCTGGGGTTCTGCTCTCTGGCTTCGCGCACTTTGGCGGCTTTGAAAAAGGTTAGAAGATTGCCTAGAGGGGGGGTGAATAGGCTAATTTAAAATTAAAACAATTTGTTGCAGCGGAAAAAGGGACGGATATTCCGAACTAATATCAGACCTTCCGAAATCTTCGGAACTTCCGTAATTACTTCGGACTATCCGACAAGCACTTGACAAAAGGGGTCAAGTAGAAAGAAGCGATCGACAACTAGCTCTAGATACTAAAATTGTACTGAAGAAAATCAATGAGATCAATCAAGCTGTTAGAGACAAGAGAGAACACAAAAGTTTGATTCCCGGAGTTCGGATCCTTGAGGGGATCGTACGTCTCCGTTGAGGAGGCTCCAAAGAGCCCGGGTCTTTTCCAACCCTTTCCTCCCAAACCTCGGTCGCACTTGAGGCTTGGTTCCACTATTTGGTTCCTTCCCTTTCGGAGGCGGAGCCGGCCTTCACAAACTTTTCACGGCGTCCCACAATCGTTGGGGGCTCGTGAACGACGCCTAGCCGTCTAGGAGTCCTTCAACCTCCAAGAGAAATAAATGCACTCGAATCTCGATCTTAGAGAGGTTCTCTACTTTCTCAAGATGAATACCAACTTAACCCTTGACTTTCAATCACACTTGACAAACTCTCACTCACTAAATGATCCCTAAGATCAAGGAGGAGAAAGCTCAAGGATGCTCTAGAGAATACTCAAGAAGCTCAAGTGAATAGCCCAAACAAGTGTGTAACCAAGAAAAGGAGTGGGAGAGGGGTATTTATAGTTTTGGTTCAAAACTAGCCGTTACCCTCGCTCATCGCCCCACATCGGAACCTCAGAACCAAACTTGAACTTCCAAGAGTGCAAACTATCGTAAAAGAAAGCTTCTAACGATTGAAAACTACGGACATCTAATGTCCGATGACAACTTCGGAACATCCGATGTCACCGAGAGGAACCAAGCTAAACAACACTAAGTCCACGTCGGAATGTCCGATATAAAATATCGAATATCCGAACAAAAGCGAGAGTTCCCAAGCAGAGAAAACAACCACTTGAACTTCCGAGCAGGCAACTTTAACTTCCGAACTAGACAGAGAGCACCCTAAAAACAGGACAAAACACATCGGAACTTCCGATACCCAAGATCGGAACATCCGGCAAACAGAGAGCTCCCAAACTAAAAACCAACAGGTATCGGAACATCCGATACAAAACATCGGAAAGTCCGAACCTAACAGAACTCAACGGACTAAAGCACAACTCTACTTCGGAACTTCTGAAACATCGGAATGTCCGATACTACATCGGAACATCCGACCGAACTAAAACACAAACTCCATTCCGAAGCGAGAGAGGACACTACTAACTCTGAGAGACCCGACTAAATTCATCTTGAGCAAGAAGACCATCTCTAAATCAATTTCAATGCATCCCTCTTAATAGTACGGCACTCCTATGACTTCAATGGATCGAAAAATACAAACTGAGATGCCATTTTCCTTACTCTACGAGCTTGAGGATACCCAATTTCATAGATGATCTCTTCTCGAACCTTTTACCTGTTCATGAACTAGTTGAACATATTAGATTCTTGAATCGTTTGTCATTAATCACCCAAAACACATTTAGGAGGCCTAGATGCACTTTCAGGCTTTTCCTTTGTAGCTCATTGGTTTCCTCTTTAGACGAGGATTCCTTTCTGCTTGCCTTAACCTTGGAACTGCAGGGTCTGGGATAGGTTGAGATTGAGAAGCCCCTGCCACAGCTTTGCCCTTCCTGGAAGGCAAGGGCGCTCCTCGAGGAACATTTACAGTCTGAGCAGGAGGATCAGGCGGAGGATCCCTGATTTGAATCCCTGGGCCTCCACTGCCTCTACCTCTTCCTCTACCCATGACCTTTTTGGTTCTTGTTCCGTTGGAGTCTGCCTTGGCCTCTTGGCACCTAAGACACTTTCGGATGCAGTGGGGTGAGAGCCACCTTGACTCGATCCATTGATCTAAGGGGCGAGAGAGAATCGATTAAGCTTATGAGAGAAACAGACTTGGTTTGGTTTTCATTCTGTTTACATCGGAAGTTCCGATTTTATATCGGAAGTTCCGACGTGAGGTCGGAAGTTCCGATGTTTTCGATCGGAATGTCCGATGTTTACGGATTTCAACCAACACAATATTTCTCCTAAACCAACCGATGCAGAGAATTGAAATTTGACAGAGTTGAACCAAAGGAATAGATGAACAACTTCACCGAAACGATTTCTCGAAAAGACGCCCTAGATCCAAAAGGAAAGGATTGAGCCCTAGGGTTTACCTTGCGAAGAACGAGGAGAAATCGCGCGGAGATGAGGGTCCTCTTCAAGATGGAATCCTTCCCAAGCGAAGATCGGAAGTTCCGAGAGGTCGGAAACTCCGATAACGGCACAAAGATGAAAACGGGAAGGAGAGGCTAAAAGGACACGAGGAAAAGGACAAAAGGAAAGTGAAGAATGCAGGCGCTTTTAAGTGCGAAGGACACATCGGACGTTCGATATGACATCGGAAGTTCGATGTGGAAAAATCGCCGGACATCGGATATTCCGATGTGAAGATCGGATGTTAGATGTGTTGAGTTTTCCACCAGCAGAGAAAGGAACAGAAATTGAGAGAAGTTTGAAAAACTCCGATTCATGTGAACTTAAGGAGGATCATTCCACTTGTCATCAGTAAGCATCCAAGCAATCAAAACTATGATTACAAGTGAATTGATCCGAGTTTAAGATCCAACTAAAACACTTTTGAAATTCACTCAATAACTTTTTCAATCGTTTTATTTCGAAATTGAGCTAGTTAGCAGCAATTAATGAGTGCAATCTTTCAAGACACATTCCGATAGTCTAGGATGTTTAGCTCACTTCTAAGTTCGCAAAAGCGCTTCTCATCTAAAGGTTTGGTAAAGATATCGGCCAATTGTTTTTCGGTTCTCACATAGGTAATATCTATATCTCCCTTAAGAGAGTGATCTCTAAGGAAGTGGTGTCGGATATCTATGTGCTTGGTCCGAGAGTGTTGAACGGGATTGTTGGCTATTTTGATCGCACTCTCATTGTCACATAAGAGTGGTACCTTTTCCATACAAAAACCAAAATCCTTCAAGGTTTGCCTCATCCATAACAATTGTGCACAACAACTTCCCGCGGCAATGTATTCCGTCATGGTGGATAAAGCAACTGAATTTTGTTTCTTTGAGGACCAAGACACTAGTGATCTACCTAGAAATTGACAAGTCCCCGAAGTGCTTTTTCTATCCACTTTACAACCCGCATAACCGGCATCCGAATAACCAATCAAATCGAATTTTGATCCTTTAGGATACCAAAGCCCTAAACTAGGTGTGTGAACTAAATATCTAAGAATTCTTTTCACGGCTACTAGGTGGCACTCTCTCGGAGCGGCTTGAAATCTTGCACACATACACACACTAAGCATAATATCAGGCCTAGATGCACAAAGATAAAGCAATGAACCTATCATGGATCGATATACCTTTTGATCCACGGGATTACCTTCTTCATTTAGACCGAGATGTCCGTTTGTCGTCATGGGTGTATGGATTGGCTTGGCGTTCTCCATGTCAAACTTATTAAGCATATCTTTGATGTACTTTGTTTGGCATATAAATGTACCTTCCTTGAGTTGTTTGATTTGAAATCTGAGAAAGAATTTCAATTCACCCATCATAGACATCTCAAATCTCTTCGTCATCAACCTACTAAATTCCTCACAAAAGTCTTTATTTGTAGACCCAAATATAATGTCATCGACATATATTTGGCACACAAATAAATCATTATCAACATATTTTGTGAAGAGAGTAGGATCGACTTTACCAATTTCGAAACCCTTTTTAATAAGAAAATCCTTAAGGCATTCATACCATGCTCTAGATGCTTGCTTAAGCCCGTAGAGCGCCTTATGGAGTTTGTATACATGAGTGGGGTTCTTGTGGTCCTCCATTCCCGGTGGTTGCTCAACGTAGACTAATTCGGCGATTGGACCATTTAAGAAAGCACTCTTGACGTCCATTTGATAAAACTTGAAATCATGGTGAGTAGCAAATGCAACCAATATACGAATTGATTCTAATCTAGCAACAGGAGCATAAGTCTCACCAAAATCCAAACCTTCAATTTGAGTGAATCCTTGAGCTACCAACCGAGCTTTATTTCTTGTGACAACTCCGTTCTCGTCTTGTTTGTTGCGGAAGACCCATTTGGTTCCAATCACGTTTTGATTAGGCCTTTCCACTAGTAACCATACTTTGTTTCTAACGAAGTTGTTAAGCTCTTCATGCATAGCCATTATCCAATCCGGATCTCTTAGTGCATCTTCAACCTTCAAAGGTTCCAAAGTAGACACGAAAGAGTAAAATTCGCAAAAATTAGATACTCTAGAGCGTGTAGTTACCCCCTTTTGGATATCACCGAGGATGTTATCAACTGGTGATCTCTTTGGATACTTTGATGCACCCTTGGATGTGGCATTTGAGAGACATGTTGGATTGGTTCAAGGTCTTCATCTTGAACATCCTCCGAGTTTGCTTGTACTCCCTTGAGAAATGTCTTGACTTTGGCTTGAAGTAGGAGGCTCGACTTGTGTAGATGAATTGTCTTGTTGTACCTTTTCTTGCGGCCTCACTTCTCCTATTGCCATCTTCTTGATTGCAATGCTTGGCTCTTCCTCATTTCCTAGCACATTTAAATCAACTTGCTCTACTTGAGAGCCGTTAGATTCATCAAATGTCACGTCTCTCGCTATTTCAACACAACCCGAGGTTTTGTTGAAAACACGATAAGCGTAGGCATTTGATCCATATCCTAGCAAGAACCCTTCATCGACCTTTGGAGCGAATTTGGAGTTCTTAGGCTTCTTGTTTAGGATAAAACATTTACTACCGAAAACTCTGAAATACGAAATATTTGGTTTGTTACCGGTGAGGAGTTCGTATGCCGTTTTCTTCAATATCTTGTGGAGATATAAACGGTTGATGGCATGACACGCGGTGTTGACGGCTTCCGCCCAAAAATGGTCGGAGATCTTGTACTCATCAAGCATTGTCCTTGCCATCTCGATTAAAGTCCTGGTTCTTCCTTTCTACCACTCCATTTTGTTGAGGGGAGTATGGAGCGGAAAACTCATGCTTGATCCCTTCTTCATCAAGGAATTCTTCGACTTGAGTATTCTTGAATTCGCTTCCATTATCACTTCGAATCTTCTTGATCTTCAACTCGAATTCATTTTGGGCTCTTCTTGAAAACTTCTTGATTATCCCTTGCGTCTCACTTTTCTCTTGCAAAAAGAACACCCACGTGAAGCGTGAAAAGTCATCAACAATAACTAAACCATACTTGTTACCTCCGATGCTTATATAAGCAACGGGTCCGAAGAGGTCCATGTGTAGAAGCTCCAATGGTTTTGTCGTCGTCATGATGTTCTTCGCGGGATGACGCGCTCCAACTTGCTTTCCGGCTTGACAAGCGCTACAAATCCTATTTTTCTCAAACTCAACATTCGTTAGTCCAATGATGTGATCACCTTTTAGAAGCTTGTCGAGATTTCTCATGCCAACATGGGCTAGCCGGCGATGCCATAACCAGCCCATGCTAGACTTTGCCATTAAGCATGTTTGAAGTTTAGCGCTATTTGAGTTGAAATCAACCAAATAGAGCTTACCCTTCAAATATCCTTTAAAAGCAATTGAGGAATTGTCTCTTCTAAAGATGGTCACATCCACATTAGTAAAAAGACAATTATAACCCATCTCACAAAGTTGCGACACGGATAACAAATTGTAATTTAAAGATTTGACTAATAGAACATTTGAAATGGAATGATCATTAGAAATAGCAATTTTACCTAATCCCATTACCTCACCTTTACCATTATCTCCAAACACAATATTTTCATATTGTGACCCTTTTTCATCAAAAGATGAAAACATTTTTTTCTCCTGGTCATATGGTTTGTGCAACCACTATCAAGCACCCAACTTGATCCACCTGAGGTATAATCCTACAAGATCACATTAGACTTTGTTTTTAGGTACCCAAATCCTTTTGGGTCCTTGCATGTTAGTGATCAAAACTTTTGGTACCCACACCTTCTTCTTACTCTTTTCACTAGAGTTGTGGGCACCACAAAATGAGCAATCACTTTACCACGGTGATTTCTCTTCAACATGTAAGAAGCAAAGTGAATAGAATGAGATGCGTGATGTTGAAGATGCTTCTTAGATTCTTGCCCGGTCTTGATGACATGTGTGGTGGTCAATGGTTGTTTGTCATTTCCTTTGACAAACCGGATGCATTCCTTACCTTTTACCACCACACGATCATTTCTTTTGCATTCATACTTATCATATCCTAGCCCTTCTTTGTTTTTGTTTCCTCGACCATTTATGGTCTTATATAAGGCATCCTTGGATTGATAAGTTTTCATGCAACCGCATCTTACCAAGGCGCTTAGTCTCTCGTTTTCGCTTTTAATACTTGCATGAATTGGAAGTTAGTAGTGCAAGCATTAACATCGATATTGTAGCACCGAGAGCAACCATTGCTAGTGGAAGGAATAGATGCTAATTGTGAATCAACAATTGGAGAGTTAATATCGTTAAGAGATTCAATTTGCACTTCAAGAGCTTGGAGATTGTTTTCCAGACTTATGACATTCTCTTGAAGTGACTCATTTGAACCCTTAAGCATTTCAATTGAATTATTAGCCAAATCAAGCTTTTTGGTTAACAATTCAATAGTCTCCTTTTCTTTAGTGAGGATCTTCTCGAGAGCAAGAGTTTTCTTCTTTTCACAAATTAACAACTCTTCTTGCTTCTCGAGAGTTTCCTCTTGGCTATCTATTCTTTTCAATAGCTTATGAATCTTAGCAATAGCCGATTTGCTCAAATCACAAAATAGAGCATCATCATTATCATCATCGCTTTCCAATTCACTATCGCTACTTGGGGTTTTGGTTTTAGCCATTACCTTGCGCCCTTTGTCCATAAGACAAATAGGCGCGTCATGGTCGGAGTCGTTGTCGCTCAATTCCCCGAATAGCGACTTTGTCGGTGGAGTGGCTTCTATGGCGAGGGTGGCGACTCCTTCATCATCGGTGTCGGAGTCGGAGTCGTTTGAATCCCATTCTTCTCCAATGTGAGCTCGCCCCGAGTACTTCTTCTTGTAAGTCTTGTTCTTCTTGAGCGGCTCACTTTTCTTGTTCTCATTTTGGTTGTTCTTCTTCTTTGGACAATCGGCGATGAAGTGTCCAACTTCACCGCACTCATAGCAAGCCCTCTTTGTGTTTGTTCTTCTTCTTGATTTGTCGTTGTAGTTCTTCTTGTACTTGCTTGACCCATCATACTTGAGGAACTTTTTGAATTTCCTTACAAATAGAGCCAAGTCTTCTTCGTCTTCGCTTTCATCTTCCTCTTCATCACTTGAGGTTGATTCTTCCTTTTTGCTTGCCTTCAAAGCTATTTGCTTCGGTCTTGAGCTCGAGCTTTGCTTGGCAAGGTTCTTTACTTCTTTTGCTTCTTCCTCCATGAGCTCATGTGAAAGAATTCTTCCAAGCACGTCATTCGGAGTGAGCCTTTTGAAATCCTTTCGCTCTCGTATAAGAGTTACGAGAGTCGAGTTCCTTGGAGCAAAAGCTCTCAACATTCTTTTTACCACGACGTGGTCCGTCGTATCCTTGCTTCCAAGCCCTCTTATCTTGTTTACGAGGATCATCAAGCGGTCATACATTTGTTGCGGAGTTTCATCATCATTCATAACGAATCTCCCCAACTTGCCTTCTAGCAATTCAATCTTTGACTCCCTTACACTTGATGTACCCTCATGTGCAACTTGGAGTGTGTCCCATATCTCTTTGGCTTCTTCCAAGCCATCCACTTTGTTGAATTCCTCGGGACTCAACGCTCCAAGCAACACGCTTGCGGCTTGAGCATTGCGGTGGATGTTTTGCTCTTGTTCCGGCGTGAGCTCCATATCGTCTTTCGGCATATCTAAACCTGTGCAAACAATCTTCCAAACACTAGGATGGAGTGACATCAAATGCATTTTCATCTTGTGCCTCCAAGCGGAGTAGTACGTGCCATCGAAAAATGGTGCACGCCCGGAGGGCACAGTGATATAGGAATGCGAAGAGGAAGTATTTAATTTTTCGTAATTAAAAGGAATTTGAGCTCCCTGCGATGACGTTGAGGTGTCACCTTCCTTGGTCTTCGTGGGAGTTCCATGTCCGGCCTTTGGACTACCTTCTTCCCCCGACACGACAACCTTCAATCCGGTGTTGGCCATCACGTTCCTTCAAGCGGTTAGGCCTTCGAGAAGGTTCGGCTCTGATACCAATTGAAAAGATGAGAAAGTTGCCTAGAGGGGGGGCGAATAGGCAATTTAAAATCTAAACTAAATTTGTCGCAGTGGAAAGAGTATCGGAACTTCCGGTGTTGGATCGGAACTTCCGATGTAATCGGAACTTCCGATACCAGTTCGGAATGTCCGATCGACTTTTGACCCAGACAATTACCAACTGAAAGTAATGAACTTAAGAGACAATATAAGAAGGTTCGATCAAAACGATAATGAGACAAGTTAAAGCAAAGTGAAAATGGAGACACGGAATTGATCCCGGAGTTCGGATTCTTGAGGGAATCCTACGTCTCCGTTGAGGAGGCTCCAAAGAGCCGGGTCTCTTCCAACCCTTTCCTCCCAAACCTCGGTCACACTTGAGGCTTGGTTCCACTATTTGGTTCCTTTCCTTTCGGAGGCGGAGCCGGCCTTTACAAACTTCTCACGGCAACCCACAATCCTTGGGAGCTCGTGATCGACGCCTAGCCGTCTAGGAGTCCTTCAACCTCCAAGAGTAACAAATGCACGTTGATCGATCTTGGAGGAACACTCTAATGCTCAAGATGGAAGACACTTGCTTTTCACTCTAGCTCCAAATCTCACTTCTAGTCCTCACTCCTTGGATGATCCCTAAGATCAAAGAGGAGGGCTCAAAAGTAGACTAGAGAGGGCTCAAGGTGCACTAGAGTTCTGCCAAATAGAGTGTGTAACCCTCAAATGAGAGAGGGGTGGGGTATTTATAGTTTCTTGCAAAAACTAGCCGTTATACTCCCACTCAGCTGCATATCGGAACTTCCGATATCAACATCGGAATGTCCGATATGTACAAATAATCAGAACTCGAGCGCACTTTAGCTGTTACATAAGATGCATCGGAACTTCCGATGTCAACATCAGAACTTCCGATGTTCCCAGAAAAGCCCTTGGCAAAATGCCTCTAAGTCCATATCGGACTGTCCGATATATACATCGGAACTTCCGATACCAATATCGGAATGTCCGATCGAATATATCGGAGTGTCCGATAATTCCAGAGAGCTCCCTTTTTTTGGATTTGAACACATCGGAACTTCCGATCTTTACAGAGAGCACCCTAGAAGGCTTTACAACGTATCGGAACTTCCGATCGTAAATATCGGAACTTCCGATACATCTTCTACGCATCGGACTGAAGCAAGCATGCACATCGGAACGTCCGGTCACATCGGAACTTTCGATGTAATATCGGAATGTCCGACTTGAACTTAGATAAAAACACATTCCGGTGCATACGCGATGACTTAGGGTCTCAAAAAGATTTAAAGTAACATTCATCTGAGCATAGAGACTACCCTAGATCATCTACGATGCATCCCTCTTAATAGTACGGCATTCCTACGACACAAAGCACAGAGAAAAAGGATTACAAAGCCGTTTTACTCGCTTGAATTCGTTTGAGAGTGTCCTTCGCATGTAGAAGATCTCTCATTCAATCTTTTACCTGTCCACAAGTTCATTGAAGACATTAGTCCTTTTTAATCGTTTGTCATTAATCAACCAAAACCAATTTAGGGGCCTAGATGCACTTTCATATATGAGTTGCAATATTAATTTATTGGAGAAAAAAGCGTGTTGTTGTTAGGGTGTCAACTAAATATTGCAGCACACACTGGAAAATTGTTAGGGTATGAACTAAAACGTATTTTCAATTTTCTCCTCAATTATTTAAACCGAACATATTCAAATGGTCATAGCTTTTGAACCATGAGTACAAATTGAATGAAACAAGTTTTTAAACTCATGTTAAATCATCTAGTATCACAACATGTAAAAAAAAATCTGAAGTTTGATCTCTGGTTTAAAATAGAATTCAAATTCAAAGTGTAAGTTTGAAACTAGCTCAATACAAATTTTATGCAACTGAAATTCAAAAAGAATGAAACAGAATTCTTTAGAATACTTATGTCATAAGCTCTCTGAATATGCAAAGAGATTTAAATTTCAATTTAGTTTGTAACATTTCCTAATTAGGTTTGATTTCAATGCGTTAAATAATAAAACTGGCATAACTTGATCATATGATATCCAAATGATATAGAATAAGTTTATTTGTACTAATTAGACAGTATAGAACCTGGTTGCTTTATGTACTAAATGTATGTAGTATGGTGGACAAGTGGTAGGACACAGTTTAAATTATTTTCTTTCACGCAGATTGTATTAATGTAGGTATGGATCATTTATGTATGTACGTGAATAATGTCGTTATGTTATATCTTATTTTCGCAAAAAAAATAGTTAGTTCTTGGTTGTAAGGAATAAACAAGGTGGCAAGTTCGGTTAGAAAAAACTACATGTAGGCATAATTTCTCATATGCACATAACTTTATTACAGTTGCTATTATTTCGTGTGTCAAATATTATAAAATATTTTTAATATCCAGTAGGTATGTCTGCTATGGATGCATTCAAAGTGTTTACGGTGAAGGAAAAGTTCAGGAGGGGCCATATAGGGTTGATCTGAGTAGTTTTCAGCAGTGTGTTTGTACCATCAGAATCCGAATGACATGAGTTTTGAAGATCTGTGCGGGTGGCTTTGTCACAGTCTTTCATTGAATCATGTGGTGCATGACGTGAACATTAAATGATTGTGGCTGAGAGGTACACAGGACTCGGTATGGGTGCTTAAACCGTTGGAGTGGACTCAGTCTTGGAGGAACTACGTCAATTCATCAAGATGGCGTGGTTAGGGTTTCATCCTCTTTGTGCAGGTGACGGTCAAAACAGACTTGCCAAGTAACGAAACCCCTATCGCGGTGCAGACAGAAAGTGTGGCGGAAGTTCATGAGAATATTCGGTCATACGCTGCACCGACGGGACAAGCAGATGAAGGGGGGAGTTGGAAGGATTAGTTGATGTGCTAGAGCAAGATGATCAGCGAGCGACGGAGGAAGAAGAGGCACTTGTTATGGACAAACACGATGAATCTTCCTCGGACGATGATGGAAATACGTCCGTACAGGTGCCCACTGCTTGGAATAGGGGCAAAGCGAAAGACATAGCAGTCGATGATGCCCATGACTCGACATGTGAGTACCGATCAACTGAGGTTCGTGTGCACGCAATGTACGCGGAGAAGTCCACTTTGCAGGATGCTATAAGGGTCTAGGCGATGAGCTTGCAGTGGCCGGTGAGAGTTGGGAAATCCAATAAAGATTGTTACATGGTGAAGTGTGAAAATATCGAATGTGGTTGGCGTGTTCATGCCCACAGCCCCAAGTATGAGTTTAACTGGGTTGTCACGAAGGTGGTGCAACACATTTGTGTTCTGAGCAATGTAACATCGAGACATCGTAACCTCGCATCCTCTTTCATCGCGAACGTGGTGTATAGAGATATTGTCGAGAAGATTGACATGGAGGCACAGCGCGTAGTACTTGCCATGAAGAACAGATATAAATACCAAATCAACTACGCCAAAAGCTTGGAGGGCAAAGCAGAAAGCATTGGAGAAGCGCTTTGGGACCTTTGAGGCATCTTATGACAATCTTCCCCAACTTCTGGACATCTTGAAGGAAAGAAACTCCGGAACATATATTATTGTACATGATAGAGAACCTCATAACCCTTCGGCTTCCTGGTTATGGAGCGTGCTTTCATCGCACTTGGGCCATGTGTGTAGACTTTCAGGCATTGCCGGCCGATCATGTGTGTGGACGGGACTTTCCTCAACAGCAAGTACAAGGGCCAAATTCTGACGGCCATCGGTGTGAACGAAAACAACCAAATACTTCCGATAGCCTTTGCTTTTGTGGAAGGTGAAAATTACGAGAGTTGGTTGTGGTTCTTCAGGAAACTTTACCCACAAGATACAGTCAAACACCACAAAGGCGAGTGTCCATAACAAAGTCTTTTGAAAGTTTTTAGCTCCACAAGTGAACTTCTCTGGTTGTGACACACTATCCCTTCCCTTAGCAAAGGCGAAGTCTAAGTCAACCAACCATTGGATGGGTACCTAGCCGCAGCCCCGGTACGCTCCCCCATTCAACTACACAGAGGTATAGTTGACACCCCGAGGTACCACATGCAAGTTATTAGCAACCTACTCAACTAGGTATGTACCACTCCAGACATGTGGTTGCATGATTGGCCCAGTTCAAAGGCTTGCAAGGTTAAGTCCTTAGGGTGACCAAGGCAAGACTACCAAAGTGTCCATAAGTATTCCAAAAACAGCAAAAACCAAATCGACTGCCCAGTTGCCACTCTTGGCCCACCATAAACAATCTTGCCACTTGCCCCGGTCTAAACCATTTTATCAACCCCAGTTGTTTACCATGCACCACATGCCATCAACATCATCATCAATAACACACGACACTTTCCAAAATATATTCCATATCTCATTAAGTCAACATTAATAATTGATCATCCAAAATCGTGTCATGACTACGTGGGAGGGCTAAGCATTATACTACAGCAGTCAATTTGATAATGTCCAACTAAATAATCCACAACTAGGGTGATAAAGGGTTCATGGCACATAATTAAATAATCAAGGTGTCCTACAGCAACTAGGCATTTATCTAATTCCAATAAATATTTAAATCATTTTCTAATTAATTTAGCATGCATTAATTTGAATCAAAATAATTTTCAAAAATAGGATCAAAGCATAACTTACCTTCAAAAAGTACTTGTTCTTGGTCTTGAGCTGCCTCCTGGGTCAAAACTTCACCTTGGAAGCCTTCGAGCACTTCAACGTCTACTCGTAACGTGCGTAAATAGCAATAAAAAATAAACAGCAAGCAAACAAGGTTCAAAAATTCAAATAAAATTCACCATTAAATATAGCTCAGTTTTATAAAAATTTAGAAATTGGAATCGCCTCAATCGGAGTTAAAACGCAAAAGTTATAGCCGTTTGAAGTTCAAAAAATCAATTAAAAGAATGAATCGAATTAATTCATTTATTTTTCTATTGAAAAATCCAAAATATGACGTCAGTATGACGTCAGCGCAGTTTTGAATTTTGGCCGAATTATTTTCTTAAAGGAAAATCGAATTATGACGTCAGCATGACGTCAGTCGGTCCATGGACTCGGTCCACGGCTTGGGCTCGGTCCACCATGGACCCGGTCCACGGGTGCACGTGTCACTGACACTGGGCCCCACGGATGACGTCAGCACGGCTCGACCGAGGGGTATTGACATGCGGGCCCCACCGTGACGTCATCATGACGTCACCGCACAGTGCGGCTCCCGGCGCTATGTGACGCTCTCTAATTTGCTTGGCTACGATTCGATCTGAGCCGTCCGTTCAAAATCCGACTGCCCGGATCAATCCCACGCTGCGGCGAATTACTGGCGACGTGGCATGACCCGGGCAGTGACGCGTGGGTGCATCACGACCGTTGGTTCACGATCAAACGGCTACGGTCCAATTCCAATGCGCAGCAGTACAGGCAACGTGGCTAAATCCCGCTCGTCCAAAATCGATCCAACGGCTACGGTTGAACCTAGATCTAAAAGGCTAGATCTAATCTGGTCTCTAGGATTTTGATCTAACGGCCTAGGTTGATTTAGATCTACGGCACATGAGACTAGCTACGTGGCCTTACCTTGTGCGTTGAATGGAGATTGGGCGGCTGGTGGAGCTTGCGGGCGTCGACGATATCGCGGCGGAGCTAGGTCATCGGGGCTGGGGAAGATGACCACTAGGACGGCGGTTTAGGGCGTCTCTGGCGAAGTGAGTCCTCGAGTCGGGTCCGTCATGACGCGGGGGCTCCAGATCTGGCCACAAGAGCGGCGGAGCACGGCTGGTTCGCGGCGCACGAGCACGAAACCGATGCGGCGGCTACGGCACTACGGCGAGCAATTCCGAGCGGTCGGTGGCGACGCTGGCGAGGGGACCTAGGGCAAAGAGCTCCGCGTGCAAAGGCGATCCTCGAGGACCCGTTTGCGCATTAAATAGCCCCCGGAGTCCGTGTCCGAGACGACGGCGGCGACGAACCAACTCGGCGAAGAATCCGGGCTGGAGACGATGACGGGCGGTCGTCCGCGTGGCTTGATCCCACGGCCCAAACACGCGGGCGACGCGGACGAACAATAGCTGTCCGATCGGAATCGGATGACAAGTGGATTAGGGTTAGAGTTAGGCTCGAGTCGGGTGCGCGTCGGGCTTGGGCTGGCTCGGTTGGTTCAACAGTAACCGACCGGGTCGGCTATTTTTCAGCGAATAAATAATTAGATTAATTCGCAGAAACTCAATTAATTCGGGAAAAATAGCTAAATACTTAGAAAAATTCGAGAAAAATTCTGGAAAATATTTTAGAACATTTTGGATTAAAATAAAATATTTCCAACAAAAATTTATTTGAATTTTTAGATATTTAAATAATGAAGTAAATGACTTACTTCGAATAAATCCAAATAAATTCCAAAAATTCCCAAATACACTATAAATTCAATAAAAGCAAAATTTGGGGTGTTACACCCCTTCCCGTCCTGCCCGCCTCCATCCACCCTGGCGCCATTGGCTGTCTATCGCGCCACCCTGGCGCGCGACTGGCTGTCTATCGCGCCACCCTGGCGCGACTGACTGCCTATCGCGATGACGTGTCGCGACAATCGATCACTTTTGCAAAAAAATAAATCGATATATATTTTTTGTAATATACGTATAAATAATGATTATTTAAAAAAATTCGCAGCTTCTATGTCTATTGTTGTTCTTCCTCGCTCTCGTACGTAGAGATAACTGCTTTTCTAATCTTGTATGTAATTTTCTTTTTATAAATTTAGTCATCTTCCAAACATAATTACAAAAATAATCTCATTTTCATCTGTAAAAGTACCGAGAGATAACACGTATCCCTTTCCGCACTTCTCTACCACGGAAGATCACCGAAGACTCAGGGTCACAACTACGCTCCTTCTGCGCTACCTGGTCATAGCAGCGCGTGCGTTTGAGCTCGCACACTCATGTGCCCATGCTCTTGGGTTGTTGTAACTTGTAAGGGACAAGTATGTTTACCATGCATTACGCGTTGGGTAGAGAAGATTAAATATGTAAATACGTTGTTCGAAGGGATAAATTTATATTAAAAAAGATGAGATATATAAGGCTACAGCCACACGCAGTGACAGTATATATAGCATTGCATCTCCTCGCGTCGTCGTCGATTCTTCGGAGGAGGAGATTCCGACGGGTCCCTGTACGTGCTCTACCATGCCGGCCTAGCATGGCCATTCAATTATCGCTGCCGGCCATTTAATGGGGGAGTGAACTGGCGAACAACCGGCCGGCGATCGATCGGAGCAGCTGGCATGCACGCTGGTGGTGGTGGTCGATCGGCACGGCCGGCGACGGTCCATTCCTGCATCGGGATTCGGGACCCTTGCATGCCACGAACGGTGCGTACCCGCGAATGTATTCAGTGCAGGGGGAGGACGGCGCGCACGTACGTGGTATGGGCTAGCTTTAATTTGCTCTACCCGGCCAGTTGAATAGTTGATAGTCCAGGGGGTTTGACGCGTGATTTCCCGTGGGACTCCCTCTGTCTTACAAAGAGTGTATTTTTAGTTTTTTTTAAATAGATTAATGTGCAAGGTAAATGACTAATGTGACCCTCATTAATCCATACATAAGCATGCTGGTGCTTCGGTTTCTACAGGCACTAAAATGAGCATGCATACACTTACAGCTAGGTCCTACGGATTAAAGATACATTCTTTGTGAGATAAATTTTAAACATTAGAAATGCACTCTTTGTAGGACAGAGGGAGTAGGCAATATCGACCTGGCCATTGGCTTCTGATCAAATGGTGCGTGCTTACATTTGAGTTGTGCGTGTACTTTTGTGTGCTGGCTTGACTAGGGGTTTGGGCGGCTCAGTTCCATCGATCACTTCTGTATAAATTATCTTTAAAATATATTTAAATAACTTGATAATACATATATGATTTTATCTTTTGAAAAATAAGTTTGTTATAGAACTCAATTTATGATATATTGATATTATAAATTATAGGAGAAAATATACTTACTCCGTTTCGCAATACTCGTCACAAGTGATCGAAATTTTCTTCCTAAAATATTTGCATAGCAAAACAATAAACAAAGAAGAACATAAAAATGTTTATTTATTTTATCGTATCTTAATTTCATTACTACAATGCTTGTCTCTATCTTTCACTACTTCTTTTAATACGCATCACATTGTTTATAACAGTATAGCCAAGTGAACACATGTCGATGTATCACTCTTTCAATCTCTTTATTCCTTGGAGATCCACCAAATAAAGAGGCAGAATGACTTTTTTTTGAGATTTTTTAGCTTATTCTGTATTTTCTTAGCGACACTAAAAAATCAGTCATCAACTTTTGTTACAAAATAATAGTTTATATATATATATATATATATATATATATATATATATATATATCAAATTCCTTACCTTATTCTTTCTTAAATTAACATATTGCTGGGATTTTAATTCTAAATAAAACAAAAAAAAATATTTTTTCACTTAGTATGGAATAAAAAACAATCCGTAATTTCCTTTTATTTTTATTTTCTATTATTCTTAATGTTATTTTTAATTTATGGTTTTTATTTAGAGTTAAAACCAAGTTGCTATTTTTTGTTGTTGTTTATTCCAAATTTATGTTAATTTTTATTGTTATTTTTATTAAATTTCGCACATCAGTTTTAGGTTAGAATTTGTATAAATTTCAATTTCTAATTTTTGTTTATAATTTAGCTTTGTACATGTTTTAATTCAGAGTTCGTATGAAAGTTAAATGGCTGATTTTTTTTATTTGTAGTGTACCTAGTATGGACTTTTTCTTCTAACATAAGCCGTTATTTTTATTGTTATTTTTTATTTAATTTTGGATATCATTTTTAGGATAGATTGATTTTATGTGAAAATCCAACAACTAATTTTTATTCCAAATTTTAGTTATGTACAGATTTTAATGTGGAGTTCATATGAAAATCAACTTGCTAATTTCTTTTTATTTTTTATTCCAAAATTTTCTTATTTTGTATTGTACTTGGCACGGGTTCTTTCTTTTAATCTAATATGTTATAACTCAGAGCCGCTAGATAGATGGTTAGATATTTTTATGTAAGTAATAACATCCGACTACTATAATTCAACTTAGTTATGGTCCACCAATTAAAAGCCATATATATATATATATATATGAATTTCTAGTATATTCCTATTTTTTATTAAAAATATATGATGACTGTTGTAATTAGGGTATGAGAATTTCTATCTTATTTCTTTTCTCTTAGCAACTCTTTGTGAACTTTTAATATATAACAGATGTAATAGCAAGTGGCGGTGAATAATACGTTCTTCGCCTTCCAAAATGCATCCACCTCTCTTTAAATAGCACTTTCACTACTAAATATTATCTAACAAAAATAAAAAAATTGCCCCGTAATAAACAAATTAACCACTAAAACATAAATACTTTGCAACAACCTCTCTTCTCGCTCTTTATGGTGTGTGACAGAAGTGTGATGCAAATAATGGTAGCGAAGTCATGGACGTGATGTAAACCAAGTTCGGCAGGAAAGGCATAGTGTGTACCGGGACGAAGCTTGACCAGGCACCATAGCGCCGAGAGCATGACGCAAACTAAGCACACTGACTAGGGCTGTAAAAAAACTCGAGGCACGCAAGCTGCTCGAACTTAGCTCGAGCTTAATTCCGAGCTCGCAAACTTCCGAATTGTTCGCGAGCCCCGTTAAATTTACAAATTGCTTGTTAACTATCATTTTAAATGTAGCAAAGTATAGACATTCCGCTGGTATTCTAAAGTGCGGCTTCAGAATCGAGACTCTGTTTGTTGAATCATGAATGGTTCATACTCTGCGCACATACAGCTCTCACCTGGGATCGGAAGTCGACCCTGAGCTCCCGTGCATTTCATATTTTTTTGGTTTACTGTAATGCTCCCGTGTTTCTGCATCATTCACTTCACCAACACACCGATGCTGTGGTGCAACCGGAGTGCTATTTCTTTCTTTCTGATCTCTCTCTCTCTCTCTCTTACGAAAGATCTCAAGGGTGATTCAGCAACCAGCAATCAAGACAGTACATGCCATCAACTCTCGGAGGGAGATGCATAACCTCCGCAATAAAAACACCATGATGCCATGATTGCCTCCCAAAAGTTTGTTTCATTCTGCTTGTTCATAACTCGATCTGTTTCATTCAACTGTAGTACATTATACTCTACTAGCTAGTACGATTACAGATTACATTTTTAGTTTTCAATTTTTTTCTGACAACCTCGATCGCCTACTTGCCCCAGCGCTGATGACACGCGTTGGGAGGGACGTGCGAGATCGAAGAACGCGTGGTTGTAAAGGTATCCATGTATCATCAGCGTATCGATCCCGTAATGAGCAATGCGACAAGTGGATGATAACTGTTCGAGAGCGCACTGCTGCAGGCTGCAGCTGGCGATCAGGAGAGATCTGTCGGAGTTCACAGGCCGTTGGATCGGAGTACCGATCGACGGCCCAGATTGATTGAATGAGGCGCGGAGTGATGGAGACAAGTTATATATGACAACATCTGCGCTGAGGAAGTCTATGGTCCTCTTTGGGACAGACTATGGGAGAGCAAATTCTAGATTCTCTAGGATCGAATAGACAATAGCTTTTGATTTTATGTGTGCAAATTTTACTTCTGAACGTGGAAAACTTATGTGAGAATCTCTTGTTCCATAATTAGAAGCAGAATTTGTATATAAAATCAGAAGCTATCATCCACCCGATTCTTGGAGAATTCAAAATATGCTCTTCCATAATCTATCCAAAAGGGGCCATATCAGCAATGAAAGCTAACCCCGGCCAAACTGCTACAATGCTCCACGTATAAAACAAAAGATTTTTTACCATCTGAGAGGTAACAAAATATAGTTGGGCTAGTATCAAAAGGTACCAAAAGTTTAAAAAGATGGAGATTCGAAAAGCTACAAAAATTTAAGGGTAATTTAGTGTACCTTTTAAGAATAGTAAAAACTCTAATGAAACAAACATGCTATATATATATATATATATATATATATATATATATATATATATATATATATATATATATATATAGAGAGAGAGAGAGAGAGAGAGAGAGAGAGAGAGAGTCCTACATGTGGGTATGTATAGAGGGAGGGCATGAACTATGGCTGCGTTGATATCGGGAAGTGAAGGCACGCAATCTACCGACATGGTTGTTGCCTATGGGTGGTGAAAGCTAAAAGCAAATGAATTAGACAGTGCACTAGCTGTAGCTGGTACTATCTATACTAAAGATGGGGGATTCAGTATCAACTAATCGTTCTAGAGATGTTGCGATCTTAAATGGCGGCAAAAGTAGGGGCGATGAAGCCCATTCCACCACTAGCCATGCACACATAGTTTTCCTCTGCATGCTCGCCCAATATTTCCAAACGCACGGGCCAATTAAAACCACCCAAAGCTCTTGTTACATCCTTTGATCCTTCCGGCCAGCTCGATGCATGAGATTACTGGAGTATTCTGCAACTACTTTGAGATGCACGCTCTTAATTATACGGCCCATGCGCCCTGACTAAGTGGATAAGTGAAGCGATTATTGCACCTCCTCGCAAAAAAGAAGTGACCACTGTCTTCACTCTTCACCGTGTGCTTAATTTCAAGCGCCAACTGTTCGATCTGTTTTGAGAACATATAAGTACGCTACGCAGTACTGTGATCAATTGACAGTTCCATCATGGAGCATACAAGTGTAGATTACCATGTGGATTCGTACATACTTCACCGCTCACCAACCAACCGTTGTGTTGTCCTTTCTCCTGCACACACAGCACAGCAGGCACACAGCCCGGCCCTCATATCACCTCGCTACTGTATTATCCTTAATAAATACTTTGTATTTTTTATGTACTAAATTTATTGGCAATATATTGAACTTTAATTTTTCAATTAGATAAAACGTATTATTACATACTTTTATTAGCGGATGAGGTCTCGCTTTTTTATCATGCTTTAGGCCCTGTCCATAAGCCCTTCGGTCTGGTAATATCTGTCGTTTTGGATATCGACACGGTCTTCAAAACACAACTTTGACCGCTAATTTTTATTATAATATATTCATAAAACTCAATAAAATTATAAAATTATGAAAGTACTTCTCGAGACAAGTCTACACATATAGTTTTTATGTATCCAATTTAAATATTTAAAAATATATTGTTAGTTAAAGTTTCGGAAGTTTGACCATCACTATGTCCAAAAAGACAGGTATTACCAAACCGGAGGAGTACTTCACCGATCACCAACCAACCGTTGTGTTGTCCTTTCTCCTGCACACACATCAGGCACACGGCCCGGCCCTGACGTCGCCTCGCTATAAATACATGCTCATCCTCGTGCGCACCCACGCCACGCTACACGCGGACAGGCATAGTCGCGCACAGGTCACGCACGCGCTCTCTCGTTAGTCTCGTACCTAGCTTTGTGGTCAAGCGCAATGGTGGTGGCCGGCGGCGAGCCGTTCCCGGCGGTGGACAAGTGCGACGTGTCGTGCCGCAGGGCCCACACCATCGTATCAGACCTCGACGGCACGCTGCTCCGGTCGCGGAGTGCTTTCCCCTACTACGCGCTCGTCGCGTTCGAGACCGGCGGCGTGCCGCGCCTCGCTCTCCTCCTGCTCCTCGCGCCGCTGGCCGTGGCTCTGTACCACACGGTGTCCGAGCCGGCCGGCGTGCGGGTGCTGGTGTTCGCGACGACCGCGGGCGCGCGCGTGGCGGACATCGAGTCCGCGGCGCGCGCCGTGCTGCCCAGGTTCTACGCGGCGGACGTGCACCCGGGCGCGTGGCGCGTGTTCGCGGAGTGCGGGCGGAGGTGGGTGGTGACCGCGACCCCGCGGGTGATGGCCGAGCCGTTCCTGCGGGACCACCTCGGCGCGGACGCCGTCGCCGGCACGGAGCTCGCGACGTGGCGCGGGCGCGCCACGGGGTGGGTGGACGCGCGGCGTGGCGTGCTCGTCGGCGAGAGGAAGGCGGAGGCGCTGAGGGAGATGGTCGGCGACGGCGACGCGCCGGAGGTCGGGCTGGGCGGCCGGAGGTCGGACTACGCCTTCATGAGCCTTTGCAAGGTCACTGATCAATCTCACTAATCACACTAATGGTTACTGTTGCTAGTGCTCCACTTGACGTTAATGTTTTCATGCACTGCCAATGTTTCGATGTTACCGAGTTATTGCTGTGCGCCTTGGAAAATCTCGATGGGTTATGTGTGCAGGCACGAAATTTTTTGCGGTGTTATGGACGTGGACGAGTGACCGATCACGTCCAGATATAGAGCTGGCTAGCGACTAGCTATAGCTTGCAACCTGACTTGGATACACAGTACGAATCTTTTTAGAAGTAGGTGTAGTAATAGGAGGACAATCCGGTCTGTTTAGAGTCCATGTTATATGACTTATATCCCTGTCTAGTAATCAAGTTATCCAATGGAAGCCAACCAATTTAACTCCCCCAGCATGCATCAAACAACAACCTTATTAGTAGTATTCAAAAATATATATTGAAACCAGTTGTATTCAAATATCAATGCGTGCCAATGTTAGTCGAATAACACAGAAGTCGTTTCCTCGTACAAGCAATAGGAGTAGTTGTCTGGATCATACGTGACTCGTGAGAACGCCGGCGTCTCGGTAGCGTTAACTGTGCCCCTTTTGCATGCCTTTCTACTCACAAGTACCTTTTAGAGCATCTACGAGAGAGGCCTTAAATATGATCATAATTTGAATTATATTGCTTTTAGAGAAAAGATTAACTCCAGTAAAAACCATAAATTGTTAAAATTTAGCAAATTGTTTTAGGATCCCTAGGAGAGTAACTATATTTAGCAACTCTGAGATTGAGTCCTATCTTTATTGGGTTTTAGGGCCTAATTACTGAAGTGAATATTTTGTTGGAGCCCTAAATCTAATTAGTTGGGGTCCTAAATTAAAGTTTAAGGCTCATTTTTATGACTCTCTCTTGGAGATGTCCTTAGTGCATCTAGTTTATACCAACTAATAAAGGACACTTGTGACCTTACTAATAGCTAGAATACCAGTTTTGTACGGCTTGAATACGTACACGTGTATATTTATACGTAGTACTCAGATGTTAAGTTTATAAGGTATTTTTTACTCAAGTGTTACTTAGACATTCTCTTTTTATATAGATTAAGAAGATATTAAAAGTAATTAGATTACCAATGCACGTAGTCACGTAGAGAATAAAGAACTAAACTCTTAATTATGAGTACAGACATCACACTAATTTGGAGAGCAGAGTAATAGTACCTTGCAAGGCTTGCATGCAGCACGTTCACGGTAACTGTGAAACGTACGTGTGACCGCAGGAGGCGTACCTCGTGCCGCGGGCGCCGGTGGATGCCGTGCGCGCGGACAAGCTGCCGAAGCCGATCGTCTTCCACGACGGCCGCCTCGTCCAGCGGCCGACCCCGCTCGCCGCGCTGCTCGCCGTGGTGTGGTTCCCCGTCGGCTTCCTGCTCGCGTGCGTCCGCGTCGCGGCGGGGGCGATCCTGCCCATGCCGTGGCTCTACCACGCCTTCTGGGCGCTCGGCGTGCGCGTCATCGTGCGGGGCGCGCCCCCGCCGCGCGCCTCCCGGGCCGAGGGCCGCACGGGCGTGCTCTTCGCCTGCTGCCACCGCACCCTCCTCGACGCCATCTTCCTCTCCGTCGCGCTCGGCCGCCCCGTCGCCACCGTCACCTACTCGCTCTCTCGCCTCTCCGAGTTCCTCTCGCCCATCCGCACCGTCCGTCTCACCCGCGACCGCGCCACCGACGCGGCCACCATCAGCAACCTGCTCGCCGACGGCGACCTCGCATTCTGCCCCGAGGGGACCACGTGCCGGGAGCCCTTCCTGCTGCGCTTCTCCGCGCTCTTCGCCGAGCTCAGCGACGACGTCGTGCCGGTCGCGACGGAGTGCCGGATGAGCATGTTCCACGGCACGACGGCGAGAGGCTGGAAGGGGATGGACCCATTCTACTTCTTCATGAACCCGAGCCCGATGTACACGGTCACGTTCCTCAACAAGCTGCCGGCCGAGCTCACCTGCGGCAGTGGCGGCAAGTCCAGCCAAGAGGTGGCCAACTATGTGCAGAAGCTTATAGCCTCCACGCTCTCCTACGAGTGCACCAGCTTCACCAGGAAGGACAAGTACCGGGCACTCGCCGGCAACGACGGCGTCGTCGCCGTGAAGACGGCAAAGAAGGGCACGACCGCATGAATGATAGGTTGGTAGAGGGAGAAGGCTAATTTGTAACTTCACTGCTGGTAATTGGGCAACGATTTGTCCTCTGCTCTTGTGGGAAAGTACAAATTAGGAGTTGGATGTATCAGAACAGGAAAGGCGAAAAGGCATGGTTGGGCGTCAGAACAGATGTTTTTATTTCGATTATTCAGTTCGGAATCTGCAACTACAATGTACTGTACATACATTGCAACTCTTCGGACAGAAACCAGGCGAGTCGCTGCTGCCCATCATGTAGCCAGGGTTCTTTGCACACTCCCCTTTAGCAGCTCACCTGGGGCAGAGAACATTCTCATCCTCGCATCCACCGGCAGAGTTCCGGCGATTGCCGAAGGCTCTCGCATGGATCCATTTTGTCACCGACCGCTTCTCGCCTTTTATGATAGGGCAGCTCCCATGCAGGCTATCTGGGACTCTGGGTCGGTTGTCGCGTTGGGGTGGAGGCTGAAGAACAGCTCTGCATCGCCTTTCACAGGTTTCACTGCGGATAAAAACCAACATTAGAGAAGAGAATTAGAAAAATTGTTTTTTTATTCAAAACAATTTCTTTTCTCCCATTTCTTGAATTCTAGTCTTAAGAAAATAACAATCGCAGCAATAAATTCCTTTTTTTTTGAAATTGAGCAAACTGAGAAAATAAAATTTTAACATGATCATTTGTTGAATTTAAAATTTTCCTTCTTTCCTGAATTTGAATATTACTTTTTAAGAAAAACCTTTGTATGGATTTAATAAAAAGGTAAAAGTAAAATGGTAAAAGTAAATTGAAACAAAAATCTAGAAAAAATAATGTTAAAAAAAATAGAAACTCCTAGATACACTTAAATGCAGTAAAAAAATGTGTGTGAAACCAATTAATTAAAGAAATGATGATTTTTATTAATGTGATGTGACTTTGAACAGTGTAAAGAAATATTTTTATAAAATTTTACTTAACTTTTTTGTATCCCAAATTTTTACCATATTCTCACCAGGCCAATTTTCATCTCTAGAAAAAAATTCAAAAATTAATAAGTAAATTCAATACCTTATCCAAATTAATTCTACAAATTGTCTTAAAAGATTTCTTAGAAAATAACCACTCAATGAGAAAATCTAATTTTTTTTGTAAGATTTATTAAGTTATTTAAAACTTTATTAAATTTTTTAAAAATTAATAACTTAATTTGAACCTTCAAATAAACCATTTATAGAATATAAAACCTAGAATAGTCCCCATTGTTAGAATTTTAATAATTAATATACAAGGAGTTTTTATCTTAAATTTTTAATGAGCGTAATAAACTTACCCAGAACTTTAAGTTAAAAGTATAGAAACTTTTCATGGTGATTTGACTCCTCAATTAACTGGCTCATTAATGTACTGTCTGGAAGATTGGATTTAGGCTACACTTTCTTTGACAGACAGGTGGCCCCCTCCATTTCTTGAACCACCGGCCATCTTTTTCCCATCTGCTGCCATGTGGGTCAGCCTACCCGGCCAGTCCTGCTTGTCAGGTCGGCTACTCCCTTCTTCTTGCTTCTTCCTCCCTCTTCTCTCTATCTCGCGCATGAAGCCAAGCCCATTCGCCATTTCCTTCTCCCGTTCAGTCCTCTGTTACCATCGTCTTCATCGCCTTTAAAGGCCGGCCAAGGGCAGCAACAGCTCCCCTCGACCCCCTGCCGAGCCTAGCTCGAGGCTTTCCCTCCATGTCGCCATTACCAAGCTACACACAGTCACACAGCAATGGGGGAAATCCGAAATTGAGCCACATCAGTTTTCCATCTCCCAATTAATTTCAGTCGTAGCATCACCATCATTCATTGAGTAATACCCCACCCGATTTGAGCTGTCGATCACTGTGCAACCGCTGCCACAGTGCCCTCCTTCTGCCACTGCCCACCAGCGTAGCGCCGCCGCCTCGGGCCGCTTCAACTCCAGCTGCAACCTCCCACGGCGAGGTACTGTAGCTCCCTGCAGCAGACTCATCGCCGCCCATGCTCTTATAAAGGTCTAGCCATGGCGAGGTACTGTAGCTGCAACGCTCTGTTCTTTATTCGACTGAATAGTGGTCCCCAAGTTCTAGCTTCTAGTGTTTTGGCTTTTTACCTGATGACTGGAAGGACCAATTCAGTAGTATGAACCAAGGTCAAGCAGCAGGTGAGACTGAATTTTATGAACCTACTTAGCATCATTAATATCCTTAATTTATTGGGAGTGTATAGGCATCATCCGGATGTTTTTGTCCTAAAAATCATCCAAACTTTGGACCGTACGATCAAAACACACATCCGTAGGATTAACCCACCTTGAATTCAGGGGGGTGTGCATCGATCTGAAAGCAAATCCAATAGCCCAGAATTTGGATGATGGTTGCTAAAGAAAACATCCGGATGAAACTTATCAAAACCCTAATTTATTTAGCATCTCCAAATCAAAAACTAATTACTCCTAGACCCAATATCAGGACCCTAAATAGTAGTATTTAATAAAGCTCAAATAGGTCTTAAGTATACCTATATGTACATAAAACATGTACCCTATAAAGATGCTCATGCAAATGTAAAACATGCCTTTATTATGAAATAATAACATGGGACCGTGTATAGTATATAACCTGTACCTAGATTGGATAAAGGAGATGTGTACATGTTAGTAGCTTCTTGGCTCGTTTAGCTTAGATTGAATCAAGTTTATTTATAGCTTTGTCCTTCATATACAACAATCGACATATGCATGTCTTTTTCAAATAAATGATAATAGACGTAAAACTAGTTAGTATATAGGTCAAAACCATTATAATTAGTCATAGCTTGCACTTAGCCCCTTAATCAACACATACTTTCATGTGATAGATATAACGTATACTTAAGAATTTAGGAAATGAACATATATAAATAAAATATCATAAAACTATTGTCGCAGCAATCTTAAGGTCAGGATCATATTAATCGGTAAAAATATCTAATTTAAATTAGGATCATAAAAGATTTTATTTTTCATACACATACAAACTAAAATGCTAATAACTTTTACGAATAAAAGCTAAAATAAGATAAACTAATTTTAGGATCAAGACCAACTAATGCTAAAAAAAAATGATTGCATATTTATGTAAATTGTAGTCGCAAACCTAAAATGAAATCTAACCATTTATAACGTTAACTTTATAAATACATATGATTAGAAAATGAATAGAACATCACTTATAAGCATTAATACCTATAGGACCAGCTTAAGAATACTCTCTAAGGCAAGACTATCCTATTCTGTAGGATCAATTCTATTACAACATGCTTTGCATCTAAATCCCATTAAAGCATAACCCTGCATAATATAAACCATAAAGTCCATAATACAAAAAAATGAATTTAAGCAATAATAAATTAGTAAATAAAATATTTTATCACCTGAACCTTCTTAAAAGCTACAAACTCATACTTTATAGCAGTGGCCTAAACCTAGACTCTACACGTGTTAGTTTATTAATTGTTAGTACCTCTAGCTCATTAGAAATTATCCATTCATAGCAGTCGTAAACAAGCTTTCAAAAGTTGTATGACTAAACCTATTAAAACCTTGTAAACTCACCCTCGTGCAAATAATTAGACTTGAACTATATTCTTATTAAACTCGTACAAACAATCCCCTAAGAACGTGAAGCCAATTCGTATGTATATTAAATGATAACCTTTAAGTCTTATTTCATCCAATCCAAATAATTTTAACCTCTAGTTCAAAGTAATATATACATATTTATATATATATATATATATATATATATATATATATATATATATATATATATATATAAGCCTCTTTTCTACTCCCGGGAGTAATTACTCCCTATGCCGTATCTCACAACATAGGGAGTATCTCGCGCAACGGATGGTATGTACGTGTAGTATATAAGTATATAAGATCATCTAGGTGGTATTTATATTTTTTCAGAGGTGGTATGTACACTTTTTTGACATACTCCTTTTTATGTGCTTATATGAAGGTATTTGCAAAATAGGCTAAAAACTATGTACTCTCTTGCAATTTTTTCATGTGAATCTCATTGGAATATCTTATAATTAGTATATGAGTGTATCCAAAGTGATAAAGGAGTATTTAAAGTTCGTTTGGGTGGTATTTCAGAGATGGGAGTAATTACTCCCGGGAGTACAAAGTATTTTTCATATATATATATATATATATATATATATATATATATATATATATATATATATAAGTTTAGATTCTTGAATTCATAAAATAAAAATAAACAAATCACAAAAACAAGTAGCTTTGTTATAACGAAACCGAAGATTGTTATTCCTAAGTACTAGTAAATTCATGAAAACCTTAACCTGAAACCACACTTGTTTTATGTAGAAAATTTTATTTGATTTTATATCTGATTTCCTTTTACCCTTATTGAAATAGTTGTTATTTGCTATTTGCTTTATTTCTCGTAAAACAACGTGTATAATTCGATGCCCTAGACACTATACGACGCCAACTACGACCTTGACTTCGTTGAAGGCAACAAATAGTAAGGCAAGACCTAGAATTGATTGCTCGGAGGGGCGCCCACACCAAGGCGTTGAGAATAATGCTTTGCTGATACAACGGTGTACGTCTTGCTATGGGGAGAAGTGGGACATCAGGATGTGAAACTGTTCATCGTACTAAGTGTACAAATATTTTCTGCCACCAAAGTAAGGGTTTGTCATCACCAGGCTGGTGTAAAGATAGGACTAAGTAATGTAACGGTTTTGTTAGGAATCTCTGCGGCACACCAATAGAAGGGTGTTAAATATGCATTGCAAAAAGAGAGGACATATCTTGTGGGTAAAGCTGTACACCTCTGCAGAGTGAAAATCTTTTCAAAAAGTCGTTCTCGCCGTCATGGGAATCTTGGTGCACCAACACTAGTTAGATTTTGATATTTTCATAAAAGTGTATTGCAATTGAAAATTTGTTTTGAAAAGTTTACCCCATAGATGATACAATACTTAGCCATGTGTTTGCAAGATTATTTTCAGCTGTTGTGTCATGTGTTGGCAAAAACTAGAGATTATTTCATATATTGGCAATGGATGATTTGATGCTCACGAAGGACTATTAGTTATTACATTTTTGTTATTCTTACTTGTTGTTTTATACTATCAATTGGTTTTACAAATTTCTCTTTCAATCTATTATTCGGTATTTACAAATTCAATTTGGCTCCATGCAAAATAATCGTAGTAGCCTTTCTCTTAATACAACTTGTATTTATTATAGGTTTACAAACACCTCAGGTCTTGCTGAGTATGCAATGTACTCACCCTTGCTATTATTATTGTTTTTAGGTGAAGAAATAGAATATCCTAAATAATTGTACTTTTATGCAAGTTACGGGGATAATGATGATGATTTTATTTAGAGTTTATATCTTGTCAGTTGCCTGAGGGTTGGATGGGCACGCTACAAGACTTTTGTTTATTTCTGCTGCAATATTACTCTGAATTGTAATACTACATTGTATAATAGCTTTCGTAATAATAATAATATTATGAATGGTTGTGATATCAATTTGTGGAAGTGTGTGTTAGCTACTAAGTACTGATCATGGGACTAGCGCGATATGCACTTTAGAATATTTCTTTTATGGTATACTGTATCATAAAAAGGAGGGTCTCACATCCACCTTTGGGTTCTTCTTCTTCGGCGGTGCTCTAGTGAGATCCTCAGCTACCCGACACCCTCATGTGGTCTTTGGTCTGGATCCAGCCTCATTCACCTCGTGGATGCCACTTTGCTTGTAACCCACGGTGACCGTCCAATGGTGATGACGACCGGCGATTTGAGGCGCTTCATGGATGGTGATGTGCTCTTGGTCCTCTTGGTTGTCAAATCTTTGTGATGATCATGCTTGCTTGTGCAGTTGATTTGATTGTGTGGTGGATTTGTACTCAGTGACTTGTTGCCTTTTCTGTGGAGCAAGTCCTTCATGGCTTGCTGTTTTTTGTCGTCATGGTCTATTCCTGGCCTAGAAAGTGGGTTATGTGGTTTTGAGTGGCTTTGGTTGCATCTCGAGACTACTCGGTGAATTGCCTCACTTGGTGGTTTCGGCATTGTATCTCCGAAAGCTTCGCCGGTAATTCTGTGGTAGTACACTTGCTAGGACATCATCTTTGATGAGCCTTGCTTGTTACACTGACCGTGAGTCAGTGTTCTGTGAGTATATTTGATATTCTGTCATTTTGTTAATATTATGCAAAGATGCTAGACATTTATCTGTCTTAGGGACCTTTTATGTCGAGGTGGCTATTGCTCTATGAGGATTGGGCTTTATGAGACAATTTGTGACTAGTCAGTTTACTGTTTAGATATAAATGCCGAATCTTGCCTAGTTAATCTACTTGTTCAGTACAATTCATTTCACATGTTATAAGTTGAGTTCTATATCATTTGTCTACTATTTATGTCAATACATGTTCTATTGTTACATTCAAAATTGATATAATTTAATCGGTAAACATATATACATGTATATAATCTGTTAGAGTAATCAAATGATATTGATTCATATTAATTTGGTAAGTTTGAATTCTAAAATTGTAAGACCATTTAGAAAAATTATCATAAATTAGTCTGTGATCTTATCCCTAGTGGAGAGGAGGCTTGTTAATTCAGGCAACTCGACATCTGAGAGCAAAGAATTCATCGACTTGAGCTATGTTGCTAGTTGAGTGCCACTGTTGGTTGTCATTTGCCATGCTTAAATACTTGAATTACATGAGATGTTATTGTGCCTTGATATCTATTAATAGTATGCTCCGATCTTTATGTATTTCAGATGGCAATATGTTTAACAGGTTATAAGTTTGGAATTAAAGAGATGAGAAAATTGCAAATACCGCATTTACTTCATCACCCACTGCTACATATGCAGAGCTACCAGTTTATTTAAAACCCAAACGTTACTGAGATCATCACGGCTAACAAACTATAACAAATGATCCAATATTTCAGAATGAATGCACTGTGACATTTTAGTCTGCATTGGCAACTCATGTCCACTGTATACATATGCAGAGCTATCATTTTGTTCGAAACCCAGTTTTGCTGAGAACATCACGGCAAGACACAACAAATGCCCTGCAGTAGTTCAAAATGAATGCATTGCAACATAGTAACTTTGTTTGCATTGGCAAGATTCCACTGTACGTGCAAAACCCCATTTTGAACACTTAGACCTCCCTGCGGGAATAAGAATACGAAGTCAAAGCAAAGAAGTCTCTAGGAAATACAGCTACAAGAGACAGGTAAATTACCCTTGAGTTGGGGAAGACGTCTCTCCGCCCATCTTGACAGTGGATAGGTACATGAGCACGGTGGCAATTCGACGTCCTCAATGGGGTTGATAATGTTTACCACGAATGTAATCGAAATGTGGCTCGCACTTCTCGCCGTTCTCATAATATAATATTTGAATGGGTTCACTGTTCTCTAAGCATTTGAGGATAATAAGAAACTACTACAATTGAAAGCAATGGAAAATGCACTTCGCAGAAGGCTGGACTAAAATAGTAGTAGCTGTTTACATTGTTTAGTGCAACGTACCTGGTGGAACTGGAAGTAAGGTCCAAGCAGCGATCATCTGCTCTATTCTTGAAACTACTTCATCCTTCAAATAAATAGATAAAATATTAGACAATCTGTCGAAAGTAATTCTAACTAGGTTAATAAGCGCGGCGCACGCCGCGCGCGTGAGCGAAAAATGAATTTACATTTTTTTCGAAAAAAATGGACTTGTACATATATTTTTGCCGACGAAAATATTTTTTTCGGGAAAAAACGGAGAAAGGACCTGGACGTAAGGAACGGGGACCCGTTTGTAATTTTTTTGGATCTGACAGCTACCCTGAAAAATTAGAAAAGGACTCATTCGTGATTTGTATTTAACGGGAGGTTTTTCCCGTAAAGTAGCGAACGAGGGACCTAAACGCAATTCATAATCGATTTTCTTGCCCCCATAAAAAATCGCGAATGTCCTTTTTATAATTTAGAAGGACCTATCTGCGATTTAAAGAATAGAGGGGCTTTTTCGTAAAAACGCCGTGATGACAAGTGGACACCATCGGAGATTCTCAAACCTCCCGAATGCAATTGGGTTATAATAAGCCACAATCTGCACCATGCATGGAAATCACTGGTAGCACCTAGCTGGTAGTAGGCATACACCATAAAGACAACATCCGTCAGATTAATCCTATAGCACTTGGCACATATGAATGACTAGAAATACTGTTGCGAGTTCTGACTTTCATCCAGAAAGAGAAACGGTTTGTGCAGCCCTACAGATGTGTGATAGTGAATAGTCAAAAGGATAACACCTGAAAGTGTTTAAGACTTTCTCTGGTGCTTGGAAGGTACTTTAGGGTGTGTTTGGGTGGATGTACGAGAGTGAATGGTCCTGCATGGGTTGATATAGGGAGGATGTTTGGTTATCTGAATGGGATGGTACAAAATTTTATTTGGTTGCTTTGATGTGATTATCCTGGATGATTCAAGATATTGTTTGGTTTGAAGGATGGTACAAGTTTTTTATTTATATGTCTCTACGTAATAATCTTATATAGCTTAATGAAAAAAATTTATACCAGTTATTTTCACTTGTCATCAGTTCGGCCCGCCACTAGGGACGCCTGGGGGGTGCGGGGGGGGCGAAGCCCACCCGCGGTACGGATCGTTATTTTTTTGGTAGACCTAGGTCACTGCCTTATATAAATTCATCTTGTAAGCCGCCAGAAATTGATCTGGCGTTTTTGTAAACACTCTCTGTCGGTGTTTCGGTGTGAGGACCCCCCTTTCCTATACCGTGCATGCGCCGATCTCATTGTAGCGATATAGCACCGTATAGTAACGAGGAAGCCTGGACACGGAGATCTGAACCTAAAAATTCGATCGGCGGGATCCGAACCCTTAACCGGACCGGTGCACCATGCGCATCGATCTTTGGATCACACTGGATCGGTAGCCCGATGTCGCGTACCAACAACACAGTATCAATGCACGGAAGGATAAACTACGATAATTTACATAGCGGGTGTAAATCTTGCAGTACATTACAGAATCCGGAAGAAGTAAAGCGGCAGTGAAACAAAGAAAGACAACCCGGTAGGTGCTTTGACCACCCACGAGACTCTTGGTGGAGGGAGGGACTCTGAAGCCATAACACTCGCGAGAAAAGGGGCTCGCCATCATCCGAGGACATCATCATTACCTTCCTCTGTGGAAAAAAGGGTTAGCGAAACGGTGAGTACACGTATGTACTCGCCAAGACTTTAGTGTATGCAAATATAATTAAATGCGAGGCTGATTCAGCGGGTAAAGCTTTTACCTTTGGGTTGGTTGCGAAAAGCTGGATTTAAAGCAGTTTATCGAAAAGTAATACATAATTTGAAAGATAGTTTGAATAAAACATATTTACGTTGTATTTATGGCCCAGGCTCCACAATTTGCCACCATCCATGGTCATGGTACGGATACGAATCGACATCCATACATAATCCCATCGAGAATCATATACACATATCCACAATTCCATCAGTACCATTCCACCACATACTTTATACAGACTCCGAAATAGATTTTCATTTTTCAAAACCAAACCAAATCTCTATACTTGATATGGTTAGAAGATTGCTCATAACCAAAGTGAGCACGGCTGTCGATTAGAATTATTTGATACTCTGCGAGTTTGCGCACTTACCCAAACACAACTCGAGACTTGCATCCCCTGTCATCAGGGTACACGCGATACCACGAGGTATCCGATATACAAGAATGATCTATTCTTTCCCATCGTTGAGTTATAGCCACCCGGCCTGCAGTGGCGACAAATCCACTACTATGGCGATAAGAGGCCAACCACCACTCGAGCGACCCACGGAATACTCATCGTGACGACGGCGGGTGTTGGCAGCGGCATTACCCCATAGCAAAGGCGTACACCGTTGTATCAACAAACATGAAGCTGGAAGCGATTCCTGCTGCAAAGTACAAGCGCTTTACACGAAGGCGCCTCTGGCGGAGTCGTGAGGACACACACACGCGCTTGGTTGCTCAACACGAGGAAAAGGTCCACTCTTGGCCTACCAACGAGCATGGCTATCCCCTCACACTTCAAGTACTAGAATAGGCTGCCCCATCCCGACATTCTTGGCGGTTGCCGCAGTGTTCAATTCAAAAACCGTCACAAGTTAGGTCCTTATATTTTGCCTAGTGACTCAGCGGGGAACTCACTTAACTTGCCAACCAATCGCCACCATGTTTAACTAGCACATATTATACCTCCGCCAAGTCTAATTACCAACTAGACACTTCACATTTTTACCAATATACCTTTCGATTCACATTTCCAAAACTTTTCCAAAACCAATTACATTTATCATAATTTTGAGCATTTAGTAAGGATGACTTTGCTCACCTCTATTGCGATGTCTAAGCATATGCAATTACTAAATCGTTTATACCCAAGTGACATTTTATTAAAATTGTCTAACCCTACTAAGGTTATCAATGATCTCGGGGAATTAAATTGAGGAAACCACCAAATCAGGTATATCTACCATTCCACAAACTAGCAATTCTGAATATAAACAATGCATATAGTTTGAGAATTCAAAGTAGACATCGTGAAATATAGGTTTCAAGATGGTCAAAGGAGGTGCTTGCCTTGTTGTTGCACGCCGGTGATGTCAGGGATGATGCTCGGGTTGTTCGGCGAAGCCGACTAAGCTAACCCTCTAATCGGTCAAAGCAACAAAAAAGCGACGGAAGAAATACAACTTAGCAAAGAAAGTTTTAAATGCACCATGAAGTGCGTGCAATACACAAGAATGAAGTACAACCAAGAAACCCTGAAGAAACAACGCACTTTCGGACAACACAACCGGCCGAGACCGAAACGGCCCTAACCGGATAGTCGGGTTTTGCATCCAGGACGATCCGGATAGGCGGTTACTCCGGCCGTTTGTCCGGATACTCCGGACAATCGGACACTCGGACCATATGCGGATACTCGGTCTAGAGCGTGTGGTCCAACTCGGCAGAGACGGAGACCTTACCACTTCCTACAACTCATCGCCGGCCGATCCTACGACTTTCGTACACCTATGACGAACCGGAAGGAGTTCGAACTAGCCGATTCTACGGCAACGCTAACCCGCCAAACCTCTAACTCACTAACAACTCCTTAAATCGACATTACTACTACAGATCTACCACTCTAGCATACTACATTCACTAATCCAAATCCCATTTTCAACCTAGAACCACTACACCCAAAACCTAGAATCCAAGTTCAACACCTAGCCTCCCAAATCCAAACCTAAGTCCTAATCCCACCATGAACGACTCTAGAACCCAAGAATCCCATGAATCAAACCATAAGAGAAAAGCTTACCTCCAAGGAAGATGGAGAACAGCAGGAGTGGAGGATGAGAATAGCGGCTTGAGGGAGCACAGAGATGGAGGAGTCATAGGGAGGTCATAGGCGTGGAGTGGCTCGCCGGAAGGAGGCTTCGGGGTGGTGGAGAGAACACCAAGGAAGTGGGAAACCAAAGTAGAAGAAGAAAGAATGGAAGGAGCCACGAAATGGGACTTTTATACAAAACCCGCCAACAGGACTCTCGGACTCAACCGGAGACTCGGGTTGGGAGTCTTAGTATAACCAACCGGACACTCCGGCATATGGTCCGGACTCTCGGGTTGGGTGTTCTGTCGCCATAACCGGATACTCGGACTTTTATCCGGACATTCCGGGTTGGATCGAACACTCGGATGTGGATCCGGATACTCGGATGTCGAACACAGACTTAGGCCTTGCGGCTAAAGCTTCAGGAGTTGATTACTAATTGTCCCAAAGTATTTTGGAAGTTAATAGGAGTCAGGCACTTGCCCAACCTAATTCGAATTTACTTATGAGCGAAATTACTTAAGTTGAAGGGTTCTTTCTGATCCCAAGCAAGTATGTTCACTCAAGATACGGAAATACACAAGCACAGTGTATTATTGAACAGCGTTTGAGTCTAAATGTACAGTGGCTTGAGTATAGAAATACTCGGGATATTACATTCGGGCACCGGCTAGTGAATTTGTATAGGTCGACGGGGGTGCACGCTCCCTCTCCTCGAACGGCTTGACTCGGGTGAGCACAAGATGTATACTGGTTCGGGCTGAACGTCCCTACTCCAGTTCGTGTGAGTTGGATTGTATTGATCTTCTTTTCTCGTTGGTCTCTCTTTACATGCTCGCCCCTCCCTCCTTTATATAGGCGAGGAGGAAGGTTACACTGTTGGTGGGGAAAAAGAGGAAAAGACTGTGCTCTCGGTCGTCCGAAAATGGCGGGCCGATGGGACTGGCCGTCGACTCCCCACTCTTCTTTGGTCGCCGTAGTTCTTTGCGTCGTTAAGTAGTAAATGCGAGGGTCGGGAACTTGCGCCGCTCGTCATCGTTATTATGGCGGCATTTAATGCGCTCGATCGCAATAAATGCTGCCGCTTCTCTGGGATATCGGAGACCTGGTCGTGATTTCGGACCTTGCCCGTGATCGTGACTTTGGGCCTCGATCGCCTGGTCGGCCGCGCGTCTTTTTGGGCCGCTGGGGGTACCCATGGTACGGGTACTCGTCAGTAGCCCCCGAGCCCCCGGGCAGGTCGGAGAGATGCCCGGGGGTTTGCTTCCGTGCCGTGGTACGCCTGGCTTGATCAGTCTTCGACCGGGCGCTTGGCGCACCGGTGGTGTAGCCCCAGCTGGTTGGAGAGCGGTCGGGGTTACGCTTGTTCGCCGCCGTCGCTGCGTCGACACCTGACCGGGTTCGGTCGGGAAGAGTCCTCGACCGGTGCGCGAGCGCACCGGTGGTGTAGCCCCGAGCCGTTGGAGAGCGGTCGGGGTTACGCCTGCTTGGTTGTTGCTTTGCGGTGTCGCAGAGGTCGATCGCGATATATTTCTGCGCCGGCGCCACGCAGTCGCGGCATCGGCGCTTCGGCGGTGGTCGCCTCGGCGGACACGTGGCGCCAGGACGTGGCGCCGGGCGCGATCGCGAATGGTCGCCCGGCGGCACGTGGCGCCGGCCGCATTGGCGCGCATGATGGTCGGTCGTCCCAATGGCACGTGGCGTCGGCCGTATCGCTGGCGATGGTGGTCGCCGGTGAGCACGTGGCGCCCGGCCGTCTGCGCCGGGCGCTTGATGGCTGGTCGTCGGCGAACACGTGGCGCCCATGCTTCGTGACGCTGCGTTTGACCTGGCGAGGCTAGTTGTGGCTCGTTTCACGCCGAGTCGGGCGAAGTTCTTTGTCGAGTGGAGGGGTTTACCGCCTGTCCCACGTTTACGTCCCGTCCGCAGGTGTGGGGACCTGGAGGGGGTGAGAGACGCGCGCTTGCCTTCGCTGGCTTGAGCGCCGCTCTCGTGGAGCTACAAGCGAGTGATCCGGGTGGAACCTGGAGGCCCCCCTCGCGAGGGGGATCCCCTAGCGGACGATCCCGGCGCGGGTGTCCGACCCCACTTGGGGGCGATCCATGAAGAACCTTTCCTTACTCGATCCCGTATCGGACCTTGGATCGTTCGCCGATCCAGGGTGCAGCTGACTGCCGCCCGTCGACGGGCTCCGCGGGAGAGCGTGAGGTGTGGTCCCGGACGTGAGTTAAGGTGATTGGGTCGTCCGCCGACCCAACTAGGGGCCCGCTGGGGGCTCGCCTCGTCCTCACCTCTTGCTCGTTTTTTGCTATGGTGGAGCCGGATTCGTTCTGCGGACGGTTTTTTGCGTCCCTCAACGTTGGGCCGGGCCTTTGGTGCGGTCTGTCGAGGTCTGGAAGGCCCTAGGGCCTCGGTGGCTCAGTGGGCCCTTGGTGTTATCGATCGCGTCTCTGGGCCGACCCGGAGGTAGAGACCGAGAGGACGCCGGGAGCGTTTTTCGAGGTGGCGCCTATTCTTCCTGCGGTTTTCTGACAGCATTTATTGCGTAGTGGGGTTTTGGTAGCCGGCGTACTTACAGCGATGTGGCTGGGTGGCGAGACGTGCCGTTTTTCGTGGTGTGGGGCGGTTGGCTTGACTTGCGCCCGCTCGACTCCCGCCGGTCCGCTTCCCATACATAAGGGAGGATGGGAGAAGTTGTGGTCGCCCCTGCTTTTTTCCTGCGACGGGAGAGAGATCGAGAGAGGTGTTTTACCAGCTTTCTGCTGCCGCCGTTGCTTTAGCGTTTCGAAGATGTGGCAGGGGTGCTCCACTCGCCCCTCTCGTGCGGTCGGCTTGGAGAGGAAAGGCTTTCTCGCGCCGCGGGATGTCTCCGGGTGGCGGGTTCCGGCGGTGGGGGCGGTTCCCGAGCCTCACGCCGACGAGATCGTGGCGCACGCCTGGTTTTTTGAGCGCGGGCTCGGGTTCCCTCTTCACGGGTTTGTCCGGGGGCTCCTCTTCTACTACGGGGTGGAGGTGCACCAACTCAACCCGAACGGTGTGCTTCACATTGCGGTGTTCATGACGTTGTGCGAGGCGTTTCTTGGCATCGAGCCGCACTGGGCGTTGTGGAAGTACTTCTTCTCCTGCCGGCTAGTGAAGGACAGGGGGGCGAGCCAGGGGGCACCTTTTGGAGGCGCCGCGTTGTACCTACGCTCCAATCGGGCGTTGGAGTACATTGACCTGGAGCTCCCTAAGTCCAATCGGGGCTGGCATTCCGAGTGGCTCTATGTCCGGAACGTGGGAAACGGCGCCCCGCGTTTCTCCGGCCTGTTTCCTGAGAGCAGAGAATGCTGGGTTTGGGGGCCTGATCGGAGAGAGCGGCGGAAGGTGGAGCTGATCGTCGGTCAGATCCGGGTTCTGAAGGCGCGCGGCTTGAACGGCGAAGCCGTTGTGCGCGCGTTCATGGAGAGGCGCGTACAGCCCCTTGCGGAGAGGGCGCGCCCCATGTTTGAGTACACGGGGGCGTCCGACCCCACGAGGATGCTGGGACCCGAGCTTCCTCCGATAGAGGTCGATGCCCGGGTCCTCTCTGTCCTGGGCGGCGGTGCGTTGGTGGCGGTGTCTCGAGCTCCTGCTCCTTTAATGGCGGGTCGTGGCTCCGATTTGGTATGCAAATGGGCTCCTCTGCCTGTTTTCTCCTTTCTCCGGCCGGTGTGACCGACTCTCTGGTTTCTTCGCAGGGGCTGGGACGGATGATTTCCTGGCCGGACTTACCGGGGGAAAAAGAGGCGAGGGCCCAGGCTCGGGAGGCCGAGGAGGCGCGAGATGCCACCCGCAAGGAAGAGAGAGAGAGAGTTGCGAAGCAGAAAAAAGAGCAGCGGGACGCGAGGCGGTCCCGCGGTGAGGATGTCTCTGATACGACTGATGCGGAATCGGGCGACCTGGGGTCGTCCCCAAGCTCTGGGGGCGGAGATGGCGACGGTGGGCCCCTCGCGTCTGACACGGACGCCGGAGGTGGAGAGGTCGGGGATGACGGTGTCGCGACCGCTGTCGAGCCCGCCGTGGGGGTGGCGCCGGACGTTCGGGGGAAACGGAGGGCCGATGCATCCCCACCGGCGGCGAAAGCGAAAATACCGTCTGGCGCTCGGCGCAGTAAGTGCCTCCCCGTCTGCTGTCGGTCTGCGGGTTTTAAAACATCTTTGCCGTTTCGACTTGTAAATGCGTGTGCGTGGTCTATCTGAGGTGGTCGTGGTGGCGATGCGCATATGGCGCTCCCGTAGGGTCGAAGCTGCCGCCGCCATCGGCGGGCGCCTTGTTGGTCGAGGCAGACCAGCCGGAGGTCGTGGTGCTCCCCACTGGGTCGGGGGGTACCGAGCCGTCAGCAGCGGAGGCGGCGGTAGCCGCGGTGTCGGGGTCGGCGACCGAGCAACCGTCGGGGCTGCCGACTGCTCCGTCGATCGAGACGGAAGTGGGGCCGCTGGTCACGTCGGGGTCCGAGGAGGACCCCTTCGCTCGAGTCGAGCTGGGTCCGCTTCCGGAGGGTGAAGCGGGCGGGGAAGAGCTCCCACTGCCCCCGGCGGGGACCCCCCCGTTAGGCGCAGCTCTGGCGCCAGGGTTCGTTGCGCCGTCGTTTCTGGGGCCCTCTCTTCCGGTTGAAGCTGCGGAGGAGACGACAATGGAAACGGTCGCCGGGGCGGTGCAGGAGGAGGTGGTTGTCGAGCCCTCGCGGGTAGCCGGGGCGCCTGCCCGCGTTCCTATCCCCCGCTGGTCCTACCAGGCTCGTCGCGGGTGGTTCTGGACGACGAGGCAGAGGGGGGCGAGTGGACCGCGGTCGGAGAGATCTCTGCCAAAGATTACTGGCCAAGGCAGACCGGGTCCGCGAGGCGCTGTCAGCTTCGCTCCAGTCCTTTAACGCAAGGCTGGGGGTTGTCTCTGGGGAGGCCCTTCGGAGAGTTGAGGTAATCTGCTTGTTCCGTTGCGTGTCTTCCCTTTTGGTCGGTTGGGTTGAGGGCTGATGGGCGTCTTTTGTCTTTAGACTCTGAAGACCCGGTCGGCGTTCAAGTCTGGGTACATCCGGGTTCAGAACCAGCGGGGGTCGTCTGCCGAGTTGGAGTGCGACCGGCTGCGCTCTGAACTATCGGAGGCTCGGAGTGCCTTGGACCGCGAGCGGGTCGAAGCGGCGAGGACCCGCCAAGAGAGTGTGGACGCAAAAGACGCCCTGCTCGGGGAGCGTCAGGCGAAGCGGGCTTCGGACGAGAAGGTGTCTGATCTTGAGCCCCTCTTGGCGGGGGCAAACCGGGCGAAGGGGGATGCTGAGTCGAACGCCGCTCGTCTCAGCAGGGAGCTTGAAGCGGCTGGGAAGCTTGCCCAGGACGCGGCTATCGAGCGCGACGCTGCTTTAGCGCAAGTCGAGCGCGATCGGGCGATTCGGGTACAGGCCGAGGAGGACCTCCGCAGCATGGCTGACTCTGTGTCGGGTAAGTGCCTTAGCTCTAGCGTCCTCAATCTTTGAGTTGCTTTGTCGTGGCTTCCCGATTCCACTGGCCTTGTTGCAGAGTTGCAGAAGAACCTTGGGAGCGCCACGGAGGCGCGGAAGGTGACGGAGGAGGCGCGTGATGAGGTGGTCGCGGCGCGCGACGAAGCTGTTGCGTCACGTGACGTGGCCCTATCCGCGCGCCAGCTGTCGGAGGAGGATCAGGCCCAGCTGACGTCTTTGCGAGCGGTCGGCCGAGAGATCCGTGATCGGGTGCTGGGGCCGGTGGACTCTCAACCAGGCTCGAGCTCGCTGGGGAGTGCCCTGGCCCACGTGCCCGACCACGTGGAGGCTTCTGGCGGCGGTCTTTGTTCTCGGGCTGCCTCGGCACTGGTTTGTACGCTCTCCTACTACGACGGCATCGACCTTGATACTTGCCAAGAGCGGGTTGCCGCGAATCGTCCGAGGAGGAAATCGACGCCTTGGAGCTTCGGGTCGAACCGCACGCCAGGGCGATTGCCGACCAGGTTTCCCCGACCGACGTCCTTCATAGATGAACGGTAAAGGGAAATTAAACAGTTTTTTCTTTGCTCTTTCTAGATTTGTAAGGAACTGGTATGTGTTTTGCCCCGTGCTTGTTTTTCGCACCCTTTGTTTGTGATGGTCACCATTACCGTCCATAGCCTTGGGGACCACAGGGGTCGGGCGTAGGTTGGTGTGTGCACTACAAAGTGAGGGAGCGGGGAAACACGAGAGCGTTCAGGAACGCGCCGATCGGTTAGTGCGACCGTGGGAGGGGTGCTCCCGACCAATTGTGGGTCGCTCCGCTTGGGCACTTCCTTCTTCCGTTAAGTACTATTCCACAACCGTAGCCGCCGGGGCGTAGGCCGTAGTACTTCTGGTCGGAAGTTTTGGCGATTTCGGGAGGACCCGGCAATTGGTCGTGTCACCGACCCACGGGACTCTTATAGCCCCCGAGTGGGGCGAGGCGGTTTGGCTGTTACCGCCGCGCACCACTTTGAAGGAGTAACAACGAGTGCAGGGAAAGAAGATATTCACTTATCTTTCTTTGCAACTGGCGAGGTTCTCGAGGCGTCTTTTGTTCACGCAGAGAATCGGCGGCACTTCGGTTTCCGCACCGTCAGTTTTGATGCTTCGGCTTCCACGCCATCATCTTGGAAAGGCGCGGTCGTAGTTAATGCTGGCGGGTACCCCCTCAGCGCGTCGCTTCGTCTGGCTGCGGATCGCCTATAAATAGGCGAGCGGTGGGCGCTGGGATTTCATCCAGCGACGTTGAGGCCTGCTACTAACTCGTTTTCATGGCTGCCTCGCCTTCTCAACCTCGCTCCAAGGTCGAGAGCCCACCCATCGACGAGATCGACTGGGACGCCTTTGAACAAGAGGCGGAGGACGAGGAGTTGGAGCGACGAGCCGGTCGCTTTGCAGTGGCGGCCCCGTCGGGCGACGGGGTTGATTGGGAGCTGCTGGAGCGGGAGGCAGAGGAGGAGGAGCGGGAACGGGAGCGGCAGGCTGCGGTCGTCGAGCTGAGGGAACCGCCGCCGCGAGCGCCCGAGCGATTGGGGGAACAGGACGCCGTTCCCCCCGTGCCCCTTCTCCTCGAGGAGCACAGAGTCCACCGCGACATCCAGGCCCGTGCTAATGAATGCGCTGCCGGTCGCCCCAATCACGCTGCCGTACACCTCTCCGTCGGTGGACCCCTCCGTGGCGAGCCCCGAGTTCCCCCGGGAACCATAGAGGTCACACAGGGGGGGCGCGGGGGGCTTCCGACTTCTTGGCGTCGCACCCGGGCAGATCGGGGCTCTCCCGTCGCGGATTTCGGCGATCCGACCAGTTTCTGCTGCGTTTTGCGGCAAAAATTGTGCGGGAAGCCGAAGCCGCGCTTGGAGAGGGACGATAAGTCCGGAGATCACCGAGGCGAGGAAGACCCTAGAATAAGATAAACTTTTTTGGTTTTAGACTTCACGTTTCTAAAGAATGTAAATGCCGTCGAATCGGAAGAAATAAAGGTGTTCGGATTCAGGGGTTTCGTGTGTGCTTTTCGCTATCTTTTCGGGTTTTTTTTTTTTGGTGGAGCGCGCCAGGATCACTGTTCTTCGGTCCGAGGGGACCATCCGAGCAGTGATCGACGTGTTCAAGTGTTTTTCCGAAAAGCAGGCAAAGAGGTTTAACACGAGCGTTCGCACCCCGACCTCGCTCGCCGGGTCGGGTAGAAACGCTACGCGTAGGCTCGACCGAGGGTCGGGCTGCTCGGGGTGAGAGTGCGAACACGGTAGTAGACGAGGTAAAAGAGAAATGGACTAAGGGTAGAATCATCTTAGCTTTTCAATATTCCAGGCGTTGGACAAGATGTTGCCATCGGGATCCTTGAGCCGGTAAGTGCCGGGTCGAAGGACTTCTACTACAGTGAAGGGGCCTTCCCAAGGAGAGGAGAGCTTATGCTTGTCTTTGTTGGACTGAATCTGGCGCAGAACCAGGTCGCCTACGTTGAACGCTCGACCTCTAACCTTGCGGTCGTGGTAGCGCCGTAGTGCCTGCTGGTACTTGGCTGAGCGGATGATGGCGACATCCCGTGCTTCGTCGAGCCGGTCGACAGCGTCTTGCTGAGACTCGAGCCCCCGAGTTTCGTCGAAGGCTCGAACCCTTGGGGCGCCGTAGCTTAAGTCGATTGGCAAGACGGCCTCGGCCCCGAACGCCAAGAAAAATGGCGTGAATCCGGTCGATCGGGTTGGGGTGGTCCGCAGGCTCCAAAGTACGGGAGGCACCTCAGCCGCCCAACGTCCCGCATATCTTTTCAGTCGGTCGAAGATCCGCGGTTTGAGCCCCTGGAGGATCATGCCGTTCGCGCGTTCGACTTGGCCGTTGTTCCGTGGGTGGGCAACGGCTGCCCAATCCACGCGAATGCTGAAGCTGTCGCAGAGCTCGAGAAACTCCTTTCCCGTGAATTGCGTTCCGTTGTCGGTGATGATGGAGTTCGGGACTCCAAACCGGTAGACGATGTTGCGGATGAAGTCCGCCGCCCGCGCCGAAGTGATGGTCGTGATCGGCTTAGCTTCTATCCACTTGGTAAACTTGTCCATCGCAACCAGTAGGTGGGTGAAGCCCCCGGGCGCTTTCTTGAAAGGCCCGACCAGGTCGAGTCCCCAAACGGCGAAAGGCCAGGTAATAGGGATCGTCTGGAGGGCTTGCGTTGGGAGATGAGTTTGCCGGGCGAAGAATTGGCACCCTTTGCATGTCCGGACGATTTGTTCAGAGTCAGCTACAATAGTTGGCCAGTAGAAGCCTTGTCGGAAGGCTTTCCCGACCAAGCTCCGCGACCCAGCGTGGTGCCCGCAAATTCCCCCGTGGATGTCGTGGAGCAGCTCTCTTCCCTGGTCGACCGGGATACACTTCTGGAGGATCCCAGAGGGGCTCCTTCTGTAGAGGTCGTCACGGACCAGTACAAAGGATTTCGCCCGTCGAGCGAGGCGGCGGGCCTCGGTTGGGTCGTCAGGGAGGGATCCGTCGGTCAGCCGATCGATGAAGGGTTTCCTCCAATCGGTGCTGGTCATCAGGACGTTGCAGCTTGGCTTGGTCATCTCAGCCTCCGGTCATTTGGTCTGCAGCGGAAGTGCTTTCGGCGAGTCGCCCATCCGGTCGTCTGGACGATCGGGTCGGATGGATGCTTGGTGTAGGTCGAGGACGAAAACCCCAGGCGGGACCGGCCCTCTGCCAGAGGCAAGATTGGCTAGACGGTCGGCCTCGCTGTTGTTCCGTCTGTAGCTATGGTGAAGCTCAAATCCCTTGAATTTCTGCTCCAGTTTGCGTACCTCTTGACAATAGGCCGCCATCCGACCGTCGTGAGGTTCCGCGGCCTTCATGACTTGGTCGACGACCAGTTTTGAGTCGCCATGCAAGTATAGCCGCTGCGCTCCGAGGTCGGCGGCGATGCGGAGATCGGTAACGAGGGCCTTGTACTCGGCGACGTTGTTGGTCGCATCGAAAAGCAGTCGGATGGCATACTGGAGCCTGTTTCTGAGTGGGGAAATGATGACGACCCCGGCCCCGGCTCCGTTTTTGGTGAAGGATCCGTCAAAGTACATCGTCCAGTACTCAGGGTCTTCGAGCGGAGGTGGCGCCTGAGCTTCGGTCCATTCGGCGATGAAGTCGGCTAGAACTTGAGATTTTACGGCGGTCCGAGGGATGTATGCTATGTCGTGCCCGTTGAGCTCGAGTGCCCATTTGGCAATCCTCCCGGAGGCGTCGCGGTTATGGATGACCTCGCCGAGTGGTAGAGAAGTTACCACGGAGACGCGGTGCCGGTTGAAGTAGTGTACCAGCTTTCTTTTCGTGATTAGAACCGCGTAGATCATCTTCTGCATCTGTGGGTACCGTGTCTTGGACTCGGAGAGTACTTCGCTGATGAAGTAGACCGGCCGCTGGACCTTGAGAACCCATCCTTCCTCTGCTCGCTCTACGACGAGCGCCGCGCTCCCACCGGGTCTTGCTTCTTTCCTTTGTTCCATGGCGTCGTGGGAGCTCCGGAAAGGAAACGCTTTAGGACTTCGCAGTCCCGGTACTTGTGCCTGACGGGGTATCCGTGGTTCGGACACGGACTCTCCATCAGCTTCTCGAAATGGTCGGGGGGTTGCCGGTTCTGCGGCTTCCCCGGCTGGTCGGCGGCCGCGACTATGCGGTCCTCGCGGACCTGTTTGCCGTGGCGTTTCCGTTTGTCGGGGCGGTCGGAGGAGGGACTGGGCTCGGCGCCAGTCCCTCGCTTCGACTTCCCTTTGTCGAAGATGACATCTACGGCCTCCTCGCCCAAGGCGTGGTTGGTGGCGATGTCCAAGAGATCTTTGGTGGTTCTGGGCTTTGCGCATCCCAGCTTGTGGACCAGGGTTTTGGAGGTAGTGCCGTAGATGAACGCCCCCACGACATCGGCGTCACGAATGTCAGGGAGCTCGTTGCACTGCTGGGACAAACGCCGGATGTAGTCCCGGAGGTTCTCCCCTGGCTGCTGCTTGCAGCTCTTCAGGTCCCAGGAGTTCCCTGGTCGCTTGTAGGTGCCCTGGAAGTTGCCAACGAAGTGGTGTTTGAGGTCGGCCCGATCCTCGATGATGTTGGCGGGCAGGTACTCGAGCCATGCTCGAGCCGAGTCCGCCAAGTAGATGGGGAGGTACTGGATGACGAAAAGATCGTCTGTGGCTCCCCCCGCTCGGCATGCTAACCGGTAATCCTCCAGCCACACGCTGGGGTTTGTGGTCCCCGCGTATTTGGCTATGTTGACCGGCGCTCGGAACCTAGCAGGGAACCTTGCGCTGCGGATCCCTTGACAGAATGCCGCGACCCGGCCATCGGGGCTCGGCCGCGATCACGTCGTGAAATATTTGTCGGCGTACATCCGGGCCGGGTCGTTCCCTGCCCTTCTTCGTGCCTGGAGGGTGGCGCGAACGTCGCGTTCGTCGCCCAAGCGTTGGCGCACCGGGGTGCGTGATGCCTGGGGTTGTTCGGGGGGCGATACCGCCCTTGTTTTGCTTCGGTGGCCCCGGGAAGCGTTGCGGTGCGGACCGTCTGAAGAGGCGCCCGAACGCTGTGATCCGAGCCATCGCGCGTGTTGCTTGGCCGCTCGTTCCACCCGGCCTTCGGAGATTCTGGTGGGTTGCCTTGGCCGCGGGATCGTCTGGCTCAGGGATGCCGCGGAGCAACATTGCCGCCGCGGCGATGTTTTGGCCGGCGTGTGGAAAGAACGACGAATCGTCGGTCCCTTTGGCCAGCAGGTGGTGAACCTGGCGTGCGCGAGCACGCGCGCCGCTAGGTGCAGGTAGAACTGCGGGTGGATGCTGATCCAGATCGGCTTGGAGTTTGTCGAGCTCGGCTTTTTGAACCTCCAGCTCTTCGCGCCGCCGCTGAAGGTCGGCGCGGCGAGTCTGGTGGTCCTCCTCGGTGTGTTGGAGGAGAGTCTTCGGCGTGACCGGGGTAGCGGAGGGGTTGTTCGCGCCTGCCGCGGTGTCGGGCTCGCGGTAGCGCGGTCTGTTCTTATCTCTCCCTCCGCTAGAGCCGTGGCCGGAGGAGTTGTCCGAATGGTCGTCGTTGGGCGCGTGGCCGACCATCGCTACGAAGCGTGAAGGCGCAGCGGGCGCATCCGCCGCTACTTGACGCCCCCGCGCGTCGTCCGGGGCGAAGGAGCTTTTGGCGTGCTTCGGCTTCGGGGTCCATCGGAGATTCTCAAACCTCCCGGATGCAATTGGGTTATAATAAGCCACAATCTGCACCATGCATGGAAATCACTGGTAGCACCTAGCTGGTAGTAGGCATACACCATAAAGACAACATCCGTCAGATTAATCCTATAGCACTTGGCACATATGAATGACTAGAAATACTGTTGCGAGTTCTGACTTTCATCCAGAAAGAGAAACGGTTTGTGCAACCCTACAGATGTGTGATAGTGAATAGTCAAAAGGATAACACCTGAAAGTGTTTAAGACTTTCTCTGGTGCTTGGAAGGTACTTTAGGGTGTGTTTGGGTGGATGTACGAGAGTGAATGGTCCTGCATGGGTTGATATAGGGAGGATGTTTGGTTATCTGAATGGGATGGTACAAAATTTTATTTGGTTGCTTTGATGTGATTATCCTGGATGGTTCAAGATATTGTTTGGTTTGAAGGATGGTACAAGTTTTTTATTTATATGTCTCTACGTAATAATCTTATTTATTATGGCCGGCATTTAATGCGCTCGATACGCAATAAATGCCGTCGCTTCTCTGGGATATCGGAGACCTGGTCGTGATTTCGGACCTTGCCCGGCGGTCGTGACTTTGGGCCTCGACTGGCCTGGGTCGGCCCGTGCGTCTTTTTGGGCCGCTGGGGGTACCCATGGTACGGGTACTCGTCACTCTCCAAAATAGTGAAGTTTCGCCGCCGGCGCCCGTGGTTTTTTTCCCTTCCGCATTGGAGGGGTTTTTTTCCACGTTAAATCTTGTGTCTCGATCTGTTTTGTTTTTGATCTACTTCGTTCTTGTGTTCGTGTCGATTTACAACAATATATATCCCTGGCGATCCAACAATCCAACTATACTCGGATGTGTAGTTGCACAGTTCAAAATAGTAACATAGCCTGCGATATTATTAGCACAAGCTGAGCTTGAATAAAAAGTTCATGATGTAAAAAATTGTTTTCTTATTACATAGTTAGTAAGACAGCAACAATCCTCAACATAGAACACATACAACACGATGCATCAAAACATTGAGCATTATAGAACACAAGACCGGTGCTTTAGTTGATGTATCACAACATGAGAGCAAACAAACACGACGAACATACTCAGGTGGAAGCCCTCAAATTCCACCTCGCGAAAGCTCGTCCTAAAAGATGCATAACTAGCTAGCACTAGTACTACTAAGCTTCGACACTACTCTGTCCATAACCGATCAACTATAAGAAACAAAGTAAAAAACTAAAAGAAATATATCTGCAGATGGAGCGCAACATCTTAGTCAATTTTAACCCACCGCCACACTCCCCCTGTGGCTCACAATCCATGGATGCCCTGTGAGAGAGCACCATCCAATCCAAACATCAACAACCATTTCAGGAAAGAAACAACCATTTCAGGAAAGAAACAAGCATTTCAGATGGGTAATTTAGTAAATTTTTCTTGGACTTAACCCTGTACATTGTCTCCTACTCACCTTAACCTCCATGGACGACGCTCCTCCAAACCAGTCAACTGTCCTCCCTTTCGTTTCTCCACATCCCTGGACCAAAACCCTTCCCGTTCACCTCCTCTGCCGGCTCCCTTCCCCCTCATGAAGAGTTAGATCCAGGACAAAAGTATATTAGACTCTTGGTCTCACTCACCCACATGTACTCCATCTTCAGTTACATAGTGTAATATTCAACTACATAGTCCACTAGAAGCAACAAAGAACCAACGATTTAGTTACTTACTTTAATACTTAGTTACATAGTCTGGTGGAGTTAACAAAGAAACAATGATACAATTAGGGTTACATAGTCTGGTGGAGTTAACAAAGAAACAATGATACAATTAGGGCTGGCTATCGAGGTTCTTTCAAAATTGACATAATTCAATATAAAATCATTTTATTTATCATTGAAGTAATTATTTCAAATTCAAGCTAACAAGCCACCATCAACTTAAACATCATTACCATTTTTTTATTTGAAATGGACTCATTTTAATTTTAAACTCATTATTTTGATTCGAAAGCTAACGAGTTAAGTACAATTGTTGTATTCCCGATGCTTCTCCACTATGACTATGTAGACATTTCATAACACTATGTAAATGATGCGCACAGTGCTATTTTCCGCCATTGCCAGGCCCTTCAGTTAGTGGGTTGCTTCATATGCCAACAAAAAGGCCCTAAAAGCCATAAGCATGCAGTGAAATTACGTGATTCGTGTTAAATTATGCACTTTAATGTTTACTTACATAGTTTTTTCGATACGTAGTCTACAATGTCTACCAATCCTTGTCCGGTCAGTGCCGATGCAAAGGAAAGTTGAAATTTGCAAATGATAAGCACCATGGTTTGCACGATTAGAGGGATATGTTCTTTTAACAACCTGTCCTCCTTCTAATTTGACAAGGATACAAAACTATTTATCTAACCTTCATATGTTTAAGTTAATACCTGGCCCACATGTTTGCTTAGGTATCTTTAATTGTGGATAATTGGATTGCAACTAATAAAAGGCTCACGTATCTTCGAAGCACCGGAGAATTGCTCATAAATCATAATGACTTTGTGCCCAAAATCACGACAGTAAGAAGGCGAAATTCCTCGTGCCATGCTAGACGAACAGCTCGTCACGCTATGCTAGAAGGCCAACTCGCCACATTATCAGAAATTGCATGAAAACAAGCGACAAGAGCAGTTTCAAACAACCCCTGAGATGTGATATGAAGGTGCAGAAAAAAAGATTGTTGTGTGTGTGACTGTGTGTTGGGGGATCAATCTCCAACGTTTTTGCAATTGTACCCGTAAGAAACAGCATTTCAAGCAGCTGAGTTATCGGACTGAAAAAAAACAATTTCTGTCACTCAGAGCAATAGCGAACACGATAGTCAAAGATCCGAATCGACGTAAGGATAGTACTCCCTCTAGTTTGATAATAGATATCGTTTTGGACATAGTGATGGTCAAACTTCTAAAACTTTGACTATTGATATATTTTTAAATATTTAAATTGGATATATGAAAATTATATATGTAGACTTGTCTCGAGAAGTACTTTCATAATATTATAATTTTATTAGGTTTTATAAATATATTATAATAAAAATTAGCGGTCAAAGTTGTGTTTTGAAGACCGTGTCGATGTCCAAAACGACATCTATTATCAAACTGGAGGGAGTAGTATTCACTATTCAGAGCAAGAGACCATGGAAGTAAAGCGAGAGCACAGCTTTCCCAGCTCCACGCCGATCACCAAACACACCTTTATATGTTCAAAAATTTCAGAGGTTTCCATCCTTATATATTTTTACCAGCTCGACGGAGCCTCGTGCCTTATATCGTGCTAAGCATTTGCTTCAATTATTGTAACTTTTCACGTCCACCGTGATGCGGCGGATAAACAATCTACTAGAGCCAGCGAGCATAACATATCTGCAACTAATTTCTTTTTCTAAGAAACATATTCGATACTTAACGTTTTCGAGGGGCATTTAGCTTTCGGAAGTCCATAACATACCCTAACTTTTTTTTTCGACCGAAGGCTTGGCTAGTCCGGTCGGGCCCATCAGTGAAGAATTTTTTTTTTAAATAATATTATTTTAATCAAAATTTACAGAAATAATATACCGAAAAAGAAAATAGCAAATATTCCCCCGTCCATTCAATTGGCGGCGATAGCCTCACTCATTTCAATTGGCGACAGATTCTGTCGCCGCTCAAATGGCTTACGAGGGCAAACCGGAATTTCTTCCGTCGCCCAAATGGAATGGCGATGCATTCAATACCTCATGCGCTGAGGCTCACTTAGCCCAAATGGAATGGCGGCGAGCCATTTACCTCGGCCATCGCCGAACTTCGCCATTTGCACGCGCAGAGAGGGAGAAGAGAAAAGAGAGAGGGAGAGGGAGAAGAAGAAGAGAAAAGAAAGAGAGGGAGAGGAAGAAGAGAAAGAGGAGGAGAGGAGGAGAGGGAGGAAGGAGAGGGAGAGGAAGAAGAAGATCGCGTCAGTAAATTTTTTTCTTTCTTGTATGTTTCGCTTAATTTAGTGACTAGATTGATTAATTATTGATTTAGCGAGTAGTATTGTCATGTTTTCGCGACTTAGTGACTAGCAAAAATTTAGCGATTAGCGTTGTTTTAATTAGCGACTTAGCGTTGTTTTCGCGATATAGGAAGAAATGTCCATGCTACTTAGCGTTAGTTTAGCGACTTAGCGATGTTTTCGCGATATAGAACAAACCTCCCGCCGCTGGCTGCCTGCTGCTTCACCTCGGCCACGACCGCTTTTGGCCTCATGGTCGTGGTTTGTTGCCGCGCTTGCCTTGGCCTTGCTCGCTTTAGTTTAGCGACTTCAGCGATGTTTTCGCGATATAGAACAAACCTCTCCCACGCCGCTGGCCTCAGCCACCTGACCACGACCGCTTTTGGCCCCTTGGTCGTGGGTTTGCTGGCGCTTGCCTTGGCCTTGCTCACTAGTTTAAGCGATTTAGCGATGTTTTCGATATAGGAACAAACCTTCCGCCGCCCTGGTCATTGCTGCACCTCACCTCGACCGCTTTGGCCCCGTTATCGTGTTTGCCGCGCTTTGCCTTGGCCTTGCTCGCCCTAGTTTAGCGACTTCGCTGATGTTTTCGCGATAGAACAAACCTCCGCTGACCATGCTCATTGTGCTCACCTCGCCACGCATCGCCTTTTGGCCTCGCGCGTGGTTTGCCGCGCTTGCCTCGCCTTGCTCAAATTTCCGCTTATGATTCACACTTGTCTTGGTTCACGGGCCAAGACGAGCTTGCCTCGACGCTTTGCACGGCGATGATTGCATGGGCCGAAAATGCCATGAACAATTTCCTAAAAATAGGTAAAAATTATGATTTTGCCTTTCCTTCTTTCCTAAATTTTAGAAATCAAAGAATAAATTCAGAAAATTGGTATTAAAGATCGAAAAATAGTTTTTCACATATCGAAAAGTCTATACGTAGCATAATTACATTGTCTAAAAGGTTTGTGTCGCTACAGAAGAATTTCATGAAATGTTTGATGTATGGATGAACGAAAGTGCGATTTACAATATATTACTGAGAGGGAATTCAACATGGGTGTGGAAGGGTGGAACTAAGTCATTTCCAAGTGTCGTAGTTGGTCCTGGCTCACGCCCAAATGGAGCGTTCATGGAGCACAGCTTAGAAGATGGTTATACCAAATATTCTCGTTGGACCGTGAGTTGCATGGTGTGAAGCTGCCGCGGAGTAAGGGGTGTCTGAGACGGAATCAGACGTCTTGGGAGTTAGTTGAAATTACAGGTTCAAATCATGGAGTTCGTATGTCGAGCAATGATTGAGAGAGGATGGCCATTAGTGTTGTTGGCGCAAGCATTTGAGAAAGCAGTAGGGCATCCGTGAGGAACAAAGCAGGAGGTTGTTGGTGACGCAAGAGGAGGAAGTTGGGGAGAGCACAAGCAAGAGAATACTCAGAGGCATGATGTTAGTTCGGCTCGTGAGGCGGTGCAAGGTGAGGAAGTTGGTGTTCCAATGGAAGATGCAGGAACCAATGGGTGTGGCAGGACGTGGCAGAACCAATGGGTGTGGCGACGAGGAGAACATATTGAATCACCGGTGATATCAATGGGACAGAGAGCCGGGACTACGAGGATTTAAGTAACGATGAAGAGGATGAAGAACCTTTCCGCCGGAGCGGGATGAGTGTCGATTCGACAGGGGACTGATGGTCAACGAGGTGAAGATGTCCAATGGGGTACGATCGAATGAGGTGCGGCAAGATGCAATTTACAAGGATAAAGGTGAGGTGCAGAAGCGATCCACGGCATGGGCAAGTGTCGCAGAGACCCTTCCGGGGTTGCTAAGTCGATCAGCGTGTATGATGTCGATGCAAGATGGAAGGTTGCCCATGGCGTGTCCATGCTTACTAACCTAAATGGGACACAATTTGGAAGTGTTCTATAGTAGTGCCGCATGCATGTCTTGTGAGTCTACACAATCGCATAGAAATATATCTTCCGCTTTGTTGCCAATGTAATGTAATGAGATTGTGGGCAACCTGGATTTAGAGCCACGTGCCATCATACTTGCAATAGAAAGCGGAAGGTATCAAGACACTATAAGCTATGCGCGAAGGCATGAGAGCGGGCGAAGGCATTAGAAGCAAGGTTTGGCACGCACGAAGACTCCTATCGTAATCCGCCAGGTTGCTTCAGATCAAGGAAAGGAATGTCGACTTATGTCGATATTTTGAGCAACCTTCAGCGTTTCCCTGGAAGATGTTGCTCAAGCGGGCATTCTTTGCTTTCGTGCGTGTATCAACGATCTCGACATATTGCCGTCCTGTTATGCGTGGATGGGACTTTTTCCGACCGGAAGTACAAAGGCCGTGATATTGATCGCCATAGGGTCGATGGCAATAATCAGTTCTTCCGCGCCGCATTCGTAGAGGGTGAGAACACCGATAGTTGGCTATGGTTTCTAAGGAACGTGAAAGCCGGGGTCGTGGGAACAATGGCCTGTGTGTGTCATACATGATCGGCATCCCGGTTGCTAAAGGCGATCGTGGTAATTGCAAAGCAAGGTGAAGATGAGACACATCCATGGCCTGATTTCGGCGTAGTAGGTGGTGTAAGCGGCACATGGGCGCCACTTTACAAGCAGCTCAGGAACAAAGAGCCGACAAAGCTTTTAAGAGGTCAGGCGACTGTAATCGTGAAAGAAAATTTGAGAGACTATGGAAGAAGTTGGACGAGCTAACGCAGGCATACAATGAGGCAAGCGAAGAAGCCAACAGCCTTCCGCAGGAGGCCTCCCAGAGCGCTTGCGCAGTTACCAATGCATCTCCACACCTGGTTCGGAGGAATGGAAGGGCTATGAAATCCTTCTCCAATGGATAGAGCATGAGCCTAAGGAGAAATGGGCTCACTTTATGACACCGATGGCGCTATGGGGTCATGACGACAAACTTGGCCGAGGTTTACAATTGGGTCATGCGGGGTTGAGGCCACTTCTGCTATAGTGGAGGGTGTTCTTCGTGGCATAACGGGCACTTTGTGGATCGCTATGCTAGGGCCGTCGCTCGCATGAATGCCCTCGATGTGAAGTACTCGAGATGATTTGTAACGCATACATGGAGGAAAAGGGCAAGAAGGGGGAGATGCATAGAGCATTGAAGATGGGCACGAGGGAGCTCCGATTTGAGGTACTATGTAAAGATAACTGTATGGACAAACCGGCGAGGAGTTACACATGAATGCACCATGCATAGACAAACATGTGCATGCACTGCAACATAAGCCTCGTCACATACAGGCCATGCGCACATGTCATGGCGGCTTTGCTTCAACGATCCGAATGGATCCAGTGTATATTCTTGTTCTCCATTTCTTCAACAAGGAAGAAGTGATGGCAACCGAGTGGGAAATGTACGGTTTTTCGAGTGGTGGGTTTATTCACTGAGCATCATACTGGAGGCGACACTGGGTTCCTTGATTAAGTAGGTCAAGGGTGTTGAAGCGGCAGACAAAGCGTATAAGGAAACGATATGGATGCGGAAAGTGGACGTCGTGAAGAAATGTTCGCCAAGGAGATCGGGCCACACTTTCAAGTATTGTCCTACTCGCTCAGCAGGCAGTAAAATTGTTGTACGTCGTTTATGTATGGAGTTTCCAATTAAATTGTTGTAATGTCAGTTTATGTATGAACTTTACAATTAAATTGTTATGCGTTATTAATGTATGGACTTTCCAATTGAATTGTTGTTCGTTTATGTATGTACTTACTATTAAATTGTTGTACTTCAAATTTATTATGGAATGATTGTTTGCACTTTCTTTATGTAATTGTTGTGTTCAATTTGTAACGATATGTTCTTCTATTTTCCTATTGTCGGGTTACACATTGCGGTATGGCGACGAGTTGCTTGACCGGTGATAGATGCGACTCCACCCGAGCTACTTATACGCCGCTTGGGGCATCTACCTCTTGAGCTTGGCGCCCTACGCTATGCGCACCCCCATGAGAGCATGGAGGATTGACCCGCGATGGCTTCCGAGGTTAGTACACTAATCACGTGGTTATATAAGTTCAATGCACCCCAGACTTACAATATTTTCATGTAGGTTGAGGGCAGCGGGGTTGCTTCCATTAGCCAGGATGGTGGAGGCTACCGTCGCCGACGCCCCAGACCAAATGAGGTTCCTCCAGAGGTTCCGTCGACGACCGGTCTCATCGACCGCTTTGGTGGACCGTTGGCGCCTCTGAGACGCACACGTTCCACCTTCCGTATGGGCGAGATGGCGCCCACACTTGAGGACGTGAGTTACTCATCGGGCCTACCTTGCTCGACGGGGCAGTGGTGCCGGCCGACGCCGACTTCGATCGCGTGACGGACTCTCGCACGGTTCGCCCAGTGTGATACCAGCAGAATCGATAACACTTTCACTTCTACGCACGGCCCTACGAAGTATGGCTGGTTCAGTTCTATGTAAGTTGCGCTTTATTTTGTAGTTTTTTTTATCCGCTTTCAGGTCCGCCGCTAACCATAGCCTTTTGCAGCCCGAGAGGATGGCGGCCGGAGCGGAGGACTACGTCGTCACCCGCCACTTCGAGGCGCACCTGATCCGCTATTCGGTGGGTCAATATGTTCAGCTCGAGCCACGGAGACTCCGTCGACAAGCACTTGATCCAGCTTCGCCAGTCGATCGCGGAGAACTGACATGGATCATATCCCACGACCGGCTTGGGACCGGCAGATCGGCGGCCACCTACCGTGTTTTGCGATGGTGCCGCCGCACCTGACTCATCCGCTCGCTGGTGTCCGCTATCGTCGGGGCTGTGGTCGCTCGAGAGGTTCAGATCGGACGCCCACATATAGACCTGGAGCCGTATGGCGACGATTTCTACCGGGCATGGAGATGAGGTCGGCCGCCCTACCATGGGGTCTTTGTGGTCGCCGACGGGTTAGTACCACATAATATATTGCCTTGTTTGTGAAATAATTTTTATCAATACTATTCTGCACTAACGCTGGTGTATTCCTTGTTTTTGCAGCCCACTTTCGCCTCAAGATGTCGCCACGCTTCGTGACTCGAGTGCGTGCGATGTTTGACCAATTGACGGATGACCGCGTCATTTACGCCCTACCTTCCGTGAGCTTGTCGACGCGCGAAGCTCTCGCAGGGACTTCGCGGCAAAGGCGTGAGCGCGCCAGATAATCGCTCACACGGCGTCACTTGGTTTTCGGACGCAGCGTTGAGACGACGCGCCCATCGTCATGCGCAGCTTTGGCCTCCGTCAGAGTTCTCGCCGCAGTGCCATCGTCCCGCTTAGCGTCCACTGATTAGTATTGCTTTCCATCTCTCATATAATTATTTAATATCTTATTTAATTGCATATTTAACTAATGAAGTTTTCTTTGCAAATCGACTAATGCAGATCGACACGCAAGGGCTTAGGCCCGGGCGAGCACGATGATTCCTCATATTGAGCGATGGGCTAGCGAGCTTTGGCAGTACGCGCACGAGGAGATCGCCTTCACTTACCACGCCACGTCACGACGACTACATCCGGTGGTACAGGCCGCACACGCCGCTCGAAGTTGTGCGTGTGGTGGAGTCACCTCCGAGGCACGCTCCTCCACAATACCGGACACCTACCCTGCAGTAGGACTGCCACATCAAGCGTGGTTAGTACTTGCTCCTACAAGTTGTATACCCCCGCATAGAACTAACAAGCCATTTTCACAAGGTGACATTGCTCGGAGGTGCACGACGACGCTGCCTCGATGGTGGCAAACACGACACGCAACGCGACCATGGATCGTGAGAGCGATGTTGCGGTGTTGTCGACAAGACCCGTCGCATCGCCCACCTTTGCCGCAGCACGAGATTGAGGGACGATGTGGCGGCACAGGTCGGGCCGTTCGTCCAGATGCGGCGACCGGTTCAAGCCATCGGCCGCCACTAGCATCAAGCGCCACTAGCCCTCCTCCCGATGTACCCGAGCTCCAGTGGCAAGAGCTCACTACAGTGTACACCTTTCGCTCGCCACTTATCAACTACATTTTTACATTACGTGTGCTAACGTGAAACATTTTTCAAATGTCATCGATGACCGTAGCGCGACCCACTCCGCGGCTCGAGCCCCTGATTACACGATGTTCTTCACGATTGGCTTCAATTTACCCCAAGACAGCGATTTATGGAGGATATCCTTGGTCCTTCGCAGCTCGCCCGCGCTCCGGACGATCGGACCACCGACGCAGTCGACCAGCGCCGACCCATCGGCCGACGACCCCTTCACTACTCCGACTCCACCACGTCGCACTACTAGGAGTTCTCGCGGAGTTCCTCGCCGACCGTTGACATATTCACCGGGCATGTTCAGGGCCTGAGGAGGCCGTGGGCACACGTGGCGCCTTACCTCGCAGGGCCGTAGCTAGTTTTTTGCTTTAGTTTTATCTTTTAGTACTATCAGTTCTCAGGAATAAATGTTGACTTTGTTCAACTGGTTTATCTTTTCGTATGTTTTATCTCAATGAATCCGCCTTTCATGGTTTGATCGACTTCCTCCGCCCAAAAAATAACTTCCAAGATGCATTTCTACGGGCCGCCAAAATCCTTCATCGTTAGGGTTCGTAGCGCGAATGTAATACTTAGGGTTATTGGGCGTTGAGAATTTATATGCTAAGATAGTTGTAATCGAGATATTTTTACTTTAATATGGTAGTCCGATACCAAATAGCACATCTGGTACATCCGGTCCAAAAAATAACTTCCAACATGCATTTCTACGGGCCACAAAATCCTTCATCGTTAGGGTTCTGCCTTGAATGTAATACTTAGGTTATTGGGCTGAGAATTTATATGCGAAGAGAGTTGTAATCGAGATATTTTTACTAATATGGTAGTCCGTATACCAAATAGCACATCTGTACATCCGGCCCAAAAATAACTTCCAAGATGCATTTTACCGGCCAAAATCCTTCATCGTTAGGGTTAGCGAATGTAAATTTAGGGTTATTGGGCGTTGAGAATTTATATGCGAAGAGAGTTAGAATCAGATATTTTACTGAATATGGTAGTCCGTGATACCAAATAGTACATCTGGTACATCCGTCCAAAAATAACTTCCAAGATGCATTTCTACGCGCCAAAATCCTTCATCGTTAGGGTTCGTGGGCGCGAATGTAATACTTAGGGTTATTGGGCGTTGAGAATTTATATGCTAAGAGAGTTGTAATCGTAGATATTTTTACGGAATATGGTAGTCAGTATACCAAATAGTACATCCGTACATCCGGTCCAAAAATAACTTCCAACATGCATTTCTACGGGCCGCCTAAAATCCTTCATCGTTAGGGTTCGTGGCGCTTGAATGTAATACTTAGGGTTATCGCGTTGAGAATTTATATGCGAAGAGAGTTGTAACTGAGATATTTTTTACGGAATATGGTAGTCCGTATACCAAATAGCACATCTGGTACATCCGGCCCAAAAATAATCTTCCAAGATGCATTTCTACTGGTACGGAAAATCCTTCATCGTTAGGGTTCGTATGCCAATGTAATACTTAGGGTTATTAGGCGTTGAGAATTTATATGCGAAGAGAGTTGTAATCGAGATATTTTTTACGTAATATGGTAGTCCGTATACCAAATAGCACATCTGGTACATCCGGTCCAAAAATAACTTCCAAGATGCATTTTCTACGGGCCAAAATCCTTCATCGTTAGGGTTCGGCGCGAATGTAATACTCTAGGGTTATTGGGCGTTGAGAATTTATATGCGAAGAGAGTTGTAACCTGAGATATTTTTACTGAATATGGTAGTCCGTGATACCAAATAGCACATCTGGTACATCCGGTCCAAAAAATAACTTCCAACATGCATTTCTACGGCCTAAAATCCTTCATCGTTAGGGTTCGTGCGAATGTAATACTTAGGGTTATTAGGCGTTGAGAATTTATATGCGAAGAGAGTTGTAACTGAGATATTTTTACTAATATGGTAGTCCGTATACCAAATAGCACATCTGGTACATCCGCCCAAAAATAACTTCCAAGATGCATTTCTGGCCAAAATCCTTCATCGTTAGGGTTCGCGCTTGAATGTAATACTTAGGGTTATTGGGCGTTGAGAATTTATATGCGAAGAGAGTTGTAATCGAGATATTTTTACGAATATGGTAGTCCGTATACCAAATAGCACATACAGTACATCCGGTCCAAAAAATAACTTCCAAGATGCATTTCTACGGGCCTAAAATCAGCTTCATCGTTAGGGTTCGTGGCTTGAATGTAATACTTCAGGTTATTGGGCGTTGAGAATTTATATGCGAAGAGAGTTGTAACTGAGATATTTTTACGGAATATGGTAGTCCGTATACCAAATAGCACATCTGGTACATCCGGTCCAAAAATAACTTCCAACATGCATTTCTACGCCGAAAATCCTTCATCGTTAGGGTTCAGTGCCGAATGTAATACTTAGGGTTATTGGGCGTTGAGAATTTATATGCGAAGAGAGCTGTAACTGAGATATTTTTACGTAATATGGTAGTCCGTATACCAAATAGCACATCCTGGTACATCCGGTCCAAAAAATAACTTCCAACATGCATTTCACGGGCCTAAAATCCTTCATCGTTAGGGTTCGTATGCCGAATGTAATACTTAGGGTTATTGGGCGTTGAGAATTTATATGCGAAGAGAGTTGTAACTGAGATATTTTTAAGGAATATGGTGGTCAGTATACCAAATAGCACATCCGTACATCCGCCCAAAAATAACTTCCAACATGCACCACGAGACAACACAAAGTCACATGCGACTCCTATCACCCTCAACACCAGACGACCTACCACCACTAATCAAAATCGCACGACCAACACCTCAATGTAAATTTGCATGACTGCCACCCTCAATAAAAGCATGCACACCGCCACCCTCAATAAAGTGCCGTGACGACCGTCACCCTCAATGCGACTTGACAACACGCTACTATCGCCTTTCAGACTTATTGACCACGACGTCGTGCAATTTTCACGGTTGCGACAAGTGATGCACTTTGCGAAGGCGTGCCATGTCGCTCAGCTTTGCTAATGATGTGACAGTTGTGCACCTTTCGAGAGGGGAGATTCATGCATCTTTACGCCAAGTGGATGACAAAGCTATCTAGCTCGCCACCACTATAAAACCGCGGAGGGATGCACGCTTCCATTACCAACAGACCGACAATCAACTTCTGCACACTTCACACGAATTAGGCTACGATGTCGCTCTACCGTCGCCTCTTCAAGAAGCGAAACTTAACCCCGAATACTCCGGATGCGAAGTTGTGTTGACGCTCAGCTTCTTCCGAGTTGCTCGACCTAGTGCGCTGCAACCTTCCGGCGAAGATGATGCGTCTTAACCACGGAGCCACGGCGCTCGCTCGCCATTATCATAGTGCACGCTATGAGGTAAACCTCATCGTGTCATTACGTCTTAAGGGTACCACTACCACTTTCATGCGTCGTTTTTCTTTTGTAGCGCATGGACCTGTTAGCTTCTTCCAATGGATCGACGGCCGAACGACGTGATCACGAATTTTCAACAATCGCCACGACGCCTACCCTACTTCGCCTCGAGAACTTCACTCCGTGGGAGAGGCCACGATATGTCCCCTTCTAGATCGGCCGAGTTTAGGGCCGGTGGGCAAGAGAAAGCAACTAATCGGTGAGTTCCATGCAACATGCTAATGTTACGCAGCTACGCAAATCACAAAGTAGTAATTCTAAATCGCTTCCTCGCATACAGACTCCAAGAAGAAACTTGCAAAATGGATAAAGTCAAAGGAGAAACCTCTCAAGGGCCCGCACTGAAGCCTCCAATTTATGATCACACCGACACAGGCGGTCGTTGATACCGCCAAGGGATCTAAAAGCGGATCGAGATTCTACTGCGTGCCCCTTGGCCGAGGATGAATGGTGCGCCTACTTCAGCTGGGTGGATCCGAGAAGTACCACCCACATCTCAAACTTCCCATATGGGATAACTGGGAGCAACCTCTCGTGGTGCTACTTCGCCCAAGAGCCGTAATTTGAGTACGCCCAAGGTATTTTGTAATTCACTCACAAGATACATATCAGTATGGACTTTGCGAGGCACGCTTCCGATTATACAAGGACAAGCCCAACACGCACCTCCTGCACCATATAGTGGAGTCAAGCGAAATAAACAAAGAAGACGCTCTCGCAAGGAACCAGAGTGGAAGAGGGTTCCTCCACTCTAAGTAGGGACAAGGAAGCAATGCACGAGATGCACAACTAAGAAATCCTGTCGGGTTACAGAGACCATCAGGAACCCGAAGCGGTATTAACATAGGGGGCGCGAAATCGAAGGCATGCCCATATGGGAGGGCAGACTCCATCAGAATGCACACAAACAAGTTACTTCTTACACCCTGCAGACGTATGGCATAGGCTACCCATTCGGCGACCGAGCATCGCACGGCCATGGAGCTCTTTCATAAGAGAGAGCGGTGTCCCGAGAACAAATCGCAAAAGAATGACGGTGATGTAATATGTAGAAAATGTATGGCATCGTTCCCACTCTACTTAACATAGACTAACGATCACTTGTTCCACCATGACAACCAGTTATCGCTACTTCTCTTAGAAATATCGTCCAATTGCTTTGTAATGTCATTGTAATATAACTGCTGTCTTTCATCATCTAAACTTTCGTTACATGTGCACTACTAACGCTGAGTTTTGTTCCTAAGGTTACTACACGCATATACGTGCTTTGCACAATGATCGTAAAATCATCATCAATTGGTAGCCTTCTTTGATTGATTCCTTTCCTTTCCTCGTTGAGCCATGAAAGCCAGCCTATTAGATCGCAATTATCCATGCATGTACAAGTTGTACAACCTCTCTGGATTTGCAATTTTTGGTTCTTGACATTGGTTTTCTTGACATTGGTTTTCTTGACATATACGTAAAATGTAACACCTTCGTGAGGAGCTCGACTCTCGGTTTCAACTCGGTTTATCAACATTTTTTTGAATTCGTTTCAAAATCCAAATAAACAAAAAAATAGATTGCTCTGGCCTTGTTCTCGGTGAACCCGACAAGGTCGTTTCACTATTGTCATTTCGTGTGACAAATACACCGATTTTGGTTTAGCGTTGACCGAATAAAACATGTCCGTTTTGCATATACCGGAGATGCAATTTCAGGTGTTTTAAGGCAAGAGAGCGAATACGGCTGGGTTTTTCGCTTTACACAAAAATGTTGTATGTGATTTTAAAATACAAAGAAATATTGTGTATAGAATTCCAAAATTTGCTTATACATGTGTCGCATATATATATATTAAAGTATATACATTCAATAATATTTTTTTCACTTTTCACATTACTTTTCCTTCATAATTGTAATTTTATACAAGTATAACAAAGAATTATCACAATAAATATGTTTTTTCCTTAATTTATTGAGCTTGCCCTCCTATGTCCATTTCAATTGGCTGACGAAGTGTGTCGCTATTTCAAATGGCGACAGGGCAAACTCGACATTTCATCGCCGCCCATTTCGCTGCAACAGAGGTCGATGCCTCGTCGCCATTCCATTTGGCTGACGTGATCGGAGGAAATTCCGGTTTTGCTGTCGCCATTTGAATCGGCGACAGAGGCCTCGCCGCCAATTGAAATGGCGACAGACTCCGCCGCCATTTCAAATGGACACAAGGGGTAGTTTTGCTATTTTCTTTTTCGCATATTATTTCTGTAAATTTTGATTAAAATAATATTATTTAAAAAAAAATTCCAGATGTTGAATGCCTTCGCCGCTAATCCATTTGGCGGCAGGATCGAGGAAATTCGTTTGCCCCTATGCGCCATTTAGAATCGGCGACAGATTGTCGCCGCCAATTGAAATGGCGACTCGCCGCCATTTCAAATGGACACAGGGGGGTAGTTTTGCTATTTTCTTTTTCGGCATATTATTTCTGTAAATTTTGATTAAAATAATATTATTTAAAAAAAAAATTCCATCAGTGAAAGCATCAACGGCAAAGCCGAAACGTGTCCGGCTGAAAAGCCATGCTTATCTACCCTGCGTAACAATATACTGGTTAGAGTCGTGCGCGTTGCCGCGCCGTGCGAAATTTGATCAAAGTTTTTTTTTTTTTTGGAAAATAACCGGTGTAAGGATCTAAACATAATTTAATTTTTTTCGGAGGGACTTTCAGCGAATAGATACATTTTCTTGAGAAGAGCGGAGAAACGATCTTCTTTTTGCGAGTTTAACACCCTATACATTCACCGGCGAATAATACATGCTTTGAAAAATATTATAGATCGAGTTGCAAAAAAACATAGAGATACAGCTTTACACATATTTCTTATTACAGAAAATATTAGGAATCGAGCTAAAAAAAATAGAGAGGTAGAGTTGTAAACATATTTCTTTTGACGAATTTGGATAACATTCTATTATTATCCGGTCAACCTTCTTTTATTGAGTTTAACACTCTATGTGTTAACCGGGTAATAATACATGTTTTGAAAATTATTAGAGATGCCAAACTTCTTTTGTCAAGTTTAACACTCTATGCGTTCACCGGGTAATAATAACATGTTTCGAAAAATATTAGAGATCGAGTTGGAGAAAAAAGTTTAGAGATAGAGACGGACATATATTTCTGCCGACGAAAATATTTTTTTCGAGGAAAATAGAGAAAGGATTTGGACGTAAGGAGCGAGGGCCCATTCGTTATGTTTTTGAACCTGATCGCTACCCTGAAAAATTAGAAAAGTGTTCGTTCGTGATTTGTATTTAACAGAAGTTTTTTTCGTAAAAAACAAACAAGGGACCTAAACGCGATTCGAAAACGTTTTTCTTTCCTCACAACAAAAAAGCAGATGACCTTTTCGTAACTCGCAGGGACTTATCCGCGATTTAAAGGAAGCCGAAGGGCCTTTTCGCGAAAATTTGGGGGTGATGACGTGGAGTGGCCGGTTGCTCTCGGTTGTGTTCCTTGTAATATATGGTATATATATATACACCAAAACAAAGCAACATGGAATGAAAAAAATAGGAAACAAGAAAGTGCGAATCTCGAGGCACCTGCGAGCGCGGGATCCACCCTCCATCCGTGCGGCCGCCACCCCGGATGCCGTTAAACCCTAACTCCCTCCTCTCCCCTATTTCTAGGGTTTTATATCCTACCACCAACACGCCACTCCCCTTCCTTCCCCTCCGACCCCATCCCCTGCAACAACGTCGACGACGACGACGACGCCACCGCCTAAGCAGCCACCTCACGGGGAGCGTCGCCGGAGGAAGGAGCCATGGATCGGTACCAGCGGGTGGAGAAGCCGCGGCCCGAGTCCGCCGCCATCAGAGAGAACGAGATCCGCATCACCACCCAGGGCCTCATCCGCAACTACGTCACCTACGCCACCTCCCTCCTCCAGGTACCGCACCAGTCGCCACTCCCGTAGCCTTCGCTTCGCTTGCGCGCCTCACTTTGGCGCGGTTTCTCCGACTAGATCTCGCCGCGGCACGTCGAAAACGGCGGTATCTGGGAGAAGCATCACGCAAGTTTAGGTCCCGATGGAAATGCTTATTGGTTTGGGACACGCTGCGGTATGGGACGTACCATGGATTCGAGGGTTTTGGCTGAGAGGCACGCGCGTTTAGAGCAGGAGTGCAGGATGTGTGGATTTGGCGCGTGGTGTGCTGTGCGGTTGCTGATTTGCACGCGGTTGATACGGCCATACGGGGATTCATTTAGTCTCGCATTTTGAGGTTTGCTGTGAGTTTACATGTTCCAAAACCTCAAATATACTGCAAGAGGAGATTTTTACCCTGGTCATTTGGATAGGAATGGCATTTGGTGGAGGATATATGAATGCTGTGCAATACATTATCGGATAACAGTGAGCGATGAGGGCTGCACATTATGTTATCTTGTAGTAGTGAGTGGTAAGCGCTGCGCATTATGTTATCTTGTAGTAGTGAGTGGTAAGCGCTGCGCATTATGTCGTCGTATAGCAGTGAGTACTGAGTTGTCATATTGTAGTGAGTAATGAGCTAGGATAGCAGCAGGTGATTTTGGTATGTGTAAAATTGTATAGTGATATCCAGGTTTGAGCTAATCTGAAGGTTTAAGGGACTTGTATGTGCGCTTTGATCTGTTGCAGGCACGTGGGATTTCCCTTGTTACCCACTTTAATTATGTTAGAGACTCTTGTTATTGATGTGTAGCGCGCCGGTTACAGATTGGATATCCACAATACGATAAATTGTGCATGCCCGTGCTGAGTCCATTTGGCAAGTGTTGTCGTTTAGTGCGTCATGCAATGTAATCTTAGCGTACCTTTTAATGAGCTGTCTGTTCTTATAGTTCTGATTATTGAATTGAGTGGGCTGTCTCACAAATAATGCAATCCGGATGCATATCGTCCGCCGTCATGTTTTAATGGCAAAGGCTGGCATTCTCTTCATGTGAACCATTCATCACAAAACCAACGATAGGCAGGTTGAGCTCCCACACCCCCACTACCCATCAATTGCCAATAAGAGGGGATGGGATTCTAATCAAAAATAGGAAAGAGTACCTCTGTCCATCTTGTCCTCAGATGCATCAATCTGGTCTCCTGCTAGCCCTTCACATGCCTCTAGCCAATCTTCTTGTCATTATGCCTCTAGCCAAGTGGCTTCTCCTTTGTATTATGCCTACCTCCTCTCCAATCTAACCGCATAGCTACCAGTGAGTCTGGGCGTCATCCTAAGTTCCTTCCAAACAGTAAACAGTTGTTGTAGCCCATAGAAACTATACCATTTGTTAATGGACTGGGGGAGATGTGATACCACAACCCGAAGTCCTTTTTTTTTACAAGTGTGTCATGTTTGGTGGATGGCAATCTGAAACTTTGCCAATAAAACATGATGGTGGACAATACACATCCGTGCAATCCATTTTTTTTATCGAGGATGCATCATGCAACTATCATAGTATCATTCATTATTCTTTGAAATGCTATGCCGTTTTTACTTGGCTAACTATTATTGCTCACCCAAATCATGTGTACTGGTGCATGCTACCAACCTTATAAGCTGTTTGAAGCAGGAAAAACGGGTGAAAGAAATTGTGTTGAAGGCTATGGGGCAGGCTATCAGCAAGACAGTGGCTATTGCTGAGGTCATAAAGGTTGGTCTGTTACGACTCTCTTTTTAGTTACCATTGTTTGGACTTCCTGAAAATTGACTCACCTCTATCTAACTGCAGAAAAGGATCCCTGGGTTGCATCAAGATATATCAATCAGTTCAGTCAGTATTACTGATGTATGGGAACCCATTGAGGAAGGCCTTGTACCGTTAAGTTTCACAAAACTATTTTGGTTGCTGATATATTCTTGGTTCTTCTGTTTTATTTATTGATGTTGTCTTGTGGCAGACTGGAGATGACTCGTCATGTTTCAATGATCTCAATTTCCTTGTCACCTAAGGAGCTTAACAAGAATTCACCTGGGTATTCTGTTTGACCTTTTCTTTTTTCAGAATTTATTTAGAAGCATCTACCGAAGAACTAGCTTGGTTCTATAAGTGTAGCAAGAATTTTAATATAATTTATACAATATCGTTGTCCTTTTGTAGGTATCAAGCTCCATTGCATGCGGAGCCACCTAAGCCACAAAGGTACCAGCAAGCTCAGCAATATCAACCACAACAGCACCAGCCAAGACAAAATCAAGGTCAAACAGGTGAACATACAATCAGCAGATGTAAGTTTGTTTATGTGACTAATTGCTAACTTGTTCCTCTTGTATTGAAGATTCGTATGGGCGTGGCCGTGGTAGAGGGCGAGGGAGGGGCTGGGTTGGTAGGGGAGGCTATGGTGGAGGCTATGGTGGGTATGATAACAACCATGGAAGTTATGGTGGATATGGACACCAAGGCGGATATGGACATCAAGGTGGATATGGCAACCAGGGAGGGTATGGCCACAACCAAGGTGGCTATGGGGGTTATGGTTACAACCAAGGTGGATATGGAGGATACGGTAAGTACAATGATAAAATTATTTTTGTTTACTATTATTCATGATTTCAATATCATGGGCGAAGCGTTTATTACGAGGTAATCGCTACAGCAGGAATTTAGTGTCTTCAGTTGATAGTTGATATGCTTTTTTTGTGCCTTTTGCTTTGTGAAGATTGTATACAACTATATATTCTAATAATTTTCTCGTCAGAAAATGGTGGCTGGAACTACAGCCGGAACAGAGGTGGTGGTGACGGTGGCGGTGGCAGAGGAAGAGGCAACTGGGGATACGGTGGTATGTATAATCTCGGTAACCTACATTCTGTATATGCATGAGTTTGACCTCATTTCTGTTGCTATCCCCCATTATTTTGTGCATTTATACCAACCGATTACAAATTTAAAGTAACAATATTTCTGGTATTGATTGATGCCTCCAATAGGCCAGAAGTTCTGTGGATACAGTATTACTCTTCTGAACTCGCTTGTGCGCACTGAATAAACTATATGTTTTGATCAGCGATGCCGATAGTTTTATTTTGCTTTTTTTTACAGCTAATCTGATCTTGTTGTGTGTCCCCTGTGAATGTTTTTTTTTTCCATTTTTCTCAGAACACGGGCTTGTGGAAGAAACACTTCGTAAGAATGATTTACACAGTGATGTAATAAGAAAAAATTCTTGGCAATTTACTTATTATTGTATCCTAAGTCCCAACCCACCTGCTTCTTAGTCCCTCTATATGTGTATTGCAATAATTTATCAAGCGTGAACCTAAGATAGAAATGGTGACTGTCATGTCACAAGAAGGTGCTTCAAAAAAGAAGTATGACAGCTGAAAATCATAGAGTATCATGATTCTTTTCTAGATCATTTGGGGCATTAATTCAAAAGGCCTGGGTTTACTTCGCGGTTTGTCTAGTGTAATTGGGTGCTTATATTTCAATAAAAGAAGGGGTTTGTGTGCCATCGTTCTGCATAGGGAAGTCTTTAAACAATCAATTATGGAATCTATCATTGCAGGTCCAGGATACGAACGTGGTGGCAGAGGTGGCGGCGGCCCAGGAGGCAGGGGCTATGCGCGGAGCCGTGGTCGGATGGGTGGCGGCCGTGGGCGGGGCAACCAGAACTATTAGATCATCATGGGTTTGGAACTTTGGATATGCTAGCCCCCTCACCGGGTGATGTACGGCGAAAAAGAGATAAGGGACGCGTTCTCCGTAGAGTGGAACCGAACCTTAGTGCTTGCTGTTTCCTCGTGAGCAATCGACTAGCCTTCCCAGTTTTTAGCTATAATCACCAATGGCGTCTGTACCACCATTGCTTCGATTCCGTGGGATTTTGACAAGAATGTTAAAGTTTTTCCCGGGACACCTTTTCCTGTATTTAAAAGTGCATTTTTGGATAGCTTGTCTGTTTCCGGCGTCGGCTTCTGCCGTCGCTTGTGGCGTTATGATCCCTGTCATTACCCGATTGATATGCGTTCTGATGCCATATGCAGCTGCTTGACCCCGGAAAGAAATGCGCGGTCTACTGCACTTTCCTTGGCTAATCTGAGACTTCGGTTTTCCTCCGAAGCCGCTGGATATTCGCGTCACTGGGCTTACGGTCACATAACAGATAAACATGCCTAGGTGACTGGTATACCCATGGATTGCCGGTCTCTGCAATTGGGCAGGCGCTCAGGGCAGCGCTGAAAGTGAAACAAAGAGGAGGATGTCTCACGCAGCACCGAGGGCACTGTGAAGTGAAGGCTCTACAGTTTACGCCTCCAGGCCAGAACCCAAGCGCTCCGGTTCGTGCAACGTCAGCTGAAAATCGCATCCAGCAAATGTAAGAGTGGAATGCCTAGGAGGGACCGGAGATCGATTCAGAAGAAACTGGCACCTAAATCCGTGCAGAAGAGGACCTATGAGGAAGCAATACGTCACAAAGCTATCTATGAGGAAGCCGTGGTTGTAAGATGATTCCATTTTTTATTTTATTTCTTCGCAAACACAGGGCAAAAACCACACCCTAGTCCTCCCACCTCAATGGAGTTCACACCATTGGTTTGATTAAGCATTGTTATTAAAAAAAAGTGGTTAAGTTGTCGTTTGCCTCAACAATATAAAACCTTTTCGACTAATTAAATGGCACATCATTTTTTTAGAGGATTAAACGGTACAATAACTTTAAAAAATTTTTTTGGCGAAAGAGCCCATTAGATCTTAGTCGGTTCTTTTTGACGATTCTAGGATGTCACTTTTTTAAGAGGATTCTACAATATATATGAAGTTTTTTATGTACTCTTGGGAGTGTGTACTACCACCTCTAGTATACTACTTAAACGAATGTGTTATACTTTCAATATACTCCAATAACAATTCTAACATGCTACAATGAGATTGTTGAAAAAAAATTTAACGGGGCTTTTTATTTTTTGCTATATACCTTTTTCCGTATGTAAAAAGAGTATATAAACAAATTATGCTATAAAGGGTGGATTTTGATAAAAAAAAATTTCGTGAAACTCACTTTGGAGTATCTTATAATCAATATTAGAGTATACTCAAAAGGATAAAGAAGTATAACATCATTTAATCGGTATATTGAGAGTGAGAATACATACTCCCAGGTGTATAAAACTATGTGTGTGTGTGTGTGTGTGTGTGAAAATACTTTCTACTCCTGGGAGTAGTTACTCCCACCTCTAAAATACCACCCAAACGAATTTGAAATACTCCTTCATCACTTTGGATACACTCATATACTAATTATAAGATATTTCAATGTATTCCACACGAAAAAAATGCAAGAGAGTACATAGTTTTTAGGGTATTTTGCAAATACCTTCATATACGCACATAAAAATGAGTATGTCTAAAAAGTATACATACCACCTCTGAAAATTATAAGTACCACATAGATAATCTTATATACTTTATATTACACGTACATACCCTCCGTTACGCGATATATATACATATATATATTAAAGAAGTATAACATCATTTAGTCAATATATTGAGAGTGGGAGTGCATACTCCCAGGGGTATGGAACTGTGTGTGTGTGTGTGAAAATACTTTCTACTCCTGGGAGTAGTTACTCCCAACTCTAAAATACCACCCAAACGAATTTTAAATACTCCTTCATCACTTTGGATACACTCATATACTAATTATAAGATATTTCAATGTATTCCACACGAAAAAATTGCAAGAGAGTACATAGTTTTTAGCGCATTTTGCAAATACCTTCATATACGCACATAAAAATGAGTATATATAAAAAGTATACATACCACCTCTGAAAATTATAAATACCACCTAGATAATCTTATCTACTTATACTACATGTACATACCCTCCGTTACGCGAGATACTCCCTGCATTTTGAGATACGGTATAGGGAGTAACTACTTCCGAGAATACAAAAGATGCTTTACACACACATAGACAGATATATGTGTGTCTATATATATATATATATAAAAGTTGGATTCAAGCGCGGGCCGTACTTCATTATTTGTCCATACAAAAGTACGAAAACCACACTACCAAGGTAATCAGGCTGGGCTCCTTTTTTTTCACACATCTAGCAGTGTTAGTGCTGCCTCACATGCACTGCCTTGCCGCACTGGCTGACCCATATGGTATAAAGAGATAAATTAGAAGTGCTGTAAAAACAATGACGATATTGGAAGCACATATGATAGAGAAAGGCAAAATTTCTTCTCTTTTTATCCTTTTATACAATGGAGCGCTATATTTATAGTAAAATCCAATGAAGATAGATTCAAATTCATCCACAACGAGATAGAATGCAAATGTATTTGAATAATTAAGACTAAGAGTCCAACTATATCTCAATACTCCTCCTTGAGCGAATATCGCATAATGCATATATCTCATCAAAAACTCATTCCAAAAACCCAATAGGAAAAAAGGATAGAGAAAAGTGTACATTGCACTCGCACATTGTTATATCAGTTGCCTCATTAAAATATTCATGTGAGAAAACTTCAAGAAAACTCACCATGGTAAAAAGAGTGCAACTTATAATCTTCTGAATTTAAAGTATTATCTTGATGATCATGATAAGGGTTGTAGTTCAGGGATTTACTCAACACTACATATCCCTAAGTCATCTAATTTCAATGCCACCAACACATCTTTGAAAACTAGATGTTGGCAAAGATTTAGTGAATAAATTTACTAGATTTTCACAACACTTAGTTTGCTATATCTTTACCTCACCATCTTGTGTAGTTTATAAGGATAGAAAAATTTAGGGACAATATGCTTTGTGATATTGCTTTTAAAATAACTCGTTTGCATTTGTGCAACACAAACAACATTATCTTCATAGATAATTGTGGGGGTTTCGACGTTATTAATGCAACATGACTTCTAAGACTCAATCAAACACACTCATGTGAAACTTCATATAATGCTATAATCTCTAATTGGCTGGTAGAAGTAACTATCAATGTTTGCTTAAAAGACCTCTAAGAAATAGATGTACTACTGCAAAGAAACACAAACTCAATATGAGAGTTAGCACCATAGGATCAGACAAATAGTCAGTATCGTATATCCCACCATGGTCAAGTCTTGATCCTTCTGATAAAACAAGATAAGATCTTGAGTATCTTGGAGGTATCTGAGCAAAGTCTTGACACCAACCCAATATCTTCTTGTTGGAGTTGCACTGTGTCTAGCTAGCAAATTTACTGTGGATGTAATATTAGGCTTTGTGCAATTCGCAAGATACATAAGTGTTCTGATAGCGCTTAAGTATGGGACTTCAAGTCATAAGAGATTTCCTTATTCTCCACTTCAAGAGATCTTACTACCATGGAGGTCTTCAAAGGATGAGATTTATCAAAATTAAAATTTTCCTAATACCTTCTTGGTATAGGTAGATTTGTGTATAAAAATTCCTTCTAGGAAATACTCTAGTTGCAGGCCCGAGCAATATTTGGTTTTACCCAAATTTTTTATTTCAAACTCAGTCATAATATAATAACTTGCTTCCTTTATCTCCTCTATAGTTTCGATGATATTCAGATATAGATATAGACTGAGATATACAGAATCTATTTTGGGATTTCTTTGTGAACACACAGGGATAATTACCATTATTGGAGTATCCCTTCTTTAGGAGGAACTCAATAAGTCGGTTATACCACATTCTCCTCGACTATTTTAATCCGTATAGCGATCTCTGCAGTTTGACGCTATACATGTTGCGATTACCTTTATTAGGATCTAGAATTTTAATTGCTTTAGGAAATTTCAAATAAATATCCTTATCCAATGAACCATATAAATATACGGTCACTACATTCGTCAACTGCATTAATAATTTTAAGGTAGCTACTATTGATATCAAGTATCGAAGCATTATTCCACTCAACACTAGAGAGTAATTTCATCATAATCGATGATGGGTGTGCATGAACCCTTGTGCTACAAGTCTCGTTGTATATTTCACTGCTTGGTTATTTTTATTTCTTTTCTGGATGAAAATTCATTTCGATCCCAACACTTTAGGGGCTATTTGGTCAACATAACTAGATACTTTCCTTTTATTAAGCAAGCACAATTTTACCTCAATTGCTTCTTTCTATTTGACCCAATCTAAATGCTTCTTACACTCTGTTATGGACTTTGGTTTTGTATCTAGCTCAAGAGTTTTTGCAATTTTTTAGCGAAATATATGTTGACAATTGTAGTATTTATTTTATACAACTCTACTGAATCCACATAATTAGTTTATATCTATTCATTAATTTCTTCCAACTCCTCATGCTTTCCCAGAACAATGGAGTTTGAGTGGTCTAACTTTCTAATGTTAAATTATGCATGCAAATATTTGTGGAGCTATCATCTTTAGAATGACCCTCTTCAGGGATGTGGGTATGATCTTTAGGATGGCTCACTTTATGGATTTTCTTAATATCAAGTTGAGCTTCTTCCGCTATCTCGAGTAGTGTCCTCATTTGTTCGGTTCTCTGATTCTATGGATGTCCCCACGGAATTTAGCTCTGTGGAGGCCTCCCTCTCTTCTTATCATTAGGGGTAAGAGCGGATTCAATGCCCTTCTAGGGTATTTTCACTCTTTTTGGTGCATTTACTGCATGTATATGATATCTTGTCACTCCCTTATGATCAACGCAGCACTGTGTGGCCTCAACAGCTGGTGGGTAACTAAAATTCTATAAGAGTGGTCGAGCAATATGAGCCGTGGTTTGTCCTCATGGTCTGGTGCAAAGTTAGGATTAGGTAATGTAACGGTTCTGTTATGATCATCTACCGCACACCTAAGAAAGTGTGTAAATAGCTTGACATAAATAATTGATCATGTCTTGTGGGTAAAGCAGTACACATCTGCACTTGGTAAAATCATCACATAGTTAGTTGTTTTCATATTTCCATAAAAAGGGAATGGATGGTATGAAATTGAATCATATTGGTTAATATTTATTAAGACATGTTTAATTATCATGTGTTGGCAATGGGCGATATGTTACTCACTTTCTTGAAGGAATTGTGAGTTGTTATGTTCTTGTTACTTCCTGTTGTTTTATATTCCTGTCAAATTGCTTTACAAAGTTACGCTTTCAATTTATTATTCAATATTTACACTTCAAATCAGCTTTATGCAAAATAGCTATAGTAGCTTTTCCTTTGATACAGCATGCATATATTTTAGGCTTTGCAAAAGTCTTGCGAGTATATTTTGTAGTCAACTTGCTGCTAATGTTGTTTTAGGTGAAGAATCAGAAATCCCCTATGATACTTACTTTGACGCAGAAAAATAGGGTTAATAACGACGAGTCTTTATAGGATTACCTTTTCAGTTGCCTATGGGAATATTGGGTTTAATGGCACACTGCAAGATAAAATATTTTTCACTACAGGTTTATTTTGGTTTGTATAATATCATGTGTAAAATTGCTTCTATTGTAATAAATAATGAAACTTTGTGTATGGTTGTGATTTCAATTTGTGAATACGCGTGCTGTCCACTGATCATGGGACTGGTACGGGATGCACATTAGAGTTTTTCTTTTATGTTATACTGTATCATAAAAGAAAGGGTCTCACATGCCACAGGGTGCACTTCTTCGGGCCAGCGGACGCTGTCGGTACGGGGCGCGATGGCGGCCTGTGGGCGCCAAGCGGTGGGACATGGCGGCACAGCAAACGTTGACATTATATATATATATATATATATATAATTTTCATGAACAGTAGCTACTAAAGCCCTAATTTGCTAAGTTTAGATTAAATAAGTAATCAAGGTAATTAGGGAAAATTAATCAACAGGATGCAAAATTTATTCAGATGCAATCAATTAACTTATGTGCCATGAACTCATGTATGGCTTGCTGTATATTTAATCGCTTGATGCCTGTCGAAATTCAATGCAATGTTGATTGATGCAGGAATATGATCTTGATCGAGCTCAGAGAGCTTCGTGCTGATAACGTGTTGTAAAACGATGACGATTGTCGTAGATCAAACACGATGTACCAGTCAAATAGCAAGAACAATCGCGAAGAGCACAAGATATAAAGAGGCAACAACTCTTCTATATTTATTAGAATGATTTCTTTATACAATGGGTGCTATATTTATAGTAAAAACTTGTAAGAGATAGATTCAGATTTTTCATAGAGCCCAAACATACTTAAACAATTAGACCTAACAGTAACCTATATCTCAACAAAAAAAATAACCCATGACATCTGTACACAACACCATGGATCGCTCCAGTGCCACGTATTGTGTCACGCGAAGGGCAGGGCAAGTCTATATCAGGCGCCAGCTACTGGACGTGCCCGATGAACCTGGCCAACTATGCAGTCCCAGTCTCCCAGAGCGAGAGGCCACTGTTCTAGTGCCACTTAACCTGGACGGGTCCCCGTCCAGGTGCGACCGCCAGCCCAGCCCAGATTCTTCTAATCGGCCAGCTCCCCCCACTGGTTAATTGGTTTATATCACAGGGACAGCTCCCCTGCCTCGCCATGGTGCCTAAGCGTACGGTATTGTTAATCCCGCCGCAGTTAAGAAGCAAGCAGAGATCTAGGGAGAGCAACCAATAGCCAGCTATCTTGGTCGCTACCTGGAGCTGGAGAGACATGGGTCAGGTCGGCGTGGCTCAGCCGGAGAGCTCGGCCTCGGCGCCGCCGCACAAGATCCCGTCCGGCGACGGGCCGTACGCACGGGCCAAGTACTACCAGGTGAACGCTCGACTTTCTTCGCCTGCACGCCATGCATGCATTTTCCGATCAGAAATGCGTGGTTTCTGAGAGGAATTTATGTGTTATCCCATGCGTGATGTGCATTGGATAATTGGATTGCGAGTGAAAGTCGATTAGGATTGGCACAGCTAGAAGAGGCGCAGATCTAGTTGGGTTAATTTCTGTCAACGTACTCACATTTGTTCGATCTATTGGCTTAATTAATTGGTCAGACTCTCGTCTTAGTCTATGTTTGAAACGGCTATACCTTTGGTTTCTCCTCTCTTGGAAACGCTGTCTCAAACGCTGACGCTGATTTCTCTAAGATCGGAAGCCAGCAATCTATTTATACTATGAGAAGCTGAAAGACAAACGCTGGTTTGGGTAGCTTTCTACGGCTCCAGTGAGTTGGAGTTCTAACTTTGCCACTAGAGTTGAAAAAAATTACCGCTCACATATATACCAAGTATAAAATCCCAAACTTCACCACCTTCATTCTCGATCCTCACCCCTCATACCTAAAAGCTAGGATGTTAAATATCAAACCTCTTTCAGCTCAACCGTTTAGCCGTGCAGCCTTTCAAAACCCTTCAACTATACAGTCCAGCCAAAAAAAAAAACTACGGCAATACCAAACAGGACCTTAGTTACATCCAAAACTTGCGTTAGCTCTTTGTTTTCTTTAATACTACATACAAAATCTATTATATATTTTTGTATATACAGACTCCAGAATTGTTGGTAACTTTGTACACAGTAGTCTCCGGCTTGAAACCAAACCTGTAAGAGAGCAAAGCTAATGGGCTTCTCACCATACTTTGTGCAGTGTCTCGACTCTCGAATTCATTAGATATACGTGCTTTGTTAATTAGTCGAATACTAATACAATTATATATTATGGATAAATTAAGCTGGTCGAGAAGGACATTGACGCGTCGATCGCGTGGTTCTGGAAGGCGATAAACACCGGGGACAAGGTGGACAGCGCGCTCAAGGACATGGCCGTCGTGATGAAGCAGCGAGGGTACCTCAGCGAGGCCGTGGACGCCGTCAAGTCGCTCAGGCACCTCTGCCCCAAGCAGTCCCAGGAATCCCTCGACAACATCCTCCTCGACCTCTATAAGGCATGCATGCATCAACATTAATTGTACATCAGGGGGACAAAAATCTTCGCAGTTGTGTATGAAAGGGTGAAGAAACATTGGCAATATTAACAACGGCGATCGATGCTCTTGATCGACCATGCATGCAGGCGAGTGGCAGGACCAAGGAGGAGATCGAGCTGCTGAAGCAGAAGCTGCGGAAGATCTACCACGGCGAGACGTTCCACGGCAAGACGACGAAGCGCGCCAGGTCGCACGGCCGCAAGATCCTCGTCTCCGTCAAGCAAGAGACCTCGCGCGTTCTCGTAAGTGCACGTTACATACTAGTGCATGCTTGCTACTACACGGCAATATTAATTCTCCAGTCTACGTAAGAAGCAACTCGATCTGACACTCGCCTCGCCTGCTCGCCATGCGTGCACGTGACACAGGGGAACCTTGCGTGGGCGTACATGCAGCAGCGCAACTACATGGCGGCGGAGGTCGTGTACCGGAAGGCGCAGATGATCGACCCGGACGCCAACAAGGCCTGCAACCTCGCGCTCTGCCTCATCGAGCAGTCCCGGCTCGCCGACGCCGAGCTCGTCCTCGCCGACGTGCTCGCGGGGAGGCACCACGCCCGCGAGCACGACGGCAAGGTCGTCAGGAAGGTGGAGGGGCTGCTGGCCAGGGTCAGGGCGGAGACGGTGGACGGTGGCGGCGGCGTCGATGGCCGCGGGGACGAGGACGACTTCGAGGACGAGATGGTGGAGCTGCTGGATGTTGTGGTGAGGCAGTGGGCGGCGCCGCACAGGAGGAGCAACAGGAGGCTGCCCGTGTTCGAGGAGATGACAGCTCCCCTCTCCAGGGAGCAGATGGCTTGCTAGAAGCTATGTAAAAGCAGTGGCAAGATCTTTAGGCAGTGTTAGGTACTTAGGTTTCATGCACCTTACCTCCATTCACCGACGGCTTAAGTTTTTAAGCGAACTGGATTTGTTGCATGGAACTCGAGGGAGTTTGTGCGTGCGATTGCATTAGACAGAAAGGTAAAAGCATGTAATTAAGTGTGCGTTAGGTGTTGCATGTGTAAAATGAGTAAATGGCCTAGTTCATATGTGCATGGTTTGACGATGCATACAACGTAACAATGTACATGTACGTAGCTACTGCAAGTTGGACCATTATTACTTCTCAGTTGGTCATAAGGAAGCAGTAAACATATATCCAATATATCAAATTCAGATATTCTACGGAAGCTCTTTCGGAAGGATATATTCGTATATATACTCGTTGACGCTGAAAAACATGGTCGACTTTAAATACACGCAAACACCAGGTTTAATTAGGGTGCAAGCGTGCAAGCTAATTTGATTATGCAATCAGCAAGAAAAAGGTATGATCTAAGCGACTATTTCAATCGATTAGGTTTTCGATAATAATCTGATCTAAATAGCTATTTGAGCCGATTAGACCGCAAGTAACAATAAATCTAAACAGCATGATTGATATAGGTAGATTTTTTCCGAAAAAGACGATGCGTAACCAGATCAGAGGAAAAAACAAACCTGGATAAATTGGCGTAAATCAGCAATGATAAAAATCAGCGATGCATAACTTTATTGATCAAAATGAATTACAAAGAAAAGATTACAAGCCTAAAGAACTATTCCTAGTTGACAGAAAGTAAAAAAAGTAAAAAAAGGAAGAAGACAGAACAAGTTGATTGATCGTTGTCCTTTTTTGTCTCATCCATCGCTCTTCTTTATAGCGCATCGTATCATTTTCCGATTTCTATAAATACATGATTCGTGTCGATCTTAATTTAAAAGAAAACATAATTTTATCCTGAATGGACGTCAGCTAAGACCTTATCTATGTTTAACCTTTATCTTTTCAAATCGGCTAAATTGACCAAATTTTGGTGTACGTTAACAATACTGTAAAGTACCTCATCTGTACGAAATTGCAGCAAAAGTACCTCATCTGAATTACAACAATGCTAGTATTACAGAGTAGAAAGAACACTTGGACATCCTGTGTACATGCACAGGAGAGGACTCCGTTATTATTGCGAGCCTTGGTCCAGATATAACTAAAAAGAATCTGATCAGCGACAAGGATAACATCAAACCGATGGGTTCTGGCATCGTGACGATGGTAATTCACCCTCTATATATGTGGTAGTTTTACTTTGAAACAATACTATCTATGTTGCAGTAGTATGCCATTTTCCCCTTCTTTCCTTTCCTGCCTCCTCCTCTAATTTCTTCAGCAGCAACGTCAGACTTCACCAGCAATTGAAGTCACGGCAAACTGTCAACACGACGAGGAGGATTAGCGCAGCGACGACACCGAAAACGATGAGCTTTATCTTCATGTTCTCCCACCACATCTTCCGCCGTATCTTTGTTCCCTGCTGCCTGAAGTCTTGTGCCTGGAGAAAAAAGAATGGGTGTCCTCATGTCTCATGGACTGATGAGGATGGTGACAGAGGAAACAGAAGGTTGGCTTGACGCGACAACCGAGTGTATGAAACCTGCGAGCGGAGATCCTCAGTCTTATCGACGAGCAGTTCGATTTTCTCGCCACGATCTAGTACCTGATAAACCAGGTGATTGGGTAGCAGATCGTTAGGAGAAACAAGCATTGCCGAATCTTAAAAAATACACCCAGAGGGATCAGTACTGTCCATCTGGCAGTAGAAGAGACACGCACCTTTTCGATATTTTGCATCATTACTCCCTTAACCTCTGTAACCTGAGCCTTCACTTTGGCAAGTTTGTCGATCTCCTCAGGGTGCTGGTCACAGTACCTCATGTGTTCTTTAAGTTTAGGCCTGGGAAATAGACATCCATTTAGACAGCAGTGATTTGATCTATAGAAGTAAAACCCTTCTGGGTAATCATATAGGGCAGCTTGCAATGCGGGGGGGGGGGGGGGGGGGGGGTGGGTTGAGAACCCTGAAAAATCTTCGGGCGTATGCAAGCGAAAGATTTTTGAGGAAAATACCCATATTCTCTCTTCAGGCTATTGGCAGTAGCGCTTCTGGCTTTTCCTCCGCTGTATTTCTTGGAAAAATCTTCCTTAACCCTCTCGATGAAGCCAATTGGAAGTTGCCGACCAGCAGACTCAGTAGCAACAACACAGTATGCTGGAAATCAAATGCATTGTCACATGCAAACTATAGAACTTCAATCAATTGTACAACGGTATCATTCATCACAATTCTATCTTTAATTCTTTGCTGAGCAGCGAAGGATATGTAATAAAGTATGCCCATGATCTGATTTTTGACATTGGATGATAAGCAGAAAACATAATGCCATGAGTTATGGAGTGGAAGATAAATTTACCTTACAAACATCAAAACCATTTGGTTTAAAATCTAATATTGTATATATTAGGAAAGCACAAGCAGTAACTAGTATCGCAATGCACGCATGTTAAAATATCAAAGCACAACAGAGAAGGTGATGTTAAATGATGAATACTAACTTCGATGTACAATGAAAAGGCTACGTACATGGTTGCTGGCAGCAGATCCAATGGCCAAAAATGATAAAGATCTACGTCATACTAAATCAAACTAGCATATTTACTTGCGCAACTGCGCGGCTAGATATTATAATACAGTTGTCTTTGATATATAACTCTACTTTCTATAATTGAAATACAATTGTATTTGTTATATAACCCTAATATCTATATATGATTAATTTAGACCCTTACAATCTGACCGCAACAAAATTAATGGTGGAGATCCTTCTCTTTTTCTTTCGATTAATGTGAAAATTTCTATGATTTTTTTTATGATTATTGTGGGATTTTCTTGGCCTTAAAACGAAGAAGATACTTTAAATATCACTGATTGTTTTTATTTATATAGATATATGCAATGGTGCATCATGAAAACAGATAAACAGAAAAGGTAAAGTGTGATAGAGCAGAATGGGAATATACACGCTGGGAGCACACCGCACCTCACTAATACTGAGCACTGAGCAGAAATAGAATGCACAAGGGGGTTTTAAAATGCTTACTTGAGTCATTTTAATTTTTTTGAAAATATAAAATCCCTTTATACCAACATCATTTATAAACACTTCTTATCTTGAAGGGGAAAAAATGAGTAGTATGTTTCAGAGACACCGATACTACTAGAACACTTAAACTTTAGAGTGCAAGGAAGGCTATGGAAGTATTTTGCAAATATGCAAGGAACATTACATGATCCAAATTCTTATGTATGCGTTGCATGTACATCATTTTTTTTAGGTTGATAAGATAGACATTCAATGAAACAGTCCATTACTCCATACATGCTTTGTAAATGAGAAAATAAGAAAGGCAATGGAGGCAACTTTATCAGTGCTACACGGTTCATTGCAAAAAATAATGTATAAGCGATACCATTACTCCATTAGACAAGCCTGAAAGGGGACGCCATACACATCCGTCGTAAACTATGTCAAGAATAAAAAAAAAGAACTATCTAAAATTGTTATTATTAACAAATAGATATTCGTCGATACTAAACATTCCCTAGGTTGCACACCAACCTACACATCACAACATTCTTATGATAACCTGGTCCTCAATCAAAACCAGAGCATTATAATGAAATCCACATTGATCAGATCAATCAGAGCAAGCAAGTCAGGTATCACAATTTTCATCATCCTGTTATCGGTACGGACCAAAATGGAAAAGGGCAAAAAAAAACTTGCACAACTCCTGCCTTCCACAAAAAAGTTGTGTTGTAAAAATTGAAATTATGCACTTAAAAAATGCAACATTCTACAATTCTCACCCCACTTGTCAATCAAGCAAAAGGGAGAAAAATTAAATAAAAAAAATCAATCGAACAAGCCAATGGTTAAACATCAAGCCGACAAAATTCCCATCGCCTGCCCTACCCCAATCCCCACATTGCATATTTGCACCTGCAAAAACGCGGGGTGAGCCAAATCCACCATGGCAACGTCAAAAAGATGCCCGGTCCGCATCGAATCAAACCCAATCCACCATTAGAGAAGAAGTTTGATCGATTAAACGGAAAAGACCACCGATCCAGCACCAATCAGTGTCAAAACCTCAAATGCGACGCGTGATCGCCAATTTATAAACCGCAGGAATCGTACCATGCAACCAACGCGCGCGCACTACAACGGGAGGGCGGAGAGGCAGAAGGGTGGGCGCATGGGTCATTACTGAATCCGTCGTGGACGTGGTAGTTGAAGGTGTGGCCGTCGCAGTTGTAGGTGAAGCGGTTGTTGGAGGCCGGGAGCTTCTGCAGGCACTGCGCGGCGACGGAGGCGAAGTTGCCGGAGACCTCGGCGTGGTCGGCCAGCACCGCGGCGCCGCGCGCCACGAAGCTGTAGACCAGCGTCCTCTGCTGCCCCATCTCTCCGGCCGCCGGCACCCTGACGGGAGAGCTCGTCGGCAGGGGAGGCGTCGGGAGTCTCCGCGGTGGCGCGGGTGGTGGGAATGGGATGGGTGGGAGCGAGGGAGAGGAGACGGGAGGTGGCGGGGAGTGGTGGTGGCGCGGCTACAGGGATGCTAAATTTAGACTAGGAAGATCTGCCGCGTCATGCCGCGCCGTTATTAATATCGTTTTTTCAGCAGAGACCAGACGTAAAATAGTTTAGAAACGTAAAGTCAAATTCTATTCTTTTTAATCAAAGGGTATAATTGGGGAGGCTAAAATATAATACTCATCAAGTATCTAATTCAAGAGATGGATGGAACTGAAAATGTTAATTATCTATAGATCAGCAAATTTGATGCGTTCATTCGAATCTAATGGCTTCATCGATGAATTCTAGAGGTAATATCTGTTAACAGGTAAATGTTGGTGATGATATAGTCAACTATATTAATAAGGTTTGATTAGATTTTGACAGGAAAAGGAATATGCCATGGTAAGTAGGCAAACTTTAGATAGCTAATCTAGAATTTTGGCATGAAATTTTATTCGCAAGAACGCCGAAGTTTAAGGATTTTCTTAAAGCATTGCAAAGACTGTTCATGTTCTGACAAACAAAAAGTAAAAGAGTGTAGCTGGTTCTGTCATTCAGCAATAATATTATCAGCATCATTAGGCTACCGGGGAAAGCACTCAGGCAAAGGAAGGTACATTTTAGTTATCTCTGGTAGAACTCTAGGGAACACACAGGAACAGTTTTATGTTAAATGATCACAGAATGGTGCAGCTCTGAACAACAACAAATGCTTTGGATGGGATACATATGATTAAGGGATAATAAAAGTAGTGATATATTGCGCCATGGTCTGTCACATATAGATACATACGGTGTTCATTAGACGGACAATAAAAAGACCAGTTAATTAAGATAGATAACTACTTGGGTGTGAGGAAAGTATAAGGAATAATAGCATCAGCCTGCTATGGCAGAATGGCAGTACAATAGATATATGTAAGGTAGTGCTCAAAATAAGCATAAGAAAAGCATGCGGCTGGAATTCCTATTAGCCTATGCGTTTTGTCCCCAGTTAATAGGTAGGTAGCTTCGAACAGATAAACTTGATATATAATCTGGGTCCTGCAAGAATAACAATCTTTTCATTAATGAGGATCCTTTTGAATGAAATGTTTAATCCCCCCCTTTCCAAAGGGTCTGCAAGAGTAATCTCTTTATTGTACTAAGCAGTATTGTACAGATTAGGAACAATGAGAAGCAAATGTTTAACCTTCATAAGACCTAATGCTCATAACCATTTTGCACCAATGCAGGAATTTGACTGCACCACAAAGGAGAAAAACCTTTGATTCTTAGAACATGAAGAAGAAAATCCCTTTTGACTTTATCATAAGTCTTTTCAAAGTCAATTTTAGAAGCAGCCCCATTCATGTTCTTTCTATGCATTCCATGGATAGACTCATGTAAGACTACAACTCCATCTATTATATATTTGCCAGGTAAAAATAGATTAGTCTTAGAAAAGGCGGTTAGCCTATTAGTTACCACTTTAGAAAAAACTTTGAAACTAACAAACTTGGCTGAATTTGATTGGCATTAATCTTTTTGGGCAAAAGAGCGACACTACCAAAATCACTTTATAAAAATCATGATACATACTCATCAAGTCATTTCTTATTACCTCCCAAAAAAACATGATAGAATTCTGCAGGAAAACCAATTGAAAAATTGCTTCATTAACTTCTTTTTCAGTAAAGGGCTGAATAAGGAAATGTGTAGTCTCAGTACTATTTTTTAGATGCCATCACGAAATTTGTCATTCAACTCAAAAAAAAGTTGTTTTCGTGAGGGCCAAACAGATCCCTATAGAATTTAGAGATATATCTTTGAAGGTCTGGCTTCACATTGAGTTAACTGAAGGATCTTGGCTTTAATATGCTTACCATTTGCCATGGTGCAATAATATTTACTATACTCAATCAAATATTTTTCTAAGATTGAGGGAAAACCAAGAAGTCGAAGAACCAACAAATCCAAAACTCTACACAATCAAGAAAACCAAAGAACAACAACTTCTTAGCAAGCTATGATGTGGGTGCCTATATTGAAGCCAAGAAAATCTAAAAGAAAGGAGAGATTGCCATGAACCAAGAGAAGATACATAGAAGGGATAGATGGGATCCCACATTAAAAAAGAGGAAGGCAATAGCTGGGCAATCAATGATCAGAGCATAGGTTGTGCACGGTTGGTAGCAACTCTTGGTCTTGGTTCTTGCTCTCCTTATTTTCTCCTCTCCACAACATTATATATCATAATTAGTACTGATTAAAAAACACAGTAAAATTAGTATAGATATCCTCCCATCAATTTAGATCTTTTGTTGCCTATGAAAGGAGGTTGGAATCAGCCATCATGTTTCAGGGTCTATGTTGGTTAGTACCATCTGTATGCACTAATTTTATGGGTCGGGCATGGCGCTGCACGTGCTCTTCTTAATCTAGAAGGTAGAAGTAGAACTGTAATGATCGAAAGATAGATACATAATGATGCTCCTGGAATGTGCATACAATACAATGCAGTAATTTCAAGCAAATACAGGGAACAAAAAATAGTGAAACATAATAACGAAGAGTACAAATGTACAAAAGCATTGTTTTAGCTATTAAGAACACCTATGCAGAGGAAGCTGCATCAACAAGGTATAATATATGCGGTAGCAAAGCAATTTAAAAGCATCCATTATTATAAAAAGAAATTCATCAGAAGATGGCCAATCCCACCATGAAGTAATGAAACCAATCCATCACCACATGTAATCTTCTATAAAATCAAGTGGCCTCCTCAAATTCACCAATATACTCAATGCCTAAATTATTTGAGGTTCTCATCCATATTTGTAAACAATCCAAGCTTAACCAATTCAATATGACATTGATTTTTAAGTCTATCTCATTTTAAGGCTATTATCCAAATTACCACCAAAGCAGGCAGCTTTATTTCAATCAAACAAAGCAAACAATCTACTCTTTTGCTAAACAGAAAATAACGCTTATAGCTCCACCAAAAAAAACCCGCTATAAAGTATGAAAAAATGAGACTCGAAATATTGATCAATTTGTATGCGCACGAATAGAAATCATTGGCTGAAATATATCCAGCAGTGTATGTAAGCATAATAAAATACACTGTGCCTCATAAAAAACTGGATTACGTATGCAAAAGACCACATTCCATGAGTCTATAAAAAGGATTGCATCTAGATATCAGAACTTAGCAATACCCACCTTTTTACCAACATAAGTGCTCAAAGCTACACGAAAACAATAAAAGTGGGGAGGCTGTAGGTTGGAAAACTGTAAAACGAAGATATGAGAGTATAATGAGTAATATGGAATAGAAGTCCAGATAAATAACCATGATCTCGTTAAAGAACATTAGTAAAACTGATTTACATCTAACCACAAAATGATCAAGCATCTTAATAAAATCTTCTTAAATGGAACATAATAGAAGCATCGCTGATGTAGTTTATGAGTACATACCCCCGCTATCTGGCCAAAATTTTCTTTTATTTCAAACTTGCACAATGCTCATTAGGCTTCCTGTTTCATATCTGTAAAGGCAAAAATGCTCACATTTAGATGAGCCCTCAAACATCAACGAACAAAAGCAATACCCAAGTGGTTTCAACCAATATAAGAATTAGGACAAACACCATATAACCAAATGTTCTTCATTGATAATCTAAAATTCATGGCAACACTATCCATAGCTCTGGGCGCCGTCTAGAGAAGAAACAAATAAAAAACCCAGCATAAATTGATTATAAAAGACTGTAACAAAATCTAATATATGACAACATAAGTTTTAGTTAAAGAATCATCGTTAACCACACAAAGAATATACAACAACGCTCCATATTTTCTTGTAATCAGTTGTAATTAAGGTTGCTGCATATATAAGAAAAACTTCTTAAGGCTTACCAGGCGACATAAATTCGAAGGCAAAACTAACCTCTGGTTGCAAAGGTACTCACAAATACCTAAGATTAGACATCATGGAAACGGAGCATGATAAATTTCTAGTGAATGGTAAGTTTTAGTTAAAGAATCATCGTTAACCACACAAAGAATATACAACAACGCTCCATATTTCCTTGTAATCAGTTGCAATTAAGGTTGCTGCATATATAAGAAAAACTCCTTTAGGCTTACCAGCAACATAAATTCCAAGGCAAAACTAACCTCTGGTTGTAAAGGTACACACAAATACCTAAGGTTAGACATGATGGAAACGGAGCATGATAAATTTCTAGCGAATGGTTTGCTGCGAGATTGCTGCAAAGCAAGAACTATTCAACAGCCATGGTACCGTAATAGCTGAGACCCATGGTACCGTTTTAGCTCTTATACTCTGCAATAGTTACAAAACAGAAGTACTATGCTGAAATTAGCAATTGGCAACTGTTGTAAAGTCTTTTCAGATAAAGGAATAGAAACTCACACTTGAGTGATTTGTCTGCTCTCATGATTTCCTCTGAATATTGTGATTTTGTCTCTATAATGGACTGAGAGCCACCAATAATGTAACAGTTTCCACTGAATAGTAGCTACGGTCTGCACAAAATGCTCATAAAATCAATTCAACTATCGTATTGATACAAATAACATGCCCCAAAGCAAAAGAAATTATTGATAGGAAGAAAAGCAGGTCACTCAAAAACTTAACTGGGAAAAAATAGCATTTGAAGTCACAGGGAAACCTTCGAACTTTTTTAAATAAGCAACCCAAAAGTTCACTTTTCTCTAAGCCCACCATCCCTATATGGAATATAGCTCCAGGCATACTGATTCATGTCCATCCGGAAAAATACGGTAAATAGCAATTCCTACTCCACATAAATTTCTATGCAGCCAAACACGTGGTGCGTGAGGCAAAGAAGACCAAAAATCAGAGCAGCGGGAATCTACCGACGTAGTCACCCATGAAGAGGTAGTTGGTGTACGGGGCGTCGCCACCGATGTGAAAGAGCTCGATGAGGTTGTAGAACTGGCCGTGGATGTCACCGCAGAGGGCGACGGGGCAGCGGGCGACGGGACAGCGAACCGGCTGCACGTTCCACTCCTCCATAAGAATCGCCTTCCAATCTTATTTCACAAATTCGTGTGTCATCGTTCGATTCCATAAGAATCACAGTATAGAAAAGATCCAAATCCAGGGCGTTCTTGCACAAATCCAGAATATAAAAAGCAATAAGCAGAAATCCGGGGAAAAGTATAGAGAAGAAACCTAAGATTTGGTACGCATCCCAAATCCAGGGCGTTGTTGCACAAATCTAGAGAAGAAACCCAAGATTTGGTTTGGATGGGATCGGGTAGGAGCTAGCTATGCGGGCAGCGGCGGCAGAGCGGCGCGAGGGCTCGGGGACGTAAGGAGGCGCCGTGAGGACTCAGCCGAGGCGGTGCGAAGAGCGGAAGCGCCTTACGGGCGTGCTGCGAAAGGCAAGGTGACGGAGGATCCACGCCTCGCAGAAGACCATCGAAAGGAAAGGAGGAAAGCGATGGCAATAGCCGAAGGAAGGAAACTGACACGCACGACGGCGGAAAGACAGAGAGGAAAAAATGCTCAACACAGACCTTCGGCGAGGCATTAATGGAGGGTCGCGCTGTTGAGGCGGATGCCAACGGCGATGTGACCTTCAACGGCGCGGGCGACCGTACAAGGGCGATGGGGCTGTGCGAGCCTGCGTCTCTACGCGGCCTCCCCGAAGCGCCGCTTCCTTGTTTCCATTCGATCCAAACCGAGGTAGAGGCGGGGCGCGCGAGGCTTGGTGAGGGGGCAACTGAGCACCGGAAACGGCGGCAACATGGCTATGGAGCTGGATCCGGCCGGGGACCGAGCCGCTAGGGTTTCGAGGGGATCGACAGGAGCTAGAGCGCCATCGGGAGATGGAGGCGGAGCTGCGCATGCGACGGCAGAAGAGCGGCACGAGGTAGGGCGACGGCGGCACGGGTGCGTGGGGGCGGGGGCGGGGGCGAAGGCGGCGGGGTGCGAGGGCAGGCTAGGTTTCGAGGCGAGGTGCGCCGAGCCAACCGGGCCGCGTGGAGGACTCCGCGGCGCCGGATTCGGTGACGCTTTACGGGCTGGTCCTCGAGGGAGCCGAACGCAGATACGAAAGAACCGCCGGGCTGCCTCCGCTCAGTGCGATGACGTGGCATAGCGGAGGAGCCGCGGATTCCTTCCCCTATAGGGAAGGTTAATATTAATACTAGGAAGGTAAGCGCGCTTCGCTGCGCCGTCGATAATCTTGATGATTTCATAAAAATAAAGCATAAATAGCTTCAGGATTATATGCGATAAAAAGAACCAACGGAGGATCAATGATCGAACCAGTATTAATATATGAAAGTAATATAAACGAAATAGATCATAGCTGATATAGGATTAAGGAGGAACGTAAGTAATTATATATCGAGGTATGGTTTGTGATACACCTATACATAGAACGCATAATGGGTAGTCAGGCAAAAGGCAATACAATTTAACTACATAGCTATTTTGCTTTGATTATGTACAAAGGGTTAATGTCATTAGTTTGGAACGGTGGCATAGCTATTTTGAAAATTGTTTACATAAGGTTTAGCAGCAAACAAAAGAATCACATCAAATCGTGTGTGTGTTTTAAATCGTGAGAACAGGAGAAATACCAAATTGCCATGTGTAGGTTGCATGCATAAAGGAGGTAAACACTAACTCGGCTGAGTAATGTAATGACTTATACCAGACACAATGATGTCATTGTTGATGTTAGCGGGTTGATTATTGGATTCAGTGGAAGGCAATTATGCTGCTTCACATATATTTTGTCCAGATTCCACTCGTTGTCGTAATCGGTTGCCCTGTGCATTGACCGGCGTTTGCTCACGGGGGATGCAGAATCCTATATATAGAGTGAGAGGGATGTGATAGCTATATGTGTTAAGGCATAGATGAATGGCCAGGAAATAGATAAACAGGGGCAAACGAGCACATCATGAGAAGGGAATTTACCTGCATTGACAGATCGGTAGGGAAAGCTATGTCAGCCAATATCGTTGTGACCTTCGAGGTGGTTTCTGGTGAGGCGCTCCCCACTTTTTTTCCTCGTTAGCAGTCAAAGGTTGTATGTTAGGAAATGTCGAGCTGCAGTTGTGGATGGTTACGCAGAAGTAGAGACGAAAACCGCCAAACTGCAAAAGAAGAAACACAATTGTTAGAAGTAAATACGATCCTCATCTAGAGCAGGATGGACTGGAAGTGTTCTAGGCAAATCCTAAAACGGCCCCAAAGTAAAAGATGACTTCTCAGCGCCATATTTCCAGATATACAGAATTTATCAACAAAGAGATTGAAATCTAGTAAAGACAATTAGTATCATCTATCTACCTCTTCTATTTGCCCTTTCCACTTTTCAGAAGAATATGTTTGAGATGCTTTTGGTTTTCCGTCACCATATTCCATAGTTGGAGAACCGGACCCTATGCTGTCTTCCGTTTCACCATCCACAGCAAGGAGACTCTCATAGTACCCTTTCACTCGACGAACTCCGACACCGACTAATGCTTGCCATAGCTGTCACCACAAAGAAAATGGGTCATTGGTTTAATAGAACAAAATTCTATTTTTGTAAAAAAAAATGCAAGTTGTACCGCTCCTCTGTGCCGTTGATAATATCGTTCGTTTGGCATAGATAAAACATAAAATAATTTATGGATCATACGTGATAGAAATGTGTAATAGAAAATCAATAGTCGAATCAACATTAATATATTTCAAAAATAATGGGGTTCATTCGAACGCAATACAATTAAAAAGGTAAAAACTAATCTGGCCCAATATCAGATCACACATCATAGTGCATGGACAGCTATATGCTTGGGTGTAACCAACCTAATTGGTAGATAGAAATAGTGTGAAAAGTATCCAGACATAATCTTATAAGTTGCAATCTTATTGATTTTCGCACCAAAAAGGCTCACAGCAGATGATGGCACCACTTTAGGAGCTTTATGTAACATCTCTATTTTTGGTTTTCTAAAAAAAACAAAAATTAAAATTAATTAATTTAAAGTTTTGGATTTTATTTGGAGTTCTAATTAACCTGGCATCCTTATCCTTCCGAAATTGGAGCTTAATTTCGAATCGTCCGAAAAGTCGAAATTTCAAATTCCTGTCATTGCTCGAAATTTCACCCGAGTCCAAAAATGCTCCAAAAATCCCCAAACCACTTCTAAAATGTTCCAAATATTCCAAAATGATTTTAGGAATCATTCCCCAGATTTTTGGACCTCTGTTCCTATTTTATCTCGCGCGGCTTTTGTTTAATGCCTGCGATCCGCGCCCGAATATCCAATTCCACAAAAATCACCCAAATTCAACCAAACCAATTTTATTGGGTCCCAAATATTCTAAAATGACTCTAGGATTTTTCCGAATTTTTAGGCCATTTTTCCTTATTTTTCTCTAGGCTTAATCGTTTACGTAAAGGAGGTCCAATGGGAAGGCGCCACGTGTCACATGAACAGTGTTCGTCTTCAACCTCCAGCCCAAGCAAAGAACAGAGAAGCTCCAATGGCTTCCAAGGGCTAGGGCAACTCTTTAAATTCTTGTAACTCCTCAAATCAACTCCAAAACGCAAAGCGCTGGCTGGATCCGTAGCGGCGCCCTCTTCCAATTCCCCACCTCTGCGCCATCAAGCTCGCGGAACGGCCTCATTCAAGAAAAAATCAAATCCACTCACTTGCCATTAACTCGTCCGCTTTCTTGTCCAAACGCCGCACCACCACCTCCATCCTCTCCCTATAAGAACCCCGTCCCGGTGGTATGCATCTCCTTTAGCCTCTCCAACTCATTTGCCCGCTAGATCAAGAAAACCAACGCCGGTCGCTTTTTTCGGTGTTCTTCAAGTTCATCCTCCTAGCATCCATTCCGGTGGGTTTTTCTCAACTCCAATTGGTTCATTGTGACCGTGATTGAGTCTAGAGTCTAACCCAACAATAAATTTTAGGTTTGATCAAGAGTTGGCGGCGAATTTTGAGTTTTGGTGCTTCCGATCGAAACGCTGCTCGTCGTCAATTTCTCCCAATCCGGCAAGGTTTGGTCCATTTCATTTCTACTAGATTGAGCTAAGGATGTTATCTAGAGGTTATGGGCTTTTTTTTGATCCAAATCCTTTCGAAAATTGGGTAAACATCAGGTTTTTTCGGAAGAAACGGAGGGCTCAGTAGTTTGGTTCAGTTCTGAACAATTCATTCTCGTAAGTTATCTGTAGCAAATAGTAACTTTTCTATTTTCCTTGATTTTCCATCATTTTCAAACTTTGAACGCTTATATCTTTTGCATCCGAACTCCGATTCGCTCCGTTCAAATTCCTAAATTCATCTAAATTCAAGATCTACCTGCCAGTATAATTTTTTACAATTTTTGGATTTTATTTTATTTTTGGTTATTTATTGGTGTCTCGCTTTTGCGCGTGAGCCAAGAATCCATCGGCCGCCGACGCCGTCGCCGAGCATCAAGTCTTCGATATCTTAGCTGCTGGTGAAGGCAAGTCGTAGTCCTTGACCATGTTGAACCTATGTTTCCAACAGTATTTTTGTTTCATACAAATGCATGCTATTTGTTTACAAGAATTATTTACGGGAATAGTTAAATACCTGATTACCATAATGACACCTTGAATCATTGAAATGCCATGTATCCATTGTCACCCTAGGTTGGGTCATTTACTAGTTGGAAATAATTGTAGTACCAACATTGGGTTATCGTAACTATGCTTAGACATGCTTAGTTGTACGATGGGTTCATGTCACATGATGAATTAATAATATTGACTTAATGAGATATAAAATCGTGGCGGGTAGCCACTGTTGTAAAAATTGTTGTACCCTGGCAGGTTGTGTCATTGGTATTGGTTATACAAAATTGTTTTCACTCGGGCAAGTGATCGTGCAGTAAAGGGGGTGTTTTTAACACATTTGGGATGTGGTTGTCTTGCCTGAGTATACTTAAGGACTTAATCTTGTGCGCCATTGAACTGGGCCTAACTGTACAACCACATGTCTGGTGACAGACCTGGCTGATTAATTTGCAATGTCTAAATTTAAGTATTGTTGTGGTTGTGTGGGTTCCGGAGACGTACGGGTAGACTCACAAGGCGCAAGAGGGGGCCCTGAGGTGAAACCTTAGCGGCAAGATCGAGTTTATACAGAGCATTGTAAAGGCCTTGTTATGACCTCTCTGCCGACACACCATAGGAAGTGTGTTAATTACGTATGGCAATAAGAGTGGATCATATCTTGTGGGTAAAGCTGTACAACCTCTGCAGAGTGTGTGTTAATCTATTCGAATAGCCGTGTCCGCGGTCATGGACGTGCCTGGGAATTTCACACGAGGTATATTGTTTTTTTTTAGAAAATGTTGAAGGTTGGGTTTGTTGGTAGTGAACAGGGAGGTCACTATTGTTTTCGATGTCAAATTATTAACACTGTTGAGTTTAGTGGTTGATAATGATCTAGTTGGTGATGGGTGATGCCTCACCAATCTTGTGTTGTTGTTTACCATTGATTTACCAGTTGTTATTATCTTTGTCAATTATGCTTTGAATCTATACATTGTATTTACATTCAAGTTATCGCTTTCTGCAAAATAACCCTATGGTTATCCTTTGTCAAGCCGTACATTATTTGCATCATTCCCTGCGGCTTGCTGAGTACTTTTTGTACTCACGGCTTTATGCCTTTGTTGATCAGTTGCTGAGGGAGAACAGGGAAATACTGAATTCTACGAGGAGGAGTATTATGAAGATTACGTGAACTAGGATGGCGTTTCCCCAGACGATTGCCTATGGCATGTCGTATGGTCCCAGTTATTTTATTTTCCGCTGCAAGAGTTTTATTTGCTTCTTAAGCCTTTACGGCACAGTTATGTAAACTTGACCATAAGGTCAGTTGTTACTATTTGCTACTTTCATAGTTAATTCGATAATGGATTGATATGTTAATTTTGTTGCCACTGTGTGCACTAGCATGATCCTGGACTAGTGCAGTAAACACAGAGGGTTTCAGATTTGCAAATCCGGGTCCCGACACTTTATCATTCAATCGATGCTGAAAAATCAGTAAGTGGGTAAAGGAAAAGGGTCGGTAACAGATATGATAGATATTTCTATCTCTGAAGTGCGTACATCTAGACTAATATGACTGAATGAACAAGAAATGATAATAGGATACATAAGCATGCTTGCCGCATGACAGTTCGGATATGCCAGCATCACCTGCAGCTCTTTCATCCTCGATGGAGGGTGCAACCTTAGCATCCTCTCCAGATGATTCATCGTACTCAGCCTGCCTATCCAGAAAATTCTTCCATCTGTCAGACCTCTCCTCTTCCTTCTCTTGCAGACCCAGCACCACGACATAAATGCAAATCAGCAAGATCAAACAACATGGCTCAAAATGGAGGCATCGCCAGCGGTGGCTCATCTACCTTGTAGATGTTCGCATACTCTCTGTACCGTTGCAAGTGCTGTGGCCGCACGGCGAAGCCATAGGCGTCCCTGCACCAACCCCCAAGGCATCAGAAACAAAAAGGAGCTAATGCCACTAAAAAGCGAGTTGATTCATATCAGTGGGTTGATTTTGCTTAAACTGATGATGTCCACTAACATTTTGTCAAAACTAATCATGTCCTACAGAAATTCGATATTGTCACATCACACAAGCGGATTTTGCTCCAACTGCGATGTACTGTACATGCACACAAACCCAGCAGATCCTTTCACAGGCAAGCATCGAAAAAACACAATTCAAACATTTCTTTTTAAATCGAGTCATAAATGCGGAGATCTAGTTGGTGCATCGCCCAAATTTGGCCTTGGTATCTAGCAGATGATCGAGATCCCCGCGAACAAAAGGAAAAGAAAAAACAAAAAAAAACCAGCAAATTGCAAGCAAGCGGATGTCTCGAACAGCAGAAACATCGAAAATTCCAGTGGAAAACTTCTAAAACCGCATAATAGACCCAGCACGACCCCGAAATGCGCGCGCGGCGGGAAGGAACGGGAAACGAATCGCTTGTGCTCAAATGCGATGACGGGGAGGCTCTTAGCATTCATCTATCGCGGCGGCGTCGGGGTCCAGTGCCACCACCACTCGGGGTTGGCCATGCCCAATGCAGGCGGCGGCGAGCGCGCGCTCCCGCGCGAGGACCGCCGGTGCTCCATAGGGGGCAGCCGATCGAGGACTCTCAGCTCGGCGGAGCGCCCCCCTCCCGAAGATTCCAAGCCGCCAGAGATTCGAGGGGATTTGGGCAGGAGGCGGAGCCGGAGCGCGAGCGAGGACGGAAGGGCGAGACGAAGGTGAGGGCAACGGCGGGAGAGCGACGCGAGGGGGTAGGAGGCGGAGCCGGAGCAAGCCGAATCAGGGGTGTGAGGCGTAGAAGCGAGGGCGAGGCGAAGGTGAGGGCGACGGCGGAAGAGCGACGCGAGGGGGCAGGAGGCGGAGCCGGAGCAGCGCGAGCGAGGACGACGGCGGAAGGGCAAGGCGGGGATCCAGGCGAGGGCGACTGAGCCCAGGCGCAAGGAAGCCGAATCGGGGGCGTGAGGCGTGGAGGAACCCCCGAGGGCCGAATCGATGGCGCTTAATCGGCCGTCGATTGGGTAGACGGCTCGAGCAGGATGGGCAGACGGAAGTCAGAGCCGAGCGTAAATCTACGAACTGGAGGGGCGTTTCCGCACAACGCGTCGACGTGGCCATCGCGAGAGCTCGCGGAGACGTTCCCCTATAAGATATTAGATATTCGCGGTGATTTTCTTCCCTTCTTCCCTGTTCCCAGTTACGTGGCGTGCACGCAGATTTTCAAACCCTCTAACCCTTTGCGGATTTCCTCTGCCTTTGTTAGTGTAAATGTACGATGCATTTTGACCTGGCAGGCTAAAGAAATCTGAGAAAAAACAACTCGAATTGCTACAGTATTCAAGATTTTAGTAGATTTTATTGATTTTTTGGATATTTTGATTGAAATCCATATTTTAAAACTAGATTTGATTAAATCTCGCAAAAAATTTTCAAAAAATACTGTAGCAATTTGAATTTTTCCTCAAATTTCTTTAGCCTACCAGGTCAAAATGCACCGTGCATTTACACTAACAAATGCAGAGAATCTGAATCCCACCCTTTGAATACTAGGCCAATAAGCACGGCGCACGTCGCGCACGTGAACGAAAATTATTTTTTTTTCCGGAGGAAAAATGGACCTAGATGTATTTTCCAATTTTTTGGAGGCTCGAGAAATATTAAAGACCGTGTCGAAAAAAAGTACACATATTTCTGTTGACGAAAATATTTTTTCCGGGGAAAATGGAGAAAGGACCTGGATGTAAAAATTAGGGACCTGTTTGTTATATTTTTCGACCTCACCGCTATCTCGAAAAAGTAAAAAAGAGCCCGTTCGCGATTTGTATTTAACGGGAGGGTTTTTCCATAAACTAACGACCGAGGGACCCAAACGCGATTCGAAAAGTTTTTCTTGCCCTCACAAAAAATCGCGAAGGACCTTTCCCTAAATTCGCAGGAACCTATCCGCGATTTAAAAGAAATGAGGGACTTTCTCGGAAAATAGGAGGATGGCACGTGGACAGGCTAGGGAGCCTTCAAACCTCCCGGAAATATATGGGGTATAATTTGTTTTCGTTTATATTGGGAGCATCCCGAGAATATGGTATTTTCTTGCTAAATCGCATTTAAATTTGAAATCTCTAGATCTGGATTTAATGGATAAATCAATTTTTAAGGGATTGAATAAGGAACATTATTCTTGTCTACATGATCTCCTCCCGTTTGAATACTGTTTTATCAAGGAATACTCAATTTTTAAGGGATTGAATAAGGAACATTATTCTTGTCTACATGATCTTTTTACATTAATTATATGCTAGTTTTACACAAATTAAATTATATAAAAATAGTGTGATAATTTGTAGAAAAAGGAACACTATTCTTTTCTGCATCTTCTTTTTACATCAATTATATAATAGTTTTACATAAATTAAATTATGTAAAAATAATAATATAACAATTTGTAAAAAGAGAGAGAACAAAACAAACTATAAAGATCACAACAAAATAAAAACATGGATCATAAAGTCAAAACAATAAAGCACGACATGGATCACAAAGCAATATCTAATAGGCAAAAAATAGAGTGCTAAAAAACACCAATCTCTAATAGACAAAAAAAATTAAGTATTCACAAACAAAAAAAAACACTTGAGTGTCATTTAGCAATTCCCTTATATATTTAGCTTCTATCATAACGAAATTGCAAATATAGCTCTCTTCTCGATCACGGAAGGTTCGAGAGGCGACATGTGTCACATGCTGTGTATGGGACTTCAATATATCCATCTGCCACGATGTGGGATCGTAGCGATAGGAACACAGCAGGTGCTGCTACTAGTGCGACAACTGGGAACACTACTATAGAATGGTACAACACTATCGTTTCATCTGTGTCGGTTTCCAACTTTTCATAGAAAAAACGATTGTGATAACAAATTCGGTGACGTGAAAAATAAAAAAAAATAGCGAGAAATCATGATGATCGGTTTTTAGGATAGAACCGATTGTGATGTGCCCAATGCTACATCACAATCGGTTCTAACCTAACCTCAGAACCGATCATGATGTGCTTCGCTAGGTTTTATAAAGGAGAGTTCACTCTCAGGCTGAACTCTCATCTGTTGTTGTTCTAGAGGCAAAAAAAAACTGTTGTCGCCCCAAAAAACACAATATAATCTGGTTGAATCTAAGACTTGGATGAGAAAATATGAAAACATCGAGGATAGGTGTTAAGAGGGTAAGTTGAAACCCTAGGTTAAGGAGATTTTCCCTCTATTTGCCCTCATTTGTGAATTTCTTCAAAACGTGAGCATTTCTTGAAATCCTTTCAATTTTGCACTGAGAAATTCGATTTTGATTTGCTGAATGTGTTACATGTCATTAGTTCTATGGTTGAAACTAATACTTGTGTAAGAAATTATGAAATCCTCGAATATGGGTGTTAAGAGGGGAAAGTTGAACCCCTAGCTTGGAGATTTTCCCTTATTTGTGGTTTTCTTCATAAGGTGAGCATTCCTTCAAATCCCTTCAATTTTGCACTTGGAATTAAATTCAATTTTGATTTGGTGAATGTGTTACATGTTATTATTGTTGCTATAATTAATATGATCAATGCTAGAGTTTAGGTTGCGTAACATATGCGTCTCCCGTTTGAGGATGCTTCTTTATAAATATATTGAAATGCCATATTTATAAGCAAGCGGTCTCGGATTGTCTACGTTTTTTTTAACAGTTCAAGGATATGTGATTCGGGCAAGTTCCTAATGAAATTGTTGTACAACTCCAGAGAAAGTTTTAGCGGCATCTCTCTGGTGTTCTCCGGATACACACCCTCTTGACCTGTTGTAGAGACGTGTATTTGGCGAACATCGGGGATATGCTCCCGAAATTTTCTATGGAGTTGTACAATTGCTTAGAAACTTGCCTAAACCACATATTCTCGAATGGGATTATAGAAGCTAACCTAATTAGATATTAGGAATCATCATTGGTATGTGCTTAGTTGGTCAATAGATAGATGTTTCTTTAAGATGTATCAATTCCTCAACTTTGTTGATGCTTCCACCCTTATTTTCTTTCATTGAAGTTAAAACATCAATTGCAAGCTTAATTATTGCATTAGATATTTCGGTATCATTGTTGATATTTTAAATATGCATGTATCCTAACTAAGGAATTAAAAGCTCTTAACTAAGGAAGAAGGTATCCCATCCTCTATTTTGCAAAGGTAATTAAAAATATCTCAGTATTTGAAATAGTTAACTACCGCATAAGTTTTTTTCTTAATTTATTTTTTATGGTTTAATTGTAGATGGATAGTGAAGAATGGATGTATCAGAAAAGCTATGTGAGTGCTAAATTTCATATGGGTGTTGAGGAGTTCATAAGAATTATAGAAGAAGACAAGGTTAAGTGGGTGTAAACTTAATATATTATCCTTCCATTGATTACACCAATCTTAGGAGATTTAACAACTCAGTTCAAATTGACGACCGTTTGATTTGACGTGGCTTCGTGAGAAATTACATGTGCTGGATCCATAATGGGCAGACAAGTATTATCCCTTCGGTATGCAATGAAGATATGTTGGAACCCGATCATAAGTTGGAGCGTGATATATTTGACGAGGACAATTTAGAGCAAATGTTGCAGGATATGGAGGGAAATTTACGAAAAGGGAGTTTGAAAAATTTAAAAGCTTGATGGAAGACGATACTAAACTATTGTTTTTGGGTTGCAAAGCGGAATACACCAAGTTGGGTTCGGTCTTTTTGTTGTTTGAACTAAAGGAAAAACACTGTTGGACATATACAAATTTCAATACACTATTAGTTCTTCTATCAGATATATTTCCAGAAGGAAACGAGTTGCTAACAAGCATTTATGAAGCGAAGAAGATACTATGTCCCATGGGAATAGAAATAGAAAGGATACATGCATGTCCAAATGATTACATATTGTACCACAATGCGCATAAGGAATTGCGTGTTTGTCCAATTTGTGGTGTACCATGGTACAAACAAAAGAAGAAGCGTAAGACCCGAATCGACGACGGTGAAAATTTTAACAAAGGGGCACCGGCAAAGGTATTGTGGTATTTACCCATCATTTCCCCTTTCGAGCGGTTGTTTGTAAATCCTTAAGATGCAAAATTATTGCATTGGTATTTTGAATTTCGAAAGGAAGATGGTAAGCTGAGACACTCCGCTGATTCGGCTCAACGGAGAAACATTGATTGAAAACATGAGGAGTTTGGTGCTAGGATGAGGAACATAAGATTTGGATTGAGTACTGATGGAATGAATCTGTTTGGTAATATAAGCAGTCGTCACAGCACTTGGCCAGTCGTGTTGTGTATCTACAATCTCCCTCCTTGGTTGTGCATGAAGTGGAAGTATATCATGATGTTGTTACTAATCTCGGGACGTAAATAGCCGGAAATGATATTAATGTGTACCCAGCACCACTGATTGAGGATTTGCTAAAATTGTGAAACGAGAGGGTTGCGGTGTGGGATACATACAAAAGAGAGAACTTCACCTACTATGATATTTTGCATTATAAATGATTTCTCGAAGGTTGGCAATTTGGCAGACTACAATATGAAGGGTTCCAAAGCGTGTCCGATTTGCGAAGATGAGACTGATAGCTTGTGTGAAATAACCCTGGCAATTACCTGGGCGTAAGAACTAGTTAAATTAAAACAACACGCTTAATTAAATCGGTGAGTGTTTCGTATTATAAAATTCATATAAATTGCATTTTATTATTAGCACTTGTTGAGTACATCTTTGTACTTACCGTTTATAATTCTCCCTTTGCTAGATATTGGATCTGATGAGCAAGCCTTTGATGGAGATATGGACTCCAAGGGAGTGCATTAGCTGTTGACATCCTTTGGGTATTAGTATCCACATATTATTTTTTATTGTACTTGGATCGTATGTATAATTAAAGTAATGAACATATAAGTCTGTGTGGCAATGGAAGTTAATAAAGTTTTCATTTCAGTATCTAATTATTGTTTCTGTTGCAACACTCTGAATGCAGTGTATTAACTAATAAAGTGTCACTTCCGCTTGACGTTTAATTAGCTAATATGCCCAGATCAGTGTAATTGACTCGAGATTAATGGAAAAACTATAGTCATAACCTAGAGTTAATTATGCGGGTCACGACATTAATGGAAAAACTATAGTCATAAGCTCGGAAATTCGTCGTTGTGTCGACGAAATGGCTTGGAACTACTACTAGCCAAGGAAACTAACTTGGATTGAAAATAGCAACAGGGAAGCCACATCCTTGTTTCTTTGAGCTTCCTGTGTCTAGTCGACCAGGAAGTGTTCGTCTGGTTTCGGCCCAAGGGTAGATGGGCGCCATTTCCATGATTTCAAGGTTTGGATGGTGAGGATGTAGGTAGAAGAGCGAAGTATCTTTATCTTATGTGAAATTTATAAGGCTCGAAATATCGTCCGCACTAGTTCCTCCCGGAGAACGTCGAAGCTGCATCCTACACGCTGATGATGCACTGTTCGTACATTACGAACAGTACCCTTAAGTTTAATTTGATTATACCGGCTTGTGTACTTTCTCTGCTCCTGCTCGTGAACCGCTAGTGTACTGTTAGAGTCAGAGCCCACACCGTCACTCGCACAAACCCGACAACCCCGGTCTCCTCTGACTGCACGCACCCTCCAATACCCCTCCCCATTGTGTACCACCCGGGCTGTAAAAAAAATCTAGGACTGTAAAAAAAATCAAGGCACGTGAGTAGTGGCGAAGTCAAAAAAAACTTTGAAAGCCCACACAAACCTTACTACATCCAATAAATACGAACAAATCTATATACACATCATACAAGCAAAATTGAGAACCATAACAAATCCGACTGTTGCTCCGCGCTTGCTAGCCCGCGCACGGTGTCGATTATTGCTCCGCTGCCTCCATCGAGTGGGCAAGCTTGCCCCTGCTTCGCCGCCTCCACCAAACCCAACAGCCTGGCCTTGCTCGGCTGCCCGCAGATGTAGAGACAAAGGCGTAGAGCCGTAGAGGGATCGGTGATTTGAGGGCGACTGGAGACGAGACAGGAGAGCCGAAGACGGGAGGAAATGGGGATCGATTCCTTGATTCTTTCCTCCGATCGAATCTAGAATGAGGTGGTCTGCGGATGTATGATCTACTGCCCGCTGGTTGGGATGTTGGCATGCGAGGTGCGACGGCCCACTCATGCCATCATCAAAAACTTGCCCAAGAGGAGCTTCGTCTGCTGCTTCCATGGTGCCGACGGTAGCCGGACTGTTCCACTGCAAGTCGCCGGTGAGTTCGGGCAAGCGCTCGCCGTGCCTAGGAGGTGCCTTTTCCTCTGCTCATGAGCTTCTCGAGTTACAAAGCTTCTACGAGATAAGATCGAATAGCTCGTCTGACTCAGTAAAATTTACCACATGTTACTTATCACTTGTTGAAATTATTACATGTTAGCTTTTAACAAGCTTATTTAGGACGAGCTTGAGCTTATATTATTGTTGAAAATTGATGCATATTGAATTATCCCTCCATTACATCTGGGAGGTTTCAAGCCTCCTCAAGCCTCCACCTCACCCTCCTTTCAATTTTCCAAAAAAACCCATTTATTTCTCCAAATAGCGGATAGGTCCTTCCAAATTACGAAGAGGTCCTTTGCTATTTTATGTGAGGGAAAGATTTTTTTTCTCGGTTCGCGTTTAGGCCCCTCATTCGCCATTTTACATAAGGGGGCTCCCATTAAATACGAATCGCGAGCGAGCCCTTTTCTAATTTTTCAAAATAGCGAACAGGTCCAAAATTATAACAAATAGGTCCCCACTTTACGCCCGTGTCCTTTCTCCGCTTTGCCCGAAAAAATGTTTTCGTGATCCGCTTTTTCTCCGAGCATGTTTTCGTGGTCCATTTTTCCCCAAAAAATAGAAATTCGTTTTTGTTCATCCTTTCTCCGTTTTCCAAAAATATTTTGGTCCGCTTTTCTCATTTTTCCCGAGAAAAGTGTTTTTGGTGTTCGTTTTCCCTCATTTTTCCCGGAAAATGTTTTCGTGGTCCGCTTTCCCTCGCTTTTCTGAAAAAATTGTTTTCGTGGTCCGCTTTTCCTCGTTCTTCCCAAAAATGTTTTCGTGATCCGCTTTTCTCCAAAAATGTAAATCCGTTTTTTCACGGCGTCTGCAGATTTTCTTGGAAAAATGTTTTCATGGTCCGCTTTTCTCATTTTCACGGAAAAAATGTTTTCGTTACAGTGAAAAATATTTTCGTGGCCCGTTTTTATTCGTATCCCCGGAAAAAATATTTTCGTGGCCCGTTTTTCCTCCGAAAAAAAACTTTTCCTTTTTCCCTGGAAAAAATGCTTTCGTAGTTCATTTTTCCTTGTTTTTCCCGAAATAAATGTTTTTGTTGTCCGTTTTTTCATCGGAAAAACAGCACAAATTTATTTTTCGTTCACATGCGCGGCGTGCGCCGCGCTCACTTTCCTAGTTATTAATATTGTTGGAGGAGTACGGCTCCCGACCGCTCCTATTGCCATGCGTCGCTAAACACCTTAGAAACTAGTGTGTTAGCCACAATATTATTTTTTACTTTTTCGATACAGTAGTTATTATTATTATTTTGCTATAAATTTTTAAATTTTGAAAGTGGATAAATTTTCTTTTGATTCTGAATTTTTTCAAATTTTTTATCTTTCTATTAGAATTAACAAACCATTAAGATTTTTTTCCTCGGTTCGCGTTTAAACCCTCGTTTGCCATTTTACAGAAAGAGACTCCCGTTAAATACGAATCGCGAACGAGACCTTTTCTAATTTAATTAGTTTAAGAAGGAAAGCAAAAGAGTGGATATTCAGATATTTTATTATTTATTTTTTCCTCTGCCTTTTCTCTATCGTCGCCCCCTCGCGGCGCATCTCATTCGCCCGATGGGCCGAAAGAAGCGAAATTCCGCACCAAATCCTACTCCTCCCCCGGCTCCCGGCGCCTCCCGCCGGCAGCTGGATGCGGCGGCGGCGGGCGGCGACAGCGCCGACGTGCGCGCCGAGTGCGACAAGGCCCTCGCCTGCCTCCAGCGCGGCAGCTACGCGAGGGCCCTGCGGCTGATGAAGGACGCTGTCGCGCGCCACGGGGAGGGCTCGCCGCTCCTTCTCCGCGCGCACGGTACCGTCCACGCTCGCACCGCCACGCTCCTCGACGACCCCGCCGCCCGCCAGCGCCACCACCGGGCGGCTCTCCAGGCCGCCCGCCGCGCCGTCGAGCTCGCGCCGGACTCCCTCGAGCTCGCCCACTTCCACGCCATGCTACTTTACGACGCCGCCTCCGACGCCCGCGGCTACGAGGACGTCGTCGCCGAGTGCGAGCGCGGGCTCAGCATCGAGGCACGCGCCGACCCGGCGCCCCACTCCCTCAAGTTGCCCGCACCTGACGCGGAGCAGGTTCAATCCGAGCTCCGCTCCCTGATCCAGAAGGCCAACCTGGCTTCCATCTCCACTTGGGTCAAGACCCTGGGCGGCAGCGCTGGGGACGATAAGCTTCGGTTGATCCCTGTGCGCCGCCTGGCTGAGGACCCCATGGACCTCCGCCTCCTCCCGGCGGCGCCCACCCCACGCCGGCCGAACGAGCTCAAGAAAGCTACTAAGACCCCTGACGAGCGCCGTAAGGAGATCGAGGTGCGGGTCGCTGCGATGAAGCTGCTGGAGCAGCAGCAGCAGCACAATGCCGCCTCCTCCTCCTCCTCACCTCCACAGTCACTGGGAGATGAGCCCCCCTCATCATCGTCTCAGTCATCAGTGGCCGGACATCGTGCTGACCAGAGAAAGGGTGGGTCAAGAAAAGCAACAGTCTCATCAGTGTCCGACCGCATGGACCAGGTGCATGCGTTCTGGGGCACGATTCCTGTGGATCGGAGGCTCACGCTCTTAAACACTAGCATTTCTGACCTTAAGTCGCATTATTCTGCTGTAACGCATAAGGAGAAAGATGCTGCCAGTCCGGCTTCTGAGGTGCTTAATGAGGTGCTAGGGTTTGCCACTAGGAGCGGGAAGTGGGAGTTCTGGGCATGTTGCCGGTGTGGGGAGCACTTTGCAGATTTGGGGTCGCATCTTCAGCATGTGTTGCGGGAGCATGTAGGTGTACTATCACCTCGGCTGCAGGCTATGGTGCCACAGGAGATTGATGCTGACTGGGCAGCAATGCTCATTGATTCGAACTGGAAGCCGGTGGATGCTACTGCGGCACTCAAACTGCTCGAGGAAGAGCTAGCTGACAACATTGGCCCAGATAGAGACAAGGATTCGATGTCGTCGGATAATTGGAGTACTAAAGATAAATCTGACACATCGGAATCCTCAGCCTCGCCACACAATGAGGAGTGCGATAATTTTGGAGCGGTAATGAAGGAAGGTGACCGGAAGTGGCCGCTGTCTGATGATGATGAAAGAGCGAAGATTTTGGAGAGGATTCATTCATTGTTTCAAATCCTTGTGAAGTACAGGAATCTTTCAGTTAGCCATCTGAACAGGGTGATACATTTTGCTATGGAGGAACTCAGGGGGATGCCTTCTGGGTCGCTGCTGCTTAACCACTCTCTGGATGAATCGCCATTCTGCGTTTGCTTCTTGGAGGCATCATCACTGCGGAAGGTGTTCAGGTTCTTGCAGGACCTAATGCAGTCCTGTGGACTTAATAGGTCCTCAGAGAAGGATGGGGAACTGGGTGATGGGGATAATTTCCCGAAAAGCAACAATATCCTGGAGAAGGTTACACTAGATCCTGATTCATCGACGCTGATCCTTGATGGCTGGGCATTTATTGGGAAATCTGATCCTGGGAATGTTGACACTGATGCATTCCTTTCATGGTTGTATGCTGGTTCTTCAATTGGTGAGCAGCTATTGGACTGGAATTGTATGATTGATGATAGGTCAAATCAGGGCTTGCGGATTCTTCAGATGCTCGAGAAGGAGTTCTCCATCTTGCAAAACTGGTGTGAACGGAAGCATGAACAGTTGAGCAATGAGGAGGGCATGCTTGTTGTGGATACCCTTTTATTTGAAGAGCAAAGGCGAAGGGACCATGTGGGGCGGTATGCATTTCAAAGATATGAGGAGCTCTTAAAGAAGCGGCAGGAGGAGTTGTTGGAGTGCAATGCTGAGGAGCTGTTTAACGGTTGCAGATCTGAGTTAGATGCAATCACTACTATTTTAAAAGAAGTTCACACATCAAACTTTGGGTATGATGAAGCCTTTTCTGGCATGACCTTCAACGGGGCAGAAGAAGATGAGTGGAGGCTGCATGACTTTGTACATCCGAACGACTCTGTGGTACAGCTGGTTGTTTCAAGGCTGAAGGAACAAATTACCATGGAGGTCAGTTCTTCTGGCATTGTATTTATCAGAAGAAGTTTTATAAGATCTTCAATGTGCAATAACAATATGTGTTCTCTTAACTTTTCACTTACAGCTTAGCAAGATAGACGCTAGGATTATGCGAAGTGTAGCTGTGATGCAGCAACTGGAACTCAAGCTTGGACCTGCTTCTGTCCTTGATTATCGAACAATTCTCGTCCCCCTTTTGAAATCCTTCTTGCGAGTTTGTATACTGCATCACTACGCACACTCAATTGTTTTAATGCTTTGTGCTCTTGTTCATTTCTTAATTGTGGTTATGGTGGGTGATTTAGAGCCATTTGGAAGAGCTGGTGGACAAGGATGCTAGAGAGAGATCTGATGCTGCAAGTGAAGCCTTCCTGGCTGAACTTGCTTTAGATGCTAAGAAGAACGCAAACAGAGGGGGTGACACAAAGCAATCCCATGAAAAATCAAAGGACAAGAGGAAAACGAAGGATTCTCGGAGATTTAAGGATCTCAAGGTAGCTGTTCTTTTGACTTTGATCATATTGTAATATTGCATGCTCTTTCTGTCCAAAAAGGAATTTATTTTCTTGATATAATGCTTCTAAATGCTTTGTAGGATTTGTGCTGGAATGGTGATCAATATCTTGCTCGCCAGGACTGTGCAGATGAGGCGACATCAGAGCAATCGTAAGTAATGCTTGTACTCTCCATGTTCTGAGACATTCACATGTTTTTTACTTGCCAAAGAAGAACTCTTTCTGAGGGACACATGTGCTCAAGTTACTTCTTTCTTAACTGAGCACAATGCACTATAGATTTTTTTTTCATAGAAGTGATTGACTGTTTTCTTTTCTTTTCTTTTTTTGCTTGTGTATATCTGTAGTTACTCAGTACTACTAATTTAAATCCCAATCAGCAATGAATATTTGGTCGGACAGCAAGATTTAGTGTGAAGAATTTACTTTGGGAAAGATATTTGGTTTCAGAATCACAAGATCTGTTTGGACCTTTGAAAGATGTTGTTTGTGTTGTTTCCCTGTTGAATATATTTGATGATTAACTAGTTATAAGGAAATTTAGTAAGTTGTGGACCCTTTATCACACTGTTATCTATCTTGAGGTGCCAGGTATCCTTTGTTTCTGCACTCCGTATGCATTTAGCATCCTATACCATTTCATCTCATGGGCTTCTGATTCTTGAGATCATTGTTCATATCTTTTATGGGCTTCTCATTATAACCCTATTATATCTGGGAGGTTTGGAGCTCCCTCAAGCATCCACCTCACCTCCACCTTCTCTCTCTTCTATTTCGCGAAAAGGTCCTCCGTTTCTTCGAAATTACGTATAGGTCCCTATGTGATTTTCTGTGAGAGGAAAATAATTTTCCCGCTTCGCGTTTAGGTCCCTCATTTGGTATTTTACACAGAGAGCCCCCATTAAATGCGAATAGCGAACGAGCCCTTTTCTAATTTTTCAAAATAGCGTATAGGTCCAAAATTATAACAAATAGGTCCCTGTGCTTTACGTTCGGGTCCTTTCTCCGTTTTGCTTGGAAAAAATGTTTTCGTGATTCGTTTTTCCTCCGGAGCATGGGAAAAATGTTTTCGTTTACCGTTTTCTCTAAGAAAAAAATTGAAAATCCGTTTTTCGTCCGGCGTTTATCCGTTTTTGTTGGAAAAAAATGGTTTCGTTATTCGTTTTTCCTCCAAAGCATGGGAAAAAATGTTTTACGTCGTTTTTCCTCGTTTTTCTTTTTCTCTTAAAAAAAATGAAAAGATCATTTCATTTTTCGCCCATCGTTTATCCGTTTTTGTTGGAAAAAAATGGTTTCGTTTTTCCTCCAGAGCATGGGAAAAATTGTTTTACGTCGTTTTTCCTCATTTTCCTACGAAAAAAATGTTCCATGGTCCGTTTTTTCTCCGGAAAAAAAACACAAATCCGTTTCCCGTTGACGCGCGCGGCGTGCGCCGCGCGTACCATCCTAGTTGGAATATATTGCAGAAGGTTTCAAAATGTTGTAAGTGATCGCCTATTTTTATCATGCTCAACATGAATAAAAGGAGGCGCAATAGAATCAAGTTTTTCATCAGCATCATTGGTCTTTGTTTGGCTTTTAGAACTTTCATGTTGTATGACTTTAATTTATTTGACCATGTTAAACTTTTGTAGTCAGACACTTGTTGATCGTGATGACTTTGATGGCAAACTTTCAACAAGTGATGATTACTTTAATGAACAAGAGGAAGAACTTTGGCATAGAGTACAACTTGAAGCAGAGGAAAAAAAGCTGGAGGAAACTTTGGAGTACCAAAGACAGATAGAGGAGGAGGCAAAGCAGAAGCATCTCGCAGAACAATGTAGAAGTACTTTGGCAGCTTCTGATGCTGGGACAACTGGTTATTCGACTGATGTAAATTTAAACAGGGACCAGGATAACCATCAAAGTTCACCCAATAACTTCGCACCTGCTTATGTTGGAGGCATAAAGTTTGGTGATTTTTGCTTTTCTGAAGTTTCATTGCTGAAAGAACATTCTAGTTCTAGCTTCCGTGGTATGGACCTGCTGCAAAAGATGGAGAACAATCATAGGGAGAAACATAATGGATTGGGCTCTCCTGGGGCACATGCATTAACCAGCAGCGATATGGACCTTAGTAAGCCGACATTGAAAATGAATGGAGTTTGGAAAAATGCACAAAATACAAAACTTCCAACTAATCTTATCATCGAAAGGTCTAAGAGAAGTACTAGCCAACTACATAAGAAATACACCCAAGGTTGTTGGTTATGACATTGTCCAAATTAGACCTTTTGTTTTAATTCCGTATGTAACTGCAATACAAACATTTTATATCTGTTTGTTGTTGCAGGTATGCTAGGCGCTAGTCATGATGATGATGATGATGATGATAGGGCATCTAGTCGACAATATCGTACGCCAGCTCCACGATGGAACAGTTCTGGTAAAGTTGCTGACTTAGCCAATCACAAGTACCAAGATGCAAGACAAAATGAACTACATCTGTTCTCTTCGGATGATCCACAAGTGCATAAAGCTCGCTCTGCTGGAATAGAAAATTCAAATCATGAAAAAGGTAGCTGTAGTTCAATCTTACCCTTGAGTTTATTCATGTAACCTGATCTTGGTTGTTTGTTCTAAATGCTGCGCATAGATGTTGAGGAGCTGTTAAAATCCATGTTGCACAAAACTTTACATATTAGACTAGCTTATAATGGCATCTACTGGGACAACCTAGATTAGTAAATAAATAATTGAGAGTATTAGTTAGTGATTAAGATAATAATTAGCGTATTTTGCTTTTCAAAATTTAAAATTTCGACTAGAACAAATAGAATTAGGGTGAGGATCGCCGTCAGACCCGCAGGCGAGGTATCGATCACTGAGATACCAGACCCGTTGCGGCCGAGTCGGCACCTCTCGCTAGACCGGGTTCATCATTCGGCAATCCGCACTTACCTATTCGGATTGCGTAGCAGTGTAGCACCGAAGCAGTAGAGCCATTTAGTAACTTGGTAAATGGTCCAAGAGGGGAGCTCAGTAACTCAGTAGAATTGACCCAAAGCCATTCTTCCCAGCCGAGCTAGCAGGGATTCCTCCCACTTGACCAGCGCAGCTCCCAGGAGAACAAGCAAGCACAAGGCACAAGGCACCATCCTTTTTAACCGAGAGAGAGAACCCAAGGCAGCAGCAAGCAACCGACAGAATCAGAGAGCAAGCCAAAGCCTCAGCCAAAGCCAAGAACCAAGAACCATCCCAAAAGAACTAACCATTTCCTTCTCCACTTCCATCTCCAAGTTCAAGACCAAGAACCGGAGCAAGGAGCAAGAGAGGAGCCCCAAGAACTCGAAGCGGCAGAGGAGGAGCCCCAAGAGCCCGGAGTAGCAGAGGAGGAGCCCCAAGAACTTGGAGCCAAAAGAGGAGCCGGCCAAGCAAGGTGCAAGAAGACCCCAGAAGGAGCATCGAACCGACAGCCACCTCTTCTTCCCCTACCTCAACAGAACCACATCTGTCTTCCTTCCCCGAACCAACAAGAACTAACCATTTCCTTCTCCACTTTCATCTCTAAGTTCAAGACCAAGAACCAGAGCAAGGAGCAAGAGAGGAGCCCTAAGAACTCGAAGCAGCAGAGGAGGTGGAGCCCCAAGAACCCGGAGTAGCAGAGGAGCCCCAAGAACTTGGAGCCAGAAGAGGAGATGGCCAAGCAAGGTGCAAGAAGACCCCAGAAGGAGCATCGAACCGACAGCCACCTCTTCCCCTACCTCAACAGAACCACATTGGTCTTCCTTCCCTAAACCAGCAAATCCCAGGTGCACGACCATAGTATGGTAGCACTAGCATATCAGTAGGGTATTACTGGTAGCATGCTTGGATTGATAGATCGGGGTGGCCTCAGTCGTATTGAAACTCTAGGGTTGCTTAGCAGTGATGCTTGCCGTCCCACTAGCATCATCGGCCGTTAGTATATCAAAAAATGCGAATAAAAGTAATATCTTGCATTCAATTGGAAGTCCAGTAGAGAAGAAAGTAGAGAGTAGATCGGAGGGAAGGAAGAAGAGGGGCGGGCGGGGGGCTCGGCATCCAGCCGAGCAGAGGTAGAGAGAAGTAGAGAAGAAAGATTAGGGAGAGTAGTAGAGAGTGGAGAGAAGAGGGGAGTAGAGGCCTTCGGGCTAGGGTTTCGGCCGAAGTGGAGTTGGCCGGAGGTGCGGAAGAGGGAGCCGACCATGAGGCGCGGTGGCCGGGCTTGAGGACCGGCCGGAGGAGAGACCCAGGGGGGTTGGTAGTAGAGAGAGAGAACTGAGAGGCGGAGCCTTCGGGCGCTAAGAGGAGGGAGGAGGCGCCGAGGGGAGGAGAGCCCGAGGGGGAAGCAGTAGAGGCTTCGGCCGAAGGGAGCCGATAGGATAGTGTCGGCCAGAGAAGAAAAGAAAAGGAGGGGGGATTGAAAAGGGAGGAAAGAAAGAAAAGAAGAGGAAAAAGGAAGAAAGGAAAAGGGAGAAGAAAAGGAAAGAGGAGAAAAAGAAAGAAGAGGGAAGAAAAGGGGAAAATTAGAAAATTATTGCCTTCCGTGCGGTTGATGCAGGTTAAATCACCGCTCTGTAACCGTAGGAAAAATTGTATTTGAATTTCTAAAAAACCGCGATTAAATGGGAAGTGGGAGTATAAATTTTGCCATGAGTAGTGATCTAATTGTTGTATTGATTGTTGCTAGATTAATTAAGAATAGTGGGCAATTAGCGGGTTTTAGTTAAAAGGGTATTATTGGTAGAAGGTCGGTCTCCGTAGCGTGTTGGATTTAATTAATTGCCATAGTTAATGTTTCATAGTTGTCAGGGCTTGAGTTGAAACCCTCGAGAGACCACCTTCAGACTTTGAACGAGGTCATACATTTTAGTACTACTCTAGGCCACTGTTATTAAGTCGTCGACTAGTCACCGACTAATCCACGATTAGTCGTCCAGTTGGTGCATGGAGCACGACTAGGACGCTCGACTCGACTGGAGCGACTAGTCGGGCGACTGGACGACTGGAAAAGAGGGGGCCGAACCCTAAACACCTCCGGTCCATAGCATCATCATGCTTATGTTGTTCTCTTCATTTTATGCTTTACAATATGTATATGTGCTTAATTATTGCTACAACTTAGTATGTGACATGTCCTACTAACATACTTCCTAGTCTAGAGGCTAAGTCGAGACTAGTCGCCCAAGTCGACAAGTCGCCCCTCTGGCGACTCGACTCGACTTTATGACTAACATTGCTCTAGGCAAGAGTCCTTTGATCAATATCTTTTGAAAACTTTTAAATTGATTTCAGTATATCTATGTGTATCATTCATGCATGGAAAATCTATACTAAATCAAAAATCTTAAATCAGACGTGGTTGGAACTGGGGCTGAGGAAAATGATTTGGTATTGTTTCATGTGACAAGAAATGTTTGGAGTTGGCTTATCCACGGAAGGATATGTGATCGTATTATTAGTATGGTGGGTAGAGGGCGCTGTTGAGAAGGGTATGTTGGCCGGTGGGGCTCTCTACATAGGCTATTATGATATAAGGATAAACAACTACACTCAGGCAATGAGCTGTATTTTTAATATCAATCATAATTTGTGGAATCGGCCAGAAAAGGTTGTCCTATGAAGGTATTATGATCTCCACATTGGGTAAGATTAGATAAATACGCATGTGAAGTTGGGTATGTCGGAAGGCCCAATGAGGCGACATGGAAAATCAGTTGCGGTTGATTCTTTCAGGTTTTATATGTATAAAGCCTTGGGTTGAGTATCAGTGTTGCTGCGGTAGCATGATACAACTTTAGCCGCAAGTCGGCGGGACTACCTAGGGAAAGAGTCCACAACTCGGGTAACAGGGTTGGAGATCTAATACTGGACTAGTGATAAACATTCTGGGGCCTCTCGTGTGGGGCTCACTATGGTTAAAGTGGTACAAAGTTGCGCAGGGTCAAATCATGAATTCATGCCTGTCTCCTGGAGGCTGCGGAAGCTAAATCTGCCTCATATACGAGTGCCAGTAGCAATTTCAAGAACTAAAAATTGAAATCCATGTTTTCTTAATAAAATCTATTTCCTGAATGGATTTGAGAAAGTTGGATATGTGGTGAAGTGCTGGGAAAAATTCATATGCATTTTTGCTATTAACGCTTGCCGAGTACTTTTGTTCTCACTCTTGCTAACTTTCCCTTTGCTAGATAATTGTATTGGTGGTCAAGTGTCTGGTTGGGATGTGGATCCCAATAGGACCGATTACGAGATTTGGGGTGAGAGTCACCCGCAGAACCAGACCTACGAAGAGGAGGATTACCAGGAGGAATAGTTGATGAGTAGCTGTGTTGCGACTGCTTCAGTCTTTTGTGAAATTAGTGTGTGTGTGTATATATATATATATATTTGTACTTGGATCCTATGTAAGCTATGTAATGGACATATAGCCCTGCGTGGCTTGGAATGTATTATATTTCTAATTCAGTCTCTAATTATTGTTCTGTTGCAACACTCTGAACACGATGTTGTAGTTGATAAAGTACCGGGGCGTCCGATATTTTGTTAGCCACTATGCCAAGATTCGTGTAATTATCTTAGGGTAATGACAGTGGTCGTTAATTACTTTAGGCTAATTATGCGGGTCACCACAGGTGGTATCAGAGCAATGGTTACAAGAACCACACAATTAAATAATTAGAGACTAGTAGAAGACTTAAGAAAAATATTTTACTGCTATATGGCACCACTTATAATTATAACTCTCAGCTTATCAAATGATTTGTGGTAGGCTAAACCTTAGTGAATGAGGGTAATAGTCACACTACAAATACTACGTAAATTCCCTTTTAAGGGGGATAGGGAAGTGTATTTAGTTTCTTTGTGGTATGAGGTTATAGGTGTTGCAGTTGTATTAATATTGCTGCATATGTGCTCTCTTCATGCTAGTTAAATGTTTGCTTCTGCATCTCCTTGCATGTCATTTTAACTTCTTGCTTGCATGAATAACTAGTATGATAGGTTGCTTTAAATTGCGTTTGTCCTAGTGTAATGTTTTAAATTGCTACTAGTATGCATAGGAAGCATTGCATGAGCATATTAACCTTGTTACATGCATTGCTGTAGAATAGGAAGGCATTTATGCATTTGTGGTGTACTTATATATATACCTAAGTATCTAAATAGCTGAATACAGCGCATAGAATTATGAGCTAAGGACTAGGAAAGGGTCCTGGACACCTTGGTTCGTGGCCTGCTTGGACGTGTGGATCTAAGCGTTACTTGAGCGCGAGGTCTCGAGGAGTTATTGGGCTCTGATGTCAAGATTTTTTATTTGTTTCTTTTATTTTATTCTTTTATTGTTGTCTTTCTTTTTTTATTGGATAGCGCGACTCGTGGGCATTGGTCTCGAGGGGTTCTGAGTGCCCATGTACTTAGTTTCTTTTTGTTCTTCTTCTTCTTTTATCAATACATAGTCTTTTTTGTAATGGAGTGACGATTGAGAGCGAGATCTCATTTCCTTATCCCATTTCTTAAAACTTGGCCTTAAGACTTCTATTTACAATACGACTTCTCACCTTCAAATTAAGTGCTATGAAGGTAATTAGTGTGCCTATTGCCTCCTCAAACTAATCAGACCTCTTTTCCTATAAACAATTGTTGTTCTTATTGACATCCACTCTTTCCTTAGTTATTCCTTTAGTTAAATTTAGGAAGGGCCTTTAGAATCAAGACTCGGTGTTAAGAGTAAATAATTAATCAAGTTGCACCCTGGGTTTTTGGTCTCTTTTGCAGGGATGTCGAACCGAGAGGTGTTAGAGCAGGATTTAATCCTTCGGTTAGGAGCTGCCCAAAACCCACTCGATGAAGTAGAACCACCCAAGCACCACCACAAGACCTAAATCAGCCCATTCCTCCACCATCGAGACAACCAACAACCCCAGGAGGCATAGCTAGCACTGCTAGGACCCCCGAGAACCCAGATCAGTTAGAAAGAGTCCTCACGTGCTTAGAAACCTCCAGAAAAGAAGCTTAGGAGAACCAAAACCAACTCATAGAAACCGTGTTAACCAACTTAGTCCCTAGAGTCCATCCTCATCACCCTAGGAGCAGAGTAACCTTAGGAGAGTTCCTACAAACCCATCCATCCACCTTTTCTCGAGCCAATGAACCACTGGAAGCAAATGATTGGCTTCGAGAAATTGAGAAGTTGAATACTATAAACTGCAGTTTGGTGGGAAAATTATTGTGAGGCCCGCACAGGAGAGCCACCAATTACTTTGAATGTATTATATTTCCAATTCAAGAAGTTGAATACTATAAACTGCGTGGCTTGGAATGTATTATATTTTCAATTCAGTCTCTAATTATTGTTCTGTTGCAACACGCTGAACACGGTATAGTAGCTAATAAAGTACCGGGGCGCCTAATATTTTGTTAGCCACTATGCCGAGATTCGTATAATTAACTTAGGGTAATGAGTGGCTGTTAATTACCCTAGGCTAATTATGCGGGTTGCCACATCTACACACTAGTTCCTTCTAAGTATACCGTATCAAATCGCACCAGCATCACAAATTCACAATGATCCTAGTCATTTATCTGTGTCCTTTATTGTACATAAATGTTGAACAAATTGGTAATATGTTTTCTTGCTCTACTGTGATATATTAACACTATGAATTGTGAATTTCATTTCACGATGTGATCACAAATAATCTACTAAGAAATTTTTTGAGTGCCTGAGTACCACTAAAAGCTTGTAAAGTACTAAAATAGATTAAAGTGCCACTCATTGTTATTTTGACTTGTGTTATGAAACCATTACAGAGGATTGTCATGCATGGCATCCTTGCCCCTTATCATCTAATAGTTATTGAAGTATGTGTAAGTCCTTGACCAAGCGGCCAAGCCACTTGTATCTTTTCTTGTTTACTATAGCCATGCCCATATGCCCACTTGTAACTTTGCATCATATCTTGTGGATTTCCTAAAAATGAGCTTGTTATAGATTGGCAGTATGTTACATATTTCCTCATTGCTTTTTCTTATTTGAACATTTTTAAACCTTTTCCTTTCATTTCCAGTTGACAGTGGCGTAATCCCATCAGCAGCTGTATGCAGTGAGGATGATTATGATACAATGTTCCATGAAGACCTCTTAAAAGCTGTTCACCAAAGCCTTGGTACTGCTTTCTTTCTTCTCAACAAAACTCATATCTTGGCCCTTGAACAGCCGTGGATATTTCTATTCAACAACTAGTTAGCATCATAAATAGCTCTTGTATTGTGTTAAGGTGTTTGTTAATTTCTACAGATGCACACCTGTGATTCGGATTACACGGAACATGCTTTTGTGATGCCAGCTGCATAATTTGAGTTGTTTATGTTGAGCATTCACATGGCCATGCCCTGTTGCCATAATGAAGAATATTTTGACTCACCAAAACGCCTAGATGCTTTAGAAAAATACAGAACACTAGCTTCAAGATATTGCCAATTCTATTTTTTTAAGCCATTTAGTTCATGGAATGTGACTGTAATATCGGCAATTTCTAACGAAGCTGATAAAAGCTGCAATGTACAATGTATCAAATATTATCTATAAATGCTTAAATTTGCAATGCTGAAATATTGTCTATAGTTTGACCTCAGTGCCTTGTATGAATAATGTACGCTTGGTTAGGACTAAGCAGAGTATGCCTTTTATTCTTTTGTATTGCTTCAGTTACCGTAGATTTCTAGATTGTGTGCTGGTTGCTAATACATGAGGTTTTCCATAATCATTTCTTTATATAAACATGATGCTAATCTCTACATCAGTTTCTAGCTACAATGGGATCATTTAGATCTATGTTATCTTGATCATTTGTAACTTAAATCGTATTTTAATATTCTGATCCTTCTACTACTGATGTGGCAGTCAGTTCAAATGGGAAAGAAGTGCATGGGGCTGGTCTTAAAAATGCTGCTGGTGAATACAATTGTTTCTTGAATGTGGTTATCCAGGTAACTGTCTAGACTTGTAACATTTATGCAACTGTGCTTCGTTTCTCACATAATGTTCCTCTATATGCAGTCATTATGGCATTTAAGGCGGTTTCTAGACGAGTTCCTTAAAACATTGTCACTGCATAAGCATGTTGAAGACCCCTGTGCTGTCTGTGCATTATATGGCATCTTCATTGACTTGAGCAAAGCATCAGAGGGGAAAGGAGAAGCTGTTGCACCTACTTCTTTGAGGATCGCTTTGAGCAAATCCTACCCTAACAGCAAATTCTTTCAGGAGGTATATTACTGTCTTCTTTGTTATAGTTTAGGTGCTTTAGGCACATTTCTACAGCATTTTATTATCCAAATGGTCACTTGACATCTACAATGACCCTTTGGAAAATCCGATATCCATGTTAGTTGACCCTGGGCAATATATTTTCATGGCAGGGACAAATGAATGATGCATCTGAGGTATTGGGGGTGATCTTTGAGTGCTTGCATAAGTCGTACACTTCTCGTGCTGACTGGCATACTAAATCTCAGCAGAGCAATTCCATTGGCTCATGGGATTGTACAAACAGTTCTTGCATAGCACACTGTCTATTCGGAATGGATGTCTATGAACAGATGAACTGCCACAATTGTGGATTGGAGTCTAGACGACTTAAATATACTTCATTTTTCCATAATGTCAATGCTAGTTCACTTCGAACTGCAAAGGTTAGTCAAATCTCATGATATGTAATAGTTATATTATTCCCTTGTTTTCTGTTTTCTATGGTTTGATATGTTGAAATCGCGGTTATGATTTGTTCTATGCTACAGATGATGTGTCCAGATCATTCATTCGATGATCTTTTGAAGACCGTGATAATGACTGACCAGCTAGCATGTGATCCGGATGTTGGCGGTTGTGGAAAACTAAATCATATACACCACATTCTTTCTAGTTCCCCTCATGTTTTTACACTTGGTAAACTTCTTTCTCTTAGATATATATGTGCGTGCAATTAGCCATTTCCAGTCCAGGAGTGGTAACAAATATTTCATCTTGAAGTACTCTCTTAAAATGCATTTGTGCAGGGTTTGCTTGCATGGTGGTGTAGGATTGCCTGTTTCACTTTGAGTTAACCATTTTTAGTAAAGCAACTGCTATTAAATCTGCTTGCTGCATGATATCCTCTACATTTGTTATTTACTTTTGTGCAAGTGTGCATGCGCGTGAGTGCTTGCATATTCTGAGTGCAATGAGATCATTTATTGACATGGCTCTCTTCTTACCCGTTAAGTATTTATTCAGTTTTGGGATGGCAGAACAATCAAGAGAGTGTGGATGACATATCTGCAACTTTGGCTAGTATTTCAACTGAGATAGACGTCAGCGTTTTCTGCCGTGGTATAGATCAAGGGAGCAAACATTCTCTGGTTTCAGTGGTATGGCTACAACCCCTTTTTTGTTTTCTCACATTTTCTAATGGATATCTGATGGTACTGTTAGTAGCTTCTTTCTTTTAACCTTTAGTAAATATTTTCTGCTTGTAAAATATATCAAGCATGCCATGTAGCAGGCAGCAAAAATCCGAACATTATGTTATCTAGGGATTTTATTATGTTGGTACTACATAGGTATGACAATGACAAAATCGACTCCTGTTTGGTTGCTATTGTACATTTTCCCCCATTGTATCAGAAATAGTGGATGTGCTATTAGCCTATTAAGGAATTTGCACTTGAACAACCCCAACGGTTTTCTAGGAGGATACAATGTGAAGTAGGTATTACTGAAGTGATATAGATGGCACTAGGCTATCGTGTGGCCGTGGGTATAAAGTAGCAAGCAGTGACAACATATTTCTGTTGCAATTACAAAACGCATACTGTACAAATAAATGATTTTATGAATCACATAAGTTAATGTGCTGACATGTGTTGCATTACGAATGTTAGCCAACCGTCACATACACTGTTAGAACTTAGAAAAACCAGTTCGTTGAAACTACTATTTTTGTGTCCACTGGTATAGCCTAATATTTTCTAGTTATATTTCAAATAGAGCATTACTACTAAATTATTATAAGGATAATTCTCTAGATACTGGTATTTGCTTGGGGGCACTTTATCTGTTTGCAATGTAGCAACATTACTTTTCACTGTATTACCTGATCTTGCACCTAAATCCAGTCATCCAAAAGTACAAAAACATGTAAATTAAAGCATCTGGTAGAAATTTTATTTTGTTGTTTTTACGCATGCAGGTTTGTTACTACGGGCAGCATTATCATTGCTTTGCTTTTGAGGATGAGCAGTGGGTCATGTATGATGATCAGACTGTTAAGGTAACCAGATATAACCCTTCTAAAGTAAACCCTCTTTTCTGATTTTCCTACCCTAGTTTAGTATTACCTGGCTTTGGTTCCTTGTTTGTGCAGGTTGTTGGTAGTTGGGCTGATGTGCTCATTATGTGTGAAGAAGGCCATTTACAACCCCAAGTGCTCTTCTTTGAAGCTGCAAATTAATTATTCTTCAAAGAAGAGTGCTGTGACGTGGTTAACATGTCTTTCAGATATAGGTTTTTCCCTGTGGTTTTGGAGAAGAAATAGAATACCAAATTCGTTTTGAGCTGTGGTCATCTGAGCATACTTGAAAGAGAGAAGCTCGTGATTTTTTTCTTTTGAACTTTGGTACAGTTCTGATCCTAAATCCTGTCGATAATATATTTGCCTTAGAAGTGGGAGGGTGACTTGTTCGATCATGTGCTGCCATTGAGGGGATCGTAGCCATTAAAAGTGATGCTGAATATGTTGGATGCTCATCCATATGCAACAATGATGTACAGAGTTTTTGTGCTTACAATGGGAAGGCCGTTATAAGTGTTAGTCTGTGCCCATTGGAAGATTTCAAAGGAAAAAGGGGAAGATGTGATGCAAACTGTCGTTACTCGTTGAAAAATGTTGGGGAGGAAGTATATATCATTTGGAATATGGAGCCTGCATTGGGAAAATAATAAATATTATTTCCAGAAAGTTGTAAAGCATGGAAAAATCACCGTGTTGACGATGACGAATGCCGAAATTTTTCTCGGTTCGATCGCTCTCTCTTGCCGTGTAACAATTGCATCAGAAAATGCTATCGTTGCTGTTGATCTCGCTGCACTTGCTTCCCCTTTCGTGTACACATTCAAGGAGGAATGAGCCATGAGACCTTTGTCGTTGACCCTACCACGTTTTCGTTCTCCTTTTTGATTACTACCACGCTATCTCTTTCGAACTAAATCTCATGTAATTTCTGCAATTTCATCGTACAAGTCACTTTGCTCCAACGTGTCTCTTGTCGTCATGTTAACCAGAGGGAAGTCGAGAGAAGAAAATCCCGTCCGTGTGTAGGGCATTCAATTGTTTATAAGGGGTGTCATATCTAAGATTTTAAGTAACGCGGAAGAGATAGAAAACTAATATTTACTATTTAATAGATACTTTTATATTTTATGTACTATTATGTAGACAGTTTGTTATTTAATCATTATATATAACTATTGCTTGTATGAGTTATTTTTTAAATAATATTGTTTATAGATGATATAAAGATGTATTATAAACCGCTGTCGTTTATAAAACTGTGCCAACTGTGCCTGCCATTGGAGATAAGATGTCGTGATCTTGCTCGAAACGGGGCTCTCGCCATGGAGCTCCTGCACCTCTCCACCGCTCTCCTGCAGCTCCACTCCCCTTTGGCTGCTCTGGCGCGCCCGCTCGTCAGCCGCAGGAACAAGAACTACAAGAGCGACGATGGCGACGCCACGGAGCCCAAAGTCAACACCATCGGTCGGCTCGACAGAATATATTTGAAGACTTATATTCTGTGAGGCAGAATATCTCTACTATTATAAAGCAACAGTTGGTAGCAGTGGTGAGTTCTACCCACGTTATTAATTGTCCTGCTTAATTGCTTTACTTAATTGCCCTGCTTAATTGCCCTACGCAAAAAACGAAGCGTTGCTTTAATAAGCCAGCTTTCGCAAGAAACGAAGCGTTAAAGATAGATGTTTGATCTTGTGAAATAATTTTTTTTATTTTTTAATCTTTATTTTTCGTTATCAATTTTGTTTTTCGTAGCAATGCACGGGCATGTAACTAGTAACATAATATATTTGAGGATCTATATATTGTGGGTTCAATTATCGTCAATAATTCGGCGGGTCTAATTAGTGTCAATAATTCTGCAGGCTGTTAATAATATTTTTTTGTGGGTAATATTTTTTTAGTATGTTTTTTATAAACACATTATTCTATTAATGGTCAAAAATGTTTTCTGGTTTATATTTTATGAGGTTATTTAATGTCTTTCTATATAGGGTAGAACTCTTCACTGTTGTAGCCCCACAATTATTTTTTTTCAGAACTAGCCATCGTGCGATTCTTTCTATTATAATATATTTATATAACATAATAAAATTATAATATATTTTTTCCAGAACTAGGCTTCACTCGGCGCATAAAAACGCCACTCTACAGTCAGGGTTTCAAATTTCGTTTCCAGATAAAATCTCATCACCTACCGAAATTCAAAATTTTGTCAAGATCTTGTTATTTTGGATGAAATCCGAACGAAATACAAAAACTAAATTTTGAATCCGCTTTTTTTTTCACTGAGATTTCCGAGATCTCGGTGGGAAAACCGAAATTTTGATCGTTTTAACCGAGATCTCGGCCCATTTAAAACTATGTAAAAAGTATGCAAAATTCGTTATTTTTTTTTTAAATTTTTTGTTTATGCTTCTGACATATCATTAATGTTTCCATAAAATTGTAGATGATGATCAAGCTTGAGAAATTTTTAAAATTCATACATTGTAAAGTACTGTAAAATGGTATCTCGATGGTAGAAAAAAATAGGAAATTTTTTGAAAAAATCATGAAAGAATTTATGTGATTTTCACTATCTATTCGGTTGAAAATTACTAAATTTTTGTACATAAAATACTCCACAATTAGAAATTTCGACAGTATTTCGTCTGATTTTTGAATTTTTCATCATTGAGCTATTTTCCTTGTCAGGAGAATAGCATGCATTCGATCAAATACAGAAAGATAGGGATTTGGGAAATTGTCACTAGTCATTTATATTCTCATAATTGCTATATTTAGATGGTGATTAATCCAATTACTAGCATGCTTAAGTTCTTGTTTTAGTTGTCAATTAACCTTGCTAGCACTTTTTAAACTATCTAATTGCATGTTATGAGAGTGAAAAAAATGACCAATTACTAGTATGCCTAGATTCTGAAAATGGTGTAAGCAATGCTAGTACACTGTGTACTCTGTTTCTTTACAAAGAACATGCTAAACATGAGTTAGTTAATCTAGAAAATGTCAAGTTCCAAATTAAGAGATTAAAAGTATTCATTGGGCAATGCCTATATGCTACATGATCTGTATATATATCATGTTAATGCCACGTTGAGAAGAATATAATAGTTAGAGTTCTATTCGATGACAATATCAGGTTGCAAGTAATTGGCAACTGAAGTTTAAACTGTCAAATTATCAAGTATGCTTCTGACATATCATTAATGTTTTCATGATTTACCGACTGTCCCACAAGGAAAACGACGTGAAGAATCCAAACCGATCAAAATTTGATCAAATCTGGTCAAATTTTGGTCAAAAATCGAGATCTTGGTCAAATTCACCGAATTTTCGTCGAAAGTTTAGGTTACTGTAGCATTTGAATTTTTTTAGAGTTTTTTTTTTAATTTTCCAGTATCATGAAACTAGGGGGTCCAAAATCCGAGATTTCACTGAAATCTCTAGGAATTTCAATGAGTTTTTTATCCTTGGCTACAGTACTGTGCAGCAATACGGTAGCAATACATCACTACAGTACCGCTGCATTGCTATATTTTTTTTTCCGATGTCGCTGAGTGGAGACGCGGCAATACCACGTGTCGTGTCATAGCATTGCTGTGCTCTGTGTCCGCTGACCGGTGGCCAGATTTGTAAAAAATATTGGACGGGGTCGATTTTGGATTATTTTTTTTTAGGGCTGCAGCAGTGAAGGTATGGATAGGAGAGAGGTGGTAGGTGGTGGAAGGTAGGTTAGATTTGCAATATATTATTATTCGAATGAACCAAACTGTAAAAACAAAAATGGCGAATGGGCAAAAGGCCAGATTTTCCATGATCTTAGCCTGCGCCTTAACCCGCACGCCCAGGAGAAACTGTTCCCCATTCGTAGTGCGCACAGACTGACTGACACACCTGGAGCTTGTAAGCCGACACGACGGCGAGATAGTCAACTCTTTCCGAGCCCGAGCAAGCAACGTCGGAACGGCCGGGGGTCGAGCTGCGCCTGCGGGGGCGAACGGCGAGGCTGGTGGGGCGGTGCCGGTGCGGCGTGACGTCACGGTGTGATGATTCCGCGGCAGTGGAGATCCAACGGCTTGCGAAAGGCCTTGGATGAAAACAACTGGGGTTAGTGACGGTTCGGTTAGGTCTCTCCTTCCCTTCTTCCCAAATGGGCCTATTGAGCCAGCACAACCGTTGCCTTTTCCTCGAAAAAAAAGAGCGTTTTTTAGGGTACTTCAAATTTAATACGGATTGTTTCTCTTTTTCGATCCATTGTATCGAATTAGGTAGGATTTATTTATACCTATTCTGATAATAAAATAGTAAAAATATTTTCAATAGATCAATGGCTATATCTGATTTCTATTGCCACTATAATACTAATATAACTCACTGTAGAATTTATATATAAAAAAGACATAGCAATTGCTTTTATTCGAATCCAAAACACTTTAACCTACATTTTAAAAATAGTTGTTGAGGGGTTTGCCGCATATAATATCCAAAGGAATTTCCGGCTAGAGGCGTTGCCACGTCTGCGAAAAGGCCATTCGGGGATTCAAAATTGCGCTTTGGTTCTCTCGTCTGTTCTTTTGCAAAAAATAAAATCTCGTGGTTTCGCAAATTCGACCGGGGTCAACCTTTTGCAAACAAATCCACACGGTTATGAAAAAATGTGTATGGACTTGGACATACCCCTTTTTCAAAAAAAAAAAAAAAGTGTGGTGCCCGAAAATTGCATCATCGTTTTTTGCGAGAGAAAAAAACGCCGACATCTTACATTTTTTGATATCTTCTTCTCATTCGTTGTTTCTGCGAAAAGACCCCGTGACTTCTTAAGTAGTGATAATTTCAACTTTTCCTACGTTTTTTTTTATGCTTTGCGTAATGAAAAATAATATTTATTACAGATGTTGTTCTTATCATCCGAGCACTCTATCAAAATTCACCTAACGTAGCGTGGCGCAGGTCTAACATTTATTATAGAGGTTTATTATTATTATCATCCGAACATTCTATCAAAATTCACCTGGCGTAGCGCAGCGCGGGTCTACTTAGTTCTGTTTACATAGCTGAAAACTGGCAGTATCAAGGATTTGACTAGACGGTCAGTTAAAAGCACGTGAACTGAACTGGATCTCAACATACCGTGCTTTTGGGGTACTGGGCATTTGCACCGGCCGAAATGGCGTGGTGCCAGTGCCAAGTGCCAACTAGCTGCTAGCTCTTGATCTGTTGCGCTGCTCAGAAAACTAAGCACGATTTACACGCCTTCAATGCCCAAACCTATGCGCAGTTTCGACTACGCCACTGTAAGCCATTGTAGCTCCAGCCAATAACACCGACGGCCCAATTAAACCAGATCAAACCAAACGCACTCGAGATCCAGATCCGTACGCGAAGACGCCTCGGTCGCATTAACATTGCAACCAAAGCAAGCTATCAATGTCTCGCGTCCCCTCTTCCTTGAAGAACAAGCAAGAGATCCAAGGGGAAAAAAAAAAAAAAAACTAACGTTAATTCCTCCCTTCCGTCCTCTACCGTTGCCGTTGCCCGCCCACCGACGCAAGCGCCATGCGAAATACAACGAGGGTAGATAAAGGATCGGATCTGGGAAGCCAGCGTGGATGCAGCCCTTTCATGTTTTTCTTCCTCATTTTTGGATCTATCGTGAATGAAATTATAAATCTAGCTCTCTTTTTTATCACAAAAGTATCGGTAGGCGAAACGTGTCACTTACCGTGATGCTCTACCGCAGATGGTTGACACCACATATGCCCTCCTGCCGAGCTTGGGTATCGCACACGGGTACTGCTAGGCATGGACAGACATGTCTTATTGAGCCAAGCATGCTCGGTAGATCAGCTAACGCGGTCCTAGCTAGCTGTCAAGCTAGGGGAGCACATAAGCCTGCCGCTGCTTCCGTGGTCAGGAGCGAGGTTATTTTTACAATTTCATTACTACCGAGCATGGATAGTGCGGCAGGTCTTATCGAGCCAAGCGTGCTCGATGGGTCAGCTACCGCAGTCCTAGATAGTTGTCGAGCTAGAGGAGCGCGTAAGCCTGTCGCTGCTTCCGTGGTCAGGAGTGAGGTTATTTTTACAATTTTATTTGTAGAGGCTAAATTTAAATAAATAAATACGGATACACCATGCAGGGTTGCAATATATTAAAACCGCAAAAACGCTCAAAAGTTGAAAACCGGCAAAATCGGCTCAAAAATCGGTAGAAACCGAACGAGTGCAAAAAGTCAATTTTTTTGAAATTGGTGGTCAAACTTCATAAAAAAATCGAAAATCGACCGATTTTGGTCAAACTTTATTTTGATTTTCGTACGATTTTCATTCAGTTTACACTGAAAATCGACACACTCAACGCAAATCAGAAAAAATTTTAAAAATATCAATAAATTCAAATTAATATATAAAACACCTTAGAAAATTTTAAATGATTTTTTAATTAATTTAGTGCTTATAGAAAATCAAAAAATAGCAATTAATGAAAAGGAATAGAGACATTGTTGGTTTTTTTATAAAAATTTTAAAACTTGATAATGATATGAAGTTTTAATGATACCATTAATAGTGCCTAAGGATCATTTAGTAAATTTTTTAGAAATATTAGACTTTATTCAGTACCCGTAGAAAATAAAAAATAGAAGAGCATATACAAATATAGTATCACCGTCAGAATTTTTAAAAAATACATAGGTCTAATCATCATCTAAAAATTTTACAAAATCATTATCATTTCCTAAGTATCTCACACACATTTTTTCAAAAATATTAGATTTTACTTAGTGCCCTTAGAAAATCAAAAATAAAAGAGCATGCACAAATCCAGTAGCACTATCAGGATTTTTTAAAAAAATACATAAGTATGATAATTATCTGAAAATTTTATAGCATCATTAGCATTGCCTCAGGACCTCACACAATTTGTTTTTTTAAAAAATAATACTTGTTGATAAAATTTTTTAGTTCTGAATTTGAATCGAACCGATTTTAAAAATCGACGCGGATCGATACGCTCGAAAACCACCATTTCCAATGGCTTTGATGGATTTTGTGAACCTGGCACCATGTAAGCCAAAGCTTCCGGATCTAGCGAGCACTACCGGTGGGTGCGTAGTAGGGCCGTCTACCTTTCATGTGGCGTTGCCAGTTGCCACCATCACCATGCGTACTCGGACCAGTCGGACAACACGCGATACCAGCGGCCGTGCTCCCTGCCGCCAATTGTGCTCTCCCTGCCTCTCAACTTTCCCTTGTCCCCACCGGTTACTGCCTGCCTGCCTGCCTTTCTCATTTGCTGTGGAGTTCGAGGAGAGCGTTTAGTTACCTGCACAAGCTGATAAATGGATGTGCCGCACGTAATGCACGTACTGCATCTGCCTGGGAGCAACTCCTCCGTATCCTTAATTCAGTTGAAGTACTCCTACTACTCTGCATCGTCTCCAACCCAACCAAGCAGCGTGGCATATACGCATGCAGTTGACCAGGTATTACAAATTTACAGACGCATTCATTTGCCTTGCCGGCAATCTGAAAGTTCCAGCTATGGTGCATGCTTCAGAAGAAGTTCTAATGGAGAGGTCGAGATTGATTTCTCATCGGGGGATACGTACTTGTACTATTGTTAGTACTGGCACTACCTAACGGCATCTGAGAGCAGACATGTCTAGCAAGCAATTAACCACCCATTCTTTTTTCTTTTCAGGTTGATGTGTACAAGTACTTTCGACACATATCCTCGCCGAATAAAAGACGCTTTCCTTTCCTTCTGTAAATGATTTTGCAGTAGCATTGAAGGGAACTCCATGCATTACCATCGATTATAACTGTGTTTTTATAGGCATTCAGATGATCATCTGCCTCGCACGTACTTGATCGACAAAAAAAAACAATGTACTCGAGGATAAGAAAACTCGCGCTGTTCTTCCGATGATTTGATCTTAGGCGGAAATAAATCCCTGAACCTTGATCCAGCCGCGTGGCGACCAAATCTGTCAGACCTAAAAAAAGTTGGCGCCGACAGCTGCGCGGCAGCTCATGTATCTCATCATCCTGCTGCGCAAAGCCGCAAACGCCAACCGAGCTGCCGAGCTTACACATTACTAAGGTCCGTTCGGTAGAGCTTTAACTCCCAAATTTTTATTCGGAGGAGCGAAAACTCTACCAAACGCCGTCGGCTCTCTGGAACAAGGAGCAGAATCACCCTAAGTGATTCTCCTTTTTGCACTAGGAGCAAGAATCCACTGGAGGGTCGCTCTCGCGGAGAATCCAATCTCCCTGTTGCCTCTCTCGAGTGCCTGACCCGTTGCCTCCAACTCCCCCTCCCCACTCGGCCCCCACCCGTCGCCTGGAGCATGTCACCGCCATCCCCTTCTCGGTCGCCTCTTGCCTCTGCCGTCGCCCCAACCCCGTTGTGCCGCCGCCTCAACCCCGAGCGTCGCCTCGATCGCCACCGTCCCTGCTTGGAATCGCCGCCGCCTTGACTGCCATCGTCCCCGCCTGGAATCGCCGCTTCGACCCGGAGCGTCGCCTCAACTGCCACTGTCCCCGCCTGGAAATCGCCTCGACCGCCGCCATCCTCGAGTGTCGCCTCGACCGCCGTGCCGAGGTATCACCTCAGATCTTCCTCTCTACTCTTTGTCTTCCCTCTCTAGAATTCCTCTTTCAAGAACCAGCTAGCCGAACAGTCTCTGAAACTGCACCTGATTCTTTAGAAGATCAAAATCAAGAGGAATCAGAGCAAAATCTAGAAAGAGCAGGAGCCGAAACTCTATCGAACGGGCCCTAAAATTTAGGAGATGATTCAACATTATTCTTCTACCTCCAATATTTATAGCTTGCACCCATGATAATATATGAAGGGTTATATACTATAGGGATTATCTACAGAGGCGGTCAGCTCTCATGGGCCACGACTTCTAGGTCTCAAGCTCAAATTCGGATGTTCCAAGGTCTGAATCCGCTCCTATTATCTACAATGCTGTCGACTGTAGAATACCATGCATGTCTGAATACTGTTAGACAACCTCGCTATCGAATAGTCCGGGGTTGCCTAATAGATCTCAAGTGGAGAACAGAGAGAGAGGGCGAGAGACACAATATGAGGAGGAACGGGTCTGCTTTATTATTCTATATGCTTGTGTGTACAATGGGGTGACCCCCTGCCTCCTATATATAGCGGTTCTGCTTAGAGATAAGGAAGAGTCCATATCGGATACGAATCCGTTTCCTAACACTCCCCCTTGGACTCTTCACTGCGAGATGCATATGCCTCATTAAAACTCCATAAAAACCCAGTGGGAAAAATAATTGGAGAAAGAGTACATAGCACACGCTTGCTGTGTTGCACGGATTGCCTCATCAAAAACCTTATGTAAGAAAACTTCAATGAAAAACTTACTTAAGGAAAAGAGTACAATCCTCCCAAACTTCAATGTTAATCTTCTAGATTTCATGTTGGGTACTCAAACTTCATGTTCGAGATTTATGTAGGAGTATGTGAAAATTCTCCCCCTGAAATCTGCACTTCTCTAAGTCTCATCATCCCGATTCCTCTAATGCATCTTTCAAAGGAAGATGCTGGGAGTGACTTAGTGAATAAATCTGCGAGATTTTCACACGACTTAGTATGCAGTATCTTTATCTCGTTCATCTTATGCATTTCATGGGCATAAAAGAACTTGGGGTTGATATGCTTCGTAAGATTGCTTTTCACATATCCCATTTGCACTTGAGCAACACAAGCTGCATTATCTTCATAGATAATAGTGGGGGTTTGTTCCATGTTCAAACCACATGACTTCTGGATGTGGTGAACCATTCTTCGAAGCCATGCACATTCTCGAGATGCTTCATATAAGGCAATTATTTCTGAGTGGTTTGTCGACGTCGAGACAAGAGTCTGCTTAGACGACTTCCAAGAAATTGCCGTTCCTCCGCAAAGGAAAACATACCCAGTTTGTGACTTGCCGGTATCTTGGTCCGATAGGTACCGACATCGGCGTAGCCAACTAAATTCAATTCATTGTTTCTTCAGAAACAAGCCGAGGTCTTTGCTTCCTTGAAGGTAACGGAAGATGTCCTTCACCCCTTTCCAATGCCTTTTGGTGGGTTCTGCCTTTGTCAGCGCTAGCAAATTCACGGCGAACGCAATGTCCGCCTAGTGCTATTCAAGAAGGTACATGAGTGCTCCAATTGCACTCAAGTATGGGAATTCCACTCCCGTGACTTCCTCCCCCTCTTCTTTAGGCCTCAGACGGGTCTAGGTCTGCTTGGAGTGACCTTCCGACCATTGGGGTCTTTGCGGGGTATGCCTTTTCAAAGCCAAATCTCTCCAACACTTTCTGCGTGTAGGATTCTTGGTGTACCAAGATTCCGCCTTGGACATGTTCAAGCTGCAAGCCTAAACAGAACTTGGTTTTACCCAAGTCTTTTATTTCAAACTCAGATTTCAAGTATGTGCATGCTTCTTCAATTTCTTCATCCGTCCCAATGATGTTCAAGTCATCTACATAGACGGAGATTATACAAAATCCATTCGTGGATCGTTGTATAAATACACATGGACAATCTTCATTGTTAGTGTAGCCTTTCTTGCGAGAGAAAGTCACTCAAACGATTGTACCACATTCTTCCTCGATCGTTTTAGCCCATACAGTGATTTCTCCAATTTCACACTGTATAGGTTTCTGTTTGCTCTGTCTTGGTTCGGGATAGGGATACCTTCCGGTACTTTCATGTATATCTCCGAATCCAAGTTTCCATACAAATATGCTGTGACAACATCCATTAGCTTCATTTTCAACTTCAAGTTGACTGCCATTGAGATCAAGTATCTAAAGGTAATTCCGCCCATGACCGGAGAATAGGTTTCTTCATAATCAACCCCAGGACGTTGAGTGAAACCTTGAGCGACAAGCCTTGCCTTATACCTTACAACTTCATTGTTTTCATTCCTCTTCCGAACAAAAACCCATTTATGACCCACGGGGTTTATATGGGGAGGTGTGCGGCACACAGGCCCAAACACCTCTCTTTTGTTCAGAGAAACTAACTCTGCAGTGATTGCCTTCTTCCAATCTTCCCAATCGAGCCTTTTCTTGCACTCTGCGAGAGATGCGGGCTCGGGATCATGATTAATGATCGTGGCAATCTTCTTTGCAAAGTATGCATCGACATTGGTCGTTGCTCTATTCATTGATTCTCCGTTATTACAAAGTTTATGGCCATTTCATCATGGGGTGCTTCGTGCACTTCTACTTGCTCTTCATTGCTATTTCCCATTCCAGGAGCAAGTTCCTTTAGTTTTTCTCCGCCAATGTGTGCGCACACATTATTTCCGGCTTCTTCCAATGGAAGGTTCAGATCTGGAATTGCCTTTTCCATAGGCTTCTTTCCAAAGGCCAGTCTCAACTGGCTCCCCTTCTTGCTTTGGGGCACTTTTGTGATTGGTGTGGTAAGTCCTCTCGCTTGATTTTCCCAGACGTCTCCGGTACTTTGGGTTTGAGAAGCGAGATCTCCTGTTCTTTTCTTTGAGGCCTCGAACAGGATGAGGATACCTTCGCTTTCTTTGGTATTTCCACCCTCTCTGGTGCATTTCTTGCTGGTACATGCGACTTAACCACGCTCTTGAGATCACAAAAATGATCAGCGATTCATTTGCTAAATTCGCAAATCAATTATCTTCTCGACTTCTTGATTTGCTTCATTAGTGCGAGGGTCATGCGCGCTGGGATCCCAAAGTGGAATGCCATACTATTTCCGGCATTTTTCATCCAATGGTTGATTCTCTCCCTAATGACGGAAATGGTCCTCGCCAAAGATGCAATCGTGAATCGAGTGTGTGTAAGTCTCCGTCATGGGTTCCAAATACACGATTATGGATGCACTCTCATAACCAACGATATCCTGCACTTGCGGAGAGGGCCCATTGCAATCCATTTGTGGGGGTGGTATAGGTACATATACCATACAACCAAATTTTCTAAGATGGGAAATCTTCGATGACCCCTTGCACTAGTTGCATAGGTGAATGGATGTTGTAGGCCGATGGTCTATAATTGATGAGTCTTCTTTGCGTGCAGATCGCGTGTCCCCAACAAGTGTTGGGCAAGTTACAACTCTGCAAGAGCGGTCTGGCAATGAACTTAATCCTTTTATTAGTGCTTCACTAGCCCATTTTGGCGTATGGACGTGCGATGCAGAGTGCTCACCGCTTATTCCGTTCTTTGTGCAATAATCATCAAATGCCTTGGAAGTAAATTCGCGGCATTGTCCATTCGAATGGACTTCACGCGATGATCGTGAAAAGCATTCTTAATTCGATGATCTGCGAGATCAACTTTGCGAATGCATGATTCCTTGTTGACAAGAAACATGTATGCGACCATTTCGAGGAAGCATCAATGAGCACCATAAAGTATCGAAGCGGCCCGACAAAGGGCTGAATCGGGCGCATAAATATCCCCCTGAATGCGTTCCAGAATGCAGGATTTCATGTTGCACTTTCATAACAGAGGGTCTAGTTATTAATTTCCGTTGGCACATGCATGGCACACAAAATCTTCGTGATTCGGGAAATTCTTAACATTAATGCCATGACCTTGTGAGTTGTTAACTATATTTCTCATCAATCTAAGACCAGGATGACCTAATCTACAATGCCATAAAGCAAATAATTCGTGAGCTTCTAAAGACAGTCTTCAAAGAAGTATACATCGCGTGTGCATTGATTTTCGTGTAGTACAACCCAGATTCATATGAGGACATTTTTCTAGTACCATCTTTCCATATTCCAGTGCTTCACAATGCACAAGTGTTCTTTGCCATTTTCTTCATTGGTTTCTACGTGAAACCCATTGGCGCGGATATCTTTGAAACTTAAGAGAGTGCGAGTTGATTCAGGGTACAAGAGGGCTTCTTCAATTACCAAAGTTGTACCCATTGGCAATATAATTGTGGCTCTTCCTGAGCCTATTATATACGTATCGCTTCCTGCGATAGTCGTAATCCTTCCAGCGTTCTTCGTGATCGTCTGGAAGTATTTCGACTCTCTTAAGATGGTATTTGTTGTGCCACTATCAACAATGCATATTTCCTCCATTGGGCGCTACACGATTTCTTTCTCACTTTTTCAATCGCTTCCAGAGACTATCGCGTAGGATAGAGTCGCGTAGGACTTTTATTTCGGCAATCCGAGTGGATGCCGGCTTGATGGCGAGTTGATTGCAGATCGAATCGGGCGATCAATCGCCGGTAGTAGACGTTCGTCGTCGTCGATGATCCTTCGCTTCTTGTCTTTTCTCACCTTTCAATCTTTCTCCGGTAGAGCTTCGTGCTGATAACGTGTTAGACAACCTCGCTATCGAATAGTCCGGGGTTGCCTAATAGATCTCAAGTGGAGAACAGAGAGAGAGGGCGAGAGACACAATATGAGGAGGAACGGGTCTGCTTTATTATTCTATATGCTTGTGTGTACAATGGGGTGACCCCCTGCCTCCTATATATAGCGGTTCTGCTTAGAGATAAGGAAGAGTCCATATCGGATACGAATCCGTTTCCTAACAAATACCATGCATGTTTGCGTGGGACCAGCTGTAGACTTGAGATTTGGCCATTTGTGTATGCAGTCTGCTTCTGCGTTTAGATGGCAAAACAAAAGAAGAAGAAAAAGAAAACAAATTCCGCTGCTGCGTTTTTGCATGTATGTGAGTATATATATAGACTGGTGTAAAACAATATATATGCAGGAGTGGAATACAAGCGCCTCTCACTTAGCTCTGTGAACAGCCACATGCATGGGTTGGGGCCACCTGTCCGATCCATCTGGTCCGGGGACTCCCCTGCTCTGCGCAGGCACAGCCATGTGGCGATCAGAAAAGCTCAGACTCGATCGCAGCATGCGCGGAACACGGATGGCTACAGTGGGCCCGTGACATGCCCGTACCAATACTACACAATTTGATCGTCGGTTACTTAATTGTTACTCCCTCCGGTCAAATAGTAGTAGATTTATATAGCAAATTTTTAAAACTTTAGTTATCGATATCATTTTAAATATTAAGATTAGAAGCATCAAAATTATATGTATAGATTCATCCCAAAACGTACCTTTATAATATTATAATTTTATTAGATTTTTAAATATATTACAATAAAATTAGTGGTCGAAGTTGAGTTTTCGGAACTGTGTCGATATCCAAAAAGATTATTATTTGTGATCAGAGGGAGTAGTATCTCACTAAAAATTTTTTTATGTATTTAATATCTCTACAAAATAACCTCGTTGGTGGCAATGAATCAATCGAATTCATTCACATTTATTTACTGTGAGGTTTCTTGTGAACTCTACACAAAATTTCAATTCTGGTCTCCTCCTGCTGATCTTCGTGCAATAAATTAAGCTCTATTATTGCCACTACATGACGATGCTATATCAATGACCTATCAGAGCTACATGCATTGCATCAAATCAGTTTGTTTGTGCAGGTCTACTTGTTTCGGTTTTTTCATCGGTTTAAAAGCAAAAAAAAAGTCAAAATTGAAACAAACGACTAGCTTTTCAGCCAAGTTTAAAAAAAAACATAAAACCTCCACATAACTATAACCAAAAAGTCAAGCAAAAGGCGCTTTTTTGGACCTTTTAAAAATGAAATAACCCTTTGCCACTAAGAGTCTCCAAATTTACTTACCAAATATCATCATACCTAATCAAGAGAATCCCTCTCGTCTCCTTGTTTCTCCTCCTCCCTCCACTCCTGTCTCTGCCGTCCCCAGCCTAATCCCTCCTCCACCGACACAGATCGAGATATGGTGCGGGTGGAGGTGAACGGGTCTGGCTGTAGCAGCGGGAGGCTGCCGGATGGTGCAGGTGGAGGCGGTTGGACCGGAGCTTGGAGCGACGGCAAGCTACCAGATCCGGATGTGGCGCAGGCAGAGGCGACCAGATCTGGCCGTAGCACGGCGGGAGGTGGTCAAATCGGGCTTGGCGCAGGTGGGCGCGGCCGGACCCGAGCATGGAAAGCTCAGCTAGTGTGTTTCCCGGCCTCAGCGAGCTCTCTCACGTTGCCCGCCCCTCTTTTCCCCTGGCAATGGCGACATCCTCCTCCTCCTCTCCCCAACATGCATCACCAGCATAATCTCAGGGCCGGCTACTGTGGCGGCGGGCAAGCTCCTTCTCTCCTCCCAGCGATGTAGGAGACCCTCTCACCTTGTGGCGCCCAAGCTAACGATGGCTAGTACCCTAAATTGGGTATGGTTCATTATGGCTAGTTCATCGGTTTGAATTTTGGATGTGTATTTTCATAGATGAATTGCTAGTTGTTGCTATGTTAGATTATTTTTAAAGATGTATAAAATTGTCATAGTTTTTCTATCCCAGAACATTTGCTTGAGGATTTAGGTTTCATATATTCGTGAATCTGGTGGAACTGGGTATTTCTAGCTTCATCAAATTTGTGGAGCTGGAGCTATGGTCTATGGGTATATTAAGAGTGTTTAGATCGATCATCTTGTTTACATTTTAGAATAAAAATATAAACTTAATTCACTTTATTTTAACCCACAAATTTCAGATCTGAGGTGGAGTTGAGATCTAAAGCTCTGCCAAATAGGGTGTTATGTATAATGTGTAAATTTGCATAAATTTATCTTAGAAGTTTATGAAGTATGTGCATATGGTCAGTACAACATGGATTATCTTGACTATCTGCGACTGAATTTTGCCATTTTCAGATATTGGGAATTATGTGATGTTTATCCCTAATCTTCTTTTGTATGAACTTTCAGAGATGGTATTTTCAGATATTGGGAAGCTTCTTATGTATTTTGTTCTATCAAGTGGTTGAATGTGCTATCAGTCGAGAATCGCCAGTTAGAGTTGTGTTTGCGGTTTTGCACTGAAATTGTTCTTGTACAGGGAATTTTAGCAGTAAGTCATTGGGTATTTTAGACAATCCAACAATAATATATAGTTCAAAAGCCAAAAAAAGTCAGGTTACCAAACACCGTGTTTTGGTTTAAAAGCTACATATTTATAAGCTATTTAAGCAAAAAAAATGCTAACTTTAAGCTATAAACTAAAAAGCTTAAGCTAAAACAAACAGGACCATAATATCATGACCTACAAAAGCAGTATGCATTGCATCAATCAGTTTGTTGTCTTGTTGCATAGCCACTCGACATTGTTGAACTAGAAGTTTCAAACTTCAGCTTTGTTACTAAATTGTTAATACCTACTATTATTGGTGGTCTTTTTCTTTTATTTGTAACTCGATCTAGGTGTTGTTCTAATTTTCAAACATGTCTTTTAGAACAAGGAGATATGACTATGGTTATGAAAAGTGCAAGACAAACAAAAACACATATAACCAAAGAGCTAATGATAGGGCATAATTTTAAAAGAAAAATATTTTTATTGACAATTAACTTTTCTTAGTTACAAGGCCTAATTTTAAATCCAGCACATGGCCCTTAAATTCTCAAGTAGGGTCCTGGTCTGTGACAGTGTGACCCCCTTTGCCTAGCTTGTCCTATATATTAGTTTGTATGGTAGAGCTCTAGATTTTGATTTTTCAACTTATATTCCTAATTCTCCAAGAATTCACTCATTCGAGAATCTGAAACTAGCTAAGGGAGGCTTTTGGTATAAGGTTGGTTTAAAAAATACTGAAATAGAGGGCAGGGGGCAGGGTTTAGCTTTTCGTTCAAATTTTCGATGAATTTCGTCCATTTCGCTCCTCCTCGAAAAAGGATTTCGTTCGGTTTTTCGTGCAAATTCAAATTCAAAAAAATTAACAAAATTTATCCAAAATTGTCCTATAATTAGTATTAATAGCCTTACGACCTCTGGTGCAATTTTTTTTTTTAAAAAAAAATGAAGTTAGAGACATTTTTTAACCATTCAAGATGTAGATAATAGAAAAAGGCAAAAAAAAAAAAAACTAGAAGTATTTTTAGTAGCAATATTTGTTCAAGTATTTTTAATAGAAATATCCTTACCCATCTATTATTATTTGACGTGTCTATTAATAATATGATATGGCTATATTAGTAAGTGATCCAATTATATTGATTGATTTCTTTACGGATTGCCAATCTTTGAATGATATTAGTAAGTGATCCAATTATGTGAATGCCTATTTTTGCACTTGTATTGATATTTTACAACTTACAATTATCTTAAATATAGTAAAGGTTGTGCCGAAATATTTTTTTGTATGTTCCCATTTTTTTATATATTTCTAATATGTTTCTATTTTTTGAGACTTTAATGGCCTTTTACTAATTTTAAAATATTTTTTTGTCATTTTCCCCTTTTTTTATATTTTTCCCAATTTTTTCAACTGTCACCGATTTTTGAGAGAAATTCGACCTTTCGTTGTCATCGATTTTCGAGAGAAAAGCAATCATATTTTCGAGCGAAATTCACTACTTTTCGAGCGAAATTCGACCTTTTCGTTCGAATTTCTCTCATCTATTTGACTAGTTTTCAAATTTGTTTGACTTTCGAAACCCTTCAGTTTTTCTCAAATTTTGAACAAAATTTTGAGAATTTCACTACTGCCAGTAGAGCGAAAAACGAGATCGAAACAAAATGATCAACCTAGCTGGGGTAAGGGGAAAAAAAACGTACTATATACCCGTGGGTTCATCACTTAAAGACTATTTCTTTATTACTCCTTTCTATCTGTACCTAAACTTCTGAAATTTCTCTACAGATTTCTTAATTAGGACTTGAATGCGCTACCATACGAGAACGTGTAACTGGAATACGCTACCATACAAATGTAATAAGACGACTGCATATAATGTCAACAATAAAAGCCTATCCATGCCATCTGAATCAATCATAGCACCTTGCTGCTGATGCCAGTTGGGAACATGACTTGGAAACAGTTATACCTGCACAAATTTAGGTTTGATTCAATGTAAATTAAACATGTTCAATCAGAGCATGCTCCAAAGAATGTCAACTACTACAAGTTCAATCAGCACATCACTCTGATTCTCACAGATGACATTTTACTAGGAGCATTTTTACAGGACACTAAATTAAATATGAACTGTTTATTCTTTTCGATTCAATAGATCAGATTAACTAAAGTTTACTTAGAGTGTGTCTGGTTACCTGCACCATCCTAGTTTGTTTCGTATGAACCATCCAAGCTAGCCTTAGTCTGACTGAGTGGATGCAAATTAAGTTATTTGGTTGTTTGTTTGTGCATATCACGGGCCTGCATTAGAGAGAAGTCAAATTTCTGTGTTTTCTCCATCCTGTATGAGTGGGTGCAATTGCATCCACCTAGCTAGGATGAATAGGAAACCAAACATGTGTCTAACAGATACAGTTGCATCCACTCATGTGATGCAGACACCATGCAGACAACCAAACACACCCTTATACTTCATGTGGTATGAGAGTATTAGAAACACTTTTAACAAATCAACGGTTAGATGTGATTTCTACTACACATTATATACTATTAGAGTAATGCACCGTAAAATTTCTCTTTATTAGACATGTACAAGTCAGCGTCAGATGCTTAGATCCAGGGTTCCACTTTTCGCTACCGAGAGAACCGAATGAATTTTTGAAAACCGGTAAAAACCGCTAGAAAACCGATCAAAAATCATTCAAAACCGAATGGTTTAAAAGTTGAATGAATTAAAAATTTGATCAAACTACCGAGCGGTTTTCACGGTTTTTGGATTGAAACAGCTTGAAAAGGTTCGAATTTCGAGCGGTTTTGACGGTTTTCGCCAAAAACCGCTCGACAGTTGAAAAATTAGGGAATTAGGGGTAGTAAAAAATGAGAAAAATTGCAAAAAAAAATTGCAAAATTTGTAAAAAGCCATTAAAGGCCAAAAAATAGAAAAATGTAATAAATATATAAAAAGTATGGAAAAATACAAAAAAAATTCCAAGTTGCTATATTTTAGACGTGACCTTTACTATATTTTAGACAATTGCAAGTTGTAAATTAGGCATTTAGCAATAATATGTCAATAAATAATCTTTCATTTCAATACTACTCTCATATCAATCTAATAAGTGCAAAAATAGGCATTTACATTATGACATACCAATATCATTCACATATCAATACCATTTATATACAAATATCGTTACTTGAACAAATATTGCTACTAAATATAACTAAACAAATATTGGTACTAAATATACTTCAATAAGTATTGCTACTAAATATAATTGAATAAATATTGGTACTAAATATACTTCAACAAGTATTGGTACTAAATATACTTTAACAAGTATTGCTACTAAATATAATTGAACAAATATTGCTACAAAATATATTTTAACAAATATTGCAACTTGACATAATTGAACAAATATTGTTACTTGACATACTTGAACAAATATTGCTACTAAATATAATCGAACAAACATTGTTACTAAAATACGTTGAAGTAATATACATACTTGAATAAATATTGCTACTAAAAATACTTATAAATTCTTTTTTTTTTCAAATTTCCATATTTTGAATGGCTCAAAAATATCTCCAAAATTCTTTTTTTCAAAAAAATTTAATGCTAGAGGTCATAAAACTATTAATACTAATTTTAGGAAAATTTTGGATAAATTTTATCAAATATTTTAAATTTTTTAATTTGATTTTAAATTTGAGCGGTAAACCGATCGATTTTCTTTTTCGAACAGAAGCGGTCGAAAGGTAGAACCCTGCTCAGATCTCCGAACACGAAATCAACCAGGGCTCATCTCTCATATCGAGGATTCATGAAAAATAATTATACATATCATTTTTTCATATCATCATTTATATCATGTACCCATCAAAAAAAATTTCATTTCAAAAGGCAGTAAACAGGGCATATATGAACAGCATGCACACACTATTGCCACTTTGCCTAATTGAAGCAACATTCATCTCATGCGTGCAGCCTTGTGCACCAGACCATAATATACATGTGCAGAACCTTCTGTTCGAGAGAGGGTAAAATCTTCAGTAATGGTAGCACTGCATTATATGAAACGTTTCATCTGAAACTTTGACTCACGAGTACTACTCACATGAACAAGAACCAGATCCACATGGAAAAGAAATACTAGTGTGCATCCAAGAACCTAGGGGAGGCTCAGATCTGGAATATCGGGGCTATTGGACGGGAAGAGAGGTCGAGGGAGGACGTGGTGGGTGGCCCCGACGAGGAGGGTCCGCAGCCGGTAAACTGGTGGTTTTTCACGGCGGCAGAATTAGGGGTTACGAGGTAGTGGGGGCTAACCTAGGCGGGAGGAGGTCGAGGTGCGGGTTCCGAGTCACCGCCTCGCCGTCTTGGACGCCGCCGTGGATTCCGAGTCACCGCCTCGCCGTCTTGGACGCCGCCGTGGATTCCGAGTCACCGCCTCGCCGCCTTGGACGCTGGATCGCCGCTCGTCGGTGCGAGGACGTGCGGTAGTCGCCAAAGTATTTGGTCTCCTAGCCTCCTAGGCCGAACAGAGAGGAAACTTACCGGAGCACTTGCGCTAGTATTACCAATTTACCATCTCTCACTCCACTGCTCCAGTCAGGGATCCAAGCGCTTTTTGGTGAAATCATTTCAGTAACACAGTAAATTACGATGGGCAATGACACCCGGTATATATATAGTTTGAACCATATTTCAACAAGAGCTTCTTTCTGATAGTTATACAAATCTTAAAACGGATAAAAGGATAAGTAATTATTATTTACTGTACATTTATGCTTTACTTCGACGAACTTTCCAAAGAGAAAAAGATAGAAGCATCTTTCAACAGAAACTAGGACGCATGCATTGCATGGTCCAAATGCTTATGAGTGATTAGCTCCCCGGTCATGATCCATGCATGGACAAGCCTACATAGGGATAAGATCTATTATTATAGTCTATTTTGTTTTAGCTTCTGAAGTGTAGTAGATTTTATTTTTGATTATGAAAGAATCGTGGTGAGTGATCTGCGATTTATAGGTTCTGGATTGGATCGACGAGAATAAGTAAGAATTAGGTTCGAATTAGATTCTGATTTTACATAGAGGACAGCTTAATTCTCAAAACATCGTTTTAAGCAGAAGCCACACCGAAAATGGAACGGACGGATCCTATGTCAGGCTGCGTGCATGGCTACATTTCTCCACTCGATGGATCCATCATGTTGCAAAGCAGTACTGCAAAATAGCACGGCGTATGCATCCCATGCAGATGCAGCCTCATGTAGTCACTGTCGCTCGCTCGTCTGTCTAGTGTCTACCCCCGCATGCTTCGTCTCCATCTCCACGAGCCTCCAGAAGCAAAGCACCAGAGTTTTGTTTTTTTCCTTGGCGTTGCGCGAGCGTCAGTGCGTGTGTGTGACGCGATCTCCGCACGCACGAGGGACGGGAGGGAAAAAAATTCTGTGGAGGAGGTATGTAAATTTAACTCTGTGCATCCCCACTCCGATGGATGCCATGTGTCTATCTAGCTAAATCTCAACCTCATACTATCAACGGTGTTATTAATTGGAGGAGTGAGAAATCAATGATGTTATTAATGGTAGGAGTGAGAAATTAAATGAATGGTTGAGATTTAGCTAGATAGACACGTGGCATCCATCGGAGTGAGAATGCACAGAGTTAAATTTACATACCTCCTCCACAGAATTTTTTTCCGGACGGGAGATGGTCGGACTTCCGCTTAATTAGATCACGGGGCTCGGACGCGCGCTTAATTGGTTCGGTTGGGCAGAAAAGAAAAATGCGAAAATGCATGAGCACTGCGAATGCAATGATCGGTTGGTCCAGTTAAACGCGGATTCAGTGCTAAGATTTTGAAAATATTTATGGGACAATACCAATACAAGATAAACGAAGAAACAAAGACCGAATTGTTCGGAGATAACAAGTTTTAGGAGGGTACTCACGGTCATGGTCCACCAAAAAGATAAGAAATGCTATGCACGCCAAGGTTCAAAATCTCGTCGAAATTTTGGAAATCTCGATCGAGATTTCGGATTTCAGACCATTGGGATTTTAAATCTCGGTCGGATAAAAAAAAATTCAAATGCTACAGTAACCACGGAAATCTCAACGAGATCTCGGTGATTTCGGCCAAAATCTCGGTCATTTGGACCGGATTTCAATTTTTGTGGGCTGGATTTGGGGTCAAAACCATCCAAAAAATTTTAAAAAAAAAATTGACGTATTTTTTTTATCATTTCTGAAAAGTTCAAAAGTTGACTAAGATTTAGGTAATTTTGGCAATAATATAAGTTGCATTTTGTGGGATTGAGAAACATAAAAGTTCAAAAAGGAGGTTGGGATCGGTATACATTCTTGTTGAAGTTCTTGATTCTTGATTTTTGTGTAGCTTCTAGGAGGATGAAAACAAGAAGCATAAAAACAAAATGAAAACAAGAAGAAATTATTTGGGTTCTTGACTTGCCTTACGTCACCTGGAAAAAGAACCAAACAAACCAGCACCAAATAAGCTTTCAGTATGAAAATAAGGACGCCTGTCATCCTCAGTGAACTATCTACCAAAAAATTACCAAATTGGTGAACTATACAGTGATGCGATGGTGTGAAGAAAAGCTAAGCCAGCACCAAATAAGCCGTATTTAAGAGTTTTTTTTATCGGATAGCAATTATTTTGAACCGAATTTGTTATGATCTTTTTGGAGTATTGCAATGACTTGTATGAGGCATACAAGAAAAACAAATAAAAAATAAAAGAGGAAAAAATTATGGTGGCAATGGGATTTGAACCCACACCCCAAGCAACCACTGAAGCTTTAGCTGATGGCATAGACCTACTCAACTAAACTGAACCTCATGTCATGAGATATTGGTAGCAACTTTTGTAGCTTGGGCCTCATTTCCAAACCAAGAAACAAAAACACTATGTGTGTGTGTTTTGCCTGATAATGGAGGGATTAGGGAAGCATAAAATATGACCGATTGTTAGACTCATCTATTCCGTTATTATATGTATTCCATGTGTTAGTTAGGAAGAAGATCATATAACACCTTGAATTATGATAAGGGTTTTTATCACAACATTAGCACTATCACGATTTTTAAAATTCCTTAGAACTTTATCATCATCTTAAAATTGTATGAGAACATTAGTAATACATTAGAATCGTTCACAAATTTTTTTAAATTTTTTAGACTTATTTTCGACTATTTTTTGGTCGGTTCAAATTGATCGAGATCTTTATGCTTTTGACCAAAATCTCGGAAATCCGGTTGAAAAAAAAAACAGATTTAAAATTTGGTTTTGGATTTCGCTTGAATTTTATCCAACATTTTGAGATATCATCGAAATTTTGGATTTTCAGTCGCCTACAGATTATATACTAAAAACAAAATTTGAAATCTTTGACCCCACTACTAATCAGTGGATTTCCCACTAGGAATCGTCTCTTTTTCCTCCCTTTAAAACCGCGTTGCTTTTGCAAAAGGACTCCACCTGTCCTTCATTTTCTTGGTGTTTTCGTTAGTGGGATACGTACGTGGTGCTTCAGTGCATCTTCTGGCAGTGTGATTGCAGCATACAAGTAACAACCTCGTATCCACTGGCACGTTGCTACACGTGCTACGTAGTTGGTGTAATGGGAGATTAGGTTGTTTACTATAAAAGTATTTAATGATTTATCATGATATATTTTATTAATATATATTTTTTAGACTGTCAGTGAGATATAATATAGTAAATTATCAAATACACATTAATTTTATAATAAATGATAAATAAACACGGCGTTACATATCGCCATTCTGCCTACCGATTACCAAGGAGTATACACGGTACAAGTTCGGCCGTGAAAATTGTTAGACAACCTCGCTATCGAATAGTCCGGGGTTGCCTAATAGATCTCAAGTGGAGAATAGACAGGGAGAAAGAGAGACACACATGGCGAACCGTGCCTCGCTTTATTATTCTCAGATGCTTGTGTGTACAATGGGGTGACCCGCCTCCTATATATAGCTGTTTCGCTTAGAGATAAGGAAGAGTCCATATCGGATACTTAACTGCTTCTAACGTGATACTTAATCCGCTTCCTAACACTCCCCTTGACTCCTTCACCGCGAGATGCATATGCCTCATTAAACTCCATAAAACCCAAGGGGAAAAATAATCGAGAAAGAGTACATAGCATACGCTTGTCGTGTTGCACCTGGATTGCTCATCAAAACCTTATGTAAGAAAACTTCAATGAAAAACTTACTTAAGGAAAAGAGTACAATCCACCCAAACTTCAATGTTAATCTTCAAGATTCACGCTGGGTACTCAAACTTCATGTTTGAGATTTATGTAGGAGTATGTGAAAATTCTCCCTCGAATCGCACTTTCTAAGCCTCAACATCCCGATTCCTCTAACACATCTTTCAAAGGAAGATGCCTGAGTGACTTAGTGAATAACCTGGGCGAGATTTTCACACGCACTTAGTATGCAAGATCTTTATCTCGCTCATCTTATGCAATTCATGAGCATAAAAGAACTTGGGGTTGATATGCTTTGTGAGGTTACTCTTCACATATCCCATTTGCACTTGAGCAACACAAGCCGATTATCTTCATAGATAATGGTGGGGTTTGTTCCATGTTCAAACCACATGACTTCTCGGATGTGATGAACCATTCTTCAAGCCATGCACATTCTCGAGAGGTTTCATACAATGCAATTATTTCGAAAGTGGTTAGTCGACGCCGAGACAAGAGTCCGCTTAGATGACTTCCACGAATTGTCGTTTCACCGTAAAGGAAAACATACCCGCTTTAGACTTGCCAAGATATGTCCGATAGGTACTCAAAGATCGCATAGCCAACCAAATTCAATTCATTGTTTCTTCAGAAACAAGCCGAGGTCTTTGCTTCCTTGAAGGTAATCTAAGATGTCCTTCACCCCTTTCCAATGCCTTTGGTGGGTTCTCGTGACCGCATCACGCTAGCAAATTCATCGCGAACGCAATGTCCGCCTAGTGCTATTCGCAGAAGGTACATGAGCGCCCAATTGCACTCAAGTATGGGAATTCCGCCCCTGTGACTTCCTCCTCTTCTTAGGCCTGCACTGCCCAGGTCCGCTTGGAGTGACCTTCCGACCATTGGGGTCTTTGCGGGTATGCCTTTTCAAAGCCAAATATCTTCAACACTTCTCATGTAGGAAGATTGATGTACCAAGATTCCGCTTGGATATGTTCAAGCCGCAAGCCTAAATGTAACTTGGTTTTACCCAAGTCTTTCATTTCAAATTCAGACTTCAAGTATGTGCATGTTTCTTCAATTTCTTCATCCGGCCCCAATGATGTTCAAGTCATCTACATAGACTGAGATTATACAAAATCCATTCGGGATCGCTGTATAAACACACATGGACAATCTTCGCTGCTTGTGTAGCCTTTCTTGCAAATAAAGTTACTCAAGCTGTACCACATTCTTCCTCGGGATCGTTGAATAGCCCATACGCGATTTCTCCAATTTCACACCGTATAGGTTTCTCTGCTTTTCTGCCTTGTTCGATAGGATACCTTCCCAGACTTTCATATAAATCTCCGAATCCAAGTTTCCATACAAATATGCTCAGACAACATCCATTAGCTTCATTTTCAACTTCAAGTTGATCGCCATTGAGATCAAGTATCTAAAGGTAATTCCACCTCCATGACCGAGAATAGGTTTCTTCATAATCAACCCTGTGACGCTGAGTGAAACCTTGAACAACAAGCCTTGCAATGGTTGTTGCTCTTTTCATAGATTCTCCTATTGTTACAAAATTTATGGCCATTTCTGGTCATGGTGTGCTACATGCACTTCTACTTGCTCTTCATTGCTATTTCCCATTCCAGAGCAAGTTCCTTAGTTTTTCTCCGCCAATGTGCGCACACATTATTTCCTGGCGCTTCTTCCAATGGAAGATTCAAATATGGGAATTGCCTTTTTCCACAAAGCTTCTTTCCATGCTGCCGTGTCTCAACTGCTCTTCTTGCTTTGGGGCATTTTTGTGATTGGCCGTGGTAAGTCCTCTTGCCCGCTTTCCCAGACGCCTCCGGTACTTTGGGTTTGAGAAGCCGATTTCGTTTCTTTTCTTTGAGGCCTCTCAACAGGATGAGGGATACCTTCCGCTTTTGGTATTTCCACCCTCTCGTGCATTTCTGTCGGTATATGCGACTTAATCCACGCTTCTTCAGATCACAAAATGATCAGCAAGCCATTTGCAATTCTCAAATCGATTGTCTTCCTCTTGACTTCATGATTTGCTTCATTAGTGCGAGGGTCATGCACGGGATCCCAATGGAATGCCATAAGATTTTCCGGCATTTTTCATCCAATGGTTCATTTCTCCCTAATGACGGAAAACGATCCTCGCCAAAAATGCAATCGGAATTGGGTCAGATGCAAATCTCCAATGTGGGTTCCAAATACCTGATTATGGATGCATTCTCATAACCAACGATATCCCGTGACATTTCAGTGGAGAGGGCTCCATTGCAGTCACGTGGGGTGGTATATAGGTACATATACTCATTCATTCAAATTTTCAGATGACCCATTGCACTAGTTGCATAGTTGAATGGATGTTGTAGGCCGACGGTCTATAATTGATGAGTGCCTGCCGCTGCAGATCGCTGTCCCCAACAAGTGTTGGGCAAGTTACAACTCGCAAGAGCTGGTCCGCAATGAACTTAATCCTCTTTATTAGTGCTTCACTAGCCCATTTTGGCGTATGGACGGCAAGGTACAGAGTGCTCAACAGCTTATTCCTGTCGCAATAATCATCAAATGCCTTGGAAGTGAATTCACCGGCATTGTCCATTCGAATGGACTTCACGCGATGATCGTGAAAAGCATTCTTAATTCTCGATGATCTCATGGCGAGATCGCTTTATGAATGCATGATTCCTTGTTGACAAACATGTATGCTAATTACCATTTCGAGGAAGCATCAACGAGCACCATAAAGTATCGAACTACTTCCGACAAGGGCTGAATCGCGACCGCAAATATCCCCTCGAATGCTCCAGAATGCAGGATTTCATGCGTTGTACTTTCATAACAGAGGGTTCAGTTATTAATTTCCCGTGGCACATGCATGGCGACAAAATCTTCGTGGATTCGAAATTCTTAACATTAATGCCATGACCTTGTGAGTTGTTAACTATATTTTTCATCAATCTCGCACTGTGATGACCTAATCTACAATGCCATAAAGCAAATAATTCAGAGCTTCTAAAGACAATAAAGAAGCATGACATCGCAGTGCATTGATTTTCGTAGTACAACCTGTGACTCATATGAGGGACATTTTTCTAGTACCATCTTTCCATATTCCAGCTAAGCTTCACAATGCACAATTGTTCTTTGCCATTTTGTTCATTGGTTTCTACGTGAAACCCATTGGCGCGGATATCTTTGAAACTTAAGAGAGTGTGGGTTGATTCAGGGTACAAGAGGGCTTCTTCAATTACCAAAGTTGTACCCATTGGCAATATAATTGTGGCTCTTCCCGAGCCTATTATATGATCGCTTCAATAGTCGTAATCCTTCCAAATGGTTTCTTCGTGATCGTCTGGAAGTATTTCGACTCTCTTAAGATGGTATTTGTTGTGCTACTATCAACAATGCATATCTCCTCTATTTGGGCGCTACATAATTTCTCAATGAAAAGAAATATAATTCTAATCATACAGTGGCAAAGTAATTTCAAAAAGGATTGCTTGTAAAGAAAGAATACTGGAATAAAGAATAAATTGTAATTCTATTCATGAGAAAAAGTATGCTCTTCGAGAGCTTACTATTCATTATGCAATCTGATGTCTATGTGAGATAATTCTGACAATTCATGTCGGGCTTCTTCAAAACTCACGTTAGATAATGCCACACCTTTGCACATTCATAAGGTTCTTCCATTAGATTACCCAATCTAATAGGAAAATGGTCACTAGATTCAATGAAATGCATAATTGAATTCTCATGAGTTTCCAAAGAAACTAAAAGAAAATAATAATTGCAAAATTCATAAATACATGATTCATAAGTACTGGATTCATAGATACAAGATAAATGCAAGATTCAGATTCATAAATACAACATTCATAAGTGCAAGATTCATATATACACGTATTCATAAATATTCGTAAATACAACTACGCATGTAGGTGATCGGCTTCAGGCAAACGATCGTATTCATATGCACGATCGGGCTTGCAGGCGATCGATTTTAACGCCTCACGCGCTGGTGCATTCCATGCGCTGGCTTACTTTCCTGGCGCTGACGGTGGCCGCTTCATGCGCTGCTTGAATTTCATAATAAATTATATTAAAGCAATAAATACAATGCATGGAATGTAACAATAATTGCACAATTCATAAATCCATTAAACAATAATTGCACAATTCATAAATTCATAAATACTAAATAAATTCTCTAAATTTCCGAATTTTTCTTAGTATTTGGCAATTTTCTCGTTAATTATACAAAGAATTTTCCAAAGATCACTTGATAAATGTAAAATAAATTGCAACATGAATTAAACATGGCATAAGTCTAATTACAATTTATATAATTTTGTTGGCTGAACGAAAAATGTAATGAATATCTCACAATTTGACTCTTGGCCAGTCAACTCGCCTCTAGGGCTCATGAGGGAGGAGCACTTCCCGCTTCCGGTGCCAATTAAAGAACCAAGCCTCATGTGTGTTTTCCTAGACACCAATTGTCTCATATCTGCTTATTCATTACCAAAATCAAATCCCAACCACTCATGTTCTCATAAACTCAGATGAGAAATTCTGAATTTTCCTAACACTTTTCATAATTTCTACTAATTTCAAGCAATTTTCAGAATTACTTTACAACAGGAAATTGAATTTCAGCAAATATCAACATGACATAATTCATAAATTCATAAATACGAAAATAAATTCTCAGGAATTTCCGATATTCTAAACGGGGCAATTATTGCAAAAATTCATACAAAAATTCATAAATGCAGAAAATAAGGCTAAGTGCAAATTAAAATAGAGCCAATAAATTTTCTGGATTTCTAGATATTTTTTTATATTTTTCTGGTATTTTTTTAAATCTATTTCTCAATTTCTAATCAATTTAAAAGAAAAATGTAAAAATTGGGAAATAGAACCGGTCAAGGGGTACTTCTCCCGTAAGGCCACTTAGCCAAACTTCAATTCTGTTTTCTAAATGGACATCATGTCCACCGCATTGGTCTCCAAATCCTGGAGTCAAAGATGGACTTCTTCTAGTCCTGGACTTCATGTCCGATCCCGATTGCAACATCTCCAAACAACATTGAGTCTGGAGTCTCTGGACTTCATGTCCTGTCCTGGAGCCGCCACGACGGCCCTGGCGCCGCTGGACTCGGCCGACTTCATGTCCTTCCATCGAGCTTCATGCCCTGGGTGTTTCAGTCCACTGGCTGAGTATATAGTTATACGTGGCGCAGCGGGTTTCATGAAGAATGGTCGCTACGCACGGCTGCTAATCGACGAGCCGTTTCGCCGGCTGCCGGCGGCGCTTTGGCGTGGCGCGTAGGCGCCGTTTAACGCTAGCGTAATATCGGCTGGCTTTCCGCGACGCTGATTTACTAGCAGAGCGCGTTATTTACAGACAACCGCCGGACGGCGACGGAGGCCGCGAGGTTCGACTTGCACGGCGAACAGTCAGCGGCGGCGACTATCTGGTCACAGCTGGTGTGCCAAGCCGTGGCTGGCCGACGACGCTGCATCGCTACGCGACGCGGCAGATGGTCGCAGCGCAACGGCATGTTAGCCTTGCTGCTTTTTTGGCCTTTCTGGCTGTAGTTCTGGCGACTTCGCGTCGCTAGGTGCTCAGCAATATGCAGCGGCGCACCGAGGAGCGCCGCGCTTAGGCAAGACGGCTTTAGGGTCCACAAGGCGGCACCGACGGTGACTTCAGGTCGCGACACTTCGTGGCCGTCAGTAGATGGCTTCATGCCCTGTTTTATTGCTTGTTGCTTGTTGAGATCTATAGCTTCATGTGCCATATCTTCTTATACCGATGTGATGCATGCATCAAAACATACGAGATTAGATTAATCCCGCGATTCTCACCTTTCTATTCTTCTGGACTATCGCAGATAGAGTCGCAGATTCTTTCTTTCTCAAAACCTGAGCGGATGCCTATTGGTGGCGATTTGATTGCAGATCGGATCGCGCATCAATCGCCAGAGTAGTCAGCCGTCGTTGTCATTTATCCTTCACTTCTTGTCTTTTCTCACCTTTCAATCTTTCTCCCAGAGAGGTTCAGGTCATAACGTGTTAGACAACCTCGCGATCGACAGTCCCGGGTTGCCTAATAGATCCCTAAGTGGAGAATAGACAGGAGAAAGAGAGACACAATATGAGGAGGAACCTGTGCCGCTTATTATTCTCCAGATGCTTGTGTGTACAATGGGGTGACCCCCTGCCTCCTATATATAGCGGTTCTGCTTAGAGATAAGGAAGAGTCCATATCGGATACGAATCCGTTTCCTAACAGGATACGAATCCGTTTCCTAACAAAAATGAACCACACGGACGAGCATGCACTGCAGAGACCCCAGTTGCCTTTTTCGGCATTGTAGATTCATACCGGGTAATTCTCAAAAAAAAAAAAAAAAATAGCAGCATACAAAATCGGGGACAAGACAAGCTCAAGCGCATTTCAGATTCATGCCGACCGAATGGAAATGGCATGTCAACTAAGGTGTGTTTGGTGGATACGGTGAGGTTAAATAGGATGGGATGATGCTGTACCGTTTGGTTCTATTATTTTATGTGAATAGAATAGTTCAGCACGTAGAGAGAATATTCTTTAAATTTATATCACTTAGTCCAGGAAGATAGTTCATTCAAGCAACCAAACGCATGAATAATTTTTTTAAAACATCTTATACATATACCATTTAGTACAGACAATCAAATACAACCTAAGTAACTAAACCAACTCTAGCGCCTCCAGGCCGCGGTTGCTTAGACAGGATTGCGGTGATCCATGGATACAAATCTAACCAAGCAGTAGTGGTACTCTTGCTACACCAACCAACTGGCTGTGCTGTTCCCATGCCCTTGTCCAGAGTACTGGCCGTACCAAAAGATGCCCCTTTGATTTCGTTTTTACTGCCTTGCATCGAATAACTAACCTGTCAGCCTTCCAGCGTAGAGAGACCAGTCATAAGTGTGGCTACTCCTCGTTGCCCGCTTGTAGAGTTGTAGTGGTATATTTGCACTCGCCACTCACTCACTACGCCGACGGCGTAAAAATGGTCGGCTGTGTTCTAAAAGGGCTTAAAAGCTACTCCCTCCCATAAATAGCAGTCATTTTAGATATCAAAAATAGTTTTTTAAAATACAACTTTAATCACTAATTTTTATTATAATATATCCAAAAAATCTAAAAAAATTATAATATTACTAAAGTTTTAAAAGTTCGACTGCACGTATCCCAAACCGACTATTATTTGTGATCGAAGGGAGTATGTGTGAGGACATCCTACTCTGTTTTTCACCTTTCGCGCACGTCTTGTCAGTTCAAGGTATATGTGTATGGTGTAATGTTGCGGATTAGTATAGAGCTCTTTTAGGATACGTTGAATTCAAAAATAAATCGTTCATTGTTTTCGATTCAATGGATTATATTAGCTAATGTTTATTTATATTTGTTCTAATAGTAGAGTATTTAATCTCATAATAGAGTAGTAGAAATATCATTTAAAAATTAATAGCTATATCTTCGAACGTCTACGATATATTAATAGTGTAATGCAATAAGCTTATAAACCCGTTAACTCCAGCACACAGCATGGAATTCAAGCACAGAGGTCTATGACTATATGCCAGCAAATACTTCGTATATTAAATCCGCAAGCTTCCCGCTCATCTCGTAATGCCCACGTCGATTTCGGTTGGTGTGTTCGCGTCACGTGAGTCCACATTGCCCGGTTTATTCAGCTGTTCGTATAGCTCATATATTTTAGCGCCACCCTCAATCATTTAAACCCGCGCGGCCCACTGGTACGTCGTTCCATTGCGAAGCCAGCATCACGACTTCGAAACCCAACCGGGCGCGACAGCCTCGCCCGGCCGCTTTTTTGCGTGCGACGCATGGCGTCCGATAGGCGCGGAAGCACGTTTTTTTTTTTGCAGAAGGACCCCTGAGAATTGTCAAAATTACATCTGAGTCCATTTCTTTCCAGGGAGGCGCAAGTTTCTTGGCGAAAAGGGCCCCAAGAATTTTGATAATTACGTATATGTCCATTTTTAAGAGGATCCCAAAAATCCGATTTCGCATGTTTTTCCTAAGAAAAGGACCCCGGAAATTCATGTTTTTGTGAAAAGACCCTCGAAAATTGCAAAAAAAAAAAACATTCAGCTCCAATTTTGCCCCCAAAAAAGCCCCAACAAAACTGAAAAGAATCCAAAATTCCTTTTCTTTCCCACAAAGGCCCCTAAAAATAGGAGAAACTTTTTGGAAATATGTATTAGCCCTTTTTTTTATAGATAAACGATCGAAATTTCCAAAATTTTGTTTTCGTCTTTGCAAAAGGCCGTTAAAAAAAATACATGTCCCATATATTAAATATAGAAAGTTCGTGCGATTTTGAAATAACCCGATAACCCGGTTACTCAATTAGCAAAAGAACAGCTTAGATTAAAACAATCAGCTTAATGTAAATCAAATCAACACAGTACAAACGCATAGTTACATAATTACAAAGTAGATACAAGAGAGTATACACTCAAAAGTCTAATTACAAATGGCGATCCCTAAATTTTATACACAGAACATTACATTCACAAAATAGAAGATTACAAAAATGTAAATTCCTACTTGCCAGCAGCTCCTTGATTATCATTAGCGATTCATTTGCATTGCAATTTTTACATATAAGTATATCGAGCAGTGAAGTAAATTAAGTAAATAAGGGAGTTTAAATTTTAGATTGCCGTCCGACCCATTTATTTTAGTATTATGCACTGTGATACCTAATTTGTCCGGGGCCAAATCGGCACCTCTCACAACTTTTCGGGTATTATCATTCGGCAATTTAAACAAACCTATAATCTATTCGTGGGCTCGAATAGTTAAAAATATCACGTAGTAGAAAGATAAATTACCCTCAGTAGAAAGGTAAAAGTTCCGCAATGAGTGAGGATAAACTTGAAGGCACTGTACATTAGGACAGCTCACGGTCGAGCCATTTCCTAGCCAAAGCCTTCTCCAAATTCAGAGCACCCAACCACAAAATTATACCCAACCATACAAGGCTCAAACAAACCAAGCTCAGCATCACACGAGACAGCATACCACTAGAGCAAAGCCACCAAGCACACTAGCACAAGAAGAGCAAACAAGGAACCAGGGCCAAACTCCAGGAGCAAGTGGAGGTGAAGGAGACCAGGAGGGAGGGGTCCAAGCCGAGACCAAGCACTAAGGAACCAGGAGGTTCAAAGGAGTAAGGCAGCACCTCTACATCCGCTTCACCAGCACAAGTCCCTCACAACAAGCACCGCTTTTTATTCACCACAATCACATGTAACCCAATAGATTTCTAGCAGTAGCAACATAAGAATCGTAGTATTGAAATCAGATTAGAGATCAACGTAAGGTAGTAGTTGCGCTAATCAATTAGAGACTAGATCCTTAGATAGCAAATGGTCTCAATAGGCTAGCACATCGAGGGTTACACCGTGCGTCTCCACTAATTCTCTCAATACTCCACAGGGCACTGGAAATTGTGGATTTCATCACGGCGTCATCCAACTCGTGAACTCACCCGTTTTTATCATCACAGACCACATGGATAATTTGCTAGCATAAATAAACCAATCATGCATCTAAACTATTCTTGGAAGGAATTAACAGTAGGGCTAAGTCATAAAGAAAAAGGGAAAACTGAGGTAACTGGTGTTGGAGAGGAAGCACTCGATGAGCTTGAGCGCCTGCGGTGACCTCCGAGGCTGAGGGTCAGGGGGGGCCATGGCCTGCGGGAGGAGAACTGGGGCGACGGCGACCGAGAGAGAGAGGCAGCCTAGAGGCGTTAGCCCTAAGATCTAGACGGAGGGGTTGGAGGTCGGCGTGGCTAGGGACGACGTCGGTTACTTGCTGGTCAGACCAGATTGATGGGGAAGAGAGGCCATGGGAGCTAGAAGAGGAACTAGAGAGCAAAAGCAAAAGGCGAGCCGAAGAGATTAGGCAGGAGAAGCAGGAAAGAAAACTGAGAGGAAAAAGAAAAAGGAGGAGAGAGAGAGAAGAAAAAAGAAAGAAAGAGAAAAATAAAATAAAAAGGGGAATTTCTAAAAAAATGTGAAATAAGTAATTGATCTAATAAATAATCACAGGGCAACATTTCGTTGTTAATCTCATGAAAAATCATTGCAACCAAATGAATTAGTAGAAAAATAAAAGAAGAGAAAAGAAAAGAGAAACACAAGAAAATTATAATTTTAGCTAAATAATACAAATTAATAAATCTATTAAATCGATCGATTATAACTAAAGCATGACGGAATAAATTGGTAAATAATCCTAAAAATCACAAAGTAAATTCTATAAATCATAAAATAATGAGGGGGAAAGAGTTGGACACTTTAAATATGGAAAAAACTTATTGGCCAATAAGATATGTCATTTATGTAATTTTAGGAATTAATCCTAATCGGGCCGCGAATCTTCAATCGGATGAAGACACGTATTTTGATCAAAATCTAGGCAACGTTCTTTGTTCATGATTTTGAAATCATTTTCGAAATATTTTTAGAAATCATCATTGTATGGAAAAATGTTATATAAAGAAAACCCTAAATCGGATTGTTGGAAGATAATTATTGGTAAAATGCCGCAGCAGTCGGTGAAATTGTAGGTATCTTGGTTTGTTTCACCCGACAGATGGACTCGGTGTGGTATGTGGTGGGTAGAGTGTGCCATGAGTGAAGGTTGCCGGCGGGGCCCTCTACATTGGTTAGATATAAGGATAAACTCCTACACTCGGACAATTAGCCGTATTAATCGTATCAATCATAGTGTGTGGAAATGATCGAAAACTGTTATCCTATAAAGGTGTTTAATCTCCACATTGGGTAAAAGTATATAACTTGGTGATGTGATGCTGGGTATGCCGAAAGTACAGTGAGGGACACGTAAGGAAATCAACCAAGATTGATTTACCGAGGCACTATATATAGCCATGAGATGAGTACACAGTGAATATTCGGAGTACAACTGCTAGTTGTGAGTCGGTGGGATTACTCAGGAAGGGCATTCTCAGCTTGAGTTAGCAGGGTTGGATATCTAATACTAGAGTAGTGATAAACATTATGTGTTCTCAACTGCGGTTGAGTTCACTATGGATAAAGTGGTACAAATATGTGTAGGGTTAAATCATGAATTCATGCTTGTCTCCTGGATTGGAGGTTACGGAAGCTAAGTTTGCCTCATATACGAGTGATAGTAGAATTTTTCACAATTTAAAATCTGGACAGATCTTAAAAAAACATATTTCTGGGAAATGATTTGAGAATGATATAAGGTGGTATGATTGGTTTGAGGGAAGTTGAGATGATTTTGGGAGGAAAAGTTCATACCTATTGCATTTTGTTACTAATGCTCGCTGAGTACATTTTTGTACTCATCCTTGTATAAATCCCTCTTTGCTTAGATTTTGAGAACGCTGGATTCGCCGAGGAGGAATGGGTGGAGAGTCACTCACATGATCAGGACCACGAGGCAGAGGAGAATTACCTAGAGCACTGGGAGGAGTAGCGGTTCTTATGGTGGAGGCTGCATATTATTAAGGAAGAAATATAGTGTAAATATTATATCTAGACTTTTGTTGTAAATACTATGGTAAATTTGTAAACATAAGACAGTATCCTGCATGGTAGAGAATGTAATAAAGTTTCTTATGTATATAATTATTTTTCTGTTGCAACATTCTGAATTCGGTGTATTAACTGATAAAATGTCAGGTCTGCTTGAAGTTTTATTAGCTAATATGTCCAAATCAACGTAATTACCTCAGAATCAATGACAAGGTCATTGTCATTATCCTAGGTTAATTATACGGATCGCCACAGTTTCCCTCCTGAAATGCCACCCAAAATTTTACCAAAGTTACATATTATTACGTTTTTTAATCTAGAAATTGTTTTTTGGCGTGCGAACTTCTGATTTTTTTAGCACTCAACTTTTTACGAATGGCTGCCTGAAACTTCAAAAAAATACTTATTAATATATTCTTTAGCGGTAGAACCCCTGAAACCATGTTGTGGCCCTAAAAAAACCGAAATTAGCCCCTTTTTTACGAGTCACATGATTTTTACGAGCGGACACCTGACGGCTGGCACGACATGTGCCACGCCCACGCTGGCTAGTATTATCAATGACATTTTGTATCATGCTAACACATGGCAACCACTTTAAGAACAGTGTTGCTACGTGTTTGCGCAAATTCTCCACGAAGATGGGTGTCAAACGGAAGAACTTACTTGCCAGAAAACATGTTTATATTATGCTGTAAAAATAGAGCTCTTACTGTACACTAAATTTAATATAAGCTATTTATACTTTTCGAAGCAATAGTAGGGATGGCAAAAATACCTGCGGGTACCCGACCCGGCGGGTCCGGATCCAGGTCTAAATTTGGACCCACGGGTATATTACTTCGGGTTTGGACCGGATCTCATTTTGGACCCGTGGGTGCCCAGACCCAGACCCGACTCCAAGGTAGAAGGTGAGGTGAGCTCAAATAGTTTAGCATGCACCCTTGTCACAAGCCACACCATAGCTCAATGAAAGAAACCTTGTAATTGAATAAAGAGATCTTGTGTTCAAGCCCTATTCCAGCTAACTTTTTTTATTTTATTTGAATACCTCATGCATGCACACCTCAAGTCATGGCAATGGGTCCAGGTATCTGTCGGGTTTGGGTCCGAGATTGGACCCGTGACTGACTTCGGGCCCAGGTCCAGATCCAGAGTTCGGGTCTGGGGTCCGAATCCACGGAGATTGGACCCGAAGGTACCCTGACCTGTTGCCATCCCTAAGCAATCGGATTAGTTATTATTTATTTATAATTTATCTAAAAATATAATAAAAATTATTTTTAATAAATTAATAATTAAATCTAATTTCTATTACCTATTATATACTATCGGTAATATTCATCCTACGTTTTCTCGTAAAAGTATGTGTCGAGGCGTGACAACCGTGAAGTGAACTTTTTAGGGCCTGTTTGGCAACAAAGTATTTTCATAGTTTCTAGGCAAAACCATGGTTTTGGAGAATACTATGGTATTTTTGGTAATATGTTGTTTGGAAGCAACCCAAAAAACTCCGTTTTGAAAACTATGGTATTGCCAATACCATGGTATTTTTGGAGTATTGAAAACTCCACTCAAAGTGGAGTTTTGGGCTTTTGGTGCTGGTGTAGGAGTGAGAGGTGTCAATACTTTGAAAATACCGTGCAAAAGACTTTGTAACCAAACAGTTTGTAATTCCAAAAAAAAACCATGGTTTCAATGGTAGTAGGTGAAACAATAGTATTTATGCCAAAATAATCTCTAAACCATGACTTTGTAATACCATGATATTAAAAAACTTTGCTTGCAAACAGAACCTTAGCAAGTTAGGTGGTACGACTTGTGACGGAAAGACGAGCCCACTGTGAAAGCACCAACTGCTCACTGGGAAGAGAGAGAGGCCACCATGATGAGCTGCCATCTTTGTACCGTTCCTACTACCCCATCTCCTCACTCTCAGCATACGGAGTAATTAATGATTTATTCTTATTACTTTATATATAAAATAATAAATAATTTATTCTTATTTATACTATTAATCATTTACTCTATAGTATTTTACTATATACAGACTCTAAAACTACATATTAATAAAATATATATATAGAGAGAGAGAGGGGGGGAGAGGCGTCGTTATAATAATAACTCCATAGGCCAGAAGCTCCACTGAACTGCTACAGCACACTGTCGCTCCCCCCAAGAACCTAGCCAAAGAATCCTAGAATCCAAGAAAGTGAGAAAGGCAACAAGAAAAACAAGGGGAGGAGGAGGGGTAGGGGGTGGTGGAGGGGAAGACCAGTGAAGACCACGCATTCGCTCAAGGCACAGCGCACCTGTGTCTGCGTGTGTGTGCCTGTGCGGTCTTCTTCTTCTACCACCTTGGAGTGGGGGGTGATGGGGCCGAGGTGGCCGGCTGCCCTGCTGGGCTGGGCGGTGGCGGTGGCCGTGTTGGCGGCCGCCGTGGAGTGCGCGGTGACGTACGATAAGAAGGCGGTGCTGATCAACGGGCAGAGGAGGATTCTCTTCTCCGGATCCATACATTACCCCAGGAGCACCCCAGATGTAACTGCATTCTTCAAAAATGTCTTCTTTTCCCCCTTTCCTGGGGAGTTTCTTTGGGTGGTTTTTGGTGTGGTTGGCGGTTTCTTGGTGGGATGCCATGAAAAGTGAAATGCTTCTTACTTGGCTGTACGTTATTCTTTTCGGAGTCAGTTTTCTTGACATTTCTTTTTCCTGAAAAAAAAGAAGACTTCATGAGATTTTCTTCAAATGCTGTTATTTTGTTGCTCTGCACTGGGGGTGTGTTGGTGTTTTGTTTTGGCAACAAAAAAGTTATTTATGTTTCTTGTCATATCTTGTCCAATCTTTTGGTGTTGTACTGATTGTCTCTTGGTTGCTTTTTCATCAGATGTGGGAAGGGCTCATTCAGAAGGCCAAAGATGGAGGATTGGATGTGATCCAGACATATGTGTTCTGGAACGGGCATGAACCAACTCCTGGAGATGTATTAAATTTACACTCAGCTCTTCTTTGTTTACCCCATTCTTAACTGTTATGGCATATAGGAATTTCAACGGTATTTTCTCGCTTCGTGCAGTACAATTTTGAAGAGAGGTACGATTTGGTCAGGTTCATTAAGACCGTCCAAAAGGCCGGGCTGTTTGTACATCTCCGCATCGGTCCCTACATTTGTGGGGAGTGGAATTTTGGGTATTCCTCACTTCCTAAAATCACCGTAGTAGAAACGGACTAGTATTATTTGCTCATCTTTTACTATTTCCAGTTTCGTGTACGTGTATGATTTACTTCTGCCACTTGACTGGTGTTGCCATGCAATTTTTGTAGTGGCTTTCCAGTTTGGTTGAAGTATGTACCAGGCATCAGCTTCAGGACTGACAATGAGCCTTTCAAGGTTTGTGGAAAGTCTACAACATTTCTTGATTTATTAGAGGTGCAGTTTATTAATTAGTGTTTGTGACATTGCCTTGTGTTTTGCAGATGGCAATGCAGGGTTTCACCGAGAAAATTGTGGACATGATGAAGAGTGAAGAGCTCTTTGCTTCCCAAGGTGGCCCTATTATCCTCTCTCAGGCAAGTATAAACATTTTCTTCACGTTGGATGCAAATGTTTTACATATGGTTGTATACTGCGTATGGAGATAATGCCTTGCACAGCATGGTAAAGTTCTTCAAGAAATTGTTCTTTCATGACATGTTAGACTATTCATTTCTTTCTTGCAAGTGCTCTGCTGTTTTTTTGTTTTTACTCCTGATGCAAATCTGAAACTAGCAAACTAGCATTGGTTGGATAGTAATATCTACGCTAGACTAAGGCACAACGATAGAGATTTGTTAACACGATTTCATCTTAATCTGCACAGTTTTCCCGGTTGCTCATGGTGTTGGCTGTTGTTATTTGGAGTGCAGATTGAGAATGAGTATGGGCCAGAAGGAAAAGAGTTTGGGGCCGCTGGCCAGTCATATATCGACTGGGCTGCTAAGATGGCCGTGGGATTGGACACTGGTGTGCCGTGGGTGATGTGCAAGGAGGATGACGCACCAGATCCAGTGGTATGATAATATTGTCCCATGTCGACTTATTTACGGTCAATGGGTGCCAGATCTGGCAAACGGATGGTTATTTTACCACTTATATTCTTATAGAATATTAAATTTTCTGCTGAATATGTTCGTTTGGTTAATTGTATTAACTTGTAACAAAGCTTCAAATTACATTGATGCATATTTCTGTGGGTTTGGTGCAACCGTGCAGGTTATAACCATAAGGGGAAAGTTTAGTGTTAGCTTCTAGAATATTTGATTCCTGCTTGTATACGGAATATAATACAGTTGTTTTATAACCAAAATCATCAAATCAATGCCAATGATATTAATTTTGATTGTGTTAAATGACTATTATGGCATATGCTATAATGCTACATCCCATCTCTTTTGTAGAACAAATTGTTGAATACATTTAACTTTTGTTCTTTGAACAGATAAATGCATGCAATGGTTTCTACTGCGATGCATTTTCTCCTAACAGGCCTTACAAGCCTATGATGTGGACTGAAGCTTGGAGTGGTTGGTAGGTTTTCTTTTGGGTGGAGAAGATCCAACTTCTTGTCAAAATATTGCAGCTACAAATTTCATTGATGTGATTCACATATTTATCATTTGGATTCTGTTGATTCTTAGTGGTTGTCAGTACAATTTCATTAATATGCACAATAATTTAGGTTTACTGAATTTGGTGGGACCATCCGTCAACGACCAGTCGAAGATCTTGCATTTGGTGTTGCTCGCTTCGTTCAAAAGGGTGGTTCTTTTATCAACTACTACATGGTATGACAGAAAAAAATATGTATGTGCTTGTTAATCAGTTGTCTAAGAGGTTCCTGGGGGAGATATTCATAGTTCGTGGTTTATTGGTTTTTCTCAACAAAGTATCATGGAGGAACAAATTTTGGGCGCACTGCTGGAGGTCCCTTCATCACCACGAGCTATGACTATGATGCCCCACTTGATGAATATGGTAATTTTAGAAGGAAAAATTTAGCATCTTTTTGTATAGAGCACAATCTATAAGTGCTTTTATCAGTATATTCCACTACTCTCAATATTTGTCTATATTTTAAACATAATAATGACTTTTCCGATATAAAGAATTGATTGGGTTTTAATCAAGTGGGTTACATCATTATTAACTATGCTGTTACTATTCAGGACTCGTAAGGGAACCAAAGTATGGACATCTTAAAGAACTCCACAGAGCTGTTAAGTTATGTGAGCAGGCTTTGGTTTCTGTTGATCCGGCTGTGACTTCCCTTGGAAGTATGCAAGAGGTCTGTCTTGATTGCCCTTTCCCCCCAATGAAGTATATATATCATATATGGCTTGATGTGTCATTTACATATAATACCCATACTTCAGGCCCATGTCTTCCGATCTCCATCTGGTTGTGCAGCTTTCCTTGCGAACTACAATTCTAACTCTTATGCAAAAGTTGTCTTCAACAATGAGCATTACAGCCTTCCACCTTGGTCAATCAGCATCCTTCCTGATTGTAAAAATGTTGTTTTTAACACTGCAACAGTAAGTTTGACTATTACTTTTCTCAGTATAGCATTACAGTCACTCTGGTCTTTTTTTTTTGGATCCACTATATGATGATGAGTTTGCTTAGCTGCTTCAAACTGTATCATCTTGACAGGTTGGCGTTCAGACATCTCAGATGCAAATGTGGGCGGATGGGGCTTCTTCAATGATGTGGGAGAGGTATGATGAGGAGGTTGATTCACTGGCAGCTGCTCCACTGCTTACCACAGCAGGTCTACTTGAGCAGCTTAATGTCACGAGAGACACCAGTGATTATCTCTGGTACATCACCAGGTAATGCTTCCTCAATAAGTTGCAGATCTCTAAATCTCAATACGCACAAAGTTTAATTATCTGGGATACGAGGACCCTTTTCTTTGTGTAACTTTGCCTCGGTTTTCTGTTTATGAAAGATGAAGCGACCTGTCCTTCATGCTAAATCTCAATATGCATAAAAGTAATTATTACATCTGAAACGCTTTTATTACCTTTTACAGTGTGGATGTAAACCCATCTGAAAAGTTCCTACAAGGTGGCAAACCTCTGTCTCTCACCGTGCAGTCTGCTGGCCATGCCTTGCATATCTTTATCAATGGACAACTCCAAGGTTTTCTACTTGAAAAGGCTCTCCTGTTTATACAAAACTAGTATTGTGGAAACTGAGTAGTGAACAAAATAATTTTACTTCTGTTGTAGGTTCTGCTTATGGAACCAGGGAAGATCGGAGAATCTCATATAATGGTAATGCTAACCTACGTGCTGGTACTAACAAAATTGCATTGCTGAGTGTTGCTTGTGGACTGCCGGTTCGTCCTCTCAACTCTGCATAAATTTACATAGGCTTAGAGCTAATAATCTGGCGCATGACTGATTATTCTTCTCCTGCCATATAGAATGTCGGAGTGCATTATGAGACATGGAATACTGGTGTTGTTGGTCCTGTTGTGCTTCATCGGTTGGACGAAGGTTCTCGAGATCTGACGTGGCAGACTTGGTCCTATCAGGTATATTCAGCATCCAGTAATTTTGTTGTTGATGAATTATTATTAAAGTAAGAAAGAACGTAAATGTACCTTTCTCCATTCTAGGTTGGCCTGAAAGGTGAACAGATGAATCTGAACTCCTTAGAAGGCTCAGGCTCGGTTGAATGGATGCAAGGCTCATTGTTAGCACAAAACCAACAGCCATTGGCATGGTATAGGGTATGAAAAATTAATCTTGCCATAACCATTTGGCTGATTACTATATTTCGAAGCCCAATCTTACTGCAGTTCGTTTTCATAGGCTTACTTTGATACGCCTAGTGGTGATGAGCCACTGGCTTTGGACATGGGTAGCATGGGTAAGGGCCAAATCTGGATAAATGGACAAAGCATCGGACGATACTGGACAGCGTATGCAAATGGTGACTGCAAAGCTTGCAGTTACACTGGGACATTTCGGGCGCCCAAGTGTCAAGCAGGTTGCGGTCAGCCTACACAGCGTTGGTAAGAGGCATTTGCAACCACATCTGAATTTCATGGCTACCACCTCTTGCCTTCTCTTTTGTAGTATTCAAAATCATACTGTCCTGTTTGATATCTGTCTTCTTTTTCCTTCTCCATTAAAATTGGAGTGTTCAATTTCAGTTTTTTTTTGTGTGGTTCTATTGTTAGTGAAACATTGGTAGCTAAAAGGTTCAAACTGTTATATGCAGGTATCATGTGCCAAGATCTTGGCTGCAAACTAGAAATCTATTAGTAGTTTTCGAGGAACTTGGTGGGGATTCTTCGAAGATTGCCCTTGTGAAGAGGTCAGTCTCAAGCGTCTGTGCTGATGTATCTGAGTATCATCCAAATATCAAGAACTGGCAGATTGAGAGCTACGGGGAGCCTGAGTTCCACAGGCCAAAGGTGCATTTACGATGTACACCTGGGCAGTCCATTTCTGCCATCAAATTTGCAAGCTTTGGGACCCCTCTGGGGACTTGCGGAAATTTCCAGCAAGGGGATTGCCATTCAGCTAATTCACACACTGTTCTTGAAAAGGTTAGTTAAACGTTTTGGTCATTTCAGACTACTTGAACCGGACATTGCTATGTTTGGAACACAGGAATTTCACATGATTTTGCAGGAAGCAGTATAATTCCTGCAGGAGTTCTACGGAATTCCCACGTTCACAATTTTATGCTGATCACTGAATTTTATTGTGTTCATTTGAACAGAAATGCATTGGGCAACAAAGATGTGTCGTCACCATCTCCCCAAACAGCTTTGGTGGAGATCCCTGCCCAAATGTGATGAAAAGGGTGGCAGTTGAGGCGATATGTTCTCCCGGTGCATAGGCAGCTTCTTTGACCAGACTAATTTAAAGACGGCCTCAGAAAGGTGGCCTTGTGTTGTGCTTGATCAATCACAGAGAAAGTGATGCAGAGGAGAGTTCAATTGTGAAGTATCGATTTCAAGTAGATGTGTTTGGAGGATTACAATGTCATTTCTAGCATTCGTTCGTCAGATTTCAGATTAGAAATTGTACTCTACTGCATCTCCATGAATTGTCCAAAGTGACCAATTGCTAATTGAAGTTGGTCCTGGTATGGAGTGTAGGGAGAGTAAAGGCAAAAGATTGATGCATTCTTTTGCTTGTGTTAAGTGTGCGTGTTGTCCCATCTTTCTTGAAAGGAAGAAAGATGCAGGTGAGTTGTGCATGTACGGGTGTACCTTCTGTTGGACTACTGGTGATCTGAGGATCCGTTTAATTGTGCAATGAGCATGAATATGCCGCTGATCAGTTGCTCCTGAGCTATGTTCTCAGGGTGAAACAAAAGGAAGGTTGCCGACTTATCTTATGTTCCTAGTTCCGATAAACCATATGATTTGTGTGCTGAAGCCCGAAGGAGATTTATACCATGTGCTGACAAAGCACTGTAAAACGGGTTCATCGGTGAGAAGCAGCGGGTCTCTTTTCGTATAAAAAAAGGCGGGAACATAGTAATTACATCACTGTTTTATTCGTACTAGTCTCTTGTCTGAAGAAACGTGAATGATGTTACAGGAAGCTTTGGATACTCTGCCACAAATGCAGCCACCATTCTCGCAGAAATCGGTGCCGGACAGCTTCACGTTTGACGAAACATTAGCCTGAATGGCATTACATGGAACCTAATGATCACGGGGATCATTGACACTGGAGGGCAGGCATGTAGGCATGCAGCAGTAGCTCCAACAGTGGAGACACAAAACAACAATGGCGCATCCCCATGCATGAACATTCCCACCCCCCCGACCCGGTGCACAGCACGAATCATTATGCTGAGGAATTAGCAGAACGATGGAAACGACGAGGCGAAGAAGCAGGCATGCGTCAAGAGCTACTACATGCGGTACAAGTGTACCTCACCTCGCAGCTACCATAGCCGTCCAGATCCAGCGAGGTAGTGTTGAATCCAACGTCATGGACTGGACAGAGGCAAGCAGGATATGCTCACCGTAGCGACCAAGCACCATCATCTGCTGAATTGAATGTTCTGGACGCTGGTTTGGCATCTACACAAGAAGAGCCGTAGGGACGGGGGGCAAGTGACGCTCCGAGATGTCTACACCGAAGCCTAAAGCTGGCGATGACAAACATCCTGACATAAGGCTGGCGTAGGGTGCGCGCCCCTTTTTGTGCTGCAAATCCGCAGCGCAGAAGCCGCAGATGCAATAACGAAACGAGTGTCTTTTTGACGATGTGCTCCCTCGGTCCCTCCCCTCCCTTTGGCGTCGTGGCTGGACTGGCATGCATGCGTGATGCGTTTGCGGTTACCGACGACCGTGCCGTCTGATCTCCGGACGGGAATCCTATGCGGCCACGCGCAAGCGCCCATTTTATACGATTCTATATATATATATATATATTTAAGTTGCATAAAAATTAAAGTATAAATAAAAGATAGATAGTGATTATTTATAGCTTTATTTGCTTTAAAATTTGTGCAACTTGTATTAAAAAGGAAAGAGTAGAAGCGCCGCTCTTTAAACCCTAGTCTTTTTTTCCAAAGCTTGAGTGGGCCTTTCTTACTTCGGTGCCGTTGTTTAGCTGGAGATAATCAATCTTCTCGCTCCTACAGTTGTGCTCCGCTTCCTGTGCATTTGCCATTTGTGTGCTGGTGTCACCGTGTCAGATAGTCAAGACAGACAGTGTCGCTATTTCTCCGTCTTGTCTTTTTTTTTTGTTCTCTGAGAGGGGGGAGAGGGGGGGGGGGGGGTAGTATACCGATCCAGTCTCTGCTTTCATGTACAATCCGGCCCGTGCGTGCTTTGGCCCATTTGGCCGTTCTTGGTTAGGTTCGGTCTCTGGGTCCAGTTTTTGAAGCGCGTGCTGGGCCGGACTTGGACCTGGTTCGGTTTTGATGAGCCCTTACCATAAGAGTTGTAGCTCCTTTACAAATTGTGTGCATCTTTTGTATCCTCCCTTCAAAAAAGGAAAGAAAAAAATATTTTATACCTATTCACGGATTTGCGCAGCGAAGAGGTGTAGACAACACAGGAGATGAGGAGAGGCGAACGCAAGCATCCATCCACCGCTTTCCCCTCTCGGCTCGGATCTACCGAGCAAAAGGCCTCGTCTGCTCCGGAATATAGCCCACTCCCACGCGGGCCGGCCCTCTCGCCGTCGATCCAACCCAACCGCATGTTGCCAAAACCACCGCAACCTTATGCAAGATCTTTCGTCTTATACCCCCACCGGCACGGGGTGTGATCAGGACTTACTGATTGTTTACGGGATGCAAACTGTTATATAGAATCGATGGGTTCAAATCTACACGAAACCACAAATATCCAACTCAATCCAACTCGAACCGAACCACTTTACCGGCGAACCCGACTCAGCTCAACCTATTGTATCCCTCGATCGATTTTAGCTATGTTTGGATCCCTGGACTAATTGTTAGCTGACTAAAAATTAGTCCTAGTCTATCCAAACAGGAAGACTAATATAAACCCATCGAATAATCACACCTATTCCTTAGACCCAACCAAATCATCAGGTTGCTTGAACCGAAGCCGTTAGCAGCCTAGTTGTAACTTGTACCCCCCCATTCGACGGCCCGGCACGGGGCCGTGTCCCCTGCGCTGCGTCCGCACGCACCAAGATAGGTCGGCCCTGGCGACGGGCGTACGGCCATCTTTTGTGCCATCACGCCGACCACGCACGCATCGTCCCGCTGCCTCCAAGTACACCTTAACACCATCTCAACCCTCACACATGGATTGTCCTCGCACCCCTGCCCGTGTGTCTCCGCCTCCCACCGATCGACTCATCGCCGCCTCCCACCGCTCGCGCGCGTCTGGATCCATCGCCCATGGGCTACTAAGTAACATGATGCGCCTGCGACGAGGATAGACAGGTATACGGAGCAAAGCAAAGCAAAGCAATTATTGTTCACCAGTGCAGTGCATGCTCCCACCTGTTCCATGCTTTACGGAAACTGTTACGGATTCCGTGGCGAGGTGCGTGCACCTGCTGATTGGTTGCTTTGAAGCTCATCTGCTCATGCACTGTTACTTTTCGAAGAGCCATCGATCCGCAGCGAGGCCAGAATCCCGACGAAATTTCGTGAAATCTTATAATTTTTTTTTTTAGATTTCAGATGCCTCTATGTTTCATAATCCCGACGAAATTGAAAAAAGTTCAAAGTGCTACAACACCTAAAATCTCGGCGACATCTCGATAAAGTTGATAGAAATTTCTGTGTTTTTGACCAGATTTTGATCGGATTGGATTCTTCATATCATTTTCCATGTGGGACAGTCGGTAGATCATCCAGTTAGCCTATGCACATTAATTCTCGAGGTTATAAATTAAGTACTTTGGTTGTTAGAATTTTGAAAAAAAAATTCAAGCTTGTTCATCATATGAAAATTTTATGGGAGCGTTAGTGATGCATCATGACCATCCACAAAAAGATTCTTACATGGTTTAAACCATTTTTCATTCGGTTAAAATTTGCCGGTCAGCCTTCAGTAACACTGTCCGAATTTTTGAAAATTCATCAAGATTGATCATCATCTAAAAAAATTTATGAAAATATTATGGATATGTTAGGACTATCCACAAAATTTTTTAAAAGTTTTTAATGTGGTTTGCACTATTTCTCATTCGGTTGAAATTTGCCGGTTAACCTTTTTATCAGGACAATAGCATTGTTTGAATTTTAAAAAATTCCTCAGGCTTGAACATCATCTAAAATTTTTATAGGAACATAAGTGATGTGTCAAGACAATCCAAAAAAAAATTCAATTTTTTTTTTGTTAATCTTTTGACCAATTTTCGTTTGGTTAAAAATCACCGAGACGAGATCTCGGTAAAAAGAACGAATTTGAATTTTGCCTTTTGGATGTCGTTTAAAATAACAAGATCTCGATGAAATTTTGGATTTCGAAGAGTGACGAGACGTAAATCGGAAACGGAATTTGAAACCTCGATCGGCGGGCGGCTGCCGTTTTAATTTCCCTGCGAGGAAACAGGAATTCAGGGCGAAGGAAAGAAGAGATGGCCGGCCACCGCAGCGTGCCTGCGCTGTTCATCCGACGCTGCGACGCCGGACGCGTGTCGAGCTGCCGAGAGCGTGAGAGATCTTCCGGAGCTCCATCGGCAGGCAAAGCGCGATGCCGACGCTATATGGGAGGCTCCAAATCTTGACAGAAAACGGGGAAAAGGTGGGGACGACGCCAGAATAAAGAGAGGCTAGATAGAATGACAGATACTACTCACTCACTCTCTCTCTCCACTGTCTGCGTAGAGCCGTAGACTGCGTTTACTTCTCAGCAAAAGGCTACAACAATCTTGTGCCACTTTTGCGAACTTCTCGCACGTAACCGTAGCCCATAGGCAGAGGAAGGAAGGATGGTGGTGGCTGATCTGTAGCGCAGTGTCAGATTAGAGGTGATAATAGGCTGAAGTTTAATAAAGTCTGATTTAAATTTAAATCTTTATTTTTTTATCCGGTCCAATTCAAACCTAAAACTAATAAGTCTGTATCTAATCCAGACTCAAATAAAAGCTTGCATGTACAATATTCATGTACATATGATCAAAATTAACACATAATACATGCAATACTGCGATTTAGTAGAAAAAAATGTAAGATCTAAGTTGATCCAATCTGGTCTAGATCTGATCCAAATAGTTATGGATCCAAAATAAATTTAATCCATTTATAGTTTTAGACTGACCTAATTCAAAAGCCAGATCATCCAAACACATCATCACCGATAGCCAGATCGAAGTAACATAATGTAACATCAAAAAGATCACGCGGCGAAAAAATCTTCTTGCCAAAAAAACCTACTCCCTCCATTGGAATTTAGAGGGCGTATTAGTTTTCGTTAGGACAAGGCTTTGACCAACAATTACACTATTAGCATATAATTTTTATGACACAAAATTGATATTAGCATATTTGTATTCAAAAGTACTTATATATAATTACGATTTTGTATTGCATAAATGATATATTAATAACGTAATCGTTAGTCAAAGTCTTGTCCTAACGAAACCTAATACGTCCTCTAAATTCCAACGGAGAGAGTACTTTATTTTCGCACTTCTGTCATCTCGCTGGTCACTGCACCGCTACACGTCTGCCCATGTCTTCGTCGCTTGTACAGAAATAGTCGAGTACTGAGAAGACTGTGGAACTGCAAGCCTATGACTGCAGCAACCTGCATCAGAAACAGTTCGCTTGTGGACAGAAGCTAGCCGTTTCGTACCGAACCGAACCTGTGGCTAGTACAGTTCAAGTGAGCAAAATAACCCCAGCCGTGTGTTGCTACTTTGGGGCAGGATCAATTATACACCTTCCTGCTATATTTTACCATCTGAAAACAATCAGGATTTAAGTAGCACATGAATACAATCGTTGGCAGCTGGCGAACATGATACGTGAAATGACCCCAAAAATTTTCGAAAGTTTTTATTTGTGTTTATTTGTTTTTTATTTGATTTTATATGAATTTTGTTTTGTTTTGTTTTGTTTTGTCTCTTTTTGTTGTGGGCCGTTTCCGACCCATTTCCCTTCGGCCTGCTCTCCTGGCCCAGCCTTAGCTCCATCGACCGCTTCTGTCCCCTTCAGCTTCGGCGACATGCCCGCGCACCAGGCACCTGGCCACCCGGCCCCACCTGCCAGCCACCCCCCCCCCCGAGGCGCCTGGGCCAGGCCTAGCTCGCGCCAGTGTGCTGCTCGGCCAATTGAGCCGTGCCACTGTGCGTTCTGGTTTCTTTTTTTTTTCATTTTCATTTTTGGATTTAAAAAATCCAAAAAAAAATTCTAAAATTTCCAGAAAATCCAAAAAAACTTATTTGTGATTCGTTCGAGCCACTAAGTCCAAAAACAACCTCCGCTCTGCCAAACAGAGTCTTCAAAATTTTCAAAATGACCGAAATGCCCTCCGACTCTTTTCCGACCCCCATTCCGAATTTCGTTTCCGTTTTTCTTTTCCTGTTTTCTTTTTTTATCATGTATTTATCGGTTTTGTTTCTTCGCGCTAGATCCGATCGCCAAGCAGTTCCAGGAGCAGGACCAGTCTGGAGCCGAGCCCAACTACAGCTTCTATGATCAAGATGACCCATCAACCCAGCAAGGCAAGCCACACACCCTTGACCATATTCAGTAATATAGTAGTAGTTACTTTTTAGTGCATTATTTTACTCGTATTTCTAAATACTGGAAAGGCTAATTTAGAATGATACGATGCTTAGTTAACTCCAATCAATTGCTTAGCCCTCCCTTTGTTATTTGAGCTTTATTAACTTTGCATAGCCTTAGTTGTATTTTATTTAACCCCTGTAGTTATTAATTGTTGTTCCACCCTTAGTTTTTCAAAAACCTGCGAGCCTCGGCTCATTGTCTTTTAAAGCTGTTGCTACGGTCAGGTGGACAATGTTGGACTACTCACGAGGTGAATGCTAGTCCGACCCTTGGTTGATGACAGGAGCCATGGTTGGTTTGGTGATTGATACAGTTGGTACCAGGCTTGTGATTGTAATGGCTTGGTCTTTGGCAATTAAGGATAAACCCTTTGAACAAAGTAAATAACTTAAGTTCCCGCTCATCCACAAGTTAGGCCTGATCAGTTCGGTTGAACCGTTTTCCAACATAGCTCAGTACACTGTGCTTTCCTATTAGAATACCTGCATGATTGTAGCTACCAGTTTCGTAGCTAGAATGGATCGCGTAGCGACCGGGGTGGAACGAAAATGTGTAGTACCGTGCAGGGTGCTGTCATTTGCCGATTCTCACAATGGTAGGTACCCACATAGTATCAGATCGCGTCTTCGGCCTAGGCCAATGGGTCCTCGAACCTACTGGGTAGGAGCTACAATGGGAAAGTACAACAAAAGATTATGATCATCTCGGCCCGGCAGCATGCATTTAAGTTGCATAAAATCACGTGGCATTAACGGTCGTAGATATCTTGTGGGTAAGGCTGATCGAGCAGCTCTGCAGAGTGAAATGTCAATGATATTCGAATACGCCATGCTTCCAGCAAATGAAGCTAAGTTTGAATTGGGGTGACTCTCGAAACCTCGCTCAAGTAGTCTTTGGAATTGAAGGATCTGGCATAATTGTGCTAACTTTGTGAACCCCCAACTACTGTTATTTTATGGTTTGTGTTTGAAATGTAACTAAGTTGCAAATAAAACTGCATCCACATACTTATACCCTTGTGCCAACCCTTAAAGTTACATGTATTTAGTATTCAGTATTTTAGTGCGACTTGTTGAGTACTGTTGTGTACTCACCCTTGCTTCCTCAAAACCCAGCAAAGTTTCAAGAAGCCAGAGCCTATCAGGAGTTTGTAGATGGCGATTTAGTTTGGTTTTAAGTCTTAATCTTTGCTCAGGCCTTGCTTGTGGTACTTCTTTTGTAATGTAAACTCTATTTGGCGTTTCCACGCCCCTTACAAAAACCTAGCCGTTAGGCACCTTCCTTAAAAGTGTTGGTTTATCTTTTATCTAGCAATATCCACTTGGTTTTCGACAGATAATCTTCCTAGATAGCTGTTGTTGTATTTAGACGTGCCCATGAAAAAACGGTCCGTCACAATTCGTAGATACAACAGTGGCTGAAACTCGGTTGGCCCTATTAGCATCTTCCAACTGCAAGCTACCTTGAAACAGGTCAGAAAAAATATGACAAGAAAAAACAATGCAACTAGAAGCTGTGGTGATGGCATTATGGCAAATCTAGACAGGTTAGGTAGGGATTGATCATCAGCCGACGGCATTACCCGCTCGCGTTTCACGTGACTTGACAAGAAAAATCCTGCTTTATCCTCGTTTGGTAGAGAACCATTTCCGAACGCAATGGAATCGTCGCTCTACACCACAAGACACCGTTTTAATTTCTTTTAGGGGGTGCTTGGATTAGGGGTATTTCATTGGAATGTTTTAGGATTTAGTTCAAATTTGAACTAAATCCCAAAACCTCCCAAGAAATTACCACTCATCCAAGCGGGGCCTTAAGGATCGACAGTCCAGTTCTTGTTCCTATTATGAATTTTTTTTATCATTCTTAATTGGTTCAGCCCGCCACTAATTACTGGACAGAGGGAGTAGTGGTGCATCATTTCGTGATCCCCACATGCATGCAAGCCACCAATAGCGGCCAAGCATTACTTTCTTAGTTACATGCTGGCGCATGATGATTCGTAGTTGCATGCTGGTACATTAAATGTGTATGATATACGAAGAGCCCATTTGTTAATATGAAGATCATTTCTGTATTTCTTTATTTTGCTAATACGAAGATCATTTGTGGATGAATGGAGTAGCTATAGAGAGGTACATGCTCCTTGTTATCCCCACATAGGCGTAGTACTTCTGATCTGGTTGCATTGCAATTACATGCATTTGCCTAAGAACATTAATTAAACTTTTGTCCGACCCAATGTCCGTCTCGCGTGAAGCGGCCACTTGTTCTTGGGATATCTCCTTGGTTCCTTTCTATCTTTTCGCTCGATAAGACAGTTTCATGTTTGCGCCTATGATTGGTCACACTCTTGTCAATGGCCCTGAATAGCCTCTCTCTTCTATGGACTAGTCTTGAACAGTCTCTGAAAGTACCGGGAGTTTCTTCTCTGTTATCCTACAGCGTTTCTCAGATCATTAGAAATTTCTACTGGTTACTTGCTCCACATCACCCTAGAAAATGCATCGGCGAATCATGCGACGACACGGCGACCTAGTCCCAATCACCTAATTCCAATGACGATCTGACAGAATTGATGTCACCTTGATTAAGAAAAGCAAGTAGGACAAGCTGAGTACAATCACACGCAGCTAGCTACCCATTAAGGCCTTTAACAAAATGGCGAGTTTCAGAAGACAGACACGTAAGAGCCTACGATGTGTGAATTTTTAACTATTCTAGCCCGCTGTTTTTTTTTTTTTTTTTTTTTTTTTTTTTTTGTAATTAGCTGTTAGTCTGATAAAATTAGAAGTAGTTCCTAAATAGTGATTTTCAACTATCCCATTCTGCAGATTTTTTTTTTCCAATTTCAAGCGGACTCAGTCAGCTCGATTTTTTTTTAAAAAAATTCAGCGGGCCTACCTCGCAGGAATTATTTTATTTTATTTTATTTTCAAAATTCTAGCGGATCTAGTCCGCAGGAAACTTTTTTAAAATTTTTTGAATGGTCCCAGATCGCTTGTTATTTTATTTTATTTTATTAACATCAAGCTGCTCCACTTCGCTGATTTTTTATGTTTTTTTTATTTAATTAATTCGAAAAATCTCCAAAAAATAAAAATACACTTTCTTAATCTACTGAGTCCAAAAATAACCTTCACTCTGCCAAATCAAGTCTCTAAAATCTTCAAAATGACCAAAATACCTTCCCGACCCCTTATTCGGCCACTCTTTTCGGATTTTACCGTCTTTCTTTCTTCTTGTTTTTTTTTTGTTCGTTTATTTATTGATTTCGTTTCGCCACGCTAGATCGGACCTTCGAGCAGTACCAGGAGCAAGACCAGTCCGAACCAAGCAGGATTACAGCTACTACGAGTTAGACGCCCCTTCAGCCCAGCAAGGCAAGCTACACCTCTTCCACATTTTGAACCCAGCTTATTAATAACATAGTAGTATATACTTCTTAATGTATTGAATCCATCTTGTCTTGCTGGGTTGAAGGGGTGCCTAACTCGTAGTAGCTGTAGTCTTGCTCGGTTCCGAACTGGTCCAGCTCCTGCTTCTGGTATTGCTCGAAGGTTGGATCTAGCGCGGAGAAATAAAATCAATAAATAAACGAACAAAAGTAGAGTAAGAAGAAAGAAAAATGGGAAAATTCAGAAAAAGGGGTCGAGAAGGGGTCAGGAGGGTATTTTGGTATTTTTTTGAGATTTTAGAGACGATTTGGCGGAGTGAAGGTTATTTTTGGACTCAACAGCTCGAATTGATCAAGAAAATGTATTTTTAGATTTTTAAATTAATTAAATCCAAAAAAAAGGAAAAAATAGCGGACTGAAACCGCTTGATATAAAAACAGAAAAAAATAACAAGCAGTCTGGGACCACTTAAAATTTGAAAAAACAAATTTATTTTTTTTTCCTGCAAATTAGGTCCGCTGAAAATTTTAAAAGAAATAAAAAAAATTCTAGCAGACTAGGTCTGTTTGAAATTGAAAAAAAAAAAAAATCCTGTGAAATACGATCGCTAAAAATCACTGTTTAGAGGCTACTTCCATATTATTATCGAACTAGCAGCTAGCTACGAATAAAATTAAATGTAGCAGCTAGAATAGGAAAAAATTCACAATGCGTTGGGTCGCACGGGCCGATCTGGACCAGACGCGCTGCCGCCGGTCTGATGCTTCTTCATTTCAAGAACCGACATATCTGTTAGCTTTATGTGATCCAATCTGATGGGATGTCTATAACTAAATGTGATATGACCTATGTTTCTTGAAAAATAAGGAACGTGAACTTCACATTTCTATCTCATATGTGCACTGTGTCTTACATCTCCATGAATACAGTTAGGAATGATTAATCAAAATGCGATATGACCTATGTTTCTTGAAACATAAGGATTGCGAACTTCGCATTTCTCTCTCTTATGGGTTGGCCACTGAACTACAGTACAGTCTTACATCTGCACGAATACAGTTTGGAATGATTTATGTCTGCTAAACAATGTTATCTCACACACACATATATAGTATAATTACCTGAGGTACCATGGTGCCTAGGCATCATAATCCAAAACGGATATTTTTTTCTATTTATTTGCATTCAATTTTTTTTAAAAAAATTAGTAGTTGAGTTTAACCAGTTTACTAACTAGCTCAAACAAGTCTGAACTAAAATTCAAACTAGAGTTTTTTCTTAATGATAGTTTGATTGTAGGTATGTATTGATTATATATATAAATTAGCAAAGTATGCGATCTAAATTCATTAAAATCTTTTAGTATATATATATATATATATATATATATATATATATATATAGGGAGTGTGTGTGTGTGTGTATATATATGTGTGTGTGTATATATATGTGTGTGTGTGATACTGTAACATAGTGAGTATCTCGCGCAACGGAGGGTATATACGTGTAGTATACAAGTATATAAAATCAGTTATGTGGTATTTATATTTTTTTTCAGATATAGTATGTACACTTTTTAGACATACTCTTTTTTATTTGCGTATATGAAGGTATTTGCAAACTACACTAAAAACTATGTATTCCCTTGCAGTTTTTTTCATGTGGATCTTATTGGAATATCTTATAATTAGTACATGAGTATCCAAATTGATAAAGTGATAAAAGAGTATGTCAAGTCCATTTGGGTGGGTATTTTAGATGTGGGAGTAACTACTCCCAGCAGAAGAAGGTATTATATATATAACTAATATATATATATATATATATATATATATATATATATATATATATATATATATATATGTGTGTGTGTGTGTGTGTGTGTGTGTGTGTGTGTGTAAGCAGTGCTTCTACGCTTTTATTTCCAATATAAGTTGTAAAAATTTTGAAGCAAGCGAATGGATAAATAATCACCATCTTCTCTTCATTCATGCTTTAATATATATATATAGATAGATAGATAGATAGATAGATAGATAGAGACGCACACATCCTCTTTCTAACTGTAAAGCTTTAAGCTCAAAGGAGAAATAACAAACCAAAAATCCTAAAATTGAACAAAATATCACATTAGATTACTTGAACTTTGAGATCACTGGCGACAGCTCACTAAAACCTATGAAGATCACTATCATCATATTGAATAAAGTTGTAATCCATTGAAGACTCTTTAGTTTGATACTCCAGCCTAGAGTTACTAGAGTTCTGGGTAATGCGAGCAGTACTGTATTAAAAATAAATGGGATGTGACCTATGTTTCTTGATAATAAAGGCATGATAATAATCAGGACATTCATCACAATTTTCTAATATATTCAAAGATATCAAAGCACATGAACCAGCTGAAATTACTAAAAATTATTTGAAATTTTCCAATCATTATAGACGCGACACACTCACTCAAAACTATGAACAATTGATCACAATCTTGAGGCGCACATTATGTTTAACTATTTGATCCTTGGAACAGAGATAGGAGTATATGCATTGATTATCAATAATACTCAACTATTCATCGATTTTTTTTTGTTGAACCCGATCTCATTGAAATTGGCCCTCGTGCCAGTGAGCTGACTCGCGAAGCAAGGGGACCATGAAGACACTTGTCCTTGCACATCACTACCACATGCCCAATTTCAAAGGCAAGTGTTTCCACCAAACTGAAATAAAGGTAAGCATTAGTTATGTGATGTTAGGGGCCTCCTGTGCACTTTTAACCGGAAACGAAAAGAAAGGAGATTTGGGCATACATACATACATACATACATATTAACCACCTTATAAGCCCTACCTTTGGAGGCCAACCGGGTGCCCCACATGGCACCCGCGTTTTTGCGAAAACCCCCCCGGTTTCTTCGAAATTACGTTCAGGTCCTTTCGCGATTTTATGTGAGAGGAAGATATTTTTCCCGTTTCGCGTTTAGGTCCCTGGTTTGCCGTTTTGCATCGAGGACCTCCCGTTAAGTACGAATCGCGAGCCAGCCCTTTCCTAATTTTTCAAAATAGCGAACAGGTCCAAAATTATAACAAATAGGTCCTTGTGCTTTACGTTTGGGTCCTTTCTCCGTTTTGTCCGAAAAAAATGTTTTCGCGGTCCGTTTTTTCTCCAGAGCATGTGAAAAATGTTTTTGATAGCCATTTTTCAAAAAAAAATATAGAAAACCGTTTCTTTTCTCCGTTTTGCCCGAAAAAAATGTTTTCGTGATTCGTTTTCCCTCCGGAGCATGGGGGAAATGTTTTCGGTGGCTATTTCCACAAAAAAAAATGGAAGACCGTTTCCTTTGTCCGTTTTGCCCGAAAAAAAATATTTTCGTGATCCGTTTTTTCTCCGGAGCATGGAAAAAATGTTTTTGTTGGCCTTTTTCCAGAAATAAAAAATAGAAAACCGTTCCTTTTGTCCGTTTTGCCCGGAAAAAATATTTTCGTGATCCATTTTTCCTCCGGAGCGTAGGGAAAATGTTTTCGATGGCTATTCCCCCCCCCCCCCAAAAAAAAAAAAAATTGGCTGATCGTTTTCTTTCTCCATTTTGCCTGGAAAAAAAAATCGTGATCCGTTTTTTCTTCGGACCATAGAAAAAATGTTTTCGTTGGCTGTTTCGCAAAAAAAAATGTAAGTTTGTTTTTCGTCCATTGTTTCTTCGTTTTTCCCCGCTTTTCCTCATTGATGGAAAGAATGTTTTTGTTTCCCTTTTTCCAAAAATAAAAAATAGAAAACCGTTCCTTTTGTCCGTTTTGCTTGGAAAAAATGTTTTCGTGATCCATTTTTCCTCCAGAGAGTAGGGAAAATGTTTTCGGTGGCTATTTCCCAAAAAAAAATGGCAGACCGTTTTTTTTCTCCGTTTTGCCTGAAAAAAAACAAAATTCGTGCTCCGTTTTTTCTTCGTCTTTTTTTCCAAGAAATACCCAAGCGAACAAAAAAAACTCGGATATTCCTGCCTTTTTTTAGAGATAAAAATTTGGATCAAATTTCGCACGGCGCGGCGAAGCGCGCAGCTCTCACCAGTACATACATACATACATACATACATACATACATACATACATACATATGTGTGTGAAAATAGCTTCATACTCTTGAGAGTATGAACTCCCTACTCCCTGTATATTAATTCATGTTACGCAAGTGGAAACACATTTTAGAAGTGAAAGTTATTAACTAGTTCCTCCTAATGCACTCTCTGATCAGTTAATCTAGTCCGACCAAGCCATGCAATGCTCTAATCAGCGCATCGGACTTGCTCTAGTTGACCGAACCATGCATCCCACTAACCATCTAATAAATGTGATTCATTGTTTCTACATGAATCTTTTTTCTTTGTTTGTACAGCTCCAATTCACGAATGTTTTTATCAGTAGCTTACTGATGATGAGAGAAACATAATGATATAAGTATCTCTAATAAATAGTTATTTTTATTGTCCAGTGACAGATTTTACTACTTGTATAGATAGATTTTACTATCCTTATACAAAGATTTTACTATCATGCAGAGGGTTTAGAAGCATGTGCAGTCTGTGTAGTACGTAGTAAATTCTTACAGTATTTGGATCGTAAACTATATATAGATTGATAGTAAAATCGAGTCAATATGTGCGCATGTTGCAGGTCGTCTTTGCACTTTACATAAGTTGTTGTCTGAGCGCACAGCCACGCAAGATCGATCGATCGATCGATCGTCAAAACTAAGCCTGGCTTGCATTATCGGTTTGGTATACGTACGTGCCATATATAACAAGCTGCGTACGTATCGTAACACATTTGATGGTGAGATTATTAGTACCTAATCGATTAATTTAGATGACTGGTGCATACATCTTTGCATCTCTCAATCACACACGTGCATGCAATTATCTAGCTAGCTCTTGTTGCTATGCATGCATCGTATCCGTCGGCCACTAAGCAGGCGAATTGCAATAGCAATGGCACATCGGCCATCTCCTCGCCTTAACCGGCCGCCGGGGCTGTGAGATGATCGATGGACACGAATGGTTGGTGGCAATACACGACCAAGCTAGCAAAACACACGGCAATGACCTGTGGTCCAGCCCGTGCTGCATGGTTTACACTCTTCCTACAGGATAGAAGTGCCCTACCCTGTTGTTTTTTTGTTACTACTTGTACTATACCAATTTACTATTTATATTATTATATTTTACTACTGCACAACACCTGATGAGTATTTGTTCTCCACTATCTTCAGAAACAACAATAAAATCTAACAATACATTCAGTAAATTAGTATTCATTTGATAGTAAAATCTGATTCATATGATATTCATATGGTAAAATAATTGAAAATTTATAAAAAATTACCATGAGTAGGGGAGGTGAGATTCTACATCCCTGTAAAATTTGAAGACCAAAATCAATTTGATTTGAAAGATATAAAATTGACAAGTGCTAATCAATGATGAATAGTAAATTTATTCTTTTAATATATTTTAGATGCGACTGAGTTTGGTACTCAAATTTTATAGGGCCGTAGAAGCTCCCATCCCCTATGTATGGTAATTTTTTAAGAATTTTTCAGAATTTGTACACATAGTTTTTATGAATTTTCAATGCCAAATGACTGATCTGTGAAGGATTTTTCAACCATGTTGGACATGATAGTAAATTGATGTTCATACAGTAGTAAAGTATATTTATTTGGTTGTAAAATTTGATTTATGCGATGTTTATTAGCAATATTTATATCATATTGTTCCTCTTGTCGATAGTAATATACTGGTGAAATTCGTTCGTCAATTGGAACTACGAATAAAAAGTTATGGCTAAAGAATAAAAACATATTCATGTACAAACTAGTACACACGTTACTAGTTAGTTGGCCACAGTTCTGATTTCAATAGTAATGCATTTCAACACTAAATTGATGTTCATACAATAGCAATTTAATATTCATTTGGTAGTAAAATTTGATTTATGCGACGTTTATTAGCGAAACTTATATCATACAGTTCATCTCGTCGCCAATAAAATGTTATTAGTGAAATTTATTCGTCAATCGGAGCTGCGAGTAAAATGTTATAGCTAAAATAAGAAAAAAAATAGATTCATGTACAAACTAGTAACACGTTACTAGATAGTTAGCAATGGTTCTAATTTCATTCGTAATGCGATTCAGTAGTAAATTATTGTTCATACAGTAGGAAAGTGATGTTCATTCGGTAGTAAAATTTGATTTATGTGATATTTTTTATTGATATTTATATTATTTTGTTCCTTTCATCGGTATACCGGTGAAATTTGTTAGTCAATCGGAGATGCGAGCAAAAAGTTATATTATCAAAGAATCCACTCCACTGAGAATTTAAGATCTGGAGCTAAAAAACTGAAGTGGGAGCTGTGCCAAACACACCCTTAGGACTAACCATGATCAATGTCACACAACGTACATATCACAAGCTCAGTAAGTCACGGTACATGCATTTGCATTGCTCATGAGGATTTCGCATGGTATGTGCTTAACAATAATAACTAAAAAATTATTTATTCTAAAGCTATTGTCAAATACACTCCAAAGTTACTGCCAATTCACCGATGTATCGTAAGATTTTATTGCCACACAAGATGCTAAACCATCTGGTATGATAGTAAAATCTATGTATACCGATAGTAAAAATCTATATATACAGATTGTAAAATCTGATTCATACGGTATTTATTGGCGAGACTTATATCAATATGTTGCTCTCATTATCAATAAGCTACTGGTGAAAACCGTTCGTAAATCGGAGCTATTAATGAAAAGTTATGGCTAAATCAAAGTAAAAACAGATTCGTGTACAAGCTAGAAAACTCATTTACAAGTTGTTTGGCTACATAGGTGATTGGCTTAATCAACACACAGTGTACGTGGATGGTTTCAAAAGTAATATTGTTCATCATTGTTCTTGTTAATATACATATCAACTGTTTTTTATTATAAAATACAATATAGATTACTGTTGAAATGTAATGCATTTTTCGATTTATTACTGCTAAACTTGTACTAATGATTAAAAGGTAACCAGAAATGCATTAATAGTGATGTGTGTTTATGTAGGTATGGTGAGATGTGGTAGTTTCAGCCGGCGTGTGGAATAGTCTAATCTGCACGCAAGTACTATATATATGTATATATAGGAAAATAAAAGCATACTACCGGGAGTATGTACTCCCTATATATTAACTGATGTTACGCAAGTAGAAGTATATTCTATAAGTGGAAGTTGTTAACTAGTTCCTCCTGATTAGGAAGTTGTTATCAATCAAATAAAGGTAGGGAGTACATATACCTGGGAGTATAAAATGGGCCTCCTATACATATATATGTATATATGTATGTATGTATGTATGTATGTATGTGTGTGTGTGTATAGTACCATTACCTGGGACACCATGGTGCCTAGGCACTATGGTCCAAAATGGGTATTTTTTTCTATTTATTTGCATTCAATTTTTTTTGAAAATTTGAAGATGTTGAGTTTAACCAGTTTACTAATTAGCTCAAACAAGTTTGAACTGAAATTCAAACTAGAGTTTCTTTTTTTATGATAGTATGATTGTAGGTTTGTGCTGAGTATATATATAAATCAACAAAGCATGTAATCTAAATTTGTTCAAATCTTTGAATTCGAGTATATTTTTCAAAGGTATGTGTTTCATTTGAATTGTTATAGATGGGTATGTACCATAAAACTGAAAGTTTAAAAAAATATACACAAATTTGATTTGAATTCGTGCATTTAAAATCATGGTGCCTGGCACCATGATGCCCATTACGGCGGTATATATATATATATACATATATATATGTATATATATGTATATATATAGACACACACACATATACTGTTGGCCATGTAGGTTCACTTCGTTTGGTGAGATGTCAGCATCCTTCCCTATGCACTTGCTTAGGAGCATACGATCATCAGTTGATAGATATGGGAGGTTTAGAAGGGAAAGAGGGTTTAGGTCTACCAAATGGTGGTTAGGAGACTATTACATCTTAACAGATGCCATCACCTACTCCGAGTGATCGGCCTCCTAGCAACCAAGACCTCCGGGAGAATCACCTAAAAATGGCATGTTAGGAGCTTTTCAGGTAGAAACACCCCAAAGCAAGTGAGAACTGAAGTGGACCTACTTTTCTGTGCACTGAGTAAACTAACTGAGCTGCCCAACAAGTATGGTGAAATGTCACTCAAAATGGCAAGAATCTATACATTTCTAAAGAAGCGTAAAAATGATAGTTTCGTAGAATAGCTCTTGTTTTATGCTGTTCTCAATGGATTAATTTTGTTAGATAATGAAAGTTTACACCTCCCCCGGCCTCTGTATTATGAGATGCACATAGCCTATCGTTTATTATAAAGTTGCAACAAAAATGTTGTAAACAAGATTAAACCAAATACTGCAAAAAGTTGCAACAAGCTATAATAAACATGAAACATAAAGACTCAATCTGCACATAGCCTGTTACTGAATCTCCACCCATGCCTTCTGAAGAAAACCCTAACCACAATTTCCAACCTCCAGACGCCGCAACGCAGACCACGAGCACAACCAGTTGGTGCACATGTAGATAACCTGCAATGGATTTGAGATTTTTTCCTATTAAAAACCACATCATTTCGACATAGCCAAATTGATCAACACAACGTGGCAGCCCTGAACAAAATGTGAGCTCTTAAATCCTTTCCCAATCCCATTAACCATCTCCCAAACATATTAGTCATGCTATTAGGAGGTTGCAGATTAGAAGCCGCTTGTATGACACGCCATACAAAACGAGCAAACTAGCAGTCAAAAAAGATGTGCTGTATAGTTTCTTCATTGTTACAAAAACAACATTTTCTACTATCATTCCAATTTTTTTACCGAGGTTATCTTTTGTCAATATTACCCCACGACGTAAGTAACAAAGAAAAATCTTAATTTTAATGGCACCTTAAGCTTCCACAATTGTCGGTTTGTAACATGGACATTTTGATGTACTAAGACTTTATACATCAACTGAATAGAAAACTTTCCATTTTGATAGAAATTCCATCTAAAAATATCACATTCTAGTGATAATTTCATACCAGCAATTTTTGCAACAATGTCATGCCAAGCCAGTAAATTGTGTCCCGTAATGGCAATACGAAAAGACACATTAAGTGGGTCAGAACACATTATTTAAACCACAGTGGTATATTTTTTTGGACAATATTTAAAAGTCGAGTGTATTGTGCATTGAAGGGATTGTTCTCAAGCCATGCATCCTGCCAAAATCATATTTGGGATCCATCCTGAAGGTGAAAAAACCAAATATAAAGATATGATATTTGACTTTCATTAGGCCAGCCCAGAAATGAGAGTACCCTGGCTTTCTTTCTACATGAGAAAAAGGTTTATTCTTCATATATTTTCTTCTGAGGAGAGTTTGCCAGACACCATATTCATTTAGTAGTTTGAAAGTAAGGATATATTTTTTGACACAAAGACCTTGAATGCCCATGCTACCTTGATCCTTGGGTCTACATAATATATTCTACTTAGCTAGCCCACACATTTTATGGTTGTCATTTTTTCAGAAAAATATAAATTTGTAATAATCCAACTATTTAAGCACCCCACGTGGTATCTCAAAAAATAATAGCATAAACATAGATAAACCGCTAAGCATGGAATTTAGAATGACTAATCGACCTCTAGTGAATAAATGCTTGCCCTTCCAACTACTCAGTCGGTTTTTAAATCTTTCTTCTACCCCTTTCACTCACTGATCCTCAATTTTCTCTAATGAACTACAAGATCTTTTTTTTTAACTTTGCAACTACAATATCTCATTGCAAGTTTAGACAGCCTATCAGTGTTAATGTTGATGGCTGAGATTGAGCGTTGGTCGATCACAAGAAATTTCAATTTTTGCACTCACTTAATCTCAGCCGTCCAATTTATTGCAGTCGATGAAAAATTCCAATGGATCCACAAGCTGAAACCTATGTGAGACAATGTGGAGAGAAAGAGATAGAGAGGAATAAGCGAAAGGAAACAAACAAAATGGTGGTGGGGTTTCTTTAGGATTTGTAGGGAGATAGTGTTGGGCAGCTCTTATTGGTGGCAGGAGTATATTATTGCTCAAGGAAGGAGTGAGGAGTTAGAACAACTCTAGCCTAGAGGGGGAACCAAAGAGAAAAATAACAAAAAAGAATTGATACAGTTCAGTTCTTATTATTCTAATCTTATCTCTTCTCGCTAATTCTTTTTAGAATCCTTGGAATCGCTTCTGTCCCCGTTCTGGGTGGTTTCTGTTCAGAATATAACACCAAAAACTCTTGCTCTTGTTTGCTGGTCTCAAAGTCGGTTCTCGCAGAGGTATAGCTTTATCTTAAGACCCTTACGTTGTTCTTTGCATCCATCAATTTGTCTCTGATTCTGTGAACAACAGGTTTCTTTTAGCTTTCTTGGTGTCTATATAAATTCTTGCTTGTTGCGCTTTCTGTTTCCAGTTTTCTCTTTGTGGTTGGTGGGTGCACCAACTGAAAAGATTGCTTCTTTTTCGAGTTGATTCTTGTTTGTTTTGGTTTTTGAATTGCTCAAGCAGTAGTGACTAGTGAGTATTCTTCGAAATCGAGTTTGATTTCTCGGGGGTCAAGCCTTGAGTTGATATTTCTGGATGTGTATACCCATGTATTTTACCGGAGAAATTTAGGACTTTTCTCCTTTCATAGGTACTGATTTGGACTGCTGTTTTCCTCAAATTAGATGCTGAGATCATCAAATGACTGAAAGGTTTCGATTTCTTTCTATATGCAGCTACTGTGATAAGTCGAGTGTTGCAGAAAAATGCAGTAATCTGAAGTTTGTTGTCCCAGGTAGATAGAGATGCCTTGAATTCTGTTGGATTCATTCTATCCTTTTACTATTTTACTTCAGCTATTTTTGTTTTCCTTTGAGGATCCGATTTACTTCAGTTGTAATAGCTTACTCGCCCTGCAGACGTAATTCTTTACTTCTCTTGTAACTTCCTGGCTGAATTTGCAGTTACTATTGCCTACTGGACTTATCAGGTTTAAGAAGATTTCAGTACATTATGCCGATGCACGACATGTTTTACCCCTATTGAATTTCCTTTTCCCCCCATTGAAACAGATGACTCAAGTATCAAAGTTCTAGTTGGCAATTCGTTGGATTTGAGAAGAAACAATCTTTTCCTTTGCGCCAATTATATGACGTTAATATAATACCTGCCTATAATTAGATTCCAGTGCTTGTGCAACCTGAACTCATCTTCTGATGATACTAAGCGGTAAAGACGATTTGCTAACAGTGTTGAATTCTTCGTTTTCTTTTTGCAGCCAGTTCGAATTTTTAAAGCCAGAGACTGAATTATTCAAGCTTTGATGATACTAATCTGATGACCAAGTTAATTACCATCTCCCCGCATACTTGTAATGATCCATCAGCCGGTCTCATCTTCTGCCTCTGAAGAGGATGGCCACATTCTTCTCCACTTCCACCAATCAGCGGGACAGGGACCTCACCGCCGGCAGCGACATGTCGTTCCACCACTACCCTCCCCCGTCTAATCCATACCCGGACTCATCAACCGGCGGTCTGATTCCCCTCCCCGCAACCATCGTGTCGCAGAGCCACGTCGCGCACGGCGACGGCAGAGACGAGCCGGCAGCGTTCATGACCGCGAGGGAGGGAGCAACTGACAGCGGCGAAATGGCCGGCCTGCAGACGCAGCTGCTCATGGCAAACAGCCACGCAAACGCCTCGGCGACGCAGCATCACCAGGGGCTGTCACTTAGCCTAGGCACGCAAGTGCCGGTGTCTCTTTACCAGTACCGTCCGTCCGGCATGGCTGCTGCCTCCTTGCTGAGCCCGAGCCAGTCGACGATGGCGAGCAGAAACGCGCAGACCAATGTGTACGTTCAGAATTCCAGGTATCTGAAGGCGGCGCGGGAGCTGCTGGATGAGGTGGTCAACGTCCGCGACGCGACAAAGAGGAAGGGAGACAAGAACCAGGGCAAGGACTCCGGCGAGTGCAAGGTCGACGCCGATAACAGCGAGGACAAGGCCCGCTCGAACCAGCAGGAGCAGGAGGGAAATTCTTCCGCCGAGCTGTCGCCGTCGGAGAGGCAAGATCTTCAGGACAAAGTGACGGCGCTGATGGCCATGCTCGATCAGGCAAGATCTTCACGTCGCTTGCGATTTTGTCGCTGAATTTGATTGTTACATGGTGCATGCCGTGCATTTTCATCATGGCCATGGCCATGCGAACCTAGAAGTAAGAAAGGTATTACGAGCATGGACTTGACATGATTGGAGGTTGCGTTTTGGCGCCAGGTTGATCGGAGATACAGGCACTACCACCACCAGATGCAGGTCGTCGTGTCGTCCTTCGACGCGGTGGCCGGCGCCGGCGCGGCGAGGCCGTACACAGCACTCGCCCTGCAGACGATCTCCCGTCACTTCCGGTCGTTGCGGGACGCCATTGGCGCGCAGGACCAGTCCGCGCGCCGGAGCCTCGGTGAGCAGTATGCCTCCGCCCAGGGCGGTGGGCTCTCCCGGCTGCGCTACATCGACCAGCAGCTGCGGCAGCAGCGCGCCATGCAGCAGTTCGGCATGATGCAGCAGCCGCAGCACGCCTGGCGGCCCCAGCGCGGCCTCCCGGAGTCCGCCGTCTCCGTCCTCCGCGCCTGGCTCTTCGAGCATTTCCTCCACCCGTAAGAACCACCTTCTACATGTAGAACCGTTTACTCCATCACTCTACTCCTCACCACCATTGCGCCATGAATCCAATACACAGGTATCCGAAAGATTCGGAGAAGCTGATGCTTGCGAGGCAGACCGGCTTGTCCAGGGGACAGGTGAGACCGATGAGCTATCTCGTCATGCATGAACAGCCATAACCATATTGCTTCGAGTTCGAGAAATGAATTCCATGTCCTTGTATATTAAGCTGCGCGCTTTCACGTACGTAGGTATCGAACTGGTTCATCAACGCGCGGGTTCGTCTGTGGAAGCCGATGATCGAGGAGATGTACAAGGAAGAATTCGGCGCGGAGATGGACTCCAACTCGTCGTCGGAGAACGCGGGCAAGGGCAAGGACGAGGCGATATCGTCGGAGGACCGTGATGAGTTCCAGAGCCCGTCCAGCACCGGGAAGCACGTCGGCGCGAGCCAGCTCAACCCGTTCAAGTCGGAGGCGATGGCCGGCAGCGTAGGCCTGCCCAGCCTCGACGTCGGCGCCATGGGCACGTACGCGACAGGTCTCAGCCTGAACCACCACGGGCCGGGCGCCCACAGCAGCACCAGCCTCCTGCAGGACGCGCTTGCGCACCACGGCGGCGACGCGAGGTTCGTGTCATACGCCGACATGGCCGACCTCGGTGACTACGACGGCGGCAGCGTGTCGCTGACGTTGGGCCTGCAGCACTGCAACAACGGCGGCCCCGTGCCGTCCGAGCAGCAGGGTTTGCTGTATAGCGGCGGCGGCGACTTCGAGTTCATGAACGGCTCCGACGACCGCCAGCGGTTTGGCTCGTCGCAGCTGCTGCACGATTTTGTTGCGTGAGCGGGATGCACGGCGCAGCGTGGAATAACGCAGACGGCGTCAGAAGCCAGAGCAGGCCGGCCGGCGCCGCCGCGGGCACACAGTGCACGGTACACGGTTTTAAGCAAGTATATACACTGGCGTGGTTAAGTGAAGTAGGGCGAGAGGGTGTATAACTGTATATGAGGTGGGGTGTAGCTTGCTGTAAACATAGATTGGTATTTTTGCTAGCTTGCAGATTTCTCTACAGATGATTGATGATGTGTTGGTCCAATTAGACCTCAGTCCATGGCTTTCTTGGAAGGGATTTGATATACACTCCCTGGAAGGAAACTGTAGGCACAGAACTGTTCCATGTCTTGTACGTACCAGTTGTTCAGCTCTAAGCAGTGCATATACAAGGTGTATGGCTTGATCTGTAATGGTTCATATGTTTTCTAGTACAACAAGTTCATGATCTGCACTTATGAAGATAGGTGACACAGATTGCAGTTTGGAATAAGAACAGTAAGATTTTGGGAAGAATATAAGAAAGCTAACACAGAAGTCACAATTGTGTTGGCAAATGTATTTCCTCCGGTCATAAAATAGTTATTGTTTTGAACATAAGTGCAATTAAACTTTTGAAACTTTAAATATCAATATTTTTAAAAATTTTAAATTTTATACATGAAAATCACCTGTGTAGATTTGTCTCGAAAAGTACTTTCATAATATGATAATTTTATTGGATCTTATAAATATATCTATTAAATATTAAAAACTCGTGAGAGTTACTGGAAAAAAGAGAAATATGCTAAAAATTCTCACAAACAAGCAAAATATTTAGCCCTTAATCTGGTGTACCCTAATTACAACCGCTATCGGATCTTTCAAACAAAAAAAAAAGGAATTTACTATAAATTCTCACAAAAAAAAAACAAAATATCTCGCCCTTAATTTGGTAGACCCTAACTAAGTTAAAGCATAGGAGCAATTGGACGTTATTATTTAAATAAAAACATATAACCGACCATCTACGGGAGTGATTATAACAGCTTATATTAAAAGAAAGAGTCCTTGGAAAATAAAAAATTCAGAATAAAAAAGAAAAGAAAGAGTCAATGCCAATTACAATAAAAATTAACAAAATTTCAGATTAAAAAGTAAAAGCAAATTAGCAATTTGAATTTTGTACGAACTCTAAATTAAAACTCATACATAGCTGAAATTTGAAATACAAATTAGACTAAAATTAGTACTTGGATTTCTATGTGAATTCTAACATAAAATTAATTTTTAAAATTCAATAGAAAATAATTATATAAATTAATATAAATTTAGAATGAAAAATAATAGGAATTAGCAATGTGATTTCATTCTGAAATATAAAATAAAATTAGATGAAATTAGGAATGGGATTTGTATACGAATTCTAACATAAAACTAAAAAAATGAAATTAAATAAATAACAAAAAATAAAAGAAATTAGGAATGAAAAATTAAAGGAAAATATACATTTTATTTTCATGGAAACTCTGAATTAAAACCCCTATATACCTGAAATTTAGAATAAAAATTAGTAGTCAGTTTTGCATACGAATCTTAACCTAAAACTAAAATTCAAAAATAAATAAATAGATTAAAAGAAAGAGTCCATATCAAGTACAATAAAAAAATATATTCATAATTAAATAAAAATAAAATGTAGATTAACCGGTTGATTCTCCAAGAAGAAGTAACGAATTGTGGTTATTTTGTGGTGGTCTAGGTGCTATTAGATGGGAGAATCCATGCCTAGAACCCTCATTTAGGTGCTGCTGTTAGATGGATAAGATGATTGTTAGATCTATCTCGCGTATTGCTCTCAGCCAGTTTAGACAGCCGACTTCGACCGCCGATTTGAGGACTTTAGAGTTGTTTTCTGGGGGACCGATTGTTGCGAAAGTTATAGGTAATTGAAATATCTTTAATTGGGCACCAAAATCACTAAATTTAGTTCAGCCGTTTAAAAGTTATGGTTGTTTTACCGAACAATATCCAATCTGTGTCGCGATTGGTATAGTATGTGTTCATCTGGAGATTAGAGGGACTTAGAGGCCGAATGAGTCTTTTCGTATACCTAAAAAACGATGGAAAATTTCCTGTAGTTCGAGAAAATGTATTCGTTTGCTTGATTTGGAGTCGTTAAACTCGAGTTATGGTCTTCCGAAGTCTGCTGTCCCGTTTGGACAGATTGCTGTTTTCGGGTTTTAGGAGTGGGTTGCGAAGCCGATGTAGTTGTTGGTCTTTGTGATGTTTTGTGTGCATGTTTTTGATTGGATTACATCCATGTGCAGGTTGTGTGACCCCGAGAGTGCCGTCATCATCTCGCCATTCCGTCCCGCGAGGTTGAAGGCAAGTGTTTTGCGATGTGAATTGTTGGTAGTGTTATGAAATTGTTGTTGTCATGTTATACTAGTATGGTAAGAATGAGGTTTGTTTTACCATGTGAATAATCTTGAATTTGATTAGATTGGCATGAATGACATCTTAAGAATTGAAATAAGGAATGGATGTATGTTTATGGTTGTGGTTATGCAAATGATGTTAACAATTGTAAATTGCATCTTGTCATGAATATTGCATATGTGCATTCATAATGGAAGAGGCGACCCATTCTGATGCAGGCCTCTGTGTTCACACGCAGTGAACACGAAAGACCTACCTCGTAGTCCCATTTACGATGGTGAATGGGAGCGAGTCAGTAAGAGTAGGCACCCTCCACGGGATGGAAGGGAAAGAGGGTGCACACCGACGGGTGTGTACTCGGCAATACTGGTATGTGCTAATGAAAGGAGCATGGCATGAGCATTACATGGATGTAAATGAGAATGTCTAAATGAGAACGTGTTCAAAGGAATTGTATGGATTGTTTACCCACATGGTTTCAATCATGAAGGCTATTTACTTGTATGTTAATGTCGTTTTCTTGTCATGTTGCAATACACTTTGCTGAGTGATGAACTCACGCTTGTTGTTTAATGTTTCTTTTAGGTACCTTGAATCCGGCATGTGGGAAATGGAGCTAGATTCACATCGTCACTTAGCATCACCCAAATAAACACTTCAAACATTTTCCTTAGTTGTGATGGTTACCGTGTTGAATCTTGTTATGGTTTAATCGCCTTGTTGGTTGTCATGAATAAACGTTTATTCCTTATTGATTATGTGAGGGTTAAATTATGTATTGGACTTGAATTGTTGCTAAGTCCTTAGTTGCCATGTTACAATTATCTCCAATTATGCTATCTTGCTATGCCTCTATTATTGATGCTGAAAACCATGGAAAAACAAAGTACATCCTGCCGAATTTTTGTTTAAGCTTTTAGCATAGTTATTGTAATTTAATGTTAAATAGGTGTTTTGGTTCCTGCTAGTATCCTTTGTGGTGACATTCGCGGCATACTAGGTGCCGGGGTGTTACACTGCTGTTGCCTCAACGCTGTAGCGCTGGTTTCACTTTCTTCTTCCCCGTCGAATTGGATATCAAGTGGGCATGGGCTGCTATTGCGTTATCAGTTTATGCCGTGGGTTGCAATAGGTTTTTATTTTCAAGACAAACACTATGGACTTGGATCTGCATAGTCAATGTGTTCTCCTGCGTTTGGTTAGGTAAATGAGGATGAATGAGATAGGAGGGTACATGATGGATGTGATGATCCTAGATAAGATGGTACAGGATGGAGGGTGTTTGGTTGCCTGAATGGAATAATACAAGATTTTGTTTGGTTAATTAGATGGAATGATACGGGATGGTACGCGATGATATTTGGTTAGAGAGATGAGATTGGTGCAGTAACCTTTGTCACTCATGGTATGGGATGGTACATGATGGTTTAGCTAATTTGGAGGTATGAGGTGGTACAACATATTTGAAGAATATTCATGAAATCTGTACCACATTGTCCTGTACGAGTTGGTTCCATACACTCAAACAAACGCATGTATCAAATTCTATCCTAAACCATCTTGTACATGTTCCTTCTCATTCACCCAACCAAACTGTATCACTTTTTAAAAGTTTCTCCCTTTGATCATAAATAGTAGTTGGTTTGGAATGCGTGTGGTTAAACTTTTAAAAATTTATGGACACTTGTTGGCACCAATCAAATCATCATAAAATGGCATGGGGCTCACAACCAACAAGCAGATGCATGTTGAAAGAATCAGCAAGTTACATAACGATAATCTTGCTTTAACAATACTCAGATAAACAAAGTTCGAAGCTTTCCTGCCCGGTCCTTGTGCCCACGTGTCCATCCATCAATTTTGCGAAAAAGTCCCTCCATTCCTTCGAATTACGTATAGGTCCCTACGAATTTACGAATAGGTCCTTTTCAATTTTTTGTGAGGGGAAGAAGAATTTTCTCGGTTTGCGCTTAGGTCCCCGGTTAGTTACTTTATGGAAAGAGGCACCCGTTAGATATGAATCGCGAGCGAGCCCTTTTCTAATTTTTCAGGATAGCGGTCAAGTCTAAAAATATATCGAATAGGTCCCCGCTCTTTACGTTCATGTCATTTCTCCGTTTTCCAAAATAAAAAATATTTTCGTGAACGAAAATAAGTGTGCATCTCTATCTCTATGCTTTTTTTCCCCAACATAGCCTCTAATATTTTCCCGTTTCCCGTTCGTAAGCGGTGTGCGCCGCGCTTGCTCTTCTAGTTTTTCTTACAAACAAAGGGGCGAAGAAACATAGCAGACATAGCAGCATCTTGCTGCAACAAGACGGCACGGGAAAACCTGAAAGAAAAACATGAAACATGCCAAAAACTCTCTCTAAATCTTCGACAGGATCGAGCAATCCCAATAGAAACTACCGCGGTTACATGGCATTGCCATCCACGCACTGCTGCCGCTGCCGCTCGATCTTGCGATGGTACCACTCGCGCCACGCCGGGTTCATGGCCCTGTTCCTGTGCATGTCGACGAACCTGGTCACCAGCTTCTCGCCGCCGGCGTCAATGGCCTCATCCCCGATCTCGAGCGCTCGGCAGATGAAGAACTCCAGAATCATGTCCGACAAATCCCTCAAGTTGGAGTGGTACACTGCCCTCAGGAACGTGGCGTACTTGTCCTCGTACGTGCCGTCGCCGATGATGCCGCAGATGTCAATGGCGCCGTTCGTCGTGTTGCACCGGCGCAGGAACCGGCACTCCACGCCGTAGAACGCCGGCTCGAAGTTGAGACGGGCGTTGTCGCCGTGGTACGCGATGGCCACGCGGTCCTGCGCGAGCGCGGCCGCGTGCTCGTGCTGGAAGTTGCCGATCAAGCGGAAGGCCATCAGTTGGGGGTCAAAGACGTGCGCCGTCCACTGGCCCATGGGGTTTTGGTACACCCCGTGGTACCGACGTGACGGCGTCAGCCGTGGCGGGCCTGCCGCCGTCTGCACGTGTGGCGGCGAAGGAGCGGTGACGCCGGGAGCGGATGTCGTAGGCGGTGGCACGCCGCTCGCAGGTGCTGCTTGCGTGCGTGGCAACGGCCTGGGGGCTTGCTTCACGGCCGAAGCGGAAGCACCCAGAGCAGCAGTACAGCTCGTCGGCTGTGGCAAACCGCCAATAGGTGCTCCCTTCCTGTTTGGCGGCGGCGCGTGACGCTTCGCGGGTGGGACGGCGGCCACAAACGGCGCGGGACGCTTCGTGGACGGACGGGCAGCCCCCATTGTACAAGAGCTCGTCGGAACCGCCGGCACCATTGCTGCCGGCGGTGCCTGCTGCATGTGTGACAGCGACGATAAAAAAATCTTATTTACAAATCCGAGGGCTATCTGTTGATTTATAGCCACAACCTACGGCTCTCGAAATCGAAAAAGAATAACGAAACCGGATCATAAACGGACTATCTATGCTCTCCGTTCGGACTCCAAAACGCGAAGGCGTAGTACGCTCGAATCCACCGTCTTTTCGCCGTCACTGATGGCGTTTCCTCGTCGTCTCGCTCGCTTTGCCGCCGCCACCGCAACCACCAAACGCTCGACGGCAACCCTCGCCATCCCCCTCGGCAGGAGCGGCGCAAGGCCCTCAACGGCCGCCCTGGCTGCTGCCGCGACGGCGGCCGCACCTCCGAATGCCAGTTTCTCCTCCTCCGTTTGTCGCGCCGCCGCGGCGCCTCCCGCCGAGAGATCGTCTCCTCCCTCCTCGCCCCCACCCCGCAGCCGCAGGTGTTCGACCTCCTCATCCGCAACTCTGAGGTAAACTGCTAGACGCTTAATATCATGGTCCGCAACTACTGTAAAACCCTAGAGTTCGATGAGGTTGGCGTTGTCATCTCTGAAATGGAGAAGAGATGCGTGTTTCCGGATGTAGTTACACATAATGTGATGGTTAATGCCAGATTTCGCGCTGGGTGTGTTCAGGGCAATGGACGAGTGTGGGGGTGACGCTTGTGTCTGTGATCCAGGTTCGTATCAGATCGCCATTGAAAAACTCGTTACCTCGCGTTGAGAAATTCTGGTTGGGTTGTTTGCAAGAACGAGGAAGACGGACAATGCTGCGGTGTACTTGAGGGAGATGAGGGGGGTTTGGGTTAATGCCTGACGGTGTGATTTACACTATGGTCATGGATGGGGTTTTGTAGGGCTGGGTCAATGCTGGAGGCTCTGAGAGTTAGGGATGAGATGGTTGGCTCTGGATGTTTGCCAGATGTGGTTACAATACCTTGTTGATGGAATGTGCAGACAAGGTGATCTGGGCAAAGCTGATGAACTATATATGGGATGATATGCATTCTCGAGAAATCTTCCCCAATCATGTTACCTATGGTATCCTGATAGACAGCCACTGCAATAAGCCACAAGTGGAAGAAGCATTTGTTTTGTTGGATGAAATGGTAAACAAGAGCTTTTTGCCAAACATCGTGACTTATAATTCCATCATTAAGGGTTATTGCCGGTCTGGATATGTATCAAAGGGGGAACAATTTTTTTTTGCAAAAGATGAGGCATGACAAGGTGATGCCTGATTTATTTACTTACAACACCCTAATCCATGTTTATGTTAAAGAAGAAAAGATGCATGAAGCTTTTAATTTGCTTAACATAATGGAGAAGGAAAAGGTTCAAACAGATGCTGTCATGTATAATATGCTCATAAATGGGTTTTCTGTACAAGGTAATATGCAAGAAGCTGGTTGGGTTTTCAAGAAGATGGGTACAGGAGGAATTGAACCGGATGGATATACATACATGTCCATGATAAATGGTCATGTTGCAGATGGCAACTCGAAGGAGGCATGTCAGCTTCACGGTGAGTTGCTTCAAAGTGGGTTTGCTCCTGACAACAAATTGTGAGGGTAATTAGTTTCTACAATATTGGATTCTATGGATGTCATGGTTAGTTTAAGAAAGAGAAGTGAAGGCATTCTGCAGGTTGGAACATTTTTGGAATTCTTGCACCAACAAATGATTGTGGACTTGAAGGTGAGTATGAGAAAGTTTACCATTCAGCGTTAAAACACCATCTTGTTTATGCACCCCACGTCACCACCTTCTACTAATTGACATAGTCGAATCAACCATGATATATGATGGCTACTTAACTAGTTTTGACTATGACTTGGTAAGATGGAGTGTTATACTGTTATCCACTTATGCTTTGTCTGACCAACTAATAAGACATCTATGCTGTACAAGTATCTGTTCTCCTTCTATGAATGGTGCTTGATTGAGATTATTTTGCTACTTTATGTATTTTATCCCTTTAGACAGTTTGCGATTTGGTACCATCACACTGACTGTTGTATATTTTCAAATAGGCATCTGGTTAAATTTTGTAGAAGTTTCTCCCATTGGGTAGCCAAACCTCCAAGGGAAATAAAAACGTTCCACATAAGTGGTCTTGGTGGGAGTGCTTTCTTCACCAATATTCAGGAATATTCAGTTACAAGGTGTGCTTTTGTTTTCTGGGCACTGGAAGAATCTAGTATATCTTGTATTTCTCAGGTACTTCGTTTCTTCCCCATATTTTCGTTCTTCTTACGGGAAACAGTAAGGGGGATATTTTCTATATTCTACCAATGGAAGTGCCTTTTTAAATAGATTCTTGGTGCTATGCTAGTTAAGTGCCTAGTCCTTCAACTTGATGATTAGAACCACTTTTAAGATCAGTGTGTGAGGAGTCAATTTGGCAGAACTTTTCTACATTTGTGGAAGAGCGTATAGCCAGTCAATTGTATTTTCTGACACCATTTATTGTTGTAGTTACCACAGCGTTATCTACGGTTTAATTAACTGTTCCCTTTTTAGGGGACCAGAAAATAATAGGAAGATCACTGAAACTCTTACTTGGTGGCAGGTTTTAAGGAAGGTATTGTAATGTCTGAGACACAGCTAAAGTCTACAGATTACATAATGTGGTTAAGAAACATATTGCTAGGTTGCGATTTGTGAGGCTGCTTGACTACTTGTTATCACTGAATCTTATTTTCTCAATTGAACCCCCTTGTATAGGAACAATACAGAATCAATGGGGGTCAACTAAAGTTTAGGATACAATGTAAAGGAAATCCCCCGCCCCCACCACCAACAAATATAGTGCTACTGTGTTCCCTACTTTCTGTTGGTTAATTGACCCTACACCTTGGAACATGGCTGCTACCTGAATCTAAAGATGTTTCTTTTAGGGCAAAAACAAATAGCAATACAAGCGGTACTGCTTGCTAAGGGGTCACAATTAAGACAATAACGTTGCAAAATTTAACGTATGCTGATTTCCGTTGCTTTGATGCTCCTCAAAAACCACGAGTTAAAATCACACCCTCTTCATCAGATGCTGCTGAATTAACAATTAACATCAACTATAAACCCGGAGGATATCATGCAAAGCCAGGGATAATCAGAAGGAAAGAACAGTGTACACAAAAAGGTATCATTTTCTTTCATCTGTTGTGTTTACAGTAATTCTCAAGAGAATGCCATATGTACCAAACACTATCACTTCACATGCAGGGCAACCAGAGCTTTTGTACAAATTGCAAAAGATGAAATGACATTGACTGTGGAGGGTATAAATATGCCCCTTCAGCCTTAGCTCAAGACGAGCAGGAAAAAGTGAAGACACATAAAAGAAAAGGAAGAAAAAGGAATGCTGCTAATGTACATGTCTCTCTCAAAACTCTCATGGTGGCCGGCATGTTCCTCCAGTATTATTATTATCATTGGTGCAGCCGGATGCACCAGGCTTGGACGAAGTTAAGAACACCGAGCTTCCATGTCGTGCCGGCAATCCCTCTCCCAGCAATCTGGACGCAACGACGGTGGTGGTTTGTGTGCTCAAGATCAGCATGAAAATCAGAGCCAGGGGCAGAGCTTGTTGTCTCTGGAACAACATAGTTGACATTCTGGTATCTTCTGAGCTGCTGTATCAAATGAGGTGCAGAGGCCAGTAGCCGGAGGGATATATACAGATGGATTGCTGCAAATGCGAGTACATGAAGTAGGAGCATACAGATCGACGCTAATGCACCGCGTGTCTGCGTGTGGTTTCCGTGAGGTGCAAGCTTCTTCAATCTCGCCTGGCCCTACTGGATGCGGTCAGCTACAGAACCGGTCGTCATGTGGAGGTCAATGCTTGTAAGCTTGACCGTTGCATAAGAGTCGTCGAGACAGATTTCACACAAGGATCTCTTCCACGATATGTTCGTCAAGTTGCGTCCTCTGGGGAAAAATATACATTCTTGTCCAGTTCAATAAACGAGTCGTTTTGTGCTATTTCAGACAATTGCAGCACAAGTTTTTGCAAGTCCAAACTCCAAAGCAGCAGCATATCCCTGTCCTGCTGGTTTGTTCTTTTCCTCTTTGTTTGTCTATCTGTCGTTCCGTGCTCTCCAAGGTTCCGTGAATGGATGTCAAAAACCTCTTGTATTTGCCGCGTGTGAAGCGTTGCCAAATTCAGGGTGTCTCTATCTGAAAAAAAATAATAATATTAGGCTGTTCTTTAAAACCGCGTGTTCCGTGGTCACTGGTCACGGGAGAAGCTGCCGTTTGATTTACCGATTGGGCCCAAATCCAATGGAGCTTGGAGCACATATCCACTAGGCCCTGACATTTTCGAAGCACAGTCGTTTATTTAGGTGCTGTTTGTTTTTTTTCTTCTTCAATTTAAAAGCTAAAGCATAAACATATATGTGGCTTTTTAACTGAGTTTTTTTTAAAAGCTATAACCCTTTATATAACTAAAAAGCTAGTAAATCGGTAGTGAGTTGTTTCTTATTGGTTTAAGACCATAATTACCTACTTCTGGCACGGTACTTTTATTTTTTTTAATAAAAAAATAATTTTAAGCTACGAGACGATAAAAACAGACCTTACACAGGGCTTGCCGATGAACCTAACTCGCCCCCGCTTTCCGCCTACCTCCGAACCAAAAATTCCAAAAACCATCCCGAAACCTCCCGCCCCTTCCTCCACTCTCCCACCTCCCTAGCGCCTCCTCACGCGATGCATCCCGGCGGACGGTGGTGAAGATCCTGTCGCGCGGGGTCGGTCCCTGTACAACCGCGTCTTCGAGTTCGACCACGCTGTCGGCGGCCGCTCTCGTCACCTACGTCACGGGCCACCTCATGGAGCTCGACTTCGACGACCGTTTCCGCCGCTGGCACTCCTGCGACCCCGCCGGTTTCTTCCGCGCTCCCCTCCGCAAGGTCGTCCCCCAGGTATCATCGCTCTCTACCCCCGGTCGCCTATACCGCCGAACGGTTTGTGTGTGCGGCATGGTGGCCTCTCGCGCCGATTTTGATTGGTTGGCGCATGGTGTTGTAGTGGTTTTGTGGTGTCTTAGTGTCCGCGTCTACGGAGTTGGTTGCGTTCAGCACATGGTGAAACACGCCTCATGGAAATTTCGTCGAACAGCTGATGTGCGTGGTGTTGCGGTGAACTGTTTATACCTTGATTCCCTTGAGCAGTTGGTGGGCATGCTATAACTGATCAGGGTGCCTGATTTGCAGTTGCAATGATTTGCTCTACTGGTTTTGTTCGGGCAACTGCTCTTAGGGAAATTCGTTCATGTGCCCGTGACGCGTCATTACATTGCTGCAACTTGGTATTGAAGTGGGATTCATTAGCACTTCTAGTCACTTGCACATCAGCCAACTGTTTCTAACCTTACACATGTTCAGGGATTAATTGATGATTTGTGGTCTGGTTAACCTCTATTCCTCTCCTCCAGCTTCTTCATTATTCCATTTCGCCATCAAGGAGCTGGATACTGCCTCTTGGTTGGCATGCACGACAGCAACAATGCTTAAGCTTGCCTTTTGATATGGACGCTGCTTCGCGTCCAAGAAAGGAAAATGAGTTATGTCCAAGTGAAACTTGGATGCTGGACTGGACGAAAAAACCGACCTCCGCAGTCGTCCCAGGCGACTACGGAGGCGACTCCAACAGGACTAAACCTAGGTAGTCGCCGCTCTCACCTCCCCCGCGCCGTCGCTGCTGGTGGCCTCTGGCTTATCGGCGGCGGCGACGGGACCATCCCTCTTCATTTTTTTCCTTTCCTCTGGTGGTCTTTCCTCCAATCCCTTCGCTGCCGATGGGGGAGGAGGAGGAGGCCGGTCGTCTTTGTTGCCGTCCTCGGCGCTGGCGAAGACGACGCGGCGAGCTCGGAGCAGCGGAGCCAGCTCGGGCCCAGCGACGAGGGGTGCCGTTTTCCTCCAGATCTAGGTTTGTTCCCCCAAGATCCGCAGTGTTGGGCGAGATTTGGTCGGGCGGACTATTCGTTTTTCTCTCCCAGCGACGGCGGTGTGTTCCCCCACCTTGGATTCGGTCGGGCGATGGGCGACGGCGAAACTCCTTGGCTCCTCGCCTCCGACGGCGAAAGAAGGGCTTCTTGGCGATAGCCGAGGGTTGCGTTTGTTCTGCTTTCAGTTGCCGTAATCTTTGTATTTTCCTCTTCGGAGGTTTTTTCTTCTTCTTAATGAAATGACAGAATGAAATGACAGAGCTCCTGTCCTAAGTTTCAAAAAAAAAAAAAAAAACTTGGATGCTGAGATCATCCTTTGCCTGGTGCTCTTCATTGATCCAATTGATTATTTACGTATTTTTTTTGTTCTTGCTTGGAATCTTCTTCTATCTTCCTGATCTCGATGAATTAGTCTATATCTAATTCAGAATCATATGGCATTGAAGTTAAACCTTCTCCCATAGCATTATTTAGAATATCTTGTAAGAGATCAGTCACCAAGACAAACAACAATCGAGAAAGTGGGTCACCTTGTCTTAAGCCTCTTTTACAATGGAATTTCTTCCGCGGGACACCATTAAGCATAACAGCTGATGTTGCACTCCCAATGACTAGTTAAATCCACCTTTCGCCAGATCCTTTGATAATTGATATGTAAAATTTCAACAGAGCACCATGTTCCACTGTATCAAATACCTTTTCAAAATCTAGTTTCAAAACTACAATTTATCTTTTGGACTTTTTACATGCACGGATATGCTCAACAGGAGAAGCATAACAATCTTGAATCGTTCTGGACTTAATGAAGCTAAATTGATTTTTATGAATCAGCTGTGTTATGATTGATCATAGCCTATTTGCTAAAATCTTTGTGATCAACTTGATTGTACAGCTAAGCAATGATATTGGTCTAAAGTCATTGACAGTTTCTGGATAAGTTTTTTTTGGCACTAAAGTCACAAATGAGTCGTTGATTGAAACTAATATCTCCTTTAGTGAAAAGAAGTGCTCACAAAGTACTAGAAAATCATGTTTCAAAATACCCCAACATCTTTTAATAAAGTGACCATTGAAGCCATCTGGCCCAGCAGCTGTATCTATTGGAAGATGCTTGATAATGTTTTCTATTTCATTGATAGAGAACCTCTGTTCCAATGCTGAAAAATCAGTTGGACCATTTATGAATTTGAGAGATCAAAGAACATGCCAATATAGTAGGATTGACCTAATCTCTTTCTGAAAGTATTCCAAATAATTGCAGCGTTTTGGTCATGGTCATTTATGAAGTTCCTAGTTTCCCCTTTCAGAAATTGTTCCTTTTATTAGTGTGGCAACAACACGGTAATATTTTGTATTCTCATCACCTTGTTTTACCCATCTCCTTATGCCTCTTTGTTTCCCGTAAGTATTCTGATATCTCAACAATTTCAGAATGTTTTTTGAAAATAAATTGCTCGTGATTGGTAGTCAAATAGCAAATCCACTTTAGTAACTCAGTAAAAAGCCCAAGGGAGAAGCAAAGTAATTGGGTAACTTTGACCCCTCCAGCCAGCCATCAAGACTAGCATAGGGAGTGCACCCCCACCCCCACCTCCAGCAGCTCGACAGTCAAGGCAAGGACAAGAGCCACGCCTCCATTACAGCCGAGAGGAGCAAAGGCAACAAGCCCCCATTTAATCTCAGCACAACCCAAGGCAGCAAGCATACACTCTTTTCTTTCCCAACCAAGAGCACTCAGGTTCCAGAGCCAAAGCAGCCGAGCACCTCCCCATTTCCAGAGAGCAAACTAAAGGCAAGAACTCCAGCATGGCCAAGAAGAGCAAGAAGCCAGGAGGAACTCCAACGGGAGCCAGAAGAGGGACTCGAAGGAGCCCAAGCTACAGCTCACCAGGCACCAGAAGAGGAGTCGGCCAAGCGAGGAGTAGGGAGACTGGAGGAGCCCCGAACCGTACCTCGACCTCCCCCACCCCAGCAATCACTTCAACCTCAGCATCACCATCCCCAATCGGCAATTAGGTGCACTATAGTAGTGCTAGACTGTGTGATGCTTAGGCAGAGTAGATCGGGTAGGCTCCTAGCCTCAGTGGGATTAAGCGTAGCTCATATCGATGACACCTAATGCCCTAGCACACTAGGTCACGGTATTACCGCCACACCATCCAACCTAGAGCCTCATTTGCATCATCGGCTATGTTAAATCAAAAGAAAAAAATGCGATCCAAAACTTTACAAGCATGCAAAACAACCATTGAAATGCCATTAGAGTAGATTGGCTAGGGAGGGGATTCGGCCGGTAGGGCAAATAAGGGAAGGGGAGAGAAGAAGAGAGGTAGAGAGAGAAAATAGAGGAGGAAGAGGCGGCGGCCAGAGTCGAGCCCGTCGTAGGGGTGCCGAGGAGGGGAAGAAGAGTAGAGACGGGAGAAGAAGAGCAGCTGGGGTAGGATGCGACCAATAGGGCCCAGAGAGGGGGAGGCTGGCAGTAGAGGGAGAGAGAGAGAGAGGGAGGAGCGGTCGACGAGAGGAGAGAGAGGCAACGGCGCTGGGAGGTGGTGGTGAGCTGGGGTGGTGAGTAGGAGAGGGAGAGCTAGGCAGAGGAGGGAGGAGGACGAGAAGAATCCAGAGAGCTAAAGGGAAAAGAAAAAGAAAGGAGAAGGAGAAGAAAAGAAAAAAAAAAGAAAGAAAGAAAAGAAGAGAATAAAAGAAAAGAGGAGAAAAAGAAAGGAAAAAAAGGAGTGGAAAAAAGTTAGAAAATTTTTGTCCCCCGTGCGATTCGCGTAGGTTAAATTATCGCATATGGGTCGTAGGAAAAAATTTAATTAATTTTTAAAACTGCGATTAAATAGGTAGAAAATGTTTGAAACTGCAAAAATTGTATAAATTAAAATTGCTGTCTTGCTTTCTATTAAAATTCTGAAAATCTAGGGTTAAAGGGGTAGCACACCTTTAGTTTCCTGTAGAAAATTGAGCACCGTAAGGTTGTTTTAGATCAATTGCCGTGGATTTAATACTTGAAATTTTCAGGTCCAGAAACGAACCTACTAGACCATCCATCCCATATTTCGAGCGAGGACGCACGTTTCAATTCTATACCAGGCAAGATTTCCTTTGATCAATTTTATTAAAAATCGTTAAATTGATTTCAATATGTCTATGTGTATCATTCGTGCATGGAAAAATATTTATTTAAAAGTGAATTTTTAAATCGGACAGGATGGAAATGTGGTTTGAGGAAAGTGAAATTGATGATGTGGGGTGTGAATATTGATTTAGTAAATTGGTTGATCCAACGAAAGCAGCCATTAACGGTTAGCTAATTGAGGCTTGCGTCAAGTTAAATAGCGGAGGAATTCTACGAGAAAAGAGAAGCTGTGTAGTCTAGGACCTCTAGGTCTTAGTGGTCTGTCCGTCTGTGCGTTTCTTTCCTTTGCCCGAGGCACCGTGCAACGCATGCAGATGGGAAGACGAGTCGGCGAATGTGGTGCCGCGGGGCCGCGGGCGTGGCGGGCGCGGTAGCAGCATCTGCATCTGCAGGGCGGAGAGGCGGCTGGCAAGGGCGAGGCAGGAGGGGAAGGGCCGGAACGCGAGCGCCGACGGCAGGAGGTTCGTTTCAGCGACGGCATCTGCGGTGACCCCTTCCCACTTCGCCAATGCCTGCCCGGATAGTCATTACCGAATTGTCCGCGACGATTGTACGGCTTTAGCAAGGTACTCCCTCTGTCCCACAAAGAGTGCATTTCTAGGATTTTTAAGACACATTAGTGTGCAAGGTAAATGACTAATGTGACCCTCATTACTCCATACACAAGAATGCTGGTGTTTCGGTTTCCACAAGCACTTAAATGAGCATGCATACACTTACAACTGGGCCCTACGGACTAGAAATGCACTCTTTGTGAGACAAAATTTGAGCACTAGAAATGCACTCTTTATGGGACAGAGAGAGTATGCTTCATCGTTGCTAATATATGAATTAGTACTTAATTGCATGTACGAGGTAAATAGATTATTAGGTGCGCTATGGATAGTTTATGGTAAAGCGTGCTATTGTGACGGTACTGTCAGGTGAAATAGACTGCGCACAGATAAAAGGCGTACGCCAACGTCAATTCAGGACCTGCACCAAGACTTTTAAACACGTGCTGGGGATCGATCATAATGCGAGAGGGAAGGCACTTGCTCAAACTTGAAGCTGAAAAAAGAGAGAGAGAAACTGCTGCAAACCGAATGCTTCCATGAGATGATGAAATGATGGTACGTACCTTCGAAATGCCCCCCATGGTGGTCTGTCTGAGGTGCACGTATGCATCCTTGTAAAGTTCTTCCAACAGTTGCAACCCGCATCGCTCCTGAGGAATTCTATTATCCACCCAAAATCTTTAGTCAAAAGTTTAATCAGCGGGAAAAAAAAAGGATCATGCTACCACTCTTTTCCTTGCCCTATTACCATCAAGCCACTATTTTCGTCAGGTAGCTAGCTTTCTTGATGCAGGACTAGAGCATTCACTACGTGCTAGACACTACCCTTTTTGCTCGGAACACACATACAAGCGTCTGGATCGTCACTAGCAAGAATAAAGCCAGCGCTCAAAAGGCAACATGTTGGGCTTGCGGTACGTTGATCAGATCGCTCAAATGGTGCTTGAACGTTGAGAGCAAGGTAAATGATGACCCAGCTGTTAGGTACTATCGTTTGTTCTCTTTGTGATCATTCTGATGTGGTCGATCTCACCGGCTTGAACAATTTCAATGGTCAATAACTTCACTCGTTTTTTTTTTTTAAAAAAAAAAGAAAGAAAAGAGAGTTTTCGCTTGAACGAGACTAAGCTTTTGAGTGAGACTAGAATATATGAGAGGCTTTGCATTGCATGCGTTGGTGCTTGGGTTCCACTGCACCTAACGGTGTCGGCAACGGACATAGTTTTGCAGAGATGCTTCAGTTGCGCCACACATGAAGGCAACTGAAAAATCTTGGAAGCGATCTTTCCATGATCGGAAAGATTCGTAACGAGGACAACTCCAACCGTTCGAGCCTTTGTGAATTGTGATCATCATTTGCCACGCCCACCTAGCACTAGTAGGCTAGTAGCACATAAGCTGGTAGCCTGCTGCGTACATTGCTAGCTACTTGTATACCTTCGCTACCGAAAGATCACGTGGAGGTTTACTCATATGTGTGATGAGTAATTGACTATATGTATTGAGTATTTGGTGCTCATGTTTGAGTTTGTTTTGGGATGAACAATTTGAGTTGCTACGGGTAACCCACGACCTGAGATCGGAGCATTATAAGGTCGGGAGCTTGCCAGGTTAGCTCTTAAGAGGTCGGGGCATCCTTAAGTGGAGTTAAGCCAAGATGAGATCCTTAGTTTTGTGATTGTTCAGCTAATTACTGTTTATCTTTTGAGTAATGATATGTAATGTGTTTCCCTTGTCTGTGATGGTTGCAGGACTTCGGAGCTAGATCATTGTGAGGCGAAGGAGATCGAGACTAGGCTGGGAGAGCTGAGGTTCAGACGGTCAAGGTATCGCCAGAAGATGACTGAGGCCGGAGAGTGGCTACGAACCAGGACGACAAGTGGATGGTCGAGATGCTAACTTGAACCATACTCAAGCGAAGGAGAATTGTTAGATCAAGGGTTCGTAGGTTGAGTAATAGTTAAGTTAATATGTGGATAAAACCCATTATGTTGTTGAGTTACGGGTTAGCCTATGTGTGTGTTAAGGGAGTAAATCTGAACCCTTGATGAGGTTTCTTGAGGGTCAAAAATGTCATCTAAGTGTGGAGAATGGGAGTAAATCTAAACCTTGACGAGGCTTCTTGAGGGACAGAAGATCATCTAGAGTGGATATCGCTCCCATTGTGCTATAAATAGAGGGGCGGGGTATGCCCCTATGAGAAGCTTGTAAGAGGGGATTCTGGATTGCATGATAAAAACTTTGCCCACCTGATTGTGTGTCTTTGGAAATTATTCTTCTCCAAATGTTGCAAGATTTAGTTTTTATGTTTTTGAAACTTATTTTAGTTCTTGTATTTTTACTTTTGCACTTTGAATTTATCTCCCCTTCTTCTAAATGCTCTTGGATTTTGTGTTAATGATGAAAGACTGTTGGATGAATCTTCAATATATCATGTCCTAGTTATCTGGGCAATCTACAACCTTTTCTTTTCAGTTATTACAAGAAAGCGATCTTTTGTGTTTGAAAGAAGAAAGATTCTTGTAGACCGTGTTCTTTTCTGTTTAAAGGTTTGTTCTCTAGTTTTCTTGCTTGCTCTAACTTGTGGGAGGTTATTCAAGTCTATTTTGATCAACAGAACCCCTCGAGCAAGTCCAGGGTGAAGTTTTTGTTAAGATTCGGTTTTTTGACGCAACCTTCTCCAAACTACAAAAAGGTCAGATCCTGGTATCAATCCTTGCAATTGAAGGTTACAATAGGTTCCTGACATCTATAGAAAGGTGCACACAAACTTTCACGAATTTTGGATCAGCCGATCAAAGGTTATATCGATTTTTTTGTTTATGAGATTGTACTGATTTACTATTCACCCAAACACTGTTCATCTAACCTCAATTTAGTTGGAGTACTATTCATCCAACCTCCAGGTCGATGGCACTGTTCATCATGAACTGCTCATTTCAAACAATGTTCATCTGACCTCAATTTGGTCGATGGCACTGTTCATCGTGCACTTTTCATTCTAAACATTGTTAATCTGACCTTAAGGTCGGTGGTACTATTCATCTGACCTCAACTTGGTTGGAGTACTGTTCATCTGACCTTAACTTGGTCGGAGTTTATTTGATCAGTTATCTTGGTGGTTTGAATCTTTAGGAGGAAATTTTATTTGGCGTCTATTCACTCTCCTCTAGTCGCCTTTTCGATCCTTCAACTACTATACATTCCTTTGCATGTTACTATAAGCTGCCATGATTATGTGTGCTAAAAGAGGCTTTAGGTTGCTTATTATGCCCTAATATCTCTCTCTCACACACACACGAAAAAGAAATCATCACAACTTAAGGGGTTGTTGGGAGGCTGTGCTTCGGCTTTTGGACCGGAAGGCCCCCAAACAAGGCGACTGCACAACCAAGCCCCCTCAAATAGGGATGGCAGTTTTACCATGCGTTTGGGTACCCGACCCGATAAAGGCGGGCACGGATAGCACTTCAGACCCACGGGTTTCTGGGTTTCGGTACCCGAAAAGGTCGTAGGATGGGCATGGGTACCAATTTGTACCCATAGATATCATGGGTATCCTATGATATATGGGCCCCACTTGAGATATAATTAAAAAAAATAAAAATCCTAACTCAGGCCTCACTCCTCAGCCTCCTCCCTACCGATTCCCCAATCCCCATTCCCCATACTACCTCCTCCTTCCGACGCCTCCGTCCAGGGCGTGGCCGCACCCGACACCGCTCCCTCGCCTCCCTCTCCTCGGCCGCCCTCCGCCATCGCCCCCCTCGCTGTCTCCTTCGCCCCCTTGCCTCCCTCCTCCCCGCCACCCTCCCACCACTGCTTCCCTCGACGCCAGCTCGGCCCCCTCGCCTCTTCTTGCCTCGCTGCCTCCTCCGCCATGGCCACCTCCCTTGGCGTCAGCTCGACCCCCTCGCCTCCCTCCGCCTTGGCCACCCTCTCGCCATCGCCTCCCTCGACGCCGGCTTGGCCCCCTCGCTGCCTCCTCCGCCATGGCGCCCTCCCTCTACGCCGGCTTGGCCCCCCTCGTTGCCTCCTCCGCCATGGCCCCCTCGCTTCCTCATGCCTCGCTGCCCTTCGGCCCGTCCTCGGCCTTCACTCCCCTCCCCTGCAGCACAGCGCAGGCCTCTTCCGACTTCTGAACCGAAGGAAACAATCGGGTTTGGGTATCCATCAGGTTCGGGCATGGGCACAAATCCGTGCCCGAAAAGCCTAATGGGTTCAGGTGGGCAGCATAGTTTCGGTTTTCGGGTTCGGGTAGGCAGCAGTTGTACCCGGAGGTACCCACCCGATTGCCATCCCTACCCTCAAAGCCGCAACACCTCAGAGGTGCTTTCGGTTGTGGCTTCGCCTCCTTCTGATCCAGCCCTCTCCTCACGATCTCGCCCCGCCAGGTCGCTGCTACCTCCTGATCTCAACCCGCTACCCGATTGCCACAACCTCCTCCCCACCCAGTCGTCGCCTCCTCTTCGTCGCTTGGTCGCTGCCTCCTCCCTGATGGCCGAACCCCGCCACTGCATCCGCGCCCGACGGCCTCCTCCCCTTTGCCCTTTGCATACCAGCTACAACTGCAACAACCAATAAAAAGCTAGTTTATCAAAAGCTATAGCCATCAGGTACAACTGCTTTTTAGCTTAGCTGCACCCCCCACCCAAAAAAAAGACCCTAAGGCCACCAATGTGCTAAACGAAAAGATGGTAAATGTATTTCAAATATTGTCAAACTTCGAACAAGTAAAGGCACCAAGAACATGAGGCATGCAGCTTAACAAAAGAAACAGAGAATCCAAGCCGAGGAAGCTATCGGAAAACCATGGAAGCATTGCAATAGCCATTGACACTCGATCACCTGGTCTAGCTACATTTGCAACCGAGTTTATCACAAGATCGAGCAGGAAAAAACTCTTACTGAGAAGAGACGATCGATGGTGTTGTTGGTCCAACCATCACAAGTTCATCGGAGCTTGAGATCGCCGGCGCCCCCGGCCGATTCCGGTGGCGAAGAAGAGTTGAGTTGGGGGGAATGAAGCCTGGTCCGAAACCGCCCACCGTACGTGCCCCGGCATCGTCGATCCGGCCGCCGTGTTAGGTCTCGGACCAGACAACATTCCCCTCAACTGTAATGAGAGAGAGAGAGAGAGTTCGTGTGGAGAGAGAGAGTTCGTGTGGCCTCCGTATATGCATGAAGGACAGCTTGCTTTTGCTTGTTAACGCGCGGCAAATGACACTGCTTTTCCACAGCCTTATGGCATACAAGTCCACATGCATGCTTCTTTCGCCGTTGTTGCTTTCACACTACATCTTGCATGAAGAAAACTATCAAACCGATCGAAGACATTCTTCTTCTTAATCAGTACACTGATGAGTGATGGTGTTGTTTAATCCAAGTCAAACTAGCTCATCTCGCACGGCGTGCCATAGCCATGTATTTCCAAACTTTTTTTGAGCGGAAATGTAGTCCCAACACGAACACGTCAGAGCTATAATGAGTCCATGCCTACTAGATTAGCTTAGTGATATTCTTAGCGGCCATTAAGGACAGAGTGATGAGGACATCACTTCCATAGATGCAATCAATACTTCTTCGCACACTGTACAATTGCAAGGTCCAATTACACGAGCACGTGTACGTCAATTGAATTACCAGGTAACTTCGTTTCTGGGAGTGAATTCTGTTTCTAATAAGAATACGATGTTGTCTGATGCATGTGATTTACTTATCCTCAGAAATCATAAAGAGGACTACAATGGATTAGAATACAAGAAGGAAGGCTACAAGACGAAAGGCCACAAGAGGATTCGAAGCCTGGCGTAGGCCTACGGATTCAACTCCTCTCCTTGGCGGCCACCACTTCCACAAGCCCGCTAGGCCCGCCCAACTACATATGGAAGCCTTCCTAACATGATGCTACGTCAGTGCCACTTTTGCCAATTGGGCTTCAACCCATGTAATAGGAAGGTCCAGGAAGGACGTCCAGGAGGAGTATGTGTCTACATCTCTTGGCCACACCTTCCCTTTAGATGTCTATTTAAGTTAGCCGAGCTCCCTTATGAGATTTGGGTTTTGCTAGATTAGTTTTCCATGTGAAACTTCTGTGTTCTTCGCTTGAGTCGGCTAGACCAACCGTAAAGACCGCTATTCGAACCCCAACATTTATCCTTCATCCATATTCGTAATTTTAGATTGTTTTTTGCTTTGTTCTTGCTTGTTTTTCGGTTGCTAGCTTGTAGGAATTGATCTTTGTGATCAGGTCACGGTTGATAACAATTAGGAGTTTGGTTTAGCGATTGTTTAGCGTTGATCGTGTTTCGGTCGGCAGTGTAGATCGTGAGGATCGTCTACACAAATCAAGAATTAACCATCTCACCAAAAGATCGGGCCTCTATTAGTCTTACCACAGAAACTGAATTAGTCGGTTAAATGATCACATGGTTGCAAACAAGATTCAATCTGCTAGCTACTATCTCTTAAATAGACAAACGTGTAGAATTCAGTGATCATTAAGCATATGGTCCTGTGCATGATTAACCAAGCGGATGCAATGCAGGTTAAGATGCTGAAATAAAAGGCGTTCTTTTCCTTCAGAAGGCCTAGCATCTAGCACTTTGACATTGCACGCATACATGGTTTTATTCCCAAGCAAAGGATTTCTTTTGCTTTGCACGTACGTACTGCGTTTCGTTGCCAAGTTGTTTTGATTCCAATCTTAGCACTTAAGAAACTGGCCATGCGGCAACCTGCAGCTCGATCTGCAACAACAAATAGAGCATTTTTTTGTGGGGATGTGAAAGAGAGGGTGAAAGGGTGGTGGCCGGGGAGGCGGTGAAAGAGAAACCAAGTGGCTGAATTCGAGTGTTGGTTTTGTGAGGTGTAACCTTTACCAATCTGTTCCTTTCAGGCTTGAGCTACTTTTTTTTGGTTTCCTTCTTGCTTTTGTTTTTGCAGAAGATCAAGAGAGGGCCGTGTGAATGATGGAATAATAATGCCAGGCTGTATTCTGTATGGGCGCTGTGCTCAAATCAAATGCACATCTATGTCTGGGAAGGATAGAGATAATCTTGATTTGCAAGTGACCAGACCACACGGCCGAGCTCCAGAATAATCTGGCTTTCAAGACGAATGAGCAGCTAATTAAGACACAAATGGAACAGTTCATACGAAATGGATATCCGCATTAGAGAAATGGTTTGTATGCATGTGGTCACAGAATCGACAAATTAAAGATGTGAAACATATGTAGTTCGTATCAAGGTTGGTAGGACAATCACTAGTAGTACTATAGTAGTACTCCCTCCGTTGGAATTTAGAGGGCGTATTAGGTTTCGTTAGGACAATATTTTGACCAACGATTACTTCATTAATATACCATTTATGCAATGCAAAATCATAATTATATGAGAAGTGCTTCTATGCTCTTTCTTTTAAAAGCTGCACAACTATTAAAGCATGAATGAAAGGTAGATGGTGATTACTTACCCCTTCGCTTGCTTCAAGATTTGTGCAATTTATACTAGAAGGAAAAGCATAGAAACACTTCACTAATTATATATAAGTACTTTTGAATACAAATCTACTAATATCAATTTTGTGTCATAAAAATTATATGCTAATAGAGTAATTGTTGGTCAAAGCCTTGTCCTAACGAAACCTAATACGCCTTATAAAAAACAACGGAGGGAGTACATGAGAAGCGTTCTCGAAAATAAAAATAGCACTGTGTTGCAGTGAAATAAATATACGGTGATTAGGCCATCTAGCCTCGGTTTTTGGCCGAGTCAGAAGCATGTTGCAGTGGACATTTATACAGAGAGGTACTTCTATGCTCTCTTTTTTTTTTTAAGTTGCATAGATATTAAAGCATGAATGAAGGGTAGATAAGGATTACTTATCCCTTCGCTTGCTTTAAGATTTGTGCAATTTGTATTGGGAGGGAAATATAGAAGGGTGGATTTTTGAATTTAGGAACGGGGAGGTCTCTTTTTTCTGCCCGATTCTTAAAAACTTGATTCTAAGGAAGAGTGATTGCGAACGTGCAATATGTTCCACTTCATTATTGAACAGGGTCTATGGTCAATCGGTGACCTTTGGACACAATTCCTATGGGGTGGAGGCAATGTGATTGATCCATGGATTTTGCTTCTTTTTTGCTTCATTTCACCCAAAAAAAGAGTTGAAGGGGGATAGTGCATCTGGTTGTTCGTAAGGGCATATAACCGATCCTTTCCCAAGGATCCTAGACGAGGAAAGCCTAGCTAGGATCTGAGTCCAACTATTGTCCATTTATGATCGACACTGTGCATCTTTTCCAGTATTATGTAAGTGCGCCCATTCATTCTGTCAAATGCATTCGCTTCCAACCTTAAATTACCTTTTAAAAAATTGCTGGCTCCCGTGATTGGCTTTAAAAACCAATGCAGTTACTTGTGCAGTTGAGCATAAAAAATAGCTAGGTTGCGGTCTCCGCAGCATATTTTTGTTGTGCATACCTCACGTTCTGGTGTACGTGCATCAACCAATGGATTTGGAAATTTAGGGTACAGAGCAGTAGAAATTGCCTAGCTTAAAATTTGACCAATACTATGAACCGTGTGATTTTATTTTTTTAATGCTTCATATGCTTCATATTTTTATTCTTTTTCTTTGATAATAGCATCGGTAGCTCTACGTTTGCAGAATTGCAGAATATGCCATGTTGTGGCGCCTTTGGTTCATCGACTGAAATTGAGGGGAAATGATTTGTAGGGTGCATAAGTTTTTGATCCTCACTGCTAGTATCGACCTTTCAGCACAAAAAAAATTGAAGGAGAAGGCGCCATTTTCTGGTCTCTTTTTCAGCTTTTGGTGGATTTCTTCTCCATCGCTTGGAAACGTGAGGCTACGCTTAAATCTCTCAATCTCACATCACATGCAAAGGTTAGAGAGAGAGAGAAATGCGGGGTTTAGGGAAGAAACGGCGGACACCTGTTCCCTCTCTCTCCTCTCCAATCCTACAGAGGGAGGGAGGGAGCCATTTTGCCTACTCTTTGCAGCCAAGAACAAATTTTTTTCCAATTTTTTGGGGATCCCCCCCCCCCCCGCCCCCCACGTTTCTGGGCCTTTTGGTTGATTCCCCTATGCGGTTTTTTTCTCACGTTCTGGTCCTTTTGGTTGATTCTCCCAATCTTGTGATTTGAGAATCGCGGCTTCTTGACTGAAGATTTGAAGCATTGGTATGTTCCAATAGCATTCTTCTTTGAATCTGAATAATCTTGTGTGCATATGAAGCCCTGAATTTACATCGGTGCAATTCTTTTCCAGGAAAGATTGGATCCTGTGCTCCAATTGGTAGAAAGATTGGGTTCTTGCGATCTATCGGCACGAGCATTGGCATGTGAAAAACAAGTCCTGCCTTCTTGGCTGAGAGCAACGCGGCAGTTGCAGACGCTCCTGCCGCATCGGTGTAGATTTCCTGGGAAAAAGATTCATCTTCTTGAAGCATCCGTTAGCATGAGTGACCAAGATCGTACGATTTTTGTTTCCTCATCAACAATGTGGTGTGATTTGAGCATCTTTGTGCCGCAACTAGTGGGAACTTCAAAGGAAAGACCGGGCTTCTAAGCAACCTAGATGCAAATTGGGGGGTGCATTGATCTTTGATGGCTGCGAAATCTCGTGCAAGGTCGCTGGGCTTTTCGCGGCAATTCTGGTCCGTGCTGTGCCATGCCTTCAGCGAGTGCTGCCTGATCATAATGCTCTTTGTCACTGCCGTGGTGTCGTCCACGGCGACTAGGTTCGCACGCATCTGCAGGCTCCGGTCACCATGCATGCTGTGCTCAAGATTGGATCGGGTCCTACATGGCAAGGCCTGGTTCTCCGAGGAACTGGTGTGTGCTGCACACAGGGTGGAGATCTCGTCTTTGTCATATTGCCGGAGTCACAACAAGCTCACGCACTCTGATGATCTATGTGAAGGGTGCATCCGTTCATGTGCTGGATTGGTTGGTGAACCTGGTGACCTGACAAACGTGAGAGCTCAGAAGAAGGTCAATTCTCGGTCCAGGTCTAAGCACACACAACGATGCTCTTGTTGTTCAGAGCCGTTCAAGAAGACACGTAATGCACACAGGCTACCTGAGCATGTAAATGGCAGGGTTTCAGATGATGACATGAGCAAAGTGAAGGAGAGAAACGTATCCATGGCAGGTGTTGGCCATTCTTCAGATGATGGCTTCGATCACTTGTCTTACGGAGGTTACAGAAAGGTAAAGGTCCGCCGTGATTCTGAGCCTGAGGTCGATGTCTCAGATGACGACGATGACGGCAATGCAATGCTTCGTGGAGCTAGACACCGAAGCAAAGCTGTCTCATGTCGTGATGTGCAACTGCAACCAATGCTCACCAGTGCCGATGCCTTGTCCACACATCCTTCTGACAGTGCTGTTCTTGCAGAGCCGATGAATACCACTCGTCTAATGCCATTGAATACTGTAACAGGTACTGACAGTCAGCCTAGTGGCACCAAGCTTGGTAATATTGCAAAATCTTCAGATCCTTCTATTGGGCATGGTTTGGAAGAAATCAACTGGAGTCAGGTCAATGTGAGTGACAACGATCATGGCGTGCAGTCGAAGACTGTGCCTGAACAGGTTTGTGCAGATCTTCCGAAAGAGAAAAGTATGTATCACTATCCAAAATGCTGTAATCCTTATCTAACTTGAACTGTTTCTGAGAATCTCAAAATTTTTACTGTAGCTTTTCTGGTTGGTATCGAGGAAGTCAGCAATTTAGCGGGTGTTTCCGGAAGCCCTGACGAGGAAGGTACAAAGGGTTTTGCTGCTTCCGCATATGCGGGAACCAGTTCAACTGCAGACGCTCATATCAACCGCAACAACAGCATGAAGAATGCATCTGGTGGTAGAGGCAGCCTTCAATCTCCTCGTTGGTCTGAAATAATCTCCGCTAAGGATACCAATTCAAAAACCCAGGAAGAAGTGAAGATATTCCTGTCACAGTTGTCTTCCGCGCGAGGCTTTGATGGTCCTTGGAGTGAGGTGGCTACTAGCCCCAGAATCAACATGCAGATTGATGAGTACAAACAATCTGATGCAACTGGCAGCAGGCAGTTCCTTGAGAGGAACAACTCAAATCTGGAACAATTTGATGTCCATGTCACTAGTGAAGATGAAGGTGAAAGGTCCCTTGAGTGCCTGAAGCAGCAGGTCGAGCTTGACAAGAAAAAAATGAGTATCCTTTATAAGGAGCTTGAGGCAGAACGGAGTGCTTCAGCGGTGGCAGCAAGCGAAGCCATGGCTATGATCAACAGGTTGCAGGAAGAAAAGGCTGCAATGCACATGGAAGCACTGCAGTACCTCAGGATGATGGAAGAGCAGGCGGATCATGACCAAGAAGCAATTGAAAAGCTAAATGACTTGCTTACAGACAGGGAGAAAGAAATACTTGACCTTGAAGCTGAACTAGAGAATTGTCGGAGAATTCTTTGCAAAGAACCATTTGATGTCGGAAAATTTAATGCTGCTGATGGAGATGTGGCATTTGATGTCTTGGACGGTTCAGATTTCATGAGGAACGCAATGTTTGATTTTGAAGATGAAAATGCAAACATTTTGGAGTCCTTAAGCAGATTGAAGGAGACTCTTGGCATGTCCCCGACAAACATACTTGATATGGGTGGCACAAAAGATGATCTACAGAACGCATCGTTGAGAAATTACTCAAGGGTCGGTGGGCAGTATATAGTAAATCCAGAGATGGAATGTGGGAGCTCACTATTGCCTCGTGAACATTTGAATAGTGAATCAGTTTCTTTTGAGCGAAATAATGAAAACCAATCCATTGTGAACAAAAAAGATTTTGGTCCATGTTCCCACTTAGATGATGACAAAATCAGTGCTATGAAAAATGTTGAGTATGAAATTTCACTTCTGAATAGTAGATTTAAGGCGCTTGAAGCAGACCAGAAGTTTCTCAGACAGATATTAAGTTCTCTTAAATGTAGCAATGATGGAGTACAATGTGTTCAGGAGATAACTAGCCATTTGCGAGAGCTGCGAAGAATCATCACTGAACAAAGACAGATGACAGTTTTATGAGCTCAAAATTATCCAGCACTCACTGTGAAGGTAATAATAGACCATAGTTGTAGTTCATCTGTTAGCTATGAGCAAATTAGTATGAACGTTTTAGTACTTGTCGTGGAAAACGAAAATGTGTAGTATAGCTTACAAGATGCATATCGATATTGACTATAGGTTGATGTTCAGGAGACCTTGTGCATTGCAGCAGGCCTCCAAATGTATTGTCAATATCTGCTGAAACTGTAACCTTAGATTGACTCTATCGAATTAGCTTCAGAATCAGTGATCTCACACAGGACACAGCAGTCACAACTCACCAAATTATCGGATGTGTATCTCTCAGTCACTGCTATATCATTGGATTCTGAGCATTATCTGACTCTTTTTCTTTCCATCTACAGTAAAAACTCTCATAATCTAATATAGAATCAGCACAATTATTTGAACCTACACAACTTCCTTTGTCGTATACGTCGAAAATCACCTTTAATCTCAATATGAATTTATGTGTCATACGCAAATGGAACACGTAAAAGTCTACTGTAGGATTTATCATTGAGAAGTGCCGCTACGCTTTTCTTTTTAAAAGTTGCACAAATATTAAAGCATGAATGAAGGGTATATAGTGATTATTTACTCTTTTGCTTGCTTCAAGATTTGTGCAGGTTATATTGGGAGGGAAAATATAGAATCATTGACCAAAGGTCACGAGGTCACCAAAGACCTAGTCCGTTATGGCGTTTACTGACATACTACGTTCTACCGTCTATAGATTCTGATCCAATCTCTCTTTCGGTCGCTGCCGTTGATTGTTACAGCACCGTGACGGTAATTTCATGGCGGCATGAGGCTCCAGCTCGGAGATTTTGACAGATGGTTGTGACACAAGGTAATCAAATTCTGATCTTGCTAAATAGCGGGGACCGCTCCGAGCTTGTTCGAGGCGATTCTGAATTTCTGATCCGCCATGGCCGGCGGCCCCCCTTTCTTTGTTCCATTCCATTACATGAGCGATGATGTCTCGGTGTAGTTCACTTCAGGGGATATTTCTTGTACATTGGTTGGGGTGGTGTTGTTAGGAGCAGGTTTTGCCGATGTAACGAAGTTCCCGGCTTGCCTGCAGGATTTCAGCTAGTAAAACGAGCTATCGCTCGTGTCAAATCAGGCAATTAGCTCATCCTTTCGCCTGTCACCGCACCAGGGATGCATGTTTTGCAGCGCATCCTAGTTCACCATCTATAGCTAGGCTGGGTGATCAGAAGAATAACCCGTGTTGGTGCCTGGTGAGAACAGATCTCTTCGGATCCTGAAATACCAGGACAGTCTGGTACAGATATACTAATTTGAATTATGCTTGGCACCAGGTTAGAGCATCTCCAAGAGGGGTCTTAAATATGATCCTAATTTGAATTATAGGACTTTTGAGGAAAAAATTAACTCCAGCAAAGATCCTAAATTATTAAAATTTAGCAAATTGTTTTAGAGCCCCTAGGAGAGTAGTTATATTTAGCAACTCTGTGATTAAGCCTTATCTTCATTGGGTTTTAGGGCCTGATTGCTGGAATGAATATTTCGTTGAAACCCTAAATCTAATTAGTTAGGATCCTAAATTAAAGTTTAAGACTCATTTTTGGACTCTCTTGAAGATGCTCTTATGTTTGCAAGACAGTATTATCATAGCCAAAGCAACGCATACAAGAGATGCAGCGATGCTTAGCGCACGCAGTGCAGGATATGTAGCCTGCAGGTAGAACCAGCCGCAACAAACGCACGTCCGACGGGCCAACATCGCACCGGCACAACGTCGAAGGAGCGGCGCTGCCCGGCGATACTGTGTAGCATCAAATCGTGTTCTCATGTCAGAACAAAAATCGAGATGTTCCCATGAGAGACCGCCGCTGTGCAGCCATCAATAGCTCCCAAAAACCACACCAACAAGATAGCTTTCCCTGGGATCACGTAAAAGAACATCATCTGGATGTTTTGTTTACTAAAATCACCTAAATCTGAAAGCATTGAATCATTATTAAGATTCGGAAGTATCGATTACATCCGATGCTACGATTTGATCTAACGGTTAGATTTTTAATCCTACGGTTCAAAATTTGAATGTTATTTAAAACAAAAACATCCGAAAGATGCCTATACACTCCAAAAAAAAATACAACTATATACTATTCAACATGGGAATAAGCCTGGACAGTGCTTCGCTCTGACACTGCCTCGAACATAGAAAGAAGGTTGGAGACCACACTGCAAATAGGAACAACATTCACAATGCGGTCACTGAAACCGTTAATTGCCGTCTTGGACAGGACTGAAACTTCCGGACAGGCTGAGCTTCCTTCAATCAACTCGCTCCATGCTGTGTCTTCCTGGTTGAGATTGGATTCTCTCAAGATTTGTAATACTTTATCTAGGTGAGCAACATTCCTACCAGCTCCACAGCCGGTGGCGGTTGCAGCACCCACCGCATTTGCTAGCGCTAAGGTGCTAATCGCTGGCAAGTTGTGGAGGAACCCGAAAGCTATAGCAGCAGTAAAGCTATCTCCACATCCAACCGTGTCCACCACGTCAATCTAATCGAAATACAGAGCGTAGTGAATACTGAGAATGTGACAATTCAAGCAAATAACTTTGATTACTGACACACTTCACAAACGAAGCTCCTTTATCAGCGCAGTAAGTACCTTAAAAGAAGGTGCACAGGAAACAGCGCTTCTAGTGATCATGATTGATCCCTTGGAACCCATTTTGATGACAACCCAATTTGTGCGGGTACCCCTCCTTAGCAACTCTTGCCCTGCCTGAATTGGGTTTCTGATGTTTGTTAGGGACTCGGCCTGTCAAACCAATAAACAGTGATATGAGACAAATGAGGCGAAACAAGAATAATTTCACAACACTGGTGTCACCGTTCTAATCATTGGGAAAAAAACAAAAATGTGGGAATTCAAGAACCGCCAAACAGAAAAAAAATTTAGAAAGACAAGCGCAGCTTATATATTATTGATAATCAACAATAGGGTTACACAGGCAATTACAAACATGAGTAAGAAAATCTGGAACCCTACCAACCAAAAAGAGGTATAACAAAAAGTATGCCATTTATAGTTCATTTGTTTTTACTAGTGAAGCCCCTCAAGCAAGAGAGTATTGACTACAAGATATCTATTGCACTGGATATATGATCACTCTTCTGTAAATACGTTACATGCGATTTTTCAAGAAATCATGCAAGATCACTTCAGTCACAAACATCTGTAATGGCAAACCAATCAGCACAGAAGTAGAAAATACAACAGCTGGCCAAGTGGCATAGATAACAGAGTAGTAAACCACCCATAATCATGCAAACCCATCCCAACTATAGGGCTTGTATGTAGGTCAACTAACCTCGTCTGATGTCAAAAGAAGAACATCACTGAACCTCAGAGAGTGCTCAAGTGCTCTCTGTTCATCCAGGGTCCCATGTAAGAGAGATTTTCCACGGGGCCCAGGATCAAAGAATACTTTTGTACCCGCATCAATCGCACAATCAATAGCAGATGAGGTCACATCAGGGAAAAATTCATCAAAAGCATAGCCATTGCAAAACAATATTTTGGAGTGATGAATAGCTGTCTTGGTTTCTACTGGAAGTTTACGTATCCAACTGAAAGCTGGCTCTTCACTAAAGTCCGCACGGCTGACATTGCAAAGAAAGAAACACTGATAAATAGCAATGCAAATCACATCAACAAGGATACTAGCTAATCTAAATTAAATATTGTAATATCACAATGAAAACATGAAGACAATAAGAAGTGCATGAGAACTGTAACTTGTAACCTGCAAAATCCATGTCTCTGAAATGGGTCTACAAGAACCCAACATAGAAGTGTCTCATATGCATGTTGGCATGCACTAGCATCAGTATTTTCAAGCATTCCAACAACATTAATCCCCTCCGCCTCAAGCACATCAAGAAGAAATTTTCCATAAACTTCCTCTCCTACATGCCCAAGTGTGGAGCAGCGAAGCCCAAGCCTAGCCGCAGCAAAGGCCAAGTTGCAGTTTCCACCAGCCTCCCAAAATTTCTATTCAAGTGATAAAAGACAAAATGTCCAGAATAGCTACAACAGGATTTTGCATAATCAATGACACATAAAAAACTGATTACAAATGAAGCATGAAATATCAATCATCAATCATAGTGTTAACAGCTTATTATAGAGTATCGCCCAGTTCTCCACCTTACCCCAAGCAGATAAACCTCAGCAGAAATATTCAACCAAAAAACAGTGTTACTTGGACACGGACACGGAGTCGGAATCCAACTTGGATTCGGGGTGTGAGATTCGGTAAAAAATTTTGGGCACGGGAAATGCTACTCGGAATAGGACAAAGGTGTTGTGTTGGAATCTAACTCAGATTCGAGGTGACCGATTCGACAAAAATTTTTGGATACGGATGTCCGCACCAACCAATCACCCAAACAGACCGCATACGTTATCGATATCTTCTCCGTCTCCAGCAGTTCACATTTGGTTTCACTCTCGTTACTCATCCGCACCAAATTTTCATCGGAGATTCCCACCTTCGTCACAACACAACAAATGCAGCCACTAATGGAATGTGCAAAATTCTACATCTCATCTGTCAGTTCTCACTAGAAGCTCCTAGATTTCCTCCATCCACCCAGTCCACCGCCAAATACAACTACGAAACAACGGTGTACAGCAAATAGGGTGTACATTTTCCAACCGCAGCACAAGCATTCAGAACCGAAACAATAGCCCTAAAGCTCAAGTTCCCACATTCTCCGGCTCCACTGCATGTAATGCTAAATCCAATCGATAAAAAGCCCAGAACCCTAAATATCCAATTACGACACAACAATTTGGGAGCAAACCAGAGCCTCCCGCACCCCAACTAGTGAACGGGCCTCAACCTGGTCGGGCGGCGAGGCGGCGAGGCGCTCCATGTAGGCCTTCCGCTCCTCGCGGTGAGCAGGCGGGAGGCGAGGCACGCCGAGCACGACGTCAACGCAGAGGTTGCCGAGCGTGGCGAGGTCCGTTTCCTTCCCCTCCCCGCCCTCCGGCGGCGGCCGCCTCCTGGCCTCATTGACAGCGACGGCGCGCGGCCCGGCCCCACCGGCGAGGCAGCGGCGGGGAGGGAGGTGGAAGAGGGGCTGCGGTGGGTGGCGCCGTGGGAGCGGGAGCGGGGTGCAGGAGATGGAGGCGGGGCGCGGGCGAGGGTTTAGGGTTTGGAGAGCCATCGGAGAAGGGACGGGGAGATGTCGAGGTGGGGAGGAGCCGAGGGGGCGAAGTGTCAAGCGAGACAGGCAGAGGGGCGAACTGCAAAATTGCGAAGGATGTGGACCGAGATGGCGGCCGGCCTGTGGCCCACTGCTGTAGGCACAGCTCATTAATGGCACGGCCCGACCGTAAATGAGTCGGGCCGGCATGGCACGATAGCCCGTGCCGTGTTTGGGCCGGTACTGCAGCACGGCGGCCCAGCCCGTTTAGGCATGGCACGATTAGACACGGCACGGCCCATTTACCCCGTTTATTTGTGTGAAAGATTAACAAACAAATTTGACAAGTAAGATGATGAAAATACTTCTTATTGTGAAAGATTGGGAACAAAAATGTTGAGTTTGCGGCAACATTTCAAAATCTTTATCTTGATCAGAAAGAATAATTGTAATCTTCACTTTTTCCCTGCACTGAGCTATAGGTTGTACTCTTTTTTCTTTCCAAGGTTTTCTCGTGTTGAGTTTTTACTTGGCAAAGTTTTTAACGAGGCAGCCAAACATCAATAAAGCTCATTATTTAATTCTAATTATTTAGCTTATTTTAGAATTTATTTTATATTTTTAGTTTTTTCTCAATTTATATATATTTTTAAAAGTTTTCCTACATTCTTGAGTTTTTCTAATTATTTTAACTTTTTTCATTTATTCTTATTTTTTCAATTTTTTATGTATTTTTTTCATTCTTTTTTATTTTCTATTTTTTTCAATTTTTTCTGATTTTTTTTTTCAAAATTTCAATCTTTCGGCACTAACAGGACGACCCGGCCTGTTTCGACCCGTTGGCCCACGTAGTAATGGGTCGGCACGGCATGGCCCATTTGGCCACCGGGCCGTGCTTGGGCCGGCGCCCCGACACGTGTGCCGGCACGGCACGACCCGTTTATTAGCCGGGCTTAAACGGGCTGTGCCGTCTGTTAAACGAGCTGGGTCGTGCCGTGCCGCCCGTTTGGGCATCTCTTGATGTGGTCAACCGACGCGATCATGTGGAATGCTACTTTCTTGGTTGACTTTCAAGCGTAGTAGCTGGCACGTAAATGTGATGTGTGTGGCTGGTGAAAAGAGTTATTAATATTATTTTGGTATCGATCGTATCGGTCGGTATTATATCGTATTGTCATCTAAAATGTTATAGAAAAGTATGTGTACCGTTTCAGCTTTAATATTGGTTATACTGGCCAATACTGGTCATACTGGACGGGATTGATATTACCATTTGTTTCGGTACCGGTCAAAATGCAAGTCCTTCAAAATCAACACAAAGGCCCGTTCCGAGTGCTATACCGACCACCACTATGATAAAGGGGAAGTCAGGAACCCTAGCAGCAAAGAGAAAGAACAAGGAGAGCTAAGAGCCTGGAAGGTATGAGTGCTACGGCGACGGCAAACGTGATGCGAAACTTAGCCACAAGAGGCATCTCCATCGAATCCCAACTTCTTTCACCGGTGGTAGCTCACGAAAAGCAGCTCATTTGCTCGTCGCCTCATGTAAGTCGATAATTAGTTACTCAAGCGAGATTTCATCTTGTGATCTTGTAAATCAATGAATGACATCCATCTTCTAGTGTTACAATCAATTAGTAGTATACTCTGTTTCACTTTTGTTATCTCACATTTTTCTTAGAATGTGCATGTAGAGAAATAGAGATATATTAGAATTTTTTTTTAATGTTGCAATCTGAAAGTGCATCTAAGCCCCTAAAATAATTTTGGTGATTAATGATGACACAATTAAAGAGATCTAATGGTTTGACTAGAATTGATGCAGATATCGAGAATTTATTGGGTTTGGAATGAGATTGGACGCCCCTACAAATATTCAAATTTGAAAAGATGGCATCAAGACAAGAAGTGTATTTTTTTCCTATTTTATTTGAGTCTTAAGGATAGCCGTACTATCAAGGGGATACGACGGGAAATCACTGTTAGGATGTTCATGTGCTCAAAGTCATATATCACATTTAAACTAGCACTCAAACACTTGCATTTTCCCAAAAATTGATTTTCCAACCGAGCTACTCAACCCGGAGTGTCCGGACATTTTGTTCGGAGTATCCGGATAAATTATCCGGAGTGTCCGGGTTGACCCGCTCGGATAAAAATTGGGTTTTAGCCAATCCGGAGTCTCCGGACTTTTTCGAAAATGAGGGCAACGGTTAGTTTTCCAAAAAACTATTTAAAGCCTCCTCCCTCTCCCAACGGCTAGGATTATTTTGTTTGAGCTCATTCATTGCAGCATTCTAGTCCTCTCTCACACATTCAAAGCATTCAAAAGAGTTCAAACTTCCTCCTCCATTAATTTGGTTGTTGATTCAAATTTAAGTGATGAGAGGAAGTAGATTCAAGTGCTAGGTGCATTCACTCCATCTTTTGAGCACTAGTTCATCCTCCAAGCGATCTCTCGTGGTGTTGTTACTCTTGGAGGTTGAAAGTCTCCTAGACGGCTAGGATTCACCGGGAGCAACCAAGGATTGTGGTGTGCTCCGGTCGTTTGTGAAGGCGAGTCTCGCCTCCGAAAGGGAAGAGACAAAAAGTGAAGCCGGCGAGTGCATTTGTGCAACACTGGGAGAAAAGCGGGTTGAGAGAGACCCCGGCTCAAGTGTGACCGAGCCACCTCAACGGAGACGTAGGATTCCCTTCAAGAATCCGAACTTCGGTAACAAATCGTGGTCTTCGCTCTTTCTATTTGTGTTAGCGTACTTTGTGTTGCTTTGAGCTTGTGGAGCCCCGATCTACTTTGGTATTTGTGTTGGCTCCGGATCTAGACTTGCTTAAGGTACTTGACTTCATTTAGAGGCTTTTCTTTCAAGTAGACTGTCTCAAATCTGAATAGATTTAGTTTCCTTTTCGAGTTGCCTCATCCGGAGTATCCAGATAAATAACCCGGATAATCCGGAGTATCCGGACAATATATCCGGAGTCTCCGGGTTGACCTGCTCGGGCAGTTTTAATTCCGCTGCAAAATTTCAATTCGCCTATTCACCCCCCTCTAGGCGACATCTCCGGTCCGTTCACAATCAATATTTTCTTTTTATTCCCAGTATGTTGCTATGTATTCCATACAATTTTATTGGCTAGATAATGGCCTCAGGCTCATCCTCAGCAGGCGAATCAACACCCGCCCCTGCATTTGCTCTAGCAAGGTCAGAGGATCGTGCTTGGGCACATGGGAGGCTTGCCTTTGGAGGGAAAAATAGCACCAGTTGCCTTCACAGCGGCAAGAAGATTGGAGGTGGTGGTATTACTCGTTTGAAGTACCATCTTGCAGGAGTTCGTGGTCAAGTTGAACCATGTAAGAAGGTGCCTGGTGGTGTCCAATGGCAAATGAAGTAGTTGTTGAATGATTTGGATAAAAATGAGGAGAGAAGAAAGAAGACAAGACATGAAGTTGGATCCATTGGATTTGCTGAATCACAGGAAGGTTCAACTAGTTTTTCACGAAGCAGGGGAAGGTGAAAGGATCGGGTTGGCCTAGAGGGGGGGTGAATAGGCAACAAATTAAAATTTAAGATAAATTTTAGCGGAAGATAAGACAATGACAGAACTAAACTAGAGCAAATCACATGAAGAACTAACAGCTGAAACAGGGTGAACTTCAGTTAGCAAGAAGCAAGATGCAAGCAGGCACAAAAGCAATATAATGAAGTAATCAACACAGAGACAAGAGAAAGTGTTTTCACTGAGGTTCAGAGAAAACTCTCCTATATCCCCGTTTAGAGCACTTGAACTGAAGTATTGCTTCACCAGTAACTAACAGCAGTAGTTCTGGTTCTCACTAGTGTAACTCTTTCACAACTCCTGTGAGGCGAGTCCAACCTTCCACAACACTAGTGGCCTTCCATAATCACAGTTGGACAGGTCACACCACAAACACCTCCAAGCCATCTAGGAACAGCTAGTTCCAAGAGTAATAGTCTATCCACAAGCCCTGTCACTTGGTTCACTAGACACTGAGTCTAGACTAAACTTGGGGCAATGGACGCTTTGGATTTTGAAAACAGAGTTTAAGCGTGCTCTCTTTGATGTCTTTTTTGAGCTCTAGAATGCTTGGATATCAAAGAGATGTAAAAGTTCTATTTTTGGAAAGCTCTAGTACGGCTTATATAGGCTACAGAACAAATATAGCCGTTATTGGCAAAATATAGCCATTTACCAATGTCAGGTTGACAAGACATGTCAAAATGATTGCTTCTGACAAGATTTGAAATAATTTACAATAAGCTCAATGCAAGCCATACCAACTTTGAAGAAAAACCCATTTACGCCGGACCAAGACAGGTTGGTCCGTCGTACACATGTTTTGAGCGAAAACTGGTCCGTCGTGAAAACACCAAAACCAAGTTTGTGCCGAATCGAAAAACTTGGTTCGTCATAGAAGGAAGACTTACTGTTTTTGATTTGAGAAGGACTTAGAATCAACAACAAGTTCCAGTAAGATTCATGTTTACGCCAGACCAAAAAAGCTGGTCCATCATGAACTTAAAAACTTGGTCCGTTGTGAATGACACACGCTCAGTTAGAATTTCAAAAGATTTGTTCACTGCGTCGGACCAAAAAACTTGGTCTGGCGTGAACGGTGTGCGCTTGGTATGAGTTCAGAATAAAAGGCTTTTGCGCCGGACTAAGATGGGCTTTGGTCCGGCGTGAATGTGTTTTTGCTGAATTGAAAGATTAAGTGACCTTTACTCCAAATGATCTTAAAGAATTAGCCTATGGACCAAGGTACTGTATTTGTGCATAATCCCTCTTGATAGTACGGCTAAACTACAATAATCCTAGCTACAGTACTTGAACCATCTCCCAAGTCAAAACTAGAAACATGAAAACCTTAGCCTCTGTCCTTCCTTTAGAAAAATCTTCACTTCAACAAAGGTACAGAAGTTGGTCATCAACACCAAAACCCATAAATACCTTTAATAAGAAATTAGGGGGGGTCTAGATGCTTTCAGAAGGCCTCCTATGTTATCAACTTCTACTCCATGTTCAGCTAAAAAGCAACTTCAAGAAAAGAGTTTCTTTGCTCCAAGAACTGCAGTTGGTTCACAACCAAGCATCAAGAGTGCACTAGCATCAAAAGAAAATGATCGATCATGCTAGAGATGCAATGGCTAGATGGTGGAATGATGCCAATATACCATTCAATGCAGCTAATTCTCCTTACTACTTGCTGATGATAGACGCCATTACATTTATTGGATTTGGCTACATGGCACCTTCTTATCATGATTATAGAGGAAGCTTGTTGAAAAATGCTATCCATATTGCCCGAAATTATGTTTGTGATCTTAACAAGGAATGGACCGTCTATGGTTGCTCTATAATGTCTGATGGGTGGACGAGCCAAAGACAAGAACCATTAATAAATTTCCTTGTTTATTCTCCAAGAGGCACCATGTTTCTAAAATCTATTGATACATCGGGACTTTGTAGGGACAAAGAGACATTGCTTGAGCTCTTTGATGAAGTAGTGAAAGAAGTTGGGCCAAAGAATATTGTTCAATTTATCAGCAACAATGATGCAAGTTACAAAACTACTAGACAACCATTGTAGCATAGGTAAATCACTTTCTTTTGGTCTTCTTGTGCTGCACATTACATTGAAAGCGAGAGAGATCACGAAGTTTATTTATAACCATTCCCGGGTTTTGTCATTGATGAGGCAAGAATTAACAAATGGTAGAGAGTTATGTCGTCCTATGTCGCTAGATTTGCTACACATTTCTTGAGTCTTCAATGTTTACTTAAATTAAAGGAGTTGCGCCAAATATTTACTAGTGACAAATGGGTAGGGTCAAATCATGCCAAAATTAATGTTGGGAAGGAAATTGCTTCTATTGTTTTGGAAGATGATGAGTTTTGGTATCAATGCCAACATATTGCCCTGTTTACTGAATCAATGGTGTGTGTCCTTTGGTTGGTTGATAGTGATGAAAAACCTTTCATGGGATATTTGTATGAGGCAATGGACACAATGAAAGAATGCATTAAGAAAAGATTGAGGAACAAGGTATCATTTTATGGACAGTATATTAGAGTAATTGATGCTAGGTGGGACAAGCAACTTCATAGTCCATTGCATGCAGCTGGATGTTTCCTTAATTTTTGGAATTTACTTTAGTCCTACCTTTACCAAGCAAAAGGAGGTTGGTAAAGGCCTCACTACCACCGTTATGAGGTTAGTGGGAGATCTCGATGTTAAAGACATGGTATTCTCTCAACTAGAGCAGTATCAAAAATCAATTAGTTACTTTGGCCAGTCTGGTGTTGTTCGCTAACGTGAAAAACTTAATCCGGGTAACAAAACTATTGTTTGAAATTCATATTTTGTTGCAGACTCAAATAGTTTATTACCATTTTTTTGGCATGCCTTCCTAATAGTTGCATGGTGGGAAAATTTTGGCATTGACACTCCTGAACTTCAAGCTTTTGCTATTCGTGTTCTTAGCCAATGTTGCAGTGCCATAGGTTGTGAACACAATTAGAGTATTTTTGAGTTTATCTACTCCAAGAAAGAAGTAGACATGAAAATTCAAGGCTAAATGATTTAGTTTTTGTTCGTTACAACCTTAAGCTTCGAAAATGGTATGAAATAAATCATGCTATGTGCAATGTTGAGTTTTTTCTTTGCTGCCATTACTGATTAGTTAGTTATCCATTACTCAGGATCTTGAGGAAATCTAAAGCTGCATTGGATCCCATTAGCCTTGACAACATTGATTTACTAGGAGAATGGGTCACTGAAGAACCTACCCTTCTTAATGAAGACAATTTCAACTGAGAGATCATCGATGCACCATTTACTACCATTTCGATTTCTGAAGAGGAAGAATTGGCTAGTGTAGTTGATGCTGATGCTCCACCACCTTTGGTAGTCGCAGTAGAAGAAACAACAGACGTCCACATGTCTGAGCCTATAGCTGACCAAGATCCATTTCTGTATGTCAATGATGTGGAAGAGCAGTAATCTATAAATTCATATTGTATCAACTATGAAGTTATGAATTGTATTGTATTCAACTATATATATATATATCATATTTCATTCTAGTGCTATGTATTTAGAATTTTGGGTAAGATTATAGGTGAAATTTGCAGTGCCCACAATTAAACATATATAATTATAAATATATTATTATATTAAACTCCAGATTGGTACGCCGGCATGGACCGATACCAGAATGTACCAATTCAAGAGTCAAACCAGTATGGCCTCCAGTATGATATTGACAACTTTTGGAACTAAATTTTTTTTCTATGAGCACATATATTTCACATATACAACCAGGGTTACCAATACTGTTTTGAACTTGCATTTCGACGACCCGATGATATCGAAATTCGCTCAAAACTGAATGGTTCGAAAGTCAAACGAATTTGAAATTTAGTCAAACCGTCGAGCGATTTTCACAATTTTTAGACGAAAACCGTTCGAAAAGGCTTGAATTTTGAGCGGTTTTAATGGAAACATATTAAAAAATTAGAAAAATTGCAAAAAAAAAAGTTGTCGAATTTGAAAAAAGCCATTAAAGGCCAAAAAATATGAAAAAATGCAAGAAATATATAAAAAAGTATGGAGAGACACGAAAAAATTTGGCATGATCTTTCCTAAATATGAAATTTTTTTGACATGACCTTTGCTATATTTTAGACAATTGCAAGTTGTAAATTAGGTATTTAACAATAATATATCAACAAATAATTTTTTATTTCAATAATACTCACATATCAATTCAACAAGTGCAAAAATAAACTATCACATAATGACATACCAATATCATTCACATTTCAACACCATTTACATTTCAATACCTTACAGAAATTGCTTGCGTAAATAATTTGTAAGAAATTGGTTGTGTCAAATTGCACGCTATACAACAAAATAAGTACATAATATAACTAGTGATGCAGAGTACAACTTCCATACTGAAGCTTTCGTAGTTCATGCATGCATACAACGAGAAGTAAGCTTTTCGATGTTGGATAACATTAACATATTAAAATATACCATAGCAAGATAGTTTTTGTACATACAAATATCGCTACTTGAACAAATAGTACCATTTTCGGGTGTCATCCATTGCTACTAAATATACTTCAACAAATATTGCTACAAAATATAATTGAACAAATAATGGTACTAAATATACATCAACAAATATTGCTACTAAATACAATTGAACAAATATTGCTACTTGACATAACTGAACAAATATTGTTACTTGACATACTTCAACAAATATTGCTACTTGATATACTTGAACAAATATTGCTACTAAATATAATTGAACAAATATTGTTACTAAAATATGTTAAGTAAATATTGCTACTAAATATTTTTTCTTGACATACTTGAACAAATATTGTTACTAAATATAATTGAACAAATATTGCTATAAAATATGTTGAAGTAAATATTGCTAATTAACATACTTGAACAAATATTGCTACTAAAAATACTTCTAATTTTCTTTTAGATTTTCTAATTTCTACACTTTGAATGGCTCAAAAACGTCTTCAAACTTCGTTTTTTTTTAAAAAAAAACTATTCACATCAGAGATCATAAAACTATTAATACTAATTTTAGGGAATTTTTGGATAGTTTTTAAATTTTTGAATTTTTTGAATTTGACCAGTAAATCGAACGATTTTGTTTTTCAAAACGGAGCGGTACAAGCAGTTCTTGTCATTTTTGAATCCCTATATACAGTTCTATAGTCTTGTATACTAATTTCATAATATCATAAGTTCACCACATATATTTAAAATTGCTAAAAATGCAATACAAATTGCTCTATGGTTTTAAAGATCCCAAACCACCGAAATCAAAACTAATTCAATCAATAAATTTGATCTATTAAAGATGTGATCTTGTAGCGTTTTTAAAAAAAATTTAGGGGTATCAACGCATACCCGGCATCACCCCTAGTCGTTGAAAAGATAAGCATTTGTGTTCTCGTGCCAAATTCTGACGATCTATTTACCAGCTCTTTGGATGATAATACCATCCACAACTTTCTTTTGATGTCCCCATGCTAATTTCGTAATTTGGACCTTCAACCAATATATTTGGAGTAGTTTTTTTAGAGTAATATTTGGAGTGCTACTTGGTAGAATCGAAGGACTGTTAGCCGCTCACTACTTCAGAACTTCAGACGATCAGACCATGCATATACACCCTTTCACATCGCAGCAGTATCGCATTATTGCTTTATTTTTTTTGTAATCAACTTGTGATCTGTTAAATGCAATGTTCAAAAGGAGGGATCTGGCTCCGCCCTACATTCTAACCTAAATGGTTCGTATCATCTGGGAATGTCTCTTGTAGCCAAGGTGGTGTCGTAAGCACAAACATGGTCAACAAAAAGATCAAGCCAGGACCTCCCAGTGTAGGACTAGGTTATGATTTACACAGTATTCTTCCTCCTCCTAAAGAGACGAAATAGAGCTAGTGTTATTTGGAGTAAAGAGAAATGGATAGACTCGTACACATATTTTTTAGAGGGATATACTCGTACATAGCTTGCTAAAGAAAAGATGAACTAGATTTTTTTACAAGCTAGCACACACAGGGCTAGAAGCAGATCTCGAACCACTGAGACTTTGGTTCGAGGCCTGATACGATAAACATATATATAAAACTGTATAAAAAAAGTAAAATTATAGCTTAGACTAAGAAGGTGTGGTATGACCTGAGACATAGGCCTAGACTAACCCCTGACTCCCTGAGCCCACCCATATACACTAAAATCCATAATTCACTTTATATGTGCTTTTCAATTTCAACATTTAGAGAATCAGTTTCTCTACAATAATAATGATCCAAAATCAGCTTTTTAGAGAATCCTACAAATTCATTGGTCCATCAGCCCGTGATGTACGGCTCGTATATTGAATAGGACTAAACTGGTCATGAATCATACGAATACAATAGAACCGAGAATTCTACGGTATACCGTTGGCTAGTTCTCCTCACACACACACATAGGAAAATGAAAGTATACTATCAGGAGTATGTACTTTCTACTTTTGTATATTAACTGATGTTACACAAGTGGAAGCATATTCTATAAGTAAAAGTTGTTAACTGATTTATCCTGATTAGGAAGTTGTTTTTTAACTAAATAGCGGTAGGAGTACAAAACGGGCAACTGTACCGGTCGGCCATGGTGTATGGAGTACGTACGAGGGAATATACAAGTACAAGTACGTGTCTACTTGGTTCGTATCGTGACTCGGCTCTTAGGTACGTACGCTCTGTACCGTCCTCGCACGTGCCTCGCTACGTCGTAGTGTCGTACTACCTGCTAACGCTGGAACCAAAAAGTACGAACCGAAGAATAGACCCGGTCTTTGTTACAGCACTACCTTTTGGATCCCTGGACTAATTGTTAGCTGGCTAAAAATTAGCTCTAGTCTATCCAAACAGGAAGATTAATAGGTGGGCTAATTTTTAGCCAACCCCTTAGCTAACAATTAGTCCATTAGCTGGTGGGGAGGAGCTAATTTGGGCTAATAGCATGTAACACGCTGGGAAAAGTCTGAAATACCCTCGCGCTAACCTTATCATCATTTCCTCACCTATTATGAGGGGGCAGACATGACTTTTCTAAGAAATTAGCCCAACCATTAGTCATGTATCCAAACAGCCCTGGGCTAATTTTAGATGGACTAATTATTAGCTGGCTAACAATTAGCTCTAGCCATTAGCCAGCTAACAATTAGTTTTAGCCCATCCAAACATGGCCTTACTAATTGTAGTTGGATTTTTTTTTGCTATACATGGGTTAAAAAAATACTCTCAACTAATTGCTATATCCATAATAGATAAATATAAATGCCTTTTAAAAGCCATTGCAATGTCAAAAGAAGCCACAGCTCAACTAGAACATAAATTAAATTAGAGCAATAAAATGAGGTTGGGGGATTTTGGTCCTAGTTAACTAAGGTTAGACATGTTGATGCGCAGCCCGGCCCAACCTGATTTTACGATCTTGGCCCGATTTTTGGCCGGAAGCCCAAAAGGCCGATAGAAATAACAAACTAATTCAAAATAATATTTTCATTCCATGAACGCATTTATATAATAATATTTTATTCAAAAACAATTTAAAATAATCATTTATTCGGAAAAAAGGTATTTTGATTTTTTTTCATGTTTCGGGATGGGCTTTGGGCCTTGTCTCGTCGCAGGGCTCGAGCCTAGCCTCTCAAGGCCGGCAAACTAACGAAGAGGTCTAGTTAACCTTAGGCAGCATGTATACAAAGGTTCATTTTATCACGAAAATCACGCCATTGAGGCAAGCATGCATCGCGTGTTGCACTTCTTTTCGATTGAGATAGTTCATTGTTTTGTCCTTGACACAGACGTCGAGCTCCTTGTTGACTTGCTGTAAGGCTGTAACGGCAGAATCAGGTCAGAACAACAGCGCGCGGCTCACGATCGAACTTGATCAAGATTCAATCAGTCCGCGGAGACCAGCTCATTGGACACGACCAAATTGAAACTCGCCAAACTGACCTGTAAGCATGCATGTTCTCATGCATGGATCGGTTCAACTTCATGCGTTAGCAGAGACCGACCGACCGACGTCGACCGAGAATCCACAGACCCTAGGCAAACGGCGGTCGTTGTGTTTTACTAATTATCCTATACAACTTCATACGCATTTCCGTCAACCCGTTACGATCCAGGAGATGTCAGGACCGGAGTTCAACAAGTATACGAGGCAAGACCAAATTGAAATGGGCCAAAATGGCATGTAACGATCGATATATATACTCGTAGGTGCATAGATCGATCGATGTATCAATTGGTCCAACAACTGGAGCGCGTACGTGCAGACCGGCCGAGGATTAATTCACTTCAATCACAAACCCCAGCATATATACATACCATTTCAGCCGGCACCGACCGACTTTGCATCAAATAAGCAAATGTGTTAAGGCTGATAACCTAGGAAATGGACCGTGGGCGCTGAAAACCGCGTAGGCGCGTGTACGCACTTAAGCTGGACCGGAGAATTAAAAGCTTAAAAGTACCAGCACAATCTGAAGAATAGACCCGGTCCTTCAATTTTTGTTATACCTTTTCTGGCCGTTAAACAGACGCAGCAAACTATAAAAGGAAACTGTGATTCCGTCCTTCCTCCAACAACCAGTTGAAGGCATTCGACATACGTAGCTGCGCGCGCTAGCTTGTCTGCAATCACTCGATCGACCAGTTAGTCCAGCTAGCTATATGTACAAATTAGCTTGTTCGATACTAGCTAGCTATACACTGAGCTTTTGAACTCCGACCGATATGGCGTCGACGGCGACGATGGTGAGGGCGGTGTTGCTGGTGGCGGTCGTGCTGGTGCAATGCTGCAACGTGATCCTCGCGGCGAGGCTGCTAGAGGGGGACGGCGGGTGGCTGCCGGGCGGCACCGGTGCGCCGCTGCTCATGCAGGTCCTAGACAAGGGCCCGGCGGCGCCGGGCGGAACCAATAACTGCTGGACAGATCCCAACCACCCCGGCTCCGGCGGACGCTGCCATAACTAGCCGACCGGCTGCTTGCTGCCTTGCATTATCGATCGATCGCGCCCATGCATCCGTTGGTCTAATTTGTTCATGCGTTGAGTAGAGACTAGAGGCTGTTCACTTGGTTCAATTAATTTGTTCATTCTTTAATTGTAAGGGGTTCCATGCAAATAAATGGAGCATTGGGAGCTGTTCATTATTAGTCGATTTTAGTGCATTATTTCGCAATAAAGCATGGCATATCCTGTAATACAATTTGTACAAATTAATGATTTAGTTAACTAGGAATGCTAGGAGATTTAGATCTTTCTACTCATTCTTGCTTCCAATATCCATGTAAAAAATCCTTCGAGTTTGCATCACGTTGTGTTACATATCCCCCTCATAATTCTATACCATTTTGATTATCTTGGTCGATGACACATCTAAATGGGTGCATCTAATTTACGGTCAACCTCACTGTTTGAGCAGTGCGGATGAGCTCCAGCTCTTCGTCAAGATGCTACCCTGCTTGCCACATTACGACTCCAATTCCTTCCTTAGTTCCTCTTGGCTGTTAGTTTGCTACAAAAAAAAGGGAAGTTTCAACTGACATATTTTAACTCGTGAAAAAAATTCAAATCAAAATTTTTAAATCAAAAAAATTTCACTCCTGCCGATTTTTAGGTTCGATTTTAACTCATGAAAATTTTATTATTTCAAATCAAAAAGTTGCTACTCGGAAAGTTTCAATTCGAAAAATTTTAACACGAAAAGTTTCAATATAAAAAATTTTCTACTCGGAAAGTTTCAACACAATTTTTTAAATAAAAAAATTTCAAATCAGAAGGTTTTAACTCAAAAAGTTTCAACTAAAAAAGTTTTAACATAGTGACGACGATTAATATGTCCTTAAATAATTTCTGGGCCTACCCGCTATAAATAAAATGGCCCAAGACCCATTATTTGGTTATGACTTCAACTAGATTCAAAATTATTCACATGAAGATATTCCCAACCAACTATACATACATTGGTTGGAGATGGTTCATTCAGTTTGTTTCGACCTGGACGAGGTCGGAAATTAAATAGTCTTCACCCTGACCTATAACTAGGTCGGGAATGAAGTTATCTCCGCACAAGACTAGCATGCGAAAAACGTTCGCTCTGATAGGCACAAACAACTGATTAAAAGTTACTCCTACGAAGGGACTTCTCTTTGTCAAAAGGCACATTTTGGCGAAAAGACACACCTTGGAAGATGACAACTGTCATCCCTTCGTCTGCTATAAATAAGAAACCCACACAAGGAACAAGAACAACGGATCATAATCACAATATTAGCAGCTGTAATTTTTAGTTCTCCATCCAGAAACTTGTACTCTATAAAATACACGTGACTAAATTGAAATAAAATTCTATTTTCTATTTTTTTAATTTCTGATTTGTTAGACAAAGACAACACAAATTATATTCATAAACTCGATCTAGGGACCCCCTGAATTTGAACATCGACACATAGAAAACTTTCGATTCAAAAGCTTTCGGTTCAAAATGTTTCAATAAAAAACTTTTAGTTTGAAAAGTTTCGATTTAAAATTCAAGTCAAGAAATTTTCAACTAAAAAATTTCAAATCAAAAGGTTTCAACTCAAAAAAAAATTAAATAAATATTTTTTAAAAAAAAAGAGGTGAGCAAGCTGTGCGTTTAATCGATTCGTGAGATGTTCCGTCCATGCATTCTGAGATTGCCACGTGCTGCAGAAAGGAGCGGATCCGCACAAACTAATCGTGAACGAAAAATGATTTTGCGTTTTTTTTCAGAGGAAAAATAAACCTAGATGTATTTTTAAAATTTTTGGAGGCTCGAGAAATATTAGAGTTCGTGTTGAAAAAAAGTACATATATTTCCGTTGACGAAAATATTTTTTCCAGAAAAAACGGAGAAAGGATTTGGATGTAAAAACCAGGGGCTTGTTTGTTATATTTTCGGACCTAACCGTTATCCCAAAAAAGTAAAAAAGGGCTCGTTCGCCATTTGCATTTAACGGGAGGGTTTTTCCGTAAAGTAACGAGCGAGGGACACAAACGCGATTCGAAAATATTTTCTTGCCCTCACAAAAAATCATGAAGGACCTTTTCATAATTTTGCAGGGACCTATGCGTAATTTAAAGGAATGGAGGTGCTTTTTCACAAAAAAAATGGGGTGACAGATGGATGCTTGAGGAGCTCTCAAACCTCCGGAATGTAATGGAGGGAGTATACCATTTTGATTGTCTTGGTTGGTGACACATTTAAATAGTTTGAATAAAAACTCGAATGCCGTGTATGATACTAGAAAAAGAATTGCAGGGATCAAATCTCCACTATCACTAATTTAATCAAATATCTAATATTAATCACAATATCCACTTGCTACTGCAACAAGGCATGAAACTACTTTTCCGTGAGAATAAGAGAGCATAATTTTTTTTTGGAACGGAAAAGAGCTAATTCTAACTGGTCTAACATGCAAATAGCCCGGTTATATCTCTGCCTATTTTCTTCGTTTCCACGGTTCATATGCGAGTCCTACGTACGGCCACAGCATCAACGTAACTAGTTAAGTTGTTACAGTTTTAACAATTACAAATAAAAGTGATTCATACTTAAAATCATATGGTTTGTTCACCAACTTTGTGACCGGAGTAGAGGTGGGTACTTGGGCCGGGTCTTTTTGGGTCAGCCCGAAGCACAGTGGTCCAGCCCGGTCCAAAACCCGGCACGGCACGGGGGTGGGTCGTGCCGTGCCGTGCCGGCACGACACTGTAGCACGGGCCGTGTCGGGCCTGAGATCAGGGCACGATGGGCAGCACGGCCCGGCACGGCGGAGGCACAGGTACAGATCTACTGCCACAACTTCATTGTTGTTGATGGCTATATTATGTCACTTATCTACAATGGTTTTATTTCACTAGATTTCTAATATTGTCGAGGTTATGAGTCTAATGATTTTTTTGGAGAGAAAAAGTACTGTTAAGCTTTCTGCAGATGACCAACTCCCGTTCTCTCGTCGGCCAATGAGCGAGAGAGAGGGAGGCAATAGGCAAGAGAGAGATTGAGAGGGACGGTTGAGAGAGAGGGAGAGAGCCGAGAGAGGGAGCAACGGGCGAGAGAGATCTAGAGAGATGTACGAGAGAGAGAGCTACGAGAGGGAGCAACGTGTGAGAGAGAACTGAAAGAAATTAAGCAATGTGTGTCTTCATCTCCTTTCCTCTTGTCGCAATAGTGTAGATGGGTCGGGCCTGGACCGGTACGGCATGAAGCGCAAATGAACCGTGACTGGGCTCGCCGGCACAGTAGGCACGACGAGCCGTCAAGGCACGGCACGGTTCATGCACGAAGCACGATGAGCCCGTACCGGACCGGCTCGGCACGGCACGGCACGATGGCCACCTCTTGACACCGGAGTTTATCCCGTTAATTTTGGCTCTCCTACCGAGTCAAAATGTTCAGACCAATATTGATCTCTATTCTCCCATGACAAATAAGATATTTTATACCTTTTTATTTGTCAAAAATGTTTCTTATGCTAACGTCGGGAATAGCGGGTCTAGTACTAATAAATAGCAATGCACTAGTACCTCTAAGGGAGAGCATATTAATTAACTAATTGCAAATTTGTCCCCCTTTTTTAGGAAACCATACTGCACAAAAATCAATTTTTATGGAAGAATCCCTCGCTAAAAATGGCATGGTACAAAGATCAAGATGTAACTAGTAGATATGTTTTAGAATGCGTGTAGTTAACCTTTTAAAACTTTGACTGTTAATATGCATAAAAGTGATTGGCTTTGTCATGTGGAAATATTATACTACCACTAGATTTGTTATTAAAATACTTTCATATCATTATATTTTTATAATTTTTACTAAGATATGATTATAAAAAGTAGTGATCAAATATGTGTAAAGACTACGTACATGTTTGAATGAAAGAATCTAAATTTTGAATTGAAAATTTCGTGACATTCTTTTGAACTAGACTAGCTCAAGCACGCCGTTCGAGGAATCTAGTTCAAACATGGAGAAATCACTAATAATATGCAGTTGCCCTCAAGCTAGCTGTCACACGGATGAGATGTCAAAGATATGACCGTCAACAAGATGCAAGGAGTACCTACGTGTAGTACTGAGGTGTAACGAATGGACCTGATCATGAATCCTAGTCATAAGAAACCCTAGACAAAGTCACCTCTCGTGCTTGGAAAAAGTAGTACAAATTAAGTATAAGTAGTCTTAACACATGTTGTAGGGTTTGACCTGCAGGTTAATTTGATCGGGGCTGTCTATTGCTCGGTTGCTGAAAATCTAAATTACCACTTATGCTTGGAACAGTACAAATTAATTGGAAGTAGAGTCCTCACACATGCTGTAGAATTTGACATGAAGGTTAACTTACATACCGGAATATATATACGTAGCCTTAATTTGCACACATTTAACAGTTGGTTCCATCGATCGAACTTGCATCCAAAACTATGTATGCATGCCTCAAGAACACACAAACAAACGCACACAACACAAGAACCACCTGTCAGATCGTGACGGATTCCAATTTTACACTCGACTGGTAGAAATATAAAAGAAATGGAGATCTCAACGTTCAAATCCATGCATGTACGCGCACGTACATACTACATGCACGCATGCTAGTACATGCATACTTGCTTTTCACGAATTTAGCTATATGTAAACGGGCGCTAATCAATTACTCTCTCCGCTTCACAATAGTTGTAGTGCTAGAATTCAAAAATTTTATCAAAATAGTTGTAGTTCGCACATTCTAATGCAATTTTAGAGGCAACATAACCTTTATACTCTTCATCAATGCAGCCATCTGTTCAGCTACCCTTCATTAATCACAAAATGGATGAATTAAATGAGGGTAGATAAGTCATTTTTTACGTCTCCTAGTTTGGTATTACCGAGCCTAAGCAGAGTTTTAGATTTTGACCTGACCTCTCAAATCGTTCATACTTCAGATTGACGGTTGACCATGCATGACCATGAAAGGTCAGGGGCGGATTTGGGCCCAGGGCAGGGTAGGCTCTAGCCCGGGATTTGAAATTGTTGCTTATGTATAGCCCAGGTAAGCCCATGGTGTGATAAAAATATTAGCCCAGGTTATATGACTTCAGTTCAGCCCATTTCATGAGAAAGCCCATCAAACAGCCCAGTGGAAAAACACAAAACTAAAAACCTAAACCTAAACCTAAACCTAACACCACCACCACACACCACCGTCCACCAACACGGTACCGCTCTTGGCGGCCGGAGATCCGCGGCCGGATCTGCGCCGCCCGCGCTGTCGCGCTCACTTGATCCGCGAACGCCGCCGCCCGTGCGCGGCGACCTGCGCCGCTCCTCGCACGCAGCGTCGCCGGGCCGGCCGCCCCTTCGCCAGCGTCTGGCGCCGCCAGCGACTTTGGACTTCGCTGTTCGCCACTTGAGTTCGGACCTTGGTATACCGTATACTAGTTATCTGAGACAATACACTTATCTTGACATCTTTGTTATACCGAATAGAATGTTAATTTGTATGCTAAATTGCTGATTGTATGCACTATGCAGTGTGCTGAATGCCTGAATTGGTCAATTGGTGATTGTCAATTTACGTAGCCGTGTAGCAGTTGAACAAAATTTTGTAGGAGATGAAGAGAACCAAAACATTAACATCTTATTTTTCCACACAAGATCATTTTGGTGCTCAATTTGTATCTCTAGTATGCTACATTGTCTATGTATAAGTATCACACTATCACTTATGATGTTTTATGTTGAAGAATTGAGCAAAATTTTTATATTAATATTGTATTTGTGAATCGATGATGTACTTTTGTTATGTTGTCGTGTGGATATAAATTGATGTTCTTAATAGAAAGTTAGCTTCTTAAAGTTTAGCCCGGGGTAAGTTTAAATTCTGGATCCGCCACTGTGAAAGGTCAAGCTGGGAATGTGACCCCTGGGGTCGCTGAGTTGGAATTACTTCTCGAGTTATAAATACATGTTGTCTTGTACAACATGGATACAAGTAGAGTTAAACTTTCAAAACTTAGACTATAAATATCTTTTAAATATTTAAATTAGATACATAAAAATCATATATTTAGATTTGTCTCGAAAAGTATTTTCAAAATATTATAATTTTATTAGGTTTTTATAATATATTATAATATAAATTAGTGGTCAAAACTGTGTTTTGGAGACGGTGCTATTGTCTAAAACGATATGTATTTGTAACTGGATGAGTATAGCAGGGGGAAACTGAGGTACACTTTTTAGATTGACCAAGTCATACGAATTATGACTTCATTTCATAATTATAACAATCAAGCAAATTTTTGTTTCGACACATGAATAACATAAAATAATTTTTGTTGTTGTTTTACACATCCTGTGTCGAAAATTCCAAAAGGGAACTCCATGTTTAGCTCAGCACCAGGGACAAATGTAACCTAGTTAGCTAGAAGAAAAGGAAAAAATAGGACAGGCACAAGAATTACCTTGCCGGTTGCCATTGTACAGAGAGAGGGTTTCTGCAAGTCATTTCAGACTGCGACCCACAAGTTGGGCCACTACTAGATGTTTCAGTCTGCTACCGATTTGATCAGTTTTAACAGACATGACATCATTTGCAGAACAGGGCATGACTCATGAGTCATGAGCACATCACTTTGTACATACATATGTTTTTTATGCAAATTGCAATATGGCATCTATAGCACGCTTGAAATTATTCCCTCTGAAAGACACTAGACAGAAAGATATTCTCAACTCTGGTTCTTCATTTGTCAAAGAGATCAATGGCCATACAAAAATAATTATTAACATTTGAGCTGCAGGATTTTGACCAGAGGGGGAAGATTATTATTTGAGAGTATTAACTCACAAATAGTCAAAATTATTATTTTAGAGTATTAACTCACAAATAGTCAAAACTTGACCTAGACGGACCAATAGACCTATCTCATATCCATTGGAAAGTGAGGAAGGAAATTAGAAAATGAGCTCTAAATAAATATATATAAAAGTTGGTCACTGTATATATAAAAGTTGGAGCAGCATATCAGGGATTTATTTGCAAATGCAACGTAACTAACCTTCAGCTAAAATCCTTAAGCCTTCTCTTCAAAACATCCATGGACCTCTTGCGAGCATTCTGCTTTGTGTTGCGGTTTGAAAGGCTCCCAAACAGCCCGTCTGCTGAGTCCTTGAACTTGTCACAAACGATGGCAACCTTCTTGTAGTCCAATGTTCCATAGTTCCTCTCCCTTATCACCGGATTCATGAAGTTCTCAGGCTGGCTGCTGAGCAAAAGATTGACGAGCTGCCGTATCTCAACCAAACAATCTCTGAAAGTTGTTTCCTTCCCCAAATCTGACAACCCAGTGCTGTGAAATTTCTCATCCGCAAACGCCTCCAACATCTTCAAGTCAATGTCAATGCCTAAAACAGCATTGACAGTGAACCTTTTCACACCGTCATTAAGAAGTGTTGTCATTATAGAGTCTGAGATGTGGCTCATTGCACCAGAAACCACCTTGTATAGAGCTTCTAATGGTAAAATCTCCTGAGCTGTCGATACCAGAGTTTCAAGATAAATAAGAACCTCATTCATATAGTCATTTGCATTGTCTGGGGCTTCCTCCACTATCCAGTTGACATCGTCCAAGAGCACCATAAACTCATCGATCTTGGAATTGGCCAGGTTTATTAAAGAATTATATGCTGCATTCTGGGAGGCTTTCAGGACAGCTCGAGCAGTCAAACCAGAATGAGACCTCTCAGCGATGCGTTTGGGAATGCCACACAGTTGGGCAGAGTGCAAGAGGTACAGATCACAAGCCTGCTCAAGAATAGCAATATTTCCTGCAAGTTGCATCATTTGTGACATGGCCAATGAGCGAGCATATATCATGTTCAGAAGACCGTCATTTAATACCTCGATCAATAGCCTATCTAGGTAACCTTTCACCACATCATAGAAGTTCATGTGACCACCATATGACAAGTAGCTGACAGAATCCTCAATGAAGGACCGAACGATACGGCAAACATCTGGAACAGAAGAGGAAAATGGTGCCACATAAGGAAAATCTGGGATTACATCATCGGGTTCCAGATGAAATGCTGTGACATTCATGTTATACTCATATTCCTTCTTTATAATCATCTGCTCATATGAGTCATTAGCCAGGATGTCATTTATCTGCTTCCGGCACTCAGCAAGAAGAAGTTGGTGGTATTTGTCCATGCTTTTCTCAAGAACTTCAACCAATTGTGTGATTTGATAACCGTACTTCTTTACAACTGCACCTAGAAGAGTGACATAATCTTTTATGAGGAGGAGGTGGCTGGCCGTTCCCATGCGAGGGAACTGATCCTCTAATACAGATGTGATCTTAGCAATGGCTGTTTCCCATGTTGTTTCGACTTGGCTCTCAGACAGTATTCCATTTGCAGTTCGAAGGACACGTTCTTCAACAATAAAAAATCCAGCTACCTGAGCAAGAAAGGGCTGATGAGACTCAAGGAAGGGTTGCGAAGTGGAAATTTGCATGTCCAAGTTGAGTTGCATGAGCCTGTTCTTGTAGTAATAATCTCGGAACTTTTCCCCAATACCAAGGCATATGTGAATATGATGCGCCCGATACACTGGTGTGAGATCAAAATCTAGTGCTGTTTCCTCATCTGTATTCTCCACATCCAAGGTATACAAATGCTCATCTGGTCCAGCATGGCTGTGCTCTTCAGCCTCTCTCTGCCGGGCACGCATTTCCTCATCTTTTTGGCGAGCCAAAGAGGCCTGGCCTATTGAGACCTGCCCAATCTGTTTAGCCATTCTTCTGATATGAACAAGCCAATCGTTGAACTCGCTACAAACCTTCTTCTCAATGTGCAGCTTTATCAATGGTATTTGTTTCTCAACCACCTTTCTAAGAAGCTTAACAGGTATATTTTGCAGATAGCCCTTCTCAATCAAGTCCAAAGTCTTCAGTGCAGGGTGAAACTTAGCTTCTGCAATGTAACTGTTGCATACCATGCACAGGCTAGAGACTTTCACACATATCTTTAGTGTTGTTATGGCCTCTCCTACGTTTTTCTTGACTGAATATAACTCCAGAAGTTCGTCAAGCTTCAACAGTAAGGCACTAGCAACGTCTTGCAAGTGCAGGTTCTCACCAGATAACATGCTCTTTAGCTCATCAGCATCGACCAACACACCACGGAGTTCATCGACAGCAAGGATGAATTCCTCATAGTGAAGTCTACATAGCTCTTCAATCTCAACTTCTTTCTTCTTTACAATGCTCCTTAGGTTATGCACGAGAGCTTCAGGTTTGCCAGACTCAAACGCATGCCGAATGATGGGACCCAAATCTTCACCATTTGCAATAAATGCAGCAAGGCCCAGACCAAGACCTCCATCGCCACCTTCCACTAGACTTTTCTTCTTTGGCTGAGCAGTCATGGCTCAACTGTAGCAAAAACATATATACAATTTCAATGCAGATAAGTAATATGTATCTTGAGAAGCTTGGAAATTAAAAGCACATAGGAAGTAGATAGCATTGGCAATTCACAAGATAGTGCAGATATCAACCAAAATAAAGCAGATTGGCACAACAGCAAGAGATTATTTATTATAATTCTTTCCTGATACACACGCAGTAGCAAAAAAGCCATCAATGAATATTGTGTGACTTGGATACCAAAACAACCCCATGTAAACCAAGAAAGACTCAACCAAATTGCTAAAACGAGCATTATTACATACAACTTCATAAAAACGCAAGATACATGCAACAATTATTTCAATCTGATCCACACAAATGTTTAGTTCATACTTTAGTTCTAACCCAATAACTACAAGTTTCACTAACAACCATCACCAAACTAGTTCATATATATTAATAAATAAAAATGTTTATGCCCAATGGGTGGCTTCTTCAGCCACCTATGATTTCAACAGTCCACATTCCAGCGACAGATATGAATTGAAACAAGTGTTCATAGTAGCTGTTCCCATTATTGCTACTTCAACATTGAGGTAGAAGATTGTGGAAAATCACCACAACAGCACCACTACTGTCATTCGAAATTAAAAATGTTGCAATTGGAAAATTGCATAGAGTAGTTTCGATAGGACTGTAAAATCCACTTCCAAAAAGGCTGGAACTAAGGTCAAAATGTAAGATCACAACAACAACAACAAATAAGCCTTTTGTTCCAAACAAGGTCATGATGTAAGATTGTAGCACTAAATAAAAGAAGCTCACCACAACCCTAACCCTACAAAGGATTTTTAGCTGAGTGCCACACATGGACTTGCAATTAGTAAAGTGCATTGCTTAACCCTGATAATTTAACGTAAGGAAGAAACAACAAATTAATGAATGGAGGAAACTTAGTATTAAGAATTTGAGACTTTGCGATCACAAACTAAAATTCTAGCCTTGTACGTATGAATCAGGAAACACGCACGAAGAATACTAATAGAGTTTAGAACAAAAACTGCTTGCACGAATATTCTAATGGCAATAGGGAATGCACGGCGTGTGAGAGAGAGGCTTGAGAACCGGAGGAGATCGCCGATCACAATTGTGAGAGCTGTACCAGAGAGAGAGAGAGAGAGAGAGAGATCTTTGGTGGAGGAGTAACTTTTTTTTTTCAATTTTGACAGAACTAAAAATGGACGATGGAATGAAGACATTATTAAAATTTTAGATCAATGGAGTGAAAGAATGGTGTGTCTATACATCAATCAAGTGTTTCCCCCCAAAATCAGTCGAATTTTTGACAATTGGGTAGAAATCCAATGCTCCAAATTTTCCCACCTCTCCTACACATCTCCCACCCATCCCTAACCCAATACCGATCCACTTCCCCATTCCCCAGCGCCGCCATCTCCTGCCTACCCTAACCCTCGTCGTCGCCCCACGCAAAAACCTGCATGCATGCATGGGAGTATCCATCCCAGAAAAAAAGATTTGGATGAGGTTGCTCCGAAGAAGAAGAAGAAAGAAATGATCCCCCACGAGGATGCTGACAGGGGATCACAGGCTGGAGCTCATCACGCCGGCCGCCGGAGGAGGGGGAGATCTAGATAACGGTGTAAACGAAGGAAGGGGAGGAGAAGAGCTTACTGCGCCGGGCGCTGGCCGCCGGAGAAGGGTGACGCGAACCGTGGAAACGAAGAAAATAGGCAGAGATATAACCGGGCTATTTGCATGTTAGGCTAGTTAGAATTAGCTCTTTTCCGTTCCCAAAAAAAATCTATGCTCTCTTATTCTCACGGAAAAGTAGTTTCATGCCTTGTTGCAGTAGCAAGTGGATATTGTGATTAATATTAGATATTTGATTAAATTAGTGATAGTGGAGATTTGATCCTGCAATTCTTTTTCTAGTATCACACACGACATTCGACTTTTTATTCAAACTATTTAAATGTGTCACCAACCAAGACAATCAAAATGGTATACTCCCTCCATTATATTTCGGAGGTTTGAGAGCTCCTCAAGCATCCACCTGTCACCCCTTTTTTTTGCGAAAAAGCGCCTCCATTCCTTTAAATTACGCATGGTCCCTGCAAAATTATGAAAAGGTCCTTCATGATTTTTTGTGAGGGCAAGAAAAACTTTTCCGAATCGCGTTTGGATCCCTCGCTCGTTACTTTACGGAAAAACCCTCCGGTTAAATGCAAATGGCGAACGAGCCATTTTCTACTTTTTTGGGATAACGGTTATGTCCAAAAATATAACAAACATGCCCTCGGTTTTTACATCCAGATCCTTTCTCCGTTTTTCCTGAAAAAAATATTTTCGTCACACGACATTCGACTTTTTATTCAAACTATTTAAATGCGGAAATGTTAATTTATGACCAACCGTAACGATTAGTTCATGCGGATCCGCTCCTTTCTGCAGCACGTGGCAATCTCAGAATGCATGGACGGAACATCTCACGAATGATAACACGCACAGCTTGCTTGCCTCTTTTTTTTCTTGAACTTTTTTTAGTTGAAACTTTTTGATTTGAAATTTTTTGTCTGAAAATTTTTTTGACTTTATTTTTAAATCAAAACATTTCGAACCAAAAGTTTTTTGATTGAAACGTTTCGAACCGAAAACTTTGAATCAAAAGTTTTCTATGTGTCGATGTTCAAATCCAGGGGTCCTTAGAACGAGTTTACAAATATGATTTGTGTTGTCTTTGTCTAACAAATCAGAAATTAAAAATAGAAAATGGAATTGTATTTCTATTTAGTCACATGTATTTTATAGAGTACAAGTTTCTAAATGGAGAACTAAAAATTACGACCGCTAATATTGTGATTATGATCCGTTGTTCTTGTTCCTTGCGTGGGCTTCCTATTTATAGCAGACGAAGGGATGACAGTTGTCATCTTCTAAGAGGTGTCTTCTCGCTAAAAAAATGTCTTTTGACAAAGAGGCGTCTCTTCATAGGAATAACTTCCAATCAATTGTTTGTACCTGTCAAATATAGTGTTTTCCGCACGCTAGTCTTGTGCGAAGATAACTTCCTTCCTGATCTAGTTCTAGATCGGGGTGAAGAATGTTTAATTCCCAAGTTTGTCCAGGTCAGAACAACTAAATGAGCCATCTCCGACCAACGTATGTATATTTGGTAGGGAATACCTCTACATGACTAATTTTGAATCTGGTTAAAGTCATAACTAAGTAATAGGTCTTGGGCCTTTTTATTTATAGCGTGTAGGCTCAGAAATTATTTAGGGACGTATTAATCGTCGTCAGCTAGCCCTCAAGGCTTGAGTAAATACGTGTATTTACTCAAGATTTTTAACCTCTCAAGACATTATGAAGTCTCGCGCTAATCATATCACCTTTTCGGTTCTCGATAGAAAAATCTTTTACGATTTCCTTGGCAACTGAATCAACGGGATAACTATTCTAAAGAATTGTATAAGGCCCCGTTTGGCAACTTGGAACCGGACCGTTTCTACTAGAATCTGGGAGAAACCCAACCAAACGGACTAAAGCTCAGAACGATTCTCCTCGAATCGTTTCTTCTTTTTCCACGCCGAGGTCGAATCGCCCTCAACCCCGTTCCACCCCAATTCACAGAATCCAGACAACTAGCCAAACGGTTTCCAGACAGTGATTCTGATTCTACTTGAAACGTTTCTACCAAGAATCTAGAATCGTTTCCGTTTCTACTAGAATCTGAAACCGTACCAAACAGGCCCTAAGTAAGGGGGTAAGGATTCCCTTGAACGCTTCACGTCTTCAGACGTTTTAGCGCGAAAAACTTCTTCCAAGTTTTTCTGCTTTCTTTCTTCTTGGCTCCCAAGGCTTTTCATCTTTCGTTCTTTTTCGCATTTGAAAAGTTTGATCGAGAAACGAAGATGAAAAGTCTCAAGAATTAGAAGAGAGTTCAAAGTTTTTCACCTTTCGGTTTCTTCATTCTCAATGCAGAAATCTGTTTTCACTGAGACGAGAAGATGGTGCATTGGGATCCTAGAGGAGAAGATGCGAAGCCTTGTCTTCAAGAAAGGTGCATTGTGCTTTTTCTCTGCTTTCCCCAAGTTAGGTTTTCGTCTCCCAGAGAGTGACTTCCTAGCTGATGTGCTCGAGCATTATGAAATCGAGCTACATCATCTTCCACCAATTCTATTTTAATTCTGAGTGTTTTCTCACATCTTTGTGAGGCTTTTCTTGGTATTTCTCCTTCTGTTTGTCTTTTTCACTCCTTTCAGTACACCAGAAACAACAAAACCCAATATGTTTTTAGAAGTTTGTATTTTAAAGTCCATATCGGAGTTCAATACCTTTCCCTCCCGACTAAAGATACTTGGAAAGATTATCAGTAGGAGTGGTTCTACTCAGAAATTATAGGAGGCAGTTGCCTCCAATTTACTGGGAAGGTTGCCCCAACCTGAACGAGGTTGGAGGCAAAGAACGAGAAGGACTCTCTGGAGTTGACCAGGGAAGAGGAGAAGATCGTAAAGGTCATCTCCAAATTGTCTCAGGGAGCCTTTTGGGACAGAAGATTGTTTACGATTTTCTGTACCGTAAGCCGAGTCCCCGGAAAAGGCGGTTCAGATACGCCTGGAGGATTGAGGGCCACCAAGATCCTACCAAGGATGAACCTTGAGGTAAGGGATTCTGAATTCCTGACCTCTCCTTTTTTTTATTGAAAGAGGTTAATGCTTCTCTATTTTGTAGTCTTAACTGCCAGCGAAACCCGTGTGAAAGTTGTACAAATTCTACTCAGAAATTCTAAGCAGCCAGCTAGCCTAATTAGACAGAGTGACGAGTTTATCAATGAACTCATCGAGGTAAGCACCAAGCAACTCATTTGGTTATATAATTAAATCATTGTTTGTTCTAATGAATTTAGTTTTTATTTTTTTAAGGAAAAGCATCAACCCATAATATAAGTCTATAGAGATATTAAATGTATAGTATTGCAATATTTTCACTTTACACCATGTTGTTTGTGTGTTTGCTGAGCTTAGACTTATATTTTAGAACGAAAAAAAGTAGCGACATTCCCTGCAAGATGTATGCACCCAACTAGTTTCTCAAGGATCAAAAGAGAAATAATTTTATGAAAAGGTTCTAGATTATCAAATTTTAAAATTTACAGATTCTTAGGAATACCTAAGTGCTTTAGATATTTTTTTAAAACAAATTAGATTATGTCTATTGTGATGAATCTAGTCTACATACAAGCAAAATACCTGATTTCTCATATGCAAATATGCTAAGATAGGGCATAAGAAAAGAGAATAGTGTAATGACTAGATATCAGTTTTAAAAAGAGTATCTTGTAATAGAGCTGTGCTAAAATGAAGTGTATTGTTTTTTAACCGTAGATGCTAGTTGAGTCATCTAAATACTTGATAATCCCTCTAAGTTTTATTTTAAATGACACCATAGATTTTCATCGTAAAAATAAAAATTTTATGAAAAATACTTTTATAAGAAATGTCAATCTAGATCATTATAAATACACTAATTGTTGAATGTTAAATTTTTTTTGATTGCACATATTCTCAAAATTCACTTAAAAAGAAGGAAAAAATTATTTAGCTACATTTATAATGTATTATAATGTTTTATTTCGAATCCATCGGTAAAGTTCTATCCTTCACTGGCAAACACAGTGCAATAGTAGTCGTAGAACAAATAAATAGGTATAACAATGGAAAAGGATTGGTTTGGAAATACATACTGTGAAAAGTGGATGTGTTGAAGTGCATCAGCCCAATCAATTAAGAAACCTCGTCGCCCTGCGAAATTTTTTTATAAAACTCATCAATCGATCAACGAACTTTGAGCTGCCGAACTGTGGCGAACCAATCGATTAATAACCTTGGTCATATAACATGATGAACATAGGCTAAAATTATGGCAACGAAGCAAGGATGAAAAATTACATGTGTTAGGAACACCATGCATAGCAGAGTTAGGAACTTGAGCCGGCGTGAACGCCGATATAATACAGTGAAAATGGTCGAGAAAAACTCAATCCGATCATCCAAACGTACCGGCGGATTGGGAGGCTCGCGCGTGCTGGCGAGCGGACGGGAAACCAGTCGATTGGGCGAGGATGAAGACGCCGGCAACAATGTTGGTAAGGCGCGCGCAAGTGGGGTGGGGTGGGGTGGGGCGGGGGCGGGAGGAAACTGAATCCAAATAAGCCGGTGGATTGGCCTGTTGATTTATGGTTGGCCGCCTCGATCATTGTTAGGATTTAATCTTGTTATTTCATTCTTCATGTTTATACTGCATTTTCTTGAGTTATGCATGCATGTGCATGCTAGTAGTGCACGCTGGACTAGTTAATTAGTTCGTATTTGCATTCAGGAGTCTGCATTTAGGAGTCTGCATGTTGCGTGATGAAGAGCTAGCAGGCTTTGGCCGAGTCCGAATGCATGCAGACCAGACGTGTGGCGGTGAGCCGTTGCATGGGGTGGGGTGTGGATCTAGTCGCATGCAGCTGGGAGCGAACCGAGTCGTCAGGATCACCCTGCGCGGAGGACGTGGGCGCATGGCCAGCCGGAAGACGCGGGCGGGCTGGAGACGTGCGAGCGGTACTTGTGCTAGCATTGTGGCTATTTATGCAATGTACTCAGCCAGGGGCGGAACTAGAGAAAAAATCTTCGGGGTTCACCACTTCATCATATATATGATAACAACTTATTATTCTTACCATTTGCTTGTTATTTGCCTCCCGGTGTCACAAGATTTAGATCAAGGGGGTTCACATATACTATATATATACACTAATATACACTACATATACTATATATATAGACTAACATACACTATTTTTTTTTTGACCCGGTGTCCTGTGACACCCCCTAGCATGCACTACTTCCGCCCCTGTACTCAGCTGTTATGTGAGCAGTGTGAGTGTAAGAAGAAAAGGCACCAAGTTGTGTGCGGTGCCACAAAAATACTTTGTGTGTTGCGGTATCCTCTTACTTGGTTTGCGTGCGTTAGTATCTGGGCCAACACTCATAAGCCATATTAGGCCATTTACTGCCAAACTGCTGGCTACTGGGACAAGTTGATGTTATCGCTAAGGGTAAGTACAGTACAATAGACGATATTGTTAAACCTACAAATCATCGTAAATGGAACTAACGATAACTCATAAAATTAGTTACATGTATAGTTAGTTGTCTATATTAGACTCACACAATTAATAAATTATCTATTTAGTTATGGCATAGACATTACAAAGTACTCTCTGTTACAATATTTTTTCTCTCTCCTTCTCTCTCCTCTGTATCACGTAAAATCTTTTATAACATTATGCACCATTGTACTATTGTAGGTGCCCTGATACATCATTACTTCTTCTTTTTTTTTTTTGCAAGATTTACTTATTCTCGTGGCAGCTCAATCTTGCAAATACAGTAACTCTGTACTAATTAGCGAAGATATATTTCTATCTGTAATCAACTATGATGCTTTCCAAATTATGTATTATCCTAGAAATTGGAATTTTGATGCACATAAACTTGCTAAGTTTGGTGCTGCTTTGAACCCAGAGAATCACGCGTTTGTCTTAATAAGGGTTTCCCGGGCTGTGTATCTCAGTTTGTATCGAGCGACTTAACTGGAAGAAATGCTTAATGCAATAGTTGTTTATGCCTTAAAAAAATGGTGCAAGAGCAACAAAGGCAAAGCATAAGAAATATTAAACTCACATACGTAGGGAAGAGTGGCAGTATTTTAAGTTTTTAACCCAAACATGAAAACTGTAGTAGTATGCTTTGGATCAGCATCTGGCATACATGCAAAATATACTCGGATATGTCGGTTAACTCTTCGCTGGTTTTCTTCCAAAATTTCCAGGCTGTAATACCCACATTAGCAGCATTTATTTCTGGAATAGCAAATAAAGCAAAATAACTCGGACTACTCGTGTGATCAAGCATCAAGCCTGAAAGAAATTACAAAAAACGGGAGGTGAAAAAACAGAGATTGCTAGTCATCGCTATGATACATCTTCACTGGCTCCCTGTGATGTATTTCTTGGATACTGCAGTGAAAAAACAGAGATTGCTAGTCATCGCTATGATACATCTTCACTGGCTCCCTGTGATGTATTTCTTGGATACTGCAGGCAACCATGCGCTACTCGGCCGTTATCTCCGTTCAGGTTTTGTCCTGCAGCAGGAATACTTCCTCTGAGAATGCCTGCAACAGAAACTAAATAAGAACACGAGAAATTAAAAACATATTTCCTCGCCGATAGTGAATGGTATCTGAGAACAGTTGTTTTATATTTCTGCCAGGCTAACCAACAAAAGGTGCAAATTAAAAATACACATACATTACAACCATAGAATCTAGTAAGCAAACAAGGGGATGGAATCAAATGATAACCACCTCCAAAATAACAAGTCAATCGGTCCAATATGATGTTTAAGGGAGTTTTGATTTATCTGCGGACTCCAGATAGCGGCATGTGAAAAGGCCGAAAATCTCAAATTAGTCAACCAGAAAGGCTAGATATCCTTATCACCACTACAATGCTCATTAAACTGTACTGAACCAACTATTGTTGTTAATTTAAACAAGCTCAACTGCTCAAGACAACACTAGTAATACCAATGATCCACGGTAAATGCACACGCTAAGAAGAAAGCATAGCTTCCAATGCCAGTTCAAAAGAATGTACATGCCTACGGCCTACCTTATATGTAAAACAACAAGATCTACTGCTGAGTTACAACCTCATCCTTAGATTCTACCTGAAATAATATAGGGGGCGGTGTGTTAAGGGTAAACACAGTAAAACATATAAATAACAACGGGCAATTCTACTTAAAAACAGACGATTTTTGGAACATATATTTTTTTTGTAAAAATGACTTTAAAAGGGTAGCATCGTGGACCTCAGCTGCAGCACTTCTCCGAACTTTTCTAGTTATGTTCCTCATTGTAACAAATTCCTCTGCAGATGTTGGGTGAATGCCAACAGTGGTATCAAAATCTTGCTTTGTCAACCCAGCTTTAACAGCAATTGCAATTCCCTGTCATAAAGTTGTACAAATGTCAGGAACGAAGCAGAAATAGCGAGGAAAAAAATACAAAATCATGCAAACCTGAATTATCTCAGGTGCATCTTCACCACACATGTGCACTCCTACAACTTTGTTCGTAGTAGCACACACAATAACCTTCATTAATACACGATCAGGTAATCCAGAAAGAGTGGCCCTGAGAGGTCTGAAGTTCGCTATAAAGATATCAACATCTCCATACTCTTCAATAGCCTGCAAAAATATGCATTTAAGCGAGTTTCTTTGTGCTATGAAATTTAGAAGCATGCCATAAATTATCACCTGCTCCTCGGTAAGACCAACTTGCCCAATGGGTGGTTGGGAGAAAACAGCAGATGGTACAGCTCTGTCAAAAACGTGTAATTCACCATGAAAGAGCATTCAGTGGAAAAATATGAAGCAGTGAAAATAAATTATGAATTTCAGTCCAAAGTCAGTTTCAGGAGCTTGTTGGGCTGGGCGCATCAGCAAAATGAGAACATCGGCACAAACAAAGTGAACCCTGGATAACCCAAAAAGATCATACATGAAAAATGGTGGTACAGGGTATTTACTCCTCAACATTTTCAAATATAGGTTACCATAAGTCTACAACACCACAGGAATGCCAGCATGGTGATGGGGAATAAGGAAATCTCGGTTGTGTTTGTAATCAACGCTACCTCAAACCTGCTCCTGCAAACTATTATCAGGGTGTGAATATGACTAGGTGACTACTAACAAAATTTTCACTTAGCTCATGATAAGCCCTATTCCACTAAATTCACCAGAGGTGCCCATTCATGGCCAAACAATGAAATCTGCACCCTTTATAGAGCAAGCATTCCCTCAAACATGTGGTGTTCAAGATTCCTGATGGTGATTTGACAAATACCTGTAATCTGGTTTGGTAGGTTCGTCACCGAATACAGTTTTTGCAAATGCCCCACCTTCCATCAGTGCAACTGGCGTCAGGTTGATCCTATTAGTAACATCACCCACAGCCCAAATTGAATCAACCGAGGTTCGAGAAAACTCATCAACCTATCAAGCACAAATTTATAACAAAAGGTCCAAATATTACAAAGTGAGAACAAAAGCCGGAGAAACCAAAAGTCCAAAAATTATGTTACCTACCATTATGGCCCCGTTCTTGTCCATTTTGACCCCAACCTCCTCTAGCCCAAGGTTCTACTAGGATAACAACTAAATTAGGAATCTAAGATGCATGCATCAACAAATAGAGATGCACAATATGTAACTAAATAAAAACAAAGGTCCATATGGTACTAACCTTTGTATTTGGTCTACGACCTGTTGCAAACATTACATGTGAGAACCCACCAATAGTTTCTTTGTTCGTCTTCAGAGATAGCAAACCATCATTTGATTTCATTACTGCTTGAGGACTCTGTTCAGTATGAAATGTGATGCCCCTTAAACACATCTGTTCAGCAATGAAATCTCTGACCTGAAAATCCACAACTGACAAAATTAACTCGGAAGCACAAGGCACTTCATTTGGTAAATCCTTTGTTTTTTGTTATTCTTGACATTTGCTCACCTCCTCATCAAACCCTCTTAAAACTTGCTTCTGCCGAATAAACACATGAACCTCACTTTTTAAGCCATTGAAAATGCCAGCAAACTCCAAAGCGATATATCCACCTCCCACTATTGCAATTTTCTTAGGTTTTGAAGGCAGATCCAGTGCTGCATCAGAATCTATAACATGCTCTATTCCTGGGATATTCGGCATCGATGGTCGACCACCAACAGCTACCAGTATATTCCTAGCAGTGTAGAGCTTTCCATCAACGCTTATAGTATGTGGATCAACTACCTGTACTAAGTAAACAAAAAATACATCAGCAACTGCACCTTACAACAGTATTCATTTTGGAAAATAGCCTATCGAAACTTTAACCTGATTTATAAACATCACCCAACCTTTCCACGGCCTTCAATTAGAGTGACTCCTGAGTTGTTTAAAATGTTCTTGTAGATACCGACCAGGCGTTGCAGCTCTGTATTTTTGTTCGCTGTCAAAGTGCTCCAGTCATGCTTTGGTTCAGTCTCATATGTCCATCCAAAGCCATGAGACTCTTCAAACTCATGAGAATACTTGGATCCATACACCAACAATTTCTTTGGAACACACCCGCGAAGCACACATCTGTGGTAAAAACAAATAGCGGTACTTACAGTTACACATGCCCTTCTAACATTAAAGCAAGGTGGGAGGAATTCAATATACATAAAAAAAAAACAAAAAATATTGCACATTTGAAGGTTAAACGCGGTGCTAACTTCTACGTGCTAAACTGTCCTTGTTCATGGTGTGGGCTGTGGAACATAGAAATCATTGGAAAACACAAATGTGAAAAACTACCAAGATATTTTTAGCAAAAATTTCGATACTGTCACAACAGCTGACACATTCAACCAAAAACAGACAGTAAATGCAGAAAGACATCACTCCTGCTATTTGTAAAATTCTGCAACTGTACTTCTTGATTCCTGTGCGGCCATCTTTGATATCATTATAATCATGGCAATTACCCTATAATGTAGTAGAGGGGTCATAAAAAACATGGGCTCAGTTCTGATATTCATAATGGTTTAAATTGTAAATGTCAGGGCGATACTGAAATAGGATACATTATGCTGGTGGCCTGGTGCAGCATAAAACAATGTGCAACTTGTGCAGGGGAGTAGCTGTGTTGTATACATCCAATCACATTCCTCCAATAACACTAAGCAAGAGACCAAAAAACTTTTGAGCTGTGGCCAAAACCACATATTAACATATCTTCGCTACTGGACAAAAAAAATACAAAACCAATAAAATGTGCATGTGGGAATCATGTAATAGAACCACTCTTGTAGCAACAGGAGTCACCATGAACAAACATCCCGCCAGCTTGGAGTCCCTAGACTAACCCCTAAATGACAAAAATGTCATGCCATTGCGATGAGTGCTAACTGCCTATCAGGAATATTCTTACTCCAAGTACCCAGTTCAACAAAGAACAAACTAATGTACATAGTATGATGGTAAAAAAAAAACCTAGCTAATCCCAATAATTCTTCTCTGTAATTTAATTATCCAAAACATACATCTAACAAAGCCATTCCTGCTATAAATATCGCCCAAATAAACACAACTAACGATCAAATGCAACAACTGACATAATTGCTAGTCACTCCAATAAAAGTTATTCCACTAGAAACTTCATGCAACCATGCAAATGATGCATGATAAAAGTGAAGCCACCATACTGCAATACATAGCCTAACCAAACCTTCCTACGGATGACAAAGAAAAAGCTACGAACAACAGGAACAGGAGAAGCATCCACTTACGTGCCCCCGACGCCGCCGAGGTCGTCCGAGGAGATGGTGGCGAAGGGCATCTCGCAGATGGCAGCGCGGGCGCCGTAGAGGGTGGAGGCGAAGCGCGAGGCCCGGACGCCGCCGCTCCCGGCGCCGATAGTGAAGAGGTCGTAGTCGTACTCTCCTTCGGAGGAGGTGCCGCTGGGCGCGGCGGACGCCGAGATAGGGCGGCGGAGGCCGGGAGGGTTGGGGAGCCTCGGGAAGGCGGCAAGGGAGGGGAGGCGGTGGAGGCGAAGGGCGTGGCGCGGGGAGAGGGTGCGGGTAAGGGTTTGGAGGGTGGAGGAGCAGGAGAAGGGGAGGGTCGCGGTCGCCGCCATGCCTCCCTCTCTCTGAGCTCTCGCAGTGCCGCCGCTTGGCTTCCGAAAGCGTGGGGAAGGGAGGAGGAAGGGAGAGGGCGAGAAGCGAGATGAGAGGTGTGGTCCGTGTGGAGACGATGAGTTTGGTTTGATTCGTCTTCCTCTTATTCGAAGGCGCACTTTGAGACCTCATATTTCCTACAACTCAATTTTAAAGACGCCATTCCATGGTATAAGCCCGACATGGTTGAAGGCGTATTCAGCTTAAGCCTTAACCTCCTTTTTTTTTTCCTTTCTTTTTTGAAACGAAGCTTAACAATTAACATCCCTTCATGGTTGGGTTCATTAGACCTTATTAAATCTACCCAAAAACTGCAAAACTGTGTGAACCAGGTTTCACTTACCGTTTTATAAAAAATCACGCGAAAATTGATTTTCAAAAATCGGCAAATTGGATCGAAAATCGTATAGTTTTAAAAACCAAAAAAAAAAAAAACAATAATTTTTCGTGGAAAATCAAAATATTAGTTGAGCGAACTTTTTTGTGGTCGATTTTTTGCCGATTTTGATGAAAATGGAGCGATTTACACCGATTTTTTATCCGTTTACGTCACGTCAATTTTTTCACATTTTTGTATTGAACAGATTTATCAAACGGTTTTAGAAGTCGGATCACATCGATACAGGCGAAAATCACAAAAATCAAACAATTTTCATCGATTTTTTGAATCCTGGTGTGTACTCTCTTTGTCCCTCCAAGCACAAACCCTTTAGACACAGGCAATAAGGCATCACAAGGTCACAATAATGGATTAATGGTAATCAGCAATCACGCAAGCAAAGCCCCTATGTAACAGCAAACAGGACGCAACTTCATTTGGCTACAACAGCACTACTTACAGCAGCAAAAATCAAGAACCTTCCATCGGTTCGACATCATCTGGAAGCGATGTACCTACCTACACAAAACCAGCAACACACACGCCGTTACAACCAACACCGCGAAGAACACAGAGTCTGACATCGGCATCTGTGCCTTGTCTTCTTCCTGCTCGCCCTTGCCTCGTTGTACAAGACCCACATCCACCATCAGCCGGCTGAGGTAATTCTCTGGCGATGGATGGGCATCCTGCTTGCACTGCCTTGTGATTCTGAAGGAGAGCTCTGGCCGTGCAGCCACTCCGTGTCGCGGTGATTGGCATTCAGGGGCGTCCATGAAGGCGGCCGTATGGTTTTGTCACATGGGATGCCATGCCCCTGGTGGCATTTCTCGAAAGCAATGGGGTTCTGCAGCACCTGAATGCTTGCGTCGTTGATCTCCAGCTGCGGGATCTGCACCGTTCCACTTCCATGGCTGAAGATGATGATGTCCAGTGGTGACTGACGCCTCCTGGTGATAACAACGCCTTCAGTCCCATGCTTCATTGCAGGATCAATGCCAGTTCTAGGTGGCTTTGGCGGTGGCTCTTATCAATCCATTGCCTGGCTTTGGATTTGGGAGGAGGGGCCGGTACAGCCACTGCAGGAGGCAGCGCACATCCCGGCAGCAGGTTCAGGTTGACAGCTTTGTCATGCTCTGTCTTCAGAATGTCAAACAAGATCCTGACAGCGACGGAAGGTATCTGGTTCTCCAACAGGAGCATGTAGATGGCAACCAAGCCCCACTCCCAGGGCCTTTTCCCACTGGAGCGTTTCATAATCTTCATCCAGATATCCATCATCCAACTTTGACCAGTATCCGTACTGTGCGCCCTTCTCCAGATCGTGCCCCAACAAGAAGTGGACAGTGAAGCATCCATCAAACAAACAGCAGCACCAGACCGATTTCCTCCTGTCATAGCAACTGGCTTTGCATAGAGCTGCTGGAATGGCTTTCTGTTGATCGCCTGTGTCAGTCCAAGCAGGAATGCTTGAACCAAAGTTTCAAGGCTGTGGATTGCTACACTGTTATTCAATAGTCAGAACGCAACAGCAAGGCACACACCCAATTAATTTTCCTTCCCCCTTTTTTTAAGATTGCTACATCATACAAGTTGACTATGTGAAAATTCAACTATGTTTACAGACAGACAAAAAAAAGATTCTGCAGTAGTTGAGCTGAAGATAAACAAAATTGCGAACCCCCCAAAAAAAAAAAAAAAAAAAAAAAAAGGAAAGAAAAGGTTCTGCGTCTATGGAGGCAAAGAATATTTAAGCAGATGACCTTTAGACTATATTTTGTTTTCCCTTTGAACTGAATGAGCAGAATGATTAATGCTGTGTTTGGTTGCCTGTTGAAGGACCATGTGGAGGTCCATCCTTATTTGTGATAAATATTTGACTTTATTTGAGCTAAGTTTACTTAGATTTTAGTTTGGACTTGAAATAGATTTCAAATTGGAATTATTTTTTTGTCTGTTCCGGGCCGTTCTAACCCCGATTCGTACCCTACATTCTATATTAATGTTGCTCTACCGGTTTACTTGTGCTCCTGAGCTTGGTTCGGTTCTGGGTTGATGAAGAAGTCGGGGAGGCACTGGTGGAGGCGTGGTCAAGGTCCTCTGGCTCCTCTTCCGATTGTCCTCTTGGTCCAGCTGGCCCCTCTGGCATAGCAACTCCTCTTGGTCTTCTCCTCCTCTTGGCCCGGCTACTGGCCCTTCTCCTCCTGGCTTCGGCTGGAGCTCCAGTTTCTTGCTCTCTCTTTCTCTCTCTCTCCCTCCCTCCCACACACACACACACAGACTGGAGAAGGCAATGCTTGGTTGCTCTCTTGTGGCTCTCAGTTGGGTGAGGCAAGGAAGAGAGTAAATGAGCTGAGTGCTAGTGAGCTGGTTGTCGGCGTATTCTACACCAAGGTACCCGCTCCCCCGCACTAAAAAACGGTCAAGTGGCGGCCAGGGCATGCTTGGGCCCACCGCCACGGCAAGAGTTAAGGTGGTCGCCCAGCGGACACGTGGCGTACAGGCCAGGCCGCTGGGCGACCATTAAGGTGGTCGCCCAGCGACACGTCTGAGCGAGCAGCTGGCACCCAAAGAAGGTAATCGCCCACGGACACGTGGCGTCTGAGCAGCCGCTGGCGCCAGCAGAGTGGTCGCCAGCCGACACGTGGCGTCTGAGCCAGCTGGCGCCCAGTAAGGTGGTCGCCAGTGACACGCGTAACCTGATCTGCCATCGCGCACCATCCGGATAGTCTGCCGAGATCAAGGACATTAAATGCGAATCGTGCGCATTAAATGTGGAAGCACGAAGGCTCGCATGGCGGCGCGCTTCTCAGCGCATCATAACTACGAGACGTCACCCCATGACGAACGGCGGCGTTAGTGGACATGGGGCCCGAGGCGAGATTGTGGAGCTGCGGTAGATATTAATGCGACATAAGAACGATGTGGCGCATTAAATACGCCCGTGGCAGTGTAATGAGTATGGCTTGCAGTGTAAGCCTCCCATGCGCCCCCAGCAGCCCAAGTATAAAAGGAAGCCGGGGTGCATAGGAGAAGGGGTTCGGGAGGCGGTAAGGTTTTCATCCTCTCCGGCAAGAACACAGGCAATACCAAGAAAGGCAGGACTAGGGCTATTACTCCCCGGAAGGCCCGAACCTGGGTAAAACTCCTCGTGTCCCCCCGTTAGCCGGAGCCTCCCGGTACTTCGGTCGCCTCCGTCTTCCATTCCCAGGCGATTGCTCCGAAAGCCCCCCCGTCAGAACCTCATAAGCACCCGTCTCGGAGGTGCCTGTTGGCTAGTACGCTGACACTGGTGATCGGCTGGGTGAAAAGAGGAAAAGGAAGTGAATCCTACTGTGCTCTTGCCCTTATCTCTTCTAATGTGCCAAGTTTACCATTCTACCCTATCCCTTATACTAGCTACACAAGGGCACACTAGTCATTATATAACTATGCATGCTAATGAATTGATTAGGTGAGTAACTAATGCATTTGCTTAATTGGATTTTCAGGGTCCTTACAAAAAGCTAACAAAATAAAAATACAGTGCATATTTATCAGGAAGAAGTTCCGTAAAACACACCTCAAGAAGCAACACAACATCATAGAGAAACTTTAGAAGGAATCTGTAATACAATTAGGAAAACTACTATTTGCACCGTATCAGAAAATCTTCAGGAAGGAATTATGTATAAGACACCTCAAGAAGCCACATACCATCATGAAAAACTTTCTAACTCCGACCAATCTGTAATATAATAATTAGAAATGAAATATATTCACAAAAAGGAATTGATTCATGGCTTAAACAAGCCACTACTGTGTTGGAGATTGTCAAGAATACTAAATCTTTGCAGTGATCAGATAATCTGCAGAGGTTCCCTTTAATAGCAAAAGAGGCTCGATGTTGGTAAAGTGTGTACAATATATTCTGATATAACAGCACTGACCTGCAGTAATCTAAGACGATATGCGATATATATTTATGCAAATTCTCAGTGCATCCGTAAATTGATGATCAGGGTTTTTGTTCTGAGAATAACATATGTGCACACCGTGTACAGTTTTGTAGATGGATCATCACTGTGGTGTATCTACATCAAAGACTTTTCAACCAGTTGAAATCCTTTCTGAAGTTACTTGCTTTCTTGTATTCCTTTCGCTAGTCTTGAAATTGTCACTGCCAGAATGATCAATAATATGTGGAAAAGAACTCCCACCTGATCGTACAACCAAAGATAGTGCCCTGTACCATTGACGCAAGCAATCATGAGTGTTATTTCTTCTGAGCAATTCTAACTTTCTAGTCTCATTTTTGGAAACTCCTCTTTTCACTAAAATGACCTTTAGTGCCTTGAATGTTGCGTCATTTGGTCGTGTCTTTGATGCCAACATCTTCTGAAATATTTTAACAGCCACACCCATTCTTCCACCAGATACGTACATTTGAATCACAGAATTGTAGCTTAAGGCTTGAGTTAGAAGTCCTAAAGCTTGCATTTCCTTAGAGATCATGTGGGCTTCATGAAAGCGAGCAACTTTCTTGTACAAGCACACCATCATTGCATGTGAAAATTCATTTGCACATCTCCTAACCTTCAAATTTTCAAAAATCTCATATGCTTCCTTCACCATACAATGGTCACTGTAGAGGCGAATCATGCAGTTCGATGCAAAAACGTTGGTGTCAGTATCTAATGATTTCAGAAGCTTGTACGTTTTTTGGGCATCTGCAAGATACCCTGCCTTTGTGTAGAGCTTGATCAAAGAATTGTAGATCATAGCACTCTCACATAAACCAGTTTTTTTCATTAAACCAAAATATGCTGCAGCTTGCTGGACATTTCCAACTTCAGCATATGCATCAATTACAATAGAGTAAACATAAGCATCGGCTTGGATCCCTGAAGTGACCATTTCTCTAAATAGGCATTCAACCATGTGTAAATGGTCATCCTTAGCAAAGCTACTAATTACCACAGAATATGGAACACAATCAATCAGCAATTTTGCTGCTTGCATCTTTCTCAAATAGTAGAAAGCTTTCCCTGGCAGTTTAGCAGTCGACAGAAGTTGAATGAGAGAACAATAAGTCAAGTAATCAGGCAAAATGCCATACCTCTCCATGCCATCAGCTATCTCACAGGCCTCATCAAGCTTTTCTACTAACCCATATGCTTTAATCATAACATTACAAACACAAGTACTTAGCATCTTCCTCTTTAGGCAGCACATAAAAGCCTTCTCTGCAAGGGCTATGTGTCCTCTCTCCCCAAATGCATCAATATTTGCAGAAAAGCACTCAGAGTTCATCTGGTGGTGATGGAACTTCTCGAACCAACGCCATGCTTCCTCAAGCATCCCAGCATTTACATACATCCTTGTCACAGCTGACTGCGTGTATTCATCGATCACCAGGTCCCTCTCATCCATTTCTTTAAGAAGAGCTTCCACTTTAGTGACCATCCCCTTGATAGAGTATCCATACAAGAGTGTGCGGCAGCTCACAACGTCCGGCACCAATTTTTCCGCTTTCATCTTCAAAAAGTAGTACTCTGCAACTTCAATATCATTGCTTTCTCTGTACAGTGAGATCAGTATATTATAAGTCCTAGTGTCAGGAAGGCACTGGTAATCCTCCATCTTCCTCACCAATGAAGCTACTTGATCCATTCTATGGTGTTTACCCCAAACATGAATCATTGTGTTGAATGTAATAACATTTGGCTCAACACCTTGTTTCAACATTTGGTCGAATGTATCTGATACTTTCTCAAGCTGCCCGGCCTTTCCGTAAGTATCAATCAAGGTGTTGTAAGTATACAAGCTATAGTAAGGACGTCCTTCCATCCTTCTACCTGACTCCAAAGACCATCTTTTGAAGAAAAGCTCAGCTTTTTCGTACTCCCCAGCCTTCTTATATGCCTGAAGGACAATACTCATAGTGACCTCATCAGGCACCAAACCCCGCTTGCACATGTCCCCGAGCCAAAGCAATGCTGCCCTCTCTCTACCCCCTTTGCAATACACATAGATCAGTGTACCATATGTTGCATTATCTGGCTCCACACCACAGGAATGCATCTCGTGCCATAGGCAAACAGCAAGGTCCCATCTCCTTGCCTGCCCAACCGCAAGGAGCACAACATTATAGTGAATCACATTGACCTCATGACACTTCTCCCTACGAAACCAGCCAAGGATCTTGATTGCCCGCCTCCAATCCTTCTGCTCCTTGAGGATGATGGTCCTCTCACGGTTGCTCAGCGTGTCCTTCCATGGCCAGAGCGCCTCCCCAATGTCCTGGACACGCTCCAGTGCACCCAAAATTGCCGGAATCGACCCACCATAATGGACCCACTTGTCTTTGTCCTTCCCTTCGATGGTCTGTCTGGAAACCGTGCATGGAACCACCAAACTGGAGGAAGTTTCGGCGGTTCTTACCGGCACAGAGACTGCATTACTTTGGAAGGTGAGGCTCTTATCTCTCTGGCGAGCTCTGGGTGCCGAAGCCATGAGATTCAATGATGGATTCAGTGGCGTCGTGGAAGCATGGAGGAAACAACCGCACGGGCTCAGCATCTCGCCCTGTCTTTATCCGCCCTGAAAATTAGTCTAATGTAAATGCTGTTCAGCATTGAGGTTTGGAATTTAACCAACAAATAACTCATCTCTCCTAACCCTGAAACTCATCTGATGAATGACTTTTAGTACAGATGTTCTCTATGTGAAAATTTTAAGCTCTGAAAAATACAAGCATTTTGTGTACGCATTTTTCATGCTAGGCTTTTACAAGATTAACAGGGTCCATTTACAATTTTCTTCTACCACTAGATGCGGCAACTCCGTCATGGAAATCAATACAAAGACTAGCATCTTCCACGAAACCAACTAGAAACCATCTCAAGTTGCTAATTCTCGCCAAAAAAAAATCATCAGAGCAACAGCATTCTATCAAACCAATATGCCACCAGCACTATTCTAAAAACTCCAATGTCACCGAAGCAGCCTGCTTTGCCATCACACATTACAAAAGACCCCAAACCGCCGCGCGTGAAACCGCCAAGCCGCAAAAGGCGAACGAATACAAACATTCCGAGGCGAAACCATCACACAGCAGCGGGAGCGTGGAACGAACGACATACCTCGGAGCCGGAGCCGGAGCCGATCGCATCCTGCGAGCGCGGTCGAGCCTACCGGAGAGCTCGATGCCGAGGCCCCGACACCGAGTCAATCGGGAGCGCGGGGCGACAAGGCGCGCTCAGATATCGAATGACGACGACGCCGAGCGAGCGGCAGCGTCGGACGGCGACACCGCCCCCGATGCGAGGCGGGGCGAACACAAAACCCTAACCCCCCCAATTCCCAAAAACAAAAGGGGCAGAGGAGGCCGACGGTGCTCGAGGCTCGAGCCCGGTCACTATGCAGAAGGAAGGGGATGGCTCAGGTGGACGGAGCGTGGAAAGCTACGGAGGTTCGAGGATAGGCGACGGCAAAAATGAGTCTTAAACTTTAATTTAGGACCCTAACTAATTTGATTTAGGGTTCTAACGAAATATTCACTCCAGCAATTAGGTCCTAAAACCCAACGAAGATAGGGCTCACCCATAGAGTTGCTAAATATAGCTACTCTTCTTGGGGCCCTAAAACAATTTGCTAAATTTTAACAATTTAGGGTCATTGCTGGAGTTAATCTTTTCTCCTAAAAGACTTATAATTCAAGTTAGGATCATATTTAGGGCCCCTCTTGGAGATGCTCTCACACGGCCGGCTGGCTCTCCTCTCTTTCCATGTTTACCTTACATGAGGCCCCGCTTTGCCATACCCTCGTCATTCCAACCAGCATTATCGCCCATCTCAATTGCTTGTGTGGTTGTGCCTCCAATCAAGCCGAAACCAATAAATTTATTAGAACCAGATCATAAATGAAAGCTAATAACATGGATGAATACTAATTATAAACCAAGCAAACATGAATTTTGGAAAATTGTACTTAGGGAATTTCCTAAATCAGAGGCAACTCTGGAGCACTGTGGCTGATAGTTTTTGGTTGTATGTCAAATTTGCACCGAAGCAATGAAACATCAGTATGTTGTGAAACATCAGTATAGAGAGTTAGAGACAATTTCACACTCGAAATACTAGCTTGAAGATATGCTTAAACCCTCTACAAAATAACGTTACTCTGTCCCATTGCATAGCACAGGACTGGAATGGAAGGATGTTTTACTGCATAGCAAACGTGTCCAGAGAACTGTAGCATTTGAAGAGGATATGGTTGACAAGATCACATGCTATACAAAACTAAAAGGTAACCAGTTTACATCAAACGGGAGCTATAGCGATGTACAACAACTCAAAAGGAAAATAACGTTACTGTCCTATTGCATAGCACAGGACTGGAATGGAAGGATGTTTTACTGCATAGCAAACATGTCCAGAGAACTATAGCATTTGAAGAGGATATGGTTGACAAGATCACATGCTATACAAAACTAAAAGGTAACCAGTTTACATCAAACGGGAGCTATAGCAATGTACAACAACTCAAAAGGAACTCATCCCTCCAGGCAGTAGAGCTCTCCCAGTTTTTTCAAGATGACAGAAGACCAGAAAACAACATATAGATAATCCACATGAACTCAGTACTCCTGCTCAGCCAATCACTGCAATAGAAACTTCTAATGTTTTGATAACTTATTTGATAATATTATTTCCAGATTCCAGAATCAAAATTTCCCAAACAAAAAATTGTTTCCATAACTTATTCCAGATTCGAGAATCAAAATTTCCTCACAACAAATTGTCAAAATTCACCGGAACAATAACCCATCTTCACATCACAGTTCAGATCCAAATCAAGCAATCGGCACCCAAACAAGCAGGTTTATTAGCACTCGTAATCCAATCTACCGAGTCAACAGAGCAAACCAAAACCTGACGCCCAAGCCCCCAATCTAGCACAGGAGCACATCGCGAAATAAGTATGCCTCGAAATCACTGACCACAACCAGCGAATCTACAAAGAAAGTCCCTAATCACGAAACAAGTAAGGCATGTGAACCAACTCAGTAAATACCCCCCATTTATGGATTTCGGTTCCAACCCTTGGGTTCCTGTAATTAGTCACACCAAGTCGATGGAGAGGACGACGACTGGCATTAGCTAGCTTTTGGGGTTGAGAAGGCCCTTACGATCCAACAATTGGTATCAAAGCCCGATTCTAACATCTTTGGCCCGATGTACACTAGAGTGTGGCTTTTGGGGTTGAGAAGGCCCTTACGATCCAACAATTGGTATCAGAGCCCGGTTCTAACATCTTTGGCCCGATGTACACTAGAGTGTGAAGGCCTGATGGACCGTGGCCCTGAGGGACCGTCGGTGTACGGTGAAGGGGCGGTGAACGGCTGAGAGATACCAATGTGTGAAGGGGGGATTGTTAGAATAGTCCCACATTGGTTGTGGAAGGGCAAAGGACCTAACTTATAAGTGGGGGAGTCCCTCGCTTCTCAAACTAGCTTTTGGGGTTGAGAAGGCCCTTACGATCCAACATTACTATCTAGTTTTCTTCTTTTCTTTGCTATATCTTTTGATTAACATCTCCGATCAACGAACCGATTTCACCTATGTGTTCCTGATATTTTTTCGAACAAAACTAGACCATACTTGCTATATAAATTTCACAAGATTAAAATTTTAGTTTTTCAATTTATTGATTTTCTAGGATATATTTTAAAACTTTTTATTTTTATTTGTGAAATTATTGATTTTTTAGTATTTTTAAAATTTGTTTTATTCCTCTTTTGAATTTGCCTATCACATTTCTATTCCAGTACAGCCAACCAAACAACATCTCTGTGCAGCCTATCCAACCTCATACGACCAACCAAACAACATCTCCTTCAATCCACTCAGCCTGACTCCCACCAGCCTGACTGAGCTCATGCAGACCAAACAGCTCATTAACGTAAAAGCACAAGCCGGTTGAGAGGTACTCCCAGTGGGAAGCCCTATCTTTTGCGGGTTGGTGTTACACAATTGCCCCTAAGGTTGAACTTTATTTACCCACAAGTTGCTATTACTATAAAATGTGAGACTCCTATTGAAAAATCGGGTCCCCACTTCCCAGACCTTCCCCAATTGATTGCAGAGAGAACCAGGGGGTATCGCCGCAGCTGCTAGGGTTCGGCATGGAGAAAACGCTGTCACTGGCAGGCGCTCGTCCCCCCAGTTTGGCCGAAGCTCGTCCCCATTGCCATCGTTCCACCTCGGCTCCGCGTCATCTCATGCCGCTTCCCCTTCTTCTTCCTGGACATAGTGCAGCATCCCCTCTGTGTTCCCTGAGCCTGCGCCGCCTTCCCTGACTTTGTCTCTGTCAGGTCCAGCGCTGCCTCTACTTCGTCTCCTCTGAGCCGACGTCGCTCCCCTTCGTCTGCCTGGACCGGCACCATGTCCCTTTCCTCTTCCCCGACCCAACACCGCCTCCCCTTTCGCTTCCCTGACCCGAGGTGAGAAAAATGTAATCACCTCCAATACTTGTTATTTGCATATTTGAATAATAGTTGTAGATCCGAGGATAATATTTCTATGTGACACTTTTGTTCATATTAATTAGATCAACATTATAGATATAAAAAATTGTTAGGTTCCAAGGATATGGTGTAACTCTATTTGCCAATGTGGAAGAGCAATTTAAAAGTAGTCCTCACTCTTATAGTCTTATTAAGAGAAAGCTAGAAATCAAACATAATATCAGTGAGAGCTCATAATTCTAGCTGTGCTACTCAACTTAATTTCTACCATACTTTGCAACATTTAAGACAATCTTCGGTTTGTATTCCTTTTAGCTTCGAAATATAATGTAGATGATTTTTCTCATGCATCATTATCTTTGTGGCGCCCCTGCAGTTATCTTGATTATTTAGCACTTAAATTTTCTATTACACTTAAGTTCCATTGTTATCTTGCAACCACATTAATACGGCAAGATGCTAGCTCAGAAATCTACCTGCACATCACTAGCTCAATTCGGCAGTTGGATTGTCTTTGTAGGAAGTTGGATACCAAACTATGTTATAGCTTTGCTTAGGTTAAGCTAATGAGTCAAAGTACCATGATTCTTGTTATACTGTATATTTATAGATGGAAAAAAACCAAGCCAAACAAAGCAATATGGGATGCATTTGCCAATAGGGTTTTCATAGAAATTTTGTTTGGAAGAAGTGGTTGCGAAAAATAGATCTTTCCAGTGTCTGAACTATAAAGGTTACGCTAACCTCGAAACCAAGTTCAATGAACGCACAAAGAGGAGTTACAACTGCAAGCAATTCAAAAATAGGTGGGATAGCTTGAAGGTTGATTATACCATGTGGAAGACATTGAATATTAATGCATCTGGTTTAGGAAGGGATCCCGCAATTGGTGCCATTGTGGCTGATGATGGTTGGTGGGCTGAATAGATAAAGGTATGCATTTTTTTATGTGTCTATTAGGTTTAATGCTAAAATTTACTAATGTTCTTCTTACTTCTTTTTAGGACCAATCAGGTTGTGCTAAGTTTTGATATGCACCACTTGAGCATGAAGAGTCACTACGAGTGATTTTTGACGGTGCACCAATGAGTCATCACGTGTGCCAGGTGTATCTAAGGAATGCCACGTGGATGTTGAAGATGTCATAGATCAACAAGAGGGTGATGGTATGGGTGTTGATTACAGTATGACACCTACCAAGACACATATCGGGATCCTAGATTTTGGCCTCACTTCAAGAATTGCATAGGTGCTATAGATGGGACATATATACCTGTTACTGTGCCCTTAAGTAAACAACATGTCCACATAAATCGGCATGGTTATACTAGTCAGAATGTCATGGGCGTTTGTGATTTTGACATGAGGTTCACATTCGTTGTGGCTAGATGCCCTGGATCTGCCCATGACACACGCGTCTTTATGGATGCTTTGGTCAACTACAAAGACTATTTTCCACATCCTCCTGAAGGAAAATACTACCTTGTCGATTCAGGTTATCCAAACCATAAGGGTTTTCTAGCTCCATACATGGGCCAAAGGTACCATGTACCCAAATTTCGACAAGACGATCAACCAACTGGCATGAAGGAGATGTTCAATCATGCTCACTCATCCCTTCGGAATGTTATAGAACGTTGTTTCGATGTTCTTAAGATGAAATGGCATATTCTTTTGGATGTGCCAAACTATGATATGGAAAAACAAAAGGAAATCATAATTGCGTGCATAGCTCTACATAACTTGATTAGAGACGGTGCTTTGGGTGATGCTGATTTTGATGGGCTCGAAACAAATTATGATTATGTTGATGGGGATATGTCAACACAAGTCAATGTTGAAGATGGTGTACCTACAATGGAAGACGGTGATATGGGTGCATTCCGTGATGCTATTGCTACGGCTTTGATGGCACAAGAATGATACATGTAATGTAAACACTACCGTGCAGGATATAGTTTTTGTTGATGATCGCTGCAGAGTAAAATGAAGCAACCTTGTTTCAGGAAGATTTCTCCTTTTTGCCATTTCGTATGGACAGTCATTCAGTCTTACAGACCACAGTGTTGTATTTGTTTCACACTCGTAAAAAATGCTTTGCTTTGTTCTTGTTCTATTAGCATGAGGATTCGGTGTCCTCCTGACAATCAGGCCAATCCTCAATAAACATGTTCCCTGCCAAATAATCATTGGGATGAATATACTTGTATCAACTCTTTCTCGTCAGTTTGAATTATATAATCCAGTACCGATAATACAACTACTTCTGCAGGTAATCAGGGGAAACAGTGTTGCGATGATCGAAGCCCTTGAACCGGTACCAAGCCGCAGTGAACTTTCAGGTTGCCTAATTATGGTTTTGTACTTGAACTGGTACACGTATTGTGAAGTCAAAACTGATGAGTATGCCATCGGCGCCTCGGCGGGCATATTGTACCCTGACCTTGTTAATGTGCAAGCTTGAGCACCTTTGTATAGTTTATCCTTCCTTTCAATATATGCACTGCTCTCTTAGTGTTATATTGCTGGGATTCCGTGCTTTTCTGTCGTGGATTGAGGCCACCAACTGTGAAACATTTGTGTTTGTATCTTGTGTAAACTGTCGTGGAAGCGTATAATCCGAGGGGTTGGTATTTTGTTTACGTTTGTTTTCATAGATAAAAACATAAAGAAAATTCGTTTATGATGTTGTCAACGGTTCTGAGATCTATTCTATTGTTTGGTTGCTGGAAATGAACTTAATTCCTATTCCTCTGCAATCTTTTATCTGCACAAAGTACTTTTTTGGGATATCTACTACCACCGGGATACACTTGGATTGCGCATTAATTTAAGTGTCAAATAGTTAACGCTTATTTGAAACAAACGACTAAGTTCGTATTAATCCCTATAGTTCAAAAGAATTTGGAGGAGTTACATATGGAAAACCTTCCTCGAGTCAAGTGGAATACACCCCCAAGTTCTGTAATTCCTTTGTAACTCGTCTAAACACTGATTATGTATTCCTTTCATGTGTTTGCAATCCTATGTTTTACGCTTGTATACGCTAGTTTTTCAAGCTTGAGATGACATTTTTATTCTCTAATGCATCTGTTAGTTTTTTTTATTGATAAGCCTTGCTGTTACAAGGCAAAACAACACTATAAGACCCCTCAAGGGTATTTCAGACATTTCAATCATCATATGCAACTAAAAACCGTCATTCAGCCTTACATAAACCAAACTATCAAACGGTAGGCTCTAAAAAAAAGCTTGAGCTCGCGAGCTACTCGAGCTCGGCTCGGTCCAGGCTTGGTTCGAACTCCAAACGAGCCGAACTCGAGCTTGCGAGCTTCATCGAGCCGAGTTCGAATAGCTCGCGAGCCTACCCGAGCTTGGATTGAGCTTCTGTGAATCGAGCTTACTCGAGTTTGTTACCGAGCTTACTCGAGTTTGTTACCGAGCTTACTCGAGCCTACCGAGTTTATTCGAGCTTACTATGCTTACCGAGTTTACTTGAGTTTAGATGCTCGAGCCTGGATTAAGGTTCGGATCCCAGCTCAAGCTCGGCTCGAGTCTTACCAAACTCGAGCTTAAGAGCCTCAAACCCGCTTAAACTCGGCCTGTTTACAACCCTACAAAACGACAGACTTTTTCAGACAACAATTTCTTTAACCAGCCGCTTCTCATAACAACCAACCAAAAACAGATTTCTGCACAAGCTTCAGATATGCCGAAAGAGGCCCCTGTCCAAAGTAAAAGGACAAGTAAAGAATGTAAAATTCGCCAAATGGAGCCAAGAGAGAAGAGCCATGACTATTCTATTCAGTATTTTATTCGTGGACAAAGTAGAAGCAGGAGTAGTCCGTTTAAAAATTCCAGGAATTGCAGAGTTTAACGATCACCGGGTTCGGAGAATAGGCTCTTTTCTCTTCGACTGTCAGGAATAATGGAAGCATCTCGATCTTCTATGGCTGCAAAGCTAGTAGTTACTCTTACCAGATAGCCCAGATCTAAGGTTGCCGTGGAAGGGGCAAATATTTATTGAGCAATACTTCTATACTTGTGTAGTTTCCTCAAGAGAAGATAAAATACGTAGGTCGTAATCATTTAGGATTGCAAATGATCTAGCTAGAAAAAAAAAAACTTCTGCGATTTAAATAGACCTTACCGCCTTTGAATATAGTGCGATGCAGAATTGGATATGGAGATGGAGTTACCTGCATGCATGTATTCCATCCAAGACAGGTCGGTTAATAAAAGTTGCATTGTCTCTCTCCGTTCAAACTTACAGAGTTATAGGTATATTTTCTCCTAGAATATACACTAAAGATATATTAAAAATGATTAGACTATCTTTAATTATTATATTTAAACACTATATTCAATGCATATAGTACACCTTATGTGACGGACCGCTTTTGAAGCGATCTTGAACTCACATGTGATTACCTGCAAGGAAGACTAACTGTGTAAAACAAGAAATAAAATTACCTGGCCAAAAGCCAATTCAACACTTTTTATTCAATATAGTTAGTCTAACGACTGTTTTACAAGAGAAGCATCCAAGCTTCTAAACTCACACTAACAAGAGAGAAACCACAGTGTTCCAGCCTGGCGAAGACAAGATCTAAAACTGCACTAAATCGCCATCTACGATCTCACGGAAGGCGCCAACGTCTTCGAACTCCTCGAAAGGGGCGGGTTTTGCAAGGGTGAGTACGGGAGTACTCAACAAATTAAATGCGGAACCACTTGAATACTATATGTAGGGGTAATCAAGGGGTGGCAATAGGGTTTTAGTATCACGGATGCGATTTTATTTCACAATTCATTTTACATTTGAAGCACAAATCAATAAATAAGTAATTTGAATTTCACAAGTTCAACAACACTTAACCACAATTATCCAAATTCCAAGCAGAATTTGAGCTTAGTTACGGTATCAACCCCGATTCCAACTTAACTTCATTTCTAGGGAAGTGCATGTCGATTACAATTGAGATTAACTCTGCAGAATGGCTCATTTTACCCACAAGATATCTATAACCTTTATGCCAATCGCGAGTTTCATGCAACTTAAATGCATGTGGCGGCTTAGATTATCCACAAAGATTTCGTTTAATCATTCTGTCCTTTAGTTGTTTCATCGATAGTACCGCTACCTTGGACTCGGGGTCCCCATTAGCGCGATCTCTGGTTGTGAGAACCAAGAATGTCACTCTGGACCATTCCTCGTTTCCACCCCTCAGGTCCATTTCCCTCGCTGAAAGCCCTCGGTCCCCATTCTCTCGAGAGAATGGTAGCCACCAAGACAGTCCAATTATTATCTCAGAATGATTAACTTAATGAGCCGTGTCGGATACGGGTCCACCGACCGAGTCCGACTGTGGTTGAGCGGGAACTAAGTTATTTACTTTGCTCAAGGGGATTATTAACCTTACACTTGTGCCAAAGACCAAGCCTTCATCCACAAACCCATTCCAGACTCCGCAGATCTGGCCACTGCATCAACCAAGGCATTAATCACCACCGGATCTAATCTCATCCACTCCGGATTAATCCGATCATCGCCCATTGACCGCAAAGACTTTTATAAACAATCAGAATCGGAGATTCGCGACATTTCTTTAAATCCAGGTTTTGAACTAACCTAGCGGTATAATCTAACCTATTCATGGCAATAAGCGGTTAACTAGGGTTCCAAAGGATTAACAGTGGTTCAAATATTTCAAGGAGGTTTCATGATCAATTCGGTATTACCTATTTATCATGTCATTCTAAAATACCGATTTCATTAATTCAAATACAAGAAATAATGCGATATAAAATAATTACTACTATAGCATGGCATGATAGGATCAATATGATCAAAGGGTGTACGGCTTGCCTTGGCGCGGTGGATCTGACGAGTCGTCGGGAAGTAGTCGTCTTGCGCTCGTGCCTGGTCCGACGTGCTCGCTTCCGGAATCGCCCCACTCCGGGGGATCTCAGGCTCCATCAAGGCGCCTCAAGCGGCCGAATCTAGCAGCGAAAGACAACCAACAAAAATAAACGACAAACAATAATCGAAATGAAAACGGAACCTAAACGAAACGAACCTGAAGCGAGCCGGGCAGAACTGAGGGCGGGAACCGATTTGGGGAATTTCGGGTTGGATCTGGAACGGATAGCATTTCTCTCGACTCAGGGGATCAAAACGGTTCGGGAAATGTATTTGGTGGAGCTCTGGGATTTTCCGGGATTTTTCTGGATTTTCTGGGCTATTTTTGGAATTTAAAAACGAATTTTCGGATTTAATAATTAAATTAAAAACCGAAAATTGGTTTTTATTCCCGTGACGGGCAGAACCGGCCAAGCTAATCGGGCCCACGGTACCACTGGCGCTGCAGCGCGAGCCGGTGGGCTCGGCCCAGCCGAGCAGCGAGGCGAGGAGGAGCCACCTGCAGGGGAGGAGAGAGAGGGCCAGGGCAGGCCACCGGTCGAGGGCGGTCACATAGGAGGTTAGGGCTAGGGTTTATTGGGCTGGGTTTTAAGGCGCGGAGGCTGTTGGCGCGTCGGGCCGGGGAAGGCGAGGGCGACGGAAGGGAGAGGTGGAGCTCACCACGAGAGAGAGGAGCTGGGCGAGTGGGAGAGGCGAGTGAGGCGGGCTTTATAGTGAGGCGAGGGCGTTAGGCGGGCGAGGGCGGGCGATCGCGGCGCGTCGCGAAGCGCGAGTATGGCGACGGCGGCAGCAGCGGCGGCCTTGTAGCTGGAAGGCGGCGGCGGCATGGCGCGGCCGCGACCACGCGGAGCAGAGCGAGGCGGCGGCGTTGGCCTTGGCGCTGGCGGCGCGCTGCGGTACTGAGCGAGAGCTCACCACTTGAGAGGCGGAGGGCGTCGGGCCACGGCAAGGCGGGCAATGACCGGCCCGTAGCTGGGTCATGGCGGGCAGGTGGCCACGGTCGACAGAGCGAGCCGCACATGGGCCAAGAGCAAAGGAGAAACGGCCCAACAAGGTTAGGGATTCAAACTCGAATTTCGAATTTCCAAATTCAAATCCAAATGCAAATTCAAACAAAAGCAAACAAATTCATTTTGAATTTGAGGTTGTTTCACCTTACTCATCTCCGGAGCATTTGGAAGAGGCTTCCTCCTGCGCATGCATCAGCTGCACCGAACTCCGTCTCCAAGCGCTTTGGTTCGGTGCTTGTACCACTCGACTCCTGCAAGAGTGCAAGTGCTCCAGCCCACAGCAGTAATTCGCAATTCATCGGTCACGTACCACTCACCGTTCAATTCTTCCTCAGCTGGAGTATTCAATTAGCGAAGAAAATCGTGAGAGAGAACCATGCTCGTCAAATCTTTCATCGTGCGAGATGTCTAGAACACTGGCAAGCGAAGGCATCAGCTGGTGGTATCAATTAAGTTGCGACAATTTTTGATATCATTGAGACGCTCTTTATTTATCTTCTTCCCCGTTCTTGTCGAGGATTTCCGTGTCCCGTATCGATCTGGTGGACTACTGCTGCTCGTATAGTCGTATACTCGTATTCCTCCCGGAATTCATACAGAGATGCCGTACACTCGAGTTTTGAGCAGTAAACGTTCATGTCACGACGAGCAAGAGGTGACTCTAGCATGCACCTACGGAAATTATCAACCATAGTTATACGTAACGATCGGTATGTACCATTTCGATATCTAAATCAGTATAAATTTACTCTATATACCGTATCGGCCTTAATCTCGATCGTACCGGTCCGATACCGGTTTTGATACAGATCAATACTAGTCATGTCTATGGAATTGATAATATAATCTTTTGAACTATATGTTGTATTTAACAGTACTATTATGTATTTAGAGTAACATTATAAGTGAACTTTAATTTACATATAATTAAATATATGTATATTTATAAATATATATTATCATACTAAACTCGCAACACTACTCCCAGTCCCAGGTAGACCGGTTTTGAAACATACTACTATTTCAAGTTCATCCTGTACGATACGGACAAATTTGGTATTTATAGCTGATGCAGCAGGTGGTGCGCTCCGAAAGGGAAGGACCCATTTACTCCTCGAGACCGCGGTTGCCTCGCGCCCCTTGCAAGGATCGCAAGCGCCAGTCATTGCAGTGATGCATGGTGCGTGTACTACTCCTCTGTGTGTGTTCTGTCATCTGTGGTCACTCTGAGGCTCTGAGCACATGAATTGTGATGATGCAAGCAGGCATGGCAAGCAGATAGATATATGGATGGATGATCCAGTTTGGTGCCCTGTTGGCTTTCATCCGTAGGGTGGTAAATAAGTGTCAGTGACCTAACGCTTGAAGCATTTGCAAGACAAGATCAAGAATCAAGTCCGTTTGGTATGGGATGGAGCCATCCAATCTGGCGATGATGAAGTCATCCAAGTTCTTGTTTGGTTAAAAGAATGAGAGATGAATGAGATAATCCAATTTTTTATTCGATCGAAAAGATAAAGTTAAATGGGATGAGATGAGAGTTGGATGGTGAAATACCTCTCTCTTTTTTCCCATCAGAAGCAAGAAGGAAGTAAAGAGAAGGGGGGTACTTGGGGGTGGGGGTGGGGAGACTTGTTCCTTCCTGGATACTTTTGCATGCAGGAAGGAGAGGCGAAAGGGAAAGGGACGGCAATCGTTGCGTGACCGGCAGCAAGCGCGGCCCGTGTCATAAAGGTTACTCCACTGACCGGGTCAGCCAAGTGGTGCCATCAAACTTGTTCACAGTTAGTATCATGCCGTTAAGATCAACAAAAAAAAAGCTGCATCTTCTCATCTCTAAAAAAGAAACGAGTTGTGAGAAACCGTACTACGTTGAAGGACTGGGCGTTTTGAATCCACGGCCACTACGTGGTTTCAAAAATCAAACTCCTCTCCCGACGACGAGAGGAGAGGAGAGGAGAGGAGAGACGAGATTAGCTCGTCCGTAAATGCGCGCGGGCGGCACCAGTAATGAACTCACTCATCCGGCGAGACGCAGGTGTCGACCCAACCCAAGCCGCTCCTACGCGTACGGTCACAGGTGGCTCGGATGGGTACCTACCGGGGCGGAACCTGAGAAAAAATGATTAGGGTTCACTACTTCATTATCTAACCTGTTATTTGTCTCTCGGTGTCACAAGAGCTAAATTAAAGGGTTCATGTATACCAGGGGTGGAACTAGAGACAAAATTATAGGGGTTCACCACTTTATCATATAAGTGATAACAACTTATTATTCTTACCATTTGCTTGTTATTTGTCTCCCGGTGTCACAAGATTTAGATCAAGGGGGTTCACATATACTATATATAGACTAACATGCACTAAAAAAATTTTTAATCCAGTGTAATTTTTTTTTTACCCGGTGTCCTGTGACACCGGGTATCCTTCTTTACTTCCGCCCTTGATGTATACTATATATGAACTAATACATGCTAATTTATTTTTATCCGATGTCCTGTGAAATCAGGTAACACTGTGAACTTCCGCCCCTGCGTACTACGGGGAATCACTGCGCTGCACCGGTTAACCGTGCCGCAGCCGCCCTGCACCGCACAGCAATCCTGCCTCGGCGGGGTGACTGGTAAGATGTGGCAGGTTAGGGTCCATCCGTCCGAGGCGTCAGGCGTGAAGTCTCGGCAAAATTGGCCCCTTTGAACACATTAATTAAAGAATAGATGCTTAATTAATGTGTATTGACTACAAATAGTAAGAAGATATATTTTTATAAAATTTGAACTATCTTATCTTCAACTCAAAGTTTTACCATAGAGTCCTCAGAACAATATTCAACTTTGATTAAAAAAAAATATTAAAAATAATAAGTGCATTTAATGTCTTTTCCAAATTAAAATTTAGAAATATAAAATTATGACAATCTGCTTGAAAAATTTATTAGAAAATAATTACTCAATCGTTAAACCTAAATTTTTTATGAAAGATTAAATAAATCATTAAAAACTATTTTGAAAAATATTAAATAAATCATTAAAAACTATTTTGAAAAATTTTAAATTTTTTAACTTAATTTAAACCTTCAATTAAATTATTTACGGAAATCAAAATTTGGAACAGTCTTTATTGTCAGAATTTTTTAAATTAATATGTAAATAATTTTTACCTCAAAATTTTACAACAAGTAAGAAGCATACTGAGACTTCTAGCAAAAATCAGCAAATATTTTTGACTAAGAATATTACCTTAATTAATTGCTTGACCTAGGTTTCACTTTTCAAAGAATTTTGTTTGAATTTTGTGACATTCGCTCGTACCACTCTGGTTTGAAAAAGGATTTTATTTGGTTTATCACCTAAGTTCAAATTCAAATTTAAAAATTCAAAAAATTTGAAAAAAATTATCTAAAAATTTCTTAAAATTAGTATTAATAGCTTTTATGATATTTGGTGTGAATATTTTTTTGAAAACATGAATTTTGAAATTTTACAGCTTTTTTTGTAATTTTTCCCAATTTTTCAACCTATCGCTGATTTTCACCGAAATTCGCTGCTTTTCGAGCGGTTTTCGACCTTCTCGTTCGAATTTTGCTCCGGGTTTGATGAGATTCAAATTTGTTTGACTTTTGAAACGGTTCAATTTTTTTGTAAATTTTGATACCATCGGCTTATCAAAATCTGAAATCGAAACAGTGTTGTTAACCTACGTGCGAGCGAAGCGTCCGGGTAAAAGGCTCCGTCCAACATCCGTACGCTATCATTATCGAGAATCTTTTTAAATCCTTCAGATGGCTTCACAAGCTAGATTCGTCAGTGGAATTTGGTTGCTCGTAAATCCAAGTGTTTAACAGTACCTGATAGATCTCAAGCACGGGAATGCAGGAGTCCTTGGAGCAGGACAATATCGCTCTCCCGTGCGCACAACTTGAAATCAAGGAATGGAAGGGATTGCCAGTGCAGTTTCCGGTATCTTGTTCTACAAAACTGGAAAGCCCCAGCCAGTTGCACCTCAGCCGGCATGAAATTACAGAAAACCAATCAAGATTTAAGAAAGCAAAAAAAAAAAAAAACTAAGTGAATGCCACACTGCTTTTAGCCATTTTTTTCCGAGCTTTCTTCTCTGTGCAGTTATGTTACTGTCTCCCGTCATTGTTCCCGTGTCAGGTTTGGCTGCTGTAGAGTGTAGAGCAACACTGAAACCAAAAGAAACGGATGGGTCGTGAACTCGTGATCTCACTCTCTCTCTCTCGCGCGCGCGCGCGCCCAGGGACCACGCTGCAAATTCCCGAAGGAAAAAAAACAAAACTGAAGACAAATCCTTATTAAGCATTGAGTCCACATCCACCTCCCTGGCCGGCGTCGGCTAGGACACCGGCGAATGTGTCCGGGGGCGGCGGAGGAACCTCGCGCTCGTAGGCGGAAAGCCACTTGGCGCGCATGTACTCGGGCTTGCGCCAGGGCGGGAGGTGGAGGTCGCGCTTCTTGAGGCTGCCGCGAGCGGCGTCGGCGGCAGCGGCCACGAGGAGGCGCAGGCGGTCCTCCCTCCCGACGAACACCGACGGCAGCCGCTGCAGCACGGCGCGGTAGGCCTTGGTGGGCCGCGCGACCTCGAACTCGGAACGGAAGTCGACGTCCACGAGGAAGCGCTCGCGCTCCCCGCGATCTGAGCCGGCGGGGAGGAGGACGTCGAGGTAGGCGTGCTCGCCGGCGAGGTAGGAGGAAGCCTTATCCCAGCGGGAGAGGCAGACCGCGGCGTCGTGGCCAGCGGCGCGGAGGGAGGTGGCGACGAGGCGGAGGAGGACGCGCTTGCGCGCTCCTGCCGCGCGGTGGCGCTGGACGAGCGTCGAGATGTCGGCGAGGAGGTTGCGTTCCCGGAGGCTGGCGCAGTGGACGAGGCCCTGCACGCGCGCAGAGACGAAATGCAATAAATGGACAAAATGGTCAGTCCCTGCGTTCCTGGCTTCGTTGTTGCCGACACGCGGCGAAGCAAGAGGACAAGAAGAACTAACTACACTACTTTGATGGTCTCTGCGGCGTCGGAGCTAGCAGCCGCCTCAGCAGCGGCGGGGCCGTCGTCGTCGTCAGAGGTCTCGCCGCCGTGAAAGCAGTTGCAGCAGCGCGCGGCCGGCCCCCGTTCGCCGCCGTCCTCCAAGAAGCTCCGCACCATGCCGTCCAGGCACACCGAGCTCGGCTCGGACTCATCCTTCTCCCCACCTCCGGCGACCGACGGGAGCCGCTCCGCCGGCGAGACCCGCAGCAGCTGCCGCTCAAAGAGCCGCTTCAGCCTCGACTTGGCTGGCGCCGCAGGGGACGGGGACGGATCGATCTGTGCGGCCCTCATGTCTGCAGAAGCAGAAACGAGCGAACGAAACAACAGCGCCGGTGTCACTGGAGGCGGCGATCTCGGTCTCCGGGGATCGCCTGACGCATAGCCGTCGCCGGTGTGTCTCACTAGCTTCGATCGGTGCGGCTAGGGTTTTCTTCTTTTTTTCCTCTCCTTTTTTACGGATTGTTTTTGTTGGTAATAATGTGTTGATCCCTTGGAAGAAGGCGAGGAGGAGAGCAGGAGGGGACCGGGTTTTAAAGGGTTCGGGAAGGGTGACGTGGCGGACGGAGGTGAGGCGTGGCTTCCTGCGTGGTCTCGTCTATCCTTAACGTTATCCTACGTGGCCACCGACAAGTAGGGCCGGTTTGGAAATGGCTCACTTGCCCCTGCTTGGCCTGTAGCGTTGGGAGGGCATTGAGTGCAGCCGCCAAGCTGTAAAATGTTGCCAAATGCCGTGGGTAGTTCGGGTATTTTGCAGCTGACAGGATAGTGGGCAAGTTTTTTCTAGCCCCTTTGGTCAGTTTTCCATCCGAAAGAAATTATAAATCTTGTCTCCTTTCATCTGCGGTAGATAACTATCGCTCTCTCATATCGTGAGAGATGATCTATTACATCACCGTAATAAGCGACATGTGCCGCTTCTCAATCCTTCTGTGATCGAGAAGAGCTTGTTTAAGATGAGGGACGAACTAAAAAATGGAAAAAAAAAAAGTCTATTGGAAAAAAGGGCAAAAATCACAGGGAAGAGGAGATAGCGTTCTGGTGTTTTGGTGGGGGTCTTTCCCTGGCTGGAAAGAGGGGGAAATGGAATGCTTCATTTGCCATTGTCGTTTTCCATGGGTGATCAAGGCATTCGTTTTTCAATTATTGCTCGAATTAGAGAGGAAGAAATGCTTCATTTTCCAGCCCGGGTACATGGACCTTCGTTTTTATGGTCCCACCAGTCGGGGCACATCTTGATCGAAAATTGGCTCCTAGCTTGAAGTTTGATCGAAATTCTACCACCACTGTTGCTGCATCAATGAAACGCCTTGTAAAAAAAGCAATTTCTCAGGAGATGTGAAACAACCCAGAATTTCAAAATGAATTCAAAAGTTGGTTTGATTGGAGCTGATTTCGGATTCTTACCGTTTTTGGAAGCTTCCATCGCCGGTGCGCTTTCCTCTTCCGGCCAAATCGCCTCCGCCGCGCTCCGCTGGCCGCCGCTCAGGCTTTCTTCCTCTCTCTCGCTTCGTGAAGCTCTGCCATGGCAGAGCTCGCTCAGCCGATCCGTCGCTCGTAGTCTGCACCGCCGCCGCCTAAGCCGTAGGGCACTCCTTGCCTCGCCGCTAGCACTGGCGCAGCCTCGAGCCCCACGCCGTCCCATCTCATCGCCGCCGCCTCTCTCTCTCTCTCAAGGCCGGCTATAAAAGCCGCAAGACGCCTCCACTCCTTGCCCCACTCGCCTCCTCTGGGTGAGCCCTCCTCTCCACACCTCTCTCTCTGGCCCGCCATCAGCCGCTGCCGCCATGCCGCGAGCTCCAACCGCCGCCATCGCTCGCCCCTAACCCTAGCCCCGCTTTCCCATCGCACGCGCTCGAGCTGGCCGAGCCCACGCGCCACCCTCTCTCACTCCTCGCTGCACCCACCGCCAGCGGCCCCACCGCGCCGCCCACTCTCTCTCCTCTCTCCCGCCGCTCGCTGGTTCGCCTGGCCATTCGGCCAGCAACGCCCCGAGCCGTTTCAGGCCAGCCGCTTTCGCCCATCGCCGTGTTGGCCCACGGCCAATTTCCAATTTTTTGATTTTTAATCCATTTTTTTTTAATTCCAAAATTCGTTTTTAATTCCAGAAAAATCCCCAGAAAATCCCGAAAAATTCCGTGAGCCCCAGAGACCCACCAAATACACTATCCGAACCGTTTCGACCCACTGATTCCAAAAATGCCCTCCGTTCCTCAATCCGGAGTCTCCAAAATTCCAAAATACCCAAATCGCCCTTCCTTTCTCTCTCTCGGCCCGGTTCCGATTTCCGTTTCCGTTTTCGTTTCAGTTTCTTTTCGTTTTTCGTTTCTTTATTGTCGTTCGATCTTTTCGCGTTAGATCCGGACGTTGGACAATTCCGGAAGCCGTCACAGTTCCCGGAGCAGGAGCCGGACCCGACAAAGAGCCGATTTCAACCGCATCAACGACACTTCGTCCGATCCAATCGCCAGCAAGGCAAGCCGTACACCTTTGAGCATGTTGAACCTATTCATGCCTTATTATAGTTAATTACTATTTTCTACCGCATTACTTTACTGTATATTGAAATATTGCAAATCTGCATAGTTTAGAATGACATGATTCTTACTTAACGCCGATTTGCTCATGAGACTTCCTTGAAAATTATTGAACCTAATTATAACCTTGTAACCTTAGGTTAATTAATATTCCGGTATTAAGTGTTATTATCCTATTAGTCTAGTCAAATGCTTTTAAGAATGGAAATGAAAGGTCGCCGAACCTTGGTTCGATTACGCTTGGAAAAGTGCTACGGTTTGGGGGACATTGGATAAATCCCTGAGTGGATGAGTTCCAATCCCTACCGATGATTAATGCCATGGTTGGTTGTGGTGGCTGGTACAAATGGTACCGGATTGGTTTGTGGATCGGAAAAGGCTTGGTCTTTGGCAATGTAAGGATAATAATCCCTTGAGCAAAGTAAATAACTTACAAACTCGTTCAACCACAAAGTTGGGCGGCCAACCGTTGGCTTGACTCAACATAGCTCGGTACATTGTACTTTCCCTCGGAATACCTATAGGAGCAGGTTACCTTCCGGGTGTGGGAGATGGTCCAATGATTATGGGAGTGAAACGAAAGTGTGCACGAGGAAACTGTGGCATTTCGGGTTCACAACAGGTGTCCACAAGAAGCGGGACCAAGAACTCCACACCGGCCTGGGGACCCCGGTTAATGTGGACCGTAACTCTACCGGATAGGGACTAAAGAGGGAAAGATCCAACGAAGCTATGATAACCTCGATCCGCCGCACGCATTTAAGTTGCGTGTTAAACTCGAGTTGGCATTAACGATCGTGGAATCTTGTGGGTAAAGTCAACACCTCTGCAGAGTGAATAAATGGTATTCGAATACGCCGTGCTTCCGGTAAATGAAGCTAAGTTTAATTGGGGTGAATCCCGTAACCTAGCTCAAGTAGATCTTGGTGCATGTTTTGAGAATGTGGTTTAATGGTGATGTGGTTTAATGGTGATGACTTTGTGAATGGAACCCCCCTGGATTACTATTATTATGGATTGTGTTTTAAATGTAAAATGATGTTACAAATAAAACTGCATCCACAAATACTTTAACCTTGTACCAATATTGTGCTACACCCTTGCATGTAATATTTAGTGTTTTCCGTACGACTTGTTGAGTACTCCCGTACTCACCCTTGCAACCCCGACCCCCTTTCAGAGATTGAAGAAGCTGAAAGCGTTCCAGGAATGCGTAGATGGCAATTTGGTTTTGAGGTCTTAGTCTTTTGCTCAGGCCTGCCTGTGCGGTGTTTTGCTTGTAAGTTATTCGGGCCCTGTTGCGCCCTCTTCTGTAAAAACCCTGGCCGTTAGGCCTTATATTGAATAAAAATGTTGGAATTTGACTTTTGCCTGGCAATAATATGCTTGGTTCCTGGCAGCTAATCATCCTGGGTAGCTGTCGAGGCGTACGGATCTGCCCCTAAAAAGGCGGGCCGTCACAAGTGGTATCAGAGCCTTGGCTTGACCATAGATTAAGACCTTAGGTTGGTTTAGGAAAAATCTTTATAAAATTATTTTGATCTATAAACAAAATGAGTTTCAAAAATATAAGTATTATTGCTGTCTCCTTCTTCCCCTGCTACCTTGTCTTCTTTAGAGCTTCTTATCCCTCCCGGTCTTGTTTTAAAGTTTTGCCTGCCCTTCTAAAATTCAAAATCCCCGCCGATCTTCGCCAGCAGCTTGGGGATGATGCCGTCAGCAGTAGTTAGACCGTTAGTCGTAGAAGTTGTACCCTTCTTTGTTTTAGGCTTTTGTAATGTAAAATGGGTTATGCCGAACCTTAAAATGGTTTTGTGCATGATCCATGTCTTATAAAAATTGCTAAGTTCTCTATCTCTGTGATTTTGATTGCTTAAACTATCTATATATCCCCGTCTAATTCAAAGGTTCCCTCAATTCATCTGAGCCCCATCTATTCTTGCTATTCTCACCCCATGCCCTAAATTCTTACTCGTCTTTTTCGCTTTCCTCAAAACCCTGCTGCAGACCGAAAAGGAAGTCAGATTGAGACCATGGCAGATTTTGGATCAAAATTCCTGCATGACAGCTCGAGCAGAAATGAAGAGTCAAGAATCACCCTACCAACCTAGCTCACCATTCTCGACCATAATGGAAAGAAGCAGACAACAAACGGAAAGGCACCATACGCAGCTATTGGAAAGAATTTTCGAGCGGCTAGTTGAAAAACCTCAAGGACACACCCAAGGAAATCGATGCATAAGAGGAAAGTACAGCGATGGGATATACGAACGAATCCGACTACTTTACCAGTGATATTCCCAAGGAGATGGACCCTCAAGCTAGTAGGATAAAAGAATCTTTGGAAGAATTACAGAGGAGCCTGAAGTTCCACACCTCAGCTATAAAGGACATGTCGTCAGTAATGGACAAATGGATAACAATCGAAGAAGCCCGAAATGAATTAAAAATGATGAAAAAGAGAAAGAGAAAAATTCAACAGACATGGATACCGACTCCCACCCAGATCGGAGGAAAGACCCCAGTCCTCACCCAAGGATTCCCTAACAAAAAGCATTCAAAAAAAAAAAGAGCAACCAACACCTGCGAAACCTCAGCCCAAATCAGTTAAGTGCTACAACTGCAATGGAGACCACTTCGTCCGCAATTGTCCCACGAGGTGGGATAAATGCTATCATTGCGCATGATGGGACATTTCAGACGCAATTGCCCAAAGAAAAGTCTACCGACCTGGTAGCCCAGACGCGAGTGATAGACCCTCACCTCCACCAACCGACAAACTAGTGACCCGTCCACCGCAACAGCAGAAGCAGAGATACCCAAGGAATAAGATACAAGATAGGACAAATAAAAGACACCAGCCGAAGATGTCCAATCATGTCACCGCCAAAGGAACGACAATCGCAACAAGTACCGTTAATAAGGAATTCGTGGAAATTCCAAGCAACCTAAGTAGACTAATAGCCGATTTGAAAGTGGCAACTTGGATATGGAGATCCAAGGGATAAAGATTAGGATCAACTTGTACTATCAAGAATGTAAGGTCCGAACAATATATTGGAAATAAAAGCAGTTGTTTTTGACACATGAACTGTGCGAATGATGAAAAAAAAGTGACTATTGAGTTAAATAAGATTTCTTCCCATAACACATCACCACTGAGAGGTGGAATAAAAATGATCTCAACAACCAAGTAATGATGGAATGAAAGCAACCCATGTCAGTGACAGGAGTCAGAAGTTTTCTGAAAATAATAGGACAAGAAATTAGCCAAAGAATTATTCCAGAAATAACCAACCTTTAGCTCAGCACCCCTAGAATGGCAGCCCTACAGATAAACACAACAGAGTCAGAATAGGCAATAAAGGAAAATAATTGGACTTAAGCTTCAACCTCAAAAAAAAAATCGGAATCACCCAGAGGAAAAGTAAACATGACGGCTAAGGTTTGCACAAAAGGAGCGCCATTAAATGATTTAAGAAAAAGGACACGTCCCCAGCTAGAATCTGAGTTGCGACAGTTAGACCGCCAGACAGTGTTAGAAAGGCCAGAAGGCTTCCTTGAAAGACAGACTAGTTTATTGAGACAAGGATATAAGAGGATTGATTTTGACAAAATTCACCCACCCAAATGGTCGACGCTCTACGAAACGCAAGAATATACCAGTGTTGAAGAAAGGAATACTGACAGAAAGTAATGAATAAACACGTGGTTGGATTTGGATGTAAAGTATGTCAGAAAGATAAGCTGGACCACCAAAATAATAGCCAGACTGCCACCACCACTTACAGTTCCCGTATAGAAATAGGAGAGAAAATAAAAGACCTTGCCGCCAGGTTACCTAAAGAATCAGCAAGGATTGACGATGTATAACATCACTAATGGATTGACCTACCAGGAGATCTTTTGGAAAGAACCAGTTAGTAGAACTAGATTCAACCCAGTTAACGGACCCCAAAGAATCCCTCGAGTCGATTATGAGCTAGTATAGCTCAATGTTCAGGGAAAGTCCGAATAAGGCTACAAGGACCGGTTTGAACTTTGACACAAGATTCCACCCTCACCAGGTAGACAAGCAGAGAAGAAACGACCAAAGTCTCAAGAAAATGTCGAGAACCTACGCCTAAACGCTTGGGACCCAATTAGGCCACCTATTGCTGTCCACAAAAGCCTCCCACACCAATGTCCAAGGTCCTCCACACAACCTCGGTTACCAAGACAGCCCAGACATCACGGAAGGAAATATAAAACCCTTGGGATAGAATAAAGGACTAGGATTAAACAAAGAAGTGGAACCCAAATTGCTCAGATACAAAAGTCCGTGAAAGGATCACCACCAATAAATTGAGTGCAAGAGAAAGGATACACTGCTCTAAAAAGGGAATTATGTCGGAAAAATATCGACCATCAAAACCCACGCCATTTTGGATGAAAAATAAGGAGCTAAGACCTGATAGATCGACTGCATTAAGATCCTGATAATCAGAGGAATAGCTTGCAAATTACAATTGGTAAAGGATTTGTCTGGAAATTCACAGTATGTTTCCAATATCCCCAACCGAGAGGACATTTCCATCAGCAGTCAGGACAAGTGCTACCCAAAGGATTTGAATTCCCAATACGATTCTCCATAAGAGAACGGTCAAGATCTTGGAAATCATGGAAAGCAGATTTGGATTTTAAGACTATCAGAATTTGCCAAGTATTGTGGAAAAAAAATCACGTACTCAAGGAAATCTTGGAAAAAGGAATCAGGTTAGCAGCAGTAGTTTCGCAACCTTTCGCCCAGGAGGAATAAATCTCGGGGACGAGATTTGTTTTAAGTGGGGTAGGTTGAAACAACCCAGAATTTCAAAATGAATTCAAAAGTTGGTTTGATTGGAGCTGATTTCGGATTCTTACCGTTTTTGGAAGCTTCCATCGCCGGTGCGCTTTCCTCTTCCGGCCAGTGCGCCTCCCGCCCGCGCCTCCGCGCGAAGCCGCCGCCGCTCTGTGCTTCTTCCTCTCTCTCCGCCCGTGAAGCTCTGCCATGGCAGAGCTCTGCTCGCCGTCCCGTCGCCCGTAGTCTGCACCGCCGCTGCCCTAAGCCGTAGGGCACTCCTTGCCCCGCCGCGCTAGCGCCTGGCGCCGCCCCGAGCCCCACGCCGCCATCCCATCTCGTCGCCGCCCTCGCCCTCTCTCTCTCATACGGCTTATAAAGCCGCAAGACGCCTCCACTCCTTGCCCCGCCTCGCCTCCTCCCCGGGTGAGCCCTCCCTCTCCCCCCCTCTCTCTCCCTTGGCTCCGGCCACCGCCGCCGCGAGCTCCAACCGCCGCCACTGCCCGCCCTAACCCTAGCCCCGCCTTCCCATCGCACGCTCGAGTGGCCGAGCCCACGCGCCAGCCTCTCTCACTCCTCGCCAGACCCACCGCCAGCGGCCCCACCGCGTCGCCCACCCCTCTCTCCTCCCGCCGCCTCACAGCGTGGGCTCGCCTGGGCCTACTGTCGGCCAGCCAAACGCCCCGAGCCAAGCTTCAGGCCAGCCGTTCGGCCCATCGTCATGTTGGCCCACGGCCAATTTCCAATTTTTTGATTTTTAATCCATTTTTTTTTAATTCCAAAATTCGTTTTTAATTCCAGAAAAATCCCCAGAAAATCCCGAAAAATTAGTGAGCCCCAGAGACCCACCAAATACACTATCCGAACCGTTTCGACCCACTGATTCCAAAAATGCCCTCCGTTCCTCGATCCGGAGTCTCCAAAATTCCAAAATACCCAAATCGCCCTTCCTTTCTCTCTCTCTGTTCGATTTCCGCTTCCGCTGCTTCGATTTCTTTTCGTTTTTCGTTTCTTTATTGTCGTTCGATCTTTTCGCGTTAGATCCGGACGTTGGACAATTCCGGAAGCCGTCACAGTTCCCGGAGCAGGAGCCGGACCCGACAAAGAGCCGATTTCAACCGCATCAACGACACTTCGTCCGATCCAATCGCCAGCAAGGCAAGCCGTACACCTTTGAGCATGTTGAACCTATTCATGCCTTATTATAGTTAATTACTATTTTCTACCGCATTACTTTACTGTATATTGAAATGTTGCAAATCTGCATAGTTTAGAATGACATGATTCTTAGTTAACGCCGATTTGCTCATGAGACTTCCTTGAAAATTATTGAACCTAATTATAACCTTGTAACCTTAGGTTAATTAATATTCCGGTATTAAGTGTTATTATCCTATTAGTCTAGTCAAATGCTTTTTAAGAATGGAAATGAAAGGTCGCCGAACCTTGGTTCGGTTACGCTTGGAAAAGTGCTACGGTTTGGGGGCAGACTGGATAAATCCTGAGTGGATGAGTTCCAATCCCTACCGATGATTAATGCCATGGTTGGTTGTGGTGGTAGTGCGGTTGGTACCGGATTGGTTTGTGGATCGGAAAAAGGCTTGGTCTTTGGCAATGTAAGGATAATAATCCCCTTGAGCAAAGTAAATAACTTACAAACTCGTTCAACCACAGGTTGGGCCGGTCAACTTCGTTGGCTTGACTCAACATAGCTCGGTACATTGTACTTTCCCTCGGAATACCTATAGGAGCAGGGTTACCTTCCCCGGGTGTGGGAGATGGTCCAATGATTATGGGAGTGAAACGAAAGTGTGCACGAGGAAACTGTGGCATTTCGGGTTCACAACGGTAGGTGTCCACAGTAAGCGGGACCAAGAACTCCACACTGGCCAGTGGGGACCCCGGGTTAATGTGGACCAGAACTCTACCGGATAGGGACTAAAGAGGGAAAGATCCAACGAAAAGCTATGATAACCTCGATCCGGCCGCACGCATTTAAGTTGCGTGTTAAACTCGAGTTGGCATTAACGATCGTGGAATCTTGTGGGTAAAGCTGAACACCTCTGCAGAGTGAATAAATGGTATTCGAATACGCCGTGCTTCCGGTAAATGAAGCTAAGTTTAATTGGGGTGAATCCCGTAACCTAGCTCAAGTAGATCTTGGTGCATGTTTTGAGAATGTGGTTTAATGGTGATGTGGTTTAATGGTGATGACTTTGTGAATGGAACCCCCCTGGATTACTATTATTATGGATTGTGTTTTAAATGTAAAATGATGTTACAAATAAAACTGCATCCACAAATACTTTAACCTTGTACCAATATTGTGCTACACCCTTGCATGTAATATTTAGTGTTTTCCAGATGCGACTTGTTGAGTACTCCGTACTCACCCTTGCAACCCCGACCCCCTTTCGAGAGATTGAAGAAGGCTGAAGCGTTCGAGAATGCGTAGATGGCAATTTGGTTTTGAGGTCTTAGTCTTTTGCTCAGGCCTCGCTGTGCGGTGTTTTGCTTGTAAGTTATTCGGGCCCCGCCGCGCCTCTTCTCAGAAAAACCCTGGCCGTTAGGCCTTATATTGAATAAAAATGTTGGAATTTGACTTTTGCCTGGCAATAATATGCTTGGTTCCTGGCAGCTAATCATCCTGGGTAGCTGTCGAGGCGTACGGATCTGCCCCTAAAAAGGCGGGCCGTCACAAGTGGTATCAGAGCCTTGGCTTGACCATAGATTAAGACCTTAGGTTGGTTTAGGAAAAATCTTTATAAAATTATTTTGATCTATAAACAAAATGAGTTTCAAAAATATAAGTATTATTGCTGTCTCCTTCTTCCCCTGCTACCTTGTCTTCTTTAGAGCTTCTTATCCCTCCCGGTCTTGTTTTAAAGTTTTGCCTGCCCTTCTAAAATTCAAAATTCCCCGCCGATCTTCGCCAGCAGCTTGGGGATGATGCCGTCAGCAGTAGTTAGACCGTTAGTCGTAGAAGTTGTACCCTTCTTTGTTTTAGGCTTTTGTAATGTAAAATGGGTTATGCCGAACCTTAAAATGGTTTTGTGCATGATCCATGTCTTATAAAAATTGCTAAGTTCTCTATCTCTGTGATTTTGATTGCTTAAACTATCTATATATCCCCGTCTAATTCAAAGGTTCCCTCAATTCATCTGAGCCCCATCTATTCTTGCTATTCTCACCCCATGCCCTAAATTCTTACTCGTCTTTTTCGCTTTCCTCAAAACCCTGCTGCAGACCGAAAAGGAAGTCAGATTGAGACCATGGCAGATTTTGGATCAAAATTCCTGCATGACAGCTCGAGCAGAAATGAAGAGTCAGTAAATCACCCAGTCAACCTAGCTCAATTACTGACCATAATGGAAAGAAACAGACAACAAACGGAAAGGCACCATACGCAGTTATTGGAAAGAATTTTCGAACGGCTAGTTGAAAAACCTCAAGGACACACCCAAGGAAATCAGGACAGACAAGAGGAAAGTACAGCGATGGGACACCTGAACGAATCCGACTACTTTACCAGTGATATTCCCAAGGAGATGGACCCTCAAGCTAGTAGGATAAAAGAATCTTTGGAAGAATTACAGAGGAGCCTGAAGTTCCACACCTCAGCTATAAAGGACATGTCGTCAGTAATGGACAAATGGATAACAATCGAAGAAGCCCGAAATGAATTAAAAATGATGAAAAAGAGAAAGAGAAAAATTCAACAGACATGGATACCGACTCCCACCCAGATCGGAGGAAAGACCCCAGTCCTCACCCAAGGATTCCCTAACAAAAAGCATTCAAAAAAAAAAAGAGCAACCAACACCTGCGAAACCTCAGCCCAAATCAGTTAAGTGCTACAACTGCAATGGAGACCACTTCGTCCGCAATTGTCCCACGAGGTGGGATAAATGCTATCATTGCAGACAGATGGGACATTTCAGACGCAATTGCCCAAAGAAAAGTCTACCGACCCTGGTAGCCCAGACGCGAGTGATAGACCCTCACCTCCACCAACCGACAGCTAGTGACCCGTCCACCGCAACAGCAGAAGCAGAGATACCCAAGGAATAAGATACAAGATAGGACAAATAAAAGACACCAGCCGAAGATGTCCAATCATGTCACCGCCAAAGGAACGACAATCGCAACAAGTACCGTTAATAAGGAATTGCTGGAAATTCCAAGCAACCGGAAGTAGACTAATAGCCAGATTTGAAAGTGGCAACTTGGATATGGAGATCCAAGGGATAAAGATTAGGATCAACTTGTACTATCAAGAATGTAAGGTCTGAACAATATATTGGAAATAAAACAGTTGTTTTTGACACATGAACTGTGCGAATGATGAAAAAAAAGTGACTATTGAGTTAAATAAGATTTCTTCCCATAACACATCACCACTGAGAGGTGGAATAAAAATGATCTCAACAACCAAGTAATGATGGAATGAAAGCAACCCATGTCAGTGACAGGAGTCAGAAGTTTTCTGAAAATAATAGGACAAGAAATTAGCCAAAGAATTATTCCAGAAATAACCAACCTTTAGCTCAGCACCCCTAGAATGGCAGCCCTACAGATAAACACAACAGAGTCAGAATAGGCAATAAAGGAAAATAATTGGACTTAAGCTTCAACCTCAAAAAAAAAATCGGAATCACCCAGAGGAAAAGTAAACATGACGGCTAAGGTTTGCACAAAAGGAGCGCCATTAAATGATTTAAGAAAAAGGACACGTCCCCAGCTAGAATCTGAGTTGCGACAGTTAGACCGCCAGACAGTGTTAGAAAGGCCAGAAGGCTTCCTTGAAAGACAGACTAGTTTATTGAGACAAGGATATAAGAGGATTGATTTTGACAAAATTCACCCACCCAAATGGTCGACGCTCTACGAAACGCAAGAATATACCAGTGTTGAAGAAAGGAATACTGACAGAAAGTAATGAATAAACACGTGGTTGGATTTGGATGTAAAGTATGTCGAAGATAAATTTGGACCACCAAAATAATAGCCAGACTGCCACCACCACTTACAGTTCCCGTATAGAAATAGGAGAGAAAATAAAAGACCTTGCCGCCAGGTTACCTAAAGAATCAGCAAGGATTGACGACAGAAGTAACATCACTAATGGATTGACCTACCAGGGAGATCTTTTGGAAAGAACCAGTTAGTAGAACTAGATTCAACCCAGATTAACGGACCCCAAAGAATCCCCTGAGTCAGATTATGAGCTAGTATAGCTCAATGTTCAGGGAAAGTCTGAATAAGGCTACAAGGACCGGTTTGAACTTTGACACAGTACTCCACCCTCAGCCAGGTAGACAAGCAGAGAAGAAACGACCAAAGTCTGAAGAAAATGTCGAGAACCTACGCTCTAAACGCTTGGGACCCAATTAGGCCACCTATTGCTGTCCACAAAAGCCTCCCACACCAATTTCCAAGGTCCTCCACACAACCTCGGTTACCAAGACAGCCCAGACATCACGGAAGGAAATATAAAACCCTTGGGACAGAATAAAGGACTAGGATTAAACAGCAGTGGAACCCAGCTCGTTCAGGATACAAAAGTCCGTGAAAGGATCACCACCAATAAATTGAGTGCAAGAGAAAGGATACACTGGCTCTAAAAAAGGGAATTATGTCAGAAAAATATCGACCATCAAAACCCACGCCATTTTGGATGAAAAATAAGGAGCTAAGACCGGATAGACTGGACCGTACGAAGATCCTGACAGAATCAGAGGAATAGCTTGCAAATTACAATTGGTAAAGGATTTGTCTGGAAATTCACAGTATGTTTCCAATATCCCCAACCGAGAGGACATTTCCATCAGCAGTCAGGACAAGTGCTACCCAAAGGATTTGAATTCCCAATACGATTCTCCATAAGAGAACGGTCAAGATCTTGGAAATCATGGAAAGCAGATTTGGATTTTAAGACTATCAGAATTTGCCAAGTATTGTGGAAAAAAAATCACGTACTCAAGGAAATCTTGGAAAAAGGAATCAGGTTAGCAGCAGTAGTTTCGCAACCTTTCGCCCAGGAGGAATAAATCTCGGGGACGAGATTTGTTTTAAGTGGGGTAGGTTGAAACAACCCAGAATTTCAAAATGAATTCAAAAGTTGGTTTGATTGGAGCTGATTTCGGATTCTTACCGTTTTTGGAAGCTTCCATCGCCGGTGCGCTTTCCTCTTCCGGCCAGTGCGCCTCACTTGCGCCGCGCCTCCATGGCCGCCGCCGCTCTGTGCTTCTTCCTCTCTCTCCGCCCGTGAAGCTCTGCCATGGCAAAGCTCTGCTCGCCGTCCCGTCGCCCGTAGTCTGCACCGCCGCTGCCCTAAGCCGTAGGGCACTCCTTGCCCCGCCGCGCTAGCACCTGGCGCCGCCCCGAGCCCCACGCCGCCGTCCCATCTCATCGCCGCCCTCGCCCTCTCTCTCTCTCTCTCTCTGCGCCGGCTATAAAAGCCGCAAGACGCCCCCTCCACTCCTTGCCCCGCCTCGCCTCCTCCCCGGGTGAGCCCTCCCTCTCCACACCTCTCTCTCCCTCGGCTCCGGCCACCGCCGCCGCGAGCTCCAACCGCCGCCACTGCCCGCCCTAACCCTAGCCCCGCCTTCCCATCGCACGCGCCCGAGTGGGCTGAGCCCACGCGCCAGCCCCCTCTCTCACTCCCCTCGCCAGACCCCACCTGCCAGGCAGCCCCACCGCGTCAGCCACCCCCTCTCTCCTCTCTCCCGCTCGCCCCCGCGCGTGGGCCTGGCCCAGTCGGCCCGTTCGGCCAGGCCAAACGCCCCCCCCGAGCCGTTTCCGTGGGCCAGGCCGTTTCGGCCCAATGCTGTGTTGGCCCACGGCCAATTTCCAATTTTTTGATTTTTAATCCATTTTTTTAATTCCAAAATTCGTTTTTAATTCCAGAAAAATCCCCAGAAAATCCCGAAAAATTCCGTGAGCCCCAGAGACCCACCAAATACACTATTCGAACCGTTTCGACCCACTGATTCCAAAAATGCCCTCCGTTCCTCGATCCGGAGTCTCCAAAATTCCAAAATACCCAAATCGCCCTTCCTTTCTCTCTCTCGGCCCGGTTCCGATTTCCGTTTCCGTTTTCGTTTCAGTTTCTTTTCGTTTTTCGTTTCTTTATTGTCGTTCGATCTTTTCGCGTTAGATCCGGACGTTGGACAATTCCAGAAGCCGTCACAGTTCCCGGAGCAGGAGCCGGACCCGACAAAGAGCCGATTTCAACCGCATCAACGACACTTCGTCCGATCCAATCGCCAGCAAGGCAAGCCGTACACCTTTGAGCATGTTGAACCTATTCATGCCTTATTATAGTTAATTACTATTTTCTACCGCATTACTTTACTGTATATTGAAATATTGCAAATCTGCATAGTTTAGAATGACATGATTCTTAGTTAACGCCGATTTGCTCATGAGACTTCCTTGAAAATTATTGAACCTAATTATAACCTTGTAACCTTAGGTTAATTAATATTCCGGTATTAAGTGTTATTATCCTATTAGTCTAGTCAAATGCTTTTTAAGAATGGAAATGAAAGGCTGCCGAACCTTGGTTCGGTTCTGTTTGGAAAAGTGCTACGGTTTGGGGGACAGAATTGGATAAATCCCGGAGTGGATGAGTTCCAATCCCTACCGATGATTAATGCCATGGTTGGTTGTGGTGGCTGGTACAGTTGGTACCGGATTGGTTTGTGGATCGGAAAAAGGCTTGGTCTTTGGCAATGTAAGGATAATAATCCCCTTGAGCAAAGTAAATAACTTACAAACTCGTTCAACCACAGGTTGGGCCGGTCAACTTCGTTGGCTTGACTCAACATAGCTCGGTACATTGTACTTTCCCTCGGAATACCTATAGGAGCAGGGTTACCTTCCCCGGGTGTGGGAGATGGTCCAATGATTATGGGAGTGAAACGAAAGTGTGCACGAGAAGCGTGGCATTTCGGGTTCACAACGGTAGGTGTCCACGATGGCGGGACCAAGAACTCCACACCGGCGGTGGGGACCCGGGTTAATGTGGACCGTAACTCTACCTGATAGGGACTAAAGAGGGAAAGATCCAACGAAAAGCTATGATAACCTCGATCCGGCCGCACGCATATAAGTTGCGTGTTAAACTCGAGTTGGCATTAACGATCGTGGAATCTTGTGGGTAAAGCTGAACACCTCTGCAGAGTGAATAAATGGTATTCGAATACGCCGTGCTTCCGGTAAATGAAGCTAAGTTTAATTGGGGTGAATCCCGTAACCTAGCTCAAGTAGATCTTGGTGCATGTTTTGAGAATGTGGTTTAATGGTGATGTGGTTTAATGGTGATGACTTTTTGATTGGAAACCCCTTGATTACTATTATTATGGATTGTGTTTTAAATGTAAAATGATGTTACAAATAAAAGCGCATCCACAAATACTTTAACCTTGTACCAATATTGTGCTACACCCTTGCATGTAATATTCAAGTGTTTCAGATCGACTTGTTGAGTACTCCGTACTCACCCTTGCAACCCCGACCCCTTTCGTAGATTGAAGAAGCTGAAAGCGTTCGAGAATGCGTAGATGGCAATTTGGTTTTGAGGTCTTAGTCTTTTGCTCAGCCTGCTGTGCGGTGTTTTGCTTGTAAGTTATTCGGCCTCGCCGCGCCCTCTTCTGTAAAAACCCTGGCCGTTAGGCCTTATATTGAATAAAAATGTTGGAATTTGACTTTTGCCTGGCAATAATATGCTTGGTTCCTGGCAGCTAATCATCCTGGGTAGCTGTCGAGGCGTACGGATCTGCCCCTAAAAAGGCGGGCCGTCACAAGATGTATAGAGAATTCGACTTTTTTTTTGGAAGACATTGATGAGGTCAAGCCTGTTTATAAAAACACACAGCATGAGCAGTATCGGCACTGTGTTTATTAAGCCGTTTCAATGTATGCACGCAACAAGGAAATGTCGATTGAATACATTGCAGGGAGCCGAACCCAACTTCCCATCCGGTTCAACAAAATTTAATAATTTTTTTTAAAAAAAAATTTGGCCAAAAGCTATGGCATTCACTATAGAAGAAGAAGAAGAAGAGTCGGACTATAAACACACACACCCACGCACGCACACACAACCTAAACACACACACATTGCATCCGACCCGTGCGCACCCAGGTGAGTCCGGAACTTGATCTCGGGTGGACTGCTCGCACACCAGCGAAGTAAGTCAACCGAGCCTTCGCTCGTTCGCGCAATAATTTCTTTTTGTGCATTGACTATTTTTAACCAAGCTTGTTCACTAACTTAATTGGGGGAAGTTCGGGCCAAATTAGTATTTTATTTCTTGTTATGTGGCCTCATTTTTAGAGATGCCCTTATAAAGAATAGTGGTTCCATTGACTTGCAATGGAGCATGTTGCTATCGACAATTTGACCCTGGTATCTCCATAAATGTCGTGAAAAACGGTACGTATTTGACGGACAACGTGGTACTGCTAAACGATTAATCACAATATGGCCCATTAATCAAAATTGGACAGACGGTTATGTGTTCTTATTAATATATTTACTATCATTTAGAATTAATTATAAGTATTTCAATTACTCAAAGTTATCGTAAATTATCACTCTGCGTGACATGTTTCACTTTTCATTATGTATACTTCATTCAAAAGGTACATAATGTGAACACTATAGCACAATATCATAAACTAATTTATCGTACTTAGTGAATAAAAATAAGCCATTTTTATGATTAAATGGGAAAAAACGACGTTAGTTGCATTTCGATTAAACCATTCGTGATGGTTTAGTCATCATCGCCAATGAATCGGCCGACTAATCGGTCAAATCAACCGTTTTTCGCAACAGTGATCTCCGCTGAATCCTGGAAGGCGGAGAACGATAGGGGGGGTAATACTTGACGTGTGAGTGTCGGTGGCGCCCAAGGAACGCCCGAGCACTTGCTTGCCGCAGATTGTGCCGAGAAATGAGCAGAGGCTCTCGGCGTCTCTCTCTCACTGCACGCGCAAGCCAATGAAACCATCCAAGAACCAAGCCACCTGGTGTCCCCGGGTCCCCGGCTAGGCCTTGCCCTGTTCTGATCCACTGCGAATAGGACATGATCGGCGAGCACAGGTTACGCATGACTTGTTGCGGATCGATTTTACATCCAAGCGTTGCTTCCTCGGATTCTCGCTCAAACTCGGCTACCTTGGGGCACCCTGTTTGCATCCGCTCTCGCCGGTTAGCCCCAGCCTAGTTGCCTTCACGGTAAAATCGAAAAGGCGATGTCAAGAAGCATCGATCGGCTCCCTTGGCCAAGATTGTTCGTTGCTACGAAGCATCTCAAGTCTAATCAATCCTACACAACGAGTTTGCAGCTGCTCCCTCGTATACTGTTCGGGTGCAGCGGCTGGTCTGTGAGTAGCTTTCGGTATCAGCTGGCTCCAGGCTCCAGAGTGCACTGATATTCTCTCCATCGAACGGTGAAATATGTTGAGAAGGCAATCGCCGATTGGTGAAGGGATGAGGATGCGACAGCGTCGTCTTCTTGTCCATTTCGCGTTGGAACATGAACAACGACATCCCGGCCGGGCGTGCCAGATTGCCAAGCTTGTACACACTCGGTGCCCATGTCTTGCGTGACGATTTGTAAGGAAGACGTTGTATCTTTCCTGATCAGAAAATTTGTCCCGTGCGAAACACGTCTATGAACTTTGGAAATTTTTTCCCTTTAGATCTAGAGTTTTTTCAACGGCTTTTTATGTTGATTTGGTGCGTAAACTGAAAATTTTATATGATTCCACTCTAAGATGGGTCCTTGAGGCAATCATAGAGAGGATTGTATCACATCTTATGTTTATGGAGCAGTATAATTGTTTGTCCTTTGAATAAATATCGATTAGATTAATCAACAAGTATGTGACTTGTTCGTGCAACCTTTTCATATATCGATGTTATTCAAATTATCTCTGATCGGTTATCATTAAATAGGACGATTATATTTTATAGATCAGCATATGTATTGATTGATGGCCATGTTTCATGGGTTATAGAGATATGGAGATATCTAATCAATAATGTGGACACATGTTAGAGAACATGTGTTGGATAGACCCATATGAAACACTGCGAGAATTATTATATATTCTTATGTGTCATCAGTTAGTCTCACGTATAGTATATGTATTATCTTTAGATCTGAGATCATCATTGGTTTTTTAGATGTGTAATGGTTCACTTAAGGGCTTCCAAATGCTACTCTTTAACCAGCTAGTTATAAAGGAAACTTTCGGATTTACTATGAAACATGCTAAGGTATATGTATGATTAAGATGGAATTTGCCCCTCATATATAATGGAGGGATATCTCTGGCCCTCTCGAGGTAGATGGATTAAGGAAGTGTATGGCCATGCCGAATATGATTGAGAGTCAATCAAGATAAATTAATCCAATACGGTATGAGTGAAGGAATCGAGCTGTCACAGGATAATACAACTCCATAATACAACTCTCGCGTTGAATTTGATATAATATCGTGAGGCAAATGGAACATGACATTATCACAATATAGTAGGTTCGTCCGATGCTTTATGAATATTTGGGAATCGATATTTACTGCTAGGGACCGCTATCGATTATCGAACGAAAAGGTCTTTTCGAGTCGTGTCAAATATGCATGAGCCTACATGGTCACACACTTAAGGGGTTGGAATATAGTGGTTCGGATTGAATCTGTTACTAATGGGCCAAGTAAGCTTTGCACCTTGGTTGGGCCCTAATGTAGGGTTGAACCGCAAGGGGGGCTATTTAAAGGGGGTTCGCAGTCGCAATTACCAGAGGTGCAGCCATCAAAACCTTAGCCGTCACCACTTGAGCCTTTTCGTGCACGCTGGTGTTGACATACCGATGCACAACATTCTTTTCCTCGAACATGTGGACTTCGGTAAAGATGTTTATGCTGCTGCGACACTGATCGAGACAATCAACCACCGCGCGAGGACGTTCGATCACCGATGAGGAAGATCGACTACTGCAATAGAACGTGCGCTTCATTGATTCGGGCTACATCAACTTCCTTCTGTTGCACTGCACGTCTAGTGGTAACGATCCATAATCATTTACTTGCGTGGCTTCCTGTGTACGTGGTAGAATTTTTAATTGTGCACTAGTGTAACCTACCCGTATCCCATCAAGTAGCATATGCTAAAGGGAAATTTTGATATATGCCACTGTAGAGTGTATGATTTAGAAAAATGCAGTAGCAAACCAAACAACTCTGTAACTACCTTTAATTCCGGATAATTGGAATGGACACATAACGATTTGTTATCTTCCTTTCTAATGTTGTTTTCTTATCCCTATTTGGTAGAGCTTCAGATCCTAGCTCCACCTAAGATCTGAAACTTGTAGGTTAAAATAAATTCCAGATCCTAGCTCCAGATCCTACCTTCAATGCGCATGCCAGGGCTCACGTACTACGTACCGGCAAAAAGGGTGGCAAGCGAACGAACCTCCTTTTCCATGGCCCAATCCATGTGATCTCCCCCATGATTCCCATGCGCGCGCGCGCACAATCGCACGCATTTACTCCTTCTTTCCCTGTTGCCTCTCACAACGAAGCCTGAACTGTGTCACCGTCGATCGCTGCCGGTTCAGCGACGGGAACCGACTGCAGTTGGACGACGAGGTGGTGCGAAGCGCATCATGCGCGCGGCGAGGGGCCCGGCCGGTCCCATCCCCCTGCAAGAACTCGAGTGGGGAGAGACGCTAGCTGGGCTTGCTCGTGACGGTGATCATTGATCAAAGCCGAACCATTCGTGGAGACGAGGCTAGCGCTAGCAGCATGATGGGAGTAGATGATACGTCGGCATCGACGGCGGGGCCTACCGGAGTCGAAACCGTCGCCGCATTGGTACCCCCCGCGCGCGCGCGGCCCCTCGTGCCGGGCGATCACTGGATCATTATGTGTAACCTCCCATTCGTTCCCCATTAGCTCTCAGAGAAGCATGAAAGATCACCTGACCGTGGGTACAAAGGATGGCTTGAGAAATGCTAAATCAGAGTATGCATAGCTGACCAGCCAGGGACCTACCTGTTTACTCCGATGTCTGAAAAGATCAGCTATGGCAAGTTCGCAAACCAGAAGCTTTCTGAAATTGTTTCATTTAATTTTCTTTTGTCTGAAAATGGCCTAAATTCAGTGAAGAAAATATTTAGAGGATACTTTGTAGATCAAGTATGACGAGGCGCATGGACAGAGTTGAAGTTGTGGTGGGGACAGCATTGTTGCGAAATTCCCCCCGTTTGCATCCAAACTGCAAGAGCACAGAAGACGGGCACTATTTTCGGAATAATCACCGGTCAGGAAATTGCTGCTCAAGTCCAATGAACTGCCACCGACTAATCCGAAGGTTTTGTCAAGGGTGGTAAGACGAAGGGAGAATCGTGGGGAGTTCATGGCCATCCGCGATGACGGCAGCGAGGTGATAATGGACATGGCCATCCATACCTCTGCAGGGCATGCAGCCACGGCTGATGCCTGATGCAACCAACCATTGCCCTTTTAGTTTTGGGTTTTGATAAGTTTCAAGAAGCCACCTTTACGGAGGAGACGATGCGTTTAAGGGACGCTGACTCCCATTATTTTCTCTAGGCCAGCTTTGGCTAAATCGATGAAGGCCTAGCTTAGATCCTGATTAGTAAGAGAGGTGCTTCTATGCTCTTCATTTTTAAAGTTGCACAAATATTAAAGCATGAATGAAAGGTAGATGGGGATTACTTACCCCTTCGTTTGCTTCAAGATTTGTGCAACTTGTATTAGGAGGGAAAGCATAGAAGCACCTCTCGATTAGTAAAGCTTCAGATTCCAGCTTCACTTCAAATATGAAGTTTATAGGCCAAAATAAAATGAATTAAGTTTATACTTTTATTCTAAAATGTAAACAATATAACCCACCTAAACACTCTTAATATACCCACAGCTCTAGCTCTACATATTTGATGAAACTAGTAATGCTTAGTTCCACCAGATTCACGAATTCGATGGAACTGGAGCTATGCCTAACACTCTCTTATTATGTTTCGAACGTTTACCGTGAAGTCCGAGACTAAAGTTGAAGCGCTTTTCACCTTTCCGCCAAACCAAAACGGAAGCACTATAACATTCTCGACTTTATAGTCTGACTCTCTCGATCGATTATAAGTAGCACGCGAAAAAGCAGATGACGTTGGCTGTATAGAAACGGTGTGAAAATATCTTCGTATATAGTGTAGTGGTCGGCTTGGTCATCTCCATGCGCCCTTTCTACTTTTCATATAGATATAGGGCCGTGAGGCCGTGACTATGCAAATCTAAAAGTTGAGGATGGATGTTGCGTATGTGCTGCGGACTTGAGGGTGGGCGCAGGCGAATTTTCCAACTATTATAGTATTAAAGTAGACGTAAAAGAAGCCATCATGTTAAAACTAGAATTTATCATATCAATCGGAGAAAATAAATCTACATCGTTAATCGTGATAGGTTTAGATTATAACGGTCTAGATTAAAAGAAAGTTTGTGTCATATACAATACATAAAAAACTGAAAGTCAGAACAAAAATAAAATAAAAATAAAACTTTGATTTCCATGCGATTAAAAAAAGAGTCAACGTAAAGTACAATAAAAACAAACAAAATTGGAATAAAAAAGGGTAATTAGTAATATAATTTCCATATGAACATCAAAATAAAACTTAAATTTAGAATAAAAATAAAATAAAAATTATCAGTTGATTTGTATACGAATTCCAAACTAAAGAACCGAAATACGGAACAAAGAATAAAAAATAGGGAAAAAAAATTTATCAGTTGATTACAGTCAAGGGTTAGATTTTTCATGAATAGAATAATAGATTTGTCACTATGAAGTATTTGGAATTGGATTGGATTGGGGAAATTTATACCGTGGGCACTGGGTCTTAGTCCTTCCTTGCAAGATTGCACGGTGCCTACTGCCTCGGTCCTTCTAGTTCCTAATCCTCCAGTCTCCGGACAACAGACTCCAAATACTCCAATCAGTGGCGATTCCATCGGCGACTCGGCGTCACACCCGTCGCCTCGGCCTTGATCCTTCCTGGGCTCTCGACGTCCGGCCTCGGTCCTCCCGGGCTCTCGACATCTGGCCTCCAGTCCGAGCTTCACGGCAGCGCTCGGTCCGGCCTCTAGTCCGAGCCTCACGGTGGCGCTTGGTCCGGCCTCTCGGCGGCGCGGCGCCCCGACCTCGAGTCCGGGCTGTCCGGCCTCGATCCTCCGGTCCTCCCGGGGCGGCGCGGCGCCGCCCTGGCCTCGGTGGCTCAGTCCTCCCAGCACAGCTCCCCAACCTCGACGACCCCACGTCCCCACCCGTACGTCTTCCGCGGTTCCACCCGAGAGAGACACATTGTTCGTCTTCCCGTTCCCGTTGCTGCGCTACTGTAATGTTTGGTTCCCATTGCTGCGCTGCACTAAACCCCAATATGGTATTAATGTTGTTTTTATTTTATTCTTCTTGTTCTTCCTGTGAATGGCTGACTGCTCTGTACGCTCGACTCGCTGGGGAGGGGGCCTGCGCCGGCGCCGGAGATGGGGCTGGAGCCCCAACAATGGATTCGCCACTGGGAGCGAGCCCAGTCAGTTGCCTGTGGCATATTGGTTGGCGCCATGCGTTTCTTTATTTTTTCGCTGCAGTTATTTCTCTTAATAAGTTTCCGCCCTGCATAGCGTACTTTTGTAACTTGACCATAAGGTCGAGCAACCAGTTTGGTTAATTAAATAAAGTACTTCATTATTTCGCTAAGTATGATTGTGATATTTACCAATGTTGAGACTGTGTGCACTAGCGTGATCCTAAACTAGTGCTGAATACACAGAGGGTTCGGATTTGCATATTCGGGTCCCGACAATTATGGAATGTGACATTATAAATTTTGACATTACAGTACGACTTTATACCATGTTTTTGGGCTTTTCCGGTTGTTTGGGCCTCTTCGAGGGAGTTTAGGCGTAGCGGGAGCTGGTTTGGGCCTTAGGGGGATGAAGTGGGCCATTCGTGGGGGAGTTTTTTTGGCCCATGAGGGGGAAAATTCTGCCAAAACCCACCCCATGCGCCCAAACCCTAGCCCCTTGGTGTGTGCCCCCCTTGCCCTCTCCTCCCCACCTAGCCGCCACCCCCTCCCTCCCCTAGTGTGTGCTCCCCCCTTGCCCTCTCCCCTCTAGCCGCACCACCCCCATCCCCTTGCGCCTCCCCTCCCCTCCCCTCCTCTAGCAGGCGCTACCGCTCTCCTCACGCCGCTCTCGCACGGGTTGGAGGCCTTCCATCCATCCATCGGGCCTTCCATCCATCTCCATACGTTTCCGGTGATTGGAGGGAGGATTGGACCGAGGAGAGGAGGAGTTCGTCGTTCGTCGGTTCCTTCAAGCGAGGTAAGTGATTGTAGATGAGTTCGTAGAGTTTTGGCTCTAGTTAGATGGGGAAGATCACACAGATCGAATGTTTTGATCCATCCGTAAGTCCGGTGGTGTGTTGGTGAGAGTCTAGGACCTCTTTGGATTGATCGAAAATTTCGATCAGGGGATCGAAAGGTCCGATCTATCTTAAGGTGCTAGGTTGTCTAAGTCTCAGGTGCTCCTCTATGAGGATCAGAAGTTCTGATCTGTGTTATCAGATATTCCGATCAGGACTTGGAAGCTTTTTGAGTTTATTTAAGTGTTCAACGGACTAAGTTTTTCGGTATGGCAAAATTGAGGTTCTCTCTGGATAGATCGGATGTTCCGATCTTGAAAATCGGATGTTCTGATCTGTGTAACCGGATGTTCCGATTAGTACATTGGATTAAAAAGTGAGTCTCTGCATGGATCGGATGTTCCGATAGTGCATATTGGATGTTCCGATCGTGCATATCGGATGTTCCGATATGTGTAAAATCCAATGTTGTGCTCAGTTGAGTTCTGGAGTTTTTGCCTGATCGGAACATCCAATGTTGGGATCGGAAGTTCCGATATGGGTAAAACGGCTAGTTTTCTTGCTCCAACTGCTAGTTTTTGGGTGTGGGGTATAAATAGCCCCCTTGGTTGGTTGGGAGAGATGTTGTTACTGTTGTTGAGGTTGTTGTTGAAGGGCTAAGCAGGAGGTTGAGCAAGTTGAGTAGAGAGAACACCTTGGGATGCATTTGTTGCTCCTTGGTCATCTCTTTAGCTAGAGAGAGCTCTAATCACATGTGTTGTGATTGGGAATGGATTGAGAATCCATATTGTTTCCTTCCCTTTTGATCTTTGTGATCCCTCTTTGACTGAGGTGTGGGAAGTGAGAGTTAGTGCTAAGAGCGAGATTGAGTGAGATATATCTTGAGCACTAGAGGTCATCTCCAAGATTATCCATTCGTTGGATTTGTTACTCTTGGAGTTTGAAGACTCCTAGATGGCTAGGCGTCGCCCACGAGCAACCAAAGTGTGTGGTGTGCCGTGAGAAGTTTGTTGAAGATCCGATTTCGCCTCCAAAAAGGAAGAAATCAAGAAGTAGAGCCACATCTCAAGTGTGACCGAGATTGGCGAGGAATAGGGTTGGAAAAGACCCGGCTCAAGTGTGACCGAGCATTCTCAATGAAGACGTAGGAACCTCCTCGGAGGAAGTCCGAACTTCGGTAAACAAATCATAGTGTCAATTCTTTTTATGTGCTTATTGCTTTACTTTGCTATCTTGTATTGAATTGATCTATCTAGGGTTGATTATTTATCTAGCTAGCTTTGCTACAAGTTGCTAATATTTGCTAGTGCTATCTTCAAGTAGAAATCAATTTGTGTATAGGCGTAATTCGTTTAGCATTTCTCTTGACTCTGTTCTGGTCGGATAATCCGACTTAGCATCGGATATTTCGATTAGACATCGGAACCTCCGATTAAATATCGGAGTTCCGATCTATTTTCCGTTGCATTGAACTGGAGATTTTTTTAATCGCCTATTCACCCCCTCTAGGCGTTTATCCTCGATCCTTCAAGTTTCTGGTTGGCTGTTGTGATAAAGGCATATCACCTCTTCCAAAGCCTTTTGTTTGGCAACTGCGAGATTCGCTCGTTGCTCCTAGTGATCTTCTTTTGAATTTCACATTGTTCACGTTCCACTCATTGTGCCTCTGTCTCCTCCGCGGCTGTGCAAACGTGAAATTTGGAACTGACGGAAGGGGTGATTACTCCCTCATCGAATGATAATGATGATGGGGTATAATAAGGTTCAAGACTTCGGAGAAAATCTTCTGAAACTCTCATGAAAGTTATTATTGTTTTGGTGAGTTTGACCATTATCGACTTTCATAGGGCATGTGCCCTGGTCATTTGCCTCTGAGATAGGGGTAGGTACGAAGTCACTTTGTTTTCCTTATTTTCCATCAGGAAATAGTGCTCCTGGCATGGCATCATCCGGTTTGGATAAAGTTTCCAATTTAGGCAATTCCACCTCAGTAACATACTCAGAGTAGAAGTTACACTTACCTTCTTTTTCCTCCACAAAGTAATCGGATGTGAGGTGAGTATAATTGGCGAGATCAAAAGAATTTTCTTCATCCATTGATTCCGGTGATAACACATTACCTTTATCAATCTTCGTTTTTGATAGAGGCCATCCCTCTAGCACCAGCTATTGTGGTTGCGGTGAACCACCAAGGTTTTTCTTGGAGCTCTTTTGTTTTTGTTTTTCCCCCGGGAGGACCTTTCTTGGACGCTCTCCTCCCCCTTTTATATGAAGGGAATAGGTGTAACATCCCAAAATTTGCTTTTAATCTATTTAGTGTGTTTCTGGGTTTATTTGAATTTTTTTCAGAAATTATTTAAAGTTCTCGCAGTTAATTCGTATTCAAGTCTATTAAACTAATCACGTTAAATAAAGATCATGCATTTTTGTATAAGCATAAAATTTAAAATGTTGTTGATAATTAAGATAATGGGTAGACGAGAGTGTTATCTTCAAATATTTTCGAAAAATATGTTTTATAACGTAAGTCGTTGACTTTACGAAAATCTGTACAGGTGTCTGTTTCACTAAAAGATTTTTTACGAAAAATCTACACGTTGAAAAATCGCGAAACCAACTTCGTTAGGTTCCAAATAGTTCCTAGTATTTTAGAGGATTTTTTTTCTTCAGATTTTTAGAACCTCCGGTTATTTTTTTTCTGCAGCGTGTTTCGAAAACGTAATTGAGTATACATGTATACATGACTGCTTGACTTTTCCTTTCCCATGCGTGGACGATTGAGTTCCAACCGATTCCCATTTTGTTCTCTCTCTCTTCGAGCTGTTTCCAATATATGTGTGCATGTACGTTACTAGTCACATTTACTTCTTGTGTTGAAGCCTTTTCACGTTAGTGTCTAGTGTTAGTGGTCTAAGTGATGTGCCATTAGTGTCTAGTGTTGTATGGTTAGGACGGTTCGAGCCTGGCTGCTAAATACATGTATGCTATCTGTGTTTAGTTGTGTATTTATTTCAGTCGTTTCCTAAGGTTGCATGGCTTCCGGTCGTTCTTGCTGAAACGCAAGTCCAGTGCCTTCATTTTTCAGCTTCCAGTCGGTTCATGTCTTAAGCAATGCTAGAATTGATGGCTAGCCGTTTTGCACTGCCAGTAACGCCTCATGCTCACGCGTTTCCAATCGCCATGCATGAGCAATTCCACGTCCTGGCTGTTTCCCTTCCCACGCATAAATACTCCCGCCGCTACTAGCCATACATATCTCCCCATTGTTCAGTCCAACCATTCCTCACGTCATTTTATTTTGCACCATCCCACGCTCAAGTACCTCTTCTGTACATCGACGCCTCTCTGCCATCCACCCCGACTTGGCCGCCGTAGTCGTCTAGCCGTCGCCACCGTTGACGCCGCCATCGCGGCCGTGGAAGTCACCGCCGCCGCCGTCGTCGTCATCGCCGCCGCCGCCGTCGTCGTCATCGCCGCCTTCGCCGCTGGGGTTGACGCCGCACCGTTGCCGCGCCGTTGGAGCCGCCATCACCGCTGGTTACCGCGCCGTCGACGCACTCTCCGATCTCGCGTTTCCTGCGCCCAACGGTCTGCACCGCTGCTTAGCATCATCTGGTACTTCATCCCTGATATTACTGTGTGCGCTAGCGTGATCCTGGACTAGTGCAGAATACACAGAGGGTTCGAATTTGCAGATTCGAGTCCCGACAATAGGGTAAAACTATTTTTGAATGCATATCCAGCCGGTTCTTTTCCGACCGGCGCTGACAGGATTTCGCCAGTCTACTTTTAGTTGTTTGCCACTTGTCCTTCTTTTATGGCCTGGTTTCCATGACGTGGAGTTTTTATTTGTCTTTTTCCTCTATATTCATCCATTTCATATTCTTTCCGAATGCCTAAATAGAATTTCCAACGCCTTTGGGTTCTGTGTTGATCTGATTCCGCCTGACATCCCTTTGCAGGCTTTTACAGGGCATCAGGCTTGCTTGATCATCCTGTCGGCTGCATTTATATGGGTCGCGAGGGGGTCTTCCTTCGCGACTCCCCCTGTGCTTTTGCTTCGCTTCACTCACCAGGAGGGGGATTAATATTCCATTCCTATCGCTTTGCTTCGGGTGGAAGTGTAGGCCTTGCTTCGCATGCTGTAAGGATTGAGTTGGTTGGGCCGAAGGGGGTTTGTTAGACCCACGACAACTATCAATGTTCAAGACTCGGGGGGGTCTCTAGATCAAGCTTACAAATGTAGTTTGAGTTGGTTTTGTCAAGAAAATCAAAGATTAAAAAAGTAGGGAAGGGGATTGTATTTTTTTTATTGAGTCACATATGTTTACAGAGTACAGATTTTAATTGGAGAATCGAGAAAACTAATCTAATATCTTATCCTTAATCTTGAACCCGATTCTCCTTTGAGTCCTTGAGGAAGCCTCCTATTTATAGCATATGAAGGGATGATAGTTTGTCATCTTTTAAAATGTGTCTTTACACGAAAAGATGTCGTCTTGTCAAAAGGCATCTTCTCGTCAGAAAGGTGTCTTTTAATAAAGAGGCGTCTCTTCGTAGTCATTAACTTCTAACGGTTGTCTAACCCTATCAGAGAAAACGTCTTCCGCACACTAGTCTTATGCGGAGGTAACTTTTTTCCCGACCTGAACCAGATCGGGGTGAAGGCTATCCAACCTTCGACCTGTATGCTGGTCAGGTTGATTGAATGGATCATTCCTGACTAGTATGTGTATATTTGGTCGGAGTAACTAGGGCATTTATCTTAAATAAGTGTTGTGTATACTGGTCAGAAATATTTTCACGTGACTGAATTAACTCTGGTTAAAGTCGTAACCAGGTAATAGGTTTTGGACCTTGTCTTTATTTATAGACTCTTTTTCTTTATTAGACTTGTAGGCCTAGAAAATATGGTAATCGTCGTCACACGCGCCAATCTTTATTTTCTTTATTCTATTTTACCTTAGAAGTATGCCGTAGCTCGTAGAATTCAACCTTTGTAATTTAATTTTGATCAATATTGTTTCTTATCAACGTGTTAATATTTCGAGACTCGTCCCTGTTCATGATTGTTTCACATCAACGTTCGTCAATAATCGACTTTCTTTTAGATTTACCTATCATTGACTTTACCAATTTACTAATATTCTACTGATACATCGCATATACTACTAGAGATCACCATATGTAAAGACAAATTTTACGGTGCATATTGAATTTTACGGGAAGTTTCTGTCGGCAGCACCTCTGGTTCACTAATCAGCCTAACAGGCACTTTAGCTCGGCAACTAAGCTCAAAGATCTCAAATCAAATCCAGTGCATAGTTGCAGCCGTTGATCGGGCCAATGCATGGTCGCCGTGCAGGGGCGAAGGAACAAGGAAGGCCCAATAGCCAATAGGCGTGTTCATACCAAGACCAAGAGAGAACCCCTGTTCCAGTTCCAGCCTTCGCTGACCCATTTCAATCGCGTGACAGGCGACAGCAACGAAGGCCGGCCAGTTTCTCCAACTCGCATAATGCGTGCACAAACAAACACTTAGTAGGTCAAGATCATAGACTGAAGTTTCAGTTCAGGAAAAACAAAAGCGATCATGCAATGAAGCTCACTGAACTAATAAAATGAGCCGCCGCCCCTCAGCGCTTAGTACTAGTAGCATCTTCAAAGAGGCTTCGTTCTCACTTCACAGACAGCTTTTCCAGCTGTCTGCATTAGGAACTTCAATTCTACTAGAAAAAGCATGCACCACCGACCGAATTGCTTGCCCTGCAGCCACTATACCTTAATGCTTTGCTGTCGAGTAATGCACGAGACGTATATCAGTATATGCATGTCGCTGATTTCTCACCGTTCTTTGGACCGGAAGGACGAGGACGATTCCTTTCCAGGAGGGAAAAGATGGCTCAGTTGTGTAATAAACTAACAATAGATTCCTAGTTGTTAGTATCTTGCTTGAAGCTGTTTTGATTGTAATCATGTTGTGTAACAAAATTTTTGCTTGATGGCGCATTCTGCTGTAGGGGGAAGCTAGAGGGAGGAGAGGGAGTCCTGGCGTGTGGGAGCGTAGCCGATGCATGCAGCGAGAGCAGCGGCTGCTGCTATCAGTGTGATCAGTCAGCCTATGTATGCATCAAGAAAACCATGCATGCATGCAGCACAAGGGAGATGGTTTCGACGTATGGAGATACAAGGCAGGAAGAGGTGTACGTGCAATTAATACAAGGAAAGAAGGAAGGAAATAATGTGTTTCCATTCCTTAAGCCAGCTGCCAAAATGGAGTCCGGGCCTGAAACCGAGCAGAGGAAGATGATAAGTGGGTGCTAGAGGTGCTTCTGGTTGAACGAATTAGAAAGTACTCCACCGGAGGATTCTCGATTGAGCTTAATTAATTGCTCTTCGGTTGCTCGATCGTCGGCAATGGAGGGGCTCGGTGGTGCTCATGCCTTGGCTAAGGAGCAGCTGGCCTGGCCTTTTATAGGCCAGGAGGGGAGGAGCTCGGCGAGGCGTCTGTGAGCCAAGGACGGCGCGCGGTGGCGCACGGCACGGGTTCTCGACGGAAATCGTGTGTGCATGCAAGATCGGCGGGGCAGCGGGGAAGGGACGGTGTGTACGTCGATCAGGGCATGGGCACGGGGTTTCGATCGGCTGCTATGGCAGGGTGCAACATTTCAAAATCATCTATTGCAACAACAAGCAAAATGTTAGGATCATTTCACAACGAACCATAATTAAGCAGATCAGTCAGTTACTCAGGATTGCGAGCAACAAAGAATCCAACAATCGGAGGACAGCAACAGCAAAAGCGTTAGATGAAAAGGAGCCCTGGTAGTACTGCACATAAAAATGACCGGACGTTAAATGATACTCTCGAATTGTACCTGTTAGGTTAGGGTTTGCACACGCACACAACACAACAGAAACACGAGATTTTTACGTGAAAAACCACGAAAGACAATGCACTATAGGATGGTTCGAGATTACATGTACAAGGAGTTAATTTATATAGCCAAAGAGCCCAAACTGTAGAAGATATAATAGATATGGTAGTTAGAGATATTTGAGTTATTTCCAACAACACAAGTTGAAAGGATCCATCAGCATTTCAACAGGAAGTAGTATCTGAAGTACGTGTACGACTAGTCTCTTAAAGATAGAAAAAAAAAACTACCAACACTGCTACAACATAATCATTCTGATTAACACTCTTACAGGCTACAGCACAACATGACAACACACCTACATCTACATATCACATATAGATCATGGAACCATCCAACTACCCAAGTAGCACTAGCAGGTCTGGAACATGGGGTCTACCAAGCAAGCAGCAGACACTACAGAAAGCAGTAAATCAGAACTAAGATACCATTGCATCTGCCACAACTTGCTGATGGATATTGTAGCACGAAAAAGGAATTCATTCACAGCAAAACACACATCTACTACACTAAAAAAGGTGAGACGTACCACAGATAACCCCAATCAACAGATACCACCATTCACAAGACAAACCGAACCGAAGCATCAACAACCAAGGTTCATCATGTGTTCGTCACTCCTCGGTGCTGTTAAGACTCTTCTAAGGCCATGTTTGGATGGGCTAAAGCTAATTATTAGTTGGCTAATGGCTAGAGCTAATTGTTAGTCAGCTAATAATTAGTCCATCTAAAATTAGCCCAGGACTGTTTGGATACATGGCTAATGGTTGGGCTAATTTCTTAGAAAAGTCATGTTTGCCCCTCATAACGGATTTGAGGGAAGCGGCAGTGAGGAAGTGAGGATAAGGCCAACGCAGGTATTTACTTTTCCGTGTTACATGCTATTAGCCCAAATTAGCTCCCTCCCACTAACTAATGGACTAATTGTTAGCTGAGGGGTTGGCTAAAAATTAGCCCACCTATTAGTCCTCCTATTTGGATAGACTAGGACTAATTTTTAGCCAGCTAACAATTAGTCCAGAGATCCAAACATGGCCTAAGTAAGACAGGTCTCGAGGTTTAGTTGTACTAGGTTTAGTGTTTCCATGTTTCGGTCCTCACAATCCCTGCCGAGAATCATTCACAGGCCCACAGCTTGTTGTAAAATCTTTTGTTTCTCACCCTCCTGAATGAAAGGCAAAGGTTCAGAACAACAGATACGTCTGGCCGGGTAAAAAAATTCAAAATGCTAGGTATCTTTCAAAACCTCGACGAGAATTCGGTAATTTCGATCAAATTCTCAGGATTTTTTTACCAGATTTTCATTTTTATTAGCCAAATTTAATTGGATTTAGGATCAAAACCATCCACAAAAAATTTCAAAAAAAAAATTATATGTTTTTTACCATTTTTTATTAATTTAATTTGACTAAAATCTTGAAAATCCCAGTTGAAAAATGACCAGATTTGAAATTTGATTTTTAGATTTCATCCAAATTTTGTTTGAAATTCCAAAATCTCGCCAAGATTTCGGATTTCGGCCACCTCCAAGATATATAACGAAAACAAAATTTGAAACCTTGCAATAGAGAATTTCACACGAATTCATCTGCCATCAGCGACTGTCACATTAAAGGCTAACAAACACTTCCAACCACTGAGAAACACTTGAGCTTACGACCACTGCGATACAGAGACACCTAACCGACACACGGAAGAGTAAAATAGTCCCTAAGCTCCATACACCAAAGTCAAAGCACACGAACAAGTTAAACGCAGATATCGTGTTCACTCCTTGGAGGTCTTGTTGATGAGCGACTTGTGGATGTGCGGGATGACGCCTCCGCCGGCAATGGTGCCCTTGATGAGCGTGTCGAGCTCCTCATCACCGCGGATGGCGAGCTGCAGGTGGCGCGGGGTGATACGCTTCACCTTGAGGTCCTTGCTCGCGTTTCCGGCCAGCTCCAGGACCTCGGCCGTCAGGTACTCGAGAATGGCTGCGGAGTACACGGCGGCGGTTGCGCCGACGCGGCCATGAGCGGACGCCCTCGACTTGAGCTGCCGGTGTATGCGCCCCACCGGGAACTGCAAGGACAAAAGCAGACTGCAATGTTAAGCATACGTTCGCGACAGATTAACTAGGAAACCCATGCATGGACCTAAAATCCGCACCAAGAAACCCCAGATCTGCCTAATTCGAGGAGAGAACAAGAGGACATGGACCTAAACATCGAGGAGGACGTATGAACAAGAAAGCAAGAGGGGAGGGGGACCTGGAGGCCAGCGCGGGAGGAGCGGGAGACGGGGGCCTTCTTCCTGTCCTTGTCCTTGTCGGTGCTCTTGGCCGCCGTCGTCTTCGCCGCCAGGAGACCCTTCCCTCCCTTGCCGGCCATCGCCGCCGAAACGCTAGACCTAGCTTAGCTTTGGGTGGGTTGATGGGAGTCCCCGTCCTACAGCACGGCCTGTGCGGTTTTCGATCTTGTCCCCTGTTTGGAGCGGGAGGGATGGTGGGTTTTAAGGGAACGCGCCGTGGAAGTTTTGGGTTTGATTTTTGACTCGGCGACGGCGCGGCGTTTTCGCGGGCGGAAAATTTTTGGGACGGGGATGCGTTCGCTGGGGATGGGCCGTACACGGGCTTGCACCTGCGGGGCATGGCCCAACCCGGTTTGCCACCAGGTCTTGACCTTTAAGCCTGGCTGAGAGTGAGAGCTGCACATGACCCGACCGTTCCGTGGGCGCTCCACGTGACGTGAAGCTCCAACGAACCGTAGAGCAATCAAGTGACCTACTAGCATGTACTAGAATAATCCTTTTGCTATTTGTGCACGAACAATTTTTTGCATTTTGTATTTGAAAAAAAAAAAAGTACAGACAGGTTTAACTCAAAATTTTCAACAACAAAAAAACCTTCAACTCAGAAACTTTCAAATTAGAAAGTTTTAAGTCGAAGAGTTTCAATTCAAAAGGTTTTAAATCGAAAAATTTTAAATTAGAAAGTTTCAACTCGAAAAGATTTTAAATCAAAAACTTTCAACTCAAAAAATTTCAAATAAAAAGTTTCAACACCGAAAACTTTTAGTTCGAAGAGTTTAGATTTAAATTCAACTCAAAAAATTTTAAATAGAAAAATATCATTTAAGAACGTTTTAACTCAAAAAAATTAAATAAAAAATTTCAAAATAGAAATTTTTATCTTAGAAAGTTTCAACTTGAAAAAATTCAAATCGAAAACTTTCAGTTCAAAGAAATTGTTTTGAAAAGTTTTGATTTGAAAAACTTTTGGCTCGAAAAGTTTTGACTAAAAAAACTTTCTGTTTAAAATGTTGCAACTATAAAATTTCAAGCTGTAAATTTTAACTCAGAAATTTTCAAATTAGTCCAAAAATTCATCTCAAAAAATTTAATCTAAAAAAAATCAACTCACAAGAAATAGCACGTTTGTATTTAGGGGAAAAATGCACGCGTGTAGAGTCTTGACCAACGAAACGCTTGGGCTACGCTAGCCTTTGCGTGCAACATGTGTCGCATGAAAAAGCTCTTGCATCATGAGCATTGCTACGAGCGGCCATAAAGTAGTATTTTCGTTATTTATTCGAGGTCTACTGAACCAGCCCTTGCCCAAAAGGAATGCTGGTGTCTATGAAATGACACATTCAGAAAGACACAGCACATTACTTCAGCGACCACAACATATTTTTTCTGAACAACATGAAAAAAAAGTCAAGGATATTGTGCACTGAGTGGATTGTTCCCAAGCCAAACATCGTGCTAAAAACGAATTTGTGATTCATCACAAAGTTGAAAGGACCAAATCTAAGCAAATGATATTTGACTTTCATTATATCAGCCAAAAAAATGAGAGTTCTCTGGCTTCCTTTCTGTATGAGAAAGAGTCTTATTCCCCATATACTTTCTTCTGGTGAGAGTTTGCCAGACACCATCATCATTAAGCAGCTTGAATAGCCATTTGCTAATTAAGCAAATATTTTTAACACCAAGACCTTGAATGTCCATACCACCTTGATTATTGAGTCGGCATAATATATTACACTTAGCTAACATGCACTTTTTTATGGTTGTCACATTGCTAAAAAAAACTAGATCTGAAATAGTCCAACCGTTTAAATACCCTACGAGGTATATCAAAAAAGGATAGTATAAACACAGGTAAACTACTAAGCATGAAATTAAGAAGTACTAATCAACCTCCAGCGGATAAATGCTTGCCTTTCCAGCTGCTCAAGTGTTTTTCAAATATTTGTTCTACTCCTTTTCACCCATTGATCTTCAACTTCCTGCAGTCAATTGGTATGCCAAGATATACAAAATGCATTGTGTCTTTAGGTTTCTATTCTTCTGATAAAGGAAGTAAAAGGGCATGCAGTTGAACAAAAAAATACAGTGGTTTGTGAATTTTTAAGATCTTATAACTATTTGTATTGTACTTTTAATAAATTTTAAATATATATGCTAGATCTATAATATTATAAAATTATTGTATAAAACTATTGAGATACACCTATACATATAAAATTTTTTTAGTTTCACCCACCACTGTAAGTAGCAGGCTAGCAGCGCAGCCAGCTAGCATCCGGGGGAAAAAATGCTTAACTATACAACATTAAAATCATAATCTCAAAACTATACAACAAAAATTTTTTTTGCAAAATTGACGTGGCGGCGCCATGTCAGCCGGCGACCACGCCGGACGGCTGCCGCCGCTGCACACCGCACGGCGGCAGCCAGGTGTCGCACGCACACACGCACACACACGTACACACACACGCCACGCTGGCTGCCGCCACGCCGCACGGCGGCAGCCAGCACACACACACTCACACTCACACACACGCACGCACACACACACGCACTTGCACACACACTCACTCACGCACACACCCTTGCACACACTCACGCTGTATATTTTTGTAATTCTGATTTATCTGTTGTATATTTCATCATTTTTTCCAGCATCCGGGCGGGGCATTATTAACCTGCACGAGTACGAGAGCCATCGGATCTAACATAGCACTGATGCATACATACGCTGATACGCACATCATGTCGATCGGAGCTTGCTCTTGCATGTGTGCCATGATGCGTTCGAGGACGACCAGGCGGACCAAGATTTCAAATTTTATTTTAAAATTTCATCTCGGGATCCTTCGAAATTTAAAATTTCGACGAAATCTTATTTTTTCGGACGAAATCCAAACGAAATATAAAAAGAAAATTTTGAATCCGGTAATTTTTGAACCACAATTTTCGAGATTTCGGTCCAAAATGCAAATATCTCGGCGAAATTTTAGGTGCCATCGCCCTTTGAATTTTTTAGATTTTTCATAATTTCGCCGAAATTATGATCTACCAGCTGTCCCACACAAAAAACGACTTGAAGAATCCAATCCGACCAAAATCTGGTCAAGTTTTGTTCAAATTTCGGTCAAATATACCGAGATTTCTGTCAAATATATCGAGATCCCGCTGTGATTTTAGGTACTGTAGCACTGTTAATTTTTTTTAGAATTTTCTTAATTTCATCGGGATTATAAATTTCGGAGGGGTCCAACATCTAACATTTCAACGAGATTTCGTGAAATCTCGGTAAAATTGCATATATGCATGACACGCAATGCGGTCTGAAAATACGCGTGGTACCTGCTAAGGACATGTTTGATCCATACAGCTAATAGTTAGCTGCTAAAAAATAGCTGGAGTGGATCCAACCCCCCAGCTAATAGATCAGCTAACTATTAATTAGGCACCCAGCTAATGGTTATCTCATTAGCTAGCCAAACCCAGCTAATAACAGCTAATATGTGGCATTTAACCAAAATACCCTTCGCGTCTACCGCCAATAGCATTTAATAGTATGGGTATTCTGGACAATAACATCTATTAGTCACATATTAGCTGGTGGATCCAAACACCCTCCAACTAATAGTTAACTAGCTAATATTAGCTAGGAACTATTAGCTGCTAATGGATTCAAACAGGCCCTAAGCCGCAGCGCCATGCGCGCTAGGAAGCTGATGGTTGTACGCCCGCGCGTTAGACGCAACGTACGTGCTCGGGCGCAGGTGGACACGAGCACGAGGGACTTGGCTAGATTGTGACCTTACCGGTCTGGCTGGCCGGTCGTATCATATCGCGCACGTGCCGCATGATCGATCGTACTCGTACCAGCCAATGGCTAGTGCATTTGGTTCGCTGTATCAGGGTGAACTGAACCGTTCCGTACAGGATTTGATCTTCGATGCGGCGTTTGGTTGACTGAACGGAACCATTTGGTACGAGACGGGATGGTACAGATTCTTGGAATATTCTTTGAAGATCTTTGTATCTGCTCGATATCGAGAATTGGTGAGCAATTGGTACAGACCACATCGTTCACCTCGCCAGATACATATGCGCAGTCTTTGCATTCGTGCAACCAAACACAATATTGTACCATTCCATTCAGGCAACCAAACACTCTCATTGTACCATCCCATCCAGAATCATTACATCTATCCTGTACTATTCCATCCCATTTAGCCTGGTAAATCCAACCAAACGCACCTTATTGATCGACGCCGCCACCCGATCAACCGACCGATCGGCCAGTGTATACCCCATGCATGACATACACACCTACGTTGGTATGCAGCGGTGGAGCAGCGTACAATTACATAGTCTTATATAATATTTTCATATCGTCGTAAGTACAGCATATAAATTTAAAATTTTCCAAAAATTTAAATAAGGCCACCTTACGTGTTTTCATGACTCGCAAACACTCGGCTGCGCTACATTCACAACTAAAAAATCACACGTCACAACAACTTTTTTTCAAGTCTCCGATCACCGCATTCTGCAGAATCCTAGATTTCCAAATCGGAATCATGGAATTGAAGACTTTAATTGGTGCTGCTCCACGCTACCGCGTTGCGTTTCCAAAGATAGGACGGATGCATGGCTTGCCGACTTGGATATATGTAACCATGCATCTCTCGACCGAATGGGGTCCCATCTAGCTAGAGCTATGCATGCCATGCATGCATGCGAATGTCCTGGTCATCGACCAGCTGTGTCGATCGAATTGAATCGGTCTTGGCGCCATGCACATAAAGATGCATGCATGCGTGGATCGATTTTCCACTGGGCTGCGGCGGCAAGCGCAGGCGCAGCGCCGACGCAGATGCCTCAATGGGCGCCAGAATCTGTGCTGAGCTGCTGCTGCACCATCTGATCTCCCTCATCTCTCATGTAGTACGTACTAGTAGCAGTATACATTATACAATCGATTCGACCGAGTTACTCAGGAGCTGAGCTGAGAGGCCACAGGCTATGAGCTGCTGCACCATTTCAGATCCATGAAGAAGGGATTGTTCATGTATTCCAAGAAATATCGGCATGGACACGCTTGCATTCCCTTCTGAGATCATCACTCGTCAGCCTCTAAGATCTTGTCGATGGTATTGCATCGATCTCTCTCCCCCATCCATCACGTGAACCCAGTCTCTCTCTCTCTCTCTCTCTCTCTCTCTGCTATAGCGATTCGTGCAATCGTATCTCATAGTAGAACTGTGCAATGATCCGTGCCTTTTCGGCCAGTATAGTAGGATCCAAAGCACAATTTGATATGGATGTATTTGGGTTGGACCAATACAGCAGAAATGATGGGTTGTGTTGGTCTGAAAACTCGCCACGATAGACGGTTCAGCCCGACATAACCTATTGGACCATGCCTAGATCAACACGGCACGAATACTATCTTACTTCAGAAATTCAATCCATAATCAAATACTATATCTCCTCTGCACCTCCTTCTAAGACCCATCCGACGTAGTTATCATCTTTATACATCTCTGTTGTCTTCTCTCACCGTCCTCCATCCTACTTGCCAGCTACACAGAATAATGAAGCCTGGAAGAGGGCCTGTATTAGCTATGAATAGTAGCAACGACGAAAACTTCGTCATGTAGCGTCCTGTGCTTCCTGCTTCGCTGGACCCGGTGGCCGGCTCCCGCGATCGTTAAACCGACCTCGTTTGACAATAAGAACCTGGCAACGATCGCCCGTCTAATTAATGTTTAATTTGTTGTAGCGGCTTTGTTTGTCTCTCAAACCCTAGCTAAAGCTTTTTCGCTTGCGTTTTCGTCGGGCTCCCCCGACTGTACTCAGTCGTTTTGTCTGACAGTCTCCCCCCTCCTAATGCATTGGCAGAGCTCCTGCCTTATTTCAACAAAAAAAACGACCTCCTTTTGCCTTTGATATACTGCTACACTGATGCTGCACAATCGAACGTACACATTTTTATCTCCTTTCGATGATTCTGAGTGTAGTACTCCCATTTTTAATATACCATTTAAATAATATTATTATATCTCTTTATCATTTTGAGTATATATACTCTAGTATTGATTATAAAATGCTTTAAAGTGATTTTTATGAAAAATTTCATCAAAGCACTATTTATAGCATAATTTGTTTACATCCTCTTTTTTAATATGGAAATTGCTATATAACAAAAAAAAAGAGTTCCAACGAAATATTTTCAACCATGTCACATTGGAGTATCTTAGAATTAGAATTGAAGTATACTGAAAGTGATAAACGAGTATCACACATTTATTTAAGTAGTATGTTGGAAGTGTGGAATATATGGGTCCAGGGTGTCTACACGCCAGGCTGAGAGGGCCAACCAAGAAGGGATGAGTCGAGCAAGTTGAGACCGAAGATCACGCGGACCATCAGCAGGATCAAACCTGACAAGGAGAGTCGTAAGATGGCAACCAATTCTTGTTAGGAAAGATATGATTATAAACGTGTCTAGTAAAGAAAGGATAGGGGTAGAATCTCATCCCGTAATCGATCGGGATTCCCCCTTTGTAACCTATTCGGACTCTTCCGCCCCCTCCCTTTATAAGGGGGACGGGGGTCCCTAGAAAAGAGACTACTGCTAATAATCCCAGAACACAAGACTAGGATATTACCTCAACCGTCGAGGATTCCTGCTCATAATACGTGAGAAGCATACTGCTGATAATCCCGTTACTAATTCGGTAGTAACTTCTAGTAAGGTAGTAAACGTTAGTGTATTAAACAGTAAAATGAGGATTCCTGATTTACTACCAGATTTGCAGTTCTCAGTATGGTCGGAAACCAACTAGTAAATGTGTTTACTTGTTTGTACATGAATATGTTGTTTCTTTATTTTAGCCATAACTTTTTATTAGCAGCTTTGATTTGCAAATGGTTTTCACCAGTAGCTTACTGACCACGAGAGGAACATAATGATATAAGTCTCGGTAGTAAACAATAATTTTGCTGAGTGGTAACAAAAATTAATATATTTATAACTATAAATTACTATATTTCATTATAGATGTTACTATCATACAATAGTAAATTTATTAGCGAGACTTATATTATGTTGTTCCTATCTTCATCAGTAATTAAATGGTGAATTTTGTTCATAAATTGGAGCTATATATGAACAAAAAGTTACAGCTAAAAAAAGAAAAAACAAATTCATGATTCACGCACAACTAGGAAATGAATTTACCAGGTGCTCTGGTTACGTAAGTAATTGGCTTAGTCAACATGTGTTATGCGGACGTACGTGGGATGCGGACGTATGTGGGATGTTTTCCACACGCTTCTCCGACCGAAGCGCAGAATAACTAATGTGCACATAATTAAGGCAAATATTAGCATTTCCGTGTGTGCGTAGAGTGTGTGTTTTAACTGCGGCAAGGCTAATGTATAGATAATCTAGCAGGGACGAGATAATCATCAGCATACGTAGTTCTCATTGGAGTTGTATCATTCCACAGGTAAAGTATACAGTATATATTACCATACGCATTCTTGGCTGCCTGCCTCCTGCATAGCTGCAGCCTGATGTAACTAAAGCTAGCACACATCATGATGGACTTCTCCTTGAAGAGATGCATATAGCAGGTAACGTATAGCCTGCAATGCAGTGCTAGCTAGCCATAGCTACCGGCCTATTGGAAGTGATGCTGTGCGTACGTAGTACGTTGGGCTGTCACAATGATCATGCGTGCGTACCAGCGACGTCTCCAGAAATTTGGGGTCCCGGAGCGAAATGCAAGTTAATGCTCTAAAATTTGAAAAATTCATGTGTACTATAAATAAGACATACTTTCAGACAATTATATAACTTTAATATATGCTTTTTCTTACAAAATTTAGGAACATATCAAATATCAATGCTAAAAGAGTCGAGATAGTACCGACCTCATGTTCTATTAAAAAGCATCATCCGCCTAGTATTTCTTGAAATAAAATCTTCAATTATATTTTCATAATTAATCTTCTCGAAAACATCATTTTCAAGTGCTATCGTTGCCAACCCATTGAGTCTTTCTTGTGTCTTTCAAGTGCTATCATTTTCAAGTACTATGCGAGCAAACAAACTAATCAAGTTGCACCAGGCTACAGACGTTGCTAATGGCTTTGAACTCTGATTTAGGGGCCTTAGTAACTTTGGGGGCCTGTGCCGGTGCCTAGATGGCACTTGGCCATCGACGGTCCTGGTGCGTATATATATATATAAATATATATATAGATAGACACACACACATACATATATCGAAACACATACATATATATACTGTGTTGTGGTCGATCGTGCATCGGGAGCGGTGCATGCATGCATGCATAGTAAACAATGGCGAACATATCGAAACACATGCAAATGGTTCCTGTCGAAGCCTTCGTGAGCTAGCTAGTGGAGTAACTGTCTGGCTAAAACATGCAGTAGGTCTACGTTACAATGTTACCTCTTTCGATCTGGCTAAAACCTCGAATGGTGGGCATGCAATCGAGGTCGAGATCTCTGCTTGTGACATATGCACAACCTGGGTCGTCTCGTCGGTCACTAGCTGGTATTTGTGCGTGTGTAGGTGGTGTCGCAGGTACGACACCTGAGGAGAGAGAAGAAGAAGACGACGACGACGACAAAGCCGACTCAGGCTGAGCAAGCCGTCAGGTGTGGCAGCCAAATAACCTCCGAGGAGCACAAGGTGCCAACGCCCCATTCAACGAGATCAATCAACGCAACGCACGGCCCGATCGGAATTGGAGCGTTGTTTGCTAGCTGGCACCTCTCCTTCAGCTCCCTCTCTATCGGTCGTACGCCTCGCCCCTCTCTCTCTCTCTCTCCCTTCAGAGTTTAGACGAAGAAGACCTAGTAAAAAGTGTCATACGTCGATTTCGCATATGGAACCAAAAAGAAAACAGGTCAGAGGCAGAGGTGTACGTATGCCCAGCCCAGTTGAAAATGTCGTGTGTACGCATGCATAGGAAAGAAGCAACAGAAGAAGAATTGAGAACTCAGGACAGTGGAGTGATTGACATCCGGTAGCAATGCGAGACGAGCGACGTATCATCTTCCCTATGATCTCCTCCTAAGAAAAACATGAGTTGGTGGCGATTGTGTCCCTCTTCTCTAATAGAAACAAGGCACCGACATATGAGTCATGGATCATGAATAAAAAGAAAACCAACTATATATTTCCCTCTTTCTACCATATCCGCTCCCCTTGGCTAGGTCTTTCCCTTCTTCTCCCTTCACATGATAACTTAATAGTGCAATTTTATTTTTGTAAATACGTGACATGATTTAATTATTTAGTTCAAAAATATATTTTCACTACAACGCAAGAGCATTTTGACTTTTGACTATATATGAAGAGTCGAGACAGAGATGTGACAGTTCAAAACTTTGTCTACGTGTATACCTGGAAACACAATATATCCAGACAAGTATTTTTTTGAAGGATCCAGACAAGTGATTTGGTGGTTTAGTACGACACAATTGAAAGTCAAATAGTTTGTGTTCTGGAAAGCAGTCAAATATATAGATTGATCAGATGGACAGGCGTCTCAAACAGTATGGACCAGATTAAAGATTCAAATTTTCCCAGCCAAAAGATTATCATTTTACTATATATCGCTAGCTGAGTTAACTGGAAGGTGTGGCTGCATTGCTGCTTGCTCGATCTCCTGTGCGTGCGTGCATGTCTATTTGGAAATGACATTGCACTGGAGGGAAGAGAAGAGGAGGGAGGGAGATCGATGGAGGGGGCAAATCAAAGGGTGTTGGAATTGGGGACGTAACGCAGGCATCACGGCCTGCATCCTTGGACAAAAAAAAATGCCTGCACTCTTTGAGCCGCTTGTGCATGCGTGGGTGCATGAGACAAGCAACATCCTATGCAAAATTTTGTCACAACCTCGGCCCCCTGCACATACGTACACATCTCTCCCTCTCCCTCCCTCCCATGTACACATACTTGTGCAGCAGCAGCAGCAGCAGCGAACAGTACCATCAGCTGCATGCTGCTAGCATTGCTCACCAGTCACCCTCCAGCTACATGCATAGCTCACAGTGGTGCAACACCACCACGGCATGCACCACCACCACCACCACCACCACCCTGTGGATTACACTGAGGAGACGTTGGCTCCTGCCAGCTCCTGCCACCTCCCGGCGATGTCGGTGGCAGCCCTCAGTGCGTCTGCGCTAGCGCCCAGCAGGCCCTGGCCGGAGAATCCCACGCAGTACAGACCATCTGGACCTCTCCAGTTGCTAGGGCACCGAGCCCTTGGCTTGCCGTCCTCTGCGAAGAACTCACCGTCCTGTCGTGAAACACCAACGCATCACAGTATCAGTACCTCGATCGCCACTATAGATGCATGTGTTAGCACAGCCGGCCGGCTAGCTAGGTGTTGCGTTGGTATTTTGGTTAATTAGGCTGTAACTTGGAGCCAGGAAGGGACGTTGCTTCTGTAGCCCGTGGCGAAGATGACGGCATCAAAGGCCATCTCATTGCCGTCCACGAACCTTGCCCCGTTGCTGCCGAATGACTCGACTTGTGGTACTACCTGCGTGCGTTTGTTACGGCACAAGGCATCAGAAGTGCACATGCAGATATATGCAGACAGAGAAGTTTGAAGTCAGACGGAATGTGCACACTGTACTGGACCTAGTTGCTACTCGATCGCTAGAGCTCACTGTTAAGGTTTTATTGGTGAGAAAATTATAGAAAGCAGGTCCTAAACGAGGACAACCAAAACAATGGGCTGGAGAATTCCATGGAGGCAGTACTATTTTTGTTCAGCAGCTATTCTGTTTTCATGCCTGATGATCTCTCACCATCCTGAGCAACAAGACAGCTCGGTGTCTACCTAAAGTACAAACGCCTGCATCAGGCAGAGGGGTGGTAAAAGCCAAGAAGCCAGACAGAAGGCAGGTAGATAAAACTGTAAATTTCACTCTACTCTTCAACAAGGGAGAATGTTGTGGAAACCTCAAAAGCGAGTTAAAATTGGCATGTCATGGAAAAAGAAAAAACTATTTTGACACTTCTCCAGCTTTGGAGAGAGAGTGGGAGGGGGGTAATCAGTCCAGTAGTCATACCTTGATGTTTCCAGATTTTATCAAGGACCATGCTCCCACGTCGAGAACAGGGCTCTTCCCGGTGACGTTCTTGATCTCCAGTGGGCCCAATTTGGGCCTCTTCAGCCCATGTTTTTCAGTGTCTCCCAGAACCATCTTTGCCACAAGGAGTAAAAACCTATCGACCAGCTTAATGGGAAGCCACGTCAATAATTTCATGGCTATGCCAAATGTCGATGCCCCAAACATCTCTCTTGGTAGAACATGCACCTGTTTCATTAATGTAGACAAATATGAATTCACGTAGAAGATGTTCAGATAACATGAAGGATGAACAGGAACTAGCATGCATCCATCTAGAGCGTTTCAACATAAAGCTGAAAAAGACCATAAACTCATTTCATTTACAGGGAGAGACAGACGTTCTAGATGAAAGCTAATGTATCATACAGCAAAACAGCGAGGGAACTCAAGACTGGCAAGCATGTTCTATTTATAGACAGGCAAAAAGAACAACGAATTCCGTTCAAAAAAAAAGAACAACGAATGAAACTGGACATAACAATAGTTCGAAAACATCAAGCACAACTAGAACAATGAATAAAACTAAATACATGACAAAGTGATCTTAATACAGGCAAACATCACACAATATCTCAGTAAACAACTGTATATATATCTAGAGGCAACTATAAATAGATTACTACACAAGACCTGTTGCCGGAACGACAACGAGAAGCAAAATACTGTACTACTACTACGTTCACACCATTTTCAGAGGAAAGTGTAAGCGACTAGAATATAGTCTTAATGCCAGTGATAGTTGAACAACATCAAGGAAACCACGGAGATCACGAATGACGTCCGTCCGTCCCATGAGAGCAAGCAGCAAAAGGACTTACCCCACTCCTAACTGACATGAACGGCACTGCGCCATGGCCGCACAAGTCCAAACACATCTCCATCCCTGAGTTGCCACACCCCACAACCAGCACCTTCATGCCCTTGAACCTCTCTCCGCTCTTGTGCTCGCTGGAGTGAAACACCTCCCCCGTAAACCTCTCCCTCCCCTTCACCTTTGGCACGACCACCTCGGCGTTCTCCCCGCTGGCTACCACCAGCCACGGAGACGCGTACTCGGTCACCTCGGAGTCCACCGAGACCGCCGTTACTCGCCAGAGCGAAGCAACCGCGTCGAACCATGCACGCGTCACGGTGCGGCCGAACAGCGGTGAAATGGAGAAGTGGAGGTGTATGAATGGAGGTAACCAAGGAAGTCGTACTTGGTCGGATAAGTAGGGAAGTCAGGAGGGAAATGGACGTGGGGAAGCTCACAGAAGACCTTTGGGAGGTGCAGACAAAGGCGGTCATACGTGCGGTTGGTCCAGAGATCGGCAATGCCGCTGGAGCGTTCGAGGATGGTGAAGGGGACTGAATGCTGGCGAAGGGTGGCTGCGACGACAAGGCCCGATGGCCCTGCGCCGACGATGATGGGACCATTCACGATGCAGGGACGTCTTTGCCTAGGGCTCGTGTTACTAGCTTGCTCTTGCATGATGGCCCAAGAACCAACAAGCTAGTTAGGCACACAAACACACAACTATCTCTTGGAAACTCACACCGGTAAGCTCATGCAATGGGATGAACACCTCCTATAGACCCTATGAACGCATATGTCTTCTCTGCCTCCCTCGGAAGGAAGCTAGATAAAGTTGTAGATAGCCACAACCTAAGCTGCTAGGGCATCATTTTTTGCATCTTCTCTTGCATGCGCTACAGTGCCAGTGTAAGCATGGAGGAGGAGAAAGGTGCGATCAGAACCTATTTGGCCACCTCAATGAGCTCAGGGTGACGGTCCCTCTCTCCTATATATAAGAAGAAGTGAATGTAAAGGAACACCGAGCACCTTACATTGTACAAAGCTATTTTTATGAGTCCTGTCACTACTGTTGGAATGATTGCCACCAATCTTCCCACCAGGACAACAAAATAAATGGGAAATAATAGCTTTTCTCTTATTATCTAACTAGCAGGATGTCCCGTCCATTTGCGCACCTAGATTTATCTCTACGAAATCATGTGCTGAAAGATTAGCTTAATGATAAATTTGATATTGCAAAGTGGTTGTGCTTATGGCATGTGTGGTGCATGTGTATGTGTTATTTCATATTATTATTTGATATGTTTGTGATAGCATCGTAATGGTTTTGCTTGATGCAATGCGCTCGTGTAAGTGGTTGCATGGATTGATCTCGAGTCAAGTCATGGATTTGTGCTCGGAATATTATTTTGTGTTTGTTCATGTGCAGGTATTGCTTGAGGTCGAACGTGGTCAGTGACGGGACCGGAACTAGGTTCATGGAGGAACTGAGGTTCGGGACTAGGTTAAGGGAGGAATCGAGGTCCTAGTGGTCGAGGATGTCATGCGGGATGTTTGGACTAGAGAACGATGCACGTGAAGTCTAGTGAGTCACGTGAGTGCGGCAGGTGGGCCGTACGCATGCAGTTGTAATCGTTTGGGGGGTAGCTTGCATGTATTGGGCCATATTGGGCCCGGTGGATATGCATATATGTATCTGTACATACGAACTCTTTAGGGTTGCTCATTATAAATAGGGGGAGGTGTCCTCTGTTTATTATCAAGACAAAGATAGGCATTATGGTTTGTACTCTTTTGTTTGGAGTACTGTAACCAGACTAGACAAAAAGAAATAAAAATTATTTTTCATCAAAGTCACGCGGTAAGAAAGTCGGATTTCTCTTTTTCGTTTTCTTGCCAGGTTTACGGTTTAGTAGATTGATTCATTGTCTATCTTGATTCTTTGAGTTTCTTCTTGATTTGATCCATCCAAAACCTTCCTAGGGCATTGATTTAGGGTTCTTCAATGTTTTGTTGGTTAATCTTTTGTAGATTTTGTTTAATCACAAAATTAGGGTTTAATCAATTCTCGTCATTATTGATACAGTCAACTTGTGAAGCTTATAACTTTTGATCCGTAGATTCGATTGAGTTGATTCTTCTTGTGTTAGTTTCAAAATTGAATCTAGTTTCTGTATTTTAATTTCATGTCAATCCGACGGTTGGATTTCCTCTGTCAATCTGTTTTTGCTTGATCTGGATCTGCCATTGCAAGTTTACAGAGTTCATAACTTTTGATCCGTAGGTTTGATCGAGTTGATTCTTTTTTTGTTAGATTCGTATTGGAATCTAGTTTCTTCTGTTCAAATTTCAAGTCAATCCGACGGCTGTATCTTTGGGATTTCACGATTTACTGAACATATCTAATCTGTTTTTGTTGAATACAAAGCAATTATTTGATTCCGAATTGGGGTGAATTTTTAGTAGATCAAAAAATTTATTTTAGCTTCCACGCAATTATTCACCCCCGTCTGATTGCTATACTAGTATATATCGATCCTACAATCTCAAAGTTTATGGTATTAAATGATATGACTTGTATGTTCGAGAATATATTTACATAATTTGTAGGCTATTTTGGATTTCTAAGATATCACAAACATTGGAGATGATAATAGAAGCTTGAAGGGAAATACAATTTAAGAAATGTAATTGAAGTTTGAGCTTTGATGGAAGAAAATCATTGAGCACACTAAGTTATTGGGGTTCTTAGAAACGTACGCACTTTCTTCCATGTATAGATTATGTAGCTATATGCCTCTATTCTTCATATATTAGTTACTCTTTTCCAAAATGTATGTCATGCACGTGTACCTCTATTTACTTTTCAAAGCAATACTTTTATTATGTATGTAGCAATTGTCTTATTAGTTTACATGGTGTATCTTGTAGGCTATTTAGATTTTTTAGACATCATAAACATTAGAAATGATAATATATAGAAGTATGACGGAAAATATAACTCGAGGAAAGTATTTGAAGTATGATCTTTGATGGAAGAAAATCATTGAGTATAATAAGTTGCTTGGGCTCTTAGAAATGTAGCAACTCTTCATGCATTATCATGTAGCTGCATACCCCTATTCTTTCTCTATTAGTAACCTTTTTTTAAAAAAATGTATGTAACATATGTACCTTTATTTAATCTCAAGCAACACATTGATTATTTTACATGGTATTAGAGTAAATTGCTCATGCATACACCTATGCACTATGGACAACCAACCACATACTCAAGCAACCTATGCACTATGCAGCACTGCCAGCAGGCCCTCATATTCGGCGATGTTGTTGGTGGCCTTAAAGTCCAGGGTGACCACATAATAGAGGATGTCATCGGTCGGGGAGACCAGGACAACTCCAGCCCCCGCGCCTTCAAGCCTGAAGGAGCCGTCGAAGAACAAAGTCCAAGGGGAAGGCGCGGGTATTCCTTCAGCTTCAGGAGTGGCGGGAGTCCATTCGGCAACAAACTCCGCCAACTTCTGGCTTTTGATGGCAGTGCGGGGTACAAACTTGAGACAGAATTCCTCCAGCTCCACCGACCAATTGGCGACACGACCCTCAGCTTCCCGGTTGTGGAGGATCTCTCGTAGGGGGTAGGTAGTGACCACAGTGATCTCTCGCCCCTAGAAGTAGTGCCGCAGCTTCCTGGACGCCACCAGGACAACGTGCAACATCTTCTGTGCTTGCGGGTACCTGGTCTCCGCCTTGTGTAGCACCTTGCCGACGTAGTAGACCGGTTTATGGATGCCCTCCCTCTCTGCCACCAGCACCACACTGACCACCGCAGGGGTAGCGGTGATGTATAGGAGTAAGGGTTCATCCTGCCTGGGGGCTACCAGCACTGGCAGGGAGGAGAGGTATTGCTTCAAGTCTTCGAACGCTCGTTGGGCTTCCTCAGTCCACTCGAAGTGGTTGTTCTTCTTCAGCAGATTGAATAGGGGCAGGCTTCTTTCTCCCTACTGGGCGATAAATCGCCCGAGGGACGCCAGTCGACTAGCAAGGCACTGCACCTGCTTGAGCTGAACCGGCGGCTTTATATGCTCGATGGCCGCTATCTTGTCAGGATTGGCTTCAATGCCCCGACTGAACACAAGGAATCCTAATAGCTTTCCCAGAGGGCACACCGAACACACATTTCTCAGGGTTGAGCTTCAAGCAGATCTGAAAGTGCGTCTAGGCACTTATGTTGTTTTGGTGATTAATGACAAACGATTAATGACAAACGCATGTAATATCAATCAATGTAATTGTATAAATATTAACTTAGTGCTTAACAAATGACAAACCTCTAATATATTTATATTGTTATGAGACTAACATGTTTATTGCCTAGTTGAATATTAGTCTCATCTATTTTAGAGGAAAATCAATTGGGATGGTTAAGCAAAAATGAGGTATGCAATATCGGTATTCCTTTCATATTTGTCATTGCATTCCTCTTTAGCAAATGCATATTGAACTCTAAGTAACTTGTTGATTTCATATGTGCACATTGATTCATGTCATAATTGCTTGTGCATATATATATTCATTTGAGTTCATTATGTGTTTTGTTTTTAATATGCTTGTGTTAACTAGAGTTAAACTTCATTGCTCATATTGACTTGGTGCATACATGTCTTAGTTGTATATCTTCTAATGCACCTCTCCTAGTGAAGTTTAAACTAGAATTGGATCACATCATTTACTCTCATTCCAAATATTATTTGCACATGAACAATTCATGTATATTCTATCATGTGTTTCATTTAAGCAAAGTGTGTGATCCTTGCCTTGATTTAAATGATTCATCTTATTATAATTATCTCTCTAAGTGCATATAGATCAATCACATATTCATCATGCTGCACTTAGTAGAGAACAATTCTTATGTCAAGTGTTTTCGTTGATATCATGCTCATTTATATGAAACACTTGTTGTATTTCATCTCATTCATTTAATTCTAATTCATATCTTTTGAGCTTGTGGGACTAATGTGTTTATGAGTGCTTTGATAAGAATTAGGTCCCAAAGCTGTGTATATGATGACCAAGTGGTTTGAAGGATGATAAGCGAGTCAAAGTCAACAAGACAATGTGTCACCAACAAATTGAGGACTAAGTCGATTCGACTTGATGGAGGATCGCCTTGGTGATGATCGAGGTCAAGGTCGAGGACGAGAGTCTCATGAGGTGAAGCGCACAGGCTGACAAGACGAAGGGCATCATCAATCTTTGTGGAAGCGCCATCATGCACCGTGGCATCCGGAAGAAGTCGGCATGTAAGCTTAGTGTAAGACTTAGATTTTGTGTTAAATTTGAGTCTAAGGATTGCCGCAGATTATTAAGAGGGATGCAATCATTGAAATCACTTAGACAGGTCTCAAGTGCTCAAAGTGGTCTACCCTTGTCTAAGGTTGAGAAACCTAAGTCACACTTTGTTCACCTAGGTGTAGGTGGGTTGGTGTGAGGGTTAGAAGTGTTGTTAGTTTCGAAAGTGAGAATTTTGAGGTCACCTTGTGGATTCTTTGTGCAACCTGTTTTTATCCTTTGGGATTTGGGTAGTGAGACCTTGTTAGTTGTGTAGCCTCGCCCTTAGCTTTTCAAAGTCCGAATTGTCAAATCAAGTCCGGATCAAAAGTTATGCCCGCTGTCCGGCCAGCGCTGGTCGCCTGGGAGATCCGGAGTATCCGACATTTAACCCGAGTCTCCAAGTTATCCGAGATCCGGACAATCCGGAGTGTCCGACAATCCTGAGTGTCCGGATGATCCCGGAGTGTCCTGATGATCCGAGTGTCCGGGTTAATTATCCGAGTCTCCGGGTTGCCCGGTCCAGGTCCCCAACTGGCTAGTTTTGGTTCCTCTATTTAAAGCCCCCTTCTTGCCCACTTCAAAGTAGCTGTTGGGGAGGTTTTTGCTGGGTATTAGAGGTGTTCTTTGTGAGTGTTTGAGCCCTCAATACTCTCCCTACTCCTTAGATCTTAGTGATCCCCTTTGTGAAGGGTTGGGTAGTGGAGAGAGGTGTTTGGATTGAGAATTGATTTGAGGAGGAGCTGGTTCCTTGGTGCTTTGATGTGTTCTTCTTAGTGATATTGAGCTCCCAAAAGCCCCTCTAACCCTAGATCTTAGTGATCCCTTTTGAGTGAAGGTTTGGGTGTGAGAGTGGGTAGTGATCGGATTGAGTGTGATTAGTGTGTTGAGCACTTGAGGTGGACTCTAAGTGAGTTCTTCTAGAGCATTTGTTGCTCTTGGAGGTTGAGGTCTCCTAGACTGCTAGGAGCTGCCTGAGCTTCCAAGCTTTGTGTGGAAGGCCACCGAAGGTTTGTGAAGGTCCGATTCTGCCTCCGCAAGGAAAGGAATCAAAGAAGTAAAGACCGGCGAGTGCATTGTGCAACACCGGGAGGAAGAGGGTTGAAAGAGACCCCGGCTCAAGTGTGACCGAGCCTAACGGAGACGTAGGATCCTCAAGGATCCGAACTTCGGGATAAAATCTTCGTGTCTCCATCTTCATTTCGGTTTCATCTCTTTCATGACTTGCTTGAATTCATTCCTATATGCGTGATTGAGTTGATTGTATAGGGTTGATTTATTTAGGAGCCCCGATCTATCTTGTTTTTGTGCTTGGCTCCCTGCTTCCACTTGATATAGATTCTGGTAGTATTTACTTACTTCTTGTTCAAGTGGATTGCTTCTAGATTTCTCAGATCTTGAATTCTTGGCCGAGACACTCAACCCGAGTATCCGTATTTTATCCTAACTATCCGGATCATCCTGAGTATCCGGTACATTGATCCGGAGATCCGGATAACTCCGGAATATCCTGACTAAATATCCCGAGTCTCCGAAAGTTAATTGTCTCGGCTAAATTCGCTTAAGTTGCAAAACTTAATTATACCCTTCGCTTCCGCATTATCTCTGTTTGTTTAATTTTAATTGGGTATAATTTTGTAATCGCCTATTCACCCCCCCTCTAGGCCGACATCCCGGTCCTTTCAAGATCTTCCGGAGGTTAGCGAAGGTTTCTTCCAGGTCTTCGATCATTTTTTTCACTCTTCTTGACCTTCGCAACCAAATCATCGATGTACACCTCAAGATTTCGCCCTATATGCGAACGGAAAGAAATGTGCATGCCGCGTTGATAAGTAGAACCAGCATTCTTTAATCCAAAAGCCATTTTGATATAGCAATAAACACCCATTGGGGTTACAAAAGCGGTTTTTTCTTCGTCTTCCGCTGCCATGCTGTGGTTATCTATTCGCAAAGCAGGTGTAGTGGAAGAAGGTTTTCAACTGGAGTCACGTCCAAAACTATAGCACACGGCGGGGCACCTATAGTGCACAATGGTTCAAGTTGGTGGCAGTCCATCGGGGACAACATCCCAAAACAAAAGAGAAGGGAAATAGACTGCGTCCTTAGTGGCGAAGCTAAAAATAAAATAGAGGGTATGCTCGAAGAGTTGAGCTAGATTAAAATAAACATATTAAATAGTTTGTATTGTATTTTTATCGGTTCAAATGTTATTAATAATACTTTATTATTTGATAAATACTTGTACAACATTTACTTGTCAAACATTTTTAAATATATAAACAATTTAACACCAATCAATCAAACAAATCAGCTATTGTCTCAATTCAACACAGCTATATAGTTAAAATTGACAAACAAAACCATAAATCAGAAGAAATTCTCACACTGTCTGTTTGTTATTTTGGTCAGCCCACTTAGCTGGTCAAGCACGATGTGCTATCTTCCCTGACCGTCGCCACACGTTCGCGCCTTCGCTGGCTTCCCGGGCTCCTGGCATCTGCTCTCCGCGACACGCGTCAAGCACCCTTGACTCGGTGGGCTGCTATGACTTTGTGAAGGAGAGACGTTGAACCGTGCCCTCTCTCCCTTGCTCTATGTTCTTTGCGTGCGTCTAGAATTCGAGTCTAGTTGTACAAGCAGCAAGCAAAGTTATCAATTGTCAAATTAGGCCTCCAATAAGCTGTCCAGCCTGTTTCTTGTCCATAAGCAATTCGAGTCTAGTTGTACTCCATCGGGCTTTCTGTGTGTTTTTGTGCCTGTTTCTTATCCCAGCCTCGCATAAGTTTTTAGTGCTCTCCAATTCTTTCCATAGATGTATCTGATTGCTTCAGCCTCTGAAGTGATTTGGATCACGGATGTTGTATCCTTGTTACTTTTTTCTCCTCTTGGATGAAAGGCAGAGCTCCGCCACTCTTAAAAAGAAGAAGAAGAACGCAGCCTTAAAATTTCACAAGAACATAGCTTCCTCGAGAAGGACACCTCTGCTTGTCTGAGGCATTTCGCCGAACACATTGCGCGCAAGCAGAGCGCCTTTCCAGTTCGGGGCCTCCTCTGCACGCGAAATCAAGCATCGATTTACGATGAGCCTTGCTGTAAGGGCAACTAGATCTGATCAGAACAACCCATTAGAGGTTACCGAATTCACTCCTCCGCGCAACTGAAAGAACCGCACGTCATGCGTGGCTCGGTGGCGACTGAACGAAAGGAGCTTTCCAATAGAAAAGATGGGTTTATAAAGAGACATAGTAATCATGGGCAGAAGTGCCGGGTATGCATCGACGCCTTCAAGAATCAGAGAAACATGGAGGACATGTTTTTCAGTTGGTAAATTTGAACTATTTATGTGTAAGATTTTATGCGGGGACTAATTATTTTATTCATATAAGATCTTATTTGATCTATTTGTATTATACTATTGGCAAATTTTGAACTTACCTATTAGAAATGTTCTAACACCGTACAGAACTATACAATTATACATCAGAAAAACTAAAAAACGGTATACCGTTGCAACGGTATACCTCTGAAACTCATGAAACTTATGATTTTTTGCACTGAAACTCATGAAACTTAGCACTAAAAACTGATAAAACATGAAACTGATGAAACTAAACACTGAAACTCATGAAACCAGCACTGAAACTGATAAGTTTCATAAGTTTCAAGGCTATACCGTTGCAACGGTATACCATTCCCTAGTCACTCTCATTATACATATGAAATATCTACCAATATTAAAAATTTCCTAATTCCACGGCTGATATATAGTAGCTATACAATGGACTCGGACAATATGTTAGAGAGATGCTTCTATGCTCTCCCTCCTAATACAAGTTGCACAAATCTTGAAGCAAACGAATGGGTAAGTAATCCTCATCTACCCTTCATTCATGCTTTAATATTTGTGCAACTTTAAAAACGAAGAGCATAGAAGCACCTCTCAATATGTTATCGTAAGCTGAAGACACCTAGCCTTAGTACGCTATCCAACTCTGAAGGCGGATATGACGGAAAGATGCGCACAGCATTGCTTACGCCATTAGATGAAAGTTGATACTTGGTACGCCCTTTTTATGTAAATAGAAACCAAGGAATCAAATCCAAATAATGCACATAAGCTAAGCTAGATAGGCGAGTGAGAATCTCATCCTGTGCTATATGAAAATACTTTATCCATCCTAATCCGTTGCATAGAAAATTCATACGCTGTCATCACATTTTCAGAAGTGAATATGCCTTTTAGCTGCTACTAATCCTAGGATCGAACAAGATAGATAGATAGATGCGCTTTTCACAATGCACACGTTTCGCAATTCTGAAGGCCTTGTAGCATGACTCTACGAGTGCAACTGTACTTTCTCCGTCTCTTCCTTAAGTCTCATGCATAATTATTGGCGATATGTATCTATATGTTCTTCATGCATGTGGACCTCCTCGAATAATATCGGGTGCTAATCATTTGTCACCACTGTAGTTAGATGTGATGGATGCGAAGTGCGCCGAGATGTGGCCAGCTGTTTAGCATCCAGTTCGATCGTAGGAATTTCACATGAATTTCGTAAAGATTAAAAAAAAAAACATCAAATGAAAGCTGACGATCGAACAGGTGGCCATATATGTAGAAGAACATTTTACCATTCTGGGCTTCTGATTCTTTCGTTTCTTTGCTTGTGTTTTCCCCCCTGCTGCTTCATGTGTGAATTGACGGGCAATTCGTTGCCAGCCACGGGATGTGCACCTATATATTCTGTGGTCGCCGCCGGCGACATGTTACGGGCAGTCCCCTTCATGGTTATGCTTACAAGTCTGACGACCCTGTAGGCTCGTAAGGGAAAGCAGGCATCAAAAGGTTTCTTTCAGTGGCACTGGCATACAAGTGCAAGGGATCCACGACGTCGCGGCTCATGAGGTCAACTGAGCTGCGTCAGTGCTCAGAGAAGAGCTAGCTTACTTGGACGGCGACGAGTCGACAGTGATGGAGCAGGCAGTAAGTTGGGTGTGTGTAAAAAGTCGAAACAAGAGATAAAGATTGGTCCGGAATTAGCTTGAGTTCGAAGTTGCATATACACACATCAGCACATGCGAGTCAACAAAGACAGGACAAGATCATTGATCAGAAGATTAATACTAGCATGTAAAGTAGAGTTATGGAGTACCAATTAGTTGCCAAGTAATCGATGCATTGAGCAGGAAAAAGAGAGAGAATGTACTAAGAATTTTTTAAAAAAAGATTCGGTTACCCGGATTTAATTTAGAAGCAGAAGCGAACTACTAAGAAAATCAGAGTAATGCTAACTGACCGAAAATATATAGAAGGGGTTGATACTGTATGGGAATTCTCATTTTCTGGAAGTTTTCCATCATGGGGACATAAATCATTCAGGGGCATCCGATTAGATGAAAAAGCTTCGGATGATGCAGTATCTGAAATCAATATATATTCCACTGTTATCAAAGTAGCTAAGGAAGAACAGCATTTTTTTAAAAAAAAACACAACATATATATATCCTTGACATTACTACGTCGATCCATACTATTGGTCCGTGCATATATATGTATTCAGGACTCAGGAGGAACATCAACTACCTACCTACGACTCAGTACACTAGATCTAGCATATTGAAATATGAAATTAACTTTGACTCAGTAACTCAACCTTCAACTGAATTTTGAGAAATTTCAACTAACAAATTCCGGGTGGGTAGCTACTACGGGGCAACCACATATTTGCCGTCAATATATATAGGGAAAACATTGAAAGAAATTTTTTTTCTTTATAAATTTATCCATCTGTTTATTTGTCGAAGGTTTTGTATAGTGAATTTGGTAAAATGAAGAACTCATAGTGGAAATTTTACAGGTTACTCCATCACTCTACGAACGTTCTAACCCCTCAATATTTTTGGAGATATCACAATGATCATTCATCGAATGAGGTAGTAGAGCACTAAATGAATATTGTAAGTCGCGTCCTTTTTTATGTAACTGTAGACATAATCTTTATCCTAAAGGACTTATTAATTTGGGAGATTTTAGATTGTACTATAAATTGATTACAGAGCTTTGAATTACTTTGAACTGGATCAGAGTTTAAAAAAATCAAATGAAATTATCACATCTCATGAGCTCTAGTATATATAAATGTATAATAGAACACAAAAACTTTCAAAATCAGAGTTGCCTGTGTATTTGAAGCACATCTAAACGTAATATATGTATTTCATATGCATATGTTGATCAGAGAATAGGTTATTTAATTATGTTTGGGCACGGACTGGGAGCATTATGGGCAGAGAGTGATTTATTACCTGATCGTAGCTTGATCTCATCAGATCCTACAGTTTCTTCTGGTGTCCATTATTGCTAAAATGATGAAACATATACGATGCAATAGATCAAAATACGCCATCACCAGTACTATATTTGGTGAAAATAATATTTGTAGAGTCGTAGAGGACATGCTTGCACTCTACAGAAACGAAAATCAACTAAGAACATTACAGTAACACACATCCAGGCCATCATCTGTATATATATATGCATGGCTTCTTCGTCTGAACCTCAAAACCCTACTCCTTCGCTTACGGAGCGAAAGATGATGAACTTACATGCATAGACTGGAATCTTTCTTCGGCCTTTTCCGCCCTCGAAAGATCTTGCTGGGATCAGATGCCACTTGCCTCTCTACTAGGGTTTCATCAAGCTGGTGTGCTTCCACGAGAAAATGAAACTGCCAGATGATCTGATTACGTATTTCCTGCGCAATATTAACATACCAATGATCACCAGGAACATATGCTTTCAGATCATGCTGGCAGCTTCATCTACTTGTGGTGCACAAACGAAGTGAAGAGCACATGATCTACCCTCTCTTGATAGAGAGAGGGCAAGTAGAGCTAGCTAGTACTTATCAGAGAGAGAGAGAGAGAGAGAGAGAGAGAGAGAGAGAGAGAGAGAGAGGGAGGGAGGGAGGGATTAGGGGGCATGCGTTGTTGGTGTGTGGCGGGTGATTAGGGCTTTTTATGGAGCCCTTTTCCTCGTTAATGTTTGTTTGTACTATCTACGAAAGCTGATGCGCAAGAATAATTCAAAGGAGAGTGGTCCCAAGGAAGAAGGAAAGTAGAATATGGCATGCTCACCCACTATATCACGCAGGCCAAGGTTTTTCATTAGCGCATGGTGGGGCTTTCTAAAAGCTGCGATGGAGGTCCTTTCAATGCATCTCCGTACCTAAATTTGGAGCTGGTTATAGCTAACTCTATTAGTGTGAAATTGGGTGTGTTTGGTTACCTGCACCATCCTAGCTTGTTTCGTATGAGTCATCCAGGCTAGTCTTGACCTGACTGAGTGGATGCAAGTTAAGTTGTTTGGTTGCTTGTTTATGCATCTCATGAGCCTGCATTAGAGAGAAGTCTAATTTCTGTGTTTTCTCCATCCTGTATGAGTGGGTGCAATTGCATCCACCTGGCCAGGATGAACAGGAAACCAAACATGCGTCTAATAGATACAGTTGCATCCACTCATACGATTCAGGCACCATGCAGGGAACCAAACACACCTAGTGTACATGTAGCCGAGGTATGTGTCGCTCTTTTGGCTATGATTGAGTACAGAGAACAAATGAGACTCGTCCAAGGTTGAGATGTAAAAGGTAACACAGGTAGTTTAGTTGTTTAATTTTTTTTTCTACAAGGTACGATTAATTTGTGGTTACCCACAAACTAAAAAAATTGAAGAAGACATGCGTTGATAGGATGTTATGTGTCATTTTTCTCCATCCACCTCCACCCTTTCTCTTTCCCTTTTCCCTACTCACTTCCCCCACCATCTTCCTTCCTCTGTAACATAAAAATTTCAAATCAGGAAATTTTAACTGTGAGAATTTTAAATAGGAAGTTTCAACTCAAAAAAATTCAATTCGGGTAATTGCAATTCGAAAAAAATTAACTATGCAAAAATTTCAACTCTGAAAATTTCAAATCAGAAATTTTCAACTCAAATTTTTTTGACTCTCTCGTTAATGTTTTAAGCATGAAATTATCAACTTATGAAATTTCAATTTGGGAACTTTTAACTCAGAAAAATTAAACTCCAGGAACTTTCAACTCAGAAAATTCAAATCGAGAACTTTCAACTAGAAAATTTTCAACTCGAGAAATTTCAAAAACTTTTGGTTTGAAAAATTTTGATTAAAAATTTTTGATTCAAAAAAGGTTAAAAAAACACTTCTTATTAAAAAACTTGGAAGAAAATTTGAAAACAAAAACATTTTTGAGTTCGAGGGGAAGGGAATGGTAGAGGAAAATGGGATGAAGAAGATGTCACCAAGTGTCGCGATGAGAGAGACTTTGAGGGGGATAATATATCACAATGAGAGGACGCCATCCCCAAATATTTGATAAAGACATCCTCAAATTAACAATCCCATTTTTTTAACAACCGGTTTACAGGAAATCTAGGATACGTTACATACGTATCATCGACAACCGGTTTACAGGAAATCCGTGATCCAAAGCAAAAAAAGAATGGTGTCATCTTGATCTGCTAATTATGTGCTCTAACAAAAGACATATTCAACCATATCTAAAGATGATCCTGATTCAATATCCAATAAATTACATGTGTACTCGTATAGTATTTGTTTTGTAGTGCAGCTTCATCTAGAATTAATCATGCTATGTGAATTGGGTTGAGCATAGCAAAATCAGTGGCTATGTTGTGAAACAAGTTAGAATAGGAGTGATCGTGTCTCAATTAGCACCATGTCATGAACAATTAATGCTGTTTCTTGAAGTACAAGGTGATCGCACGCATTCGATGCACACCTGCTCGAAACACATTACAGTAAGGGCAATCCTGATCGCAATTGGCACTATCTTATGGAAATCCCTAGTTTAAAAAAAAATTTACGGTGCATTACAGTGGTAGTATATAATGTGTAGTAGAAATTGCTTCTAACCGTTGATTTGTTAAGGATGTTTTTACTACTCTTCTACCAGATGAAGTATAAGTAAACTCTAGTTAATCTGATCCATTGGATCGAAAAAAAATGAACGGTTCATACTCAATTTAGTGTAAGAGCCAGGGTTCACAAAACCGTCGGTTTTCGACCGTGCCGAGCCGGTTCGAAACTCTAAACCGGTTGGTAAACCGGTTTAATTTTAAAAAAAATGAAAAAATGGAAAAAATTGAAAAAAAAATGCGATGTAAACTGGTGGAAAACCAAGTGGTTTTTTTGAGAAAACCACTCAAAAGGCTCACCTCGCCGACAGGTTTTTTGAGAAAACTGATCGGATTTTGTTTTTTGTTTTATTTTTTTTGATTTTTTTTGTTCAAATGTTAGGTTTCAAAGCACTTCGTTTTTTGACGATTTTTCACCGATTTTCGCGAAAAACCGGTGTCGAGCAGAGTTTGATTTTGAACCTCAAAACGATTTTGTAAACCCTGGTAAGAGCTCATTTTAAGTATAAAGTAGATGCACGCACTCAATACACACACCTGCTCACACCATCTACATGTGCATGCCTTGTACATATGAAGTTTTTTTGGGATTTGATAAACTCTATCCGGATGTTTTTATTGTTAAAATCACCCAAATCTAGAACCACGGGATCATTGTTGAGATTCGGGAGTATCGATTACATCCAATCCTATGATTTGATCTAGCAGTCCCGTGATGAAGTTTATCACTCCCAGATTTTTTTACGAGCACTCCGGTCTCACGGAGTGTAGCTAGGCACGTGCTTTCGCACTGAACGCCTAAGCAACTAAGCAACGGCTCAGTCCTCTCATGGACACTGCTGTTGGATGCATGCATGTCTGCGATCGAGTGCTGATCACCAAAGTCGACAAAAGAGCAACAAGATCACGTGACTCGTTCCCATCTCTCAGGCAGGAGATCGGTTACCAGTATATTTTCCTCCCAATGCACTGTCTCTCGCTTTTGATAGCATGCACAGATCTACGGTGAACGCCAAGGGCCAATCACGCCCGCCCGCCTGATCCCTTCATTTCAAAGCGAAATCTAAGAACGACAAAGGAGGACGTCAGGTCAGGAGCCATGCACCGGCCGGCCGGCCGGCCCTGCACGTACAGTGCACACGCGGCCGTGCGCCCCCGATCGAACAAATCAATGCGTCGCGGCAGTCGTCTCGCATGCATGGTGGGCTGCGCCGCCGGAGGCTTGCGTACGTGCGTGTAGCGCCCATGCATGGGGCACGCGTGGATCGATCGGAACGGCCATCGAGCACTGCACCATCGTGGGGGAAGGAACGTGCGAAATGGACGGCGACGACCGTTTTGGTCGGTCCCATATATGCACGGACACACCATTAAGGTGACGTGCATGCAGTGCGCGTCCACGGAGATGCAAGGTTTTTTTTCTCCTTCCTTTCTTCGGTAGAAACGGAGATCAAAACTTAACAGTGTTCAGTTGGCCAAAAACTCTGTACGATTATATAGGCTCTGGTAACAAATGGCTTGGACGGGGCCAACAAGTAGCTGGCCGTACTGGCACTGGCAGTGGCAGTGGCACAATCCTACGGTCCTACCTGTCGCACAGTAGCTTTCTTTTCACTTGGTCTGCTTCTGGTGCTACTTGTTGACAGTCTTCAGAAATACATCCGCGGCCCCCTTCGCACAACAGCTGCGTCGCACGCAAAGTATGTAACAGGACAATTCGATAACGAAGTATGTAACAGGATCGATAGAAAACAGATTTCAGAGAACGTTGAACAGGATCATAAGTCATGGCTGATAAACTCACAAAGCATGTAACAGGATAGATAGATAGATAGGTAACAGTGTAAACCCTGCAAAAATCTTCGTTTTCAAGTTTACACCAAGAATCATCATTCGCGCAGATAGACGACAGTATGAGCCAAGACCCAAGAATGCAATAAAAAATGTCAATACCATTAAGAATGAAGGCTCCATTTTACATCACCGCTATATACCACACAATCCGGCCGGATCCGCAATATGACGGACCTAATCGCTATAAACTAGCACTGCATACACATAGAACTATCACTAGTTACTCCAACGGTTGTACGAATCGACGGGTCATGATGTGCACAGCTCTACGCTGGACTACTGTTTCTTAGATAACCCAGCTTCTGCGCTAACGCGTCGACGTATCTAGGTCTTCTCCCCTCCAGCTCTGACATCCCAGCTTCATCTCTCATTGCTTCATTTAGCAGCTCCTCCCAGAAGTCGTCAGTCAACTCAGTTTCACTGCTCACCCAATTCAGACTACCCTTATCAAACTGCTTGCCCTTCCCGAGCCCCTGAATGTTCAGTGCTAAATTCTCCAACTCAGAATTTCCAGGTTCATTCAACCCAGCAAATGCCCTTGGCTCAAACAGGAATGTCGACTCAAGTCGATCGCTCTGACTGGTCACCCCAGGGCTGAATGTCACTATGTCTATGGACCTCCTCCTTTTCTTTGAGAAAGCATCCTCGAGCTCCTTCCTTTTATCTTGCTGTTGAATCAACTGGTGGAGGAAGTCTGCGTTCTGCATTGCCCTTGCCAAGAACCCCATCATCTGGAGCTGCTTCTGCTCAGCATGCTGTAGCCTCTCTTCCATGTCTCGCATGTCAGTTCTTGTGCTTTGCTGCTCCTGCCTTAGTTTTACAACCTCTGTGAGTAAGATGTTCTTATCGCGCTTTAGCCTGTCAATTTCTTCATCCAATCCAAACTGACCGACCTCAAGGCAGGAGCCGAAGGCTTTCTGCTGTGATGCAGGGAGATATGACAACGGTCTCCTTCTCTTTATCGTCTTTAGAAGCTGTCTCTGGCCTCTAAGGAAACCCTCATTCACAAATTCCCATCTGACTGGATCAATCTTTCTGAAACCCTGAAAATTGCAAGATGAGTAACATACCAACTCTTGTTAGCTCAAGTTCAGAAGCCATGAATGGGAAAGCTCAACTAGGATGGCAAATTGCACAAAATATGCAAAACTGTAGGTTTCACATAGGGGGTGTTTGGCAGAGCTCCAGCTCCACCAAATTCGTGGGGTTGGTGGAGCTAGGTATTCCTAACTTCACTAGATTCGTGGAGCTAGAGCTGTAGGTATATTAAGAGTGTTTATGTGGGTCATCTTGTTTATATTGTAGAATAAAATTATAAACTTAAATCACTTTATTTCAGTCTACAAGTTTCAGCTCTGAGGTGGAGCTGGGATCTAGAGCTCTGCTAAACAAGACCATAGTTTGCGATGAAAGTTATAAGCAGTGAAAGAACAAGTAGCAGTATACTATATCGATTGATGGTGATCATAGCAGTCTTCTAGAACAAATAAGCAGGTTCTTGTAGCTTCATCCGGTGTCTTGATCCATCTATCTACACAGTAAGAAGTTGAAGAAAGAAAATGTCAGAAATTAAATAGTTTGTCAGGGAGATGCAGGCTATGCAGTCTCCCAGCATCCTCCTGTTTCTGAATTATTAGAAACATTTCAGGGATTAAGGTATTATGCGCATGCCTCTGGCAAAGGATTGGCCACAAGTTTCATTTTTATTTTTATTTTGAAACCAAGGATTGGCCTCAACCTAGCATAGGCAGACAGTGGCAAAGCTGAAGTCTACATTTGCATTCCTTTATATTACCATGGTAATCGCAGTCTGTCGAGTGTTGAAGAGGTCGAGGCGTCAGGCTATCCTACTTCCTAGTCCTATAGCCAGGACCAAAGAGCAAAGAATTCCAGTTTGCAGCTTCTTTGCTACTTAATTATACATATATAACTTAAGCCAAAATACCATATAGAACCGCATAATGCTAATGCAAAGAACAACTATCAATAAGCTCTTTCCACCTTCAACAGCAGCAACAGAAATGATTCTTTCGCAATTTGCACCGATTACCGAATTGCACTGCATTCCATCTTAATGTTGCCGTCAGTATATCAATTCCAGAACTAGATGCCTATCAATACCCAAGGCAATGATGCGCTCACAATGAAAGCAAATTCTCCACCATGGGAGACCTCTCCACGCTCACATGCCGCGGGGAAGGCGTGTGCGCCTTGGACGGCGACGGGGTAACAGGGGCCCGGTGGTGGGCGCGGGAGGCGGCGTGGCCGGGGCCGACGGGGACGGGGTGGCAGGAGCGACCGTAGGCTGCGCCGGGGGCGGCATAGTGGGAGCAGGCGGAGGCGTGGGCGCGGGATGCAATTTTCCGGCCAGACGCGTGGTGGAGCCCGGCGGCGACGAGGAATGCGAGGACCGGAGGTTGGGAGGACGGAGGAGACAGGGGAAGAGAAGGGCTTGGTATGCTTTGAGATTGGTGGCGCAACGTGGCAAAATCTCAGATGGGGCCTTAGACGGTCCCATATGTCATCCAAATGAGCCGAAAGGCTTGCGAATTGAGTGTCAAATTCTGAAATATTCCGTCCTCCCCAGAGAATTTTCCTACGCCCACAAAAATAAGATCCCATCATTTGTAGGTCATTCTGAAAACTCGAATTGTAAAAACAATTTGACAGCGCCATGGAATGTGATCTCTTGCGCAAGCAATTCAGCTAGACGAAGAATTGCCACTCTGAAAGTTTGAATTGACACAAGGTGCACCCTTTCGGAGGTTTCTTGATCGATCACTCGTGCTCATCCACAGTCTACAATGCAAGAAACGAATTGCGACAGCAACAGCTCGCAAGCATAAATTATGACCTGTCAACTCAAGCAAACACAATCCGCTCAAAGGATTTTGGAGCGCAGAACAAGAGACTCACATAGGTGTTGAGCTGCCGGACGAAGCTGGAGAAGTTGCTGTGCTTGAAGAACCGGGGGAGCAGCACGGCGGCGAAGACGTGGGGGTCCCACACGACGAAGCTGTTCCCGGAGCGCCCCCACGAGACGACGCCGTCGGTGGCCGGGTCGGCCACCAGGTCGAACGTCTTGGTCAGGAACGGCGGAGGCGGCGCCACCTCGTGCAGCCCCTCCATCGGCCGCGGCGCCCCCATCTCGTCCCCCTCCCCCTCCGGCGGCGAGCTCGGCGGCCACTCCTCCTTCACTATCCCCGGCAGCAGCGGGTCCATCGTGAGTGGATCACCCACGAAACAGCCCAAAGGTGGGATTTTGACGCCCGGAAACCCAGTCAGCCGACAACCCCGGCGGGTTCTTCTCCGATCGACGAATCGTTCTTGGAAACGGAAGACTCCAGCGCGTCGATCACAAGACCGCAATGAAGAACCAAGAAAGAGCTAGTACAGTACAATAGTAGCTGGCAAGAGCCAAGTCAGAAGAGTCTTTGCTCCTCCGCGGGAGTGGCCGGCGTGAGTGATAAATACCTTGTACGGGGCGGCGAGACTGGTCGGGATAGGAAAGGAAGGTTCTAGACAGCGCGGCGCGTTCGTGGCCGGCCCGGCTCGGAAACTTCTGGAGGCCGGAGCCGGGTGGCGCGCAAGTGGGAGGCTGGGTGTGGCTGAGGTTGGCACGCTCGGCGCAACCGCGCAAGTGGGCGACGAATCGACAGCCGACGGGGGACGCCGAGGGCGACAACTCGTGCCATTTTTTTTTTCTGATACGAAACCCGTCTCCTCATCAACGTTGTGCGAGTGCGAGGGTCAGATCAGAAATTTGTTGCCGAGTTCGTGATTGGCTATTTGGCTGCAACTTGCAAAGTCGATCCTCCGGCTAGATATTCCGCGTCCTGAAAAAAGTTGTTCTTTTTCTCGGGCTTTAATTTTCTTAGCTTCTCTGATTATTTTTTTTCGCCTCTCAAGTGATCAAAGTCACATGTCAGTTGTCTGTTAGTACAACCAGCGGAATTTCCTGCACATAATTGTAGCATATTGTCTTTGTTATATATCTCAAATATCTTATAAAAAATCAGAAATACTAATGAACGGCATAGCGTCCGGAGCATTTTCGACGGTATAGCTGACAACCGTCCGATTACGCTCCCGGAGGACCTCTCATGTCCACACGATAAATTCTCATAGACCACTAATATCCTCTCCGCCTCCCGCTTTCATATCTAGTCTCGTCGTTTATGTTCTTTGCTTCTCCCCAAATTTCTCTCGCTCCACGCCGATCTACTTCTCTGCCCTCGATGGGAGGGTGGTAGCGATTCAATCGGCGGTGGGGCGGTGGAAGGAGTCTTCATCGATTCTTTGGTGATCTAGGGTTTGAGCGGCGGAGCTCACGGAATCCGGGAGGCGGCGGAGCTCACGGAATCCGGGAGGCGGCGCATTTACGGAATTCGAAGATTGCGCTGAATCCGTCAACGTTACTACGATCGATTTGGATCCGGTGAACCCGAGGGCGAACCATGTGATTTCTCCATGATTAGGTTTAGACCTTGTGATAATCTTACTACGATCGATTTGGATCCGGTGAACCCGAGGGCGAACCAGGTGATTTCTCCATGATTTAGGTTTAGACTTTGTGATAATCTTACTATGATCGATTTGGATCCGGTGAACCCGAGGGCGAACCAGGTGATTTCTCCATGATTAGGTTTAGACTTTGTGATAATCTTGGCATTTTGGATACATGATTAGTATTAGCTTGTAGTGATAATTTTCCCATTTCTTTACATGGTTGTTCAGATGATTTGTTGAAAAGACATTTCACAGATATGTTTCATGAGGTTTCATATGTTAAGTTCCAAATGTTTCATGAGTTTCGTTATCAAGTTCCATAAGCTTCATGAGTTTTAGTGTTACGTTTTATAAGTATCATCAGTTTCAGGGTTTCATGTGTTAAGTTCCAAATGTTTCGTTATCAAGTTTCAGGATTCCATGTGTTAAGTTCCAAATGTTTCATGAGTTTCAGTGTTACTTTTTATAAGTATCATAAATTTCAGGGTTTCATGTTTTAAGTTCCAAATGTTTCATGAGTTTCAGTGTTACGTTTTATAAGTATCATCAGTTTTTCAGGGATTCATGTGTTAAGTTCCAAATGTTTCATGAGTTTCAGTGTTACGTTTTATAAGTATCATAAATTTCAGGGTTTCATGTTTTAAGTTCCAAATGTTTCATGAGTTTCAGTGTTACGTTTTATAAGTATCATCAGTTTTTCAGGGTTTCCATTAGACTAATGTGTTAAGTTCCATGAGTTCCAGTGTTGCGTGATATAAGTTTCATGTGTTTACGTGTTAAGATTAGCAGGTTTCACGATTCTGGTTATTAAGTGTAATGCTTTAGTATGGTTGTTATGTTTCAAAACATTTGATAGCCTAGTTTCATGAGCTTTCACGTTTAATGAGTTTTAGCGTTAAGCTCCAACTGTTTCATGAGTTTTAGTGTTAAGTTTCATCAGTTTCAATGTTTAAATTCCAAAAGTTTCATGTATTAAGTTCAAGTATGGCGTTAAGTTTCATGTGTTAAGTTCAGATGATTTCAAAAAGAACAATGGATGATGTAAGACGTTAGCATATCAGAGAAGAGATAATGGCGTAAATCTGGTTCATGGTTTGCAATGGACTAAGTTTACTTTGTTTATCGAAACTTCATTATGATACTTTTTTTTGTATTTTGTAGCAATGAAGTCTCCATCTATTGACACTGATTTTGTGTCAAATCAAGTCAAAAAATTTAGACGCTCAACTCGGAAGAACACACCTGCGACATCTCATGCAAGTCAAACGGGACCAAAGCGTTCAAACACTACCAATGGTAAGAAGAGGAAGCAAAATGATATTGATTTTAAGGAGCCTAAACAAAATCAGGACACCACAAATCATGCGCCTGTTCATCAAGAGAATAGAAAGGTATAAATGGTTTCAGATTTTCATTTTACATATTAGTGTTTTTACCAAAATTAAATCATTAAAATGATTATTATTGTAGGGTCGAGTAGTCTCCTATAGATGTTCTCCACACCGCATTCCATCAATAATGAAATCTCTTTCAGAAGCCTGAGAAAAATCATGTAAAAAATTGGATTTGAGAGTTTGTTGACAATGCCGATATGCGAGATACCAAAAGGTCTGACAATGTGGTTGGTCAATCACGTGGATTATGGCAGGGGTACTATGGAGGTTGGCGGCAAATCTATTCACATAAAACCTTTGGTACATAAGATCCTTGGGGTTCCGTATGGCCCTGTGCAAGTGCCAATTGATACAAACCTGGAGTGTACACTAAAATGGAAATTTTCAGATGGAGGACGGGGCCAATCTGTAAACCAAGTGATCCCTAATATGATTAGCGAAAGAGATTGTGAGGACCCCCCTTCCTATACCGTACTGTACGCCGTCTACTGTAGCGTATAGCACCGTATAGCAACAGGAAGCCTCGACACCGGAGATCTGAATCTAAAAATTCGATCGACGGGATCGAACCCTTAGCCGGACCGGTGCTGTCGCATCGATCTGGATCCCTGGATCAGTAGCCCAGTATCGCGTACCAACAACACGAGTATCAATGCACGTAAGGATAAACTACTATAATTTACATAACTGGGTGTAAATCTTACACGAGTACATTACAGAATCCAAAAGAAGTAAAGCGACAGCGGAAACAAAAGAAAGACAACCACCGGCCTGACCACCCACAGGCTCTGATCGAGGGAGGGACTACGGCCGCAACACTCGCAGAAAAGGGGCTCGTCATCATCCGACATCATCATTACCTTCCTCTCGTGGAAAAAGGGTTAGCAAAGAATTGGTGAGTACATCGTATGTACTCGCAAGACTTTAGTGTATGCAATTATAATTAATATGCAGCTGATACAATTGAAATGGCTACTACACTAAGTCTATTATGAAAGCAGGATTTGAAATAGTTCATCGAAATGTAATACATAATTTGAAAGACAATGAGCTTGAATAAAACATATTTACAAGATATAAGTAACAATCGAGCTCCACTGCCACCATCCATGGTCGCGGTGAAGTGCAATCGACATCCATACATATTCATAAATCCTCCAAGTATCATGCCCACATATCCACAAATCCATCAAGTACCGTATTCAACCACATACTTTATATCGACTCCGAGATAATTTTTCATTTTCAAAACCAAACCAAATTTCTATACTTGATATGATTAAAGAAGATTTGCTCGTAAATCGTGAGCACGGCTAATCGATTAGAATTATTTGATACTCTGCAGAGTTTGCGACTTTACCCAAACACAACTCGGACTTGCATCCTGTCATCCAGGTACACGCGATACACGAGGTATCCGATATACAAGAATGATCTATTCTTTCCCATCGTTGAGGTTATAGCCACACCCCCGGTGACGACAAATCCACTACTATGGCGATAAGAGGCCAACCACCACTCAGCGCCACGGAATACTCATCGTGACGACGGCGAATTGTTGGCCGCGGCATTACCCCATAGCAAGGCGTACACCGTTGTATCAACAAACATGAATCGGAGCGATTCCTGCTGCAAAAGTACAAGCGCACACGAAGGCGCATACGGCGGGTCGTGAGGACACACACACCGCGCTTGATCGCTCAACACAGGGAAAAGGTCCACTCTTCGGCCTACCAACAGGCATGGCTATCCCTCACACTTCAAGTACTAGAATAGGCTGCCCCATCCCGGCATTGCGCGTTGCACGGTGTTCAATTCAAAAACCGTCACAAGTTCGGTCCTTATATTTTTGCCTAGTGACTCAAGCGGGAACTCCACTTAACTCGCCAACCAATCGCCACCATGTTTAACTAGCACATATTATACCTCCCGCCAAGTCTAATTACCAACTAGACACTTCACATTTTTACCAATATACCTTTACGATTCACATTTCCAAAACTTTTCCAAAACCAATTACATTTATCATAATTTTGAGCATTTGGTAAGGACTGACTTTGCTCACCTCTATTGCAGTGTCTAAGCGTATGCAATTACTAAATCGTTTATACCCAAGTGACATTTTATTAAATTGTCTAACCCTACTAAGGTTATCAATGATCTCAGGGAATTAAATTGAGAAACCACCAAATCGAGGTATATCTACCATTCCCACAAACTAGCAATTTACTTGAATATAAACAATGCATATAGTTTGAGAAATCAAAGTAGACATCGTGAAATATAGGTTTCAAGATGGTCAAAGGAGGTGCTTGCCTTGTTGTTGCACTCGTGATGTCCGGATGATGCTCGGGTTGTTCGAGGCTTGACTCGCTAGCTTCTAATCGGTCAAAGCAACAAAACGCATGTAAAGAATTACAACTTAGCAAAAGAAAGTTTTAAATGCACCATGAAGTGCATGCAATACACAAGAATGAAGTACAACCAAGAAACCCTGAAGAACGACGACTCGGACAACACAACACGGCCGGACGAGCAGCCCTAACCCGGACGGTCAGGGTTTTGCATCCGACGATCCGGATAGGCCGGACACTCCGGACCGTTTCGTCCGGATACTCGGTCCTAGGGCGTGTGGTCCAACTCGACGAGGAGACGGAGACCTTACCACTTCCTACAACTTCACCGCTGACCCGATCTACGACTTTCGTACACCTAGCGAACCTGGAAGGAGCTCGAGCTAGCCGATTCTACGAGAAAACGTCGCTAACCCGCCAAACCTCTAACTCACACTAACAACTCCTTAAATCGACATTACTACTACCCGATCTACCACTCTAGCATACCACATTCACTAATCCAAATCCCACTTTCAACCCTAGAACCACTACACCCAAAACCCTAGAATCCAAGTTCAACCCTAGCCTCCCAAATCCAAACCTAAGTCCTAAACCCACCATGAACGACTCTAGAACCCAAGAATCCCGCGAATCAAACCCTAAGAGAAAAGCTTACCTCCAAGGAAGATGGAGGAGGAGCAACGCCGGGTGGAGGATGGGAATGACGGCTTGGGAGGAGCACACCGAGATGGAGGAGTCACCGGGGAGGGTCACCGTGAGTGGCTCGCGGAGAGGAGCTTCGGGGTGGTGGAGAGAACACCAAGGAAGTGGGGAAACCAAAGTAGAAGAAGAAAGAATGGAAGGAGCCACGAAATGGAACTTTTATACAAAACCCCACGCCAATACCGGACTCTCGACTCAACCCGAGACTCGGGTTGGGGTCTTAACACTAACCGGACACTCGGACATTGGTCCGACACTCGAGTTGGAGCGCCGCCAGCCCAATCCGGATACTCCGAGTGTGGATCCGGATACTCCGGACATCCCAGAACTTTTGAACTTGGGCCTTGACGGCTAAAGCTTCCAGGGTTGATTACTAATTGTCCCAAAGTATTTTGGAAGTTAATAGGGTCACAGGCACTTGCCCAACCTAATTCAAACTTACTCATGAGCGAAATTACTTAAGTTGAAGGGTTCTTTCTGATCCCAAGCAAGTATGTTCACTCATGATACGGAAACACACAAGCTCAGTGTATTATTGAACAGCGTTTGAGTCCAAATGTACAGTGGCTTGAGTATAGAAATACTCGGGATATTACAGAGATGAGGAATCCTTTCTGAAAGCATTCATGCTTGTGATTATGACCTTATTCTTGGCACCCAATACAAACCAAAACATTAACAGAACATTATTGGGTGCAGTAAGTGATGTAAAAATGATTAGAGAGATGAACTGGTGTGAGTTCATCGCTGATTATTTGATGCAAGGTATCAAAGACTTCAAAGAATCCCATGCAAATAATATTCAGGTGAAGGGGTGTGTCTATATTCTCGATGTGAGTCAACTTTTTATTTACATTCTGTCTGCCATATTTCTTCATTAAAACTAAATCTTGGATAGCTTTATTTAATGAGTTTCTACCCGACAATTATTTATAGATCATATACCTCGATTTTGTTGCTGTGCCGGGTCTGTCAAGTGAATCAGGTTTTCCACGCTTGAAACATGTTACGAGTGACCGTCTAAAAACGTTATCAGCTCTTGATGTGAAGCCTACTACAAGGAAGAACCACATTGAATATGGTCGTCTTAAGGTATTGTTAAACTTTTTTGTGTTCTGATGCAGGCAGTTCAATATGTATATAGCAGTGTTTTATTTTGCAGATTTTAATATCTTTTTCTCAAGCAGTCGAGAATTAGCTGAAACCATTTATGCTTCATCAAATGATGATGAAGAGCATGTTATGTCTGAAACTGCATCTGATGGTCACAACGATGATGAAGAGGTTAGTATCTTATGTCTCATGTGTTATGCGTGTTTCATAACCATAGCTCAGTGTTTCCCAACAACAAATCATAAAACAGATGATGCCTGAAGCATCCCAAAACTGTAACATCCGAAACTTTGGCAATGAAATAAAATTTCCATTCTGTGTCTTTTTTTTTCAGACTAAAGCACCCCTTTACTGTTGTAAACAAGGAATGGATGCTTTAGGTTGTCAATCTTCAAACTTGCTAGCTCAAATTCCAACAGATCTCTTTGGTCAATTCCTTGCTCGAAGTGGATGACTCAATGTAACAATTAAAGCTACTATTTTGTCCGAAGCTTCCTCAAGCTAGCAAAAAGCTTAATGCAGCTATTGGCAAGGTTAAGCTCAGTATACCATATTGTGCATGTAATTGTCGATTCGTAGTTCCATTTCATACTTGTCCAATTTGAACCTTTCTATTCGCATTGCACCCCATCCGCTCAAAGGAGCGTAAATTCAGGGCTTCACTTCCAAGCCTTCCAATTCGTGGCAATCAAATTTTGCTTCACCGAAACTTTCGAATGAATTAAAGCTTGAGGTTATGCCTCTTCAATTGAGCTCTTCCTTAATTATAGCATTCACTTCAGTCAGCTCCAGCCCTTCCAGTTGGAGCAGAAGATGGTTGATTACCGAACCTTACTTCCAATCTACTTAGCTCTTAGGCCATTAAACCATTTTGGCTAATTCCCGGCTTGAAGATCGATACCAAGATTTCAAGCAAGCCTGCGTCTCGGTGCTTTGAGTGTTGTAGCAGGCCTTGCAGCAAACTCCTGCGATTATCCGAGACTTTGTTAACCGATAAAGTTCATAATCCTTGCCTTTCCAAACTAAACCTTGCAATACCAGTGTGGGCACTAAAGCATTGCTTCCAGGGTTTACTCCCAAAATCTGCTAGCTCAGGGTTTCCATTTCCAGACACTCTTGATTCAAACCTGATATCACTTTCCTGGGCCAAAGCAGATGCATTCACTTGAAAGCTTTCCCAACTCGATTATCCTCAGATCACTTGTGCTAATCCAAAATCCGGACCTGGCATCTCTACTACCCTGTACCGACAAAGCTATGATCCCTCCCACGCTTCCTTCTCAAAGCTACGCTACCTCTGAATCTAGGAGCAAGGTGCAATGATCGAAGATTGAAGTCCTGGCAATTCTTTGATCAACACCATGCGCTGAATCAATGCCATGCCGAGATTGACATCTGAATGCCGACTAAAGTCACTGCAAAGTCCTCGAACCGTCGACCCTAGCTTGGACCAACTGCGATCGCCGCAATGCCTGATCGAGTGAATGGTGCATCATTCGAATGCAGCTCGAATCAGGAGAACGATGCTTCAATCGACAACTCCCAGGCAACTACTCCTTTGCCGCTTTTGTCGATTGACGAACAGCTAAGACCGGAAGATTGAGGTCTCGGCAATCCTCGATCAGCGCCATATCGATGACTCAAGTGCAATTCTTGAGTTAACCACTCAGTCTAGCATTTGGGTCTTCGCTATTGTCTCGATCTACTGACGTGCTTGGGCATTGTCTCAATTTTCGGCAAGGCAAGGAATCGTTGGTGAAGAGTGGCGTGGGACGCTTGCTGTTGGTTGCCGTTCACGGCCGTTGCTCACCTCGCCAGCTCCGCCCGTACGTCGGACGCCCTCGCCGTCTGCCCTCCTCACGGCGACGCTAACCCACCTGCTCCCGCGCCCATGCCTCGACGTGGCCGTGCCCTTTCGCGCCACACACAGCCGCGCGATCCTGCGCCCGTTGCTCGCCCATGCGCGCTGCCTCGCCCCTCCGCCTCAATAGCTATAAAGCGGCACTTGCTCCTCGCCATTGCTCCCCTTTTCGCCAATTTCCCCGTGAACCATCTCGCCGCATCGCCATTCTTCAGAGAGCGCCCAAATTGGGGGGAAATCGCCAATTGAGCCGATCGGTGGAGTAGAACTTCAATTCAACCGAGCTTTAGCACCTTGGGACTTCACTGATCACCTCCCCTCATTTCTTTTCAGCTCTCGCTTCCCGGGCTGCCGCCACGTTAGCGGTCTTCTTCTCCGCCTCGAGTCGCTCGGTGCCAGCAGCCTCCGAGCCACCTCCGAGGGAATCGACTGCGTCATGAGGTTCGCTTCGTCCTACTGATGCTCTCACCCACCTCGGCCGGGATTAAACCCTCTCCTTCCTCACTGCCGGCAGCTTCCACCGCCAAGCCCCGCCGTCCTTTGCCGCGAGCTTTCTCCACTGTCGCTCGGCCCGAAGCGACTGCTCCCCAAGGTCCACTCCGGTCCCCTCTCGCTCACCCCGTGGCCGCCGGCCCCTCTCCGTCGTCGCTGCGCCCGCCGGCGAGCCAGCCGCTTCGGCTCGCCGCGTCGATGACGCTACGTCGCCCGGCCGCTGGCTCATGCGCGTGAAGCCACCACTGGGGCCCCATGGTCGGCCGATCAAGCCTCTCTCTGGAGCACATGCGCCAAGAAATGCGCTTTCCCACCGGAAAGCGTATTTCCATTATTTTCTTGATTTTCTGAGTCGACCCAAATTCATTTGGGCATATCTTTGCTACACAACTCCAAATGAGATGAAACCACTTCCGTAAATTTTGTAAATCATGAACTTTAGGGTAATGTAAAAATATTTCATGTTGGACCACTGTAGAAATGAACTCAAGTTTATGCTTTAGGTTAATAGTTGCTTAATGTACTAATTGTGCATTTCAACTCCAAATTAAATGAAACCAAATCCATTATAATCCTTAGTCTGTAATCTTGCTGAATTTGTGATTGTATTTGAATTTGTACTTGATTTGCCATGATTGTGATGATTGCTATGCTTCAATGCTTAATTATATTGAAATGCTATTAGCTAGTGCAATTATAATTCAAATGCAATTAAGCTTGTTCCTAGAACTTTAACATGGTATGATCATGTCGCGAAGATGACTTGTTGAGGACTTACTTAGTGCCTTTTCATGCTTTAGTATTAGTTACGATTCATGCTCATTAGGAAGAATGGAATAATAATAAGGCTTTCATGCTCAAGTAAGCTTTAACCTTGCAAATAGATGAAGATGTAATAAAGCCAACCCTAAGACACCTCCATATGCATTCCCTAATAACTCTTAACGTTGGTTAGACAAGTTTACCATGTTGCTATCTCAATTTAAACATGTAAGTTATAACTTTATACTTGTGCAATTGTGATCTTTTAGGCCTTTTCAGTCTTCCGTAAAACTACTCGTCCAAATGCAAATTTAAGGGAGACCAGCTTAGAATCATCCTACACCATGTGTATTACCATGTTATAGAAAAACATTTAATTAATAACTTGCTTTGCATCTGAATCTCATTAGAGCAATAGGCCTAAGTTTTATAATTTTAGAGTGCATTGCTTAAGTAGCTAGTCTTGAATTTCCTTTAATCCAAACAATCTTAGCTTCCTGAATTCGATTGCTTAAACACTAAGATACATGTAATGAACCTGCTGAGTGTGGAACTAGTATGCTAGCATTTGATTGAATTCTTCCTGTAAATGCTTGTTCTTTTGTCGAGTTTTAAGTTGTTATTTGCTTCTGATTTCCTTTTTGCCCTATTTTAATTCGTGGTTATTTGCTTTTGCCGCGGTTTCCATCGTTCGAACGCGTAGCTGACGACGTGTCGCAGTCCGTTGCCAACAACCCCGACTACCTTCCCGAAAACGATTCCGTTGAAGAGCAAACAGGCAAGCACCATCCTTTGAACATGTTGATCCCATACTTTACAAAGTCTAATTTGTTTTACTCAAACTATTATGCATGCGTTTAATTTCTATAAAGTTGCTATATTGTGGGTCATGGTAGTTATATTCCTAACTTGTGGGTTTACCTTAATCACATTGCCATGAAAACTTGTTGGAACCTAGGCTAGGGATTATTCATGCTATGAAATGAAAGTTGGTTATACTCGATACATAATACTATGCTTAGTCATGCTTTAGTTGGGTAGAATGTTAGTCTTGAGTCTTTATGAAACTTTGCAAATGTTGAAAATGGCAGTAAAGGATATTGGTATGTGGTTAAAAATGGAAATGAAAGTATGTTTTAGACACGGGCGAGTTATGTATATCTGAAAGTGCAATGGGATGTCTTGAACCGTACAAGCGGCCACTTGTACGGTACAAGGAAATGGATTGGTGTTGTATGGAAACTGGTCATTGCACGTAGATAGGGGGAAGTACTCGCCTGAGTCAACCTAAGGACCGAACTTGATACTATTAACTGAGTTAATTGGTGCAACCACATGTGCTAGTATGGGATAGCCTTAACTTAGTAAGCTAGATGAAGTTTTAACCTTGCACGTTGGTAGGCCGAAGAGTATGGACGAACCGAGTGAGCGGTGTCGTTCTAGGTGCTCCCTTCACTGAGGCGTTGGGAACAAAGCATTCCAATACAACGGGTATGCCTTGCTATGGGGAGAACGAGGGCGATGGCTAGCGGGACCATCGTGAATCGTTGAAATTCTGCCGCCATAGCAAGGACAGGTCATACTCGGGCTAGTGCAAGGTTAGGCTTTAGCTAGTCGAAAAGTTTCGTCATAGTCTAGCAAAACGGATACTTGTGTATCGCGTGGCATGGTTGACATGATTGCTAGAATATGTCATGTGGGTAAAGTGTACACTCTCTGCAGAGATTTAAATCTAATCGATTAGCCGTGCTCACGGTCATGAGCGGCTTGGAAACATAATGTCAAGTATAGTGTTTTGGTTTTGGTTTTGCAAAATGACTTGGAAAATGGTGTTATTATGTTGGTGTAAGTTATGGTGGGCTGGTTATGTTATGATATTGTTTATGGCCATGGAGGGTCATGAATGATTGTTCAAATACTTATATGCTACTTATAGCTTTTATCAAATGCTCATTTCAAATGTTATCGATGTTTAACAATTGCATGCTTACAAAATAAAAGTTGCTTTATGCTGAAATTCAAACCTATAGAAGAAGCTTTCATTCATTGAATAGCCTTGCATGTATAATATTTCTTCCATACACTAAAGTCTTGCGAGTACATACGTGTACTCACCGTTTGCTCTAATTAAAAATGCTTAGAGTAAGGTGATGAGGACGCTCCTGGCGGCGCTTACTTCGAACCGGGGTCAAGCGATTTCTTGGTTGGATGAACTGGGTTTTCCCCAGTCGGTTGCCTATGGGTTATGGTTGGCACACCGTTGTCCCCCTTTTGGACTTAAGGTTATTTTCGCTGCTCTTTACTCTTTGTGTATTATTGAGTAGATGTAACCGTTTCTAGACTACCTTTATGTCCTTTACATATTTGTATGTGTGATGAAACATCTCGAGTGCCAAATATGTGTGTGCTAGGCGTTGATCTTGGGAACTAGCACCGAACACATATGCGGGAAGCTCGGATTGATTCCAACCGATGGCAAGAGCACGTGTGTTGCGCCGATTGGTTGTTCTCAATCCGAGTACGGTTTCAGATAAGCGATTGAATTTCTTTCGGGTTGCATCATTATCCAGTCCGATGCAACAGTAAGAGTCTTTATCGCTAATCTAAGACCGGAGCCCCCACAAAAACGATGTCAGTGTGAAAACTGATGTACCATCCGAAAACGAAGTCAATGTGAAAACTGATGTACCATCCGGGGGCAATGATATTGATTCAGCTACAAATTTATTTGACAAAGGCCTTACCTCAAGATTTTAATCCAATCCAGGTCAATCTTTTTTCCCACTACCTTCAATCTTTTATGACTGAAACTTTGTTGAAGACATCGTAAAATTAATCTTTTGCGATTAAATGAAGAATAATCTGACAACCTACCAAATTTTCTTTTGGTTGTCTTTCTATCTATATATCACGACATGAGATAGGCAATTTGGTTCAAAAGTTAGAAATGAAGCTTCAGATGAGGCGATCAATGGTTGTCAAAGATGCCATTGAATACATGGAGTCGCGTATTGCGGTATTGGACAGGAAATAATTACGAAGTTTCGTGATGAATTAGTAAAAATGGGTATGCACAAAAGTCAAACTTCCACCGATAAGTGTGCCTAAGTGGTGACCATCGACAGTGATTTCACACGAGGTGACCGCTCACCAAAATGATATTCGCGTGGCGTAGAAGGTAATTGATGAGGTAGTTCAAATTGCTGTTGACGCTGCCCAGGTGGTGTCTGGAGTTGGTGCTCATCCACAATATACAGACGCCACATGTTATAAGGATGACGCACACAGTCCTGATGGTGATCTTATGGGGGATGATGACGGGGAGGCTGATGCAGGTGATTTTGTACATGGACTGGGTGATAAACAGGAGTTTGACGTTGACGAAAAAGTGGTTGTTGAGTCACATGCACAAATTATCAGCCCAACCGAATCAGATTTTGAGTCTGAAATGAACCGGATGAAACTTGAGATCACCCCTTGTAATAAGATTCTATCCTACAAACTATACTTTTATTTTACTTTCACCCCTTAAATGAATCTTGTTTAGTTTTGTATGTTTACATGTTTTTAATGTTTTTTTGTAGCCTGTTCCACTGTTAAGTTGTTGACATTGGTAGAGATTGAGGAATCACAGGGAACCCCCCGCCCTGTAGATGTTGAAAATATACCCAAGACTGACTGCCCCAATCGCTGATGGTGAGTGCTTTCCTGATCCTGGGAGCTTACCACCTGCTGCAAAACAGAGGTCAAAAAGGTACAAACAAAATAGTGAGAACGCTGAGGCGATTGTGCAGTTGGTAAAGAGCAAACCTAATGTTAGTAAAATTGTTGCTGAAACATATAAGGAGCATGTTATGTGTGGTTGTAAGGAAAATCCCACAGAAACGAAAGTCATCATTGGAAAAGCCTATGTCACAAAAGAGGAGTTTGTAAATGCTTTATGGCCCAGGAAGGGTGAAGTTTGTCTCAGTTTCATGTGGCTATGCGCCCAAGCAATGATGCTTGATTGGGAATCCACAAAGAAAGTCATTATAGATCCAATAGCTACTGTAAGTACTAGACAAATTTTTTGCTACATATTACATACTCGAAATCTTTCATGTGCCCCCATTACATACATTTGATCATTATGTTTTTGTTTAGCAACAATTGATCACACCATTTGTGCAATCTAATATTTCAAAGATTGTGGCTGGTATTTCAAAGGTTCCAATACAACAACTTGAACGGGTACGTGCTTTCTTTTGTTATCTATGATTTTGGTTTTGTTTTTTATTTATCAGCCTTGAATTTAATTCCAGATACATGTGTATTATCAAATCAACTAACCACAAGAATGTCATTTATTACTATTACTGTATAAAAAAAATGTAGATATACATCACAATACTCAGAGATCAACATTGGAGCTTGATTGTTGTTGATTTGCCAAACGAGACTGTAGAGATTTATGATTCTTTGAGAACACCAAAGGCACGAATAGATGCATACAAACTATTGTGGTACAATGTGGTGAGTAGTTTGTTGCAATCATGTCGTGATTTATGCATTTTTTTTGCATGCATAGATTGAACCATCTCTGTTTTTTACAGGGCACCAATCTACAACACGTGCTGACAGAGTTGCGAGGTGAACAGCTGGGGGTTTACGATCTGTTTAAAGTCGTGTACCCTCAGATACCACTGCAAAAAGACCTGTTTGTTACATCACCGAACTTTTGTATTATTTGTTATGTTTTTTGTGCATTATCCTTTTCTGTTTTGATTCATAGTACCTTTTGTTTTCAGTTATGTGAGTTTCACCATACTTATGATATTGTGTGTTAAAAATGCTTCAATGTCACAATGGCAGGAATCTAATTGGATACAACACGCATCTAACAAAACAATAAACACATTTTCATTATTTTATCCTTCTTTAAAGATGAACATTAAAGACCTTCCAACCCTCTCTCTTTTTTGTGCAATGCAGATCAACATGGAAGATTACAAGAAGGAACTTGCTCACAGGCTTGTATACCATCGCTTCAATGACTTGAACCCTCGACGAACAGTTTGACAAACTTGAAATTCGGCACTACCACACGATGAAAATTTGACAAATGTATATGTGAATCACAACTGCGATCTATTTTTGCTACAAACTACATACTTCTAATGTAATGCGATACTTCTGATGTTTTCATGTCAGTAACGAAACAAACATATTTCAAATGTTCTTATGTTTTGAAGTCAATCCCAATTTCTGATGTTGTTTGATGCTCAAATTTCTGATGGTTTTTCACAGACCGTTTAATGAGTTTTCATGTGTTAAGTTCCTAACTTAACACATGATATTCAAGGTTAATTTTCACATCGCTTAGTTTAATGAATTTTCATGTGTTAAGTGACGGTTCATAAGTTTTTACTTGATACTTAATAAAGGATATGTTCCAAACCTAAAAATTTAGTTCAAATGAAACTGATCCGACAGATTGATGAAACTTAACAGATGTAACATTTTAGAACCGTTGGAAATTTTAGAAACCTTCGATGCTGGGTTACAATCTTGTTTTTGACGAAACCATTGAAACTCATGTTTCATGTGTGAAATTTTAACGATGAAACTAATGAAACTCATGAACTTACGATATGAAACATCTTCAACTCTAAACAAAAAAATTGATGAAAACCCTTCAAAACCGCTGAAACATTCAAACTTAAGACATGAAACTTATCACATGAAACTTAACAAACTAAACTTATCAAAATTGATACCTGAAACTTTTAAATTTGAAACTCTTTTGAATATGTATGTAGCATGTTTACCACGCCAAATGTGAAAAACTCACGAGGCCCACCCGTCAATGTGAAAAATCAGAGAAACATATGAAATCCATCCATTTACAGCTTGGTTAACACTCAATTGTAACAATGTGTATGAAACGTAAAAACTTAACACTCAAATGTAACATTTTCTTTACGCAAGTCTTCATTTCATTGTTTCTTTGTTTTCTTTGCCTTCTTTCTATCCACGCTTTCTCATTGTCAAAGGCGTAAGACCTCATTCTTGTTGATTTTTTGGACGACCTTTACAAACCTTTTGAGGATCTTTAAATGCTACCGTGTTACTATCCAATGTTTCTTTACAAGTGCCACGTATGTTGGTTCCAGCACGATCCGCCTATTCAAGTTAAAGGCGACTAGCTTGTCGTTAAATCTTCAATGGCCTGGAGGGCAAGCATGTACCCATGTTCTCGCCTTACATGCTTCACGCCATTTGAATGCACATTTTGCAAACTCGCATACTTCACCTTTCGCTTGTAACCTCATCAACATCCATGGGTACAACCGCACTGCAACCATTTGGAACGCCCGGTGTCCACCTTTTGAACAAATATTTTTCCCAGATTCGATTGAGATTCAAATGTATCATCACCTTTAGAATGTGATCGCACAACATGCCGCCCTGTCAGACTTTTTGCAAACACATTGAATGACTCGATCCTGCAAACTAGAATGAACCATGTATTTCCTGCTCACACTTCCTCCACATGCATTCTCGACATAATAACAACCAGATCGCTCATTACCCACAATATTATACATAGTGGTGTTCATGAGTTGTTCCTGAAACTTAAGAAATATAGCACGGGTGTAGAATGTGGAAGCTTGCTTTTCTTTTGGATACCTGGACCACAGTTTTGGTTCAGTTTGGACAGTAAGATACCTTTGACCATCGTCCCTGTCCAAGAAAGATTCAACTAGCTTCTCATATTGCCTAATGAAGTTCCTTATCGAGTCACCTGGATGCACAAAATCCTTGAAGAGTGCATTCATGCCCTCACTTCGCTGTGTCGTGCTAATGAATGGGAAGAAGCATTCCATAAAATAACAAGGTACCCATTTCTCCTTAATTTCGTACAAATGTTGCATATATTTATGATCAGCTAGACCATATAGGTCAATCATCTCGTACCATTTCTTTTCAAACTCATCAGCTGTTAGGGAATCATCGATGCAAGACCTTAAGTAATCTTCGAAACCTTCTAATCTTGTGAACAGACTACCAAGTTTAAGTTTTGCGTTCCTGTATGCGTGCCACATGCAACGCCTATGGGCAGTATTTGGCAGCACATTCGCAATTGCAATCTCCATTGCTTTATCTTGATCTGTCATGATGCTGACAGGTGATTTCCCATCCATTGCCATCAAAAATGTCTCGAAAACCCATTCAAAGGTTTCGACTGTTTCATCTTTGAGGAAAGCACAGCCAAACAACACAGTTTGTGCATGGTTGCTAACACCAATAATGGGGGCAAACGGGAGGCGATACTTGTTTGTGCAATACGTCGTATCAAACAGAATACAATCTCCAAACTTTCAGATGCTTCTTTGAAGCCCCATCAACCTGCATTAGGCGCGCGATTGCATTCTTATTGTCCAACTGCATACTGTAGAAGAATGATTGATCGTTTGTCTGCAATTCCTGAAAGTATTTGATCGTGGATGCCATATCATTATATTCAGTAGTTCGCCTCATAGATGTCCGCAGGTTGCTAACATCTTTCTTTGTGTAAGGGATGTTTCTCATGGTCCCATACAGATCCGATAGGACTGACATTACTCTCTTTGTAGGGATGTTGTTCTTGTGCAGCAACTCTATAAGGTCATAATCATCATCGGTGATTTTCCTGTGTGACCTTAGGAAACGGAGCTTAGTGGGGCTCAAAGGGGGGTGATTATGCTCCAGTTGAACTATGGTAACCACCCATTTTTCATCCTCTTGACAATCACCATTCTCGGCTTTGCGCTTTGTTTTCCGCTTGTTGCTTTTCGTGTGACGTTATCGCAACTTTCTTCACCTATTTGTTTTGCGCCACGCTCAATCGCGGGCAGCCAAACTCATACCTATTGTAGTCTCGCGTAATTTGGCTCTTGGTGTTGCTTGAAACCTTTGTTCAAACCAACAAAGAAATGCATAATCATTGTAATATTTCGTGCTTCCTCCTTGGTGAAGAACTCCATTCCAACATGAGGTATCGCAGGCTGTGAATTGACTAAACATACATCTTCTTCTTCTTGATCCAGTTGTACACTGTAGCCAGCTCCATCCCTATGATCATTACTTATGGTCAATACACAAAGAAGGGCATCCTTCAATTCAAGACTCGAGAGGTACTGAGCCTTCCATAACATTTGTTAGCACCTTCATCCGCCAAGAACAAAACAGTCTGCACATACAGAATACATAACAATGAAATTTAACGCCACACTTGAACTTAAAACATGAAACTTAACGTGAAATGAAACTGATGGAACTAAACATACATCTTCTTCTTCTTGATCCAGTTGTACATTGTAGGCAGCTCCATCTCTCTGATCATTACTTATGGTCAATACGATTTCAAGCAAGGGCATCCTTCAATTCAAGATTGATCATTACTTAACATATCTCAGACTTTGATCCGCCATGACCACAACAATAGTCTGCGCATACAGGAAACATAACAATGAAACTTAACATATCATCGGAATTTTAAAAGCAATCCAATTGAAAAACAAATCAAGCTAAATATTTCAACAAACACGTTGAATACAGAGAACAAAGGTGTGGGGGTAGTTCACATGAGACATACCGCGAGCGAATAGTGGTCGTGGCGAAGCGCAGAGGAAGTCGGGGCACGCATTTATGGCGAAACCGAGGAGGACAAGCTTCGCGCTACACGGATGAGGACGACGAGCTTTTCGCGCGGCGGATGAAGACGAGCATTCGCCGGCTCGCCCGCGAATCTGAGGACGGCCGCCCGCGAGGAAGACGGGGCGAAACCGATGAGGACGGCTAAGCCGCGCTTACATCGATGGGACGACGAGATTCCACGCCGGCGTATGAAGACGAGCTTTCGCGCGGGCTCCGCCCGTGCGAAAGCGAGGAGGACGGGAGGACGGCTTCGCCGCGCGAGGAAGACGGGGCGTGACTATATATACGAGATACAGTACCGTTATGCTCAATTACGACGGTATAGCGTATTGTAGTCGCACTCATAAAAAATATAGTTGTATTTGTTATACAACTTTAAGAGTTGCAATATTTACAGTTGTATTTGTTATACAACTTTAAGAGTTCCAATATTTATATATAGTTAATCCGCACCTTATAATCTGGTCCCACCGAAATGATCGATATGGATCTTTTTTTCTTCTCTCGATTAATAAGATAATATGATACAATTGTCTTTGATACACAATTCTATTTTCTATTATTGAAATATAGTTGTATTTGTTAAAATAACTCTAGTATCCATATATTTTTGATCTGCACCGTTATCAAAATAAGTGGGGGAGATTCTTCTCTTTTTCTTTCAATTAATATGTGAATTTCTAGGAGTTTTTCTTTTCTATGATTATTGTGGAGTTTTCTTACTCTTATTAACCTAGGAGTAACCTACTATGCTGACATGTATTTATTCAGCTATGTGCACGAAATTTTCGGTAATCAGTAGCATTAGCACGATTATTACAAATATTTGGTCCTCACTGTGAGATATCCCGAAAACTCCATAAGTACAAGCCTGGAAGGTCAGCAGGTGAACCACACCACAGGAGGAAAACGAATAGAAGCATCCTCTTCAGTAATCGTTGTGCACAAACATTTTCAGAGATCAAGACGGGCGGCTTGAATCATCAGTTCGTCACACGACACATGTACATTCATTGCCATTAGTCCCTTGTTGCGTTTCTGGACTGTGGGACGTCATTATTCGCTACAAACACTGACATACAAAAATTCAGGGAAGATTTTTAAGCAGGTTTTGTGCAAACTGCTACTACTAGCTAATACAGGATGTTGGTACGAGTACATTGCAATAGCCAATACTCCAATAGCACATCTTATTCAGTTTGTGTAGAGTGTAATACAGAAGACCCCAATCCGCCGAACATGTATAAATGGCATCAACGAGCTTCAACAGCTTGATTTCCAGATCTGTTGATAATTCTGTCAACATACTCCTTTCTGAAATCATGCAATCGGTTCCGTGAGTCAACAAGAATGAGAAAATTAGTGGGAGGCACAAGGGAAAATAAAGACATATTAAGTACCTAGCTGGGAGATGGTCATGGGGACGATTGTATGGCGTCCAGACAGGCTCTCCCACAAAGAGCCGCATGGCCTGCAGAAACATAGTAAGAACTAAGAAGAACGCGCAATATCACAGCACTATATTAGACTGTGATGTTCCTTATTTGATGAGCACAGAAATGGAAGAGAGCTTTAGGAATATATGATTAAGGAAAGGACACGACTGGTAGTTGAAATTCACAAAGATAGTAAGACAATGAAGTACGTGTCATAAAAGATAATTAGCTGTTTAAAATTATGCATCATGGGACTAAAAATAAATAGGCACCATCTGTCCACTTCAAAAAATTGCAGCTATCACTAATTAATTCACAAGTAAATTACACACACGGTTTGACAAAAGAAAACAGAGTTCAGTCATTTTAATTCATTTAGTATAAACAAGTGTTAAGGAGACCAAAAATCATGATGGGAACAAAGGAAGAAAGTAACAGATGCCTTGATGTAGTTGTCGCTGTCCAACGTGAAGCGGTGATACATTCCTGCAGGCAAAACAATCATGCCCCCTTTCTTCACTGCTATACGGATCCACTGGTCATTTCGGTCCCTCACATCGAAGTATCCTTGAGAACATAAGAGAAAAAAGATAGGTAAAGTAGATAGAAAGAATGCCACCCGGATTATTACTAGAAAGAAACCAGATAGTAGTTTTCATGTCTTAAATGCCCAGAAAAGGATAACAAAGGTACCTACCACTACCCTCGAGACAATAGCGTATCTCTTCGTCAGTATGCAAGTGTTCTTCAAAGAAATTCTTCAGCTTAGCCTCGTAGTTTGGCAACTTCGCTGGACACACATCGCAAATGTCCTGCAGAAGGAAAAGCAGGACATGTTTCACACTTTGTTTGCTTCTACTACTTGCTTAGCATTTTAATCTTGCAATCAAAATGGAAACACTTAACAGTAAGTAGCCAAAAAAGCTCAATGACAAACCATGTAAGAGTATCCCCTGGCCTCACGAATTTTCTTGAGGTTCTCATCATTCTCCCAGTCATCAGCATTAAGGTGCCAGCTTAATATTCCTAACTCTGAGTATTGGAAATGCGCACCACTTTAGCATCTGGCAGGTTTATCGATAATAGTTCTGCTAGAGTTCATGCACAAAATACAACGAATGATTTGGGCAGCAAATGCACAAACCAGAAAGTTTGTCGAGGGGAATGAACTCTTTGGGCTCACGATGATGAGGAAGCCTCTGGTCCTCTTCACTGTCATCCATGTACCATGCTTGGATGACCTCCTCCTTGCAATCCTAAGTTAGTAATAGCCATTCAAAAGATAATTTTTCGTCATTACGCAAAAACTAAAATATGACAAGTAACAAACATGTCCAGAAAAAGCAACCATGGCCAAGCATTATTCAATCACCACGATATGAGCACATAATTCATAACCAGTGCAGAAACAGGTACACCCCATATACAGAAGGAAATATGAAATTCTGTACAGCTTAAATGTAAACATCTAACATAATTTACATTGCACCAAAACTTAACTGGTCATATCATGAAACCATATTCTTGTTAGGTCATGAAATGCTAAAACAACAAACATTACAAAATCCATATTGAACTGTTCTTCCGGTGGTGCCCCAAGTCGACAGGACACCAGGCTGCCTGAGGATATGTCTTCCGATAAACAAAGACCAGTAGAATTGATGCTCATACCACTAAAATTAAAATTATCTACAACTGTTTTACTGCAACCTTTAAATCTACTGAAGGTTTTGCCATTTCAGTATGTTAATCTTTAGGGTTACTAAACTCCCAACAACACGAGAACACCGAGATGTGTTTGGCAGAGCTTCAGCTCCACCAAATTCGTGGAGTTGATGGAGTTGGATATTCCTATCTCCACCAAATTCGTGGAGTTGGTGGAGCTAGGTATTCCTAGCTTCATCAGATTCGTGGAGCTGGAGCTATGAATATATTAAGAGTGTTTAGGTGGGTCATCTTGTTTATATTTTAAAATAAAATTATAAACTTAAGTCATTTTATTTCAACCTACAAGTTTCAGCTCCGAGGTGGAGCTGGGATCTGGAGCTCTGCGGGCTGAAGACTTGGCTACATATTCCAAGCTCCGAGCTTTGGCTTGCCCTGAAGCCTGGATCACCAAATCCATTAATTGAAGAGGATACATCCAATCTAAAGTGAAGATTCACATGTATTGTCTCCATCCTAAAAGCCTTATCTGTGCATGTCAATTTTTTTGTGGAGGAATCCCCACTCCCATCTTTCTGCGCTCCAATTCACATATACGACTTTCGCCAATTCCTACCCAATTATTGAAGAGGGGCAATCAAGGTAAAAAACCTTGACGAAACATGCCCAGAAAAGAAGACATCTTTCTTGATGCAGCAGCAGTTCCTATACGCCTCAGGACAGAAACAAGAACAGGAAAAAGGACACAAGGATCGGGAAAGAAAGTTTCTCGCACCTGGAATTCGTTCTCCATATCTGCAGCCACCTGCAGTCTCGCACGCTGCTCGCGCTTGCTTACCCCTCCTTCTCCTTGGAATCCTCCTGAAGGACTGGAAGCTAGAAACACACGAGGATGTGGGTTTTTTATGAACAAGCTGGCTTAACGCGAACCGGGGTTTTTACGGATATGGTCCCCACGATTTCTTCGATTTACATATGCGCCCCTTGTTTTTCCCATCTTTTTTTCTCACTTATTTTTGCAATAACTCAGTGATGCTTTTTATTCGGATTTTATCTGCAAGGCCACGATGTATAAGAGCTCTTGTTGTGTACACTAATTTTTGGGTGGATACCTGTCACAATTTTTTGTTGTGCGCATGAATTTCCTGAAATTTTCTTGTTTCGTACGAAGTTCTCATATATTTTATCATTAGCATGTTTGTGCGATTTTGCAAACATAGGCTTCATCAAATTTATCAATTGAAAACGTGAGATCTTGGAAGGGTAATATTGTAATTATTGTTTAACGAGGGACTAGGCGTGAAATTTAGCTGTCTTGCCGTGATATTTTGCTCGCTGCATGAAGCATGGTGGCACACAAATACCATGACGATGTGATCACCACATCAGCTGGCTGCACGAAAGGCCATGCTGCCTCCCCGTGATCATGGCTCATGAGTTTTTTTTTTTTTTTTGTTCCTTGCCCGCAGTTTTGCACTGTTTGATTCCTTGTACACCTTTTTCTTTTTTACTTTTGATTTCAAAATTATAAATTTAGTCCCTTTTTTATTCCGAAAGTATTAACATGTTACACATATCACATACTACCTTTCCTTAGATCAATAATACCATAGCTCCCCTTCGTGCCGAGTTTAGGTGACGAGTACTACGGTATCCCAACTTGCCAAGATCCGATACCATGGTACCACGTCCCGTCGTGTTGCTATTAAACTACTACTGTGGTTGCCCGGGCTGTTGAGGGACCAGCCATCTAGTACACGGGCTGCTATTTCCGTAGTTAGGAAGATGACTATATTTTTAAATTTATTTGCACAAATACCATATTTTTTAAAAAAATATATAAGTAAGAGGACTGAAAAGGCTAAGGATTCTGTTGCAGTTCGTTCTTTCGTCTTTCTCTCTCTCTCTTGCAGTTCGTTCTGGAGAGAGATCTTCAATATACGACGGGTAGTTCTATATAGTTGCATTCCACTGTAGCTGCATACAACCACATTGAATTTTTTTATTTAATATTTATTTTAATTTTTTTGATAATAAATTAACAGATTTTTTTTTTCGCAAATGGGCTCCCATCGCCTGTATGTGAGGCGATCGCCCCATATTAGGGCGATAGGGACCTGGATGCAAAAAAATAAAATTGCGAAAATAAAAACATGAAGGAGTGAATTTGTCAACATGTTTTGCATCCAGGTACAAAAAAAATCGTTGATTATTTTCAAAAAAAGATTTAAAATAAATATTAAATAAAAAATTCCAGCCACCTTCATCTGCAAAAGGATCAGAGAATGTGTTGCGAAAAATTCAACCCAGCAGGCGAGGGAAACGGACAGAGTAAAATGCAGGCCTGAACGGACTTTTTGTAGCAGGCCTTGTCTTAATTAAACTCTGCAGATCCATTCTGATCGTGGGCCACGAGTATAGGCCCCCAGTGGTTGCTTGGGCCTAAGGTGATTCAATAGCCATGCAAGTTTCCTCTAAAAAAAAACTAGCCATGCAAGTTTCGCACCTTGTACTTTGTTTTTTCTTTCGAGTACGGTAAAAACACAAGGCCTATACCATTTCCTCGAGAAAATAGGGATTTTCGGAGAGATGAATTTATTTTAAAATTACCAGGCGAATAACTATTTAACCTCCTACTGAAACTCTTGCGATCGACAGTGGCCAATAAACTATCAGGACGCGAGGGGGTTAGAGCACTATCTTATACTGTCTTTGATAATCTAGTTAATTTTGTTCTTGAGATTGCTACTTGTACATATTTTTGACCTTTTAGAATGCACCATCCAGTATTAAGGTATTATTTTTAATTATTTGTTTTTTTAGCTTTGTTGCTCATCAATTTGGATTGCATGACACATTTAAATATTCCTTCTGTCACAAATAGTTATCGTTTTGGGCATAGGTGTAGTTGAACTTTTGAAACTTTGATTGTCAATTTTTTTAAATATTTAAATTAGATATACAAAAATCATATGTGTAAATTTGTTTCAAAAATACTTTCATAATATTATAATTTTATTAGATTTCATAAATACACTATAATAAAAAAAATTAGTGGTCAAAGGTGTGTTTTAGAAATCGTGTCGATGTCTAAAACGATATCTATTTGTGCCCGTAGAAAGTATATATGTTTTTACTACGCTCATTTTAACGATAGTTTCGCACCAGCACCGCACTATTTTTACCGTGCTTACTTCACTCACGATCAAGTTACGCCGCTCGGAAAATCGGCCAAGCTAGATCACCTCCCCCTCCACTTTAGCTAGCTCTTGGTTCTTTTAGTACTTGTCAGCTTGAGAATTCTTCAGGACGTTCAAGGTTAGGTTCGTGAACGACGAAACATAGAGTGGTAAAAAACAAAAACAAAAATCAACGTGCGCCGACTGAATGCGGTAAAAATCACACGGAGGACGTACACTGGCCGGGCGGGTGCAGTGGCAGTGCATGCACCGGGCGCCACTAATTTGTTTCGCATTCGCCGCTGAAAACACCTTACATGAGGACGGCAAGCGACGCAGACGTTGCACGTAAGATGATCTATCCATCACCAACGGGGCAATCACCTATATATCCTCGCAGCGCACACGTACGCACGCATCATCGATCGTCGCTAGTGACTTCCTCACGCTTGCTGGTTTCTGCATGCTTCCCAGACGACGAGTACAAAACTAGGGCTATCTAGAAATTAAGGACACCATGCATATTAATCGTCTTAGTTTACGTACGTTGCTATATACGTTGTTGGAGGTCCTTCGTTCACGTAAAAAAAAAACAATGTGAGCAATTCAATGGATTAGGGGTTAGCTAGCTAGCCAGGTTAATTATTTGCCTCTCCCCTTTGTATGTGTTAGTTCTTGTTTCCGCGGCGCTATGACCCACCGCTAGCTGCGACAGACACATGCGATAAATTGAATACACACAGACACACACACTGCATTTGGAGGACCGAGCTACGTACGTACGTAAGATTGTTTTCTCATGACCTGCCTTTGGTTTCATAGACATCCCTGGATAGATCATAAATATGCAAGTAACCATGCATGGGATAACATAGACACACACACCGTGGATGAATCCACAGGTACCAATGGCAGCAACTGCACACATTGATTCACAAAACTGTGGATGGAAGCCATTAACTACTGGCATGTTCATATAAAGCGTATAGTCCTGGCAAGTAAATTGAATCCTGGTCGATCGATATATCGACAGCCGTATGAGCTATGAATGAATTCCGAGCTAGTGTATTCATTATGATCGAGCGGCCTGCCTGTGCACTCGTCAGTACTTGTTCGTCCATGTCACTCTGTGTACTGGACCAAAAGGAAAAGAAGACGGAGAAGAAGAAAGGGGAAGAATTGAAGCAAGTCTTGGCTGTGGCCTGTGGCTGGTGCGGTAGTTGCAGGGTAATTATTACTCGAGCCAGACATGAATTGAACCAACACAAACAAGCAAGCAGCTGCGGCATCAACACTCAACAGCTAGCTTAGCCACAGTGTGCATGCACGCATATATGTATAGTTTTTTTTTAAAGTTGAACAGTAGGAGAGGCTCTTACTGTATTAATTGTAGTCATTGCGGATGTTGAAATGTCTCTCTTTAGCATGTGTCTTGGTGTTAATTTAACCTATCCGAGACCGAACACCGAAGGCCAGGCAAATACTTTTAATTCCATGACATGTTTATCTTTCCAAATCCACTGAAAACACCACTGGAACATGCACGTTCTAGAACTGATGATTATCGAACTTCCTGGAGACCAAAATCCATGTATATATTGTTGTTCTCACGTACGTAGATGGGTAGAGAGATAGATCCATCCATGCATGCATATGGAGTGCCGTGCCTAATCTAATCCTGCTACGCACATACATGCGTGCACGTACGTGGTGTACATTGTATCGGATTGAACAAGTCTGGCATCGAATTGAATACGAAGTACTAGCACATTATATACACACAGTTGAACACTATGCTTCGACCGGCCTAGCTTGCAAAACGTTGTGTCATCTCACCAACCAACCGGTCCCGTATAGGTGTAGCACGTACGCAGATCGAGTTGATGTTTTGCCGCCATGCACGTACCAAGCAACTCACCGACCAATGAACTTGTCCCTGTGAACGTACCCGTCCATGCCCGATCGGTGCGTGCTTTCAAATAGGTTTCACACTGTACCACCAGGCCCTGCACTGTGCCTGACTTGATGCATGCGGCGACACCAGTACTCTTAGAGTACGTACTCCCGCTTACAGTATACCCTTAAATGTTATAGTTATATCTCTTTATACTAGCTTTCAAGTATACTCTAATATTAATTATAAGATAGTACTTCAAAGCGAGTTTAATGAAAAATTTCATCAAAGTCACTCTTTATAACATAATATATTTATGTACTCTTTTTATATGTGGAAAAAAGATATATATCGAATAATAAAGGATTTCTATGAATTTTTTTCAACCATATCACATTGCAGTATGTTAGAATTATTATTTGGAGTATACCTAATAAATGTGTATAATACATTCACTTAAATGTTATATTTAAGGTGGGAGTATATACTCTCGCGTGTACGGAAAAGACTTTCTACGTGCATACATACACATGTGCCCACGATCTAAATAAATAATATCGACTCGTATTTCTTGCATCTGTTGGCTTGTATCTTATTGTACACTTTAGATATATAGTTCCATCACTTACATGAACAGACGCTAGGCGGCGCCTAAGCCAATTCAGGCCATGCACGTACGAACTTGTCATGTCACGGCAAAGATCAAGACGCACATATATGTTTCTAATGAAACACTCGATCTGCCACGTACTCGATCCACCGTATCGTCCAAGAGGAAGAGAAATATAACCCATCCATTTCAAAATATAGGTTATATATAGTTTTCACAGATTTCTTTTGAATTATAAGAGGTGCATACGAATTTGTTGATGTTTTTTCATTGCTTATCCTTATTTATCACATCTTCCCTTTCCTGCATTTACAAGTGACACTCACAAACGATTCTCTCTCATATTTCTTAGGTATTTAAAATATGTTTAATTTGGTTCGTTGCCATAGCTAACATAAGGGGTGCTGCATATGTTTAATTAGCAAATGCTTGGTTGCTTAATGTAGTTGCCTTTGCCACATTTTTTAGTCCCGTGCTTCGCGAAAATACGGGTTCTAAAATGAAATGGAGCGAGTACTACTTACGTACGTACAAACTAAGGGCAGGGTCCGAGCGGTGGGGCCGCAGTGGGCTGTGCGCACGTGCGTGGGCTGCAAGGGGCTGGGGCGGTGTACGCAAAGCTGAGCGTGTTTGTGGATTTGCGGGTCAGTCATTGGGCGCAGCGCAGGACCGCTCCCCTCGTGCACCCCATGCCGAAGTGACGGAAATGACCCCAACAAGCAGATGACGGGCCCACGTGTCGGGGACGATTGTCCCGCCGGTGGGGCGGGCCCGGAGCAGGAGTGGTGGGCCCGACCGCGATCGCACGTTCGGCCCGGTCAAGACCCGAATGCTCGACTGGATCGAGCGACTCCGACCCAGGTCGCGCGCCTGCTCGCTACAAGTCCGTAGACTCGGTTCACGAATCTGTGTGGTGTACGACCACGAGTAGGGTGGTCATCAGTCAGCAAGGGAGGGGGTTTACGGTGCCAATGAGCCAATGGTAGGGGGCCACGTGGCACGACGCCCAATCGAGGATCCTGCTCTGTGGGACCGCTGGAAAAGAAAAAGGCGATTGGTTGGTGGGGACGGCGGGCGCCATGTTCAAGTATAAAAGGATTTTATTTATCCATTGATGAGTGAATATGAATTTATCTGTAAATTACTTTTGCTATTTATTAGACATATCTTTGTACAGAAAATCAATCGAATAAAGAGAGTACCTTGTCCATCTATATTGTGTGTCTTTTACTTTTGTTCGTATGATCCTATTGGTACGCTGTTGATTGGTGTGGATAAACGACTATATTTTACAACATGTTATCAGCACGATCATTCTGCCTAGGCCAGTAAAGTTCGTCTACCTGCGTCATCTACATGGCATTGATATCGTCCGACTACAAGCGAATAAAACTACCGCAAGCCCTACATAAGTTCAACCAACGTTTAATTGATCCATGTTTAATTGCCACGTATAAAGGATCAAGACCTTGAGGCATTGAGTATATATCTAATTTGTGTAGTTAGTATATACTCACATCAATTTAAATAAAAATAAAAATTGAGTTCATTTGTCTTATTAATAATTAGATAACATTTCATCATATGTTAATGATGTTTATTGATTAATCAAGGACAAATAGATAGTTCTTAAGTATATTGAAGCACGTGTTTGCATCAAATACTCAAGATACAATTAAATTCATTAAATTGATTTAGGTTGTGCCCAATCGTTCTTAGTGGCATCCATTATGTGTTAATAGAGTGCAATAGATGATTGAGACAACCGTGTATTTTGGACTAATATTTTCAATGAGTTTGAAACAGTATTTAGTCCAAATGGTTATTGAGAAGAACAGAACAGAAGGTTCATTAAGAGTTGATGAATAAGATGATAGAGCTGGGTGTTGATCTTGAAGAATAAGATAATTGCAAATCATTAAGGCTTCAAGAGAGCTGGGTATCGATCCCGGGGAAAATAAAGATCAAAGATATTAAAGACCCCAAAGGGGATCACGTGCGGTGGTAACGGTATAACTAAATAGGTAGTGTCTAGTTAGATCGTCGTACTAGTAAGAGGGGTTGAATCATTAGCTTGATCTTCATCATGTGTTTATGATCTCAATCTGGTGTTCACTCGAGCTCAATCTCTTATTTGGATTTTGCATATTGCTAACCATTTGGCATGTGTTGCGAATGGATGAAGCTCGTGCTTGGCTTTTGACATATTGCTCTAATTTGCATGTGTTGCAAATAACATAAGCATGTGCTTTGGTTTTTCATATGATGCTCTGATTTGCATGTGTTGCAAATATGAAGAGCTCATGTGTTGACTTTTGCATGAAGTTCACTTTTGCATGTGTTGCAATTGTTGAAGTTCATGTTTTATTCTTAAAACAAAATCTCTCAACTTTACTTGGTATTGCTTGGAGCTAAGTTTTGCAAATGTTGTATAAGGAGAGCTCAAGCAAGTTTGTATTTAAATGGATTTTCATGGAGCTAGAGGTTTGCACGTGTTGCAAATAGAGAGCTCATGCATTTGAGTTGGTTTTGTTGCTTGCATAGAGCTAGGTGGTGTGCATGTGTTGCAGATAAAGAGCTCATGCATTTGAGTTAGTTTATATGTGTGAGACCCTCATTTTTATGTCAGTAAATAACATAAATATGAGGCTCTTTAAGTGCATCCTGTGCCATTCCCATGATCAGTGGCTGGCACGCACAAACACAATTTGGAAATTACAGCCACACAGATACACATTTTTATTACATCACCAGTTTTATAGTGTTATTACAATACCAAAAGTAGCAGGAAATTAAAACCATGTCTCATAGTATGCCAACTATTCCATAACTCCACAGGCAATCAGAGATGAACCTAGAAAGATCAGTCGTCGCTAAAATTCGCAGGTTCCTCATACTCATTCCCATCAATATCGTAATCTTGCTCTTCACCTAAAAACATTGTTGAAGCAAGTTGAGTACATTGGTACTCGCAAGACTTTGTAGTGTATGCAATTCCTGGAATATATGCAAGCTGAAATAGAAAGTGGGTTTCTACGGTTGTTTTGCATAAAGCGAAGGTTTTGAATAAAGTAATACTGAATAGTAATGGAAAGCATAAATAGAAATTTAAAACAGTTTAATAAGTAATTTAAATAACAAGTAGTAAGATGAGATATAACAATCTACTCACGGCCCTTTGTGAGTAAATTAACGAAAAAGACCCTCCATGGTCTTATATGGACAAAAGTAACAATTAGTGACATAAAAGGGTGTAAACCATTTCTCAAATCTTTTAATTAAAGGTTTTTGAAAACAGAAACAACTAACTAGTGTCAATTCGCCAAGTCATCCATGACCGTGGATACGGCTATTCGAATAGTTTTAGACTCTGCAGAGTTTGTACTGCTTTACCCACAAGATATGTTCTCCCTTTTTGCAAGCTATAAGACACACTTCCTTTGGTATGCCCGCGAGGAGTTCATAACGAAACTGTTCGATTACTTGAACCTTAACTTTGCACTAGCCCAGTGACGTTACCCCTGACTATGATGGAAGCAAACAAACGGTGAAGCAATAGTATTTAGAGCCCGCGGCTCAAATGGTACAACAACAGCCCCAATTCATAGCCAGGCGCACACCGTTACAACGGCAGATGCCAACACCTCGGTGATGACACCTCCCTCGAGCAAACCAATACCCTAATGCTCGTGCTACAACCGCCTACCAATGTGCAAAGCTAATTCCCAAATAATTTAATAAGTTAAGACTGTCCCAGTCCAGTACTTGTGGATGTACGGTTTACTTGGATCATGCAACACTACGTTCGGTCCTCAAAGTGACATGGGCGATACTCCACCCTAGCTACGTACACGTTGAAACATGTACAACCGGCTATTGCCAATAATCACCCACGTCAAAACAGTAGTTTTATTTTCATTTTTATCAAACTACCAAGATCTCCTTCGCTTAAATAAACCATAAAAGATTTTATAAAGAATGATGTGTGGGTGTAAACATTTCCAACTTTGACCTAACGCAGTGCTAAGCATTTGCAGGTTAATGAACGATTATACCCAGTTTAAAGAACTTAACCAGTCCTATGGTTTTCATAGATCGTATGTCAACGTGATTAAGGGAATCCATCAATTTGGGTTATAACTACCAAGTGACCAAAATAATAGTTTATCAAATTATGAGCATGCAGGGAGATTCTTAATCATATTTTATCTGGTTGTAAAATCTGGGTTCAAGAATGATCAAAGGGGTGCTTGCCTTGCTCCTCGGCGGTGTAAGCTGGATCTGTGTCGTCGATAGCGTAGTCGGTAATCTCAGCGTCTATACGTCGATTAAGAACATGGCAAAAAGAATACTTCATTATCGATAAAAGAAGCAATTACATAAACAACAAGGATAGCAGTTGAAAGATTCAAATGAAATCAGTTCAAATCAACCAATGATGGTAATCACTTAATCAATTCATGCATTAACCAAGTTGTAAGATTTTGGGCCTAATGGCAAAAGCTTAATGACATACAACATGACTACCTTTCTTTATGTATTATTTCATTTTAATTTACGAATTCAGAAGCTAAGATTGTAAGATTGAATTTAATGCAATTCATTTTCAGGATGTGGTATTGATTGCACCAAAACTAGTTAGTATATAAGCAACCTTAGTCATGTCAGAAGATAACAACATGGTGAATCCTAACTTTTATCTTACTAACTGGTTCTAATCAGTACAACAAATATAATGAAACAAGTTTCATTCATTTTGGGTCATTTTTGAGTAAGTTATTGCAATTATATTAAATTTATGCATTATATAAAGTCCTAATGGGAAATTTTCACAAACTAACTCCAAATCCAAATCTAATTACATATTTGAGTAGTATTTGATCTCAGGATTCCAGCAAAATTAGTTTCACTCAAATTGGACTTTATTTGCAAAATCTCTACATGGAACATATTCAAATTTCTCTCTTTAAATTTAAATTCAAGTTTAAATTGCTAAACAAGTTTCAAATGTTTTTGCATATTATGAAACTAGAGGATTTATGATGAATTTACAAACAAGTTTCACTTGATTTGGATTTACAGACAAAAAGTTATAAGCATAAGAATCATTTCGGGTTAAATAATTCAAGAAAAATGGAAAAATGCGCTTTCCACCAGAGAAGGCGTATTTCTCTAATTCACGCGGGCTAGCTTTTGAATTCAGGCTGCAGTCGCTGAAAGTCGGGTCCACTGGGCAGTAGCTCACGCGTGCATAAGGCTAGGACCCGAGCTGGCTGACGCGGGGGTCCCGCGCGACAGTGAGGCGTCTTGGCAGATGATCGACCGCCGCCCACGGCTGAAGCAGTGAGACAGAGCAGAGGACATGGCCGATGACCTCACCGGCGGCTAACCGGCGACGTCGATCGACTTTGGCCGATGGCTATGGCTTTACGGGATCATGGTGAACCTAGGGAACCATCTGGATATGGGTGGTGTTCGGAGAAATCGGGCTCACGGCGGTGCACGGCGGAGGTTCTAGGTGAGGTTTGGCTCGGCGGCGCTACAACTCAAACCGCGTTGAATGATCATCCGTATAGGCTCTAGGAGGTCCTAGGGACTCTATTGGTACACTTAACTCGAAGGAAGAAGGGACGGGTAGCGTTCTCACCGTGCGGCGGCGATGACGGAAGAGGTCTCACGGTCTTGGGAACAACTCGGAGCACTCCAGGCTGAAACAAGTGGTGCACAGGCTTCGTGAGTATCCAAGGATACTTTAGGAGCGATCAATTTGAATGTTCCCTTACCGTACTGCGTCAATTCGGATTTTCCCCCAATTCGGGCTCCGCCGGAGATGGAGAAGAAGGGCTCGACTCGGGTGTTCTAAGGCTTTAGGGAAGGAATGATGGTGCGCGTTGAGTTGTGGAGGTCCTTACGCACTCGGCCGGTGCTTAAATAAGGCAGGGAAGCGGTGGTGTTCGGGTTTGGGTTAGAAAATATCGGCGGAGGCGGTCGGCTCTGAGGGTCCTCGCTTCGGTGTAGCCAAAGGGCAAGAGGAGTCATGAGCACCGGCCAAAGCGCTGGTCGAGCGAAATTGCGGCGCGAATGGGACAAACCCGAAGGCGGTTCGGTGAGTCTTGCCGACAGGAGAGAGAGAGAGAGAGAGAGAGAGAGAGAGAGAGAGATAGAGATGAGAGGAGAGGAGGAAGACGAGTCTGGCCAAAGGGGTCCACACGGCAGTGGAACTAGAGGGAGGAAAGGAAGGGGGGAAGCTGACGCGTGGGCCAAGGATGTTTCTGGGTCCCGTCGACAGCTCCTCTGGCGCTTGGACCGGCTGAAGAGCCACTGGACACGTGGGTCCACATGTAAGAGCTAGGGAAGAAATCTAGCTTCTTCCCCCGGACAGCACAGAAAACCATTTAATTCCCGGGTCATTTCATGTCCAGATTTATTGAAACTTTTTGACCAAGCTAAGGACTAAGTCATAGACGTCCAGTAAAATTTTGGGGTTAAAATGTGCTATATTTATTTAGTTAAAAATCTGACATTAACTTCTGCACAAGAAATCCAACTCGATTTTCAGCTTGATTAAGGGACTAAATCAACCTATTTAATTTTGAAATTTTTACTGGAGGTGTGATTATACATCAAGGTTCTACCATAAAAATTTCATCACTAAATTCACAGTATTTATTTTTCCAAAATTCTTTTACTGTTTTCTGCAGAATTTCAAATCTGCTTTAATTAAATGCTAACTCATAGCAAAATTGCTTAATTATTTTTGAAACTTTTTGTGAGTTAAGGTGATAAGTATGAGGTATTATGGTAAAAATTACAAGTCCTATATTGCTCCACATTTTTCTCCATAATTCTGACATGGATCAGGGCAGAGATAAGATTCATCATTTTAATTTGTTTTCTTCACTAGTAGAAGCATGCACATGGTCTTTTGACCAGCTAGAGACGTTTCTAGGGTAGTCCATTATTAGATCAGAATTACTATGGTAATTTCCAAAATTTACCATTCTATCATTTCTTCTTTTCTTCTTCTATTTGATTCCAATAATCGTTTCAATTATTCATTTCAATCAACAAACAATTCAACAAATGCACATAAAATCAAGAAATAAAGCAAGGAAATGATTTCACATTTTTAATATTTTATTTTAAACCTTTATAAATTTGAGGATGTTACAATATAGTATTGCTTGGAGCTAGGTTTTAGCATGTGTTGCAAAACGAGGATGCTCAAGCAATTTGGCTTATTGTGGTTGTATGGAGCTACAGAATTGCATGTGTTGCAATTAGAGAGCTCATGCACTTGGGTTTGGTTTTATTGGTTGCTTGGAGCTAGAGATTTGCATGTGTTGCAAATAAAGAGCTCAAGCAATTTGAGCTTAATTTGGTGTTGCATGGGCTATAGATTTGCATAGGTTGCAAAAGGAAGATAGCTCATGCCTTGTGGTTTAATTGTTATTTGCATATTCGTTGTGTGAATTAACGGGAGGTCTATGAGTCCGGGATCCTAAGAGCATGTGACGACTTGCACCGTGGTTTTTGCAAGTTGATTTGATCATGGTTTGACTATCACATGGATAAGAGGATCAATCTCACAAACAGTAACATCCCAATTTTTGAGTTTTTACAAAGTTTCAAAGTCAAAAAGAACCATTTGGATTTTCCCCGAATTAATTCTAACTTAATTTGAATTTTCTAAATACTAAAAGATTTTATTTAATTAATCTGTGCATCAAATAAGAGATTTTCAATTTTTGTTGGGTTCCTTATGCTTCAAGGGATTTTTCCTGTATTTTTTTTAGATATTTCTGAATTTATTTGCTATTTATTTGAATTTATTTGCTTTTATTTGAATGTCTAGAATTTTCTTTATTTAGAAAATACTTTTAAAACCCTAACTCGACCGTGGGCCGAATCGCCCACTGTTCGGCCCGGTCAGGCCTGATCTGCCTCAGCCGCCATGCGTCATCCTCCCAGCGCTCCACTCGGCCCGCTCGGCCCACGCGACGACCCGCTCGGCCCACGCGACGGCCCGCCCAGCCCATGCGCCGCCGTCGCCCAAGCAAACCCTATCCACCACCTTCTCGGCGTCCGCACTGCCTCCCCGGTATTTAAAAGCCTTAGCCGCCTCTAGATCCGGTTTTGCCTCCTCGAGCCGCATCCGTAGCCACCATCCACGCACGCCGAGACGCATCCTAGCGCCGGTAATCGCTCGCCGGAGCCCTTTGCCGCCGCCACCGACTTCCTTCACGTCGATCTACTCCGTCGTTGCATCTCCGCCGCAGTTGAGGGCCTATTCGTGTGCACCGTGTCGGGCGCCACCGAAAACCCCAGTCCTTCGCCTCGATCCGGCCGGGAATCGCCGTGCCCGGGTCTTCTTCTCCGCGTCCGGTAGGTTCCCGCCATGGTTCCCTCGCCGAAAACCCAGCCGAGCCTGCTCCGACATGGCAGGTGCGTGGCTGTCTATGTCACTACAGCGTCTGCACCGGTGCCTGCGTGTCCGCCGCGTCAGCGCCACGTCGGCGCCCTGCCACCTCAGCCGGCACTGTTGCGGTGCACCGGGTGCACCGTGAGCCGTGTGCGCAGCTGTAGACTCAGTCCACCGAAACCCTAGATGACGTCAACGATGACGCAATAAATCCTTTTTCCTTTAGAAAAATAAATCCTGAAAATAGCCTTTTTCATTTTTTTGAGTTTTCAAACTTCTAGAAGCCCATTCTCCTTCATACGAACTCCGATTGAGCCCGTTCAAATTTCTAAAAATTTGTAAAATCGAGCTCTACGTTCCAGGGACATTTATTTTATTTTTTGGTACTGTTTGCTTACTATTTTGGTATTTATTTGTGTTTATTGTATTCTTTTCCGGTAGACGTTGATCCCCAGGGAGCGAGCGCAGGATTCAGAGATCAAGAGGCAGCAATTGCAGTTGATCAACAAGGCAAGCCGTAGTCCTTGACCATGTTGGACCCACGTTTGTAAAAATTATTTTTGTTACCTACAATTGCATGCAAATTGTTTACAAGTGCTATTACTGGCATTAGCTATTACCTGATTGTCTGTATGCTACCTTGAATAATTGAATTGTCATGTATCCATTGTCACCCTAGGTTGGATTGTTTACTAGTTGGACATATTATAGTACCAACATTAGGTTAGCGTAACTATGCTTAGCCATGCTTAGTTGTATGATGGGATTCATGTCACATGATAAATTAATAATATTGACTTAATGAGATATGGAATCGTGGCGGGTAGCCATTGTTGTAAAATTTGTTGTACCATGGCGGGGTGTGCCATTGGTATTGGTTATACAAAGTTGTTTCCACTCGGGCAAGTGATCGTGTAGTAAAGGGGGTGCTGTTAGCACATTTGGGATGTGGTTGTCTTGCCTGAGTATACTTAAGGATTTAATCTTGTGCGCCATTGAACTGGGTTTAATCGTACAACCGCATGTCTGGTATGAGACAGACCTGGCTAATTAATTTGCAATGTCTATATTTAAGTACTGTTGTGGTTGTGTGGGTTCCAAGATTGACGGGTAGACTCACATGGCGCAAGAGGGGGCCCTGAGGGGTGAAACCTTAGCGGGTAGTACTGGGTTTAGACAAAGCATTGTAAAGGTCTTGTTGTGATCTCTCAGCCGCACACCAAAGAAAGTGTGTTAATTGTGCAGGGCACTAAAGAGATGACATGTCTTGTGGGTAAAGCTGTACAACCTCTGGAGAGTGTATGTTAAACTATTCGAATAGCCATGTCCGCGGTCATGGACGTGCCTGGGGATTTTACACGGGGTATAGAGTTTTCAGAAAATGTGGAAGGATGGTATTGTTGGAAGTGAACGGGGAGTTCACCATTGTTCTTGATGTCAAATTATTAATGCTATTGAGTTCAGTGGTTGATGGTGATCTAGTTGGTGGTGGGTGATGCCTCACCAATCTTGTGTTATTATTTACCATTGATTTACCAGTTATTATTATCTTTGTCAAATATGCTTTGAATCTATTTATTGTATTTACGTTCAAGTTATTACTTTCTGCAAAATAACCATATGACTATCATTTGTCAAGCCGTACATTATTTGCATCATTCTCTACGGCTTGCTGAGTACTTTTGTACTCACGGCTTTATGACTTTGTTGATCAGTTGCTGAAGAAGAACAGGGAAATACAGAATTCTACAAGGAGGAGTTTTATGAAGAGTACGTGAACTAGGATGGCGCTCCCCAGACGATTGCCTGTAGCATGTTGTAAGGCCCAAGTTATTTTATTTCCGCTGCAAGAGTTTTATTTGTTTCTTAAGCCCTTAAGGCACAGTTATGTAAACTTGACCATAAGGTTCGTTGTTACTATTTACTACTTTCTTAGTAAATTCGATGAATGGAATGATATGTCAATTTTGTTGCCACTGTGTGCACTAGCGTGATCCTGGACTAGTGCGGTATACACAGAGGGTTTCGGATTCGTAAATCCGGGTCCCGACACAGACTCTGAGATTTCTTTCCTTAATGCGTTTGTGCAAATATATCTTGAGCGGTCTACAAAATATGTTTTCGTAAATTTGGTTGGAGTTTGATTGAAATTCTTTGAGCTAGGTTTGAATGTTGCAAATGTGTTTTGCAAGTAAGTGTGATCATGTGTTGATCACCATTTGGCTCAAAGAATTGGTGTTGAAGTTTTGGCGAATAGCTTTTGTAGAAAAACTAGATTTTCTCCAAACGCCAGCACTACCGACGTGCAAATGTCGGTAGTATCGCCGGGCCGACACTACCGCTTTATGGGGGCAGTAGTGCCGCTCAGCTGGTGCTACTGAAGTTTTGACAGCGGTAGTCTTTTTCCAGAAGAGGGTGTATTCTAGTTAAATCGCTAAGGCCGGCAGTACCGCCCTATGGGCTGGTACTGCCGGAGGAGCGGCATTACCGCGCCTAGTTGGGTGGTAGCGCCGTGCTACCTATGTAACGGCTAGTTTTCTAGCCGTTGGCGAGGAGGCCAGCACTACCGGCCCTAGACGGGGCGGTAGTGCCAACTTTACTGGTTTTTGCTCAATTTGCCATCCAACAGCAAATTTTAGCATGGTGGCTATATAAGGAGGACTTGGGGAGCTTTGGCTGGTTGATGAGCTTGTTGTTGAGTTCTTGTGTGAGGTTGTGTATGTGTTGCACTCTCACATTTGATTTTTGAGTTAAGAGTGAGCTCTAATTGCTATATGTTGCAATTAGAGAGTGGATTGAGAGCCTCTTGTGCATGTGTTACACTTGAGGGGAGCCTAGTACATGTGTTGCACTTAAGTGATCACCAGAAGCGCATGTGTTGCACTAGTTGAAGCTTGAGTGGAGTGCTCGACTTGTTACTCTTGGATGTTGCCGCCTCCTAGACGACATAGAGCATTATGTGCGAAGCTTCACAAGGAGGTTTATTGAAGCCCAGCGAGTTTGTGAAGATTGGAGTTTAGCCTACCTAAAGGGGTGAAAAGCTACCATGAGTGGATTCTAGGCGGGTGCTTAAGTGCGGAGCCGGTCCAACGATTTGGTTGGGCTTGCCTCAACGTGGACTAGGGGAGATCAGCAAGTCTCCGAACACCATGGTAAAACAACATGTGTTCCATGTGTCTCGTGTTTTACATTCTTGCAATTATCATTATACCTGCTTGCTTGATTAGAATTGCAATTTATTGTGTAGAGAGACATAATTAGCTAATGCATTAGTGAGCCTAGCTGATTTAGGCTTTAATTGTCAAAACCGTAGTTTTGCTTCTGCAATTAATTTATGTTTTGACATAGATGTTATTTAAAGCATAATCATGACTAGATTTTTTAGTAACGCTTATTCACCTCCCCTCTAGTCGTATCCTTGACCCTACAAATGAGCCATACGGACCGTGTGTAACGCCCTAGTTCTCGCCTTCTGGAGAAAATCCAATTTAAATTATTTAAATTCAAAATTTGGAGCTTCTTTGATGTTTAATTTAACCTGGCATCCATTCCCATCCAAAATCGGGATTCAATTCCCTTCCGGTCGAAAAATCGAATTTCCATATTCCCGCCGGTACCCGAAATTTCACCCGAGTCCAAAAATGCTCCAAAAATCCCAAAACCACTTCAATTATGTCCCAAATATTCCAAAATGATTTTAGGAACCATTCCCCGGATTTTTGGACCTTCGCTCCTATTTTATCTCGTGCGGCTTTTGTTTAATGCCTGCAATCCGCGCCTGAATATTTAATTCCACAAATTTCATCCAAATTCCGCGAAACCAATTTTATTGGGTTCCAAATATTCTAAAATGGCTCTAGGAATTTTTCCGAAATTTTTAGACCATTTTTCCTAATTTTTCTATAGGGCGGTTCATTTACGTAACTCTCGACCAATGAGACGTCGCCACGTGGCATGAACAGTGCTTCATCTTCTACCTCTAGCCATGGAAACAACAGAGAAGAACACCAACAAGCATTCATGACTAGGGCTTACTTTAAATGCTCATATCTCCTTCAATACATCTCCAAATCGCGAACCGCTAGATCCGTTGAATCTGCAACGATGTCCTCTCTCCATTCCCCACCATCATTAAACCCGAATCTCGCCGGAATTTGAACAAACGGTCAAAAACCGAAATGCATATTAATGGGCATTACTCGCCCGTTTCTTCACCAAACGCCGCACCACCACCTCTCAAAGCTCCGTAGGGGAGTGCTCTTTCCAGTGGTGTCATTCCCCTTAAGCCTCTCCAACTCATTCGACCGGGAGATCGAGAAAACCGACGAGGCAACGACGTTTTTTTTTCGTGTTCTTCGGTTTCGTCCTTATATCTTCCTCTCCGGTGAGTCGAACTCAATTCCGTTTGTTCCCTTGTGTGCGTATGGATGTCTAGATCATAATCCCTCAATCCATTTTAAGTTTCATCAAGATTTGAAGTCGAATTTTGAGTTTTGGTCGCCTCGACCGAACCGTCGTTCATCGCGAAATTCATCATCTCCGGTAATCCTCTCCAAAATCCAACACCACCATTGGATTCGCGTCGTCGAGACCTTTCCGGGGCTTACCTTCTTCCATCCCGCCACCCCTTCGATTTGCAACTTCCCCTTGAGCAAACCCTAGTTCCAGTGGCTCTGTTCCCAGGCAAAATTCGCGTTTTTTACCGTAGCTACAGTAACTGTTCCCATTTTTCTTGATTTTCTAGCATTTTCCAACTTCGGAAGCTTATAACTTTTGCGTCCGAACTCCGATTGACTCTGTTCAAGTTCCTAAATTCATCTAAAATCAATATCTACCTGCCAGTACTATTTTTGTAATTTTTAGATTTTATTTATTTATTTTATTTATTTATTGCCTCGTTTTGCGCGTAGCCGAGGACCCCGACGCGACCGTCGACCCCGTCGCCGGACTTTCCTCGTTCGACGACCTTCCCGCGACTGAAGGCAAGTCTCCTTGAAGCATGTTGATCCCATGATTTATAAATGTTTTACAATGTTTTACAAATTGCATTGCTATTTATATAAAAGAATTATGTTGACGTTAGGCTATTAGTTATACCTGTTGTTCATACCTCCTTGATATTGTTATCCATGATCCTTTGTCGCCCTAGTACAGTAATCCACCATAATACACACTTTTGATAAAATATTCTTTAATTAGGGGAAAAGACTATTTGGCCGACATTTTAGATGGAACGAATGGTATGGAATGCAAATTGGAGTTTAGGGGTACTCATTATGAAATTGTTCTATGAATGATGATAGTTGAAATATTGAGGAGTTGGATTGTGATGGCAGTTCGCAATATAATTCATATGGATCGGGGGAATATTGAAAGATGTATGATATTAAGAATAATAGTCGGTAAAGTTAAATAAATAATATTGAGAGTCATACTTGTGGATCAAGTAGAATAAATGGTGAATCATATTTCGGTGGATCTTAACAAGCATACGATGAGATTTAGAGATGATGTTGTGAAGGGTTACAATATGTAGTATTGGGAATGACACTCGATGATTTAGTCAATAATATTATCAAATATACTCGACGGAGTAAGTGGATAACATTGAGGATCATACTCGGGGGTTTGGTGGATGATTTTCTAAAATATGGTGTCGCGATAATCGCCGATGTGGAATTAAGGATAATGCAGAATATGTGTAGCTTATTTAGTTAATGTAACACCCCATAAATCTCAACTGTTGTACAAGAACAATTCAACAGCATTTCCCCTAAAACAGGACAATACGGAAGCAATTCAAATAGGAATAATATCACGACATCAATACTAGAGACAACGAGTCTAATTCAACCAGGTATCAACCATAAATAAAACACACCTCTAATGGGACAACCAAAAACGAGAACAAGTTTAAAGGGGACAACAACGGATCTATGTGTAATAAAGTTTCAGCAAGCCAATGAATTATTTAAAGCACTAGTTCATGTGAGTCGTGATGACACCAGAAGGTTTATTGTGCTGCTAGCCCACCCTTCATGCTTACGTCTCACGTGCGCTACCTGAAAACATCAAAACAGCAAGTAGTGAGATTGGGTAATCTCAGCAAGCGGAACAACTAATACAAATAACACATCCACCATAAATCTAGCATACCACATTCCTCACATCCAATACCACATCATAGAGTCCACACAACCTCCGTAAAATGCATATGATTGTGCACATGCTTATGCCATGATCCTCCTCACCGTGCCCTTTCTCAGGAACACACGGTGTTGTACTGCGTCTGATCGCGCCTGTTGGCGTCGACAAACTTCCAATGCATGATTATGCAGTTAATGCTTCATGCATGAATTCATTCATAACCCCCCACTGAGTCCACATGTTTGCATATCATCATATAGTATGGATAGAAAGCAAATATCATTGAGATGAAATGTTTAGACAATTCATCAGGTAAACAACATCATTCTTCACCTTACTCATGATTCATAGCCAAACCACAACATCACAATGCCAGTCAAGATATTGCAATCCTCAAAGCAAGTGATTAAACCATGTATGATTGCTATAATTGGAGTTTATAATGAAGGCGAAGCAAACAACGATGTATAGCTTAACAATACAACTACTTCCACTTGCCTTTACCGACGTGGATGATGAACCTAGTTGCGCCCAGCAGTGGCACCACCTGAACAAACAATATTTCAGTAGATAGCGACATCACAATTGATCACACAATTCGAACACACGCTGCCTAGTCCCCGTTCCCATTTAAGCGTCAAAAAACCCCGATCTGTCCGGATCGAACAGCAGCACCCTCTCTTCCCAATTTTGTATCTTTTTTCTATTGTTCATAAAAATACAAAAAATTACAGTAGCTAGATATTGACGAGATCTACAACTTTCATGAAGGTCAAAAATTTCAATTCCGCTGTTAAATATGCCTAAACAACCGTCCAACACAGTGGACGAAATCTATTTCCAGATTCTGTTCGTCATCTTCCAACAGCGATAACTCTCAGACCGACGCCCCAAAAATTCTGAAAAAATTATAGAAGCTAGGTGGCGACGTTATATACAACTTTCTAGTTATAGGTTTTTGCAGGAAAAATCATCTATGTCACGTAAAACGCGAAACAATCCGCACGGCACAATCTCCCCTTTCAGAAACAGCACCACGTGAACAACTACCCTTCTACCCCATCAAAATCCATCCAAACCAAACACCACCAAATCTAAAACACTCCCAACCCTAAGTAGAACAGGGGAATTTTTTTTGGAAATTTACCTAGAGTCCTTTCTTGAGAATCCACGAAAAACACGCGACGAACACCAAATCTGAAAATCTGCTCGTCCTCCACACCTTCTCGGATCCTCTTCTCGATTTTCCCTTCGGGTTTCGCGGTGTATCCTTGAGCCTCCACGCTGGGAAGAGGGAGGAGGGGGTGGTGGGAGGAGGTGCCTAGGGTTGCAAGGGGCGCCACCCCTCTTGAGGGAAAAGTGGGCCGGCCCACTAGGGCGTGGGGAGGGAGGAGGTGGGAAGGGGAATTCCCGGCCCAGGCCCAGGTTTCCTCGGCCCTACTGTTCCTAGCCCAAAGACTCCAAATTTAATATTAAATTGCAGCCTAAAACACAATTATTTCATCTCCCAACATTTCCTTCATTCCTTCCGAAATCGAAACAAGAGAGAAAAAAACCCCTACGGTCACTCCCAAATTCTAAGGCATCACAGTTAACTTGGTGTCGATGTTAATGAAAACTACTATTGACGCTGAATTAGTAAAATCCTAGTTTTATGGAATAATATTTGGGGGTTTAGTAAATGATGATAGTATGTATTCTTGGGGGATTAAAGTGGATGATCTAAAGGTGATAATGTGAATGATTAAATATATGATGATATTATGAAGTATTATCGGTGGATTGTATTCTAGATGATTAGAGATGGTATTGTGAAGTATTCTCGGTGGTTTAGTAGACGATTTTGTGAAATATTCTTAGTGAATGATAAGATTGATCGTCGTATGAATGATGGATAAATCAATAATACAAGTTATAGTCCAAGGGAAATATTTCATATACAAACATGATTGTGGTTTAATATGATTTTAGAGTTATGATAGTACCATGATATACTTACTACTTGTTGGATACTATATTGAATTGGATTATTCATATGGTTGTATAGTTATGGCAATTTAAGGATTATTGGAGATTACAAAATTGATTATGAGGATTGTAATCAAACCCTGAGGTTTGTATTTTATAAAATAAACTATTGGTGGAATAGAATAGTTCGGTAGAAATGCTTAGACTCGCAATCGGTCAGTATTCACCTATGGGTGGGAATTTCATTTTAACTCTTTAAAACTTGTATTGGAAGTTATCGGCAGAGAGTATTGCCATTGGTTTACAAAATAAAAATAAAATGAAAAATGGTTTGGACTTGGGCGGAATGGTTTTTCTGGCGGGTGCGGATAGAGCACTAGTCTTCATTGTGGAAGTACCGCCCCAAGTCAGTTAAGGACCGACGCTTATGACTGTCTCCATTCTAAGCATAACCGTACAACCACATGTCAAAGTGGGCACGACCTGGCTGAATAATTTGTAGAAACCTAACTTAGACTCACCAAACGGTGGAATGTGAGCGCCGGATAGAGGCAGTGTTGTTTTTCTCACACGGCGCAAGAGGGCTTCAGATCTGGTGGATATAACCCTAACAAATGGTGAAACCTCGGGGTGGAGTCGTTAGGCGTATATATTGTAAAGGCCTTGTCATGATATCCCTGCCGGCACACCTAAGGAAGTGTGCTAATAGCTTGGCACCAAGGGAATATCATGTCTTGTGGGTAAAGTTGTACACCTCTGCAGAGTTAAAACTATTCGAATAGCCGTGCCTACGGTCAAAGGCAAAGCTTGCTGAATGCTTTCATACTGGTAGACTTTGGTTTTTGGTTTCAAACGAAATAGTGGTTTGTTTTGGGATCCGGGAGCGGTTAGAACTCTCGGGTGTGCTTCTGGCAGATAGAGCCAAGTAGTTGGATTGAACCTGTTTTTGTGACCCGTGGCAGATAGAGCCATGTGGATAGATTGAATCATGATCTTTTTGAGAGGTGGCGGATAGAGCCCGTATGTTAGTGAATGGTGGTTAGAACCTTTACTGAAATATTACATAATTCAATTATTAAAAAGAATTGCTCAAATATGCTTTGTGAAATTTATTAACAAGTATGATTTGATGAAACTTAGCTTTATGCAAAAGAACTGTATTAAGCTTCCTTTGGAAAGCCCCACATGTGCATTTTCCCCAGACTTGCTGAGTACTTTATGTACTCACGTGCTACATTCTCAACATGTCTCAAAAGTGTTTGAAGCTGTCAAAGGAGATCCCAGGACTAGGATGCGCTCCCCACTTGATTGCCTGTGGGCATTTGGATGGGTCGCCTTGGTGTGTTCATCTTCCGCTGCTGTTGTTCAACTTGTTCAGCCTGTTCAGGCCATAATGGTAAACCTTGACCATAAGGTCTTCGCTTTTATTTGGTGTTATTCTTATTTAGTTATATGAAATCGTGATGTGGTTGTTGATTCTTCACTGTTGGACTGTGTGTACTAGCTACTGATCTGGGACTAGTACAGAAATACACAGGAGATTCCGGATAGCCGATCCGGGGGCTCACACCGTGGGCCGGAAAAGCCCGCTCAACCCACTTTTTTTCCTAGATATTAGATTTTTTTGAGTATTTGGACTTCCGTAAAATTTTAGTAAATTGTTTTTTTAGCATACATTGGAAGTTTCATACCCTGGGTTCATTTTTCTAGCATTATTTCATGTACAATATTCACTAGAATTTATTGTTTGCTATTTCGGTATTTTTTAAAATTGCTTTTTAGTTAGCAAAAAAATTGCAAAAAATGCTAGAAAATTCTGGAAAATTATGTATGCCACATTGATTATATCATGTATCTAGTTTTATTTTCTTAGCATTATTTCATGCTTATATGTGCTGAATTTATTTTTCTATTAATTGTTAGGTAATTTTGAAAATTGCATGGTAATTAAAAGAAAATCATTAAAAATGCTAGAAAAATTTTGCCAAAATTTCAGATTCCGGTTGCCTCCAAGATATGATCCGAAACCAAAATTTCAAATCTTGATCCGAACACTATAAAAAAAGACGATGAGCATCATAGAATCGAACAATCAATCAATCAAACTGCATTGCCCTTTACTTTTCCATCGACTAGGAGTAGAATTTTAGATTTGTAATCATTACTGTGTAATTCGCTTAATCAATAAAGTTGCGTATCATCGATTATTGATTTGCCGACTTACACTAGCTCAGGTTTGTTTTTCTTTGATCTTGTCGCGCATCATCTTCCTCGAAAAAAAACTACCTTTATCCTTATCTAATTAGCTCAATCAAGCTATTTAGATCTATCAGTTACTTTTTGTCTAATCGGTTTGAATATCTGCTTAGATTAGATCGCTATTAGAAAATACATCGGCCTAAAGGCCGATCAAATTAAGTATTCTTCTTGCCGATTGCGGGATCAAATCGGCTGGCACGCCCGTACCTAAATTAAATCGGTGTTTGCATGTGCTAATTATCGATTAACCCTTCATCACGTTTTTTATATCAACAAAATCAGTGATCCAAAACAATAACTACGTGATTGAAGGGAGTATCCATTGCCAGTACAATGTCACTGCCACTGGTCTACTACAACTAATGACTGCTTGTGCAATGCAGACATGATGTTATTACAAGATCACACACAAGCTAGCAAAGGTGCGTGCATGCATGGAAGTTGGAACCTCTCCCACGCATGGATCCAAAACCTGGCAAGATTTTGGAAATCTTGGCCGAGATTTTGGATTTTGGACCCTCTGAGATCTTAAATCTCGGTCGGGGTAAATTTTTACCGGATTTTCATTTTTGTGGGGCCGAATTTGATTGGTAGGGTTAAGATCATCCACAAAAAATTTCAAAATTTTTTATGTGTTTTTTTATCATTTTTTGATCGATTCAATTTGACCAAAAACTCAGTGATTTCGGCCAAAATCTCGGAAATCCTGGTTGAAAAATGACCAAATTTGAAATTTGTTTTTTGAATTTCATCTGGATTTTGTTTGAAATTCTGTTATCTAATCGAGATTTCGGATTTCATCCACTCTAAGATATATACTGAAAACAAAATTTGAAACCTTGCTCCCACGGCAATCTTCACATGATATGCACCCTCCGTTACCAATCGAATGACGCGCGTGTCAGCTCTATCGGAACAGCACAACAATAGTACGAGGGATCTTGATGATCGCGTGAGGCAGAGGCATTGGCCATGGTGTAGTACGCAAAGAGGTAGGCGACAGGAGGCTCGATAGGCGTGCACATGCGCAACAGCACATGTGGGCAATTAAGGTATACTCTCTCCTTTCCTGAATAGATGATGTTTTAGTATTTTGCACTTCAACCAAGGCTAATATACAAATGATCAAATTACCCTTTTTTATTAGGCTACTTATTGCTATTGGATAGTGTGTCTTGTTAGTCTATAGCATTAAATTATCTTGGAAATAGCCAAATGGGATGGATATATAAGGAAAAGAGGGTGAAAAGTCATCTTAAAATTGTAGAATGACATGCATTTAGAAACAGAGTGAGTAATTAATTATATACCACAAAGTTGGTCCCCAAATGTCAATAAGACATAGTGTGCCAACTCATCAAATGCACACCAACTTTATGGCAAATAATAAGAACTAAAGATGACTACTAGATAGCAACTTCAGAAGATAGTGAAGCTTCGCCCCCCCCCCCCCGGTCCACCGTTCAACCGATTGAAGGCAGTGGCAGGTGGCGTCACTGTAGAACAACTCCGGGCAACCACCATTGCCGAGGTCCTTTGTCACCTAGTCGAGACAAGTGGTTTGAGTTTTTTTTGTCTTCAATCTTGCCAGAGGATAAAGAACCCTTTGAGTGGCTATATGTCGAGGCATATCCAATAGAAACTTTTCAACGAAGTGAATATTTTACATGTATAATTACATAGTCTTATACAATGATTTTATATTACCGTAAATTCAACACATTAGTTTAAAATTTTCCAAAAGTGCAACACAAATAGATCGGCCATGGCGGCACCTATACTCCCAACTATGATTGTACCCCTAAGATAACCATGCATGGTATTGTCAATAGTGTTACTAATTATGTGAGTGTGTGTTGTACATGGTCTTGAAGGAGTATTGGAGACCAGGATCTTGCGTGTTAAAATATGATCCGAATTTATTTTAGTTCTTTTTCTACTCTACCTTAAATCTTTTCTTACATAAAGTATGCTATGTATCCCTTTAAATATGCCTTCGTAGTTCACAGGATAGAGCAACAAACAAGAGAAGAGGGGGGGAAAATCTTATTGTAAACATCTCCTCAATCCTCATATAGTGATATTTGTCTTCATGTGTTCGTGGTTTTTTTCTGAAAAGGATTTCCAAGTTAAATCCGTGTCTTTCATTCCTTTTTTTCATTATTTGCAACAATCGATATCAGAGCTTCGTGTTCAAGATCCTAGTTGCTGCCCCTGGGAGGCAACTAATTTCCAAGGTTGGCTATCCGCGTGGTGGCATCAGGACAATCAAGGGTGGTCATCGGTGGCATCATTGTGGCCATTGCACACCATCTGCACAGCATCCGCATTGAGGATTTCTGGCGATTTTGTTGTAAGATATCATATACTGCTATGTGCGCAAAATGAATGTACCAAGAGATTCATCGGGCTCAATTTTGTGATTTCAACTCGCCTTGACTATGTTCCACACCTCGACTCTATTTTGTGCTTTGACTCGTGCTCTACTCTGACGATTGTTCCAACACCAGTTTCGCCAACACTATCATCTACGCCACCCGGTGACATACCCCAGGCACCGTCCTATACCATCGCCGTCGACAATCTTCTACCACATTCGATTACCGTATTGCTTCTGTTGGAGGTGGATTACATTACAATTCAAATCATTGTGCCTATTATTAGCGGCATCATACGGGTTTAATCATTAACGATTTCTTCGACAATCTGTCATCTACTACAGGTTACTGCGGCAAGATTCCCACATAAATAGTCTAAGGTGGAGTTATAGGTTTCAACACAATGAGTTAATTTGGGTTACGGTTGATTGAGGAGACTTTGAAAGAAAAATGAAAAAAAAATGATGACAATTGAGGAGATAATTGAATTTTGTGTTTTATTTGCTGTTTGGGTATGTTGCAATTTGGATCGCTTGCGGGACCATTATGGAGGCTTTGGCAACAATAATTCTCACGAATTTGATGACACCATGGTGTTAGCTAGCATGATACTATCCAGATATTTATTATTTAAAAGTGAAACTTTTGCTCCAATATCAATTTTAGATGAAGGGTTGAAGTGCAAGGAGGAGTTTTCCTTTGGGTGGATACTACCACGTTTGTCTAGTTGTCATAGCTCGATATGAGGGGTCTACTATAATTTGTGCTCTATTGATAGCACGAGAGTCCCTTTCATCTTTGCAATTTTATAGGATCATTTTCAACGACGATGTCATGGAATTTAAATTAGCAGTTCGACGTACGTGATGACCACACATGTAAGTTGCTCTTTCAATGAGAATTGTTTGGTTGAATTTTGTGTTCCAAGTGGAGCCTGTCAATTATCCATGATATGAGTTCTTCTCTATCTATCTAGCATCGCACGTGATGTCCTTGGTTTATGCCAATTGATGATTGAGCGTTTAGATTAGAAGACCATTTTTCATCATATTTTACTAGGTTTATGAATTGTTGAAGACCTATATTTCTTTGTCTGCTTCATTGATTGATGGGTTTAAACATGATGGTGATTTGCTCAACTTTGCTTCATGGGAAGCGTTTGGATAAAATTGTTGTAGTCTAATCTTGTTTAGATTAGTCTGATGGACTTTCGAGACACAAGATTTGTTGATGAAGATCACTTATTTTGAGTAGATTTGGATATTTCAGTTGCAGGAGCGAATTTATCTCAAGGTGGAGATTGTTGAAATGTGATCTGAATTCATTTCGGTTTCATTTTCTACTCAATCACAAATCTACTACTACACGGAGTCTTCTATATACCTCTTTAAATATGTTCATGTAGTTCATAGGATAGAGCAAGAGGCAAAAGAAGAGAAAAGAGAGTCTCATTATAAATATATTCTTATATAGTGATAAATATCTTCATGTATCTGACGTTGATGTTTTGCCCTGAAGTTGATGGGTGTTTGATCATATGCCCAAAGTTCATAGGCGTTTGATCATTTGCCCTACGATGTCTCACTGACATGTGGCCCTAGGACCCGCATGTCAATGAGACATCGTAGGGCAAATGATCAAATACTCATCAACTTTGGGCAAATGATCAAATGCCCATCAACTTCAGGGCAAATGATCAAATTTTCCTCCTTTTGATCGTCTATTTTGACCGTGCATTTTGTAGCAGTGCAGTTAAGGAGGTACTCTCCTACTAGTACATAAAATGCTCTCGACTCATGAAAGCGAAGGCAACAACCAAACACACAATCGCTATCCGTAACGGACCGCTAGCTTGGGCGATAATCATAAATACATCTACCACACGACACACCCACCAAACGATCCCCCACTCCGACCGTCCATTCATTCAGTACTCTCTCTCTCTCTCTCTCTCTCTCTCTCTCTCTCATACACACACACACTGCCCCTGCGAGCTGAGAGCTTCGACGTTAGAAAAAGCCGGAGGAGCAATCAGATCAGGTCAGGTCGTCGATCAGAATCAGATCGACGGGCAGGGAGAGCTGCATCGATCGATCAGACGCCTCACGCACAGTGGGTCTCGTCCATCGATCGACCATGCACACACGTACTGACGTACGTACACACCGCGCGATCGAGCCAACAGCCAGAGAGAGCGCCCATGGTAGGGTAGGGTCCATGCAGGCGGTGCACCAGCGCGTGCGTGCATGGGTGGTGCATGCATGCACGGAGGCCGGGCCCAGGAGCAGTCCGATCGGACGTCGTAGGAGTACCATTGCCAATCAAGCCTAGGCTCTAGCTAGCTAGCCACACCCTACTGAGGCTAGCTCCCCTATGCAAAAGGAGACAGAACCCGTTCCACGTCCAGCCCCGTGCACCGGAGAGTCGATGGTGCAGTACGTGCAGGTGGCCAAGCGTGGCATTGTCGCTTTTGATTATTTCGATGTGACCCCTTTGCCGGACGGGAATCCAATTGCCGGCCGCGATCAAGCCGTGCACAAATAAATAAACAGAAAAACTAAAAAACGGTATACGGTTGCCAGATATCGCTGAACTCATAAACTTATGATTTTTTCAGACCAAACTCGCTTAAACTTAAGACTAAAACCGATAAACACATGAAACCGATGAAACTAAACATCAAACTCATGAACCAAAGATCTAAACTGATAAGTTTCATAAGTTTCATGGCTATACCGTTGCAACGGTATACCGTTCCCTAGTCACTCTCATAAATAAATCGTTGTTTCCTGGCCTGTTCATTGCTGCTTCCATATCAGTATAAAGGCGAGCTTAACTTTTTACTTGAATTTCTCTAAAAAGTTCGAGAAATCGCATCCATGAGGAAGCGTAAGCTTCAGGTGGCTTTAAATTGAGAATTTTTTCTCTGTTTTGGTCTATTCATCTTTTTATATATAAAAATAATATTATCTTGATTTTTTTTTTTTTACAAAATGGCTCCCTTCCCAGCGTGGAAGCACCAGGGCGTGACGCCTGACACCTTCAGCATCAGGGGACAGCGAAAGACGGCTAGCCGCGCGTGCGTGCACCGAACACGAAAGACGGTGAGTTACCAAGCAGCGGACTTGCCGCGGAGCGGGAGCATGGCACGAGGTGTGGCATGGGCGAAAGGAGGGGTGTCGTGCGCGGGGGCAGGCAGTTGCTGCAGACTGGGACTACGAGAGATTGCTTTCTGTGCTACAGTACCACGGAAGGTGCCTTTCGCGGTACTGTAGTGCGGAAGGTACTTCCATGGTACTGTAGCTCAGAGGGAGACTAGTTTTGTAAAAAAAAAATATTGGAAGACAGCTATTTCTGTAAGAAAAAAAAGAGATGACTAGACGAGTGAACATATTTTAAATTGAATCTGAAGCTAGCTCCCATCCCGCTAGTATTTTGCGTGTACTTTTTTTTAAAAAAGAAAAAAGAAAAAGAAAAAGTTGTAGTACTGATTGAGATATGAGGGCTCACTAGCTAGCTAATTAACGATGCACACATTGCTGCCTTTTGGTTGTGAGATTGATCTGATAGCCATAGCTTTATTTCCTTTCTGACCGGTCAAAGGAGACACGGCGATCTTCATATCTCACCTTCCTCTGACCCCTCTTTTGTTCGAACCCGGGGGCAAAACGCATCTGATTGAGCTCAATTAGGAGGCACATTAGTTTGACCACCCCCTAGCTAGCTAGCTCAGCGTTCCCCGGGTCGCTTTCTCGAACCATCAACTGGAAGTTGCATGTGATGCGCACAGCGTACGTTGCTCTCGTCGATCTCGTCTTCGCTTCTCCATCGTGTGCACGGCACGCTGGCCTGGCCTTTAATCTCAGGCTCGCGCGTTGATTCGCTCACCTAAATTTTTCTTCTTCTTTACGACAGCTGCACTACTCAGCCAGCAGATCGAGTTGCTAGGACATGTCGTGGCCGTTGATTCGATGGCTCCCTTCTCAGGGACGGCACGAGCTGTCTTCGATCGAGCCATCACCTATAGGGTGTCAAAACCGTGAAATGTGCCTATCCATGGACGCATCCCAGCTTAATTGGCTAGGCTACAGGGTGTGTGAAGAAACGCACAAGCTCGATCGAGACCTATTTAATTTGTGATGATTTTGGAGCTGATTTCTGGATCAAGTAGTGTTTCATGTTATTAAAAAAAAAGTATTCTTAACGATTGTGGTTTACGTCGAGTGAGCCGCTGTAGGTAAAACGATAAGTAATTATTATCTATCTCTTATTCATGTTTTAAAATATTTATATAGCCTTTAAAATCTCCACCCATTCTTTATTATCAATAGACATATATTTAGAAAGCAAGGATTATTGCAACTGCTACCGCTGTGGTCGTAGAGTACTCCCTTTGCCACTTTGCAGATTGACCGACAGGCGTTAAGAACAATACTGCCAGAGACATGTGGCACCGAGTGTACTTGGTCCTCTAATTGCTCGGATAGACTATGAATGGAAGAGAAAACTACTAGGAGTCGAGGTAGCAGGACATGAAGGATGGACGCACTAGATGTGACGGCTTTTGCAATTGTAGGAGGAATCTAAGTAGCCTACAAGTGTCTATCAATGGTCAATCCATGCATGATGCAAGTAATGCGAGCAGCAGTGAAGTGATGAGCTTGCTAGCCACTGTGGAGCACTGGGAAAATCGAGACAAAGTTTCGAGCAGTGGGCTACTTAGATTACACGCGATGGGCAGATCGGCAGAAGCGCGGGCGCGATTACACGCGCTGCCGTGATCGGGTAGTATGGAAGATTGGAAGTCGAGCTGCGGTGGAGAAGTGCGAAGGATATGTAATTGTTTTGAAAAAAGAGTTAAATTTTGTAAAAAAAAATACATATGAGACAATAAAAAATGATGATTTCAAGTTTTGAGTGTTGATCGCGGCTCAAGGGCTAGAGAGAGATCCAAGATAAGCGTACCAGTTACAGTAATCCACTAGTCATCTTCTAGCTAGTGATAAGTAGGGATGAAAATGATATGGGAACGGACGGTAAATTGCTGTTTCGTTTTTGTTTTTTATATTTTTTTACTGGTAACAGAAACGAAATCGAAAACTCCGAAAACGGATAGTGACAAAAATGGATGTGAAACAGAACAGAACGGAAACGGGAATGAACATGGAAACTTCCACAACAACATAATACATGATCACAATATACATGACCACAAGAACAATGTATTTTTGAGAATTTTTTAACTCTATTTTATATTTTCTATAAAGTCATTTGTATTTTTAAAATTACTTTAATTCAAAAATAAATAAAAATTCTCCCTTCTACCTTTTGAGCTAAGCCCATTTTCCTTTCTGGCTCGTTTTCGTTTTTAATTTCCGGTTACACTTATACAGAATTCTCGTTTCTGTTTCCGTTTTCGCCAAAAAAAAATCTGTTTCCATTTCAGTACCAATATTTTTTGTTTTGTTTCCGAAAAAAGCTTCCGTTTCCTTTTTTCTCTGGAGCGGTCGAAAACTTTCTGTTCCGTTTTCAACCATAGTAACAAGTACTAGCTAGCTACTCTCATCGGTCATAACTAGTTATCATTTTGGATATTGATATGGTCTAAAAACAGAGCTTTGACTATAATACATTTATAAAATTTAATAAAATTATAATACTATAAAAGTATTTTTCGAGGCAAATCTACATATATGATTTTTATGTTTCCAATTTAAATATTTAAAAATATTGACAATCAACATTTAGAAATTTTAATTGTATTCATATTCAAAACAATAACTATTAGTGGCATGAGGAAGTAGTACTCACTACTACAGATCTCGCCGTCACTCTGGGTTAAATGGCGCCATTAATACTGGTTTTGAACGGTACCGATATCCGGGATCGATGCCCAATGGGCATCGATCGCTGGGGAACCGGTATTGATATGCCCATCAGTACCGGTTGGTGTTATGACCCGGTACAAGTTGGTTTTTTTAAAAAATTCCATTACTGTAATTAATTAATTTGAGGACATAAATTGATTTATAAATTTCTCGTAAATTTATAATGGGTTTTATGAAATATACTATACCTTGAATGAAAATTTCAGATTTGTTGGATGAGTATTTAATTCTTAATATTTCTTTTACTTCTTTTTTTTTGCAGATTTTCTTTGTTTGTAATTAAATTTTTATATCAAGTAAATATAAGTATTATTTTAAATTTTTATATCAAGCAAGAACGGGCATCCTGCCTGCGCGAAACTATTGTATCAGTGCAAGTTTACTACGGACTGTTGCTTTACAACCACATCAAAGACGATCACACGGCGGTCGACGCCAAGCGCGGCGGGATCATGAAGGCATTTCGCGACTTCGTCGCCAAGTCCTACAAGACCGAGCCCCGCACCGTGGGAGTGACACCCTTCGCGGCGGCGGGGTGAACGTCGTCCTCGGAGGAGGAGGAGGATGTGCTCCCCCAGCAGATGATGGTGACGTTCTCCTCCTCCTCCTCATTGTCGGCGGCGGCGGCGCGCTTTCTTTTGTTGGTGGCGGCGGGAGGTGCCCTGGGTGGAAGCAGCACCGGGGACAATGGTTTAGAGTCGGAGGAGTCGTAGGAATTGGCAGAGCTGGCGGGAGGCACAGGCTCTGCCATGAAGAATTGAGATTGCGAATACAGCCTCACCGGTCTCTGTCAATGCAGTTTCTCCATCTCACCATGTCTCTGTTTATAGATAGCCAGGATCGGAAGACGAAGAGAACAGGATGAACACGAAGAGTTGTCGCGCGGGATCGAGGCGACGCGCGGGGGACTATGTCAGTCGTAGTTGAATAGACCAACTGATCAGTACCGGTTGGTTACACCAACCCGTACTAAGAAGCCCCGGAGCAGAGCAGGCTGCTTAGTACCGGTTCATGTAACCAACCGGTACTAACTTTAGTACCGGTTGGTTACATGAACCGGTACTAAGCAGCCTGCTCTGCTCCGGGGCTTCTTAGTACGGGTTGGTGTAACCAACCGGTACTGATGATCTCACATCAGCACCGGTTGGTATTTAAAACCGGTACTGATGATCCCCCAGACCTATAGACCGTTGAACCGGGACTGATGTAAATGTCAGTCCTGGTTCATGCGTGACCGGTACTGATGGGCCAGTATGGAAGACCAGATCTGTAGTAGTGACTAGAGAACTTATATTTGGTAAAATATGGTGTCAGAAGGTAGAATAAAACTCAAATGATTTTTGCTTTGAAAAACAGATCCTGAGGATGTGCTGTTTAGTCCGGGCCGGAGAAAAACATGAAACTCAAGACAATGCTTTGACAACGAGAAACATAAAAAATGCAAATACGTTTTTATCATGCATATACTAGTCTCCACACAAGATAGTACTCTCTCCGTTTATAAATAGATATCATTCTGGGTTCTTTAACTTCCACCAAGTCATATTTAGAAAAGACTACATTACTCATCTGCATATATCCTTGAATATCTTTGAATGAATTGCATTACTCTAATTTATGGTAGCAAATGACATTATATATATATATATATATATATATATATATATATATATATATATATATATATATATATATATATAATGTATTGGTGATATGCCCTTGAGGCAATCATGAAGATGATTATATCACGTCTTATGTTTATAGAATAATATAATTGTTTGTCATTTGAATAAATATCGATTGGATTGATTAACAAGTACGTGGCTTGTTCATGCAACTATTTTCATATATTGGTGTTATTCAAGTTATTCCTGGTCGGTTATCATAATATAGGCGCATGTATCTAAATATTGGCGCATGTATTGATTGATGACCATGCTTCACGGATTATAAAGATATTTAGATATATAATTAATAATGTGAACACATCTCGATCAAGATGTTGAGGTACATAAATGATCAAGATGGAATTTGCCCCTCCTATATAACGGAGAGATATCTCTAGGCCCTTCGAGGTAGATGGATTAAGGAAGTACATAGCCATACCAAATGTGATTGAAAATCAATCCAGATAAATTAATTCACTATGGTTTGAGTGAAGGGATCGAGCTGTCATAACGTGACACAATTCTCGCCCTGAATTCGATATGATATCGTGAGGCAAAGGGAACATGACATTATCACACTATAATAGGTTTGTCCGATGCTTTATGAATATTTGAGAATTGACATGTATTGCTAGAAACTACTATCGATTATCGATTGAGAAGGTGTTTTCGAGTCATGTTCAAATATACATGAACCTATAAGGTCACACACTTAACGGGTTTGGGACAGTTACAATCGATTATCAAAGTTTGAATCCATTTCTAATGGGCCGAATTGAATGTAGACTCAGATTGGGCCCAAAGGTTGGGCGCCACTAAGGGCTATAAATAGGGGATGTAGGCTTAAGGTTTCAAGTAGAAGTTGTATGCAAGAGTTGCACCACCACCAAAACCCTAGCCGTCCTCCACCATCTCTACCGTGTGTACGATGCTTGCACCTTGGCGCTCGGTGTTCTAACCCGAAACGTGTGGATACTGATAGAGGCGCTGCTCTAGTGCAGTGCTGCTCGTGGACGACTATTTGGACTGATCAAGGAGTTGATTGGACATTTGGACCGATCCAGAAACTGAAGGATCAACTTGCTGCTAGGCTACCGCTCGGACCGATCGCGTTGTTCGACTACCGTACCAGGACGCGCGACATCGATCTGCTTCGACAACTTCTCTTCGTTGCATTGCGCCGTCTAGTGGTAACGATCTGTAATCCATAATTATTTACTTGCGTGGCTTCTTGGGATCAGTAGAATTTTTTAATTTGCGTTAGTGTAGCCTACTGTTACCCTTCAAAATGTTGTCTTAAACTTGTAAAATAATATGTATTTAAAAATAAAATTTAAAAACTAGAATTACATATATTCGAAAACAAAGTATATGTCAAGCAAACAACTCAATGAACCAAACTCGCCCACAACAACCACGGCTAATCTCTACCTCCAGTCTAGGCATGGCGGCATGGATTCGCCGGTGGGACCCAGGTAAGGAGGCGACGATGGGGTTTGCGCGAGAAATCGGCTTTGGGTGAGAAGGTAGCGGTCGGTTGTAGGCATGTAGCATCAAACGGGCCTACAAGAGCAACTAGGAATTAGCTAGGGAAGAATGCTGCTGCAGTGCTGCTCCATTCTACTACCATGCAAGGTTGATCTTCCCTTGCAAACTAACCAGCAAGGAGGCTAGCCGGCTGGCCATGGAGTCAGGGTATGTACGCAGCGATCAGACGGAGCACGGGATAGCAAGTTAGCAACGCTGTGCGCCAGGCCCTGGCTCCGCACGAATCGCGAGGTCATTGAACAGACTGCGAGTCGAATTGCTGCTGCAGCCTTCCTGCGATGCACGCGAGCAAACCCCAAAGCCAGAGCCAAAATCCTCCTCATCTCACGCTCCGAACAGCGAGTCTTCTTTTCGCCCTCCTCACAAATATTTCTTGTCTTCAAATTTGACATCATTCTAAATAGACTTATAAAAATAGCCCCTCTCTCTCTCCAACCGTAAAAAACATAACAAGCGATATATATATATCATTTACCGTACCAGCTCGACAGGGCTACTTGTGAGCATAAGTAAGCTCCTTCCAAATTTTTGGCGTGGAGAAAAGATTAAACTAATTTTTGATAAAAATAGGATTTGAAACTTAGGTAATTAACCTTTCCCGTTGAACTCATAAAGAACGACTTTTGAGAAATCGAATTCAGTTATAATAGAGAAAATTAAGATAGCAACGACAGTGAAAGTGGACGTGACACCCCAGATACTCTACCAAGTCACCAACACGGCAGCACAACCCAGCTGCTCTCCCTCTAGATCTCTGCATCTATCCCCCGTGCGGCCGCACGGTCCGTGGCCTAGTCCATTCGTGCGGATTGACTCGCGCACAGACGCCGCTCACTCTTCCGCGTCGCTCGCCGCTCACACTCTTCCGCAGTTCCGCGTCGCTCGCCGCCTAGCTAGCTTGCGCTGCTTGCCTCCTCTCCTCTCCTCCCAGCTCTTAGCCAGGCGCGGCCGTCGGTACGTGCGAGATCTAGTTAGCTAGCTGAGCGCGCGCGTCCATGGGCTGGGCGAGCAGCGGCCGCGGCCTCTCCGCCCCCGCGCTCCGCCTCCTCCTCCTCCTCCTCTTCGCCGCTGCCCTCGGTAAGGACGCGCGACGTATTGACGGCTCCACCGTCCGTTTATTTTACATTGTTCTAGGCAAGCTTAGCTAGCCCCTCACAAGTGTACGTGTGCGTGATGTGTTTCGTCTGCGCCGCCCTGCAGGTGCGCGCGCGTTGGCGCCGAGCGGGAGTGGCGGCGGCGGAGCAGTGGAGGAGTACTTCTGGGGCCCGTCGTCGGCGTCGACCCGGCGGAGGCTGGTGGGCCCGGGGTCTTCGCCGCCGACGTGCCGGAGCCGGTGCGGCGGGTGCCACCCGTGCCAGCCGGTGCACGTGGCCATCGAGCCCGGCCGGAGCTTCCCGCTCGAGTACTACCCGGAGGCCTGGCGCTGCAAGTGCGGCAACAAGCTCTTCATGCCCTGATCGACAAAAAAATTTCATCCGCACATACGCTTCATTCACTCCGGTGCTGGTTCACTCGCGGATCTAGCTAGCTCTTCCCGGCTGGGTCGCTACGACTGCACTCACAGAGCTACGTACCTAGCTGGAGAAACATGGAGCACACGTACGTACGGCAACCAAGAAGCTAGCTAGAGAGAGAGAGAGAGAGAGAGAAAGAGAGGAGGGAACGCAGGAGATTGATGGAAGAAAATTAACCATGAAGGCACGATGGGTTGATGTATGTACCATGTACGTAAGAACATTGTTGAGTTCTTGAAGATTTAAACGAGTGTAATGTTGTAATTAAGTAGCCGGTTGTGTTGTGTAAAGAGAGGGAGCGAGTGGTCGATCGATCGAGATGTTGATGCTGTTGCCATTTTGCTTCAATTGCCTCCTCTCGCCCTTTCTTCTGTTTTTCTGATGTTGGTTCGTCCATTTCGGTTTTGGTGGGTAATTTTCCGGCCAATTTCATCAACAGAAAAACTATCGGACGCTATACCGTCTAAACGGTATAGCAATGAAACGCATGAAACTTGTGATTTTTTATACTGAAACTCATGAAACTTAACACTAAAAACTGATGAAACCTGAAACTCACGAAACTAAACACTGAAACACATGAAACCGATCACAAGTTTCATAAGTTTCGGGCTATACCGTTGGAACGGTATACCGTCCAATAGTTCTGCTCTTTCATCAATCTATGCTGTATGTGATCTTTTCAACTGGATGGATAATTGGATATAGCGCCCATCATTTTTTGCTGCTCAATTCTTGCCATTGTACCATCTTATTGCCGTGGAGCTGTGGAGGAGATGAGAATATGATAACAGGCTACTTCTTCCTTTAGGTCCGTCTGATGCCTGTCAGTGTTCTTGTGGCCGGTGCATCCGTGCGTGCAGTACTCAGAGAAATAATTTTCCCATAAAATGTTGAGAACAATTTCCTTGTCAAATAGAGAAACTTAAAACTTTTGAGAACGCGCACACGCATACTACATGACAGAGCATGCGTCTTGCAGAGATCAGTAGTTGTATATAGTATGAGACTGCGCGGAAAACCATAGAAAGGAGCTAGAGCTCACCGCCAAAAGATCAGAGGGGAACAGTAGCAGCTGGGACAAGAGGGAGGGGTTGTAGAGCTACAGAGTCGCAGCTCAGCTTTTTACAGGAGAAAGAAGCAAGAAAAAATAGTCTGTGTGAGCAGCCGTATACAAATGTCAAGGAACAGTAACCTATGGTAGGAGTACTAGTTCTGAGTTTTCGTCAGGCAGTGGCACTAGTTTATGTTACTGCTGCTGCTTTACTCACGTCAAATCATCATAACTTCCCTAGATAGGCCTGAATATTTTAGACTTCATACCACTTCATGTTCTTCTTTTATGTATGTTCAGTATACTCGTCGTCTGGTTGCATTAGCTAGGCTTATCTCTGCAGGCCTGTGGGTAGTTCAATCATCCTTCCATTATAATCTTTCGCAGAACAAGGCAGCATTTTGTGTCAATTCATGCACGCACGCACGATGAGGCGAGGAGAGGAGAGGACCTTTCCCGGCAAAAATGGTGGCTTTCCTATCTCTGAGCTTCACGCCATCCTTCATTTTTCTCTTGTGGGGGACTTCAAATTTGAAGTGAACCTGCAGCTCTACATATGTGGCTTCGTTTTTAACTAGTTTCTTGGAGTTGTGATGTGATAATTTTTCTGGCTATACTAACTCTTGTCAGTGATTGACACTGAGCCCTGTCCTTGAGCATTTTTAAAAGCCTACGAAGCAGGGGCAGAGATGGTACAAGTCCTAAAAAGGGTTACAGTTTACGACACCAAAAAGGCATACATCGTGAAGTAATGTCTGTTGGAGTATTTGGGTTCCACTCAAATAAACATTTCTATAAATCCTAAAGGTCTATTCATGGATGGTGAAAAATAGAAAGTTTAGTGCTATATTATTAGTCTAGGTGGGATGATACCAACATATAAGGAATCTTGATCTTTCCTAATTGAAGCATAACATGGAGGTGAAATGCAATGCGCACGCATATGCACGTGTATGCGTTTGGCGTTTATTTGTGTATTTATCGCGTGACGTGGCGTATTTATCGTGTGACCTGTGACTTCACGCTACCGCGATGTGGCGTTTAGTTGTTGTTGAGAAGTTTCTTTTTGTCAATTTTGTTATCTGTGTCCTTTTGCAATGCTTCCCTAAAGATTGGGATTCTTGGACGGGCTTCTTTCTCTGCCCATTTTTTTCTCAAAACAAAGAAGGGCGTGTATGTGTTTGCACCACGCACCTGCTTCCCCCAGCGCATGCTTCGGCAGTTTGTTTTTGACAGTTTTCTTGGGAGTGCGGTGCGGTTGCTTGTTCTTACAGCAATGTTCGCTTTTTTACTTGCCTCTACGCAGAACAAATGAACAAGAAACAGAGCAGCATAACTGTGTAGCAAGAAAACAAAACGACACAGAGATTAGCAAAAATTTTGCCCGCGAAAATTCGTCGGGCGTGTACATGTGTGTGATACAAGCGAACTTCTGTAGCTGGGAGACAAGGACGAACGACTTGGGTGTCTCACCTTAGGGAATGGAGAGACAGCAAAGTCCTCCAATGCCGTAGATATTGCGTTTTTCAGTGCAAGTACGTTGGTCACCTTAGGGAATGGAGAGACAGCAAAGTTTTGGACTTCCAAATGGCTACAGGGAAGGGCACCGATGGACATTGCCCCATCATGTTTCCGATTGGTCAAAAAAAGATGCAATTCGGTGCTTCAGGAACTAACCAACAACTCATGGATGATCCCGCTTAGAAAAATCCATACACATCAACAGCTAGCCGAGTTCCTTACCCTTTGGCAATCGTTGCAACAGGTTCACCTACAGCAAGGAAATCATGATGAAATATATTGGCGTTGGACAGCGGATGGAGCCTTCTCAACTAAATCAGCTTACAGGGCGCAGTTCATAGGATCTTACGCAGACATAAATTATAAGGCAGTGTGGGAAGCGAAAGCTGAGAACAAATGCAAAATCTTCGCCTGGTTGTTACTTCGTAACAGCATTCTAACAGCGGACAATTTAGCGCGGAGAGGATGGCCTCACCAACTCACCTGCCGGCTTTGTAATGCGCAGAATGAGACGGCAATCCACATCATGATAACATGTCATTTTGCCTCAAACTTCTGGCGGAGGCTTCTTCCCTTGCTTGGTTTCGGCGTGCCGTCCTCCAACCTCCTCGCCAATACTGCTTCCATCAAAGAAGGGTGGCTAATGCTGCGGTCGGCTTCACCGCAACAGGCAGGACGCAATCTTGACGGTGCGATTTTAGTCGGCTGGTGGGCTCTCTGGAAAGAGCGCAACGCTCGCATCTTCCAAGACACGGCCAGCTCAATTCATACCGTTGTGCAGCGGGCACAACTAAATCTGACGGAGTTTGCGCTTGCCACAAAGAGAATAGTCTAGGTGTGTTATTCAACGGTGCGCATTGTTAGCGCACGTCTCCCTTTCCACGGTTTGCCTGCTTCTTGTTAGGCTACGGGTGGGAAGTTGACAGTCGTTTTATAAGAAACTTGTGTTGTGTTTTGGATTTCTTTCTTTTCTTCTAAAATGAATGGGCAGAGCTCCTGCCACTGTCTTCGAAAAAAAAAATTGTTTACTCCTGTGTTCACCACTACTTTAGCCCCGAATATGGCTGCGAATGTTGCAAGCTTATAGTATTACAAGCGTTTCAGAGCTGGTGAGACAGCGAGACATGTTTCTGAAAACCTCCATAGCGTGGTATTCCCGCGCTGAATATTACCTGCAGCCTCTGCGTGTGCAGCAGCAGGCTTGTTTCACCTGTGATGTCCACTCCATTTTATTACTACTGTTCTTCAGCACAACGCTATACAATAGCATCATCTTCAGGACCCTGTCGTGTTATTGACTTGTAGATACTCTTGTGGTTCACTTCAATCATCCACTTGTCACAAGACCTTCGCTTTCCTAGTGAAGTTTCAGTCAGTCAGCCCATGTTTTCATGTTCTGTAGCACGTATATACTATCATAGCATTCGTCGATAATCTCTCTTGGAAACTTTTGTTGTTCAACAAAGTGAAAGAACACCATTGCAATGGTGAGCTCGTCGATCTCAGTAGCCGTGGGCCGAAGACCAGGAAGCTACAGAGGCACACGACTAGGAATCTGATATGCGCACATCCTATGATCAAGTCTTTTATAGAAAGAAGAAGAGATTAGGATAGTATTGTTTTGGCAGGAGTATTTCCTTATTAAGCTCCCAGCGTTAGTTACTTTCCGTTTCCTTGTCGCAATAGAGTTTGTTTCCGATTTCCATCCTTAGCAAAAGATTGTTAGGATTTCTAAAGATATAAATAAAGAGAAAGAACCAGAGAAAAGGCAGTTTTGGATGATTGCCACAAATCCCTAGTTCAAGGCGGTGGCTCCGATAACAGCCGATCCTACCTGTTCTGTGTTCACGCTGGCGAGCTCGACGTCCAGCAGCGCTCGCCCTGGCCTTCGGTCAGGCACGCGTGCCTTCGAACAAACGCAGGCGCGTAACAACTTGGTATCAGAGCACGGCGTTCCGGCACCTGTAGCGCCGCCACCCAACCTTGACGGCAACCCTTCCGTCGGCGTCGAGCACATGACGAACAACCTCTCTTTGGAGGATCGGGTCGCTGCACTGTAGATCGCCGGGCAGGCCACTCATCGTTTACTTGAGGAAATTCTCAGCAATGTCCAAGCCAGTCGGTAGGCCACCAACTCGATCTTGCCGGGCGGAGGCGTTCCGTCGGGACAGGAGGAACCTGGCGATCGGCGAGCGGCGAGTACCCACGGGCGCTCCCAGCACAACCTCCCGGGCGACCATGACAGCGCTCACAGGCGGCCGTTCCGACCCAACAACACGGAGGACATCGACCGACGTTGGGTACCCCGCCCACCTCATTTCGACTTGTCCGAATATAATGGCACGGACGACCCTTTGGGCTGGCTAAGGCAATGCGAGCGCTTCTTTCGCTTCCATCGCATACCTGAGGAAGAGTGGGTGGAAGTTGCAGGCATCCATCTCCGTGGTGAAGCTTTGGAAGTCTTGGACAATTGGCAGTTGGAGCAGCGTTTCATTCCCTGGGACGATTTTCACGAGACCTTCTCCAGGCGATTCACCCGTTCTTCCAGCATGGGGCCCCTCGGGGACTTGGTTAACTTGAAGCAAGGGAATTTGAGGGTCGATGAGTATGCGAAGGAATTTCAGCGCCTCCTGGCACGCACTCCGCGCATGCGTCGGCAGGATCAGATCGAAACATTTACCGCAGGACTCTCCGTCGCCCTGTCGGCGGATGTTCGACGTGATCGACCGCGCGACTTGGCGGAAGCCATTGAGTTTGCCCGCGATGCGGAAGATAGGAAAAATGCTTGGCTTGCCGAGGCGGCTCAGTTGAACCTCACGACGGCGGGTCGTTTCCGCGCAACCTCCAGCAAAGGCACGCCCTCCTTTCCTGCCGTGCCATTCAATCAAGTGCCACCAGCGTCCACAGGACGGGGCGGAGATTTCAAGAGCACCGCTTCGACACAGCCGGCTGCTGTTTCCGAGGCTTCACACCGCCCGGGATTGTCGGCCGCCCAATCCACAGGCTCCCAAAACAGCTCGACACCATTCCGTCTACGGCTAAGTGCCGATCAATTGGCTGACCGCAGGGCAAAGGGACTCTGTTATAATTGCGACGAGATTTATACGAGAGGTCATCGGTGTAAACGCCTTTTTAATCTGGAACTCTGTGATGATGATGATGAACCAGATAGCGCTGGCACCACTGTGGTAGATGACGCACCATCCCTGTCACTCTTGGCAATCCGGGCTCCCAAGCACGTCGCAACAATGCAAGTACAGCTTCAATTACAGGGGCGTAGTCTTCTCACCTTAATCGACAGTGGCAGTACTCATAACTTCATCAGTGGGGCTGCCGTTCTTCCTGGTTCATGGACTCCAGCGCCGGGCACGGCACAGCAGGTCCAAGTGGCGGGAGGTAGCCATCTTCCTTGTCTTGGAGTACTACCGGCAACTCAATTTGGCATCCAGTCTCATACATTCCAGGCTCCCTTCCTCATTATTCCTTTGGATGGTTTTGACGTGGTGCTCGGCGTCCAATGGCTACGCACGCTGGGAAATATTCAGTGGAATTTTGAAACCCTTACTATGACCTTTACTTTGCTTGACGAACCAGTTCGGCTTCAGGGCATTCAGGACAACCGTCATCTTCATATGCTTCACTCGGCCATGACCGGCTCCGCACCTGTCCAAGAGATTTTATCCCTGTTTCAGGATGTCTTTGCGGAACCGCAGGGCCTTCCTCCGTCTCGGCCGTGTGACCATCGCATTTGTTTGGCTAAGGGTACGGACCCTGTGGTGGTTCGACCATACCGTTACCCATATCGCCAAAAGGATGAAATTGAGCATCAGTGTGCGACAATGCTACAAGAAGGCCTCATCCGAGTCAGTCGCTCTCCCTTTTCCTCACCGGTGCTGCTCGTCAAGAAGGCTGATGGGTCCTGGCGTTTTTGTGTGGATTATCGCGAACTCAATGCACGGACTATCAAGGATCGCTTTCCCATTCCAGTGGTGGAAGAATTATTGGATGAATTTCGGCATGCTACCTTCTTTTCCAAATTGGATCTTCGCTCGGGGTATCATCAAGTCCGGATGCGTGAGGATGACATTGAAAAAACAGCGTTTCGCACTCATCATGGCCATTATGAATTTCTGGTCATGCCTTTCGGATTATCTAATGCTCCATCCACTTTTCAAGCCCTAATGAATGACATTTTGCAAGATTTTCTTCGTAAATTCGTCTTGGTCTTCTTTGATGACATCCTAATTTATAGCCGCACAGAGGAAGATCATTGCTCCCATTTGCACATGGTCCTGAATCGTCTTCGCTGTCATCAGCTCTATTTAAAGAAATCTAAATGCGCCTTCGCCCAAAGTTCGATTGGCTATTTGGGGCATATTATTTCCGGGAATGGGGTAGCAGCCGATCCCACCAAGCTCCAGGCTATTCCTTCTTGGCCGAGTCCTCTGTCCGTGACTGCCTTACGGGGATTTTTAGGACTCACCGGCTATTACCGCCGCTTCATCCGGGATTATGCTTCCTTGGCTGCTCCTTTGACGGCTTTGTTACGCCACCATAATTTTCAGTGGACTCCAGACGCTGAGACCGCTTTTGCTCACCTAAAGGAGGTATTAATGTCCGCTCCCGTCTTTCAGATGCCTGATTTTTCCACTCCTTTTGTGGTTGAGTGTGATGCTTCGGGTACGGGCATTGGCACAGTTCTTCAACAACATGGGCATCCTATTGCTTACTTCAGCCGTCAATTGGCCGCTCATCATGTTAAATTGGCCGCATATGAGCGAGAACTCATTGGATTATCTAAATCAGTGCGCCATTGGAGACCCTACTTGTGGGGCCAGTCTTTTATTGTTCGAACTGATCATGGCAGCCTCAAATATTTGCTGGAACAAGCCCTAGTCACTCCACCTCAACAGCATTGGTTGAGTAAACTTATGGGCTTTGACTTTAGAGTGGAGTACAAACCTGGCAAGATGAATGTGGTGGCAGATGCGTTATCTCGCATCCCTCCTGAAGCACCCTCCTGTGCATCGCTCTCAATTCCAGTCAGCGTCACGCGAAACGCTTGGCAACAGGAGCTACGGGACCACCCGGAAGTGCGGCAACTCCTGGACAAACTCGGATCGGCGGCTCCCTTTTCTTCGGAGTGCATGGATGTGGCTGTTTCGTCGTCCGGTCCAACCGGGTCCGCTTCCGCAACAGCGCCTACTGCCGACCGCCCTGCAGGCAACACTTCCTGCAAGCAATGGCGGGTGGCAGACGGCTTGGTCTACCGCGGACATCGTCTCTTTGTGCCGGCTTCATCCCCTCTAGTGGAGACCATTATTGCCTCGGTTCATACCCTTACCCACGAAGGAGTGCACAAGACCTTACGTCGTGTTCAAACCGAGTTCTATTGGGCTAAACAACGCCAGACAGTGGAATCCTTCATCGCCAAATGCAGGGTGTGCCAACGCAATAAAACTAGTACACTGTCCCCGGCGGGTCTCCTACAACCCCTGGCGATACCTCATCAGGTGTGGGCTGATATCTCCATGGACTTCATTACTACCCTTCCCAAATCCGGAGGCAAGACAGCCATCTTTGTAGTCGTAGACAGGCTTTCCAAGTATTCTCACTTCATGGCCCTGGCGCGACCAACAACAGCAACAGCAGTGGCTTCTCTTTTCTTTGATCACGTGGTCCGCTTACATGGCATTCCGGAATCCATTGTATCAGATCGTGATCCTATCTTTCTCAGTGCATTCTGGCAAGATTTATTCAAACGAAGCGGGACTACCCTTCTCTTTTCCACTGCTTATCACCCCCAGACAGATGGGCAAACTGAGGTGGTCAACCGTACAATCGAAATGTACCTTCGTTGTTTGGCCACGGATAATCCGTCGTCCTGGGCAAAGTGGCTACCGTGGGCTGAATTTTGTTTTAACACTTCATTTCACTCCGCCCACCGGACAACGCCATTTGAGTTGGTTTATGGCCGAAAACCCCCCGCCCTACTACCATACCAGCAGGGGGCAACCTCCATTGATACCGTGGATTGTCAGTTGGTTGATCGCGAATTGATTCTCGAGCAAGCTAGGGAGCATCTCAGCCGGGCTCAAAATCGTATGAAGCAGCGCTATGATGCACATCATCGTGAGGTGGAGTTTCAGCTCGGGGATTGGGTCTGGCTCCGTCTACAGCCCCATCGCCAGTTTTCAGTCCGCCAGACTCCCTTCCACAAGTTGACAGCTCGCTATTTTGGTCCCTATCGGGTAGCAGCACGGATTGGTCCAGTCGCTTATCGCCTGACACTGCCCGCAGAATCTCGTTTACATAATGTTTTCCATGTGTCTCTCTTGAAGCCCTTCACCGGCGAACCACCCGAAGAGATACCTGCCCCGCCGGAGGTCGTGGCCCCACTACCAGCTGACATTCCAAGGGAGCCGTCTCAGCTTTTGGCTCAACGTTTTTTTCAGGGCAAGCGACAATTCTTAGTTCACTGGGCAGGGGAACCGCAAGACGAAGCCACATGGGTTGATGCGACGATCCTCCGTCGATCTTTTCCTGACTTTAAGCTTGAGGACAAGCTTGTTTTGCAGGGGGGGAGTGATGATATGCGCACATCCTATGATCAAGTCTTTTATAGAAAGAAGAAGAGATTAGGATAGTATTGTTTTGGCAGGAGTATTTCCTTATTAAGCTCCCAGCGTTAGTTATTTTCCGTTTTCTTGTCGCAATAGAGTTTGTTTCCGATTTCCATCCTTAGCAAAAGATTGTTAGGATTTCTAAAGATATAAATAAAGAGAAAGAACCAGAGAAAAGACAGTTTTGGATGATTGCCACAAATCCCTAGTTCAAGACGGTGGCTCCGATAACAGCCGATCCTACCTGTTCTGTGTTCACGCTGGCGAGCTCGACGTCCAGCAGCGCTCGCCCTGGCCTTCGGTCAGGCACGCGTGCCTTCGAACAAACGCAGGCGCGTAACAGAATCCATGCGTGATACAACTGATAAGGCCCTGGCCAGACGAGCACTTATCGACGCACTTACACTCCTCGGTCCAGCATCGATACTGGCTTGTATGATCAGATCAAGCACCTCTGGGAAGAAATCGACAGTAGGAATAAAATCTTCAAAAGCTTATTCGTCGAATGAAGAATACAAGTATGCTAAGAGGCAAAAGATCTCCCCCTGTGATTATGTGATAACAGGAACCAATACGTGTCCAATAAACAATCAATTTATTCTATTATTCACACAGAGAATTTATTCCATATTTACATCACATGGTCGAATCTCACACAACAACGAAAGAACCATCAAGTGCACTAGTGCAGCAGTATGACACATCGCAAAAGTATACATCTCTAACAGGCTAACAACTCTATCCTGTCTGTGAATACAAATCCTCTAGTGCTACTGCGCTATGCTCCATGCTCCATTTATATCGCCTGACCCATCATGGACAGTGAGCCCAGTATCACCAGTGGAAGTAGAACATGCCGTGAAATTGATCCTGCAAAGTAGATTAATCGTCTGAGCTTTGCATATATACAAACAGACCACATATCCAATGATATCTGAAAGAACCTTGTACCTGGTGCGGGTGCATTGCCGTTGTTAGAAAAGTTAGCGGAGCCAGTTGGAGCAGGAGACCTAGAAGAGTTTGAGAATGGAAGGATCCCAATGCTTGCGCAATCCGCACCAATTGAACCTGCAATGATGCCAAGAGTTAGGGAATGTGACGGACGATCTTTGTATGCAGAAAGAAAATTGCTTGTGCATTTTGGCCTTACAGCTCTGAAAACACGGCATTGTTGTGATGTTCAGAAGGTTGCTGAAACCCTCCTTGCACTCGCAGTGGTAGCTGAGACCTGTGCCGTTCTTGCATGTGCCTCCAGCACCGCAATATGCTATCTCACAAGCTGCGGATATACAAAATTGTACAAACAGAGATCATTATGACACAGATTACATGAAAAAGATATCGCGACGAAAAAAGATGAAGAACAGTAAGTTGCAGTGATTACTATCTGGCGAGAGGGAGAAATTTTTGGGTGGTGGTACAGGCGCCGGTGCTGCTGCTGAAGTATTGTTAGAACATGTGCGATCAATGGAACCTGCAAGGATATATTATTATTTGATTGTGTGAGCTAAGATGAGCACAGGTTAGTAAACTTGGTGCTCAAAGGATATTGATTAATATTGTGGATAGCTGATTGATGATCAGCAGCATTTGTTCTGGTGTAGGAAACACACAGGAACTCTTAAGATGACACTATTGGCTCAAAAATAAACTCTGAAGACGACAGCAAGACGGAAGCATTCTAAACAAACCCATCCTTTTTCGTCAGATGGAGACGCATGTTGAAATTACGAAACCTGGTTGCTTTAGTAAAAGAGACAGCAAACAGAGTTCCGAAATTAAAATGCCAAAGGCACCAAGTCGGTCCGATGAAGTTTATGTAGATTTGGACTTTCAGCATATTTTTTGCCTGAAAAAAGGACTTCCAGTACACGACTCTGTAAATCTACATCATGTATTTTTTTTAAATAATGGAAGAATATATTAACTACATCCTGTATTTAACATCATAAAACTTGATACTCATTCTGAACATAACTATTTGTCCAAGCTGCAGCTTTTCTGCAGGTATAAGCAGTACATGAGCAAACCTTAACTTGCTCCTACCCGCAGATCACTGTACACCACACTCCAAATGTTTCGCACACACGTAAATTCAGGAAACCTAATGATCGTATCCTGCCAACCATTTTCTAAAGTGCATGCACATCCTAAAACAAAGTTGCTAATCAATTAAGCCATAATAAAAGTAGGTGGTTTGCAGTAATGCACCGACACTAGTACAACAAACAAACTACGGGCAAATCGTGTGAGCTGGCTGCTGGCCATTGATGAGCCGAACTACACAAGTCGAGCATGTGACGAGTAGAGTACAGATGCAGAGGAATTAAACACTTACAGTTGGGGATGACGCACGGCAGGAACCTGAACTCGTCGCCGACGTGCATCTGCGTCCACCCCGGTTCGCACTCGCACCCGTACCCCGGAAACCCCGACGTCACCGTGCAGTTCCCTTTCCCGCACCCCACCGTGTTGCATATCGAGTCTGCTCGCATCGAATCAAATCACCAAGAAACATCACTTCCAATACAAACTATCAACTTTCCAATAATTTTCAGAAACACATGAACAGTTGGAACGCAGCACGCAAGAGCCGAAGAAAGCATCAAGAAGCATCTTTTATGCAAGGATCGGGAGAAGAAGCGTGCGAGGAGGCCTACTGATTACAGGGGAGAGGAGGGGGCTGAGAGGGGAGAAGAAATCATCGGCGACGGCCACCCTGGCGGCGGTGACGGCGAGGAGCAACACCAGCGCGGCGCCTCCTGCGAGTCGTCTCCTTGCTGCCAACATCTTGGTTTCTTGATCTGTCCCTCCACTCTCCTGCCACTAAAACTGCTCCTCCGTGTGTTGCAGTGAGCGGTTGTTACGGTGGAGTTTAAGAGCAAGAGGAGAGATGCAGTTGGTTGGTAGGCGATGAGGAGTTTTTATGGGGGCCTCCAGGATTGACTAGGTAGCACGGAGGGAAACAAATTCAGGCAACATCGTACAGATTGGTGTTATACGTCTCGCTGTGTTAATCTCTGTGTAAATCCATCAATCTCCAAACACTTTAATGCACTTTAATCCTTATCACTTAATTGTTTTTTGCATAGAGATTGACGCAGCGTGACACGTAGCGCCAATCCGCACGGTGCTGCACAGGTCACAGTATACAGCACCGTTGCATATAATTTTTTCAGTAGGGAGCAAAGAAATGGCAAAAGTCAAAGTGAATTCCGTATGATATGGCGCCTGTGGACAGGGTTAACCAAACCGAAACCGAAAAAACCGATGGAAAACCGAAATTGGAAATTCGAAAATATCGAGCCAAAAATCGTTGGAAAATCGTTAGAAACCGAAGAGTTTCAAAACCGAGCATTTGAACAAAAAACATTCAAAACAAAATTAAAAAAAACGAAAACCATTCGGTTTTCTCGAAAAACCGATCGGCGAGTTGAACGTTTTGGGCGATCGGTTTTTTGAGCGATTTTCGTCGGTTTTTTCGAAAAATCGCTCGGTTTTCACCGGTTTTCTATCGGTTTACATCGCATAAATTTTTTCAAATTTTTTCAAATTTTTTGATTTTTTTTGAATTATTTTTTTAATTGAACCGGTTTACCGACCGGTTTAGGATTTCGAACCGGCTCGATACGGTCGAAAACCGCGATTTTTGTCGGTTTTGTGAACCCTACCCGTGGACGCATCATCTGTACTACTTCACTCGCTGTTCTGAATAATTAGTACTCCCTTGATCTAAGTTTATAAAACGTAGTGTCTTTAGTCTGAAAAATGTGCTCGATGGTACTGAAAAGATGTATAAAAATCTGAAAAGAATGTATAATGTGAGGTGGTACATTTTCTAGCTCGCGAACTCTTTTCGGTGTTGCCGAGCAATTGGCATAAGACTATACTTTTTCTTTCTTTCTTTTTATACTTCTTCTAATTGTGTTGGAATGCTTATAGGTCTTATTTAGTATAGCCGTAGCTTTTCTGATAAGTAGCTTTCAACTGGACTGCATAGATGAAGAGTTACACGGTTGAACGACTGAGCTGAAGAGATTTAGTATTTGGCAGTCTGGCTTAAGGTGTGAGGGGTGCGAGTCGGAAATGTGAGGTGAGAGTGGTTGGGCTTGGGATTTGTACTTGGTAGAAGGGGGGTAATTTTCTTTAACTCTAGTGGCAAAGTTAGAACTCCAACCCACTGAAGTTGTAGAAAGCTACCCAAAACTAGCTTTTAACTTTCAACTCTCGTAGTACAAATGTGCTGCTGGCTTTTGGCTTCCTACTTCGGAAAAGTTAGCCGTTTGGAACAGTTTTCGACTTCCAAAGGGGAGAAATCGAAGCTAAAGCCATTCCAAACAGGGTTATATGCTCTCTCCAAGGATGGCCTGGAAAACGGCCTCTTTGGATATTTAGAGGCCTATTCAGGCCTGTAGCCATCCCAAGGGGGTGTGCTATGTGCGCCTCTATCAAAGAGGCCGAAGGGGTTCATCCCTATATGTAGAGGCAGTTCTCGCGTGTGTTATGTGCGAAGAAGAGTTCAGGTCTTGGTTGGAAATCGATCCAATATAAAGGCTCAAATCAAATGCAGGCTGCACTGTTCAGGGCTCGTAGAGGCCTGGTTTTCTAGGCTATCCTTGGGTTCAGCCTAAGGTTTAGGGCTTCTCAAAAAATTTTGTTTGTAAATATGCATTGCTCGAATTAAATATGGATTGGTTTTTGAAGCAAAGGTTAGTTGGGAGGCTGAGGACTAGTGCTAGCAATTAATATAAACTACCTTCATCTTGTGTTTATTGCATCTTTTACAGATGCGAGGACTCATTTGGTTCAAGGTTGAATTTTGCTGAACCTGTTTATCATTTGCAAAGTTCAGATGTCTATACTGGCCACATGAAAATAAGGGTAGATTCATGGTGAAGAAAGAATTCCTTTGTGCTCAGCCAAACATTTTCTGTGAAGAATACCTCACTGATACTCCTATGCTAGTATGATATTGTTTACCGGTTCAGGGCTTGTTTGGCAACAAAGTATTTTCATAGTTTGTAGGTAAAACCATGGTTTTGGAGAATACCACAGTATTTTTGATCATAAGGTGTCTGGAAGCAACCAAAAAAACTCTGTTTTGAAAACCATGGTATTGCCAATACCATGGTATTTTTGGAGTATTAAAAACTCCACTATGACTTTTGGCATCACTTCATCATGCAAAAGACTTTGCTTCCAAATAGTTTCCATACCATGGTTTTGTAATACCATAGTATTTATGCCAAAACAATTTCCATACCATGGTTTTGTAATCCCATGGTATTGAAAAACTTTGCTTCCAAATAGGGCCTCGGTGTGGAAGTTGACTTCCTTATGTTCCAAACCTCTCCATCTCACTTTCTTCTTTTTACTCAAAGTACACAACGAAAGGTTTCTTCCTTTTCTCTTCCTCGGTTAACCAAATCACAAGCCAGACGAGCGCATCGTATCCCCGCTTAACATGTTGTGATTGTAAAGAAACTACCTGAACATCTATCGATTCATCATGATGCTTATCTTCGTTACACCGTGTCAATATTAAGCGCGTTCCAGGACCACGATTTCCACACGAAAGCAACGCGATCTGCTTGATTGGCTCGCCACTTGGTTGCCCTGGAAATGGAAGTTAACAAAAAAAAAAACTAATTGTACCATATGCTAGGAGAGAAACATGTTCAGATATGTGTGTCCCATGAGAAGGACACCTGATAAATAAATGCCAAATAATGCAAGCCTAGTAGCCTCCATATTGTTTCGCACATCCTATACATGGGTTTTCACTTGGAGAAGTCGAATTCTTCCTCTGAACTTCCTTTCGTAAAAGCCAACAACAGTACTGGCATGTAGCATGTCCTGAAAAACTTGTCATTTGTCAAGGACCAGCCCAACAAGGTGCACTGGAGAAAAAAGCTGCGTAGAACTCATTTTTTTATTGTTAGTCAACTGAACAAGGATTCAAAAGGCAAGATGATCTGCAACGATGCCGTTAAGAACCAACATTTCTACGGATGGACTCGGCATCTCGTGCTCGGTAGCACATCTTGATCAGATACAGATACACAGTTACAAGCTGCTAATAGCTTCGAAACCGTCATCGTCGGCCGTGACCAGTCACGACGCCGGCAGACAGGAGTTCAGTTCAGAGTTCAGACCCGTCGCGGGACGTTGTTTTTAATCTTGCTGCAGTACTAGTACTGCTATTGGCAGAGAAGGAAACTGCAAAGGAGGAATGGGGTGCACTCAAGAACATGCACCTGGGAGCAGAACGGGTGAAGGAGGTAAATGCTCAAAACTTATGTGGCGAAGAAGGTGCTCCGTTTGGTATCACTAAGATCTTTTTTTCTTCAAATCTGAGTGTCACACTATAATGAAGATGGAGAGGGTAAACTTGGCAGAGAAACATGACAAAGATGAAGAGCCTGCTCTACTAGCCACAGAAGTGTGCGAGATGCAAAGGCGTGTGATGGCTAGTACAGAAGACTTGTGCTGTATGAAGAGAAGGTGAATCCTAAGTTGAACAGAGAAGCAGGAATGCAAGATAGGTCAGCGTGGTTCCTTGACACAGGTGCAAGCATTCGCATGACGGGGTGTCAAAGCTGTTCTCCTGATTTGGACCAAACTGTGATTGGATAGGTGAAATTTGGCGATGGACCAGCTGTGGAAATCCATGGAAATGGCACTGTGGTCTTTCAGTGTCAGACTGGTGAGCACAAATTTCTCTCATCTGTGTACTTTATTCCCAAACTATGCAGTAATATCATTAGTTTGGGGGCAATTGGATGAGAATAGGTGCAAGACTGTCATAGAGGAAGGGTTTTTATAAGTCTTTGGCAGAACCAGAAAACTGCTAGACAAGCAAAACATATAATATATACTGAAGGTTAATACTGCATCTCCTATTTGTTTACTTGACAATATAGATGAAAATGCTTGGCTCCAGCATGTTAGATTTGGCCATTTAAATTTTTATGCACTAAGAACAATGGCCAAGGATAATATGGTGGAGGGAATGCCAAACATCTCTCACATCACACAAGTTTGTGACGATTGTTTGCTTGCAAAACACAACCGAGTTGCATTTCCTCAATCCGCAAATTTCAACCGAAAAATTGTTACAACTAGTGCATACTGACATCGGTGGTCCAAAAACACCTGCAACACTGGGTGGGAACAAGTTCTTTATATTGTTCATTGATAATTGCACTTAGTAGCAAAGATGAAGCATTCTCAGCATTCAAGAAATTCAAGGCCAGGGCTGAAATGGAATCTAATCAGAAGATTCGAGTCCTAATGATAGATAGGGATGGGGAATTAACAAATAATGTTTTTCATTGCATATTGTGAAGATGAAGGACCAAAATGACGACTAAAGGGGGTGAATAGGATCCAAATAAAATTCCCTCTGAAAGATTCAAACCACCAAGAGAACAGATCAAATAAACTGTAAAATCCGAACAGTTGAGGTCGGACGAACAGTACCGTCGACTAGGAGGTTGGATGAACAGAACTCCAACCAAGTGAGGTCAGATAAACAATACTCTGACCAAAGTTTGAGATCAGATGAACAGTACTACCACCGTGGTCGGATGAACAGTGTTCGGTGAACAGTGCTCCGCCCAGATTGAGGTCGCATGAACAGTACCGCCGACCTAGATGTAGATGAACAGTGTTCAGTGAACATTGCTCCGGCCAAAATTGAGGTTGAATGAACAGTACCACCACATGGAGGTCGGATAAACAATGTTCGATGACCAGTGCTTGGGTGAATAGTAAAAATCAGCGCGATCTCAGAAACAAAAATCGATATAACTTTTGATCGACTGATCCAAAATCCGTAAAACTTGATAGATACCCTCTTAAGGATATCAGGAACTTGTTTCACCTATCAATCACAAACATACCCTCTTAAGGGTGTGGCGAAATTGTAGGCACGCTTGTTGTGCTTTCCATTGAATAAGAGGTATGAGAACTCCGAAAAAATGTGACAATTTTGTGCATCAAATTAAATTCCTATGAGTGCACAATGAGTCTCCTCTGTTTTTACTCTGAACCATATGTGAGCATTGAGTTTTCCCTTAATACCTTTGTGTGCATCTCATCTGTGTGTGTGTTGAGTGTCTCAAAGCCAACGGTGGAACCACCAGTCAAGCGTCGACAACACCGGAGCCAGAGGGCAGCCTGGATAGGGATGAAATCGGTCCGATTCGGGTGGATATTACTCTTTTTGTATTCTAACCCATATTTTCCCCCTAATTCGGAACCGGATTTTAGCTAGCCGGATACGGATACGGATACGAATATAGGTTATTTGGGATATAGATACAAGACGGATATATAACTGATTCGGTTCGAAAACGGATAAAGATATATGGATAATGCACTCATATATAGAGTAATATATGTTGAAATAAACCGTACGAGTACATGACTATAGTAGCAAGTTATATATTAATCAAACCGATAGACATTATAGAAATAATATGCTACTTTAGGATCAATATAACCAATTAATTGTCAATATAAATGGGCTGCCACAAAAAAATGTAATGAAATGAGCTGGGCCTTGCTGATATTCGAATAGAAAAAATCTGGATATTCGGATTTCATCCCGTATTTATATGGGAGTGTTTGGCAGGGCTCCAGCTCCACCAAATCCGTGGAGTTGGTGGAGCTGGGTATTCTTTTAGCTTCACCAGATTCATGGAGCTGGAGCTGTAGGTATATATTTTAGAATAAAATTATAAAGTGGGTCATTTTGTTTATATTTTAGAATAAAATTATAAAGTTAAGACACTTTATTTCAGTCTACAAGTTTCAGCTCTAAGGTGGAGCTGGAATCTGGAGTTCTGCCAAACAGGACCTAAGCACTCCGTATCCGATCTTAGATCCGGATTCATATAAGTTTTGGATCCAATTGGATAGCCAAATCTGGTTCTCGGTTGAAAAATATTCCATCGGTTTTCACCCCTAAGCGCGGAAGGGACGTAGACTTTGCGATCTGCGAGTAGGGACAGGAAGGGGACAAAGATGAGGAGGACGACACCTGGAGCGGCGGCGTCGGGGAGAGAACTGGGTGAAGACCACATGGATGATGGTACACCAAATGATGCTGTTGCAGAGGCAGCTTAACTCCGACTCCGAGCACCGACGTCTGGACCAGCCGGCTGCCGCGCATGGCCTTCCACCCACGCCGTGCGGTTATTAAAGGCGAACAAGCAGCCAAGGCACACCCGGGACTAACCGCCTATCATGGTGTCTCTCGCTCCAAGCATCCAATCCAGCCATAAGAAGACAGCAGCACATTCCAATGCTGCGACGTCACAGTCGCAGGCACTGCTCCAACCTACGTCGCGTTACACGCAACACCGATCTGTAATTCCAGCGGCAGATAAGTACGTACCACTAGCTCAATACGATTAGGGCCTGCAACGCATTGTGCATGCCTGCATTTAGGTTTAGGCACTGCGTGCATCAGATTCAATGGATCAATGGCGATGACAGGCAGGGCAGGGGAGTGAACAGGGGGGGATGGGGGCACAGGCACAGGTGTCCTACCCTGCCTCCATCAAAACCCACACAAGGGTCACAGGAGAAAGGAGATGATCATTCAGAGCCCAACACATGCGACTTTTTTGGCTGCATGCCGACGGCCAGTAACTGCGCCACATCCAAATCTGACATCCATATGGAATGGATTATATTATATATATATACATACACACGCAAACACAAACAAGCATCCGCAATAATTCACGCATGGTTTTCTCTTTCAGCTCTTGGATTCAGTCTTTGACAGTCTTAGGCATGTCAAACCTTGCAGGCTTGCAGCAAACAACAACAAAGAACAAATTAAAGGGTAAGGTAAATTCGGGGACATGAAGGAAGAGACCAGCTAGAAGAAGGCTGGGCCATAGATGAGAGTCACACGCCTCACAGTTTGCAAGGCTAACCAATCGAACCAATCCATGATTGACATGGACCCGGCCGTGTGCAGTTCTCATAATTCTCTTCTCCTCCCGATCGATATTAAAAAGATTCTGACAGCCAAAAGGGCGGTGCTGTTAGGATCCATGCCATGTTCTCAGCAAGCCGCTTCACATGGCCGTTCCCACTTCCCATTCAGCTCGATCGTCGCAGTTGACTGCTGCTGCATCGGAGTAGCCGCGGTTGGTGGCTGCTGCGTTTGTCTAAGTAACCAGAGATTTTTTTTATTGTAGTAGTTTTTTTTTGTGATTTTTTTTTACAAAAATAGCTCGTACGATAAAAATTTATAAATGGTCTCTTTTTTCATCGTGGAAAACCCGACAGCCTGCCACGGTCTGGTATAGCGAAAGGAAGTGGCTAGCGCGACAGCGCAATAGGTGGCCGAGCCCACTAACCTTTGGCACACGGGGAGCACGGAGGCACGTGACTTGCGTCAACGCCAGTGCAGCCACGCGCCCCTACCAGTTCGTGCTGCTCCCACCCATGTGCGCCTTCCCACGCTCACGCCACGCATGGCTCCTGCCCACTTCCCATTCAGTTCGTCGCAGTTGACTTGAAAGCATCTAGGCCCCCTAAAGGCTAGTTTAAATTATGAGTATGACTAGATCACGCTATACCGTCGTGAGGGCAACAAACGGTACAGGTTACGGGCGTTGGATCCTATCAACCGTATGGTACACATAGTCTGTTTCTCCTACGTGCTTCAAAAACAAACTTCAAAAAATAAAACTTCATGTTTTCTTTGATTTCAGGTTTCATGTCTCAGGTTCCACACATGTTTCTGTAGGTTTTAAGTTTTATAATTGAAATTTAAAAAACAAGTTCGCATTTGCAAGAGTTTCAAGTTTCAACACAAAATTTCAATAGGTTTTAGGTTTTATATTTGTAGTTTCAAAAATAAGTTTCACATTTTCATGGTTTTCAAAGTTTAAAGACTCATGTTAGTAAGTTTCACTAAGTTCAGGTTTTTTAAATTTATAGTTTCAAAAAGAAGTTTCACATATTCTTGAGTTTCAGAGTTTCAGGTCTCAAGTTTCATTAGGTTTCAGGTTTCGTGTTTAGAGTTTCAAATAGTTTTCATGAGTTTCAAGTTTTATGTCTCATGTTTAACACAAGTTTCAATGGGTTTCAAATTTCATATTTGGAGTTTCAAAAATAAGTTTTATATGTGCATGAGTTTCAAAGTTTCATGCGAGTTTCAATAGATTCCTGGGGCTACATTTTGGAGTTCCAAATATTTCTATATGGGTTTCAGGTTTCAAATATGAGACTTCACACTAGTTTTAGCATGTTTTAAATTTAATGTTTGGAATTTCAACCTCACATGTTTCATGTCTTTCATGAGTTTCAGTTTCAAAGTCTTGGGTTTCAGGAAGTTTCAACATTCATGCAAGTTACAGGAAGTATTAAAAAACATTACAATATTTCGCCAAGTACAAAGTAGGATTCAAAAAGTTTTCGGAAAGTTTAAAAAATTCCAACGGTGTTTCAAGAAATTTCATCAAGTTTCATGTTCCAAGGTAAAAGGTTTCAAGAACATTTTAGAAAGTTTTGTGAAGTTCCAGAGTTTCAAGTCTCAAATTAGGTTTCAGATTTTTTTCATATTTATAGCTTGAAAATAGTTTTCATGAGTTTCAAGTTTTAGGTATTAGGTTTCACACAAGTTTCAGGCCTCAAGTAATGCTTCAACTACCAAACATTAGGTTTCTATGGTGAAGCTTGACATTTCTGAAATATGAGTTTGAGCTCTAGAAAGTTTTGGCTTCAAATGATGAAACTAGAATGAAACAACATGAACTAGGCCGATACATCTTGAAACTTGGATAGAACTCCTCAAAACTATTTTTCCATGAAACTTTATGTATGAAGAAAACACCAAATAAGATGGGCAAAAACGTTGTAGCAGCCACCCCAAAACATCATGTAAAAACAAGAATAGCCAGTTATAACGAAGAGTTGGAAACGAAGAGTCCACTTACATTCTGCAGGTGTACATGGAGAGGATCAAGCTTGAAAAAATTTAATCAATAACACATGCACTGCTGGGATTGAGTTTACGGTATAGCGTTTTCTAGTTTTTCTCTTAAATTATTTGTTGGATTTTGGTGCTTGATGATCAACTAAAATAGTTTTAGTAAATTTCTTAAGAAAGGATGATCAAGATTAGAGTTCTTTTAAATCCTAGTTCTTTGACTTGGGAGTTGATTCAAGTCTTTTAGTTTTGATTTTCTAGTTTTCAACTGTACTAAAGAGGGATTATGCATAAGTTCAAAATCTTGGTTCCTAGGAGTTTTTATTAAGACTACTTGGAGCTTAGGTTAAATCTTTTCAGATTCCTCCAAAAATCTTGTCTTGAGTTCTTATCCCCTCGTGATGCTTTTTAAACTAAACTCAAACCGAGAGTTTCCCATTTACAACGGACCAAGTTTTTGGGTCTGTTGCAGATATGTTTTTTCCTTGAAACCATCTCGAGTGCATTAAAGCTACAACGGACCAAAAATATCCTTGTGCGTCAGACCTCTTTTCTTGGTCCGTAGTAAACGTAAAACTTACTGATTTTTGATGTTCAATCCAATTCGCTTCTTGTTACATAACCAGTAAGTTTACCTTCTGCAACGGACCAAGTTTTTCGGTCCGTCGTAAACTTGTTCTTAAATATCTCACAACGGACCCTTTTTTACTCAGAGCATGTGTACAACGGACCAACTTTTTTTGGTCCGACGTAGATGCCTTTTTCGCTGGTTTGGGTCCGTAGTACTTTGAGCCTCTTGTATATTTTATCAATCCTTGTCAGATTCAATCATTTTGAGTTGTCTTTTCAGTCTGACATTGGCAAACGGCTACCTGTTGCAAATAACGGTTATTTGCTTCCTGTAGCCTATTTAAACAGTTCAGAGGCTCTCCCAAAACAGAACTTTTACATCTCTTTGACATCTAGTATTCCAAAAGCTCAAAAGCCCTCAAAGAGATCAAGCTCAACTCTGAAAAACAAAAACCTACTTTCTTTCAGCTCCAAGAAAAGTCAGCTCCAAGAAAAGTCTAGTTTCAGTTGTTTCTAGTGAACCAAGAGACAGGGCTTGTGGATGGTCTATTACTCTTGGAACTAGCTGTTCCTAGACGGTTTACTGGTGGTTGTAGTGTGACCTGTCCAACCGTGATTGTGGAAGGCCACTGTCATTGTGAGAGGTTTGGACTCACCTTACCGGAGTGGTAAAAGAGTCACACTAGTGACAAATCCAGTACTGCTGTTGCGAGTTACTGGTGGAGCAATACTTCTGAGGAAGTGCTCTAACGGGGACGTAGGAGATTTCTCTCTGAACCTCGGTGAAAAATCTCGCTTGTCTCTGTGTGATTGTCTGTCTTTTCATATCTCTCTATTGCTTAAGTTGTTCTTAGTCTGTTGGTGCTTAATCAGTTTATCTATTTAGATCTTATCTTTAAACTGTTTAGTTTATCTTGTTTAAATTGTTTAATTTGCCTATTCACCCCCCCTCTAGGCCATACCGATCCTTTCATGACTGCTGCTGCATTGGAGTAGCCGCGGTTGGTGGCTGTTGCCTTTGTCTAACTAATCGGATTTTTTTTACACTAGTATTTTTTTTGTAATTTTTTTTTATAAAACACAGTCCCGTATGATAAAATTTACAAAATAGCCTCTTTTCCTATCGTGAAAAATCTGACAGGCAACATGTGTCTCCTGCCGCAGTTTGATATAGCGAAAGGAAGTGACTAGCGCGGGAGCGCGATAGGTGGTCGAGCCCACTAACCTTCGGCGCACGGGGAGCACGGAAGCACACGACTCGCTTCCACGCCAGTGTGGCCACACGCCCTCGCCAGCTCGTGCCCCACCCATGCACGCCTTCCCGCACCCGCACCGCACATTGCTCCTGCCCACGCCCACTCGCGCGCCACCACCAGCTCGCCGCCTCGTGGCGCTTCCCCGCCCACGCTCTTTCCTCGCTCGCGCGCGGCTCCCCCAGCTGCCGCGACCACGGAGGCAGCCACCTTGCGAGCTACCAGACCGAGGGAGGTGACACGCGTCATCTCCTGGGTCTTTCGTGGTGGGGAAGAAGGCTATTTTTGTAAATTTTATTGCATGGGGACTATTTTGAGAAAAAAATGCGAAGGGTGCTGCTACAATGAACGCTTCAAGTAACGACAGATTACGCATTGAAATAATGTACTCCATCCATTCACAAATAGTTATCATTTTGGATATCAGCATGGTCTCCAAAACACACATTTGATCACTAATTTCTATTCTAACTAGAGAATTTACCCGCGCAACTGCACGGATAGATATTATAATACGATTATCTTTAATATATAACTATATTTTTTTATATAACCCACTACTACAGGAATGTACATCACAATCAATTCTTTTTCATCATCACAGTCGATTTTAGTGGTGATAGGAAGTCTTTAAATAGTGATGAGGAAGCACTATCACAATTATAATCTGGTCCTACCAAAATAAATGATGGAGATCTTTGGACTCTTTCTTTTAATCTAAACCATTATAACTCGGGTCCGTTAGATATACGGTTAGATATTTTCTTTTAAATATTAACATACGATGGTAGAGATCCTTTGATTATTTCTTTTAATCTAAGCCGTTATAATCTGAGTCCGCTCAGATTAAGGGCCAGATATTTTGCTTTTTTGTGAGAATTTCTAGTCTATTTCTCTTTTCTTCTTAGTGATTCTCGTGAGCTTTTAATATATAATATATATACTTTTAATATATAATAGATATAATTATAAAACCTAATAAAATTATAATATTATGAAAATATTTTTTTAGATAAATCAATACACATAATTTTCATGTATCTAGTTTAAATATTTAAAAAGATATCGACTGTCAAAGTTTTAAAAGTTTAAATGTACTAATATCCAAAATGATAACCGGAGGAGTATATAAAATAGGGGGTGTCTAGGGAGCACCTGAGAGTTTTTTTTGTTAAATAGCACTCAAAATTTGAGCATTTAGATTTAGATTCAATTAATAGAATCAATTTACTATCTCTCCTTACATATTAAGTACTTTATATACAAAACAAAATTAAGTGCTCATAAACAAAAAAAAAAATACTCCAGTGCCACTCGGCAATTCCCTATAAAATATCCTGTCTTATGAGACATGTAACTACGTAAGTATGCCATGAATATACATTGCACCGCGTTTGCAGAGATCGGTTAGGGAGCAATGGGGAAGGCAGGGAGGTGGCTGAGGAGCTTCTTGGCAGGGAAGAAGGAGGGCAAGAAGGACAGACCGCAGTCTGAGGCATTGCCGGTGACGGCGCTGCCGGGAGCAATACCGAAGGAGAAGCCTTGGAGCTTCCGGCGGCCCGTGCTGGCCGAGAAGGCCGCCAAGACACCGGGGCAGAGCGCGTTTGTTGAAGCCGGCGTTGGTTTGTCGGCGTCAGAGGCGGAGTTTGATCAGAAGAAGCACGCCGTGGCGGTTGCAGTGGCGACCGCGGCCGCCGCCGACGCGGCGGTGGCCGCAGCGCAGGCAGCGGCCGCGGTGGTACGCCTGTCCTCACACAAGGTGCACCTGCATGCGAGTTTCGTCGAGGAGGCGGCGGCTGTCAGGATTCAGGCAACATTCAGAGGCTACCTGGTATAAACCCCAAAAACACCTTGCTGTTTGCTCCTGACACAAAATTTTCTGCTTCTGTTCTTAAGACCAACACATCGTACGTGCCTAGCAAGCCGAGATTACGCTCCGATCCGCAAATCAAACGCGACATTGGAGAATATAACGCAAGATCGAGTTCATCTTATCTGCAGGCAAGAACAGCGCTATGCGCGCTGAGAGGCATAGTGAAGCTTCAAGCTCTGGTACGAGGACAACTGGTGAGGAAGCAAGCCAGTGCCACCCTCCGCTGCATGCAGGCTCTCCTCACGGCGCAGTCCCAGCTGCGCGCGCAGCACATGCGCTTCCTCCAGGAACACCCCCACCAGCCACCGCCCAGACCACGACCGTCTCCACAGCACCCGAGGCACCGCAGATCCTACGTAGGTCTAGTTGTTGCAGCAGTAAACGGTGGCTAACAGAACGGAAGTGACACGACGTTTAAATCTGTCTTGAATCAGGAGATGGACAGGTCATGCGAGGAGAACGCCAAGATCGTCGAGATGGACGGCGGCGAGCCTGCGCGGCGCGGCGCGGCAAAGGTGGATAGGCAGGTCTTCGTCGAGTACCACGGCAGGTGCTCGCCGGCGCCGTCGGCCATGACGGAGCTGAGCCCGAGGGCGCACAGCGGGCACTTCGAGGACCTGTCGTTCGCGACGGCGCAGAGCAGCCCCCAGCACGTGTCGGCGGCGTCCGAGCTGTTCCCGAGCTACATGGCGAACACCGAGTCGTCCCGTGCCAAGGCCCGGTCCCAGAGCGCGCCGAGGCAGCGCGCCGACGCGCCCGAGCGGCAGCCGAGCAGGAGGAAGGGGTCCGAGACGAGGAACGTGCCGAGGAGCGCCAGGATGCAGCGGTCGTCGTCGCAAGCCGGCGCCGCGCCGCGTGGGGGCCAGTTCCCGTGGTCAGCTGTGATGCTCGACGCGTCGCTCAACGACAGCGATTGCCGGTCGACGACCGACTCCGTGCTCTCCGCGGCCACCGTCTACAGCCGGACGCGGTCGCTCGTCGGATTCGAGGTGAGCGATCAGTCGATCACGAGATGTTTTTACCGCACAAGAAGATATCTGTGTCTTCTAATCGTGACGAAATCTTTCCTTCGCTCTCGCTCCAGGTGCGCGGGGGTCTATACTGAGTTCTTGTTCCCGCCGGATTCCAGAAGTCACAGCTCGCGGCGTGTGCCGGAGCGATGTCCGCGCGTTTGGGTTCTGGGATGTACATTTCATAGCGGTCATTTGTGATGACTGCAAGGTAGTACTAGTATTATATTGGATAATTCATCGCTGCTGGTTGCAGAATGAAATAAGCTCAAATTGTGAGGTCGTGTGGGAGATATACTGCTCGATTGCAAGGAAGCAGGAGTTTACACCAGAGTTAGCTCAAACTGTATGATCAAACTTGAGGATTACATGATGTACGATTTGTCTCAGCTTGATTGGGCCAGCCGCCAGCCAACACAGCGATGAACAGGGTCGGTACAGCTGAGATGGGCCAGCATTGTCGTCGATCCGTTCCTCACCGCCAACGCGTCGAGAGAGCACGTTTTGCTCAACCCATATATCTTCATAACTTTCTGAATTTTAACTAGTACCACTCTGCTCTCTCTCAAAGGCTTGTTTGGATTGCAGTAAGAATACTTCGGCCATATCCAAGTATACGTGAATCTATAGGGTTGCATGCTTAAAGGGCTAATACTTAATTCGGATGGTGATACGAATTCTAATGGGCTATAAGTTCCTAATGGGACTCTAATGTAGAGACCCACTGTGGGATGTTTATTTAAAGGGAGGGGATGCTTACTTTAGGGGTTAAGAGATAGAATATGAATTCGGAATTCTTGAAACCCTAGCCGTCACCCCTCCTTCGTCCAAAATCGTGCAGCCAGTGCTAGCACTTTGGCATGTGGTGTTTCTGCCCCGTACGTGTGGATACCTTAGAAGTGTTGCAGTGAGACTTCAACGCTAAGACGATCCGCAACCTGCGACAGTCACGAGGAGCTGTCGAAGGAGGTGCAAGACTATTACGACCACATCTGCACCAGCGCGCTACATCAACTCTACTTCTGCTACGGTTAGGGCTGGAAAAAAGCTCGTGGCTCGGCTCGGGCTCGCCCGAGCCTAGCTCGGCTCGCACAGGCTCGTGGCTCGGATCGAGCTCGAGCCGAGCCTGTTTTTTAGGCTCGCAAAAACAACGAGCCGGCTCGGCTCGGCTCGCGAGCCGGCTCGTGAGCCAAATTGGCTCGGCGGCCCAGCCCATGCAGGGAATTTAGTATGACTAATGACTTATATTTTTAAGAAAAAGATGATGAAGATGATGTTGAGACAATTGATCCATTTCCTACAAGTGTGATAGAGAGCAACTAAGCAACTACTATTAGTTAGTAGTAATTAGTAAGTTAATATTATTCACTGCAAATACATGAATTATTGTATAAATATTTAATTTTCTGATAAAATATTCTGGCTCGGCGAGCCAACGAGCCGGCTCGCGAGCCGAGCCCGAGCCGGTTTTTTGGGCTCGCCTTAGGGCCGAGCCGAGCCTGGCTCGGCTCGCTACTAGACCGAGCCGCACCGAGCCGAGCCGGGCTCGGCTCGGCTCGTTTCCAGCCCTAGCTACGGTTCTGCACGTCTAATGGTAATTTCATGATCTATAACTTGCAGTGGTTCCTTATTTATGTAGTAGAAAATTTTGAATTTACGCTAGGGTAGTCTATCCGTTGTCCTTCACCAATTTGTTCTCTCTCCTTGGTGGGCAGTTGTGTCCATCAGCATAAGTCAATGAAGATGTTAACAACTCAAGTAAATACATGAGAAACACAATTAAGAAAACTAGCAAATTACCTGAAAACAGTCAAATCTACTGCTGTTAGAACCATAGATGAGCAGGGGCAGCCAGGCCGAGAACACTTTGCCTTGATCCTATCCTTCTCATCTTTTGGAAATGTTAGATGTCTGTTAACTGCCAACCCATATTTCACAAGTGCTTTCTTGAATTGCTTCCTTTCTCTAAATGTCATGCCAATAGAGAAAACATGTACCTCAGCCTTGCCATCAAATCTTGTGTGACTGCTCTTCTTCCTCACTATCTCCCCACCACTGAGCTCCTCATAAGAGTAGTCCTCACTTGAGTCAAAATGCGGTGTCTCATTCCCAGCATCAAGATTGCCATCTTCAGGAACCAAGGCATCATCTGTATTGACCATGCGAACTCGAGCACTATCCACCCAAATCTTCTTTGCCTTCATTCTTCTATTGAACTCCTTGGCTAGTTTCCTTAGCTCTTCTGCCTCTTCATCTTCACTCGAGCTATTCAAAATTCTAGGCTGGAAATCACTGTCAGAACTATCACTACCATCCTCTTCTTCGTTTGGTTTGCTTGAATTCTCAGGATTTGACACAGGCAATGTAGTAGGCTGTTGAGGAACTAATGCAGTTTTGGTTGAAATTTTCTTCTTGAGAGGTGTTTCTATGTTTTTTTCCTTACTTCCTAGGTGTTCTAGCAGGACAGTTATAGAATTCTCTAACAAACTTCAAATCCTTCTTAGTTTGCTCTTTTGTGGAAGTCACCCTTACTGCATCATTGTTCACACGGATTCCCATCTTCTTTGGTATATGAACCTCCTCTACAGCGTCAGCAGGATCTGAGTTATCCTCCTTATCGCCGAATGCTATTTCATCTATGTTCTCTTCTTCCCAATCACTCTCTTGGCTCTCCTCTGACCCCTCCTGGATAGGCTCTTCGTCATATATATCCACTAACCCACTATCAGCCCTTTGCTTAGCTCCTTCCCAGGAAACAGCCAATGGAATAACATATCCTCTGTCACTTCGGTATGGTCACCAAGACGCCCTCTGATCTATGGAAGTGACAACTCATCTCACTCAATGTAAGACATGGCTTCCTGTCCTACCACATAACTCATATTCCGTCCAGAGAGGATGAATTCTGCTTTGAAATGGAATCTGACCGCAAGCTTGTCTACAAAATCCATGGCAGACTTAACTACCTTGGCGTTCTAAAATGGCCAGCGGCTGAATATGCCTGGCATATGTTAATACCGCACAAGTACAAAATTTTCTTATGGCTAGCTTTCAGAGGAAGACTGAACACCAATGATACTATGACAACCAAACATTGGACTAACTAGGCCAATAAGCGCACCGCACGCTGCATGCTTGAACGAAAAATAATTTTGCATTTTTTTCCGACGAAAAAATAGACCTAGATATATTTTGCGTAGTCCCAAGAGCAACATGTGTGGATCATAGATGCAGGCGAAGCACATGGGATCGCAGAGGTGCAAGTGGTACATGAGGTCACAAGTGCAAGATACACAACACGCGAAGAACGCAAGTGTAGCAAGATGGGACACGTAGAAGTCTACACATATGGAAGACACAGTGTAGCGACCGACGGGTCATATAGGTGAATGGGTCACGCAAGAGCGGCAAGTGAACCGTACGCATGTACATGCGTGAGTTTTGGGTTGTGTGCATGTATTGGGCTAGGTGGATATGCATGCATGTATTTAATTAGATATAAGAAGTTAGGGTTTGTTGAAGATAAATAGGAGGAGGTACCTCCTGACTTTTTGAGAGCCGTAGAAAAAAGAAAAGCAAGACAAGCGTGTGGCGGCAAGGAAACAAACGGAGCAAGACGGGGCTCCGAGCGGTGCAGAAATTAGAGAGCATAGGAAGGCGGAGTCCCTGGCCATGGTGGGCAAGGCCAAAGAGGAGTATTGGCTTACATGCATGAGGCGCTTGACAACAAGAAAGAGTTAGCGCAAGAAAGCAACGTGCATGTGAGCAAAGAGATCAGGAAGCAACAAAGATAGAAAGAAAGATCAGTTGCTGTAATATTCATTGAAAGTGACTTGCTGCATGTTTGATTCAGCTGTGCGAGAGCAACAGCGCAGTAGAGAGAAAAGATGAGAAAGAGAAGAAAAGGGGGAGAGAAAAGAGAAGAACAATTGAGAGATTATTTGAGGTTTGTGTGTTTTCATGTAAAGGGATCTATATGCATGTTCTTTATGAAAAATCAATGATTATAGATTCCAATATATTAATCCTTATTTACGTACAATTGCTTTCTAGTATGCATGTTTAATCTAGTTTTCCTTCATGGTCTTAGATTAATTATTCTAAATTGAATATTTAAGTTTGATCAATATTTTAGTAATTTCCAGAATTATTAAAAACAAAAAAAATAGGTTTAAGTGTTGGTTTGCACCAAATCACCCCCCTCTTGGTGTGCCTCAATCCTTCATCCTCTTTGTCCGTAACTTTCGGCCACCTCCACAGTTATCAATAAGGAATAACAAAATTATGTATTTGATGCCCAGTTACATATTTTTAATATTTCAATTACATAGTCACCCTTAGTTATTGAGGTTGTTTCGTATGCTTAATCAATCTTTTCATAGTAATTATCCCCACGCCTAGCCCTTTTCTGCCATTTATGGCAACCATATAAGAGGGCTGCTAGCCAACGTTGTATTGTTGGAATGCATTCCAATGGTACAACCGTTTCATGGGGTTTCATGATATTCTAGATTTTATAAGGTTATGTTTTGTGAGAGATAAAAGTTTCACGAAGGTTTTAGTATGTTCCGTGCAAAGTTCCATGCAAGTTTCAAAATGTTTTAAGAAGTTTTAGTAAAATAATCTCAGGTTTCAACATGTTTAATGCATATTTAAAAGCAAGTTTCAGAATGCAAGGTTTTATGTTTCAAAATCACAATTCATGCGTATTCGAACAACTTACAAGTTTTAATAGCTAAATCCAAGCAGTTTCAAGCACATCTCCCAAGTTTCAAGCACTCTCATGATGAGGAGTAGGCAAGAAAGGAATTGTTACAAATTGTCATGGAACTTGAACTTAACTTCATGAAACCTAATGAAGCTGGCATAAAATTTATTGAAACTTTACGAAACTTACATAATTACAACTAAAACAGCTTGAAACTTACATGAAAATAATGAAGAGGAAGTAAGAGAGAAATCGTTACAAATTGAGGAGAAATTTTTATGAAACCTGAACAAAACTTTATGAAACATAATGAAACTTGTCTAAAATTTTTGAACGAAACTTCATGAAACTTGCATGGAACCTAATAAAACTTTTGTGAAATTTTATATAACTTGAATCAAACGTTTAAGCAAGTTTCACATATCAAATGAAAAAATAAAGTACGTTTCACTAAGTTCCAACATATTTTACGTTTCAAAAGACAAATTCAAGTTGGTTTCACCAAGTTCCAATAACAGTTTTATATTTCAAAAAGCAAAAAATGAGTTAGATTTCACTAAGTTTTAGTAAGTTTCACGAAAGTTTGAGCAACTCTCACATTTGAATAACAAAATTCAAGTAGGTTTCACAATGTTACATCAAGTTTCATTTTTCAAAAGCAAAATTAAAGCAAGTTTCATGCAAGTTCAAAAAAAATTATATTTTAAAATGCAAAATTGAAGCAGGCTTCACCCAAAGTCCGATTAAAGATTCATGTTTCAAAAGTAAAATTCAAGTTTTTGATAAGTTTCATCATAAAAAACAAATAAAAAAGGAAAAAAAATCCTAGCATGCTCGTCCGTAACTGCTGAGCTCGCCTTTGAGAAAAATCCCAATGTGCTCACATGTGGCAGCGCGATCACTCAATGTGATGGCTCCGTGCCGGCCGTTGGCCTTCCGCCTACCATCGAGTTTGCCCATGGCTCCTCACTCACCGTCCGAGCTCAATTACGACGGGCATGCTCTGAGCACAATCGTCGCCATGCTTGTCATCTACGGTACGCTGCACACTTCCCCTTGGCCACCGTGGCTTCAAGCACGCTCGCCACATCCCCTTCTATTCTCTGCTCATCATAGTTGAGCCTAGTGGCGGAGCCAGAAAGATTCAACGAGGGGGGCTAAAAAAAGAGACATCCAAAATCAACGAGGTGCGCGCGAGGCTGAGCCGCCGAGGCACTAGACCGAGACAGAGCGGCAAGTCACCAGGAAGATGTGCGTGCGCTGTGCGAGGCCGAGGCACTAGGCAGAGCGGCGCCTCGCCTTGCCGTTGTTGCCATGAAGACGAACTGATGCGATGCGAGTCATGGAGACGCTACGCGGTTTGCTAAATTTGCTACTAATGCAATGCATTCAGAATTTTAGATGTCTAATTACATGACTAATCGCTAATACCGATGGACAGGGAGGGTTTTGGGGGCTGGCGTGGGGTGGGCTTCAGCCCCACCCAGCCCCACGAGCAGCTCCGCCTCTGGTTGAGCCCACGATTAACTATGACTGTTGCTTGATTTGGAGATAGAGAGATGAAAGCATAAGCACTCGGTTTAAGGAAAACGGGATAGAGAGAGAGAGATGAGAACATAAACACTGGATTTGAGGAAAACAGAAAGATTCGCTGAGCATCGAAGAGAGATGGGATGATTTTATGCGTATTTGAGAGAGGGGTAGGAAAAAGACCGCTCGATTTAAAGAAAACCATAGAGAGAGACTTTAACCCTGTATATATGTTTGACACGAGAAATCGCTCTGGGATTTCTAATATGTGGGGATTAAGGTGCAGGCGTGCTAGTGTACTGTACACAAAAGTAAACACAACAAAAGATAGGGAAACATGTATTTTATTAATTCTTCGGAGAATCACAAAATTACAAGTCCCCTTTAAATGATTGCGCTCCATGGCCAGCTTGGCATAATAGATCTGTCATAGGCGATGTGGTCTCCTGGTTCTTGGGGCCTCGAGAGGCTCCCAATTAATTACTCCCGCGAGGTAGACTCGCAAGATACCTCCGATTAAGCTGCGCGTTGGTCGTCATCTTTGATCTTCGCTTTGCATTGTCCATGCATGTAATGAATGGTTGATGTACATGTGGGCATGGCGTGATCCATAGCCTCGTCGGTCTATGGGGCCGTTGGAAGCATAGCCTTTGCACTGGCTACGCTTGCCCTCGCCGTTCGGTCTCGTCGGTCACGAACGGTAAATAGAAGATAAAGTGGTTGTAAGACATGCATAGTTCTCGCCAAGCTAGACTGATCCGACAACACAACGGCAGCGTCGAGGTAGCTAGGTAATGTGCCGCCAAACAAAAAAAATGCTTGATTGGAGGAGAGCGCCAAGGTGTCAGTTAGCCCGTAGTAATGATCCGGCCAACTCCAGTGCGATGGGGATAGGCGCTTGCACATGCTGGTGGCTCATCTCGGTTGGTGACGTTTGTGAGTTGCCATCCAAGGGGCACCTCCATGCTGGCTAGTTCATGAATGCCTAATGACGGAAAGAGAAAGATTAGATAAAACTAAAACTCACCATAGCACGCCATGGCCTTTGGCCAATGGATTGCACTGCTGATCATCGCTTCCTTTGTTGGGCTTCTTTGTCTCACACAATATTCTTTCTTGTTTCCTCGTTGCTACAGCTCGGCTCTCCGCTTGTGCATACACCTTCCGTCAGCGAGAAGATCTCTCGACGCTGTGACTTCCCGTGCGTGCCACCTTGGATGGCTGTGCTTGTGCATCGAGGGATAGTTGTGCGTTTGCGTCTCCCTCGACCCCCCCCGTCTGTGTACTGATGGGACGCCCCTTCTTGTATGCATCTCCTCCTTTTATAGCCTGGATTTTTCGTTCTCCTTCCATAGCCTGGGTCGCTCCTTCCATTGCATGAGCCGACATATTTCTTTTATTGATTCGGCTGGATATGCATGCCCAGCTATTCTGGCTTGTTACCTTTTTTTCCTCTCCGCGTAATGTGAGGTGCCATTTATAGGCAGAGGAGACAACGATGTGGGATATACAATTAATTCGGTAAGGATACCATCGTGTACAAGAATTGCCATATTTTCCTGATTTCTTTCCTTTTGACTCGGATGCAAATTCAATCTTCAGCCTAATAACACGCTAATCAGCATGCATGTGGATGATTGCGCTGATGTCAGCGACTAGATAATGAGTAGGTTAATCTTTTGAGATGTGCCTCTATGCTCTTCCTTTTAAAAATTGCATAACTATTAAAGCATAAATGAAGGGTAGATAGTGATTACTTACCCCTTCGTTTGTTTCAAGATTTGTGCAACTTGTACTAGAAGGAAAAGTATAGAAGCACTGCTCTAATCTTTTTGCTTTGTACTTGTTCATAGATAAACTTCTGGATATCATATCTTTTAAAGCGAGAGTCGGATTTGCGATCCGTTTGAATCTCCACGCTCCTTACGACGAACCCTTCCAAATGAGTTTAAAATTGGATATATTATGCATGGAAAAATATTTTGCGACACGTGGGGCCCACACGTCATAGCCATGATCCGGGGAAATTTTGAATGCCGTACTCTGCTCTTAAGTCGCATACTCTTTGCTGACATATGGGCCACTGATTTTTTATCTTATTTATTTCTTTTATTTAATGAATTTTGCGTACAAAATTTCATCAAACAATATACTCCCTCCATTTCTTTTTATAAGGCGTATTTGGTTTCATTAGGACAAGGCTTTGACCAACAATTACTCTATTAGCATATAATTTTTATGACACAAAATTGATATTAGCAGATTTGTATTCAAAAGTACTTATATATAATTATAATTTTGTATTGCATAAATGATATATTAATGAAGTAATCGTTGGTCAAAGTCTTGTCCTAACGAAATCAAATACGCCTTATAAAAAGAAACGAAGGGAGTATTATTATCTCATCGAAACTATATTCGATGTTGTACCGTTTCCTCACATGGTAACTAATAAATGCAGCACAAGGTAACTTTCTAGCACCGTAGAATGCCCTACTGCTGCTACCAGCATGCATATGGACCATGGCATGTGCGATAGTACACTCCGTTACTTTGCGATACAATCGGTTCCTTCCCGTGAAACATCAACGCCTTAGAGCATCTTTGACCCGCTGATAAGCTGATACAAGTCTAATTATCGTAAACGATGTGATGTGATCTCCATCAGTTCCGCATATCGCCCTCAGGTGGCTTACAAAATAAGCTAGGCCGACGTCTGAATTCATCGTGGAGAGCTTAAACTCCTGTAACTATCGCGCACATTAATTCTAACGCGACGATATATACATATCTATGAGTGGTACCAGAGAATTTTAGTACAGGAGTACATGGTTGGACGAACAGATGGGCTGTAACTCTATTATTGGTTGGGGGGGTCCACGTGCAGAGTGGTCAATGGTTCGATTAGGACCCGGGATTTGGACGTGTGGTCTTTGAGAGGTCAATGAGGCACCTCCTAGTGCAGCTACCTGTAGCCACTAGCTTATCCACGCTAGTGACGGTCAAATCAACTAAATTTGTTCGCATTGTCCGCATGAGGCTAAAATTACAGGGGGAAAAAAGATAGTTCGGGGTAAAAAAAAAAGTTTCGTCTTCCGTGTCGCTACCTACTCTAATCAATCATTAACTGTAACTTAGCTTTGTAAACAAGTAGTGCTCGTATCTTTTCCTTGCTCTGGACTGGATCACTGCGACCATGATAGTATTTTGGCACTTTTAAAGCATGCAGCACGCCTATGCGTGAGATGACGTCATTGCACGTCACGTCACGGGCTCGTCCTATATTTATATGGTTCTATCTCTAGAGACAATGGGCACTTGGCAAGAGTTGGGCGCTTGGGTCGGTCCAAAGCACGGTGGTCCAGTCTGGTTTAAAATCCGGCACGGCATGAGGTGGATCGTGCTGGGTCGGTATGACATTGTAGCAGGGGTCGTATTGGGCCTGAGATCAGGGCACGATAGGCGGCACGGCTCGGCACGATCGTTTGGGCCGGGTCCATGCCGACACGGCACGACGGAGGCACGGGCACAAATCTACTGTCACAACTTCATTATTGTTGATGGTTATATTATGTCACTTATCTACAATGGTTTTACTTCACTAGATTTATAATATTATCGAGGTTATGAGTGATAGTTTTTTTCGAGAGAAAGAGTATTGTTGAGCTTTCTACAGATGATCATCTCTCGTTCTCTCATCAGCCAATGAGCGAGAGAGAGGGAGAGGGATGGTCGAGAGAGAGGGAGCAACGGGTGAGATATTGAGAGAGATGGATGAGAGAGAGAGAGAGAGCTGCGAGAGGGAGCAACGGGCGAGAGAGAACTGAAAGAGATTGAGCAATGTGTGTCTCCGTCTCCTTTCTTCTCATCGTAATAGTGTAAATGGATTGGGCCTGGGCCGGTACGACACGAAACAGGCACGAAGTGCAAACGGACTAGGCCTGGGTTTGCCGAAGGCGAGCCGGGCCAGCACGGCACGACATGGTAGCCACGATGGGCCGTCATGGCGGCCACTGCTCGAGCACGGCACGATGGGCTGTCTTGCCGCCACCTAACACTAAGATGATGCCCACCTCTACTTGGCAGTAGCGGAGCTAGGATTTTAGACAAGATTGATCCAACTTTTTAAAAAATAATATGTAATAGGCCAACATATAAATATAGAATGTATTAAAAATATGATACGAAGATAATAATAAGGTTTTGCAATAGTTCAGAGAATATTACCGTACTACTTCTTCTTGTCGGGCTTACGCCTTCTAATGGCCATGAAAGTTTCGATTATATCATCTTCATCCACTTTGGAGAACCAGTGGCAGACCCAGCAAAAAAAAATTAGATGGGCCGAACTTGAGCGACAAACTTAACCAAAAGTACAAATATACCGCATAGACACCATATTTGCATTCCAATCACGCACATTAGAGTGTAAACGGTAAATGAACGACATAGAAGAAGATTTCAGATGATACCTTTCACATGAAGAGTAAGCACCAATTTTTCAACCATATAATTCAAAATTCATCAAATGATCAAAAGATAATAGATCATCTTGTCAATTTAACAAATAGATAAATGAGGACGAGTGAGATATAATGAAGGGATCATATACTAAAAAGTGATTAATATTATGAAAATGCACACCACTACTTCAGCACTAAGCACATTTTTGGGACGGTAGCTGGGGCGGCCGCCCCACCATGTCTAAAGGGAGGGTCCGCCCCTGTGGAGAACATATATTGCTCAATGAAGGTGACTAGACAATCATCCAAAAGACTATCACTCATCATATTTCTCAACTTATTCTTGATAAACTTTATTGCAGAAAATCTGAATCGCTGAATGATTGGGCTGGAGCATTGATTAAACCGTGGCCCAACGGTATCAACTAGCTCCGCCCATGGCACTTGGGCAGTACGTTGGCAACAAGAGAGGCCTACTAAGCACACACGTGCAAATTGAGATAGTCGAGAATTTGACTCTCACCGTCTGCATCTGCATGCACATTGCGAGCGAGTGTGCTAGCTGATCCATTTGTAAAATCTCTTTCACCGTGCCTATGCATGGATGAAAGTTACCACACGTATATAACCAATTCCCAGAAGGTTAATTGTGTCTACAAAAACTTAGCTAGAGACGGTAGCATATTAGCATATCATACCCGCATATGACGTACAGGAACATGTCCGCGTCTCGCAGGACGCAGAGATAGTAATATCTCGGAATCGACCGGGACAAATCGAAATACGTCAGCGATATCACGATCGAAAACTGTGTTTGCCAATGCGCGCCGGGGCGCGTTAATCCCACTATCCCAGACCCGGCCGGAACCTAATTTGGCAGGCAGACAAAACACACAGAGACCTCCCCGGTCCGCGGTACCTTGCCTAGCTCTGATATCGCAGTGTGGGCTAAGAGTACTTTAGTAGCTCGTCTGCCACGATAGATACAATACTGTTGTTCTGTCACGATAGAAATGTAAGATAGGTGATACATATCACGTATTGTATTGTTACTTTTACGATTAGAAGGTGATTAAATTTGTAATTTTGGTTGGAAGAAGATCATTGAAAAAAAAAAGTACGAAGCGGCGCCAAAGCTTCCGCGACAGGAACTTAATCAAATGAATCGTCTCGTGCCGACGACGACACCCGCGCCAACCCGCACGTACGAAACGAGGGATGCCACAGCCGCCCACTTCTTGTTCCACGTATGCACCACCGCCCCCTGCCAAGTGGGACCCCGATTCGCCGTCCAGGCCCACCCCATATCGCAATACGTAGGCGATATCTCGATCGAAAACTATGTGTGCCAAACTGCCAATGCGCGCTGGGGCGCGTTAATCCCAGACCCGGCCGGAACCTAATCAGGAAGGCAGAAAAAACACACGGAGATTTCCCCAGTCCGCGGTACCCTAACTAGCTCGATATCGTGGTACCTGTTTTATCGAGCTTAAGTACCATAGTAGCTCGACTGTCATGGTAGATACGGTGACGATCTATCACATTAAGAAAGTATGTTAGATGATATATATATCTTGTGTTGTTGCTTAATTTCACGGTTAGAAGATGACAATATTTGCAATTTTGATTCAAAGAAGATCAGTGATAAAAAAAAAGTACAAAGTGGCGCCAAAACTTCCATGATAGGAACTAAATCAAATTAGTTGACCTGTGGTCCATGCGTTGCTGCGGGCGTAAGGAAGCGTCGAGAAAGATAGATATTTTACCATTTTACTAGTGAGAGGAAATTTTTTTCGACAAAACCTATAAAAAAGAAACAAAAAAGTACTGATTTTATTTTTTAAAAATTCTAAAAATATTTTTAAAAATTTGGAAATAAAAAATAATGTAGCTTGTAGAAACCAGAAAGAGGGGGGGGGGGGAGCGATATTGCGCTTGTCCGGACTTGAACTCAAGCCCTCTCTTGGTACTAAACAATGCTTTAACCAACTGAGCAAGGAAGGCTATAATGGTTTGATTCACTTGTCACCTGTGTAGTTAACGCGTGTTACACAAGTGAAAGCATACTACATAATTAAAAGTTATTAATTGGTTCCTTCTTATTAGAAAGTTATTATCAACCAAATAGCTAGATGTAAAGAGTAGTATACCTGTACCTGAGAGTATAAAATAGACTTCCTCTGTGTGTATATGTATATATAGTTAGATGAATCGCCTCGTGCCGACGACACCCGCGCCAACCTGCACGTACGAAGCGAGGGATGCCACAGCCGCCCACTTCAAGCTCCACGTATGCACCACTGCCCCCTGCCAAGTGGGACCCCAGACCCACCCAAATCGCACTCGAACCACTCGCACCGCATCAGACCGGAGTCAACACATCCCGAAACCCAACTCTCTATATATAACCCACCGTGACACCGCCTCTGAACGCAGCAAAAATTAGCTACTCCTTGATTCCTGAGCTCTTCTTCTTCTTCTCCCTCAAATTTTGTACGCACCTCGAGCTCGCTAGCACGTACGGCACGGGCTAGAGAGATGGGAGGCAGCGCAGAGGTGGGGAACGGCGGCGGCGGGGAGCGGGCGGTGCCGCGGGTGCCGGTGCAGGCGGCGCGGCCGTTCCTGGACACGTTCCGGGGGAACCTCAAGGAGACGTTCTTCCCGGACGACCCGTTCCGCGGCGTGGTGCGGGAGAAGGGCGCGGGGCGGCGCGCGGTGGCGGCGCTGCGCTACTTCTTCCCGTTCATGGAGTGGCTGCCGGCTTACACGCTCGGCACGCTCAAGTCCGACCTCATCGCCGGCATCACCATTGCCAGCCTCGCCATCCCGCAGGGCATCAGCTACGCCAAGCTCGCCAACCTGCCACCAATTCTCGGCCTCTGTAAGCACGCTGTCGTATGATTATGTATTAATGCATCTGCTTGCACGTACAGTCGTGCAATCAACCTACGTAAGTAAGTAACATTGTAAAATATCATGCGTGTGATCTGTACGTTTTCTGTTTAGACTCGAGCTTTGTGCCGCCGCTGGTGTACGCGATGATGGGGAGCTCCAAGGACCTGGCGGTGGGGACGGTGGCGGTGGCGTCTCTTCTCACCGGGTCCATGCTCGGGGCCGAGGTGTCGGCGGCGGAGAACCCGGCGCTCTACCTCCACCTCGCGTTCACCGCCACCTTCTTCGCCGGCGTCTTCCAGGCCTCGCTTGGCCTCCTGAGGTACGCACTAGCTAAGCTAGCTCCCTACTCCATGGAGTGATGGAGGTGATCACAAACTCTCTTGTGGGTTAAGCCACCAAGAGTAGGCTAGTTGTTGAAAAGACCAAATTAATTAACAGAAAAACTAAAAAACGGTATACCGTTGCAACGGTATACCTCTGAAACTCATGATTTTTTGCACTGAAACTCATGAAACTTAGCACTAAAAACTGATAAAACATGAAACTGATGAAACTAAACACTGAAACTCATGAAACCAGCATTGAAACTGATAAGTTTCATAAGTTTCATGGCTATACCGTTGCAACGGTATACCGTTCCCTAGTCACTCTCATTAATTAAAGCACCTGCAGTACTTTTCACTCACTCCGGATATATATATATATATTTTCATTTGAAATATATACCCGGTCAAATTTTTGAAACTATAATTAGTGCTATCTGTTTAAATATTTAGATTAAAAATATGATAATTACATATATTTGTCTCAAAAGGGCACTTTTACAATACTATAATTTTTTTAGGTTCTATATCTATATTATAATATAAATTAGCTGTTAAAAGTGTGTTTCACTGACCTATTTAATTGTGAGGGGAGGGAGTAACTTGTCAAAAGTTTGTAACTATACTACGTACTCCTTTATATATGTTTGTATATCATTATCAAGTCGAGTCTTGAGAGCAATTCAAGCTTTTGATTTGGACGTCTGGGTATAATAACTGCTGCGTAGCATGGGTGGTTTTAAGTTTTTAACTTTTACTGATGTGCACGTAGGCTGGGCTTCATCGTGGACTTCCTGTCGCACGCGACGATCGTGGGGTTCATGGGCGGCGCGGCGACGGTGGTGTGCCTGCAGCAGCTCAAGGGCCTGCTCGGCCTCGACCGCTTCACCGCCTCCACCGACGTCGTCTCCGTCATGCGCTCCGTCTTCTCGCAGACGCACCAGGTTACTTAAGACCTACTTAACACTGATACCGATCGATACCTGCATAATAATGCATCGACATGATGGATGTATAGATTGTACGCGTGATGGCACACACCATGCATGGCATGACACGCGTTCTTGAGGGCACAACCGCGAGCTAGCTAGCTAGCTAGACCTGCGCTGCAGCCTGCAGTGTGCTGCCGCTGGCAAGTGACGTGCATGCCCGGGACCTGCAACTGTGAGACAGGGACATGGACCCTGCTCTGCCTCTTGCTTCTCCCGCCGGTCACTCATGCATACCTGCAGTTGCAGCTCGCCAGCTTGGTATCGTAGCTTTGCGTGACACATGCATGGTGGCCTGGCATGTCTGACGAGACTGGTTGACGATTGAGTTAAATTTTGATTTGACTTGATTTCGTTCCTACCGATGCGTGTTTTGTCTGATGATTAAATCCCGTGCCCGTGACGGGTTCAATGTTGGTGCCGTGTCTCACCGTGATTGGATTGCAGTGGCGATGGGAGAGCGTCCTGCTCGGCTGCGGCTTCCTCTTCTTCCTCCTCCTCACTCGTTTCATTGTAAGTACTTCGCCTTTCCACGAATATAAATCGGTTTTTAATTTTTATTTTTACTGCCTCCAACGCGCGCAATACCTTGACTGTAATTTTGTATCGTAATATACGTGCAAACAATAAGAATTATATATATTATGAAAGCGTTTTGCAAGACAAAGAGGGTGATAGTATTTTGATTAAAGTTATAAAATGTTGACTGCACGGATACCTACATTGGTTGTGGAGTGTGGACGGAGGGAGGAGCACGGTATTATTGCCTTCATTTCATCTTACTTATTACTGCCTTGTAAAATCTAATTACCACATAAAATTTTACTTGAGAAATTTCTTCTTCTGGAGGCAAGATGAGAAGAGGGCTTATCTCCAGGTGAGTGTGGGATGGATACACTTAGTAGTAGAAATAGTAGCATGAGGCATAAGAATCTCGTATAAGTGACTGGTTCAATCATACTAAAAGGAGCATATCTGAGACCAGAAGAGAATCGATCGACCAATCATTGGCCTTTTTTTCCCTCTCTACCTTCGTGTATAATTGATCATGACGTAATACCTCACTAATACTAGGATTGTGACAACAGAAACCTAGCTTGATGGCACGATATTTGGGATAAGTTGCTATAAGATTCCATTTTGCACGCGTGTAGTCATCCAAAAGATATATATAGAGACTTGGGACAGGAAAACCGATGGAACGGTTGCGCGATCGAACTTGAGCTAGAACTCACACGAAAAATCCAACCAAAAAAAAAGGTACAAATGTTTTTAGAGTGTCCGTCCGTTTTGTTGTGCTAGACGAATCCAATTAAAATGATTGCCAAGATGTGCAATACTTACAGGTTACAGTTCAGAAACAAGTAGCGTCTTCTATCTTGTGATTGAAGTGAATCCATGGTAGTCTAGTCTAGTGGTTGCTTGCAAGTTGCAACTACCGCCGGGTCACATGTCTGCTCGAGACGCATGAAAAAGATTTTGTCATGTAATGTTTTGGAGCCATATGTATACAAGGACTGAGGACACAAGCTCGTGAGGCCATTGGTGGGACAAAGGAATCGACCCATTGGTCACTTTTTGGATAGCTTACATATGCATGTGATGATTTAATCTGCCTGTCTCCGGTTTGGTCTCCACTGTTATCTTCCTAGCCTCTGAATGTTCTTTTTTTATTAAAAAAAATATGATCAAAGCATAATTCATTAAAGAAGAAAAAATAATAGCTGAGCTACAAACGCACATAAACTCTACAGACACGCCGCACACGGCTCCGTGAGAGCCCCGTTCAAGCGGCGCTCGAATCCGGACCGACCGCTAGCGCCTCCTGCGCCCAGCCAACAGCGCCAAGGCTGTTCCTCCTGAATATTCTTTCTTTTTTTTTTCGAAAGGAAAGGCAGGAGCTCCTGAATATTCTTTCTTAATATGCAGCTTTTCACAATCCAATTTGCTCTATCTGTTACTTCCCCTTGCGTTTGAAAAAGAAAAACACTCGTCTTAGGTCGAGATGCTAATGATGGAGGAACAGAATTCTAGGCTAGCAAGTTTCTTGATTTGCGTCAGACAGGTGAATTGCATCACGTCGTTTTTTGTCAGTAGAACGTATGGCTGGCTGACTTGCTATGCATCGGTTTCATACTTTCATACTGATGAAAAGGGATCGAATCCAATATCATGGGTGCTGAAAAGAATGTGCCAATAATTGCAAAAGGCCAGGGTCCACCAACCACTGGAGTAGTATCAACTTTTCCAAATAAGATCCGTGATTAGGGATGCAAATGGATTGACCCTAGGGTCTTCTTTGATCCATTCTAGTTTATTTGTTTGTACTAAAAACTTAATTTTTAGTTCACCTTTTAAGTTTTAGTGCAAACAAATGAACTAAAGTGGGTCAAAGATGACCCTAGGACCGGCCCATTTACATCCCTATCCGTGATCGAGCAAGCCTCCTTGGAGAACGTAGGAGCCGCTTATTTTTTTTGCCCCAATCAGAAATTGTTCTTGACGATTTGAACTATGTTTATCGGCTGATCACTCCAAGTTTCTTGCCCTATTTCTTGGCGCAATCGACAATTACTCTACATGCGCAATAATGAATATAATCCGTTTGCAGTTTAGCTGTGATAAAAGATTCCAAATTTATGTCTGAAATCGTTCCAGCGGTAGTCGTTGGTCTGAATTCTGAGGCTCTGATCCAAGTGGCATCTAAAATTACAGACCATTTATTGCATGTTCCACGCAGGACGGTCAAGTTATTATATATCATGTAATATATCTTCTTTTCACAGAGCAAGAGGCGGCCGAAGTTGTTCTGGATATCCGCCGCCGCGCCATTGACGTCGGTCATCCTTGGAAGCCTTCTGGTGTACCTCACTCACGCTGAAAACCACGGCATCCAAGTGGTGAGCACAACAACCGATAAAATCGACAAATTTCCATTAACATTCGGTAAAAACATGGAGTACTAATCGACGCCATCTCCCCCGACATTCTAGATCGGTTACCTCAAGAAGGGTCTGAATCCACCATCTGTTACAAGTCTGGACTTCTCGTCGCCGTACATGATGCTCGCCTTGAAGACCGGAATCATCACCGGCGTCATTGCCCTCGCAGTAAGCCTAACATCCTTGTCTCATTGGTTATATACACATCAGTACCTGCCCTTTCTCGGGGCGGGGGGATTCATTACTGTATATACTGTACTTGCTTGCAAAAAGATTGTCAGTAAAATACTTACAGCTGTATTGTGCTTCTGTCGCATGCAGGAAGGTATTGCCGTAGGAAGGAGCTTCGCCATGTTCAAGAACTACCACATCGACGGCAACAAGGAGATGATTGCGTTTGGAACGATGAACATCATTGGATCACTCACATCCTGCTACCTCACCACCGGTACATTCCTATCTCCAACGCACGAACATGAGTGGGATGGTCATGTCTCGAATTCAGGATCTCTCGCTACACCTACAACCATTCCCGTTCTGTATATGCCAGGCCCGTTTTCGCGGTCGGCCGTCAACTACAACGCCGGCTGCAAGACGGCCATGTCGAACGTGATCATGTCGCTGGCGGTGATGATCACGCTCCTCTTCCTGACGCCGCTCTTCCACTACACCCCGCTGGTGGTGCTCTCGGCGATCATCATGTCGGCGATGCTCGGCCTGATCGACTACCCGGCCGCCATCCACCTCTGGCAGGTCGACAAGGTCGACTTCTGCGTGTGCCTCGGCGCCTACCTCGGCGTCGTCTTCGGCAGCGTCGAGATCGGGCTGGTCGTCGCGGTACGTTGCACGCTCCCCGATCGTTGTACCTCTCTTCTGCATATATATACTACCTGTTACGAACGGCGGCCATATCTGTTTCTTGGTGCTGTGCGGTTTCAGGTTGCGATATCGATTCTGCGAGTCCTGCTGTTCATCGCGCGGCCGAGGACGACGGTGCTCGGGAACATACCCAACTCGATGATCTACCGAAGGATGGACCAGTACACCATGGCACAGGCGGTGCCCGGCGTGCTCGTGCTGCGCGTCGACTCGCCTATCTACTTCGCCAACGCGAGCTACCTGCGAGAGAGGTGAGCAAAACCAGTTCAGCACGCACGGCGCACCAGGCTTGTGATCCAGACATCTTACGATGATCAAACCTGTGTTGTGACGGTCAGGATCTCGCGTTGGATCGACGAGGAGGAGGACCGGACCAAGGCCAAGGGCGAGACGGGCGTGCAGTATGTGGTCCTAGACATGGGTGGTAATTAAGTTCTTGACTTTTGTCTGAGTTACACTGCACCTGACAAGATGCACTAGAGTTAGTACTGATCTGAACACCCACACACCAGAAGCATCGTATGTGAAACTGTATCGTGGAGTCTGATGTCTGTTCGCTCTCCTTGCAGCCGTCGGTAGCATCGACACCAGCGGGACAAGCATGCTGGATGAACTCAAGAAGACGCTGGACAGAAGAGGCCTTCAGGTAAGAAGAGAGCAACAGCATCGCCATTCATCTGACAGATGCTTTGGTTTGAAGTGTTCTGCGTCGTGAACGCTGGCTGATTCACTTCGCTGCTGTTGCGTTCTTCGTTTTTAGATTGTATTGGCGAACCCGGGGAGCGAGATCATGAAGAAACTGGACAGCTCGAAGGTGCTCGAGTTGATCGGCCACGAGTGGATCTTCCCGACGGTGGGCGAGGCGGTGGCGGAGTGCAACTACGTGCTGCACTCGCACAAGCCAGGAATGGTCATGGACAGTTCAGCAGCCCATGAGAACATGGTCTGATTGGAGAATTGGTGCGGTATATGGTTGGGTATGACCTGAGTTGTCAACGGGAAAGCCGAGATAAATATAAACATCTCGAGTATTGTAATACATTGTCAAGGAAATTCATAGGAAAAAAAAATCCCTTTTTTGGGTAAAGCAAAAGCTAAGCCTGTGGAGATGCACTAGAGTTAGTACTGATCTGAACACATGAGACGAGACTAACCTTCCCAAACATCCATTACGTGTTATGTACTTACGTTGAATAAGGCCCCGCTTGGCAACTTGGAACCGGATCGTTTCTACTAGATTATGAAATAAACTCAACCAAACGGACTAAAACTCGAAACGATTCTCGTCAGATCGTGTCGGGGATTGGCTATCTGGCAAAAGACCACGGTGCCCCCCCGTGAAAAGTTGAGCACCACCAACCAGGCAGTACTAAAAGGAAATGCCCGGGAGAATGAAGCGAGCATCCCTCCTCTTCCTCCGAGCATACGCATCCACACCTTTACTCGCGGCAATACCGAACACCCCCACGAGCAAGCATGCTCGTGGGGACCATGACCTACTCAGGTGTTTGGTCGGTGGGCCCAACAAGCGCTACGAAGAGGGAAGGAGACAACCAATCAGCCGAAGATCAAGGGAAATCCTACCTGAAATTCAAACAGCGCACGAATCAAGGATGGTGGACCTCAAATATGGCTACACAGCGTGATCCCAGGAGGTAGTTGCCTTCTTTGTACCTATAGTCGTAGTATTTAAACCCCCCCTGAAGATCTGTAAGGGGGAGGGGACGAAGAGATAGAACACAATACACTGGAGTAGGGCTGTTATCCCGGCAGAGGGAGGCCTGAACCAGGATAAACACCGTGTCCCCCTTTCTCCCGGCCTTGCATCGCTCGAACGACCTCCTCGGTCCGCACGACGGGGCTCTGTTGATCCCCCATTCAACAAGTAAGCTCGACGGGAGCCCGTTCTCCAATCGTCGGATACCGGGCGCCGTCAGTGGGGACGGCGACGATTCCGTCGCGGATCAAGATCCTCGAGGATGCCGAACTCGGAAGATACTCGGGATCTCTGTGACTTCGACGACGTCGAAGACGACGACATGTATTACGCCGGCGACGGCGTGGCCGGCGTGACCGATCCCATCGGTCACACCGAGTCCGGGAGCTCTTCCCCGAACTTTGGGATGCGAGGGCAGACCCTCCGTTCTCTAAACATTACCCTCGGTGACCACGAGGATGACTATGACGGACTCTACGATGGTCTGGATATACCAGACAACCTAGAGTTCGACCGAGAGACTGCATCTCAAGGGGACACGATGATGTCTCCATCGCATGCATCTCACTCTCGTCACGTCAACATGGCCGGGAGCCGTACCGAGCCCGAGGTACGATCCTCGGACGCTGCTAAATGCGACCACTATGAGGCGGCCAGGCTCCACCTAGAGGCGTCTTTGGGAAAGACCCTCGCGACCATACGCCGCCAGGCGAAAGGGAGGCGCGCTTCCGTGGAAAGGAACTCTCACGAGTACCGAACCCCCGATCGCATCCCGGAACGCCGCCATAGCTCGCCGCCGCCAATTCACCAGAAACGAGAACGGCTACAGGCCTTGGCGGCGGTCGTACGCGACCTACGCAGTTTTCCCGAGCAAGTGGACCTAGAGGCCGTAGGCAAGGTCGTGGCCGAAGATCTGGAGAGGCTTGCCGCCGAACTAAAAGTCTCGGATCCTCCCCACGACCGGGATGCCCGAAGTATTTCCCGGGACCATCACAGACGCTCCCCCATGTGTTCGCACAGAGATGAATCTCGGAGCCATGCTCGGAGATCGCCTGCACCACTAATCGATCCGAAAAGCCCCGGTCGGGCCCCAGAGCAACCTCGGAGCGACACCTCTACAATCGTCCGGATTACGAGCGTTCTGAACGCTCCACGACCAAGCGGTCGACGACACGACCGACGCATGAATCTTCTCTTGACTCGACCCGCGAGCGGGGCGTTGGGCGGAAGACCCGCGCGGAGGACGCTATGACCGAGGGTTTCACCGCGAAACCCCGAGCTTCGGTTGCCGGGCCTTCACGGGCTCTCTCCGGAATGTCGCATGGCCGAACAGGTTCAAGCCCGGCCACATCGAGAGGTTCAACGGGACCCAGAACCCGGATGAATTCCTCTCAATATATACCACCGCTATCCTCGCCGCCGGAGGCGATGAAAGGGTGATGGCGAATTATCTGCCGACGGTTCTGGACGGAGCTGCTCGCACATGGCTCTTTAACCAAAAGGAGGGTTCCATACGATCCTGGGGGTAGCTCAGCACCGCACTCCGAGCAAATTTCCAGAGCTGTTACATCCGCCCGGGAAAGGAGCGCGACCTGGAGCGCTTGATACAGACGGACGGAGAAACCCTGCGACAGTTCGTCCAGAGGTTCATCCAGGTCCGGAACTCGATCCCGAACATATCGGACGAGGCCATCGTCCGAGCTTTCAAGTTTGGGGTACGGGACGTGCGCTTCACGCAGGACCTGGAGATCCATCCGGATCTAACGGCAAACAAGCTTTTCCGAATGGCTGATCGGTATGCCAACGCGGATGAGACCGTCCAGTGGAAGAAAATGCTGGATGAAGGAAAGCTGCCACCTCAGCCCGGGCTAGAGACCTCCGCTAGTAAAAAGGGCTCGAACTCTGTGGATAAGAAGATCAAGAAGAAGAAGAAAAAGCAGCTCCCACCGGGCATTGTTGCCGCGGTGGAACAACAACGACCGAGCAACCCAGCAGCCACGAGGGTTTAACGCTCGGGGAGAGGACAACCACACAGGCCTCGCGACCGAGGTGGCCAGCAGATCAACGAGGCGAACTCTCATCGTCCCGCTTCACCAGGCACACGGCACGACCTACGGAATTGCCGAGCGTGGACCTACCGCTGGAAGCGCTTTTACAATGGGCAGGGGTCCCATGCCGTCGCTTCCAGAGCAGGGTGAAAACGGCAAGGGCAAGCAGCCCATCGAAGAAAGTGAAGACGGCATGGAATATCAAGAACCTCAGAACCACATCGCAGTTATCTTCGGGGGCTCCTCTGCCTATAAATCTCGCCGGGACTTAAAGGACGCTGCGAGGGAAGTGCACCATGTCACCCAAGGTAAGCCGCTAGTACAGCAACTCAAATGGTCCGAGTTGTCTCTCACCTTCTCCAAGGACGATTGTCCCCTTGGAATGACCAAACCACAGAGGCTTCCGATGGTCGTGAACCCCACCATCAGCAATACCGTCGTTGGTCGGGTCCTCATAGACTCATGGAGCTCTTTGGACCTTATTTCAGCCAAGGTTTTGGACGAGATGCAGATTCCTCGTTCCAAAATCAAAAGTGTAGCTGTGCCCTTCTTCGGGATAGTCCCGGGCACCTCGATCAAGCCTCTGGGGCAGGTCGTCCTACCCGTGACTTTCGGCGGCCCGAGTAACTTCAGAACGGAGCTAATCACCTTCGAGGTGGTAGACTTCGAATCGGCCTACAACGCCATCCTCGGCAGGCCGGCCTTGGCCAAGTTCATGGCCGCCTCACACCACGCGTATCAGTGCCTGAAGGTTCCCGGACCGAACGGGGTCATAACCATAAAAGGGAACCACAAGTCCGCACTCAATTGCGACGAAAGAGCGTTGGATATGGTCGGTCAGTTACCCACTCGCGGCCCTGACCAAGAACCGAAACATTCCCGACCTAAACTTGCCCTCCAACCTGGAGGAGAGACCAAGGCTGTTCCGCTCAACGAGTCGGAACCGGCCAAAGTCGTGCATTTGGGATCTTCCTTAGATCCCAAATAGGAACTCGAGCTCATCACCTTCCTCCGGGCAAGCTCGGATGCGTTCGCCTGGGAACCATCCGACATGCCCGGGGTCCCTAGGGAGGTGATTGAGCACAGGCTAGCAGTTCAGCCTGACAAAAAACCAGTGAGACAGATCCTTAGACGCTTTTCCCCGGAAAAACACGCAATCATCCGGGAGGAGCTCGACAAACTCCTAAAAGCTGGCTTCATCAGGGAGGTCGAACACTCCGAGTGGCTAGCCAATCCAGTCTTGGTCAGAAAGAAAGGAGGCAGGTGGCACATGTGCGTCGATCACACGGGTCTAAACGTGGTATGCCCGAAAGACAACTATCCGTTGCCTCGCATAGATCAATTGGTCGACGCGACGGCGGGATCACAAGCCATGAGCTTCCTAGATGCCTATTCAGGCTATCATCAGATCAGCCTGTCGCGTGAAGACGAAGAAAAGACTTCCTTCATCACCCCATTCGGTACCTTCTGCTATACGACCATGTCTTTCGGTCTGAGAAATGCGGGAGCAACCTTTCAGCGCCTCATGCAGAAAACCTTCACAGACCAAGTAGGTCGAAACTTGGAGGTTTATATCGACGACATAGTTGTCAAAAGCAAGAGTACTTCGGGTCACGTTGCTGACTTGGAAGAAACCTTCTGTAACCTCAATAGCATCGAATAAAGCTAAATCCAGAAAAATGCGTGTTCGGCGTGAAAGCTGGCAAGGTGCTCGGTTACATGGTCGGACCACAAGGCGTCGGGGCAAACCCGGAGAAAATCGAAGCCATTGAGAACATGAGGTCGCCCACGTGCGTGAAGGAAGTGCAAGCTCTGACCGGGAGAATGGCCGCTTTAAGCCTGTTCATTTCCCGGCTGGGGGAGCGAGGACTACCTTTCTTTAAAGCCCTCCGTAAGCACGATGGCTTCACGTGGACGGAGGAAGCTGATCACTCGTTCAAAGAGCTAAAACAGTACATTTCCAAACCGCCCGTCCTCGTCACGCCCACAGTGGGGGAAGAATTGCTACTATACCTGGCGGCAACCCCGCAGGCGGTAAGCGCGGTGTTAGCAGTAGAGAGAGATGGTTCCCAGCGACCTATCTATTATGTCAGCGAAGTACTTCATGGACCAAAGGAGCGTTACCCCGAGGTCCAGAAATTATCAGACTGGCATCGATGGCCTCCAGGAAGTTGCGCCATTACTTTCAAGCACACAAGATCGTGGTGCCGACCAGCTTCCCGCTCAGGGAAATCCTGAAAAACCAGGACGCCAGTGGTCGCATAGCCAAGTGGGCAATGGAGCTCGCCGAGTTTGAGGTGATGTTTTCGGCCTGCACGGCGATAAAATCACAAGTCCTGGCCGATTTTGTGGCAGAATGGTCGGCTCCAGCACCACCAGCCAGCGGAACCAATGGTTCAAGGGAAAACTCCTGGACCTTGTATTTCAATGGATCTCGAGCATACGAGCGCTCGGGGGCTGGCGTCGTCTTGGTCTCCCCGGATGGAGAGCAACTTCAGTACGCCATCCAACTACATTTCGCCGCGACCAACAACGCGGCGGAATATGAAAGCCTTTTGGCCGGACTTCGGGCATGTAAATCACTAGGAGTCCAACGGCTCACTGTGAAGGGCGATTCACAGTTGGTCGTGAACCAGGTCAACAAGGAGTATCAGTATTCCGATACCTCAATGGCGCCAGACCGCCGGAAGTAAGGAAAATGGAGAAATACTTCAAGAATTTCGAAGTAATCTACATCCCCAGGAAGGATAATTCCCTGGCCGACCAAATGTCTAAAGTCGGTTCCTCTCAAACCACCGCTCCGGCGGGGGTGCTTGTCGAACACCTATATAAGCCCTTCATTCCCTCTGAAGAGGAGGCACCAGAGTCCGACGGTAGGGTCTCCTTCCTCGAGCAAAGTGCAAGTTGGATGACGCCATTTATCCAATACCTTGCGCATGGGACATTGCCCGAGGAAGAAGCCGAGCGTTCCCGGCTAACAAGGCGATCTTCTCAAGATAAACCGATCGGCGACCTATACCGAAAAGGCGCATTGGGAATCCTTTCCAGATGCGTCTCTCAGGAGGAAGGCCAATACCTTGCGCATGGGACATTGCCCGAGGAAGAAGCCGAGCGTTCCCGGCTAACAAGGCGATCTTCTCAAGATACAAAGCGATCGAAGGCGACCTATACCAAAGGCGCGTTGGGAATCCTTTCCAGATCGTCTCTCGGGAGGAAGGCCAATACCTTCTTCATGATATCCATGAAGGAATGTGCGGAGCTCACTCATCTTTCGTAACGCTTGTGAGCAAGGCCTTCCGATTGGGTTACTCTTGGCCTACGGCCTTGACGGATGCTGCGGTCAATCGTAACGACTGCCGAGCATGCCGATTCCATGCTCGCAAAGCCCGTCGACCAAAGATACACCCCGCAAACCATACCGCTTCGTGGCCATTCTCGACACAGGGGCTCGACGTCCTTGGACCTTTTCCCCGGTCGAAGGCCGCAAGTATTTGCTCGTGGCCATCGACACTTTCACTAAGTGGATAGAAGCCGAGCCCGTCTCAACCATCTCGCCCAGCGCCAAGAGATTCCTCCGCAAAGAATGTGATAACTCGGTTCGGGATACCCAACCGTCTCATCACAGACAACGGGACCCGATTCACCGATGAACTGTTCCAAAGTTATGCGAGGAGGTCGGGACCAAGGTCTGTTTCGCCTCGTGGCACATCCACGAGCAACGGAGCACCGAACGAGCAAATGGGCGATTAGTTCAGGGCATAAAAGAGGGTCTTCAAAAGCCTCGGCCCGAGATAAGCGGCGATGGGTGGATGAGCTTCCGCCGTTCTTTGGTCCGTCAGCACCACGACGAAGTCGGGCCACGGCGTAAACGCCTTGCCAACTCGTCTGTATGCGGAGGCCATTTTGCTCTGAAATTGTGCTAGGTTCTCCAAGGGTGCGGTGGTCGATTCTGTCGACCAAGAGGTTGAACGCCTCCTCGACCTGAACCTCGTCGAAGCAACACTTGAGCAGGCGTTGCTCGTCTGCGATTTACCTACAAGCTCTCCGTGAGCACGCAGCCAATTCGGTCACCAAGGTCCTCGCAAGTTGGTGACATGGTCTTACGAAGACTTCAAGACTGTCGAAAGCCAATAAGTGACCCGAGATGGGAGGGACCCTACACGGTCGTATCCACAATGCGCCCGGGGCTGTTCGCCTCGCGATGGAGGGCGATCGGAGCTCGCCGGCCACTGGAACATTGATCAAGCTGCGTAAATTCTACGTGTAGACGCGTACTCTATCTCGCACCCTTTGCGTTTTCCTATAAAACATTTCCTTTCCTTCTCATGTTTTGTCCTCGCCTTGTCGAGCGAGCATCGTCGTCTACGACCGCATGACGAGCTTATCCGACAAGTATGTGCGCACCATTTCCCTTGGCCCCGTGGGATGCTCGCCAATCGTTCACTTTCCACAAGAGCTCTTCATCCGTATGCGTGGTCGAGCGCGAGCATCCACTCTAAGCCCGGTTCAGTGACCACTCGGGTATGGCGGCTCTACGTATCGTTGGTTTAAAGCTCGTCTACTCTGCGCACGTAACAATGCTCGTGCTCATACCCTCTCGACGCAACCGACCTGTTTAAATCATTCAAAAATCGTTGCGACCAAAGCATCCCTTAACTTTTCCCATGAACAAACTCGTGCTCGCATAGCGGTAAGGGCACGACCTTTGTCCATGGCAGGGGCTCCGTATGATAGGAACGTTCCGTCCTTTCTTCTAAGGATTCTTTGCTCGTATCTATTCCAAGGATTCTTTGCTCGTATCTATGTTATATGCTCTTGTGCAGGGACTTGGTTTTTTTCTGCAGAACCAGGATCACGTAAACATATGTTGAAGGCGGACTCGAGAAAAACAGGCAAGGACCCAAACATCTGCGACTTTGCTCATTTAACCCAAAAGGTTGTTTTTTTACAGGCTTTACACGAGCTAAAAATAAAAAGAAGAAGAGCTAAGTTCTACGCTCGGCCTGAAGGGCAGCAAGCTCCTCCTTAAGGGAGTCGACCTCTGCCTCCAGGTCCAAAACTTTCCGCCGTGCAAAGACGACCTTCACCTTGGCCCCGGCGTTGCACCTCCTTGAGCTGGGCCTCTTCGCACTCCCGAGCTCGCTGAAGGTCGGCGCGCAGGTCGGGGACCTCCTGCCGCAGCTTCGCCAGCTCCTCTTCGAGGTCGGCACACTTCTGTTCCGAAGTGCTCTTCGTCGTCTCGCTCTCAAAGAGCCGGGTCCCGGCTTGGCGATGAGGCTCTTCGCCGACTCCAGCTCCTTCAGGTCGGCCTCACGCACCTCGGAGACCCGACGCTCGAGATCAGCGATCTTGGCGTCTTGCTCGCGATGGTACACCCAAAACTCTTCTGCTGGAACTGCGGAGGCGTCGATGTCCTCCATGGCCTTCGCAGCAAACTTCGAGCAAAAAAGGAAGGAAAGTCAAAGAAGAACCTCCAGAAGATCGCTCGCCTCATGGAAAAAGATAGAAGCAAAGGACTTACCAGAAGAGCCCGGCTGACCAGATTGTCCTGAAGCCGCTGGCGGTCGGAAGCGCCCGGCTTCGAAAAAGGGTTGACCCATGCGGGGCCATCGATCCGGTGGCGCGTCGAGATCTTGCCTCACTGGGCACCGGTGCTCCCAGAGGGCGGCAGCGTTCCTCCCTCGACCAACCCCAGGTCGCCCTGAGGTTAGTCTTCCGCGTCAACAGGCGGCTCATGGCCGCCATCCTCCTGCCCGGCCGCTGCGCTCGGGGGCTGGACGCCGACTGCAAGCGCTTTCGCCCCTTGCACCTCCGCGGCCGGAGGCGATTGGTGCTCCGCGACCGGAGATGATTGGTCGAGGACGACCACCTCCGGCCCGTGGTCCGCGGCTGGAGGCAGCTGGTCGTCAACAACCACCTCCTCTCCGTGATCCGCGGCTAGAGGTGGCTGATCGATCACGACCACTTCTTCCCCTTGGTCCGCGGCGGGAGGCAGCTGGTCGATCACGACCACTTCTTCCCCTTGGTCCGCGGCTGGAGGTGGCTGGTCGATCACGACTGCTTCTCCCCCTTGGTCCGCAGCTGGAGGCAGCTGGCCGGCAGCGACCGGCTCCTCTTCTTGGCTCGCGGCCAATGGCCGTGGATCGGGAGCCACCACCTCTTGACCATCGGAGCCCGTCGCTTGGGCCTCGCTTGCGCCTGCCCCTTCGCAGGGGACCAGGGCCAAGACTTCCTGGTCCTCGGCCCCCTGCGGCTCTTGCTCCTCCGCGGCTGGAGTAGGATCCCCTTCCACCGGAGGAAGCTCAGCATCCGCCAAGGGAAGTTCGGACTCACGAGGCCGCACGCACCGACTCCTCCTCCGTCTCGGCCATTACTTGGTCGAAGATGCGGTCGAGCTTCGGCGTCAAGCGCAAAGTCGATAATCTCCTCGACCATCCGACGAAAGTCCAAGAGCAACATCCGAGCTATCACGCCCACGCCAAACGGAGTGGGGTTAGCGAAAAAAATCGTAAGACAAGAACGAAGGAACAAAACAAGAGGACCAGCGGAGCTTACCTTCCGCCCGTGAGCGGCGCCATCCTCCTCGGCCTCCTCGCCGGGCCCACGGGCGTCCTACTCCGCGGCGGCCTCGTAGGCCTCGGCCGGCAGCCACGACGCTGATCTTCCATGGCGCCTGCTCAGCGCCATCGCCGGGTTGACATCGTCCATGTCGACCCCTTCCAATGCGGAGGTTGATCGGAAGTCGACCTCCTGCTCCTCCCGACGAGGGCATAGGCTTCCTCCTCCTCTTCCTCCTCCTCGTGGTCCTCGACCACCTGAGCGAGCCGGGTCCCTGAGAGCCTTGATTTTTCTCTCCGATTGCTCCTTGCTCGAGGGACCTGGCCTCCTCCTCGGCCTTCTTCGCCGCTTTCGGCGAGCTGTTCCATCGGCCCATCACTCACGGCATCTTCCGTTTGAAGTCATCAAACCAGATTCGAAGCTCGCTTACCTCCCGGCGGTCGGCATACTCAAGGTGTGGCGTGGGAGTCCTGGTCGAAGCTCGGCGCTTCGACCGCTTGGCACGGGGAGGTGAAGCGGATGCTTGGCGGCCTCGACCCGCCGATCTCTTGCAGGAACCCCTAGCTGGGGTGTTGGCTTGCGGCAGCGCCGCGGCGCTCAACACGGCGAGATCGAGGGCGACCTTCTCCTGGAAACAGAAATAGGGAGAAATAAGCTCGGAAAACATGCCCTCGGGCGGAAGCAAAAAGACGTACTTATCGCGTCGCCGCGGTCAAAAACGTTCTTGGGGATCTGACGATTGGGCGTCAGCTCCTTCTCCTTCGGGGCGCCGAACATCTCGGCGACCCTCTCATCAACTTGATCCATCCTCGAGCTGCGCCCACGACCAAGGGTTAAAAGAAAAAGTAGCGCCAATCACCAGGAAGCAACGATGGCGGAAAGAGGTTCAAAAACATACCTGAGTTGTCCTCACGGGTGAGTCATGCCACCGGTCACCTCGAAGAAGGGTGCTCGCGGCGCCTCAGGGACACCCGGTTGAAGGTAAAATCCCGGCGATGTCCTCGACCGGTGAGCCCCATCTCGGGCAAGCTCATTGATCGTCTGAGCACCCACTCTTCCTTAGGTCGCACGCGCGGCGCGCCTCGATGGCGGAGCGTCCTCCCAAGATATAGACCAACTGGGACCCTCGCCTTCTTACGGTAGAATTAGGTCGGCACAACCCGACACCGAGTCCTTCAAAACAACAAGAGGGTACTCGTATGGTCGGTTGGGCCGAAGACGAAGATAGACGCAGCCGACGGGACCGTCCCGGCCGGTACGAAAGGGAGAATAGAAATGGAAGAAAAGGCTGGCGATGGGCATCACACCCACGAACGCCTCGCAGAGGTGGGAGAAAACCGCAAGGGCGAGAATGGAGTTGGGGTGGAGATGAGAGATCTCGCACCCACAAAAGGCGAGCACGGAGGCGAGGAAGTCGCTCTCGGGCAGTCGGAGTCCGTTGATGGCATACAGCTCGCAGGAGACGATCTCCGCCTCCCGCGGCGCCAGCGCCGCGTCGTTCCCAGGCACTCGGCCCGAGCTTGGGTCGATGTACCCCTCGTCCGTGAGCACCTGGAGCCTCCTACGGGTCATCTGGCTGACCTTGAAACGCGCCATTGCCAAAGGAAGAAGGAGAGCGAAAGGACTTCTTGGGCGCTAGAGCTCCTAGAAGATCTTTTTTGGCCGAAGACGAGCAAAGGGGCACGGTATAACTCCGACCTCTCCCGGTAGAAAGGGTTAAAAAAAGGCGAAGGCGAGGTTGAAAATCACCGCCTATCACATAGCAACACTGCCGGGAAAACGCACTTTCCGAAAGCTGCCGTGCAGTTACAAGGAGGCTTCGGAGAAGGAACAATGAACAACCAAGCAGCGCACCCACGCTGGCAGCGCAAGTGTAAAAAGGTCGTCTCAGGACGTAAAATGGTCATAGTCCACGACCAAAAGAAATTCAATCCCCTTCAAGTCTTCTTAGGCTCAAGGGAAGCCCAAGGGTTCCCGCTTGAACCTCGAGGGCTAGGCCGAGGATTGGCTATCTGGCAAAAGACCACGGTGCCCCCCCATGAAGAGTTGAGCACCACCAACCAGGCAGTACTAAAAGGAAATGCTCGGGAGAATGAAACGAGCATCCCTCCTCTTTCTCCGAGCATACGCAGCGTCCACACCTTTACTCGCGGCAATATCAACACCCCACGAGCAAGCATGCTCGTGGGGACCATGACCTACTCAGGTGTTTGGTCGGTGGGCCCGACAAAGCGCTACGAAGAGGGAAGGAGACAACCAATCACCAAGATCAAGGGAAATCCTACGAAATTCAAGCAGTATTGAATCAAGGATGGCGGACCTCAAATATGGCTACACAGCGTGATTCCAGGATGTAGTTGCCTTCTTTGTACCTATAGTTGTAGTATTTAAACCCCCCCTGAAGATCTGTAAGGGGGAGGGGACGAAGAGATAGAACACAATACACTGGAGTAGGGCTGTTATCCCGGCAGAGGGAGGCCTGAACCAGGATAAACACCGTGTCCCCCTTTCTCCCGACCTTGCATCGCTCGAACGACCTCCTCGATCCGCACGACGGGGCTCTGTTGATCCCCCATTCAACAAGTAAGCTCAACGGGAGCCCGTTCTCCAATCGTCGACAGATCGTTTCTTCTTTTTTTCACTCTGTAGCCGAATCGGTCTCAACCCCGTTCCACCCGATTCACAGAATCCTACCTGAAACGTTTCTACCAAGAATCTGGAACCGTTTCCGTTTCTACTAGAATCTGGAACCGTACCAAACAGGACCTAATTATCCGCATGACAAGATGGAAAATCATCAGGTATCAGTTCATTCACAAAACGTTCATTGCTAAAAAATTGAGAATTCATGTCATAAATACATTTTCATCATACAAGGCATTGAGCTTAGTAATAACCAAATCTGTGTCCAACCCCAGAAAAATATGGGATACCTACCGCACCCTCAAGGGCAAAGAAAACTCATATTCCTGTTTTTTAATCAGAACACAAAAGTATAGGCATTTGCATCTCTATCCTCTACTCCTCTATACCTGATCAGGACTGAACAGAGAATCAACTGCAGATACTAACTACCAAGTGTTGGAAAGCTACCCGACTCTCTGGATGTAAAATAGACACACGAGAAACACTTGGACACGGTTTCGGTTGTGGTGCTGCCGAATGCACACCTTTTCCATTGTCTATTGCCTTGCTTAAATAGAGAATTACATGGAAATTAATTAAAGCTATTTAAGACCTCCAATTAGGCGCCATTCCTATATCTGGCTGCCCTTTCTATTCTTTAGCTAAACAAAGAAAGAAACTAAAAGCAGGATTTTCCTATTCCTAAGATGAAGAAGAGGCGCAGGCTTATTCCTACAATCTCCTCCTAAGCCCTGTGCTCACTGCTTTTACATGGATGAGGCCGATCCTTTTACGCATTTCATGAAACTTGGTCCTTCCAAGCGCTTCGTTAGAATGTCGCTTAGTTGGTCTTCGATGAAATCCACATTGATCGGACCTTCCTCTGATGCTTCCTATCGGACGGTGATATTTTACCCGAATGTGTTTACTCGTCCATGGAGAATCGGATTCTTGATCAAAGCAATGGGCGCATTTGTTGTCCACCTCAAGATTGGCGCTTTTGTTGTCTTGTCCTCGCATTTGACAAAGACACGAGCAAGCCATAATGCTTGACTAGCGACTTGTACCGCTATATATTCTCGCCGCAGCTAGATTTTCGCCACCACCTTTCGCTTCATGGATTGCCAGTGATCGGATCGCCATCGAGGAAGAACATCACGGCTGTGCTTGCTTGCATCAACATCCTCGAAATCACTATCACCAAGCCGATCGGATGAGGCTTCTCCTTCTCCCTCCTATCGAACCGCAGAGACCCCATCCTGGGTCCCGGCCACATAGCGCCAAGATGCGCTTCATGTGCGAGATGATCCTCTCGAGGATCTTCCAGAACCCGCCACATACCCAACCGCGAAATGCCAAATCGTATGTATCGACCAGATACCTTAAGCTCAGACGATACACTCAGACGTCGTCGCATCAACGATCGGCTGGTGAGTTTGCTCGGGCCACGCGGTTCCATGGGCACTTGAGCAGGATTGCATCCTGCCATGCCACTCTTCTCCAGAATCTTGCCGGCGTAGGGCGCCCCGCACTGAGATCCTCATACCGCTTCACTCAATGCCGAGGTAGTAGTGAAGTAGGCCGAGGTCGCTTCATCTTGAATGCAGTTGTACCATCCGCTTCCTTAAACCGCTTGATATCCCAATGTTCGTCAGGTGATCACAAGGTCGCTCTACATAGACCCCGATCACTAGGCTGCTGTCGCCATCGTGTCTGCGGAGGTAGATGGCGTGTTCGACGGCTCCTTTTGAAACCAAAAGACAACAGAGTGTCGCCCAGCGCATGCTCCATGCGCCAGTGCTTGATGCAGCCCGCATAAGGCCTTAGTAGCTTGAGCACCTTGTGCTCCTTCCCTGACTATGAATCCAAATACCGGTGCTCGACATAGACCTCTTCTTCTAGGTCATTTGTTTAGGAATGCCGACTTGACATCCATGTGGTGCACCTCCCACCTCGTGGCGCGAGAAGCGATGAAGCGACTTGAGTCAAGCCTCGCCATCGCGAACACTTAAATGTCGTAGTCGATGCCGCAGCCAGCGCTGCACTTCTTCACCACGAGGCGCGTGCCTTGTGCTTGGACACCGCCCCATGCTCGCCACGCTTCACCTTGAAGACCCATTTCAGGCCAATCGCGTCACGCCCCGCGAGATCCACGGCGCTTCACGTTTTTGTTATCCTCGATGGATTCCATCTCTTCCACCATTGCCTTCCTCCACCGGTGAGGTTGCGCCCGCCTCCACGAATAGCCAGGTTCGCTCGCGACTCCGGCAAGGAGCTCCTCGCGCGATCAAGACTGCCAAGATCGGCGGCGAGGTGGGCCGATGATGTTGTCCATCCGCCGGCATCGGAAAGTGTCTCATCGCCGCCATGGTGGCGTCCGACTCGTCGTCCCGACAGGAGAGGAGAATTCCACCTCGGCCGTGTCTCCTGGGTGGTATCTCGCGGCATGAGGTGATGCGTGGCGTCGGCTAAGCGCTTTTCTTCGCTGCCGCGACCACCGGGCCTCGCGCGGTTTTCGGCCACGGAGGTCCCTGGGTGGAGTCGAGTACTCCACCGGTGAATACGTAAATGCCGCCGCCGCTCTACAGCGTCCTCTCGAGCCCCCCCCACTGGCTCTCGCCGAACACCACGTCGCGTGTCACATGGACACGCTTCGTGATTCGGTCATACGCGCGACGCCTTGGAGCCGCTGGGCCAGAAGCGATTAAGATCATCTTCCGCCACGATCCTCGCTTTTTCAAGTGTGGCGTCGTGTTCTCGACGACGATGCGCCAAACGCCCTCGGTGGTGTCACTGCGGCTTCTTTCCATGCCATGCCTCAACGCGGCGTCATCAAATCGCTCTTCGTTGGCGGCGGTTGAGGATGTACACCGCGATGGCCTGGCTCGCCCGTAACCATCCGTAGGCCTTTTGCCTTGAGAGCATGCTCCTTGCCGTCGCCACCACTGCCATTCGGCGCTCCACGACGCCATTTTGCGCGCGTCAGACGCAGCAGTTGGCGCTAGCGATGAACTCCATCTGCGCCACAGCAGCATTTCGCGAACTCCACCGAAGTTGGAATTTCGCCTCCAGCGGCCGATCGAGCCAGCCTTTGAGCTTTAGCTTGGACTCTCCTCTTCGCGCTTGGATCTCCTTGATCGCCTCGCCACGGTCTTTTTTGGGCGGGATCATGGTCACCCACATGAAACGGGTGAGATCATCGACGAGCAACAAGAAGTACTTGTTGCCGCTCGGAGTCGCCGGCGTAATCTCGCCTACGAGATCACCGTGCACTGGCCTTCCAGGCGACGCTGTATTCCGCCTTCGCTGAACGAGGTGCGCCTCGCTTCCCGGCCATGCACGCCTCGCACACCTCCGTGACTTGCCCGAGCTCTGGCGGCCTCGAACTAGCTCCTCCCGAGCTAGCTTCTCGAGCCGCCAACATGTTAACATGGCAAAGCGCCAGCGATGAACGCCACGCTTCGTCGCCGCGCTACCGCGCGTATTGCCAAGCACTTTGCGCTTATCTTGATGTGGAGCAGATACTGATCGATTCACCTCGCGCGTCACCTTGGTCGCCACTCACGCTCCCGAATCCTCATTCTGTGGCGTTGATCTCGATCTTGAACGGACCTCGTCGAGCCGGGTAGGCCGACGATGTTTGTTGTTGGCCAGGAATGAAGTAGACCGGCAAATGGCCGAGTTCGCCATTCTTGCACTCGAAGATGACGGTGCCTTGCCCCTCGATCCGTGCCACCGAATCATCGCTGGCGACTTGCGGCCTCGCACCTCCGGATCGCTTCGAGAATGCGCCCTAGACCCGACATATGATTAGTTGCCCGAGTCCAGGACCCTATGTCTCGCCTCCGCTCCTCTTTTTCTCCGAAGCCGCGACGAAGACCTTCTCTTGGCGTATCTCGTCTGAGCCGAGCCATCATCATGTTCTTGGCGGCCGGCGAGGAAGGATGGTGGCGGCAAACTTTATGGCAGAGTGAGGCTTCCTCCTCTTCTTGGATCGCATGGGCTCGCTTCCTTCTTGGCTTCGGCCGGCAATCCGAAGCCCAATGGCCCGTCTTTACCGCATCGACGACTTCGTCACCACGCCACGCCGCGCTTGCGTCTGCCGCTTCCACCGCCTGACGGCGAAAGCATTGCCGCTTGCGCCTCGGCCGAAGTCGCCGCTTGTGCTCTCCGCCAGACTCGCCTCCGTCTTTTCCGCGCAAGGTCCACTCCTCCTCCGCGAGGTACGGTTGCCTTCTTGCTTCAACGGCGCGGCGCTTCATCGGTCGTCTCCTCCGCCTCCTTGAGACGGCCGCGGTTAGTTCGCCACCGCTATCGCCGACACGCCCAACAGCCACGATGGCGAGAGCAATCTGCCAGCTAGGGAAGCCGCGAAGCATTTTGCGACGATGTCCGTCCTTCACCTCTTCGCTTAGCGTGGCGAGTGCGCCGCCATCCCTTCGAGGCGGAGCCCAAAATCTCGACGGTTTCACGTTATTGAAAACGGCGAGATCAAATTTCCGCGGTATTGCTTGCGCTGCCGTTTCCTCACGGTCGTCCCCGAAGATCTCATGGTCGCGATCGCTGCCCCAGGCCTCCTTTGCCGTCCCCTTTCTGGCGCGAGTGTGATCATCTCGTGTGGCATCATGGCCACAAGGCGCTGGAGCGCCATCGCTCTTCTTGTGCGTTGGAGCCGCTCCTCGATGGCGCTCCATAATGCCCGCTCGAAGCTTCACTTCATCAAGCGCCCAATCCGAGTAATTGGTCTTGGTGAGGGAGGGATAGCTAGTCCCGCTTCCCACCTCACGAATCACCTCTGATCACTCCGCCACTTCCTAAGTGTCATCCTTGTGGCCGGCTCTTGGCCGCTATCGCTAAGTTCGAAAACCAGTTGCTCGATACCGCTTGTTGAAAGCTACCCGACTCTCCTGGATGTAAAATAGACACACGAAACACTTGGACACGGTTTCTGCTTGTGCTGCCGAATGCACACCTTTTCCATTGTCTATTGCCTTGCTTAAATAGAGAATTACATGGAAATTAATTAAAGCTATTTAAGACCTCCAATTAGGCGCCATTCCTATATCTGGCTGCCCTTTCTATTCTTTAGCTAAACAGCAAAGGAAACTAAAAACAGGATTTTCCTATTCCTAAGATGAAGAGGCGCACAGGCTTATTCCTACACCAAGTACCAACATGAAAGATGAAACTGTATCTATGTACAGTAAAAAGAGAGAGAGAATTATGTGCCCAAAGGAAGCATTATCTTAGCATCTCTTCATGGCAGATATAGAAGCAACATATGAGGAAATACAAATACACAACGCCTCGATTCATAACATTATCAGTAACACTAACTCATTAAACTAGCCAATATTACCTCATTTCTGGATAAGGAAGACAACTTTGAATGCATGAGCTTCTTGTTAATATTATGGTGCTAACTCATTACAGAAGAGATCCTAAAACATCACTCTGTCCAAAGCAGCAAGAATGTCAGCCTATTTGAGCTGATATCTAGAGCTTCCTGCTACCTACAGAACAAAATGGTTATGGCTCAGTTCTTGTTTTAAGACACACACAACCACAGAAGGGTACCCTCTTCTTTTTCTTCTGCCCGACATCATTTTTGTCCTTCCTTGCATACATATAATCCCTCAAAAGCACTCGCGATCGCTTCTGATCAGAGACTTTAACCCTTTTGTACTCATGCTCCTCCTCAAGTTTCAGCAAGACATATTGTATCTTCTGAAGTTCCAGTTCCAACCTGGCAACCTTTTCCGATCCTTTCTGCACCTGCTCTGATATTTTCCTTCTGCTGGAATAGCCTTCTAGCTCAGCATTTACCTCCAATGCAGGATAATTCTCAGCCTTCTTTGTCAAATTGTTGTTGAAATCTATCTGTTCCAAGACAAAACCCTCGATCTCCTGCAATTGAACTCTGATGCTGCTGTATTCAGAGCTCATGGGAGATTTTCCCTTAGCGACGCCCTCCATTTTCTGCTTCACTTCATCAATGTTTGCTTGAATGATTGACAGCCTCTGAGCATCAGAAGCGAGCTTCTCAAGGACATTATTGCGCCATAATTGATGAGGTTCCAGAGACATTGTTGATATCTCGAATCTGTCAATTCCCAGGTCTCTTCCCCTTGCTAGTTCAAAGGAAGGGTACTCACTCTTCATCTCCTCCACCGCTTGTATGTCATGCTCAGATGATGAAGATTTCGCTGTTTGGTTCTTGCAATCCTTCTCGGCAGTCTCCCACAGTTGAAGCATCTCATCATCAAGCTCTGCATTTGCATCACCACCAAGAGGGTAGACGGTGGCTCCAGTGCCATATGGTGTACAAGTAGATACCTGATCAAGTTCGATATCTTTCATAATCTGTACTTGCTTCCCTTTGGAGTTATCGGCATCATATTTTTGCCTGTCATCCTCCATGTACTGTTCCTTGTGTCCAGTGAATGAGCCTTTACTTGTTTTAAGCTCTTGAATTTCTACATTCGCCGCTTCCAATTTGGCAGCAGATTCAGTAAACTCCTTATCTCGGCGGTCCTTGGCATCTAATATTACAACTCGGAGTGTTTCAACTCTTGCAATTAAACTTTGCAACTCCAAAGCTCCTGATGGGTTGTCTTGGGATTCTGAACTACGTCTGTCGTCTTGCACAAATTCCTGAAGAAGCAAAAGATTAGGTAAGTAATGAAGAGTATCTTTGTTGCGGATGCAACTATGTTAGAACTATCTAGTTTTCAACATGACAGAATGCTAATTGTCAAGGAGAATGAAAATTTCCTTGTTTTGTGTCACCATGGATAATTTATTATTGTAAGAATAGAAGATTGCATTTACATGAAGAATGGAAAATGTTCCCTAGTTGCCTAGGACAGATGAGGCAGCTTACCAATTTGCCTTCTTTATTAAGTTCTGACAGTAAAAGAGTGCCTTCTTCCAGCACGTTTATCTGATCAGACAAAGATGCTACAAGTGGCAGAAATGTGCTCAACTCCATCTTTAGTTCTGCATTTTCTCCTCCCATGCTGGCAATCCTTTTGTGCAACTCAACAACATAAGCATCTCTCGAGGAGATTTCTTTCATTAGTATTTCCCTTTCAGTAATCATTCTTATCTCAAGAGCCTCGCATTCAATCATCAGCTCAAGTACTTGTTCCTCATAGATCATGGTATTCACTGAACAGATTATCATATCACTCACCAGTGCAACAATTTCCCTTTCATGTTGCTCAATTTCTTTTGTTACCATCTCAAGTGTAGATGTCAAACTCTCTTCCTTTCGTTTATGAATGCCAACCTCTCCTTGCAACGCCATGTTCGCTTCGCAAAGAAGAAAATTTTCATTGTCCCTTATAGCACCCTGTTCAGTTAGTGTTGTGATCTTCTTCTCAAGTTCACCGTTTACCCCTTTTGCATCTTCCACAATAGCCTCAAGATCCCTAAGAACTCTGCATAATTCCTGGTTTGTCTCTTGCAAGAAGTGTGCCTTCTCATCCACCTTGTGTAGCTTATCATCCTTCTGCATCAACTGTGCGATGCGACTCTTGAGTTCAATGGCCAATTCCTGGCAGATGCTTTTGCATGTGTTAGAATCAAAATCTGAAAGGACTAAGCGAGTTCCCAGAACATCCACCAAGTTATCTATAGTGTTCTCGAGGTGCTCACAGTCCACTTCAAGAATCTTAACTCTTCTGCTCAGCACTTTAACATCACGATCAAGTTCATGCTTGGCCAAACCCAGTGTAGCTATATCATTGTTAAGAGAAGCCAATGCAGATGCTGACTCATTGCTACGGTCACTAAAGAACAAACACAAGTGGTCAAGCATTATGCATTCTGCAAGAACATCAGCATTATCATCATCCAAGGCATTGTACTTCTCAACCAAAACCTCGTATTCCTCCAATAAGGACTCATATTTCTCAGTAAGGTGGCAAATTTCGTTTTGTGAAGTCTTGTAAGATTTCCTCAAGCTTGATATCTCATCATATAAATCCAGCATTTCGATCTTCAATGTCTCCTCCCTTTTGCTACCTTGCTGCAAGCTTTGCCCAAACTGTTCATTCAACTCAAAAAGCTCGTAATTTTTGTTTTGCAAAAAAAGCAATTCTGCTGCTCCTGTCTCCACTTCTTTCACAAGTTCACACTTCTGCAAGTGCAGATCTCCGAAGTCAATTACTATTTGTGTCATAATTGTTCCAAGAATCGATAGCTCAGCATCCATGAAGACATTTCTATCTTCGCTTTCCTCTTTATGCTTTACATGGTTGAAAGTTTCATCAGCCATAGTTTGCAGCATAATTTCATCATGAACCACATCAGGAGATCCTAAATCCTTACAGATATTGAGGACATTAATTTGCTGTGAGATTCCATCCCTTAGTTTCTTATTACGCTGCAACAATGATTTCTTCTCCTCCTCTTCAATTTTGGCTTCCTCCTTGAGGCGTGCGATTAGTACCTCTGCAGAATGAGTGGCCTCTATGAACTTCTGGCATTTACTGAAGAGAGCAAAATTTTTGTCTTCCGCGTCAGCCAAACTGTTCTTCAAGATCAATGTGCTGATAGAAGCATTTGTACATTTTTGCTGCTCTTGTTCAAGTATCTGATCCATATGACGGATTTTATCTTGCAGAGAAGAAATTATCTCTTCAAAATCATTTACCTGTATTTGGTGCAACTTGAGCAGAGCTTCATTCTGTTCATTTTTAATTCCCAACTGATATTGCAGATTCCCAAGTTGACTAAATAAAAGATCCTTCTCTGCTAACAAAGATGAGTGCTTGTCTCCCAGATCAGTATACTTCTCCTCCAGGGATTTCATAGCCAGTGTAGTGCTCTCCAGCTAACAGCCAAGAAGATGTGAGTCGGATAGGTAAAAGACTGATCAAGCAGCTCGCGAATAAAGAAAAATATAAGTTGTACTAAAAAGGAACTTAAGAGGGAAGCTATACTTAAGTAATACCTGGGAGAGAATATTGTCCTTTTCAGCATGAAGAGCAGAGTTATTGGCAAGATAAGACCGAGAGGATTCTTCTGAATCTTTCAAATTTACTTTCAGTTCTTCAAGCTCAGAATTCATGTTAGAGAGTGAAGTCTCCAAAATGGACCTTTCCTTTGAAATATTGGCATATTTTTTACCAAATATCTCTAGTTCTAATGCCAGAGCTCCCTTCTCAGAACTTTGCAAGGAAACATCATATTTCAGAGAGCTTTCGGAAGCTTCTAGTTCTTTTATGATCTCCTTCAGGGCTTCCATTTCCACAATTGCATTTGAAAATGATTTCTTCAAGACTGAATACTCTTCTGACAGCTTCTCCATGTCACAAACTTTTTCCAAGAGGAGTGCCTTTTCGATGTCATGCACCGTGCATGCCTCCTTCAATTCAAGGTTTTTATCCTGCAATTCCTCAAGTAATTGCTGTAGTGTTGCTGCTCTTCTGTTCACTGCCTTCATCTCATGTTCCAGAGAACAGTGCTGCTTGTCCAGAATTTCCTTATATTCTTTCTGACGGGCCAAGTCACGTTGAAGCACTTCCTTCTCACCAATGTGGAGCCCCACTTCATTCTCAAGATTCACTTTCATTTCCTTTAACATATCCAATTCATCACGAAGACCTCTGATAGTTAACTTGGCAGAAAGATTTTGTTCACCAAGGAGACAGATGTCCTCTGCATGCTTGGATATCATGTTCTCAAGGTCCACATTACTGTTCTCCATCTCATTCAAGTTGTCATTCAACTTCTCAATCTTCAGAACCAACCTACTCACTTCTTGCTGAGATTGAGAATGCAGATTTTTTATCGCAAGAAGAGCTGCTTCACCCTGAACGCGCTTCCGGGCTTCATCTTCCAGGCTAGTCTGCAAGGTATCCACCTCTTCTCTCTTCTGTTTGAGTTCTTTATCCAGCATTTGCACTTTTTGTTCAGCATTCTCTAGTTCAGCCCGCACCTTGGAGAGTTCAGATTCCAGATCAGATACTGTCACCAAGGACTGCTTGTGCTCAAGAAGAGTCGTCTCCTTCTCGGAATTCAGCAGCAAGATGGTGTTCTGGAGCTTGGAAGACACGTTTTCCACTTCATTCAACTTCCTGTTAAAAGTGTCAATCTCTAGGGCCAACCTATTCACTTCTTCCTGAGATTGAGAATGAAGATTAGTCATCATGAGAAGAGATGCTTCACCCTCAGTACACTTCCGGGCTTCATCTTGCAGGCTAGTCTGCAAGTTATCCACCTCTTCTCTCTTCTGTTTGAGCTCTTTATCTAGCATCTGCATCTTCTGTGCATAATTCTCTAGTTCAGCCTGCACCTCAGAGAGTTTAGATTCCAGATCAGATGTTCTTACCAAGGACTGCTTATGCTGAAGAAGAGTTGTGTCTTTCTCGGAATTCAGAAGCAAGACGGTGTTACTAAGCTCAGAAGACAGGTTCTCCAGCTCATTCAACTTTCTGTTCAGCATCTCAATCTCCAAGACCAACCTACTCACTTCTTCCTGCGATTGAGAGTACAAATTCTCAGATGAAATGAGAGCTGTCTCAGCTTGCACACATTTCCTGCCCTCATATTGCAAACTCGACTGCAGAAAATCTACCATTCCATTCTTCTGTGCAAGTTCTTGCTCCAGCATCTGCAACTGCTGCTCAGTCTTCTCCAGTTCCAACTGTGTCTTTGAGACTTGTGACTTCAGATCGGATAGTTTTTCCAAGGACAGCTGCTGTTGAAGAAGTGCTGCATCTTTCTCAGTATTCAGAAGGGAGATGGTGTTCCTAAGCTCACATGATAATTCCTCCATGCTCAGCTTGCTTTCCTGCACTTCACTTAACTCCTTGTTTAACTTTTCAAGGTCCATAACAAGCTTAGCCACTTCTTCCTGAGATTTCGAGTGCAGGTTTTCCACCATGATAAGGGCCGCTTCGGCATGCATCCGTTTATGGCCTTCCTCTTCCAAATTATTTTGGAGGCCACCCACCTCCTCATTCTTGTGTTTGAGTTCTTGCTCAAGCAACTGGACTTTCTGCTTATTTTTCTCGAGTTCTGACTGTACGCTGAAAACTTGAACCTCTAAATAAGATACTCTCTCCAAGGACTGCTGCTGTTGAAGTAGCGCTGCATCTTTCTCATAATTCATCGCTGAAATAGTGTTTTTGAGTTCTTGTGAAATATTCTGCAGGTCCAGCCTATCATCTTCAACCTCACTAAGCTTCTTACTTAAGCTTTCAAGGTTTTGTGCCAGTGTCTTGGCTTCTTCCTGTGACTGTGACTGTAGGTCTTTCACTCTGAGAAGACCTGTTTCAGCAAGCATGCACCTCTGGCCTTCCTTTTGCAAACTACTTTGAAGTTTACCCACCTCTTTGTTCTTGTGCTCAAGTTCTTGCTCCAGCATCTGAGCTTTCTGTACAATCTTCTCCATTTCCGACTGTGCCAGCAAAAGGTGAGCTTCCAAACGCGATACTCTCTCCAAGGACTTTTGCTGTTGAAGAAGTGCTGCATCTTTCTTAGAATTTAGCTCTGAAACCATCTTCTCTAGTCCTTGCGACAGGTCATGCAATTTCAAATTCTTATTTTCCAGTTCACTCAAACTATTGCTTGAGCGTTCAAGATCTTGCACCAGCTTTTTAGCCTCTTCCTGAGACTGGGAATGTAGGTTTTCCATTGCAAGAAGAGCTGCTTCCTTTTGCATGTGATTAAAGTGTTCATCTTGCAGCTGAGAATTTATGGCATCAGCCTGTTCTCTCTTCTGTTCGAGTTCTTGCACCAGCACCTGTACCTTATGTTCAATCTTCTCACGCTCTGACTGTGCCTTCAAGAGCTTGGACTCCAGATCAGACACCTCCTCAATACACTGCCGGTGTTGAAGTAGAGCCACATCTTTTTCGATATTTATTTGTGAGATAGTGTGCATAAGGGCTTGGATCTCACTCTCAACTTTGCTTTTCGAATCCACCAGAGAGTTTATGTCACCACGAAGCCCTTCTATTAAAACCTCAGAAAATTGATTTTGTTCAGTAAGTCTCACAACTTCTTTCTTCAGCTCGCAGACTGTGTTCTCCAGGTTGAGTTTCACCTGCTTGAACTCACTCAACCTATCGTTTGCTGCCTCCATCTCTAAAACCAACCTATTTTCCTCTTCCTGAGATTGAGTGTACTGCTTCTCTATGGTGGATAGAGCATCTTCAGCCTGTTTGCGCTTGGTACTTTCATCCTGTAGACTAAAGTGGAAGTTTTCCATCTGCTTTCTACTTTGTGCAAGTTCTTGTTCCTGCATCTTAGCCTTCTGGACCAGAGTCTCAAGCTCAGATTGCATTGCACTGTTACGTGATTCGACGCAGTTTAGCTTCTCAACTTCCATGGCCATATAATCAGAAAGCTTCTTAAGTTCGCTACGTGACTTAGAGAGCTCAGACTCTAAAGCAGACAATCTTTTGGTGGATTCACTGTATTGCAGAAGGGCCGTGTCTTTCTCAGAAATCAAACATGAGATGCTGTCCTTAAGGCTTTCGATTTCACTCTCAGCATTGTTTGCCCGCAGAGACTCTGATGAAATTTGTTGTTTCAGACTTTGGCTCTCAGCTAATAATTTGGAAATTTCATGTTGCAAATTTATGACATCATTACTCGCATCTTCTTTCCCTTTAACATCCGGGCTTTCAAAAATGAGGCCTTTTTTCACTTTTCCATCGGAAAAACTGGCACGATGGGCACTGTCACCACTTGCAAATAAATCACTGAACTGTTTGAGACCTTTACGACTTGACAAAGAACTTATTTCATCAGGGTGTGTACCATTCCTCTTGACAGTAAAAGGCTGTGGTGACACACCAAGAGCATCCTTGTACAGATCATCAGGATCGAATGGTGCACGAATGGGTGTTGGCATTTCTGGTGTACGCGGCTCCACCTCTTGGCCTGAGAAGGGTGACTCCTCAGGCATTGATGGCATCTGATTCGGAAATGCTTCTGAAATTGTCCGGTGGGCCTGCCGGAGCGCACCAGTAGCTTGATCATACCTTTCTGCTAAGGCACGGTATGCTCTGTAAAACTCCTCCACAAGTTTCATAAGCTCAGGGCGTTTCTTATAGTACATTTCCGCTCTCCTTGCAAAGGAATCAGCATCTTCGTTAATAAGTTTGATCATTGCTTTGACCATCACATCCATGTCTGTTTCACAAGAAGAAATACATTTAGCTATATGCCACTCAATATTTACCAGTTATTTAGTTACTTATAAGTTTCAATGTTGGAGGCAACATCTACATGATATATCGAGAAGGTAAATACAAAATAGTCAGAGACGAATTTAGTTCAGAGATAACACATGAGACAGAACATGTTTGGTATAAACAAAATGCAAAGGAGGGAAGCAAATATCTTACTATATAATAGTCCATATTGAACTCCCAACAAACTAATCAAACAACATAATAAGCCCAGTATCTGTATGCAAATCCAAATGTTGACACATGTACAATAAATACTTTCGCAATAAGTATTTGGGAAATTCTGTTATTCCTAAATTACATAACAGCAAATTAAGCATGGGAAACTCATGACATTGAGGTGAACCGGAAGCTCACAAACAGTGTTAGGAAGCATTGCAATACATATTATAAAAAAACAAATGATAAGTAATATGCTTTAGTTTGTAATTTATAATGTGCTATTAGAAAAATACCAATTAATGTCAGCTCAGTCTCTGTGTCAACTGAAAAAATTACTTAAAGTTGAAGCATTAAATTTGTTTGCATAACAAATATTCTATCAGTTCTGGTGCTGAGGCAATGGGCCCAAATGATCAGGATCAGCAACAATAATTTGTTTAGCTAAACTGGACCAAGATAATAATAATAAAAAGATAGCACAACCAAAGACGCTAGTTGGTGCTTGTAAATCCAAACTTCAAAATGTGGCATCAAATTCAAAACATTGTTTCACTTTCAACTAGCCGATTGATCCGCGCAATTGCATGGTGTCGTGGGGTATAGCATAACACATTAAATTTTCTTTGCAAATTCAAAATGTTGAAATTCCTTTTTCACAAACGTAATACATTTGGGATATTTAGTTTTATATTTAATTAGTGCAACTTGTTTACAGATCTCTCTCCCCTATGTGAAAGAGAGGATTGGAAGGTGCGCCCGTCTGGCAAATTTACACACTCTCAACCTTTGAATTATGGGTAGTGTTGCTTATCTCATTTTTATTTATTTCAAATTAATATATCTCTAAGCAAACTATCAAATCTAATCTTTAAAATTAGGGACAAATTAAGGGTTAGATCTTTGTTTGTGAAAATTCTTATATCTCTAAGCCAACTATCAAATATAAGAGTTTAAAATTGGGTTCACCGAATTAAGAGCTAGATGTTTTTCTTTTTCGAAGAATTTATAGCACATTTCTCTCTCTCTTTTTTCTAAGCATCTGTCATCATCTTTTATTATATAATAGATTTGTTTCGTTATGTGGCACACACATAGGAGTTCAGCCGACATTTTTCCAAACCATATAAAGTATGATCCTATAATTTGTTGAAATCACTGAATGTTCCAGCAGACCAACTAGGCAGATGTCAACAAAATCAGGTAATTAACTATCAATGATGCCAGCCAAGAGAGAACATAATTTGTAATTTTGTATATGCATAGGAATGGCTCGCATGCACATGCTAGCTTTGAGTGACTCGTTATAAAGCTTAATGTGAAGTCAAATAAAAATAGCACTGCTTGTATATACTCATTTCAATAACGCATGTTCTCCTTACTGGATTCACAAGATTAACATAAACAACAATGAATTGTGTGAAAAGAAATGTATACCAGTAACATTCTCCTGAAGCCATTTGGAGTTTTTGGGGCTGATATGGCTAACCCACCACCATGAGTACTGTGAGGGATTTGACTCGTGACGGACCAAGGACGCCATTGGCACAGAATAGCAAGGTAAGCCACCACAAATGGCACGATGTGTCTCAACGTCTTCAGTGTTCAGAATTGAGGAGCAATGCTTGATGGCACAGGATGCCTCCAGTGCTTCAGAGTATACATTCAAGCAGCTGTGGAATATATCATGCTTCCGGGTAACACGAAGAGCTAGGAGCCCGAAAAGCACACGGAATTTACCCTCCAATTTGTAGACAGTTTACCTATGTTACAGTGCAGAAGGATACATGGATCAGCAGTTGAAATGACGAATGTCATGTATCAAATCTTCTTTTAAGAAAGGCATCAATGAATCTATTTAAGGGGTAATAGCGAAAGGTAAGTTCGAAATGATGCGCCAAGGAGTAGTAGATACTCACCTCCCATTCATGAATCTCCTAGCAAATGCAGCAGAGTGAATGAAACCCTGAACCAATTTCAGAGCATACAAAGACAGGCTAATAAGTCCACTGCATCACGCCCAAAAAAAAAACAGTGATCAGCACAGCGAATGAGATAAACAAATTAAGATGCAAAAGATGAAAGAAATGCAATGGCGGGAATAAACAACATAGCTATGCCCCTTCTTTTCTTTAGATTCAAGAAAACTTTGTAAAAAGAGGGCCAATGTTATGGAACAGGATAAAAATCAGGGAAAGAAAATAACGCGCCACCGAGATTCGAAGCAAGAAACGGAGTAGAAACACAAAATGCTGAAGAAAGGGGGGAACTTTCACACGCACCAAGAACTTAGAAGGCCATTGCTACAGCAGAACACAGGAAAGGGGCCCCTTTGCGAGCAACACTAAAACAAACCAAGTAATGTTCTCCCAGCCAGAGCAAGAAACCGCATGATTCACCGGTCGGTCACAACCCATTGTTCTTCTTCATCCCCACCAACCAACGAACCAACACAACACCAACCAGGAGGCAGCGGCCAACCAACAAACATCAGAATGTACCGGAAAAGATGAATCTTCGAATCAAAGAAACGGGGAACAAATCAAGAGACCAGCTAGGTTGTGACCAGGAGAAGGGGAAGGGCTAGAGAAAGATCCGATCTTGGAGTGGAGGAGGAAGGGAAACACAGTGCCGTACCATAGTGGATTGGACTCTATCGGAGGCGGCAGTGACGAGTGGCAAACTGGCAATGCAAGCATAGATCCCATCTCACCTCATTGCCCCTCTCTCTGTACGTATGGTCACCGGAGTCTACAGCATTAAGTGTGTGCATGCCGAGAAAAGGCGCACTAGAAAAAGTAGAGACAGTACAAACGGAAAAGTAATTGTGCCTAGAAAAAAAAGGCACGACTATTTTGCAGCTAATCTCAACCTAATAAATTTAAAATCGTATTTGTAATATGTTATGTGTAATTTTTTTTATTTATCTCCATGTCTATTTTTTCTACTCACTTCTCCCACCTCTTTCTTCCCTCTATAACACAAAATTTTAAAATTATAAATAGAAGGTTTCAACTAAAAAAATTAAACTCGAAATTTAAATAAAAAATTAATTTATGAGGTTTCAACTCGAAAAGTTTCAACAAGGAAAAGTTTTTAATCAAAAAATTTCATATCAAAAAGTTTCAAAATAAAAAATTTCTACTAAAAAATTTTTAAATCGAAAAGTTTCAACTCATAAAACTTTTGATTCAAAAGCTTTCGGTTCGAAAAGTTTTGATTCAAAAAAACTTTTGGATAAAAAAATTTCGATTTATAATTCAAATCAAAAAAATTTCAAACCGAAAAGTTTCAACTCGAAAAAAATAAATCAAAATTAAAAAGTTTCACTTCAAAAAAATGGTTTTCAAATCAGAAAAATTAAAATGGAAATTTTGAAATGAAAAATTTCACATATAAAATTTTGAATAATGCTGGTGGCTTTTAAGTGTACGAATAAATTAATCCTGCAAACCTTGTAGTGAAGTAGCACGCCATTGAGCATCCATGTGTAAGCTTCCCGGATCGAGAGCGCACGAACAGGACGCTATGGGCGACCGAAACTAATATTTTTTTAAAAAAAACTGTTTAGTGATTTGATCATCCATAGACTAAGAGTAATAAGGCGATAACAAAACAACCACATTTTGGGGCAAATTGGAGCGTAGTTAAGGGGAAGGTGATTGTTTTCATAAGAAGGTGAGGGGAAGCCGGGGAACCAAGCAAATCAAATAAGAGGAGCCGTGAACTTTTTATTTTATCAGCGTGATTCAGAATGGCAATAAAATGGTCCTTTAAACAAAGAAATAAATTAAGTAACAGTGCTGTTCTATTGGCAATACATTTTTTTTTTTTTTTGGGGGGGGGGGGTTTCAAAAACTTTAAACATTAATCAGGACAAAAACTGTTGTCAGGTTTAATGCACAAATTAAATGTTTGTTTCAGTTTTCCTTTTTCCATTTCCCCATCGCTGCCAATCCCAATTATCAAATTTGGTAGTTCGTACTTTATACAAGAGCCTCCAGCGTTTTCTGTCATTTTTAGAGGTATCTCTCTCTTACTTTTCCAGCTAGGACTTAGCAATTATGCATGTTTGTGTCATTGTGCTCATCTCTTAGCAAGGTTTCAAAAATCAACGAAATTAAATATTTGGTTTTCTGGTTAAATTCAAATTCAAATAATTTTAAAAATTTTATCAAAAATTTCCTAAAATTAGTATTAATAGCTTTATGATCTCTGGCGTGTTTTTTTTTTTTTTTTTGAAAAAAACTAAGTTTGGAGATGTTTTTGAGCCATTCAAAATATAACAATTAAAGTATTTTTAGTAGCAATATTTATTCAAGTATGTCAAGTAGCAATATTTACTTCAACATATTTTAGTAACAATATTTGTTTAATTATATTTAGTAGCAATATTTGTTCAAGTATGTCAAGTAGCAATATTTGTTGATGTATATTTAGTAGCAATATTTGTTCAATTATATTTAATAGTAATATTTGTTAAAGTATATTTAGTACCAATATTTGTTCAATTATATTTAGTAGCAATGGACGACACTAAAAAATGATACTATTTGTTCAAGTAGCGATATTTGTATGCACAAAAATTATCTTGCTATGATATATTTTGATATGTTAATGTTATTCAATATTGAAAAGCTCGCTTCTCGTTGTATGCATGCATGTAATACCAAAACTTTAGTATGAAAATTGTATTCTGTACCGCTAGTTATATTATGTATTTATTTTGTTATATGGCATGCAATTTGACACAAGCAATTCTTTGCAAATTATTTACACAAGCAATTTCAATTCTGTATTGTGTTGAAATATAAATGGTGTTGATATGTGAATGGTATTGATATGTCATTTTGTGAATACCTATTTTTGCAATTATTGGATTGATATGTGAGTAGTATTGAAATAAAAGATTATTTATTGACATATTATTGCTAAATGCCTAATTTACAACTTGTAATTATATGAACTATAGCGAAGGTCAAGTCGGGTTTTTTTTTTCATTTTTAGAAAAGAACATGCCGGAATTTTTTTCGTGTTTCTCCATACTTTTTTTAAAATATATTTCTTACATTGTGTTTATATTTTTTTGGCCTTTTATGGTTTTTGTTGCAATTTTTGTTTGCAATTTTCCCAAATTTTATATTTTTTCCAACCGTTGAGCGGTTATTTTGACGGTTTTCATTAAAAATCACTCGAAATTCAAGCTATTTCGAGCGGTTTTCGTTCAAAAAAACGTGAATATCGCTTAGCGTTTGATCAAATTTCATATTCTTTTGACTTTTGAACCATTCGATTTTAAACAAATTTCAAACGACTTTTTTTATAAATTTCAATATCGATGGATCTTCAAAATCCAACCTCCAATCAATGAGGCATGATCGTTAATCCCACCTCTCGGTCTGTGGCTTGGGGCTACTAGACTCTAGAGAGACACAAGGCACGTTATTTCGATCTTATTGATCAAGTTGTACTGATCACGCCACACTTGGCTTCGTGTGATCAAGCTCAGAAACCGAGTAAAGCAAAATGATGAGACGATCGCCATGTCATGTGACACACCTGCCCCTGCAAGAGTGGCGCTTAGAAAAATGCCATGCGGTACTGTTTCTCCTTGTCTCCGCTGCACGTTGCAGATGTTTTATTCAGCGTACGGTCGGGTCCTCGTTATGCGTGCAACTGCTTCGCTGTTTACGTGCTTTTGCAAGAAACGTCTGTGTTTCCGAAGAAGGATTTACGCACATAAAAACAATTGTAACAGCTGGTCTCAACTTTTAATTTGCTGTGTGGTAGCTTTTTTTTTTTTAACGCAAGCTTTTGGTTTATGCAGTCTCGCAACACACATATACATATTTTGAATAAATTTGGCCCTCATCCTAACTAAATTGCAAAAATGACAATGTTGACGACCGCGAAAACAACATTTGTCGTCTACCCGCTCCTTTAGCTCGATAGTAGAAAAGACCACGACACCCAGGTGGGACTAGATCATCGCATAATGCTTTCACGATCCAGAAGTAGATTATATTTATGATTTTATCACGACAAAGATCAAAACATAATTAAAATTAAGAAAGTGCAAAGAGTCCGCGTACACTCAGGTTTCTTTTTCACATGCTTGTACTCGGTAATCTTTTACCGCCGTGGACAAAGCACGCCATGGGTGGTACCTCCATCGCTTTTGCAGGAGGTCCAGAGAGCAGCAGCACGTACTTGAGCTACAGCCATGTCGTCGCGCGCCATCCACGAAGTACGATTTATCGATCGCCGAAAGGACTCCATGTGGCCTGCAGAAGAACAGGCACCACCAAAATCTCCATGGCCATCAAGTGGAGAAAGAGGGGAGAGGAGAAGATGCGGTCTACGTGCTCGGCTCACGTGCCGACCTCTGCTCCCCTCACATGGCGTGTGCCCCCTGCGTGCATCTCTTCTCCACTGGCTGCTGCATCATTGCGCCGTCGGTGCATCGGCCAGTGTACGGCACGCCAGAGCAAGTACTGTATGTAGCCAATTGGGCCTTCTCTCTGGGCCCTTCGGCTCATTGGGCCTTAGCCTGTTTCAGTGTGACCGTATGTTGAGGCCCATCACATCGGGACTGGGATGGCCCGGTTAGGGAGTTGGGGTAGTATTTCCGTCTGGGCCCAGACCGTCCCAAAAATTGGGCCGCGGAAACCCCGCGCCGTCGTCGGCGGGAGGGGAAGAAGAGAGAGAGAGAGAGAGAGAGAGAGAGGAGCTGCGAGAGTTTACGGCGGCGGCGGCAAGTGGCGCTGTTCGAGGAGCGAAGGCTGCGGCCGTCGCAGTGCGGATCGGGAGGCGGCGCGGGGGCTCGACCAAGCGCAGCAAAGGTTGTAGTTTCTATCTAACCGTACTTTTCTAAGATTTCTTACTTGGTTGGTTATTTGAGGGGAAACGAAGGCAGTTGATGGTTCCTGGATGGAGGATGCATTCACGGCGCGATTGCTGTTTTTTTTCCCCTCATTTCTTTCATGGAATCGATTGATAACGGCAACTCGCGCGTTTGTTTTCAGAGATTATTATTATGATCATCAGTGGTTCATAGAAATCCAGGATCCACGAGTGATGTGAACAAAGTAACTGGCTAATCTGAAGCAATTGTAATATCTGCTGTGTACTGGTCATCATTGTAAATCATTTTGTTTCTATTTTCGATGAGTTCGGGGGGTTAAGCGTAGGATTACGACGATAAGGGCTGCTCTGTGTATGAAGGAAATGCGTGCGAAAAAAAAAATCTCACTTGATGAGTTAGCTATGACGCATTGGTTCCTATCGTGGTTTTGATCCAAGAACCCTACTGAATTGGGGATGACACGTTCAACTGGCGATAGATGTTAGGAAAACTCACTGTCATGAGAATTGTTGTTGCCTCGTTGGTGATAAAGAAAATGATGAATGGGCAAAAGACACCAACCACTGTAGTTAAGGCTCGTGCAAAAGTTAGGAAAGAAGGTTTGGCTATCCGATGATTAGAGGCCTAGGTTCTGTTTGCCTGTGAGGTGGCTTTTTAAATAGTACTTTTGTATTAATTTTTTATATGCTAGTTATTCAATAACTTCTCTTTTATAATTATTACACAAACATTTTGTTAGATATGCAAAGATTCCCTATAACTATCTGAAGCCACTGCACATCGAGGCGTACCCTTGGAGGAGAAGCAGCCATGCCCTACACCCCTACCAATATGTGGATGATGTAGGATACCCCATATGATCATGCAGACTTACCATGATTCAAGGATTGCAAGGCCCAATGTGTAACCTGGTGTATGGTAGCATGGGGGATGAGCCCATAGTTAGTATTGCAGTATTGTACGGTGCAGATTCCTCCACAGGTGCTGCTGAATTCGCTATGCATACTGTTGATTCTTTCCGTCTTTACATATCAGCTTTTAAATGTATACACATAAAAATAATTTTTTTAGGCACCTTAGGGTACAAGCAAATCCACTTCTTTTGTCTGCATATACAATATAACAGGAGAAAATAGTTTTTAGCACTTGCAAAAACAAATTTGAAATGAACGATACAGGCTATACGACTGACACAGCTGTTTTATCATAGCACAATAACTGTCCTTACTCCTCACCCTTTTTTACTGATACTTTTAACTTCCTTGCTTTGTTTTATTTCAAGCACATGCTAGCCTTCGTTGTTATCTCTTAGTAGCAACAGCAGGATTTCCAGTGTACTTCCAGAGCAAGGGGCAGATGCTCAGCGTCAAGAGATGCCTTGTATAATATTTATTCTTTTTTCCATGTTATTCTAGAATTTATGTGCTTCCCTGCTGATGGTTTTGATATTGATATTTGCAGGTAATGGGACGAAAATGCGTAATAAAAATTGCTTCTCAGAGAAGTAACAGCACCTTATGAGTCATTATGATTTTCTTTTCTTTAAAGAAAATGGGATAGGCTTGGTTTGGATTATAGCTAACTAAAGCTATAAATTTAATTGATCCAGCAAAAAGGAGTCTGAAATGTTATCAAGTTCATATATTGATTGAAGCATATTCGATGAACTGCAAAATATAGTCCAAAGCCATAAATAACAAGGTCCTCTTGAAGTTTTGTCAATTCCTCGCTTTATATCCTCTCAGTAAATAGGAAGTTGATTGCATGATCCCTAGTTCGGTATGATGCACATTAATCTATGATACCTGAAAGGCCTGTCTGTGAGCTATACTTGGTTTTGGGACAGTCTTGCTGACAAACGACCGAGTGATATTGCTACGCGGATAAGGGTCGCAATTTGTAAACTATATGATACTGGCCTTGTTCGTGGATATTTGACCATGTCAAATATGATGTTTATCAAGGGCAACACCAGTCAATCGGTGATTGCTTTGAATGTTCTCCACAGATTCCATCTTAAGAACTCATGAATCCCATCTGCGAGAGTCATCACAAACCTGTCATTTTACATTTTGTTGGGCAGGTTCTTATTGATCTTGGTCTTATCCTTGCCCCCAACTCAGGAAATGTGCTGCAGAGACCTTTCGCGTCACTGCATTCATCACATGAAGATGGCGAAGCTGAATTGCCGTACACATTGTCCTCCAAATTTATCTTTTCTCCAATTATTGTCCTTTTTTTTTATCACTTCGTCAATTCTAAGCAAAGTGTGTGGATGGGCATATATGCAGATGTTCCCTCTCAGCAAGCTTGCTCTCGTCATATATCAGTGAATTGTTAGTCGACATCGCAACATCTTGGTTGGTAGATTGTTCTGCGATGGTGGACATATTAGTGTGGTGCAGAAGCCTGTTGTTCATAAAATACATTGTTTAAGTACAATCGCAGGTCCATTATTGTCCATCTGTCTTATGGATATCTCGGATTTTTCTTCCCGTATGGTCATTTATATCCACAGAATTCTGAACATCTTCTGCCAGAACTTTTTCTTGGATTATCTGTGTCTCAGAAGGGCTATTATTGAAGTCTAGTTCTGTTTTGGAAAAACTGCCGTTATATCTTATTAGCAAGTTTATGGTGACATTTCTCTGCATTCGTAGACTCTCCTTGTTATATATCATAGCAGTCAGCTCACTCTCACTTTTGCTCTCTCCTTGTTATATATCATAGGCAGTCAGCTCACTCTCACTTTTGCTGTCAGCACTTCTGATGCCAGTAACAGTTGTTCATCCTGTGATGGATCACAGGGATAAGATATTCCAAGCGCCATAGCGCGTAGAAAATCTTCAAAGCAATGGTCCTCCACCATGAACAAACCAGCTCAAGCTAAATATATATGTCTGGTCCTTCTGGCAATTATGGAGTGCATTTCTGTTATAATTCCCTTGACTCCTTTCTGCCCTTCCTCTCAACTATAAGCTAGGCGACAGGCAAGAAGCTAATGGTGGTTGGATGGAAGTTCTCCCCAAGTCGCTGAATGTTAATCTTGGATTATCCAACATCTTCACAGTCATGTACTTTATTGGTAGAGCTAGAATGACATTTCCTACTGCAAAATGGAAATGGAGAGAAACCATTTTTAGCTATCCTTGTTGCACATTTGGAAATCAAATCTTGCCACACATATCACTTCAAGTCTGCATGCTGTCTGCTGCATTTCTCAGATGCACGATTTCTGATCAGTTGTCCATGTTATAACCGGTGAAGTTTGTTGCAGTGCTACTATACATGTGGGCCTGGATCTGCATCATGCGCGACACATGTAACTAGTCCTTGTATACATTGCTGGTTGCAGGTTTGGTTTTCGCCTTTAAGCTGGAGCATGGCAGCAACAGCAGCAGAAGCTGGATGGACCACTTTGAGCCTGGCGTTTTTTTGGAAGCTTCAGAGATGGCAAGCATCCAACCCTCAGCGTGGCTGTACGTGCGCAGGAGCACTGTAGGTGAGGAAATACTGTTGTCTTGCCACTTACTGCTCTACTCTGACTTAGCAACTTGTGTGTTTTTGCTTTACCTGCTTCTTACCATTGCATTGCTGCAACCTGATTTCTGATGATGTACTAGGGAAATTTGTATTTATTATGTTCATGCCTTTTATGTTGTACAACTTTCTTCTTGCCTCGATGGGTGACCTCTCCTGTCTTTGATGTGGAGTATAGTACTAATGGGCTTAATGTAGATGGCTAATGATCTATGTACTACATACTGTGAAGCATTTGGCAACATTTTACATGAGAAACCAAAATTACAATTATAGGCGGCTTCATAGAGCTCCAAATTTAGAGAATTTGTTTATGGTATGCAATCTCCTAGGATCACATAGAAATTGCATGAAAAAAAAACACGGATTTCCTACTCCCTTTCACTTTGTTAGAATGAGGTGCTGAGAGTACTGTAAAGGGAGATACGTAGTACGTATCTTTGGGCTTTGGTGGGCATGCTCATGTCGCCACGAACTGTGGGCCAGATTCCAAGGTTTTGTCAATGATGGTCACTTGATGCGTTTATCAAGGCTGGGGCCCAGCTGAAGGAGGTAGCTTTTTACAGCAACAAAAATGGTGGATGCAGAGACTGCAGGGATGGAGAGAGAGAGAGGCGTGGGAGTGGGACAAAAGGGTGGAACGGCAGCAGAGAGACAGTGTGTGTAAAGGAGGACGCGGGAGGGAGAGAAGCAACAATGGCTCATGATCAACTGTTCCAATCCAACATCACATACTCGGGTTCGATACTTCGATGGAGTGAGTACTTGGTAGATCAATCAGCCAGTCTCATTCTCGCATCAAAGAGGCTTTGGAGTTGTCCTCCTCCGTGTAAATCCCTACCATCTAGAGGCTTTCAGACAATGACACGAGGGGAAGAGGAGTGTGTGTGTGTTGTGACCTGAGAGAGAGATGGTAATCTAACTAGCTTAGCTGTAGAAGGATTGCCAGTTTGCCACCCACTTTTATGCAAGATTATCGCACTACGTCAGTCTTTTCCAGCATGTTTCTGTAAGAACCTAGAAAATCAACTAAGTAATTAATAGCTCAATCAAGTAATTAGAACTGTAATTAGCGTAAACTAATTGCAAAAGAATTTAAAATTTCGAATAGAACCAGTGCATTATCCCTTAGATAACCAGAAGCCATTGCTTTGTCCATAGAACGACATTGGAGCCATGGCTTTACCCACTGGACACTCCACTGCATTTGACCTTTCCAAGCAGCCAGCTCGTGCACAGCCCACAGCCAGCTCGGAGCCAGCTCTTAACCAGCAGCCACGTAGAGCAAATCTCAGCCAACCCAAAAGCAACCGAGCAGCAGCAGCACCGCCCTTCTCAACCAATCAGCAACCCAGCAGCACTCGTGGCAGCAAGGGAGGGGGCACGGTTGCCACCCGTCCCATTTCCTTCCTCCTTATAGCAAGCAAGCCTTCATTCTTCCTTCACTTCCAGCCGAACCAGAGAGCCACCGAGAGCAACACGCACAGACACTCTCAGTCCAGAGAGAGCGCAAGAGAGAGCAAGAAGCAAGAAGGTCCAGGTTTGAGGAGGAGGAGATCCACAAGATGAGCCGAACCAGAGGTCCCCAAGATCCACCGAACTGATCAAAGAGCAAGGAGCAAGGAGGTCCACAAGATGAATCGAACAAGGAGATCCCCAAGAACAAAGCAGAATCGAACAAGAGCCGGAAGGATCTCCAAGAACCAGCAGACCAACATCATCTTCCCCAAGAATCGAACCCGAACCGAACACCAGGTGCACGACCATCGAACCACCCAAGTAGTGATAGCGATTACTCCTTAGCATGCTACCATGGTAGATAGATTAGGGATTGTAGTCTCGATGGATTGATCTAGGGTTGCTAGACCTTAGCCTCGTCCCACTAGATCATCACATCATCGACCTTAGAAACTTGCAAGCAAAACCGAAAGCAACGGATAGAGCACCAAAACCAGTAGCATCTATTCTCATCAGTAACTCGTATGCCAAATCGAAAGTAAAATAACCAGCAATATATGTTCTTATCATTAACCCTAGGATTGCAAACCAAAGAGTAGAAAATGCGATTAACCAACCAAAAGATCACAGGAAGCAACTCTAGTAGAATCTGTTCTTGTCTTCATTAGAGAAGAGATTAAGGGGGGGAGATGGCAGTAGAGACGTAGAGGGGGGGCGTCGCCAAAGATGGGGCGGACCCGGTGGTAGTGAAGGAGGAAGGGGAGGAAAAAGAGGGGAGTTCGGCCAGGGGGACGAACCGGAGAGAGAGAGAGAGAGAGAGAGAGAGAGAGAGAGAGAGGAACCGGCGTGGGAGGGAAGCCGGCCAAGTGGAAGGCGCCGCTGGCCGAGGAGGAGGCGGCGTACTGGAGGAGAAACCGAAGGGAGGCTGGGGCGGCTTCGTCCAGAAGGGAACGGGAGAGCAGAGGAGGCGATGAGACCGAGCGGAGTGGTAGAGGAGGCGAGAGACAGAAGCGAGGAGGCTTCGGCCAAAAACAGAGAAGAAAAAGAGAAGGAAAGAAGAGAAAAGGAAAGAAAGAGAGAAGAAAAAGAAAAGGAAAGAAGAGAAAAGAAAAGAAGAGAAGAAAAATGGAAAAAATAAGAAATCTGGTTAATTCATACATTCGCGTAGGTTAATTTGATCGTATTTGAATCGTAGGAAAAAGATGTATTTAAATTTCTCTAAGCTGCGAGTTGTTAATTAAAACCTGTATAAAAGTGATAAATCTGGTGTTAAGTAAATTGTTGTATTACTTGCTGCTAGATGTTAATGCTAGGGGTAAGTTGGTGGGTTAGATTGAAAAGGGGTTGCTTTGGGCAAGTCGGTAGATTTAATACCTTGTCCTTGTCAGGTCCAGAACAGAACCCGTCCGACCAACCGCTCCTGTATACGAGCGAGGGCGTACCTATCAGTATTATTCCAGGCAAGCTTTCCTTGATCAAATTCCATTAAAGTGCCTTTAAAAGTGATTTCAGTATAAGTATCTATATCACTCATGCATCAAAAAGCTCTTTATATATATATATTGCAAAAACTTAAATCGAGATCAGTTGGATTCAAAGCAAAGTATCTAAGTTGGAAAGTGAAAGTGGTATAAGATGAGGAAGTGATCAGTTCTATTTTCGACTTGTGAAAGTCGGTGTTGTTGGTAACAAAAGCTTAATATTGTTTTCATTATGGCGTAAAGTTATATTCTATTGTGGTGGGTAGAGGACGCCGATGAGAAGGTGAAAAGGCCGGGGGGTCCTCTACATAAGTTATTATATAAGGATAAACAGCTAATACTCAGGCAATGAGCCGTAAATCCAGTATCAACCATAGTGTGAGTAATCAGACAGAAAAGGTTGTCCTATGAACGTATTGTGATCTTGCATGGTGGTTAATTAGTAAATAGGCACCTAATCTGGGGGTGCCGGAATCCCCAGAGAGATGGTGGCAGATGGAAACCCAACATGTGTTTGAGGTTCTCCATATGGCGCTATATTTGAAGCCAGGAAAGTACTGCCACATTAGGGTGGAGTACAACTGTTAGTCATGAGTGTAGTGGGATGGCCTTGAGAGGATCCCCCACTCGAGTAACAGGGTAAAGATCACAATTACCGGATTAGTGATAAACATTCTGGAGCCTCACTCGTGGAGGTCACTATGGGTAAAGTGGTACAAACCTGCGCAGGGTCTAAATCATGAATTCATGCCTGTCTCCTGGATTGGAGGCTACGGAAGCTAAGTCTGCCTCATATTTGGGTGTTAGTAGCTCTTTTAATTAAAATTGGCAACTCTTAAAGAAAATCAAAACCTATTTCCAATAAAAAGCAGATTTGAAGGAGGTGGTAAGTTGGATTTGGAAAAAGAAGGAAAAACTCATGTATTGCATTCTCTACTATTACTTGCTGAGTACTCTGTACTCACTCTTGCTTAAATCCCCCCTTGCTTAGAAGGCGAGCTTGACGGATCCACCGTTGAGGCGTGGACTGAAGGCGATGAGCAGGATCAGGAGCTTCAGGAAGATGCTTATTACTACTACAATCAAGAGAACTAGATGATCGGGTAGAAAGGATTACTTTTGGGACGGTCGTCATGGGATGAGACCGTTGTAATATAAATTTTGTTGTACTTGGAACCAATGTCTAATTATGTAATGGACATGTAAGCCATGCGTGGCTGGAATGTAATATATTTCGATTCGATCTCTAATTATTGTTCTGCTTTGCAATATTCGAACACGGTATGGTACGACAAAAATCTTTGGACTACCCGGTACTTTGCTAGCTACTATATCGAGATTCGAGTGATTAATATAGGGTAATGCCCATGTGGAGGTTAATTACTCTAGGTTAATTACCCGGGTCGCTACAGTTTCTCTCTTATTTTCTTGTTACTTGATCTACCTTGAGTTTGCCCTGTTACCATTAGATACATAGTGTGTGTGTGTGTGTGTGTGAGAGAGAGAGAGAGAGAGAGAGAGAGAGAGAGAGGCGGGCGGCTGCAAAGCTGAAAAGCTAAAGACAAAGAGAGACACTTTGGCCAAAGCATGGAACGCAGATCCTGTTTTGACTGCCTCCACAGTCCACACTGGGACGCCTTCCCATCTCTTCATTTCGGTTTCAGCAATTTGGTACACTGTGGAGTGCAGATTAGGAGTACTAGAAGGAGCACTTAGTTTCGAGTTTAGACAGGTTTCTGTGCTTACAATTTCTAAGGACCCACTAGCTTGTACTTTATCAGTTTTGTAGATTCTATTGTACTCCTTGTACCCTCATTTGTACTTTACACATGTTTGATCTACCAGACTACTACTAGTAACACTTAATTATTTCAGAAATTGTGCACGCAAACAGGGATTTAAGAGCTGACTATCAACTGTAAGATTATTGTCTGCGAGTAGCAGCCCAGTAGGTTTTATAATTATTTTAGCCCAGTAGGTTTTTTTTAATTATTTTAAAATCTGTCAAATACTGTAAAATCTTATTCTGGAAGTTACGCCAAGAGCACAAATCTTGACAAAGTGGTGCTCTCTTTCTGAAGTAAACCATAAACCAATGTAGATGTATCAACAATAAAGAACCGTGGATGTTGGGATTCCCATTTTTGGAGATTTGGGAAGAGCATGCATGTCCAAGATGGCCTTTATAGCTAATCAAGACCCTCAAACCTGCTTTGCGCTGCCATTAGCTTGACAAATGTATTTTATGCAGCCAATCATTCCAAGTTCAATGCCTCTTCAATCTCCCAATAAGATTAACATTAGTGCCCTCTTGTGTTGCTTCAAGGTTGAACACAAGGCTCTATGAGGTTTTCTAACATTATAGTTTTTCCATGTGGGTCCACCTATCAGTGAAACAGCCTGCAGGTTATTAAAATTTCCCATGTTGTTATTCTTGGTCAATGCAAGTCCGTCCTCAACTCAAGAAAGATTGGCCTTGTCTTGGGGAAGGGAGCAGATGGGCACAACAACTAGCCAAGGATGTACTTTTTTATTGATTAATCAACCTAGGCACCAATCTAATCCAAGATCGGAGCCAGCGTTAGTGTTATTATCATTAGTGGTCATTTAGAAACTAACCATGTTTCTCACCTGCTCGTGCAATCTCTTCTATGACAGTGGGTCCCATGAGTTCAGTATGCAATACACGGTTTATAGGATCAGCGTACATGCAGCATTGGTATATACTATTCCACTATATATATACTATACGTTGTACGTAGGCGGCCCGGAACGAAAGCTACCATTTCGTAAAAAAACATCCTATATACAGCCTAGCCCATCATCAACTACCTTACCCTAACAATCCAACCCATCATCAAATACTACATCTCCCTATCGTCTCTTCCCATGACCCATCCGATGGAATCGCCATCCCCCCATGCCTCCGTCATCTCCTCATACGGCCTTGCAGCACCACGACACTAGCTTTGCTGGCCTTCTCGAGGAAGAAGACAGCAGTGATCGAAGAGGAAGAAGACTGCCATGGTGCTGGATCTCGATGATCCTCACCGCCTCGGCGTCGGATCCAACAGTCTTCAGCCATGCCGTCGCCAAATATGGCCTTCCCGCACCACGTCGCTACCGTCCTTGGTCACCGTGCTTGTTTCTTCCCTGATGTTAGCACCTTCCTCACCTCCGGCCGAGCTACACTCCGTCCTCATGACCACGCCGGTAGGTGCCATGCTCGTCCTTGTCTCATTTCCTCTTTTCTGCAACAGTCAAAATGGATCGGGCTTGGACCGGCACGAAGTTAGCACGGTATACCAATGTGCCATGCCTGGGCTCATCGGAGACGAGTCAAATTGGCTCGCAAGGCCGTGGTGGCATAGCACGGTCTAGGCCCACGGCCCAACTCCCAAGTCTAATTGTACGTATGAATCTAGTGTGTGCACTAGTGGCAGAACTAGAAAATTTTTGATGTGGGTGCACACTTCACATGCACAACTCTACAATCTTGTACAATGATTTCGTACCATAATAAATCAAACATATCTATTTAAAATTTGCTAAAAGTACAATACAAATAGTTCTCAGTTCTTAAAAATCCCAAACCATCAAAATCAAAACCAATTTAATTAACAAATTTGACATATTGAAAAGATAAACTTGTAGCGTTTTTCAAATTTTTTGGGGTGCCGGGGCATACCCAGCACCCCCTATATCTGCCCCTGTGACTGGTGTGTACAGTTGTTGAAGACAAAGGTAGCTAGTTCGGTCATGATTGGGGCAGTAAGAATCTGTCTTGGTAGCATGATATTGAAAGTCATGATCAACATGAACTTGGAACAGAGATCAATAACAAATCTGCTCCTATTCAGGGCTACTTTCTCTGAGCTGCCATGCATCCGTGGGAATTCTGGGATAAACTAAGCAGAAAGGATGGGGCTTTGCACGACTTTTGACGGAGATAACCCCGGTCGTAATCTCTTGGTTCCAGGATTATGACGCCAAATGTTAATTATTGGCTGGTCACAGAGTTCAGACGGATTGGCCAGTCCTGGCAAAACTGGTAGATGCGCTCCTGTCATCTGAGCAAATGATCATTGGAAATCGACGCCACGTGATTGGCACGAAGGTTTTGCAATTCTCTTCCCTAACGTAGCTCTTGCCATCATTTTGTAATCTTATTCCTGATTGATTTTGATGCTCGGGTTCGGACAGACTACGCACACAAAAAAATTCAGCAAATTCTTGGAGTGTTAATTATGGATATACCATGGTTATGAAGAAAATTATGGAATTCCTACAAACTGATTGTTAAACACCAGGTGCCAGGCCCACTTGTCAGTCACTGGGCATAAAAATGTCTGCTCTGACGTATATCAGTGCTACGTCGAATTCAGTGGATCTTGCGCTGTCCTGAATGCTTTTATTTTTGCAAGAGAATTCAGTGCGATGGTAACTACATTCATTTTACATCTAAAAAAACTACATTCATTTTACTGCATGGGAATCATCTGATGACTGTTTTGGCAGTGGGCGACGAAAGAGCCCGGAGGAACCAGCCCATAACTCCGGGGCAACAACCAGACCTGGTCGGTCAAAATAGCAGCAGAAGAATCAAACAGTGGTTGTTTTATTGCTTAGATCAGCTATTATTTCCTTGTCTGTACTGAGATCTCCTCACAGTCCGTTTGCGTCCTTTGGTAAGTAGGTTGCAGCTGACTTGTTACCCAGCAAGTTGGTTTCAGTGTTATCTTCTTGACAAGTACCACGAGCATGAACAGTACTACCAAAAAAAAGGGTTGCCATAACGCCATAGTCTATACACCCTATAGTCTATACTGCTAGCATTTTTACAAAAAGAAGGAAAAAGGGCAGACAATTAGCATTAGGTGTGGTGGTTTACATCAAGGGGTTGTATTTTATTCAGCTCCTTTCTTTTGATCTCGATCAGATTCAGTCAGTCAGTCTCTGGTTCTAAGGAAAGGCAGGAAGAATAAAAAATAATAATCATATTTCTTTTTCTTTTATTTTGTCAAGAAGCCATGTTCGTGATTCTTGAACATCTCGAAAGTAACCTAGAAACAAAAAAGAGGATGGGGGAAAGAAGAGAGAATTACTTCTACCGAAGGTGCAGACTGCAGACAAACCCTACACCCCCAATGAACCCTAGGAAGTAGGAACTAGGAACTGATGTGCAAGCACTTCCATCCAGATTCCAGCATCGCATTCCAAAGGCATGCTGTGGCGACCCGCATAATTAACCCTAGATAATGACCGAGTGTTGCCATTAATCTTGAGTTAATCATACTGATCTGGGCATATTTAATTAATAAACCATCGAGTAAGCCCGACATGAATATTAATTAATACGCCATTTCAAAGTGTTGCAACAGAAACAATAATTAGAGACTGAAATGAAAACTTTATTACCTTTCCATTGCCATGAGCTATATGTTCTTTCTTTGTAATTATACATACGATCCATGTACAATAAGGTCAAATACATGGATACTCATTAACCGAAAACTATCATTGGCTACTACATTCATCTGGAATCCATATTCTGATCAGTTGCTTGTCCACCAAATCCAACATCTAGCAAAGGGAGAGTTATAAACGGTGAGTACAAAGATGTACTCGATAGCGATAATAAGTAACATAATCATAATGAATTTTAACCACGGAGCTCTTACCAACTCCAAATCAAAATGGGTTTTATAAACCGGAACTCTCCGAGTTCCAAACAAACTGGAATTTTATCACGGGAACTCCCAGTTCCATTCCTCAATCACAGTTCAAATCCATTTATCCAAAATAGGTTTTATTAAGAAAATCTTGGGCATTGTTATTTGCAAAACTTCTACTAACACTCGTATTCAATGTTCCGTAGCCTCCAGTCCAGGAGACAGGCATGAATTCATGATTTATACCCTGCGCAGGTTTGTATCACTTTCCCCATAGTGAACTTGACCGAAGTCAAGAACCCAGAACGTTTATCACTGCTTTGGTATTAAATCTCCAACCACAGCCCCTTCCGATTTATGCGCTATACTCTTGGTCGACGGCACTATGACCGGGTTGATTATACCTCATCACAAAATCAGTACTCGTTTTCCACCTGGCCACTACCGTTGTGCTACAGCGATCGGTGGTACTATAAACATTGGGGTAGCCAGTTGATCTCCGCCTCAACAAGCTGAGATACTCCGCCTAAGCTTTAAATATAGCGCTTCCGTTTACTCATTTCAACATTGAGTTCCGGCTGATGGATACCGTCACCGCTATCCCATGTCCTTCTCAGAATCCGTAATCCCAGATTAACACAATATACTTACCCATTGTGGAGATTTAAATACCATCGCGGAGACAACCTTTTTGCAGTTGTTTCCACACACTATAGTTGACACAGTGTCTGTTCTCTGTCCGAGTGAAGTGGTTTCAACCTTATATTATATCCAATGTAGAGGCCCCACCAAACCTCGAACATGGCACCCTCTACCCACCATTTAATAACTCACCCCGACTTCGTCGGTTGAGTCCAAATCATAATCATTTGCACTCGATCGATTCCCTGTCGATTTCAATTTTAAATAAATAGATTTTTTCCATGCATTCATGTATTTCACAAAATCTTTTAGAAACTCTTTATAAATCCATTTCATAAACATGGACAAGGAATGCTTGCCTGGATTCTGGTGGAATATACGTCCTCACACGATTGTAGAAGATAATGCACGATATAAAAGCGATTTCCAAATTAGAAAAATAATATAATTTAGATAGTTAATAAGTTTTTATATGATTTGGGTGTCCAACCCCTTTCTTTAAATTTATTGAATTAATGTATGTTTAATGAGTATTTTATCTTGGAGGTTCCTTAGATTAGCATATTTTGATTAGACATATTTTAATATGAGATAATTGACTTATCTCAGTTTAACTTGGTGTTTATTGGGTTTAAATTATACTTTAGCCTAGTTAGGATTTAACTGCTTTGATCAATATGATAATGCTATAACTAGCAATTTCTTAACTTCTTTTATCGGATCTAGTTTTATTCTCCTTCACTTGATTTATTTTATTTCCTTAAATAATCATAATCTTTGTTAAGTCAATTATGATTGATTTATTAAGTAATTTCTGAAATTAGACTCATGTTTGAGTTGTTGTAGGTTATACTTGTCGGCTTTATTTTATCTTCTTGATTATTAGTATCTGATCCTAACTCACTCGATCAATCGACTATCTGACTATTTAATTGTAAGGGAATTGTTAGTACTATTTCCTTACTGCATATGTACTTATTTACTTTTATGCACCATTTAACTATCCTAATATGATTACGGCATAAAGGTCTTTAAAGTAATTTAATTTATCAAATCGTTAATTCCATTAATAACATTCTTGTTATCAGTATTTCTTATATTGGTTATTACTACATTCTATTGTCTTCTTTTCATTCCTCTCTTTCATTGATCAGATCTTATCTTTTCTTTAGCTCAATTTAATTTGGTGTACACATGTTGTTTATTTAAATTTGGTCTATATACTGATTGGTTGCCTTTTTGACCTGGCGCATTATAATTCTAAACATTACAATCTGCCGTATTTTAATTTAGGGTATTCTATTTCAGCGTATTGCAATTTAGCATATTTTAGTTTGATGCATCGGCCTAACGATGATTATCCACTTTTATTTATTATACTAACTATTGATAAGGTTTAGGTTTCTTAGATGTCTTCTACTTAATCTAGGTCTTATTTTGATCTCTGCTAAATGCAAACTGTATAAGAGTATATGAATTGATTTGTGGAACAATTAATCTGGTCAACATTTCTCTCTCATTTAAAGTAGTATTCCTCCTAATTGACTCATTATGAGGATTATTGGTTTTGTTTACCCAGACGCAGATTAACAGTCCAATTAGAACTAAGTGTTAAAACTACCTTAATATCATATTCTAGTGGTAATAAGTTTTTATACGTTTTAAAGAAGCCCAAAGAGTTTAATATATTACTTTAGGATTCATAAGTTTTGTTTTGCGAGTTTTTAGCACTTTGATCGACTTTTATACGATTGTACTTAATTTAAATTGATTGACTGAATAAGTTTATAATTTAATCCTATTCAAATTATTTGAATTGATTTCGGAGGTTTTATCGAGATTAAAATTTATAGATTTGGGCGACATATCCAGATTTAATTATTTTTCTTGTTTTTCTCTTTTCTTTTCTCTTCTTTCTATTTTTATTCCTTTTTCTTCTTCTATTTTATTCTCTTATTCTTTTCCTCCTTATTTCTTTCTCTTATTTTCTTTTCCCCTTCTTTTTCTTTCTTTTCCTTTCTTATTCGTTTGGCCTGTTGGCCTCCTCTTTTCCTCTGCCATTCAGCTCCTTCCCTGCCTTGCGCTGCCGCCCTAGATGGCTCGGTTCTTCTCCCCTACTCCATCCTCTTCATGTCGGCATGGTTGGTAAGGAATGGGCTAGGGTTGGTAATACCTAGCTTACACCTCTCTCTCTCTCTCTCTCTCTCTCTCTCTCTCTCTTTCCCTTTTTCTCTCTGAATGCCGATCCCCTCTACTAAGATTGGGCTTGCTCTGTGAAGCGGGGTACTGGAGGTTCATGATGTTTGGATTGGATACTTTTGCACTGAGATCTCCCCTTTTCCCTTTCTGATCTGTGATGTGCTTGAGATGATTTAAAGTAAATTGATTGAATTGAGTTGAGAGAGGTGCGAAACTGCTTAGTAGATGATGTTTGATTGATTGATACTAAGTTTCACTGGTAACAACAATTGTTAAGATCGTAGCATGATGATAAATGCTTTTACTGGTTTAGTGCATGGCAAATGATGAAATGATGCTATGCTTGCGATTTCATTGCCCCTCCTAATGATCGAATCCTTATTGTGATTGGGGATGATTCCATGATTGCTTGATACTAAGGTTTCATGATGCCTGTGATTAGGATACTAGCACTGAGATCAGGTTGTCTTTGATCTGTGATGTTTAGAAGGTTGATTATCAATTCATTGCACTGATTGTTGCTATGAGACGAAGGAGCTTAATGATTTGATTGACTTAATGTTGGGTTACTGAATGATCTCTAAATGCTTAATATGACATGATGACAGTGGCCTTACAGGAATCCAATTGCATAATAAATGATAGCATAGGGCTATGTTACTGAATGCTTCTCTAAATACTTGATTGAAGTATAGTGACAGTAGCTTAAAGTGAATTGTGACATGGTAGATGATGATTAATTGATGCTATGCTAGAGGGTTTTGTTGCCTTCTCTTGATCTGTGATGCATGATCTCTTAATTGATCTATTGCAAGTTGGATGGCATCTAATTCCTACTGTCAGTGCACCGGGGGAGCATGTTTGGCTAGGGAATTTGGGATGCAACCCTTGCATGCTTAAGTCCTAATTACTGAGACCAAGACTTCTTACTCTCTACTATCCATTCTCGCTTCTAGTTCATTTTATCTCTACTGCCTGCTCTATTCCGATTTCCATGCTTCTGTTCTTATTGTCTCTAGTATATTCTCCTACATGAGATTGGTTTGCTGGGACTTACTTGGATATGAAGTAGTAAGAGGCTGAGAGATGGAGAAAAATGGATTTGTCTTCTTAGGTTGGATCTCCTTCCTCCCATACAGTTTCCTAGTTGCTCCTTGTGGTTGTTCCAGGCTTGGTCTCCTTGCTCTGGTTCGGCCTCTGGTTCCTTCTTGTGCTCTCACGAGGTTGGCGCTTCTTGCCCTTCGATGGAGATGTCTTTGGTGTTTGATTTTCTTGGCAGCTCGGCCTGCAGGCTGATTTTTGTGATGTCGATGGTGAAAGCTTCTAGAGGATGGGTCATTGTCTCTTGTGCCACGAGGGGACTCGGTTAGGTTACGGGAAGGGTGTGCAGTCCACTTTGCACAGCGATGGCAGATCTATCCTTTTTTCACTGTGATGTTTCTTGCGGTGGTCTTCTCTTGTCTTGGGGTAATTGATTTCTATGGTATGCTGATTTGATACACGTCCACGGTCTACCAGGTTTGTATCTCTGTGAATGATGCAAACACTAATCGCTAGAGGGCCGGATTAGTCCCGGATGATCTAGGGTACCTCAATTAAGCGATAACTAATTAAAGACGGCGGTTCTATCTCGATTTTATATTTCAATTTAATTACTTATTTCTATTCTAATCTAATGCATGGTTGTTTTCTTACGATCGAGTTATGCAGATGAAGACTAAAGATCATTAGATTAGAATTTTATACTGCAATTGCATGTACAATTAGATTGTAATCAGTGGATTGAATTTTGTAACTGAGACTTTTATTGCTTCCTAATTCCATAGTTGTAATTGATTTTCAATTTATAATATAATATTTCATATACGTTAATAAAGTTTAATCACTGTTTTTGTTTAATTTTCCTCCTAATTCATCTTTAACTGTTAATTGATTGTGTGGGGTATTTCACATGCGTGCCCCCAAGTACCCACACACACACACACAACAATGGGTCCTCCAACATCTCCGAAACTGTCAGCTCCACTCCGAATAGCCTCCTGAACTCTTGATATTGGGCATATATCTAGTAAAAACCATCTTTATTGTGTAAGTTCTGTGAAAACTATACGTACAAATTTTTTAAATTTTTAAAAATATTACTATACGTAGTAGAGATGAGCTTTTACAACTCTCTAAAATTTGAAAACCAAACTCAATCGCATCTATTATAATATTAAAGTAGAGGCAAAAGAAGCTACTACGTTCGCTCTTAAGACTAGAAATTCACATATTAATCGGAGGGAAAAAAGAAGAAGAAGAATCTACATTACTGATAGTGGTGGGTCTAACTTATAATGCTCTAGATTAAGAGAAAGAGCTTGTGTCATTTACAACACGTAAATAACTGAAATTCATAATAAAAATAAAATAAAATTATAAATTTTATTTCCATACGATGAAAAGAAAGAGTTCATATAAAGTACAATAAAGTTATATATTTGATTTCCATAAAAATTAAAGAAAATTAGCAATTTAATTTCTATATGAATTCCAAAAAAATAGAAGAAATTTGGACTGAAATTAAACTAAAACTGAAAAGTTGATTTCGATATGAATTCTAAAGTAAAATCCTAAAATAACTAATTTTGAATAAAAATAAAATAAAAATTGTTAACTGAATATGTATAAAAATTCTAAAAAAATAAAAGTTAGGAATAAAATTAAAAGAAACTTTGCAATTTGATCCTAAAGTAAAATCCCTAAATAACCAAAACATGAAAGAAATTAAAAAATTAGCTATTTAATTTACATATGAACTCCAAAAAACTAAAATTTTGAATACAATTAAAAGTTATAACGTGAATATCATGATTGTTGTCAAAGGAGACCATACAAGAGTGCAATTGTGCAGATCTATTATGCAATAAGATATTACCTCACAGAGAAGCGATAGCCGAAGGCATTATGTCAGAGATGAGAACAATGTTGTGCTGCTCATCGAAGTCGTTGAAGAAAAATGATAAAGTCAAAGGAGCCAAAAGCCATGACGATGAGTGGTGATCGTCTGCATTGTAGAAGAAGTCAGTGGCACAAGAAACTTGATGATAGAGAGGCTATGGCAGAGAGGAGATGAAGCTTTGCATGGAAGATGAGCTACAGACAATATAGATCCATTGGGTTAGTAAGGAGGAAACATTGTTGAGTTGGCCAACGTCGAATAAATATATATACATGCATGAATTTGTATGAATCACAATAAGGAGCAAAAAGCCTGCGCGGACCACCCTGCTAGTTTAAAAGATATGAAAAAAAAAACATTCAGGCTGAATAGTGATTTTTACTATTTAGCACTATTTATCTCACTGCTTATCGATTTTATTTCTTTCAAATGCGGTTGAGTTTGGTCTTCAAATTTTATAAGATTATAGAAGCTCGCATCTTCTACGTATGGTAATTTTTTGAGAATTTTTAAAAACTTGTACAATCACAGAACTTACACGATAAGAATAGTTTACACTCGATATTTGCACTCGTCATATATGATGAATCATCTAAATGTCGCCTATTGCATTGAGCTAACAGTTGCACCTACCTTTTTTTTCTCTCTCTCTCTCGTTCTTACAAGAGCAAGAAATGTGCGATCAAGAACATCGTAATACAGCTGCTTTAATTTTCGAGGCTAGGTAATAACAGTACCAGAGTGGAACTGTCTTTTGCCGGGCCAAAAAAGCTGTGAATTCCAACCTACATTCTCCTTGCCGTACAGGGGCACAAAATCTAGCAGCCAAAGAGGCAAAGACCAGTCCACCACTTGGAAGTTGGAAAAACTCTCCTAGAGCCTCCAATCTCCAGTCTCCTCTCCCATGGAGAGTACCAAAGCATATCAAAAGAAAGGAACAAGGCAGAAAAGACCACGAAAGGAACAAGGAAAAACAAACAAAACAGGGGCCGCATCATATCGGCTGCCCAAGCATACATACACGCACCCCCCCAAAAACACAATAAAAACGTCTTGGAAGGGAGGAAAGTGAGATCTCTCCGAACACCCTCTCCTCCTGACTGTATCTTCTTCTCTCTTTTGTTTTTTTGGTTCCTCCCCGACTGCTCTGTGCTCTCCCTTTCTCTCTCTGCTGCCTGAGTGACCAATGGGCCGGAGGGACAAAGGAAACACAAGCAGGGCAGCAGCAGTACACTGTTGCAACTTGCAAATGATATCTTTCTAAAGAGGTGTGCCTCCAGAATACTCTAAATAAAATTAGCACAGAATAAAATGATATCTTTTGAAATTCCAAGGTTTTTCTCTCATTGAAGTCTACAGGGAAATATATAGATAAATCTAAGTTTGAGCATCTGGTCCTTTTTTCTCTCTCTCTCTCTCTCTCTCTCATGGAACTGAGGGAAGTTTTCACATGCTTAAATACAGCAGTGCTTTCACCCCCAAAGGGTACTGTTTTGTATGTATTGCTTGCCCTTCTATTACCCTCCTTGGTTTTGCGAGAGCAACAAAAAGCAGAGACTGACCATCCTAAGATTCCTCTACACTTTATTCTCTCCAACCTCGCAGGTATTTAGGGTACTCACACAATTTCACCTCCGAGGACTGAGGTTTTTGAAGGGGAGAGAGCCCTCCCTCCAAGGCTCCAACTCCCTCCAACTTTACTCTCCCACTCCTGCTCCCTTGGCGAGCACACACACCACCTACACATGCTCCTCTTCCTCCAAGAAGCTGTGGGCTAGTAGTAGCATACTAGCATCACATTTGTTCTTCTCCCTTTGCTTCAGAAGCCAGTTAGAACATTAGTGCTAACAGACTCTTTCCTCCAAAGAGAATCCAGAATTTGTTCTCATCCTCAATCCTCTCCTCTCTCTCTCTCTCTCTCTCTCTCTCTCTCTCTCTTCCCCACCCCCTGTCCATCAAATCACAATATTTGTTTATAGAGAAACAAACAGTGGCCGCCTGTCTCTACTCCTCCTTGGCCCCTACTTGCCATCAAGTCATCAACTGGCCATTTTGCAGCAATCAACAGTTTCTTGGGCTGCATGAGTGTTCCCCTGAGGAACAATGAGAGATGGCAGCAACACCACCAAGAAGAGCAAGGTATCTCTCTCATGCCTAGTCTCTCCCTGAGCTCTTCATTCTAAAAGTATTTGTTCTGTTTCCTCATGCTTAAATGTGGTGGTTTTTTTTAATCTTTTTGCAACTTGTAGCTGTCATGGTCCAAGAGCTTAGTGAGGAAGTGGTTCAACATCAGGAGCAAGGCCCATGACTTCCATGCCGATGATGTAGCTGCAACTGGGAGGAGAGGTGTGTAATGATGGGCCTGATTGCTCCCTTTTGCTCCAACAGTGAGCTCGCCATGTCCCTCTCAATCTCTTGGGGATCAGTTTTCGTTGCTGTTTCTACTGCTCGTTTTTCATTGTCTTGTTTCTCTTTTTTGCTACTTGTGTGCAAAGCACTAATCATTCTGGTTTTCCAAAATTCTTTTACCGAATTCTTGATGCAATGTTATTCGGCGTATTGCCCGATTTGAGCGGGTCCTGTTTTGATTTCAGGAGGAGGTGATGATGAGTGGAGGGGCACCAGCTTCACCAAGAGGGAGCCGAGCACAATCAAGAAGAGCAAGACAGGTGAGCAAACTGCAAAAGCGCACACACTTCGGTTTTTTTTTTTATATATATGGACCCTGGCATTTTCTGATGCATTGCTGTACCGTGAAATGTTTACTCAGAGAGGTCCTCAAGGAGGAGCCATGAGCGATCGAGGCGGGGCAAGATAGACCTTGACGCTGCAGAGGCCACCGTGACATTGGATTATAGGTACGCTTCTGCATTGCAATGTTCGTGATTCCCATTCCCAATCCCACATTTGGCCCGTGCATAATTGCTCTTGTTCTTGAAGTAGGATCTTTGTTGCTACATGGAATGTAGGTGGCCGATCACCACCAAATAACCTGAGCCTCGAGGACTGGCTCCATGCTGCACCTCCTGCCGACATTTATGTCCTCGGGTACTGGTTTCATCTCCCCTATGTAATCAATCGTATCACTGAATTCATTGCAGATGGCGCAGCACTACAAGTTTGATAGCACTGATGGTTTCGACAATATCGTGCTGTTCAGGTTTCAAGAAATCGTCCCGTTGAATGCCGGGAATGTTCTTGGGACAGAGGACAATGGCCCGGCGAGGAAGTGGGTTTCCCTGATTAGAAGGACGCTGAACAATTTGCCGGGTACTAGTAGTGGTAATGGGAGCTTCCAAACGCCGTCTCCAGCACCTGACCCGGTGGTGGAGATAGATGACGACTTTGAGGGGTTGTCGTCGAGGCAGAACAATGCATCCTTCTTCCACCGCCGGTCTTTCCAGGCCGGGCTCAGCCGGAGTTTGAGGATGGAGGGTGACATTCTTGCACCCCAGCCTAGGCTGGAACGGCGGTACAGCGTCTGTGACCGAGCAATTTACGGCCGTAGGCCTAGTGACTACGAGACCAACTGCCGGTGGGGTGGATCATCAGATGATGAGAATAACACCGGGGAATCACCGAGTACGGTGTATTCACCAATGTCGTACGTATACGGCAATGCATCATCTCTGGAAGACAGCCAAAGACCAGCCGGTCATACTAGGTAAGTCTGAAGTTCTCAATTCTTGGAGCTACAGTGCACTTTCTTTCAAGAGATTTGGTGAATATATTTTTGTGCCAATTGGATGTTCAGATACTGCCTGGTTGCAAGCAAGCAAATGGTGGGATTGTTCCTGATGATCTGGGCTCGGAAAGACATAAGGGGTGACATCAGAAATCTGAAGGTTTCTTGTGTTGGGAGAGGATTGATGGGCTACCTTGGTAATAAGGCAAGTCACAGTGTTCTGATGCTATCTAGCTATTGTGATTTTAAACGCTTTGCCTTGTATGGCTTGATCGCAAACAACAAGTCTTGTTAGCCTAGGTATTCAATGGTAAAGGATTTGTTTTCCAGGGTTCAATTTCGATTAGCTTGTCATTGCACCAAACAAGCTTCTGCTTCGTCTGCAGCCATCTGACTTCAGGACAGAAAGACGGTGATGAGATGCGGAGGAATTCAGATGTTCTGGAAATCCTCAGAAAGACCAGGTTCCCAATGGTTTATGGACAGTATGAGCGTTCACCAGAAGCTATCTTAGAGCATGAGTAAGCGAATAACCTTAGAATGAACTCACAAAGATTGTTCCATATGAATTTGGTGTAACATTGGGCCCCTTCTTGTGCCTTTTCTTGCAGTCGAATCATCTGGCTCGGGGACCTAAATTACCGAATCGCGCTTTCCTACCGGTCAGTGAAGGCCCTTGTGGAGATGCGCAATTGGAAAGCATTGCTGGAGAAAGATCAGGTGACAGCTTGTAAACCATCTTAAACATATTGTGTATGTGTGTGTAGCGTTGAAGCCCTAGAAAGCAGTAAAATTCTTGTGCCACAGGCAAGCAGTGCTTTCTGTCTTGTCGTTCTTTTACTTTATCATGTTACAAGTTTTCTGATAGCTTGGCAAAAGCTGAAGGGCTATTGTTTTTATCATAAAAATTATTCGGAATACCGTGTGAGCTCATCGACGCGAAAACTTGACACTTTCAGCTAAGGATTGAGCAACGAGGTGGGCGAGTATTTGTTGGGTGGAATGAGGGGAAAATATACTTCCCGCCAACATACAAATACTCAAACAATTCTGACAAGTATGCCGGGGATGACATGAACCAAAAGGAAAAGAAGAGAACTCCTGCATGGTATTTTGACTACACTATAGTGCCAGAGTTTTGCTGAATTTTGCATAGTTAAATTAAATGAGACTTTTTACCATCATTGGGAAGCACCAAAGTTCACATTGAGGTAGTACCAACTACCAAGAGGAACCAAAAATTTAAATGGTGAAGGTACCAACTTTTGGTACTACCTCAATGCGAACTTTGGTGCCTCACAAGAATGGTAAAAATGTCTCAAATTAAATTTAGTAATCTTACTGCGCAGGTGTGATCGTATTTTGTGGTATGGAAGGGGCCTTGGTCAAATGTCATATGTTCGAGGTGAATCTCGCTTTTCAGATCATAGGCCGGTGTACAGCGTCTTCAGTGCAGAAGTAGAATCAATTAACCATAGCCGAATCCAAAAGATGAGTTGTTCAAGCTCGCAACTGGACATCGAAGAACTGCTGCCCTACTCGTATGGATATACTGACATCAATCCATATGGATACACTGACCTAAATTTCTACTGAAAGGGCTAAGGAACCTGGGCATCCTCTGAATGTTCAGTGCTATAACTAGTGATGAAAAGGTATGGTTTAGAGAGTGATTTTATTTCTCAGTTGCAATGTATGTTTTTTATGAATACTAAATATTTTCTAATGACAGGCTGCATTGTTGATGGAGAGCAAAAGATTAATTGGACATGAGTTACAGCTTCTGATAGTTAGGTCAGTGGCATTTCATATATATCGATAAATACAGTTGATTTGGTGTGCACTTACGAACTGACTGAATTTATTAAAATCCCAGAATTGCACTTTTGAATCATCAATACTAAATACAGTTGATGACTTGATGGAGAGCAAATACGTCAAGTTCTTGGATAGTTCACAAGATTTAACTAATTGAGACGAGGTACAAGCGTGATAAATTTCGTGTTACAAGACCTACACATTTGTGACGACGGAGAGATCTAGTTAGCCATCGGATCCTATTCCTCTCTCTTTTGCAGGTGAGGACGTGCTCTCTGAACCCTGAACAAAGTTACAGGCTGCAACTAGTGGGGATGGTGACTCGAATTATTTCACTGACTTCAAAGAGAATGAGGAACCCAGATGAAAACTTACACAACAAATGGTTCGTTTCTCGAGCAGGTAGTTCGAAGTCGGGCATTCAATCATAACTCGAGGAGACTTTGGAAACAGCAAAGATACTATTGACAACAACGGCAAGCGTGCACCAGATTTTTTTTATCTGTACATTGTAGGGCAAGATTAACCCCTCCTCCTTCTCTCTTCCCTGTTTCCAGAGGCAGTAACGACAAGTAGTCCTTTGCACAGTATACTTCTCTGTGGTATTTTAAAGCTGGGAAAAAAAAGGGCATGAATGCCTGCATTGTTCATATCATTTCCATGGATGGAAAAGGATGTATAGGCCATCATTGTCATGTTCTATTTTATGGGCATTGTCTTCATCAATTGAGCTGACAAAAAGGCTACCAGTCACATTTTCACCAGCCTTCATTCTGCAGGAAAATGTGTTCTACCCCTCCTTTTCCCCCCCTTTTCACTGTTCTTGTCAGGAGCTACGAATAAAGGCCAAGAAATGTGTTGCTGGAATCTGCAGAGACATTTGTAATACTACTTTGTTTTTGTTTGCGTTGCGAGTGCATGCGCACGCGCTGATGAGGTCTAGCATGGAATGATTTGCTACTTCCTTTGCCTGCCTGATGGCCAGATTGAGTGCAACCTGAAAATCTAAAGGTGGTTCATAGTTCAGACGGTTTCCATTAGAGCAACTGTGCAGTGTGATTCAGTATTTCAGTGGCTTCAGTCCTGACAGAAATCGTTGAGCTGCAGAAGAGATCAAACAAACTTCACGCGCACACTTGACACACCACACTCGCACCACACACGCGCATGCACGTCTCCTATACGCACTAGAAATTATCATAGGTGCTGTAGAACTCACGGATGGTAGTATACATTTCTCCACTGAATACATACGTGTACATGTACTCCTAACATCGGTAGAAGCGAGCGTCAAATCTAAGACTTGAATCCTAGTGAATTGGCCACGTACTAACTTGCTCACACACCAATAGTTGTAAGAACAGTGTTTCTATGTTTTTCCTCTCAATATAGGTTGTACAAATCTTAAAACAAGTGAAGAGATCATTATCTATTTTTTTATTTATACTTTAATATTTATGTAACTTTAAAAAAAAAGTATAGAGACACCTTGCAAAGTTACTGCTTACTAAGGATCGATCAGATATTGCTTCCTGAAGCAAATCATTGCCCACTGGAACGGGAGAAAAAAAGAAAAACATACGAGCTAAAAAAGAAGGTTAAAAACTAGTACTATCATATCTCAGCATCCTAACGACCTAAGCTGCCCAGTCTTTCCAAACTCGGTAGTAAACTAAAATGCAGAGTTCGAGGTTGCTTTAACCTCATTTTTAATTCTAGCCGAAGTAACTGGCCTTTTAACATACAGTGTTTCTTGATTGGTCTCAACAGAACTTGACCTAACCCTTACTGCTCCTTAAAAGGAGTTGGAGGAAATGACAGCCATCTTTCACCTTCTTTTTTGTTGGCCGCAAATGAACCGTAAATTTTACGATATATATATATATATATATATATATATATATATATATATATATATATATATATATATATATATATATATATATATATATATATATATGAAAATAAAAGCGTGCTATCGGGAGTATGTACTCCCTACTCCGTATATTAACTGATGTTATACAGGTGGAAGCATATTTCATAAATAGAAATTGTTAACTGATTCCTCCTGAATAGGAAGTTGTTTTTAACCTAATAGAGTTGCAAATCAGTTTTATTTTATTTTTAAAAAAATAGGGGTTCCAACTAACTAGCTAGTTATTTATGTGGCTAGAGGGGGCATTTCCTTCCGATGGATCACGTTAACCAGTACCCACCGGGTGAATACAACAATTTTAAGGTTTGGGAAGAATCTCAATCAGTATGGGGCAAAATTGTGAGTATGACATTGCATCCTTTGGACATTGAAGTGATTGGAAAAAAGGCATGCATGAGAAGACACGACGGCTAGGCGAGAGAGAGAGAGAGAGAGAGAGAGAGATGTGCATCGCCTTAGCTCCTTGCTAGCAGTAGACAGGTATTCATGGTGGGTGTGGTAGCAAAGGATGGCCATATTTTGCATTTGCATGGGCCCAAACAATCTTAAGGACGGATAGAAATGCAGTAAGATTCATCATCCCAGATTTCCCCCTCTCTACTCGATCGGATTTTGCATGAAGTTCTGGGTTGATTGTGTCTCTGCTAATGATTGGACAGTGCCGGCCACAGTATGCCATGATCAAGCTACGTGTTGCTGCATGCTAGCTCTCTTTGCAGCAAGCATGTGTGCGTGCATCTTAGCTCGCCGTTCAAGCCGAAAACTACTTATCATCAGGGACAAATAAGTAGTAGTGCACGTATATACAGTCTATAGATCCAGGGGCGGAGCCAGCTGGGCCCTAAGCCTCGGGCCCAGAATGCCTTTCATTTACCCGCCAAGTTAGATCGGTCGGTCGTAGAAGAAAAGGTTCGGCCTGAAGGAGCTTAATTTGCCTCGTGAGCTAAAGTTCAGGTGAAAATTGTTGTACTATGCTGGCAATCCGAATGGGTCTGATCACTTCTCTGCCTCTCCAGCCAAAGCCATTCTCCTGTTTTTGAGTTGGGCCTCGGGCCCGGGCCCCGGTTGCCCGAGGCCCAGCTAATAGATCCAATTCCAAACTAGAGCTGCTATGCGTATTAGCATTTCTTGCGTTTGCATGTACGCGCATCATTTCTGATACCTTGACGTTTTAAGAGAGAAGAAATATTTGAAACAGATAAGAGAGACAGGGATGAACGAATCCTAGCTAGACGTACGTGCAGACAGGGATGGATGAAGAGTGAGGCGATCGATCGCTTTGCTCCCAACATCTTGGCAACTATACGTGCAAGGACCTTCAACTGATCGACGAAATGAATGGTTGCCACGTGATCAGGGCTCGAATCTCGAGGAATGCATGCATGGTGTGGCTGATGTCATCGCCCTCACCTGGCTTCCCTACTGCAGGGAACCCAGAAAACCATGTCCATCATGTCCACAGCTAGAGGTGGGCGTCGTGCCGTGCCGTGCCGGCCCGGTCCGGGCCCATCGTGCTTCGGGCCGAAACCGTGCCGTGCCACGACGGCCCATCGTGCCCACCGTGCCGGGCAGTGCCGGCCCGACTCACTTTTGGCGAGCCCAAGCCCGGCCCATTTGCGCTTCGTGCCGTGCCGGCCCAGGCCTGACCTATTTTTACTATTGTGACGAGCAAAAGAAATAAAATAAATCACTACTACTAAATTACATATTTTAATTACATAAGAGACTAATCATATCAACAAAATATCAAACATAAATGCAATGCTTGAAGATGCCCTGAATCAACAATATCTGCCAACTTTTAGGCCTTAATCCGTGATTTCGTGCCAGTTCGTGCCGTGCCGGCACGGGCCCGGCCCAAACTACCGTGCCGTGCCGTGCCGCCCGTCGTGCCTGGTTTCCGGGCCCGGCACGGCCCGAGCTACAGTTGCGTGCCGGCCCGGCCCGGCACGGAACCGTGCCGTGCCGTGCTTTGCACCGGACCATCCCATCGTGCTTCGGGCCGGCCCAAAAAAGCCCGGCCCAGTGCCCACCTCTATCCACAGCCTCCTCCAGCTCGCTCCTGTGTAGGAGTATTCGATCGTCACGACAACAGCGAGCAATCTCGCACCAGAATTAGCAAAGAATGTTGTGGCTTGACAGAAGAGCTAGGCACCAGAATGTTCGGCTTCAAACAGCTCGATTACCATCATCTCGATCGAGTACTATCTGCTATAGTATGTTCTCTCTCTGCATGTATTGGGTTCTTGCCCGGGTTTACAATACCGGATAGGGAAGGAAAATCAGCCACCCCGAATTGGTAGAAATCAAGCGAGCTCGAAGTCAAACTTTTAAACTCGGCGGTCGAATGGTGGCGAAAAATAAAATAAAAAATCGATCGGTTTACATCGAAAATTGGCAAACTAAGCGAAAAAATTCGAAAGCCGATTTTCGCTGGTTTTTGTCGATTTTTTACCAGTTTATATCGCAAAAAAAAATATCCTAAATTTGATTGGACCGGTTTATCGAACGGTTTCATTTATCAAGTCAGGTCGATACAGATTTTTGGGCGATTTTAGTTAATATTTGAAACCTTGGTTCTTACTCAAAAGAGACTTAGCTAGAGAGGAAGGTACAGAGAGGGGGGGGGGGGGGTTGGCGAAGATATATAGTGAATGGTCACTGCAAATGGACACTGCTACGCTACTTTTGCATCAAACAGCCTTTACACTGCATGCATGGAGAGGGCAGAGGCAGCTAAAGTCTAAAGCTCGCTATCATTCAAACCAAAAATGGGTGCGTGCATGATACATGAAGATAGAGGAAGATTAAAGACCGGTCATGTCTCGTCATACTTGTCGTTTAAGCAAGGGTTATGTTTACTGCGACGTGCGACAATCATATAAAGTTGTCCAAGACCGATAACTCTAAACACCACCGTGAAGGAGTTAAAAAAGATTAGAGTATCTGTACGTAGGATTTGACGTGGGACTTGGGAGTACATATGGCGTACAGCTTGGCGAAATCCACGGGTTCAATCGATCTATACAAAAAAGCTCAAAAGGAGATAGAAAATAAAATGTACTACTACCTGAGGGAGTAGTCCACTTCACTGAAGACACAGCAAACCTATGTCTCTGATCGACTGAAAGCAACATATATATATATATATATATATATATATATATATATATATATATATATATATATATATATATATATATATACCCATATATAAGGATTAAGTACACTCTCCAACAGGACGTGCAAATTAACCTGTCCTTATATATGGGTTCACCTAGCGACAGAATATTTAGTCATATACGTACACCATCACCTCAAGGGGAGGAGGAGAGGAGAGCATGTACGTGGAGGCAGCAAGAGCTTTGGCCAGTGGGAAGCAACCAACACGGCAACCTAGCTAGCTTTCGCTTTGGGCGCGGGAGAAAAGACTTTGGATTGGAAACGAGCTGAGAGCAAGCGAAGCCTAGCTTACCTTCGCCTTTGGAAATGCCATTTTTGCGTGGTGCAGAAGCAGCCGTCACCGTCACAGCCTCACAGGGGAGAACTACTACCACCAGTAGTAGTACCACACTCTGGTCGATCTGCACGTACGATTCATGCATTTTCTGCATGCTGGTGCTGCACGCGCATGCATTCTGACTTTTCCACGGGCAAAGCCTTGCAGGCATGTGCATGCGTGTACCATTTGTACAGCGTGCAGACAAATTCAGGAGTTACGAGCGATATGCGTCGCCATCTTGTTTCTAGTCTTTGAGCCTCTGCTGCATCTGCATGCACGCCTGCCATGGCACCGGTTTGATCATGTGCATGCCGGCCTCCTCAACTGTACTGTGCTGTGCTGTACTGCTGTACTGTATATACCACACGAGACTCGTGTCGGTCAGCCGTTGTCACCGATCACGTTACGTGCACGAGGGATCGATGGGTCACAGTCATTAAAAGTTTGCCCAAACTGTAAGGCATACATTGATACATGTATGGTTGGCAAATTCCCCTCTGCGTACGCGAAGAGCGGTGAATTAATAATAGAGATATAGCGCGCACGAACCGCGCGATGCGTAGCCTCTTTACAGCTAGCTGGCTAGCTAGCTTCCAGGACGCGCGACGCACGGAACAAGAAGATAATATGATCGGTCAGACGGTCACATCATCCAAAGGCCAAGGCTGTCTGTACGTACCTGATATCTGTCGGCCGGTGTTTCCATGATTTCGCCCAGCGTGCAGCATGTGCGATGACATCTCCTCGAGGCCATGCATGCTAGGGATGCAAATGGTCCTGTCCGGCCCACGGAAGCATTGATCCAGTCTCCCTAATAAGAGGTGATTGGGCCAGAGGGTTGGCCCAAACAAATATGGAGGCCAATAGTGACTCCATCGAGTGATCCGTAGGTCCAGTGAGTCGGCTCCATATCTCTTGCCCTGGCTATCGATTCGCCGATCGCCGATTCGTCGTTGTCTCGTGCCAGTCGCCTCCGCGCCGCTGTCCCATTGCAATCGGCGAGTTCCCTCTCTGTCGCCTCCACGCCGCTGCCCCTCTCCATCGCCTCCACAATGCCCAATCCACTGGCCACGCCAACATCTCCATCCTCAGTGGCAAGAAGGGGCCAAGTGATGATATGGTAGCCGAGTAGCAGGTGAGGAAGGTGGGGGCTAAGGAGCAAGGTAGGGGTGGCAGTAGAGGAAGGTAGGCGGCGGGGTCTCCGGTGGGTGCCAGTGCAGGGTGGCGGCGACCGGCGGGGTCTTTGGTGTGTGCCAGTGCAGGGTGGCGGTGACCAGCGGGGTGCCCATCTTCTTCTTGGAATGGATGGTCTCCAAACGCAAGAACAAGAAGGGGATGTAGCGAACCAGCTCCTCACTCCACGTCTTCTTGTTAGCAATCCTCATGGTGAGCTCTTTCGACCTTATATTTTGTTTTGCTCATGATTGATAGGAGAAATCGGGAATACTATTTGTAGAGCATTATGGGATGAGACAAATTGTTATGGAATAGGAGGAATTAGGGAAAATTATTTATGAATTGTGACTGGAAGGAGAAATTGATGTGGATTTGTTTCACTAATACCATGTGTAGTAGATGGTCTAGCATTGTCTACTGGGCATTTATAGTGCTTACCATTCTGAGATGACAATAGTGAGGGATCGGGAGTTAGACTCTAATAGGGAAAATATTTAAGCATCACATCTGAGTTGTCTCTCTATTGCTATTGTGATTCTTGAGTTGTTAATGAAACAAGATTATTAATGAAATAAGATTATTAAGGTTGTGCAGCTCTAGTGAGTTAATCTGGAGCTAGAAACTTTTGGTTTTGATTTCTAGTAGAGCTAATAAGTTATTGATAGGTAGTGCCTATGATACGGAAATGTACAATGAGGAACTAGATGAAATGCAAAATGAGAACCAAGACGACAATGGTAACGAAGGAGAAGAAGAAGATGATGATTATGATAATATTGCAGTTGGTCGAGGGAGGAAGTTTCGGTCTAATGCATGGAGAGAATTCATGCATGTTCGTATTGGAGGAGTTGGCTCGAATGATTGTACTCCATGAACTACCTTTTTCCATTGTGGAATATAATGGATTTCGAAAGTTTGTCTCTAGTTTGAACCCATTGTTCAAGATAGTGTCTCGAACAGTGGTGAGGAACGAGTGCCTTGAAGCATTTGAGAGCAGAAGCAAGCTCTTCGGGAGGTTTTGAAGAGTTTAAAATCAAGAATTTCCTTGACAATGGATATGTGGACTTCAAATCAAACACTGGGCTATATGTGCATCACGTGTCAATTCATCAATGATGATTGGAGGCTGCAGAAAAAGATTATCAAGTTTGCTGACATGAAGACGCCACACATAGGTGTTGCGATGTTTAATGTTGTCTTGAAGTCAATACAAGATTGGCATTGTGAAGATAAGTTATTTGCCATCACTTTGGATAATGCAAGCAACAATGATACAATTGCCAGATTCCTAAAGGCCAACTTGCTAGAAAAACATATGCTACTTGGGAAGGGGAAATTGCTCCACCAACGTTGTGCGGCTCATGTGCTGAATGTGATATGTTAAGCAGGATTTAGGTTTTTTAACCCTCTTGTTAGCAAGATTCGAGAGAGTAAAATATATCCGAGGATCTCCATCTCGAAAACAAAAGTTTGATGATATTGTGGCACAGTTGAGCATCCATGGAAAACGTCCCTCTCTTGACATTCCTACAAGATGGAACTCAACATTTCTCATGCTTGACACGGCTTCACAATTTAGGAGAGCTTTTGACTCGTTGGAACTACAAGATCCACATTACACTCCCACTCCCAATTTGGAGGACTGGGAAAGTGCAGAAGAAGTGTGCAGGATGTTTAAAGTGTTTTATGATGCCACTAAGGTTATTTCAGGTTCTAAATATCCCATATCATATATGTGGTTCCATGAGATTTGGCAAGTCTAGTTGGCCTTGGAGAAGGAAGGTTTTGTCATTGACTCTAGTATCCATGATATGGTCAAATATATGTAGAAAATTCAAGAAATATTGGAAACTGTCGTGGCTAGAACTTTCAATTCCTGTTATTCTTGATCCAAGGTTTAAGTTTGCATTCCTCGAGTTTCATTTTGAATTATTTGGGGATCAAGCTGCACCTAAACTTGCTAAAGTGATAAATGTGTTCAAAGGGTTATTTAAAGAGTATTCTCAATTAAATGATTGCCATTCAGAATCTGCCCAACAAGGTGGTGGTGATGTTGATATGGCTACAAATGATAGCAATCCTTTTGCAGACCGGGATCGACATCTTAAACAAAGGGTCCATTCGGCAAACGATGCTTTAGCAGAATTCGATACTTATTTGGTAAAGGCTCCGCTACCTCGTTAACTTACATATACATTTGCACCAGTTCAGACTTCAATTTTTTTAATACCATGGACTGTGGTTTTGAATACTAGTTATTGTCAATCATTCAAACATCTGGTAGAAATCCCACAATTCCGCAAAGTCAACTAACATTTCTACTTACCTCAATCTGGTAGAAAGCCCACAGTGTCATAAAAATAAAGAAATTTAAAAGTCTGGTGTAATTTGGCTCTAGTTAAAGATTTTTGCTGCAAATTTTCAGTGGGATCATGTGGCCCCACAAGACTCCACCTCAATATGCATGGCTAGCATTTATTATTGAGGCTAACCGATTGAATAAAAAATCTTCAAAAATACAAACAATCATCATATATGGTTCTAGGGTGTCACCCCTCTAATGACCCCTCATCAGAGACACTTCTAGCCTAGAACCGTCTCTGATGAGGGTGTCATTAGAGACAATTCTATCTGATGTTAATTTTCATAGATTATTTTTAAACCGCCTGTGATGTATCCTTTTTATCACTGACACCTGTTTAGAGACGATTCACAAAACCATCTGCAATGAGGTTTTTGAACCGTCTGTGAGGAGCTTTTTTGTAGTAGTGAATCCTGTTATTTCTTTCTTTCCAAAGATTCCATAGGGCATACATTACAATGCCATCCACTTTCTTTCGACGTTGTGCGATGACAGTAGCGCATACTATGCGCCACTATGCAGTCGCACCGAGCACCACCGAACTAGGCTCTGGAACTGGGTGGGTTATCTGCATCGAATAAAAGACCATAATATACGTGTTTCAAGTTTAACTAATGCAGTAGGGAAAAGAAAAAAAGAATACGCAGTCATGTTCAAGACTTAATGCAAAATCAGAGTAAGCACACACAGATAGCTCTAAAAGAACCTTCTCAAGTCCAAGGTTATTAAGTCATAAAGTCGAGTTGAGTCGTCATAGAGGCGACTAGTCGCGACTAATTGTGAAATCATCACTAGTCATCAGACTTGTTATGCGTGTGAATATAGAGCAGTGGAGGGTATTACCCATGTGAAGACTAAACAAAGATGGATGAAGACAGAGTATTACTCGTGTAAAGACAGAGGAGTAGAGACAGAGAAGGCTCAGGAGGGAGCTGGAGGCGGAGGAGGCTTAGGCAGAGGCAATTGGAGGCGAAGGCGGCTGGAGGCAGAGGCTCGGACGGAGGCAGAGGCGGAGACGGTTGGAGGCGGAAGCTCGCGCGGAGGTGGAGGCGGCTCGGTCAGAGGAGGCTGGCGGCGGAGGAGGCTCGGGCAGAGGCAGCTGGAGGAGGAGGAGGCTCGGTCGGAGGCGGGGGTGGAGGTTGCTGGACTCGAGCGGAGGCAGAGACGGCTGGACTCGAGCAGAGGCAGAGGCCGCTCGGGCCGAGCCAGAACTGGAGGGGGCTCGGGCGGAGGAGGCGGCGACTCGAGTGGAGGTGGATTGCAACGGTGCTGGGGCACAAGGACGAGCAGGGGCGGAATATGGAGGCGTCTAGGGTTCCGTCCCTGTAGCCCTAGTATATATGCTCATCATCTCCGTGTCTTTGAATGTGGGCCATTAATCGGCCGGCTAAGCAATCGCGCTGAGTCGTGGCTAGTTGCCGATTAGTTGTCCAGTCACCTGACTAGCCTCCATAGTCGAGTTGAGCATCCTAGTCATTCTCCATACACTGACTGTATAAATAATCGTGGATTAGTCGCCAACTAGTCGACGACTTAATAACATTGCTCGAGTCAACTAATGAAATTTCAGTTGACGAGAGCAAATAAGGTGGTGAAACTACTCCAGCAGCAAAGATGAACTAGAATTCACATGGCATGTGGCCACCAGCAAAAACACATTGCATCCACCACTGGTGTCCAGGGCCATGTTGTTCTTCCCAATATGAAAAGGAGTTGTGCAGGGGTTTGTTTGTCCAAGGAGATATTTATAGCCGTGGTATAATTACCCTATTATAGGGGAAGAGATTGCCGGATGGGGAGGGTGGCCACGTGCCACCCCTGTTTTTTTTGCAAAAAAGCCCTCAAGTTCTTCAAAATTACGAATAGGTCCTTGTGCGATTTTATGTGAGAGGAAAATATTTTTTCCCGGTTCGCGTTTAGGTCCTTAGTTGCCCGTTTTACAGAAAAGACCTCCCGTTAAATGCGAATCGCGAACGAGCCATTTCCTAATTTTTCAAAATAGCGAACAGGTCCAAAATTATAACAAATAGGTCCCCGCGCTTTACGTTCAGGTCCTTTCTCCGTTTTGCACAAAAAAAAATATTTTCGTGGTCCGTTTTTCCTCCAGAGCATATAAAAACTTGGATCAAAATTCGCACGGCGCAGCGGAGTGCGCAAATCTGCCTAGTATCATTATATCAGGTGTGGATTGTTTTTGGGAGGAAACGAAACTAACAACAGCAAAGCTTCAAGCGAGGATCCTTGCAGATTTAGCGGAAATAGTGGCAGCAAATTTATGATGGTTTTCACGTGACGCGTTTTGTAGGATAGTCTCATTCTCTATCGGAAGAACACATCGGTCTAACCGTTTAATAAACATGGTTCCCTTGGCTCTTCATTCAATTAAGAAGCGGGATTTAGTTCCTAGTTAGCAGCAGGGCCTAGATTATTACTCACAGTATGTTTAGTTACCATTCAAATCGATAAAAGTACTGTTGGCTAGCCAATCACTGAAATGAGGTATCCTTAGAACCAAATCTTTAGAACCACTGAGCTGACGCTGCAATTAACGTACAATTAATCTGGGCGAAGGAATTGAGGCCAGGCACGTGAGCAGCAGGGACGGAGGGGCACGTTGGAGGAGGCGACTGGCTGCATCGTCTCGACCCCACACCACACCACTGCCACGGTGCCACCTTGCTGGCCCTCCATCATCCCAACTCCTAAGGGCATCTCCAATGGTGCCACTTCAGCTAGTTATAAGGGTGCCAACTCAGCATTTTGCTTAGGTGGATGAGAGAAAAGGAAGAGAGAGATATATGCTTACTACTAACTTATAGCCAGGCTATAGCTGATTCCAAAGCATTTATCACCTCTTACATATGGGCCTATATTTAATTTTGTAGACAATGCTATAGCTAGTCCATTGGAGAGGTTGTCTATTAGCTATCTATAGATGACATGTACACTTCTTATAGCTAGTAGTTGACTACACCATTGGAGATGCCCTAAGAGCATCCCCAATGGAGACATGTCAGCAGGCTATAAGGAGTCTATCTCATCTTTTTGCTTATGTGGAGGAGAGAAGTAGAGGAGAGAGACAAGAGCTGGCTCTTAACTAAGAGCCAGGCTATAGTGTTTTTCAAGAAAAATAAAAGACAATTACATGTGGACCCCCATTTAATGTTAGAGAATATGTTATAGCCAACCCATTGGAGAGATTGTCTTTAAACTAGCTATAAGTGACATGGAGCTTTCTTATAGCCAATAGTTAGCTCTACCATTGGACATGCCCTAAACAAGTGATGCGTGAAGTGCTTCGGCGCGAGTTTGGTGGTGCGTCTCTCCCTCCAGCACCTCGATGCTCGCAGGCGCTAACGCGTGCGCGGCCTTCGCCCTTCCGTGCGGCGGTTCGATCGGTGGATGCGGCGCCGCGCTGTTTGGCCTCGCGGGCAGACGGAGCGTGGGAGCGATCGCGACGAACGCGTGTGAGCGCGGCGAGAGCCAGGAGGCGAGCGTGCATGGGAGGGAGAGTGTCGCGGCGGCACGGTGCGCCGGTGGTGGCAGACGGTGCTGTTAGAGTTAATTTTTGTAAACAGAGTAATTAGGATAAGGAGGTAGAATTCTACCCTGTTTTTTATATCTGTAGTTTAGGTATAAATATAGAGGTAGTTTTGAGTTTTGTATGAGAAGCAAGAATAAGACGAGAAAATTGCATCAACGTTTTCTGATATTCTGTTCCAACAATTGATATCGAAGCGAGGTTATAATCTTAGCACCACGTTTGTCTCAAGAAAGCCACCACTAGTCCAGCTCGTAACGGAGATTAGTAGGGAGTGAAATAAAGCAACCCTAGTCAGCGTGCAGTGCAGAAGAAAGCAGCGAAGAAATTGGGGAAAAAAAGGCTCAGGTGTTCGATGTGATTCACAGGGATCATTAAAACCAATGTGAGGTGCATTTTGTCCACAAATATCAAACCTGAGGTGTTTCTGATCTGCAGAGAAGACGCTCCAAGCGGCAAGATGGCAGGGCAGCGAGGACATACTTGGCGGAGAGTTTTTGTGCTAGTTGTATCTATAAAATAAATATATGTGTGTACAAAAGGGAGTTAGGATATTAAGGAGGAATTGTCGTTGTTCTTGCTATGTTTGTGTACAAGAGTGCTTATAGGTGGCATCTAGGTTCTCTCGTAGGTAAGCTCTAGTGCGGGTCTGCGTCTCACCGTCAACTTATATTACTACCGGTGAAAAGACAATTGGAGCGGAGGCAAAAGATCATGATCGCCGGCGAGATGCGTCACTGGTGTATGGCTAGAAAGAAGAGATATGTTGAAAGATCGGACATCGACTTGCGAAGAGGTGTGCCAAGATCGTGTTAGAATTACATAATTAAGTGGGTAAATGTTAGAGTTAATCTTGTAAACAGGGTAGAATCCAAGTTTTGAAAGTTTTAGCTATAGTTGATTAGGATGATGAGTCCAATTAGAACAAGGAAGTAGAATTACATGATAGGGGTAGTCCTGAGTTTTGCGAGAATAGCAAACATAAGATGAGGGAAAATTGCTCTAACATTTTTTTAGTGTCATGTCCAATAGGTGACTGGCCGCTTGGCCTTGCGCCGCTAGCCGGGGCGTGCGGAAGAAGAAGAAGAAGGAGGAGGAGGATGAGGAGGAGGAGGAGGATATGTATTCGGCTCGAGCCACGAATCTAGCTAGACGATGAGAGCGTGCATCAACATCTGATCCCATCAACTAAGCTAAGCTCGGTTCCTGACACGCGGCCTCACAAGGCCCAGGTTCTGGTAGACGATCAGAATCCATGTCGATTTTGTTCATCTCACGCCTGTTCCGCGTCACGGGTTTCGAGCGTGATGATTATTTTCGAACAAACGAATGCGCTACATCTCATACAACCTGTGCGCTCGTACATACACAGGAAGCAGCCGTGGGGTTAAAATAATTAACAATGGGAGGACAGGTGCATGTGGTGCTCATGTGGGAAGATCGAAGGGCAATCAGTATCTGGTAGAACTTGGCCAGGTTTCTGATGGAGGAGGCACAACAAACACTTGCCAAGAATAATTGAGGTGGTTGATCATAGTCTCCAGACAAATTCATAATGGTAAGAGAATAAATATTTTGAATATACTCTAATACTGATTATAAGATACTCCAATTAAAGTGAGTTTCACAAAAAAATTTATCAAAGCCCACCATTTATAGCATAATTTGTTTATGCACTCTTTTTACATATGGAAAAGGGAATATATCAAAAAATAAAGGGTTCCGATGAATTTTTTTCAACAATGTCGTATTGTAGTATCTTAGAATTATTATTGGAGTATATTGAAAATGATAAAAGAGTATAACACATTCGTTTAAGTGGTAGTATATTAAACGAATGTGTTATACTCTTTTACCACTTTTAATATACTCCAATAATAATTCTAAGATACTATATACGATATTGTTGAAAAAAATTTATCGAAGCTGTTTATTTCTTGCTATATACCTTTTTTCATGTGTAAAAAGAGTATGTAAACAAATTATGCTATAAAGGGTGGACTTTGGTGAAATTTTTCGTGAAACTTATTTTTGAGTATCTTATAATCAATATTAGAGTATACCCAAAAGGATAAAGAAGTATAACTACATCATTTATGCATTATATTGAGAGTGGGAGTACATACTCCCAGAGATATAGAACCATTTTCATATGTGTGTGTGTGAAGCGTGCTCTTTATTCAGATCAGATTCGTAATGGAAGATAGGGGCTCAGAGCTAACAAGGGCATACCAGTAAGATGGGGTCTTCGCCAGTAGCACTAATCTGAACCCTGCAATCGGCATCTCTTTCCCTTGTCCTCTTCTTTCCTTCCATCATTTGTGTTTCAGCTTCCTCATTCTTGTGTGCCAAAAATGTATTACACCAGCATAATTACGCAGTTAATTAAGATGTTCCACAACAATGGGGGAAAAAAAATGAAGCTCTGAATCTATGTAGATTGTATATCATGGTACTAACTTTTCTGCTAGAGGCAGGCAGCTGGTTACCTAGCTGTTCATCATAAGAAAAACACGTTGTGAGGCCTAACAAAAGATGAGACAAAAAAGTAAGAGAACCAGAGAGTATAAAAAGGCACATAGTTTCGTTTGTGTGTTGCATTGTCCCTCTTGATGGTACAATTGTCTTTTGATCCAGAAGATCATCAAATCGACAGCTGGTGTTCCACATTTTATTTCCATTCATTGATCATCCCAGCTGTACAAATGGACACAGAGGAAGGGCTATGCCTACTTGGAACAATAAGTATCACCAACCTTTGCAGCTAATAAACCAGTACAGGGTACGTACATCCATTTGTCATGTACACTTGAAACTACTTGATGAGATGGCATCTGTGCGGTTAGGTCACACTGTCCAAGCAGGATCCTCAAAAACTGTGTACTGTAGCAATTGGCAGGATTGCAGGGTCCTGCATTGATGTCCAGGATCGATGCAAATGAGGCACTTTAACCTGAGTTCATGGGCAGTCGATGCAGATCCAAGCTAACATGAACCACATGATCATGCCGAAGAACACCAGTTAAGAAGTTAAGCGAATGTGTGCTCGTAATAAATCACGGGTCGCGAGCATGACTCGACGTCGTAACACACGATCCGACAAGGCCAGTTGTGTCGTATTATGAACAGTGACTCAATTCTAGCAGAAGGGACGAGGAGGGTTGAGCTGGGTGGCCCTAGGTCGATAGTAACTAAATTGTTGTGTAAGGTTTCTGCTCAAACTTTATGAAGCATGCAGAGAACAAGAATCGCGAAGATTTCCTTAATGATTATGTCCTTCTACTTATTTGTGCTGGAATTCCATTCCAACAGTTTCTTGCGCAATCTAAAAATTCCAGCCAGTAAACTACCCTATCAGAAACGTCTTCTCTAACTGAATCAAGGTATGTGAGTTGGTCAGAAGATGGATACTTCAGCAACTTTTGTTTCACAAATCAATCCCGTAATTTTACAACTCTTTTCATATGTGAACTAACCAATATCCGCAATCATATGGTTCTTTTTATCTCAACACATCCATTTTCACAGTGGCAAGTGTAATGTTCATTAGGAAGTACATCCATGGTTTCAAAAATGACGGAAATCGAGCGTATTGACCTGGTTCGGCTTTTGAAACTGGTCGGTTAACCGGTCCAATTCAAATTCAAAAAATTCAAGAAGTTTAGAAAAAAAAAATTTATCAAAAAGTGTAAACAATTTTTGAAATTTTTTGTGTAAGGTACTGAGGCAATGATAATGATTTTGTAAAATTTTTAGATGATTATCAAACATATATATTTTAAAAAAAATTCTGAAAGTGCTATTGTCTTTGTGTGTGCTCTTCTTTGATTTTCTAGGGGCACTAAATAAGTCTAATATCTCTGAAAATTTTTGTGCAAGTTCCTGAGGCAATGATAATAATGATTTAAAATATTAAGATGATGATAAGACATATATTTTTTTAAAATCTGATAGTGCTACTATCTTTGCATATGTTCTTTTGTTTTTGATTTTATAGGGGCGCTAGATAAAGACTAATATTTCTAAATTTTTTAATACATGATCCTTGGGAACTCTTTATGATACCATTAAAATTTCAGATCATGGTCAAGCATGTAAATTTTTATAAAAATCTGATAGTGTCTCTGTTCCTTTTCATTAATTGGTGTTTTTTATTTTCCAGAAGCACTAAATGAATCAAATTTTTTTTTGAAAATGTTCTAATGTGTTTTATAGATTAATTCGGGTTTATTATGATTTTTTTAAAAAAATCCATTTTTTCCAATCTTCCTTGAGTGTGCCAAAAATCGAATAAAACCGGTCGAAAATCGTAGAAAATCAGTGAGGAAAGTGACTTAGCTTAGTTTGACGATTTTTGGCTTCGAAAATCAGTGAAATCGCTCAAAAATCGGTAGATTCGGTCGATTTTCTATCTTTTTTTCCCGCTAAGTTCAAAGTGTTTTGACTTTGGTATTTATTCGATTTCTACCGATTTTCGACGAAAATCGGTGCCGAGCTCTTCCGATTTTCCACCTCATTTCGGTACCGTAAACACTAAACACTGAGTGAGATCACATCGTACAACATGCTGCATGCGTACTGTAACCCTGCAAGAATTTTTTCCATAAGTGAGCTATTTAGCAACGTATGTTCAGATACCAAATCAAGCCAAGGCAAGGCTACGTATCACTCACTGCATGACTAACAACCGGTAAAGTACCACAGCGATGTAGGCCTCTCCAAGCTAGCAACTCTGAACTAGCATAATGACACTTGGGGATGGTGCATCACAGCACAACTCCAAAGCCAAGCTAGCTAGCCCCTCCCTCTCTATATATAAACATGCAGTGTTCACAGAATGCTCATCCTTAAAATAGTGTACCTATATATACCCTCTCCCACACCGAGCTCCACATGATCTCGAGCTCTCTTCGCCTGCACTAGCTGTAGTAATAAATAATGGAGATAGAGTCTGCAAAGTGCGAGTGCTGCGAGCTGAGGGAGGACTGCACCCGGGGATACATCCTCGGCGTGAAGGCGGACTTCGGCGGGCGGTGGCTCTGCGGGCTGTGCTCGGAGGCGGTGAGGGACGAGGTGGCCAAGGGGAGGAAGAGAGGGGGCGGAGGGCTGGAGGAGGCTCTCCAGGACCACATGTCCTTCTGCGGCAAGTGCAGGAAGAACCCTGCCTTCAGGGTAGCCGACGGCATGCGGCAGATGCTGCGAAGGCGGTCCAAGTGATGGGCATTGCATGGTCATGGTGTACCACCAGCAATTCTTTCAGCACATATCATCTAGTAATTAAGTCCTGAAGAAGACATGAACAAGCTGGTGATCAGGACGTATCCATGAGCTAGATAGCATTGTGTTGAATGCTGAGCCTTGATAAGTCAGGGTTTCGTCATGTATGTATGCAATAATGTAGTAATCTAGCTAGCTTGTTGCTCATTTGTAGTCGTCACTGCGTCCAAGGTTAGTGCTCTTGACTGTCCTGAGTGAGTCTTCGGCCTGGGAGGTTTTCTTTTCTGTTGAAGCTTTGGCTGTAGCTAACGATCGAACTCAAGGACATAAGATTTGCACAGCAGAAGATTAGTAGAGCTTGATTGCCTGCTGCGATGTACACTTCTTTCATTCAAAGGATGTAACCGACCCAGTGATCGGCTAGATCGTTGTCATCTCCCTATCTGTCTACTAGCAATTTTTTCTCTGAAATCAAGGAAATTATTCGTTTCTTTTAGCTCCCAGTTAACAAACTAATGGGAGGTATTTCATGCTTAATTGTTAAAATCTAGTAATACACATGCACAGAAATAACAATCTGCATGTAGTAGTAATGAACAACGATAAACACGCGTAAGTATGTACGAATGAGGTCAAGCAAATGGCATGAGAGGTTAATCTGCGTTTAGCCATCAATTGCCATAGCCGATTTTAAGAGATCCGTGCAATCTTCTTTGTGCGTAATTCATCACTGGCAGTCGCTTCAGATTCAGCCAAGCTATTCCGGAATCTAGATGCGTGAATATGGGGTAGCTACTGCATGCGTCTCCTCTGATACAATAATCGCGCTTGTTTAGGTTTCTCCATCACATGATATGCCAAGTACCGTCGTGTAGGGTAGATGCTTGCTCCCAATGATCAGCTGGGAGAAAATACGGAGAGGCGCAGAGCAGGATTTTCCCTGTCGTCAGTTTGGCGTCACCTGATACATAATTCAGAAGACCAGTCTCATGCTTGCAGATGATTGCATCCAATCCAATCGACGTGATATGGCGTTCTCCTGGCAGGGGAACACCCCAGGTGCACGCCCTGAAGCGATTGACGATGGCCTGAAACAATGGGAGGGTAAAACATACTGGTTTTACCATCTAAAACCATCTGGCAAAGTGGAATGTTGGTGGCGACGAGTCACGGAATTTCGCTTTGCACCTGCTACTGCTAGGGTAGCTATGCGTGCAGAACGAAGCATAGGTTTGGATACATGACGCATCACAAGACACCACCTGCTAGGGTAGCTACTTATTAGCTCTGAAGATAGAAAAGGGAAAAAAAAACTTCCGGAATCAAACATGGGGGCTGCCTTGCGCTTTGCATTGGCTTAATCGGCATCCAAATATTGCTAGCCGTATGACGGTTCTGAAGGAGGGAAAATACAGTTGTGCCCCAGCAGGAAAACGAAGATTTTGGCCAGGCGATGATGCATCAAACCGACGATCAAATTTAAGACCTTCAAAGGTTAAAAGGGGCGCCAGAATAGAAATAGCTTTTGTTCATTGAAATACGGAATTCAAGAACGCAACAGAAAATTGCCTGGCAAAATCAGCAGCTAGCAATTCTTCCTACTACAATGCTGTATCTCAAGTTGTGTCGTAACAATTACAGTATAACATGCACAAGAGCTCAATAACCATTGGTCACATGATGATATAAACCACACGCACAGAAGAAAAGCAGAGTCACAACAACCAACTACAACAGAGGATTTATCTTCACACTGGCCATATACAGTGTTACCATGCTATAACACTAAGCTCCAGACATTTCATACAAACAGGATTAAAACTGGCATAAAGGTGTTGCATTTAAGCTCTCAAATAGAAGGATTATGACGAAGAAAGCAACGATGTCTGCTAATAACATGAAACAGCACCGACACCTAGTAATAACATTAAAACAAATAACTAGCCAAGCAGACATTACACAAAAGTAACAGTCTAGCATATGTTGGACTGCTTGTTGACTAAAAGGAAACAAATAGATAATTGAAATGATCTCCAGGTTTGTATACCATTACGTGAAATAGATAAGCCAACCTGCAGCACCAGAGCACAGAAATTACATTAGCATCATTACCCAAATAGATCAGCTGCACAAGGGTAAAAGAGCAAGAAACAGATAGTTACCATATTCAGGTTTGCATGCTCGCAGGTCTCTGGATTCTGGCGTCCTTTATCATATATATATATATATAAAGGAAAGTGCAATCCCAAACATGTTCCATGAAGATGAACAAGGAGCAGAAATTATAGAGGGTGCCAAAACAAAGGCATCCCACTACTAGATGCAACTATAGGTTTCAAAAGGCATGAAATGAAGATTGGATGGCAGGGGTGGGGATCATGCTACATATGCAACAAACTGAGGTTAGAAAGAGACACACAGATAAAATTAGTTGAGACATGAGGGAGCGAGAAGGGGACTTCATGACATCTCTACTGAGCCTCTTCCTTCCAAAAAACCAGAAGAGCCAGTATGGAGAGATCCTTGTGTTCTTTGCAGAGCACCAGGAGAAGCCGATATGATTAGAGTCAGATAGAGGATGCAAGTGAGTGTCTACAAGGGGAGGAAGAATACAAGTACCATGAGATGCAGCTATCCTACAGATATTCAACACATGAATAGATAACATAGTGTAAGCTAAGGTTATCTAACATTTGAACAGTACTAACATACTATCCTACCCTGCCTGACATGAACTACAAACAAGGATTATGCAGACTACCACTACCGGTTAATGATGGATACAATGGATGGGAATGATGATCTAACACCTAAACAACAAATACCTAAAAAGACACTGGAAGCATATAGGTGACCAGAAGCTACGAAGGCAACTAAGAAACTGCTGTGCTCTCACCAACTCCACCGGTCTACCACTACGGCACTACCACATCCTTCACAGCAGTTTCCTGCTGGCCAACCTTCTTGATGTGCTTGCTGACCCACCTATATTAGTCCTATTGATGCAGAACCACCTACAGGTGAAAGGCTACTCTATACACGCTACCAAGGTTAGCAGTCAATGACCTATATACACGGATCAGTTGATGTCCGTCTGTCATTCAGTGATTTTCAAATGAAGTATCCTCCTCAGATTCTCCGTTGCAACAGCGGTATCACTGTCACTAAAGAAGTTAACACCTGAGCCCGCAATCGGTGATGAAGGCGCCGACTTGGCATGAAGAGGAACATCCACATCATCTGATCGGTCAGCAGGTGGCAACTCAAGTGAGACACTGCGCTTCTGGTGGAAGGAGAACTTGGGTATCGGCAGTGAGCTGGGCGGCGGCGAGTTGGAGAACGCCGGGCCAGCCCAGAGCTCAGGATGGGAGGGATGAGATGTCGAAGGGCTTGTTGAGATTGGCCGACTGCGCTTTTTCCCGTGGTGCAACTGCGGCTTTGGTGTCTTTGGCTCTGGGGAGGAGTAGGTCCGCGCCGGGGGTGGTGGCGGGGACGGCAGGATGCCAATGCTGACAGTGGAGTGGAAAGCGCGGCAGTTGACGGCATGGAAGCCACGCATGGACTGGGGCGAGGAAAAGTGCGATGATGCGGACGATGGCTTCCTCCGGCGACCGGAGGAGTGGTGGTCGTGGTGGCTCCGCTGCTGCGAGATGACCAGAGTCTCCATGGCCTAAGGTGCGGGTGGTGCCGATGAGTATCAAAGGCGAAGACTTTGTTATATAACTTTGGCGGCTCGGAGTGACAGATCAATCGAAGACCTAGTGGCAAACAAATCAAACGCAGAAGAAGATCAAAAAAACATCGCATTTTAATCGTAAAACTAGCAGATACTAGTACTAGTAGAAACATACAAAAGGTGCAATTTTTATTGTAAAATGATCGTAAAAAACAATTATATTTACAAGCAAAAATTGTTGCCTTCGTTCTACAAAACGGCAAAGTGCAACGTATGAAGCAGAAATTAGCGGAAGCATAGATCCACATATATATACCTTCCAGATCTACAGCCGATGAACAGATCTAAACCCAAACAGAGCACAGAGAGGGCGCCCCTTCCAATCAGATCGCCTCCACGCTTCGCCTCGCCGCCCTACACCAGATCCGCACGCTAGCGCACACACTGCATCCACGAATCCCACCACCACCAGCGCCGATCAAACAAAAACGCCCACAAAACAAACCCCGAAACAGTTCACGATCCACGAACCCCAACCCCACACTCACCGATCCGTCGCACCAAAGCGATCACGGCGAGCTGGGCGCGCAAAATCCCGAGAAAAACACCCGCGGGATCGGACGGAGGTGACGGATCAATCCGCCGGGCGACCAGGCTGATCCGACCGCTGCTCTAGGAGAGATCTGCCTCGCGAGGAAGGGAGGGCGAGGCTTGATTAGGTGGGTGGGAGCTTAGGGGGGTGGTTGGGTTGGGGTTAGTGGGGGGGGGGGGTAGGGGAGGGGGGCGCAACTACGCGTAATCTAGTGATCAGAGGATTCAGAGCTACACGACGCCGGACTTGAAACGGATGCACAAAACTGGGCTTAATAAGAATCCGGAAGGGGGGCGGGGAGTCCGTGCGTGCGCTTCGCCCGGAAATATGCACAGGTCCGCACGGTTTTTTCTACGCGGAGTGGGGTTTGGCCCGTTGGATGCTTGTGGACGGTGATCCAGAGGACGCGTGGTGCGAAGTGGCGCGCGAGGGTTCGGCGGTGGGGATGAGAGTGGGCTGGAGAAAGGGGGGTATTTACCGGCGGTGCCACTGAGCATCGGTTACTCACCGCGTGAGGAGAATCTCAAGTCTCGGGCAGATAAAATTTCTCCTAGGACGTACTTGGAATTGAGGAATTGCAAAGAAATCTTATTAAATTTATATTATTTCTTGTAAAATACAAATAAAATTTCGGCTAAATTCTCACATTCTAGATGGGTCTTTGATGTGTTTTTACTGTATCAATCTCTTGGTTTTTTTTTCCAAACTAACTTCCGTCTAAAAAAATTTACAAAACCATCTAAAAAAATTATAGAAATAACATTATTCCCCATCACGAAAGACCTAGCAGATAACGCGTACCAACTATTGTAATCTGGTAAAAACTATTTTTACAATTTTTCTAAATAAGAGCTAGTTTTGAGAGGAAAAAACACCCAAAAGGCTGGCACAGTGATGACTTCGTCTTGGATTGAGTCGACAACGGGAGTAAATTACTGCATCTCGAGGAAATGTTGTTAGGCTAGTTTTTCGTTTTGGTGACATTTGGTGGAAGCAAAATGCTCCATGTGTTTGTCAAAACAAAATGCTACATGTGAACTTCTTGGACGTAGCTTTGATTGCAGGAGTTGATAAACCTAGTGCAGACCTTTCAAGGTCCCTGCCTTTCAGACAACTTCCCTAAAAATAACGAGTTTTTTTAAGGAGTGATTTTATGTTTTTCTTTTTAATATAAATTGTATAAATTTTTAAGCAACCAAAAAGGTAAATAATTATCATTTATTTTTTATTCGTGCTTTAATATTTGTACAGTTAAAAAAAAAGCTTAAAAACACTTTTCTGTTTGTTTTTATGATGCGATGCGTTCTAACTGTACAGTTGTACAACACGCTTCTTCGTTTTTTGAGAATCATCACATTGTTAGACTATCTCCAGCAATTTCTCTTCATTCCATTCCCTTCCCTATTCCCTTCCCCATATTCATTCCCTTTATTTCCTACTATCTCCAAAGATCCTCGAGGATTTGTGAAGGATTGGAGAGAGAATCCTTTCTAAAGGGATTTATCTTGAATCCTTCCAAGGGAATCGTGAAGGGAATCCGCTGGAGCACTTGGGATCTGTTCGCGAAGGGATTCGGAGGGGAAGGGAAGCTGCTGGAGATAGTCTTAGACACTTTAAACTTCAAGATCGAGACCTTTTTGTACGGCAGTCTTCAAGAGAGAGCCTAAAAATGAGCCTTAAACTTTAATTTAGGACTCCAACTAATTATATTTAGGGCTCCAATAAAATATTCACTCCAGCAATTAGGCCCTAAAACCCAACAAAGATAGGACTCAATCACAAAGTTGCTAAATATAGCTATTCTCCTAGGGGCCTTAAAACAATTTGCTAAATTTTAACAATTTAGGACTCTTGCTGGAGTTAATCTTTTCCCTAAAAGTCATATAATTTAAATGAGAGTGACTAAGGAACGGTATACCGTTGCAACGGTATAGCCATGAAACTTATGAAACTTATCAGTTTCAGTGCTGGTTTCATGAGTTTCAGTGTTTAGTTTCATCAGTTTCATGTTTTATCAGTTTTTAGTGCTAAGTTTCATGAGTTTCAGTGCAAAAAATCATAAGTTTCATGAGTTTCAGAGGTATACCGTTGCAACGGTATACCGTTTTTTAGTTTTTTCTGAATTTAAATTAGAATCATATTTAAGACCTCTCTTGGAGATGCTCTTAATCCACTTGTAAACAGAGATAGACAATTCTCTTCCTTAATTCGACAGCATGAGCTCTCACCAGGTTTACATTACCAAAACAAGCTCGAAAATCCCTCCCCCTCCCTAGGTATCTATTTTCGTCGAAAATCAATAAAAACCGAACAAAATGCAAAATCAAACGTTCGAACTTGGTAGTCAAACAACAGTGAAATAATTCAAAAGCCTACTGATTTACATCGAAAATCAAGGAAAACTTTAAAAAAAAATTCCCAAATTTCATGGCATATATCAAAAAACTATTAATATTAATTTTAGAGAACTTTGGATAAACTTTCCTAAATTTTCCAATTTTTTGAATTTGAATTTAACCGGTTTATCAACTGGTTCTGTTTATTGAGCCAGACCGATATGATAAAAAATCACGATTTTCATCGATATTATCGATATTTCAAACCCCGGCTCTCACTGCTTTCCAGAGGGCTCGCACCCAGTTGGATGCACAACGGGAAAGATAAAGCGGGCATGAAAAAATAGGATGCCACAAACTGGATTTTCTCCCGATTGCTGTTTGATGGACGACCTCTATACAACATATTCTGCCACGGGGGCTTTGCCGCGGCAGCAGGATGCCTACCATCTGGGGCGCTCAATCTACACAGATGCGCCCTCATTTGCAGACTTCTGGACAAACGTAACAGCAACAATAAACTATTCCTCTCAAAATTGAGTGTGGGATACCCCCCTCAAGGGGTAGAAGAGTTCACCGATATTTCTTGAGGCACGGGAGGGCTCTGCTTCTCCTGATGAGAAGGGGTTACTAGCCTTTGGACCGTCTTCAAAGCGCTTGTTAACTGTGCAAATGAAGGGCGCAAATTTGGATCCCTGGAGATTAATAAACCACGTATTAGCTCATATTTAGCACCAACATCGAATTTTGCTAAGGCCGAAACAGGACGACTTGGGAGTACTCATTCGACACAACATAAGACAAGTTTATTTTTGAAAACTTTGAAACTCACTTCTGCCAGCATTCCCATATAATCCTTGCAACTAGAGGATCAACTTCCTTGGGAATATCAAGCCGTCGGTCCTGGAAACCAACTGCTCCCACGACTTGCATCGGATTCATCCCACCCCATGGCATGCTAAGTGTTGCTAGTTCCCATAGGATGACGCCAAAGCTGTAAACATCACACCTGCACAAATTTCAGGTAATGGTTAAGTGAGATTAATTCAGGTGTCACACCAATCAAAAAAAGGGGGGAAAGAACAAAAAAGCTGAAGGATTCAGGAGGGTGATCGTATTTCTGTCCCAATAAGAATTATACACGGGTCCTTTAATAAGAATTAGTCAAATCTATCCTATTTAAAAAGAACTAGATCAGCTAATTGATCTGTGGTTCTGTACATTTCTAATCTCTACACGATAACTTCAGGTATTCCACATTTGCAGTGAGATGGCAAATCGTCAAACCAATCTATGAAGTGATTTGCAAGCCTAGGCAGATCTCAAAATACTTTATCACAGTTGGTAAACTGATCATCAATGTTCATGTCCTACTGTCAACTAAAAAGATGCGGGATCTCATGACATGAAACTTAAAGCATTATATCCCATCGCAGCTTAGTCAAAAGTGCAAGCATGAAAATTGAAACACAAGCATTCCAATGGGAAGATAGACATCCCATCCAGGGTAATTGCTGAACAACTTAACATAGAATATCCAGATGAACAAATAAATGGAACTAACAGTTAAAATGAGAAACATCAAGAAAATAACTCACTTTTCATTTGATTGTTCATTCCGCAAGACCTCAGGTGCCATCCACTCAGGCTGGTGGGATGCCAAAAAGGTATATTTCAATTCAAAAATAGAACCAGTAAATGTTTCAATGATAATTAAAGAAAGTAAAAACCATCCTGTTATAGTCCAGGTGCTAGTTACTTACAGTTCCAGCAGTGGATTTGGATGATAAAAATGTACTGTGCTTCAAGCGTGAAAGTCCAAAATCACAAACCTGTTTTATATCATTGGTGAGCAGAAAGACCAACACACATATTAATATGATTACTAGCAGTCAGATTTTAATTGTTAAAAAGCAAAAGGAGCACATACCTTTACGTTCCAATTATTGTCAACCAGCAAGTTTGGTGATTTAAGATCCCGGTGAACAATTGTTGGTACACTAGTGTGTAGGCAATTCATGCCTTTGGCCTTAAGAGAAAACAATCATCTGCATAAGCAGGGGCCAATAAACAATCGTGACAAGAAAATAATGCAAGAGCCATCATTACCACATCAAGGGCCATCTTAATCCTCCGCTTCTCATCAATTTGGCAATTAGGACGGTGAAGGATCTTATATAAGCTTCCCCTGAGCAAGGACATAACAGTGAAGTGTGAACCATCAAACATGAACGACATCCGTTATATACTTACATGACATTATATTGGAGCTATGATAGGTACACGCCATCTCCAAAGAATACATATATAAATCCTTAAATTTTATGTGAATCTGATGAACAGGAGTATTTTTCCTAATAAGCAGCATGTAAAACCTTCAGTATTACATTCCATTTTGCAGCTAAGTTGTTAAATGAACTTGCTATGTAGGTCTGCCAGCAAGAATTTCTTCCATGTTGTTCGGACTCTGGACAAGGATACTTGTAACTTCATTCCCAAACACCACAAGATTATCACCTAGCTATGCAGTAAAAAATTATACAAATTTGTTATACCTTGGAAGATACTCTGATACAATAGATAAGTTTGGAGGGCGTGTAACAGCACCCATAAAGAGAACAATATTTGGATGACGCAGTCGACGCATAATCCGCACCTTGTAAAGGAAAATGCATGCAATCATCAAACATTGCAGCAAAAATGAACTAAATATGAAAAATAAATGGTACACTTGTACAACTCAGATAGAAAAACATATACTTTCACCTACTTCACTTCGGAATTCATCTAAAGCATCACCATAGAAATCTTGATCCAAGAATTTCTTTACAGCTACTTCCTGCAAATAAACAAAAACTTCATTATGTTGGTAGAACCAAGTTATCCAATAAGAAGGAAAAAGTGAAGATGCTAAATAATTTGGTTTCTCATCTGAATTATGTAAACCATTTCATGGACATAACATCTTGGAAGAATGGTAAAGCTCAAGGTGCAAATGAAGGGACAGAACTGCTTACTGTTCCATTCCAATCAGCACGGTACACCTCTCCGTATGAACCTGTTGGAAGGAAGAAGTGATTCATTCAATTGTTTTGTTGCAGAGAACAAAAAGATACAAGTCATACAACAAATTGGCTCCTAATAGCGCAATGAATTAAATGCACATAACTGACATATTGTATGACAAGTTTAAAATATGTCTACCTAAACAAAAGTGTGTCAAGTCAACTTGTTAGTACAAAGAGCAGTAAGGAATACATCAAAACATGTTTATAAAGAAATACCTAAGCCAATTCTTTCACCAATCACAAGATCTTCCCAAAGAATTTCACATTCAGACACATCATCAAACATGGTATCAAGCCTGTGTGACCTAGCAGAGGATGGTGAGATAGATTCCGGATTTCTTGATGGCATTGACGTGTCCATAAACCTGTCAAGCGGAGACTTCTTTGGATCAGGAGGTAACTTCTTATTGTCATGCTTTCCATCGAAGTTTCCCTTGCGTTCTTTTGCTAGATTCTGAACTGCATTTGTTGGAACTCGTTCTTCTGCAGAATTACCCCAATTATGTCTTTCTAATTGTGGTTGATCCTCCTGTCTAGAATTTGTAGGACCTTTGTCCAAATCACCACGCATAACTTTTTCAGGAACCTTCCCAATTCCAGCTGCAGAAGTCATTTTCATGGCAGAGAAACCAGCCATATTGTCATAATTATGAGCTGATGCCCCATATGCTGTATCATTACGCACTCCAGCATTCAGATTAGTGTTCTTTGCGGCTGACCGTGGCACCTGGGATAATGATGCAACATTATCACCAACGTTTCTACGTGCAAATGAATCCTGCACATAGTTGTACTGCTTGTTGTTGGAAACATCATTGTAAGGAGACCAGTTTTTCATAACCAATCGCTGCTGTGGTCTTCCAGCGCTAGGGACCATGTTCTCTCTACGTCTTTGCAAGTCATTGTTTCTATTATCTGGCCCATTGAATGGTACTGACATTTTCTTCGATTCAATACCCCCAAAAGGATTAAGCTCAGCAAATAGGTTTCTGGACTCTGAATTTTCCTGTAGATCTGCAGTCAGTTTTATATTCCCATTCCATGAATGTTCACCACCTGGAAGTTCAACTTGCTGTGACGATGTACCAGCAGAAGTTGATGGCTCATCTGATTGCTCATGAGAAACTAACGTCCAAGAACCATCAAAAACACTTCCAACAGCAACAGATGATGGGCCACCTGAAGATGATTGTGACGCTGCGGCTGCTTCTTTCTCATATCCAGATTCACTGGCTGATATCCAATTGCCACTGCTAAACAAAGGCAGTTGGTCACCTTTATGTTCAAGGGGCAACGCATTAGCACCTAGATTAGGATCAATGGTACACGACGATGACCAATCCATCTGGATCTGGCCGAGTTTTCGGTTAGAATTTAACGAGTTGCCCTTCCAACTTAACACATCTGCCGGTATAAGAGTACCAGGAGCAGCCATCAGATCGACCAAGAACTCTCTGCAGAAACATATTGCAATACATAAATCTACTTAGCAAACATGGAGTAGCAAATGAATTAAAATATATTGGAAACAGTGGTTACAGATGAATAATGTACTTGGGTTATGTTTCCCTGAGAAATAACTATGCTGAAAACAAACTGCAATGCTCAAATACGTCAATACCTTTCTTTGTCCATCTTTATTATATTAATAGCATCATCATCATCACCAGTATAATTACTCCCTTTGACAAGTTTGCATGGAATGCCAACACTATCAGCAAGAATCTGCACGAAGCGGTACAAGAGCTATGAGAAATTGAGAATGCTTCTAGGTATGTTTAGGCAAATGAAGAGATGTGGTGCTATGTTCAATATATTGGGGCTTTTCTGCATTTATTCTTCACTCAAGCATTGTTTGATTTCATTTCAATTAATTTTATACATATATAACTTGGACCACGATTCATTAATTACTAACAAATACTATCAATATGTTTTTCGCTACTGCCTGATAGGAAATTCATCTAAAAACACCATTACATCCATGAAGAGGTACAAACACACTCTAAACCACTCAAATGACAGAATAAATTAAGAAGTTACTATGCTTCCATAGAATAACATCTGTCAATTTCATGACAAGGTGAGATGGTCAATTTTCACAAGATTCAATGTAGACAAGCACCTAGCATATAGTGATTAGTAAACATGTCTAACAAAAAAGGGAGTGTTATAGATAAAGTAAAGTTAGTGCTTTGCAGTGATCATCGGTGCTCTACCAGGTGGAGAAGGTCAATAACTTTCAAAGCAAGAGTATTGTTATTAAGTCGTCAACTAGTCGGCGACTAATCCACGATTAATCGTCCAGTCGGTGTATGAAGAACGACTAGGATGCTCGACTCGACTAGAGAGGCTAGTCGGGCGGCTGGACGACTAATCGGTGACTAGCCGCAGCTAATCACACTTGCCTAGCCGGACGACTAATGGCCCACAATCAGAGACACGGAGATGATGAGCATATATACCACGACCACAAGGGCCGAACCCTAGATGCCTCCACAATCTGCCCCTGCCCGGTCCTTGTGTCCCAGCGCCGCCACAATCCGCCTTCGCCCGAGCCACCGCCTCCTCCGCCCGAGCCCCCTCCAGCTCCAGCTCCACCCAAGCGGCTTCCGCCTCCGCCCCAGCCTCCGACCAAGATGCCTCCGCCTCCAGCCGCCTCTGTCCAAGCCTCCTCTGCCTCCAGCCGCCTCCGCCCAAGCCTCCTTTGCATCTGCCTCTGCTGCTGTCTTCACACGGGTAATACTCTGTCTTCACCCATCTCTGTTTAGTCTTCACACGAGTAATACCATCCGCTTCTCTGTCTTCACACGCGTAGCAATTCTGGGGACTAGTCAGTCAACTAGTCGCCCCTATGACGACTCGACTCGACTTTATGACTTAATAACGTTGCAAGACATCCTAAATTTGATGGGGAACAAATTTTCACTGATGTAATCTAGAGTCCATACACCGTAATAACCAAAAGAGTTCAAATACGAAACTTTTCAAACCCGAAAAAAAAAGCAGAACCATTTTCGTTATCTATTTGATGTCGCCTCTCCTATCCCCTCTATTCCGTCACAAACACATGAGAGGTCCAGGAACCTCTGTCCATGCGAGGCCAGTGGTGGTCTCAAGCTGGACTGCTGCATGCAAACACCGGCTAGGGTGTACACCACTTGTTGGGTACCCACTTCCAAGTTCACAATGATAAATAGATGGAGATGGAATGAGGATAGTAGTTAAACTTAATTTCAGTTAACAAGCAAATGCATCATAGATTCAAAGTTGAGAGTTCTCTTTGATGGTGAGTGGCGTGCATCATTCTGACATCAAATTTTGCCATTCAGATCAGGGTGGGTATTGGTGTGGGCTTAATATATCCGTCCAAACTACGAACTAGTAATAGGGGCCGTGTCTCTGTGTCAAACATTGACAAAACAACCCTTTCAAAGGTCTACCAGGTATAACCAAACTAGGTGCAAGATATTCTATGTTTTTGAGGGGAGAACAGGTGCACGGCGCACGAGTGCGCGCGTGCACACGCACGCACGCGCACAGAGAGAGAGAGAGAGAGAGAGAGAGAGAGAGAGAGAGAGAGAACTGACCTTGAAAAGCAGCGCACGATGACGAGACAGCCCTATCTTTATGCAACCAATAGGCAACAAACTAGTCTGTAGTGAGTTTCTCAGCTCAGTACTCTTCTCCAACCACCTTGTGAGCATGTCATTTGCATCTTTCACAGGTCCACCCATATTATCTGTAACAAGCTCGGCTATTCTTTGCACTAAAACTGCAATATTTGCAACAGGGAAGTCCAACAGGATGCACTGTGCCACTTGCTCCATCTCCTGCAAGGTAGCATCAATGGCGCGGTTGATTACAATGACTTCAAAGCCCAGGTCCCCTATGCCTGTTTGAAGATCTGCTAGTGATGGCATCTTCCCCTGCCTAGAGGATTCCATAGAGGGGCCAAATATGTCATAGAAGCCATCAATAACTTTCTCATGATAATCAAGAAAGTTGTAGTCCTGAAAGTCAGAATGGAGCACAATCATAAGAAGTCAGACAATGCAGTAGCAAAGACCCTTTATGAATAGAAATATGTTCACTAACTATTTTAGCTTAATTGACACATCCGGGAGGGAGGGCAGAAAAACTGATACTTGCCCAGCCAAGGCGAATATCTACAAATAGGAAATAGAACAAATAGCATCTAGCTCACTAAGTATATGAATAGCATCAACACAACATGTAGTCATGTAGAAAAAAAGCTTGATGTGACCACGCAACCGTATAGTTGCTTCAAAAAGCAGCCCAACCTGACCAATTCCTACATCCAACTAAATATCTTCTGCTTTTACAGTCCAGTAGCATGCATGCAGCTGCTAAATACTAGCATTTTCTTTTCTCCATACACGATTTTCCACTCCACTGACTGAGGTGAAGCTTAACAACAAACAACACATAAGCTACCATCTCAGAGACTGAATTCAGATCATCCAGCAGCAAATAATATTTATGAGTAGATGTAAGAATGCTGAGTATTTGAGCTTAATTGATGCACCAGGGAAGAGGGAAAAAATATTTGCCTGCACAGGCAGACCCTCTATAAATAGGAATTAGCAATGAATAGCAGTTAGCTCACAAGTATTTTAATAGAATCAACATTACCATGTAAGGAAAAAACAGCTTGGTGTGATCAAGCAAGCTTATAGTTGCTTCCACGAGCACCTCCAACCTGGACCGTTCCTATTGCCTTATAAATACAATCTACTTTCGCATCCACTAGCATGCATGCAGCTACTTAACGGTGGCACTTCTCTTCTCTATATGTGATTTTCCTATCCATGGATTAGGGTGAAGCTTGAAATAATCTCGACAGAGCCACATAAGCTACTACCGCAAACCATCGAGTGAATTTAAATGTGATATGAGTAGAAAAACTTAATGATAGCATGGATTGAAGTGGCAACTGGTAAACATGAACTACTAACGCAACCCTTACTCTACATTAAGTCGACTGTTCTATACAGTAGCGGGAAGCCATTGCAATCTAAAATCTCACTAGTGACACGGAAATGTGCGGTTTAGCGTATATCCAGCTCGAATCAAATCCTTGGGTCTCGAGCCTCACCCAGTAGCGCCGGGAGAGGGACTCCGCGGTGTGGCCCTCATCCCGGCAGGCGGCGAAGCGGTCGCCCCTGCCGAGGCTAATCAGCTTGGCCTTCCTGATCTGCTCCCCGTCGAGGTCCCCCACGCAGTCGCTGTTGGACGCCGACAGCGCCATCGCCAGCTGCATCTGGAACTCCTCCTCCGAGGACATAAAGTCTTCTCCACCACCCCCACCCGCGGCTGCAGCGGCCGCCGTGGGCGTCGCGGCGGCGGAAGGGGACGAGGAGGAGTCCGTAGATACCGACAGCGTCGGCGCTGCCCCCGACGGGGAGCTCGCCGGCGATGGCGACGGCGGCTGCCCCTGCCCCTGCGCCTGCGCCTGCTGCGGCGGCGCGGGCTCGTTGGATCGGTGCTGCCACTTGATCTTACTCTTGAACAGGTTCTTCATCTCCGCCCCGGATTTTTCGAGCGGCGCCGCGTGATGTGATCGGCCGTCGGCGAGGAGACAAGCCGTGAGGAGGAAGGGAGGGAGCGGAGGAGGTGGGGGAAAGCGACGGAAATTTAGGAAAGAGGGCGGGTAAAGTTTCCGAGGGGGGAGACTGCAGTATAGTTTTAGTGCAATGCGGGGTTAATTACCTATGGAACCAGCGTTGGTTTAGCGGGGCGTGGGTTAAGCTTAAAGCGGGATAATTATGTGGGCCGCACGGTGAAGGAGATCGGCGCGCAGCCGTCGATCGTGGGCGGGGCCCACCTCCCCGGCTGTGTCTCTGTGGGGTCGGTACGTAGGTAGGTAGGCGGTAGAGGAGCTGAGGAGGACGTGGGTACATGCACCGGCGGCGTCTCGAGCGTCATGTTTAGAGGTACGAGTTGTGCCGGCCATACCGGTACAGTTTTAATGGGCTTCGGACCATGATGTGTCATATAATGGCGGTCTAGGGACTAGGATATATTGTACCGTTATCGTTTGGTGTTGATGTCAGTTTTATCCTATTAAATAAGTGAAGTTGTGGATATGACGTTGTAGGTCCGTCGCGCATCGGCGGCACTAAAAACAAGATGTGGGTGTCGGACACCGGTAAGAATCCGGTACATACAATTATTTATAGAAAATAAACTAAATTTTATTTATTTATTGGGGAAAAAGACACCTGGATCTGACACCGTTGACGTCTTCTTCCTCGAGACAGTTGAAGAAGCTAGGGGTGCGGTGCCGCAAGGCTATATCCAACGGTGGCGCCTGAAGGCCACTGGATTTGGCACCGATACGGCGGAGGACGATGAGGAGAAGATGGCGTGGGAAGGTTGGGAAGCTGGCAGTGTAGGGAGGAAGCAAGAGTGGAAGAGGGCGAGAGAGGTACAGGGAAATGCTGATTGCACGGATAGGTTAAGGGAGGATGCGAGGGGGGAGGGGTAGTATTTAATGATGGGCTGGACCTTTTGTTTGATGGTGGGCTAGACCTTTGGAGTAAGATAGTGTTGATGATGAGATGGATTGTATATATGATGCTTTTTCTACGAAATGGCCACTTTTGTGTCGAGCTGGTCCAAGCACAACCCAATCGGTCGTGTCGTGACACTCATTGTACCGAGTTCGGACATTCGGACCCATGGGACCCATTTCGGCCCTATTCGTTGCATTGCAGATGCCTTCCTTCACGGTGATGGTTTCACTCTGCTCTCAATTGATGCTCGGCGCTCACTAGTTAATTAGCAGCCAGTTAAAGTTTAAGCAAAAGGGTGCAAACTCACTCGTCCGATCGGTGGCACGTGGAAGAAGTGCGGTCGCATGATTTGCGATATACTATATCACGGAGTGGTAGTACCGCATAATCATCGAATGATAATTACTCTGTTTTGGTCGGATGGCTTACGGCAATTACATATGCTTGTATCCCGTGTTCACCGAGTGGTAATAATCTTTTACAAACGAACGTACAATTTGGTGTGAATTTCCAATCTCCTGTTTTCGTAAGAGCACGTACAATAATAGTAGGTAGCAATTGTCTATATGTTTTATTATATAAGATTTTTACTGAAATGGAGAAGAGAGAGTATAGATGTTTACTCGTAAAGAGACGACTATATAGACATTATTAAATACAATTATATGAGTTATCGTCTATAATAAATGTTTTTTTCCTGTCATAACTAAAAAGATCATAGAATCTTATATAAGCAATCTAAGATGATGTTTATTGTAAAAATTGTCTTTAATCTATTTCTACATGATACCAAGAAGTACACAGATAATCGCCGTCTCTACGGTCATACATGCTTAATTACATTCTTTCTGTTTGTCGATTTGGAAGCTCTGATTAACCGTGGATATTAACGTTGTAATGGGACCGGAGCGGTAGTTCAGGCAAAGCTATCACGGCGGGGCGGACTGACCGGAACCTTCGTGCTGCGGGACGGGACAGGGAACACATCCCATCGAAGAGCTGAATTGCCACTGCGTCTCTCTCTCTCTCTCTCTCTCTCTCTCATTCTCTCTCTCTCTCATTAGCGATCACACGTTAACGCGTAATATGCGATCTGGTTGGATGAATAACTTTCTTTGTGACATGACAGGTTCAGTTAGCCGCGTCCATGTCGATGGACAGTCAGATTTTTCTGCTCCAAGCAGAGAAGGAAAAACTATGTTCGTCTTTGATTTTTTTTTTTTTTTCTCAGGCGAGGGAGAGGGTACTGCTGCTGTACGCCATCCATCCAAGGATTCGATGAACAGCCAGGTCGCAGGAACAATCTGCGTGGCGCCGATGCGTGTGCTCTTTTTTCCTCGTTTTTTTCAATCTGATTCCGAGGGTTATGTTCGTGTAATAAAACGAGTAGATGTACTTGGCGCCATGGCCCATGGCATGTCGTGGGAAAGAGAGAGAAACGCACGCAACGTCGTCTACATGGACGTCATGCTTGGTGCCTGATTAATCGATACTAGACCCCAAAGTTTACTCATTACGCGCACAAGATGCAATGCGGTTCGCATGCTCAAGCGGGTTCACATTCTGACAATCTGGGAGTATATATTAACCGAAAACGAAAAACTAGAAAGGCAAACTAATATGTAATTGGGTAATCTTTGCTAATATATAAATATGAGTCAGTGGCGGTCGTCCATTCTCTTTTTACTCTTTAGGAAAATAGCATACCGACATATAAACGCATAATAATAAAAAAAAAATCTTCCGTACGTATCTCTTTTTATACCCACATCCATTTCTCTAGTCCTAACTGAGCCATTACCCACTCTTTCTCATATGATTTAACTATTTAATTAAAATTTTATTTTTGTTGCAAGGCAGAAAAACTTTACTAGTGAACCGAGTAAAAGACCACAAACACATGAGCACGTTCCTTCCGGATGAAAGCTGCAACTGCGCGCGAGAACACGGCAACACAAAAGAACAACCATGAGACACACAAGTACACGACCTTGTTACTGTAACACCACACAAGATAACAAAAAAAAAACCCTTGTTACTCGTACGAAAGCATATCTATGATAACAAAAAAAAAAAGTGTACTATGATGAGCTGACACGGCAACCAAACACTGCACGACAGTCTAGATAAGCTCTGTTGCATGTTCACCAGTTTTCTTTTCACCGGTGAACACCACGGCTGAACAATCCGTATCAGGTCAGAGAAATCACCTTCGAGCTAGAATCGACAAAACAACCCGGCAACCCGCAATTCTACCGCCGCCAAAAACACAACGCGACTGGTGTAGAATACTATCGTTTTAGTGCCTCCGTACGTACGGCGTACGGGCCTGCAGGTGGCTTGCCGAACCGTATGTGACGACCGTCGAGAAATACATTTCATGCCATCCAGGACGAACTGTTACCCTGTACCACATGTTGCTTGCCGCTCCATCAACGTAGTCCGAGATTTCGGATTTCGATTTCGGACCCCTCCGAGATTCAAAATCCCGGAAATTTCAAAAAATTCAAAAAAAAAATAAATTTCGAATTTCTCGGCGAGATCTCGGGAATCTCGGGCGATATCTTGGGTTTTTTTTACCGGATTTTGATTTTTGTGCACTGTATTTGATTGTATTTAGGGTCAAGATCATCCACAAAAAATTTCTGAAATTTTTGATGTGTTTTTGACCATTTTTTTGTCGGTTCAATTTGTCGGTTTGCACTGTCCGATTTTTTTAAAATTTCTCAAGATTGATAACCATTTGAAAATTTTGTGGGAACATTTTGGATGTGTTAGGACCATTCACAAAAAAATTCAAAATTTTCTAAAGTGGTTTGAACTTTTTTAATACATAGGAAATTTTCTAGTGTGCCAAACTTGTTTCAAAAAATTCATTAGTTTTTGTTACTAGCATCTGGACAGCAGAGTTTACTTTCCAACCAAGCGTGCAATGAAACTAATTGAAATGGTCCAACGTCAAGCTGTTAATGAACTGGGTACGTGATCACAGGGCATGAACCACAATGGTCCAACCTAACGAGTACTATATGTCCAACTTATGAACTTATTTCATTCATTTGTGGCAACTGCGTCACATGCAAGTCCATCAAGCACCTAATGTCTTCACGATTCATTTAATCTGGGAGGCAAGTAATAAACGATATTTGCACTGATCTTTCTCCTCTTTAGACTTGGTTTCATGCTACGCTGTTTTTTTTTTATCTCCGTACATATATGTATGTAATATATTTCCTAACGACATGATTGCAGTCTCATACTTACTATTATGTACATATACCTTCTATTCATATGAAAACGATATTCCATGAAAAATGAGATTTCGTGAATAGGTATTATGTGTACATTTTAAAATAAGGTTTACAACTTAAGTTTTGTACATGCTTTATGTTCCACAGGCATTTGACAGCGAGAATGTTCCTACCGAAGCATAGTTTTGAAATCTGGTTGTTGAATTATTATGGGTTGACTTTTTTAATACATAGGAACATATATAAAACTTTTCAAATGACTTGAAGTTCATTTGTTACATTTGAAAAATCAAAAACTGATTTTACATACGTTTTTTATCACGACTTTACCACTGTTAGATTTTTTAAAAAATTCCTCATGATTGATCATCATCTCAAATTTTTATGAAAACATTAGTGATGTGTGAGGACCATCCAAAAAAAATTTCAAAATTTTTTGATGTGTTTTGGACCATTTTTTGGCCGGTTCAATTTGGCCGAGATCTTGGTGATTTCGGCCAAGATCTCGAATTTCCCGGTTGAAAAAAAAACCGGATTTGAAATTTGATTTTTGCAATTTGTTCAGATCTTGTCCGAAATTTTCAAATCTCGCTGAGATTTCGGATTTCGAGAACCTCCGAGATTTGAAACCTCTGTTCGAGCACGGGAAGCTTTAATTCCAACACGTACGGCTCCCACCATCCCATCCATCCATCCATCCATCCCAGTAATCCCCCGTATCTTTGCCCGACTCGCCGTGTTACTGGTTCGTGGTTAATAACAAAACCGCAATTAAAATGGCAAAGCGACGCCCAGAATCCCTGACCAGGAAGGAAGATGCCAGGGCCCAGGGGGATTGAACCTCTGAAACCGTTGGAGCAGCCCCATGTTTGCTTGTTAGGATTGATGGAGAAACGTACACCAATACCGCCCTCGTATATATATATCCAAGGCCGCCGGAGCCCACCACCGCGACGTGCCAGTCCGTCGTGCGGCGCGCGGCACGCCAGAAAGAACATGGGGCACTCCTCCTCCTCCTCTCACCGTCTCCAGTCTCCAGTCTCCGTCTTTCTGACTCCTCTCACCACCACCACCACGTCCTCCTGCTCCTGCTCCTCCTGGTCCCCGGCCCTCCTGGGCTTATCTTCGCCACACGTCGAGAGCCTTGTGACACACCTCCTTGCCCACTAGCCTCTCCACTCCACACCCTATAAATCGCATCCTCTCCACCCTTCACCCGTCTATACCACCAAACAAAGGGGAGACGCCAAGAAAGGAACCGAGGAAGAACGAAATCCAGGAGAGAGAGAAAAGGGCTACGTTTTGGAGTTCTCGGTTTGTTTGCGAGGAGATGAGGATCCATCCATCGCCCGCCGGTGGCTGCAGCGGCAAGAAGGACCTCCGGCGGCTGCCGCACGTGTACAGCAAGGTGCTCGAGCTGCCGCTCCCTGCGGACACCAACGTCGCGGTGTTTGAGGGCCCCGACGCCTTCCACTTCGTCGCGGCGAGCGCCATGGGCACCGGCGAGGTGCGGGTGCGCACTGTGAGGATCCATCCTGGGGTAGTCAAGGTGGTGGTGCAGGCTGGGGCAGGAGGCAGCAACTGCAAGGAGGGTGCTGACGACGACGACGACATGGAGCTTGACAAGTGGAGGTCCCGGCTGCCCGAGGCAAGCTGTCCGGCCATGGCAGTGGCTGGGTACGTGAACGGGCAGCTTGTTGTGACGGTGCCGAAGGGGCGTGGAGGCGGTGAAGGCAACAGCGAAGGAGAAGACGGGGCTTGGATGTGCTGCCGTGAAGGAAGAAAGATCAGTGGAAGGCTTGTGGTTGTACAGTAGAACCAGTAGTGGAGTAACAGTGTGTTTGCAAGAGCTAATTGTTTCTAGGTATCTAGTAATGTCTTGCCATCTTTGTTTTTAGGTAAAGATGGGTTCTTTCTGTTCTCTTCCTTGTCTGGTTTAAGGAAGAACTCTTCATAATTAAGCTACCTTCCTGCTGCTTTTTTAGCCTATGGAAGCATCTTCTGTAATTTTTTTGTAACTTCTCTTTGGTTCCTTGAAATCAAGTGAATGTGCATAAAATTGTGAGAAACCCTTCTCTTGGTTGGTCCCTTGATGAAAGTTAGATTGGATCAGAGTAAGTTTGCCAGATTTGGTCATCAGTTATTTTATACTCTCTCTTTTCTTTCTGAAGGTCAGTTGCAAATAGGACCACTTGGTTGGTGCTGCATTTCACATGGATTCATCAAATCTGGCCTGTTTCAGTGGCCCACGGCTGCTGCCAAGTGTCTGTTAGTTGTAACTATAATAATTATTCTGGTACAACTCGGTTCTTCGCTAATTGCATCACCAAACCGTACACAGAAAAGTTCACAAAACACCGGTATTCTCTTGTGACCATACAGGATTGAAAATATATAAGTAGTTTTAGAGTATATACAGTGGTACATGTCAGTTATCTATAAGCCTATTTCATGTATGATTTTGAATGATATGAAGATAGAAAGGGAGAGAAAGATAATATCTACTATTTAACATACGGCTTTATATTATATATTGTAACGACCCGGGTAATTAACCTCCACCTGGGCATTACCCTATGTTAATCACTCGAATCTCGATATAGTAGCTAGCAAAGTACCGGGTAGTCCAGTACTTTGTCAGGTACCATACCGTGATCAGAATATTGCAGCAGAACAATAATTAGAGACTGAACTGAAATATATTACATTCAGCCACGCAGGGCTTACATGTCCATTACATAATTAGACATTGGTTCCAAGTGCAGCAAAAGTTATATTACAACGGTCTCATCCCATGACGACCATCCCAAAAGTAATCCTTTCTACCCGCTCATCTAGTACTCCTGATTGTAGTAGTCGTAAGCATCTTCCTGAAGCTCCTGGTCCTGCTCGTCACCTTCAGTCCACGCCTCAACGGTGGATCCATCAAGCTCGCCTTCTAAGCAAGGGGAGGATTATACAAGAGTGAGTACAACGTACTCAGCAAAAACTAATAGTAACATAATGACATGAATTTTCCTCTCTTTTTCCACAGATCTTTCTCTCCCTCAAACTTAGGTTTTTATTGAAATTAGATTTTCTTTAAAGGTTGGCCAATTTTATTTTAAAATTGACTACTAACACTTGTATATGAGACAGACTGATCTTCCGTAGCCTCCAATCCAGGAGACAGGCATGAATTCATGATTTTTAACCCTGCACAGGTTTGTACCACTTTACCCATAGTGACCCTCCTCGCAGAGGCCCTGAATGTTTATCACTAATCCGTAAATAGATCTCCAACCACATTGCAGTCGTGAACTCCTTCCTTAGGCGATCTCAACGACTCGCGTTAGCTTGTACTCCGACAATCGATCGTCGGCGATAACTCTACCCGTGGCTTCAAATATACCGCCATTTCCGTGGACTCAGACTTACGGGCCTCCCTAAGATATCCCGAGTACGCCATATAAAACTTACCCAATGTGGAGATCTAAATCCTTCATAGGACAACCTTTTCTCGACCGCTTTCCACACACTATGGTTGATACTACAATTACGGCTCAATGCCCAAGTGTAGTTTGTAATTCCTTATATTCTATCCTCTGTAGAGGGCCCCACCGGCATGACAATCCTTCTCATCGGCGCCCTCTACCCACCATAATAATAATACGACCACGGATTCTTCCGTGGACAAACCAAATCCATTTCTTTCCGTGTCACACGACACCAACCCAGTTTCATTTTCTCAAACACAGTTTCAACCGCATCCGATTTAAGGTTTTTAATTTGAATATCACGTTTTCCATGCAAGAGTGATATACATAGTATACAGAAATCAATTTAAAAGACCTTAAACAAACATGAATCAAAGGGCTCTTGCCTGGAGTAGAACTGAAGTGTTTGACCTCGCTCAGGATCTTTGGGGTGATGGTTTGACGGGTTCGACTCGAGACCTGACAATTATAAAGTATTACTACGGCATCAACTAAACCTGCTACGGAAATCTATTCTTCTACGGACAGCGTCAAACTAACTAGAACCCATTAACTACCCACATTTCAATTTATTTACAGCAATTCAAATTAACAACTACAGCTAGCACAATTAATACAACTAATCAAATTTTCTATCTGATTAACCGCGGCTTTTAGAAATTAAAATAGAAGCTTTTTCCTACGATTCATATTATAGCGATTTAATATACGAGAATTGCACGAGATCAGCCAGATTCCAAATTTTCCTTTTTTCTTCCCTCTTCTTTTCTCTTTTCTTTTCTCTTCTTTCTTTCTCTTATTTTCTTCTTCTTCTTCTCCTTTTTTTTCTTTCTCTGCCCGACGCCTGCCTCTTTGGTTTCTTCGGCTGAAACCTCTTCTCTGCCTCGCCTCCCCACTGGACCGAGCTCCTCCCTCGACGACTGACGCCGCCGCTCCTCCCTGGCGATTCCCTCCGCCGCTCCTAGCCATCGCACGGGTGCTCCCCTTCCTCTCTCTCTCTCTCTCTCTCTCTCTCTCTCTCTCTCTCTCTCTCTTCTGCTCTCCCCTCGGCCTCCCACGGACGCCCTAGCGCCGCCGCCTCTCTCTCCCTTGGCCGGCTCCCCAGCCCGGCCGCTCTCCCCTTCTCTTTCCTTCTACTGGACCGGTTCTTCTATGGACAGATGAGAACGGATACTACTTGATCTACTCGGTCATGGGTTTCTATTTGATTTTCGCATTTCCTACTCTTTGATTCCGGTTTTGATTTGTTTGATTGGGTCTATGATGCACGAGGTTCTAGTGGGACGGCGGGATTTGATCTACGCAACCATAGAATCTCTACTGAGACTACCCCAACTTGATCTACCTAGGTTGCACTACCAGCAATTAAGCGCTACTGCTACCGTGGTTGGGATTGCTAAACAGTGGATGTGCACCTGGTGTCGTGTTGGGGAGATTTGGTCTGAGGAGTGGTAGGAGATGTCGCCGGCTCGGTGCTCGGGGATTTCCTTGTGCTTGGCTTGACCTCCTCCTCCTCTTCTGGCTCCCGGCTTGCTCTTTCTTGCTTCTTGCTCCTGTTGGTTCAGTGCTACTCGGGCTTGTTCCTTGCTCGGTTCACTGCATCTTGGGGATCCTCCGGCTCTGGGCTTGTGGTTCCTCCCCTTCGGCTTGTGGACTTCTCCCTCCGGCTTCAACTCCCCTTCTGGCTTCTGGTTCCTTGCTCGTGCTCTTGGGCGCTCTCTGGACAGTGGGTGTGTGTGGGTGCTTGTGCTCTCGGTTGCGGTTCAGTGCATCTTGCTTGGGGGCTCCTCCATTTCTGGTTCTTGAGCTCTCCTTTGGTTTTGCTTTCGGTGGTTTGCTTTCTGTGAGGTTCTTGGTTGGAGATGAAGAACAAGAATGGAGGGGCTTGCTGCCTTTGCTGGTGAGGGAAGGGTTAAATGGGGTGCTGCTTGCTTCTTGTGATCGACGGGTAAAGAAGGGGGCATGGCCCTGGACGTGCAGACGTGCAAAAAGGTTGGGGGAGGCATGGTCCTCCAGCTGGCTTGACCGGTTGAAAATGAGGAAGACTAGGTGTTACTTGGTCAAACTTACGGAGTTACTAAGTTACCCATTTTGCTCCTTTTACCGGATTACTGAATGGTTCTACATATACGGATACCCGCAATCCGAATCAGGTAAGTCACGGTTGCCGAATGAGATACCCGATCTAGCGAGAGGTGCCGACTCGGCCCCAACGGGTCTGGTATCTCGGTGATCAATACCTCGCCTGCGGGACTGACGGCAATCCCCTTTCTATGTCTATTCGCTCTAATCGCATTTTAAAATTTTCGCAAATAGTTTACGTTAATTACTGCTCTAATTATTTAATTGCACTATTATTTGCTTAGTTGATTTTCTAGGTTATTACATATATATAGAAAATGTATTAATTATACGAGATACCATTATATATAAATATATAGATGATTCATTGTATGATCTATAGACGATACAAAGGTGTATTATAGCATGCGATACTTTCAGTCTGTGTTTCTTTTTCTTTTCTGCCGTGCTTCAAGAAACTTCTTTCTACAAATCCTTTGTTTATTTGTATATTATTCTATTCTATTTCTACTTGCCATGCTCTTCTGTAACTAGCAGAGTTGAAGTCAGTGATAGCTTAGTTTTCTACAACTTCCAAAGACTAAAAATACATCTGCCTCTCGCTCTCACCTGGAACTTGAAGTGTTAAATTATGACAATTCAAGAATACCAGGATTATTCGTCTGGATGACAGACAGACTAGATAAGTATCTTTAAATTTGAACCCTTTGTTGTCATTTTCCTTGACAACAATGCAAAAATATCATTTCGTCAAATGCCAAAGCTATCAATCTCCTCTCCATCCAGGCCGGTCCATTTTTGTTTCTTTAATACCAACCATCCACATATAATACAATTATACAAAGTAATGACGCAAGTAGCGATTACTTTTCTAAACTTTGGAGTTTGGAGTTATGGACAGAACACTCTCCATTATTTTTCATTTAAATCCCGAGTGCATATAATCTTTCTTTCACCTAATTCTGCACATCATTGCTAGTTGATGCATGTCGGATTGTTCCTTAGCCCTGCTGTGCTGCAGAACTCACAGTTCCATATAAAAGAATAAAAGTTAAGAACATATATACCTGGTGGTGCAATAGATATACTGTTCTTTATTGATCTGGTACTATATACGTATATATCTCAGCAAATTTCAGATCAAGTTGCAAATTGAACAGTTTGGCATATAAAGAGCACCAATTAGCTGACACAATCAATTTAAAAGGGACAAAGAAAACCAGCAATTATACCAGTTCGTAGAATCGTGCCTAAAAATGGGGGACTCAGTTTCGTAAAGCGTCTGCAGCATCATCGACAAGAGTGGATGAACCCCATCAAGATCGGATGGACAACCCAAGTTGTTGCTTTTGCTGTATGCATCAATCTGTGTTAAGTTATAGACTTGTAGTACAAAAAATAGCTTTGTGATGATGATCCTTCTCTAGAAGGATGGAATCCATTGGATGGTGAATACCTGTACCCATATTATCAAACTGCAGGCAGCCTCACATGGGCTGCTTTTCTTAGCAATTCAAATAGAACCGGGCATGCTTTTATATTTAACTAGAAAAAATACAGGACTAGTTTAATAGGTGTGAGCACCAATCCAATCTATAGAGATAGTGAGAAACCCACAGATTGGGTCCTTATGTTAGAACCACTACAACAGTTGCTACACAAGTTAGCCGATGGAACTATGGACTTCCTTTGGTATGAACCGACACAAAACAAAGCCACAACAACATGGTGACAAAAAATTTATATACCATGGCCTGGCTATATATCAACCCTCTTTCTTATGGCGTATAATCCACTAACTACCAGTTCGAAAGAACATAAATGTTTTGACCTTAGCAGCTAAGAAACGCTAGTTAGGAAATGGCACAATTATAGAAAGAGAATAAACTCTACAAGTAATGATAAGGTGCTATCTCTCATCTCTCAACTGCTGCCCCGGTGGGGGGGGGGGGGGGCACATCACATCAGACAATCTTATCTTCCTAGCTGCTTGACTATTTCAGACGGTTTAACAGTAGCAAAGTGTAGTGTACCTTACCTTTAGTATAATTGTTAATTTGGTTATGGAGCATATGATTTTGGAGGCTATCTCAAATTCTGAACCATATATTTCAGATTACACTGTAGATACAGGAGGGTTTGCTATAATAACTTCAGGCCTAAAAAGGTGAAATATGATAATATCTAGGAGAAGCTAAATATCACACATTCGTACCTAAATGACATGTCAGGAAGCTAAAGGTTCGCCCCAATGCACCTCTCACTGATCTTCTTTCTGAGTGTAACACCTTCTGCAAACACAGGGTTAAATCCTGTTTTCACTAAAGAAATCTCCGCAGCATCTGAAAGCTTGGTGGCATCTTGGCTAAACAGATACATGTATAGTACCAAGCATGATGCCCAGGTAACTTCATTCTTCTCATATGCACACACACACACCACCAATAATCTGATATGATACTTTATCTGCGTCTGAGATCTGTCCTAAACCCACTAAAACTAGGCAAAGAATCTGAATGGGACCATTCGCAACAAGCTTTAACACAGGAGTTATGGTTGACTCAAAAAGTCTTCCATGTAAATAGAACCTCCGGTATCCAGCAACCAATATATCATAGGTTGAAAGGGTGAGCTTGTACAAACGTCGGATGCGGTTTAAGAACAAAATCCAACCTATCGAAGTCCTTGTGATGAAAATATGAACAGATAACAGCCTCAACATCCTCCGGGCGCATAAAGTCATGCCATTATCCAACATCCGGCAAGTTGCATGCTCCATAACTCGCAAACGATCTGCACTAGCATAGAACCTGATAATTCCACAATGCATTTGTTTTACAGACCTCAAAGTGCACTCCCATTTGTATTAGGGCAAGCAGCTGCTCCATTGCATCAACTTCGCCTCCATCCAGGCATAATCTTGCAAACCTCTCAACTGCAGATTTACTCACCTCCCAGTTGCCACACCAATAGATCGTATCAATTTTTTTTGACAGACTTGGCATAATTCTGTTGCCATAATATATGCCTATACGGGCCGCAAAATGTGACAGATCCCCCATGAAATGGGAATAGCCATTAGCCCATTTCGTCCTAGAAAGCATCTCAAGCTTGGCCGCCAAAACAGCAAAGTTTGGCATAATTTCAAAGGAATCCATTTCCTCAAACATTATCTAGCCTGTTCATCCCAACAAACCCTGTGATCAAAGATTCTAAAGCTTGAATACTTGGAGCAAATCCTGCATTGTTTGCAGCCAAGTACCAGCTCATCATAGCATGGCCACTTCCAAGCCGCGAAAATGCAGATATGAATGCATCATATGTAGCAGAGTCAGGTTTGCAATCCTCTATCCCTTCCATAGTACAAGGTCATTGCAGCAAGGAGATCTCCCACCGACAAGAAAGCATTAACAAGGGAATTAAAAATGCCAGTGTTTAGTTGAATTCCCTTTGCCTCCACGCACTCAAAGACTCCCATTGCAAGTGCTGCATTCCTTGTCTCTCCACAGAAATGGGTCATCGCTGACTAGGGTTCACAGTTACGAACCCCTTCAGTAGCTTCTCTAGCTTCGATTCCAAGATCTGGTTCAATGTTGGTCCCCTATTAGTTGGCAAAACAAAGATCTCTCTCATTACGAACACAAAAGTATCTCTTAAGAATTCGGCGAAATCCATCACGCGAAACTGCAAAAGAATCTTGCACCAATGTATTTACAAAGAGTGATTCCATGACCATATCAGCATTTGAGGAGTTTGCTCATCACATTATATAAACATGCACCAGAAGCTCGCAGAGCAATAAGCGCTACTGCCATATGCATTGCAGATCTGATCCTGATTCATGGGGAAAAGGGGGGAAATTTTCTCTGCCGCAACTCTAAACTAGATAAAAACCAAACAAAAAATCGAGTGAGGGGATGCGGCGCCGAGGAGCTCGCCTCCTCCATGATCGCCTTCGAGCGGCTCTCCGGCTCCGCAACCAGGCGCGCGAGCAGGTGCCCTTCCGTCTCCTCGCCTGCCGCCGCGGCCGCAGTCCGCACCCCGCGCCACAGGCGCCGGCGAGCGGCGGCGATCGCCATCGACGATCGATCGCGGTGCTTCGGAATCTGAGGGGTAAAGAGCGTAACGGGTGAAGTAGCGCTAAGGCCCATGTAAGATTCTACCGTAATACGGCCCACAAATAAACAAAGATTTGGCCCCCGACGAGAAGCTTTTCGTAGGCTAACCTTGCCTTGGCCACTTTCACTGGCTTAGATATTTACCATCCGAGTTAGAGTTCGTTTACCGTACGCTAAATTTAATATAATTTGTTTATTTTTATATCTAATAAGTTAGATTAGCTAGTATTTATTTATAAAAACAACTAGAAATCAAATGTTCCATAGAAAGTTTCTCATCGTACGTATCGGTGCAACTTCATTAGATAATGTATGCAATAATTATAATCAACATATGTAATAAAATATACCCGATTACAACAAAGTGTACAACGAAATGCTGAAAAAACCCGTTGGGTTGCAACAAAAAATGTTCGAACATTCTCCAATTAAAAAAATTGAGATAACTGGTGAAACATTCTGATTTCGGTTGTGCAACATTGTGCAATGATTGTTGCAATATTGAGACAAGAATGAAAAAAAAATCCACCCTCAACAAAAACTTTACTACATCAAGAAATAACAACGACAATATTTAGATGAGGATGATGCTACATTTTAGATCGTGAAGTGCAACACCTCGAGAATCTATAGTAAAAAAAAATTCCAACCTTTTAAATCAACTATTGCAACAAAAAATCTTGTAGATGCAACAAACACTTCACTCACTGATTTTTAGCCTCGATAGCGGTAAAGGAGGAGGCTAGCCCGATGCCTATCACCGGTAGGATTGGATCTGTCAAGGATGAGACCTACCTATTTATCTAATACCTTGCCGCTAGCACTCCAAAGTGGGCGACACGTGGAGGATGAGGGAGCAATGCTTGGGGGAGAACGAGAAAACAACGCTTGTGGTTTGCTGGAGTTGACAAGGACAAACACCATGCCATGAGCTCATGGAGTTTGGGCATGGGAGTAGAAGGAGCAAAGCTTAGGCATGGGAGCTCGTAGGGGTTGTGCCTGGTGGTGGAGTGGGACAAAGTCGTAGGGACACAAGGAAGAAGAAGGTGGAGCAAAGCACGAACAGGAGTTGGGATTCACCAAGGATGTGAGTGGTGGTGGCTATCGGCGTAGACGTAGCCATCTTACTCCATTTTAAACAGTTGTGTGAGTGTAGCTATTTGCAGATGGGTAAGGTTGAGGATCGATGTGTGCTATGTAGTTTGGATGTGTTATGCAAGTAAGTAGAGTAGGCTAACATCCGAAAGCATGGGACGACAGAGCCATAGTAATTCCATTTATTTATATTTCCTTTAGTATTAGAGTAATAGGAATACCCTCAACAAATCAATGACTAGATCTAATTGCTACTACCCACCATATGCTACTAGTATAATGCACTGCAAAATTTATCCCAAAATTTTATCGTCCTTGTGCAATTGTGCATGAACTACACGTCTGAAATATCTTAGATTGTTCCTTCCAAAAAAAAATCTTAGCTTGTGCCTTGTGGGATAACGATCCCCATGTTTTCTTATTGTAACTTCTTGTGGATGATGTAACAATATTTGCAGCTTCACAAAGCATTATCTAGCTATGTGCAGAAACAACACGTTGTATGTCTTTGTTGTTGTTACATTTTACAACACAAGAATGAAACATATGCATGCAGGCCGAAACACCGAGATCCTCTTAGCCTTTTTGCAGCATTTTTCATGCAAAAACGGCACAAAATGCTTGGACAATGCGATGGAATGGTGGGTCGGCTCGTGAAAAGCGCACCCTTTCAAGAGGGACAGGGAAGAGTGCTTGCAACGACTTCTCTTACAAGTTAATAGCAGTCAACCATGCCTCTGGCTCTTTGTAGTTCACCCTTGGACATCATGTAGACAACACGAGGATCGTTCATGCTTAGGGTTGGAGAAGCACTAATCAGTTTGTTCAATGTTAGCTTCCCGACCATGCCATCCCTGTGACATTACGGTAAGAATTTATGTCGCGTTTTTGGGCTTTTTTCAGGGTGTTTGGGCTTTTTTGGGAGAGTTGGGCCTTGGGGAATTGAGTTCTGGGCTTCTGGTGGGGGTTTTTTGGCCCATGTGGGGGAGCAAGGACAGCCAAAACCCTATCCCACCCCCTTTTCCCCCTTTGGTGTGTCCCCCTCCCCTTGGTGCGCCCCCCCTCAAGCCACCGCCCCTCCCCTCCCCTCTCTCCCATGCGCCCTCTCTTCCCTCCCCCTCTTGCGCCACCCCTTCCCACCCCTAGCCGGTCCTAGTTCCCTCCTCATGCAGCCCTCACCTTCCCCCGATCTCTCCGCTTGGGAGTCATCCAACCGAGGCGATCCGGCGATTGGAGAGCGATCGAGGCCGGGAGGAGGAGATTCTTCGTCGGTTCTTTGATTCTTCAAGGAGAGGTAAGCATTGTAGGTTATTTTTGTGGTGATTGGGTGCTATTTAGATGGGGGATTTTATGTCTAAAACCTCCAATTATGTGCTATATCTAGAGGGGATTAAGTCGATTGTAGATCTATCTTGCGTTCTGTTCTCGGGCAGATTTGACCCCCAGATTTGGGCGCGATTTTGAGAATTCTAGATTCGTATTCGGGGGGGCTGTTGCAAAAGTTATAGATAATTGAATTATCTTTAAATAAAGTCTGAAATCACTAAGTTTCGTTCAGCCGTTTAAAAGTTATAACATTTTTACCGAGCGCTGTCCAATCTGTGTCGCGATTGGTACAATCTGTGTTCATCTGCAGATTAGAGAAACTTAGGGGCTGAATGAGAATTTTCTAATACTTAGAAAAAGATGAAAAAAAATCCTGTAGTTCGAGAAAATGTATTCGTTTACTTGATTTGGAGTTGTTAAACTCAAGTTATGATCATTAGAAGGCTGCTGTCCCGTTTGGACATATTACTGTTTTTCGGGTTTTAGGAGTGGGTCGCGAAGCCGATGTAGTTAGTAGTCTCGTGATGCTTTGTTGGCATGTGTTTTTGAGTGGAATGTATCTATTTGCAGGTGGTGTGACCCCGGGAGTGTCATCAACGTCTCGCCACACAGTTTCGAGAGGTTAAAGGCAAGTGTATTATGATGCGTGATGTGTGAGAATGAATGAATATGCATTGTTTTGTTTCTTCCACTTGGTAGAAATCCTATTGTCGGGTTACTACCTCTCTTATTCATGAGTTGATTAGTTATATATGAACGTGAAGTTATGGATGTGGGCATTGTTGATGATCATGTGTTTAAATATGGTTATGCAAGTTGTTAAAAATGAGTATATATGCAAGTTATTCATGTTTATGGCATATATGCATTCATGGCATGAGGACATGCCAGGTCGGTGAGAAAGTCATAACTAATCCGATAAGGTCGGTGAGAAAGTTATGACTAATCCGGAGTGCCACTGAGAAAGACCTACCTAGTAGTTCCATCCACAGCTGTGAATAGGAGCGAGTCAGTAAGAGTATGCACCCTCCATGGGATGGAAGGGAAAGAGGGTGCACACCGACGGGTGTGCACTCGGCAATATTGGTATGTGCTAAGCAAAGAGGTATGATGCATTGCATTGCATAAATGAATATATGAATGAAGAAGTTTTTATGAAATGTTCCCCATGGTTTGTGACCTTAAGAATGGATGTATGTTAATTGTTATTACTTGTTTCCATTGCAATACACTTTGCTGAGTGATGAATTCACGCTTGTTGTTTAATGTTTTTTTTAGGTACCTTGAATCCGGCATGTGGGAAAGGAAGCTAGATTCACATCTTCACTTAGCATAACTCAAATAAACAACTTCAAATCTTTCCCTTAGTTGTGATGGTTACCATATTGAATTATATTGTGGTCCCTTTGCCCCGTTGGTTGTCATGAATAAATGTTTATTCCTTATTGGTTTATGTGATGGCTAAATTATGTATTGGACTTGAATTATTGCTGAAATCCTTAGTGGTCATGTTAGAATTGTCTTCAATTATGCTATCTTGATATGCCTCTGTTATTGATGCTGAAAACCATGGAAAAACAAAGTACATGCTGCCAAAATTTTATATAAGTTATTAGCGTAGTTGCTGTAATTTAATGTTAAATCTGTGATTTGGTTGTTGCTAGTATCCTTTGTGGTGACATTCGCGCCATACTAGGTGCTGGGGTGTTACAATCCTATAGTCAGACAATGAAAATCTCGCAGATTCATTCACTAAGTCACTCCCAGCATCTACTTTTGAAAGGTACGTTAGAGAAATTTGGATGATGAGACTTAGAGAAGTGCAGATTTCAGGGGGGGGGATTTTTCGCATACTCCTATATAAAATCTCGAACGTGAAGTTTGAGTACCCAACATGGATTTCGAAGAAGCATTGAAGTTTGGGTGAATTGTACTCTTTTCACTTAGTAAGTTTTTCATGAAAATTTTCTTACATAAGGTTTTAATGAGGCAATTCGTGCAACGCAACAAAGCGTATGCTATGTACTATTTCTTCAAGTATTTTTCCCACTGAGTTTTTCTTGAGTTTTGATGAGGCATAAGCATTTCACAGCAAAGGGCCCAAGGGGGAGTGTTGGGAAATCATCTAGCCCACGAAGGTCTAGTATGGTCTCTTAGCCAAAACCCCAGTTGTAAGCTATAAATAGGAGGCAGGGGTTCCACCTCATTGTACATGCAATCAGAAATAAAGACTCAATTCCTCCTCATACTGTGTCTCTCCCACTCTCTCCATGTTCTCTACTTTAGATCTGTTCGGGAACCCCAGACTACTCGGTAGCGAAGTTCCTTAACACGCACTACTAAAAAACTAGCTTTACTACCGGCACATCACTACCGGTAGGATTTGAATCCGTACTGATATTAACATCAGTAACGGTTCATTAATTACAGGGGCATGGTGGGCTTTCAGTACCGGTTAGATCCACAAACCGGTACTGATGCCCTCACATTAGTACCGGTTCGTGACACAAACCGGTACTGAAGGCACATGGTATATTACTAATGAGAGTGCATCAGTACCGGTATGTCTCGTTTCAGGAAAGTTCAAAAAGAATGCATATTCTATGTATATTAGTACGCGATTGTGGGTGAGTTGGTTACAAGGGTGAGGCTGGAGTCACGAGGTTGCGCGTTCGAGTCCCGCTTCTCCCATTTATCCTCGACATATTTGGAAATATTTTTAATGCCATCAATACCAGTTCCACTACTGATGGTTAGATATGTAGTAGTGTCGCGGTACACGTACGTAATGCTAGTCATTGGGATCGAAATGGTAACACGCGCGGTACTTTTTCGTGCATGCACCACAATGAAACGGCAGAGACGGCGTACACACGAACTCACGTACAATCGATTGTTCTGTGTATAGGCCTCGCGCGCGCCGGATGATGCCACCGCAGGAGATGGAGGCGCCGCCGCGCCGGACGGTACGAAGATAACGATCGGCGAGGCGCTGGAAGCGGTAGGACACAGGCGACCGGTGGAACGCAGCGAAGCAAGAACCACCGGTCTGGACACAGGCGCAGTCGGCCGCCGCGGCCAACGCCTCTCGGCGACTTACGTCCTCTTGGTCGATCGGCTCGTGCATGGTGCGTGAAGCCCGTGGGCCGTCCATCTTGTAGCTAGCGTGTTCAGCGTGTCCAGTGACGGAGTCCTGCTGCAACCGGCCAGCAACATGTCGGTGTATCTCGATTACGTCTTTGCATGTACTAGCTCGCGTCCTTCGTGCCAAGTCGAGTCGGAGTCCATGCACGTGAGAAGGTGGTCGGGTACGTTTCAGTAATGTCTGCACCGTACACCGCCTGTGCTGCGCGCGGCGGCGGTCACAAGCAGCGCGCGCCGCGGACCACAAAACGGGTGCCTTTTCTCTTGGCCAACCGCGGACGTGACGGGCCGGGCATGCAGCTAGCGGGTTAACTGCTCGCGCGCCTAGCGGGTTGCGCACGGCCCACGGCGCGTAATCCACTCCAGCGCACGCCGGAATCCACCGGGGATCGACCGCGTCCTGCCGCTGCCGCGCGCGCGCCTGCCGGCCACTACTCTTGCCTGCCCTGCCCACCTGACGGAGAGGTCGAAAATTCATGGCGGCGTGCAGGACAAGCACGAAAGGCGGATCCTGTCGGGGCCGCTCGGCCGTCGGATTTCGAGCCATGCAGCTAGCGATCGACACTGATCTTTTTGTGGCTGCATGTATACTGTTCATCGAGGCCTCCTTGGGCAGTATCATATCAGTATGTGTGCTCTTCCCATGGCCTAGCTGGGGTAAACTAAACTCTACTGGGCAAGCAGCATGCAGTACGTACGTAGCACAGGGTGTTGGCAGCTGTTGCGCCGATGGAATGGAGCAAGAAATAAATAGGAACTAGGTGGTACAAGCATGCATGGCCTGCCAAATACACATCTGTGCATCGAAGCCAGCGGGATCTTATTCTGCGATCCTCCGATCAATTTGGCTGATCACATCTCACATGTGCCCCCCCCCCCCCCTCCCCGCGGGGCCATACTGCTGTCAATAATCAGATCTACACCTCGACAGACTTTTCACTAACATTTTCTCCCCTTTGTTTTAGCCAGGAAAGATGTTGTATTTTTGGTATCTTAGACTATCTTCGTCAGTTTCCCTCCATTCCATTCCCTTCCCCGTATTCTTTCTCTTTATTTTCTACTGCCTTCAACAGCACCTCTTTAAGAAAATTTGTGTAGAGATTGGAGAGAGAGTCCCTTTCTAGAGAGATTTATTGTTTGAATCCATTCCGAAGGGAATTCGCGGGAGCATTTGGGATCTGTTCACGAAGGGATTTAGAGGGCCGGGAAGGGAAGCCGCTGGGGATAGGCTTAGAGCAAACACAACAGATGTTTTTTTTACGGTCTCTGAGATGCACGTCTGGCTGTACTTTTTTTAACTTTATATTAAGATATACCAATCAAATTATAATGTTAAGAAAGTATTTTCCCCTCACAACATTAAAAAAAAAGTATTCTTAATGACAAATGTAATGGTATAATTTTCACGTAGTCAATTTATATAGTTTTAAAGTTACTGCCGGTACGAATTCTAGGCTGTCAAATAAATAAAAAAAGAAGAAGGGAATATATAGTCAGTAATTTTCGCCTGCACCGATCGACGTTGCATCACGGAGATCCTTGGAGATGAACCGATGGTGATAGAAACAGATGGAGATGTGCGAGCGAAAGGAAGACGATCACGTGCGTCGATGAGGACTGTTCACTCGCATACGTACACAGCTACAGCTACGTACGTACCGCTTCTCTCTATCATCTGTTTCGGCTATTGATTGGTGGTGATAAATGGTCCCGTGAAATGATTTCCAGGGACATTGGGTTTCTGAAGGAAGACGTACGCACGGAGCTCTCCTTCGAGAGAGATGCAGTTGCATGTCGATTTCGACCATGGTTGCTTGCTGTTGGTGGCGCACAACGTGCGTGCGAAGAAATATGTGTACGCACGCTGGTAACCTCAAGCCACTAGCTAGCACATGATCGGCAGCAGTACTAGTAGTCTCTGTACATGCCTTCAGCTGTGAAAGAATTGCTTGAAACGTAGTGAAAAGTTAATGAATAATGTTGCCTATAGTACCAATTAATTTGTTTATTTTGTCGGCGACAATGTTTTATATTAAATTAAGAGCAGTGTAATGATCTAGGAAAGGCAGTTACATCACACACTTACACATTGGCCTAATATATACAGTCAAGTTGAGGCACATTTTGGTTGGCATTTATATATGCCACATAATGTGTTGCCTCCGGGTAGCAAGATCATGTGAACCCTCGTGCATGCACACCCAACCGCACATAAGTACACGTACCAACCAGCTGGTCGCGTACACTGGTACAAAACACCGTATATATGGCCTCGCCTCTACCACCAGTACGTACGTACCAGAGCACGACGTGACAGCTTCAGCAGCAGTACACACGCAGCAACATCACCATGCAGTGCGGCGACACATGGGGAAGCTAGCTGCTCAAGCATCGGTGTCACAGACTCACAGCATGTGTGCTACGTACGTTCTACTCTATACACACATCTGCACCTCGGTAGCACGAGCATTTATGCGGCTGAATATTGGTTTGATACAATATATGACTCGTATTCATAAAACAATACAATATTTTGCGTATTTACAGAAAATATAGTGATACCTGGGTTTTGATATCTCGTCTTTGAATACCCGAAATTTTATAATCCGATTTTGCCATACCCGGAATTTGAAAACTCGATTTCCGCGTATTTAGAATTTGAAAATCCGGGTATGCCATATCCGGTTTGTGAAAAACCGGTTAAGCCATAGCCGAATTTTGAAAGTTCGGGTATGGGATGCTGTACCCGGTATGCAAACAGCGTCCCATACCCAGTATGCAGACATCGTTCCATATTTGGATTTTGAAAATTCGGGTATGCCATACCCGGTGTGCAAACAACGTCCCATAATTGGATTTTTAAAATTCGGCTATGGTTTAACTGGTTTTTCACAAACCGGGTATGGCATACCCGGATTTTCAAAATCTAAATATGCGAAAACCGAATTTTCAAATTCTAGGTATGATGAAATCAGATTTTGAAATCCTAGATATTTAAAAATGAGATATCAAAACTCGAGAATCATTATGTTTTCTATAAATACACAAAAATATTACACCGTTTCGTGAACATGAGTTATATATTATATCAAGGCAGCATATTTGGTGCAAACTCCCTTTACCGTGAAAACCACATGTAAAATTTTTAAAAAATTCTCAAAAAATTACCATGCATAGGGGAGGTGTGGTTCTACAACCCTGTAAAATTTGAAGACAAAACTCAATTGAATTTGAAAGATATGAAAAAGACAAATTGCAAAATGAATAGTGCTAAACAGTGAAAAAACACTATTCATACTGAATTTGTCTTTTTCATATCTTCCAAATTCAATTGAGTTTTGTCTTCAAATTTTACAGGGTTGTAGAACCACACCTTCCCTATGCATGGTAATTTTTTGAGAATTTTTCAAAATTTTTACACGTGGTTTTCACAGAGTTTTCACGGTAGAGGGGGTTTGCATCAAATATGCTGCCTTATATCAAATACAAAAAATATGCAGGCCCAACACGCACAAGCAGGCCTGCATACGCACAGAGCGAGCGGAGTGAATTCCACAAGACATGCAGTAACTAGTTCTTGCAGTCTAGGACCAGTCGAAGTACGGCGTCTGAGCGCCATCAGTGCGTAGCAAACGTGGTAGTTGAAACTCTGGAATCCTTAGCTCTTTTTTCCCTGATATCAAATTTTTTTAGAAAGCCTGACCTAAATAAATTTGTAAAAATTGTCTACTCTTTGATCATAGAAATAGCGGCAGACGATATGTGTATCATATTACGTCTGTGTACCGCTGTAGGTGGTTAGATCCATGACAGCCCGAGCGATCGCAGCAGAAGCTTGATGGGGTACCACAGTATTCGAGCTGGCCGGGCAGGTACTTGCCATAGTACCTAAGCTCGGTAGGAAGGAGAGCTATGGTACCGATGCTTCTGCAGTCGAAAAAAATGCTAGATTCACATTTTTATTTGGAAGAAGACCAAAAATGTGCAAAGCGGCATGATAGGGCAAAGCTTCGAAATTATGAAGTGACAACGAGGCAGTGCAATTAGAAGTTTTAGTTTCGGGGGTAGATGAATTCTGAAACAGTGCATTAGGATTGGGATGATGCGCATTTGTTGAAGCTTTGGCTTTCCTAGCCATAATGCGTATGTTTTGTGCAAATCTAATTTCCAATAGAACGGTTTTGTAAAAATAGTTCCTTCAACGATCACGGAAGGAGTGGCGAGCAACACATGTCGCCTATCATGCATGTGCAACGCGAAAAGGTGTGTGACGACGAAAAAACCACGCTGCAGCGCACCCCTAGCTCGACAGGAGCTTCCGCAGTTGAAGCGCTCGCAAGCTCCTGCCGAGCTACACTACTGCGGAAGGTCACTTAATTGGCTAATCAATTAGTGATTAATTAAGGTGACTAAGTAGTGATAATTAACGATCTAGTTAGTGATTAATTTAGATTAATTTAGCAAAGTGATTAATTAGTTACTAATTAATAGCTAATTAATTAAACTACATGGGCATCAACTACCTTCTACGGTAGTGTAGTTTGGCAGGGGCTTACTGGGCCCTATGGAAGCGAAAGCTCCTGTCGAGCTAGGGGTTTTTCATCAACAGACATCTTCAGTGGTGCACGAGTGTGGCACACGATACGTGTCGTCTGCCGCTCCCTTCGCGATTGAGGAGGAAGCTATTTTTTTTTAAAAAAAAAAGCATTTGAAAGGTAGCTAGATTTATTAAAAAAACACACACACATGAGCAATGGGGCTAGAAAAGACAAAGATTCGCATTTGTTTACCTAACGATCAATCACCTGGAAGAAGACATGCAAGGTTAGCCGAATCTTCATTCGTCCAGAGAAAAAAAAAAATCTTCCAATTTTTTTTTTGGAAGAGAGATGAAAAAAAGATTCTTCCATTTAATTAGTGGCCAAGATTGACGGGAATGTCGAGCTGTTCGATGGGAAAATGGACGGTTCACGTGTCGATCAATCAACAAATACCTCCAAAGGGGTACTTTTTAGATACATCGCGCACACCCACGGGAACTCGCATGTGCACCCGGACGTCAGTGTGTGCCCAGGCAAGCTGCGATCATGAGCCCTCCATTTTCCGTGTTTAATTGTGCTTAACAAGGGGTCTTGTATTAGCATGCTAGTGATATGTATTACTGTACGATGTTTTGGATATTAATACGAACAGGTTGATACGTTTGCTTAATTTGACCATCGATCACTTTTGATCTACTGTTCATCATCAACCAAAAAAAATCTTGAAGGGCGGTCGCCCCACCTCGACGTTCGAGCCTAAAGCGCGTAGCGAGCGGCCAGCATGCTGCCTTGATGTCCGCGGCCGCAACGACGGAGGCGCGACCGCTTGGCTCCCCGTCGGCAACGCTGGCGCGCCGCAGCATGGCGCGACCGCTCGACCCCCCCCCCCTTTGAAATTTATTTTTCTGTTATAAAGTAATTCTTAAAATTACTAAATAATTAACAGTAAATCGTGAAAAATGCTAGAAAATTTCTGGAAAATTGTGATAATAATCTAATGAATAGATGTAGACCAAACTTTACTTATTTAATGAGATGCATATAATATAATATTTTACCAGTAGTAAAATTTAATATTTTTTGCATACATGATATGTCTGACATCGCAAAAGGAGAGTTTGTTGTGCTTGCCCTAGATGAAGCAATTATCTCACTTGGGCAATGGATACCAAAATCAATCTGACAGCTAGAGTACTTGGAGTTGCTATTACTCAGCCTGAAGCTGATGCCATTGTTATTCTTAAAACCGCAAAATGAGCTGTTTTGCATTTCCCGAGGCACCATATCCATCCGAACCTGAATGCTGAATATTTGATGGAGGAGGGCCCACTGATATTGTGGAATCCCCTGAAAAAACGTTACAACCAGCAAAGATATGTGCTGTTGCCAAAGCACAGTGTGATGGACCCACCTACGCTTTCAGGACTTCAAATATGGGGTAGCATATAATTCTGCTATGCACAAATTTATCACAAAATTAAAATTTGTAACCAGAAAATTATTGATGATAAAATGATCAACAAAAAATTGTGCATCTTCCACTCCAACATGAGGATACTGCAGCAATAGTTGTGTTTTTGCTAGAAGCAGGAAAATATGATGAACTTTGGATAAAGAATCATCATGCAATTTCTAATGAAAATTTAGAAGTGCATGAAGCACATGCTAATGCTCAGCAGGCTAGTAATAGCCAAAGCCATAGAAAAAGCCAAATGCATAAGGGGATTAAATGAAAAAATGATAAAAACCAAAAGGGAAAGAGTAAATGCCAACGAAAAGGTAAATGAAAGTGTTCAGGAATCTTCTAGAAGCAAGGTGCAGCCAATAAGACTGCTAAACCCCCTCAGCTATGCTTTAGGTGAAATGTACTTTTTTTCCTCTTTTTTCCTAGTGGGTTTTGGAAGGAGTTTTTAATAAGATATGTGCATTATGCGGTATTCACCCAAGGGGGAGTATTGTGAAATAGATAGAATCCTTGTTTCAGTATGAAAAGACTTTATTCATTGGTAGACGAATCCGAATTTATCTTTAGGGGTTTGTCTATTATATATTGGACATTATCTTGTACAGAAAAATTAATCTAATAAATAAGAGAATTTTACCTCTATACTTTCATGTGTACTCCCTATTTATTTGTACGCTCGTATAGATGTGCTATTAATTAATGCGGTTGAACGATTACGATTGATAATATGTTCATCGTTTATTCAGAATTAGTTGTCATTTTGGGGGAAATAAAGCCTTGCAGGCCTGATGAATACCTCTGCAGGAAGCTGTCCACTCCACTTGTTGAGTGGGTAGGAGTAACCTTCTTGTCCAAACAAATGCCACCCTTGTCAGATTGCACTGAACTCAATTTGTCCGATAAATAATGGGAGGTGAGCCCCCCTAGCTTACGCTACAGACATCACTCGCTAGCTAGCTTTCCTTGTATAAACTCCTCACAGGGCACAGCATCGTATAGCCACCTCTCTCACTCTACTCACGAGGCACAGCTTCTCTTTCGTCTCTAGCTAGCACTACGTACGTATACTGAGCTAGCGAAGCCAAGAAGCTAGCACCCACGTTAGAGGAGCAAGCACGGCGAGATGCTGGGCTGCTTCTCCCGGCTGCGGCGGCCGTCGGCGGCGGGGGCGCCCGTGGCCATGCCGCCGTCCGACGACGCGTCCACGTCGGCGGCGTCGACCTCGGCGGGCTCCAACGCGGGGACCTCCCCGTGCTCGTCCTCCTCCTCGATCCGCCTCAAGGACGCCGGTGGGGGCGGCGACGGCGCCGTCGCCAAGAACCCGTCCGCGCTCTCCGACCCCGGGCTGTCCTCGGCCATCGCGTCCCGCCGGTTCTTCCTCTCCTGCCCGGGCCGGTCCAACTCCATCGTCGACTCGTCGTCCGCGCACGCCGCCGTGGGCGTGGGCGTGGGCGCGGCCGGGGTGGCGGTGCCGACCTACTCGCCGGACCCGCACGCCGACTTCCTGAGGTCGATGGAGGAGATGGCGGCGGCGCTGCGGCTGGACGCGCGGCGGCGCGGCGACAGGGCGCGCCTCCACGAGCTGCTGCTCTGCTACCTCGCGCTCAACGACAAGAGCGCGCACAAGTACGTCGTCAGCGCCTTCACCGACCTCCTCCTCCGCCTCACCGCCACCAACCTCGACGAGGAGCAGCACGGCTTGTAGTAGGAGACGTAGCTTCTTGACGGAGCTGACGAGCATTTTCTCTCCTTTTTTTTAGAGCGTTGCTATGCGTACGAACAGATTTTTGGTGCGAAAATTCTTTGCAAAATGATTCGACTAATAAGCTCAAGCTGTGCTTCACTTCAGATCGTCAAACTGTAAATAAGTTCTACGAGATTTCGTGCCAAAAATCAGTTGGCATGCATAGCCTTCGTTCTTAAGGTGTGAGCGTGTTGGTGAAGATAGAATATCTCAGCTTCAACAAAGCTGTTGCTTTGTTTGCTTTGCATCCCATCCTTTCCAACTCTAGCTCCCTACTTTTTTTTTTACCTTACTGTTTAGTAGCTCTTTAGCTTTCTGCCTTTCTGTTCTCTTCGGGGCACCTGTCTGATGGCTATTGTTTGCTTTTGTGGCTTAGCCGATGTCAAGCATTGCTACGTTGCATTAAACATTGTAAGGGCCTGTTTGAAAACTCATGAGTTTTTTTTAACATGAATTCTCTATAATTTTAACATGAAGCAGTTCAACGCCCGAGAGATACATGAAAAGGGTGAATACAATTTCTACTGGGCTACCTCCACAGCACCATTATTTTTGGGGGGTTTTGGGGGCATGCACACCTCGATTTTCTTTCTTCTATTTTTTCACCGGCTTTCGCAGCAAGTAGCAGAATGGGAGATCGAACCCCCATCCTTGCAGACGAGAGCACCGCAGCTTCTAAACTATCCCGTAAACGAGGTCTTCGGATCCAGCCACAGGAGGCAATAATAAACAGATGCCGTGCAAAACCAGCCGGCGTAGCACAGGACTTTGCAGGCTGCTCACACGTGGCTGCTGTGATGTTGGATGGATCGCATCTGTAGAGGAGTAACCATCTGCCTGCCATTAACTTCTCTGCTCGTTTCGGCTCCGTGGACAGATTCATGGACTCGCTGCTCCCTGGTCGTAATGGCGGCCGAGCCTTTCCCCAATGGCAAACGGCAAAGCGGTTAGGCCTGTGAGGAGAGACATTGACATGGCAACCGCGAGCCAAGGTCTGCGTAGATCTGCCTCGACCAGGAAGATCCCTGTGTCGTTCGCCCGGCTGATCAGACCAGATGGGTTTCACCAGCGGAGGATCCAGGAATTTTTGAGATAGATGTACGGAGTTAACAAAATATTATTCAATATAAGAGTTTAGGATTCAAAGTTAAAATACAAATTATTCATATTAGAGCAACTATGTCACAATAAATTAGAAGATTTCAAAATAATTAAGAGAAATAAAATAAAAATTAACTCGCGAGACTCCGTAACTAGGAAGTTAGATATTATGGCTTCATCACTAACTTGTAAAAAAAAATATTGGCAATCCATTGTACTTAGTTGGTTTTTTCATTAATTATCGAAAACAAATTTGCTTTATATAGGTATTAGTTTTGATGTTGAGATCAGGGTTCACAAAACCGCTCGAAAACCACGGTTTTCGAGCGTACCGCTCCGGTTCGAGATGCAAAACCGCTCGGTAAACCGGTCTAATTAAAAAAAATTAAAAAATTTGTATGTTCGGTTTTTCGTGAAAAACCGCGGTTTTTCGCGTAAAACCGTTGAAAACCGTTTTCGAAGAGGTCGGGTTAGTTTTTCGTGAAACCCTAGCGGTTTTTCGTAAAAACCGAGCGGTTTACCGTGAAAAACCGAACGGATTTTAAATTTTTTCATTTTTTTTGGATTTTCCAACACTTCGGTTTTTGACGGTTTTTTGGCGGTTTTTCGCGCGTTTTTTGCGAAAACCGAACCGGTTTTCGCGGTACGGTTTTGTGAACCCTGGTCGAGATAGTAGTTATAGTTGTCTTTTGTGACTTTTCGGATCGATCCCACAAAACTTTCCAATCTAAAGAATACCTCTTCATTTTCTTATGCTCTACATCGACAAAATCAACTAATTAATCCCACCCAGGGTTCACAAAACCGCTCGAAAACCGCGGTTTTCGAGCGTACCTGTAACGCCCTAGTTTTCGCTTTCCGGAGAAAATCTAATTTAAATTATTTAAATTCAAAAGTAGGAGTTTGTTTGGTGTTTATATTAACCTGGCATCCATTCCCCTCCAAAATCGGGAATTAATTCCCCTCCCGTCGAAAAATCGGATTTTCCAGCCTCCACGGTGCAGAAAATTCACCCGAGTCCAAAGATGCTCCAAAAATCTCCAAACCACTTCTAAAATGTTCCAAATATTCCGAAATGATTTTAGGAATCTTTCCCCGGATTTTTGGACCTCCGTTCCTATTTTATCTCGCGCGGCTTTTGTTTAATGCCTGCGATTCGCACCTGAATATTCAATTCCACAAATTTCATCCAAATTCAACCAAACCAATTTTATTGGGTCCCAAATATTCTAAAATGGCTCTAGGAATTTTTTCGGAATTTTTAGGCCATTTTTCCTAATTTTTCCCTAGGGCGGTTCATTTGCGTATTAGCCGGCCAACCGTGGAGTGCCACGTGGCGAACACTGTTCATCTTCTTCATTGGTCGTGCAAGGAAAACAACAGAGAGCTCCAACCTTTGCATTCATGGCTAGGGCAAGCTTCCAACCCCCATAACTCCTCCAATTTAACTCCAAAACGCGAACCGTCGGTTGCGTTGGATCCGCGCCGATGAGCTCTTCCAATTCCCCACCTCGGTGCGCCATCAAGCTCGCCGGAAACGGCCCCATTCAAGAGAAACCAAAATCCACTAAAATGGCTTTATCTCGGGCGTTACTACTCCAAACGGCGCACCACCACCTCCATCCTCTCCCTATAAGAACCCCCGTCCCGGTGGTATGCGTCTCCTTTAGCCTCTCCAACTCATTTGCCCGCTAGATCAAGAAAACCAACGCCGGGTCGCCGTTTTTCGGTGTTCTTCAAGTTCATCCTCCTAGCATCCATTCCGGTGGGTTTTTCTCAACTCCAATTGGTTCCTTGTGACCGTGATTGAGTGTAGAGTCTAACCCAACAATCAATTTTAGGATCCCTCAAGGATTGGCGACGAATTTCGGATTTTTGTCGCTTTGGCCGAACCGTCGTTCATCGCGAAATTCATCGTCTCCGGTGAGAATCAATCCTTTTCCTTCCTCCTAGATGTAGCTAAGGATGTTATTTAGAGGTTCTAGGCTTTTGTTTGATCCAAATCCGTGCGAAAATGGGGTAAAAATCCGGATTTTTGGAAGAAAAGGGGGGCTCTGTAGTTTGGTTCAGTTCTGGAACAATTCATTCTCGTAAGTTACTGTAGCAAATAGTAACTTTTCTATTTTCCTTGATTTCCCATCATTTTTCAACTTCGAACGCTTATAACTTTTGCATCCGAACTCCGATTGACTCCGTTCAAGTTTCTAAATTCATCTAAAATCAAGATCTACCTGCCAGTACTAATTTTGTAATTTTTGGATTTTATTTATTTTCTTTTATTTATTTGTTGCCTCGTTTTGCGCGTAGTCGACGCTTCCGCCGAGTTCGCCGACCCCGCCGCCGGACTTCAGAGAGTTCAACCTTCTCGCTGTGACCGAGGCAAGTCTCCTTGACGACATCTTGAACCTATGCTTTATAAATGTTTTACCCTGTTTTACAAAGCGCATTGCTAATTACATAAAATGGTGATGTCAAAAGCGTTAAGTGGTTAGTTATACCGATTGTTTATACCTCCTTGAGATTTGTTATCCCTGACCCTTTGTCGACCTAGAACAGAGGATCCACCATAATAAATATTTTTAATAAAATACATTTTGATGGGAAAATGACTATTTAGCGAGATAGTTTGAATAGAGTTAATCGGGGACAATGTAATTGGGAGACGGATGGATATTAGTGATAATGTGAGGATTGTTATTATGAAATTGATTTATGGTGGTGATCATTTAAATGTTGAGGAGTTGGATTGTGATAGTAGTTAACAATATAATGAGTATGGATTGGGGTGGAATGCAAATTGGAGATAGATGAATATTAGAGTTGATATGGGGCTTGTAATCATAACATTGATCTATGAATGGTAGTTCATGTATTTTGGTGGATTGGGAGGATGTTGGAAGATGTATAATTTCAGTTATAATAGTCGGTGATAGTAAATGAATTTTATTGAGAGTCATATGTATAGATCAAATAGAACAAGTGGTAAGTTATATTTCGGTGGATTTTAACTAGAATGCTATGTGATAATCATTTAGGAGATTGTGAATAGTTCAGATGTTTGGGGTTTAGTGAATAATATTATGACGTATTTTGGTGGATTAAAATAGATGATTTAAGGGTGATAGTGTGAAGGATTAAATATAGGGTGTTATGACGTATTATCGGTGGATTGTATTGAAATGATTAGAGATGAATTTGTGAAATATTCTTTGTGGATGATACGACGATCGCTATAAGAATGATGGTCAATTCATTAATACAAGTCATAGTTCAAGGGAAATAGACACACCTAATTGGGGTTTAATATGATTTTGAGAGTTAGGATATTACCATGATATACTTATTACTTGATGGACATTAGATTGAATCGGATTATTCATAGGATTGTACCATTAGGGCAATTTAATGATTATTGGAGATCACAGGATGGAATATAAGGATTGTCATCAAAACCACGAGCTTTGTATTTTATAAAATAAACTATTGGTGGAATAGAATAGTTCGGTAGAAATGCTTAGCCTCGCAATCGGTCAATGTACACCTATGGGTGGGAATTTCAACTATATCTTGAAAACACTGGTGTTGAAAGTTATAGGCAAGGAGTATTGCCGTTGGTTTACAAAATAAAAATAAAATGAAAAATGATTTCGACTTGGCGGCATGGAATGTCGGGTGGAAGCGGACCAAGCCTTGGTTCTTTTGTGCAAGTACCGCCCCAAGTCAATTAAGGACCGACGCTTATGACTGTCTCCATTCTAAGCATTACCGCACAACCACATGTCAAAGTGGGCACGACACAGCTAACTAATTTGTAGAAACTGACTTAGACTCACCACTCGGTGGTTGTGAGAGCCGGAAAGAGGCATTGTTGTTGTTGTTGTTTATCTTACACGCGCAAGAGGGGCTTCAGATCTTTGGGTGGACATAACCCTAACGGCCGTGAAACCTCGGCGGGTGAGTCGGGTTAGGCGTATACATTGTAAAGGCCTTGTCATGATATCCTGCCGCACACCCAAGGAAGTGTGCTAATAGCTTGGCATCAAGGGAATATCATGTCTTGTGGGTAAAGTTGTACACCTCTGCAGAGTTAAAACTATTCGAATAGCCGTGCACTGGTCAAAGCGAAGCTTCTTTGAATGCTTTCATATTGGTAGACTTTGGGTTTTGATTTCAAACTAAACAATGTTTTGTTTTGGGATCAGGAGCCAGTTAGAACTCTCGGGTGTGCTTACAGCGGTCAAAGCCAAGTAGGTGGAAAGAACTGATTTTGTGAACCATGGCGGACATAGCCATGTGATTGGATGGAACCCTGATTTTGTTGAGATGTGGCGGATAGAGCCTGTATATTAGTGAGTGGTGGTTAGAACCTTCACTACAATATTACATAATTCAATTATTAAAAAGAATTGCTCAAATATGCTTTGTGAAAATTATTAACAAGTATGATTTGTTGAAACTTGGCTTTATGCAAAAGAACCATATTAAGCCATCCTTGGATAGCCTACATTGTGCATAATTTCCCAGACTTGCTGAGTACTTTATGTACTCACGTGCTACATTCTAATCCTCTCTCAGAAATGAAAGAAGTGGTTCAAGATTTCCAACGACTAGGGTGCGTTCTCCACTCGATTGCCTGTGGGCATTTGGATGGGTCACATTGGCGTTTTCGTCTTCATTTATGATTGTTCAAGTTGTTCGGCTGTTCGGTAGTAATGGTAAACCTTGACCATAAGGTCTTTGCTTTTATTTGGTATTATTCTTATTTAGTTATTTGTACTCGTGATATGGTTGTTGATTCATCACTTTTGACTGTGTGTACTAGCTACTGATCTGGGACTAGTACAGAAATACACAGAGGACTCCGGATAGCCGATCCGGGGGCCCACAGTATCGCTCCGGTTCGAGATGCAAAACCGCTCGGTAAACCGGTCTAATTTAAAAAAAATTGAAAAAAAATTAAAAAATTTGTATGTTCGATTTTTCGCGAAAAACCGCGGTTTATCGCGTAAAACCGTTGAAAACCGTTTTCGAAGAGGTCGGGTTAGTTTTTCGTGAAACCCTAGCGGTTTTTCGTAAAAACCGAGCGGTTTACCGTGAAAAACCGAACGGATTTCAATTTTTTTCAATTTTCCAACTCTTCGGTTTTTGACGGTTTTTTGGCGGTTTTTCGCGCGGTAACCGGTACGGTTTTGTGAACCCTGATCCCACCTATTCACCTTTTATCAACATTTCAAGCAGAGCGATGGTAGGATGTCCCATATTACTTACATAAAGTGAGTTGTAGTAGTATATAATGTCTGCTGGGTCCAGGGTTCAAAATCTCGCCGAAATTCGGCGAAATTTTGGATTTCGGACCCCTCCGAGTTTCATAATTTCGGCGAAATTAAAAACCCTAATTTTTTTTAAAGTGATACAATACATTAAAATCTCGCCGAGATTTCGGTGATTTAGACCGAAATTTCGGTAAAATTGACCGAGATTTGTATAAAAGTTGACCGAATTTTGACCGGATTGGGTTCTTCACATCATTTCCCATGTGGGACAGTCGGTACATCATAATTTCCGCGAAGTTGAAAAAACCCTAAAAAATTGAAATGTGATAGTATCGGGAAATTTCGCCAAGATTTCGGTGATTTGGACCGAAATCTCGGATTTTTGGACGAAATTTCGGATTTCTCGGTTAAAAAAAACCGGATTTGAATTTTGGTTTTTGAATTTCATCCGGATTTGGTCCGAAAAATTTGAATCTCGACGAAATTTCGGATTTCGGTAGGTGACGAGATTTAATCCAAAACGAAATTTGAAACCCTGGCTGGGTCCAAACATAGTATATTCGGGTTAACCTTTTTTACACGAAGCGGAGACGAAAATGTAAGCGAGGTGCTATGTGTGTGCGGGTCTGCCCCATAGGTGGGCAATGGGCTGCACATTAAGCGAATTTGGGTGAGAGTGCTACAGTTGTAGTTGATGCTTGATGATGCCCCGAGACCAAGTGCGAGAGAGGGAGAGAGACAAACAGAGAGCATGAGAGACAAAAAATAAAAAAAAATGGACAAAAATAAAAAAAAAAATTGGTCAGGATTAGTTGTGTTGTGTAGTGCGCTCTACTCAGTTGAGAAATAGGAGTGAGCTTTTCGCTAATGGGCTAGGTTGACTGATCGAGGCCGGGGAGTTATAGGAGAATAAAAATGAGCTGAAATTAGTTTATAGGTGAATATATACGATGATTTGGTCATATTATTAATATATATAGCTAATATGTATATTATATAATCAATTTTTTATTAAAAAATTTGGGTGTATAGCTGTACATCCACGTCCCTTAGTTGGATATATCCCTAGGTTTCACCGTCTCTGTGCAAAACATGTTTTTGGCACGTATACAAGCAATCACCCCTTGCGATCGATGGAGGAGACGACATTGTGCAGCCGTGTTGCGATCTCTGCAGCGACACCAGCGCATGCAGCAACTAACACAGCAACCTGGAACAGTAGAACCACCACCGGCCAACAACACTGTGCTGCCGCTCCAGGCCTTGCCACTAGCGATCCTTCTGACCCGCGGCGACGCCGACAAAATAACCTCTGATGGCCACGCGCACAGACACAGCCGTGTGGCAGGCACGACAGGCAGGGCAGCGGAAGGATCATTACGGCAGACAGAAAACATACAGCGCTCCCACCAAACGCAGGTTTGGCACCCCTTGCTGGAGTGGAGATTCACCGGAGTCTACACTCCACAGGATAGATAGGTATGAGTACGACCATTCATGAAACACCTACATAGAATTAGAGACAGATACTGTCCGTAGCAGCTATCGCTTTCCCCACCCTTTAATTTTCTCGTCTGAAACCACGACTTGGGCTGGAAATCGAGCACCAGAAGCAACAGGAAGCATCCGGGGTGAATCTGCTCTTCTACTTCTAAACGTAGAATAGTTATTCTGCTCTTCGGCCAGAGAAACACACGCGAAATATCTCACGTACGTCCGTGTGTGTTGACTAAATCATACTAACGACGATAGAAATATCATAATATAAGTCTAAATCTTACACACATCAGTAATTTCGTGTTCATTTGGCAGTAAACCACACTTATCGTATAAACTTCGTGAGAACCACATGTACAATTTTTAAAAAATTATCAAAAAATTACCATACGTAGGGGGATGAGCTTCTACAACCTTGCAAAATTTGAAGACCAAACTCAATAGGATTTGAAAGATATGCAATTGACACGCAGCATATAAATAGTGCTAAACTGCAAACAAATCACTATCCAGTCGAATATGTCTTATTCGTATCTTTCAAATGAAATTGATTTTGGTCTTCAAATTTTATAGGGTTAAAGAATCTTACCACCCATACGTATGATAATTATTTATTTTTTTTGAAATTTTTTAAAAACTTGTACATATATTTTTCGTGGGTTTTATACGATAAGGGTGATTTACAAAGGATATATTGCTTTTTAATATCCAAAAAATAACATTTTTCTATCTATTATACAAAATGTGATTATATTGAAATGAAGTGAACTATCAGAATAAGAATTTAGTTCTATTTGTCGGTCATGTAGTAAAATATTATGTGGACGATCGTAAACGTTACCGTAATACATGGTAAAATCAAATGAGAACCGTTCGTAAAATGTTATGCGTCTATTCAGTAGTAAAATTTTACACACATCAGTAATTTGGTGTTCATTATCTTATAAACTCCATGAAAATCTATGAAATCTATTATATAACAGGCGATTTATGTTAAAAATTGTCTGTGGATTTCTTAGTGGAGTAAGACTGGCATAGCGGAAGCATCATGGACCCATAACCCATAGATCCCAGGACCGAAACCCGGCTCTGACACTCAATTGGCCTTCCGAACTCTATTTTCCCCCTCCTTGTTTTGGTAGCATCTTGCTCGCTCTTCCCTCACCCGTTACGTAGCGGCTCCGATTGATCTCCCGATGCGCAACTTCGCCGTCGCCGCTGCATCGCTCATCTCCCTCGCTCGAGCCTAATAAGCAATTCTTGGGTTGCATGTGACTAGTGTTGGCAAATATGTTTTGCTGCCTACTCTGATCATGTGTTGATCCTCATTTGGCTCAAGAATTGATGTTGTTAATTACAGTGATCTTGTTTGCAAGATTTATATTTGCAAATGTGTTTTTGCAAAATATTTGGAGTTCATGCATCTTGATCTTGGAGCATGTGATGAATATTTGCTAATGTATTTTGCAAATTAGTGTGATCATGTGTTGATCGCCACATGTCTCAACAGTTGAATCTTGATTTGAATTGGTTTGATTTTTATGAAAAATCAAGTTTTATCTGAAAAATCAGTACTACCGCAGGAGTGATTGGCAACTGGGTAGTCCTTTGCACTGATTAGTGAGATGCATGGCTTGGTCAGTCTGTGTTAACTGGCTGGGGAGTATAATAGGCTATTCTACAAGTAGCCTATATATATATATATATATATATATATATATATATATATATATATATATATATATATATATATATATAGGAAAATGGTACCGTACCCCTGGGAGTACATACTCCCACTCTCAATATACTGCTTAAATAATGTTGTTATACTTCTTTATCCTTTTGAGTATACTCTAATACTGATTATAAGATACTCTAAAGTGAGTTTTACGAAAAATTTCATCAAAGTCCACCCTTTGTAGCATAATTTGTTTATATACTCTTTTTACATATGGAAAAGGGTATATAGCAAAAAAATAAAGGGCTCAGATGAATTTTTTCAACAATATCGCATTGTAGTATATTAGAATTATTATTGGAGTATACTGAAAGTGATAAAGGAGTATAACACATTAGTTTAAGTGGTATACTGGAGGTGGGAGTACATACTCCCAAGAGTACGAAAAAGGCTTTTATATATATATATATATATGAGAGAGAGAGAGAGACTCTTGGGAGTACATACTCCCTGCAATACACCACTTAAATAAACATGTTATACTCCTTTATCACTTTCAATATACTCCAATAACAATTATAAGATGCTCCAATACGATATGGTTAAAAAAATTCACGAGAGCCCTTTATTTTTTACTATATACCCTTTGCCATATATAAAAAATTGTATATAAATAAATTATACTATAAAGAACAGACTCTTATATAGGAAGCCTTTTTCGTACTCTTGGTAGTACGTACTCCCATCTTCAGTATACCACTTAAACGAATATGTTATAATCCTTTATCACTTTCAATATACTCCAATAATAATTTTAAGATACTACAACGCGATATTATTGAAAAAAATGCATCAGAGCCTTTTTTTTTTTTGCTATATACCCTTTTCTATATTAAAAAGAGTATATAAACAAATTATGTTATAAGGCAACATATCCAGTGCAATTAAAGTTTTCGTGCAACCTTACTTAAAAAAAGTTTCAAAAAATTCTGAAAAAAATCATGGATATACATCTCAACTTACCTCACCTACGCATAAAATTCCATGATCAAATTCGTCCTATGCTAAAAGTTACAAAAAAGACAAGAACGAATTTGATCATGGAATTTTCTACGTAGGTGGGGTAAGTTGAGATGTACATCCATGATTTTTTTTTTAGAATTTTTTGAAACTTTTTTAGTAGGGTTGCACGTAAACTTTAATTGCACTGGATATGTTGCCATGTTATAAAGGGTGAATTTTGATAAAAAATTTCGTCGAACTCACTTTGAAGTATCTTATAATCAGTATTAGAGTATACTTAAATGGATAAAGAAATATAACAACATCATTTAAACAGTACATTGAGAGTGGGAGTACATACTCCCATGGGCATGGAGCCATGGAACCATTCCCCCCACCCTCTCTCTCTCTCTATAGATATATATATATGGCGCGTGCGCGTGTAAACTTCCCCTACTTATAATATTTTTCTTAAGAATTTTTGAAAACTTTTATAATTTTCACAAAAGATAATTTATTTTTGTTTGTCGGCTCTTTAGGAAAATGATTAAAAAATTCTCAAAAAATTACTATATGTATAGGCGGTGAGATTCTACAATCCTGTAAAATTTGAAGGCTAAAATCAATCTATGATAAAAGATATGAAAAAGATAAATTCGATAACCCCAATATATATTCGATTTTACTATCCAGTATGTTGAGTTTACTATCCGTATATATAGGTTTTACTATTAAAGCATGGTGCGGGTGTTAGATGTAAGCTTCTCATGAATGTGTAGCAAAAGTAAAATGTGAGAAATATATTGCAAGTTATTTTCTCAGCAGTATTAAGGCTAGATGCAAATGAGTAAATTTTATCATCGTTGATAGTAATTCTCGACCTGTTTCATTGTTAGACAATGTAATATGTTGTTGCGACAGTATTTTGTTATGTATGATATACACATATCAGTCATTTAGCAGTAAAAGTCCATAAAAATTATACATATAAGTTCTGAAAATTTCTCAAAAAAGTATCATACGTATTGATTTTGTTTTTCAAATTTTACATAGATATAGGGTCTCATTTCCCCTACTTATGGTAATGTTTTGAGAATTTTTGAACTTGTACATATAATTTTACATGGTAGAAATGGTTTACACAGTATATGTTGCTTTATACTATCAAAAAATAATATATTACTATCTATGTAACATCCTCGTTTTGGCTTTCTGGAGAAAAACCTAATTTAAATAAAGTAAATTCAAAGTTGGAGTTTCTTTGGTGTTTATATTAACCTGGCATCCTTTCTCCTTCGAAATCGGGAATTCTTTCCCTCCCGGGCGAAAAGTCGGGTTTTCCAGTTCCCGCCGGTGCCCGAAAATTCACTCGAGTCCAAAAGTGCTCCAAAAATCTCCAAACCACTTCTAAAATGTTCCAAATATTCCGAAATGATTTTAGGAATCATTCCCCGGATTTTTGGACATCCGTTCCTATTTTATCTCGCGCGGCTTTTGTTTAATGCCTGCGATCCGCGCCCGAATATCCAATTCCACAAAAATCATCCAAATTCAACCCAACCACTTCCATTGAGTTCCAAATAATCTAAAGTGGCTCTAGGAATTTTTCCGGAATTTTTAGGCCATTTTTCCTTATTTTTCTTTAGGGCGAATCATTTGCGTAAAGGAGGACCAATAGGATGCTGCCACGTGGCAAGTGAATAGTGTCATCTTCAACCTCTTGCCATGCATGAACAAATGAGCTTCAAGCAAGCAAAAATGGTGGGAGCTCTCTTTAAATCCTTGTATCTCCCTCTATACAACTCCAAATCAATAACCGCCGGATCCGTTGGGATCACAACGGCCTCCTCTCTCTATCCATGGGGATAATGCACCCGAGATCGCGTTGGTTTTTGAACGGTTGCGAGAAACCCAAAATCCACTCTTTTGGTGATTGCGCAGCCGTTTCTAATCCGTTCCGCGTGATTCCACCTCTCATCTCTCCGTATAAGAACCCTCTTTCCGGTGGTGTCACCCTCCTTTAGCCTCTCAAACCCAATCGGCCGCAAGATCAAGAAAACCGACGAACTCTCGTGTTCTTCGCGTTCTTCGTGTTCTTGCTCATATCTTCCACTCCGGTGGATCTTTCTTCCTCCCGTTCGTTTCTTTGTGTTAGCATGGATGTCTAGTCTCTAATCCATCCATCAATTTCAGGGTTCATCAAGTTTCCTCGACGAATTTCGCGTTTTGGTGCTTTCGGCCGAACCGCCGTTCGTCGTCGATTTCTCCAATTCCGGTGAGTTTAGGTTCAATTCCTTCATCCTAGATGATGATAAGGAGGTCCTCTAGAGGTTCTAGCCTTTAGTTTGGATCAAATCCATGCAAAATTGGTGGAAAAATCGAGTTTTTGGGAAGAGACTTAGTTCTCTGTTCTTGTGGAGCTCTCTGTTCTTGGAGCCATGCTCCTGTGCGTGTCTTGTGCATGCTCGCCACGTGGCCGCATCGCCGGCGAGCCATGCTGCCGCCACGCCGGCAACGCCTTGCGCCATGCCGCCGCCGCCCGATCACCGCTGGCGCGCTTGCCCGCCAGCCGCTCGCCGGCCAGCGCCACTCGCCGCCGCCGCCCCCCCTCGCCAGCCGGCAGCCCCCTTCCCTTCCCTCTCTCTCCCTTCCTCTCCCTCAATCTCTCTCTCCTCCATTGCCATGGCCTAAGGAAGCTTCATGAGGAAGCTTCCCTTCTCCCAATGACAAGGTGGGCCCCACTGTCATAGACCCACTCCTAACCAGCCCAGTCAAAGTCAAAGTCCGCGGTCAAACTTTGACCCAGTCAAACCCGAGGGGAATATTCCCGGTTTTCGATTTATTCGAAATTCAAACTTCGGAAGCTCATAACTTTCTCATCCGAACTCCGTTTGGCCTCATTCAAATTTCTAAATTCATCATAAATCAAGACCTTCCTGCCAGTACTAATTTTATAATTTTTGGATTTTATTTATTTTCTGTTATTTATTTGTTGCCTCGTTTTGCGTGTAGTCGACGATCCCGCCACGACCGCCGATTTCGCCGTCGAGCCTTCCGAGTTCGACACCGCCACCGCAACTGAAGGCAAGTCTCCTTGATGCACTTTGCTCCTATGTTTGCGAAATGATTTAAAATTGTTTATAAAGTTGCATGGCTATGTTTAATTAAATATGTCAAATATAAGAGCTAGTTATTCCGAACCTGTTGTTTCCTCCATGACATTGTTAATCATATCCATTGTAACCCTAGATCATTGTTTATAACATGCCTATGTTTATTTGGTATCCGTTGCTATGTAGTACGGTAGAATTGCTTAGGACCTTTTCCGACCAAAACAACCCATGGGTGGGATTATTCAAAAGGAATGTTATTAAACGTGATTTGAAAGTTATTATTATGATTTTGGTCCTGTTTTCTAAAATAAAAGAAAAGGAAAATGATTTTGACTTGGGCGGCCTGGAATGTCGGGTGGAAGCGGATCAAGTCTTGATCCTTTTGTGCTAGTACCGCCCGAAGTCATATAAGGACCGACGCTTATGATTGCCATTTTAAGCATAACCGTACTACCACATGTCTATAATGGTACAACCTGGCTCACTAATTTGTAGAAGCCTAACTTAGACTCACCACTTGGTTGAATGTGAATGCCGGACGGAGGCAATGTGGTTTTTCTCACACGGCGCAAGAGGGCTTCAGATCTGGGTGGAGGAACCCTAACAATGGTGAAACCTCGTGGGTGGGTCTAGCTAGGTAGATACATTGTAACGGCCTTGTCAAGATATCCCTGCCGGCACACCTAAGGAAGTGTGTTAATTGCATGGCAACAAGGGTCTATCTTGTCTTGTGGGTAAAGTTGTACACCTCTGCAGAGTAAAACTATTCGAATAGCCGTGCCTACGGTCAAAGGCAAAGCAAGAAATGCTTTCATATTGGTAGACTTTGATTTTGTTTTTAAAACCAAAAAGTGTTTTGTTTTGGGGTTCGGTAGTGGTTATAACTCTAGAATGTTTTTTGGAGTAAAGAGCCAACAAAGTTGGATAGAAACTGTTTTGCATTTGACGGATGGAGTCACATAATTAACTTTGATCCTTTAAACTGTTGGCGGATAGAGCCTTTATGTTAGTGATGGTGGATAGAACCTCACTACAATAATAAATAATTCAATTATTAAAAAGAGTTGTAAAATATGCTTTGTGAAATTTATTACTTAAGTATGATTTAATCAAAAGTGGCTTTATGCAAATAAACCCTATTAAGCTTCCTTTGGAAAGCCCCTCATGATCATACTTTCCCGACTTGCTGAGTACTTTTGTACTCACGTGCTACACCAACATTGTAATCATCGAAATTTATCAAGATCTTTGAGGAGGAAGAGGAGTTCTTCGAGGAGGATTGCCGGGAGGACTAGTTGCGTTCCTAGTAAATGCTTTGTGGCGTTGTGGCGTTCGCTCGTTGCTTTCTTTTTGCTTCCGCTGTTTTGTGTGTCCGGTCGTTGGACCGAGTATTGTAATAAGTGGCCATGTGGCCCATACTTGAATATTTATATTACAGTTTCGTTTTGTTCGGCAATGATGTATCACTGTGACTGTGTGTACTAGCTACTGATCTGGGACTAGTACGGAAATACACAGGAGATTCTGGATAGCTGATCCGGGGTCTCACAGCGGTGGTATCAGAGCCTGGACGACTGTAGGACGTGACCTAGTTAGCATGGCAAAGCCTTAAGGACTTATATTTCATAAAAATGTAATTGCAAAAGTTTAAGTTTCTTTGCTTCTATCTCTTCTATCTTAGTGTCTTGTGCTCGTCCTCTCTTTTATTTAAAATTTTGGTTACTAATTCTGTCTTCTTTCAAAATCTGTAGATGTCGGTTTTCACCACCTTTCTTAGAGGCCGAGGCTTTGCGAGGAATCACATCGATGCTCCAGAGCCGGGCTTTCCCCATCGCCGGAGTATCGCTACGATCAATGCCTGGTCTTGTCCAGACATGTGGCGAGTCCGCTTGCTAGTCTTCGCGAGAGCCGCCAGCGTTGAGGACCGGCCGTTCTACTTCACGGCCGAGACCGATTGCGTCAGCGCTTCAGGCGCGGCGTAAAGGCTATCCTCATGTTGGGGCAGAGCTCTGCGACATCTTTGGAGAACTCTCCGTGCATTTGTTTCCCGCTTCGCCTGTTGGGCGGGTGTACACGGATTTAGGAGTTTGGCCCAGAGAGGGACCCGGCAGTGGTGCACTTGGGGTCACTCGTCCCAGCGCATGATGAGGCCTATGTCCGGATGTCGGCGAGTCTTTGGAGTGCGTCGGGACTTGGCCGGCGGCGAGAGACGATCTCTCGGTTTGAGGAGGAGAGGAGGAGCCTCCCATCGCCTCCACCGCCCGGCTCTGTGCGAGAGGCACAGCCCATGGTGCCGCCGCCACCGGCCCGGTTCGGGAGGAACCGCCGCCCGCGACATCCCGGAAGGGCCGCCGCCCGATAGCGTCATCAAGGCCTCGAGGCTTGGACTCATCGCGCAAGTCCGTTCGTCTCCCTTCGCCGCCAGGGTTTTCTCTCGATTGCTTTGGCTGCCGCCGAAGGAAGCAGGATCTTCGGCACGCTTCACCTTCCCGCAGCGGGAAGCGAGGAGGAGGAGGAAGAGGAGGACCGTCCGTAGCGTCTTCGCCCGGCGGCGAGTTCTTAGATAGTTTCAGTCTGTAGGATCTTAATTTTGTCGCGTTAGAGCGTTGAATAAGTGATTGCTGGCTTGTATCGTGCCTTTAGGCATTTGTGATACAGCCACCTCCAAAACTATTTGATTTTAATTGAAGTTCAGTTGGTTTTTCCTTCGGTTGTGTGCTCTTTTGGTTGTGCCCTTGTGTTGAGGATGTGGTTTAGTTCCCCACTGCTTACCTATGCTTCTCCCTCTTTCCTTGTGCTTGACCGCCTTGTGCAGATGGAGAACGTTGGTCGTGGTCGTGGTCGTGGAAGGCCCGCAGGCCGTGGTAGAGGCCGTGGACGAGCCCGTGGACCGGTGCACTTTCAAGAGGAAGCGGCGTATGTGGAGCCACCGCGGCGCAAGGACAAGAGCAAGTGCAACACCTGCCGCTTCGGCATGATCCGCGCCGCCCCACCACCACTCGGCCGCCAAACATGGAACAAATGATGGCGATGCAGCTTCAGATTCTTCAGCGTTAGCTCGTAGCGTCTGAACCAACCCCAAGCCGCTGCGGCACCGGCTCAAGCTCAACCGCCAATCCAAGTTTGGGGAGTTCATGAGGACTCGACCCCGACTTTTCTTTGGATCCGCAGATCCACGGATGCGGATGATCGCTCAAGGAAGTTGAGCGTAAAGCGCACTTGGCTCGGTCGCGATGACATAGAGAGTGTGCAAGATGCATCTCACCACTCAAAGGAACTGCAGCTAATCGGTGGGAAAACTCTGCGCCCGCCCATGCCGACCCATGAGAACATTCCATGGAATGAGTTTGTGGAAGCCTTGAGGCTACCCATATCCCAAGGGGATTATGGAAATGAAGCGTCGTGAGTTTCACAAGCTTCAAAGAAGGAAACTTGTCGATGTCGGAGTACCTTAACCGCTTCACACGATTGTCCCAGACGCGATCGCAGATGTCGCCATCGACGAGGCCAAGATTTGGCGATTCATGGAGGGCCTTGACCCCAACTTGAAGGTACAATCTGGTTTCAAGCGACTACCGTAGTTCCAAGACATGATTAACAAGGCGCCGATTCAAGAGGATGCCCAGTCGACTTTTGAGTCGCGCAAGAGAAAAATGATGTTTCAGACTCGCGGTGCCGCAGCCTGTGCCCCGCGACTTTTCAAGAAGAATACCCAAATGCCAAGCGTGCTAGCTGGCCCCAGACCCCAATGTCTACCCCGCGCCCCAGGACAAGCCTCTGGCGAGCAAGAGAGCTCAAGTTCGTAAGAGTGGGGACAGCGATGGCGGGAGTGCAAGGCTTCAATCGCGAGGAGATGGGGCACTACGCCAACAATCGCCCCAAGAAGCGTCGGCCCGTCACCCGGTGAGGTTCAACCTGGGATCGACGCGGCCGCGCCCTGCGCCGGCTCAAGGAAGAGGAACCCCTCGGACTCGCGCCACGCCAAGGACTGCGAGGAAGAGAGGCGTGTGAACCACATCACCGCGGAGGAAGCTCGGAGATGCGCCAGACGTGGTCTATGGTAAGTTCCATATGAACTCGATGCACCTTGATTCTGTTTGATTACGGTGCAACCCATTCTTTCATATCGAGTACTTGGTTAAAAAGCATAAGCTGGGACACCTTACGCTTAAGAAACCCTTTGTTAGTGCAATCCCTGGAAAAGAATTAAGAACAACTTCATGCGTCAGAAAATGGATATAGTAATACAAGGGGTAAAGTTCCTAGCGAACTTAATCTTGTTGGATACTAAGGGTATAGAAGTAATCCTTGGAATGGATGGCTAACCAAGTATAAAGTCGAGATAGACTGTGCTAATAGAGCTATCTCTCTTACCAGCCCTGAGGGGATTAGAGTGGAGTTCTTATCTAATCTTGCCTCTAAGGGGTAGCACCTAAACCGTTTGAAAGGTACTGTTGGAGAAGGTACCGATCGTCAATGAGTACCGGATGTGTTCCGGATGAGTTGCCTGGTATGCCACCGGATCGAGATGTGGAATTTGTGATTGAGCTAGTACACAGTACCGCTCCAATCTCGAAAGACCGCATCTGACGCCTTCTAACGAGTTGGTCGAGATGAAGAAGCGATTGAAGAAGCTGCAAGAAAAAGGATTCATCGGACCAGTTCGTCACCTTGGGGATCGCTTTGTGATCTTTGTGTCCAAGAAGGATGGTAGTGCGAGAATGTGCATCGACTACAGTGTCGTTGAATGAGGTTACGATCAAGAACAAGTATCCGTTGCCTCGGATAGATGATCTGTTTGACCCGATTGAAGGGAGCTCAAGTCTTCTCCAAAATAGATTTGAGATCGGGATATCATCGGTGAAGATAAGAAAAGAGGATATTCCGAAAGCAGCCTTCACCACCGATATGGATTTGTACGAGTTCACAGTCATGTCTTTTGGGTTAACCAATGCTCCTTCTTATTTCATGAATCTGATGAATAAGGTGTTTATGGAGTATTTAGACAAGTTCGTCGTAGTATTCATCGACGACATTCTTGTCTATTCCAAGAGCAGAAAAGAACATGAAGACCATCTGCGAATAGTCTTGGAAACACTAAGGGAGCATCAGCTGTATGCTAAGTTTAGCAAATGTGACTTCTGGCTGAAGGAAGTGTCTTTCCTGGGTCATATCATTTCTGCTGCAGGAGTAGCAGTAGATCCAGCGAAAGTGAGAGATGTTTTGGAATGGACACAACCCAAGTCAGTCCCGGAGATCCGAAGTTTTCTTGGATTAGCTGGTTATTATCGGAGATTCATTGAAGGTTTCTCGAAGATAGCCAGACCTCTTACTCAGCTTCTGAAAAAGGAAAAGAAGTTTGAATGGACTAAAGCCTGTGAGCAAAGTTTTCAGGAGTTGAAAAAGAGATTATGTGAGGGAGCCGCCCAGATCGTCCTCGAGTTGTTGGATGAACAGTTGTTCCCATCGGATTTGGATCCTAGCAACCAATCACCGGAGGTGATCCTGATGCTAATACCCAAGCCCAATCGAGACAACTCCAAGAAACATCCTAACAATTCGACAACCATCCCGGTATTCCCCCGGTATGCGACCCGAACTCGCCCAGGATCCCCACATACCGGTTTCCACAGTCGTTATCAATTCAATTTGCACAAAGGGGGCAACGAACTCGAAACTTTCGAACCAACACGCAAGCGGAAAACAAACGGCACAAGGACAAACCCGACAACCACCAAACCAAGATAAAAACAGCTCCAAAACTCTAAACTAGGCAAGAACGGGGAAAAAGACCAAGACTCCGAATAACGGAAAAATTCGGCATGACCCACCTAGAACCTATGGACATCCACCCAGCAGACAAGAAAACACAGTTGATATATATATGGAAAGTAAGAACGACATCCACAGCACCACAGCAGTATCAACGGCTCAAGAAGACACAACGGAACCCGACATACGCGTAAGCGTCCATTACCAAATCCAAAAGCCCATCGAAACGCCTATCTATACAACAAAAGAACCAACCAACGCATTTAACAAAAGTAAAGCAAATCCCCGGAAGTGTTCTGCCCCTGAACACTCCCGGGCGTAGGCGGCATCGCCAAGCCGCTACTCGGTGCCCCGCCCGTCACCGAGACAAGATCTGGCAGAACTTCGCACTCGCCAACCGGATCCTCACACGAAAACCACAAAGCGAAGCATGAGTACGAAGGTACTGCATAAGACTTATCCGTGGGTCCATATATGACCGACTCCAAAGGATTATGCATTTAGTTGTAGCAAGGAGTAAGCTTAAGGTAAAAGTGCGGAAAAGCATTAACATTTGTAATATAAGTGCGACAACCGAAACAAATACAAGTTTAAAGCAGTTATAGACCGCACTTACTTCTAGTGTGAAGTTGAAAGTAACAACAATTAAAGTAGAGCAATACATAACCAATTTAAAGCTCAAGCCCAACGGCGAACCACAAGTTCAAGTTGTTTACTACGTGACTGTGCGATGAAAGAGCTTGCTCATATCCGAGAGCGCGGCAATTCGAATCGCTTAATTAACCCTGCAGGGAAGCATTGATCGCACGACACTTACCACAAGGGCCTAGTGTCAACCCCCTCCCAATCATACCCAATCGCTGAAGCGTCCTCCTGTGGCCCGAAAACCTAGCACCCCCTCGAGCAGCCCCAAGCCCGGCTTGGCGCTCGAGAGTCGGCCTAAGCCTCGCCCTCAACCACGTCCAGCCACAGGAAGTTACGGTCCATCGATTCCGTATGAGAGAAAGAGTGGCTTACCGTACCATAATCGGGCATGCGACCAACCGGGGTGTGCTCAATCAAAGGGCAACCATCGAATCGGTCCTTAATTGACTCAGACGGGGCTACACATTTGAGTCTCCATACTCAAATGAACCGACTCCCCGCCCGGTCCACAATTTATCAATTACAACTCATAAACATACCCATGCCAAACCATCATGTGTGAAGTGAACAATTGTTAATAATCACAAGCGGGAGAACCATTCCCCACTTGGCCCAACCCAACATCTAAGCACAACTGAGCGTAGACTCGTTATAATTACCCATATTTTGGTTCCGAAGGGAGTGTTCCACAAATTTCAAGGAGTGTATGTGCAGCAATTAGGTTCTAACCCTGTTCCCACCATCCAACTCCTAATGCATACTCAATCTACCAAATAAGCAATTTAATTCTCTAAGATAAAATCATATAATGGGGTAAATATGCTTAGGTGCTTGCCTGATGCTTCTGTCGGAGTATCAATCACAACCTGCCCCTCAACGTCTCCCTCGACCACGGCCACGTCAATCGCCGCGGGCTCGCTCTCTACACGATTCATAATGCATATGAATGAGATGCATGCCATGCTCATGAAATGGAAATGAAACTTGAAGACTTATTAAAGCTACAACATGCAAGCATTCATCAACCCAAAATGAAAATAAAAAGCTAAGCTCCATATTAATAGCTAAGCAATATTTTGAAAGACTCTACACTGCTCCTACTAACCTCACTAAGCAAATGGGGCACTTGATTCAACCTAGGAATAGATCTAAACTGAATTTCACAATTCAATCTCTGAATTTCAGCCTCTACGGACAGCTAGTCACTCAAATGGGCATATCTTTTGAATCATCCAACCAAATTGAGCTCTCTCAGTTTGCAACGAAGCATAAGAACCATATCTACTCATACAACTAACCCCAACTGACCACCCATTGCTTTAACTTGCCTAAATTCATAAAAGTTCAGAACTCTGCACAAATGCACCAATTCTGGACAGATTTCACCATTTTAGGCATAACTTCCACATAGTTTCATGAAATTGAGCGATTCCAAGTTCTAATGAAACTTAAAAGGCATATCTACAACTTAGTTTTGGCCAAATTCTCTTTCGCTACATGAGGAACTCCCAGTTTGCCCACGAACAGGGAGCAACGTTCACTGTTCACAATATTCAGAGTTAATAACAGCTAGCTACACAAATGAACACAACTTTTGTTCTATCCAACCAAAATGAGTGATTCCAGTTGCAAAATGATCTTAAGAACACTACCTTTACACTCATGTACCCCTCTTATCACAGAAATTAATTTAACCCTCCCTAAACCACGAGTTTCAGCCGCTCAGCAAAACTAAAGACAAAACTGGACAGTCCACACCATTTTTAGCGTAACTTTTGATTGGCTCAACGAAACTTCGCGTTCTTGGACTCTAAATGACCGTGAGGAACTCCTATACAACTCTCTAGGCAAACGAAACTGCTGATTCTGACTGAAAGTAGCTCAAAAACACTAAAAACCGAGCCCCTGTTTGGCTGCTCGAAAATCAGCAACATGAAAAACCTAGGGTTGAGCTTTTCCAACCAAATCTCCACAACTAATGACATCCAAGGTGCAAGAACTCATCCTAGACATGATATTTACTCTTGCAAGGCCAAGGAAACACTCACCTCAAGCACCCATGAGCAAACCCTAGGTTTGAAGAGGGAGAGAGCTTGGTTTGGGCAAACCGGTTGGAGAAGCTTGGAGCTGCTTGGATCGGCTTGGAGGAAGCTTGGATGTGCTCCAATGGCTGGCTATGGAGGAGGAGTTCCACCCCCCACACAGCCCAAGTCGCCACGACTAGGGCCCCTGCTGTTTTCTTTCGTTTTGGAGAAGGAGATGAAGAGCTGTTGGTGTTGCACGGTGGAGAAAATGAATGAAATGAGATTTGGTGGTGTAAGGGGTTGGCTGCCACTTATGTGGTGGAAATGGAGATGGGTGGCTGCCATGTGGGGCCATACAGAGAAGATTAGCATGGGGCCAACTTGCTGTCACTTTGAGTCCATTTGTTGCTACTACATGTCCTCTAGCCCACATACACAAGAAAACTAAATGCTAGCACCAAGTGCTAGTGCTAAGCCTCCATACACCTCAACACATGAATCCAATCTTGGAGCTAAGATTTAAATCAACACTTGAATTCAATTTGGATGCAGAGATTTAAACTAGCACTTGAAGTTGGACTGGCAAGGAAACTCAACCACAAAAAGAAAAGTTTCTAGTTGGTAACTCACTAACACGTGGATTCTAGACCTTTCCAGATCTCAAATTGTGAGGCTTTAAACTTTGATGAAAATCACAATTGCAGTCCAAAGTTTTCCAGCTCTAATCGTTTGGTTAAGTTTGGGATACCTCTAAGCAGCAGTTTAGGATACGCTCGGAGGGTTGAAACCGATCTCGATTGCGACTAAAGGTTTGTTGAGTATTAAAGCTAGCCGCCGGAGTCGAGCTCGAATTAGGGGTCCTGACAGATTAACCTCAGCCCCAGTGCTTATTTCGCCAGACATCCATAAGGACTTTGAAGTGTATTGTGATGCTTCGAAGCAAGGACTTGGATGTGTTATGATGCAAGAAGGAAAGGTAATAGCCTACGCTTCAAGACAACTGCGACCTCATGAAGAAAACTATCCTATTCATGACTTGGAGTTAGCGCGATTGTGCACGCTCAAGATATGGAGGCATTACTTGATCGGCAATAGATGTGAAATCTATCACGGATCATAAAAGTCAAAGTATATCTTCACTCAGCCTGATCTTAACCTGAGACAGAGAAGATGGTTGGAGTTGGTGAAAGATTATAATCTGGGAATTCATTATCACCCTGGAAAAGCGAACGTTGTTGCGGATGCTTTGAGCAGGAAAGCTCACTGCAACAATACGAGAGTGCAACAAAGCCAACCGGCGCTTCAGGAAGAATTTCGGCGCCTTAACCTGGAATTAGTAAATGAAGGGTGCATTTATTCTTTGGAGGTCAAATCAAACTTGGAAAATCAAATCAGGGAGGCTCAGAAGGACGATAAAGGTATTGCGGATCTGAAAGAGGGTCTGAAGAAAGGAAAACACCCCGGATTTTCGGAAGATGACCAGGGAACTGTTTGGTTCGGGAAAAGAATAGTGGTCCCTAACCAAGAAGAAATCAAGAATGTGATTTTGAAAGAGGCTCACGATTCGATTTACTCCATTCACCCAGGAGGCACCAAGATGTATGCAGATTTGAAAGACAAGTATTGGTGGTCCAATATGAAGAAAGAAGTTGCAGACTTCAGTACCGGTGTGATGTGTGTCACCGGTAAAAGCGGAGCATCGAGACCCGCCAGGTCTATTGCAGCCGTTGCAAGTGCCTGTATGGAAATGGGAAGAAATTGGAATGGACTTTATAACCTGACTACCCAAAACTAAATCGGATACGATTCCATCCCGGGTTATCGTGGATCGATTAACCAAAGTGGCCCACTTTATCCGGTAAGGACAACCTATTACGGAGATAAGCTTGCCGAGTTGTATATGGCTAAGATTGTGTGTTTACACGGTGTGCCAAAGAAGATTGTGTCGATCGAGGTTCCCGATTCACCTCGAGATTCTCGGCAAAGAATTGCATGGCGTGTTGGGCACGAATCTGAATTTCAAGATCTTGCTTACCATCCCAGACGGATGGCCAGGACCGAAAGGGTCAATCAAATCTTAGAGGATATGTTGAGAGCTTGTGCTCTAACATATAAAGGCTCGTGGGATCGAGAATTTGCCCTATGCAGAGTTTTCCTATAACAACGGCTATCAAGCCGATCCCGAAGATGGCGCCTTTTGAAGCTTTGTATGGAAGAAAGTGCCGAACACCCTTATATTGGAAAGAGACCGAAGGAGGACAAATCATCGGACCCGATGTTACGAAAGAAGCCAGAAGAGCAAGTCCAAGCCGGTCCGGCAAATCAAGACGGCTCGATCCAGACAGAAAAGTTATGCGGACAATCGTCGAAGGGAATTAAGCTTTGTACCTGGAGACCATGTGTATTTGAAGGTATCCCTGATGAAAGGAATGAAAGCGATTCGCGTCGGTGGAAAATTAGCACCCGCTATATCGGACCATTCAAGGTGATTGCCCGAAAAGCGAAGTTGCTTATAAATTGGAATTACCGCCCACGGTTGTCGTGGGTACATGATGTCTTTCATGTGTCTCAATTGAAGAAGTGTCTCCGAGTGCCGAACATCAATTGCCGTTGGAAGGCGTGGAACTCAAAGAAGACTTGTCTTACCTGCAGTATCCCATCAAGGTTTTGGATGAAGCCAGGCGTCGGACGCGGCCGAGTGATCAAGTTACGCAAGGTTCGATTGGAGCAACCATTCGGAAAAGGAAGCTACTTGGGAACGTGAAGAAGATCTTCGAGCAGAGTTCCCAGACCTTTTTCTTCCTCCGTCTGAATCTCGGGGACGAGATTCTCTCTAAGGGGGGTAGGTTTGTAACATCCTCGTTTTGGCTTTCTGGAGAAAAACCTAATTTAAATAAAGTAAATTCAAAGTTGGAGTTTCTTTGGTGTTTATATTAACCTGGCATCCTTTCTCCTTCGAAATCGGGAATTCTTTCCCTCCCGGGCGAAAAGTCGGGTTTTCCAGTTCCCGCCGGTGCCCGAAAATTCACTCGAGTCCAAAAGTGCTCCAAAAATCTCCAAACCACTTCTAAAATGTTCCAAATATTCCGAAATGATTTTAGGAATCATTCCCCGGATTTTTGGACATCCGTTCCTATTTTATCTCGCGCGGCTTTTGTTTAATGCCTGCGATCCGCGCCCGAATATCCAATTCCACAAAAATCATCCAAATTCAACCCAACCACTTCCATTGAGTTCCAAATAATCTAAAGTGGCTCTAGGAATTTTTCCGGAATTTTTAGGCCATTTTTCCTTATTTTTCTTTAGGGCGAATCATTTGCGTAAAGGAGGACCAATAGGATGCTGCCACGTGGCAAGTGAATAGTGTCATCTTCAACCTCTTGCCATGCATGAACAAATGAGCTTCAAGCAAGCAAAAATGGTGGGAGCTCTCTTTAAATCCTTGTATCTCCCTCTATACAACTCCAAATCAATAACCGCCGGATCCGTTGGGATCACAACGGCCTCCTCTCTCTATCCATGGGGATAATGCACCCGAGATCGTGTTGGTTTTTGAACGGTTGCGAGAAACCCGAAATCCACTCTTTTGGTGATTGCGCGGCCGTTTCTAATCCGTTCCGCGTGATTCCACCTCTCATCTCTCCGTATAAGAACCCTCTTTCCGGTGGTGTCACCCTCCTTTAGCCTCTCAAACCCAATCGGCCGCAAGATCAAGAAAACCGACGAACTCTCGTGTTCTTCGCGTTCTTCGTGTTCTTGCTCATATCTTCCACTCCGGTGGATCTTTCTTCCTCCCGTTCGTTTCTTTGTGTTAGCATGGATGTCTAGTCTCTAATCCATCCATCAATTTCAGGGTTCATCAAGTTTCCTCGACGAATTTCGCGTTTTGGTGCTTTCGGCCGAACCGCCGTTCGTCGTCGATTTCTCCAATTCCGGTGAGTTTAGGTTCAATTCCTTCATCCTAGATGATGATAAGGAGGTCCTCTAGAGGTTCTAGCCTTTAGTTTGGATCAAATCCATGCAAAATTGGTGGAAAAATCGAGTTTTTGGGAAGAGACTTAGTTCTCTGTTCTTGTGGAGCTCTCTGTTCTTGGAGCCATGCTCCTGTGCGTGTGCGTGCATGCTCGCCGACGCCGCCCCTGCCGCTGCCGCCGCCATCAAGGCGCTTAGCCATGCGCTTGCCGCCCGATCACCCCGCAGCGTCTTGCCTTGCCCCAGCCAGCCAGCTCGCCGGCCGGCCAGCCTCTCGCCGCCCGGCGACCTCGCCGCCGCCCCTGGCCGTGACTCCATCCCTTCCCTCTCTCTCCCTTCCTCTCCCTCAATCTCTCTAACCTCCATTGCCATGGCCTAAGGAAGCTTCATGAGGAAGCTTAAATTCTCCCAATGACAAGGTTGGCCCCACTGGCCATAGACCCACTCCTAACCAGCCCAGTCAAAGTCAAAGTCCGCGGTCAAACTTTGACCAGTCAAACCCGAGGGGAATATTCGGTTTTCGATTTATTCGAAATTCAAACTTCGGAAGCTCATAACTTTCTCATCCGAACTCCGTTTGGCCTCATTCAAATTTCTAAATTCATCATAAATCAAGACCTTCCTGCCAGTACTAATTTTATAATTTTTGGATTTTATTTATTTTCTGTTATTTATTTGTTGCCTCGTTTTGCGTGTAGTCGACGATCCCGCCACGACCGCCGATTTCGCCGTCGAGCCTTCCGAGTTCGACACCGCCGCCGCAACTGAAGGCAAGTCTCCTTGATGCACTTTGCTCCTATGTTTGCGAAATGATTTAAAATTGTTTATAAAGTTGCATGGCTATGTTTAATTAAATATGTCAAATATAAGAGCTAGTTATTCCGAACCTGTTGTTTCCTCCATGACATTGTTAATCATATCCATTGTAACCCTAGATCATTGTTTATACCATGCTTATGTTTATTTGGTATCCGTTGCTATGTAGTACGGTAGAATTGCTTAGGACCTTTTCCGACCAAAACAACCCATGGGTGGGATTATTCAAAAGGAATGTTATTAAACGTGATTTGAAAGTTATTATTATGATTTTGGTCCTGTTTTCTAAAATAAAAGAAAAGGAAAATGATTTTGACTTGGGCGGCCTGGAATGTCGGGTGGAAGCGGATCAAGTCTTGATCCTTTTGTGCTAGTACCGCCCCAAGTCATATAAGGACCGACGCTTATGATTGCCATTTTAAGCATAACCGTACTACCACATGTCTATAATGGTACGACCTGGCTCACTAATTTGTAGAAGCCTAACTTAGACTCACCACTTGGTTGAATGTGAATGCCGGACGGAGGCAATGTGGTTTTTCTCACACGGCGCAAGAGGGGGCTTCAGATCTTGGGTGGAGGGAACCCTAACAATGGTGAAACCTCGTGAGTGGGTCTAGCTAGGTAGATACATTGTAACGGCCTTGTCAAGATATCCCTGCCGGTACACCTAAGGAAGTGTGTTAATTGCATGGCAACAAGGGTCTATCTTGTCTTGTGGGTAAAGTTGTACACCTCTGCAGAGTAAAACTATTCGAATAGCCGTGCCTACGGTCAAAGGCAAAGCAAGAAATGCTTTCATATTGGTAGACTTTGATTTTGTTTTTAAAACCAAAAAGTGTTTTGTTTTGGGGTTCGGGAGTGGTTAGAACTCTCGAATGTTGTTTGGCGGAAAGAGCCAACCCAGGTGGATAGAACCTGTTTTGCATTTGACGGATGGAGTCACATGATTAACTTTGATCCTTTAAACTGTTGGCGGATAGAGCCTTTATGTTAGTGATGGTGGATAGAACCTCACTACAATAATAAATAATTCAATTATTAAAAAGAGTTGTAAAATATGCTTTGTGAAATTTATTACTTAAGTATGATTTAATCAAAAGTGGCTTTATGCAAATAAACCCTATTAAGCTTCCTTTGGAAAGCCCCTCATGATCATACTTTCCCGACTTGCTGAGTACTTTTGGACTCACGTGCTACACCAACATTGTAATCATCAGAAATTTATCAAGATGCTGAGGAGGAAGAGGAGTTCTTCGAGGAAGATTGCCAGGAGGACTAGTTGCGTTCCTAGTAAATGCTTTGTGGCGTTGTGGCGTTCGCTCGTTGCTTTCTTTTTGCTTCCGCTGTTTTGTGTGTCCGGTCGTTGGACCGAGTATTGTAATAAGTGGCCATGTGGCCCATACTTGAATATTTATATTACAGTTTCGTTTTGTTCGGCAATGATGTATCACTGTGACTGTGTGTACTAGCTACTGATCTGGGACTAGTACGGAAATACACAGGAGATTCTGGATAGCTGATCCGGGGTCTCACAATCTATTACACAAGTTGTTATATAACAGTACTATCTGTATAGGTAAATTTTACTATAATACATATAACAATTTTGCTTGCCATAAAGTAAAAAAAATAACATACGTAAATTTAAAAATAACAAAAAACTCGAAACTACCCGAAACAGATGCAACACGACCAAATCTCTTATAAACTAAACTTCACAATACCCATCGGTTGGTTATTTTAAACAAAATATTAAAAAACAGTAATCGCATCAAACAAAATGATTATGTACATTTTCTACTCTGTATAATGCTGCTGTCCGAACAACTATTTACTGCTGATTCGTTGAGTGCTATCTCATGACATACTATATTACTATCTTAGCAACACGTATGTACTACCGTACATATATACTAAGCAAATCTGAAACTAGACGACCAAAAGATGTAAAAAGAAATAATTTACTATTTCGCATGTCAAATGTTAGTATCAATAAAACTTGTTTTCACTAGCCATGGATCAGTACATATATTGGCGTGAGAATGATGTACAATGCACTGCCCATGAACACATATTTGCTACCATGTAAAATTATATGTACAAGTTTTCAAAAATTCTCAAAAAATTATTATAAGTAGGGGAGGTGAGAATCTACATCCCTGTAAAATTTAAAGACCAAAATCAATCTGATTTGAAAGATAAAAAATTGACAATAGCTAATCAGTGATGAATAGTAAATTTACCCTTTTTATAATTTTCGAATACGACTGAGTTTGCTATTCAAATTTTATAGGGTTGTAAAAGCTCACATCCCCTATGTATGGTAATTTTGAAAAAATTTCAGAATTTGTACATATAATTTTCACAGACTTTTATTGCCAAATGATTAATCTGTGTAGGATTTTTAATTATAATATATGATAGTAATTTCTAGTTGTAGATATATTAATTTATATTATAAAATAGTAGTTTCTTTGTCCAGTAAGCAAAATTACTTTTAAATAGCGAGACTTGTATCATTTTATTTCTCTCGTCGTCAGTAAGCTAATGATGAAAATCATTTACAAATGCGTACTACCAATAAAAAGATATGGCTAACATAAAGAATAAACAGATTCATCTACAAACTACAATATGCATTAACTAGTAACTGATTCGATAGTGATTGCATCTATTGTGCTATGGTAAAATGTATTTATAATTTAATATCAAATTGGTAGCAATCAGTACGGTGTTCTTCGAAGATGGCACATCACAGCCAATAATCCAACCCATCCTCGTTGATAGATGATACACAAGTAATAAAATGGTCCATGCACCCATGCGCAAGTAATAAATGCAAGTAAAAACGCTATTCTACACTTGCTTATAGAATAGCTTATTGTACACTGCGGCCATTTAACTCAGTCCGAGTGAGCTATGCAATGTATTAATCAGCACAACGGACTGCCCAGTTACGTGACCAAACCAACTAGTTAATATGTTTCGTAGTGTGTACATGAATATATTTTTTCTTTGTTTAGCCATAACTTTTTATTAACAGTTCTGATTCGCAAAAGGGTTGCACCATTAGCTTACTGACGACGAGAGGAATAAAATGATAGAAGTCTTGCTATAAACACTTATTTATGCTGTCCAGTGATAGATTTTACTAGCTGTGGAGATATTTTCCTATTAATATATATAGCTTTTACTATCATGTAGAGGGCCAATAGACTATGTTAATTGTGCAGTAATAAAAAGTTATAGCATATAGATAATAACATATATCTACATAGATAGTAAAATCGTTCATGACTAAAAACCGTTAGTAACTAGTTTTTATAATCACAGTAACTATATTCTCGCAACTAGTTAACTAGTTACTGATAGTAACACATTAACTAGTTACTGCCAAATGACTAATTTGTGCAGGATTATACTATTGAATAGGTGCTTAGGGCATGTTTGGATCCCTGGACTAATTGTTAGCTGGCTAAAAATTAGTCCTAGTCTATCCAAACAGGAAGACTAATAGGTGGGCTAATTTTTAGCCAACCCCTTAGCTAACAATTAGTCCATTAGTTGGTGGGGAGGAGCTAATTTGGGCTAATAGCATGTAACACGCTGGGAAAAGCCTGAAATACCCTCGCGCTGGTCTTATCCTCATTTTCTCACCCATTATGAGGGGCAGAAATGACTTTTCTAAGAAATTAGTCCAACCATTAGTCATGTATCCAAACAGCTCTGGACTAATTTTAGATGGACTAATTATTAGCTGGCTAACAATTAGCTCTATCCATTGGCCAGCTAACAATTAGTTTTAGTCCATCCAAACATGGCCTTAATATTTTTACTAATGGTTCTCAATTTAGTAACTAGTTTTTATAATCACAATAACTATATTATTAACTAGTTACGAATAACACATTAACTAGTTATTGCCAAATAACAAATTTTTGCAGGATTGTACTACTGGACAGGTGCTTAACATTTTTACTAATGGTTCTCAATTGATTTTATTATCTATTACAGTAACGTTTACGATCATCCACATAATATTTTACTACACGACCAACAAACAGAGCTAGATTCTAGTTCTGATAGTTCACTTCATTTCGCTTTAGTAACATCTTGTGTACTAGCTAATAACATATTGTTTTCTGGACATTAAAAGGTAAAATATCACACGTAAACCACTATTATCATGTAAAATTCATAAAAATCATATGTAAAAGTATTCAAAAATTCTCAAAAAAATTACCATAAGTAGGGGATGTGAGATTCTACATCCCTGTAAAATTTGAAGATCAAAATAAATCTAATTTGAAAGATATGAAATGGACAAGCGCTAAACAATGATGAATAATAAATTTATTTTTTTTCATATCTTTCAAATACGACTGAGTTTGGTATTCAAATTTTACAAAACTGTAGAAGCTCACATCCCCTACATATGGTATTTTTTTTGAGAATTTTTCAGAATTTGTACATATAGTTTTCGCGGACTTTTAAATGCCAAATGACTGATCTACAAAGGATTTTCCAATTATGTTGTATGACAGTAATTACTAGTTGTGGAAATAGTACTTTCATTTTATAAATATAGTAATGACAGTTACTAATCAGAAAATTAATAGCGAGATTTATATCATTCTGTTCCTTTCGTTGCCAGTAAGTTACTAGTGAAAATCATTTGCAAATTCGAGCTATCAATAAAAAGATATGACTAAAATAAAGAAATAGATTTATGTACAAACAATAATACGCATTAACTAGTCGAGTTGACCAACACATAAACTAGTAACTGATCAGTAGTAATTGCGTCTGTTGTTCTATAGTAAATTGTATTCGTGATTTACAACCTGATCGGTAGTAATTGCGTCTGTTGCTCTATAGTAAATTGTATTCGTCATTTACTACCGAATGGATATCAATCAGTACGGTGTGTTTTGCATGATCAGACGCAACAAGAAAATTCCAAGACACATTGCGTAAATCAATCGTGGGACGTATGAGCGATTATTTAGCATCGGTGTTCATAGGATTCAATAGAAGATCGTTTAAACAAGTTATTGCTTTAATAATTTCATTTATACGATGTAGTAAAATACAGTTGTTATGGTAATATTGTTGCACAATAGAAATAGTAAATTAGAAAATCCGAAGCTAACAAACTTTAATCGGCAGTAAAATTCTGTACATTAAATCGTAGATTATGTTTTTTTTTGGGTTAAAACCGAACAGATACTTAATTATGTTGGGTAAAAAAAATTAAAAAAACTGCAAAGGTTGGAAAGTTGTCTTTATCTCACATAGTGAAAACCAACTTGTTGCGACGGTATTATTGTATGATTGAGATAGTAATATTTTACTTCTAGACTGCTATCAGAATACATCTGTTACTATCGTTCTCAACCGTTCATGACTTCAACTACGTTTCAGAATAGATATGTTTCAGAAAATTATGTTTTACTATCGTGCAAACAATTTTTTTTTATAAAATATCCAATAATTTTTTCGGTTAATATATGTTTTACTATCTACATTCTCCTACTACGTCAATCATTGCGTCTGCTGAACAACGCTCAAACAGAATTGTAAGTACCAATTACACGTACGTTCACTATCATCGATGTAATATTTTACTTTTAGATAACTATTAGAATACATTTGCTACTTTCACTATTAGTTATTCATGGTTTACATTTATCAGTATACATACGTTTTAGAAAATTATATTTTACTATGGGTCAAGTATGTTGAGACAGTATTGTTATATGTACGGAATAGTAATTAAGTGAGTATTTGATGCTATTACCCTTTTTTCTCGAATATTAGATTGCGTGATAGACTTTACTATCTGTATCAATATATTTTACAATACATAGTAATAGTTTTTACTATAAACTCATATAGAGTTTAGTGGCAAGACATATCATTATGTGGATGTCATTGTCAGCAAGCTAATGGTGAAAATTGATAGTAAATCTGAGCTACCAATAAAAACATATAGCAAAATAAAAGGTAACAAGATTATTTTTCTAATCAATTTAACTTCCGTGAATGGGTTGATCAATTGTACTAGTTGGCAAACACGGGTCACGAGTAGTCACACAAGCGCAGGTTAGCGCTACCGTGTGTGTGTATATACAGATAGAGGGGGGGGGGGGAGCAAAATCCACATCTACATCCAAAACAATTTTATGGAAAAACAGAAACAGATACATATAATTTAGTGGCAGAACAGATATGTAAAATTTCAACTTTCTTATCCAGACCATGGACCTATAAATTAGCACTAATTTAACAGAGATGTTCTTTTAAGATCTAACGGATGTCTGCGTCACTTCGGGTCTGTTTGTTCTTACTTTTGATTCTAGATTCTAACACCAAAAGCTGAATAAAATACAAACAGGCCGATTCTAGAATCCGACTCTCACAATCCAGCCTATCCATATACACTAGAATTCACAATCCACTTTATATGTGTTTTTGGATTCCAGCTTTTAGAGAATCAGCTTCTTTATAACCACAATCCAAAATCAGCTTTTAGAGAATCCAAAGCAAAAACAAACAAGCCCTTTAGCTAAGTCTCTATCCATTTCAATGTCCATCAAAATTTGAATATGCATTCTACTACTATAAGGATGAAATTCTATAAACATAGATATGGTCCACCGTCCCCGATGAACCTTATATGCTTCCATACCTAATTGACAAGGCAGTGGTGGAACCAAATCACAGCTGCCCATAACGAAAAAAAACCGAACTAACATGTACCACAGAGCACCGCACTTGCCATTTAAGTGGTTTTAACATCATCCAATTCCCACAAAACAGATTGCACGAGTGCACAAAAATAGAAAGATCAATACAAACGGTAGGGACTGTCCAACAGTAAGGCAATTCCCTAGAAACAGGCAATATAATGTCACCAACCTAGTGTATCGATATATGGTAACATATTACCAACAACCAAAAAAAAATATGCATCACATCTTTACTACCAATATTCAAAGAACAATCAACAAACAGTGCCCAGGAATACCTGGCTGCCCTCTCACAAATATACGTTGCACCAGTATCTTACGAAAGATACTATACCCGGCGTACTCCAGACAAGACTAACATCATAGTTCAAATTGCAGGCAATTGATCACTCAATCAATAACCATCTATTTGGAAGATGCTCTTCCAGATAATCATTCAATCAGTGAGCAATGACCGCTTGCCAGAAAAGACTGTAAAATATAATGCCTGGCAATAATGATAATGATTATAACCATCCTAAGTGCAGGTATTATACCCAAGGTAAGATTTCTGCTGCATAGCAGCAGCATATATCTATGAAACCAGCATCGAAGGTAAGGTACAGAAGATTCGGTGCAAATTAAATAAATTGACAAGAAGGCGGGTCTTTGTGAAAAGAGACTAGTCAGATGGGTCAAATTCTCTTCTGCTCTTGAGGGAAGCCCTTTTTCTCGAATCTGAGTCTAATTCATCCAGATCAGATGAAATTGCTAGATACCCATAAAGAATCCTCTTTTTCTCACCCCTGTTATCCGTCTCGACCAGCAAAGGATTCTTATCAGAATCTACACAGTGAGTGGCGTGTGCACGTGACCAACCTATACGTCCGTGATCTTGCCTCTCAAGAAACTCAGCAAGGCGCTCAGCCTCCTTCAAGCCAGCTGGGTTGTTTGCGAACTTGATAAGTGTCAGGCCCAAGTGCCCTTCCTTTCCATACAAGGATTTCGACTTGCCACCAGTAAACCCTAGTTCTGAAAACAAAGATAGAGATTGACACAGCAAATATTACCGTGGTATATAGCATTACTCCATACACATGTGCTCAGCAGAGCCATAATTGCATAATTGGGAACACTACTTCTCACGTCATTTTATTTCTTTATGTCCAAATATGGTTCAAGTCTAAATTGCACACTCGACATCGCTGTTATATTAGCTATTTAGTTTCGCAATGAATATGGACCCCCAACAGATGCTATGGTACTTCCCTAACGAAAAAGGTGGTAAAGCAAAGCATTGCACAGAGATGCTATTTCCAGATCCGATCAACAAAACAACATTGCCCGCTGGAAGTAGTTCACCCATATGCTAGATAGACTGACGAATGTAAAGGAGCTCCTTTAGGCCTTCATGCTGAGAGGTGCTTCTATGCTCTTTCTTTTTAAAGCTACACAAATATTAAAGCATGAATGAAGGATAGATAGGGATTACTTACCCCTTCGTTTGTTTTAAGATTTGTGCAACTTGTATTAAGAAGAAAAGCATAGAAGCACCTCTCATTAACAGAGCCCAAAACATAGCAAACTAATTTTGTATACACAATGCAGTACCTTCAGTCTGTAGTACTCTAGGCATTAGTTACTTTTAGTTGAATGCATATAAAACAGAAACGATCCAATCAAGCATTGGATGTGAACTACTGATTGTAGCCAAACAAAGCACCTAGATATACAGATACCCACACCATTGCTCCTGCAGAGATCAAGCTTGCAAGAGTGCATTATCAAGAATCTAACACCCCAGAGGTACTGCCTCAGCAGTATGTCTAATCAGCAAAGACAGTTCTGCTCTATGGGCCAACAAGAAATAGAATAACAGCAAAACCCTCACCCAACTTAAGAAAAACATAGGAGTATAAGGATGTGTTTGGATCCCAAGAAAGCTTAACTCTAGCCTTGCCTGGCAAGATGGGTGTTTGGTGGAAGGAAAAAAATACTAGCTTTGCTAGGCAAACTAGCCTGTACTGACTAGAAAATCCTTGCCCAACGAGGAGAGGCAAGCTTCGGACGGATGGGAGTTTTGAGAGAAGGAACATGTTGCACCAGTGCAATCGTTGCCTTTGACCACATGGAAAGATATAAACCAAACAGTTTGCCTCGCTCCTCAGGGCTATAGCCCAAGTTGGCTAGGATTCACTTGCCTGGCTAAGCATGGTGAACTGAGCATCCAAACATACCATAAGTTATAAGTTCATAACAAGGCAGCTCCTAGACACAGTCAGTCAGTTTAGTCAACCTTATCACCTGGTATATGTGCATAAGAGAGTACTTAGTAGATTGAGGCCATACAAAAATGGGAAATATTTAGTGTTCTGAGACCAATGAGTTAAGCGAGCTATACAATGGTCCTATATTTGACTGCTATGAGCCTATGACATTCCTAAATTAATGTGAAGAATGTTAGACACGGCATAAATGGATTACTTTAATAATATTTCAGTGGAAAATGGAAGATTAGGGTGAGAGGATCTAGAAAGCGTCAAATACACAAGTTTATTGAGATCCCTTCGATATGATCCCTAGTTCCCTATATCCCCGCATAGAAGTGGGATTTTTGCTGGCATAGATATGACAATAGGCATACCAAGCTTATCGAGTGCAAATCAGAAACTTGCTACATGCATTTATCCAACCAATTATGCAACAGGCACTTGCATGCAAACATTATACTGTATTACTGTTCACACAAGAAGTTAGAGACTGCTATATATAAATTTACCTGTAATTTTCTTATCCATTTCCTTGTTCCCCAAACCCTCAAAGCGGCCATCTTTCTTCCTCCCTGTAGCAGTGTTGTGAATTATAACAGTTGGTGGCCATATGATAAGGTCCTCCCTACTTGCACGAACAAGGTCAGGAGGTAAAGATCGGTATGCCTTAGAGTTTTCCGGGACTTTTGTATTATCCCATCCCATAAGGACGCATAATGCCTTGTGCAAACCAAGATGATCAACGAATGAATCTGCATTTGGTGGGTTGTAAGCATGCATGACAAGTCCATGCACATCAGCAAAGTCCTTAGAAGACCTGGAATTGTGCACATTGACCAGACATATCACAAATAAATTAAGATGTGGTGAACAGGAGCTGGAAACTAGCATATCACAAGCAGACTTCGTTACATGCGCTATATGACAGGATATACAAATGAGAGAAAGAAACTCAACTTCACTGTACTAAGCCCTAAAACAGAAAGAAACTCAACTTCACTGTACTAAACCCTAAAACATATATATCGCGAATGTACCTTAAGAAAGAAGGAAAATAGGATTCTAATGCTGAAGAAGACACCCATGGCGAAAACACAATGTGTGTACAAAGCTATGGGAGACTCAAGGATTATATGGTATGAAGCAGCCTAGGTCACACCAGGGATTGTCTGCCATACATCGATAAGGAATGGTAGCTACCGCCACTCCCCTTCACAGTGGAGATCATGCTAGTAGCAAACATAGTAGCAATTTATTGTTAGCACTGATTTCAAGATAGTTCCGAGGCAGTGATTTGGCCTTCCAGATAGTTCAGCTACAGACCTACAGACTATTGACTAAAGTGCTCAGGTGAGGTGTATTGAGGAAAACACACCTCAAGCCACAAGGCATAGAACCTAAAGCAAGCGACTAACGCGCACACCTCTAGCATCACATAATGAACTTTAGATAGAAAATTCAGAAATAAATGAAAAAGGTCCATTAAAGCTAATGTAGAAACCTGTTTCATAAAAAAAAATAGTGACACTGTTCTTCAATGATATTTTCCTGAGGGGGCATTTTGAGTAGTGTTTTACTAAACAGTGACCTCTACGATGTTACAAAGCTAATTTTACAAATAGTATCATCCATAGTTACCACATTCGCTATAAACTCCCGCGAATCGCAAACCAGATTCATCGAACCCAAACCAATTTAGGGTATGGGGTTCGTGTTTGAAATGGAAATTGGAAGAAAAAATGTTGAACCATGAACCCGAATCTCCTACCACAACTCGGACGAACCACGGTTCTGACAACTATGGTATCACCACTAGAATATTATGCTTCAATTCTCCCAGCAGCCATAGTAGGCCTCAACAAGAGCATAATCCCAGAGAAAAAAAATCAATTCATGCTCTGAATTACAAAACTAGCATTAGGAGTAATGGAATATGGTAGCTAGCATGTTAAACGATTTCAAATTAGATCATGGAAGAATTTTATTCTACAGCTGCATAGAATGTCATGCAAAAGATATCAAGAATATGCTATGATAAAAGAAAAATACAGCACCATGATGAGACGGTAGAAAAGGAAAAGGACTACTGGATGTATAGCTTACGCTCATAACATGCCAGACAACTACATAATTCTTTTAGAATAGATATTGTCTATGATGCACTTGATGAAACATTAGCTAAGCATAGAACATTTAAAGAATGAGACAACATAGTTAGGCCTATGAACAAAGTGAGTGTGACACATCGAACTTATTTTGGCAAGTTGTGGTCACTGACCAAACATGCACTAAGCCCCTAACTGATTTACATTGCTCAACAACATATCTTTCAAGCACTGTCCTCTTCATCTTATCCAGTTGATGATGAAGATAGGGCAGGAAGAAATGTTTGCACCTAAAGTTAGACTATTTGCAGTACTTAAACTCTTATATTCTAGTCCCAATTATCACTTCTACTATGTACCATCAACATGATAGAAGAATGACCATATAAACAATTCAAGCTAGAGTTAGTTCAACTCCTTAGCTCAAGATTTGTTTTATTTCCTAAACGAGCCTAACTACAATCTTAAGATTAAATATTGAATCATTTAATATTAAGCAGGGCTCTAGCAAGTAACAGATATCTTGCATGCATGATGCATCTGCAACCAAAAGCATGTGATGTAATCAATTCTATAAACTAAGGCCCTGTTTGGCAGAGCTCCAGATCCCAGCTCCACCTCAAAGCTGAAACTTGTAGACTGAAATAAAGTGACTTAAGTTTATAATTTTATTCTAAAATGTAAACAAGATGACCCACCTAAACACTCTTAATATACCCACAGCTCCAGCTTCACGAATTTGGTGAAGCTAGGAATATCCAGTTCCACCAACTCCAAGAATTTGATGGAGCTGGAGCTGGAGCTCTGCCAAACACCCCTAAATAAAAAAAACCTCATCCAAGGGTTCGTACTTCGTACTAATCAAGGTATCAAGTGCATGCCACCATTAAAATACTAGAATATGAAGGAAAAGTCCACTGAGTATATATCATTTACCAAACAAGAAATCCACAGGCCTATATGAGGGACACATATATTAAGTGGCAAGAAATTACCACAATTTCACATAATTCACACTACTGATGTGCATAGTTCCCACTGCACTCCTCCACCAAGCAGTAGGCCTTAACTGTGTTTCTTACATCAAAGCTAAAACTGAAGTCTACTATAAATAGGAATCCAGAAAATAAGAAGTAAATGCTTTCAGAAATCAATGATACACAATGCATTTCAGACTAAGCATATACTTATGTATTATTTATATGATAGCATCATCTGAAGCCCGGTAACAAGTGAATGCTTCAGGAAAATGGTGCGTCGTGCATGTTTTTTGTTGAGAGAGACAATAATTGGATCATAATCATGCCAGAAATATAAAGTATGAAAACATGTGATATAGCCTCGAATTTTAAGAAAATTCCATCAAAGTATTCATTCCATGAAAATAAGTACACATTTTTTTTAAAAAAATATACTCAATGGGAGATATTCTTGAAATCGCCCGTTGAACAGACGACAAAGAGATATCGCAGAATGAAATGGCAACAAGCTACCTGTCAGCACCACAATGTCCGTGTTGTACCCTACATATGCTTCAGGCAACCACGGTTCCTTGTGTGCAATTAACTAGTCCATTTACCCCCAAAAAAAAAAAAAAAACCAACACAAACACACAGCAATCAATAAGCTCACCATTTGTACGGACCAACCCCAAGCTAACTCGTACACACGCACAAGCGCACGCATGTAGACATGCACGTGCACAGGCACAAGGCACATGCATATATACACAAACCCATAAATTCGAAAAGATCCGCATGTAATGAAGTTCTCGACACAGGATGAGCCTGGTCAACTAAGGAATGGAAAGAATAGATAGCCTAGGTAATCTATGCGATGATGAGTCTGAATCAGTTACGAAGAGGAAGTGTTGCACAGGGAAATAGATGAGGATATGTAAAAAGAAGTTTGGATGGCCACGCGCAACAGTAATTGAGCAATGATGCACAAGTAGAGAAGATGGCATCCATGAAGTAAGTATTTGCAGCTGTCTAAAGTTCAATCACATAGGGTAAGCTGCCATCACCCTGTTAAAAGGTGGCATTATTCCTATTGCCATTTGAAAGGGTGATAGAGCCCTGTAGCCAACTAAGTGGGATCTTGTTGCCTTTTCGGTATTGTCATTAGACCCAGCCCAACCAAGGTCTCAAATCACTTGGTCATTGGCCAGTCAGAGTGCAACACTTTGGTGTATATGACATAAAATAATTGCATATATAGAAATAAGGTTGTAGTTCTACATGAAACATCTTGACTACTTAAAAAGAATCAATTCGTGGTGATGTGATGATGGTGATGGTACGTCGCTCCTCTCCCACCCCCCTAGAAAGTCTCTAACACAAAACAGAAAAACCATCTCCTAGTAAACAAACTCTATCTCCCTAAAAAATCTCTAAGGAAAAAAAAAAAGAAAAATCATCTCCGGGATCTCCCAACAAGTAAAATAACTTCAACGAAAAAAAATACTACGTGGGTCACAACGAATCTCGATTGGGGGCAATATAGATAGAGCACAGTGGCAGAGGCGTGGCGTGTGCAGAGGTGAAGCCAAAGGCGTGGAGTGAGCTGATCCCAACGACGTCGACTCAACTTGCTGGGGTAATTTGATATTTATATCCCTAGCAAAGCAGGGCATTCAACTAGTAAAGTTATAGTTACATTTAAGAAGGAACAAGGCAATTGAAATTTGTTATTTCTATCAAATATATTATGTATGTAATAAATGTTTGCAAATTGGTTATTTAATCCCTTTTGTATGCTTCTTTTTTTACTAAAATACACAACCAGCCTGTCAGTTCAGTTGGTCAGGCAGCCTACTCTTAAAGTTTGATGCAGGACGTTGCAGGTTCAAAATCAGAGGGCACAATTTTTGTCTAATTTATACCACGAGGAAGAGAGAAGCCAGGGTCAACCCTGTTAATACCAAAACCTTGCGGTTTGAGTGTTCGATCTCATTTTCACCTGTTCATCCTGGGCCAAATGCTCAAACAATGCAATAACATGGCCTGGTCAGGACAAGCGACCGAGTCCCTTTTTTCCCAATCGAACCACTGGTCCTTTCCTGGTATGATAACAGTTACTTTGGGAGGGTGATATCTCCATGAGTCCATGTAGCCATTTGGATGAGCAATTTCAAGGGTATTGCCCATTCAAATGGTGACAGTATAATATTTTTGTTAAAAAAACAATCGGTACTTATTTTCAGAAAAATGAATATTTTTATAGAATTTTTTTCAAATGTTTTTCTATCACCACACCTATTGCAAAGCCACTATGCCATTATTTATTGACAAACCATCCAAAGTAAACCTAAAAATACACAAGCAAAATATCCTGTTACAGATCAAAGTTCAAACAAACTAGCAGTCTAGCACTGACAAGTACTTGTTCACAACCAACAATCAAGTATATTAGTAGCAAATCTGTCCTATCATTACCAGCCAATATGTAAAACTACTCTGTGCAAGAAGTGAAGCAGGATATGCGGTATATATATATTACTTCAGAACAGTGTACTTTGCAGTACACCAAATCAGAAACCTCACACAACAATGCAGCTCTTAAAAAAATGTAAGGATAGTTGTAACTCAAAAGTACCACACTAATATGAAGTTTCAAAAACCAATAGCATGGAATTGCATACTAGATGCTAAAAGTAGAAAAGAAAACCTTGCAGTTCTCTCTAGGTTTCTGATAAGAAAAATTAAATATAACTTTGCTTTGATCTTCAGTGGGTAGAACGGAGACAACATAAACCACATAGATGCAGAGGCAAGCTCACAGACACACACTCGAAAATGGAAAAGAACACAATAAGCAGCGTTAATCCAGTAGAATATGATGATGCCATTAATCTAACCTCAGAAAAGAAAAACCTTGAATAACCGGAATTAATTTTAGAAACCATAACAGCATTACACCTAGAAGTGGAGAGCAGAAAATACAATTAAGGTTCGCCATCAACTGCAGTTCAATTCCATATCTGTACCAGATGAAATGAAGCAATACTAAGGCCCTGTTTGTTTCGGCTTTTTCATCGGCTTAAAAGCCTAAAAACTTAAGCTGTAACAAACGACTGGCTTTTTAGCCGAGCTTTAAAAAAACCTAAAACCTCTGTATAACTATAAGCTAAAAGTCAGGCAAGAGGAGCTTTTTTGGATCAAATAACCTTTTGCCACTAAAAGTCTTCAAAATTACCCATCAAATACCATCATATATAAACCGAGAATCCCCCTCCCATCTCATTTAGGGTATTTTAGACTTTTCATCAATAAACTACACCATCCAATCCATTAATAAACCAAAATATCAAACAACATGTCTTGGCTTAAAAGTAGACGGCTTAAAAGCTCATTAAGCCAAAAGAAAAAAAAACTAAGTCGAAACAAACAGGGCCTAAAGCTATGATTCACCGCAGCATTCCTAGTATGCAAACAGATATCCAAACAAAATGAATAGTGTAACCGGTGGCCACCCATCGCTAGGGTTTCACTTTTCGTTTCGAACGTGGATTTCAACGTCCCGGCGGTATCGAAATTCGCGAAAATTCAGTCAAAACCAAACGGTTCAAAAGTCAAATGAATCTGAAATCTGGTCAAACCACCGAGCGAAATTCGCGTTTTTTTGACGAAAACCACTAACAACAGTTGAAAAAAAGGGGGGAAATTGTAAAAAATTGCTGTAAAATTTGTAAAAAGCCATTAAAGGGCAAAAAAAAGGGAAAATGTAAAAAATATTAAAAGAAAAGTATGGAGAAACAAGAAAAAAATTATGGCATGATCTTTCCTAAATATGGAAAAATTTCGACATGACATTTGCTATATTTTAGACAATTGCAAGTTATAAATTAGGCATTTAGCAATATTATGTCAACAAATAATCTTTCATTTCAATATTACTCACATATCAATCCAACAAGTACAAAAATAGGCATTCACATAATGACATACTAATTCCATTCACATATCAATATCACTCACATATCAACACCATTAACATTTCAATACCTTACAGAATTTGCTTGTGTAAATAATTTGCAAGAAATTGCTTGTGTCAAATTGCACACTGTACAACAAAATAAGCAGTTAAGCACATAATATAACTAGTGGTAGAGAGTATAGCTTCCATACTAAAGTTTTAGTAGTTCGTGCATGCATACAATGAGAAGTAAGCTTTCAATGTTGGATAACATTAACATATTAAAATATACTATAGCAAGATAATTTTTGTGCATATAAATATCGCTGTTTGAACAAATAGTGCCATTTTTGGGTGTCGTCCATTGCTACTAAATATACTTCAACAAATATTGCTACTAAATATAATTCAACAAATATTGTTACTAAAAATAATTGAATGGCTCAAAAACATCTCCAAACTTCGTTTTTTCAAAAAAATATCCACACCAACGGTCGTAAGGCTATTAATACTAATTATAGGGGAATTTTGGATAAATTTTGTTAAATTTTTCAAAAAAAATTTAATGTCAATATGAATTTGAGCGGTAAACCGAACGTTTTTTTTTTTTTTTTTTTGAACTGCAGCGGTAAGGTCAAAATTCGACGGATTAGTAAACCCTGCCCATCGCCAAGTACATCCCAGATAGAATTCATACAAATTGAGCAGCATGACAAACTACAAACCTATTAGCAAGCATTTTTCACACAACGAAACATTGCAATGTGGATCTCTCCAGCCAGGCATACACATGATAGTGTCAGTATCAGCTTACGATGATAAGAAACACACATCAAAGACATATCGAGTCAAAGAATAAGAACGAACTCAACAATGGCAAGAAACCAGCACAAGAACCTGACTACAAACAGTATAAGAAAGCTTGCCAGAAATGAAGTGACAAGCAATGTGGGATCACCAAACCTGCCACAGGCGAGGCACGGGACGCGTCCACCTTCGAGGTAGCTCCGCCTCTGCGCAGCGCTCTCGTTGAGCATCTTGGCGTACTTGAGGAACGCCCTCCTGAGCGCGTGCCTGTCGACCGCCGCATGGGGTGGTACCTGCGACGGGTGATGCGGCGACTCGAACCGGGGCTGCTTGGGGTGCCTGGGGAAGCCCTCGTCGGGGTCGGCGGGTTGCTTGCGCTTGGCATCGTGCGGTGCCAACGGCGGCGGCCAGACGTCGGGGCCGGCGCGGGGGAGGTGCGGGGGCAGTGGCAAGGGGATTGGCTCGAAGGGGTAATCAGGCGGCAGGGCGAAGTAGGTGCGCACGGTGCCGTCGGCGAGGACCATGGTGCGGCGGTCGAGATTGTGGAAGCCGTACGGCGGCGGGGGAGGGGTCTCCACCGGCTGCTTCTGCGGCGGGCGGAGAGAGGCCGCTGGCGATGCGGGGTTGCGGGCGAGGGGGGCAGGAGCAGGAGGACCGGGATGGCGCCTGGAGTCGGAGGAGGGGGTGGCGTTCAGGGTGCGGGCCGAGGTGGACGCGGTCTTGTCTCCGGCGGCAGCGGGTGGCTGGGCCCCGTGAGACTTGCGGGGTGCCATGGCGGCGGGGGGCTTGGCGGAGGAGGAAGGCTTGGAGGGAGGAGGGTTAGGGTTCTTCATCGCTTACCTGGGGATCGCGACGAATTGGGGATTTGGGATTGGATTTGGATTTTATTGATTGGGGGAGCATCGGAGGCGAGGGCACGAAGCTTTTGTTGTTCTGTTTAGAACCCGAGCGAAGCAACGAGACGGGAATAAGCGTTGGTAGGCAATGGCTGAAGGGCTCAACAATCGTGCGGAAGAGATTCGGTGTTTTCTGCACTGGCTTTTAGTAGTAGGTTGAAAAATGTGTTTGAAATACTCTTGAGTTAAGTGATAGTTTGTTTAATGTTATTTAATGTAACATACTAATGTAAATATAAGCTTGAAACGTAGTACATTAATAATTGGCCATCTCTCGATTTCAATATTTTTTTTAGCGCATATTACCTATTCATTTTTTTACCAAATTTCGAACATATGCCTATTCGATCAAATTTTGAACATTTTCTATAGTTCATTCTTTCTCAAATATTAATCATTTTGACAGTTGATTTTTAACATTTTTTTTCATCTTTGGCTTCTCCCATCCGAAAGCAGCAAGCTATCCAAATGACCAGCTTCTTTACAGTTGAAAGTCAGTTGCCTATTTATACTAGAAGAACTCAAAAACCCATAGCTGATCATGAGTAGTTTCCTACGGTTACGGCAAGCTAGAGTTCCAACTTTAACCTTAAAGTTAGCTATAAATTACCCACCCCATACCATATAATAAAAGGGATAATTGGATATATGCCACTGCAGGAACCGCTTATTCGAGATTTGCCATCGTTCCTTTGCTTTTCCGAACGATGCCATTATGAAACCGTGCTTATTCGAAATATGCCACCGCTCGCGTCCGGTCACGACACGTGTCCCGTATTAATTGGATATATGCCACTGTAGGAACCGCTTATTCGAGATTTGCCATCGCGGACGGGACACGTGTCATGACCGGACGCGAGCGGTGGCATATTTCGAATAAGCACGGTTTCATAATGGCATCGTTCGAAAAAGCAAAGGAACGATGGCAAATCTCGAATAAGTGGTTCCTGCAGTGGCATATATCCAATTATCCCTATATAAAAACCAAAAGTCACTCGTCTCTCTCACATTCTCCCCACCACACTGGACACAACCAGGGAAAGGCTAGGTTGACCAACATAATGACAGGACAAGAGAATAGCGATGCCATTGGCCGAGGTGGTCAACGCCAGCGGCTCGACGACGGAGGGGGCGGGTGACATCTCTGAGGTGGCGCGCAAGAGAGGAATAGATGGAAGCCTTGGACACTAGTGCATCCCTGGATGGAGTGGGGCAGGGGTGACGTTGGGGGTCGAAATTGATGCTGACTTGGGTGGCACAACAAGCGCCAAGATGGGGGGCGACATTGCTGGCAACGGAGGGGGAAGGCGACATCTCCGGGGGTGGGCGCAGGAGGGAAGGAGATGGGGGCCTTGGACGTCGGCATGACCCTGTACCATGTGGCGGCAAGGGGTAGATGCGACCTTGGGGGTCAGCGCAGGAGCTGACTTGGGCGACGCGATTAGCGCCGAGGTGGGGACAGTGTTGCTGGCACGGATCGCCCCAAGGGAGCAGGGGACTGGGGCGCCATCGCAAGGGCCACGCTGGTGCCCTAGTCCCACGCCTGGAGCATGCGCGGCTGCGTTCACAGCGAGGAGGGTGAGGGTGAAGAAGGTGACAAGGGGAGAAGTGGTTGTTGTGTGCAGATTTGATTATTTTATTATTTTTAAGAACATTTTGTTCATGGATGGAAACAAGTTGCATCATTTTAGCACAATCAATTTACTTAAGCCCAAGTGAAATTAAAAAGTTCAAAAATAATCTCAATTTAGTATGTGCATTTGAAAAAAGTATATAATCTGCATTCAATAAGCTGTTATTTAATTCGGGAGTATTTTGAATATTTATCAACTCAGAACAGCGAACCAACCTACCTACAGATGCTAAATACCAAACTGTTTACCCATACAGCCCAACCAGAAACTATTTTTGAAAAAGTTACCGCTATACCAAATAGAGTCTGATTGATGTGAGGACACCGATTCACCGGAGACTCAACTTACCTTGGGAGTGTATCCACTATTTTACGCAAACCAATATGCAAGGTGTATTTTTTTGCGATCAGCCAACTACAAGTGTGTATAGCTTGCCGGGATGTCTTTTTTTGTCTATGTAATGATAGGGCTGCTACGTAAATGAACAAAATTTTTTTATAAAATTAGAAAACTAGCTAAATTCCTCGCACAAAGCTATCACAATACCTCTAAAAATAATATTGTATTTGTTATCCAACTCCAATACTTATATATAACCGAAAATACAATTATATTTCTCACGTTAATTTAATAGCTCACATATACATCTAATTAATCTACACGGTTATAACCTTGACTCATCCTAATCAACGATGTAGATCTTTCTCTTTTTCTTCCAATTGACGGTAATTTTTAGTCCTTAAGAGTGCAACTTATTTTTTCTTGTCTTAATAATACAATAATATAATATACTCTCCGTGGTCATAAATACATGTCGTTTGTGGATACTTGCAGTCAATCTACACTGCTGAAATCATTTGGATACGTGAAAAAGGATGAGTAATCATTTGTACGTGCAACCAAGCTTCGAAGACGCATCTAATTTTGATTTGACAACCATCGTCTTCGGGGAAAAAAAATGACAACCACGATGCCATGATCAGATTAACATCATTTCCTGTCCAATGCAACAAATGCAAATGGTTCACCATAGTAGCCAAGCAAGTACCAACAAATGCAAATGGCTAGATGGTTCACATTTCTCTGGACAAGGATGTATATATCTACATTACTCAAAATATATAATGTTGGGTTACAAACGCAGTGGCACACAAGCTTCCCTCTGTTCCTACTCCTACACGATGAGCAGGTAAACCAAACGATAGAACCATTACCACATCCAAGACGCTGAAACATGCCATGCCAACACTGGATACACAAAACAGGCACACATTTACACAGATATATACTTGCTTAGCAAAACTATTGTTTCCGTGGATTAAATAATTAAGCAATCATCTAAGACCAAGAACACTAGCATATAGCTACTATAACCACGCATGTCAATATGTAAGTACATGGCATCTTTGCTTCCCTGAGCAAGGTGAGGTGAGCGTTTCAGGTGCCACGAACCACACTGTCGCCGCTGGGGTTCTCCTCCAGCTGCTGCAGAGGCTCCAAGGTGGCGACAATGTCGCGCATGAGCGGCCTGGCCTTGGGGTTGCGGTTGAGGCAGTGGTAGGCCAGCATCGCCGTCTTCTGCACCGCCTTCACCGGGTAGTCCTCGGGGAGCCTGGGGTCTACTATGCCGAGCACCTTCTTCTTCTGTGTCAGCAATGGGGATGCCCAGTCTGCCAACGTCTGCTCCCTGACCGGCCTGGATTTGTCCAATGATTTACGTCCCGTCAGGAGCTCAAGGAGCACGACTCCGTAGCTGTAGACATCGCTCATCGCCGTCAGATGACCTGGAGTGGCAAAAGAACAATGCATTGGTCTAGTGCTGAGGTCTAGTGATCTATAAGCTTCAGTACCAAACTACCAATCCCCTTTGCTTTGCTCTGAAGTTTAGTGTCAGGTCAATAGGTCATGGCTACAAGCCCGCAAGACAAAGCAGTTGCATCAACCTAGACTAGACTGTCTAGTTATCTATTATATATTAAAAGCTTATTACAATTCTTTTAGAGCTCTAAGGGAAAAAAAGAAAAGAAATAGGCTAGAAGTTATAACAAAAGAAAAGAGAAGTTATAACAAAAGAAAAGAAAAACATCTAGCCATTAATCTGATTAATCTGATGAATTCTAACTAAGTTGAACTGTAACCGTCGGATGTTATTAGTAAAAGAAATACATCTAACCATCCATATAACAGGTTCAAGTTATAACAACCTAGATTAAAAGAAAGAGTACATGACAAGTACAATAAAAAAAGGAAATTAGCAATTTAATTTTCATACAAACTCCAAATTAAAACTTGAAATTAGCCATTTAATTTTCATACAAACTCCAAATTAAAACTTGTACATAGCTGAAATTAGGAATAAAAATTTTATGAAAGTTAACGATTGGATTTGTACATGAATTCTAACCTAAAACTGATATTCAAAATTAAATAAAAACATAAAAATAAAATTTATAGAAATTCAAAATAACATATAAAAAGGAAATTAACAATGTGGTTTTCATACAAACTCCAAATTAAATCACCTATGTAGTAGAAATTCAGAATAAAAATTAGCAAATGTATTTGAATACAAATTCTAACTTAAAACTAATATTTAAAATTAAATAAAAATAAAAATTGGAATTAGAAATAAAAGAAAATTAGCAATGTGATTTTCATACTAACTCCAAACTAAAACCCCTGCATGGCAGAAATTCATATTAAAAATTAGTAGTTGAATTTGTATATAAATCCTAAGCTAAAACTGAAATTTAAAATTAAATAAGAAAAATCAAAATGAAAATTAAAAGGAACTTAGCGATTTAATTGTCATACGAACTCCAAATTAAAGCATCTACATAGCTAAAATACGAAATAAAATTTATGTATTCTAACCTAAAACTAATGTTCAAAATGAAATAAAAAAAAGGATTAAAATAAAAGGTCCATGTCAAGTACAACAACAACAATAATAATAATAATAATAATAATAATAATAATAATAATAATAATAATAATAATAATAATAATAATAATAATAATATAAATTTGAAATAAAAATTAGTAGCTTGATTTATGTACGAATTCCAACCAAACTGAAAAAAGAATGTCTATAAGAAGTACAATCCAAAAATATGTAAATTCAGAATAAAAATAAAAGGAAATTAGAGATTGTTTTTTAAAATTCCAAAAATATTATAAATCAAGAGAGAAAAAATAAGGTAAGGACTTTGATTTGTATATATGTAAATTAGGAGTTGAAATCTATTATATCTCAATGACATGTGGTTTACGATCGCTAAGAAAAAAAGATAATATGCTAAAAATCCTAATAGAAAAAGAAAACATTTTTACCCTTTCTTTGGTGGGTCTCCACAGGATGGATGGATCGAGTGGGTGATACAATTGATGTTCACTTAGCTATATCGGCAGAAGCTATGTGATATGCATTATATGCATGTAGCTTAGATAAGCATTGCAATAATAAAAGAAAGAGATGATGATGATATAAATGTTTTATTCTGCTATGTTTGTTGTTTTGCTATGCAAGTATTTGGGATGAATGTTTTGGTCACAAGTGACAAGTACTGGGAAACAGGGTGAGGATTTCTATTTTACAATGTATAATACTAAAATATCACAAATGGAGTTATGCAATTATTTATTTTACAAAAAAGCAAAATTACATATGTATTACCAAGCATTTAAACATGCTCCCAAGCAAGTGCATGGGCCACCTTGCTAGTTGCTTTAAAACTTAAATCTTGATAATTAGGTTCACAATTTATTTAGGGACAAAACAGTTGCATCAACCTAGACTTCCCATTTGTTTTGCTAAGTGTAATGCCAGGTCATGGCTATGAGGGTAGCAGGACTAAACATTTGCATCAACCTAGATTGCCTAGCTATTATTTTAAAATTTAACTCGTGATAATTAGGCTTGTTCTTGATTTAGAGATACAAGATGAAGAGCGCATTACCTGTCATGATGTACTCCGGTGCTGCATAACCGTAGGTACCCATAATACGAGTTGAAACATGTGACTTATCACCAACAGGTCCATCTTTTGCAAGCCCAAAGTCAGAGAGCTTCGCATTGTACTCCTATGCATCAGAAATTGTTGGGAATCAAAGAAGGAAAAGGCAATAAAAAATATTGTTTTATATCACTATGACGAAATACATGACAGTACTTTACTATTGAATTGTAGATCAGATTTGAGAAAGTATTCATTCTGATTTCTGGCCCATTACCATTAACTTCAATTGGCATGGATTGTAGTGTATGAGTGGATAAGTAACATCAAATAAAGCAACTAAAAGAAGTAAATTTTTCCTCTTGTTTCTCACAAGGAATTTTAATTCAAGGCAATGGCATGTGGCACTAACAACATCAAAGAAGATCTACCTCATCTAGCAATATGTTTGATGTCTTGAAATCCCGATAAATGACTGGTTTCTCAGCTTCGTGCAGGAAGGCAAGTCCTTTTGCAGCACCAAGTGCAATCTTCATTCTGGTAGACCATGGTAGTGGCACCATTACCCCTGTATAAGTAAATAGCATTACTTAAACAAATCAACGTAATACGGTGGCTGATCCCAAACGAACAAATATAAACATAATTGGCCACAATGATCACACAGTTATCAAGAACGTCGCTTGATGCAATACAGAAGTGATGTATATTGTATGTCTACTCGGCATGAAAACTTTGCAAATAGATGATTCTGGAAATGTAATGAAAAAACTCAATACACAGAAGTTTGAGCTAACTGATGGTAACACTAATCACAGGATATGCTATAAGACGGTGTCACTTAAGCATTGCAGTTCCCAGGTGGCAGATCGCATAGCACAACCCATCAACATGTCGACGATAATGTATTGCACAACACATTCTATTCCTTCATAAAATGGACACTCCCACTTATTCTAGGAGAGTAGAATTTGGTTCCAAGTAGGTTTGTAACTCATGTAATCAAATGATAAAATGGTACAATATGTCAATGAAACCGACTGGCATAACTTATCAATAGCATCATAAACAAGGATAAATTTAGACAAAACAAGCAACAATTTCTCAAGAACATGCTTAGTCTTACTTGAAAACAGATGTGACTCCACGCTTCCCAGGGGCATGAATTCATATACGAGAACCCTGTGATCATCTTCGCAACAATATCCGACCAACTTCACTAAATTTGGGTGAGAGAGGTGTCCAAGAAATATGACCTCAGCCTGCAGTCATGAAGAAACAACAACTTTATATCTGACAACAGTAAACAAACCATGCAAAAGAAAACAAGACAAAAACTGAACACGAGCGTGATTTTATCAACATAGCATTATTCAGAAAGGCTAATCACCAGCCACTCCCGATGGCCTTGGTAGCTATTGTCTCCATCATGAACCTTGACTGCAACCTGCAGGGGTTCTTCTATTGCTAATCCTTCACGAAGGTCCTTGGTGATGTACCCTTTGTAGACTCTGCCAAATCCACCTCCCCCTAGTAGTGAATCCTGCCTGAAGTTCTTGGTGATAATCTTGAGCTCCTCAAATGTGAATGCTATCAAACGGTTCCGAGCCGAGTCCCTTCTCAGCTCCTCCACCTCTTTCGGGTTGGATGGCAGCAGGCTGTCCTCTTTTTCGTTTCTCTCCAACGGACTCTGCATTTTTGGGGATTCTGTAACAAATAAAGGGGCAAGTTATATATGTCACAAGCTTGATAGAGGCTACAAGACATGTTGCAAATGATTCAGAATACTTTATACAGATCAACTAAACATGAGTTTCTCATTATAAACAAGAATTTCACATGGCAGGATGAAAACTTCTCATTGTTGATTTGATTGGAAAAAAAATAAATAAATTGAAAACGTGTGCAATCAATGGAGTGGATCAGACTAAAATATACAGTGTTGGAATAGCCATAATCTGATTAAGCATGGAGGTAAGCATATCCTTTTCTGGATTGAGATTAAAAGTTGCCGTTGAACTGTTAAAGATAAAGAGAACAGTCTATAAAAATTAGCAGTAGTTTCTACTCATTAACAAGCAGTGCACATCAACATGTATCTCTATTTCAAACTTGGGGGCTCACACAAATAACAGAAAGTATTGCATCCTACTGCTGCAACCGCAACTGCGTAATCTCATAAATCATAGCAAGAAAGGACAGTGGTACCTGACTTTGTTGCATTGGAAGAAACCCTGTTAAAGTATGGATTCCCCTTAAACCAACAATTGCCCATAATACAGAATTCCTAAAGAACAACCTCAGCCTCTCTGTCTCACCAAGAACACCAAGAAGAGCAGCCTCTCTCTCTCTCTCCCTCTCTCTCTGTCTTACCAGGAACACCAATAAGAGAAGTGGGTGGCAAGAGATAGAGATGTCGGCAATGAGCTAATGTTTTGATGGCTTGCTTATTTAGCAATTAGCACACACACACAAAGAAAAACCCACCAACATATGCTCCCAGAACTCCATGCTTAAGCTCAGGAACCGAACTAAGAACAATCTTTCCTAAAGATAAGCAGGCCCCTCCCAGTTGCCAGCAAACAAAAAAACTAAGGAAGAAGAAAAGAACACCAAGAGGAGAGGTGCAAATTTCTGTTCTCCTGAGTCCTGAAAGCTACACAGAAGGAACAAACGCAAAGGAAGGCCTCAAGTGAAACAACCCTTTCTGTATTTATCATGCGTTTAATGAGGAGAAACAAGATGCTACTAAATGGAAAGGAAAAAAAAAGGAAATAAAATGAAAGACCGAACAGTTCAACTCTGGTAGGCCGTTTCCCTTTTCTTTCTGTGCCATCATCCGTTACACCAATGGCGTAAATCTTGCATTTAAGGAGGGCGTGGAAGATTTCTCTTTCTCCGCGTTTATCTTTTCCTTTACGTACTTCTGGGGGTTTTGGTTTGTGGAAGAGAAGAAAAGGGGGTGGGAAATGCAGCAATCAGACAGCAGGTAAAGGCGTCAGATCACCAGGAATAGGTGTGCACTCGAGTTTGAGTGGGACAATGGGGGGTGCAGTGGTGTCTATCATCTCTCCCCCCCTCCCCTCCTAGATTCCATTGTCTTGGCCTTGAGGCTCTGTACATCAAGCTTCTTCCACGCGCATGCAGGGTCATTCCCCAGACTCTCACGACCCCCGAGGTATGTACATCCGTGGCTCATACTACTCTATTTGGTTGCAACTGAAAATGTCGAGTACTAACTACTACTACTCACTAGTACTGGCAGGCATGAGCGTGCAGTCGTCAGCTTATCTCGAGTTTACGGCTCTGTCGCCGGCCTGCAGAAGCTAAGCACAGTACTCGGCTGCATTCCATCAGAGTACTCGCGCAGCATTGCAGCCCTCTCTGCCTAATTGCTCGCGTCGCGCGCGCACGAAAGCAGATCGACGGAGAGCCATCCATCTCCACTGTGCTTGATTGCTAATGCTTCCAGATTGCTTTTTTGGTTGTGGTTGGGAGGTGTTGGGACTTGCAAGGGATGCACTCATCTGGCCTCATCTGCTTGATCTTTCAGGGATATGGAATGATGTGGTTTCTTGGTGGACTGGTTGTGGTGATGGCAGTGGTGCCCATCCCACTAATCAGTACCCAGTAACTGCAGCCACAGGTAAGGCTGATGACTGCTGCACTAATCCCCTAATTCTTTCCCCCAAGATAAGTAAAATATATTTTTCCCTGCTGCATTTGCTTTCTTTCCCTCGTGGTGATTATTAGCCTTTGCCAGTTCTGCTTTCTCCAACTTTTCTCCAGGGGACTGGAGAGGTTGCAACAATCCTCCCCTGCGGACATGTGTTGCGGTGGGGATTTGCTTGGACTCGGCATCGCTTTTTGGATTGGGAGAGACCTGGACCAGTGGCGGTCTTCCAAGTCCAACACCCACCAAGGCACCAACCAACCAACCAACCAACCTTTGCTCCTCCTCATCCCATCCCATTAGGTCAAATCTCCTTCTTTGTCCAATTCGGGGGTGTCACTGTCTCCCATCACCGCTTGCCCAGCCAACTGCCATGCTCAGGTTAGGCTAATCTCGTCTTAGTTTAAGATCAAGAAAGGTGCATGGCTTTAGATTACTTGCAAAGGTGCTTGCTTCATCTGGGCTCCAAATCACAGCACAATCGGGCCGGCCTCCACTAGACTAGCTAGAGGCAGTTACAGTTATGCTGTTCCTACATGTGCTGTGCGTGGTTGGTATAGTCGCATAAAGATTCTTCTACTAGCTAGCCTTGTGAATTTTGATCCTACCACTGCAGATTCTTGGTCTCTCGAGCCCTCAGACCAGGGGAGGTGTTCGGGTTCGGTGTTCTTGTCCCCCTGGGGTTCAGCAGCGCAATGTGAATTGCTTGTTTCTTTGGATTAAAACAGCTCCTCATTTCGTTGGATGTCCAATCGTAACATTGGCGAAGAAAACAAGCATGTCGGTGTGATCGAACCATTAGAACTCGTCGAATTTGGTGTGGACTCACTCTCTGCTTGACAATAATCTTCATGCATGCCCAGCACATGGCGTTCGGTTGGTCGTCTATGAGACTTGTGGTGCTGGGCTCTGCTCGTTGTGGGCAGTGCGCTCTTAGGTTGCTCAATCTTGGTTTCATCAAGACTTAATTAGAGCTTAAATTCTAAGTGATTAGACCGTGTGAGCTCCAGCTGGTGCTACACTTCCACTGCCCTGTCCATTTTATTTTTGTCCTGGCTGTGTCGACGTCGGTTGCTATGGCTGCTATGAAGTCAGCTTGTCTTTGGATTTTGTATACGACTGCTTGCACATTGAGGTTGCCGACGGATGTATCTGTGGCTGGTGCAAAAGAAGCTAATTAACTAGAGTTATCATATTATGGCGTGACATCTTGCAGATATTTTTAGAGGGAGACTAGGGAACGGAATACTGTTCCAACGGTATAGCTGTAAAACTTATGAAACTTATCGATTTGATCTTTGGTTTCATGAGTTTCGATGTTTAGTTTCATCAGTTTCATGTTTCATCGATTTAAATGTTTAAATCGAGTTTTAGTCTTAAGTTTAAATGATTTGATTATAAAAAATTATAAGTTTCAGAGAACGGTATATCGTAGGTTAGTTTTTCTGATATTTTTATTGGGTTAGAATGTTGGCTGTACGACGGTTGGCGTACAATAATCACAGCCTAAATCGGAATTGAGCTTAGTTTGCTTAACAGATTGAGCCTCATGCGGAAGACATCTTCTCCCGGAAAGCATTTTCACGTGCTTCACGGTTTGTTTGGACTCGTCACCTTCAGCGATATTTTGCGGTCTTCCTTCCTGGCTATAACTTTCGGTGCTGTGACGTTTTCATATTCCTGTATATTCCTAACCTTTCTGTCTCCTGAAAGGGTCGTTGATGGGCTGGCCTTTTATTTTCTGGTTGTAAAAAAATCGAAATCGGTTCCTTCTTCTTCTATCTTAATGAACGGCAGAGCTCGTGCCTTCCTTTCGAAGAAAGAACGTTGACTGTAGCAGCTCATACTTGACAGGTTATTAAAACAGCATACTGTCATTATCATGCCAATTAAACAGATTGCATAGCAGGGAATATCTCAAAAGTCTTAGTTCTGAGAATAGCCTTCGGCCCTTCACCTACTAAATATCTTCAATAATTTAGTACACACCCTAAAGGAATGAAAAACACCAAAACCTGAGGACCTGGTTTTGGGATGACTTCTATGACTGTCAACTTAACTTTCAGAATAACAGGGAATATCTCAAAGTCTATTACTTTTGAGAATAGCCCTCAGCCTTTCACCTACTAAATATCCTCAATAATTTAGTACACACTGTAAAGGAATGAAAAACACCAAAACCTGAGGACATGGTTGTGGGATGGCTCCCATGATTCGTCAACTTAACTTTCAGAATAACAGGGATTTTATTTTCCTGAGTTTAAGTGCTGTGATGCCTTACAAAGTCGCATACCCTTACACTTGCATTTTCATAGTAACAGACTAACACGTCAAGGAAACAGGCTCCACTTGGGCTTCCTTAGTTGTCTGATCCTAGAAAGCCCTAAAGGTAGCCTAATTAGCTGGTCGCACTAGAAAAGCTCATTGTCTAGATTCTCCTACAATGCAGCTTGCAAAGCAGAGCTTGTTAAACTTGTCATCTGGGAATTAAAAAAACCTATTCATTTAGCTCTTAGTTGTCTAGTGTTAGTTCTGAGGGTACTGTATGCTTTTTGTGGTCCTGATTGCAACCTACAGGCGACAGTAGTCTGATGCATGCTTTGATCATTGTTCTTTCCTTTCTGCTTCTAACTAGCCCAATTCTCCGTCCAATTGCGTGGCTAGTTCTAAAATAGTGTTATATTTGTTATCCAGCTCCAACACTTGTATATTACTGAAAATACAATTGTATTTCTCCTACTAATGTAACGGCTCCCATATAAATTTGATTAATCCGCATTCACAATCAACGGTGTAGATCTTCCTCTGATTAATGTGATAATTTCTAGCCCTTGTGTTAAAGTATGACCTGAATTCATTTCGGTTTCATTTCCTACTCTAATTCAGAGTTTATTCCTATACAGAGTCATTTATGTTCCACTATAAATATGTGCATGTAGTTCGTAGAATAGAGCAAGGCAAGCAACATGAGAAAAGATAGTCTCATTGTAAACAACTCCTCATTTACTAATATTTGCCTTCGAGCATCTATGGTTTTTCTCGAAAGGGTTTTCCACGTTAAATCCGTCTCTCATTCCTTTGAACCTATATTTTTTCCAACCATTTTGTAACAAGTGGTATCAGAACTTAGGGTTTAAGATCTGAGTCGCTACCCCCGGGAGGAGACTCTCGAGCTAGCACCCGCATGGCATCCAAGTGGCCATTGCGTGGCTTCTATGACACGGCGTACAAGAAGCAGCAAAGCAGCATCCACATCACAACATCTCTGACGTACTTCAATTTGGTATCAACTATGTTCCACAACTCGATTCCATATTGAGCATTGACTTGTGATCTACCCTAGCAACTATTCTAGCGCCAATTTCATTGAAACTATCGCCCGCACTGCCCCATGCCATTCTACAACATCTTCGTCGACAATCTTCTACTACAGTCGATCGCCGTATTGCTTCTGTTGGAGGTGGATTTCATTACAATTCAGGCCATTGTGCCTATTATTGGTTCAATGCAAGATTAATCATTAGTGAATTCTTTAATGATATGTCGTCCACTACTGGGGTACTGGAGTAAGATTTTGCATGTATAGAGTCTATGGTGGAGTTACATGAGGAGACAACTGAATTTAGTGTTCAATCACTGTTTTAATATGTTGCAATTTTGGATCGCTTGTGCGACCATTATGGTGGCTTTGACAACATTAATTCTCATAATTTGATGACACTCTGGTGGTAGCTAGCATGATGCTCCCCGAAGATTTACTATTTAAATGTGAAGGTTTTGCTTCAATATCAGTTTAAGATGAATGATTGAAGTGCAAGTAGGAGTTTGCTTTTGCATGGATACTACAACATTGTCCAATTGTCATAGCTCGATATGATGGGTCTACTGCAATTTAATACTCTATTGATGGCACAAGAGTTTCTTTCATCCGAACAGTTTATAGGAGCAGCTTCAACTATGTCATAGAATTTATTTATCTTCGAGTTGGCAGTTTGAACTTTGAAGTATGTAATAGTCACACGTGCAAGTTGCTCTCTAATGGCATTGTTTGCCGAATTCTGTGTTCCAGGTGGAGCATGTCAAATAACTGTGATATGAGTTATTCGCTATCTATCAAGCGCCGCATGTGATGATTTGGTTTATGCTATTAAATGATTGAGCATTAGTTTCAGGAGGTCAATTGCACAGACTTAGACTTTGCTGGGATTATAAATTATTGAAGATCCAAACTCATTCGTCTGTTTTGTTAATAGATATATGTTTGGACCTACTAGTGATTTGCTTAATTTTTCTTCGCGAGAAGTATTTGGATAATATTGTTCCAGTCTTTCTTATTCCGATTAGTCTATTTGACTTTTGAGCCACAAGGTTAATTGATGATAACTTATTTTGAGGATATTTTGGTATTTTGGCTGCATGAGCGAATTCGTCCCAAAGTGGAGATTGTTAAAGTATGATTTGAATTCGTTTTGATTTCATTTCCTACTCCAATTCAGAGTTTACTCCTATACACAGTCATTTATGTTCTACTATAAATATATCCCTGTAGTCCATAGAATGGAGTAAGGCAAACAAGATGATAGAAGAGAAAAGATAGCCTTATTGTAAACATCTCCTCATATAGTGATATTTGCCTGAGTGTCCATGGTTTTTTCCGAAAGGATTTTTCACATTAAATCTTTATCTCATGTTCATTTGATCATATATTTTTGCTGTGTGTTTTATAACACCCTGAGAGCAAATTTGGTGGCTTCTTTTTCCTCTTCTTTAATAATATAATAATAGATTTCCTTATGTTTGCACACGATTGTTCTTATTCTATTGTGGCAAAAGTTAGCCATGTAGTTCCAATGTTTCATTCAGTCAATAACTTTTACCTTTTTAAGACTTAAGAAGCACCCATATACTTAATTAGTTTCTGAAGTTAGTTTAATTTTAGTTCAAATTAGATTGTCAAGACTCAAGTGGTTGATTGCAAAATAGTTTTTTTCGAAAGACACAGGAGGTGTCTATTCCATTGAAAGCAAGAGAAGTTAAATAGGATTACAAAAACCAAGCGTCTTAGGTTGACCAAAAACGAAAATGAAAATGCAGGCGCTTTACAACACCAGTTTGCCCCATTACAGCGAACAGAGCCCAAAAGGAACTGGAAGAGGCCAGAGCCAAAGATGTTGACAGCCTCGCAAACTCCCGCAAGACGCCCACGCCAATAGAGGAAGGGCCCCGGTCAGCTACCCCTAATAAAGTGAACTGTAGGGTCTAATCGCCAGTCATGGAGGTTAGCGCCATCTTGCGGTTGGAGACATCCTGGGCAATGAGATTGAAAACAGCCTGTACTATATGATAGTTGCTGTTGAATATTCTCCAGTTCCTCTCTTTCTATAAGTTCCAGAAAATATAAATGAGCGCTCCATCAATTTCCTTTCTCCATTGAGGCAGCGTGATAAGACGTATGTAGCACCACCAGTTGGCAGTGGTCATCCTGTTTTATGTGTAGCTGTGAGAAGGAGATTCCTAAATGAAGAGAAAGGAAGACCTTGCTTCAAACCTGTCTTGCAAATGGGCAAATTAAGGTCAAGTGGTCAGCGGATTCAACCTCAGATCCACAAAGGGAGCAAAGGGTGCTATGAGGCCAACCTCTTGCAGCTAGCCTATCACCTGTCAATAGGCGGTTTTGAACTAGGATCCATGCGAAGAATTTGCATTTGTTTTTTGTATTAGCTTGCCATATGACCTGGTGGTTATAGTCCGGCATTAAGCCGAAGAACTGAGCACTGTAAGCTGTCTTAGCCGAATATTCTCCATTCGTATTCCATTTCCACAGTATGTCATCCTGTACCTGTGTCTGTAGTGTTGCATTTTTGTAACGTCCCAAAATTTGCTTAAAATGTATTTATGGTATTTTTGAAATATTTGGAATTGTATGGAATTTTTGGAGTTAATTGGAATTTTGGCTTTATTAAATTAATTATATAAAATTTAAATCATGCGTTTTGCTTGAGCATAAAATCTAAAATTTTGTTTAAAATAAAGATAATTGGAAGACGAGAGTGTTCTCTTCAAATATTTTCAAAAAACATGTTATATAACTTAAGTCGTTGATTTTACAAAAATCTGTACGGGTGTCTGATTCACTAAAAGAATTTTTACGAAAAATCTATACGTTGAAAAATCGCGAAACCAACTTTGTTAAGTTCCAAATAGTTCCTAGTATTTTAGAGGAATTTTCCATATTTTTAGAACCCTCTGCTATTTTTTTCCCTAAACATGTTTTGGAACGTATATGCATATATACATACGAACATGAATGGACGATTGATTTTCCAAGCCGTTCTTACCTTTTTCCATTCCCAGCCACTCGTGTGCATGTGTGCTATACGTTACTAGTCCCTTTGCATGCCAGCCGTTTCTTCTGCAGCCATTTGCCAATCCCTTGCAACGCATGAGCCTTTTTACTTCCAGCCGTTTCATTATTAGCAACGTCTCTCACATTACTAAGAAACGCATACATTTCACCACTTACTGTACGATTGCCTTTCCATAACCATTTCTTCCAACAGCATTTCCATTTCTCTAGCAACATTCCAATCTTCCAGCCATTTCCATTTCTCCACCGATCTTTTGTTCCGCTGTTGATGCCGCCGATTGACGCCGCCACCGGTTACGTCGCCGCCGCCGCCGCCGGTGCACTTTCTTGGACGCCTTCTCCTACGCCGACGGTCTGCGCTACTACCGCCGCCGATCGGTACTTCTTTTTCTCTTATGCGTGCACTCCATCTCCGTCGATCAGTTGATCTCATCATCTGTAGTTGCGCATATATATGATAATACACATGCATGTTTCCCTATATATATTATAACTCGCATGTATATATTAGATCTATTAGCGTGTATGATTTCTCTATATGCGTGAACACCCGTACTATGGTCGGTAGATGCATATAGATATACACGCATATATATATAGATTGATCGGATGATCTCGTTGTATGTATTTACGTATGTCTAGACATGTTAGCATATATAGGTTAGTACGAATGCACCTCTACGTATATGTTAGGCCGCCTGCAAGTATATATATACTATAGTTTTGGACGCATGTATATGTATATATATATTAGGTTGCGCATGCATACGTATATATATGTCTTAGACTGAATCTTGAACCCATATATATGTATATTGTACGTAGTCTTGTATACATTAGGAAGTTTACGTGTATGTGTGTATATAAATATACTAACGTGTTTCTAGCCGAACCAGTACGTATGAATACCCACGTATGTGTTGGTATGTAGGTGTGTTCCCATATGTATTTTATCGTGTACCAAATCATTCTGGAATGCATGCATGAAGAATATGTGTATACGCAGTGAACAGTGCCATGCATGGAGGGCTTAAGCTAGTTGTATGTGTTAGTTTCCAAGATTTGCGAATTTTGTCTTTTTCACTACAAATTCATTTTAAGTTCAAATCGCTTGCAACAAATTTTGTTAATTAGTAAAAATTAATACCGTTCTACAATATTTTACCAAAACTTTATAATTAAATTCATACTGTTAAATTATTCGCGGAAAGTCCAAACTTATGAATTTTGTATCTCTTAAACTATACGTTCAAAAATGTCAAAATAAATTTTATAAATCTTAGAAAATGCTAAACTAATTGTTTGGAAGTTTTCATGAAATTACGAACTAGTTTGCTTTGTAGTATTTTTTTTCCGAATGTGTGCTTATATGTTGTTTTGAGTGTTTAATTGGTTCTTTATCTACTACGCGTAGACGTCGAGTTGTGTGACGCTGTTGGAAGTGAAGATGAGGACCAAGATCAGGATCTAGACCAACACCAGCTGATCTTTAAAGGCAAGTTGTGCTTTGACCATGTTGCTCCTACTTTTTGAAATGTATTTTTATTTAAACTATGCATGCTATGTTGATTAAAATGGATTAAATTAACTTGGGTAAAGTAGCTAATCAATCTAATTGTTAATACCACCTTGATGTTAATATTTGTATGCCATGTACCCTTGTCACCTTAAGTTTGGTTAAAATAGTTGGATGATAATATTGTGCCAACACGGGAGGCTAGACCGTGAGTAAATGCTTAGCCTTGCTCATACGTGGAATGTTATTTCAAATTGCAAAAGAACATTGAGTAATGAAATATGGAATGTACTTTGGAAAGGTTGTAATACTACCACGTGATGATATGAAGTGTAGGTACCTGTGTGGTTCTATATGGAAATTGAAATTATTGTTGGCATATGTTGCACAATAACCAAACTGGGAAGGGAAAAGATTTAGACTGGGGCAAGTGGCAAGATGGCTTCGTGCCAGGTGGGCCTATGTGGCATTTGGGTTGATGAGTGTTGTGAGGGTTGTGTGCCAAATTTTTGAGAGAAGAATGTCTTGCCCTGGACAGTTAAGGACTTCACCTTGCAAGCCTTTGAACTGAGCTACTCGTACAACCACATGATTGGAGCGGGACGGACTTAGTTTAGTAGGATTCTGAAATCTTACCTTTGATACCTCAGGGCAGCAGTTGCACAATGTGTCATTGCAAAGGGGAGCGTACCTGTGCTACAGCTTGGTACCCATCCAACGGTGTTCGTCGGTCCTACCCTTCGACTCTGTGTGAGGGGAGTGGTAGTGAAGGCAATACCGGAGAGGTTCCTAGGTTGAGATAGAAGTCTCTGAAAAACTTTGTTACGGTTAATCACCTGTGTGGTGAGAAACTGTATCTTGTGAGTAAAGTGTACAACCTCTGCAGAGTGTGTCAAAACTATTCGAATAGCCGAGTCCATGGTACTGGACAAAGCTCGGGATTATAGACAAGGGGTAGATCTTCGAAAATAAAATGTGGAATGGGTGGCTGTGTTCCAGAAATAATTATAAAGTGATTTAGGGCTGTGTGCCATACTTTTGGAAAGAGATTGTGAACTTAATATGATATAATATGGTTTCACTGCTTTTGAATCTATTAAGATTATATAATAAAAACGAAATGCCAATTGATGCAAAATAACCACTTAAGCCACTCCTTTGGAAAAAGCCATGCATATAGTAATAGAACTGCATTCTTGTGCATGACTTGCTGAGTATGTTGTATACTCACCCTTGCCATCAACAAAACATCAGAGGAGGAGTCAACACCTGTTTGGGAGGGGGAGTACATCAACGACCAGGAGAACTAAGAAGCAAGCCTCGTCAGATGCCTGTGGCGATGTTATGAGCCTATCAAGACTTTTATTTTTCCGCTGCTAATGTTTATTTATCTATAGTATTGTAAGCCCTGCGTGGCAGATTATTGTAAGGTGACCTTAAGGTCTTGCAACCAGTTTGTATTAATGTTTGAAGTGCTTTATTTATAATTCCGTTGTGTATGATTGTGGTACTTCATCCCTATTATGACTGTGTGCACTAGCGAGATCTTGGACTAGTGCAGAATACACAGAGGGTCCGGATTTGCAGATTCGGGTCCTGACAATTTTGGATTCCTGCCATAGACTAAAGTATTGATGCAACTGTAAAAAAGTGTTTATTCATTGCAATTGTTTGATCCAGGCCCTATTTGTGAGTTCATAATGGATTGTTCTATTTTTCCTTCTAACAATCGTGAAGCATTATGGTGCCACCTCGCTTGGTGAGGCACCATTTAGCCGTCTGGAGGTCCAAAACTTGGTTGTCCTACCATCCCCTAGCGAGACCCTGGTACTCGCATTGAAAAGGCTCTTGCTGTTGCATCACATGGTAAATCCATGCCAACCCATGGTCTCTATTTGTCTTTATAGGCAAACCAAAGCTAGCGAATCCTTAGGGCCCTTCCTAGTCCACCTAGTTCTTTTACCCTCAAACCTCCTAGTTCTTTTGGCCTACATACTTTTTTCTAGTTTACAAGACAGTTGCCCCCATTGCCGCCCTATTCACCTGTTCAAATAAAATTTCTTCTTAATATATCCATCTTTTTAATTGCCCATTTACTCAGTAAGAACATTGTAAAATGATAGATTATGAGCGACATTAAGACTGAGTTCACTAACACAAGTCGGGCCGCCCTGGAAAGGAGCTTTCCTTTCCAACCCACCAGTCTTGATCCCACTTTGTCGATGATTGGTTGTTCATCAATCTTTTTCAGTTTTGTTATGTGTAGTGGCAACCCTAAGTACTTGCATGAAAAAGATTTTTTAAATGGCTGGAAAATCCTGTAGGATGTCATGAAGGTCTAATCCGTGACATCCAATTGGATAGACCTCGATCTTTTGGAAGTTTGCCTTTAAACCCGTGGCTACAACAAAAGCAGTCAAAATCAATTTAATTGCTTGTAGCTCTTCTTTGTATGGATTGGCAAAGATGGTTGCATTGTCTGCATAAAGTCATATCTGCAGCTTGGCTGACCGAAAAAGGATCGGTTTGATCATATTCATTGTTGTTGCTAATGTCATTCGAGTGTGCAGCTGGTCAATTGCCAGAATAAAAAGCAAAGGAGACAGGGGATCTCTGCCGAAGCCCTCTGCTGTGTCTAATAGGCTATCCAGGGATTCCATTTAGTGGATTTTCAAAGAAGAAGCAGCCAATAGCATTAAATCCAATTCCTCCATCTAAGCCCAAACACCACCTGCTCTAGGAGTTCAAAGAGATATTCCCAACTGACCGAGTCAAAAGCTTTGGCCAAATCTAACTTGAAAAACAAAGATGGGGAGTTCTTCCTGTGTAATTCGGGTATACAGGAAATTGTCATGAATAGATCTCCATTTAATGAATGCTCTTTGGTTGATTGAGATGATATCCTGCAGAAAAGGTGCTAGCCTGCTTGCTAGGAGTTTGGAGAATAGCTTCGCAAAACTATGTATAAGACTTATGGGTCTAAAATCTAAAACTCTTTTGGCGTCCTATTTCTTGGGAAGAATGAGCATGTGCGGAGTTGAGGGCATGCAAATTTCTTCCTTTAAGGTTGTACAGCTAATTAATCGTTGCCATAAGGTCGGCCTTGATGATATACCAACAGGTTTTGTAGAACATTCCCGTATACCCATTTGGACCTGGTGCTTTCTAAGAGGGCATGGAGAGAATGGCCTGGTGGACCTTTTCTTCCTCAAATGGCTCTTCCAAGCTGCTTAGATCATGCCACTGCAAGCCTAAATTTTCCCAGTTGAGGGTATGAGTTATCTCCTCTTTCATTTTGTAATGGCATTGGAAATACCAAAAGATTTCTTGCTACTTGTCTTCCTGTGAGTGTACTGCGCCGTTTTCTATCAAGAAAGATTGGATGCGTTTTTTTCATTTGTGCGCATTAACTTTTATGTGGAAGAATTTTGTGTTCGCGTCACCCTCCCTGATAGAGACCAAGCGAGAGCGCAATCACATTCTTATCCTTTCAATGGCAGTCAGTCCAAGTACTCGGTGTTTTTGCTTACTTCTGAAAGACCTTTCTGCATCCAAGAATTGCCTAACCTCCTGCGCCTTATCTAACTGCCAAATAATCTCAATGGTTGTTGCAAATTGCAACCTGAGGTTTCCTAAATGACAATGGTCCCAAGCATTTAGAGTTCTAGCTGTTGCGTCCTACTTGAAGTGGAACCTACGGAGGGCGTCATCAGAATGCATTGGAACTTGCCAAACCTTTTGTACCTCCTCTAGGAAATTATGCATCTTCGACCAGTATGCCTGAAACCGAAATTCGTAGTATTTCTGTGGGGCAATTTGTTCCAGCATCAACAATGGGTAGTGGTCTGATGAAAGAGAAGATAGAGAGTGTGTAGGTAGCAATTTGGGAAAAGAAAGTCCCAATCCTTGGAGTTGAAAAGCCTGCCAATTTTAGTTAAGGTTTGGTTGGCTCTTTCGCTTGCCCAAGTAAATTTTCTTCCATTCAAATTTATTTCCTTGAGCTCTACCTCATCCAGCATTCTCTTGAAAGCTCCCATAAGTCTTCTGTTTAAGTTTCCATTATTTTATCAACTGCTAGGTAAATCATGTTGAAATCACCTAGTACTAGCCACTGCGGTCTCATTTCTTCCTTTAGAGCAACAATTTCCTGTAGGAACTACAGTTTGTCCTGATCTGATTGTGGTCCATAGACCCTTGTGTAAGACCATTTGATTCCTTCGTTTTTCATTGTTATTATTGCGGAAACTGTGTTTGCCGTTGTGGTCACTTGTGAAATATGGAAGAAAACTTCTGAGCAAGTTAGAAGATTTCCTCCTCTTGTACCCTGCACTGGTAACAAACCAAAGTTGTTTTTGAAGTTGTTTCCAAGTGTTTGTGCGACAATGTTTGCATCCACCTGTTGAAGTTTAGTTTCCTACAGAGAAATAATGGTTGCATTTGACTGACGGACAATCACTCTAATGATGCTCAAGCACTCTAACGATGCTCCCTTTTGCCTAAGTGTTGAGACCTCGTACATTCCAATTCAAAAAGCGGCAGTCTTGTAGTGACATCTAGGAGTAGAAGGTCCACCTGCTATCTAACATGTTCATCTCCTCGGTCTAAGTAGTGCACTTTGTCCCCTGTATTGGTCTGTTCGTCGTGCCCACCGAAGTAAACTGATAATTGTATATAGACAATCTTAGCTTAGGTCTTTTCATTACAACAATACCAAAGATCGGCACAAACTTTACCATGAACAGTTGGTTGAGGGGAGGGACAAAAACAATAACACCACCAAACAAACTTAGTTCATTTCCCACCTTGGACAGTACATTACCTAAGTACGAAAAAAAGAAAACTAATACTAGTTCAAGCCACCGCAGCACTGGAGCGCCCTATGCCAAACCCAAACTAAGTAGAGAAAAGGCCAGTCACAACTGATAAACGGGGATACTAGGATAAAACTGACTGAAATTAGATACGGAAGACACCCTGAGACTTAAGCAGACTGGATCTAGCAATGACAAATAAGAAGAGTCTATTAACAAAAGAGAGCCCCAACACTAGGCCCAAAAGAGGGGCGCTGATCCTTCACGAGGTTTAGACTTTCCAAGTGGATGCCCCTGTCGCTGCAAGCCTACTAAATCAGCCATGGCATTGATGATCTATGTGGTGAGGGGCTTGTTGAAGGTGTCCAGATAGCGTTATTTTACTGCATCATCCATTTTAGCATTGGCGGCTAGAAGGCCTAGCTTCTTTGCTATTTGATACTGAGCTCTCTTAGTTGTCGTCAACTTGGATGTCATTTTCTTTTTTTGCTAGTCGCAAGCTACGACGCTTATAGGTTTTTGGTGCTACCTGTTGAGCTAGGTCCTGGCAAGAGTGGAGGTTGGACCTCGGCTATTATGAATTAACTAAAGCCTAGAATCTTTTCAATGCTTCCATGATCCATTGCTAACATAGGATTGGAGTGTCCAATCTGACCCAGCTCATTGCAAAGAACCTCCATCTGGATTGGGTTAATAGGAGCTACCACCAAAGCGTTGGCCTGAAACTCCTCTGCCATTGGATCAAACCCGGGACTATCTATCTCCAAAGCATTTATTTTGGGGATGATTGAATCTTCACTGCTAAGAGTTTGAATTATTCGGTTTGTGTTGTGTCCCAGATTAGCGCATCACTGTGCGAAGATCTTTTCAATCGGTGGGGTTGCATCAATTGATTGCACCTCTGCATTCTCTGCAGTGAGCTCAGTGCACACTATGGGATATCTTGTTTTGCTTCTTCCATCAACCTGTAGGGGTGTTAGGTCAACATGCTTGCTTGTCCCTCGATAGCCCCTACTTCCACGAGAGGAGTTTCCTTGAGTGTCTGTCTTGTACTGGTGTCTGTGCTACTGGCTAGTTGGCAGTACATCCTAGCCTAAAGGCCTCCTTCGGTTTCCACCTCCTCCCAGCGGTGGATCTCTAGACCTGTACTGTAGACGGTAATGAACTGAGCCACATGGTGGGAGCGCTCCGTTGATCACTCCTAGTTGCTAGGCGTAGACATACCATCTTGGCCATTCATCATCTGAGGAGACCTCCGACAATTCTCCATTGATGTTGCTATGTACGGGGTTGAGGCCTACAAAAGTTCGAGGTGGTGCCTCACCCAAAGGCTCAAAATCCAGAATCCCTTCGATGCAAAGCCGAACCTTGAATTGTGCTTTAGTCGCCTTAGCCTGAAAATGTCGCGTCCATGGCATGACCTTTATGTCGATTCCTTCTTGAATGAACCTAGAGTCTGCCAACATTTCATTTCAGAGTACCACAATGCTAAAGCGTACAAAATAGCTTCTCAGCACGTCTATAGCGACATTGAAATCTTCCTTGTTCATCCTGAAATGGTCTGTAAGGAGATGTTGCATCTGTCTAACGGTTGTCTCTTGGTCCCCCAGGGTAAACACACGGACTGTGTATCTACAGAACTCTCTCTCCCTGCTATCGTATGTCTGGAGCTTGAGGGAGTGCATGTGCTCCAGCTTCGGCCTATCATTAGGGTCTCTAGGCCTGAAGCGAGGAGTGTGCATGGTGGAAGTTATTGAGTGGCCCCTGTTCGTCAAGGCTAAGGGTGTAGCAAGAAACAAGGTATTGTTGTTTTGGTTGGGGCAGTACCTTGCTCTATGGCCTGATCTCTTGCACATAAGGCATTTGTGGGGTCCCTACAGTTGGCCACGAAGTGGTCGAGGCAAGGTTCAAAAGCCTGAAGAAATTTCCAAAATCTCAACTGAGATCTCGGATTTCGGATCCATCGAGATCTAAATCTTAGTCGGATAAAAAAAATTCAAAATTCAAAATGCTACAGTGATCTCGAAAAATCTCGGTAATTTTGACCAAAATCTCAGGTATTTTGACCGAAATCTCGGATATTTTGATCGAATTTCAATTGTTGTGGGCTGGATTTGATTGGATTTGGGGTCAAGACCATCCACAAAAAATTTCAAAATTTTTTGATGTGTGTTTTTTTTTTTACCATTTTTAATTTTTTCGGTTAGTTCAAGTTGACCGAGATCTCGGTGATTTCGTTCGAAATCTCGGAAATCCCGGTTGAAAAAACTGGATTTGAAATTTGGTTTTTGGATTTCGCTGGAATTTTGTTCAAAATTCTGAGATCTCGCTGAAATTTTGGATTTTGGCCAACCTTGAGATATACACCAAAAATGAAATTTGAAACATTGTGTCGGGGCCAGACATCTGAAACATCTTCCCTATCATGCTTCTTAAGAAGAGCAGTTAGCCGAATTGAAAGCTCAAAGTTGCCGGTAGTAGTATGCTTAATTGCATTTAATCTCTCTTTTCTTCATAAATGTTTTGGTCTGACCTGCACCCATTCAATGGGCAAAGAGTCTGCACGCGAAAGATTTGCCTGCACCAAAATTTGGATTTCCTTTTGAATAGAGCTCTGGCAGTAAAGAGAGTTGATGGGCGGATCTGCAAGTACGATTTGCACACTCTTCCCCCTTTTCCAAGAACCGGGTCTTGTTGAGGATTGAAGTTGGGTGAGCAATTGCCGGAGCAGTAGCTAGCACAGGATGGGCTCAGAGAGGAGATAAAGTTGGCCTGCGAGTAAGGGCATTTTCAGCTCGCTACGAAAGGGCGTAAGTGTTGCTAGATGCAATTGGCAGGCCTTCAATGCGAGCGGGCTTTGGCAGTGGCACAGCCATAACTGGATTATCTCTCTGCGGGGAAAATCCCAAAATCTCCTCCCTCAAGGAGCCCCGGGCAGAGGCCTGCTGCAGTGATCCAGTGAGTCGGAAGTTTCTTGACGAAATCGTCGTCATCATACGAGCTCCAAGAAACTCTCTCTGGTGAATTGAAGGTTTGAAGATGGGAATTTTGTGGACTGTAGAGGTTATGAGCAGAGGGGGAAAGCCTTGAGCAGGTGAGTGCTGGGGCCTGGGGCTTGGGGGGCTTTGGAGGCTGCAGTCGACGTCGGGGGGGTGGTGGCGACGAAGTTGGTAGTGGAGGTGGTGGTGGCGCTGGTTGAGGAGCGGCCATTCCTTGAGGTGGCTGTGTTAATTGCAAAATAGTTGAAGTCTGGTGGCTGGCTAAAATTTCAAATGCTGGTGGTCTAGTGCCAAAATAAGTATAGTTTAGTATGTTTGCTATTTCCTGATAAGCTAATGGTTCATAAGCCTCAGCTATCTTCTGAGTTATCCATTTCAAGAAAATGAACTTTGCAGAAATATAGAATGGACTTTTACAAACTCATAGAAACCTTAAAATAATCAAATGTTGTTCTCATGTTGACCTTCACTTTCGTAACCTTCCATATTGTTAGACAAACTCGTTATCGAATAGTCCAGGGTTGCCTAATAGATCTAATGTGGAGAGCAGAGAGAGAGGAAGAGAGACACAATATGAGGAGGGATTGCTCTGCTTTATTATTCTGATTGCATCAGTATACACAGGGTGACCCCCTGCCTCCTATTTATAACATATTACTAGGGTTTCGGGAGAGTCCACATGGGCCACGTGGGCCGAGTTGCATATGCCTCATCAAAACTCCAGAAAACCCAGTGGGAAAAATACTTGGAGAAAGAGTACATAGCATACGCTTGCTGTGTTGCACGGATTACCTCATCAAAAACCTTATGTAAGAAAACTTCAATGAAAAACTTACTAAGGAAAAGAGTGCAATCCACCCAAGCTTCAATGTTAATCTTCAAGATTCACGTTGGGTACTCAAACTTTATGTTCGAGATTTATGTAGGAGTATGTGAAAGTTCTCCCCCTGAAATCTACACTTCTCTAAGTCTCATCATCCCGATTCCTCTAACGCATCTTTCAAAGGAAGATGCTGGGAGTGACTTAGTGAATAAATCTGCGAGATTTTCACATGACTTAGTGTGCAGTATCTTGACCTCGTTCATCTTATGCATTTCATGGGCATAAAAGAACTTGGGGTTGATATGCTTTGTGAGGTTACTTTTCACATATCCCATTTGCACTTGAGCAACACAAGCTGCATTATCTTCATAGATAATAGTGGGGGTTTGTTCCATGTTCAAACCACATGACTTCTGGATGTGGCGAACCATTCTTCGAAGTCATGCACATTCTCGAGAGGCTTCATACAAGGCAATTATTTCTGAGTGGTTTGTCGACGTCAAGACAAGAGTCTGTTTAGACGACTTCCAAGAAATTGTTGTTTCACCGCAAAGGAAAACATACCTAGTTTGTGACTTGCCAGTATGCGAGTCCGATAGGTATCCGGCATCGGCATTGCCAACCAAATTCAATTCATTATTCCTTCTATAGAACAAGCCGAGATCTTTGCTTCCTTGGAGGTAACAGAAGATGTCCTTCAACCCTTTCCAATGCCTTTTGGTGGGTTCTGCACTGTACCGCGCTAGCAAATTCACGGCGAACGCAATGTCCGGCCTAGTGCTATTCACAAGGTACATGAGCGCTACAATTGCACTCAAATATGGGAATTCCGCTCCCAGGACTTCCTCCCCCTCTTCTCTATGCCTGTATGGGTCTAGGTCTGCTTGGAGTGACCTTTCGACCATTGGGGTCTTTGCGGGATATGCCTTTTCAAAACCAAATCTCTCCAACACTTTCTGCGTGTAGGATGATTGGTGTACCAAGATTCCGCCTTAGACATGTTCAAGCTGCAAGCCTAAACAGAACTTGGTTTTACCCACATCTTTCATTTCAAACTCAGACTTCAAGTATGAGCATGCCTCTTCAATTTCTTCATCCGTCCCAATGATGTTCAAGTCATCTACATAGATGGAGATTATACAAAATCCATTCGTGGATCGTTGTATAAATACACATGGACAATCTTCGCTGTTCGTGTAGCCTTTCTTGCAAAGAAAGTCACTCAAGCGATTGTACCACATTCTTCCTGTCGCTTCTTTCATACAGTGATTTCTCCAATTTCACACTGTATAGGTTTCTGTTTGTTCTGTCTTGGTTCGGGATAGGGATACCTTCCGGTACTTTCATGTATATCTCCGAATCCAAGTTTCCATACAAATATGTTGTGACAACATCCATTAGCTTCATTCTCAACTTCAAGTTGACTGCCATTGAGATCAAGTATCTAAAGGTAATTCCACCCATGACCGGAGAATAGGTTTCTTCATAATCAACCCAGGACGTTGAGTGAAACCTTGAGCGACAAGTCTTGCCTTGTACCTTACAACTTCATTGTTTTCATTCCTCTTCCGAACAAAAACCCATTTGTGACCTACGGGGTTTATATGGGGAGGCGTGCGGCACACAGGCCCAAACACCTCTCTTTTGTTCAGAGAGACTAACTCTACAGTGATTGCCTTCTTCCATTCTTCCCAATCGAGCATTTTCTTGCACTCTGCGAGAGATGCGGGCTCGGGATCATGATCAATGATCGTGGCAATCTTTTTTGAAAAGTATGCATCGACATTAGCTGTTGCTCTATTCATCGATTCTCCTGTAATTACAAAATTTATGATCATTTCGTTATGGTGTGCTTCATGCACTTCTACTTGCTCTTCACTGCTATTTTCCATTCCAGGAGCAAGTTCCTTTAGTTTTTCTCCGTCAATGTGTGCGCACACATTATTTTCGGCGGCTTCTTCCAATGAAAGGTTCAGATCTGGAATTGCCTTTTCCACAGGCTTCTTTCCAATGCCAGGTCTCAACTGGCCCCCCTTCTTGCTTTGGGGCACTTTTGTGATTGGCTGTGGTAAGTCCTCTTGCCCAGTTTTCCCCAGACGTCTCCGGGTACTTTGGGTTTGAGAAGCCAGATCTCCTGTTCTTTTTCTTTAAGGCATCTGGGCAAGATGAGGGATACATTCTGTTTTCTTTGGTATTTCCACCCTCTCTGGTGCATTTCTTGTTGGTACGTGCGACTTAACCACGCTCTTCAGATCACAAAAATGATCAGGCAGTTCATTTGCTAGATTCTGCAAATCAATTATCTTCTGGGCTTCTTGATTTGCTTCATTAGTGCGAGGGTCATGCGCGGGGATCCCAGTGGAATGCCATATTATTTCCCGGCATTTTTCATCCAATAGTTGATTCTCTCCCCCTAATGATGGGAAACGGTCCTCGTCAAAGATATAGTCAGCGAATCGGGTTGTATGCAAGTCTCCAGTCATGGGTTCCAAATACCTGATTATGGATGCACTCTCATAACCAACGTATATCCCAGACTTGCGGAGAGGGCCCATTGCAGTCTGCTGTGGGGATGGTATAGGTACATATACCATACAACCAAATTTTCTAAGATGGAAAATCTTCGGGATGACCCCTTACACTAGTTGCATAAGTGAATGGATGTTGTAGGCCGATGGTCTATAATTGATGAGTGCTGCTGCGTGTAGGACTGTGTCCCCAACAAGTATTGGGCAAGTTGCAACTCTGCAAGAGCGGTCGTACTATGAACTTAATCCTCTTTATTAGTGCTTTAGCTAGTCCATTCTGCGTATGGACGTGCGGTACAGAGTGATCAACAGTTATTCCAGTCGCTGTGCAATAATCATCAAATGCCTTGGAAGTAAATTCGCCGGTATTGTCCATTCGAGGAAAATCATTCTTAATTCTGATGATCTGCGAGATCAATTTTGCGAATGCATGATTCCTTGTTGACAGCAAACATGTATGTGACCATTTCGAGGAAGCATCAATGAGCACCATAAAGTATCGAAACGGCCTTGCAAGGGCTGAATCGGGCCGCAAATATCCCCCTGAATGCGTTCCAGGAATGCAGGGATTTCATGTTGCACTTTCATAACAGATGGTCTAGTTATAAATTTCTCGGTGGCACATGCATGGCACACAAAATCTTCATGATTCGGGAAATTGTTAACATTAATGCCATGACCTTGTGAATTGTTAACTATGTTTCTCATCAATCTAAGACCAGGATGACCTAATCTACAATGCCATAAAGAAAATAATCAGAGCTTCTAAAGACAGTCTTCAAAGAGGTATATACTGCGGGTGCATTGATTTTCGTGTAGTACAACCCAGATTCATATGAAGGTCATTTTTCTAATACCATTTTTCCATATTCCGCGTGCTTCACAATGCACAAATGCTCTTTGCCATTTTCTTCATTAGTTTCTACGTGAAACCCATTGGCGCGGATATCTTTAAAACTTAAGAGAGTACGAATTGATCAGGGTACAAAAGGGCTTCTTCAATTACCAAAGTTGTACACATTGGAAATATAATTGTGGCTCTTCTAGAGCCTATTATATGCGTATCGCTTCCTGCGATTGTCGTAATTCTTCCACCGTTCTTCGTGATCGTCTGGAAGTATTTCGACTCTCTTAAGATGGTATTTGTTGTGCCACTATCAATAATGCATATTTCTTTCATTGGGCGCTACACGATTTCTTTCTTACCTTTCAATCCGTTCGCCGGGTAGAGCTTCGTGCTGATAACGTGTTAGACAACCTCGCTATCGAATAGTCCGGTGTTGCCTAATAGATCTAATGTGGAGAACAGAGAAAGAGAGAGAGGAAGAGAGACACAATATGAGGAGGGACTGCTCTGCTTTATTATTCTGATTGCATCAGTGTACACGGGGTGACCCCCTGCCTCCTATTTATAACCTATTACTAGGGTTTCGAGAGAGTCCACATGGACCACGTGGGCCAAGTTTCCTAACACATATAACTGTGCCGCCTCGTCTCTATGAGGTATAACTTGGTCTTACTGGTTGTCTCACTTATTAATAACCAAAGTTTGCATTTTGTCTCAATTTGTTACAATAAATATTTCCCATTTTAGTAGATATTGACTTTTACGGACTTTTTGTCTGGCACGTTTTAGGACTTTTGGAACTAAAAACTTATGTTTTTTTTTTATGAAAAGTGGTTTGCTTTCAATATATATATGGGGAAAAACATACAATCATGTTCTCATGTTGATTTATCATCTGATTGCTTGTATTGGATTTTGATAAGCCTGTCAAAGGGCTTTTGGAGTTAAAAATCTAGCATTTTATAGGGAACCAAATGTTATCAAGGATATCCTCAACTTATTATGTGTGAAAAACGTCTATGCAAGTAAAACTCTCTTCATATCCATTTTTGCGATAAACAAAAGGCATCTTGCAAAACCATCTAGATGATGATTTATTTGATAAGCCTGATCTCTAGTAATGGAGGCTTTTTTTTTAAAAAAAAAAGAGAGGCAGGAAAATACAGATACAAAAGTCACGGCGATGCAAATAGGGCACCGGTTACGGCGTTTAAAAAGCTACATCAACCCAGTCTAGGGACAAAGACAAACATACAATAACAACCAAAGAAGAACATCTCCGACCGGAGAAGCCTATACAACTTTAGGAGCGAAACTTCTGGGCGATGGCGTAACGGAGGGCTTTGGTAGTTGAGCTGGCACATCGACAAATTCAAAGCCTGATCTCTAGTAATGGAGGGCTTTTTTTTTTAAAAAAAAAAGAGAGGCAGGAGCTCTAGCAATTCATTAAGGAAGGACGAAAATACAGATACAAAAATTGCGGCGACGCAAATAGGGCACCGGTCGCGGCGTTTAAAAAGCTACATCAAGCCGGTCTAGGGACAAAGACAAACATCCAATAACAACCAAAGAAGAACATCTCCGACCGGGGGATAAGGGTTGTGACGAGAGCAGTCAGCCTATACAACTTTAGGAGCGAAACTTCCGGGCGATGGCGTAACGGAGGGCTTTGGTAGTTGAGCTGGCACATCGACAAATTCAATGGCTGAGTTCACTCGAACAGTATTTAAGAACTGTTTGGACTTCCTTATCCTCTTCTTGGAAAACCTGGTTGTTGGGATTCTTCAAGATATTCCAGGTGATTCTCTGCTTTGAGACAGAGGTAAGGGAAGATGGTTTGAGAAAGACTCCGTAGTTCGCACGCCTGATGAAGGTTCAGGAATTCATGCAGCGAAAGCCTAGCGCGCAACAGGCCATGCGAATCCTTGGTCAGCGAATAAGGAGATGCATTTAATCTTCAAGAACTCCTCGGAAGGGGGGCAGTTTTCATTATCAATCCATCCTCAGAGGAGTCGTAGCTCTCTCATTCTGACTTGTTAACATAAGATTCGGCTAAGCCCTCTTCAGGGCCCATCGAAACTCCTCACTGCTACTGTTTGGCTCTGTAACAAGTCTCAAAACGATTATTATTTGATTAAAACCATAATTTTGAAAGGGTGTCAATACTAGGGGCGGATCCAAGCCTCGGGTTACCTGGGCCTGGGCCTGAGGCCCAGAAACTTTGGCCCGTGAGAACTAGCCTTGGGCCGGCTGATAGAGAGGTCATCAGCCCAGTAGAGAGCCTGACGGCTCGAGGCGTGGCTGGGCCTTGGCTCCATCCCTGGTCAATACCAACTAGTCCTCTCAATTGGGTGGACTATAATTTGCCTTACATGGATATAAGGCAGCCACTGAACACGAATGCGAAGCCAATCCATGTGGAAGTGTGGAACCCATTCTTTGCTTCGTTGCAACCAATGATGCAAATGTAAATATTTTTAATGTATCTAAAAGATGGGAGAGATTGACGGTCGGTGAAGCATGCTGGTAATTTTTTTGTGAAGTGAAAAAATATGAAGAATTGAACTCATGTCAAGTGGTGTGTTTGGTAAGCTTCGTAGGCCCCGTTAGGGACGGCTTTCACAACTGCTGCTTAAAAGAAAAGCGGATTATTCATTAAACGGGAGGATTCTCAACAGCTTCTCTACAATCAGAAACAGCCCTTCTACATAGAATCATAAGCTGGATGCAGGCTGATTTTCGCATAATCTAGAATCTGTACGATCAAAATCTATCCCAAAGGGGACCGTAATGTTGGATACTTCAGGTTTCTTGATCTGCAATGATTCTCAATATTTTTTTCGAAATTAGCGGCAGGAGCTCTGCTTATTTATTGCAGAAGAAGAGAAACCATGTACAAAAGAAACCACAAGTTTTGGTGCCAGACAAGCACCGGGAAAAAACAGAGAAACGATGCGAGGGCCTATGCGACAAAGAAAAAGACGCAGAGAGGAAAAGACAGAAAAAAACAGCCGATTCTCAATATTTTCCTTCTGGACATTATATTATCTTTATATTACTGAAGTACAACACACCTATTTCTGCAGGAATGTGATTCAAGATATCTATCACACTTCATGATCTGATAATATTGTACCACACAATTAATCGGAGAGAGGTGCTTCTATGTTTCTCTTTTTTTTTTTTTTTGTAATGCTGGTCTTCACGTTCTTGGGTAACCATAATAGCATGTACAAGGCTATTTCCATCTCACTAATGCTCCGTAAACAGTCTATCATCATCAGTTAAAAAAACTGCATATAATGGAACAAGGTTGGCTCTATAAGCATGCTCGTTGATTGTATGCACGTCTGCAAGACATACTCCAGATGATAGGATTAACGCTTCTAAAGCAAGCTAGATCTATACAACCTGCTGTTTACTAGTTGCAAGCATCTGAAATATATTAGTTGACTAGTCAAGTACTTGCGTCGTTGCAACGGAAATATATTTTTGAATCAAATAATTAAATCATGCCATATGTGTATAAAAATAAAATTGCACTCTTGAGTTGCCACGGGGCAAGGGAGTGGGGAATGGTCTAGCTGGGGACGGGCGTTGCCGGAAAGAGAGTGATGTGGTTTGTTTATTTTTTTATTTGCGAGAGGTGGGCATGCAGAGCGTCTCGTGGCCCATGACCTATACGTGGACACACTGTTTTTCTTAGATAGGAGAGCGAGGACAAATAATCATCACCAACTCATATTTATATATGAGTAAAGAAATTAGTAAAGATAAAGAGGAAGTGGTCGAATGCATGCCAAAGTAGGGCGTGAAGAATGGAACCATATCTAATTAAGCATGGTCCATGCAGATCGAGAGTTAGTAATTCCTGCAAAGAATGAGTGCTCGGTATTTGTGAGATCTGCAGTGCCATTGAGTGTTCAGCGTACGCATGATGCTTGCACGGAGTGTAATGGTTAGCATTAGAACTAGAAGCGTGTGCGGTAAACTTTCAAGGCATAGCTAAACTATGTTGAATTTCATTAACATTTTGGCTTTTGCTATATATGGTTGACAGGAGACAAGAAAACTTTTCGGCTTTAGTTTTATTCAAATACTTGATAAGTCTTTAGTTTGCTATAACCTGGCTACTAATGGTAGGCATAAGGTTTGTCTTGTCATTAAATTAGATCTTCAAGGTCTAATGATTCCAGCACACATATTATCTTCATAACTCAAGGCACTTGCCTATTTCGTTGAACTCTAAACCTTAGGGTTTAGCCTTCTAGCAGTCATATTTAAGTTGAAACCTTGAAGTTAGCCTTTAGAGAATCTCAAAGGCTACACTACAGCATGCTGGATCTTTGCCTCTTCTGTCTAGGAAGTAACAAAACACTAGATCAGATGATTAAAACACGAGGGCGGTAAGGTTAGGTCGTTATTAAACAAACTTTAGGTCTTTTATCTTGCATATTGTACAGTTGCTAGACTCTGTACTTAACTCTATAGACTTAATCATAGTATCAGCCATCTATAGACTAGATCACTAGATGAATAAGGCAGATGGCATGATGCAGCCATGGAGGGCTGTCAGCGCCATTGTAGCTTTGGAAAGCTTGTCTTGCAAGCACCCTGCAGCATGGCACGAACACTCGTCCCCACAGAATCATATGTTCAGTCCTTTGTCTATCTCTGTCTGTATATATACCTCTGCCACTCCATTAACGTCATTGTGTGAATGACAATGGCTGCCTTTCTGCTTCTGCTCGTTGTTTCCGCTCTCTCATTTGCCATGTATCCCATTGAATCTACTCCAGGATCTCATTCGCATGTAGTATTCTTCGCGCAGATTTTTCACTCTTTTCTTACCTTTTAATCAAATCGTTTGCTCGCGTTACGTTAGTCCTCTTTCTGTTGTCTTGCAGGTTCACATCGTGTACTTGGGCCACAGCAAAGGCCTCAGCCCTTCTGTAACCGCACGGCTTCATCTCCAACTCCTATCGAAAGTCTTTACAAAGTATTTTGGTTATCTTTCTTTATCTACTGTCATCCTTGATGCAAAAAATTAAGGGTGTAATGATAAAAGTTGAATCTATCGGAGTTTTCTTGAAGTTGACTTTGACAAATGCAGTGCAGAACCTTTGTTATGTGCTCTTTACACAACTGTAATGTGAATTTCCTGCGAGTTATTGCTGTGCAATACTATGTCTGTCTGATAAACAATGATAAAAGTTGAATTAGTAGAGTTAAAATCCAGGTAAGTTTTTGCGATTACACCATAATAGGAACTATTAAGCTTGTTTCTCATTTTTACCCAAGCTGTATTACAAGCTAGCTCAACTTCAAAGGGATTCAATTATTGGTTTAGAAAATCCAAACCTCTCGGCTCAGATAACCCAGACGTGCTTGTTCTTCTTTGGCAAGAAAATATGGCTAAAGAGACACTTGTGCACCCAACGCTGCAGGCCAGATGAAGCAAGACAAGCTATTCTGTACAGCTACAGCTGTGGATTCTCTGGTTTTGCTGCAGTGCTCAATTCGACGCAAGCTGCCACCTTGTCTGGTACACAGTTTCACTAGCTGTATCCCTTTGGTTTGTCAGAACATACCTGTATCTACCTAGTTTAGTATGCTTCACTGTTGCCATGAACTTACAAGAAAGGTCATGTCCATTCTAAGCAGAAACAGAAGACGTCATATCAGTGTTCAGGAGTAGGATGCTGCAGCTCCACACAACAAGAAGCTGGGATTTCATGGGCCTCGGTCTGCATATGCATATGGAACAATCATCCCAAATGCATTTGACATACGGAGACGGTGTAATTGTCGGCGTCCTTGACACAGGTACTTGTCCCCTGACGACTCCCTATCCCTGCAAATCCTGCTGCACTCTCCAATACTGATCCTGCTGCACTCTGCGATCCTGGCTTCTCTATCTTCACACATAAAAAGTGAAGTCCATGCATGGTCTTCTAGCCTGCAAAAAAAAATGTAGCTGCCAAATCATCACAGTATGGTTCCCAACAGCACGGCAAGAGGAAGTTTCTGGAGCAAATAGAGTGATGATACGTCTGACCTCCCTGCAGAGAAACGAATTGAACAAACTTGAAGTGAAAGACACTCACTCCATCCTGAATAGATGTCATTCTAGGTTCTTATATTTCTATCAAGACACATCTACAGATGACTGTACTACCCTCTACGATGTATTGTTGGATGATTCGTCTTACTCTAGTCTATGTAGTATATAACATAAATGGCTAAAGGTGAGAGATATAGAAGGGGGAAAAACGGTAACAAATTACTTCGAAATTGCAAAATGTTATGTATTTAGAGATAAAATTTTGAAAGTTAGAATGATATGTACGATGGAATGGAGTGAGTAGAATCATTTCCTGGATCCCGGCATGCCTTGGAAAGATCTGAAGCTAAACATTTTTTTAGCACTCATGCATTTCAGTTGTTGCAGTGCTGTGGTCCTCAGCACTCTCACTTGGATGCTTGAGGCATCTGATCTTTTCATGTGTCTTCAGGGGTGTGGCCTGAATCCGAAAGCTTCAGGGATGATCCCCACCTAGGCCCCGTCCCGTCGTCATGGCGCGGCACGTGCGTGAAAGGCGAGCAGTTCGACCCGGCCACGGCATGCAACCGCAAGCTCATCGGCGCGCGCTACTACCTCGCCGGCTTCGAGAGCGAGGTCGGCAAGCTGAACACCAGCGGCGGCGCGGAGTACCGGTCGCCGCGGGACCGCGTCGGCCACGGCACGCACACGGCGTCCACGGCCGTGGGCGCCGTGGCGCCCAACGTCAGCTACTTCGGCCTGGGCGGCGGGACCGCGCGCGGCGGGGCGCCCAGGGCGCGGCTCGCCGTGTACAAGGTGTGCTGGTTCAAGGACCTGACGGGCCGGTGCAACGACGCCGACATACTGGCCGCGTTCAACGACGCGCTGTGCGACGGCGTCCACGTCATCTCGGCGTCTCTCGGCTCGACGCCGCCGCTCATGCCGCTGTTCATGACGAGCACCGACATCGGGTCGTTCCACGCTATGCAGCTGGGGGTGACGACGGTGTTCTCGGCCGGGAACGACGGGCCGGACGCGGCGATGGTGCAGAACGTGTCGCCGTGGGGGATCACCGTCGCCGCCAGCACCATCGACAGGAGGTTCCCGACGGCGATCACGCTCTGTAACAATGCCTCGTTCGTGGTGAGTTCTTGTTGCTAGTGTACATGTATAGTATATTAGTATGCAAGGATCAAAGGATGATGTCGTGGTGAGGTTGGTATTAGCATGTATTCTACTATACTACCAATCTGTTCTCTTATGATTTTTTTTTTCACTGTTAATTTTCGTTGATCTTGATGCATTGTTCAGCTATATATAACGTGTTTACTATGGGCAAAATCCAGAAATAATGTATGATGAAATGTGGGGTGTTTGCACAGGGAGAGGGCTTCATTGTGAAGGACATGAAAACGGAATTAGTTGAAAGCAGCAAGGTCTTTGTGGATGGGTAATCTCGATCGATCTCTCCACTCTCAGACACACTCTCTCTGCATAGTGATCTACTACTGCTAGCCAGTTTGGATTAACAAATGGTACTCGCTCAGTCGATAAATATAGGACGCATTTTTACTTTGCATCATAATTAAAGTATACGGTGAAATTAAAAAAGGTGTATGAAAAAATGATTTAAATGCCTCTCTTGTAGTTGTCTTAAAAAGATGAGAAAGAATATTTTATATGTGTGATAAAGAATAAATATTTATAGTTGAGAGAATAAATAAGGGTATAATAGAAAATATCTCATTAAATCTGCGTACAAACTTTATAATTCTCAAGAAATCCATTCGAGCTATACGCTTTGCATTTCTCAAGGGAGAGGAAATACATAAGTAGTAAGAGTAGTACGTACTTGTGGTTGTCACGTAGGACTAATAGTATGGTTTAGATCAAAGTTATTCTCATTGTGGTCTACTTTGGGTGTGTTTAGTTGATGGGATGAAGTTGAATGGGACGGGATGATAGAATGATTTATCATCTAGAAGGAATATTCATCAAATTTGTATCACTTGGTCCAACATAGAATGGTTCCACTCAAGCAACCAAACACATTGATAACTTTTTTCTTAAACTATCTTGTATATGATCACTTGATACAGGCAACCAAACACACCCTTTATTAATGGACTTGGTCTGTCTTGAAATTATTTTATGAAAGTTGGAGTACCAAAGAAAAACGTGCCATTATTATGTTGGTCCATCGGATTTATTTTAGAGGTGCTAAGGAACAATAAAATTAAATATGCTAGGAATTCTATAAACATAAAAATGTTTAGCTTTTAATTTAGTGAACCCTTGAATAGGTGATGGTCTATCTATATCGGGTTTTTTTAACCGACACAGATAAAGTTTTTGTGTCGGTTCTAAAACTCAAAATGACGGGAAGATTATTTGTGTAGGTTCTAAATTAGAACTATTTAGAACCGACACATACTATTTGTGTCGGTTCTAGCAAAAAACCGACATAAATAGTAGTCCTATTATTTGTATCGATTCTAGCCAAAAATCGACACAAATAATATTATATGTGTCGGTTTTAACCAAAACCCGACACAAATAGTCTTCCGCACCATTAGTAAAAACATCATAACTTTTGACTCGTAACTCCGATTGAGACGTTATTTGGCTCGTTGGAAAGCTAACGAGAAGCTCTATCCGAAAATGCTTAAAGTCCGAAAATCAATAGGTCTTTCAATGATTATTTGTGCGAGTGCAAGCGCGGCGACAGAATTAAAAAAAAACGTGTTTAGGGTCTCAAAACGGCCTCCGAAGTTTTGTACCTATTTCAGAGTATGACAACACTAAAATACAAGCTCAAACCGTGTTCGGAATATGAGAACATTAAAATCGGTGTTCGGGTGCTCTACGGGGTTAAGGGAAGAGGGACCGTTACATGTCACATGCGATCATACCAATACTAAAGCACTAGATCGTATAAGAACCCTGAAGTTAAGCGTGCTTGGATGCGAGTAGTACTAGGATGGGTGACCTCTCAGAAAGTTAAATCCGTTGGGTCCCGTTAGAACAACGAAGTGTCACGGTTCTAGCAAAAAACTGACACAAATATTATTATCTGTGTTGGTTCTAGTCAAAAACCGACACAAATGTAGGTTTTTAAGGTAGTGCCTAATGTTAAAGGCTTAGTTTGATACTTTGTCTTAGAGATATAATAATTTAAAGTAATTCTCGCGATAAAAAAAAATCTAGCATTTAATTGGTGGACTCTAATTTTAAATGGTGGTGTTTAGGAAGTACTTTAGTGCTTTATTGCTTAATAGCACTAAAAATTTTAGCCCTTAGATTTAGATCCAACGGATGAAATGACTTTGCCTCCTACCCCATTTGAGTACCATTTTGTAGGGAGTACTGAGTTTTTTAGACGGCTTTGGATGGAATTCTGTCTCGTCCACTAGTTTGTTGCACGCCTTGCATACAAATTATTTTTTCTGCATAGTGTTTTTACATCAATTATATAATAGTTTTACACAAATTAAATTATGCAAAAAAAAAAAGTAACATGGTAGTTTGCAAAAAGAGGAACAAAATAAACTATAAGGGACACAACAAAAACTATAAAAATAGAAAACTATATATTCGTTTATAATGCGGCACCCGACTACCCAAAACAAATATATATATCACGACGTGGATCACAAAGCAATATCCAACAAAAAAAAAAGTACTCATGAAAAGCATGCAATCTTACCATTTAGCAATATACGATTATGAAATTTGCAAAGATAATGAATATATTTTACATCTTTAAAATTTTAAATGATATTATAGAATTATATACTCCCTCCGTTGTTTTTTATAAGGCGTATTAGGTTTCGCTAGGACAAGGTTTTGACCAACAATTACTCTATTAGCATATAATTTTTATGACACAAAATTGATATTAGTATATTTGTATTCAAAAGTACTTATATATAATTATGATTTTGTATTGCATAAATGATATATTAATGAAGTAATCATTGGTCAAAGTCTTGTCCTAACGAAACCTAATACGCCCTCTAAATTCCAACGGAGGGAGTATATAGTTCCGCAAACAAAGAGTAAATGATAGAAAATAATTCAGAAAATATTTCACTAATAAAACACAACACCTGAGATGAGGAAACCGAAGCAAATGTGTGGTTTAAAATTTGGATGACCGCACTTCTAGTTTCATAATGGGTAAAACGTGTGCATCCGTTTGCTAGAGCGAAGTGTCCGATAGAAAGTTTAAAAAATAGAGATAAAACATGTAGTTTTCTATAGTTTGTATAAAAAATCTATAATTTTATAAAATTTAATTTTAAAAAGCACGTACTTCTACGCTGCATCCTGGCCAGTGCTACGAAACAAAAAAAAATTACATGAATGCTATTGAGCAACTTCTTCATCTGTCCAAGTTTATAAAATGTATTTTTCGAACGATCTTATCTTTGAATATATGGCGCATTTCACATTTCAATTTAAAAATTAGTGTGATGTTTCCTTTATATCCCTAATAAATATCTATATTGAACTCGTATTATTTTCATAAATAAATTGAATATAGTGGTTAGAGATACTCACACTGTTTACTCCAGTAAATATAAGGCCTATGTTCGAATGGTCATTTCAATTCAAAGGTTGAGTGTGTGTAAATTTGCTAGACGGGTCCACTAATAATCTCTTTCACATAGGAGAGAGATATCACAAAATAAATTGCGATAATTAAACATTATAAAATGATTTTTTTTTTTATGAAATAGGAATTTGAAGACTTCGCAAAGAGAATTTTATAGGTAATTGCATGGGCGCGTTATAAAAGTGGCTTACATGCAGTACATATTTAGAGAGGGGGGAAAACGAGACGTATACATTTTTATCAACACCTGATAATTGGGCATGTGTGTATGATGATCCAAGACGACTCACCTGTTTAGCTGGTTTGTGCACGAAGGGTGTGCACCTTCGATATGCTGATCAACCGGAGCCGCACGGCCGCATCGGGGAAGATCGTGCTGTGCTTCTCGACGATGGGGATGGTGGCCAGCGAGGACGCGGCGCTAGCGGTGTACGCCGGCAACGGCTCCGGCCTGATCTTCGCCGACACCATCACCCGGAAATCGACCCAGGACAGCTTCCTGCCCACCGTCCACGTCGACCTGTACCAGGGCAGCCTGATCCTCCACTACATACGCGCCTTACCAGGGTAACCATCAGAGATCCAACACACTGGCTCGTGCTGTGTTTCTAAGCGTGCGGATCTCCGGCGTGCAGGAAAACGAAGGCGACCGTGCACATCTCACCGAGCAGAACCGTCGTCGGCAAAACGCCGGCGCCGGCTGTGGTATACTACTCTTCCAGAGGGCCGAGCTCCATTTCTCCAAACATCCTCAAGGTACACGTACGGTCGTCGTTACTTCGAGCTAGGCCGGTCCGGCGCCGCACGCGCGGGGTTGGGCCACGAAACGTGTTCGTTCTGTGATGCATTCTGCCGCTTAATTCGCAGCCTGACATCACTGCCCCCGGAGTGAACATCCTGGCGGCATGGCCGCCCAAGTCCTCGCCGACGGTGATCCCCCTGGACACGCGCTCCGTGATGTGGAACTTCGACTCGGGAACGTCCATGTCGTGCCCTCACGTCTCCGGCATCGTCGCCATCGTCAAGTCCGTACACCCGACCTGGTCGCCGGCGGCCATCAAGTCCTCTCTCATGACCACAGGTTTGTTGGAATTTGTATATGCATGTGTGAATCGATCGATTGGTTTTGGTACATCGAATTTGTATATGTAGTAAAATCGTTGCGCTTGTGCCGCGCGCCATGCAGCGTACATGCACGACGACACGTCCGACGTGATGCTGGCCGGCGGGACGCTGAAGGCGGCCGACGCATTCGACGTCGGCGCGGGGCACGTGGACCCCTTGCGGGCGCTGGACCCGGGGCTGGTCTACGACGCGGACGCTCGCGACCACCGTCTGTTCCTCTGCAGCCTCGGCTACACCGGGGAGCAGGTGCGGCAGATGGTGCTCCCCTCGCCGGCGCTCGACACTAGCTGCGGCGGCGCGGCGTCGGCCCCGGACGTCGACCTTAACTACCCTGCCATCGCGCTCACTGAGCTCAACACCACTGTGACCGTGAAGCGGACGGTGACCAACGTGGGCGCCCGGAGGGACGCCGTGTACCACGCCAGCGTCATCAGTCCCCCGGGCGCGCGCGTCGCGGTGTGGCCGCAGGCGCTGGCCTTCTCCCCGCAGCGCGACAGGGCCTCCTACTACGTCACCGTCACGCCGGCGAAGCTATCCCGCGGCCGGTACGACTTCGGTGAGATCGTCTGGTCCGACGGCTACCACCGAGTCCGGACGCCGCTGGTCGTCAAGGTGACTAACCTGCCGGACTACGGCGTCGGCAGCCAAACCATCATGGATAACCGTGGTGCTGCTCATCTACAGGCTGCCTAGCTCTCAAGCTCTGGTTCTTGGCGGTGTCAGAACTCGATTGATTTGGTCATCAGTCTGCATAATTCAGACATCTTTTTTGAGTTTGCATGGGCTTCTTTAAATCTTTTGCGTTCATTTCTGGGGACAGTAGGTGTCGTTGGTCGGGTTTAAAGGTATGGGTGCAACAAATTTCAGGCTGTTATATTCCAGTCAGAGCTATCGTGTACGAGTTATTATGCGTCATTAGTTGAAGTTTGATGATTAATTCACCTTGAGCTCTGGGTACGCTGATTGAGATGTGCTTCTTCTGAGGCGTCAGTTTGGGGAAACCAGCAAGAGAATTTCAGCCGGGCACGGCAAGCCAAGCCGACTGCAGCAACTTGTTGTTCTAAATGCTTCTGAAATCCTCGCCATCAGGTCAACTGTAATAATTTTCATGCCTAGCATAGTGCTTTCACTGCCGATTATTACCCCAATAGTGCTACCAATATACTGTACTCATCTTCGTTATATTTTAATGGATATTATTCTAGGTTTTTTAATCCAACACATATAAAAAATTGTATTACTCACATTCACTATATTTTTATGGTACTTAAATGATATTAAAAATAGCTAAAGTGGAATGGTATAGGAGAAAAATTTGATAAAATGTCACATCAAAATTGCAGAATGACATGTATTTAAGAACAAATTTTGAAAAGTACAATAACATATGTGATGTAGTATTATTACTGCCAATTACGTTGGCTTTGCAAGCACACTTGTCAATACCGTGCCGTAGGCTATATCGGTTTAGCTCTTAGAATGATGCATTCTGGTATCGGTCCATACTGCGTAGCTTTTCGGGTTTAAATAATAAGTATTTATAAGTATACACATGATTAATTATATTTACACCAAATTTCACTTATAATATTACTCAAAATACATAGTAGTACTATCAAATATAACATTTAATTCAATAGGCTATATTATCAATTTCACCAGTATGACTAGTGTTTACTGATATCGAAACCGGTATGTTCGATGTTGACCTGTATGGTATATAAGGCTAACTACATATATAGGCACGGCGCCACACTGCGCAAGCACACACGCGCGCACGAGGGTGATTTTTACTGATTTCTCATGATTTTTGCTATTTAAAGAAAAGTTTTGTATTGATCAAAATGAGGTTTCGCAAATTTAAGTTTAAAAATTAAATGAACATAAAATCTGGAAAATTTTAATTAAATCCTAAATAACCCTCGGATAATATCCAAAAAGTTTCAAAAAATTAATTAAATCCTAAATAACCCTCAGATCATAACCCTCGCCTCCCCCCCACGCCGCGCTGCTTCGCCTCCCGCGCAGCTAGGCACGGCCTCGCCTCCGTGCTCGCCCGCCTACCGTGCCCTGCTCGGCATGCTACGGCCTCGCCTCCAGCTGTCCTGCGCCACCTCGTCGTGCCTCACGCGGCCACCTTGCCTCCCTCCCGCTAGCTTCGTCTACCGCACCACGATCGCCTCGCCTCCCTCCTACGCGCTTCGCCGGCTGTGCCATGTGAGGGCAGGGGAGGAGGGAGGTGGCCGCCTTGTCGCGCTGCTACAGCTGCCATGCCACACTGTGTGAGGGGATGGGACTGGGGAGTAGGGAGGTAGCGGGTGAGGCCATGAGGGGAGGGGAGAGTGAGGAAGGAGGTCAGCGGTGTGGGTTCGGGGAGGAGGGAGGCCGGCGGTGCATCGGTGCGGGAAGGGGAGGATGCCATGAGCCTAGGAACGGTGCGCCGAGAGAGAGAGAGGAGGGGGGAGGGAGTGGGGTGGCCGGGTGGGGGAAATCAAGAAAGAGAGAGGGAGTGGAGAGAGGGTGTGTGTTTGACTAAAGGAGTGAAGCCAGCAGCTAGCGCCTCACGCACGGGAAAATTAAGAAAAATAAAAGAGAGGAGGGAAATGAGAGGGGAGAGAGGGGGGGTGAAGGTTTCGTTTAGTTTTTTCTCTCTCGCAACGTTATGCGAACAGACAGAGATGAGACACGATGAAGGATTGAAGACATAAAGCGACGCGATGCATTGAAAGACATAAAGCAACATGACGTGATTGAAATGAAGCATCTGGCTGATTCCATCCTGCACGCTTTTTCAGATTTTGCTCTCCCGTGCATGACTCCAATCCATTCGATTTCAATTTCCAGACAGCGAGGTGACACATTGAAAGACATAAAGAGAAGCGATGTGACGTAAATTTAATTTTAACGTTCATCCCACGTGACCGTGCCTGATTTCATTGGTCATTTGATCTCTAATCACTATGAAATCCCATTCGCATTTGCTCAGAACATCCTGCTCTCATTTGTTCAGCATATTTTGCAATATCCTGCTCGCTCGCTCTGTTTTTGTTTAGAACATCCTGCTTGCTTTCTCTATTTTTGCTCAGAACACCCTGAATTTACTCTCTCTTTTTGCTATTCCACCAAGAAACAAAATATTTCGCAAAAGCAAGAGGAGGAGAGCACACCCTCTCTCTCCAAGTCTCCCTCATCGGGATCAAGAGATCGATCCGCACCAACTCTCCCCTGCATGGTGTAGGGTCGAGGATGCGACTAGAGGGGGGGTGCATAGGCATTTATAAAAAATTCCTCTATCTCTAACCCAAAAAAGTCTAATCAATCCTATGTTAAAACCTAAACAATATGCGGAAGCGAATAACAAAGGTTTTGACAATTAAAACCTAAATCAATTAGGCTCACTAGTGCACTGACTAATTATGTCTCTACACGAGATATTTTAAAGCCTCATCTATAATGAATTCTTTAGGCCATAAATAATGTTACCAAACTTCACTAAAACATACAACTCCTTATCATAGACCGGATAATTTAAATGAGCACCTTTCAATTTCTCGCTAAAGTAAGCTATTGGTCTACCCTCTTGCATTAAAACACCACTAATATCAATTCCACTAGCATCACACTCAATTTAAAAAAATTTAGTGAAATTAGGTAAAATAAGCAATAGTGCTTCAGTCAATCATCTTTTCAATTTAGCAAAATCATTTTCTTGTGCTACCCCCCCTCCAGTAAAAACAACACTCTTTTTAGTCAATTCATTTAATGGGGCAACGATGGTGCTAAAATGCTTATTAACGAAACATCGATAAAAACCACTGAGCCCATGAAAGCTTCTAAGCTGACTTACATTCACAGGAGTAGGCCAATTTTGAATTGCATTAATTTTAGAGTCATTGACCTCTACTCGCACTGAAACAACATATCACAAGAAAATCACTTTATATTTGCAAAAAGTGCATTTGCCTAAGTTCCCAAACAATTTAGCATCACGTAAAACCTCTAGCACCTACCTCATATGTTATACATGCTCAGTTTCGGTGCGGCTTTAAATCAAAATATCATCAAAGTATATAACCACAAATTTACCAATAAAATGCCGTAAAACATGATTCATTGAGTGCATCAAAGTACTAGGTGCATTAGTTAACCAAAATGGCATGATTAATCATTCATATAAACCAAATTTTGTTTTGCAGGCAGTTTTTCACTCACCCCCTTCTTTCATTCTAATTTGATGATACCCACTACGCAAATCAATCTTAGAGAAAATAACAGCACTACTCAATTCATCGAGCATATCATCTAAGCGAGGTAGGATGACGATATCGAATAGTGATATTGTTAATCGTGAGAGAAATAGTTGGGAGGCGGCTTCGCCATGGTTCTGGTTTTGTGATAAATCTCTCCTAATTAATTAATAACTGGTTTTGAGTTTTACTAAATGTGAAACCTTACCATACTACTATAAGTCTGGAATGGGACAAACATATCTATCTATAATTGAAGTATACCATGGATAGTCGTACCATTAGGTCGAAAGTGGTGTGGACGTGAAGCTGCCACTCGGTGTAAGAGGGGGCTTCTGACTAGAGTGAGTCTTTCAGCGGTGAAACCTTAGCATGCATGACTACATGGTTAGGTCTTTGCAGGGCTCTTGGCATGATTTTCTCTGCCGCACACCAAAGAAGACGATCGTGTATTGTGAATAAAGTTGTACAATCTCTATAGAGTGTGAAACTAATCGATTAGCTGTGCTCGCGATCATGGGTATGTCGAGTAAGCCATTCATATATTATAATTTGGAATTTTAAAAAATGAGTTCAGAAAAATTAGGTTTGCATGGAGCGAGTTCATCAGCTTGATTAGTTTCAGATGTTTGAATACTTGGTTCCGAGTTTCACCTAATCACCTTACACGCTCTGCTCTCGTACGATTGGTAAAAACCGGTGCATATACAAAGGATAAAAAAAAACGGTGGATTCCGGGCGGATATGATGAGCAGGTGAATGGAGAAGGACAGGCGCGGCGGGCGGTATCGGCGCACGATCTGCCAGGAATTCTCGGCGATGGGATCTAACGCGAAAATTGTTAGGAAACGGATTCGTATCCTGTTAGGAAACGGATTCGTATCCGATATGGACTCTTCCTTATCTCTAAGCAGAACCGCTATATATAGGAGGCAGGGGGTCACCCCATTGTATGCGTAAGCATCTGAGAATAATAAAGCAGACCCGTTCCTCCTCATATTGTGTATCTCGCCCTCTCTCTCTGTTCTCCACTTGAGATCTATTAGGCAACCCCGGACTATTCGATAGCGAGGTTGTCTAACACGTTATCAGCACGAAGCTCTACCGGAGAAAGATTGAAAGGTGAGAAAAGACAAGAAGCGAAGGATCATCGACGACGACGAACGTCTACTACCGGCGATTGATCGCCCGATCCGATCTGCAATCAACTCGCCATCAAGCCGGCATCCACTCGGATTGCCGAAATAAAAGTCCTACGCGACTCTATCCTACGCGATAGTCTACCGGAAAGCAGATTGAAAAAGTGAAAAAGGTGAGAAGAGGTAAGAAACAGGGATAGATCTAATCGCTATTCTTGATCGATGCATGCATCTAATCTACGTAGCACGAAGCTACGGTTCGTAGTAATATCACAGATCATGGCACGCAGCTATGATTATGCAATTTTACAGAGCAAAGCATTGAAGCTACTGTACATTGAATCTACATAGCATACATGGCAAATCATTGACAAGTAGCACGGTTACGTAAATCACGCGAGCAATTTGCGACCGCCACCGGCCGCCTCGACGCCAGATCGTTGGATCAGAGTGGCCCCGAGGCCATCACATGAACTCCGCAGACGGGCCGTGAACCCGGCACGGCTCGCCCGCCGCGCTTGAAGCCAACAACACCGCAAAGCCGCTCTGGCCACGAAGCATCGAGCTGCGCTGCCCTGGCCACGAAGCGACCTCGAAGGCCGCCGCTCATCGCGCTCCTCGGCGCCGTCGTGTGCCCCGACCTCGGCCACCCGCCGCGTCCGCTAGGCCTCGGCTGTTTGACGCCCATGTGCCCCGAAGGCCAACTTTGTCTAGCATGCCGCCGCGCCTTGGTCCGGTTGATGCCGTGCGTCTTCGGAAAAGACTGCCGCCGCCACGGCTCAACTGCTCGACCTCGCAGGCCGGCATCACCGAACCCGCCGGCGAGCGCATGAAGCGCGCCAGCCCTGCCGTCCTCTTGCCGACATGCCGTTCGAGCCGGCCCGCGCCATCGGGCCTTGTGGCTCGAAGCCATGTCCGCCGACGCGCATCCAAGTTCCCCGGCCTCGCAGGCCGCCGGCGCTGCCCCGCCGCGCGTCGCTCTCGCATCAGACGGTCGCCATCAGGCTCAGCGCCGTCCGGCCCACGTGCTCCGGCTCGGCCGTAGCGCCCCAGCCTTCCTGGCGCTCGGCTCCGTCGGCCGACGCTCGCCCGCCACTGCGCAGTGGGATTCGAGCCCAGGTCTCCACGGCCACAACGTGGAATGCTCGTAGCGCACCCGCCGTCGTCTCTCGGCTCCTCCGCTCAGGCCACGCAGTGCCATCGCGCTGGCCTCGGCTGTCCGTCGCGCCAGGCCTCGGCCATGCTGCCGTGACGCCGCCAGGCCCCGCAAGCCTCCCCGACTCCCTCGACCTGAACGGAGCTCCGGCTTCGCGAGCTGCCAACACTCCGGCTTCCCCGACCCAGCTCCCGGGAAAGAAACCATGCGCTTGGCCGGCCTTGTTGTTCCGATCGGCTTGAAGCCGGGGAGCACTTGGACTTGAAGTCCTAGGCACTGAACTCCAATATGGTTAAAAGGCATGGACAACAGGACAAGAAGCCAAAGCACGGCTTGGACAAAGTCCAATGCTTCATGGACGTGAAGTCCAATGAATGGACAAGAAGTCCAGCACTGATCGGACTCAAGGACGAGCCGCCGGATTCCAATCCAATTAGGAAGATTGGATTGGGCACGGGGGCAAGGGGAAATTACCCCTTTGCCCCCATTATTTATTTATTTATTCTTTTTCTGAATATTGAATAGAAATTCGGAAAATTGAATAGAAATAGTAAGAAAATTCTGAAATTTGCAAGAAAAATGTGAAAAATGCCTAGAAAAATTGCAGAATTTTTTTTTATGGCTCTGTTTTTAATATATACTAAGTTTTTTTTCTCTGCATTTATGAATATTTGCATGAATTTTTGCAATAATTGCCTGTTTAGAATATCGGAAATCCCTGAGAATTTATTTTCCGCATTTCTGAATTTATGAATTATGCAATTATTGTTTATTCTGAATTTATGAATTGTGCAATTATCGTTCTGTTCCATGCATTGTATTAATTGCTTTAATATAGTTCATTGGAAATTCAAGCACGCCGCACGAAGCGGCCATCGTCGCGCCAGAAAGGCCGACGCGCATGGAACTGAATGCGCCACGCGCATGAAGCCGCGCTAAACTGATCGCACGAAGCCGATCACGCGCATAAATCCGATCGCACGAAGCCGATCGCGCACATAAAAGCAGATCGCACGAAGTCGATCATGCATATGAATCCGATCGTTTGCACGAAGCCGATCACCTACATGCACGAAGCTGTATTTATGAATATTTATGAATCTCGCACTTATGAATCTTGCATTTACCTTGTATTTATGAATTCCGTACTTCTGAATCTGAATCTTGTACTTATGAATTTTGCATTTACCTTGTATTTATGAATCCTGCAATTATTGCTTTCTTTTAGTTTGCTGGAAACTCATGAGAATTCAATTATGCATTTTATTGAATCTAGCAGCCATTTCCTATTAGATTGCACGTAGTAATCTAATGGAAGAACCTTATGAATGTGCAAAGGTGTGGCATTATCTAACGTGAGTTTTTTAAAAATTGACATGAATTGTCAGAATTATCTCACATAGACATCAGATTGCATAATGAATAGTAAGCTCTCGAAGAGCATACTTTTCTCATGAATAGAATTGCAATTTATTCTTTATTCCAGTATTCTTTCTTTACAAGCAATTTTTGAATTACTTAGCCACTTTATGATTAGAATTATTTTTCTTTTCATCTAGAAATCGTGTAGCGCCCAATGGAGGAAATATGCATTGTTGATAGTGGCACAACAAATACCATCTTAAGAGAGTCGAAATACTTCCAGACGATCACGAAGAACGCAGTAAGGATTACGACTATCGCAGAAGCGATCACGCATATAATAGGCTCATGAAGAGCCACAATTATATTGCCAATGGGTACAACTTTGGTAATTGAAGAAGCCCTCTTGTACCCTGAATCAACCCGCACTCTCTTAAGTTTCAAGGATATCCGCGCCAATGGGTTTCACGTAGAAACCAATGAAGAAAATGGCAAAGAACACTTGTGCATTGTGAAGCACGCGGAATATGGAAAGATGGTACTAGAAAAATGTCCCTCATATGAATCTGGGTTGTACTACACGAAAATCAATGCACACGCAAAGGTATACTTCTTTGAAGACTGTCTTTAGAAGCTCTGAATTATTTGCTTTACGGCATTGTAGATTAGGTCATCCTGGTCTTAGATTGATGAGAAATATAGTTAACAACTCACAAGGTCATGGCATTAATGTTAAGAATTTCTCGAATCACGAAGATTTTGTGTGCCATGCATGTGCCACCGGGAAAGTAATAACTAGACCCTCTGTTATGAAAGTGCAACATGAAATCCCTGCATTCCTGGAACGCATTCAGGGGGATATTTGCGGACCGATTCAGCCATTGTTAGGGCCGTTTTCGATCTTTTATGGTGCTCATTGATGCTTCCTGGAAATGGCCGCATACATGTTTGCTGTCAACAAGGAATCATGCATTCGCAAAAGCTGATCTCGCAGATCATCAGAATTAAGAATGTTTTTCCTGATCATCGCGTGAAGTCCATTCGAATGGACAATGCCAGCGAATTTACTTCCAAGGCATTTGATGATTATTGCACAGCAACTGGAATAACTATTGAACACTCTGTACCGCATGTCCATACGCAAAATGGACTAGCTGAAGCACTCATAAAGAGGATTAAGTTTATTGCTAGACCGCTCTTGCAGAGTTGTAACTTGTCCAACAATTGTTGGGGACACGCAGTCCTGTATGCGGCGACTCATCAATTATAGACAATCGGCCTACAACATCCATTCAACCATGCAAACTAGTGCATTGGGTCAACCTGAAGAATTGAATGTATGGTATATGTACCTATACCACCCCCACAAATGATCGCAATGGGCCCTCTCCGCAAGTCAGGATATCGTTGGTTATGAGAGTGCATCCATAATCGTGTATTTGGAACCCATGATCGAGACTTGCACACACCGATTCACGATTGCATCTTTGACGAGGACCATTTCCGTCATTAGGGGAGAGAATCAACCATTGGATTAAAAATGCCGTGAAATAATATGGCATTCCACTGGATCCCCGTGCATGACCCTCGCACTAATGAAGCAAATCATGAAGTCAAGAAGACAATCGATTTGCAGAATTTAGCAAATGAACCGCCTGATCATTTTGTGATCTCAAGAGCGTGGTTAAGTCGCATGTACCGACAAGAAATGCACCGAGAGGGTGGAAATACCAAAGAAAGCGAAGGTATCCTCATCCTGTTCAGAGGCCTCAAAGAAAAAGAACAGGAAATCTGGCTTCTCAAACCCAAAGTACCCGGAGACGTCTGGGGAAAAATGGGTAAGAGGACTTACCATAGCCAATCACAAAAATACCCCAAAGCAAGAAGGGGAGCCAGTTGAGACCTGGCACTGGAAAGAAGCCTGTGGAAAAGGCAATTCCAGATCTGAACCTTCCATTGGAAGAAGCCGCCGAAAATAATGTGTGCGCACACATTGGCGGAGAAAAACTAAAGGAACTTGCTCCTGGAATGGGAAATAGCGATGAAGAGCAAGTAGAAGTGCATGAAGCACACCATGACGAAATGGCCATAAATTTTGTAATAATAGGAGAATCTATGAAAAGAGCAACAACCATTGCAAGGTTTGTTGTTCAAGGTTTCACTCAACGTCCTGGGGTTGATTATGAAGAAACCTATTCTCCGGTCATGGGTGGAATTACCTTTAGATACTTGATCTCAATGGCAGTCAACTTGAAGTTGAAAATGAAGCTAATGGATGTTGTCACAAAGATATTTGTATGGAAACTTGGATTCGGAGATTTATATGAAAGTACCGGAAGGTATCCCTATCCCGAACCAAGACAGAGCAAACAGAAACCTATACAGTGTGAAATTGGAGAAATCACTGTATGGGCTAAAATAGTCAGGAAGAATGTGGTACAATCGTTTGAGTGACTTTCTCTGCAAGAAAGGCTACACGAACAAATGAAGATTGTCCATGTGTATTTATACAACGATCCACGAATGGATTTTGTATAATCTCCGTCTATGTAGATGACTTGAACATCATTGGGACGGATGAGGAAATTGAAGAAGCATGCACATACTTGAAATCTGAGTTTGAAATGAAAGACTTGGGTAAAACCAAGTTACATTTAGGCTTGCGGCTTGAACATGTCCAAGGCGGAATCTTGGTACACCAAGCATCCTACACGCAGAAAGTGTTGGAGAGATTTGGCTTTGAAAAGGCATACCCCATAAAGACCCCAATGGTGGAAGGTCACTCCAAGCGGACCTAGACCCGCATGAGGCCTAAAGAAGAGGAGGAAGTCCTGGGAGCGGAATTCCCATACTTGAGTGCAATTGGAGCGCTCATGTACCTTGCGAATAGCACTAGGCCTGACATTGCGTTCGCGTGAATTTGCTAGCGCGGTACAGAGCAGAACCCACCAAAAGGCATTGGAAAGGGGTGAAGGACATCTTCCGTTACCTTCAAGAAAGCAAAGACCTCGGCTTGTTTTACAGAAGAAACAATGAATTGAATTTAGTTGGCTCGCCGATCTTTGAGTACCTATCGGACCCGCATCTTGGCAAGTCACAACCGGGTATGTTTTCCTTTGCGGTGGAACGGCAATTTCTTGGAAGTCGTCTAAGCGGACTCTTGTCTCGGCGTCGACTAACCACTCGTAAATCATTGCATTGTATGAAGCCTCTCGGGAATGTGCATGGCTTGAAGAATGGTTCACCACATCCGTAAGTCATGTGGTGCGAACATGGAACAAACCCCACTATTATCTATGAAGATAATGCACTTGTGTTGCACAAGTACAAATGGGATATGTGAAGAGTAACCTTACAAAGCATATCAACCCCAAGTTCTTTTATGCTCATGAAATGCATAAGATGAGCGAGATAAAGATCTTGCATACTAAGTCGTGTGAAAATCTCGCAGATTTATTCACTAAGTCACTCCGGCATCTTCCTTTGAAAGATGTATTAGAGGAATCGGGATGATGAGGCTTAGAGAAGTGCAGATTTCGGGAGATTTTTCACATACTCCTACATAAATCTCAAACATGAAGTTTGAATACCCAACGTAAATCTTGAAGATTAACATTGAAGTTTGGGTGGATTGTACTCTTTTCCTTAAGTAAGTTTTTCATTGAAGTTTTCTTACGTAAGGTTTTTGATGAGGCAATCCGTGCAACACAGCAGCGTGTCTTTATGTACTCTTTCTCCAATTATTTTTCCCACTGGGTTTTATGGAGTTTTAATGAGGCGTATGCATCTCGCGATGAAGAGTCCAGGGAGTGTTAGGAAGCGGATTCGTATCCTGTTAGGAAACGGATTCGTATCCGATATACTCTTCCTTATCTCTGCAGAACCGCTTATATATAGGAGGCGAGGTCACCCCATCAGATGTAAGACATCTGAATAATAAAGCAGACCCGTTCCTCCTCATATTGTGTCTCTCGCCCTCTCTCTCTGTTCTCCACTTGAGATCTATTAGGCAACCCCGGACTATTCGATAGCGAGGTTGTCTAACAAAAATCACCACGATAACGGGCGAGCGCACGTAGAATCTCGCGACCGGCCAGATGCGTTTCAGGAACGTGGACTGTCCCCCTTTCGATCCTCTCCTCCCTTTCCCATTTTTTTCGTACGATCCCGTTTGCACGGCACGTGTGACGGTGTGAGATCTTATCCTCACCACTTTTTTGTGCCTATAAAAAAAAAGGGAAAGCTGTTTGCTGCGGCCAAAGAGAGGCAGGCAGGCCGTGGGTCGCTGTTGCAGTGATGTGTGCGCGCTCGGTGGGTGGCCTGGGCCTGGCTGCGTCTGCGTGCAGCACGCGTTCGCTGGAGCCGTCCAGTTCGCTCCTGTTGCTTTCCGTTTGCAAGCATTTCTTGTCCCCCCGACGGCTTGGGAAAAAGTGACCGGCGTTTCAGTGGCCGGAAATGGAGACTGCCAAAAGCTTTGGGAGCAGCACGTTTGGACTCTCGCGATGGTGCTCGACGACTGGATATTGCAAGGTCGCGTTTTCCCTTCTTCCTAACCAAAAAAACATGAATGAGAGGGGAATTGGTTTTTTTTTTCAGGGAGGGCATCGTTCTTCTACTCCCATCCATGGAATACAATTTGAACCGTCAGGGATAGAACACACACACGAACGCAATAGAAATGCGTTTGCGAAGTAGGAGATTGGAAAACACAGTGATGGCGTTTGGAACAACGTAGTAGAAAAAAAACATAGGAATATGACTCGATCCCGATGCGTATAGCAAGAAAAAAAAAAGATGTTTTCGGTGGATGTTAGTTTTCCTATGGTTTTTTTATTTGGAATCGTAAGGGTAGATAATTTCTCTATATTATTTTTCTATTGCTACATTCCTACGAATCAAATGGACGAATAGTTGCTACTCCTATGGAAAAATCAATCTACACTTACAAAACTATTATGAAAAAAATCAGAGAGGTGCTTCTATGTTTTTTCTTTTTTAAAGTTGCACAAACATTAAAACATGAATGAATGATAGATGATGATTATTTATCTTTTCACTTGCTTTAAAATTTGTGCAGCTTGTATTGAGAGGAAAAATATATAAGCACTGCTCAAAAAATTATGCCCTTGTAAGACACCAAAAATTCTAGAAAATTGTAGGCAAATCAGGCTGACCTACTGCTTACGACCTCTTTGGCTCGTAGGATTCTAAAAATAAGAGGCTAGAAATAAAAAGTATGATTGCAATGTCAGACTCTTGAATCCTGTATGATAAAAAAAACACGAATTTGCAACAAAGAGTGTCTTACTACACCATAGAAAAAATACAAGAATTTTGAGATTAAGCATTAATTGATTGGAGAGAGAAAGAGAGGAGGTGCATTAGAATTTTCAAAGGAATCGGTAACGCAAGGTCAGACCTTATGCTAGAATTCATCCAAAATTTATAACGAAATCTTCTATACTATAAATCCTTTGAAATAATCCTACAAACCAAACGCACATAATAGGAGATTTCTTCGAATTGAATTAATTCCTGTAGTTTTTCTTTAAAATTCCTTCGAATCAAATGGGCCTTACTATGAGCACAAACAAACAAGATGGGTGAGGACCAAAACCAAATCAGTAAATCATCGCCTCCAAAGTCCAAACCCACCGGGCTAAAAGGGATCCAAACCAAACCAGACCAATTAACTAACCGACACCTCATCACTCACATAAACCAAAAAGAAACAAAGAATCAGACTAGAGAAAAGTAATCATCGAGTCACAAGACTCACAACCCCACTGAAAGATAAAAAATGGAGGAAATGGAGAAGAGGGGAATCCATCGTGCCACTTGTAGCAAGGATGCGTTTCATTGTCTAGATGAGGTTGGATGTGATATGGTTATTCAGTTTGGATGGGATTTAGCCATTGAAGTGGCTGTTTTGATTGGGTGAATAGGGATGAACCAAATTTTTGTTTGGCTGGATGGATGAGGACGAGTCAATTTTTTATTTAGTTAGATGGATAAGGATTGATGGGCTAGTTGTAATCAAGGTTTTGAATTTTGGTTTGAAATTTTTGCATAAAATTTAATTAAAATTTGAATTTTTGGATAAATTTTAACAACAATTTAATTTTTTGAATTTTCGGATAAAATATCATCGAAAATTGAATTTCCTGATAAAAATTGTTTTTTTTACAGATTTTGACTGAAATTTAACTTTTTGAACAAAATTTAACCATATTTTGATTAAAATTTGAATTTGAATTTAAACGAGTTTACATCTTCGTACAGCAAACTGGATGAACCTGTTTGGCCTTTTTTGGATAGCTCTATCCAACATCTTGAAGGAATATTCTAAAAAATTAAATGACTATATCCTATTTATTCACTTATACAAACAATTAGATAACTTAAATTTAAAAATAAGAGAGGTGCTTCTATGCTCTTCCTTCTAGTACAAGTTGCACAAATCTTGAAGCAAGCGAAGGGGTAAGTAATCATCATCTACCATTCATTCATGCTTTAATAGTTGTGCAACTTTTAAAAGGAAGAGCATAGAAACACCTCTCTAAAAATAATCATATTTTATTCATCTCTTATTTAAACAATAAAATAACTTTAGATCCAAAAATAATTATATCCCATTCACCCTCCTACGCCCAACCAAAAGCTACTAGAGTGAGGCGACACGCGGTTCTCCGCGATTCCTTGCCCCATCCCAGTCGTAGTATATGAGCCCCGGCCCTCACCCAAAACACCCTCTTTTGCCCCTCGCAGGACGCCGCCGCACCAGTACTACTACCGCTACTGCTGCTAGTCTCCTCTCCTCTGGTGGCGGCTCGCCTCCCTCCCTCCCCCACCGGCCTCCTCTACCCCTCTCTCTCTCTCTCTCTCTCTGCCCCAAGCTCGCATCTAGCTACCGAGGCTCGCAAGAGTGAGAGAGAGAGAAGAGGGGAGAAGGACCGGGCGCTCTGGTTCGTCGGATCTCGCCTCCAAGCTTTCCGTTGGGATCTGGTATCATGGCCGCCGTCGCGCCGCCTCCGGCCCCGGCCGCCGCCCCCGCCGCGCCGGCGCCGGCTGCTGCTCCCGCTCCCGCTTCCGCTCCTGCCGCGGATCGTATCCTTTCGGTGCTGGTTTCGCTTCCTTTGGAGGTCTCCTTGTCTTTTGGGTTGGGGGGTTTGGTTTCTTGATTGGGTTGGGTACGCTTCGCCGGGCCGTTCATGGTGGATATGTGGCTCCTGTCCGTCTTTGCGGTCACGCTTGCTTGACTTTTACAAATCGATGTGTTTTTACTGTTAGGCTTTATCCGTTCCCAAACTTCTTTTTTTGTAATTTTTGGAATAGGATATTTTTTGTTGCTCGCCAGGATTTAGTTTGCAGGGTTTGGGATCTGAATACACCGTGTGACGCCTTAATTCATCGATTTGCTATGCAAAGAAGCCACGGATCTGCTGCAGAAGCTGTCGCTGGATTCACAGCCGAAGGCGGCGGATGCAAACGAGCCTGCTGGTGCCAAGAAGGTATGGATAGAACCGTGGAAATGATGGGTTCTTGGTCTTGTGTATGCTCAATGCTTGCTCCAGGTGGTGTGATTCTGATATGTGCGGCGGTGATGTTGTTTGGCTGTCAGCAGGGGGCTGAGGTTAGCCAGCCGCTTAGCCTGTCGATCCCACCGGAGCGGTCCATCACGCCGGTGCTTCAAGATGTTATGGATCCCAACCTGTTCTATCTGCCGGCATATTACTATGGAGGTGAGGGACCACGGAAAAAAATTCTTTTGTGGCGATCATGTACTAGCTAGCTCATCAGGTTCCTTGTTGCTTCCTACTTGTTGACGGTTTACCAGTCGATAGAAGCTGGATCACTTCTTTGTTTGATGAGCTATAAGCTTGTTGCTTAGAAATACTAGCTTCTTTTCATGTATTTCGTTTTACGCTGACGGAATTGTGTTGGTGCTCGTCTTCCAGGTTACGACGGTTCCATGAGCGAGTGGGATGATTATCCTAGATATGTAAATCCAGATGGAGTGGAGATTGCCCCAGTAAGTTATCCTGGAGGATCTTATCTTTTAGCCAGTCACTCATGATGATTGGCATCATGCTGCATGTTCTTAATGTAGAAATGGTCCAAATGTTTGCTATTAGTCTACTAGGAGCTGTCCTGCTATTGTTGGATGTGTAATAAGTGGAAAGCTATTCACCCATTTTTTGGGTATTGTTTGTATTTATTATGAGTTTCTCTGCTGCTTATGCTCTGTGCACTTTAACTTCTCAATTCTTATTGGAAAGCATTTGTGGTGTTTGTCTGCCACTACTATCTTGCCATGAGAATGTTGCATCTTGTATCTTAAAAGTGTTGTGCTCTCATATCTGTGCTACTTTCATAAACATTACGATTAACTATTCTGATTGAATGTTTGGAATTTCACAGGCAGTATATGGAGATATTTATGGATATGGGTATGCTCCTTATGGTGCATACTCTCCTGCCAGTTCCCCAGTTCCAACAGTTGATGGCCAAATGTTTGGGCCACAGCACTACCAGTACCCAACTGCGTATTATCAGCCTCCTACACCGGTTCCTTCTACCACTCAAGGCGACCTGCAGCCTTCTGTCAATCCTGATAAGCCAGCAGCTAAGGCAGATCCTGCCAAAACAACCACAAATGGAGTTCCTAATGGTACTGTTCACAGTAACAGCGGAACTCTACCCCTTGGGTCAGGCCACCAAAATTTGTCACTGACCCCTGATGGAACTTATAGGGCACCCTTGTTAGGTGGAGTTCCTTCTGCTGGTTACCTGGACTCAACATATGGGTATGACAGCACAGGAGCACACTTTGCATGGTACGATGGTTCTGCTTATACAAATGGACAGCAAAGAACAACTACAACAAATCATATGTCATCGTCAGCATTTAATAGTAATGGCTCTTCAGCAAGGAATCAGAAGAGCTCCACACCGCAGCAGATGGTGAGTTTATCTTTTTTTTTTCTGCTTATGTATTCGTCCTGACATGCTAATCACTACACTGCTTCGTAGTCACCATAGGATGGGTATCATTTCACTTGTAATGCCTGCGCCTTAATCTATTTGATGGGATGTGTCATCTTCAATAAATTCTCATCTGCTTTAACACTACTGGAACATACTTCTTTTTTCCTAACTAGAAGGTCATATTTGTGCTGTTTGAGTTGATTATAAAGATTTAGCTTGATGGTGCAGAATATTATTTGCATGCTGAAATATGTGTTACTCTATATTGTCTGTATGCAGGGCATGCCTAGCCGTCGACCAGCAACTACAGCAGGATCAGCTGCTCCTATGTACCCAAATAGGATGTACCCGAGTACCCGGTCTTACAGCCAGTATGGGAATTCAATCAAAACTGGTCTTTCTTATGGAAGTAATGGTTATGGAAGCAATGGCTATGATTCCAGGATATATGGTCGGTGGGGTCTTACTATGGATAACAGGTACAGGCCTAGAGGCCGTGGTAATGGATATTATGGTTTTGGCAATGAGAGTCAGGATGGAACAGTTGAGTTGAACAGGGGTCCTAGATCAGGCCGTTTCAAGAACCAGAAATTATTTGGGCAGTCCATTACTATTGCTGTGAAAGGGCAGAGTGTTCCTTCAAGTGAAAACAAGAACGCCAGTGCTGTACCTGATAGAGCACAGTTCAACCGAGATCACTTCCCTGTTCAATATGATGATGCAAAGTTCTTTGTCCTTAAATCGTACAGCGAGGATGATATCCACAAGAGTGTGAAATACAATGTGTGGGCAAGCACCACCAATGGAAACAAGAAGCTTGATGCTGCTTATCAAGAAGCTCAGGCAAAGAGCTCTGGCTGCCCTATATTCTTGTTCTTCTCGGTAAAGATGTTCCCCAAACTTGGCATTCCTTTACTAATGTTATGGTTTCCTTTGGCTAATTGTATCTCCTTCACTATGAACTTTCAGGTGAATACAAGTGGGCAGTTTGTTGGTGTTGCTGAAATGACTGGTGCTGTTGATTTTGAAAAAACCCTCGAGTATTGGCAACAAGACAAATGGAATGGTTCATTCTCTGTCAAGTGGCACATTGTCAAAGATGTGCCCAACAATATTCTCAAGCACATCATCCTAGAGAACAATGAGAACAAACCAGTCACAAATAGCCGTGACACACAAGAGGTAATCATCCTCAGTGTTTTATTAGTTCATGGACTTGCAAAAAGGAGGTACCTTACTTTAGTTTTATCTCATCCTTTTGTCAACGGTCCAGGTAAACCTTGAGCAAGGCATTCAGATGCTCGAGATATTCAAGGAGCACGTTAGTAAGACCTCTATCCTGGATGACTTTACCTTCTATGAAAACCGCCAGAAGATGATGCACGAAAAAAGGGTGAAACAGCAGCAGATCCAAAAGCAGGTACGTTTGAATCCGGGCCCAGCCAATCATCGAACTTCCTTACTACCTCTGCCGTTTTATCAATAACTCTGGGTTGGTTGTTTTAATCATTTAGGTCTGGGACTGTAGGGCTCCCGATTTTGTCACCAGAGAGAAACAGCAGGATATTGTCAACGGGAAGCCAAAGCTATCTGCACCAAGCAGTGTTAACGGGGAGCTGAAGGTCCCTGCAGAGAACGGTGCTGCTCCAGTTGCTACTTTCACAGCAAAGGCAGCCCAGTCAGCAGCGGAGAAACCGGTTCTTCTCGCCAACGGTGCCGTCTAAACCGGTTAGCTTGATCACATACCCCATGTTCCCTAGCTAGCCATGAAGAACGAATGGATGATCCTGAAGAACTCGACGGACATGCGTTCCTGAGGAACTGATGATCTAGAGTAGAAAGGCTGTGTGTGGAACTGGCAGCAGCATGGCCCCAAGAGCCTTGCTTCATCGCCACTAGCGAGCAGCTGGCTAGTTAGTTTCCCTAGTTTTTTTTTTTTTTTACCTCCGCAGCTCCCCCGTTTCAGTTTGCTTAGCCCTATGACTTGCTTTGTAGTATCATCGTCGTCAGAATGCCAGAAATTTGTGGCACAGACAATGACGTCGCGGAGTGCGTGCGCCTGCGTCGCGCGTGTGCGTGCTGCGTTAATCAGTGGGAGTGGAGTCAGAGTACTATGATCTGGAAGTGGGTTAGATTGGGAGCCTTTTTATTAGTATTATCATAACGGAAGGAATATTGCTTTTCCGTCTATCCGACGATGCAAGCCTCTTCTCGGTGCTCCACTTAAAAATCGGTCGTTGTTGCCAAGATGACGAGGCAGATTGCCTGCTTTTGCCCCTTCTGCTCCGGGTCCACGATATCGGTATAGCGATTTTTGAAAGATTTTTTGTAAGAAATCGCTTGAGTTTGAAGTTAAATTTTTTGAAATTGATGGTCAAATTTTGTCGAAAAAATTCAAAAAACGAACAATTTTACCGATTTTTTAAAATATATTTTCGAGCTATCCCCCCTCCCTCCCATTTTTAGCACACTCAAGGAAAATTGAAAAAAAATGCAAAAAAAAAAAAAAAAATTGGAAGAAAATCTGAATAGATCCTATCCTAGAGAAATTTCAATAATTTTTTATTAGTGATTCTAGAAAATAAAAAATAATAATTAATGAAATGGAACAAGGTCACTATTAATATATACACAGCTTCAGCTCCACGAATTTAGTGAAGCTAGGAATACCCAGCTCCACCAACTCCAATAATTTGGTGGAGCTGGAGCTCTGTCAAACACCCCCTTAAACTTCATTCAGTGCCACTGGAAAAGTAAAAAAAACAGAAGAGTATATACAAAGACAATAGCGCTGTTAGAATTTTTTTAAAAACACAGAGTCTGATAGTGATCTAGAAAATTTACAGTATCATTAGCATTGCCTCAGGGCTTCAAACAAACATTTTTAAAAAAAAGTTAACACTTTGATAAATTTCTCTAAGTTTTTTTTAAATTTTTTGTATTTGAATTTAAATTTGATCAACTTATTGAGTAATTTTAAATGCCAACCCACTTGATAAAAAAAAAAAAATCACGATTTTCGCTGGAAAATCATCAATATTAGGAGTTCTACTTGTGCTTTGCTTTGTTCGCAGTGCTGAAGCTTTCTTTGGTCGCGTTTGCGTGGGCATCATTTTTCATTTGGTCGTTTCGAGCTATCACTTCCAGTCACACGAGTGGCTAGTACCTAAACTACAATCGTGTCAGTCACACGAGTGGCCCGCACACGGCAGGCAGCAGCCAACATAATACAGCCTTCCAAGGGACCGTACGGCCGTAGCAAGCAAGCGTGGTTGAATGCGTGTGTGCGATTTGTTGCGGTGAAGCAGCAGTGCAGGGCCGCCGGCGGCGGCACAAAACAAGAACGTAGTATCCATGATTTAAAATCTTGCTGAAATTTCGATTGTTCCGGTCGAAATTTTATTTTTTGGTCGGAGTTGAGATTCTAAATCTTGACTGAATAATTTTTTAAAAGTTCAAAAATACTATAATAGCTTTTAAAAATCTATGTGAGATTTCAGTAATTTCAGTCTAAATCTAGGATATTTTGATGGGATTTTAATTTTTGTGGGCTAGATTTGATTGAAATTGTGATCAAGACTATCTACAAAAGATTTCAAAAAATTTTGACGTGTTTTTGATCGTTTTTCAAAAGTTCAAAAGTTAATTGGTATCTCTTAGATTTTCTGGTTAAAAAAAAATCAAATTTAAAATTTAGTGTTTATATTTCATCCGGATTTTATTTAAAATTCTAAAATCTTATCAAAATTTTGAATTTCGATTACCTCTAAGATATATACCAAAAACGAAAATTAAAACCCTGGCAGCACCGCTCGAAAGCCCTTGAACCTGGCTGACCTCCCGAGTGGCCGCGCGGTAGTTTGCAGGATGGATGGATTGTTAGGCATGTGTCCTTGTCTCCCGGATGCTTGCGACAACGCGTTTGCGTGGACCTGGTCACCTGGGGCCTTGTGGGGCTATGAGCTGCTTCGAGATGTTGCAGTGGAGGATGGTTTTAATGAATTATTCAACATTCTAGCCCCGTAAAAAATATTTTTGCAGAACTAGCACCCGCATGAACTATTAGCAAAAATATCCCTTGCCGTGGGACCAGGGCACTGTGAAAGGATCGGTATGGCCTAGAGGGGGGGTGAATAGGCAATTTTAAGAATTTAACAAAAATAACTAAGTAATTTAAAGACAATTTAGCAGTTTAAAGAAGGATATGAGTAAGTAATAGGTTGAGCAACAAGGAGCACTGAACAAGTAACAGATAATACAGAAACGAGCTAAGGTAAACAATCATAAGCAGAGACAAGCGAATTTTTCACCGAGGTTCAGAGATAAATCTCCTACATCCCCGTTGGAGCACTTCCACGTATGTTGCTCCTCCATTGACTCTCAACAGAGGAATCGGGTTTTGTCACTAAAGTGACTCTTTACCACTCCTGAGGTGAGTCCAAACCTCTCACAAAGACAAAGTGGCCTTCCACAATCACGGTTGGACAGTGTCGCACTACAACCACCAGAAACCGCCTAGGAACAGCTAGTTCCAAGAGTAATAGACTATCCACAAGCCCTGTCTCTTGGTTCACTAGAAACTACTGAAACTAGACTTTTCTTGGAACTGTAAGACAGTAGGTTTTTGTTTTCAGAGTTGAGCTTGATCACTTTGAGGGCTTTTTGAGCTTTTGGGATGCTAGATGTCAAAGAGATGTAAAAGTTCTATTTTGGGAGAGCCTCTGATCTGTTTAAATAGGCTACAGGAAGCAAATAGCCGTTATAGCCGTTATTGGCAACAAGTAGCCGTTTGCCAATGTCAGACTGAAAAGACAACTCAAAATGATTGTATCTCGACAAGGTTTGACAAAGTATACAAGAGGCTCAACGTACAACGGACCCAAATCGAACGATTTACGCCGGACTAAGAAGAGTTGGTCCGTCAGACACATGCTTTGAGTAAAAGTGGTCCGTTGAGAGATATCAAAGAGCACGCTTGCAACAGACTTAAAAACTTGGTCTGTCGTAAAGGCAAACTTACCGATCATGACCCAAGAAAGGAATTGGATACAAGCAAAGAAACCAAGAAGTTTTAAGTTTACTACGGACCAAGAAAAGGGTCTTTCAGACACGGAATTTTTGGTCCGTTGTAGCCTTTATGCAATCGGGTTGGTTTCAAAGAGAAAGCCTATCTGCACCGACCCAAAAACTTGGTCCGTTGTGAATGGGAAACTCTCGGTATGAGTTCGATTAGACTTCGACTTGAAAGGGATATGAACTCAAGACAAGATATTTTTAGAGGAATCAAGAGATTTAACCTAAGCTCCAAGTAGTCTTAATGAAAAGTCCTAGGAACCAAGATTTTGAACTTATGCATAATCCCTCTTTATAGTACGGTTGAAAACTAGAAAGACACACCTAAAAGACTTGAATCAACGCCCAAGTCAAAGAACTAGAATCAAGAGAACCTTAATCTTGATCATCCTTTCAAGAAACACTACTAACACTATTTTAGTTGATCATCAAGCACCAAAATCCAACAAATAATTTAAACTAGCCTTTAGGGGCCTAGATGCTTTCAATCTCCCCTTTGGTGATTGATGACAACTCTATTTACTTCAGATGTAAAAACTTTTCTTCTTCTCGCAAAAGAATGTTAGTCCGATGTAACTAAAGCATAAATTTGATAGAATGTACTCCCCCTGAAGATGTGCATAGGCTTAAAAAGAACTGCTCTCAGAAAGATAAGTAAAGAGAAAGAACAGCAATAATACTTATCAGCAGAAAGAGCAGATTAGAATAGGCACAAATATATTCAGACCAACATACCATCAAACAAAGAGATTGATAGATTTTCTAGACCTACTCTAAGAATTACTCTAAAGAGTTTTTCTAGTCTTGTTTCTCCCCCTTTGGCATCAAATCTCCAAAAAGAAGATCACTTCTTGCGCCTGGAAAAGGTCCTTCTGAACAGAGTTGAAGCTCTTTTGGCTGACACTGTGCCCTGGAGAAGACTGAGCTGGAGCAGTTTGCTCTGAGTGTTGTTCTGCTGAAGTCATAGCTTGATCATGCCAACTTGGATAATCTAGATCACCTGGCTGAGACTCAACTGTCCAGTTCTGGAAATCCTCTTGAAGCTCATGAACTGAGTCAATGATTGGATTTGTCTGATCAAAGATGATATCACCAAGTTTGCTCCTCGATTTGATACCAAAGTTGTCATTGAGGTATCAAAGTGATCAATATATCCTCGAAGAGTGTGTTCCACCTCATGGATTGAATCATCATTGGTTTTGAACATACGCCCGAAAAGTCAACGATGAAATTTAGTCTCTTGAGTATTCTGTTATTGATGTCATACAGCCTGTCTTTGAGCAGGTTTTGATTGGTGTTTACTTGAGTGAGCCATGTTCTGAGATCTCATTGATTTTTCTTGAGCATATCAACATTTTTGGAATTCTCATCCTTGATTATGCTCTGTTCTTGATATATCTTTTTCATCAGCTCATGAGTTTGGTGAACCTGAACATGATATTGCTGAAGTGCAACCATATGCTCAATGTGCCTCAAGGCAATAACCTTTGTTCTTCAAAGAAATCTTTCTTGGGCAAAGCATTCAGTCTGAGTTGTATCGAGTCTCAAAGATATTGAACCATTCAAAGTTGATTATTCCAAGCATGATGTTGTCCAATATCAGGATTTTCTTCTATATTTTCATGTACTGAAAAATTGTGAGGAACTCCAGAACCTCCTGCTTCAAGATCATGTGCTGCAGGTTTGAATTCCTGATCTTGAACAAACCTTGATGCAGCAGCAAGCTCTCTTAGCTTATCAATTTCTCCAAGTTCATCTCCTTCGTAATTTACATCATGTCGAGAAGGAAAACCCATAATCAATGTTCTACGAGGTAGGGTATGATGACTCGAAATTGGAGAAATATGACTAGGATTGAAGTGTCCACCTTGGCTGTGTGCAACAACTTCTTCATGAAAGGATTGTGAGCTAAGATAGACTTGAGTTGTTGCATCTTGCTCACTAGACAGTTGCAAGGTTTTCTGAGAACTATTTCCAAGTATTTACGTATTCTCAAAGTCTTCGTGATGAGGAGGTGCAACAGAGGATGGCTATGATAGCTAGGAGTATTGTATCTTGGAGTATGATGACTAATACCGTGATGATCTCGAATCTGTGATGGCTTGAAACAGTTGATCATCTCCATCGTGAGTCGGCCGTCATCACTGCCTCCCTCATGATCACTTGGATCATCTAGTGCCGGTTGTACCCTTGGCTCTTGTGCAAAGAATCTCAGCAGGAAGTTTGAGTAATTTATATTTTTGGAATGACTGAAGGACCTGCTTATCTCTTGCCTAGAAACCATCCCTTGAGCAATCAATACTTGAGCTATTTGGTCGAGCGAATGGCAAAGGACTTCCCATTCTTCAGAATGGCTTCCTCCATTTTTCCAAAGATATAGTCTGTTAGATCAATGGGTTGCTTGGAGAGGATTAGGTGCAAGCAGCCAAGCCAAAACTCGTGTAACTCCTTCTTTATACCTGCACTTAGGGAATATTGTGTGTCTTAGAATCAAGAGAAGAATCTTGGCTTCATTAGACAAACTGCTCACTCTATTTGCATTGAAGTTCTCGTCTGTGATATCTCTATAGATGTGTGCAGAGAGTTGAAGATCGTGCATATCACCAACTGTCTCCATCTATTTTATGAACATTTTGTCATGAATCCTTGTTCTGTTAACTTGAGGACCTGCAGCCTCCAATTGCTGATTCAAAGTGTGGTGATCTCACTTTTCCGATTTTTCCATCTATAGAGAATAGAATGTAATGTCTTCTTTTATTTATAAGCAAAGAAGCATAGAACTCAAGGATTCTATCTTCATTCCATGAGACATTGTTTCTCGACACCATTGTAAGTAAACCAGAGTGGAACTGACACAATCCAAAAGGTGATATGAACCAGCTTATGGAGCAAATCTGATTCCAATCTACAAATTGATGTTTACTAAGGGCGGACATTGGTTTCCTTTTTCATGTATGTCTGTTCTTATACCCCAAAAGATGTTTTGTCAAGAGGAGTAATGAACTTCTCATCTAGAGGGGGTTTGTCAAAAGGGAACCAATTTCTTTCACTTACAAGTCTGATTGATCTCAACTTTTTCCCTCCAAGAGTTGCCAACTCATTACCGCTATCATGTCAATCTCAGGATCGAGGTTTTCTTCTTGAGCTAAAATCAGCACTTGGCTCATATTCAATATCATCAGTGTCAGACTCAAACACAGCCTCAGACATAGTAGGTTGCTTGACTTTTCTAGGGGGCTTTGAGGTAGTGACCTTTGTAACACAGCCAGGGGTACAAGTGTCTCCTAAAGGTACTGCTCCATATGAAGACTGAGTTGGATTCGATGTTTTTTGTTTCTTCTTTTTCATTATCTCACCCAATCTATCCATCGACTTCTTTTATCTCAGATCTTTTCTCCTAGGCATTTTCGAACACTTAAAGGACTCACTGCCTTCGCACTCGACCGCAGTAAGAACTGACGCAACAGACTAAGTCTACAGAGATAAGAAGAAAGACCTTAAGAGAAAGATTTCTAAGACTAAGGTTTGAACAAAACAGAAGAGAAAGCTTACCACTTTCATAAAACACTTCTCCGAAAGACCGAGCACCGCCGCCACCCTGCTAGGGTTTGCTTCATGGAGAGAGGAATGTTGCTCTGAGAGGAAGTAGAGAGGGAGAGTGGTAATTTCGAGTACTTTTGAGTGGAAGGAGAGGTAAACAGAATGAAACTAACGGGAAGTTATCGCTATAAGACCGTGAATTTCTCTAGGAGATGCTTCATTTTAAGATAGTGGTTGGCGTGTAAGAAGACAACTTTCTTACATCTTTAGTTGGTGAAACCTAAGAAAGAGGATTCAAGGCAGAGGATGGGTTTCAGAAGCAAAGAGAGATTAGCAAAGATAAGTCCTAAGCTTAGAAAAGATTTTGAATAGGATTTTTTTTTAAAAAAAACAAAACTCTCAAAAGAACAATTTTGAATCAAAGAAAAAAGGGATAAAAGATAGCAGTTGCAAGAGCACATCGATCGATTTTGAGAAAAACAAGAAGTTTCCTATTTACGTCGGACCAGCTTTGCAAGAAGGACATTTTCAACTGATCGATTTTCCTTAGTCTCTGGTCGTGAATGTGTCCTGAGCAAAAGTGGTCTGGCCAGAGATGAGAAACTCATCAAGGTAACCGAGTCCGCTAGAACTAGCAAAAAGAAAAGGAAGAACTTTAGAATTCTTAATTTGTATGAGTTCCTCTCTTTTAAGCAAGATTATAGGCAAACTCAAGCTTTGATAAAGCGAACTCATGTCTTTGAGTGGCTAGATAATTTTTAAGTAATTGTAATATTTTATTAATAAAAACGTGAATTTCTTTGAGGAAGAAACTATTTTCATTTTCTGAGAAAAAAAGTAAGAATTTTGGCTAAGTTTTAGCAATAAAATTTACTTGCATCAAGATCGCTAATTTTTGTTAACATAAGTGGGTAACAAGAGATGCATCGATGGACATTCTTGACTTCTAAATGTTAAAGATTTCAAAGGACATTCAAAAGATATCAACAAGCAAACAATACAAATGAGCAAATATGACTTAAACGACATTGGAAAGATCAATAATATTCAATTCATTTCTCGCCTTGAAAATCTTGCCTCATCCAAGGGTTTGGTGAAAATATCAGCCAATTGATCCTCGCTTCACATGACTAAGCATAATGTCTCCTTTAACAACATGATCTCTCGATAAAATGATGTCGGATCTCAATATGCTTAGTTCGTGAGTCTTGGACCTGATTGTTTGCTATTTTCACTTCACTTTCATTATAACAGAGAATTGTTACTTTTTCAAACTTAATGCCGTAATTAAGTTAGGTTTGATTTATGAATAAAATCATGCACAACAACCGCCAGCCACATATTCAAATTTCGGCAGTAGAAAGTGCTACAGAGTTTTGCTTTTAGAGCACCAAGATACTAAAGACCTTCCAAGCAGTGACAACCCCAGAGGTGCTTTTTCGATCTATTTTGCAACCTGCATAATCGTAATCGAGTAGCCAATTAGATTGAAAGAAGCACCCTTAGGGTACCACAAGCCTATAGTTGAAGTGAGCTTTAAGTATCTCAAAATTCTTTTACGGCACTAAGATGTACTTCTTTAGGAGCAGATCGAATCTAGCACACATACGCACACTAAACATGATATCGTGCCTAGATGCTGTCAAGTAAAGTAAAGAACCTATCATGGATCTGAAAAGTTTTTGGTCAACAGGCTTACCTCCTATATCTTGATCAAGGTGTGTGTTTGTTGCCATAGGTGTCTTGAGTGGCTTGCATTCATCCAATTTGAAACGCTTGAGAAGATCTTTGGTGTACTTTTCTTGTGATATGAAAGTCCCCCCTTTTAATTGCTTGATTTGAAATCCAAGGAAGAATGTAAGTTCCCCTATCATTGACATCTCGAATTCCTTTGCCATTAATTCACTGAATTCCTTGCAAAGAGAGTGATTAGTACAACCAAAGATGATATCATCAACATAGATTTGGCAAATCATTAATGCACCATTGAAATCTTTTAAAAAAAGTGTTGGGTCAACTTTCCCAATTTTGAAATTCTTTTCTAGTAGAAAGTTTCTAAGTCTCTCATACCATGCCCTTGGGGCTTGTTTCAGTCCATAGAGAGCCTTAGATAACTTATATACATGATTTGGATATTTTAAGTCTTCAAAACCAGGAGGTTGCTCAACAAAAACAGTTTCTTCAATGATTCCATTAAGAAAAGCACTCTTCACATCCATTTGAAATAAAGTTATATTGAAATGACATGCAAAGGCTAGAAGGAACCGTATAGCTTCAAGTCGAGCAACAGGAGCATAAGTTTCTCCATAGTCCAATCCTTCTATTTGAGTAAATCCTTGAGCCACCAATCTTGCTTTGTTTCGAGTGACAACTCCATTTTCATCTTGCTTGTTTCTGAACACCCACTTTGTTCCTATGACATTGTGGTCCTTTGGACGATCCACCAAGTCCCATACCTTGTTTCTCTTGAAATTGTTGAGCTCTTCTTCCATGGCAATAATCCAATCAGCATCATCTAAGGCTTCATCTATAGTTCTAGGCTCAACACAAGAAACAAAAGAGTAATGTTCGCAAAAAGAAGCTTGCCTAGATCGAGTTTGAACACCCTTACTAAATTCCCCAATAATTTGGTCCACGGGGTGATCTTTGGCAATAGTATGATGACTCTTTATCAGATTCACTCCTTCTTGATTCTTCTCATCTTCTTCTTGTAGTGATCCATTTTGAGGCATCATGGAAGTTGTTGGTTTTTCATCATTGTCCTCTCTAGGTTTTACTTCACCAACTTCCATCTTCTTCATGGCCTCAATTAAGGCATCTTCACCTGCATCAGCTTGATTCTCATACTCACCTTGTGAGCCATTAGATTCATCGAATTTTACATCATAGGTTTCTTCAACCAAACCAGTTGAATTATTAAAAACTCTATAGGCTTTAGATTTAGAAGAATAACCTAGCATAATACCTGAGTCACACCTTTTCTGAAATTTACCTAAGTGTGTCCTCTTTTTGTAAATGTAGACCTTGCACCCGAACACACGAAAGTAAGTTACATTTGGTCTTCTTCCTACCAAAGAATGTAAGATGTTTTCTTGAGAAGTCGATGTAGGTAGAGTCGATTGATTGCATGACATGCTGTGTTGATGGCTTCAGCCCAAAAAGCATCTGGTGTTCCATATTCATTCAACATGGTTCTTGCCATTTCGATAAGTGTTCTGTTTTTTCTTTCAACTACTCCATTTTGTTGAGGAGTATATGTAGCTGACAGCTCATGTTTTATTTCTAACTCATCACAAAAGTCAATAACGTTAGTATTAACAAACTCAGTTCCATTGTCACTTCTGATTTTCTTGATGGGGCAATCAAATTCATTTTGGGCCCTTTTTGCAAAATTTTTAAAGATTTTTCCAACCTCACTTTTACTTGTTAAAAAGAATACCCAAGTGAACCGAGAGAAGTCATCAACAATGACTAAACAGTATGAGTTACCACCTAGACTGGCATAAGAGGTTGGACCAAACACATCCATATGCAAAGCCTCTAGAGGTCTAGTGGTGGACATGATATTTTTGGTAGGATGAGAGTTTGCAACTTGCTTACCAAAGACAAGCACTGCATAATCTATCCTTTTCGAATTTTACATCTTTCAAGCCCACCACTAGCTCATTTTTAAAAAGCTTTTTCAGATTTGACATACCTACATGCCCAAGACGTCTATGCCAAAGCCAACCAAGAGAGGCTTTTGCTAACAGACAAGTCGAGATGCATGAGGAGTTAGAATTGAAATCAACTAGATAAAGATTTTGAAATCTAAAACCTTTGAAGATAAGCTTTTCATTTTTGTCAACAACAGTTACTCCATCAAGAGAGAAAGTACAATGGAATCCAAGATCACACAACTGTGCTACCGATAAGAGATTAAAGTTCAGGGAATCAACAAGAAGCACATTGTCAATTGAATGATCATTAGAGATAGCAATCTTACCATTTCCCTTTACCTTTCTCTGCTATTGTCGCCAAAAGTGATTTTGTGACTAGAATTACTTTCCTTTTCAACTGAGGTGAACATTTTTGATGAGCCTCATGTGTTGAGTACATCCACCGCCAATTACCCAATGATGACCACCACTTTTGTAGTTCACCTAAACAAATGTAATCATTTCTTGATTTTAGGTACCCAAATGCTTTTGGGTCCATGGATGTTAGTTTCAACAATTTTGGGGCCAAAAGGATTAACAAGCAAGGATTTGGGCACCCAAACAGCTTTAAGCTTTCTATCAAGATTCGAGGGACCAACAAACTTCACATTCATTTTTCCCCTAAAATCTTTAAACAACATGTAGTGAGCATCAACCATGCAATTTCTCTTTGCCTTTGTTTCTGGTGTGCTTGCAAACATGCATACATTTGAACTGTGGTCAAATCTATGACAGTAGCAGCACTTAGTGCTTTTCTTGACAAAATTTATCTTGGATTTCGGCAAATAATCCTTCTTGGGCATATTTTCTGTTTTATATCCAATGCCTCTTTTGCCCAAGGTGACTTTTTGCTCTCCAAGAATTTTATCAAGAGTGACACTTCCAAGAAAACATTTTTCAAGACCTTTGTCAAATTTAGCAATTTTTGACTTTAGCTCTTGATTTTCCAACATGAGACTTTCAGCACACAGAGCATTTTTATGATTGTCATTAAGCATGCAGGAAGAGCTAGCAATAGGATTTTCATCACAAGTCAAATCACAGGTAATAGATTTATCATGAGCGGAAACATTCTTTGATTTGCTCAGAGTTAATTCTTTACTCATTTCTATTTCACAGTATTTGACAAGCAAATCATCATGAGTCTTAACAAGTAATATATGAGTTGCATTCAAGGAATCATGAGCAGCTGTAAGTAAATCATGATTGATGACAAAATCATTATGAGCAAGAGTGAGATTATCATGAACAATATTGAGCTCATTATGGCTAATCTCCAAACAGTGAAACTTGTCTTGCACTTCTTCATACTTAGACTCAAGAGTCTTGATTTTAGAAATAAGCAAGTCATTATCATTATTTAAACTGGCAATAGTTTTCTTAAGAGCTTTATCCTTAGAAGTTTTAGCACACAAGGCATCATTAAGCTCTTTAATGATCTCTACTAGATCATCATAAGAAGGAGAATCATTTACCTTGTCCTCATCACCTCTTGCCATAAGACAAAATGACAGAGAAGGTGAAGGTGGAGTAGATTCATCCAAAGCCACCCACCAACCCCTTAGACCTTGAACCATCTTCATCATCAGAGGAGGAAGAAGAGGATTCATCACTTGAACTTTCTTCATCTGAGACCCATTCACCAATATGTGCCTCCTTCTTTCCCTTTCTCCAATGTTTCTTGGAGAACTTCTTCTGTGATGAAACTTTTTGCGATCGTTGTAGGTATTTTCTTCGGTTTCTTCATCTTTGCCCTTGCCCTTGCCCTTCTTCTTGCTCTTGTTTGGACATCGGAAAGCTATGTGTCCCTTTTCATTGCACTCAAAACAGGTGATATTAGAGAAAGGATTTTTCTTGGAGAACTGATTATATACCTTTCCTCTGTCTCTCGGCATTAACTCTCCTCATGATTTTGTTTGCCGATCTCATAAGTAGAGCTAGTTTCTTGACATCCTCGTCCTCTTCACAATTTGAATTATCATCTTCTTCATCGGATGACTCTTGTACCTTTTCTTTGGCCTTGAGAGCAATAGATTTCTTCTTGGGTGCATCTTCTTCACCAAAGTAAGTTCATGTGCGTAAATCTTTCCTAGTAACTCAAGAGGTGTCAATTTTTGAGATCTCCACTGCTTGATAGATAAGTTATCAAGCCGTGGTAGGCACGAGGCTATCATTTTCCTGCAAACTTCCACATCATCAACCTTAGTACCAAGACCTTTAAGTTCATTGACAATAGGATTAAGTCTAGAGAACATATCGTTAGCATTTTCATGAGGAAGCATTTTGAATTGATCGAACTTTTCTCTAATAACAAAATACTTTTCTTCTTTCACATCAGAGGTGCCTTCATGAATTTCTTGTAGAGTGGTCCAAATATCATAAGCAGTAGACAGATTGCTCACTCTATCAAAAACTTCTATGCTAAGACAGAGAATATTGCATTTCTAGCCTGAGCATCATATTGCATGTTTTTAATTTCCCAGAGTAGGTTACGAGGAAGAGGACTGTCCCTCGTATGACGCGTGGAGGTAAAGGTTTTTCAAGAACTCTCCAAACGTCATAACCTACAAATTTCAAGATAACACCTCATGCGAATTTTCCAAAGAAGCATAGTTAGTGCCATCGAAAACAGAACCCTTCCTACACTAACAAAGATGCACTCCATTTCCTCGGCCATTACCCAAGCTGATTAAGCTTGAACAGGGTAAAACCCGCTCTGATACCACTTGAAAGGATCTGTAGGGCCTAGAGGGGGGGTGAATAGGCAATTTTAAGAATTTAACAAAAATAACTAAGTAATTTAAAGACAATTTAGCGCTTTAAAGAAGGATAGGAGTAAGTAATAGGTTGAGCAACAAGGAGCACTGAACAAGTAACAGATAATACAGAAACGAGCTAAGGTAAACAATCATAAGCAGAGACAAGCGAATTTTTCACCGAGGTTCAGAGATAAATCTCCTACATCCCCGTTGGAGCACTTCCACGTATGTTGCTCCTCCAAAGGACTCTCAACAGAGGAATCGGGTTTTGTCACTAAAGTGACTCTTTACCACTCCTGAGGTGAGTCCAAACCTCTCACAAAGACAAGGGCCTTCCACAATCACGGTTGGGACAGTCGCACTACAACCACCGTAAAACCGCCTAGGAACAAATAGTTCCAAGAGTAATAGACTATCCACAAGCCCTGCCTCTTGGTTCACTAGAAACTATCGAAACTAGACTTTTCTTGGAACCGTAAGACAAGAGGTTTTTGTTTTCAGAGTTGAGCTTGATCTCTTTGAGGGCTTTTTGAGCTTTTGGGATGCTAGATGTCAAAGAGATGTAAAAGTTCTATTTTGGGAGAGCCTCGATCTGCTTAAATAGGCTACAGGAAGCAAATAGCCGTTATAGCCGTTATTGGCAACAAGTAGCCGCTTTGCCAATGTCGATCGAAAAGACAACTCAAAATGATTGTATCTCGACAAGGTTTGACAAAGTATACAAGAGGCTCAACGCATAACGGACCCAAATCAATAAAAACGCATTTACGCTTCGGACTAAGAAGAGTTGGTCCGTCAGACACATGCTTTGAGTAAAAGTGGTCCGCTGAGAGATATCAAAGAGCACGCTTGCAAATGCACTTAAAAACTTGGTCTGTCAGAAAAGACAAACTTACCGATCATGACCCAAGAAAGGAATTGATACAAGCAAAGAAACCAAGAAGTTTTAAGTTTACTACGACCAAGAAAAGGGTCTTTCGTGACACGGGAATTTTTGGTCCGTTGTAGCCTTTATGCACCAAGTTGGTTTCAAAGAGAAAGCCTATCTCAAGACCTGACCCAAAAACTTGGTCCGTTGTGAATGGGAAACTCTCGGTATGAGTTAAGTTAGACTTCGACTTGAAAGGGATATGAACTCTAGACAAGATATTTATTAGAGGAATCTGAAGAGATTTAACCTAAGCTCCAAGTAGTCTTAATGAAAAGTCCTAGGAACCAAGATTTTGAACTTATGCATAATCCCTCTTTATAGTACGGTTGAAAACTAGAAAGACACAGCTAAAAGACTTGAATCAACGCCCAAGTCAAAGAACTAGAATCAAGAGAACCTTAATCTTGATCATCCTTTCTGAAGAAACACTACTAACACTATTTTAGTTGATCATCAAGCACCAAAATCCAACAAATAATTTAAACTAGCCTTTAGGGGGCCTAGATGCTTTCACACTGCATCGGCTAGTGCAGCAGCCAAAGCGTAGTGCAACGACGTGTGGGGATCAGATCAAGTAGCTCCTGGAGCGCTGTTTTTCGCGGTGCTATAGAACCGCACGGTACTGTAGCACCGAGCAGTTTTGTTGAGTGGTTTGTTCTGAAAAAATACATTAATAATTCTGAAAAATGTAAAACATTGTTAGGTTTTCAAACTGAAATATCTAGCTGCTTGTCTAGCTAGAATATAGCACTCCTAAGTACCGGCGAAAAAAATCTGCTTGTTTCTAAAAAACGCATGGTAAAAAATTTGGGGGCAAGCCGGTCCACTCGTCAGCTTAACCATTACAAGCAAAAAAGTGTTGTGAACGTCTTTATGCTTAAGCACACGGTGTGTATTCAAGGTAACTATTCGTAAATTTACAAGGACCTAATCGTAATTTGGAAGAATAGGAGGGTTTTTTTCCGCAAAATCATTGGAGTGACAGGTGGCTACTCCCATTGAGCTTCAAATCTCCGGATTATATGATAGGTATAATACGGAGCCAAAGTGCCGTTACCTTATAAACCTTTCCATATACACTACTACCAAGTTTTCGCTTGTCAGAAAAACCATTTGTAATTTCTTCTAATAATTGGAATTTTAGATCCATGGGCTCCATAGTTGTATAGTGTAATTTGTTATCAATGCTACTGCTTCTCCTAGTACAAAAACTCTGCATGAGAACAAACATACGTTTACCTTTCACAGGGAGAATAGTGGATTTAAACATTTATTACCTGTTTGTTCCTCTCCTTATCCTCTTATACTGGATCAGGAGGAACAGTTTATGGCTAACAATGCTTTACCACGCGGTACTTAGGCAAGCAGCTAGATATTTCAAAACCCTAACAATACTTCTCTCTTTTTTTTAAATTTTTTTTGTGAAAGCATGATCGTGAAAAAGCCCGAAAAGTTGAATCTCAAGTCGCTGATAAAATTACTGTGGACATTTATAATTTGTACTTCTTTTTTTGCATTCCAAAAACAAAAAATAGAGTACCAATTATTGGAAGTGGGATTTGAACCCAGGGCCATGTTACCAGAACATCAGTCTGGCGCCTTGACCACTCAGCCATCCTGACATGCACAATGTCGATCTGAGCATTACGAATTTATGCTCGATTTTCTGAATAAAAAAAAGTAGATGCTTCTGAATTGGAAAAAAAAACGAGGTGTTGTATCTTTGTACTGTACGTAGCATCCATTCATCTCTTTAGAGTGCTTTTGGTTTGTGAAAGAGAAGGATCTGTGCTGAATAGTTTAGGATAAGTTTTAATACACACGCTTGACTCGTATGGGATGGAGTGGTAAAAATTTTAAAAATATTTTTCAAATATATTGTACCACCTTGTGCCTCTGAATTGGCCGAATCATCCTGTATCATTCCGTACCACTAGTGACAAAGGCTATCATACCACCCTCTAATTAAACATCATCTCGTACATTCTATCTAAGCAACCAAATAAAATATTATATCATTCAATACCGTCTCATCTATTATATATCATTTCATCCCATTTATCTTAATTTATCCACCCAAACTTGTCCTTATTATCATCAGCTAGGAAAAAAGGGCAGGGGTGAGGAAAGGGAAGCAAAGCAAAGAGGAAAGTATCCATCTATCCTGAAGCCGCAGGACATGAGGCTGCAGTGAAAGCCGCTAGCATCTCAAGGGGAAGGAAGCCTTCCTCCCCTTGTCCTCTCCGCTCCGCTCCTCCTCTCCTGTCCCACTCATTCTACTCCCCCCTCCAATGGCCACCTCCTCCCTCCTACCCCTCCACCTCCCTGCCTCAGCCAGGCCGACCACCCATCTTGCCGTGAAAGCCTCCTCGTCGTCCGCCGCCGCGGCCGCCTTGGCGTCCTCGGCAGCACCGACCCCGCAGTCCCTGGAGGAGTCGTTCGGCCGGAAGGGCATCAGGTTCGGCGCCGACTCCACCGGCGCCCCCACGGCGGAGCTGAGCGTGAGGAATGGGAGCTCGCTGCAGCTCCGGCTGAACGACGGGCTGGTCACGTCGTACCGGCCCAAGGTGTACTGGAAGGACGACGGGTGCAGGGAGGTACTTCACACGGTCGCCGACGCCGGCGATCCCGGGAAGGTGAAGGGCGGGATCGGGCTCGTGCTGAACGAGGTGTCCTCGTCGGGAGCCGCCGAGTCGCTGCTCGTCGGGTCGGAGTGGTCTGTCAAGGACGCCGACTCCGACTCCTACGATGCTGTGCAGGTACATACATGCCACGTGTATTGGTATGCTTGTAGATTTACCATTTGTTACTTTGTTAATTAGGACAAAACCTAAGAGATCTTACGAAAATTAGTTCGATAGCATAGCAAATAAAGGAGAAATTAGGATAATCTCAACTACTAAACGACATCACAATCACCATTTATATGATGGAAAATAACACAGCCGTGCAATTGACATTTTTAGAGGGTGGTCAGTATAATCTCTACTATATAAAGTGAGAGTTTCTTCCCACGTCACATTAATTGCCCTGCTTAATTGCCCTACTTAATTGCTCTGCTTAATTGCCCTACGCAAGAAACGAAGCGTTGTTTTAATTAGTCAGCTTTTGTAAGAAACGAAGCGTTAAAGATAGATGTTTGATCTTATGAAATAGTATTTTTTTTTATTTTTTAATCTTTATTTTTCGTTATCAATTTTGTTTTTCGTAGCAACGCACGGGCATATAACTAGTTAATTTAAAAACAGTGTTTCTATGTTTCGCCTCTCAATACAAGTTACACAGCACAAATTGCACAAATCTTAAAACAAGCGACGAGTAAGTCATCATCGTTTACTCTTTATTTATGCTTTCATATTTATACAACTTTTAAAAAGAAAAACACAGAAACACTTTTCTTAATTTAATCCGGTGAAATTAGCCCGGTAGCTTCGCAAATAAGGGAGATTAGTACAAATAACATCGCGAGGATCTCAACTGCAAAATGACACCACGATGACTAATTAATGATACAGAAAAACTAAAAAACGGTATACCGTTGCAACGGTATACCTCTGAAACTCATGAAACTTATGATTTTTTGCACTGAAACTCATGAAACTTAGCACTAAAAACTGATAAAACATGAAACTGATGAAACTAAACACCGAAACTCATGAAACCAGTACTGAAACTGATAAGTTTCATAAGTTTCATGACTATACCGTTGCAACGGTATACCGTTCTCTAGTCACTCTCTTAATGATATTGCAACCACGGTTTATATTCTGCAAAATAGCGTTGCGGTGCAAATTAACGTTCGTGTGTGTATAGGTTGAGCTGGGGTGCACCAAGGGCAGCGGCACGCTGGAGGTGTCGTACGTGGTGACCCTGTACCACCTGAGCATGGCGGCGGCGGTGATCGTCAAGAACAACGGCACCAAGCCCGTGGAGCTGACGAGCGCGGTGCTGAGCCACATTAAGTTCGACAAGAGGCGCGGCACCGCCGTCGAGGGCCTCCGGGGCTGCCCCTACTGCTCCCACCCGCCGCTGGCCTCCGGTTTCGGCCTCCTCACCCCCGCGGAGGCCATGAAGCGGGAGGACCCTTCCTGGTTCTCCTTCGGCGGAGACGACGAGCCCAAGCCCGGCGTCTGGACCGTCGAGGAAAACCTCTACACCATCCTCAAGAAGAAGGTGAGCAGGGTCTACGCAGCGCCGCCGGAGGAGAGGAAGAAGCGCATCTACAGCACCGCGCCCTCCAAGTTCACCACCATCGATCAGGTGATAGAAGTAACCGAATGATCACTTGCTCATTCATCTGCAGCATGGATCATCGATTTGTTTAACTTGACCTTTGCTTTGCGACCTGCAGTATAGCGGGCTTGGGTTCAGGCTGGTGAGGATGGGGTACGCCGACATGTACCTTTGCAGCCCGGGAGCCATGTACGAGAGCTTCGGCAAGGACTACTTCCTGTGCACCGGGCCGGCGTCCATGCTGGTGCCCGTCGTTGTCAACCCCGGCGAGGAGTGGAGGGCGGCGCAGGTCATCGAGCACGACAATTTGTAACTTCTTTCTTCTTCTTTTTGGGTGAACAGAGTTGGACGACCCGTGCGTACGTTCTCATACATGTGGATGGGTCTCTAGTATCTCTTGTAATTTGCCCAATGCGAGCAAATTTATACACGAATTGTTCTTTTCATTACAAGCAGCGGTGAGACGAAACACACAATTCAATTTTTGGTTTTATTAAGCGATGGTCCCAAGTGCGCACCGAGAATAATACATTACTTGTGAGAGACACTGATACCAGGTATATTCAGGAGTTCAGTCTCCCCCGAAACAAACGGGTTTGCCAATAAGTACAAGTAGGATTCGCGTAGCCTGACAACAGCAAATTACTCGAGGAAGAAGCGGCTTAATACAACAGCTCTTTTCTTGATTCATATAGCACACATAGCATCAAAACTGTTCGACAGTGTCTTCAACAGAATCCACAAGACTCATCATGACACAACCATCTGGCACAAAACAACCAGTGCTGCTGATAACAAGATATGCACAAGGGCTCAACAAGCCTGCTGTGGCAGCTCGATTACCCTAATAATCATTGCCAAATTGTCCTGAGTCGAGCGCATCTGCTGCCGTATTTCCGAGGATGTTACTCGAGTAAACCAGCATCCTTAAGAGCGGCCTCAAAATCTTCCTCGCTTTCCCAATTGGGGACCTAAATATTAATACAATACAGTAAGTATATGCTTAAGAGAACAAGATGCAAACATACACATCGTACAAATTACAGACCTCAGGTACTTTGTGCTGGAAGTAGTCCTCAATCTTTTTCATCACAACGTTGTCGGTTTCACCACAAAGCAAGTTGAATACAGCTCCTGTGACCAGCAACGATTCAGGTAAGAACATAAGGTACAAAATATGGACTGTGTCGTATAGAAGGGTTCTGTCAATTTGAATAGGAGTTTGTTTTGCCTAAAATGAGTCTCTAATTAGTCAAATTTCTAGGGCTTCTGATCTAAAAATACTAACATGACAACAATCCAGTGAAGTTTACTTTATACGTCAATAATAATCGACAAAAACTGCTCAGTCAGTTCTGTCTTATCATCATAAAGCAGCTGAAAATTCTTGTTTAAACTCCACATTAGGAACGCTTTTTGTGTTCGGCAATAGCTTAAACTTATTTGGGTAAGAAGATCACACTCAACCTAGGACAAACCGACAATAGGCTTGACTAAAGGTAGCATGGTTGCTTAGCACCGACAGACAGGTTTGGTTTGGTATCATTATCCTCGAGTGAATCTATTCCTATTAACACTGCAATCATCTGCCATAATGTTGATGAAAGTACTTACAGTGGCTGCCTATGATAATGACTATTGTTTATTCAATACAATGCCTGCACATGCTAAACATATAAATACAGTTCTGCTAAAGTTTTTTAAATAAAAAAAAGAACAATCGACACAATTTTACCTTTCCGGCCAAAACGCCCGGCTCTGCCAATTCTGTGCAAGTACACCTCATAATCAGGTTCATCTCTCGTACCGAACTTGATTGGCATGTCATAGTTGATGACCAGGTTAACCTTTCATAGAAACAATGTTAGGAGGACAAACTTTCTATGTAGTGCAGTGCGAAGTCAGTATGACACACATAGTACCTGTGCTTGGTCAAAACCTCGAGCGAGAACGTCAGTTGATATAAGAACCTTGGTATACCCATCTTTGAATTCCTGTATTATCTTTTCCCTCTCTGATTGGTCAAGGGATCCTTGAATTGAGGAGCACACATAGTCCTCCAATGTCAAAGCAGTGTGAACATTCTTGGTGCTAATCTTTGTCCTAACAAATATGATAACCTGTCCGACTTTTTGTCCAAACTCAAAGATCTTGTCCCTTATAACCTTTATTTTTGCCAACTCGTCAGGGACTTGAACTCTATATTGCTTTACTTTTTCCAAAGTAAGATCTTCCCTCTTCACAAATATTTGGTTTCCATCCTTGATGACCTTTGTAACAAAATCCTTAACTCTCTCATTGAAGGTAGCAGAAAAGAGAAGCACCTGACATCAAACAAATTCGAATAATAAGATAAAAGATCGATAGAAGGGCAAACAAACACATCTAGCAAACAAAAAACTTAGCAATCATATGGCCAAGGCTAGTTGAATAGCACGAGCAAGCAATAGTTACAGGCAACTCCAAAGATGATCCCCCACCATGGACAAGGATAGTTTAAAGCTAAGTAAATAAATATCATCACTGGGTGAACTTGCAAAATTAAGTAAAATCAATAACATCAGTGGATGGCCATGGCTATAAATTTCAATAATGAATCCTCTTTCCAAAATTTGCAGCAGATAAGAGTTCTCCAATAACCAATTATATAGAAAAATATTTAGAAGTCTTAACTAGCAACTTCAAAGATGATCCCATGCATGAACATGACTAGTTCAAAAGAAGAAAAAATCAATATCATCATTGCATTAACTTGCAGTATTGAAGTAAATCAACTCAATCATTTGATAATAAAACCTCTTTCATTATTAGCAATTAATAAGAATTCTTGAACAAGGCAAACATATACAAATGCGACGTATTGGTTGTTCCCCTCAAGAGAATCCAAAATATTCTCTGAGACACAGTGTGGACATCAAAACTCCACATCTAATTTTGAACTTTATCTACATCACCTTTTACAAGGCACATGATCCTACTCTAGCAAAGAAAGTCTAGTGACTGGAACAAGGTTACCTGGCAACCACCAGCACTTCTTTGTACATCTCTCATGATCCTTTCAGAATCACTCCTAAAGCCATCCTGCAAGAAGGCATTCACCATAATAAGAAGCTGGACTCATGAAATTTACAAATTTAGTCAGAAATTAGAGGCATTAAACATATGAACAATTACCCAATTCAAGAATAAAAGTCCAGCTATGCAAAGAAATATGTCATGTAAAAAAATAAAAACACAGTACATGAACCTATTTTTATTTAGAGAACAGAAATACAAATAACAAAATATATTTCTACTCTTGGAAACGCCAGTGTCATTTTGAGACTTTGAGCCATTGAAAAACAGATATTGTATTTCATTCCACTCAGATCAAACAGATACCTGCAGGCTGCAGCTAACTGATCAACACCACTGCAACGTTCCTCAGGCACTCAATACCCAGTGAAAGAAGTTATTAAAACTTAAAAGCACAAACGTCAAGGGTTAACAGCCTTTTGTCACTCGTTTTGTTGACTATCTAACAATGAAGCACAAAGCATCGTAAGCTTGGTATCGTCCATTTAGCACCAGATGACGACGGCATCTTGACGTTCAGACTTAGTTAAAGACGACCTACCAAGATCAGCAATGGCAAGTGTCTGTGGCTCCATGCCCAAGTGATGATCGTAAGTAGTAACCATCTAGGAGTGCAAAGCAATGGCATTTATTTGCTATGTTTGCCACTAACCAGCTGCGGCGTTGCGTTGTTTCCACTTTTCAGGCAGTGAATTGTTTTGTATGGCCTAACATAATTGGTAGGTTTATTTGTCCCATGTTAAAATTAACTGTTAGTCAACCATAGAGATTACAATAAATCAGCTACCTTTCCATAAGATATATCCCCCTAAAGTCCCAACAACTAACAATAAGGCACCATAATAATTAACCAAGTAACAACAATGGGCATATCAAAGACTTGAAGAGAGAAATGGTAACAAAACTCAACCATACCTCAGCAAGCATATGGTCTGCCTCATCAAACACAAGTATCTTGATTTCCCTTGTCGAAAGCTTCTTATTAGTAATCCACTTGATGAGAGTCCCAGAAGTGCCGATGACCACCTGATCGGTCACCACAGGCATTCTGGAGATCGGCACATAATCTTTCTGAGCCGGCGGGATGGCGCAGGCACAGGTAATGCCCGTAAACTTGCCCATCCTCATTAGCACCGACTTATTCTGCGCATCGCAACCATACAAATTAAGTACATTATCGCACAGTCAAGCAAGTGCAGTACACTATAGGGTTATATCCAATAGCAAGAGAAGATCACATATCAGAGCGTCGGGTGGGGGTATAGAGGCGAAAGCGACCTGCTGCGCGAGCTCCCTAGTGGGGCAGATGCAGATGGCCTGGGGGGTCTTGCGACTGGGGTCAACACGGCTGAGCATGCCAAGGACGAAGCAGGTGGTCTTGCCGGAGCCGTTGTGCGCCTGCGCGACGAGGTCCTTGTAGGGCGGAGTAAGGATCATGGGGAGCGTGATCGCCTGGATCTTGCTGGGCCGGCTGAAGCCCATCTCGTCGTGCAGCCCCTTGAGCAGCTCTGGCGTCAGCTTCAGATCCTCGAAGGTCGTCGCCGACTCGTACACCGTGCCTCCCGACGTCACCTGAAGAGCAACCGCAGCAAACACCAAATCAATCGATCAATTCACTGCCCAAGGAAGCTGTCGAGATTGGACAGCGCCAGCGAGCGCGCGCGGGAGCAGAGCGGAACAGAGCGTACGGCTTGGATTTGGGACTCGTCGGAGTCGTCGAGGAGGGGCGGCCCCTGGTGGTCGCCGCCGCCGCCGCCAACATCCTCCGGCACGGAGAGGGAGAGCGCCTCGATCTGCTTGGCCTGCGCGTCCACCGCCGGCTCGGAGGCGGAAGAGGAGGCTGTGGCGGCCTTGGCCTTGGCCTCCTCCTCCTCCTCGACGTCGGCCCACGACTTCTTCTCCGGCTCAGTCTTGCCGCCGTCGGCCATCTCCTCCCACGAGCAAAAGCAGATCGAGAGCGATCGAGAAACCGGAGCAAGCAGCTCGAGTCGGTTCGCGTTTTTTCCCCGCTTCCCTCGCGCTGCGGAAGGGTTTATATTAGGCGAGTATTTAGCTTAGCAATTAAGCGGACCCCGCCGCTAAGCTGCTTATGATGTACGCACACACGCCAGGCGGCACGAGCGGCCCATCACGTTTCGGTTTTGGCCCAGCGAAGCTCGGTCCACTACGACGCAAATACGAGTTTTTTTTTTGAGAAATACTAGGAAACGTATACCGTTCCTAGCTTTTCAACGGAGCAGAGGAGGAAGACAACCGGGAGGACGGAGGAAGGAGGAAGAAGGAAGAGTACCCACGCGCCGATCTCGCCATCGCCGACTCACCGCCGACCTCGTCGTCGCCGTCTCCATCGCCGCCGAGTTAGGGTTAGGGTTCGGCCTTGGGGGTTCGGGCTCGAGGTGTCCCCGGGGCTTAGAGGGATGCCGGGGGAGGCGGCGGCCCGGCGGTGGGGACGGGTTGGGTGAGGGACGGCGGAGGTGGCGGCCGCCACGGAACTGAGGAAGCGGCGGCCGGCCGCGTGGCGGCGGAGGACCACACCTTGCCCTCGAGTTAGGGTGGCGGGCGGAATGGCGGTGGGAGGAGAGAGGCGGGCGGTGGCGGCGGCGCCGCCACCAGGCGGTGTGTCGAGGCGGCGGGGGAGGAGGTGGAGGCGCGCGGAGCGGAGTGAGCGAGGGAGTGAGAGATGCTCCGTTGGGAGTGAGCGAGGGAGCGGAGTGAGCGATGCGGGGTGGGCTGGGGAGGTGTTCCGTTGGGAACGTTTCCAACGGTATAGCGTTAAGTAGTTGCTCTCTTTTTTTTATATGTTGGGCACGTGACATATTCGCCTGGTCTTCTCAGTCACTTGTGGCATTTGTCAACGATGGCACCATAACGGTGGTGAACTTATTTTTACCTGAAGCACAACAAAGTATGAGAGTGAATCAGAGTCACAGGTCCACAAGTTATAAATCCAGAAAGCTACCACAGATATCTTGATGGGAGTGTATAAGCATCTCCTGGATATTTTTATTTTAAATAATATCTAAACTTTGGATCGTAGGACCAAAAATCCAACCGTTCGATCAAATCATAGGATCGGATATAATCGATACTTCCGAATCTCAATAATGATCCGATGCTCCCAGATTTGGGTGATTTTAGCAAATAAAACATCCAGATGATATTTATCAAATCCCTATCTGGATTCAGCTGGATAGAATAACCAGTTAACCACTCCAGACCAAAGCTCCAAACGGGACATGAATCATGGATGACATTATGCTGGCCAAGTGGTTATTAACTTAATGTAGTACGCTTGAGGTTTATTAATCGTTCCACTTGAACATGACAGAGATTCAGAAAAGTAAACATTGCACTTCGGGTTTTTCGCGTCTCTCATCATAAAGATACACCAACATGGGGTTGAAAAACATCCTGAAGTCCAGTACAAAAATCACATGTCGTGATCAAACAACTCACAGCTTGATTGTCCAAACTCAAATCGGAAGGTAAAATCAACCGAAGAACTAGTACAAGATTTGGCATCCTACAGTCTTCAAATGCATATTCCTGCTCCACTTCTCCAACGCAGACAGGAAAAATAGCACAAAACACCATCCTACGATTTGGAGTTGCTCACCGTTTGCTGCCCCTTGGGCGATGCCATATTTACCAAAAGTGTGATTTGAAACTTCAAACTTTTATCAGATTTTTGGTTCCTGACATGCAACGACCGTTGTCACACGCAGCATCTGTTTTTGGTGATTCATCGTAGCTGCTCCCTGAATCAGTCAAGACTCAAGACAGACAGAAAAAGGAAAAAATGCTGGAATATACAAAACAAAAATACCAAATAGCAAAAATATACAACAAAAAAATATAGCAAAAATGGCATGGCGGTCGCCACGCCGCACAAGCCTGGCTGCCATCATGCCGCACGACGGCAGCCAGGTGGGCCCCCCTGCGCTGAAAGGATCGAAGATGGACGCCTAGAGGGGGGTGAATAGGAGATTTACAATTTTCTAAAACAACGTAGCGGAAAAAAGATCGGAACTTCAGATATGGAGTCGAAGGTTCCGGTGTCTAATCGGAATGTCCGATACGAGATCGGAATATCCGATTAGAACAGAGTCTAGAGAATTACAAAATGAATTACGCATACACACAAATTATTTCTGTTAGAAGCTAGCACATGGAAATATTAACAATTTGAAGTAAAACTAGCTAGCGAGAGAATCAACCCTAGATTGATCAATTCAATACAAGATAGCAAAGTAAAGCAATAAGCACATGTAAAGAATTGACATGATGATTTGTTTACCGAAGTTCGGACTTCCTCCACCGAGGTTCCTACGTCTTCGTTGAGGAGGCTCGATCACACTTGAGCTGGGTCTTTTCCAACTCTATTCGTCACCAATCTCGATTACACTTGAGATGTAGCTTCACTTCTTGATTTCTTCCCTTTCGGAGGCGAAATCGGACCTTTACCAACTTCTCACGGCATACCTCACTCGTTGGTTGCTCGTGAGCGACACCTAGCCGTCTAGGAGTCTTCAAACTCCAAGAGTAACAAATCCAACGAATGGATGATCTTGGAGATGAACTCTGCGTTGCTTCCTATTCTTCAGCAAGCCAAACTGTAAATCGTTCGTGTGATCGTTCGACTCTGTTAATTTACAATACTTGAGCATATTCTGAAGTACAATGTGTTACCTACTATTTTATGCATCTCGAATGTTTTGATATATTTGCCTTAATATAAAGTCTGAAATAAAAATATTGCACATATTTTCCCTCCTTGCCCTTGCATTACAACCGGCACCATCATCACACTGTGAGTCTCTAATTCGGGTCTGTACGGGCAAGGTCGGTGAGACGGGGAGCGGCAAATCCGAGAACAGCGAAGGGGATGGACCCAAGGTTCGCAATATCGGTGAAAATCGCTATTTTCAGCTATATCGGTGGGGTGAGACTTTTAAAACCGACCGATAAATCGATTAAATTCAAAAAACAAATCCAAAAAATTCAAAAATTCAAAAAAAATTATGGGACGTAAATATTGCGATAATCGATGAAACTTGAGATAAAATCGATCAAGAAATCGGTTTCGAGAAACAATCGATTGGCTAGTGAAAATCGAAAGAAAATTGGTCAAAATCGGGAGAAAATCAGTCAAAAATGAGAGAAAATCGGTGAAAACCAAGAGAAAATCGCTCCAAAAAATCGGTTTCGAGAACCATTCAACTGGAGGGTGAAAATCGAGAGAAAATTGGTCAAAATCGGAAGAAAATCGGGGTTTTTTTCTTTCAAAATTTTGGATTTCAAAACCATACGATATCTAGCGATTTTCTGAAAAAAGAAAAGTTTAACCCTAGACGAACCGATGTTGAGGAGGACAGGAGGGGACGAGGAGGGCTTCGGCGACTGCGTGGCCACAGCAGCTGGGGTTTTTGCCCGTGCGACGAGGGAGGCAGGTGACGGCCTGCGAGCGCTAGAAAATAGGAGCAGCGAGCAACTTTGGCAGGCCAGTTTTCCTAGTCCACGCTATTGTCTCAACATTTTTCCGCGCTTTTAGGGAGTGTATAGGTATCATCCGAATGTTTTTGTTTTAGCTAACATCCAAATTTTGGACCGTTGGATACCTCACCCGGATATCACCGGGCCGTTAGATCAAATCATAGGATTGGATGTAATCGATACTCTCAAATCTCAATAATGATCCGATGGTCCTAGATTTAGGTGATTTCATTAATAAAAACATCCGGATGATGTTTATCAAATCCCTTTTATAAATTGTTTTTTACTACTTTAGATTTTTTTCTTGAATGGTAAGACAGATTTTCCTTAAATTTTATTTTATTTTCTATATTAAAATATTCACAAAAAATTGTAGTGGTATTTGATATGATGGAGTAATTTGGATATTTGTTATAGCTCCATGCGTACTCCATACACATTGGGATTTTCAGCTAAAAGATAAAAGGATATATTTAGTGAAAATCGGAAAACTTGAAAAGCATTTTAGTTTAAACACTAACTTAAAACGATTTTTGTTTCTTTAAAAACTGAAGGTAGTTCTTCATTTAGCAAACATATCCATATAAAACTTGTTCAAATTCAATCTATATTGGAAGAAATGAGAAAATAGAAGGAGCAATGCTTCTATGCTTTTCTTTCTAGTACAAGTTGCATAAATCTAGAAGCAAGCGAAGGGGGTAACTAATCACCATCTACCCTTCATTCATACTTTAATAGTTATGCAACTTTTAAAAGGAAGAGCATAGAAGCACTTCTCAAAGAGAAATCCTGTGGTGCTACGAGTTAAAAGAAATTTAAATTCACAACAATTTTTTCCTCTAATAACTTGTTGTGGGTTTAAACTTGAAATTATAAAAAATAGATGATGGGATTTTTCATGTTTATTCGATGCTTAAACAGAAATGTTTTTCAAGTTTTCATGAAAGATCATGCTTGTGAACTTGCCTTCCGGTAATAAGAGTCAAATTCTTCCAAGTATTTAGTTATTTGTAAGGGTGCATTCGCGCATATATTTAGCCTATCTGCAAGAGTGTATGTAACTTTAAGAACGCGAACGCGAACATGCACAATTACATTAAATTAGCGAAGAAATGGACACTGATTCTTCATTGTGAAGTTACCGATATCCGCGACCGGAGGAATTTATTCCAGCAAATGAGCAAAAGTATTGGAGTGGGAAAATGCAAATCCTTGCTTCCACATAGTGCACAACGAACTATTTCCAAATTTCACAAGAAACTTACGCACATATGTATAAACTGAGCACACATGTACAATTGTAAAACACGTTGATTTTTTTAGCAAGCCCGTAAGAAATGAGGGTAGCGAGTACGGTTGAATGTCATCACGATAATTTCCATGCACTACGCGTACGGTGCTACCTCCATGAAATTCCCAATTATTCACTAAAACTATACAGTGCAGGTACCAGTTGCACTACACCTCTGATATTGTGCATGAAGCCGCTGCCAACACTCGATAATTGCCAGGTCTTGAGACAAATTAAAAATTTCTCTCCCAATTAAGTTGCAGCAATAACTAACTTACTGGCTTACCGCTGGGAATTTTTGTCTACCCCGGCCCGCATGTTCCCTTCCGTGCATGCCTGGTCGCATTCCGGAATAAATGGAGAGCACACTATCAAGATCCAGCGGCATGCCGATGCCATTCCCCAATTGGTCGGTAGTTCAAACTTCAAAGTCTTTACTTAAGCGAGACCACACTCCTAGCTCTTCGGACAAACATTTCCCTTTCGGTTGATGAGCACCTAACATTCATGGAAAGGAGTCAAAGGACCGGCCGGATGTGCACCGTAGTCCAACCCCTGGTCTTGTCAACAATAACAACTTGGCACTGAGTTGCGCGCGAGCTACTCGATCGAAGAGAGATGGTTTAGATTGATCCAAAAGACTGTAGCAAAAGTACGTTAATAAAATGGTAATATAGCAAATGAATTTGGACAGTTGATTTGCTCGATCGAACGATCCACGCCTGTAGAGACTGCTTAAGTTACAGTCCCCACAGAGACTGCATTTGAGACTGCATTTGATATTTGATACCTGTCCCCCTCCTGCAACAGCTAGCGCTCCTCCATTCCTCCAGTCTCGTCAACAGTGGAGACACTGTGGATGTGGGATTCAGCGTCGATCAATCCCTGCCTTGTTGCTTCACATGAATAATTATTGAGCTGTCAGCCGTGTGGATATGGAAAGCGGAAAGATGTATGGTCATCAGTGGCGTCACTTGACTGCTCCAAATGAACTTTCGCGTGTGTCCATTTGTATTCCTCCTCTCCCTCTCCCTGTATGCATGTATGGAGCGTGGTGGAGCAGTACGTATAGTCGGCACGCACGGATCGCACGTAACAATACTGTCAGAGCTGCGTGTCTTTCCATGGATAGACAGAAGAGCTCACACGCGTGTAAGACGGACAGCTTAGAACTTGGCAGATCACAACAGTGTCGCGGTACAGTGCAGATATATGCATGCATGGCAGCATGGGGTCAGCTATATATGGATCGAACTGCTCAATATATATACTACCTGCAGCTGCAGTCGATCATGCGTGCATCCAAGATGGATCTGGGCGTTTCAATTCGGCTGTGGGAAAAGCTGCGGGAAGCCGTCGGGCGCACGCGTGAACGGATCGGATCGGAGCTAGCTCGGAAGCGGCCAGAAGGATCGGCGCGCGGGGGCGGGGGAGTGGATCGATCGATCACTATCCGCGGCCGCCTCTCGGTGCGTCCAGGTCCAGCCCCAGCTTGAGCCAGGCGATGGCGCGGTGCCCTGGCTGATACGTCGTCGTGAGGCGGGCATGTGTGGAGGGTGGCAGCCGGGCCGCGCGCAGCCACACCCCCGCTTTCCCGCGTCATTAATGCGCGGTTGGCCCCGGCCGCGCGCGCGTCACACATCGCGCTTCGCTGGCGCGCCCCTGCCCCTCCGTTGCCTCCGCCCCCCTCGCGCACGTCGCCCTCGTCCCCGCCCCCGCCGCGCCCGGCGCCGCGCCTCGCCTCGCCTCGCCTCGCCAGAATTCACCTCGCGCGCGCGCGTTCTGGTGGTCACTCGCGCGCGCCTGCTTATGTGTATATATCAGCTCGGCTCGTGTAAAGCTACAGTTGTAGGTGTGGACACCTGTGCGTACGTGTTTGTTGCGAGCGAGTGTAGCTAGCTCATGGAGTCGATCATTGAGCGGCCGACGATGAACACGGGCGGGGGGATAGGGCGGACCAAGTCGGAGAGCCTGGCACCGTCGCAGTCGCTGAGCCGGACGGCGTCGGCGGAGACGGTGCTGAGCACGGCCGACGTCATGAGCCTGTCGCGCAAGTCCAGCTTCGGGAAGCGGTGGGCGTCGGGCGGCGCCGGCACCGGCGGGAACAGCCACGGGCACAGCCACATCCGCAAGTCGCGGAGCGCGCAGCTCAAGCTGGACACGGAGGACCTCGTCAACAGCGGTGCCGCGCTCAGCCGGGCCTCCAGCGCCAGCCTCGGCTTCTCCTTCACCTTCACCGGCTTCACACCGCCTCCCCAGGACATCTCCTCCGTCGACCACACGCCCTTCAGCGACGACGAGAACGGTACACGCGCGCCTACTCACGTCCTACATACATAACCATGCATTCCAAGCTTAACTAGGTACGTATATGACTACTGCATCTGCATGTATGCTGAACTAACTACACCTCTATGAATGCAGAGATGGACATCGAGGCCGGCAAGCGGCGCAAGAAGCTCATGACCGAGCCGACCTTGCCGATATATCTCAAGGTAAAGGCTCAAAGCCAAGCCGCATGCACGCTGCACATCCATGCATACTAACAAGGCTGAGGATGCATCGATCCATGCTTGCAGTTTGCGGAGGTGAAATACAGGGTGGCGGTGAAGGGGTCGCCGAGGGAGATACTGAGCGGGATATCCGGGTCGGCGCCCCCCGGCGAGGTTCTAGCGCTGATGGGCCCGTCCGGCAGCGGCAAGACGACGCTGCTCAGCATCCTCGGTGGGAGGGCCGCCGGCGCCGGCGCCGTCGAGGGCTGCATCTCCTACAACGACGAGCCGTACAGCAAGTCCCTCAAGCGCAGGTAATATAAGCTAGCTAGTGTGGGTGCATGCAGTGCTCTAATTAATTAATTAATTAATTAATAGGGTGTTTACCAAGAGTCTGAGAGTTTATTTTTTGGAGTTTCAGCCTTCAAATTTAGATCCAATGTATAAAATAAATTTGCCCCATCTCCTCCTATTTAAGTACTATTTTTATCAAGAGTAATAAAATTTTCAAGTATTAGATGAGACATATTATTCTTTTCAACATAACCTTTTTACATCAATTCTATACTAGTTTTATATAAACTAATTTTATGTAAAAATAATGTGATAATTTGTAAAAAAAGAGAACATTATACGTTTCTCAATGGTCTTTTTTTACATCAATTATATACTAATTTTACATAAATTAAATTATGTAAAAATAATATGACAATTTGTATAAAAAAGAACAAAACAAACTGTAGTGAACACAACAAACAAAAACATGGATAATAAAGTCAACATGATAAGGAACAATCGGATCACAAAACAATATCTAATATAAAAAATTGAGTGCTCACGAATAAAAAAGCACTAATATCTAATAGACAAAAAAAATGAGTTTTATAAACATATTATAATAGAAATTAGTGATTAAAGCTGTGTTTTAAAGGTCGTGTCGATGTTCAAAACGATAACTATATATCACCAGAGAGAGAGAGTATCATGTTAGAACATGTGTAGTAAAGCATTTCAAAAATTTGATTCTCGATACTTTTTAAAATATTAAAATTCATACCTGAAAAAGCATACGTATATTAATTCGTCTCGAAAAGTACTCTCACGACATTATAATTTTATTTGGTTTTATAAATATATTATAATATAAATTATGTATATGTGACCGAGGTAGTAATTAGTTTCTCGGACTCAGAATTATTAATTTAATCGTGTGGCTTAACTGTAGCTGCATAGGTTCAGTCGGCCGGCCACCGCCTTGGGGGGACGCACGAGGATGCGATGTGCTGTTGCTTGCAGCTACAGGCGTAGCGCATGCACGGCCGTGCCTGTCTACCCAATAAAGGAAGGCTTAGCCAGCCATGTCTCACGGCTATCTTGCTAATCGGTTAGCTGTTCGTGGCTAGTTTGGCCCTAGGACAAAGGCAACCTGCCGCTGATCTTAACTGCAGGCTTGTCACTTATCACCTTTTTTTTTTTTTTTTTTTGAGGAAGACTTATCACTAGTGGTAGGTAGTGGCATGTACTGTCTGTGTGCGAGGAAAGTGACGAGCTAAGTAATGTCGTAAGGGTGGGCTTGGTGCGGGCCCATTGGGCCTAGCCAGGCAGACTGCACTGTCCCGGACTGGGTTTCGTGCGTGGTTCTGCGGCCTGCCATTTCCAGGAGTGCACCGCACAGCACCAATGGCGATCGCGAGCTCGCCCGGCGGCGGTGACTCTCCTCTTGTGACGCCCTCAAACCCCGGAGGATTTCTCGGCATTCTCCGGCGTCCGGAAACTCCCCGTCGCCCTTCTCTGACGTCCCCGTCGTCATGTCCTGACCTCTCGCGTCATCCGAATTTCGGTCGCCCGACCCATCACCGCAACCGCCAAGAGGATCTCTTGGCTGGCCGCCCGGCTCCTCTTCATGGCTCAAACGGTGGTTTAGGCCTGGTTCACTAATCCAAGGAGTAAGGTCCTGTTTGGAGAGCTGTACTTCAGTTTTGAGCCTAAAGCTCCTCCCAAACAGTACAGCTGCAAAACGTTTGCACAGCTAAATCACAGCTGAAGGTGCTTTTCAGCTGTGGCTTCGCTCAACCGTCTCCCCGCTCGCTCCGCCTCCCTTCTCGCCCCGTCATCTTCCCATCCGGTCGCCTCCTCGACTCCTTTCGGCTCGGCACCACCTCCCCGACTCCCTCCTCACTTGGGCTCACTCGATTGCCCCCCAAAAGCTATAGTTGTAGCAGCTAGTTTGACAAATGATATATCAAGAAAAGTCAAAACCACAGTTACAGCAGTTTATAGCCCAACAAACCAAAAGCAGCTTTTCAATCCAGCAGTAGCCATCCCAAACAGGCCCTAAGTAAGGTCTGGTGTTTCATTGTAGTTGTTGGTGAAACCCAGATAAACCTACCTTGTTGTCAGTGCGGCCCTGAATTTCTATCGAGTTGCGATGCCTCGTGATGCCATTGCAGTTTTTTTACACATGCAATTGTATTTATACTTGGCTTGCAGGATAGGATTTGTGACTCAAGATGATGTTCTCTTCACTCATCTTACTGTAAAGGAGACATTAACTTACACAGCACTACTTCTTCTCCCAAGAACAATGACACGGCCGCAAAAGGAAGAGCGGGCAATGGACATCATATATGAACTTGGCCTTGAAAGGTATAGATTACATACTGTTCCATTTCTTGCATAGTTGCATGGCTCCTATTCTTACAAGACAGCTTAATTAATCATGCAAGCGTGTTTGAAGGTGCCAGGACACGATGATTGGAGGATCTTTTGTGCGTGGGGTTTCTGGGGGTGAAAGGAAAAGAGTTTGCATCGGCAACGAGATTATAATAAATCCATCTTTGCTTTTCCTCGATGAGCCGACTTCTGGGTTGGATTCAACTACAGCTCTCAAGACCGTCCAACTTCTGCATGACATAGCTGAGGTAAGACTACACACTAGCTGGCCACCAGTTCAGTTCAACTTTAATTTTGTTGGCTTGATGCAGGCTGGGAAGACGGTAATCACCACAATCCATCAACCGTCTAGCAGGCTATTTCATAAGTTTGACAAGCTTATGCTCCTGGGCAAAGGAAGTTTGCTCTACTTTGGGAAGGCATCTGAAGCCATGCCCTACTTTCAGTCCATTGGATGCAGCCCACTCATCGCAATGAACCCAGCAGAGTTTCTACTAGATCTCGCCAATGGCAACACTAACGATGTTTCCGTTCCTTCTGAATTAGATGACAAGGTGCATATGGGAAATCCAAATGTGCAGAATACTAATTCCAAGAATGACTGCAGGCCATCAGCACAAGATGTTCATGAGGTGAAGACATGAAAGCAATGTGCTGGTGTTATGAGTTGGGGATTGATTTAAGATTGTATGAATAATTAATTTGTATGTGATTTCATGCAGTATCTTGTAGAAGCCTATGAGAGCCGAGTGGCATATAACGAGAAGAAAAAACTTCTAGCACCACTTCCAATCAGTGATGATATGAAGGCAACTGTAACATTTTCAAAGCGAGAGTGGGGTACAAGCTGGTGGCAGCAATATTCCATCCTCTTCTGTAGAGGGATAAAGGAAAGACGACATGATTATTTGAGCTGGATGAGAATCACCCAGGTTATATCTACATCGATTATCTTAGGTTTACTCTGGTGGCACTCTGATCCCACCACGCCAAAAGGTCTACAAGATCAGGTATATACTCATAACTAATGATTTGATCCATGTAATTAATAACTAAATTGGTTAAGATAGCACTCATACAACTAACTAATGATATGTAGCATCATAAGACAATGTCATCTCGTCTACGCAGGCAGGCTTGCTCTTTTTCATAGCTGTGTTTTGGGGTTTCTTTCCTGTGTTTACTGCCATTTTCACATTCCCTCAAGAGAGGGCAATGTTGAACAAGGAGCGTGCAGTTGACATGTACAAGCTCAGTGCATACTTCTTGGCCAGAACGACAAGTGATCTGCCACTAGACCTTTTCCTCCCGGTCATATTTATGGTGATTGTCTACTTCATGGCAGGCCTCAAAGCAACTGTTACACATTTCTTTCTTAGCATGTTGACTGTCTTTCTCAGCATAATTGCTGCTCAGGTATGAAAGTCAGAGCTAGTTTAGTGATGCAATACCCATTGCCATCTCTTATTTTACACTTTCTGAAAGGAGGAAACCTAGATGTGCAATGGAATGGTTACATCTTTAATTTTCGAAAGGTTTGTTCTGTTGGTTAAACTTTTGCTAGCTAGTCATGCATGCACTAGTTAAATGGAGGTTAATTGGTTTTGAATGTAGAATGCAGGATGAACCTCAAACTCATGCTAAATAGATAGGTAGAAGGGTGTTGAATCTGAGGAATTTTGGCACAATGTCAATCATGACGTTCTCTAGTCGTCACCTGTATTAATTATTAGTAAGGGAATATGTTGTTTACCCTATCATAAATCTTCATCTTAATGTTGAAGCACACTGTAAAATAACATTAATTAACAGTGACTGGAAGTCTATGACTCAAGAAAAAAGTTACATGCAGGGGCTAGGGCTGGCAATTGGAGCTACCCTCTTGGATATCAAGAAGGCAACCACTCTAGCTTCAGTTACAGTCATGACATTCATGCTAGCAGGAGGGTTCTTTGTAAAGGTGAGCGCAAACACTGTGCACACTGACTGATGCAACACTGAATTACTACTTTAATTGTGCACAAACATATATCGAATCATAACCTCGTAAGAACAAACACATGGCCTGGATTATATGGACTAACTCTGTGCTATGCATTGCTCTCTTTTCTACTTTGATCGGCAGAGAGTCCCTCCATTCATTTCCTGGCTCCGCTATCTGTCCTTCAACTACCACACGTACAGGCTACTGCTGAAGGTGCAATACGATCGTGTGCCTGACATCCTGATCAACGCTATACCTCTCGATAACGGCGTGACAGAAGTTGGAGCCCTAGTTGCGATGATCATTGGGTACCGTGTGCTGGCTTATCTGTCGCTCAGAAGAGTGAAGGGTTCGAACAGTTAGCGAATCGATCGTCGAGTGCACCAACCGGAGCCTGGAAGCTGCAAGGGTGGCGCTCGTGCTTCTTACTGGCAGTTCGATCGGATGTAGGGAAGTTTGTATTATATATTGCGCCATGAAAAGATGGATCTTTTTGTACTGTTCTGTCTTTCTGCTACGTTCGGAGCGAGATAAAATATACACCTTTGGCATGTTGCCTCAAATGGCCAAATGTGAAATCTGAGGAAGAAATAAATAGCAACTGCTAGTCTGCTACCTAGCTACAAACCTTCTTAGGCCATTCCCAGTGGAGGGTTTCATTTCACGGTTCCCAAGATTGCCATATCATCTAAAGAGATTTGTGTGGATGAATGAAACAAGAGTCACAATGTACAGTTTCATTTCACAGTTTCATATGCTAACCATCGCATTTAATTGCAAAGCACAAGATTGGGCGAAGTTGGATGAAATGAAACTCTAGAGCCCACAGTGCTAGTTTCAACAGGCTTCATGGTCTTGGAAATAGTGCGCGCCCAGTTTCATCCTGATGAAACTCATTTCATCTCTCTCTTCATAATTATCATGCCATATCATCTAAATTGCTGATGTGTCACATTATTTAATGGGAATGAAACCCCCACTGTGAATGGCCTTACGGTTTTTCTTAGAGCAAGTATAATAAGGTGACATAAGCGGACTATAAGAGCTGCCACATCATATTTTTGCTTTGTTGAAAGAAAGAGAAGAGAAGAGAGAGAAGAAGTGGGCTATTGTTCAATAGCCAGCTTTAAGCTGGCTATAACACAGATTCCAAAGAAGATGAGAGGATGGATGGGTGGATCATTTATTAATGTGTAGATTTGTAGGATCGATATAGACTAATATAGCAATCAGAGGGGGGTGAATGATTGTGCGGAAGCGAAAATCAATTTTTGATCTACTAACAATTCACCCCAATTCGGAATCAAATAATCGTTTCGATTTCACGCAAAAACAGATTGACCTATGTTCACTAAAACATGAATTCCCGAAGATCCAACTATTATAATGATGTGAAATTTTTACTGTAGAACCTAGATTCAATTTAGAAACTAACCCAACAAAAATCAACTCAATCGGATCTACGGATCAAAAGTTATAAGCTTTGCAAGTTGACTGGATCAATAATGACGAAAATAGATTGAACCCTAATTTCGAGATTAAACAAAATCTATGAGGAATTAACCAATCAAACTTTTTTAGATCACTAATTTGATGCCCTAGGAAGGATTGGAATAGATCAAATAAAAAATTATCAAGGTAAAGCAACGGGTTAATCTATAAGTCAGAATCAGCAACAAAAAGATCGAGATTACCACGGTAGCTACAGTACTACGCGAAATCACTGTAGCAAATTTGGTTCTGTCGCTTCCTTCGATCTGGCCGCCGGCGCTTCTTCTCTGCTTGTGCACGATTTCTATTTTGTATGGCTCCTGTTGACAGCCAAGAAAACGCAATTGGAAGGCTTCAACGTGCAGGACTCAAAGTCCCTTTTTGTTTTCTTATTGCTCGTGAAGTATACTGCTTCTTCCTGACTTGAATCACCACGTAATGTTGAAGCTTCTAGCAATGCATGAGGATATGACAAAGGCTCTCGGCTGGACTGGGACAAGCAAGCATCCAAGGTCGCATGCGTTCGGTCAATCTGCGTGGAGCCGTGCTTGCACTCGTTGCCGGAGATGCTTTTCTTTTTCTTGCATCTATTCTGCCGCGTACACGCCGTCGACCAGGAGCTTCGAAGAAAAATAATTTCTATTTTTTGTCTAGTTTTGTTACAATACTCCTAATAAAAGAGTACAAACCCTAAATCTCAAGCACAATAAATAGGGGACACCTCCCCCTATTTATAAGAAAACCCTAGAAGAGTTCGCATGCATGTCCACTTGGCCCAACATGGCCCAATACATGCAAGCTACCTCAAAACGATTACAACTGCACGCGTACGGCCCACCTGCCGTACTCACGTGACTCACTAGCAACCACGTGCACCGTTCTCTAGTCCGAACGCCCCGCATGACATTCTCGACCACCAAGACCTCGATTCCTCCCTGAACCTAGTCCTGAACCTCAGTTCCTCCATGAACCTAGTTTCGGTCCCGTCACCGACCACGTTCGACCTCAAGCAACACCTGCACATGAACAAACACACAACCGTGTACGAGCACAAGTCCACGACTTGACTCAAGATCAATCCATGCAACCACTCACACGAGCGCATTGCATCAAGCAAAACCACTACCATGCTATCACAAGCATATCAAATAATCAACCGAAACAACACATACGCATGCACCACGCATGTCATAAGCACAACCACTTTGCAATACCAAAATCATCACTAAGCCAATTTTTCAGCACATGGTTTCACAATCTCCCCCTTGATGAAAACATTGGCAACACCACTTAGAACTGAACATTGGCATTCACCTCACAAGAAAAGTTTTTGAAATAAAAAAGTTTAAAATCAAAAGCCAAAGTGAAAAACACAAAATCTCCCCCTTTGACAAAGATGCAAAGTGAAAAATCCCCTTTAGGTGAAAATAAGAAAAATCTCCTCCTAAGATGAAAAATGTGTGTGTGAATGTGCAATGTGCCCAAAATTCTCCCCCTTTGACAATGGATTCATCAAGAATACAAAAGAGAGAACAAAAACTTTTTATTTTTTTGTTTTGCCATTTTTTTTTATGTAATGAGCATTATAAATCATCCACAAATGTAACATCCTCCAAGTCATGCTATCAAAAGTACTTGCACCCTCAAATCTACACATAAACAATGTAGAGTAAGCACAACTAGAAATCAAGTACTATTAACGATTTTTTGCATGGCATGATCTCCTTTTCTCAATTATCTCAAAACCTGAAAACATGAATTTTTGTGCACTTCTTTGGTGCTTGAAAAGCTGATTTATTTATGATTGCAACAAAATATAAAATTGCAAGGAATTATATGCACCGTCAGCCTTACTTTTCAACCATGCCAAGCAATGAGCTTAAGGTTTCATGGTTTCGGTCATACACAACCTCTTCCAAGTTCATATCAGAGTGCAATGATAAGCAGTCTCGTAAAGAGGAAGTGCGATAGTGCATAACCTTGATCTTGCATCTATCAAAAATCACTTTTTGAGCTTTTAGCTCTTTAACCTTGAAAACTTTCACATTGAGCATCTTTTTGAGCAGGATCAAGATACTCAAGAAAGTTCAACCATGACAAGATTTAATTCAAGTTTTCATTCCATTTAAATAGTCATATCATAAACTACACCATATATGCATAAAGATGAAGTTACAAAGACTTTGTAGCATAGACATGGCTTCAAATCACATATGTGTATTAAATATAATGCTCAATACTTTTTTATTTTCCCTTTTTAATTTTTTATTTAAGAAAAAGAAAGAAGAAAGTGTAAACAAAGAATCACAAAGTTTTCACAAACTCCCCCTCAAAACAAGCCCATTGGATGAACAACCCCAAGTTCTCCCGAATAAGCATAAAGCGAGAAGAAGACAAAGGTTTTGTGAAAATGTCTGCCAATTGATGTTCAAGAACCACATGGTGAAGCACAATATTTCCTTTTTCTACATGATCTCTCGAGAAAGTGAAATCGATATCAATATGTTTTGTCCTAGAATGTTGCACAGGGTTTTTAGCAATGCATATTGCACTAGTGTTATCGCACAAAAGAGGAACACTATCCAAATTAACCCCATAATCTTTAAGTGTAGCTACTATCCAAAGAATTTGAGAACAACAACTAGCAGCTGACCACATATTCAGATTCAAAGAGAGATTGTGCAAATGTAAGATTGTTTTCTAAATGACCATGCAATAAGAGAATTACCCAAGAAGTGACAAGAACCAGATGTGCTTTTTCTATCAATTCGACATCCTCCAAAATCAGCATCAGAAAATGCTCTCAAACTAATGCATGAGGAAGCGGAAAGCCAAATGCCAAAATCTTGAGTACCATGAAGATACCTGAAAATTCGCTTGACAGCTTGTCGATGTGAAGCATGTGGGAAAGCTTGAAAACGAGCACACAACAAATTCCAATTATCTCATCCTCAACAGCATCAACATCTTCATGAACAAAGATACTCTCCCCCTGAACATATGCACCTGTACCTGCATCATTTGGACTAGTGCCTTTTGCGAAAACAGATGTGAAAGAAGCATCTCCAAAAATTACACTTTCAGCACGAGATGCACGAGTGAAGGAGAACCAAATCTTATCACCGAACATGTGATGTGAGCATCCGAAATTTACTAGTCATATGTTCTCCTTCCTCGCTTGAGAAGCCTACATAAAAGCAGAAAGTGTCGAGGTCTCGGTACTGGGGTTAGAAATAAGATGTTTAGGAATCCAGTACTGAGACACACGATGCACAACAGTAGGCACAACACGAGCATTCTTATGCACAAAAACAGATTTGTCTTTTCTCGTGTACTTAGCAACAAAAGGTGTTTGCATCACCCTAGGCACATAAAGAGAAAAAAGGCGTGCCTGTTTGAAATTAGACCTAGCCTTAGCTTTTTCTTTCTTTTGTTGTTTGGCTAGTCTAAAGCAAAAATCTACTAAATGTCCATCTCTACCACAATGAGTGCAAGTGTACTTAACAGGATGTTTGGCTTTAGAAGTAGAAGCAACATTTGCATTCATCATAGTAGAAGATAGCACTCCAGCAGACTTAAAGACAGTTTTCTTAGGCTCATTGTCAATTTCAAATTTTCCTCCTTCAAGTGCTTTAACAACAGTGGGAACATGTGATTTATGATGAGCATAAGAATCAAAACCTAAACCTTTATTATGAGTGCTAACTTTTGATTGATCCAAAATCATGTTTAGGTTTTTCTTTCCTTTAGTGAAACGTTCTAATAACTTTTCCAAGTAATCAACCTTTTGAGAAAGAGTTAAACAGTTATTACAGAGAACGTCCACCTTTTCTTTTTGCTTGCGACAAGTTGAGCATGAAAGAACCTCATGTGTAAGCAGATCATCAGTCAAGTGAGAAACCCTAGCATTTGCATATTTCAATTTCAATTCAAGAGTTGAGCATTTAGAACAAGAAATTGAACCATGCAAATCATCAGTGGAACAGCTAGCATGTTTAACATGTTTCTCATTTTTCTCATTTAGATGTAACAGAAGAGCGTGTTCTTTCCTAACCAAGGTGAGCTCATTGTAAATTAAGTCACATGATTTGCAAGTATCATCATCAGGAATCAAAGTCTTAAGTCTAGTAATTTCAGCATTCAATGACTCCACAAGAATATCATGTTTCTTAATTTTTCTATCACGTTTGTCAAGCAATTTTCCAAGACGGACAACATCATTGGCTAATTCATCATAAGAAGGATCTACCTCATTGAAGTCGCTGTCGTTGCTGTCCTCCATGAAGCTGTCGCTGCTTTTGGCCATAAGACACAATCCCGTCAACTCATGCTTGCTTGGAGTTGCATCGTCCTCGCTGCTCTCCGAATTCACATCGCTCAAATTGACTTGTTCAAGAGCGGAAAGGACACGATGAACCACCTTGCGATTGATGAAGCTCTTTTTCTTTCTATCAAACTTCTTCTTTTCTTTTCTTTTATCATTGTCCTTCTCCTCCCATGATGCTTTACCTGCAAGTTTAGGACAATTTGTGCGAATATGGTTGATGTCACCACACTCGTAGCATCTTGGAAGACCACCACCACCTCTCTTCCTCATTCTCACATTCTGCAAAGCTTTGTAAAAGCGAGAGGAGAGTGATGCCAAGTCTTCTTCCGGAAATTCCTCAATCTGTTCATTGGTTAGTGAAGACAAGAAAGACAAGGCAAAGCTTGAAGAAGTATTGTTAGGAGACATGCTAGTTTGAGAGGATAAAGCAATTGATTTATATCCATTCTTCCTAGCAAGGACATCCAACTCATGAGTCTTCAGCTTAGAGTAAAGAACATCTAATGTGAGTGTGCTCATGGTAGTAGATTCTTGTATAGATGTTACTTTCATCTCCCACACCGACATGTCCAAAGCACTAAGCAATTGTCGAGCATTTGCAGCATCAGTGTAGCTAACTCCAACAAAGACGTAGATTGCTAAGAATTTTATTGAAACGTGCAAAGAAGTCATCTACAGATTCACTAGGTTTCATTTCAAAACGCATGTATTCTTTTTTGTAAATATCTTGGCGAACCTCTTTGACAGTGTTAGATCCCTCATGGTAATCACAAAGAGATTTCCATACCTCATATGCGGATCGAAGATGAACCACTCGATCAAAATCGCTGCGTCCCAAGCCTTGGATGATCAAGTTACGTGCCTTGCTATTTGCTTCAACATGTGCGCGATTGGTGTCGTTGACGTTGTCGTTTGCAGGGACTTCATATGACTTGTAAACCTTCTCCCAAATTGCGAAGCCCTGCGCCTGAATGAACGCCTCCATCTTTGCTTTCCAAAACTGAAAATCAACACCATCGAAAACACAAGGTTTTGTCGAATACCTATCCATCGCTACGGTTTCTAATCACCGGTTAAGATTAATTAGAAAAACCAAGCTCTGATACCACTTGTAGGATCGATATAGACTAATATAGCAATCAGAGGGGGGGTGAATGATTGTGCGGAAGCGAAAATCAATTTTTGATCTACTAACAATTCACCCCAATTCGGAATCAAATAATCGTTTCGATTTCACGCAAAAACAGATTGACCTATGTTCACTAAAACATGAATTCCCGAAGATCCAACCGTTATAATGATGTGAAATTTTTACTGTAGAACCTAGATTCAATTTAGAAACTAACCCAATAAGAATCAACTCAATCGGATCTACGGATCAAAAGTTATAAGCTTTGCAAGTTGACTGGATCAATAATGACGAAAATAGATTGAACCCTAATTTCGAGATTAAACAAAATCTATGAGGAATTAACCAATCAAACTTTTTTAGATCACTAATTTGATGCCCTAGAAAGGATTGGAATAGATCAAATAAAAAATTATCAAGGTAAAGCAACGGGTTAATCTATAAGTCAGAATCAGCGACAAAAAGATCGAGATTACCACGGTAGCTACAGTACTACGCGAAATCACTGTAGCAAATTTGGTTCTGTCGCTTCCTTCGATCTGGCCGCCGGCGCTTCTTCTCTGCTTGTGCACGATTTCTATTTTGTATGGCTCCTGTTGACAGCCAAGAAAACGCAATTGGAAGGCTTCAACGTGCAGGACTCAAAGTCCCTTTTTGTTTTCTTATTGCTCGTGAAGTATATTGCTTCTTCCTGACTTGAATCACCACGTAATGTTGAAGCTTCTAGCAATGCATGAGGATATGACAAAGGCTCTTGGCTGGACTGGGACAAGCAAGCATCCAAGGTCGCATGCGTTCGGTCAATCTGCGTGGAGCCGTGCTTGCACTCGTCGCCGGAGCTGCTCTTCTTTTTCTTGCGTCTATTCTGCCGCGTACACGCCGTCGACCAGGAGCTTCGAAGAAAAATAATTTCTATTTTTTGTCTAGTTTTGTTACAATACTCCTAATAAAAGAGTACAAACCCTAAATCTCAAGCACAATAAACAGGGGACACCTTCCCCTATTTATAAGAAAACCCTAGAAGAGTTCGCATGCATGTCCACTTGGCCCAACATGGCCCAATACATGCAAGCTACCTCAAAACGATTACAACTGCACGCGTACGGCCCACCTGCCGTACTCACGTGACTCATTAGCAACCACGTGCACCGTTCTCTATTCCGAACGCCCCGCATGACATTCTCGACCACCAAGACCTCGATTCCTCCCTGAACCTAGTCCTGAACCTCAGTTCCTCCATGAACCTAGTTCCGGTCCCGTCACCGACCACGTTCGACCTCAAGCAACACCTGCACATGAGCAAACACACAACCGTGTACGAGCACAAGTCCACGACTTGACTCAAGATCAATCCATGCAACCACTCACACGAGCGCATTGCATCAAGCAAAACCACTACCATGCTATCACAAGCATATCAAATAATCAACCGAAACAACACATACGCATGCACCACACATGTCATAAGCACAACCACTTTGCAATACCAAAATCATCACTAAGCCAATTTTTCAGCACATGGTTTCACAAGATTGTTTCTACAGCTAACTTATTATATGGGTGAGCTTTTAGACGGATGTGTATGATATGGCAACCACATATAGCCAGCAGTGAGCTATATTATTAGCCTTGCTCTTACGGTGATACATGTTTTAAGTGATTGACAAATTAATGTGTTTTTTTTCCGGGAACACGCAATAGATAGCTGTTTAGATTGTTCGTCCACATCTAGCATTGGTAGGTAGGATCCGGAGTAGTAACTAAGTTCCTAGTTTAATCTTTACTATTTAAAAAGGATTTTTTTTATAGGTACAAGGATGTATACAATCCACGTAAGCACATCACACTTGCACGCACACGCGTGCGTATTCTCTACACGCACTAGGAGTTTAATCTAGGGCTCCTAGAAGTCCTACAGCGTGGGAACACGTTTTCTCACTGAAAGCATACATGTGTCTGTACCGTCTAAGACTTAAGTCCAGATGGAAAAGCGAGCACGCGCGTCCGAGCAAGCTCAAATGCAGATGGATCATGCGCTTATCTGGCGCACACACTAACCGAGCAATTGCTTGATCTCATTTAAAAAGAAGTTAGGACGGTGGTTTATTTGTCTATCTTCTCTCATCTGACATAAAAATTATGTGTTGACATGTGTGTTTTTTTAAAAAAATCTCTAAAAAACATAAAAAAATAATCTATCAACAGACAGATGCAACCTCTCTAGAAATTCTCTGACAACAAAAAAATAGAAAGAAAAAAAAACATGCTCTGCAATACTCACGGTGGAGCCGAGCACACGAAGGCCAAGGGCATGTCCTGGACTGGCAAATTCCGATGATATCAACTCGACATCACGAGTATTCAGCTAACAAAAGAAGAATTGGTGATGGTGGTTCAACAGCCCCTCTCTGTCCCCTCTAAAAAAAACGTGCTGACATGGGTCCCTACTTTCCTATGCTCACTTTTGTAGCCAATTCCTTATCCCCCACAGCCACTTCTCCTTCACCCACGCGCGGAGCTGAATAGGATTACGACGGCGTTAGATCCCATCTCGCTTGATCCCCTTCCAGATGTAGTCCCCTTCCTTGTCGGTGCTTTCCCTCTCCATCGCCTTAGAGCGTATACAATAAGGCCACCCCAGCTTACTCTTAACCTGTACACATCAGTTTTGTCTTATGCAAAAAAAATGAGAAAAGAGGAGAGAGAAGAGAACCAGTTCTCATGCAAGAACCAGTATGGCATGGGAAACAAGATATATTAGTTATATATAAGAGAGAAGATATAGTTATTACATGCATATGGAGGTAACTATTAGAAATAATTATTATACAAGCTAGCTTTATTGTTTACTCTTGATGATATATGTTGAAGGTTAGTGAATCGATAATAAATTTATATACTCGGGACCTTCGAATATGCAGAGTCATCCAGGAGATCAACGGCACACGATATAGACAGGTTCGGACCTCACGACGAGTAATACCCTACTCCTGTATGGATGTACTATGGAGTCGATGTAACAAAGTACAAGGTAGCTGCCTAGCTCTAATTACAGTGAAGATTCTCTCTAGGATGCGTCTAAGATCTAGCGTAAGAACTAGCTGCCCCCCCTTTGTCAGGCTCCGGGGGCCCTTATATAGTTGAGGTCGCCTCCCCCTCGGTTGTAGTCGGTTGAAGATACCAGATCATCCCTGATAAGAAGTCCCTCGTTCTAAGATCTTCATAATGTATCCAAACTTTCCTTGATGTTTGGCGTACTCGGGGTGGTTTCCTTGGAACGGGAACATGACCGGATCCTTTCCAAGCATGGAAATATCCCTTCCACGTATATCCTATCCCGCAGATTTTGGGCTCGTGACATCCGCAATTTCTAAATACGTGTGTGCACACATATGGTAGGACCTTCAAGTTTCCTATACATGCTCATACCTCATATTTAGATATTCGACAGCAGCCCCCGAACTCTACTCAGTGGAGGGTCCTTTCAAGCGCGTGATCGATTACTGGTCATGCTCAGGCTTGGTCGAGTAATGTCTCTCCTGCTTGCAGTCGAACGATTCGAGTGGGATGAAATCGCTAAGTATCAAGTAAGGGATGTGTTGGGTCGAGCATCTTGCTATCGACCCACATCGAGTTCTTAGAATAGTCATACACAACTCAATGCCGACTTCGAGACTTGATCCTGAGTGAAGTTAGAAAAAATTCAAAAAAGATCTAAACATCGGAGGATGGATCATTTATTACCACAACCTACCATGCCTGAGCACATAGCCGTCTTTTCACCTTTCCCTCCGATTGACCCGCTGTACTGCGAGGAATGAACCGTTAGTTGGCAAAGAAGGCTTTAGTTTTATAAGTTCCCATACTTAGAACTCTAACCGCTACCCTTGCTTTCGAAAACTGTGTTGCATTCCTTGAGCCCTAGCACCACCATCTTTAAACAAAACATTATGCACCTTTTCTCAATGGCGTCCAGACCCCCAACTGGTGCTGGAGATGCTCCGCCACCCAACAAGAAGGCAAAGGCGACCGAGGCGTCCTTCGAAGATGAGGCCCTCGAAAATTTCTGGCAGAAATCAACCATGTCGGAGAAGCGCCTCATCGAGCTAGAGATGGACGGCTTCGTGCTCCCATGGGCATTCTTTTGCTGGAGGCCATCGGTCGATGAGTCTTATCCCACTCCTAAGGATGAAGACGAGTTCGTTGTTTTCAAATCCTTCTTCCGCTGTAGACTGAGCTTTCCCCCTTCCCCTTTTTGTGCGAAGTCGTGGATTTATTCCAAATCCAACTTTACAATTTGAACCCAAATTCGATTACAATGCTTAGTGTGTTTGTCCACCTTTGTGAGGCCTTTATGGGCATTAAGCCTAATCTCAACCTCTTCCGCCACTTCTATAGTTTGAAGAGGACAAAAATAGGACGTTGTAGGGGGTGCTGGGTTCCACCTCCACAGCGGAATGTCGGGATCATAATTTTATTAATATATAATAGGATAAAGTTATAAAAAATAGCGGCTAAAGTTCACATCTTAGAGACCATGAAATAGTCAAAATCATCCTTTTTTTTAAAAAAAAAATAGAGTACTTGCTACTAGTTAGTATGAACAATCTTTTGCATTTTGACCATAATAACAACAAAATCCTCTAACAAAAGTTTACCATAACACATACCAACAGTAGTACATTAGAAAATGACTAACAACAAAAAAGAACAGACACGATACATGCCTCCGCCGTCACCAAACCACCTCGGATGTGACTGACTATTCGCGAGTCACCCAAGTCCCAAGTCCCAACTAGTAGTATGTATGTATGCCCATGCAAGGTTTCAAATTTCGTTTTAGAGTTTCATCTTGGCACCCTCTGAAATCCAAAATTTCGACAAAATCTCATTTTTCAGACGAAATCCGAACGAAATAAAAAAATTTGAATCCAATAATTTGTGAATCAAAATTTTTGAGATTTCGGTTCAAAATACCAAAATTTCGGTCCAAAATGCCGAGATCTCAGCGAAATTTTAGGTGCTGTCATCTTTTGAATTTTTTTAGGATTTTTTTTTAATTTCATCGGAATTATGATTTACCGTCCCACATGGAAAACGACGTGAAGAATCCAATCCGACCAAAATTCGATCAAATTCGGTCAAATATGGTCAAGTTTTGTTCAAATCTCGGTCAAATTTACCGAGATTTTGGTCAAATATATCGCGATCTCGTCGAGATTTTAGGTTCCTATAGCACTTTGAATTTTTCTAGGGTTTTCTTAATTTCACCAGGATTATGAAATTCGAAGGGGTCCGAGATCCGAAATTTGTCGAGATTTCGTTCACAGTGCCCATGCCGCATACATACATAATGTTGGCAACTACCGCGTTGATTCCATTACAGCCTGTTGGCAACTACCGCCGCCAGTGTTTCAAATTTCATTTTGGTATAAATCTCGGAGGTGGCCGAAATACGAAATCTCGGCGAGATTCAAAAATTTCGGACAAAATTCGAACGAAATACAAAAACCAAATTTCAAATCCTTTTTTTTTCAACCGGGAAATCCGATATCTTGACTGAAATCACCAAGATCTTGGATGAAATCACTGAGATTTTGGCCCACATTAAACAGATCGAAAGATGGTCCAAAACACGTCAAAAAATTTTAAATTTTTTTGGATGGTCCTGACACATCACTAATGTTCCCATAAAAATTTTAGTTGATGATCAAGCATGAGGAATTTTTAAAAAACTTAACAGTGGTAATATCATGATAAAAGCTTTATGTAAAATCATTTGGAAAGTTTACTATATATTCCTATATATTATAATACAACAAAGATAATATTTTAATAGAAAATACTCTAAAGTTCGAAATTTCGGCGCAAGGACAGGCCTTCACCTCACCCATAGAACATACATACACATACACTAGATAGTAGATATATAGATAATACCTCATTAGGACCAGGGGCGGACCCAAGGCCCGGCTAGCCCGGGCCCGGGCCCGGGCTCAACCTATGTAACAAACATCTAAATCTCATATTCACGCAACCTGGCAAGTACAATCTTCAAATCAGAAACAAAAATATAGAGCCTGAATCTACAAGCTTTACTAGCGTCTTGTAAAAAACATCCTAAATTGTATAAAAAGTTAGCAACTAAAATTTAAATAGCTTTGAACTTGTTGTCCTTCTTTAAGCGTGCCCGGGCTCTAAAAAATTCTTGGGTTCGCCACTGATTAGGACATGTGGTTTACATATTACATATTACACTAAACATGATTTTATTTTGGTCCTTAAGAATTAGTGCAAGTGGATGAGATAAAACCGACCTAACCTAATTAGCATCTCACATATAAGATTCAATATATTAGTAGCTCACTTTGTGCAAGGTTTGCATATCTACCAGATGGATTTGAACATACAATTTGTTTACTATCAAAGTACCAATAAAGAAACAACAACATCCAGAATAACATGCGCACACATGATCATCTATACTCCGGAATGCAATTGCAATCTACCCCAAAATTACCAACATGAAAAGTGAGTTTGCTCTAAACATTGCAACTAAAATAGTTACTTATGTTCACTGCTTGATGTGGAAGTAAAATAATTTTGGCAGAAACAAAGATACAGAATAAAACAATGCGTCACCTTAGCCTTACGTAAGTGCATGTAGATATCAGAAGCAAGAGTAGCACACAACTGTGAGTCCTTATGGTTATTGTCAACATCACAAATGTATTCGATTTCCATTAGGCACACATCCTATCATGCGTAGCAGATTGAGTATCCGAAGGTCAATTTTTGAACTTTTAGAAAATGGTCCAAAACACGTCTAAAATTTTTGAAATTTTTTGTAGACTCAAATCCAATCAAATCTCATTGACAAAAAATGAAATCCGGTCTAATTACTCGAGATTTCGGCCGAGATTATCGAGATCTCGCCGAGATTTGAATTTTTTTTAAAATTTTTTTAATTTTTTTTATTTGGACGAGATTTAAATCTAAAATTTCGATCAAAATTTTTAAAATTTCATCCAGATTTGGAACCTTTGACCGCCGCACTCCAAAGCAAAGCATCGTGGGCAACTACCGCCGCACTTCAAAGCAAAGCACAAATGGCCGTATGTCGCGTCTTGCCGTTAGCGCCAAGGATGATGGTGAAACCAACCAACCGATGCGTATGACACATACTAGTTACATGCCCATGCGTTGCTACGAAAAACAAAATTAATAACGAAAAATAAAATTAAAAAATAAAAAAAAAATATTTCACAAGATCAAACATCTATTTTTAACGCTTCGTTTCTTGTGAAAGCTGGCTAATTAAAGCAACGTTTCGTTTCTTGCATAGGGCAATTAAGCAGGGCAATTAAGTAGAGCAATTAAACAGCAATTAATGATGTGGAAAGAACTCACCACTAGAATAGTAGAGATAGAGATATGTGCAGGAAATGCCCATTCGTATCATCGTATGTATGTACGCTCCCTTCCAAAGTCGCCATCGCCATCCCCTCCCCCAAGTCGTCCAACCTCCCCGTTCCAAAAGTTGGTGCCGCGATCTCCTTGGACACTCTGGTTCTTCTTCTTCGTCGTCGTCGTCTTCCCCCGCGGCCATGGAGCGGCTCATCTCCACGCCCGCCTCCCCCTCCCAACCCCGGATCCACCTGCCAGGCAGATCCCACTTCCCCCCCTCGCGGCGTGTCGCCGCCGCCGCGGGTGGCGTCGTCGCGCCGTGGACCCGGCTGCGCACGCAGCAGCCGCCGCGTCCCGGTGCGGTCGCCGCGACCTCGTCGCGGCGCCATGGTAGTATTTCGGCCCCGGCGCCGCGTGTGGGTGCGCGGAGGGAGGCGGCCGCGGCGGTTGGCCCTCCGTGGAAGCTGCTCGGGAGTCTGCTCCCAAAGGCGAGAATTCCAATGTTTTTTTTTTTTTTTTTTTTTTTGGCTTCTCCATCTAAAGATTGCAATGTTTGGTTCAGAAATATAAGATTGCTAAGATAGGGTCACGGCTGGTGCTTGCCGCAATTAATTGCCCCTCGTAAATAATTCATTCTCGGCAAGCTTCTATTTTAGATCGAGTAGCATGCTGTGCCTGGCCTGGTTTCAAAACAAGTTTCTTTCTAGTTAAGGTACCATAGATGGAAGAGGAATGAAATAGTGTGCTTGGTAACAAGATGAAAATTTCCTTTTTCTGCTGTTCTGGCCCTGTAATTTTGCTAAGAGGGGAGGTGTCGGCTGGCGCTTTGCATTGCATGGCGGAAGGCAAAGCCAGTGCACAAGAAAAAATAATAATTTTGGTAGATCAGAGGGAATGGATTCGATATTGAATTAGCATATAGTCATAATAAATTTGTAGAGTGTTGCAACACTTCAATTACACCTTCTAGTGTTGCTGTTGCAAAGACAAAGCGTCTAATTCAACACATCACCTTATTATGATTAGGCCCACTAAAGCACTTAAATAATGAAGAATAGAATTACAATGAACGGAAGCATCTGAAAATGATTCAGGATTTTTTCTAGTTTGCAGAGAACTCATATACCAGTATTTCATTTGGAAATAAGAGACCATATGGTAATAGGCAGCTTTCAGTTAGCTTGAAACAGAATTTGAGATGTTTTGGACAAACTTTCTTTTGTGGCTTCTTTATGAATCAAACCCAGAGATATTGCATGGAATCTAGATGCGTGTTGTCGTAGGTAGGGTAACCCAGAGAGTTCCAAGATTGATTAACATCATCGCAGTCTTTAGTTGAGATGGCAAATCTTGGTGTGGAATATTGATGTCAATGCTGCCGGATTAGCTGCTGACCTTGCTTTCTGTTAGTTATGTATTGCTGCCTTTTGTTTGTTTTTAAATACCATGTTCAGATTTCCTCAGAAGTGGGCATGATTCTTTCTCATAAACATACAAGGGTCGCTACAAGCTCCATAGGTAGTGTTCTTGTAAATAAAGTGCTAGATAAAGTCATAATTGAATGACTTTGGCTATTTCATTGGTTTATCACATGATTTTTTCTCTTGCAAGCAACATGGTAATATTTTCTTACTAGGGCGATTGAATATTCAGGTGTGAAGATTGGTTAAATATAGGACCATTTGAATTGTTTATTTTGTAACTTACAATAACTCTGTCATTAACATGTTCTTTGGTATGTAGGATCTCTTGCTAGGCACATGTAAAAAATGCAGTAACTGATTTTACCTTAAAACCATAAGGTACAGAAGCACACATGCTAGTTATTACATAGGAAAATGGGGAGTAGGTTTAGGATGATAGTATGAAACATGCATTTCTGAAGAGGGCCAAGGCTAGCAGCATTTCTGAATTCTGATGCTAGATGGGATTACATTTACAGATACAGGTTTTGAGATTTTATAGAAATTTTGGTATATTATTTTCGTTGTGTAGGATGTTGTAAACCTAAGTCATCTGAAATCATTGCATTTTGCTTGATTTCTGGTTTACTTTGCTGTGTTCATTCACAAGGATCTTAGCATCTACTAGCTTGTGCCATTGTTTATTAAAATTTCCTGCTGATTCTTTTTTGGCAGTTCTGTTCTGATGTAAACAATATTTTCTGTATTACAGGCTTCTACTGCTGCCCTTTTCCTATTGATGACACTTGTTACCAGCACCCTGCACACTAGCATTCCTCATCCTGCATATGCGTCGGTGCAACCAGTAACCAAAACTGGTGGACTCCTCACAACAGAGTTACTAAGTAGTGGTTGGGCTGGTTTCTTTGCTGGATGCTTACATACCTTATCTGGGCCAGACCATCTTGTTGCCTTGGCGCCACTGTCTATTGGAAGATCGAGACTGGAAAGTGGACTGGTTGGTGCCCTTTGGGGTTGTGGTCATGATGCAGGACAAGTTATTTTCGGCCTGCTCTTCTTGTTACTCAAGGATCGTTTGCACATTGAGGTTCTCCGTACATGGGGAACAAGAGTTGTAGGTCTTACCCTTCTGATCATAGGAGGTATGGGCATTCGAGAAGCTTCAGAGGTTCATGAGTCATCGCTAGCTTTGGAGGGTGTGGACTGCAACATGTGCAGCAGCAGTGAGCCTTTGCAGACCCCTGCTGCTCCCAGGAAGAAGAAAATTGGTTTTGCAACCTTTGCCACTGGAGTTGTTCATGGCCTCCAACCAGATGCTCTGCTGATGGTCTTGCCCGCACTAGCTCTTCCTTCACGGTTAGCTGGTGCAGCTTTTCTTGGTATGTTTTTGGTCGGGACTGTATTCTCGATGGGGAGTTACACTGCTTTTGTAGGTTCATGTAGTGAGGCTCTAAAAGAAAGGGTTCCTAGAATAACAGAGAAACTGACCTGGGCTGCTTCACTTGTAGCTATATGCATGGGAATGGCTCTTCTGGTTGGGCATTTCTTTGGGTTCAGCCTATACTGATGTCATCCCTTCTTGTTACCTGGCAAATTGTTTTCGCTATTGGCAATTCAGCACAAATCCTAGAGCGTACTCGCTCCACAACGAATTTTCTGATATTACTGTTTGGCACTGGCTGATAATTTTTTATAGTTAGGGGGTGTTTGGTGTGGCTTCAGCTCTAGATTTTGTAACTTAAGATCTACCTTCTCATTTGGATCTACCTATTGAGAATCTGGAGTTATCAAAGAAAGTGTTTAGTTAGGAGGTTAGCTCCGAATCTAAGAATGAGAATGAGAGAATTGTGTGTAAAAAGACTATAGCTGTGAATATAACGACTGAAAATATGTGATTAATAAAATCGGATTTTTGCTGAATTTTTCATTGAAATGATCTGAACCGACGTCTGAATTACTCGCCGGCCGCACGACTTTGCGAGTGAGCGTATTCATGTTCATGGGTTAATTCTTCCTGCCGACAACAACATTGACAAAAGCACGCAGAAGTTAACGAAAGATGATGGACAAGAAAAAAGAAGAAGAAGAGAACGCAGCAACAGCAATTATTGTCTTCCATCAATGTTGTATCAAAGTAGAATTCTTCACCCAGAACAGACTATCAGCGACCTCATGTCATTAACAAGAACAAACTAATTGTTGAACTAATTAATTTGTTTAACTTAACAACGTTCGCAACTGTTGAAGCTGAAAAATATGACGACGGACTGATCAACTTCTAACACACAAACACTGGTTTAATTTGGGTGTGGACATGACCGCCGATTTGATCCTGCAATCAGCAAGAAAAATATATGATCTAAAAGACTATTCATCCGATTAGGTTTACGATGATAATTCGATCTAAACAGCTAGTCAAGCCGATTAGACCACAAGTAACGATAAATCTAAACAACCTGATTGAGCTGAGTAGATAGTTGGTAAAAGTAGGTTTTTCCCGAAAAGAGGATGCACAACGAGATCAGAGAAAAAGAAAACCTGAGATAATGTATGTCGACAATGATCAAAATCGGTGATGCACAATTTTATTGATCAAGACGAATTACAGAAGAAAGATTACAAGTCTAAAAATTACTCCCAGTCAATAAAAAGTAGATGAAAGTACAGCGAGTTGGTTGATTGCTGGATGTCTTCTTCGTCCTGCCTGTCGCCCTTTTTATTGTGTCTAGATCGATCGCATCCTTCTCTAACTCTTGTAAAAATATGATTCGTATCGGCCTCAATCTCCAAAAATAAATTTTTACTTGAACCGATGTCAGCTAAAGTCTTGCATCCATGTTTAACCTTATCTTCTCAAATTTGCTACAACTACCACATCGGTCACACTTGCTAGATCTTGGTGTCAACAGCAACACAAATGTCCATCATATTAGACACACAAATTGAATGGCATGATATTATCTCACATTTGTCACTTTGAAAATGTCACCAAGAAAGAGCAATAGAGGTTGCAAACTCATCAAGAAAACTATCTATCGACCGATCATTCGGGTGTGACATTGACCCATCGGATGCATGTCGAGAAATTGCACTACTTTGATATCTTGATGGAATGGTAGGCACATAATCTGGATCACGATCGCACCTACGGAAATGCCGATCTCTGCTAACATGCTCACGTATAAAGTTGTGAAGCACCATAGTAGCCGTAACAATCATCTTTTGCTTGATCGTTGGATAACTGGGCATCTTGAGCAAAATTTGCTATTTCATCTTGAAAGTGCATATAGGCACTTATGTTGTTTTGGTGATTAATGATAAACGATTAATGACAAACGCATGTAATGTCAATCAATGTAATTGTACAAATTCGTAACTTAGTGCTTAACAAATGACAAACCTCTAATATGTTTATATTGTTATGAGACTAACATGTTTATTGCCTAGTTGAATATTAGTCTCATCTATTTTAGAGGAAAATCAATTGGGATGGTTAAGCAAAAATGAGGTATGCAATCTCGGTATTCCTTCCATGTTTGTCATTGCATTCTTCTTTAGCAAATGCATATTGAACTCTAAGTAACTTGTTGATTTCATATGTGCACATTGATTCTTGTCATAATTGCTTGTACATATATATATATATTCATTTGAGTTCATTATGTGCTTTGTTTTTAATATGCTTGTGTTAACTAGAGTTAAACTTCATTGCTTCATATTGACTTGGTGCATACATGTCTTAGTTGTGTATCTTCTAATGCACCTCTCTTAGTGAAGTTTAATCTAGAATTGGATCACATTATTTACTCTCATTCCAAATATTGTTTGCACATGTGTAATTCGTGTATATTCTATCATGTGCTTCATTTAAGCAAAGTCTGTGGTCCTTGCCATGATTTAATTGATTCTTCATATTGGCAATTATCTCTCTAGTGCAGTTAGATCAATCATATATTCATCATGATGCACTTAGCAGAGAATATTTCTATTGTCAAGTGTTTCCATTCATATTGTGCTTCTTGATATGAAACACTTGTTATTATCATTTTATTCAATATATCTTTTAAGCTTGTGGGACTAATATGTTTCTTTGAGTCTTTGTGATAAGAGTTAGGTCCCAAAGCTGTGTGTATGATGACCAAGATGGTTTGAAGGATGACAAGCGAGTCAAAGTCAAATAAGACGGCGGTGTCACAAAGAGCTGAGGACTAAGTCAAGAACGACTTGGCGTGAGGATCGTCTTGGTGATGATCGAGGTCAAGGTCGGAGAGGACGAGAGTCTCATGAGGTGAATCGCGTCGAGGTTGACAAGACGAAGAGCGTCATCAATCTTTGTGGAAACGTCATCATGCACCGTGCATCCAAGAAGTCGGCATGCAAGCTAAGTGTAAGTCTTAGATTTTTGTGTTTAAATTTGAGTCTAAGGATTGCCGTACTATTAAGAGGGATGCAATCGTTGAAATTACTTAGACATGTCTCAAGTGCTCAAAGGTGGTCTACCTTGTCTAAGGTTAAGAAACCCAAGTCACACTTTGTTCACCTAGGTGTAGGTGGGTTGGTGTGAGGGTTAGAAGTGTTGGTGGTGCCGGAAAGTGAGGGTTGTAGGTCTCTCTTGGATTCCTTGTGATATCAATTTTTATCCTTTGGGATTTGGGTAGTGAGACCTTGTTAGTTGTGTAGCCCTCGTTCTTAGCTTTCCGAAAAGTCCGAATCCGTCGAAATCGGAGTCCGGGATCAAAAGTTATGCCTGTTTTCGTCCGGCTGCTGCGTGCTGCCTGGGAGATCCGGAGTATCCGGATTAAATGTCCGGAGTATCCGGATGATCCGGAGTGTCCGGGTTAAATATCCGGAGTCTCCGGGTTGCCCAGTTCGGTCCCAACGGCTAGTTTTTGGGGTTCCTCTATTTAAGGCCCCCTTCTTGCCCACTTCAAAGTAGCTGTTGGGGGATGTTTTGCTGGGTATTAGAGGTGTTCTTTGTGAGTGTTTGAGCCCCCAATACTCCTCCCTACTCCTTAGATCTTAGTGATCCCCTTTTGTGAAGGGTTGGGTAGAGGAGAGAGGTGTTTGGATTGAGGATTGATTTGAGGAGTGGAGCTGGTTCCTTGGTGCTTTGAGGTGTTCTTCTTAGTGATCTTGAGCTCCCAAAAGCCCCTCTAACCCTAGATCTTAGTGATCCCTTTTGAGTGAAGGTTTGGGTGTGAGAGTGGGTAGTGATCGGATTGAGTGTGATTAGTGTGTTGAGCACTTGAGGTGGACTCTAAGTGAGTTCTTCGGGAGCATTTGTTGCTCTTGGAGGTTGAGGTCTCCTAGACGGCTAGGAGTTGCCGGTAAGCTTCCAAGCTTTGTGTGGAAGGCCACCGAAGGTTTGTGAAGGTCCGATTCCGCCTTCGCAAGGAAAGGAATTAAAGAAGTGAAGACTGGCGAGTGCATTGTGCAACACCGGGAGGAAGAGGGTTGAAAGAGACCCCGGCTCAAGTGTGACCGAGCCGCCTCAACGGAGACGTAGGATCCCCTCAAGGATCCGAACTTCGGGATAAAATCTTCGTGTCTCCTTCCTTACTTCGGTTTCCTCTTTTGCTCATCCGCTTAATTTGCTTTCGATTCTTGTGATTAAATCAATTAGATTGTATCTACTGCATCTATTCTTGCTTGTATCCTTACTTTGTTGCAGTAGAGTAATTCGTATCTCTAGAATCGAAGAAGTGCCTAAGTTTATTGCTCTCACTCTGTTCTGGCCGAACCAGTCAACCCGGAGTATCCGGTACATTGATCCGGAGTATCCGGATATACCGGAGTATCCGGATAATATATCCGGAGTGTCCGGGTTACCTGTCTCGGGCTGAATTATTTAAATTGCAAAACTTAATTATCCCAATTGCTTCCGCATTATCTCTGATAGATTAATTTAAATTGGGTATAATTTTGTAATCGCCTATTCACCCCCCTCTAGGCGCATCCCCTGTCCTTTCAATTGGTATCAGAGCCAAGGTCTCTCATTTTATTAGACTTAACCGTCTAGAGAGTAAGGGATGGCGACTAGAGGTTTAGTGCACTCACATGATCTACTTATGCTAGATGGCTCTAATTATGCTTCATGGAAATTAATCATGATTTCTCATTTTAACTCCATGAGCCCCCAAATTTGGTGGATCGTAGATGTCGGCTTTTCATCTCCATTGAATGAAGTTGATCCAACTAACGGAGAGATGAAATGCCTACATCTCGACGCTCAAGCTACTAATGCTTTATTTAATGTTGTGAGCGGAGATATATTTGATGAAATATGCAATCTCAAGAGCGCTCATGATATGTGGACAATGCTTCAAGACAAATATGATGTGTCCACATCATCAAGTGAGGATTGCATTGAGGAACGGATGTCGGTTGATGATTCTTCAACCTTTACATCAAGTAATGAGGAACCGATATCTCCTTCGACCTCAACCTCCGTCTCAAGCGACGATGGAGATTCACTTCCATCGCGAATCCATTGCTTCATGGCTAAAGGTAAAAATGAGGTATGTGATGATGACTACGATGATGATGATGTGTTCAAGTCCATGAAGGATTTTGATATTCAAAAGCTAGATTTGCTCTTAAAGGATATAGAGAAATTGGAGGAAACTGTTGAGCAAAAAGAGGCCACACTCGAAGCTCAAGAGGACTTGCTTATCCTTGAAAAGGAAAGAAACCTTGAGCTAGAGAAGAGCCTAACTAGTGAAAGGAGGAAAAATGAGGAGTTGGTCAAAAATTCCAATTTGACTAAATCTGAAATAGCTAGTCTTGAGATCACCAACGCTTCACTCATAGAGAAACTTGTCAAAGCAAATGATGCTTGCAAGGCTCTTGAATTGAAGCTTGTTGATCTCTCGAATGGCACTCCTATTTCCTCAACTGACAACTCCAATCCCTCTTTACCCTCAACTAGCAATGGACATGTAAGATGCTATAATGTTGATGTGCCTTGTAACTCTATTACAAATTCTAGTACTTCCTCTATGCATGTTGAGACTAATCTTATAGAGGAAAACAATGAGCTCAAGGCCCAAGTCATTAGGTTGGAAAATGACTTGGAGAAGTGCTACAAGGGCAAAGCCGTCCTCGACAAGATCTTGAGCGAGCCTCGGGCACCTCAAGATAGAAGAGGACTTGGCTACATCTCCAAGAGGGAGAAGAGCAAGAAGAAGCACAATGCAAAAATGAAGACGATTGTGTGCTTCGGATGCAACAAGAAGGGCCACTTCGCCTCCGTGTGCCCCAATAAAGTGGATAACAAGGCCACAACTCCAACCTTGAGGCAAGCTGGCAAGAAGCAAGACAAGAGGAAGAGACGTTCAAAGCCCACTTGCTTCAATTGTCGGGAAAAAGGGCACATCGGTAAGGATTGCCCTAAAGGTACAATTCCTAAGCCTATTATTCAATTCAATGATTATTCGCTTAGGAAGGACAAGAATGTCAATGTAATTGCCAAGCTTGTCAAGTCCCCTATGCCTGCTAAAAATGATAATATTCATTTGCATAGGAAGAGTAAGTCTAGAAATGGATTTGCTAAAATTGTTAGGACTCCTAAGCCCACTCAAAACAATTCCAACAAATTGCTTAGGAGAAATAACAATAGCAATCAATTTGCTAGACTTGTTAGATCCTCTAAGCTTTTCTATTATGATGATCATCATATGCTTAGAAGGGAGCAAACTAGAAATAGTTTTGCAAAGTATCATTGTCCTCCTAAGCCTTGTTATAAAAATGCCAATCAATTGCTTAGGAGGAACAATTATCGGAAACCTATTGCTAGTTATGTTAGTCAAGTCAATAATGCAAATATTAGGACCATTTGGGTTCCTAAGTCTATTGTGACTAACATTGTTGGACCCAACAAAGATTGGGTACCAAAGAGTGCCTAAAAGAATTATTAGGTACTAAGAGATGGATTGGATGCTTGATCTCCACAAGAAGAAAAATGAACTATCAATTGCAATCGGAGCCAAGCATGAAGATAATCAAGTCTATCTTAAGCCAATGCTATCTCGGTAACAAGTATTTAAATTGATTACGTTATTGCTTCTAGCCTTGTGTAGGTTTAGATGCATTAGTTCCATGCAAATTCAATTTAATTGCTTGTTGTGAGTACTTGCTCTTGCTTATTAGAATTGTGCTTTTAATTGTAATCTTGAGCAATTTTAAAGTGGCACATTTAGGGGGAGTGCTAATTCATATTCATGTGTATCACATCCCTACATGTGCCCATATGTATATAAGTGCATAATATATAATTTCAAAATCAACCTTTTAGCCAAAACTCAAAATTTGTGTACTTACTAGTAATCTTTTGAAAAACTAGTTGAAATTGATATACAAATGTCTTTAAAATGTTTTCCAAAGGTTTTGGCTTCTCAAAATCTATTTTGAAAAGAAAATGAGTTTCAAGCCCAAAATCTAGATAGTAGTATCTTGTTTTGGATTTAAACTTATAATTTTTATAGAATTAAAAGTAAAAGGATTTTGAAAATAATCTTAAAGCAAAACTCCTAGATTTGGTCATTCTTAATATCTTTTGTGTTCAAAAGTTTTTCAAAAGACCAACCAAACAAAAACTATTTGCTTTCGAAATTCCCCGAAAATCTTAGTTTGACCTATATCGGTCAAAATATTGCACTTAATGAGTATTGCCATTTGGACCGGATCCTTTGCTATATCTAAGTCCAAAATGGTATTTCAAACTCATACATAAAGTTTCAAATCTCTAAATCTTATCCTATTCTCTTAAGATGGATTTGATTCTTTGTGTTAATTGAATTTGACTTTGTTGGTTTTCATTTGGTTCTTCAAAAGGACCTTCTTTCGACAAAAGTCAAAATCTTGTTTAAAAGGCCTAAATTTGCAAAAAGGTTTTTAAAACTATCCTACTTTGTATTTGAAAGGTTTTACAAGTTTTGAAAATAAAAATTCCTATTCTAGAAAATATTTTGGCCTAAAACAATTTGTGTTTTAACTCAAACATACATAATATAGAATTTTGGCTTTCAAATCGGATTCTATTGTTTTTATAAGTGGTCATGGCTTCAAAAATGTATTTCAAATCCTTCAAGCCATGAGGGTTCAATTATGGATGTAATCCGAGTTGAAATTGCACTTTGAGGACTTTTTGAGTTTCGATTTCATTTTTATGCCTCAAAGCGCATTTCGCCAAAATTGAGTTAAAAGAAAATTCTTTTAAAGAAAAACTTGTTTCGAAACCTTCAAAATGTCCAAAGTTAGTTCCCTAAAATTTTCAAATCATTGGGACTTCATTTGAATCAAATTTGACAATTTGCAAAAAGTTTCAGTTCAGTCGTGCCAAAGTCGGCACTACCAAGACTTTGACAAAGCGGTAGCAGAGGTCGGCACTACCGCACCTGAACGCGGTAGTATCGATCTCTGGCACTACCGGCGTTGTGTCTTGTGATAGTCTTGCGTGAACAAGACTGAAAATTCTGAAAATTTCGGATTTTCGAATTTGGTTTTGGGATATCTTTAATTTGGTACTTCCTTTTTCAAGAATTCTTTTTGGAAAAAGATTCTTGCAATCCCAAAGCATTTTTTTGCACAAAATCAAATGTTTTTGAAAATATTTGAAGGAGTTTACTAGTGGTATCAGTTTTGAGGAGTTATTTGGTTGCAAGGGGATTTGTTCTTTTCAATTGGTTTCCTTGTACCCCTTTGCTTGTTCTCAAAATTTTTCAGCTCTGATACCTTTCTAAATCTTTGTGATTTAGATTTTCTTGTGTTTGCATTTGCCCTGTTACCTGTCAGTGTTTATTGCTCTGATACCCTTCAAGCTTATCGATTTTCTTTTAAGTGGTATCATTGGCTAGACAAAACTTGAGCAATTCAAATGCAAAATAGCTCCATGATTCTTTTATTGAATATCTTGAGGAGCGTATTTATGTCAAGTTTTGGGCATTTACATGTTTTCAAGTGGTATCCTCATTTGTTTGACTCTAAAGCTTTCAAGTTGCTCTTTGATACCCTTAAATGGTTAATTGCTCTGATACTCATCGATTCAATCGAATATCTTTTTTCTTTTGGTATCAATATCTTTGTGATTTGATCCAATAAGAAGTATCAAAAGAGCGTTATTCATTTATCGTGTTTCCAAGGGGTTTCATCTTATTTGATTTATCCAATTGGTATCAATGAACTTCAAGTTTCCTACAAGTGGTATATGTTGCCTCTTTGTAGCATTGTTTTGATACCCAAAGTCTTTTGAGTTGGATTCTCCATAAGCTTAAATTGTAAATTCAATCGCTTAAGAACTCTCTATGTGAGGTTCCTTATGAATTGAAATGCATAAAGATGAGAAATTCTATTTGAGCATTGTTCGTTAATGAAAATTTCTTTATGCTCTTTCTCGAAAGAGTTCTTCAAGCATCTCCCTTGAGATAGTTTTTTCAATTGGTATCTAATTTCTCAAGTGGTATTTGCGTTGGGTTTCTCGCTTAACCCTATTAGGCAAGAGTTTGGATTCTACAAGAGAATCACGATGTTTATCGTAAAGCCTAATAAAATGAAGTGAGTTATTTGAATTAGTTTCAAATAACCTTTAGATACCTTCCTTTGCTTTGAGCTTTAGTTCTTTCATTTGGTATCTTGGCAAGCCTTTCAAGGATGAAAACCAAGTAAGCTTTTTCATTGCTCCAAGCTTCTAAGTGGAGCTTATCTATTTAAGTTTTTATTCCATTAAAAGTGCATCCTTTGGCTAAGTTCTTTTAGAAACTGGACTTAATTGTATCTTAGCCTCGAAGTGATTTCTCTCTTGAATGTATTGAAGATAATTGCTAAAAGAGGATTTCAAGAGTTAAAGTTGAATGTGTTTCAGTCCTTGTAAGTTAATATTACAAGATCTTCAATTGGTATCTTAAATTTGAAAAATTGCATGCAAGTAGTACTATCATGCTTATCATCTTTATCTTGCATATTGTACATAGACATTATCAAACTAACTTAGGTCAAGTTGAAAGATACTTGTTCCCGGAAATCGTGTGCTTGTTTGTTGATGTTCAAGGTTTCGGAAAAGGTGTCAACTTCGACGGTGAGATGAAGGAAAGGAGTGTAGCTCCAAAGTCCGAGGGATCCGAGGCCGTGCGACTTGACCATGACCGATTCGAACATGCAATAGACAAGAACCGACTGAAGGGACGTATTTCTTTCTGACCATATTTAATAATGTCTTTGTACACCATTATGCTAATTGTCTTAAATTTTAAATGGTGTAATGTTTATCATGTTAAGTCTTCCAATTGATATCAATTCTTTCAATCATTATGTATTTCAATTGGTAATTAGATTGCTCTGATACTACTTCAATTGCTTATCAATTGGTATCCTCTCATTGTAAATTGCATTTTCTCTCTATTTAAGTGTCATCTAACTTTTTGCCATATTAGTATGATTGATATGGTAAGGAGGAGGAAATGTAAGTTGAAGAACACATTAGTAAGAGATATACCTTACTCTTTAAATTGATCATAAGCATGTAATTCACTTCCATACAGTGTTTGTATGATATTGATAGTTATTGTGCTCTGATACACATATTTGCTATATGATCTTTGTCATGATTTAAGCATCTCTTACATTCTTGTGAATCATGACTTCATTTTAATTGGTATCATCGATTGGTATCTTATTCAATTGTCATGTATGAGCTTCACTTTATCTTGTTAATCATGACAACTTTAAATTTGTTCAATTGGAAACATCAATCACCTAAATCTTGGATATAATTGATATCATATCTTGCCTAGATTTAGGGGGAGCTTAATATCATTGATATCATTGTCTTATTACTAGCTCCTTTGTTATATTTTGTTCTTCCTAATCTTTTTATTGAGTGTTCAATCTAGAGGGAGAAAAGGTTATTCTTTTTAGTGATATTTAGAGGGAGCATATATTCATGATATTTTTAATTGATTACGATTGGTGTCAATTATTATTCTCAATTGGTATTCATGAATTGTGTGTTGCTCCATTCCTTGATTTGCTCCCTATGTTTTTGCTATTATGTCAATTGGTATCAATTAAGGGGGAGAAATCTTTGCATGACTTGAGTTAGAAAAGGTTATTCTTTTTGGGATTAATGACAAAGGGGGAGAATTTACGGATTTATCAATTGCCCCATAATCGATTGACAAAAAGGGTCAATGAAAAAGGAGAATATTTGTAAGTATGATCTCTTACTCATTCTCCGTGTTCATTTCAATGCTAAATATCTTTATATTGTCCTTTGGTGCATTTGTTAAATCGTTTGTCATAAATCACCAAAAAGAGGGAGATTGAAAGTGTATCTAGGCACTTATGTTGTTTTGGTGATTAATGATAAACGATTAATGACAAACGCATGTAATGTCAATCAATGTAATTGTACAAATTCTTAACTTAGTGCTTAACAAATGACAAACCTCTAATATGTTTATATTGTTATGAGACTAACATGTTTATTGCCTAGTTGAATATTAGTCTCATCTATTTTAGAGGAAAATCAATTGGGATGGTTAAGCAAAAATGAGGTATGCAATCTCGGTATTCCTTCCATATTTGTCATTGCATTCTTCTTTAGCAAATGCATATTGAACTCTAAGTAACTTGTTGATTTCATATGTGCACATTGATTCTTGTCATAATTGCTTGTGCATATATATATTCATTTGAGTTCATTATGTGCTTTGTTTTTAATATGCTTGTGTTAACTAGAGTTAAACTTCATTGCTTCATATTGACTTGGTGCATACATGTATTAGTTGTGTATCTTCTAATGCACCTCTCTTAGTGAAGTTTAATCTAGAATTGGATCACATTATTTACTCTCATTCCAAATATTGTTTGCACATGTGTAATTCGTGTATATTCTATCATGTGCTTCATTTAAGCAAAGTCTGTGGTCCTTGCCATGATTTAATTGATTCTTCATATTGGCAATTATCTCTCTAGTTCAGTTAGATCAATCATATATTCATTATGATGCACTTAGCAGAGAATATTTCTATTGTCAAGTGTTTCCATTCATATTGTGCTTCTTGATATGAAACACTTGTTATTATCATTTTATTCAATATATCTTTTAAGCTTGTGGGACTAATATGTTTGCTGAGTGCTTTGATAAGAGATAGGTCCCAAAGCTGTGTGTATGATGACCAAGATGGTTTGAAGGATGACAAGCGAGTCAAAGTCAAATAAGACGGCGGTGTCACCAAGAGCTGAGGACTAAGTCAAGAACGACTTGGCGTGAGGATCGTCTTGGTGATGATCGAGGTCAAGGTCGGAGAGGACGAGAGTCTCATGAGGTGAATCGCGTCGAGGTTGACAAGACGAAGGGCGTCATCAATCTTTGTGGAAACGTCATCATGCACCGTGCATCCAAGAAGTCGGCATGCAAGCTAAGTGTAAGACTTAGATTTTTGTGTTTAAATTTGAGTTTAAGGATTGCCGTACTATTAAGAGGGATGCAATCGTTGAAATTACTTAGACATGTCTCAAGTGCTCAAAAGTGGTCTATCCTTGTCTAAGGTTAAGAAACCCAAGTCACACTTTGTTCACCTAGGTGTAGGTGGGTTGGTGTGAGGGTTAGAAGTGTTGGTGGTGCCGGAAAGTGAGAGTTGTAGGTCTCTCTTGGATTCCTTGTGATATCAATTTTTATCCTTTGGGATTTGGGTAGTGATACCTTGTTAGTTGTGTAGCCCTCGTTCTTAGCTTTCCGAAAAGTCCGAATTCGTCGAAATCGGAGTCCGGGATCAAAAGTTATGTCTGTTTTCGTCCGGCTGCTGCGTGCTGCCTGGGAGATCCGGAGTATCCGGATTAAATGTCCGGATTATCCGGATGATCCGGAGTGTCCGGGTTAAATATCCGGAGTCTTCGGGTTGCCCAGTTCGGTCCCAACGGCTAGTTTTTGGGGTTCCTCTAGTTAAGGCCCCCTTCTTGCCCACTTCAAAGTAGCTGTTGGGGGATGTTTTGCTGGGTATTAGAGGTGTTCTTTGTGAGTGTTTGAGCCCCCAATACTCCTCCCTACTCCTTAGATCTTAGTGATCCCCTTTTGTGAAGGGTTGGGTAGAGGAGAGAGGTGTTTGGATTGAGGATTGATTTGAGGAGTGGAGCTGGTTCCTTGGTGCTTTGAGGTGTTCTTCTTAGTGATCTTGAGCTCCCAAAAGCCCCTCTAACCCTAGATCTTAGTGATCCCTTTTGAGTGAAGGTTTGGGTGTGAGAGTGGGTAGTGATCGGATTGAGTGTGATTAGTGTGTTGAGCACTTGAGGTGGACTCTAAGTGAGTTCTTCGGGAGCATTTGTTGCTCTTGGAGGTTGAGGTCTCCTAGACGGCTAGGAGTTGCCGGTGAGCTTCCAAGCTTTGTGTGGAAGGCGACCGAAGGTTTGTGAAGGTCCGATTCCGCCTCCGCAAGGAAAGGAATCAAAGAAGTGAAGACCGGCGAGTGCATTGTGCAACACCGGGAGGAAGAGGGTTGAAAGAGACCCCGGCTCAAGTGTGACCGAGCCGCCTCAACGGAGACGTAGGATCCCCTCAAGGATCCGAACTTCGGGATAAAATCTTCGTGTCTCCTTCCTTACTTCGATTTTCTCTTTTGCTCATCCGCTTAATTTGCTTTCGATTCTTGTGATTAAATCAATTAGATTGTATCTACTGCATCTATTCTTGCTTGTATCCTTACTTTGTTGCAGTAGAATAATTCGTATCTCTAGAATCGAAGAAGTGCCTAAGTTTATTGCTCTCACTCTGTTCTGGCCGAACCAGTCAACCCGGAGTATCCGGTACATTGATCCGGAGTATCCGGATAATATATCCGGAGTGTCCGGGTTACCTGTCTCGGGCTGAATTGTTTAAATTGCAAAACTTAATTATCCCAATTGCTTCCGCATTATCTCTGATAGATTAATTTAAATTGGGTATAATTTTGTAATCGCCTATTCACCCCCCCTCTAGGCCGACATCCCGGTCCTTTCACATCTTCCATACTCCAAACGATCGCTCAACTACATTACGCACACTTGAGTGTATTATGTCGAACTTCTCCTTGGCAGTAGTTAGTTCTCTACCTCTATGAAACTCAGGAACATGCCTTGTATGGACCTAGATACCCCGGCCGGTTAGGATAATCGGCATCCACAAGGTAATACTTGCCTTAAATCAAAAAATAGATCCAGTTAATGACAATATATTACTTAAAGAGAGGAATTTCATGTATGCGTAAAAATGAGTTACCTTGTGGAGGATGTGGGAAGACATCTTGGTCCACTCTCAATGCATGGTATAAGACATTAGTATCATACATAGTACTTGGTTGACCCATCGATGATACGTATGTGAAACGCATATCAAAGTCACAAACTGCCAACACATTTCGAGATAGACTTCCTGACCTCCCAATGTACCTAACATGTTGGTCAAGTGGCATAGATACACGAATGTGAGTCCCATCACGAGCACCAATGCAGTTCTTGAAGTGTGGATAAGCCTTTTAATCATCTCTAATCCTACTGTGGATAGTGGAGAAGTTAGGGTCCTTGGATTTCACATAATTCGCTGCCATGGCAACCACACAATGAAGGACCTCATCAAACTTCTTGATACTAGTTTCTCCTGAGTGCTTGAACCGATTTTGTGTTCTCCTATTCGACTCACATCCACCACAAACCTATAGAAATATTGCAAGTGCCTCATGGGTACTTATATGTTTAGATGGTTTTAGGTTGTACTTACTCACCAATAAATCATGAAGGTCACAGAAGATAGCATGGTTCATACGTAGCATCCAATGACTTTCTCCCGGAATAGACAGTGTCTCCCTCAACCAACCCATCCCATTGAGGATTGAGGCTTTAGGCTCCTCCTTGTCCATTAGGTTGAACAGTACTGAGCTGCAAGAGATGCCACAGATAGACATAGATCATTCATAGCTTGGCGTCTCCGCAACATATGCTTTTTGAATTCATGTTCTTCAACATAACCATTGCTGTCATCACAATTACTTTTCGATAACATCTATACACACAGCACAAAATACTATGAACAACAATCAATAATATGAACAAACTGTTGGTGATATGCCCTTGAGGCAATCATAGAGATGATTGTATCACGTCTTATGTTTATAGAATAGAATAATTGTGTGTCCTTTAAATAAATATCGATTGGATTAGTCAACAAGTATGTGACCTGTTGGTGCATCTTTTTCATACACTGATGTTATTCAAGTTATCCCTAATCGGTTATCATAATATAGGACGATTATGTTTCATATATCAGAACATTTATTGATTGATGACCATGTTTCATAGGTCATAGAGATATGGAGATATCTAATCAATAATGTGGACACATGTTAGGGAACACACGTTGAATGGACTCATATAAGACACTGTGAGAATTGTTATATATTCTTATGTGTCATCAATTGGTCTCATGGATAGTGTATGTATGATCCTTATGTCTGAGATCGTCATTAGTTTCCTAGATGTGTAATGGTTTACTTAGGGGCTACCAAACGCTACTCTTTAACCAGGTAGTTATAGAGAAAGCTTTGGGTTTACTATGAAACATGTTGAGGTACATGAGTGATCAAGATAGAATTTGCCTCTCTATATAACGGAGAGATATCTCTGGGCCCCTCGAGGTAGATGGATTAAGGAAGTGCATGGCCATGCCGAATGTGATTGAGAGTCAATCCAGATAAATTAATCCACTACAGTATGAGTGAAGGGATTGAACTGTCACAGGATGACACGACTCTCCCCTTGAGTTCGATCTGATGTCGTGAGGCAAAGGGAAAATGACATTATCACACTATAGTAGGTTCGTCTGATGCTTTATGAATATTTGGGAATCGATATGTACTGCTAGGGACCACTATCGATTATCGGTCGGAAAGGTGTTTCCGAGTCGTGTTCAAATATGCAAGAGCTTACAGGGTCACACACTTAAGGGGTTGGAATATACTGGTTCAGATTTGATCCGTCACTAGTGGGCCAAGTGGGTTTTGTACCTTGGTTGGGCCCAAATGTAGGGTTCCACCAAAAAGGGGTGGACATCTATTTAAATGGACTTTGCAGTCGCAATTGGTACAGGCGCAGCCACCGAAACCCTAGCCGTCACCACTTGAGCCTTTCCGTGCATGCTGGTGCTGGCACACCGAAGCACTGCGTTCTTTTCCCTGAACGTGTGGACTCCAGTAGAGGCATTGCTGCTACTACGACACTAATCAGGACGATCGACCACCACACGAGGTGGATCGACCACTGCACGAGGAAGATCAACCACTGCAACAAGATGTGCGCTTCGTTGATTTGGGTTGCATCAACTTTCCTTCCGCTACACTGCGCGTTTAGTGGTAACGATTCATGATCATTTACTTGCACGGTTTCCTAGTTTACGAGGTAAAATTTTAATTATGCGCCAGTATAGCCTACCTGTATCCCTTCACAAACAACATATCAAACAACACACAAAACATATGGATAGCAAGCAAATAAGGTTCATAACTCAACAATCTAATATGGTTCAACACACATAGGTGAAAATCTTAAAAGCAAGCGTACATAATGGTATATTCATAACATTGTTGTCACAACACAACAACTATGACCCATACTTAGTATTGTATTTCCTCTTTAGCCAGTTGTAACGAACTTGTGGGGAGGGCATGGTAACAAATATTTTCCTTTGCTCCCTTTTTACAAACAACTCGGTGGCAATAAAATACTCGTTGCTATCCCACGATGCACCACATTCAGCCGCCATGCCCATAACAAGTTTAATAGAATAAGAATCATCTCTATTGGCAAAAGACTCAAAGGTTGACTGAGACTTCTCACCCAGGTTAGCTATCCTTGTATTCTGATCTTGCATCAACATTGATTGTAGAAGTCTCCTGGGGCGGTTGAGGCAACTTGTCCCCTACAGGAGGCTAATAGTCGGTATCATCATTGGTGATGTCTTCGAACATCACCCTTTGCAAGTCTAAATCCTGAATGCCTTGTTTCCAAAACTTACCACAACCTGGAATATCATGTTAAAACAAAAAAGGAGAGTCGTTAGGATTAATAGGATTTTTGGGAATATTAGTTCATAAATAAAAAACTAAAACATAACTTACTTTCTTTGCCTTAGTCCACCAATCATTGTCCATCTTAATGGTACCCTTATCATTGACCCAACCAACACCAATCTCCCTCAAGTAATCTATTCCAAGTGGTCCATTCATTCTTCATTTTGTCCCATTTATTCTTAAATTGCCTCTTGTTGTACTCAAGGCCGATTCTCAATACTAACTTGTTTGGCAAACAACTCACAAACTATTCTAGTATTATCATCGTTCCACTCGACAACACCTACCATCTGCATATTTTTGTATGCATTGTCATGGACAAATACAAGACCAAACATAAGAATAGCATATGGCATATACAACAGCTACAATAATTTTATCATGGCACAACACTCTATCAACACAATATGCCAGGGGGAATCGTAATAAATTTATAGCAACCAATAACAAGCACAGTGCAAGAATGACATAACTCGGGTTTGTATCAACCAATAACAAGCACGGTGCCAGAACAAAATGTTCATATCTCCTGGTGTGGTAATTTATGTTCTCTTAACAACAGCATGAGCAAAATAAGATGTAGAGGGCTAGAGGCTTGAAGGCTCTGTGCATGGAGGTGATTCATAATAGAGAGGTGGAAGGGGATCAAATTTTTTTACTGTTGCTAGAGACAAATTGTGACAATCCATGCATATTTTGCATCTCATTGCATCCAAATTTGCTAAAAAATGATGGGGAAGAGGAAAACCGTCATGGATACTGACCTTCAAGCTATGCGGGAGAGGATGTCGTCGGGCTGAGGTAGAAAAGGATGAGGTCGTTGAGGCCTAGGGAGGAGGAGGACGCGCATCGAGACAAGGTTGCCAAGGCCGGGAAAGGAGGACAATGCACACCGCCGAGACAAGGTCGCGGACGTCGGGGGAAGGAGAACGATGTGCACCGCGAGATGAGGTTGTAGACACCAAGGGAAGGAGGACGACGCGCGCTCTGCCAAGCTAAGGTTGTAGACACCTGGGGGAGGATGACGACGCGCACGCCACCGAGCTGAGGTCGCGGACGCTAGGTGGAGGAGGACAACGTGCACATCGCCGGGGGAGGACACGCTAGGGTTTGCGGAAGAAATGGGAGAGGGTGACGGCGCATGCGCTTGCGGGAGGCGAAACCGTGCGCTGGTGCTACTGTGTGTGGAACCAAGGCCGGTTTTGACAAGGGGTATTTTGTGGGTAATTTTACCCTTACTTCAAGGGTAGTCTCGTGATAGGGTCACGGCTCCCAGTGGGGGGCAATCTCTCCCCTGCTTCACAAAAATGAACTACGATTTTCTCCAGATTCGCCTAACTCCAGATTTTTTTTTTTGAAGCTAGACCGTTTAGCATAGCTTCACCTGCTCTGAACAAGAACATGAGAGCTAGATTCGTACCAAACACCCCCTAAGATTACTGGATCTTGGAGGTACTCACTCGATCGAGCTGCCTGTTAAATCTGTCTGTGCGCCAACCCCATCTCAGTCAGCCAGTGTGTGAAGCTCTGTTTCCCTCTATTTTTTGGCTGTCAAATGTTGCTGTGGTGTAAATTATAACTGTGTACGTGTGTGTTCTAAACAATGTTCCTTCTGTTCGTGAAGACTTCGTGTTGACAAGTTTATCCTGCTAGCTTGCAGCGAAAATAATGCATCCATCACAGCGATAGGTTCAATCGACTCGGCTTATTTCGAAGAACAAGCACATGGCAAAATTGATCCAGAAAAGCGTAAACGAAGACAATTACATGTCAAAATAAGAGGCTGCGTTGACTTCAGCAAAATGCTAAGCACAAATCTAGGGATTAAGTAGATATGGAACCCACCAGATAGATGGAAGTATGGCCAATGACCTGTGCCAGTGCGCCAGAACCACACAAAAGCAGTGGACAACTGCTTCACTGCCTCAAATCCCAACAGGACACATAATATAAGCAAGACGGGTCATGATCCTACCGAAGCAAATCAGCACAAAAACTACATAAGAGGAATATGATTACAGAACGAAACAAGAACGTGGATTCTACTGTCACTGCTGCAATCAGCAGAAAGCAGTATTATTAATAGTCATCTATTTTTTAAAATAATTTTGTCCAGTCTCAACACTTCCGAACGATAACACCCATAATGACTGGAATAACTCAGTTTACACAATACGAACCAACAAACTGCCAGCATCCAAACAGAAAGCAAGAGCACAACCACAAAATTCAAATGTCGTGCACATAACACCACCTACCTTTTTTTCATTTTCATTTTTTTATATTTTATTGTTTTTCAGCTTTTTTTATTCATTTTTGCGTATTTCTATCTGTTTTTTTTAATGTTTTTATGCCCTTTTTTTTGTTTCCCCACTAACCAACTGGATCTCCACTCCTGATCGCAGTAGATGAGGTACGCATGCCGTAAACAGTGAAAACTCGGCACGCCTTTGTACTGTATCTTTCTTGTGTATAACCTCAAAAGGTATCGCCCAATTCGCTCGGGAGTAAACTTCTCGCTGACTTCTGCCCGAAAAGTGGTCCACTCCCGTTGCTGTATAGTACTCCCACGGGGGTTACCTGATAACCTAAACTAACTGAGGTCGCTGATCTAGCAAGGAAAGCTTCACCGGGCGTTCCTTGAATACTGGTATGGTAGGTTTGCCCCCTCAAGTCCAACCGATTGAAACTGAGATGCCAGTGAATCAATGTTAGATGTCACAGGGGGCAGCGAACCAGAAGAATGTCCAGCAGAATAACTTGGTCTCGGGAGCAACCAAGTATCCCATCTTGCACGCCTCCGTATTTTTTCACCCTGTTAAAGCACAGGTAGAAATGATAAGCCTTTCATTTAGAAGTATGAAGTGAATGACACCCAGGAAAATAAATCAAATAACAAATTAATGATATTCAGGATGTTTCCCATTACAAGCCATGCAAACTGATAGAAGGCAAAAGGGAGTACTTAATATTATCTGACATCTGGTGTGACCAAGCAATGCATCGAGTGAATTAGAGTGTGCACTAGTTAAAACAAACTTCATTGTAAGTCTTATTTCAAAAGATTAGTAACAATAAGCTGGCATTGTAGTGGTATCTGGCAGTGAGGAAAGAGTTGTGATTCTTGTTTTCAGACTGCTAATTTTACAAATGCAAGGGTCAGCTTTCCTTTTTCGTAATTCTGTTGATTAAATGATATATATAAAACAAAATAAGCTCCAAAACTACAACAAGAATATTTTCAGTCTATGCCAAATGGACCACACCGTGTTTGGCTATCAAACTATGCTTAACTGGATTGATAAATAACTAGTGATCTCAAGCTAGCACAAGTCCGCCCTATAGAGTCTAGCCAAACTTGGCTTCCTCAAGATCGTTATACTGTACAGTGTACACCAGTTGTGATTTCAACTATCAACAGTTAAGAGTGCACTTCAGTCTTCATCATCATTTATTTATTTATTTTTGTGACAGGAAACGGTAGGGTAGGACCCTACTGAGAATATATAAAGGAAAAAATATAAGATAAAAGTACTAGGAAGAAGAAAGGAGGAAGCAAAGAGTACAACTCTGGAACAACACAACTAACAAACTAAGCCATTCAGCTAAACAAAGCATCCACAATAGGTTAAGAAGCACTGACATCATCATATGTCTATAGTATTATTTTTCAAGACATTCAAACGTTTCTAGTGGTTAACCAATTAAAGTGCACTAGTTGTAATTAATATATACATGTTAACCAAAGGAACTTTGCATGTGAAGACACGGTGCCACATTCATGTGTGAAGTTCTGCTTTCAGGAACAAGAGGCAGAAATGAAAAGCTAGCTTGCTGAAATATGAGACCCCCTAGAGTCATAAAATTGATATTGATCAATCACTCCAGGATTTGCGTGGTTGTCCGTTGAAACATGAGAAACAAATGAAAGGAAAGAGGACAGAGTGCTTCATGTCCACATTTCATCATATATTTAACTGACAGACGTGGATACAGATTCTATGTGAATACAAGATTGGACCAAGATCCCAGTCCCACAGATATACAAGCAGGGAGAGAACCATACATAAGTTGGACATGTACTGCAATACTTTTACCTAGGTTGGTTGCAATCAAAAGTGGATGTACAAGCTAAGATGACATGCTGATATAGCATAAGAGTTACCTAGGGTAGTTGTGGTTGTAATCAAAGGTGGACAATCAAGCTTTTGACAGTAAAGTTTGGAAACTAAATAAGTAAATCACACTATCTATTTTTGTGAAGATTATCGACCAGGTATAGCATTACAAATGGTAAGATTGGAAAGCAAAAAATACATTTCCCCTGGAATGTTCCATCTATGAAAGCTAGAAATTTGGCATGGCAAGCCATTTATGCGTAGTCTTATGGAATATAGTGTTTGCCCCTTCTGAAACATCTAGCGAAGAGGAGATTTGTAATGGTAAGCACCAGATCAAGTTGTGAAATAGTTCAAAACTTCAAATACTGTTCACTAGAAGGTGCAGGACATCAGATTCTCAAAACACAGATTTCAGTAGCTGTGTCTGTGTCAATCGATTTGGCATGTAGCAGGACACGAGTATTAATAGCTTGTATATAATTTGTAGCATTTTCATATGGTCAGTGTGAAATTTTTTAGTTGAAATCATCTAATGGTAAATGACACCAAAAAAAGATTACCTGTGCTTCCACCAAAGTAGATAGCTGGATTGCATCCAAGATAAACTGTACATTATTAGTCAGCTTTTTGACCTGAGCAAAACAGTGTAGGTGAGCAATCTGTCTCTTTTGTAAAAGAAGCAAAATATATATTCGAATATTCTGGATAGAGTTGTCTCATTTTATTATGCTTCGCATGGTCACCACATTTACTTAGTAGTACCCACTTTCATATATTAACAGATGCATCACCACAAATTTTCACGCATACCATTGCTCAATGATGTATGCCGAAATGAATAAGGGCAAACTATCATCCATACCTAACAGCTACACGACAAAATAAAGAGTAGCATAAGCAAAAAACATAGGAAATTCTCCTTTCAAGCCATTTTAAGAATGGCAGGGTGTATGATGAGCCTCTGGTTTAGAAGGTTAGCTGCAAAATAGGTGGAACATACAAGGCATACATTAATAAATCCTAGTTCAGTTCTCACTGCAATCAAAGAATAGGTTAATGCTAAGTTAGTAAAATTCAGAATTGCTTTGCCGTAATAGCAGTAGTAAAAAAAACCATGTAACAATCTTATGTATATAGAAATATCTTTGCTTCTCCCCAGATATGAATTTTGTCATGTATATTCAAGATAGCATACCACAAAAACTCTACGAAATTTAAGCAAACAAATAACTAGTCCAAATGATAAGCAGTCTATCAGAAGTTTTTAGGGCCAAAATTGCAGGAAGATGGTGATGGTATTCTGGAACCACAGGGACAAAAGGGCCATCAACTCTCAAGTCTCAACTGTGAGATGAATAAAACTTGGAATCTACCAAAAGAAAAAAGTCCTACTAATATCTGCACCAGTTAGCTTGCATTGCGCAGCTTTGCAGTTTGTTGAGTAAAACATGTGCATGGCTGCATGCTTCATCACACTCAACAGTCAGACTGAGAAAAAAAAACTTAGTGATACCAAAACTTCTAGCGTAAACACACTCAGCAAAAACTGTTAACTGCCCTTTACAAACTAAAGCTAATGAGGACAAACATATGGAGAAAAATATTATTCTTCTTACAAAGACAAGACTTACTTTGCCATGTCATCTTCCTCTTTAAGTTTAAGTGACTTCAACAAATTTGGTTTCGTTTAAACTGATGTCCAGTAACCATATAGCACAGACATTCTTCCAAGCCTTTCGAACCTACCAGTGTGAGTCTTGGATTATTTCCATCCAAAGAAACAATTTTAATTGCAACCACTGCCGGAAAAACTGCAGATAGGCCTAGCCCAAAACAGAACATGAATGTGCCATACCCAAAAGGTGTTTTTGATACACATGCAGTATACCATAAACAATAGTATATACATACAGTCAACTGTAGGCCCGTATGTATGAATCTGTGACGGCTGAGGCTAGTATGAACACAAACCCCTGGTTCATATAATGTGTGACAGCTGAGGCTAAGGTGAATTTAAGTGCAAGATCACCAGATTGTACAAATGCATAACATAATGCACTGGGTATCACCAATACACATCCAAGCCTTTATACCGTTTTAAAGAACTGTGCCAAACAATAGTAATGCATATGTATTAAACCATAAACGCTGTAAATATAGATATTACTTCTGGGATGGCACGTGTATATACATGTTATACATATTATTTTTTTAGTTTTCAATATATGGCCACATTGCCATGCCAACATTTTGGGAAAATGTTAATTCTGGTGTGCCCATACTGTGTCGTGTCCGTGCAACACAAACCATTAAGGAGAACTTCAATGTTTCATTCTCTCTATTCTAATCATCTTCACCCAAAAGATTTATACTTTGTAATTGTCTTACTTCAACATTAACATTCACTAGTTACATGCCCGTGCGTTGCTACGAAAAACAAAATTGATAACGAAAAATAAAGATTAAAAAATAAAAAAAATATTTCACAAGATCAAACATCTATATTTAACGCTTCGTTTCTTGCGAAAGCTGGCTAATTAAAGCAACGCTTCGTTTTTTGCGTAGGGCAATTAAGCAGGGCAATTAAGTAGGGCAATTAAGCAGGGCAATTAATGACGTGGGTAGAACTCACCACTGCCACCAACTGCTGCTTTATAATAGTAGAGATAATGAATAATGGTAATCAATTCTGTTGTTTCAAGACACTTTTGTCGTTCTCTTAAAACTTACAGATGATAAATTTCTTTTCGTTCAAACATTGCACAAATAGCAATTATATCTTTGGAATGCTTTGTAATGATTATATGCAGAAAACCAAAATAAATATCAACAAACATAAGTCAGGAACTTGGTAGAGTACACACTATTTTGGCTTGTGGATGGACCATCGCCACATGCTCCGCTCTATTAGACCAAGAGAGGGGAAAAGGCATAAAAGAACCAAACAGAACCAACTTATGGGAGTCTTTTCTACATAGTACATACAAGCTAAAGTTCATAACAGAACACATTGTCATTATGGTAGTTTAAAGAACAGAACACGAGGGCCAATGTTAGGACATGACTTATCGAAACACAAAAAAAAGCCCACCAAGTGTAGTCATAGCATTTGGATGAAACAACCGGAAGAAATTACAAATCCCCTTAACATGCAACTGAACGTACCAAATTAACTAATTATCAAGGATAGAATCTGAAAATACATGAATATCTATGAGCGTGCATAGACTGAGGGTTCTTCATTCATGTTCCTTAGCAGTATTAATGCAACTAATTGTGCACGATCAATTGCTTGTCCATTGTCATCATGAACCGGCAATAATTACACAGGGTATAATATTTAAAAATGACGACTATGTAATAATATCATCCTTGCATATTTAAATGAGCATGCCGCTTCTCATAGTCCACGAACTTACCATTCAGGTAAACAGGGAAGAAGATATCTAAAAAGTAGTTCAAGAGAGATTTATGTAAGTTATCTAATTTAAATTGTGCAAGAACCAAAATGTCTATCGGACAAAAAAATATCTAGCCTCATGTGATAGAGACTAGACTTTTCTCAGCACAATGTCACATATGTCACGTAAGTTATATCAACCACACCAGTACCATACATCCACTTTCCTATTAATAACAAACTGACTAGGTTCTAACTCAGTTTCACTGAATCTAAACTGTGAAATTCCATCTTTCTGTCTCCCATGCAATAATAACAATAGAAAGTGACCAGAAGCTTACTAGGCTGATGATGAGTTTCCTATTAGACTGTTGACAAAAGCAACGAAGTAAGGATTCAGTGCAGATTTTTTTCATGAAAAATCATCATGTAGAACCTGCAAACTGACCTGGTTAAAGCCAGCAATCAGGGATAATGGCACCCAACCCTGGTCATCCATATGTTGCCGCAGGAATATGTCCTTGCACAAATTGTCATCACTGCAAAAATTCAATAAGTGGCTCAATAAATTGACCTCAGCAGTGCTCTAGAAAAAGTGTTTCCCATAAATGTAGACAAACAACTACCTAAAGTAGTACTCTATCTGCCTCTGCAGCTCCTTTCGAAGAGGTTCAATTTCAATTTGAGGAATTAACATAGCTGGAGGGCTTGCTGGATGAGGCACAAAAGGCGGCGCTTGAATGCCTTCCAGGGGGGGCGCAGCAAAATAGTAAACATGATGTGCCATTTCTGCTATTTAAAATAAAGCAAATTAAGGCAATACAACAATAGCACAACTCCATGTTCTCACAAGCCACGTGCATGACATACCAGGGAAGCCCATAGGCGCCCCATAAGGTGGTGTCTGTGGAGTAGCAGGGCTAAATGGTGGTGGAGGAGGAGGTGCTGCCGCTACAACAGCCAGAGGGGCCCTTATGTATGGTGGCTGGTGACCACGCTGGTGGTGTCCTGGCCCATGTCCATCCCTGCGGCCACTGCCACGCCGTTGCCCGTCAAAACCACCATGGTGCTCCTGTCCGCGTCGACCACCTCCTCCACCATTACCCCTCCTATTCCCCCCACCATAGCTACCACCTCGGCCATGGGGATGGGGACCAAAACGACCGTTCTGATGATAGTCACCGCCGCCATTGCTCCGGGCATTAGGTGCGTACACTGGGGATGGTTCTGGGCCAGGGGCACGCTTCTCCAGTCCATCCCCTGCAGGCATCACCAGGACACGCCGGGCCGGTGGATTGCGCACCGGTGCGTCGTGATCAGGGTTGGCATCCGGAGCGCCGGAACTGCCCAAAGAGACCGGCGAGATCACCGCTCCCTGAGAACATTCCCACAACAGCAAAACCCAATCTCATCAAACGGTGCTAAATCCATCTCCAATACTACTAAATGAATCAAACACTGAAATGAACCCACGGTGGAAAAGGGAGGACCGGCCTTGGGCGGCGTCGGCGGCGGGGGAGAGGCCAGACCCGGCAGCGCCGGCCAGGACTCAGCGTCCATGATGGGGCTCCCGGGAGCCACCACGACCTGCACCGACCCGTTCCCCGGGCCCTTCCAGGCGGCGGCCGCCTTCTTCGTGGCGGGGGGAGCATCGGCCGGAGGCGGCGTCCCCGCGCCAGCGGTGGCCGCGTGCGGGTCGGCGCTGGAAGCCATCAGTCACACCTCTATCCGATCGGGCGGTGGCGCGGCAGCAGAAGAGAGGCGGCGACTGCGAAGACGGCGACGGGATCGGTCAGTAGTGCGGCATGGGGCGATCGGCGCCGAGGGTTTCGGGGTTCCAAATATTGCCGCGCGGCGAGGAAGGCGAGCGGCGGTCGGATCGGGGAGGGGAGGCGGGGGCGGTGGCGCGGCGCGGAGGCGGAGGCGGAGGCGGAGGCGGCCGATCCGATGCCTGCGCCGCTCGCTCGCTGCTGTTCCCTTCCCTTCCCACGGGCGGAATGGACGCGGAGGGGATCCCTCCCTTGCAGGTGGGGCACAAGAAGCAAGATGGCCGCAGCGACCAGCGTCAGCCGTTCACACCTCCCCACGCCGTACGATCCGGATCGACCGCTGAGATTCATGTCGGGCCCGCGCCGCTCTAAATTTGCTCGCGCTGGCATCTGCCTGCTTGGCTGACGCGGTGGCACGCGAGGCCCACCTGGCTGCGGGCGTTGGTGGCTGTCAAGTGGTCGTCTCACGGCCAGAGGTGGGCACTTGGGTCGGGCTTTTTTGGACCGACTCAAAGCACGGTGGTTCAGCCCGGTTCAAAACCTAGCACGGCACTGCTCGGCACGACACTGTAGCATGGGCCTTGCCGAGCTTGAGATCAGGGCACGATGGGCGGCACGGCACCGCGGAGGCACAGACACATATTTACTGTTACAATTTTATTGTTCTTGATGGTTATATTATGTCACTTATCTACAGTGGTTTTATTTCATTAGATTTCTAATATTGTCGATGTTATGAGTGATGGTTTTTTTTCGAGAGAAAAAGTACTGTTGGGCTTTTCTACAGATGATCATCTCTCGTTCTCTCGTCAACCAATGAGCGAGAGAGAGGGATGCAACAGGCAAGAGAGATATTGAGAGGGACGGTGAGAGAGAGGGTGCAACGAGCAAGAAAGAACTGAAAGAGATTGAGCAATGTGTGTCTCCGTCTCCTCTCCTCTCGTCGCAATAGTGTAAATGGGGTGGGTCTGGGCCGGCACGGCACGAAACGCAAATGGGTCGTGCCTGTGCTTGCCGAAGCTGAGCTGGGCCGGTACGGTAGGCACGATGGGTCGTCACGGCCTGGCACGGTTTAGGCACGAAGCACGATGGACCCGTGCCGGCCCGGCCCGGGACGACACGATGCCCACCTCTACTCAGGGCGCGGGGGATCCACGTCGGCGGGAAGCTTATTGCGACCTTTGGGTAAGAGTGGGTAGTTTTTAAATCCAAACTGAATTATCGAACCGAATTGTATCGAATTAATTGATTATTTTATTTTATTTTTTAGTTTATGATTTTTGGTTCGGTTTCTGTTTTGGTATAATTCGATTTTCGATATCGGTTCGGTTTTTTATTCTAAAAACCGAAATAACCGAATAGCTCATATACAATATCAAATTTATAATATTCTTCCTAAAGGTATCAAACAATTCTTATATTTTTATATCTTTATGCATATGTGTAGTATATTCATATGTTCTACCATATTTTATACTTGTTGGCGCAAAAAACTTGACAAAGGGTTAATCGCCACCAACACACGAGAACGCCGGGTTCAATTTTGGTTCGCGAGCGTGCCAGCCGATTTGATCCCGCAATCGACAAGAGAGACGTGTTCCCCAAGGAGATCGGTCAAGGGACCGATTTGGGGCTTGGTAATGGGTTGATCCTAGCCGGTTTTGAAGCAAACCAACACAGATCGGGGTAATTGGTAAATCTGATCAACTCTACAAGCCGATCAGATGGAGGGTAAAGGCTATTTCTCCCGAAAAAGGCGATGCGCAACAAGATCGGAGAGGAATTAGGACCTAGTAGGGCGTAATGCAGCGAAGATCAATAACCGACGATGCGCAACTTGTATTGATCAAAGTGTATTACAGAAAAAAGATTACAAGCTAAATGTCTACTCCTAATGCAAAGGAAAAGAAAGGTATAGATTGGTTTGGTGTGTGTGTGTGTCTATTGACGTAGTCCGTCGTCCTCCTTTTATAGCTCTCGAGCCTGATCGTATCTGCCTCAGTCTCGTCATCCGCTTGTACTGGCTTCGAACTCTTCTTTCCATCTCGAGCAGGATCATATCTGATTCTAACCGTATTGGCTCTGACTTTCCTTCCAACCTGTGTGTTGCCATACGATCATAGCCTTTCCAATTTCCCTGTTTATTGTCTTTGATCAATCTGGCCTTGTACCGGTCCTCCCAGACTCGTGCCAAGACTGTACCCGTCTCGGTCGCTCAATTTTGGGTGCTAACAATACTATAATAACATATCAATATTGTGTGGATTTATCTCTGCTATGTGTTGCGGCATAAGAAGAATCAAATCTACTGTACCCAGCATTTATTCATATTTCGGTTTACCGATAAACCGAATCAACCGAATCAAAATATTTCGGTTAAGTTCAATTTTTCATTTTGGTCCAAGAAATTCGATGACCAGCTTCTAAAAAGCGATTTATTTTAAAACCGAATAAACCGAACCGATAAACCAAAAAAATCGAATGCCCACCCCCACCTTAGGGCAATGGCCATGTCTTTTTGGTTGAGTCTCGGTACAGCCATCTAGGACAGATGTTTTTGGATCAGGTCAAAACGATACTCCCTCTATTCACTTTTATAAAATGTATTTTGATTTTGCATAAGGATTAAGATTACATTAAAAATTAAGAAAGGTATAAGAGAAAATGACTTAGATGGCTCCACTTAATTGTCTTGAAAGATGGAAGCTATACTTTGTGTGGGTAGTAATGAATAAATGCATATAGTTGAGAGAGAATAAATAGAGGTATAGAAGGAAAGGCCTCATTAAATCTACATGCAAGCCTTATATTTGTGAACAAGACCATTAAAAAAATAAGCCTTATAAAAGTGAACGGAGGGAGTATAAATGATGGGTCATGTTAGGCCTGAAAACTTGACATAACGGGCGGCCCTACAGGTACGATCAACTGCATCATGCTTAAGTCAGTTGGCATGAAAACATCCCTTTTCATAATTTTTTTTAATCTACAGTCCATCCCACCGTCAACCACATTACCCTAGTGGCCCAATCTGGAGCCAGGCGGGTTCGGCCATGTCGAAGTGCGGGCGCGGCGGGTTGCACCACCCGCCGTTGTCGTTGGCGAGCGCGTAGTTGGGCGGGCAAAGGTTGGTCGCCGTGACGGTGCGGAGCCGCGTCGTTGTCGCACGTGACAAGGTAGCACTGCCCGCACGACGCCCCGTCGTTGAACAGCACCGTGCTCAGCGCCGCCGTGTTCTCCCGTACCCCGCCGAGTAGAGGTTCCGTAACCACACGCGCCACCTACGCGTACGAGACAACAGAGTATGCGATTTCACAACGTAGAGCGTTGCTCGTGGCAGCGGCAGCCGCAGCCAAGACGCGAGACGATTCTGAGTAATTGAGCTACATATATTTACCCATTGTCCCGGAGGCGTACGTCGGCGCCGCCGTAGAACGTCGCCGATCCTTTGCTCCAGGCCTGCGCTGGCGCGAAGCAGACTGCCGCTGCCGCTGCTAGGACGATGAGCAATGTGAAGATTTTTGCCATCTCCGTTGAGATGGGCGGGGAGCACTGCTACAGGAGAGAGGAACACGCACGGTGCTGTAAATTTGGGAGTAACAAAAGGCGTGCAGTACTGGTGGATTTGTAGTGCAGAGTGGGGTGGTATATAAGTGCAGGGAATGAGAACTATGGTCAGAGCAGAGCAGGGAATGGCAGGGAACATGCCATCGATATCCCAGTGCTAGGCTGCTAGCGAAGCTCACATGCAGCGTACCACAGCAGACTGATGCCAAGATCGAACTGGTGCTAGAACTGCGCTTTGGGTTTTCTCTCCATCTCTCCTGATATGACCATGACATGGAAAACAATATATATATATTTCAAGCACCCTGCATGTTGCGTACTTGCCGGCTTGAAATGGATCTACTTCGATGTTAATCTATGGCATAAACTATAATTTGGAATGAATCGGCATATCTTATCATCTCTCATACGCGGAAGTAGCAAATATTGGGGGAGAACTCGACTGCAGTAAAGAAATTCCTAGTTCCTGACCCACATGAGGCCATGAGGGCCCAGCGATGTCAGCACATGGATCATGGCTCGGAGGTGGATAGACAAGTACGTTCTAATTAAACTCACCGCGTACGTACGTAGATGCCTAATCATTCGCAATCTGGCTCAACGTCAGAGGTTTACTGCCCGTACTTGGTTCGGATCGATCGCATCTCTTTAGCATGAGATCGAATGATTTGTCAATATTTCGTTGCAGTTTAGCACTCTAATCAACAAATCTTGGCGTCGCTTCCTACATTAGCTATACGTAATGTGATTATCTGCGTGGTATCAGTGAAGACTGAAGAGATACATGATCACACCCAGTTTATTGCCCATCGACAGTTCTGGGTTTGCCGACTTGCCGCCGATCTATTCTAGTTGTATGGTTCAGCATAGGGCACAGGCTACACGGCCTTTTATTAAATTGCTGACTTTGTTGCGAACGTCAGTGTGTCACATGACTCACATCTGGCTCTGGTTGCTACGGGCTGGGCTGGCCCAACTTTTCGCATAACCTAATGTCCCCCGGCCCACAGATTACCGAGCACGGGCATTTGTCAGAGTAAGTGCTGTTTGTTAGGCCTAGGATTTTTGACTTATAATTTAATGTTATTTGGGTTTAGGTTTTTTGATTTATAGCTTAGAATTAGTTTTTGGGCTTAAACATGCTATTGGCTTTTATATATGATAGGGGTAGGTGATTTTACCTAAATTTAGTGGCATTAGTCTAAAACCAACCCCCAACAAGTCAAAAAAGCACAACTTCTTTGATTTTTGGCTTTTAGTTATATAAAGATTTATAGCTTTTAAAAAAATATAGATAAAAAGCTATCTATTTGTTTATGCTTTAACTTTTAAGATGATGAAAAAAATCCAAATTGACAGGGCCACCGAATCCTAAGCCCTATTTTTCGACAAGGGGATTTTATCTACGAATTTTAAATCCTAGCGCAATTTCGTCATCAAAATAGAGTGTAGACATGGATTTAGGCTACACCATACCACTAACGAGACCTATTTTGTTCTGGTTTTACCGATGATTGTGCTAGCTAGGTCCGAACAGATAGAACTGGCCGAGCGAACAATAGAAGTTTGCATGTGTAGATAAAAGAAACATCGCGTACTGCTCAATCGATCAATTAGGCGTCGCCAAGTAGTTCAATGTAGATTATGGAAGCTGCACCGTCCAGCGTGAGCAATTTACAACAAGAATTAAACTATAAACATCATCTACAGAACGAGTGATGACTGAGATCCGGGCACCAACCTCCAGCAAAACAGGCTCAAGATCCAAACAGAACAGCTGCCCGGAATCTGCCGCTGCCATGAACGCATCCTCAGTTCCTCACTCAGCCTAGCAGCACTACACATAGGCCACTACGCTTCTCCAATCAGCGGCATTATTCAAACGCAAGTAACTACGATGAAACCTCCGACCAAACCATCCGCGCTCGCGCGCGTGCGTGCATGCATGCCCAACGAACTCGATCAGTAGGAGAACTGGAGGTTGCTGGTGAAGGACTGTTGGAAAGCCCACCACGCCGGCACGACGTTCTGGAAGACGATGGTCTGGCCGCCGGTGGAGGTGACCCCGAAGGTGAGCGCCAGGCCGGCGAGCCCGCCGAGCGACTGCCAGTTCGCGCCCCAGTTCCTGCTCAAGGGCATCCTGTCCGTGTTGGTCCCCTTCACCCACACCGACTGGATCGACCCGCTCCCGGCCACGTTCGAGATGAGCACCAGCTCGAAGTGGTTGAACCCTCCCATCGTGAACCGCACCCCTCCTTGCTTCACGCACGGCACCCTAAACAAAAACATACATCATCGATCACGGTACAATTTTTTTTTTCACTAACTTGATTTACTGTATACCGTAGTGCCGGTAAATAATCTCTCCGTCTAAGCTTGCAGGGCGTATTTTTTTGAATGGTTTTTGTAATGATCTTATTCACAAATATAAAGTTTGTATGTAGATTTAATGAGATCTTTCTTTCTATACCTCTATTTATTTTTTGCCAACCATATGCATTTAATTATTACCACCTACACAAAATATATCTTTCATCTTCCAAGACAATTAAGTAGGGGCATCTAAGTCATTTTCTCTCATACCTTTCTCAACTTCAATGCAATCTTAATCCTTGTGCAAAGTCAAAATACATCTTATAAAAATGAACGGAAGGAGTATCTATATTTACTTGATATTCTCTGCACGCATGCATTGAATATAGTTCTTAGAGATAATAACTAGGGATATGCTGGTCATTTTTAATATTTCATTGATCTATATGCTAAAAGAAAATACGGTCTATAAATTTGGACAGAGCGAGCAATTAATGGCATTGAATTGTATAATGGTACTCATGTTCTAGTCAAACCGTCCAATGGTTTGTAGTATTAAACTACCTTTGGTACTGCACCGGCACGATGCCGCCCTTGTAGATGCCGATCTGGAGCCACGCGGGTTCGGCCATGTCGAAGTGCGGGCGCGGCGGGTTGCACCAGCCGCCGTTGTCGCTGGCGAGGGCGTAGTTGGGCGGGCACAAGTTGGTGGCCGTGATGGTCACCGACTTGCCCTGCAGGCACCACTGCGCGTCGGTCTGGTAGTCGCACATGATCTGGTAGCACTGCCCACACGACGCGCCGTCGTTGAACAGCACCGAGCTCAGCGCCGCCGTCTTCGTCCCGTACCCTGTCCAGTACAGGTTCCCGTACCCGCACGCGCCACCTGCATGCACACACGCATTCCCTACTGTGAGCTTAGCCACTCGATCTGTACTGCACCCTACTGGTAGTTCGAAACTGTATATATATAGAGTTAGCTGTAGCCTGTACGTGCGTACCCATCGTGCCGGAGGCATCGCTGCCGCCGTAGAACGTGGCCGTGCCCTTCGACCAGGACGCCGCCGTCGGCTGCACAAGGCGCAAGGCCGCGGCGACGACCACGAACAACATAGAGCTCAGTTGTTTGCGCATCTCCATGAATTCTGCAAGCGTACGTATTAGCTAGAGAGAGTATTTGATGGCCTGGGTGACACTGCGACAGTGATAAGCTAGTATGAAGAATTACAGCCGATCAGCATGTACGGTTCTTAAATAGGAGCGGCCGGGACCTGGAATTTTGCTGCCCAGGGCCTGCCCTGCAGCGCAAATGCATGACACATGTACTCGCTCGGCTAGAATTGCGCGTCTCGCAGATCGGCGATCGCTTAATTTCCTTCTTCGCAGCTTCTTCCACGCACGCACGCTAACATGCATGGCTGAGACGAGATAGAGAGAAGATTCTCCATCAGATCGATCTGCATCTGCGCATCTTCTATCCGGCCGTCTGCTGCATCACTAGCTAGTGGCACAAACAGATCACTGCAACTTCCGTACGCTCTCTGCTGCTGCGCCAAGGAAATGATTAGCTGGAACTGTTTGCCTCTTATATATATTAATAGAGATGATCTACCTGGCAAAGTTGACATGCCATACAAGACGGTCGACCATTCGACGATAAAGAATAATACGTCAATTGGTAGGTGATCAAGCAAACAAGCGGAAGCTCACATGAGGACGGCCACAGGAAGAATCTAATTAAGTGTGCTGTCACACGGATATGGCGAGAAGATGGTTAATTATCAATTCACCGGACACGCTTTGACAAAATGAGGATATTTCTATGGGCAGGTAGCGCCATGCTGCATGCTGAAACTGTAAAGTACCGTGGTCAACGGTTTATCGACATTAAGCATAGGAGGCCTAGTTTGCACGAGTACTCCGTTTAGGCTGGCTATGGCTGGAGTGGATGGCTCCGGATAGACCATGGAATGGAACGTCTACACCTTGTGACCCCACTAATCAGCTACTTTTCTCGGCGGTCACCAAAATCAACATTGGCAATGGCAAAAAGGCTACGTTTTGGATTTCCAAATGGCCGGAGGGTGAAGCCCTTTCAGAGCTTGTGCCACACCTCTTCAAACACGCCGACTCTATGTGGCTTTCAACCGATCGCAGTTAATAATTTCTATATATTTTTAGGATTATTGTAGGATTTTTTGTCCTCCGAATGAAGGTGGCTTGAATATCACTAGTTATTTTTATTTATATAGAAATTGCATGTCTAGATATTATAATATAGTTATTTTTAATATACAAATTCACATCATATAATTGAAATATGGTAGTATTTATTATATAACTCTAATATCTATATATAATTAATCTGCATTGTTATAATCGGACTCCACCAAAATAAGTGGTGGAGATGTTTTTCCTTCAATTAATACGAGAATTTATAGATTATTTTTTAGATTATTATGAGAATTTCTTATTCTTAAAAGGAAGAAGATAATATGATCAGCTATTTTTATTTATATAGATAGATGTACGCGCACCAGTTTCAACCCACACCGGATCGCATCCTCATCCACCCCCCCCCCGCCCTCAGTGATGTTTAAGGTTAACTGTTTGCACCTCCACGACACCGGTTGATTTGGCAACAAATGAGTAGTTGTCAGTGAGTCGGAGCTCCTACTAGTGATGGCAGTAGTGCAGAGTTGTCCCCTAGCGGTGATGAGCCGAAGGACACAAGAGAGTGATGGGAAAAGGAATGGGAAGTTTGTGTTATTACATCTTTTTCTCTCTGCTAGTCGCAAGATGAAAGGTTCGAGTTGGTCACGAGAGTGGCCCATGAGACAAGAACATGACCTCACTACAGGTAATTCAATGATAAAAAAAATCGACTTAAATGGAGGATCGAAATGGTGATCAGAAGGAGGGAAAAATGATTTCAAATAATTTTGTTCACCTATCAGGCAAGAAGAGCCTACCAAAAAGTTAAAGAACCAATCGAGCCAAAACATGCTCTTCAAACTCGGTACGGACCTCTTATGAATGTCAGGGCCTATCTCAACCTTCAATCGCGAATATTAATGTTAAAGTTTTGATCTTTTTCAAATTGGAGAAGAAGTGCGCCAAGGGGAAGCCAAAACCAAAATTTTGGTCTTGGACTTGCTTGTGGGATTTTGATGATCAAGATGATTATGGATATCCTCCACTTGTCACAGCAAACAAGAATAAAAGAAGCAAAAGCCACACACATGATTTACAAGAATATCTTCGTTTCAAGCAAAAAGATCGGTTTCTTGCAAAGTTTAAGAAGAGATGTACCTAGCTGATTGGGTTATGATTTGAAGAAGATTCATCCAACAATCATTCATCCTCGGCATAAAATCCACAAGCATCTAAATGGATGAGAGGCAAATCCAAATGTGTGGAATGTAATTTTCAAAAATTTAAATTGTGAAAATTAAATTACAGAATGTAAATACTGAATTTAAGACACAACGCAAATGCTGAAAGTAAATTCAGAATAGTGAGGAAATAAAATTTTATTTTTTGGATGGTAGGTTTATAATGCCTCACAACAAGGTGGATAAAGCTCAAAGGAGCACAAAAACCTTCAAGAGAGAGACACCCCTCTCCCACTCTATTTATAGCAACCTCGGAGCAATCTCCGCACTTGATGACCTTCTTGGCACTCAAGAAACCTCATCAAGGGTTGAAATGTACTCCCTCACTCATACATGGGCTAACCTGCAACCCAGTAAAATAATGAGTTTTGCACGCTTCTCAAAGATAGCTAACTTGACCGCTACTCTATCCTCTAAACCACGATCTAACAGCTCTCCTTGATCCGAGCAGCTCTAAGCTAGCATCTCAATCGTTCCCTTGTCTTCTAGGCTCACAACGACTCCGTCTCCGGTCATCCTCTGGCGATCCCTTACCGTTTGGACCTAGGCACACCTCACTTAGTCCCGGTCATCCTCCGCCTCACCATGATCTAGCACTGTCATCCTGCATTCATCAAAAACAAGGAAACAAATCACATAACAATGTCCAAAATGATATGCAATAATCATCCCAAAAACTCAAATTTCAAATCTAATTCAAATAAGACTCAAACTTGAGCTCCAAAAGCTTATACATAGTAAAAAATTCATCACAAATATGGATAGACCTCTATATGGTCTTTCAATCTTCCTCTTGATGAATATATTGACAAATCCACAAAAGACATAATTTAAGTTTGAAAATACAAAGAAGAAAGCAATTTGATTATAAAAACATATTTGGTCAAAATGAAAAAGAAAGCAAGTTATCAAAGAAAATAATAAGTTTTCAACAAATGCTCTAAAAATCAAGAAAAATCAATAAAAGCTCAATTTTGCAATTTTGCTCATGACTTAAAGAAAAGAATATTTTTTCACCATGATCACAAAAAAGAATTTTCTTCCTCTATTTCTAATGATGCCTTTCATATTTTCTCCCCCTTTTGGCAATATAGGTACCAAAAAAAGCATGTATGCATGAAATGCATCCTAAATGAGCTTTGAAGATTATCAAGTGACCATTTAGACATAGTATGACACTAAGTTACTCAGGTTCAGATTATGCCACACTAAGTTATTTCAAGCGACGAGCCGAAGGACAGGACTGACTAACCGAGTGATGGGAAGAGGAAAGGGAAGTTGGTGCTATTACAGCCTTTTCTCTCTGCTAGTCGCAAGATGAAAGGCTCGGCTTGGTCACGAGAGTGGCCCATGAGACAAGAACGTGACCTCACTACAGGTAATACAACAACAACAAAAAAATCGATTAGAACTTAAATCAAGTACTCCCTCTAGTGATAAATATAAAACGTATTTTGATTTTATACCAGTATTAAGATTACTGTGAAATTGAAAAAGACATGGGTAAAAATGACTTACATACCGCTCTTAATTGTCTCGGAAGATGAAAGATAATACTTGGTATGGATGGTAATAAATAAATGCACATGGCTGAAAGAGAATAAATATGGGTATAGTATGGAAGGCTTATTAATTCTACAAGCAAGCCTTATATTAATTATCAAGACCATTTATTCAAACTATATACCTTATACTAACTCTATTATGTGGGGGAGAATTGGAGCCCTCTCATGCATCTACCGCACCCCCATGCCATTTTGCAAAAAGACCCCTCTCTTTTCTCTAAATTACGGATAGGTCCCTGTAAATTACAAAGAGGTCCTTTTGTGATTTTTTGTGAGCATAAGAAAAACGTTTCTAAATTGCGTTTAGGTCCCTGGTTCATTACTTTACGGAAAAGCCCCTCACTAAATACAAATCTCGAACGAGCACTTTTCTAATTTTTCATAATAGCGATTAGGTCCAAAAATATAGCAAAACAGGTCTCGTCCCTTACGTCCATGTCCTTTCTCCATTTTTCTCAGAAAAAATATTTTCGTCAACAGAAATGTGTACAACTCTATTCTAGAATTTTTTTTTCAACTCGATTTCTAATCTCTAGATTTTTTTTCCCAACTCGATCTCTAATATTTTTCGAAATGTGTATTATTACTCGATGAACGCATAGAGTGCTAAACTCAATAAAAGAAGATTGACATCTCTAATATTTTTCGGAGCATGTATTATTACCCGGTTAACACATAGAGTATTAAACTCGACAAAAGGAGGTTAGCCGGGTGATGATAAAGTGTTGAGCAAATTCGTCAAAAGACATGGGCAGATTTGATACACACGTAAATAAAAAAGCATACACCAATCTATTCTCTTAGCAATCTTCGTTTACTTTCGGAAACCACCTAACAGAACGGCGTGACGGAGCGCGCCATATTCCCTAGTATTTATCAATATCAATAGAGAGAGTAACACACAAATATAGCAACATTGTACGGTTTTTTTTAAAGAAACAAACCCTTATCAATCTATCACTGGATCACAACTCTCAAAAGTTCAGAGCAGAACATTCACAATTAGCTCAGCTTAGAGCGTGCCACAGTCATAGTCCGACTTTTTCACCAGCATTCTCGCGAGCACTCCACTCAAGAACTTGTCTCGCAGAAAGCTTATGATCGCGTTGTCACTCTGCTGTATGAAACCGACCATATAGGCAGTTCCGATGAGCTCGATGCCCCTCCACCGCCGGATTCCGGCATACTTGTGCAGACCCGACTCGATCCTCTCCTTCTCCGTGCCGCCTCTCGCGCCCGCCTCGCCGAGAACGGCTTCGCCGAGGCATCTCGCCAGCACGACGGCGTCCTCGAGCGCCGAGCAGGCGCCCTGGCCCAGGTCCGGAGTCATCGGGTGCAGCGCGTCGCCGGCGACGCACACGTTCCCCTTGCTGATGTTGGCGGCTAGGAGCGAGAGCGGCGAACGAAACCGCAGCGGCGTGGCGAGCACGTCGTTCATCTCGCTTCTGTCGACCACTTCCAGCACCTCCGCGGGCACCTTCAAGCTCCTCAGCTTGGTCAGTACGCTCTGCTTCATCTTGGCGGCACTCTGGTCAGCACCCTTATCTGCACGTAAACGCGCGAGACAGAAATCAAACAATGAGCATTATTCAGTTCTTGTAAACTACGTTGCATACACTTGGTTGGACATTTGGGCATCGACAGTAATCAAACACTGACATGACGACGATAAGAATACAGTACAACACTAACCGTTTTGGGAAGCAGACCACGTGTAGAACCAGTAGATATCAGTCTCGTTGCAGGGTATGAAACCGGCACGGAAGCCTTGGCCGATGAACTGCAGGAACTTGGGGTCGAAGCCGTGGCCGCAGTCGGGGTAACGCGCGAGGCCACGCGTGGCCGTGCGGCCAGAGTCGGACGGCTTTGCGAGCCCCAGCCATTTTGCCACTACGGAGTTGATTCCATCGCATCCGATCAGTACCTGCAAACATCGTTTCCTCGTTAGCAATCCGAGCTGCCGCTTCAAGTGTGTCTCACTAAGTCACTCCTCCATAGTTTTACCTTTGCTCTATGAACTGACCCGTCAGCTAGATGTAGGATCTTGATGTCGGCGTCCTCCTCGATGGAAACAATCTTGGAGGAGTAGCGGATGGTGCCTCTGGGCAGCTCTTCCTCCAAGGATCGCAGCATCACGTCCCGCATGACGCAGCGGATCTCACGGGGTCCTCTGCATGCATGCGATGGAACTGGTACGGATAGTTTTCGATCGACCGACCGACCGAATTGATTTGGATGATGATTTAGATAGTTTCACAGATATCTAGTTGATTTCTCGGAAAAGGATATGAATACAGATAATTTATATGGATACGGATACGGATATGGAACACTGATTATCCGACGGAAACGGAATATCCGAGTTTTTGTCCGGATAATATCCGAATATGACAGAGATGAGACTATGACAACATGTAACTGCTGCAAGGTTACATACATGTGGAATTATGGTTTGTGGAATATGGATGACCAGATGTGGATGTCATATACTCATATGTACTTATGCTATGTAGTTATGTCTATGTGGCTAACTGGCTATGTTTTCTTCTAAAGAATGATTATGTTTGATGTTTGACAATTGTTGAGTTCATACGATCATCATTCATCAATGATGAACTTGACACTGAAGGTATATTAGGCTATCACTGTCCACTAGAGACCACTACTATAAATTTGAGTAGTTTTCATAGTAGATTAAATAAATTTGATGGTGCATTAAAAACAAAATTTAAATGTAATTTATTTTTAAATAACAGTTGGAATTTAAATGAAATTCTCATTTTTTTTATTGATCTTTCTCCTAATTTTCAATTTAAATTTAGAAATTTTGAATTTGTACTAATTTAATAATATTCGTGCACAAATTTTGTAATTTTTGATATTTTCTTATTTTTTAAAATACCTAATTTTGAATTTAAATTTGGACCGATTTTGGAAAAGAAACTGAAATTGGATTTTAAAATATCCGACTAATATTATTCGTATACATGTTGATTCTGATCCGTATTTGATTTGTATTCGTAACCGATATTATCCTTTATAATTCGTATTCGATTTTGTATTCGATTTTGTATTCAGCACTATTCGTATTCGATTCTGTATTCGATAAAAAAACGGATACGGATATGAATAGGACGATATTCGACCGGGTCCGATCCGATCACATCTTGTCAGCGCTGGGAAGAACGTCGCCGTGAAAGCCAATTTATAAACGCGTTCCAAAAATTATGTAATTCATCTCACCTTTCCCCCTGCACCGTGAAATCGACTTCTTGTACCATTTCTCCAGTAGACAAAGAGAAGATACGTAGCCTGCGAACATATATTCAGGGGAAAACGCTCAAACTCCGCATCGAAACTTCGAAAGCACCGATACGTAGGACCGAATAGTCGATGCTATGCAGAATGCACTCATGGCTCATGGGAAGTGCTACACATATCCCTGAGATAGACAAAATCGTCGATGCTAAGCAGAAAGCATCTGGAACGAAGAAATTGGAGAATTGTGACGATAACAATATTGTGTGTACTACACATATGGCATACCCCTGTGGCTGCAGATGGAGCTTCCTGATCTTGTCGCCCACACCAAGAACGTCAAGCGCATGGAAGGCGTTCTTCCACGCCGTGAAGGCGAACCCCGACGTCCGGAGCGCCGGCGACGACTCCAGCACCAAGCTCCTCACCCCTTTCCTACGGTACACAAATTTCCAAACTAGGTGAAACTGAAGTTTTTTCCTACGAAAACGTGGCGCAAAACATCTGCTTGCTTTGCCGGATAACACATCTGGAGTGACAGGCAACTGCAGGCATACATACCTGTGTAGCCCGAGAGCCACCGCAAGGCCGGCGACCCCGGCGCCCACGATGACGATGTCCTCGCCGGCCTCCGTCTTTTGCATGCTTGCCATTGCCTAGTTTACTTCCAAGTGAAGGCGAAAATAACCAGAGGACGTAACGGTCTGTGCTATATCTGGACTAGGGAGACTAAGTGTTCAAGAACAGATCAAGACCACATAATTTCGTAACACAAAAATCTGGAGCCCCTCATGATCCGATGATCGCATATATAGGGGGCAGCAAGCCAGCAAGTGTTGAGACTTGGAAGTGTTTAGTGATGAGGAGGAGCTTGACGATTGACGTCACTGCTGAGGTTGTTTCATTAAACCTTGTTCCACAGCCTTCTTTTGCCACCCCATCTCCAAAGCAAATCTAACGTACGTAAGGAGTATAGGTTTGGAGTTAAGTAGCACTGTGCATTCTAATGTAGTGAAAGTAATAGATTGACTTGAATTAGAATACCTACTACCTAAACTTAAAAGTATCCTTGTGATATAGAAAAAAATATATATAAAACTGTTGAAGTGACTAGATAGTCCAGATGGTTGGCACCCAGTTCATGCCTAATTTCCGTCATCAATTGGGATGATTGGATGGAAGATCAGAAAGGGGATTGATCAATTAGTGCATGTTTGATTCTCGTTAGGGCATGTACAATGGTACATGTTAGTTGTCTATAAGGCTATGCCGCATCAGATTTTGGATGATGTGGAGGAGAGAAAGAGAGAAGAGAGAGAAATATGTCGTCTACTATTTAAGAGACGGCCTTATAGACAGCTTTATAGTGTATATACCATTGTACATGCAGTCTATTAATCATATGAGAGATCATTATAGACCGTTATATAGACAGTCTACTATATAAGTTATCTTTAGTACTGTCTGTAGATGATATGGAGGTACATTATAGACAGCTGCCGTCTAAACCACTGTACATGCCCTAAGAAAAGAATTTGAAAAGGACAACTCGATCTTGACCCTATACTTTTCGACTATTTCTCCCCCGATTTTCACTTGCAAGGCGTTTTCAAAATCCTACAAGATGCCAACCTGACAAATGACAATCGTGTCAGCATCCACCCCTCCCCTGGCTTGCAATTATGCATCATTGGGCATATGTAGAATGATACAAATGACATCACACTAAACACTTGCTTGCAGAGGACAGTACAAGAGTACAACAAGTATGTGGTAGGCTGCTTAAATGGAGCAAATATTTGCATCACGTCCTCCTGTGCGAGCTTGATTCGAGAGAAAAAAAATTAAGGCCCGCGAACTGCTCGAATTCGGGTTCTTTTAGGTTTGATTTGAGCTTCGAACGAACTGAACTCGAGTTTGATACCGAGCTCACAAGCCTGATAATATTAATATATGTTAACTCTTACAGAGCTTACTTGAGCTGAGATCGAGCTTGAGCATTTTTTTTTATAAAAAAATAGTGCATATCAAATTATTTACTGTTACCGAGCTTTCCCGAGCTTAGATCGAACCGAGTTTGAGCTTAATTCTGAGTTTAGGCCCCAACTCAAGCTCAGCTCAAGATTTTAACGAGCTCGAGTCTGAAAATCCTAGAAACAGCGTGTCGCTCTCAGTGTACAGCACGCTATACTTGTCCATCATTCACATAGCAAGCTCACTCTCTTATTTGTACCCCTAATTCACCACTCAGATTCTAGAAGATAATTTCTCCTATACTACTAGTATTTTCTTACTCCAGGGAAGGAGGCATGGACACACGCAACTCCCACACACCCATACAGGCCCACACGGGTACATTTCTAGTATGCGTTTGATCTAAAGTGGAGGTTAGAATCTCACAAACATAGACACGCACTTTAACAACTGAGTGCACCTATGTATGCAGGTAATTTCAAAACTATCTCATACTAGATATTAAATTATCCCATGCATTCAAAACAATAAAACCATACTGTATATAATCATCCCTATCCAATTTAATCGGAAAATTTCGTATTTAGCACATGTTTGACCTCATTATTTCAAAACGATACAACTTTCTGGCGTATTTACAAAAAAATCACCCATGGCCGGTTTCTGGTGCACCGTTGATGCATGGCCGGTTTCTGGTGCACCGTTGAAGGGCTTGGCCGGTTCCCCACGCACCGTTGAAGCCATGGCCGGTTCCCCAATTTCCATTGAAGCCATGGCCGGTTCCCCACTTCCCATTGATGCCCATGGCCGGTTCCCCACATACCATTGATGCTATGGCCGGTTCCCCGCATTCCATACAAGCAATAAGCAATTAAAAAATTGAAATTGAGAGTCTGTAAAAGGAAAAGTCCCATATCTGAAAACATGACCGTTTATCTGTGAAAAAAATCGTATTTGATACAACTTATAACTCGTATTTACGGAAAAAATACTCATCTCCGGTTCCCGGTATACAAGAGATATATCTCCAGTATACCAGGAACCGACCAAGACTTGACCGGCGAACCAAGAACCGGCCAAAGCAGCGGCCGAAATTAGTACTGTATCAGCCCCTTGCGTTCAATTTTTTGGAAAAATTGATTAAATAACCAACACTTAAATAGAAATTGAGGAAATAACCTTCATTAAATCGAAATACCTTGAATAGCACTCGTTTCCGCCAGATGAAGCGGCTTCCGCCACACGGCATGGAGGAAGCGGTCTTCCGCCACACCACGTGGCCGTCCATGCCATACGGCGGAGACCACCCGCTTCCGCCACCTGGTGCGGCTTCCTCCATGCGGTGTGGCGGAAACCACCGCTTCCGCCACGTGGCGTCGTGCACTGCCGACCGGCACCTTGGCGCGGAAAATTTGAGTTTTCACGGTAAAATAAGTTGAGCAAGATTAGCAATGGACGTCCGATTTTTGGTTTTTTCGGACGCCGTGCAACATTTATTTTTCAACGTATGAAACATTTTTTCACCGTAATTTAGAGAAAGTAGAAGAGGTTCGAATTCAAATTGAGGTGATCTGTTTGGTCGAAATTCTATGAAAAGCAAGGGGCGTATTACACTATTGCTCTCGTTCTAGTAGGTTTTCTAAATTAACATAATCACCGAAGATTTTGTGTCCCATTTCTGCAGATTGCGACGCGGATCGTTTTCAATTAGCTCGTCGCTGTGGAAAAAGTAGTCGCGGGCTCGCTCCTTTTATCTATTTAGTTCCATATTTGAATTTCCCCAAATCCCCATCGAATCATTTGGAAAAATTGAGTAAATAAGTCACAGGAATGGGCGTAAATAAGAATCTACTGAATTGCATATGGCTTACAAATGCTAAACAGCAATGGCATGTACGGCACACTCTACCGAGTATACCGGACTAAACCTAACATGCTTTAGGGAAAGGGAAGAACAACAAGGGCCCTTCTCGTATACTCTACTGAGTGTACCGAGGATATTTCCCCTTGCGCAACCCATCGGTGCCTGCCGCCGCCCTGGCCCTAGCCGCCCTCTCGCGCTTCCTGTCACGCTCGGCCTCCCGCTCGGCCGCCAGGAGCTGCCGTTCGGCCTCCCTCTCTGCACGCATTTGTTCGGCAAACTTCATGCGCTTCTCCTCTTCCTGCTGCTCACGGCACTGCTGCTCTACCATAGCTCTGCGATGCGAGTACTCCCAATTCCGCATCCTCTCCATCTCAGGAGTCTGCTCCGCGTCGTAGAATTTGATGAACTCGCATAATGGAGGCTGCAGTTGGTGACAAAAGATGGTATAACAGTGTTAAGGTTTGGGCGGTTTGATGCAACAGCAAATGCGAGTACAAACATACCAGGGCTCCTCCGCCGCATCCGCATCCCCAAAGATTGGCTCGGAGTCGTGGTTGCGGCGGCTCAATACCTCATACCGTAAGTGTATGAATTGTCTCTGATTGCGAAGCGGCAAGGATCCCCGATAGGCACATGGGGACCTCCATGCCGTCGAGGGACCAATTTGGACAACGCTGTGCCTTGGGGCGAGGAACTCCATTGGCACCGGTTGGTTGGCCGCAAACTTGTGCTTAAGTGGTTTGGATTGCTTGCTTCGTGTGAATATTCGGAGGCGAAACCGGGGCTTAAATAGCCCGCCACCAGCCAAACGAGAGAATCGAGCAAAGAGACAAGGTCAGCTAGAATGCTTTGTACAGTTTTATCGATGACAAAAGCTGAAAAAGTTAATGATGCGTGCTTTTGATATGACATGGAAGGCATCTTGTTACATCTTTGATAAAGAATGCTTTTACAAATTTTGACAAAGAATGCTTTTACACTTTGACAAAGAATGCTTTTACAGCTTTTTACGTATGACATCGACGGGTCATGGCGTTGGAGTACATAGCTTTGCGGATGCAATCTAGGTGGCTTTCATGGCTCAACAGAAAGAAAAGGACTACATGTTTTGTGCTTGCGACTATAATACTTAGGGTTATTGGGCGTTGAGAATTTATATGCAAAGAGAGTCAGAATCGAGATATTTTTACATAATATGGTAGTCCGTATACCAAATAGCAAATCTGTACATTCGGACCCAAAAATTACTTCAACATGCTTTTTACGGGCCAAAATCCTTCGTCGTTAGGGTTTGTGCTTGTGACTTTAATACTTAGGGTTATTGGGCGTTGAGAATTTATATGCAAAGAGAGTCAGAATCGAGATATTTTTACATAATATGATATAACAGTTTCGGTTAGTATTTTTGTATCTTTTGTTTAAAAAAATGATATAATAGTTTCACGTTGTAAAAAAGCAAGGATGAATTATGTGAAAAATCGCTTCTCAAGAAAACCAAACTTTCGAAAATTTTGATGTTCAAACCTGAATTTGGGGTTACCTTATACCTGTATGGAATCGACCACAGCTATAGCTTAGCTGCGGTGGCGGCATATTAGCGTCGAGGTGAGGGGCCAGGGGCGAGAGCGGCGCGTGCCCGCCTTTTACCTTGTATTTGTGGGGACTAGCTGAGCGAATCTGCGGTAGTAGTGGCCAGCCAACAATTGGCGACACATTAGCGAGGAGGGAGGGGCCGACATCGGTGCCGCCCGTGGCGACTTGTTGTCTGTTGTTGTTGTTCGTAATAATCACTACTGTTTGAACGTCCCCTCTGGTTATGAGCCTTCTGTCATATCACCTTTTCCAGCCTTTAGTCATATCATCTTTTCCAGCCATCGGTCATATCTTCTTTTTTAGCCTCGCCACGGGCGATGATTTTAATGCGGTGGCCCAGAAAAACCTTCATCGTCATGGTTTGGTCGCGGCTATGATAATGAGGGGTATTGCGCTAGTACATATTAGATGTAACGAGAGTTGTAACTTCGGTATTTTTACAGAATATGGTAGTCCGTATACGAAATAGCAAATCTGCTACATTCGCCCCAAAAAATAACTTCGAACATGCTTTTTTACGGCCCGCCGAAAATCCTTCATCGTTAGGGTTTGTGCGCGACTATAATACGTAGGGTAATTCGGGGTTGAGAGTTTGTATGCAAACAGAGTTGTAACTGAGAGATTTTTACAGAACATGGTAGTCCGTATACCAAATAGCAAATCTGCTACATTCGCCCCAAAAAATAACTTCGGACATGCTTTTCTACGGGCCGCCCAAAATCCTTCATCGTTAGGGTTCGCGCGCGACTATAATACTTAGGGTAATTCGGGGTTGAGAATTTGTATGCAAACAGAGTTGTAACTGAGATTTTTTTACAGAATATGGTAGTCCGTATACCAAATAGCAAATCTGCTACCTCCGCCCCAAAAAATAACTTGAAACATGCTTTTTTACGGGCCGAAAATCCTTCATCGTTAGGGTTTGTCTTGCGACTATAATACTTAGGGTTATTGGGCGTTGAGAATTTACATGCGAAGAGAGTTGTAACTGAGATATTTTTAGAGGATATGGTAGTCCATACACCAAATAGCAAATCTGCTACATCGGGCCCAAAAAATAACGGTGGAATACGAATCATATTAAAGGCATAAAATACAGCGATTAAATGGATAAGTTACAACATAACGTAGTCACGCGGAAAAACAACAACGGTGGAATACGAGGCCTTACCAGCGTACATGACGGTGCCTCACTAATACATATTATTTTAACAACTCTAGCGAAACAGATTACAAATATCCAGAATCATCACTATCTATATCAATACCCTCATCTTCTACGTACTGCCAGCGGTCGCGTTTGCCCTCCTCATCACTCTCGTAGTGATAAGGACACAAGTCCGGGTCTGCATCTTCGATGTCCTCTTTTGTGGCAACCTGCGGACGGTTGCGAGCTATGGCTTGAAGGTCCTGGATGTTACGGCGTGGGGGTCCGATTGCGATAACTCGTTATTGTATGGCAACCATTTCGAGGCTACTAGCTATAGCTTCGATGTCAGTCACAAAGCTGTTGAATTCGTTGGCACTTGAACTTGTGCCAGGACTAAAGTTGTCCTTTGCAATTTTATTCAGGTCAGCTGCGATACCATCTATTTCTTTTATTGTCCAGGCCAAGCCTTTCTTGAGCCGCTCCGGATCCTTGTCCATCTACACAATGGTAGCAATTATATTTCAGCCTAAAAGAGTAGGTTTCAACCATAACTGAAATTTACTTCGAACAAAAATATAAAAAAGAAATAGATGGCCTCAAAGCCCCCAAGAACCAATCAATATCCCTTGTACTTCACAGACCCAACAACACAATAATGTAGCTTCGCCTCCAAAATAAGTTTTGTAAATAATACCTGTGAAACACGAAGCCCGAATCAAATATTGAAAAAAAGGAAAGCTAAACCACTAGTTCTACTCTTTGCGTTGTGGGTTTTCTCAACTCACTCGCAGCTTTATGAACTCGAAACAATGGCTCACGTTTGCACGATAGAAATACATGCGGCCTTGTAATTTATAAGCGAGGTCGCGAGGGAGAAACGAGCGGTGGCGGCTTTATCGGCGCTCGGGCGAGGGCAAGACAGAAAGCGGCACGTGGGAGCGTTGCGGTCTGCGGATGGGAGTCAGTCAGTAGCTTAGCTGCATCGGCATTGGCGGCAAATTGGCGGCACATTAGCGTCTGGCGAGGGCCGGGACAGAAAGCGCCACGTGGCGGCGTTCTGGCTATTTGGGGTCTGGTGGTTCCAAGCTGCAGCTCACGATGGCTGGTAGTGCACGAGGAAGCGATTTGCGTGATTAGCTTGCGATGCGAGGGCCAGGACAGGACAACGGCGCATGCAGCGATTCTGTGTGAGGTGGGGGCCTGGCTGACGAAGCAGCTGCAGGTAGCGATGACTGGCCGTAAATCTTGTGAACATAGATGACAACTTGAAACTTTTAAGACGCCATAGAGTATCACGCTTGAGTCTAATTTTTTTAATAACGGTTGATTTGACAAGTTTTTCATTTTGTAGATAATTCCAAGACGCAACTTTTGCATTTTGACAAGTTTTTCATTTGAGCAATATAAAAAATCATATAAAATCGAAAATGTTACCGCGGACCAAATATCAACTCTATCACATTTGTCACGGACCAAATTGAACAGTCTGCCGTAACTTGCATTTTTGGAGGTCTTTCTGTGCTCGAATCATTTTTTGGTCTACATGAAAGTTGTAGAGAATTCCAATACAAAACTTTTTAATGTTGACAAGTTTTTCATTTGAGCAACATAAAAAATCATAGAAAATCGGAAATGTAAGTGTATTGGTGCCGGACCAAAGAAAAACTGTTCGCGAAGGCCGTTCTGTAATTCGCAATTTTGGAGATCTTCCCGTGCTCGAATCATTTTTGGCTCTACATGAAAGTTATAGAAAACTTCAAGACGCATATTTTTTGTGTTGACAAGTTTTTCATGTGAGCAACGGAGAAAACCAAAGAAAAATCGGAAAGGTATCTTTGTCTTTGGGAATCAATGAGTTTTATCGACAGTTTAACCACACGATCGGCAGTTCAAGACCGAGTCCTGCGTGGTGGCCAAGGTACGTGTCTTTCCATCATAGTTAATTAATTAAAAATACTTGAGTTAATACCATTAACTACAGAGAGAGCAACACCCATTTTGTTGCATAGATACATTTATATCCGAATACATTTGGAAAGATACATATTGTCTTACAAATAATTCGGTAATTACACATACGAACTGCCAATATAGACAGCTTTATGAGCGAGAGAAACTCTAGTTCAAAGCAGAATACTTATTTTATTAAGATGGTTGTACCACAAATGCATAAAAGCACTACATAGTCCGTCACACACAATTATTGAACGTTCAGCGTGAACAAAAGAAGGGTGCTACCGGCCCGACTAAGTACTCCTCGCTACTATCACGAACTGCACCCGAGCACAGGAAGGTCCTGGCTCCCAGGCCCGCCAAGAAGTCTTTGAACGCCTCGATCGCTCACCACGCCGCATGGACTTCCGTGCGATTACTCGAAGCGGCGGACCTCGGCGACGCTTGACCTCGCGGCGTCTGGGGTCGAGCCTCTACGTGGAAGGTCCTCTGGGCTGGGGCGGCGGTGGTGGTGCTGTCCATGGCGCCTCCTGCACACGTCTGGCGGAGATGGAAGCCGGTGCCTGTTGCAAGTCCTTCGGTGAGCGATCTCGACCTCGCCGCAAAGAAGATCCCCTGTAAGTGTCCTGAAGCTCACAAGAAATGTGGACGTACGCCTTGTCCTGCGCCCGGATGAGCTCACCCATGTGCACAATGGTGGGGTCTGACTCCAACTCTAAGCTCCGGAACCGGTTGTGAGTCCTCCCCACCTCATGGGAGGGAAAGAGCCGATACGGAGTGTCCTCCAACTGGTAGCGGTAGCTCTCGCCGAAGTGAAGGAGAGCCTGCCTGGCCGCATCCTGCAGAGCATCATCGAGCTTTAGCCGCTCCACTGTGAAGTACCGGATCCGGTCATTCCACTGAGGACCCTTGGCGAAGATGAGCAATCTCACTGTCCAAAAGTTCTGGCTAAAGCGGGGAACGGAAACGCAGCGGTACTCCGGGCGACGAGTGTAGCCCAGCTCCTGGAGCATCAAAGATAGCTCCTCACAAAATCCTCCCTCCGTCATGCCAAACGAGGTGAAGACAGGCATCTACAAAATTTTTAAGCAAGACAAGGTCAGTAAAACATTTTAGATATAATACAGCGGAAGAGCAAGATACTAGGACAGAATACGTAGAAGTGAAGAAGCTTATAAGTGCGTAAATATGTCTTATGAAAAATTTCATCGTTAACTTTCACAGGTGATGTTAGAGCAATTATTCCAACAGTAGACGTTATTTCGAATCAGATCAAGGTTGTAGCCACCGACAAAATTTTGAAGCAAGACAAGGTCGAGAAACATTTTAGATATAATACAATGGAAGAACAAGATACTACGACGAATCGTAGAAGTGAAGAAGCTTATAAGTGCGTAAATATGTCTTACTTAAAAATTGAATCGTTAAGGCTTTGCCGTTCTAACTAGAGTCACGCCCTACGGTATTAACTTTCGCAGTCATGTTAGAGCAATTATTCCAACAAGAGAAATTAATTCAAGTGTAATCAAGGTTGTAGCCACCAACATCATGCAATACGGAAATGGACAGCACTTTGTCCAATTTGCACGCATCTTTAGTAATGCATTACAATTAGTAAATACATGAGACGGAGGCCCTACATGAAGTTATTTTACATTATTGACGGCCCCGCGGCGACGCCCAAGCTTGCCTTCTCATGAATTCCTGGTATCGCATGGCCCAGGGGACTGTGTTCCTCGATCCTGCGGCTGTGATGGCCCTCGCCTACTCGGACTGGCGGTCCTCGACATCTTCGCTGTGGGGAGGTGCACCCGACGCAAAGGTATATTGTCGCGAGTCCTGGTGGGAATAGTTGTACCATGCATCCGATTGGTCGCTTGTAGTGGACCCCGCATGCAAGATGTTTGCAACCTGCCATGCTATAGATGCCCGCTGCCCCCTAGTAGAGCAAAGAAGGTAGTATGTCCTAACATCAACTCGAGGTCGAAATCACCGTGCTCGCTTCCACTGCTGTGGTTGGATCGTAGTCCGTCGCGTAGGAGGGCGAAATATGGCACTTCCGGCGCGGCGGTGGGGCCGACGTGCTGTATGTCGTCCCATGGTGACCACGGTTCTTGGCCAGGCGTAACAATACCTGCTTCCTGCTCCCCTTGTTCCCAACGATTAATTGGGACTTCAACACGGGGCTAGGATGATGGCGCGCTGACCGGCTTCCCACATGGGACGCGTGGACGCGCGTCTTTGGGGCGCCCTCTCGGTCGCCACTTGAGGGACCGGATCTTGAAGCGGACCGCCTAGCGTGTGAGGTATGAGTTGGATCCATGCGAGGAGAGCCGTAGTTGCGTGGGCTGTCGTGCGAGCCTCCAAGCCCACGCATCGCCGAGTAATGTCGCCCCCGAGACGCCGAAGTAACGTCTCATTTGATTGGTTGCCGACGTCGAGCCGAGGACCCCGGAGGGTGGGACGCCTTGATTCATCGCCATGGGCAATTATTTGCGATGCCTCCCGAGTTCAAGTTGCAAGATGTAGTTATTAGGAATTTGAATATGAAAGTTATAATAAATATTACTACTACGATGGGTGCACCAGAGTCTGCGCATGTCGCGACTTTTCTTCTGGGTACGCCATGGCGCGTGGTTCGATCTCCTGGCTAAGCTAACGCGTGGCACGTGTGCGGCCGCGGTACCATGCAAGGTAGCTGTCGTACTCATCGGGGTCGTACGGCCCAATGGGATCGACCACCTCCTGCGATGCTGACTCGACCCATCGCGTGATGTGAGTACCGTGGACTGCGGTCCAATCGACTGCTCCCGCACTACCCATAGCGCTTCTCTGTAATGGTCAATGCATTGTAAAGGCAAATGTTTGACGAAGATGACAATAATGACACACATGAAATACGCATTCGCGTCGACCTCCCAAAGATCCCGCGGTGGTGGAACCGGATTATCTGCCGCCACCCGAATCAAGCCGTTGGACGCGTTCGGGCGAATAGACCTCCACCGCGTTCATGTACACGACGAAGCATGTCGTCATCCAAAATGACATGTCCACCAGGCAGCAACCAGATATGAGCCCTTGGGTGGCAATTTCGTCGGCTCGTTGCGGCGTCCATGGATCCCAAGTCACATTGTCAGCGGTTAGTAGGTCCATATCTGCTACCACCCGCTTGTAGCTCGCCTGGTCATCAAGCGGCGACCATCTTAGCCGTGCGTGCATCCAACGATAACCCATAGTGGGGCGAGAGGGCTCTGGCATGTCATGGCCCACCTCGATGGGGTAGTACCTTCTACCGATTGTAGGCCTAGATATCGGAAGGTACTCCCAACTCCACATCTGGAGCAATTGCACGCACTCCGATTGTGCCCCTAGCAAGATGTCGTGACGCATGCTTCGCACAACCCACGGTACGTGTCAGCTAGGACCGCGGATGCCCAGCTGTATGTCGTCATATCCTCTAGATTTGCGGCCAACTCACGAGCTATCCAAACTATATGCGGGGAGATGGTGTCACTGTTCGTGGTCGTGAACATCAAACCACCAAGCAAGCAATACAGATAAACTTCGTAATGTCGTTCTATGGTAGCTTCGTCTGCATCCTGTGGGCATGGTTGGTACTCTTGTAATGCGTGTAGCCAGCTCGTTGACACTCCGGTATTCTTACTTGTGTACGGCACCCCAAACCTGCAGGTACTCCGGATTAATGAGGTACATCGTGTCGTTATCATTTTAGACATTACTTAACAAATAATCTCCATGTACCTGGCCGTCACGTACTGCTGCCACAGGCCCTCTTCTGGGCCGGGATAGGACCACGTGTTGGCCCCTATGGGGAGGCCGGTGAGCATGGCTACGTCTCTTAGAGTGATAGTCATCTCACCGAATGGAAAGTGAAATGTGTGCGTCTCCGGCCGCCACCGATCGATCAAACCAAGAAGAAGTGCCCGATCGAGGCCTGGCATCGGCGTGGTCATGGCCCCTACCATCGTAGCTCGCCCATGAGAAGCGCGAAGGGTAGTAGACTCGCACGCGAGCGAGTGGAATATGGAACCGGCCGTCCAACCTCGGAATTTTGTGCAACGACCGGCAGGACAGAGCGGGCAACTGAAATGTGCACGCAATTAAGGTTAGAGGCATCGCAAATATTGCACCACATGTAACATACAATTGAGTCGCACCTCATGTCCTGAACAAATCGCCTCGCACGGTGTTTCGTGATCAACCAACTCACCGAGTAGCTGCGGAAGTGCAATGCCCGCCATAGCCTGCAATGTCAACGCGGTAATAGGAATACACGCCGAGTACGCAACGCTACGTACCAAATATGAAGGAAGGTACGCACTACAAAGTACACAATTAGAAAGTACACATTGCCGAGTACATAATACGAAAGTACGCACTACTTAGTACACAATGTCAAATTATGCACTGCTAATTAAGTACTGCGTGGATTGGGGCACCTCCTGCGGTCGTGTCCAGGTTGTTTGCATAATGAGCACTTTCGCAATCCATCTACCGCATCAGCCGCATCCATGTCACCTTGCATTCTGGTGCTCCTTGGCCTTCCTGGCTCTGTGCGTCTACTCACGGGGTACGGTTTCCAGGTGGGGCCCTCGAAGAGCTTGTAGTTCGCTCCAACTGTGAACGAACTCATCTTTGGACGCCAAGTGCTCTTCAAAGCATGCACGGTGTAGTATGGTGAGATGAACTGTGATGCATCGTTCCCACCCATGTCGCGACATGCGGCCAACACATGGGAGCACGGGATGTGATGCAGCTTCGGCTTGTTGCACGTGCAGGTAGCCTCCTCCGCCCCCAATTAGCACTTTCTTTGCACGTTGTCCCCGCGAGATACCCAGATTGGTATTTGCGCTTGCACATCACCTCGAATTTATTCGTGCCTGGTCATAAATCCTAGTGCGGTGGAAGTGTGCCTTTTGTCTTCTCGATTGGAGGATCTTCTCCACTCTTGGTGCGTCACGTAGTGACATACGCCTCGGCCGCGTTCGCGATCACTAAGTAATCACCGCCGGTAAAAGGTGAGCTCAACGATTGAACACAACGGAAGGCCGCGAACACCCTTCAAGACGTTGTTGAAAGCCTCCGCTATATTCGTGGTCATGACGTTGTACCTAAAATGGTTTATGTTAGCTTCAACGAGAATTCACGTAAACACCGCGGTAATTACCATGAACTACCGGGTTTGTCCGTACCTCGCTCCGCTCGTGGTCGTGGAGTAGCGCCACCGCCGGTGGCTTCCCGCAATCCATCGGGCCAAGGTGGGCGCGTGCGACTAACCAAAGTCCGCCCGCCACCACTTGAGAGCGTAGTTGTTGTTCCTGTGATTGGGCGCCTTCCATCATCTTCCGTGTGGTGTTGTTCAAATTTGCGTCCATATCGTGTTGAACTTGTGAGGTTGGTTTTGAAGGCACATGGCTTTGAACCTCTTCACCATCGCCTTGTTCTTGTAGCTTGAATACAAGTTCGCACCTAGGTGTCGCATGCACCATCTCCTCTCCACATCGTGCCGCTTCACCGAGGAGCTTGTGCCGTCGTGCATGACATCCAACGCGTGGAGAAGGCCTTTGTTGCGGTCGGACACAACGCAAACGCGCTCCTCGTACTCCACGACCCGGCTCTTAAGCAAAGGCCAAGAACCACAGCCAACTATCGTTGTTCTCACTCTCCACGAGCGAACGCCAATGGGATGATCTCGTTATTTGCATCTGCAATAGTGCATTAGCGGGCCCCACGGAACTTCCCACTCGAGAATGTACCGTCGACGCAAATAATCGGGTCTGCAGATTTAAAAGCTTCGATGCATTGTCCAAACGACTGCAATAGCCTGACGAGGTACCGCTCGTCCGGCTCAAAGACCCGCCCTCCATCCTTACATGCTCATCCCCCAAAGGCGAATCGAGTGCCTGGTTTGTCATGGCTATCTTACGTAATAATCTAGGAGCAAAGTTGAAGGACTCCTCGAAGCCCCCAAAAAGCATCTTCAATGCCTTCGCTTTGCTCGCCAGTCGTGCTATACGTGATCACCATCCCGTGTTTTGTTTGCATCTCCTCCATAATTACACGGGGTCATCGCGATGTTGGTTCCAACGATGTTCACTATGTTCTGCTCACGTGCTTCGCGTTCATTAAATCGCTCATGTTCCTTATGGATTCCTCGGTGCATGTATGAGGAATATATACACGAACCTTGAAGTAATCCTGGTGCTTTGGTTGCTGAACTTCGCACAAAGAAGGGACAATGGGGTACTTTTGCACTTAACCTCGTACGCAGTGCGATCCGACCGATTCTGAGTGTGCTCCCGTCTTGTCATGACGGGCGCACGTGCTTAGGAAGTGAATTGCCTCGCTTGTTATGGAAACGTTGCTCAACTCGAATGTCATTATGGGTGTGCGCCCCAGCGGATGTGTTACTGTAATCCACAAGGGTACAATCCAGCAGACCAATGGCTCGAAAGTATTGTATAGCAGGTGCTGGGTCCTCATCGTCCGCCGCACCTTCATCCTCGCTTACCGCCACCTTCACCAACCTCCGCCGCATCAACTTGTTCTTCGCCATCGTCCGCCGCTCCTACATCCCCGCTTAACGCCACCTTCACCAACCTCCGCCGCATCAACTTGTTCTTCGCCATGCGGCGAGGTCCACCCTCCACAGCTTGGTGGATCCCGTGGTGGATCCTGTGGCCCATGTGACAAATCATGGTCTCCATCGCTTCGAAGTAGACCCGAACTCCCTGATTGGTGTCGTGCAAATACCTCTACATACACTCCTAACTCGAAATTCTCTTCGTTCGCTTGGCGGGCATACAAATCCCACGAACTATTATTTCTCAAATTTGGAAGAGTGTGTACACAACCATAGGGCTGTTTGGAACGTATCGTGGATCTAACCCCTTCTAGACGAACCCTGTGCATATCACGGTTCACACGTAGAAACGGCAACAACATGTGATTTTAGCCGCCCAATCCACTCGGGATGGCTATTGTGCTGTCTACGTGCATGCAGTTGTCCATGGTCACCACTCTACCGTGCAAAACAGAGGGCCGTTCTCCATGATATATATTCAAAAATGTGTCCATCTGTTGCACAAATATTAAACCTTTTAGTCATTACAATTTTATCCAGGCAATTTTAATCAAATTTGCACCAAATTTACCGCACTAGCTTCATCGATTCTACATGTCTCGCACAGCCTAACATTGTTACTTCCCGATACTCTGTCAAATTAGATGTTTTTCTTGTTTTTCTCTTTTCTTTTCTCTTCTTTCTTTCCTCTTGTTCTTTCTCATGAATTACGACATTACGGTGTACTTTAAGTGCGTCATGGTTCCCGATATGAGCTATCGTGATAAATGCTAATTGGTGCACCCTAAGTTTTTTACGAATTCATGCTCTTTACAAACCTACTAGGAATAACAAAAGTGGCTTCATAATTTTCAATGGTGAACTAATCGCGTTAACGTTATACTGATTGATTATGTCTTACGCGTAACACCTAATTAATTACTTAACTACTCAAATTATCTACAAATTCAAATCCCTTTTTCCAACTCGCTTATCATATTATTCTAGGATTTATAAATTTTACCTTCACATTTTTAAGCTAATTGGTGCACCTAAGTTCTTTTACGAATTCATGTTCTTTACTCGACTAGGAATAACAAAGGTGGCGCCATAATTTCGAATGGTGAAATAATCATGTTATACCAGATTGATAATTTCTTACGCTTAACACCTAATTAATTACAAACTACCAAGATTATGTACAAATTCAAATTCCAGATTGACAATAAAACTTAGGGGTATTGCAAAGATATTTTTGTAGCAAAGAAAGGTGTAAATAAAATATTTTCCCAGAATATGGTACTCCATATATCGTAGCGCAAGTCTGCGATATTCGTATAAAATTACATTTAAACGTGATATTTTACGGGCTGCCGAAAATGCTTAAAAGTTAACGTTGACAATAAAACTTAGGTTATTGCGGCAAAGATATTTTTGTAGCACAGGAAGGTGTAAAAACACTATTTGCCCCGCATATGGTACTCCCTATATCAAAGAGCACATCTGCAGTATTCGTGGCAAAAATTACATTTAAACATGATCTTTTACGCCATTAAAAGGCTTAAAAGTTAACGTTGACAATAAAACTTAGGGTATTATGCGGCATATTTTTGTAGCAAAGAAAGGTGTAAATAAAATATTTTCCCAGAATATGGTACTCCATATATCGAAGAGCAAATCTGCATTATTCGTACCAAAAATTACATTTAAACGTGATATTTTACGCCGAAAAGGCTTAAAAGTTAACGTTGACAATAAAACTTAGGGGTATTATGGCAGCATATTTTTGTAGCAAAGCAAGGTGTAAATAAAATATTTTTGCAGAATATGGTACTCCATATATCGAAGAGCAAATCTGCAGTATTCGTGCCAAAATTACATTTAAACGTGATATTTTACGTGCTGCCGAAAAGGCTTAAAAGTTAACGTTGACAATAAAACTTAGGGGTATTATGGCGGCATATTTTTGTACCAAAGCAAGGTGTAAACAAAATATTTTTCCAGAATATGGTACTCCATATATCGAAGAGCAAATCTGCAAGATTCGTGCCAAAAATTACATTTAAACGTGATATTTTACGGTCGAAAAGGCTTAAAAGTTAACGTTGACAATAAAACTTAGGGGTATTGCGGCAGCATATTTTTGTAGCAAAGCAAGGTGTAAACAAAATATTTTTCCAGAATATGGTACTCCATATATCGAAGAGCAAATCTGCATTATTCGTGCCAAAAATTACATTTAAACGTGATATTTTACGGGCTGCCGAAAAGGCTTAAAATTTAACGTTGACTATAATTCTTATGGTTTTTTGTGCAGCTTATTTTTGTACCAAAGCAAGGTGTAAACAAAATATTTTTCCAGAATATGGTACTCCATATATCGAAGAGCAAATCTGCAGTATTCGTGCCAAAAATTACATTTAAACGTGATATTTTACTGCCGCTAAAAGGCTTAAAAGTTAACGCTGACAATAAAACTTAGGGGTATTATGGCAAAGATATTTTTGTAGCAAAGCAAGGTGTAAACAAAATATGTTTCCAGAATATGGTACTCCATATATCGAAGAGCAAATCTGCATTATTCGTGCCAAAAATTACATTTAAACGTGATATTTTACGTCTTTGCGAAAAGGCTTAAAAGTTAACGTTGACAATAAAACTTAGGTATTGCGGCACCATATTTTTGTAGCAAAGTAAGGTGTAAATAAAATATTTTTCCAGAATATGGTACTCCATATATCGAAGAGCAAATCTGCGATATTCGTGCCAAAATTACATTTAAACGTGATATTTTACGGCTGAAAAGGCTTAAAAGTTAACGTTGACAATAAAACTTAGGGGTATTAAGCAGCATATTTTTGTATCAAAGTAAGGTGTAAATAAAATATTTTCCCAGAATATGGTACTCCATATATCGAAGAGCAAATCTGCAGTATTCGTTCGAAAAATTACATTTAAACGTGATATTTTACGGGCTGCCGAAAGGCTTAAAAGTTAACGTTGACAATAAAACTTAGGGTATTAAGCGAGATATTACGAGATTACGATATACTTTAATCGTGTCATGGCTCCCGATATGACCTACCGAACAAAAGCTAATTGGTACACCGTAAGTTTTTACTTAATACATGTTATTTACTTCCTACTGAGAATAACAAAAGTGGCTTCATAATTTTTAATGGTTAAATAATCGGGTTATAGCACATTAATTATTTCTTACGTTTAACAACTAATAAATTACAAACTACTACAATTATCTACAAATTCATATTCCTTTTCCCACATCGCTTAATCATATTATTATAGGATTTACAAATTTTTCCTTCACATTTTAAAGGTTTCACTCGATTTTATATAGTCACGCTTTATTAAATTGATTCACCACCTACGATCAATATTTTAGCCCATTTTAATTATCCTGACCGATTCTCCAAGTCTGACACAGCCTACATAATCTAAGTAAAATAATGGGAACAACATGATCGAAGGAGTGCTTACCTTGCTCGGACTGCTCGAACGGAGTCGAGGTTAACTACCATGTGTCTACAACACGGTATCTACACAAAGCAAAAACATCGAAGAAGCGAAGGGTGTAATAAGGCAAAATAACTTACCAAGGTTCAACGGTTCGCGCACCAATTTTTAAGTCGATTAAGCAACTACATTTGGTTCGACCGATTAAGTTCGTGAAGGAGGTCAACTCCTTTCGGGTCCAAGTAGTGATTACGTCCAAAAATAAAACAAATTCTTCGCTTTTGCGAATAACTTACCAACGCCCGTAAGTTCGGCGCACCAAATTTTTAGTCGGATTAAGCGACTACGTTCGCTCGAGTTATTGTGTTCGTAGAAGGGTCAACTCCTTCGGGTCCAAGTGGTGATTACGTCCAAAAATAAAAACAGTCCTTCGCTTCTGCGAATAATCGTCCTAAATAAAAATAGTCCTACCCTCAAGCAAATTATCGTCCTAAATTAAAACATTCAATGGTGATCAGAGGGTTTAGCCCTCCGAGATAGTTCAACATTCCATTGCTAAGTAGTCCCAAAATAAGGTTGTTATTTTATGCGACAAGAGTTAATTTAACTTTTATTCCATTTCAATATTATTACAAACGAGAAGTTTTTACATGTTAGGATTACTTCGTAAATTGTTATGGTCCACGAACAGCAACCGATAAAAAGAACATTAATACATGTCTAACCCAATCTTCAAGCTATCAAGGATGTCATCTATCATTTTTTTGCTTAATGCGGGATATTTGTCCCAAGTTCACAATATAGGATGCTTCTTGAAATTAACGTATGCATACATCGATTTGTTTAAACAACATAATCTAAGTAAAATAATGTGAACATAACCTAAGTAAAATAATAGGAACAACATGATCGAAGGAGGTGCTTACCGTGCTCGGAGTTTTCTACAACGAAGACAAGGTCGGCCGGTCCGTCTCTACAACATCGGTATCTACACGAAGGAAAAACATCGGTAAGAATCAAAAGATTAAGCAACTACATTCAGATAGGTCCGGAGGTTCGGCGCGCAATTTTTAAGTCAGATTAAGCAGCTACATTTGGTTCGAGTTATTAAGTTGAGAAAGGAGGTCAACTCCTTTCGGGTCCAAGTAGAGATTATGTCCAGAAATAAAAATAGTCCTTCGCTTGTGCGAATAATCGTTCGAAATAAATAGAGTCCAACGTTCCAGAGGGTCTTGACCTCTGCAGAGACTCTAATCCTAATAGAAGGTTGTTATTTTATGCAATAATAGTTGATTTACTTTTCATCCCATTTTAATATTCATACAGATGTAGACATTTTTTGGAGTTACGATTATTTCGCAAGTTGTGCAGTTACCACGGACGAATTATTTTTGGGTAATCTTGAAGCTACTAATTTTACAAGAATTGCATGGTCTCCTATGACTCAACTTGCAACTAAATATAGCATGTCAACAACTATAGATAAATTATTATTGTAGCACGATTGCCAAAATAAATTTACTAATGTGCACCTTGATTGCTGCTGAAGACCGCTTCTGACTTGGTTGTGTCAAGATCTTGTGATTTCATTTGCATAGTCAAAAATGGAACCCAATTAATGTTTACAGTACGAACACACAAGTTTACTTCACATGTTAATCAATAACAAAACCACCCAATACTACTCAAATAGCTTTGCTTTACTGCAGCTACTCAAATACCACGTCGCAGAATATTCGTCCGCGTAACCTCACGCTCGTAGAACTCCAGTCACTGGACCCTCACTTCACTCAATGGAACCTCACTTCACTCACTGAAAAACTCACCGAGCTCCTCGCTAAGCAGGAAGCAAAAATCGCGATCGTCCAGCGTTGTCTTCTCCTTCTTATAGCCCTGTCTCCGCAAATCACGATGGACAAATTTCCATCAGCTTTGCTCCACAGTTTTTCCTGCCGTCACTTTCGGTGCGTCGTCACTCGAGCTTTGGTTTGGCCGGTTCCTCCCTTCCAGCATGCCAGCGATAATTGGCCTCCCTTCCCGCATGCAGCCATCGATAATTTGCCCCCCACCCATGCCAGCGATCGATCATTGGTGCCCCCTGCGATGGTTGCTTTGCTGGCTCGTGGAGCTAGCTGCCTGCTCTCTTTGGCCCTTTGGCCGGTTCCCCTTGCGCCGTTCAAGGCCTTTGGCCGGTTCCCCTTGCGCCGTTCAAGGCCTTGGCCGGGTCCCAGACTACCACTGATAGCTTGGCCGGTTCCCAGGCTTCCACTCATAGCTTGGCCGGTTGCCCATTTCCCATACATACTCATCTACGGTTCCTCAGTACCCATTCATCTTTCAACGGTACACCACAAACCGGCCAAAGATGTGTTTTTTGTAAATATCTCAAATAGTTGTATCATATTGTAAATACGAGTGCAGACATGTGCTAAATACGATTTTTTCCAATTTAATCTCATCCACCAATCAAACACATCTGATCACATGAAAAAAGATGAGCGGCGAGCGTCGAACCTAGCTACGATACGTCGTCTCTGTCAAGTGATATGGATTGGCAGATGTAGACAAACACGGACAACTCGCATAAATGGACAGTAAATGGCTTGTCTGGCCGAAAATGCAACATCCCTGTAAAATGTAGCGTTTGGAAGTGGACCGACCAATCTTGTGCGTCGGATTTCGATTTGACAGCCGAGATTCATTAAGGCACAGCTACTCCCTCTGTCCCACAAAGAGTGCATTTCTAGTGTTCAAATTTTCATTCCACAAAGAAATGCATTTCTAAATCAGAGGGGCCCAAACAGAAGTGTATGCATGCTCATTTAAGTGCTTGTGGAAACCGAAGCATCAGCATGCTTGTGTATGGAGTAATGAGGGTCACATTGGTCATTTACCTTGCACACTAATCTGTCTTAAAAATCCTAGAAATGCACTCTTTGTGGGACAGAGGGAGTAGAGGATTTGTTTCGCAGCGTTACGCCTAGTCACTGACTGGTCCGTGGGCCACCGCCGAGCCCACGGTTTGTTATTGGCAGTAGCACGTACGGGTAGGGGTGGACAATGAGCTGACTCGGCTCGATTCGACTCGACTCGGTCAAACTCGGTAATATAACGAGTCAGCTCGACTCGACTCGTTATCTTAACGAGCTTAAACCTCAGCTCGGCTCGATTCGTTAAACTCGCGAGTTGGCTCGTTAAACTCGTTTAACTCGATATTGTCATATGAGAAGAGGATTGGTGTTGAGATTATACAGTATACCATGTGTTATCATCCCCGCCTCACACATATATAGCTATACTTGCCGACTTATAGAACTCATTAAACTCGCGAGTTGGCTCGTTTAACTCACGAGTTGGCTCGTTTAACTCGTTATCTAAATGAGTTTAAATCACGACTCGACTCGACTCCTTAAGGAACAAGTTCGAACCGAGTTTGTGAGCACTCATTTAACTCGTGAGTTTTGAGTTTTTTTCCCACCCCTACGTACGGGCCATTCAGGCCAAGTCAAGGCCAGGCCCGAAGTTTCAAGGCGAAAAGGCCCCAAGTAGAAGAAACACCAGGGGCCACCTGTCAGTTCTTCGCTAATTCTTGTGCATTCTCGATAGTAAAGACGAGCACTGGGGTTTAGGCCCCCTTTGTACAGCTTATATACTAGCTTTTTCCTAGAAAACTATAAGAGCATATACAATAGTGTATATCACGTAAGATTTTAGATAATATGGATGAGAGATAATAAAGAGAGAAAGATGTTATCTACTATTTAACAGTTGGTTTTATAGACAGTTTTATACTGTGTATATCATTGTATAGACAGTCTATTAATTGTATAAGAAATCATTATAGACAGCTATATAGATAGTCTATTGTATGAGTTATCTTTAATCCTATCTATAGATGATGTGGAGGTGTATTGCAGGCAGTCATCGTATATGCTACTGTACATGCCCTAAGCTGTGCCAAAGGTCCAGCTTCTTCAATCGGTTTCTGCCCAAGCTGAAGTCATCATTTAACTTAAAAGCACAAGCCGCCCGAGAGGTACTAGCTTTTGCGGGCTGGTGTTACACAATTGCCCCTAAAGTTGAAGTTTATTTACCCCGAAGTTACCATTACTATAAAATGTGAGTCTGTTATCAAAAAATCGAGTCCTCGTCTCCCCGACCTTCCCCACTGGATCGCAAAGAGAACCCCTGAGGAATCGCCGCCACTGCTAGGGTTCGAACAGAGAAAACACCATCGTCAGTGGGCTCTCGTCCCCCCTCCCCGGACCGATTGGCGCTCATCCCCGCCACCATCGTTCCACCTCGGCTCCGCATCGTCTCATGCCGCTTCCCCTTCTTCTTCCTGGACGTAGCGCGGACTCCCCTTCATGTTCCCCGAGCCTACGCCGCATCTCCTCGACTTCGTCTCCATCAGGTCCAGCACCACCGCCACATCCGCTTCCTCTTCCCCGACCCGAGGTGAGAAAAATGTTATCACCTCCGATACTTGTTATTTGCATATTTGAGGAATAGTTGTAGATCTGATGGTAATATTTCTATGTTACACTTTTGTTCATATTAATTAGATCAACATTATAGATATAAAAAAATTGTTATAGAAAAAATTGTTAGGCTCGAAGGATACGATGCAACTCTAATGATTTACCAAAAACATTAGAAAAAAACTTCAGTTTAAGCAAGCTGGTGTGAGAATACCCTAGGTGTTGTTTCTAACTCATAGAGAAACACTGCTGAGATCAGGGATTTCTGTGAAGGATTTGTTATGAGTATGGATTACTGGTGAATGCTGTGAAGATTATGTTTTGGATTATTTCATCCAAAGGTTGTGTCATCTTTTATATAACTTCAGGTTTACAGCAACAAATAACTTGATATTTAACTGGCTCTATTTGCCAACGTGGAAGAGCAATTTAAAAATAGTCCTCACTCTTATAGTCTTGTTAAGAGAAAGCTAGAAATCAAACAGAATCTCAGTGAGAGCTCAGAATTCTAGCTTTGCTACTGAACTTAATTTCTACTATACTTCACAATATTTAAGACGATCTTGAGTTTGTAATCCTTTTCGCTTTGAAATCTAATGTAGACGATTTTTCTCGTGCATCATTTTCTTTGTGGCGCCCCTACGGTTATCTTGATCATAATGTCGTGAAGGCGTGAAGCTATGTAATCAAAAATCCCAAATTTTCGATAGCTTCTAAGAAAGCCCCTGCAGCAAAACAATAGGCACATGAGTAAAGTTCAATAATTACACCTCAATGTACATTAAAAATTCCACAATAGAAATGTTCGCAACCATGGCTCACCAGTACGGAAATAAATTCTATGGTGTCGTGCTGCATAAAGGGACCTGTGCAGCACCACTCGGATAGGCGCCACGTATTACGCTAGTGAATCTGCACCGTTGCATTAATTAAGGGGATTAATTAACTGACGTATTAATTGCATGCAGACGGTGCAGATTTACTGGTATAACACGTGACGTCCATCTAAATAGTGCTGCACAGGTCCATTTGTGCAGCACGACCGCAGCGACGCCCTCCCCCCGAAGCCGCACACCACAGAAAGTGCTCTCCTATACTCCTACGATATCCACCACCCCGGGGGCGCCAGGCGGGGAGACGAGGAGAGGCGCTGAGGACGAGATTACAGAGAAGAGGTTCAGTGCTCGTGATAAGGGGCTCCACGTGAGCGGACAGAGAGTGGGGAGGGCGGAGACGACGCGCAGCATGGGTAGCGGCGCCGGACGGTGTGGCGCCTCGAGCTCCGGAAAGGCGCCTCGGCGAGGCAGGGAAGGGGCGGACAGAGGGAGCGGCAGAGCGTTCGGGGATCCACGCCTCGCAAAGAACCATCGAGAGGAAAGGAGGAGAGGGAAGGAAGCCGAAGAAAGGAGACGATCCTGGCGGCGCTCCAAGAAGAACCATCGAAGGCGAGCGCTCGGTCGCAGTGCACCCGTCGCGCGAGACCAACGTGGAGGGTCTCACCAACAGGAAACTTACGGTCTATATAATATAGGTAGTATTAATTACAGCGGTTTTTCTCTTCTAGTCGCAAGATAAAAGGTTCGACTTGGTCATGAGACCGTGACCTCACTACAGGTACGAGCAGAACATTCACAATTAGCTCAGCTTAGAGCGTGCCACAGTCATAGTCCGACTTTTTCACCAGCATTCTCGCGAGCACTCCACTCAAGAACTTGTCTCGCAGAAAGCTTATGATCGCGTTGTCACTCTGTTGTATGAAACCGACCATATAGGCAGTTCCGATGAGCTCGATGCCCCTCCACCGCCGGATTCCGGCATACTTGTGCAGACCCGACTCGATCCTCTCCTTCTCCGTGTCGCCTCTCGCGCCCGCCTCGCCGAGAACGGCTTCGCCGAGGCATCTCGCCAGCACGACGGCGTCCTCGAGCGCCGAGCAGGCGCCCTGGCCCAGGTCCGGAGTCATCGGGTGCAGCGCGTCGCCGGCGACGCACACGTTTCCCTTGCTGATGTTGGCGGCTAGGAGCGAGAGCGGCGAACGAAACCGCAGCGGCGCGGCGCCGGCGAGCACATCGTTCATCTCGCTTCTCTCGACCACTTCCAGCACCTCTGCGGGCACCTTCGAGCTCCTCAGCTTGGTCAGTACGTTCTGCTTCATCTTGGAGGCACTCTGGTTGGCGCCCTCATCTGCACGTAAACGCGCGTGAGACAGTAATCAAACACTGAGAATTATTCAGTTCTTGTAAACTACGTTGTGCACACTTGGTTGGACATTTGGGCATCGACAGTAATCAAACACTGAGCATGACGACGATGAGAGTACAACACAACACTAACCGTTTTGGGGAGCAGACCACCACGTGTAGAACCAGTACATTTCAGTCTCGTTGCAGGGTACGAGACCGGCACGGAAGCCTTGGCCCATGAACTGCTGGAACTTGGGCTCGAAGCCGTGGTCGCCGTCCGGGTAACGCGCGAGGCCACGCGTGGCCGTGCGGCCAGAGTCGGACGGCTTTGCGAGCCCCAGCCATTTTGCCACCACGGAGTTGATTCCATCACATCCGATTAGTACCTGCAAAACGTCGTGTCCTCGTTATCGACCCGAGCTGCTGCTTCAAGAGTGTTGCACTCCTCCATAGTTTTAGAACGAAGTTTTTTTTTGTTGAGAAATTTTATAATTCATTATAGTAATAATATACGATGAGCAATAGAAATCAATCTAACCATTTATTTGTTGAGCGTATTCCTACTATCCTACTACCGGAGGAAATATAAATATCATATCTCTTTGTACGGTCTATACAATCCATTGGATCAAAGAGAATGAATGATTCAAATTAAATTTAGTGTACCGTAAAAATATTTAGTATAAGTAAAATAGCACTTTTTTAGATTTTTTATCATATTTAGGATGTACTAAAATTTACATTAGATAGTACCGAGAGATACAAAATATTTAAAAGGTAAAGATATCAATTTTGGATATCTCTTAGTACTATCTTAGAATAAATTTTGATACTTTTTAAGAACAGTACAAAGTTTCTCTTTTATTTTTACCTTCGCTCTATGAACTGACCCGTCAGCTAGATGTAGGATCTTGATGTCGCCGTCCTCCTCGATGGAAACAATCTTGGAGGAGTAGCGGATGGTGCCTCTCGGCAGCTCTTTGTGACGGCCCGCCTTTTTAGGGGCAGATCCGTGCCGCCGGCAGTACCTGGGATGATTAGGCTGCCAGAACCAAGCATATTATTGCCAGGCAAAAGTCAAATTCCAACATTTTTATTCAATATAAGGCCTAACGGCCAGGGGTTTTTACGTAAGAGGCGCAGCAGGCCCGAATGACTTACAAGCAAAACACACCGCACAGCAGGCCGAGCAAAAGACTAAGACCTCAAAACCAAATTGCCATCTACGCACTCTGGAAGGCTCCAGCCTTCTTCAAACTCGAGAGGGTCGGGGTTGCAAGGGTGAGTACGGAGTACTCAACAAGTCGCATTTAAAACACTGAATATTACATGCAAGGGTGTAGCACAATATTGGTACAAGGTTAAAGTATTTGTGGATGCGATTTTATTTGTAATATCATTTTACATTTTAAAACATAATCCATAATAATAGTAATCCAGGGGTTCCATTCACAAAGTCATCACCATTAAACCACATTCTCAAACATGCACCAAGATCTACTTGAGCTAGGTTACTGGATTCACCCCAATTAAACTTAGCTTCATTTACCTAAGCACTACGTATTCGAATACCATTTATTCACTCTGCAGAGGTGTTCACTTTACCCACAAGATTCCACGATCGTTAATGCCAACTCGAGTTTAACACGCAACTTAAATGCGTCTGGCCGGATCGAGGTTATCATAGCTTTTCGTTGGACATTTCCCTCTTGATCCCTATCCAGAGAGTTTTGCTCCACATTATCCGGGGTCCCCACTTGGCGATGTGGAGTGCTTGGTCCCGCTTCATCGTGGCACCTACTGCTGTGAACCCGAAATGCCACGCTTCCTCGTGCACACTTTCGTTTCACTCCCATAATCATTGGACCATCTCCCACACCTGGGAAGGTAACCCTGCTCCTATAGGTATTCCGAGGGAAAGTACAATGTACCGAGCTATGTTGAGTCAAGCCAACGAAGTTGACCGCCCAACCTTTGTGGTTGAACGAGTTCTTAAGTTATTTACTTTGCTCAAGGGGATTATTATCCTTATATTGCCAAAGACCAAGCCTTTTCCGATCCACAACCCCTTCCAGATCCGCAGACCGCCACCGTGACAAACCCAAGGCATCAATCATCAGCCGGGGATTGGAACTCATCCACTCCGGGATTTATCCAATTCTGTCCCCCAAACCGTAGCACTTTTCCAAACAGACCCGAACCAAACGTTCGGCAGCCTTTTATTTCCATTATCAAAAGCATTTGACTAAACTAACAGGATAATAATAATTAATATAGGAATATTAAGTAACCTAAGGTTACAAGGATATAATTAGGTTCGATATTTTTCAAGGAAGTCTCATGAGCAAATTGGCATTAACTAAGTATCATGTCATTCGAACATACTAGATTTGTGATATTTCAACATACAGTAAAGTAATGCGGTAGAAAATAGTAATTAACTATAATAAGGCATGAATAGGTTCAACATGATCAAGGTGTACGGCTTGCCTTGCTGGCGATCGGATCGGACGAAGTGTCGTTGACGCGGTTGAAATCGGCTCTTTGTCGGGTCCGGGTCCTGTTCCGGGAACTGCGAGGGCTTCTGGAATTGTCCAACGTCCGGATCTAACGCGAAAAGATCGAACGATAATAAACAAACGAAAAACGAAAAGAAACTAAAATGAAACGGAAACCAAATCGAATCGAGACTAAAACGCCGAGAGAGAACGGGGGTATTTCTGGCATTTTGGAATTTTGGAGACTCCGGATTGAGGAACGGAGGGCATTTTTGGACTCAGTGGCTCGAAAGAGTTCGGAATATGTCTGTTGGGCTATTTTGGAATTTTCTGGGATTTTTGGGTCTTTTTGGGACACTTTTGGATATTCAAAAGAATCATAACGGATTTTTGGCATTAAAATCCGAACAAAATAAAAAGAAAACGCTCATTCTTCTCGGGCGCGCCAAAACCCATTTTGCTCAAGGAACGCTGTAGGATGGCTACTTGGCGGCCCAACCTCACGGCAGGCCACCACCGACAGTGGGGCAGGCTCGGCCATGAGAGAGAGAGAGAGAGAGGGGGAGGCGACTGGCGGGGGGGGCCGGGGGCGTGGGGGAAAGAGAGAGGCTGACGGTGGGGACCTACCGGGCAGCCGTGGGAGAGAGGAGCGAGGGTCGGGCGCGCTGGGCCGCGTGGCAGGGGCGGTGGAGTGGCGTGGCCGAGTCAGCGTGGCGCTGCCACCGAGTCGGGGAGACGGGTACAATCTCGCCCTAGGGCACGGGACATGAGTGGGCGAGGGGGAAAGAGAGAGGGGAGCTCACCGGTCCTAGGGCTCGGCTCGGTGAGTCCAAGGCGGCGGAGAGAGCTGGCGGTGAGCTTCTGGCCGAGTGAAAGAAGATGACCGTGGGGCTGCCACGGTAGGGCACGAGAGTGAGGGAGAGGGAGGGGAATCGAGAGAGGAGGTCGATGCGGTCTTGGTGGCCCAATAATGGCGGTCGGGGAGGGCTTAAATTGCCGCGGAGGGGAGCTCGGGTCGTCGGCCCCAATCATGGCGGCGGGGAAGAGCGGCGTGGCGGCCAGGGCCAGGCAGTAGCGGCGTGGGGCTCAGGCGGGCTAGCGCTAAGCGGCGGGGCGTTGAGTGCCCTACGGGCTTAGGGGCTAGAAGCGGCGAGGGGCGGCCAAGGCCAGCGCCATGGCGTGCTCACGCGGGAGGAGGAGAAGCACAAAGGCAAGGCGCCTTTGTCTTGGCGGGCGGGCGCGGGAGGCGGCAACGCGTGAGGGCGCGGGCGAAGGCGGGTGGCGGAAAAGCGGGGCGAGGCGCAAAGGTGAAGGGAAAGCGTAATGGCCAAAAAAAGAAAGCGCACCGGGAGCGAAACTTTCCCGAAATGGTAAAAATCCGAAATACAATCAAACAAATCCAAATAAATTTAAAAAAAATCCAAAAAAATCAGGAAAAATCACAAAATGCAAATAGAGTCTAATTCAAACTTATTTGAAAATTTTTGGGGCATTTCAACCTACCCCCCTTAAAACAAATCTCGTCCCCGAGATTTATTCCTCCTGGGCGAAAGGTTGGAAAACTACTGCTGAAAAACCTGATTCCTTTTTCCAAGGTTTCCTCGAGTACGTGATTCTTCCATCGTACTTGGTAAATTTTGACAGTCTTAAATTCCCATCTTTTCTCTATGCTTTCCATGATCTCGACTGGTCTTTCTTGGTGAATCGTACTGGGAATTCAAATCCCTTGGGTAGCACATGTCCTGACTGCTGATGGAAATGTCCTCTCAGCTGGGAATATCTGAAGCATACTGTGAATTTCCAGACAAATCCTGAACCAACTGTAACTTGCAAGCCATTCCTCTGATTCTGTAAGAATCTTCGTACGGTCCAGTCTATCCGGTCTTAGCTCCTTATTTTTCCTCCAAAATTGCGTGGGTTTTGATGGTCGGTATTTTTCGACATAATTTCCTTTCGGAGCCAATGTAATCTTTCTGTTACATTGGAGCTTGCACTTAATTCATTGGTGGTAATCCTTTCACGGACTTCCTCAGATCTCCGGATTTAGCTGGGTCCCACTGCTGTTTAATCCTAGTCCTTTATTCTGTTCCAATGGTTCGGTGTTTCCTTCCGTGATGTCTGGCTGTCTTAGTAACTGAGGTGGTGTGGAGGCTTTTGTGGACAGTAATAGGTGGCCTGATTGGGTCCCAAGTGTTTAGAGCGTAGGTTCTCGACATTTTCTTCAGACTTTGGTCGTTTCTTCTCTGCTTGTCTACTTGGCTGAGGGTGGGGTACTGTGTCAAAGTTCAAACCGGTCCTTGTAGCCTTATTCAGACTTTCCCTGAACATTGAGCTATACTAGCTCATAATCTGACTCAGGGGATTCTTTGTGGTCCATCAATCTGGGTTGAATCTAATTCTACTAAATGGTTCTTTCCAAGAGATCTCCCTGGTAGGTCAATCCATTAGTGATGTTCCTTCTGTCGTCAATCCTTGCTGATTCTTTAGGTAATCTGGCGGCAAGGTCTTTTCTTTCCTTTCCCATTTATATACGGGCACTGTGAGTGGTGGTGGCAGTCTGGCTATTATTTTGGTGGTCCATCTTATCTTTCTGACATACTTTACATCCAAATCCAACCACGTGTTTATTCATTACTTTACACAAGATTCCTTTCTTTAATACCGGTATATCCTTGCGCGTTCGATGAGAGCGTCGACCATTTGGGTGGGTGAATTTTGTCAAAATCAATCCTCTTATATCCTTATCTCAATAAACCAATCTGTCTTTCAAGGAAGCTTTTTCGGCCTTTCTCGACACTCTCGACGGTCTAACTCATGCAACTCAAATTCTAGCCGAACGTGTCCTTTTTCTTAAATTATTTAATGGCGTTCCTTCTTGTGCAAACCTTAGCCATCATGGTTACTTTTCCTTTGGGTGATTCCGATTTTTGAGGTTGAAACTCAAGTCCAATTATTTTCCTTTATTGACTATTCGGACTCTGTTGTGTTCATCTGTAGGGCTGCCATTCTAGGGGTGCTGAGCTAAAGGTTGGTTATTTCTGGAATAATTCTTTGACTAATTCCTTGTCCTATTATTCTCAGAAAACTTCTGACTCCTGTCACTGACATGGGTTGCTTTCATTCCATCATTACTTGGTTGTTGAGATCATTTTTATTCCACTTCTCAGTGGTGATGTGTCACGGGGAAGAAGTCTTATTTAACTCAGTAGTCACTATATTTATATTTTATTTTTATTTTTTTTTTGTTCATCATTCGCACGGTTCATGGGTCAAAAACAACTGCTTTATTACCAATATATTGTTCAGACCTTACATTCTTGATAGTACAAGTTGATCCTAATCTTTATCCCTTGGATCTCCATATCCAAGTTGCCACATTCAAATCTAGCTATTAGTCTACTTCCGGTTGCTTGGAATTTCCAGCAATTCCTTATTAATCTGATCAAGTTGTGATTGTTGTTCCTTTGGACGTGACATGATTGGATATCTTCTACCGTGTCTTTCCTTTGTCCCATCTTGTATCTTATTCCTTGGGTATCTCTCGCTGTCATTGCGGTGAACGGGTTACTAGTCATTTGTCGGTTGGTGGAGGTGAGGGTCTTTCACTCGCGTGCCTGGCTACAGTCGGTGAGACTTTTCTTTGGGCAATTGGCGTCTGAAATGTCCCATCTCATGCTGCAATGATAGCATTTAGCCCACCTCGTGGGACAATTGCGCGAAGTGGTCTCCATTGCGGTTGTAGCACTTAACTGATTTGGGCTGAGGTTTCGCGGTGTTGGTTGCTCTTTTTCTTTTGAATGCTTCTTGTTAGGGAATCCTTGGGTGAGGATCGGGTCTTTCCTCCGATCCGGTGGGAGCTCGGTATCCATGTCTGTTGAATTTTCTTCTTTCTCTTTTCATCATTTTCAATTCATTCCGGCTTCTTCGATTGCTATCCGCTTGTCCATTTCTCGATTTACATGTCTTTTATAGCCGAGGTGTGGAACTTCAAGCTTCTCTGTAATCCTTCCAAAAATTCTTTCATCCTACTAGCTTGAGGGTCCATCTCCTTGGGAATATCACCGTAAAGTAGTCGGATTCGTTCAGATATCCCATCATTGCATTTTCCTCTTGTCTGTCTGCATTTCCTTGGGTGTGTCCTTGAGGTTTTTCAACTAGCCGCTCAAAATTCTTTCCAATAACTGCGTATGGTGCCTTTCCGCTTGTTGTCTGCTTCTTTCCATTATGGCCAGAATTGAGCTAGGTTGGATGGGTGATTTATCGACTCTTCATTTTTGCTTGAGTCGTCATGCAGAATTTTGATCCAAAATCTGCCATGGTCTCAATCGACTTTCTTTCTGGCCTCAAAGCAGTGTTTTGAGGAAAGCGAGAAAGACGAGTAAGAATTTAGGGCATGGGGTGAGAATAGCAAGAATAGACGGGGCTCAGATGAATTGAGGGAACCTTTGAATTAGACGGGGTATATAGATAGTTTAAGCAATCAAAATCACAGAGATAGAGAACTTAGCAATTTTTATAAGACATGGATCATGCACAAAACCATTTTAAGGTTCGGCATAACCCATTTTACATTACAAAAGCCTAAAACAAAGAAGGGTACAACTTCTACGACTAACGGTCTAACTATCATCGACGGCATCATCTCCAAGTCAGCCGCGAAGATCCGCGAGGATTTTGAATTTTAGACGGGCAGACGAAACCTTTTAAAACAAAACTGAGAGGGATAAGAAGCTTCTAAAGAAGACAAGGTAGCAGGGGAAGAAAGAGACAGCAATAATACTTATATTTTTTTAAACTCATTTTGTTTATAGATCAAAATAATTTTATAAAGACTTTTCCTAAACCAACCTAAGGTCTTAATCTATGGTCAAGCCAAAGCTCTGATACCACTTGTGACGGCCCGCCTTTTTAGGGGCAGATCCGTACGCCTCGACAGCTACCCAGGATGATTAGCTGCCAGGAACCAAGCATATTATTGCCAGGCAAAAGTCAAATTCCAACATTTTTATTCAATATAAGGCCTAACGGCCAGGGTTTTTTACAGAAGAGGGCGCAGCAGGGCCCGAATGACTTACAAGCAAAACACCGCAGTGCAGCCCGAGCAAAAGACTAAGACCTCAAAACCAAATTGCCATCTACGCACTCTGGAAGGCTCCGGCTTCTTCAAACTCCTCGAGAGGGTCGGGTTGCAAGGGTGAGTACGGAGTACTCAACAAGTCGCATTGGAAAACACCGAATATTACATGCAAGGGTGTAGCACAATATTGGTACAAGGTTAAAGTATTTGTGGATGCGCTTTATTTGTAATATCATTTTACATTTTAAAACATAATCCATAATAATAGTAATCCAGGGGGTTCCATTCACAAAGTCATCACCATTAAACCACATTCTCAAACATGCACCAAGATCTACTTGAGCTAGGTTACTGGATTCACCCCAATTAAACTTAGCTTCATTTACCTAAGCACGGCGTATTCGAATACCATTTATTCACTCTGCAGAGGTGTTCACTTTACCCACAAGATTCCACGATCGTTAATGCCAACTCGAGTTTAACACGCAACTTAAATGCGTATACGGATCGAGGTTATCATAGCTTTTAGTTGGACATTTCCTCTTCACCCCTATCCTGTGAGTTTTGCTCCACATTATCCTCGGTCCCCACTTGGCCGGTGTGGAGTGCTTGGTCCCGCTTCTTGTGGCACCTACCGCTGTGAACCCGAATGCCACAGCTTCCTCAGGCACACTTTCGTTTCACTCCCATAATCATTGGACCATCTCCCACACAGGAAGGTAACCTGCTCCTATAGGTATTCCGAGGGAAAGTACAATGTACCGAGCTATGTTGAGTCAAGCCAACGGTTGACCGCCCAACTTTGTGGTTGAACGAAGTTCTTAAGTTATTTACTTTGCTCAAGGGGATTATTATCCTTATATTGCCAAAGACCAAGCCTTTTTCCGATCCACAACCCTTCCCAGGTATCCGCATGATGCCACCGCACAAACCCAAGGCATCAATCATCACCGGATTGGAACTCATCCACTCCGGATTTATCCAGTCGCCCCCAAACCGTAGCACTTTTCCAAATGCATTCAACCAAACGTTAGCCTTTTATTTCCATTATCAAAAGCATTTGACTAAACTAACAGGATAATAATAATTAATATAGGAATATTAAGTAACCTAAGGTTACAAGGATATAATTAGGTTCGATATTTTTCAAGGAAGTCTCATGAGCAAATTGGCATTAACTAAGTATCATGTCATTCGAACATACTAGATTTGTGATATTTCAACATACAGTAAAGTAATGCGGTAGAAAATAGTAATTAACTATAATAAGGCATGAATAGGTTCAACATGATCAAGGTGTACGGCTTGCCTTGCTGGCGATCGGATCGGACGAAGTGTCGTTGACGCGGTTGAAATCGGCTCTTTGTCGGGTCCGGGTCCTGTTCCGGGAACTGCGAGGGCTTCTGGAATTGTCCAACGTCCGGATCTAACGCGAAAAGATCGAACGATAATAAACAAACGAAAAACGAAAAGAAACTAAAATGAAAACGGAAACCGAAACTGAAATCGGAGACGAAAACGGGCCGGGAGAGAGAACGGGGGTATTTCTGGCATTTTGGAATTTTGGAGACTCCGGATTGAGGAACGGAGGGCATTTTTGGACTCAGTGGCTCGAAAGAGTTCGGAATATGTATTTTGGGCTATTTTGGAATTTTCTGGGATTTTTGGGTATTTTTGGGACACTTTTGGATATTAAAAAGAATCATAACGGATTTTTGGAATTAAAATCCGAAAAAAATAAAAAGAAAAACGCTGCTGTTCTCTGGGCCGCGCCAAAACCCATTTTGGCCCGCGAACGCCGGGATGGCTATCGGGTCACCAACCTCACGGCCAAAGCCACCCGACAAAGTGGGGCCCTGCTCGGCCGATCATGAGAGAGAGAGAGAGAGAGGAAGGCGATCAAGCGGGTGGGGCCGTGGGCGTGGGGAAAGAGAGAGGTCGACGGGACCTGGCCGGGCAGTGGGAGAGAGGAGCGAGTGGTGCGTGGGGCCGCGTGGCGTGGGGCGCGAGTGGCGTGGCCGGAGCGGAGCCGGCTGGCCACACCGAGTCGGGGAGACGGGTACAATCCCCGCCCTAGGGCACGGACATGAGTGGGCGAGGGGAAAGAGAGAGGAGCTCACCTGGCCCTAGGGCTCGGCTCGGGGAGTCCAAGGCGGCGGAGAGAGGCTGGCGGCGAGCTTCGGAGTGAAAGAAGATGACCGTGGGGTCGCCAGAGGGGCACGAGAGTGAGGGAGAGGGAGGAATCGAGAGAGGAGGTCGACGCGGTCTTGGTGGCCCAATAATGGCGGTCGGGAGGGCTTAAATTGCCGCGGAGGAGCTCGGGTCGTCGGCCCCAATCATGGCGGCGGGAAGAAGCGGCGTGGCGGCCAGGGCAGGCAGCGGCGTGGGGCTCGAGCGGAGCTAGCGCTAGCGCGGGCGTTGAGTGCCCTCTGAGCTTAGGGGCTAGGGCGGCGAGGGCAGCGCAGTGCGCGCCAGCAGCCAGCGCCATGGCGACTCACTGGCGAGAGGAGAAGCACAAGTGCAAGGCGCCTTTGTCGGGGCGCATGGCGGGTGGCGGAAAAGCGGGGCGAGGCGCAAAGGTGAAGGGAAAGCGTAATGGCCAAAAAAAGAAAGCGCACCGGGAGCGAAACTTTCCCGAAATGGTAAAAATCCGAAATACAATCAAACAAATCCAAATAAATTTAAAAAAAATCCAAAAAAATCAGGAAAAATCACAAAATGCAAATAGAGTCTAATTCAAACTTATTTGAAAATTTTTGGGGCATTTCACTCTTCCTCCAAGGATCGCAGCATCACGTCCCGCTTGACGCAGCGGAACTCATGGGGTCCTCTGCATGCATGCCAAGCGTGTTGTTTCATGTCAGCGCTCGGAAGAACGTCGCCGTGAAAGCCAATTTATAAACGCATTCCAAAAATTATGTAATTCATTTCACCGTCCCCCCTGCGCCGTGAAATCGATTTCTTGTGCCATTTCGCCAGTAGACGAAGAGAAGACACGTAGCCTGCGAACATATATTCAGGGGAAAACGCTCAAACTCAGCATTGAAACTTTGAAAGCACCGATACGTAGGACCAAATCGTCGATGCTATGCAGAATGCACTGACACTTAATATCCAATACCCCGACTATTTAACATTGTCGGGAAGAAACATGACATGGTGACTGAAGTAATGAATTTTGGATATCCTAATATGTCCTTCCGTAGGACCCTTGTGAGACCTAATCTTCAAGCTATGCATGACCTCCTTACAAGGATTATTGGTATTCGGTTGTTCTCTGAAAGGGATACTTTTAGATGGAATTTTCATCAAAATGAACAATTTTCTGTTCACTCTACATATGCAACTTTATCATATCAGAATATCCCAGTTACAATTTACAAATAGACAACTGTGGCGGATTAAAATACCTTTAAAAATTAAAATCTTTTTATGGTACTTACATCGAGGAGTGATATTGATAAAAGATAATCTAAGTAAAAGAAATTGGACTGGTAATAAAAATTGTTGTTTTTGTCACAATGAATAAACTATTCAGCATATTTTCTTTGAGTGTCTGTTTACGCGCGTTGCATGGCATATTGCACATGGCACATTGTTCCATATGTTTGGGACTTGGCTAGTGGAATAGGAAAAGGATACAAAGGATCAATGTTTAATTGGTGCTGCCGCGTTATGCTAGTCTCTTTGGCTATGTCGAAATGACGTTGTCTTTGACAAAAAACAACAACCTAATCCGTTGCAGGTGATTTATATGTGCATCAATTGGTTGCGTTCATGGTCAGTATTGCAACGTGAGGAGTCTCGGGAGATGATGTCAACAGCATGCGGTTGTCTGCGTGCCGTGGCTAGGGACGTCTTCATTGGGCATGGATGGTGATTTTAAAGAAGACTCCGGGCAGATTGAGTTTTTATTCGCCATTTATTTGCTTGTTGCACGCCTTCTTTCTTCAAATAATTAGATTTAGGTGGAAGCTTTTTAGCTGAACCTCTGAACTCTGTAATAATTGTTTGGTTGTGTGCATCTTAGTATACAGAGACCGAAAGTATAATTTATTCTTCCATTATCTAAAAAAAATGACTCGTGGGAAGTGTTGCATGAAATAGCCCAAAAATTTCAAAAAAAGTTTATTCAAAATTTATTTGAGTTTATTTTGAATTTTCAGATTTGAATTTTGTGTTGATTCTCGTTTTGAGCCATCTCTTTTGCAAATGGGCATCCCGGCCCGTTTCCCTTGGCCTTTTGGCCTGCTCCGTCGCTTGGCCCAGTCGGCCTGGCCCAGCCCAGCCCACCGACAGCCTTCCGTCTACCCTAGCGCTGCTGCCGCACGCGCGCCTCCACGATGTCGACTGCGGTGCCGCTCGCCCCCACGCAGCGCATACACCTACGCCCTCGCCCCTGGACCCGCGCCCCGCCACTCCCTTCCGCTGATAGCTAGATCCCCCGCGTCAGTGACTCAGCCACCCTGACCCCACCCCCAGCCTCTCTTGTCGCCTGGCCCCACGCGTTAGCGGCCGACCCGCGCGTGGGCTAGCCCAGCTGCGCGCGAGCGCACTCGCCCCCTAGGCCGCGTCGAGCCGGAAGCCATTTCACTGTGCGGCCTGATTCCTTTTTCATTTCATTTCTTTTTCGGATTTTATTTAATCCGAAAATCCGTTTTAATTTCAAAAAATCTCCAGAAATTCCTGAAAAGCCACAAAATCACTAAAATACATATTCTTGACCGTTTCGACCCACTAAGTCCAAAAACGGCCTCCGCTCTGCGATCTGAAGCTCCCAAAATTTCCGAAATACCCGTTTTACCTTACGTTTCTCTCCCGGCCAGTTTTCGATTTTCGTTTCAGTTTCCGTTTTCGTTTTCGTGCTTTGTTTTTCGTTTATTTATTGTCGTTTGTCCTTTTCACACTAGATCCGACTGTTGAGCAGTTCGAGGAGCATCAGCAGCACCCGGAGCAGGAGTTGGACTCGATTCCGCCGAGCAGTTCGAGGAGCATCAGCAGTACGACGACAGTCTCTTCGATCTAGACAATTCCGCCGCCGAGCAAGGCAAGCCGCACACCATTGATCATGTTGCGCCCAATTATGCCTGATATATTAGTATTTAAATTCCTAACGCGTTATTTTACTGTATGTTAAAATATTGAAAGTCACTATGTTGGAATGACATGATACTTGCCTAATGCCGAATTGCTCTTTAGCCTCCTTGATATTGTTGAACCATGTTAAACCTTGATTAACCCTAGTTAATAATTGTACTCACCCTAGTTAATTATATAAGTCTTATCAGTTGCACTCAATTTCTTTAAAAAGAGAAAGAAATGATGATGAACCGTTGGCTCGGAGTTTTATAAAAGTGCTACAGTCAAGGGGACACTATTGGACTAGCCACGAGGTGGATGTGAGTCTGATTTACTGATGATTAATGCCATGGTTGGTTTGGTGGCTGGTACGTGCAGATATCAGATGGGTTTGTGGTTGTATGGCTTGATCTTTGGCAAATTAAGTTTGAAACCCACTTGACCAAAGTAAATAACTTAAGATCTCGCTCAACCACAAGTTGGACTGGTCAGTTGAACCGTTTTCCGATATGGCTCAGAAACATTGTTCGTCCCTAGGAATACTTACATTGGTGGTACCATTCTCAGTGAGGAGAATGGGGAGCGGCATTCCCAGCAGGGGGATGACCGAAGGGTTGATGGAACGGGAATGAGGTGTCATTTGCCGATTCGCACAACGATGGGTACCCACTTAGTATTGGAGCGCGGCTCCTGCGTTGGTCAGTGAGGTCCCAAGAACAGTGGGTCCAAGGACCTATCTAGTTTGAGCTACTATGGGGATGTTCAATCAAAAGACTATGATGATCTCGGTTCGGCCGCATGCATTTATGTTGCATGTAATTTGCGCATGGCATTAACAATCGTAGATATCTTGTGGGTAAAGCTGAGCAGCTCTGCAGAGTCTTAAATTAAATGGTAATCGATTACACCGTGTTTTCGGTTAATGAAGCTAAGTTTGATTTGGGGTGACACTCGTAACCTCGCTAAGTAATTTTGGAGAATTTTGTGAATATGGCTAAGTGGTGTTGAACCTGTGAAACCCCCCAGTTACTATTATTATTGGTTTGTGTTTCAAATGTAAAGTGATATTACAAATAAAACTGCATCCACAATACTTAAACCTTGTGCCATCCATTTGTTAATTCCTTGCATATAGTATTTAGTATTTTCCCGTGCGACTTGTTAAGTACTGTTGTACTCACCATTGCTTAAACCCGACCCTTTCAGAGTTTCAAGAAGTCGGAGCTTATCAAGAATTCGTAGACAGTGATTTGGTTTGGTTTTGAGGTCTTAGTCTTTTTGCTCAGCCTGCTTGTGCGGTGTTTTGGCTGTAATCTATTAGGCCTCACTGCGTCCTTGTTGTAAAAATTTTGTCGCTAGGCTTTATATTCAATAAAAGAGTTGGTGTTAATTCTTTGTCTGGCAATAAATGCTTGGTTCCCGACAGCTAATCTTTCTGAGTAGCTGTTGTGGTATTTAGACGTGGCTCCTGAAAAAGCGGTCCGTCACACTGTACATACCCCTGAGATAGACCAATCGTCGATGCTATGCAGAAAGCATCTGGAACAAAGAAATTGGAGAATTGGGACGATAACAATATTGTGTACTACGCAGATGACATACCCCTGAGTCTGCAGATGGAGCTTCCTGATCTTGTCGCCCACACCAAGGGCGTCAAGCGCACGGAAGGCATTCTTCCACGCGGCGAAGGCGAACCCCGACGTCCGGAGCGCCGGCGAGGACTCCAGCACCAAGCTCCTCACCCCTTTCCTACGGTACACAAATTTCCAAACTAGGTGAAACTGAAGTTTTTTCCTACGAAAACGTGGCACAAAACATCTGCTTGCTTTGCCGGATTACACATCTGCAGTGACAGGCAACTGCAGGCATACATACCTGTGTAGCCCGAGAGCCACCGCAAGGCCGGCGATCCCGGCGCCCACGATAACGATGTCCTCGCCGGCCTCCTCCTTTTGCATGCTTGCCATTGCCTAGTTTACTTCCAAGTGAAGGCGAAAATAACCAGAGGACGTAACGGTCTGTGCTATAGCTGGACTAGGGAGACTAAGTGTTCAAGAACAGATCAAGACCACATAATTTCTTGACACAAAAATCGGGAGCCCCTCATGATCCGATCCGATGATCGCATATATAGGGGGCAGCAAGCCAGCAAGTGTTGAGACTAGGAAGTGTTTAGTGATGAGGAGGAGCTTGACGATTGACGTCACTGCTGATGATGCCCGTGGACGGCTGATGGCTGCTCTGTCAAGTGATGTACTCTATATAACAAGCTTGGAAGTGTTTACGATGAGGAGCTTGACGATTGACGTCACTGCTGATGATGCCCGTGGACGGATGATGGCTGCTCTGCCAAATGAGATTTTTTGACTCCAAGGAAGGAGGCACGGACACGCGAACTCCCATACAGCCATATCTACACACATACCGTCACGCATGTAGGTATACTAGCCAGAATGTGTGGCGCACGTCGCACCACGTAAAATTTACTCTATTTTTTTTCTTTAAAAAACTGCAGGAGAAACTAAATATTTCCTCATGTAATAGAGTAGATATTTCTTACGCACGTTTAATCTAAAGTAACGACCAAAACCTCACGAACGTGGATACAAGCTTTGACCACTAAGCACCACCTACGTCTGCGGATAAGTTCCTACCTGGGATTTAGGGTATATTTGGTTGCTTGTACCAAGTGATACATTTATGAAATGGTTTTAAAAAAATTATCTATATGTTTAGTTACTTACATTGAATCATCTCATACTGAAGAGTGAAATACAAATTTAAAAAATATTCCTTATAAATACTAAACCTCTTCCCTCCAACCAAATACACCTAATCACCTGAAAAAATAGAGGCAGCCAGCGTCGAACCTAAGCTAGTAGGCTACGGTCGCTCCTCTCTGTCAAGTGATATTGGATTGGCAGATGTAGACGGTTATTGGACAACTCGCAGAAATGGACACAAAATGGCTTGTCTGACCCAAAATGCAACATCCCTGTAAAAATGTAGCGTTTGGAAGTGGACCGACCAATCTTGTGCGTCGGATTTCGATTTGACAGCCGAGATTCATTAAGGCACAGCTAGAGGATTTGTTTCGTAGCGTTACGCCTAGTCACTGACTGGTCCGTGGGCCACCGCCGAGCCACTAGGATGTCTGTTCCATGGCCCACGGTTTGTTATTGGCAGTAGCACGTACGGGCCATTCAGGCCTATTCAAAGCCAGGCCCGAAGTTCGTCAGGGCCAAGCAGGCTTCCCTTTAGCCCAAGCAGAAAAGGGCCCAAGTAGAAGAAACAGTGGGGCCTACCTGCCAGTTCTGCGCTAATTCTTGTGGGTTCTCGATAGTAAAGACGAGCACTGGGGTTTAGCCGCGACCCCTTGCTCTACTCCTCCTCTCTCTCCTCATCTAGGGTTTCCGGCTCTCCGCCCCGTCGCCTCAGCCGCGAGTCGACATGGACTTCGACGAGTACGAGTACTTGGAGAAGACGGTGGAGACCTCCCGGGGGCCGGCCAACGGGGACGCGGCACCCGGATCCGACGAGAAGGAGCGCTGCTCCCGCCGCCGGAGCGGCGGCGACGAACGCCACGACGGCGAGCGCAGATCCAAACGCTCTCGCTCGGAAGAAAACTTAGGCCGCGACAAGGACAGGCAGCGCGACCGCCACCGCAGCAGCCGGGAGCGCCGCGACCGCGACCCGGACGAGAAGGAGAGGGAGAGGGAGAAGGAGAGGAAGGAAAAGGACAGGAGGAGCGGCGACCGTGATCGCGAGCGGGAGAAGAAGAAGAAGAATGAGAAGGAGAGAGACAGGGAGAGAGAGAAGGATAGGGAGCGGAGGAGCCGGAGCCGGTCGGAGCGGCGCCGTGACGACGACGACCGTGAGCGTGATCGCCACCGCGATCGCGACTACCGTGACCGCGATGTCAGGTGCCAATTCATGACCTCCCTACCTGTGAAATTTATTGATACCGCTGTAATATGACTGAGTGGTGTATTTGTTTTAATGGGTTGGTTCACATACTTGCATATTCCTACTTTATACCCCCCAAAATTATCATCCTTAACCCCTTTTTGCTGGCTATAGACCTCCTTGTGGTTCGGTACATTTATTTATGTTAGTTTTGGCTTACGCTTTTAGTCAAAGTTGTCTTCATTGACAGTTATGTTCCGCCGTCATTGTACAGTGGTTTTGTGTTTTGATGGGGCATTGGGTTTTATCACTACATAAAGTGTTTGGGATGGTCGTGTCGACGTTAGAATAGGAAAGATGATGCTACTATATGTGACAATTGTGTTTTTTCCTTCTTATTTGCACATGCATAGCATCTATTGTTTCAATTGCATTTTCCTCGTACAAATTTGTCAAATTTTCTTTGCTCCATATTTTGGAGCACCTGGGTTTAAAATTGCTTCTATCAAAGTATCACTTACTGTTACTAACATTAGTATGGGTTTACACTTGCTAATGTTATTGTCAGGCTCAATATCAAGACCAACTGGATATTGCTCTGGCAAATCAGATCTGCAGGTTCCTGTACTAATGTTATTGTATTGACTTTCAACAAGCAGTAGGCGATACTTTGATAGAAGCAAGTGTAAACCCATACTGATACTAATGTTATTGTAGGTTCCCATACTAATGTTATTAGTATGAGACCTGCAGGATTCTTGAAAGCCAATACAATAACATTAGTATGGGAACCTGCAGATCTGATTTGCTAGAGCAATCTCCAGTTGGTCTTGATATTGAGCCTGACCTTGGATATCAGGTGATCTATTTTGAATACCGTTCTTATGAAATAAAAGTTATCATTGGAGCCTTGGTCGCTAGGATCTGGAAATTGAAAATGGATGATGATATCATGTTGTGCATTTGAGTGGTTGTCTGAGAGCAATGATGCCATCTGTGATTACAGTTTTCCTGCATCCAGAACATGGAGCTGAGCTATATTTCTTCTGTTACAGAAATGCTGGCGAGGGAGTGTATTGAGCTTCTTCACTGAAGCATTACGTCTTATTATTAAGAGGGCTCAGTGTTTTACATGTTGCACAAACATGCTACTTTGTTGCTTTTTTCCCCTTGAAGGAGTTGTTAAAGTTGAGTTAACTAAATGATGGCTGTCTTACAAGACAGGGCCTTTTACCCCTTTTTAGGTTATGTCTTGTGACTTGGTAGAATGTCGATTTACTGGGTGTCTGTTCTTTTATTTTCCTGATGCTTAGGTACCAGTGGATCATGCTAAACATCCTCTGCTTTTCTAGTGTTCATAGCAGCTGTTTTGGCTTTTGATCTATATTCTATAACTTCTTTCTCTTTTTCCCTCCTCGGTCTGGCATAGTATCTACGTGCTAGGCACATACAGGGTTTATGAGGACAACTTAACATGCCCTATGAAATTCTGAATTTTAAGCTCTTGGTGGACTCAATCTCTCATCCATCTATTATCTCGTCAATAACTACTATAGGGTCATCGAGATCTTGTTGTGTTCTCTTAAAGGTTGTAAGTCTTAATTAATCAATGCCTTTGGAAACTGCTAGAATATGTTGAGTCCCATCCTGGTCACCATAAAATCATGCATTACAAGTCTCTGTGTCATGCGTCTCAAGCACGGTTGTAAGTTGTTAATGCAATTTTCCGTCCTCCTTTCCTTATTGTTGAGTTGGGAGAGAGAATTGAGTAGTGAGATACCGAGATCATTTCATTAAGCAAGGGTTGACAACTTCCAACACCTGTTACTTCTCCCATGGCCTTAACCTGCAAGTTGGACTTATATTGAGAATATTTTTCTAAAATATTCTTGATGTGTAATTGGAACTGGAAGTCCATTTTTCTGTAATCTTTGTTCTGATTTTCTGTGTTATGCTTCCATTTTTCTATATCCAGGCTTATGAAGATTTTTCGTCGTGCAGACATAGGAAAGAAGAGGCTGCAGAACCGGAAGCTGATCCAGAAAGAGATCAAAGGACTGTGTTTGCTTACCAGGTTGCGTTTTCACATAACATATTTCACTTTTTGGTCTACAAATTATTAAAACCTTTTGTGTTTGAAACTAATGATTGTGAGCATGATGGCAGTTATCTTTGAAGGCGGATGAAAGAGATGTTTACGAGTTTTTTTCAAGAGCTGGGAAAGTAAGGCTCACTCTGTTTATACTTTCTTTTTGTTCTAGTAGTTAGTCTGGCGCTCTTGTTTTACTCATAAAATATTTATGATATGTGCTGTATACAAGCTGTTAGTTTGCTAGGCTTTCTGTTAAGATAAACAGATAATAAGTTGGTTCCATAGAAGAGCACACAATTTTCTAATTAGATCCAACGATAAAAAAAACTGGATTTTGAAAATTTATTGGAGCTAGGCCGCCAGTAACTGGGCGGTTGCCGGTTTTTTTTCCAGTCTATTTCGGTTTGACAATTCTATTTAATTTGTTTTTGTATATTTTTCAGAAAGTATTGTGTTTGTTTGGTCTTCTATAATCATTATCATCAAGTTTTCATAAAAAATCAGCATGAAATCTACCTCTTACCGGCCGGTATGGGATCTACCGGTCCTAGCCAGTATGACCGGTTACCGACGGTGACCGACCGGTTACCGACCTTTTTTTATTCCTGATTAGATCAACCCAAAATTAACAGTTATGAATTATTCTCTCATTTCACACTAACTAGTGGTAAAAGGTTTCTATTGTTGCTGTTCATTTCTTGCTTCCTTCCTGGTTCCTTGTCAAGTTGGATCATATAACTCTTTGTGCTTGAACTGTTAATTTTCCCTAGGTCCGAGATGTTCGCCTCATCATGGATCGAAACTCACGACGTTCTAAAGGAGTTGGGTGAGCACTTGTATTAAATTATGGACTATATTTTTTTTGTGTATTGCCTTGTATATTATTTTTTTGTATGGCATTATCTCATTCTCGGTTCTTCTATTCATTTTGCACCAATTTGTCGTGAAATAGACATTCGTTAAATTTAATTGACCTTCCTGTGGAAGAGCCAAGGCAGGCTTACTGAGAGGACAGTGTACGCAGTTAGTAGGATTATGGTGTCAGCAGTGTTCACCAAGGCGTTCGCTAGGCGCTAGTCGGGCGGCAGACCCGTGCCTAGCGCCTACCCCCGTCTAGGCCCAGTGTAGCGACCCGCCCAATTAGCCCGGGGCAATTAGCAACAGCTGGCACTACCCCTGGTTAATTAAGCGAATCTCGGCATAGTGGCTAACAAAATATCGGGCACCCCGGTACTTTATTAGCTACTATACCGTGTTCAGAGTGTTGCAACAGAACAATAATTAGAGATCGAATCGAATATATTACATTCAGCCACGCAGGGCTTACATGTCCAATACATAATTAGACATAGGATCCAAGTACAACATAAGCATAAGACACAACTACTAGTTACACAAAAGACCGACGTAGTGTAACACAGCTACTCAACACTCTATTCTCCCTGGTAGTCCTCCGCGTAGGTTTGGTTCTGCAAGTTACCCTCACTCCAAGTCTCACGGTCGGACCAATTGGGATCCACGTCCCAACCAGAAGCTTGATCGACAGAACAAATATCTAGCAGGGGGAGAGTTAGCAAGAGTGAGTACAGAGTACTCAGCAAGTAATAGTATAGAATGCAATACATGAGTTTTTCCTCCCTTTTTCCAAATCCAAACACCTCCTTCCCAAAAATCTGATTTTTATTGGAAATAGGTTTTGATTTTCTTTAAGAGTTGCACATTTTAATTCAAGAGACTACTAACACCCGTATATGAGGCAGACTTAGCTTCCGTAGCCTCCAATCCAGGAGACAGGCATGAATTCATGATTTGACCCTGCGCAGGTTTGTACCACTTTACCCATAGTGACCCCTAGCATGAGAGGCCCTGCATGTTTATCACTAGTCCAAGATTAGATCTCCAACCTGTTACCCGAGTCGCGGATTCCTTCACTAGGCAATCCCGCGGGCCATGCCAATCAGCTTGTATCAGATTATCCAGCTACCGTAGCAAGACAACTGATACTCAACCAAAGGCTTTATTCATATAGCCTGAAAGAATCAACCGCATGGTGATATTCTCAGGTCCTCACTGGGCCTTCCCAGATACCCAGCTTCACACGCGTATTTATCTACTCTTACCCAATGTGGAGATCATAATACCTTCCTAGGACAACCTTTTCTGGTCGCTTCCACACACTATGGTTGATACTGAAAATACGGCTCATTGCCCGAGTGTAGTTGTTTATCCTTACATCATAGCCTATGTAGAGGGTCCCACCGGCCACACTCCAAGTACCTTGGCCCCCTCTACCCACCATATTAACACCACACCAATATCATAAATAACACAAGCCAGCTGCTCCATCAGCTGGACTTGCCAACACACTCCACACCTCATCATCATCCATACTTTCATTTCCACCACACCACATTTCCATCCATATTCAATCGGGTATTTTCAATTTACATATAAAGTTTGCAATGCATGAATGATACTCGTAATAATACTGAAACCAAGTTGAAAGCATTTAATGAAATTTGCTCAAAGGAAATCTTGCCTGAAGTAGGATTTGCAAATACGGCCTCGCTCGAATACAGAGGTGGTTGGTACGATCGTTCGATTCGACCTGACAAATACAACGATCAACTCTACTGAATTAACCCATAGCAACTTTACGGTATCTGAATCTACGGACAACGCTTAATCAACTAAACCCATTAACTTAACCCGATTCTTAATATTCTAGCAGCAATGAACATCAATTCATTTAATACAACAATTAACAATTTACACATTTATTAACTACTAACCCGCAGCTTTTAGAAATTCAAATGCAGTTTTCCTACGATATGAATACGGCAAGTTAACCTACGCAGATGCACGGAATATACAACTTCCTATTTTTCCTATTTTTCTCCTCTTCTTTCTTTTTCTCCTCTTTTCTTTTCCTCTCTTATTTTTCTTTTCTCTTCTTTCCTTTTCTTTCCTCTTCTTCTCTCATTTTTCCTTCTGCTCTTTCTTTTCTTCCATTTCCTTCTATTCTCTGTTTCTTTCCTCTCTTGGCCGAACGCCTCCCTCTACCTGTCTCCCTTCTCTCTCGGGCTCTCCTCCACTGAGACCACTTCTCCCCTGGCTCGATCTCCATGCCCAGGCGCCTCGCCGGCCGGACCCAGTAGTGTCATTGTCAGCCGCTCTCCTCCAGTTCCTCTCCTCACTCCTCTCTCTCTCTCTCTCTCTCTCTCTCTCTCTCTCTCTTCCATCCCCTCCTCTCCTCCTACTTCCTCTCTGCTTTCTCCACTCGAATCCTCCGCCTCCTCTCTCGCCTTCCTCCCGCCAACTCTGGCCGGCTGACGCCTCTCGTCGCCCTCTCTCTCTCTCTACTCCCTTCCTCTACTCTTACTTGCCCTAATGGCCAAGGATAAGAACAGATACCACTTTCGATCTCTTTGCGGTTTCTATTCTACCGATTGCTCTACCTTTGATTTGTTATTTGGTCGATGATGCATGCTTTAGAGGACGGCTAGGCACCTGCCTTAAGCAACCCTAGAGCTTTATCGAGACCACGGACCATGGGTCTACTCATTGTGCCTTGGGGAGTAGCTCACCATCGCTATTACTAGGATTGGTGTGCACCGAGATCGATTGGGTTCTTGGGGATGAAGGTGCAGCCGCTCGATTCTTGTGGTTCCACCAGTTCGATTCTTGCTCCTCTTGGGTTTGTTGGCTCCTTGCTCGTCCTCCTGGTCGCGGCTTCAAGACGTCTTGGGGATCCTTCGTGTTCGGTTCGTCTTGGGGATTCTCCTGGCTTCGCTTGTGGTTCCCCTTGATCTGCTGGCTCTTGAGGACCTCCGCTCGGGCTCCTTGTCTTTGGGTTTGCTTCTTGCTTCTTGCTTCTTGCTCTCTTGGGTTCTCTCATTTGGGTGAGTGTGTTTGTACTCTCTGGTTGGTCGAACCGAGGAAGAAAGGGTTCTTTGCTCTCATTTGGGAAAGGAAAAGGAGAGTGGCTACTTTGCTTTGCTCTCTGTGGTTCAGCTGGGAGTGAGGAAAAAGTGAAGGCTTGCTCTCTTTGTATTGGAGGGAGGGGAGATAAGGATGGCCTGTAGCCATGCCCTCCCCTGGCTGGCTACGAGCCGGGCCGCTAGCCGGGGCATGCATATGGGCGTTGGTGGAGCCGGGCCGCCTGGTCATTGGAAGAATGGTCAAACTCAAGGGTGTCCAATGGGTATTGCAATGGCTCCAATGGTTGTCTAAGGGATAATACACTGGTTCTTTGGTTGCCCTCATTGAGTAAACGCCGCTCATGATACCCGCAATCCGAGCAGTAAGAACGGATTGCCGAGTGATGAACCGATCTAGCGAGAGGTGCCGACCCGGCCCTTACGGTCTGGTATCTCGGTGATCAATACCTCGCATGCGGGTCTGACGGCAATCCTCTTTTCTATTTCTATTCGTTCTATTCGCATTTTTAAATTTTACACTAACAAAGAACACTAATTAATAACCTCATTAACCACTAATACTATTATTTAACTAGTTAATATAGTGGGTCCTTACACCCAGCCTCGGTGGCCAACTTGTAAGCAGTGATCTCTAGTCTACTACTAGAACAGGGCAAACATAAAAGAGTGAGAGGAAGGAAGATGGCAAGAGGGAGAGCACGTAGACCACAGATCAGAGCAAAAACAAAACAAGTAGAATGCGGAAGAGAAGCCACTTGCTTCGATCTTGAACATAGCAACATAGAGGAAGGAAAAGGGGAGCAAAGGAAGGAGAGGGAGGCTACCCAGGAGCTGAAGCAGCCTAGTCGCCCCGGCTTCCCCTTGCTGCGCAACCTGCGTGCGTGTCACTGCCACTCCATGGCACCGTTGATGCAAGACGCAGTTGCGGGGACGACTCGGTGTGGCGACAGTGAGGTCAGCAGTGCATGTTGACGCCATTGAAGAAGCTCCTCCATGGGTGGCGGCTCTGTGGGCGGAGGACAGGGAAAGCCCAATAGCCCCTTCCTTTACATCTCTATTTGGGCCAGTTGGGCCAGCAAGGGCGGCCAATAGCCAAGCCCATACTCCATCAGTAACAAGTCACAAGTTAGGGCATCGCGTCCTCTGAATCAACAGCAGCCGCCACCACGGCACCACCTCAGTTGTGAGCAGTTGTTGCCGTTGCCATTGTTGTGAGCCACGCCGCCGACTCTTGCCTCAGCGCCCGCCTAAAACCGCCACGCCTGAGGCTGTCGAGATTGCCTAGGTGGCCTCCCCCGCCAAGATACCCGACTTTGACAAAATCGTGGAGGCTGGTTGGCGCCGAGCGCCTAAGTGCCACCTAATACCGATTTTTAGAAAATTGGGTGTCAATTTTGTGGAGTTTTTTTTTCTTATTAAAGTTGCATTCATGGTTGTCACGACGCCCCGGCGAGGCGAGTCGCTTTCGGGGCGCCTGAACGCCTAGGCGATAGTTAGACGACCAAACAAAATGCAGCACCAAATATAGTAATATACTAATGTACTGAATCAGTAGCCACAGAAGATCCGTACATCTATCACATAAAACTAAGTGAAAAAGTAAACAACATCAGCCACAGAAGATCCTCACCATCACGCGCTTGGTACTCGGTCGACTTCCTCCACGCCGTCGCCTCCCTCTAGGGCTCTAGATTTCCCTCCCTCCCCCGAGCCTCTGCCACCGCCCGCCCTCCCCATCCTCAAGAGGCGACGCCGGCGAGCGGCCCCTCTGCACCCCTTCGACCCAACTCCGTCCTAGAGATCTGATTCGATCCAATTCAAATCGCCATGTATTTCTTCAAGTCCATCCTCGCCGAGCCTGACCCCGACCCGGCCTCACCACCGCCGGAGCTGGAACCCACCGGATCAACCTTGTCCCCGCCCGCTGCTCCCGCTGGATCCATCTCGTCTCCCCTACCGCCGTGACCTCGCTGAGTTCGGCACCGGCTCGAGGCGCTTCGGGACATCCCTTCATCCTAGGCAACTTCCCAGCCGATGGCAATCGACGCCTAGTCGGCCCAGGCGACACCTGACACGGCCAGGCGGGCGACTTGCCGTCGCAAGGCGAGGCGAGCCCCCCTGGCGGTCCTGGTCGGCGACTAGGCGACGCCGTGATAACATGGTTGCAATGTATGCTCAAATGTCACTTTTGATCTCCTGGAAATGTAGCTTGTATACTTATGGGATTTCAAATGTTGCTGACCATATTTGCACCATGTTTGCTCTAGTTGTTGGTTTTATGATTAGATAACATTTGTAGCTGGAGGTACTTTCATGGCGGAATATATTCATCGGTTTTTCATGCTCGGTAGGAATATTTATAATTTGGTGTCCTACTAGGATAATCAGCTACTTATGAGTAAGATGGAATACAAGATCATTTTGGTCATAGTAAGCAGCGTGGAACATCAAACATGACAGTTCCGCATTATTTGATGCCATTATGAGCATTTTCAAATGATTTTGGTCAAAGGAGGGTTCAATTAGATTGTTAGGCAAATCGGGAATAAACCTGTTAGAAAAATTAAAATGCAAGATATTTCTGGGAAGTTTTCAAAAGATTGAACGTATATCGCCCTGGAAATAAAGGTGGCATTGTTGACTGCTGGATATTCTGATATTCATGATGCTATTCGCATTTGCAGGTACATTGAATTCTACGATGTCATGTCCGTTCCAATGGCGATAGCTCTTTCTGGTCAGCTGCTTCTTGGTCAACAGGTGATGGTTAAACCGTCAGAAGCTGAAAAGAATTTAGTTCAGTCAAATACTTCTTCAAGTGCAGCAGCTTCAGGTGGGGCAAGGAAGTTGTATGTTGGAAACCTTCACTCAAATATTACTGAGGATCAATTGAGACAGGTAAAGAATCAAACAAAATATTTTGTACTTCCAACGTCCACAAATGTAGGTCATTTTTGACTTTTCACAGTCTTCAATGCAAGACTTTCACTATAATTTACTATCATAATATACTACCAAAAATAATAAAATTATATATTATGAAAGTATTTTGCAAGACAAATCCAATGGCATTATTTTAATATAGTCAATCTATATACTTTAACATATATTAATGGTCAAAGTTTTAAAGGCTTGACCACACGAACCCACGGCAATCTACATCTGTGATATATTATAATTAGCTGTGCTTTGAAATTAAAATATGTCTGAAGTTCGCATAAGTGAAAACATCATAGTTAGTGGATCTGTTTATTTGTGTTTAAAAGTGCCGAAATGTTACTATTGCAGTGTTGTTTGTATACCCTTTTTGCTTGGTGTACATGTTATAATGATTTAATGAATTCTCTTTCCCAGGTTTTCGAACCATTTGGACAGGTGGAGCTTGTCCAGCTGCCGCTAGATCCACTTACTGGGTTATGTAAAGGTTTTGGTTTCATTCAGGCAAGTACTTCCTTGTGAAACAATTCCTGTCTCTGCTTGTGAATAATTTCCAGTTTCTCACTTGTTCCATTTTGTATTTTAGTTTGCACGCCTTGAAGATGCAAAAGCTGCTCAGAGTTTAAATGGGCAACTTGATATTGCTGGAAGAGTAATAAAAGTAAGCAATTTCTTAGGAGTTACCAGCCTTCCTCATTGTTTGAAAAGCTCAAATATAAGGGTTCCGCTGCCTGACATCGTAATATCTTGTAACCAGGTTTCAGCTGTGACAGACCAAGTGGGAGTGCAAGTCAGTGGAGCAACTACTGGAGATTTGGATGATGATGAAGGTGGAGGCTTGGTGGGTGTCATTTCTGGGAGACATTTTTATTACTGGGCATTTTCATACATATATGTTTCCTCTTTTGATTTAAGTACTATTATTTGGGGCATGATGTATATCTGTGTCCCCATCAAATTTTTGAAAAGGTTATCTTATATTGGTATTCAAGTACTGTACCAATGGGTAGGTTTAGGGTGCGTTTGGTTCGTGGGATGAGGTTGAACGGGATGGAATGGTCCTGTATCATTTGGTTCCATTATTTTGGGTGAACGGAATGGTTCAGCATCTAGAGGGAATATTCCTTAAATTTGTACCACTTGGTACAGGATGGGATGGTTCCATTCAAGCAACCAAACACATGGATGATTTTTTTCTTGAACCATCTCATACATGTACCACTTGGTACAGGCAACCAAACGCACCCTTAGTACCCGCTGAGCACTCTGTTCACATTAGCATGCTTTACTGTAGCAAAGTGCTGTTATTCTACGATACTGCGGGTTCTCAGATTGCTAGAGTACACTCTGCATGACCTGTGACTGGTACATGATTACATCACACAGATGCTCAAAGAATCAGGTGACTGGTCTCTGTATGTCTTGTGTTTCCATATCTGTTATCTAGATATAAGAAGTTGATAAATATTAGTTATGAACACATTCCTGTTTGCTATTTAGCACGCTAATACATCTTTCCATGATGACATGATTATTTGTTGATTATGAGGAATCAGTTGCTATTACACCAGAGCAGAGGAATACTTGAGGCTGTTGTCAAATGTTACTTCCACAACTTCAAGAACACTACTTTTCATGTGTATAACGTGTTCACTGATGTATGTAGGCACTGAATGCTAGCTCAAGAGCTCTTCTGATGCAGAAGTTGGACCGTAGTGGCACTACAACCAGGTATATTTCTGTGAGGTTGATGGGATAAAATGTCTTTTTGATGTCCTTGTTATGTTGTCCCTTCAAGAATATTCTTGATATTACTATGTCAATCTAACTACATTACATTCTTATCTTCCTATCTTTCATATAACTCTTTTCTGTAGGTTATTTAATGATCCAGAGATAGTACTAGGAAATTGTAAAAAATTAATCACATTAAAAAAAAACCCTTTTGCTAGTTTATACTATTTTATGATTTATTTCCGTCAGCCTTTCATTATTTTATCATTCGTTCGTGTATCATTGTTTCGTAGACAAAAAACTGTTAATATTCTAGATTATTTGCCTCTATTCTTGGCCTAACCTATTAGCTGTAAAATCATGTATATTATGTTTGTGGCATTGGAGGCATGACTCTACCTAGGTAAAATGCAGTTTGTTGGTTGTCATGAAAAACAAGCTGTAAGTGGTTAATTACTGGGATTGTGGGCAGACAGCATAAGAAGTCATATCTGGCAAACTAAATAATGGTGCCAACTCAAATATTCGCTCATTTGAGTTGGAGCTTTTAACATAGCTTATCTTAAAATCCTGTTATAAGTGCTCAGGATAGTTCTGAACTTCTGATATTGGAAGTGGAGCAGGCAGCTATAGATGCTTACTGATATGTGTGGATGGATACCAGTTCTCCTTAATTTGCTTAATTTGTGGATGGGGGCTGCAGAGCCTTCAGTTCATGGTTGATTAGTATAGAATGTCAACATTTCTAGAATGTGCATTATGTTGCTTGTAAGAGTGCCATCATTTGTATCCAAATCTTTTGTTATTGACCTCTACTATATTATCGTCAGGATTCATCCACCACTACAGCAACACTGTTTCCCTTTATATCTAGCTTGTCAAGGTCATTCTCCATGGACCTCCTCCAATTCTTTGGTGTACAGTGGTTTGGTTGAAATATTCTATTTACTACAGTTCGAACATCTAATGTCAATTGCATTGACTGCGAATTTCAAGTGGGTGAATGATGATTACTTGAGAGATGAGGGAAACCTGTTACTACCTTAATATTCTTATGGTATCAGTTTCATGCAAATATCAAGCTAGCTTGACAAGAAACCTTTGTCAAGAAACCTGAGCCTTAATGCTTTAAATATGCTCTTTCTTTTATAAGTTGAAAAAACACGTGCATGACATAAGTTTATGATAAACAATTAAACGTATCATTCTTCCTTTGCTCTCTCGGTATCTCTATTTAATGCATCTCCCTTAATTTTGTAATTTTATTTGTCTATCTGCAGTTTGACTGCTGGGATGGGTGCTACTGGTGTGAACACTTCCGTGGCATTACCACCTGTATCAGTTCTTGGTGCTCCTCCAGCTGTTGCTCCTGTGCTACAGCCCACAGTGCCTGGTCTTGGTTCAATTGTTGGGGCATCTCTTCCGGTTGCTACCCAACCCATTGAGACAGCTCCACCCAGTGAATGCCTATTGCTTAAGAATATGTTTGATCCAGCTGTGGAGGTTGTGTTTTTGCTACTAATTTTTTGTTGTTCTATATTAGCCTGGAGGAGCTTGTGTTTCCCTTTGGTTGACAAAACTAACTGATAAAATTTTACTATGTTTTATTGCAGACAGATCCCGATTTTGATTTGGATATTAGAGATGATGTTCAAGAAGAATGTTCCAAGTTTGGCCAAGTAAGGCACATTTTTGTGGACAAGTAAGTTAGCTGGTTCATATTACTTTATTAAACAAATCTGTCACGCCCTGCATTCAGATTTCTTTTTGATTGGTTCACTATTGGCTTATTGCATTGCTATATAACTATCTTTACTTTTCCTATATTATCATAAATAAATCTGAAACACTACATGTGCACTTTGGTCTCTTTTTTTGTTTCAGACAAAATAGTGCAACAGCTCTCTCTCTCTCTCATATTTGCTCAATATTACATTTGGGAGGGTACTATGAACTAGGAAGATTCGCGCGCTACGCCGCGCCGTGCGAAATTTGATAAAAAAATGATGAAAAGCGGGAAAAAACGGAAAACGACGCTAAAACGAATTTACATTTTTTTTTGGGAAACGGGCAAACGAAAACATTTTTTCCATGTTCCGAGAAAACACTGCTCACGAAAATAATTTTTTCAGCAAACGAAGAAAGGAAACGGCTTTCCATATTTTTGTGGGGAAATAGCCAAAAACATCTTCCCCATGCTCCGAGGAAAACGGATCACGAAAACATTTTTTCGGAGCAAAACGGAGAAAGGGAACGGTTTTCCATATTTTTTGTTTTGGAAAACGGGCAAGGAAAACATTTTTCCCATGCTCTGGAGAAAAATCGGATGACGTTTTTTTTTCCCGGGCAAAATGGATAAAGGAAACGGTCTCCCAATTTTTTTTGGGGCGAAATAGTCACGAAAACATTTTTTTCGGGAAAAACGGAGGAAAATCGATCACGAAAACATTTTTTTCGAGCAAAACGGAGAAAGGAAACGGTTTTACATTTTTTTTTTGGGAAAAACTGCATCGAAAATATTTTTCGTGATGCTCGAGAAAAACGGACTCAAAACATTTTTGGGACAAACGGAGAAAGGACCCGAACGTAAAGCACGAGGACCTATTTGTTATAATTTTGGACTCTGTTTCGCTATTTTGAAAAATTAGTAAAGGGTTCGCCATGATTCGTGACTTTACTGAGGTCCTAAATGCAAAAGAGCAAACCAGGGACCTAAACGCGAACCGAGAAAAATATCTTTCTCTCACAAAAAATCGCGCGAGGACCTGAACGTAATTTCGGAAAACCGGAGGACTTTTGCGCAAAACCGCCGGCCAACACGTGGGGAGGCCGGTTGGCCTCCAATCCTAGCCCTCATAAGGTGGGTTACCATTTACAATGATGATCTAACATGTATCATTAAAGAACTATTATTCAATAATTATCAACAGTGTAGTTAGAATTCTCTATATAGGGTTGACAGTCTTGGATTTAGGGCATAATTCATAATCCATGAGATGTCATGTTTTCACGGTTGGACTGTACTAAATGCAAGAGTCATGAGGATCCGTCTGCAATCCCATTCTTCTATGGATATGTTTCAGACTCCAAATCTTGAAAAAGCACAAATTTAAAATGCAACCCAAAAAACCAGGCTGTTTTTTTTGCCTGGAAAGTGGAAACTGTGCAAAACCTGAGCCACCCTTGGTCTGGTTTTCAGGGTGGTTATCTCAAGATTGATGCACCACATCGTGTATGGAGAACCACACGTCCACACGTCATAAAACTTAGTGGTCACAGAGCTTCAGATATTGCCATCAGCGTGTTAGTTCCTGAACTGATGTGGCTATTTGTAGTCTTCTTACAGAAAATTACGCTGCTCTTTTGCTTCTAGCACTGTAGCTAGGCCTGTAAACGATCCAAGGTCAAGTTGGGTCCGAGCCCCGACCTAGGCTCAAGATCGGCTTGGCTCAAGATCGAGTAGGCTTGAGTAAGCTCGGTAACAATAAAAAAATCAATGTGTACTATTTTTCAACAATAAAAAATGCTTTAAGCTCGAGCTTGGCTCGAATAAGTTTGGTAAGAGCTAACATATAGTAATATTTAACAAATGATTCGTAAATTTACCGGGCTTGCGAGATATCGTGCTCGTCTTGATGAAGCTCGTGAGCTCGGGATCAAACTTGAGTTCAGCTTGTTTGGAGCTCGAATTGAGCCTAGAGCGAGCCGAGCTCGAGCAACTCAGCAGCCTATAGTTTTTTTTACAGCTCTAACTGTAGCACAATATTGTCGTGTACACATAGCACAAAATTTTCTAACTTCGAATACTCGAAAAGCCTACCATTTATTACAATGATAACAACGCATTCTCATTGTCTAACCTTGCAATTGTTTTGCAGAAATACTGTGGGCTTTGTGTACCTGCGATTTGACAGTATAACAGCCGCAATGAGTGCACAGAAAGCACTCCATGGGAGATGGTTTTCGGGAAAGATGATTACTGCAACCTTTATGGTATGGAATGAAGTTTTTCTTTCTTATACGTTTTGATTGCTCATTCACGAGTTTTTGAAACCGCTGGTGTTTGTTGTGCCAGTCTCCTCAGCAGTACGAAATGAAGTTTCCGAACTAGTGGACTAATCTTCTACATTTCGGCAAGTGAGCATAGTCGTATCAACTACTAGCGAAGAAAAAATAAACGTTGTGGTCTTCTGTAACATTATGCCATCAAGCTGTCTGTAGCGTGTATTATTGAACAATCAAGATTAATTATCGTGCTTTCATTATTGGCGGTTTCATTTCATAAGCGATAAGTGCATCATTGTAGATTTGTATGTACTGCGAGCTGGTCTAAACGACGTTTTTATCACTTAATTCATCGAGCAAGTCAACCAGGAATTTATGATCGTTTTTATCATTTATTCCTCTATAAGCCATTTTTGGTTTATCACTTAAGGTGCGTTTGGTATGCACAATTTCACATTTCCTTAATATAATATTCTCCTTAATCATATTACCGGTTAATACATTACTAATAATATAAGATTCCAACATTTAGCTGTTTTGAAGGAAACAACAAAATGGGCTTTATGATCGTTCAAAAATAAGTCCATAAATTTAAATTACAGAATTTGAAATTTCCAACCTTGAAAGTTGTAATTTTAAATTAAAAACTAAAATTTGAATTTCACAATTTAAATTCTCACTATATAAAAATGCAACAATAAAAAAAAATCAATTCTTATTATTCAAAAGTTAAATATTTGGATTTTTTGAAATTTTGAATCTTGAATTTATGTGTTTGCGAGTTTAAATTCTAGGAATTCAAAAGTACGAAATTAAAAAATTGAAACCTTCAAAATTCGAATTTATAACATTTAAATTTGTGGAACTTGAGTATTTGAAATCTAGAATTCGAAATTTCAAAAATTTTAGTTCCAAAATTTCAAAAATAGAATTTCGAAATCAAAACTTGAAATTTAAACGGTATGGATTTAAGATTGTGAAATTTAGGACTCAAATTTTGATATTTTGGTGTCAAAATTTATGTTTTAAAAATGTTTTTTTAAATAAAATTTGGATTTGAATTATGAAAATTCAAATTTTTGTTATGGCAAATTAAGAATTTTTAAAATAATACATTTTAAACATAGAATTATAGAAAAAAAATGCCTCAAAAAATAATAGAAATATACATCTGTCGCGAATTCTCTTAGCTATAGAAGCTCAGTCATCAATTCATTTGACGACAGAAGATTTCATCAATTCATTTGACGACAGAAGATTTCCATAAGTGCGTTGCCATATGAATTGACGACACTGTTTTATTTAACCATTTTCATTTGACAATCAGGCAAGGTTTCCAATTTCATTTTCGGGTGATACCTTAGGGGCGGTCGAAATCCTAAATTTTGATAAGATTTTGGAATTTCAGACAAAATTCAAAAGCCAAATTTCAAATCTAGTATTTTCAAAGTTGGCAAAATTGAAATTTTGGTAAAATTGACCAAATTTTTGGCCCTATTCAACTCCTTACGAAATGCTCTCTAGATTAGAAAAAAAATAGAAAATTTTGTAAAAAAAATAATGCAAGGATTTACCTACATTTTCTAACTATTTGAATGCAAAATACTAAGTATTAGCACGTAAAAAAGATTGCAAAAATTCTTTATTTACTACTGAAAGTTGGTCATGTCCCTGAAATACCATCGAAAAAATGCTCATTCTTCATTGCCACCGGATCTCTACTTTGATCCCTTTTTGCCATTCCCGTCAATAGCCTGTTACTTACCTATTACTTTTATGTGCAAAAACGATTCTGTCCATCTTCATTCCCAAGTCCACACCAGCATCAACCATGGCGTTTTCGCCACTGCCGTTTCGAGTGTTGGGTCGAGTATACCGACTAGAGGGGGGCTGTGAATAGTCGGTTTTAATAATTCTTATACGATTAACACGCCCTAATTACCCCTATGACAAAATCTTTACAATAAATAATATGAACGCGATAAACTAAGGTTTTGACAAATAAGGCCTAAAATAATTAGGTTTACTAAGTGCATTAACTAATTAAGTCTCTACTCAAGAATAACAGTCCTAAAGGCAATCAAGCAATTTAATTCTATGAATGTAAATTGCAACAGTGTAGATAAAAAATTGCAAGCAAAGCACAAAGAGACACACCAATATGTTACCGTGGTATTCGGAGTCTTGCTGGTCTCCCCCAATCTACGTTGAGGTAAGCTCAAACCACTTTGGACCACCTCCACGAATTAAGCACCCACATCGAATCCACTAGTGGTAGCTCTTTCCCCCTTGGATATGTGAGCTCCAACCTTCACAACTTTGCTGGGCCTTCTCACAATCTCCTTTGAGAAGGTCACCACGCACAACGTCTCCCACACCGTCCAGGTGTCGGCAAACGCTAAAAGTAACAAGTTAAGCACGTAGCTTGAACTCCACCAAGTACAACAGATGTACAAGGCTCCTCTCAAAATGCCACACACGCACAAGGATCCCCTCAAATGCAACACACGCACAAGGATTCCGTCAAGTGCAACACATGCAAAACACCACCAAAGTATTCCAAAAACTCAGCAAGCACATATGCTAGTCCTTGGCATCAATTTATAGCCCCCACATGAAACTAGCCATTGTGGGGGTAGACAAAAATCAACATTTCCGGTACTACCACCCATGTAGGGCTAGTAGTAGCGGCCTCCAAGCCAACGGCTATAAAACTACTCATTGCACAAGAAACCCGATACTACTGCCCAACTAGACCTGGTAGTACCGCTCTAGTAGCCGTACCGGCCTCCATCGGCGATATTGCTGGCCTCAGCGAAACTCCAAGAAAGATGCATTCTTCAGCTTATTTGCAAAACACATTTGCAAATAAACTAATAATCTATGAGATAAATCCTCTTAGCCATGTGATGATCAACACATGATCAAGTTAATTTGCAAAACACATTTACAAACCCTATTCATGTGCTATAGGATCGAAACCCATAACCTCTAGCTTATTTGCAGAACACATTTTCAAGTAACAAATCAACCCATTTAAAAACAAATCTCAAACCATATAATGATAAACTCATAATCAAGTCAATTTGCAAGCTCATTTGCAAACCCTATTCACATACTCCAAGATGTATCATAAATATCGACATTTTGCAAAAACAAAACATAAACCTTTATTAGCCTTGTGATGATCAACACATGATCAAGTCGCAAGCTAAGATTCCAATGCATGAGCTCTCTATTTGCAACACATACAAATACCTAGCTCCAAGCAAACAACCACCATTAAAATCAAGTTGCATGAGCTCTCTCCTTTTGCGACACATGTAAAACTTAGCTCCATGCAAACACAAACATTTAACTCCAAATGCATAAGTTCTCTCCTTTTTGCAACACATACAAATTCATAGCTCCATGCAAACACAAATTTAAATATGAAGCAATTGAAGAAGCAAGCATGAGCTTCAATATTTGCAACACACGCAAATATGAACTTCATGTAAAATCCAACTAAGAGAGTAAGCTAGAGCGGACCGGATTGAGTTCACTAACACATAATGAAGCCCAAGCTAAATGACTCAACCCCTCTTAATAATATAGCAAATCTAACTAGAAACCCAGTCTCTCATCCAACCACTGAGATCGGTAAAAGACTAGGAAAACATCCTTAACCTATCTAGCTATACATTTGCCCTTGCACAATCAATAGGAGCTTTTATGATTTGCAATCAACTTCTCTCCAAGTACGCGTCTCATTTTGTTCATCAACACATAATGAACCTTCTCTTTTCATCTCTTTGGGATCTATCCTTGATGCCCATCAACACATAATGACATCCTTATCCCGTACCTTGACTTGGTGACCATCTTGGGATGATATCATCCCAAGTCTTCATCATTAGTTGGACTGATCCTGTATTCATAACTCATTGAAATAGTTAGTCCAACAAATATGGCTGTCTCAATCATCAATTGCACGCCATTATCACATAATGGTTGCTCTCAAGATCATTCGATCTATCCATTTGATGATTGACCACAACCCAAATCAATTGATTAAATGATTAATTATGTCTTAAGTTGTAGGACCCCGGATCGGCTATCCAGAATCCCCTGTGTATTTCTGTACTAGTCCCAGATCAATAGCTAGTACACACAGTCAAATAGTGGTGAATCAACAACCATATCACGAATACATATAACTAAATAAGAATAACACCAAATAAAAGCAAAGACCTTATGGTCAAAGTTTACCATTACAGCCTGAACAGGCAGAACAACTTGAACAATCAGCAATGAAGACGAAAACACCAAGGCGACCCATCCAAATGCCCACAGGCAATCGAGTGGAGAACGCGTCCTAGTCGTTGGAATTCCTTGACAGCTTCTTTCACTTCTGAGATAGGATTAGAATGTAGCACGTGAGTACATAAAGTACTCAGCAAGTCTGGGAAATTATGCATAATGTAGGCTATCCAAGAATGGCTTAATATGGTTCTTTTGCATAAAGCCAAGTTTCATCAAATCATACTTGTTGATAATTTTCACAAAGCATATTTGAGCAATTCTTTTGAATAATTGAATTAGGTAATATTGTAGTGAAGGTTCTAACCACCACTCACTAATATAGAGGCTCTATCCGCCACATCTCAACAAAATCAGGGTTCAATCCAATCACATGGCTCTATCTGCCACAATTCACAAAATCAGGTTCCTTCCACCTACTTGGCTTTAGCCGCCAGAAGCACACCCGAGAGTTCTAACCGCTCTCGGATCCCAAAACAAACCATTGTTTAGTTTGAAATCAAAAACCAAAGTCTACCAGTATGAAAGCATTCAGCAAGCTTTGCCTTTGACCTTAGGCACAGCTATTCGAATAGATTTAACTCTGCAGAGGGTGTACAGCTTTACCTACAAGACATGATATTCCCTTGATGCTATGTACAATTAACACACTTCCTTAGGTGTGCCGGCAGGGATATCATGACAAGGCCTTTACAATGTATACGCCTAACTCGACTCCACCATTGAGGTTTCACCGCCGTTAGGGTTATATCCACCCAAGATGTAAGCCCCTCTTGCGCCGTGAGAAAAACAACAGTGCCTCTTTCCGGCTCCCACATTCCACCGAGTGGTGAGTCTAAGTCAGGTTTCTACAAATTAGTTAGCCAGGTCGTGCCCACTTTGACATGTGGTTGTACGGTTATGCTTAGAATGGAGACAGTCATAAGCGTCGGTCCTTAATTGACTTGGGGCGGTACTTGCGCAATGAAAGCTAGCACTCCATCCGCGCCCACCAGACAAACCATTCCGCCCCAGTCCAAAGCCATTTTTCATTTTATTTTCATTTTGCAAACCAACGGCAATACTCCTTGCCTATAACTTTCAACACAAGGTTTCAGGAGATAAATGAAATTCCCACCCATAGGTGAATACTGACTGTTTGCGAGTCTAAGCATTTCTACCGAACTATTCTATTCCACCAATAGTTTATTTTTATAAAATACAAATCTCCGGGTTTGATTACAATCCTTCTAATCAACTGCGTATTCTCCAATAATCCCTCTATTGCCATAACTTTACAATCATAAGAATAATCCAATTCGATCTAGTATCCAACAAGTAGAAAATACATCATGGTACTATCATAACTCCAAAATCGTATGGAACCACAATCATGTTCGTATATGAAATATTTCCCTTGAACTATACTTTGTATTATTGATTTATCCATCATTCATACGACGATCCATCTTATCATTCACTAGGAAGATTCCATAAAATCGTCTACTAAATCACCGAGAATACTTCACAATACTATCTCTAATCATCTAGAATACAATCCACCGATAATACTTCATAATACCATATATTTAATTATTCACACTATCCCCTCTAAATCATCTACTTTAATCCACCACGAATAATTCATAATCTCACCCCAAGCATCTTTCAAGAAAGATTCTATAAATCCAAGACTTTATTAATTCATCGACTACAGCTATTTCCATAACCAATGATACTACGCTTACTAAACAAATCACCCATAATCGACATTATTCATAATCCCGCATAAATGGTTATTGCAAAACCACATTTCCCAAAATTATCTACTAAACCACCAAGTACGATTCTCAGTATTATCCACTTCATACATCGAGTACATTTGATAATAGCATTGATTAACTCATCGAGTGTCATTCTCCACATCACCTATTGTAACCCTTCATATTGTCATCGCTAAATCATCTACATTTTATCCACCAAGAATACGTAATAATATCATTTACTAAACCACCAAACATTTTGGATTATTCACAATTCTCCATAAATGATTATCATATAGTATGCTTGTTAACATCCACCGAAATATAAGTCACCACGTATTCTATTTAATCCACAAGTATGCCTCTCGATATCATTTCTTTACTTTTACCGACTATTATTCTTAACATCATACATCTTCTGATATTCTCCCAATCCTCACAAATTATATGGGTTACCATTCATAGATCAATTCCATAACTACTACCCTCACCTCATCAATATTCAGGAAATCTCCAATATGCATTTCATACTATTTGTTCCACCGATCGTGCCTTCCAAATAGTCTTTTCCCCTTTTTAAAGAATATTTTTCCAAAACATTTACATTGGCGGAGTACTTATACTAGGGCGACAAAGGATCATGGATAACAATGTCAAGGAGGTAGGAACAACTGGTATAACTAATATCCTATCGTTAACATCATCCATTTAGAAACATAGCAATGCAATTTGTAAAACATGGTAAAACATTTATAAACCATAGGTTCAACATGCGTCAAGGAGACTTGCCTCGGTCACAGCGAGAATGTTGAACACTTGAAGTCCGGCGGCGGGATCGGCGGTCGCGTCGGGGTCCCCGGCTACGCGCAAATCGAGGCAATAAATAAATAAAAGAAAATAAATAAAATCCAAAAATTATAAAAATTATACTGGCAAGAAGACCTTGATTTTATATGAATTTAGAAATTTGAATGGAGTCAATCGGAGTTCAGACGCAAAAGATATAAGCGTTCGAAGTTGGAAAATGATGGAAAATCAAGAAAAAGAGAAAAGTTACTGTTTGCTACAGTAACTCGCGAAAGGTTTTGTTCCGGAACAGAACCAAAACTACAGAGCCCCCCTTTTCTTCCAAAAAAACGGATTTTTGCCCCATTTTCGTATGGATTTGGACCAAATAAAATCATGGATTCTCTAGATAACATCCTTAGGGACTTATAGGAGGAAGGAATTGAGTTGATTCTCACCGGAGGCGACGAATTTGACGACAAACGGAGCTTCGGCCGAAATGACAAAAACCCGAAATTCGTCTCCAAAACTTGAGGGATCCTAAAATTGATTTTTGGGTTAGACTCTAGACTCAATCACGGTCACAAGAAACCAAGTGGCACGAAGAATGGCTCACCGGAGAAGGATCTACAAGCACGAACTCGAAGAACACCGAAAAAGTTCAACACGACGTCGGTTTTCTTGATCTCACGGGCATAAGAGTAGAGTAGATGAAAGGACGAGCACACTCCCGGAACGGGGATACTTATACGAAGAGAATGGAGGTGGTGGTGCGCCGTTTGGAGTTGAAACGGCCGAGATAATGACGTTTAAGTCAATTTCGGTTTTTGCTCGGTTGTTCAACTTCCGGCGAGCTTTGGGATTAAAGATGGTGGGGAATTGGAAGAGGACGCCGCTACGAATTCAACGGAACCGGCGCTTCGCATTTTGGAGTTGAAATGTGGGAGTTATGAGCAATTGAATCAACCCTAGCCATTGGAGCATGTTGAAGTTCTTCTCTGTTCTTTTGGGTTGGCTGGAGGTAGAAGACGAACACTGTTCATGTGACACGTGGCGCCCTCCCATTGGTCCTCCTTTACGTAAATGATTCACCCTAGAGAAAAATAAGAAAAAATGGTCTAAAAATTCCGGAAAAATTCCTAGAACCATTTTAGAATATTTGGGACCCAATAAAATTGGTTCCGCTGAATTTGGATGATTTTTGTGGAATTGAATATTCGGGTGCGGATCGTAGGCATTAAACAAAAGCCGCGCGAGATAAAATAGGAACGGAGGTCCAAAAATCCGGGGAATGATTCCTAAAATCATTTTGGAATATTTGGAACACAATTGAAGTGGTTTTGGGATTTTTGGAGTATTTTTGGACTCGGGTGAAATTCCGGGTACTGGCGGGAACCGGAAAATTGATTTTTCGATCGGAGGGGAATTAAATCCCGATTTTGGATAGGAATGGATGCCAGGTTAATATAAACACCAAATAAACTCCAAGTTTTCGAATTAAATTAAATTAAATTAGATTTTTCCAGAAGGCCGAAAACTAGGGCGTTACATAAGTACATTGATACAACTAATGCTTTATTATACTCTAAAACTTTCCATTTGTCCTTAATCAATCAAAGGAACACCATCAACACATCATGAAGAGTTTTTTGATGATTAAAAGACAATCGAACACAATTTATGTTGCATTTAAATTATTACGAGTATATATTAACTACACAAGTTTCATATACTCATTTTGATGTTTTCCAAATAATGATCCAAATTATATAGGGTGATTGAAAGGTATCAATGCTCTTGTGACTATCAACTATAGAATAAACTCCATTAAACATGTGCATATAAATAATTGAACTTGAAATCAATATGCACATAATCAATTTTATATAGCATTTGAGTTTATCCTATATTGACATAAGTATATTACAACTATGCAAGTTAATTTATATACTCAAAAAAATGTTTCAAAGTAAAGATCTCTAATTTATTTGGCAAGAATGAAGGGATCAATACTATTGAAATTTCAAGGTAAAGCATGGACTTGTCGGGATCGGATTTCTGAATCCGAACCCTCTGTGTATAATCGTACTATTCCTGGATCAAACAAGTGCACACAGTGGAAACAGTGATGACAACACATCCATATCACGCATCAAATAATATTAAAACTCAAATAAAAGGTACCAACCTTATGGTCAATGATTACAAATAAATATCCATATGGCTTGAGTTCAATAAAGTAACAGAAACAATAAATAGTAGCAAGATAAATTCATCCATGTGCCCAACAGGCAATCGACTGGTGTGCGCATTCTAGAATTCTGGATCTTCTTCGTCGAAACCACAGGCAAAGTACTCGTAGTCACCTTCTGCTTCTACACACTCCTCTGTGAAAAGTGGGGAATATTACAAGGGTGAGTATGCAACCATACTCACAAGCCTTGGAAACTTAATGCATGATAACTATATGCAAGGCTGAATAAATGAAGGTATAATATGGCTCCTTTAGCATAAAGCAATGTTTAGCTTTAAATACCATTAGTAATTTCACAAAGCAGCATTTGACAAATGAAGTTGTAATAATTGAATTTGACATAACAACTACATAGGTTCCAACCACCTGACGGTCTCCAACCGCCAATTCACAACCCAAGAGTTCTGTCCACTCACGGATTCCAGTACCAACTAATAACCCGACAGTTCCATCCACTCACGGATTCCCAAATCATCATTTTAATTTAAAATAAAATAATAAAATCTACAATGTGCAAGCGTACCTCTCCTGCCCTTGACCAAGGGCACAACTACTTAAGTAGTTTTAATTTTGCAGAGTGTCTACAGCTTTACCCACATGACATGATCGTCTCTTGTTGCCATGCAATTAACACACTTCGGTTGGTGTGTCGGTAGAGAGATCAGGACATTGCCTTTACAATGTACGATCCCGCTATTAACTTCGCCCGCTAAGATTTCACCGCTGTTAGGGTTCTAGCCACCTAGTACAGAAGCCCCCTCTTGGGCCTTGCGAGTGTCTCGATCCGGCACCCACATGCCACCAATTGGCAAAGCCAATAATGAGATGCACAAATTAATCAGCCAGGTAATACCCATATAGACATGGTTGTACGGTAGTGCTCGGTCCATAGTAACACACGCTTCGGTCCTTAATCGACTAGGGCGAAACATTCACTTTATCAAAACATTCTCATGCATCCAGCACCCTTCAAACATTCATACGCCCCAGTCTAAATCATTTTTTCACTTTATTTCATTTAAATAACAGCAACGATACCATTGCCGCAACTTCGCAAAAAAGTTTAAACAAAGTTTGAAATGATTTTCATAATGGCACAATGCCGAAACGTTTAAGCTGAACTAAACAATTCTACCATCCCATGTTACAGTACTGGTTATCACCAAATAAAATAGTTAATATCATCTAGAGTGACAAAGGTTCACAATAATCAATGTCAAGGGGTCATAACAAGTTCAAGCACTTAGCTAAGCCTTAAGACTATATTTAAAATATATTGCGTAAAAGTAAACATGCATAATTTAAAACAACATATGCATTTTATAAAGTTGGGATCATCATGGTCAAGGAAGACTTGCCTTAAACAAGCTCTTATTCCTGTTCTGGACCTTGGTTTTGAGTTGCCTCAGCACTCACGTACACTCCTAGCATTTCGATGTTTACGTGAATCGAGAAATGAGCAACAAATAAATACAAAACAGAGAGAAAATAAGTTCTAAAAATAAAATAAAATTTATAATTAAATAGAGCTTGAATTTACAAATTTTTAGAAACTAGAATTGCCTCAATCAGAGTTCGTATGAAGGAAATAGATTTTTGAAAGTTTAAATCACATAATAAAGAAAAGATTTTTGAATTTTTAAAATTAATTTTCTAAAGAAAAATAAAAATCTAATTCATTGTAAAATATCAACATCCTGAATATAATTTTTTCAAAAAATTATTTTATTTTTATTTTTCTATTTTCTCTCTTTTGCTACAGTACCACATGGGTACTATAGCTCGTGACTTCTTCCTGAGAGCATGCGCAGAACATAAGGCAATAGAGCAATAGAGCTTAAGGAAATCTAGGAAGCAAGGTATAGTCTAGGACTAAGGACAAACCAAGAGGAGAACTGTGAAGTTCGCGACGCGACGAACTCGATGACGTCCACGGTTACGGTGGAGAGGCAAGGATGACGACGCAAGAATGTGATGAACAACTATGAATATACTTCGGTAAAACGTAAAATTCGTCGCCTACGGTTCACCAAACTTAAAATCGTTTGAGGGGTTAGCTTTACGACGACCGGAGGCACGACGTGACGTGAACAGATTTGGAAGATACACTCCGGAAAGCTTGCACAAGCATGTCAGTGATGTTCGGTTCGTGCTTCTAATGCCATGGTGTTCTAAGCAAACGGAGGCATAAGAGTTAGGGACGAGTTGGGGAACGGGTAGAGTAATGAGAGGGGATCTCGGTGCTCTCCTTAAATAGGCTCAGGGTGGCTCATAGAGATAAATATGATTTATTTAAAGAAGAGTCTGATCTGAACAAAACTCAATTTTATATCAAAATAGAGGGGATTAGGACGGGATAATCGAGGGGTTTAGTTGAGGATAAGGTGGCATGCGTATTAGACACGAATTCGAAAGAAAAATGTGAAGAATTGGAGCTCTCTAAATCTTGGCCACGGTGGGAAGAGATACATGCATGGTGTTGATTTTGGCTAGAGGCTGAAGATGATATGACATGTGGGTCCCACCCTTTTTAATTATTTCAAAATTAATTAATACTAAAAATAAAAAGGCTTTAAAATCATAGTAAATTAATTTCAAAAATTCTAAACACATTCTCAAAAATACTTTGGAATATTTACAACTTACTGTAAAAATTTCAGAATTTTTTTAGTTATATGTTAGCTACAGTAAATATTTTTATAAAATGTAAAATAGAAAGATAATTTTATAAATTCTGAAAAATTTAGTAAAAATCCTAGAAAATCAGAATAAGTAATATAATATTTTTTAAAATTTTTGTGATATTACAGAACTCCCCCTATATGTGTGCATACATGTATATATGGAATAGGAAGCATAACACACATATTTTAGGTTGAAACAATAGTAGAGTTCATCATTTAGTTTGACGGAACTAGAAATATTAGAGTTGTATTGGGTACATACCTTTGAGTTTTCCATTTTCCATCCAAATGAGACTAATAAAAATAAAACTCAATAGTATTGTTAGTCTCCTAATTATTAGATTTGTCATTAAACAATAATTAAGCATTAATCTAAAACCAATCACCAAAATCAATAGAGCTTGAACTTACACGTATCAGGTCACAAGAAGGGGAGGAGAATATGTAGGAGGAGAAGAAGCCGCCAGAGGTGTCTGATGTCGTCACCTGGGTGATGAACGTTATCAGCTCCGTCAGCATCATCATGGCCAACAAGCAGCTCATGTCCTCCTCCAGCTACGCCTTCTGCTTCGGTACTGCGCCTCCCTCTCGCTCCTCCCCCTTCCTTCCAGATCTAGATCTGCTGCCATGGGTTATCACAGCGAAATCGTGGATATGAGGTGTTGGTGTTTTCCTCCTTTGCGAATGCAGTCACCACATTGACTGGGTTCCACTACACTGTCACGGCACTCGTCGGATGTATCTCCGACATCACCGGCTACTCCTTCTCCAAGCACGTCCCCCTCTAGGAGCTCGTGTGGTTCTCGGTCGTCGCCAACACGTCCATCACTGGGATGAACCTCAGCCTCATTCTCAGCTCCATCGAGTTCTATCAGGTATATGGATGTTGTATCATGTCTGCACCGGCCATTGGCCATCGGTGTACGGTATAGTTCTGTGGCTGAATGTGCAAAAACTCTGCAAATTTGTATATCTCCAAATTGAGCATGATTCCGATCGTTTGCTTGATGGAATGGGTTATTGAATTTGTAGATCACCAAATTGGCCATGGGTGTATAGTCGTTTGTAGATCTTCAACAATTGTGAGTTTCTTTTCTCTATCTGTCTTAATACTAGGTTTGTGCAGTCCACATTCTTGTCTAGGATACTAGGATGTAAAGGATACCAGTTGTGAAAACCGTAAATAGTAATGTTTGCTAAGATTTTTGTTATTTCATCAATTTGGGTATGGACACTGTTTGGAAGTTGAAACTGCTATGAGTAATGGGGAAGTGACAAGGAGGAAGAAAGGCTTTGACCAAGGGGTAGGACTATTATTTTCTAAAAGAACGACATGGTCAAGGAAGCAAATGATAGTTGAAGGGGCGGGAGTGGCAAGAAGGGGATCAAAGTTGAGATTCAGTGGCAATGAAGGGATGAGCATTTTTTGATGGTATTTCAGGGATCTGACTAACTTTCAGTGGCAAATAAAGAATTTTCTCAAAAAGATTTGGAAGTGAAGAATGATGGCAACGAGCCACATTTCTGAGTTCTTATGTGTTAAGAACTCAAGACAGCATCTGGTTTAGTGAAGAAGATGTCACTCAGCTCACCTTATGCTTACTCCTCAGTGGGCATTGGTCCAAACGATGGATCCTGTGCAAGCTCAACCCCACCAATCACAGCATTATTCACCTTGAGATCAGAGCAACCAGTGGTCATATCATATCAGAGCAACAATGGATCCCTGGCCATCAACATGACCTTGACGTTGTTGCCGGCTAGCTATCGACAAAACTCTAGCCCTATCCCTTTGTTCTCTCTGGTAATCACAGCGGTCCTATAACAACGAGGACAAACTACGGGCTCTAACAATAAGATGGAGATGATTTGCCCATGTATGCATAGCTATTAAATTATTGACTACTATAAATAAACAAAGCTCCATACTTTTCAACGGATACACATCAAGTTAGGATTACATAACTGTATATGTATTTTCCCCAAATTTTTCACATTTATTCCTCCGAAAAGGCATCACAATTCTCCACAAATTTTTGGTGCTAAATCCGGTTCTACAAACAAGAAAACCAATCGAATGTATGATCATCCTGGTTCAAAAAAATAAAATCTCGTCAAAAAATTTCAAAAATCACTGTAGTAATTTGAAAATTTGGAAAACAATTTATACCACCAAGATTTGGAATCTCAGCCTAGCCAAAAGCCAAAATTTCGATCGAGATTTATGAAATGTCAGCAAGATTTTGAACCCTGCTGACATGTTTATTTGGTCAACTTACAATAATACACCTCGCAAGGCAAAGACTCAAATATAAAGAAAACTGCAGCAGAAAAGAAATAAGACTCGTAGTGACCAATTAATATGCCACAGGCAACTGACTGGGTTCGCACCCTAACTGGACGGCTCTTCCTGGAACTCCTCCTCCAAAGCTGGTGTAGACTCCGGCTCAACGAGTGTTTGTATTGTTGCAAGGGGGTGAGTACATAAAGCACTCAACAAGTCATGCACAGAATGCAAGTCTAACAACTACATGTATGGCATATTACAAATGAGTGGCTAAAGTGGTTGTTTTGCAATAAAGCAACATTCACAAATAATCATAATATATTGTAAAGCAGTAAAACAAGTAATAATAATAATAAATTTCATAGTTAAATCACAAGTAAACCATTTTGTCTCCTTAAACCAATTTCACATTTCCGTAGACACACTACCTCCAATCCCAAGTTCATTTTATCAAAATCTAACCATTGAATGTAATTCCCGAGCATTCTCCAATACCGCGGACATGCCTATTCGAATAGTTTTGACACACTACAGAGGTTATACACTTTACCCACAAGATACAATCAATTCACCGCGGAAGCGAATGACCATAACAAAGTCTTTACAATGCTCTATCTAGAACCAGTATTGCCCGCTGAGGTTTCAACATTAACGGGACTAGTTACAACGCTCAGGGCACCCCTCTTGTGTCATGTGAGACTACCCGTACTCCTGGACCCCACAACCACCACGACAGTACCAAAATCTAGATATCACAAATTAGTCAGCTAGGTCTGTCCCATTCCAGACATGTGGTTGTATGTTTGGCTCAGTTCAAATGCTTGCAAGGTTAAATCCTTAACTGACCAAGGAAAAACTTTCCAAACACACAATATCCGATCACCAAAACCAAAAGCCAAATGCACCGCCTAAATGCCACACCTGGCCCACCAATATTCCAAAATGATATCAATAACACGTTACATGTCTAAGCAGACTAGTCACATCTAATAACCCATGTTGGCAATTTAATAGAAACCAACTAGTAATCAACAATCCTAAGGTGACAAATGATTCATGGCATAGGGTGACATAATCAAATAGGTTGATTAACTAATTCCCAAATTAATTGAAATCACTTTTAATTGAATTAGCATGCAATAATTTGAATACTATAATTTTAAAACATAGGATCAACATGATCAAAGCACAACTTGCCTTGAAAAAGTTCTTGTTCCTGCACTGAACTTGCTTCTTTAGTTAAGACTTCACCTTCGTAACCTTCATGCACTTCAACGTTTACACGTAACAAATAAATAAATAAATAAATAAATAAATACCAAAATAGAGAATAAAGAAACTTTAAAAATAAAATAAAATTCATCATTAAATATAGCACCATTTTACAAATTTTTAGGCTCTAGAATCACCTCAATCGGAGTTCATATGAGCAAGAACGAGCAATTTGAAGTTTGAAAATATATAAAAAAAAGAATAAAGCAAATTAATCTATTTATTTTCTACTGGAAATTAGCTATTACGATGTCATCATGAAGTCACACCTAATTTGTATTTTGGCCGATTTATTTTTCTAAAGAAAAATCGAATTAATGATATAATGCTGACCTAAACAAATTAATTAATTAAAATAAATACTTTTTCAAGAAAAACCTATCTTGCTTACTTGTGGGTCCACCTGACGTCATCACTGACGTCACACGCACAAGTTACAACGGCTGACATGCAGGCCCCACTTCTGACATCGGCGGTGACTGCGCTGGCCTTCCCGCCGAAATTTCGGCCGAGATTTCGGATTTTGGACCCCTCCGAGATCCTAAATCTCAGCCGAATAAAAAAATTTAAAAAAATCAAAATGCTATAGTAACCGTGCGAATTTTGGCCAAGATCTCGGTGATCTCGACTGAAATCTCAGTCATTTAGACTGGATTTCATTTTTTTGTCAACGGGATTTGATTGGATTTGGGTTCAAGACTATCCAAAAAAACTTTCAAAAATTTTTGACGTATTTTTGACCATTTTTAAAAACTTCAAAAGTTGATGGTTTAGCAATAACGGTTGACACTACCAAAACATGCCAAAGTTGGATCGCATTTCAGCCGTCGTCCATTGGTCGGGGCAAGACTTGCTCATATCGATAAGAATTCAGCTAGGTATCCTTAATAATCTCAAGAAGATATCGAGAGGTTGCTCCCAACTCACAACACACATATATATATAATATGATCAGTATACTTGATTAATTTCTCCTACTTTTTCCGCCCCTTCATTTTATTCCATTCCATTCCATTCCATTTTCAGTTCGATCAGGAGATCCAGCCAGTGCTTCCAAATCCAATATACATACATCGATCGATCAGAACATAGCGATCAGTAGCGATGTGTATCTCCAGTAGCTGTTAATTTTATTACGCATACACAATACTTATTGCATGTACAATTGAACTTTTTTTCTCCTCTAGAGACAATAGTACGTAATTGGTTAGAAACTAACACCAACGAAATGAAATTGATCGAAGATTACTAAAAAAAAAGTAGCATATATTTGTTCCGTTAGCAAAACACACCCCAATTTAATTAACTCAATCCGCATTTAGTCCCTACACACAGCAACACATGCAAGGCACCCGAAAACTAAGTACTATATCATGTGGAACAGGCGTGAATATTCATCAATCATAGGTATTAATTCATCGCTAAGAAGGCTAGCTGATGGAGAATTAGTTAGCAATATACTATTAAGCTACCGAGTATCGTTAAAATAGTCTTTGTTGCATTATAATATATAGGAACATATAGAAAACTTTCCAAATGACTTGAATTTCATTTGTTACATTTGAAAAATAAAAAACAGATTTTAGTTAAGGCTTTTATCATGACATTACCACTGTTAGACTTTTTAAAAATTCCTCATGCTTGATCATCATCTGAAATTTTTATGAGAACATTAGTGATGTGTTAGGACCATCCAAATTTTAAATTTTTTTGACGTGTTTTGGGCCATTTTTCGGTTGGTTCAATGTGGGTCAATATCTTGATGATTTTGGCCGAGATCTCGGATTTTCGGTTGAAAAAAAATGAATTTGAAATTTGGTTTTTGTATTTCGTCCGAATTTTATCCGAAATTTTCAAACCTTGCAGAGATTTCGAATTTCGGCCACCTCCGAGATTTATACCAAAACGAAATTTGAAACCTTGGCGTTGGCTCGGCGATGCCTCCTAAACCGTGTGGACATGTGGTTGCGCTTAATTGGTTGGCTGAGCGGCAATCTATTTGTTTATTCGAATCTGAACGGCTTGGATTAGATCTACATTGTGGTGAATAAAAGCAATGTGGCACATATCGGTATGCAACACGTGGAAGAATCTACGCCACACATCTAAAATTGGATGGCTACTAATCAATCCAGATAAACACAACACGAGTCAATCCAGACCGTTCAATCTAAAACAAACGGCTATGATATTGTCGGGACCCGAATTTGCAAATCCGGACCCTCTGTGTATTCAGCACTAGTCCAGGATCACGCTAGTGCACACAGTCTCAACATCGGTAAATATCACAATCATACTCAACGAAAAAGTAAAGTCCTTACTTAATTAACCAAACTGGTTGCTCGACCTTATGGTCAAGTTACAAAAATACGCCTCGCAGGGCGAAGACTTATTAAAAGAGAAATAACTGCAGCAGAATAAAATAGATTTCATGGCACCATCCAGTATACCACAGGCAACTGACTGGGCTTTCTCCCTAGTTAGACGGCTCCTCCTGGTATTCTTCCTCCAAAGTTGGCGTCGACTCTTCTTCAACTGATGTTGTATTGTGGCAAGGGTGAGTACTTGATACTCAGCAAATCATGCACAGAATGCAAGCTAATATTCTACATGCAAGGCTTAATACAAAGGATAGGCAAACATGTTCATTTGCAGTAAAGTAGCATGAGTAAATACAGTAATAGATTGCCAGGCGGTAAACAATAATGAATAGAGTATTTTCACAATGATCTCACAAATAAAGCATTTCCCAATCCTAGGTCCAATTCATCATTCCAAACCAACCATTTTCTAGAACCAAGTCGTTTTCAAGAAAGTCTAACCCTTGACTGTAATTCCCGAGCAATGTACAATGCCGCGGACACGGCTATTCGAATAGATTTTACACTCTACAGAGGTTATGCACTTTTCCCACAAGATACAGTCAAACATCGCAAGGGTGAGTGATCGTAACAAAGCCTTTCGGAAACCGCTAACTGTACAAGCGACGAACCTCTCCGGTTTTTGCCATACACCATCCCTTCCCTTAACGGAGGCGAAGTATGGGATTGACATACCGTTGGACGGGTACCATGCCGTAGCCCTGGTACGCTCCCCTTTCAAGCTACACAAGAGTAGTTGACACCTCGAGGTATCACTTGCAAGTTATTAGTAACTTACTCAACTAGGACCGTCCCACTCCAATCATGTAGCGGCTCCTTGCAGAGCATGCCAACTTCCAAACGCATATGATTAAAGTACTGATGTTATAATCCCTTTGCCAAACTATATGAAGATCGAACTCAAGGCGAGAAGCATGTCATCCTTTGACAGTTCAATCCATCTCTCGTATCCGTGATATATTAATAAGTTGTGATTGACTTCTCAATCACGGCATGGCCATGCACTTCCTTAATCATATCACACGAGTGGCCTAGACATATATCTCCGTTACATTGGAGTGGCAAATTCCATCTTGACTGCTCACTTCCCTCTGCATGTTTCATAGTAAACATAAAAGCTACCTTTATAACTATCCGGTTAGGAAATAGTGTTTGGTAACCCCAAGGTAAACTATTACATATGTAGGGAATGTGACAATCTCAGATATAAGGATCATACATCTACTATGTATGAGATACACTGATGACATATAAGAATACAACATTCTCGCAGTGTCCCATTGCGGGTCCATCTAACACATGTTCTCCAACATACGTTCACAATGTATTGATGATATCTCCATATCCCATGATCTATGAAACATGATCATCGATCAGTACATGTGCTAATTAATTCATCGTTGTCCACTACGATGATATCCGATCAGAGATACTTACAGAATTATATCAATGAGTAGAGAGTTTCATAAGCAAGTCACATACTTACTGATCAATATAATGATATACATTCATTGGACCAATAATCATATTATTATTCATAAACATAGTCATGTTACAATCATCTATATGACTGCATCAAGGGCATAACACTAACAGAATCTGTGGCACAGAAAGGAACCGGGTACCAAACATTGGCAAATGCCCTTGCTAAATACCCTATTACATCATTGGAGATATTTCAAATCATTCATAATCGGTGAATCGAATTTTAGTCCACAATTTCTCATGAAGGTACCAGAAGCTCATGCGGGTGAAACCAGGTCATGAAAATGTAGGATCTAAACTTTGGTAGTTCACTTTATACATATTCTATGATATCATGAAAGGCATTTAGAACCATTTTTGGTCAGTGAGCCGATTTTGGTTCACAACATATTACGATGGGTATCAATTTTGGACCACAACATGTACTAGAAGCTTGTGTGGAGGAAATTGGTGCTCGAAAGCTTTGGCAAGTGCCCTTCTTGCATGTTGTATAACATCATTGATGGTATTTTGAAGCATTCCTAATCAGTGCGACAAAATTTGGTCCACAGTGGGTCACAACGAGTACTAGAAGCTCATGCGGGCAAAAACCAGAGGACATGAAGGAGATGGGAACCAAACTTTGGCGAGTGCACTTCTTGCATGCTTTATAACTTCATGGGTGGCATTTTGAACCATTCCTAATTAGTGAGCCAAATTTTGGCCCACAAAAGGCCACGATGGGTACCATAAACTCGTGTGGGCGAAACCAGGGCACTGAAATGAACTGATGTAACATCCTTGTTTTGGCTTTCTGGAGAAAAACCTAATTTAAATAAAGTAAATTCAAAAGTTGGAGTTTCTTTGGTGTTTATAATAACCTGGCATCCATTCTCCTTCGAAATCGGGAATTAATTCCCTCCCGGGCGAAAAATCGGATTTTCCAGTACCGCCGGTACCCGAAAATGCACCCGAGTCCAAAAATGCTCCAAAAATCTCCAATCCCCTTCTAAAATGTTCCAAATATTCCGAAATGATTTTAGGAATCATTTCCCGGATTTTTGGACCTCCGTTCCTATTTTATCTCGCGCGGCTTTTGTTTAATGCCTGCGATCCGCGCCCGAATATCCAATTCCACAAAAATTATCCAAATTCAACCAAACCACTTCCATTGAGTTCCAAATAATCCAAAATGGCTCTAGGAATTTTTCCGGAATTTTTAGGCCATTTTTCCTCATTTTTCTCTAGGGCGGAACTTTCGCGTATAAGCCGACCAACCGTGAGCCGCCATGTGGCAGTGCTACAGTACTCGTCATCTACCTTGAGCCAGGCACGTTGGTTCTTCCAGGCATCAATGGAGATGGAGGTTTCCATACCAACTCCTTCCTTTCAAATCCCTCTAACTCCCTTATTAAGGCACCAAATCGCGAACGGCCGGATCCGTTGGGATCACAACGGCCTCCTCTTTCTATCCATGGAGATAATGCACCCGAGATCTCGCTGGATTTTGAACGGTTGCGAGGAAACCGAAATCGACCTTTATGGTGATTGCGCGGCCGTTTCTAATCCGTTTCGCGTGATTCCGCCCCTCATCTCTCCGTATAAGAACCCTCTTTCCGGTGGTATAGCTCTCCGTTAGCCTTTCAAATCAAATTGGCCGCAAGATCGAGAAAACCGACGAACTTTGGTTGTTCTTCGCGTTCTTCGTGTTCTTGCTCATATCTTCCACTCCGGTGGATCTTTCTCCCTCCCGTTCGTTTCTTTGTGTTAGCATGGAGGTCTAGTCTCTAATCCTTCCATTGATTTTAGGTTTCATCATCCGTGGGCGACGAATTTCGGATTTTGCTCATTTCGGCCGAACCCGTGTTCATCGTCGATTTCATCTTCTCCGGCGAGAATTGGCTCGATTCCTTCATCCTAGATGTTGCTAAGGAGGTCCTCTAGAGGTTCTAGCTTTTTGTTTGGATCGAATCCGTGCAAAAATGAGATCAAAATCGTTTTTTTTGGGGCAAGGTGGCTCTCTATTCTTGTGTGGAACTCTCTGTTCTTTAGCCTTGCTCCTCACATGCGGTTCGAGCCGCTCGCCGGCCACGGGCCGCCATGTGCCGCCATGTGCCATGTGTGCCACGCCGCCGCATGGCCAGCCGAGTGCCTTCTTGGCTGCGCTTCGCCATGGCCAAGGCTCGCCCGGCCGGGCCACGGCCACGGCCGCCCCCTCCGGCGAGCCCCCTCCCCTTCCCTCTCTCTCTCCCTCAATCTCTCTCTCTCCTCCATTACCATGGCATGGCAAGCTTCCAGAGGAAGCTTCCTCTTTCCCCTCCCTCTCCATGACATGTAGGGCCCCTTAGCCATAGACTCAGACCCAGTCAAAGCTCGGTCAAAGCCCCTGTTGACCAGTCAAACCCGAAGGGAATATTCCCGGAATATTCTCAGTTTTCGATTTATTCGAAATTCAAACTTCGGAAGCTCATATCTTTTCCGTCCGAACTCCGTTTGACCCCATTCAAATTTCTAAATTCATCATAAATCAATACCTTCCTGCCAGTACTAATTTTATAATTTTTGGATTTTATTTATTTTCTGTTATTTATTTATTGCCTCGTTTTGCGTGTGGTCGAAGATCCCGCCACATCACGATTTCGCTGCCGAGCCTTCCGAGTTCGACACCGCCACAAGAATCAAGGCAAGTCTCCTTGATGCACTTTGCTCCTATGTTTGCGAAATGATTTAAAACTGTTTATAAAGTTGCATGGCTATGTTTAATTAAATATGTTAAATATAAGAGCTAGTTATTCCGAACTTGTTGATTCCTCCTCGACATTGTTAATCATATCCATTGTAACCCTAGAACATTGTTTATACCATGCTTATGCTCATATGGTATCCGTTGATATGTAGTACGGTAGAATTGTTTAGGACCTTTTCCGATAAAACAACCCAGGGGTGGGATTATTCAAAAAGAAAGCTATCAAATGTGATTTGAAAGTTATTATTATGGTTTTGGTCCTGTTTTCTAAAATAAAAAGAAAAGGAAAAATGATTTTGACTTGGGCGGCCTGGAATGTCGGGTGGAAGCGGATCACGTCTTGATCCTTTTGTGCAAAGTACCGCCCCAAGTCATATAAGGACCGACGCTTATGATTGCCATTTTAAGCATAACCGTACTACCACATGTCTATAATGGTACGACCTGGCTCACTAATTTGTAGAAGCCTAGTTTAGACTCGCCACTCGGTTGTTGTGTGAGAGCCGGACGGAGGCATTGTTGTGGATGTTGTTTTGCTCACACGGCGCAAGAGGGGGCTTCTGTACTGGGTGGAGGGAACCCTAACAGCGGTGAAACCTCAGCGGGTGGGTCTAGCTAGGTAGATACATTGTAACGGCCTTGTCAAGATATCCCTGCCGGCACACCTAAGGAAGTGTGTTGATTGCATGGCAACAAGGGTATACCTTGTCTTGTGGGTAAAGTTGTACACCTCTGCAGAGTATAAACTATTCGAATAGCCGTGCCTACGGTCAAAGGCAAAGCGAAGAATGCTTTCATATTGGTAGACTTTGATTTTTTTTAAAAAACCAAAAAGTGTTTTGTTTTGGGGTTCGGGAGTGGTTAGAACTCTCGAATGTTGTTTGGCGGAAAGAGCCAACCCAGGTGGATAGAACCTGTTTTGCATTTGACGGATGGAGTCACATGATTAACTTTGATCCTTTAAACTGTTGGCGGATAGAGCCTTTAGGTTAGTGATGGTGGATAGAACCTCACTACAATAATAAATAATTCAATTATCAAAAAGAGTTGTAAAATATGCTTTGTGAAATTTATTACTTAAGTATGATTTAATCAAATGTGGCTTTATGCAAATAAACCCTATTAAGCTTCCTTTGGAAAGCCCCTCATGATCATAATTTCCCGACTTGCTGAGTACTTTTGTACTCACGTGCTACACCAACATTGTAATCATCAGAAATTTACCAAGATGCCGAGGAAGAAGAGGAGTTCTTCGAGGAGGATTGCCAGGAGGACTAGTTGCGTTCCTAGTCGTCGCCTGTGGCGTTGTGGCGTTCGCTCGTTGCTTTCTTTTGCTTCCGCTGTTTGAGTGTCCGGTCGTTGGACCGAGTATTGTAATAAGTGGCCATGTGGCCCATACTTGAATATTTACATTACAAGTTTCGTTATGTTCGGCAATGATGTATCACTGTGACTGTGTACTAGCTACTGATCTGGGACTAGTACGGAAATACACAGGAGATTCTGGATAGCTGATCCGGGGTCTCACAACTGAGTATCAAACTTTAGTGAACACACTTTCTGCATGCCCTATATGACATCATGGGAGGCATTTTGAACTATTCCTAGTCAGTGAGCCGAATTTTGGTTCACAACAGGTCACGATGGGTAGCAGAAGCATGTGAGGATGAAATTGGGGCATGGATAGGAACTAGGTATCGAACTTTGGCTACCATGATTTCGGGTTTCGGGTTCGGGTGGACGGTAATCGTACCCGGTGGTACCCGCCCGATTGCCATCCCTATTACTAGCGAAACCATAAGATAGGCTATTTGCATCCACACACAGAGGCAACCACCACATCCCGAACACCAGCACCACCGTATTTTCCACAATTATTCATTCGCATTTATCCATCATTGTAATCATTCATTCATTGATGTAACTGGAACATCGGCAACATATTAACATGCCTTATAATTTTCAACAAAAATGCAAACCATGTAGGCCATATAAAAATCAACAGGGGATATAATTGATAGGTTTCTAACCTTAGTATTAACTATAGTATTTTACTTGATTTATTTATAGGTTTCTAACCTTGCGAGGCACATTTAGAAGATGGGAAATCATTTTTCAAACACCTGCAATGATCAATTTAACTGTGAAAATCCTATAAAGTTCCAGGAAAATTGTGAAGTTAACAATAATATAGTTTCATATTTGTGTTAACTACACTCTCTCTCTCTCTCTCTCTCTCTCTCTCTCTCTCTCTTCGTTTCATTATATTTGTGATATGTTATTTAATTTCACTCTCTACATCTACTTAAGTGCTTTAGAAGAGTTTAATTAATTGTGATATGTTATTTAATCACGTTATGTAGTCATTTGTTATTAACTGTTTTTAGAAGAGTTTAATTAATTGTGATATGTTATTTAATTAAGGTATATATAGTCATTTGTTATTAATTTTTTTAGATTTAATGTTTTTTTTGTTTTTACGCATGATAGGCTTTGGATAAATATAGTGAAACGAAATACCTTTGGGCAAATATAGTGAAACGAAGAGAGTAATATACTATCTATTAAAGGGGAAAGAATTGGAGAGCTCTAAGCCCATCCACCTCACCCCCATGCCATTTTGCAAAAAAGGTCCCTCACTTTTCTCTAATTACAGATAGGTCCCTATGAATTACAGAAATGTCCTTTGTGATTTTTTGTGAGTATAAAAAAATCTTTTTCAGATTTCGTTTAGGTTCCTGGTTCGTTACTTTACGGCAAAGCCCCCCCCCCCCCCCGCTAAATACGAATCTAGAACGAGCCTTTTTTTTAATTTTTCTTAATAGCGATTAGGTCCAAAAATATAACAAACAGGTCCCCGGCCCTTACGTCCAGGTCTTTTCTCCGTTTTTCCAAAAAAAAATATTTTCGTTAACAGAAATATGTGTACAGCTCTATCTCTAGATTTTTTTCCCCAACTCGATCTCTAATATTTTTCGAAACATATATTATTACTTGGTGAACGCATATATTGTTAAACTTGATAAAAGAAGGTTGACATCTCTAATATTTTTCGAAACATGTATTAGCACCCGGTTGACACATAGAGTATTAAACTCGACAAAAAGAGGTTAGCCGAGTAATGATAAAGTGTTAACCAAATTCGTCAAAAGAGATATGTGTTTAAGTTCTTTCTTCGTTTTTCCCCGAAAAATATTTTCATCAATATATATATGTGTGCAACTCTATATTTAGATTTTTTTCCCCCAACTCGATCTTTAATCTCTAGACTTTTTTCCCAACTCGATCTCTATTATTTTCCGAAATATGTATTATTACTCGGTGAACTCATAGATTGTTAAACTTGACAAAAGAATGTTGGCATCTCTAATATTTTTCGGAACATGTATTATTACTCGATTAACGCATAGTGTTAAACTCGACAAAAGAAGGTTGACGGGTAATAATAAAGTGTTAACCAAATTCGTTAAAAGAAATATGTATGCAACTCTATCTCTCTATTTTTTTAACTTGATTTCTGATATTTTTCGAAATAAAAAATATATGTATACAGTTGTATCTCTATAGTATTTTTTGCAACTCGATCTATAATATTTTTTAAAAAATGTATTATTCACCGGTAAACATATAGTGTTAAGATCGCTCCGAAAAAATATGTTTAATTCCTCCTACAGATTTTTTTTAAAAAAAAATAGTAAATTTTACACGTGCAGCGCACATTCTGCCTAGTTTGCATTGAATATCGTGAACTTTATTAATCACAAGGAGTATAATCCAGCATATGGCAAATAAGCTGCCGTGCTGCCGCTCTCAGTTTCAGGCGCCGAAATCTGTCGTTCAAATCTGCTAAGGGCTAGCAATTCAAGAGAAACACGAAGCAAAGATCAGCTATAGCCTATAGTCACCAAGAAAATGAAACCAGAGATCCACAAATCTCCTTTTCCGATACATCACATGATACATCTGCCTGCCAACTAAAAACAAGGGCAATGACCAGGTTTACATGTAACAAAAAATGAAGGCCACAAAAAGTAATAAAAACTATGCAACACAACATAACAGATTTTTCGATGAGCCTGTAATAGACAACCCCAATAGCTCAGCAATCCGTGTATGAATGGATTTCAGAACCCAACTATAGATATACAAACCATTCTGCTCGTTTCTCTGCTTACGGCAGCAACCAACCTTCCGCGTACAGATATCATTGTTTGGCTCCGAGATCCTGCCGTAAGAACTCGTATGTCCAACATCGGATACAAATGAGCAACAGCACATTTGGCCCAGTGGCACACTCCGTGCTGAGGTTGAGGCCCGGACCCCAAGGCATAAAGTAATGGATTGCTTCATACCCTCTTATGACCTTCCAGCTGAAATGCCAGAAGACGCATGTATCTCCAAGGAGTGTTCCGGTATGTATGTAAGACCTGTAGTAGAAAGATATTATGCAAGACGAATGACTCAGCAGGAAAGACGGAACAAGTTTAAGACGTTTGGTGGTCTTATTCAACTATAGTTTAAAAAACTTTTTTTTACATTCACTGCTGAAGTGCTGATTCACACTGTGACAGGTAGTAAACAGAATAACAAATTCCCTTCTTTGAATAGGCACTCTAAATATGGCTGCTAAGTTAGCAACTTTTCATACTTTTGCTTTTCTCATGAAGAAATTACCTTTCTCCCTTATGGTTATTTGCAGTGTATCAAGTGTAATGATCCCGTCCGTTAATGGAAGTAGCTCAAGTTTGACGGTGGTGCTTGAACGTGCAGGAACACACCTGTTAACCACAGCAAATGTTATTATTCAGTATATTGAAATACATGTAGCTGAGTTGTGACTTGTGAGGTGCGACTCGAGGAAAGAAAAACAGGTGAGGATCAATACCCTAGAGGAACTGCACTCTGCAACCACAGATGAGTACAGCTTGCTGCAGTACTTATTCTATTTCCTCCATTGTCACTTTCTTTTGGAGAGCCAGCAATGACTGAATTCAATCTTCGAAAACCAGTTCCATGTTTACCCAAGCCAGATCTTCTCACAGACTCATTAAGACTATCATAAGAACTATTTGGTGTTGTTGGAGAGGAGTTCAAGGATACAACTGAAGAAGAACCAGATGCTTCTGGAGCGAGAACAGTTAATGTAAGGTTTTCTGATGTCATATTAGTAGCTTCAAGGGTTAAGACCTGGAAGGCCACAACAGATTATTATTATCAAACAGAGACATGACATGGGGATTTTGCATAACAATAGTAAGTAGCATCAAAATAACCTGCACGGGGAGTTGAGGAACTCGAGCACTCGGGGTAGGATTTCGTAAAGACAGCTCAGATGACACAGAGATCATAAGATCACTGGCTACAATGGGCCGCCAGTTCGTAGCCTGCTTGAAGAAAAGTTTTGATTCTACAGAGGGTAAAAAGGTTGGATGTCAGAAATCTGACCTCAATACTTGTTCAGAAGTACTTGTTCATTTTTCCCAATAGTTTTACCAGTATAATTGCAGCGATACGATACAAGTACAGCATATTGATCGGTAAGAGCAACAATGGGCTCGCCAACCCTTGGTAGAGAAGCATTTGTGGAAGCTCCAGTCATCTTTGAGAGTGACAATGCCAGAGGTGCATCATTGTTGGTCCTTCGATCCCTGGAGGACATAGTTGCTGGCTTGAGAATAAAAGAGTGCTCCTCGCCCCTCCTGGAAAGAAACAAGTAATACTTAAGACAGATGCAAGCTTTCCTGCTTCAGCAGAAGGTTCAAGGTTTAGAGAAAGTAATGCTTAATGTCTTTTCAAGTTTACTACTAGCATAAACAACTAAATTGAATCTGGTGAAAATAATAGGGAAATGTGGAATTCGGTCCAGTACAGTATTGAAGAATGAATACAAGCCCAAGCTGAAAATTTTGAGGAAAATGGATAACGGTGGTACCACAGCATATGTGTTGCAACAATTTCTTTCTTTCTTTTCTTTTTGCTAAAAAGGAGAAAAATGCTAGCTGCTACATTTGGTAAATCCACAGGGGAATCAATTTCTTATTGCAGAAACCATGTTGTGCTTAAAGTCTTAAATTTTACATAAAGCTGCTATGGTGGGTAGAGCTTTTCGGTGATATCAATGAGAAACTTTGCAAATACCTGAGTGCTAGGTTTGGTAAGCTGTGACCATGCCCGACCTCAATACTGGCAATGGGTATTGACATAGGAGAACCTCCTTTGGATGCCTCCTCAAAGACAATAGTAATTGCATCTATGAGCACAACTATATCTTTCACATGCTGTGGAGCAATGTTCTGAAAATTGAATATCTAAGCGTTAGGTTTGAAAGTTCCTTTAAAAAGTATGAGAAATAAAAGAATGATTTGGGATATTCATAGAACCTTTATTAAAACACACAGAAGATTTTCCACTGCACATTTTGCAGCAAAAGAATGGACCTCAATTGGTTGAATGATTTCAACTTTTTTCCGCCATCTTTTCCCTGGTAGATATACACCTTCTAGACCACAACGTATGGAATACCGTTCAGGCTCCAAAGGAACTCCTCTAAATGAAAGCTGCCCGTCATTTATAATATCAGGTGTTTTTGCAGGTTTTTCAGGCACAAATTCTTGACTTTCAGATATAGATGGTGGTCTTATGCTGGGAGGCTGAACAGAGTGCGAAGGCATGGAATAGCTTCTGAAGTGACTTAATGAAAATATCTGAGACCCAGGAGCAGAATAAGATTGCTTGTGAGACACACTGGGATTGAAAGTCGGAGGAGATAAGGAACGAGGAGGAAGTGTGCGATCTAAAGGTAGCAACCAGCTAAGCAGCTCCCGATATGGATCCTCGTTACTGCCAGAAAGTCCATCAACAAGATTCTCAGGCACATAATTGCTAGATGTACACTTCTCAAATTGAAGAATTTCAAGCATTGGATCTTCCATATTGTTAACACCAACATTCACTTGCAAAACAACCTGCATCCTTCCAACAGAGAACATGAGTGATTAATCAACATACATATAAGCCACACTGAATTACACAACAAAAATACATGATGGCAACACCTGGCTGAGTATTAACACCACTAAATTCCTAGAGAAGTTTTTTTTCCTCATAAAAAATCATGCTTGTTTAAGAAGCTAATAAACATGATTAATGCATTCAGCCAACCACAGTAGTTGCGCAAAGGATTTACATATATTTTCTTAAAATGCATTAACTGATTTCACCGAAGGTAATGAGATATAACTATAAATTATCAGGACATTGCTTACTACTCTGACTGATACAAAGGCACATAATGAAGAGAAATTTTGTATTAATTGTATTAAAAGCAGTCAGTGTTGTCTATCTGTTAAAACTGATGCAATGAGGTGTCAGATTTGTGATTAGTCTGCACGTATTACGTTGACGCCCGGCAAAGCTAGGATTATGGTATTAAACTTGCAATTATTTACGCAATGCCCATAAACTTCGAGTAGTCAGTCATTACAAGAAATTCTAATGTGTAATGTCACCCAGCAACTAAACAGAAGGATCCTTCAAAACATACCACAATGTCTCCATTCTGCAGAGCATAGCACCTTGCAGTATCTCGAGCTACTCCTCCAGATGTGCTACCATCAAAAACCCCTTTATCAGAAATTGTATTGTAAACATTGCTCCTTGAAACCTTATTGTTTCCCTGGCTATCTGGATAAGGTTGTTCCTCTGCCATCTTAGTTGCAGCTCCCCTTTTCTTGGACCAGAGAGGCTCATCTAACTCCGCAATTCGGACAAAAAAATTAGATTTTTTAAATCTTCGCAACATGTTTTCTATTTGTTGTTTGTGATCTTCCATTTGAAGGAGAGATTCAGTCTCCGAAATATCTTGCTGCGCAGGAGATACTTCGCCATTGAGTTCAACACACTGCATGTTATCCTCAACACCCTGAGAACCATTTTCTCTGTCTGTTCCATTAGCATCACCATTTTCACCAACAGGACCAGATTTATTTGTGGAGTGTTGCGAAGAATTTCCATTCTTAGACATCACAGCAGCAATTCTAAATGGAGATATGACCTGCATATCTTGCTTAGAAGTTGACAAGCATGCCAGTATATGAACCTGCTCGCCTGATAACTGAACTAATTCAGATTCCAGAAAACAGGTACACGCAAGATGCAATAGCGTCAGATGTCACAAGTAACATCAGAGCGAAAATGCATTTACCAGGAAAAAGGAAGGAACGATCCAAAGGCCGCAACTGCACAATGTCTGAAATATCATTCCAATTTTTAGGAAGCCCATCTGTGTAAGGAAATTGTAGATGTTACTGACCGCCTGACCAGAGATGTAAGAGGATTAACATATCATAACGCTTTTAAAAGCGTGAAGAGACATTCATAGCACTTCAAAAGGAAATCAAATCTTTGGGTAAAAAACATTTAGCAGACAACTATTGCACAGATACTCTTAACATTAACAGTTCTTGTTGACAAGTTTGGTTGGAAAAAAAATGTATCACAACGAATGCTTCAACTAATCTTATGCAGATCAAGGATACAATGAGCCAGCGCAGCAATAATTTCTTTTGTGAACTAGTAAGTGATGTGATGAGAATGCAAAGAGAACTGCGACACTAATGCATTTCTAATGTAGTGAAAACAAAGACAGGCAATTTAAAGGGAACAAACCTTTTGGAATTGTAATCCATCCTTCGACATCCAGGACATCGGTATGCTTTCCCTGCGGAACTGGGCTTTCTGAATCTAAAGACGCAGCATCCCCGCCAATCTCTCCAACTCCATCAATAGTAGCTCCATCTTCAATGGGCACGGAGGGCTGATACGGATCGTCAGCGATAAGACCCTCCAGAGTTGCAGCTGGCTTTTGTAAGGCATCCCTGTGGTGATCTTGTTCTGGAATCCGTGGCAGCTCGGGCACCACAGGCTGTGTAGTTCGGTAGAGGAAATTCATTGCTAGTCGTCGAGTTCCTGCTGCCGAGCAAGCAAGAGTTGAGGATGAAAAGACGGAGATATGCAATAGGCCAGCTAAATTTGCAGTTGCACATTCAGTATCAAATCTAACATATGGGCATATGGCACGACACCAAAAGCTACAGTTTCCCGAAGCGGCAACAAGACTAACGCAGGCAGCAAATATTCGTGATCCGGCAGCTCAGGGGGAGCAAACCAACGGGGCGTCAGATCAGGTAACCACCCGTAACCGGGGAGCCGTTTGAGGCAGCAAATTCGCGAAGCTGGCGCCTGATCTAGCAGCGGCACGCACGGCACGGAGCGCTACATTCCTGGACCAACCCTGCCGATTCGAGCCCCCGAGATACAGCAACAACCACTGACGGCTCGGCTTACAAAGGAGGAGGAGAAGAAACACTGGACTAGATCACACAACTTACAGAGGGGGGCTTCCTTTGGCATCAAACGCGGTCGGGCTCGGCGAGGAGTGCGTGCGGCGGCGCGGGGCGGGGATTTGGGAGCGATCGCGTGAGGGGGGAGGGGAAGAGCTGCTTCCTCCTCCTGCGTGCGAGGGACCGGCCGCCTGCTCGTGCTCCCTCCGCCAGACGGATCTGAGCAGGAGACGAAGGTCCATAGCGATGGGGCGGCTTAAACCAATCATCTCCTTCGTTGCCGACTAACCCAGGGCCCAACTCTCGGCCCAAATGAGCCCAACTCGTGATGCGTGTTCTTTTTTTTACAACGGCGGACGCCACACGCACACTCCATACGTACACATATACGTACACGTGCGCGTTCCGTCGTATTCACATGCTAAACACCTTTTTGGAGGCGTCTTTCCCTTTTTACACGGAAAACGTCGTCCCATTTCGTTTCTACCGCGGCTCAGAGTTACAAAGCTCTCGCTTCGGTTTGGGGTCTCAAACAAGAAAAAAAAAATAAACACTCACTTCAGTAACGTTTCTTAAGGAAACTCGCACGAGTTTCTCTTCCCCTAAACGTGCAGCGCCGATGGAAGTTGGGAACTCGTAGGAAACAATTCAGTGCCCACTGTAATGAAAACAATTTCAACATTCCAAACGGGACCCAAAAGAGAAGAATGCGAGTAAAAAGAAGGATCTAGTACGCTTAATCACTCGCGGTTACAGAATATTCCGGCGGCCACGGAGGCAATACCGAGCTTTCTCGTGAGAAATCGAGAATTATCAGACGATAGTTGTGCTGTAGTAGGCTATTAGCACCATTACAGTGTGATTCCCTGATCAATGGACAAGTTACAAAAACGTTTGGCCAAATATTGCTCATCGGTTAATGTTCAGAGGGGTCATGTACCTCGCGTAGAGAGAGAGAGAGAGAGGCCGCTATGACCAACTCTGCTAGCTGACATTTTGACAATATTTTCCTTCTCCACCAAACATTGCTGCCTTGTAGGATCCTGGGAATTCTTCAGCGCAGCAGCTCATGTGTTCTTCAAGGTTTTGTAGGTTTGTCAAACTTCGACCATCACCCCCAATTTAACGTCTAGGCTAGCCGAATCACAGGCTTTTGGGGGCGGAGTAGTTATCGCCTTGACGTCAGACGGAACGTTGTCATCCTTTGAAGGCGATGTACTTCTACTGGCTGCCTTCTAGTGACTTGATGTCAGCTTGTTTAAGTTCGACGAGCTTCCCAATTCTGAACAGGAAACATCCAAGAGTTAATATCCACCTTTTTTTTCCTACCTCATTATGAACATAAAAAAGATTTATCCATAAAAAGGAAGTCTAGCATACTAAACGGCTATTGCTTGTCAAATTAATTTTACTTTTTGGGCACAATTAAATATCATGCCTCTAAATGGTGATATACCAGTTGTCTTTGAGTCAATCTACTCCACTGGACTGATTTTGGCATACCAACTGCTCCAGGAATAGAGCGCCTTGCTCTTGGCATGTCAAATTTTGACACACATGATCCTTTACGATATGCAAAAGTCTATTCATCTTTTATCTTTCTGACAAACATTATTCGTGTGTGTCACTCTGCAACCATATCATTTGCACCAAAATTGTCATGTTGCTTCTCATAATTTACAAGGTGCAAAAAATAACCTGGAAGAACCTTTCAAAAAGCTGCCAAAAATGTAGTATAATGTTATCTGTAAAAAAATATACTGGTGCTGAAGTGCATTACCCCAGATCTGATGGAAGCCTGAACCTGCCTATTCGAACACGTTTCAATGCGTAAACCTATCAAGAACAAGGATGAAATATCAGCTGCTTGACTGCTTCCCAAATGAAAAACAATAGCACAGATGCTATTTGGTCCACACCATTTGAAATTCTAACCACAAGCATGTAATTCCACCCAAATTGCTCTTTGTAGAACACAGAAATAGCTATACACCTACCTTGCCCATAAAATAGGCATAGTTCTTGGTATTTACTGTTTTGGGGGAAAACTAAGACTGATATTAATGTTGTCGATAGAGCCTTTGCCTGCGCCACATTTCATTCCACAGATAAATGGATACCACACTGTCGCCACAAAAATCATTCGAATAAGAGATAATTGTTTATACACTAATTACAAGTTCGCTGACATGAGGATAAGCTATGGTGACAACAGTAACAACGAATATTTCAAGCACATGACAGGTCTCTTGAGTGTACATCCTAGGATTATAATACCAATTACTGATTCAATATTGAATAAGGCGAGCTATCTAGTGCTCATCAATACTTGTATCTGCTCAATCCAAAAGAATAACTTCTATATGCACAATGATTACAATATGATCCAATGATGAAGGGATCAACATTACCCACATCAGAACCTAAAAGTGCTTAATAGCTAATCAAGTTTCCAAAATATTTTTAAGCAATTAGCAAAGCCAAATGATGAAATAATATCAAGTAATAAGTATACTAAAGATGTCTCCAAGCCAACTGTGTTAAGACACAGTAGAATACATACTATCATCATAAGTAGATATGAGTTGAGAAAAACTCTGCAATGCGTTAGGTATGCGCATTTAGGTTTTCTTTCAAAAAAGAAGATGATGTTATTAGTTGTCTCTAGTGTCTAATGACCATAAAGCATCCTCAATTCCAACAATAGAGAGATAATAAAAAAAAAGCAAAACATATCATATTGTGATTATTGTCAATTCAAATCTAGAAGCAAATAAATATAGTTGCTCATTTATTATGCAACAAGAAATAATAAGATATGAACCAATAAAACACAAATAAAAAACTTGAAAGAGATATATTGATAATAAAAAACAACCTTTAGTCCTGCATTCTGCACAAGTTCACGAACTTCATGGTTTCTTCCTTCATGAACCTACCAGAACTCAACAATATCAATAACAGTGAGTAGATAACTAAATGCAATGCCTTTGCACTTATATACACTTGCTTTGGTCAATCATATGTTCAAGAACTGAACAATAACATAGTAACACCACTCAAAAATAGTAAACCACAAATAGTGTAATTACTATCGTTCCAAACAAACTCTGGATCAGTAAGCAAGAAATGGTCCGACTTAATTGATCACAGGCTAAAGTATTTTTTCCAGTTTTAAACAACTTAAAACAAAATATTGCTTTCAGGCTTGCAGCATGATCTGTTCCTAAGGCTAGGATAGTTTCAAGCACTGCAAAAAGTAATTTGATGGTAGAATTATACATGGAATCACTTGCTTGCCAGACATTTATAGTGAACTTTATATTATTGCTAAGCTCTTTAGCTTGCCTAAAAAGAACCAAATAAATCTTTACCATTACCAAAAGTCACAAGATACTATGTAAAAAACCTTTCATGTGCATACTCAACGTCTCATAAAGAGATAAAAGGGCGGGTTCATTGCTAAGACATTATTTTCGTTGAACTGAACAAGTCAAATTGCCTATATTATACAAAGTTCTGTATAACCTGCAGAAGTTAAGAAACAGACAGCAAAAGCAATAGGGAACATAATAGAATGAGGCATGCTAGAAAGGACAATTACCACTATTCTAAGTCGGGTCTTTTTTGTATCTGGTTGTGCAACCAGTGGTTCTACTAAATCAGGTATGCACTTGACTCCATCAACTTTTGTGCCTTCACTGATAGCTATGAGGTTTTTCTTGTGCACTGCTCCATCTATAGTTACCACATATCTGCAATATTGAACAAATGCAAAATCATAAAATCCATATCTGTGTTGAATTATTCAATTGTTCATTGTCCAGTCACCATCTTTTAGATCATCTATTATGGGCAACTCTCTACAGAAGAATAATTTAAGTTCAATACCAATGCTATTGCAATGCTACTTTTTCACAAAAACCACCATATATTGTATGTCTACCTGAGGGTAGTGCCAAAAAGACATTGCTAAAATTTTCTGCTACAAAAATTTGATAGCATCCACAGTATTTCAAGTACAGATTACTTTTGCATTGCAGTACTTCAAATGATACGGAACAAGTTGAACTTACTCCTTTGTTATATTTGAAGAAGGGTGCGCTAGTTTCTGGGCAAACTCACCTGAAAAGGAGAGCAACTAAATTTAGGTCTCGGACAGTTAAACTGTTGATTCCCAAGTATTTTCTATCAAGTATGATCAAATTACCGTCATTTGTAACTATTATCAAACCACTTGTGGCAACATCAAGACGACCCACAGTAAACAAGCGTGGTTTTGGTAGTCCTGGCTGAATCTTGTTCTGCAAATGTAATTACATATATATTGGAAAACAAGAGAATGTATTATTAATAAACATAAAATGTGCAGCAATCCGTAAATGTTCCGAGTTCCATTACTATCACTATAATGTCCATGTTATGCAAAGTCCTATTCTAGAACATACCCAGCCTTTCAAGTAGTCATCAAATAAGGAGATAACAGATTTTGATTCTTCGCCACAAGAGCAAATATACCTGTAGTAAATCGGAAATAGCATTTAGAGATATCACTCTCCTTTTCTATGATTCAAAAATAGTTTGCGAATACAACATAATCGGGTATTTTATTGATCTGGAATAGTATGGAATAAAAGATATCAACCCTTTTGGCTTGTTAACAGCAAAATACAGCTTTGGAGGCAGCTTCTTGGAAATGCGGTTTCCATTAACGTAGATAGAATCCTTTGAGATGTCAACTCTGGTCTACATAATAAAAACTGTTTATGAATAAAATGTGACCAAAAAGAATACATTTGTCATAAATATATTTGAAGCAGACTGGTCAAATTTCATACAATGACAGGATCTAGTTAAAATGATAAATTAAACAGTTTAGTTTCTTTTTTGCCGCACCAAGCCAGTTGTCGTGAGATTTGACACCAAATAATTTTGGATGAGAGCTAAAATATTGTTTACACGTGTACCAAACCAACAGAACTAGCTTCTCATCATTCTTAGGACTCGGAAAATCCATACCTGGGGAGAAGTGCAGACAGAACCATTGACGGTCACCTTCCCTTGGAAGACGAGCTCCTCGCTGGTCCTTCTTGAGGCCACTAGGAAGAGCCAAGGAGTCAGCATCAAGACAAATAATATGCTGCTCTAGCGTTGTTACCTCTTATCTATGCGACTTCGTAAGTTCTTAATTGATCCGATTCAATTAAGCTCTTCTATAAATTCCTGCATAACAGAAAGAATACCTCCTGCAGCGGCAAGGACCTTGGCGAGACGCTGCGGTTCGCGCTCCCTGATATTCTCATTGTAGAATCTCCTGGCCGCCTTGGAGAACTTGGGCGGCGCAGTCGGGGCGGCCTTCTTGTCCTTTGCCTTGACATTGGCGACGGGGGCGGCAAGGGCACCCTTCTGGCTCTTGTGCGGGTCCTTCTTCGCCTTCTTGGCCGCCGCCTCCGCCAGCGCAATGTCCTGGAGGACGTCGGGCGGCGGCGAGGTGCGGAGGAGGGGCTTGCCGTCCTCCCCGCGGACGATCCAAGGGACCAACGGCTGCGCGGATGGGCTGGGGACTGAGGGTTTCGACGGGGAGGGCTCCGCGAAGGTGATGTTGAAGTCTGATGGGGCGCTGGAGGTGGAGGAGGCGCGGAGGAGGAGCGGACGGAGGCGGCGGCCGCAGCGGATGACGCATGTGGGACGGGAGAAGAGGGGTTGGAAGGAGATGGCTGCCGCGGCGGCGGTGGCGAGGACCATGACTGGCGGCGGAGGGGAGGAGGAGCGGGTGCCTGTGTGAGAGAGAGAGAGCGCGGGGGGGGGGGGGGGGGGTGTTATCGGATATACCCGCGCTGGCGCTCGGGTGCGACGCGACGGAGACAATCATGCCTTTTATCGTGGGGATTTGATCAACATAATTCGAATGTTTAGTTTGCTGAAATGATAGATTATTAGATTATTGTTGAGATTTGAGTATATTCGATCCTATGATTTAATTTAACGTTGAAATTTTAATCCTACGGTCCTAAATTAGATGTTATTTAAGACAAAAACATCCGAAAGATGCCTTTATCATGTATCCACGGGAAAAATCTCTGTACCAAACAGTGTAAACGAAGTGATTCGCAGGAAAGGTCTATTGAGTCTTGGGTTTATCGGTAGATAAATAGAGCTTTTGAAAAAAAAATTTAAAAAGGAGAGTTCTTATTTTTTTTAGAAAAACTAGTTAACAATAATACCGTTTTTAATCGATACAATAGAATAGTATGTTGTTGTCTATATAATCCAATAACCCACACATATCATGTGACCGCCTCACCCATATCCCACCTCTCCCCAATCCAATCCAATTCAACACATCATCTCTCCTCCCAACCATCATCATCTTTCTCTCTCTCTCCTCGATCCAATTCAACGCAGCATCTCTTTTCTCCAATCATCCTCATCTCTTTCATTCTCTCCCCTCAATCCAATCCAACATGGCAGTGATTTGGCAAGTGATAAGAGTAGTTGATTTGATGTAGGAAGGTATGACACTAGAGCAGACAACCATCCAGGCGGTGCAGTAGCGAGCTCGACTCAACCAGGAGCAGGAACATACGGCCAAACGCATCATCGTCTCTCCTCTCTCAATTATCTCATATGAATTATATCTCTTGTCCTCTTATCCCTTACACTTTTAGTGGTGACGAGTTCGACGACTCGCCTCCGGCGATCATGACTAAGGCGAGCCCACATCCAATGGCCGCAACTCTGGCAAGCTTACATTTAATGGTGGTAACTAGCTACGAGGCCCCGCGTCTATGTTTGGTGATGGGTGCGGTGGCTCCAACCGTCGTTTTCGTCGTTGACGATAGGATCCAACAGATCCAGCGACGCCAACCTCGAATCCAATCGGTTCTGATAGCGGTCCAACTCAGCTGCTCAGTGACACGGTGTGTAGCTTGGGACAGATCCGGGAAGAGGGGGGTCAACGCCGAGCTCAAGTATAGATTCGGCAGCGAGAAACGTCGTTAGTCGACTCCATGGTCGCAATGGTAGTCGGGGCCAAAGCTCGAGAAAAGGGTGTGTCAGATGCACCTTGCGGTATAATAGTGCCATCATACCTAAGTGAGCTCACCGAAACTTCTTGAAACTTATTGAAACTTTTGGTTAAAACTCGTTGAAACTCGTTAGTGGAAACTTGAGTTCCAAATATGAAGCTCGTTTAAACTTTAGCTTGGAATCCTCTAGAAACCTCTAGAAATATGTGGAACTAACTGAAATATGAAAAATTCCAAACATTCTCTTGAAACCTACTGAAATTGTATGAAACTTCTTGTTATATAGTTGTCTAGTCGCTTCCTTTTCCTTTCCTTGGTAGCTTAACAAATGTTTTTCCTTGATTTTATTCATCTTTGAGTCTAAGGACATTCATGGAAGCCCAATTTTGAACCCAAAACTCATGTAAAATATGGGGCCAAAAATTTCCCACATTAGCCTTAAAAATGTGATTGGTGTGTTATAAAAATGATGACGATCATCGTAGATCAAATACAATACATTGATCGAATAGTAAAAACAATCACGGAGAAAACACACGATATAGGGAGGCAAACACTCATTTCTCTTATTAGATTGATTTTCTTGTAAAGGGTGCCATATTTATAGTAAAGGGCCCACTAAATATATATTCGAATTCGTCCATAAAGAGATAGAGTCACATCATATTTGAACATCGTCCTACTATGTATCAACACTCTCTCTTAGACGAATATTGCCTAATGCATATGTCTCATCAAAAACTCCTCCAAAAAAACCGAATGGAAAAGGATGGAGAAAAGAGTATATTGCACTCACACATTGTGTTACATTAGTTGCCTCATTAACAACCTTCATGTGAAAAAATTTCATGAAAATTGGTCAAGGAAAAAAGAGTGCAACTTATAATCTTCTAGATTTAATGTAGTATCTTCGGGCAGGGGCGGAGCTGGGCCTCAGGTTGGTGGGGCCATGGCTGCCTGGCTCAAATACCAGTGGAGTAGTGCAGTCTGATCAAAATATGGCCCTATGCCTAGCCCAAGGAGTGCCCCACGACCCAACAGGCAGCATCCTTATCTCGACCACAAGCGATGCCCTAGCCGTTGTCAGTCCTCACGCATGCGATTGTCAAATCATCCTCTGGCCGTCCCCGCACCCCGGCCGCCAGCCATCGCCACGCCCGCTTCTCGCGCCTGGAGGTTGGAGCCGTGGCCCTGTCCCGCGCCACTTGTCCTTGTGAGCCGGCCTCCAGGAGGGTGAGGCGTTGCCGATGCCACCACAAGGAGGGCCGTCGACTGCCTGGAAGTCGCACAAGAGGCGTTGTGATCTCGGTAAACCACCACTCATGCCCATCCCCCCTGTAGGGTTGAGGATGCGCCTAGAGGGGGTGAATAGGCGTTTACAAAAATTCTCTACTCGAGGATTACTCTCTAATTACTCCTATGTCAAAACCTAAAATAATTGTGGAAGCGTAAACTAAGGTTTTGATAATTAAAGACTAAATCAACTAGGCTCACTAGTGCACTAATTAAATTATGTCTCTAACACAAGAATTGCTATATTGATCTAATAAGAAATACCAAGAAATTCTAATCACAATCAAGTAATTGATAAATATGCAATAATGTAAATACTTGAAAGTAAAGAGACAAGTAACACACCAACTTTTTACCATAGTGTTCGGAGACTTACCGGTCTCCCCTAGTTCACGTTGAGGCAAAGTCCAACTCACTTTGGACCGGCTCCACTCTAGAGCCTCCACCTCGAATCTATTTGGTAGTTTTTTACTCTTTCGAGTAGGCTCAACTAGAACCTTCACAAACTTTGCCGGGGCTTCTCACAAACCTTAAGAGCTCTTACGCACGATGCACCTACGTCGTCTAGGAGGCGGCAACCTCCAAGAGTAATAGGTCAGGCACTCCGCTTGAGCCTCACCAAGCACAACACATGTGCTTCCGGTCATTCCTAAGTGCAACACATGCACTAGGATCCTTTCAATCCACTCTAGGTGCAACACATGCAACCTAGTTTCACTCTTGATCTCAAAACCAAATTAGAAGGAGGCAACACATGCAAACCCTCCCACAAACACTCCAAAGACTCAAGAGCAAACTCATCAACCAGCCAACACCCCCATGGGGTCTATTTATAGCCCCCACTCCAAAACTAGCCATTGGAGGGGCAAATTGGCGAAATCAGCAGAATCACGGTACTACCAGCGGCAAAACCCCGGTAGCACCGGCCTATGGCCAACGGCTAGAAAGCTAGCCATTGCGCAGGCAACCCGGTACTACCGCACCTCCGACAGTACCGGCCACCAAGGCCGGTAGCTCCGACTTTCAAATACCACAAATTCGCGCTCTCTGTAAAATAGCTACCGGCTACTAAAACCTGGTACTACCGCACATCGGTAGTACCGCTCAAACCTCCGGTAGCTCCGAAAATTCAAACTCGAGAGAAATGCGCCATTCTGGAAATGAACTACCGCCCTAAATAGCGGTAGTGCCGGCCTAGCGGCAGTACCGACGCCCATACGGTCGGGCTCGAGTCGGACTCGGACTCGAGTCTGACTCGGGCCCGGTAGGAGCCGGAGCCGAACCCTAACCCCGCGACCGTCGGATCTTGATCCAACGGCCACAATTGCGCCACGTCACCCAATTCGAATCCCCGTCGGATTCCGCCGCCGCAGCCGAGTGGGCCTCGGTTTTCGCGGATTTCACGGAAGCCGAAACCCTATTTAATGCGCCGCCACCGCCATCGTGCTCTCCTCTTCCGTGCGCACGTTTTGCCCTAGGCCATCGAGCTCCAGCCGTCGTAGTCTCGCCGCAATCGCTCGCCGAAGTTGGAGGAAGAGTCCGCCGCCTTTCTTCGCCGTTTCCCGCCGCATCCGCCGTGAACAAGCCCAGATCCGGAACCGTCGTGATGAGACGCGTCGAAGGGTACCACTCACTTCGCCGGAACTGCACCAAAACGCCGTCGGGCTCGTCATCGTCTTCGTCTCCGACAACCCAACCCCGCCGTGGCCATCGCCGAACCCGCGAAGCTTCTCCGCCGTTGGATCTTCATCGCACGGCCAGGATTTGTCCATGTTACCCGTGGGTAAGTTCCACGTTTTAATTTTTAGATCTGTTATCGGCTGTTGGATCTAGATCTGACGCTCTAGATTGAGCCACGTAGCCGTAAACTGCACCAGGCTAGGGTTGATCTCCTCCATTAGATCTAGATCATACGGTTAGGGTTAATTTGCGTTGTAGCGTTAGATGCGATCTCAGCCGTTCGATCGAGATCGAACGGTGTAGATTGAGCCACGCGTCGCACGCCGGATCATGCCACGTCGCCCCCATGACGCGGTGAAACCCGATCGGATCTCAGCCGCCCGATTCAAATCGAACGGTCCAGATTGATCGTGTTATTTCCAAACGCGTGAGGTTAGATCTGATCTGGACCGTTGGTTTCCAAACCAACGACCCACGCGGTCCACGCGGGCGCGCCCGCGTGGAACGCGCCGGTTTGGCTCCCGTGCACGGTGACGTCACGGTGGGGTCCGCGTGTCAGTTCGCACGGCCGAGCCGTGCTGACGCCAGCGCTGGCGTCACCCGTGTGGGTCCCGCGTGTCAGTGACACGTGCACCCGTGGACCGAGTCCAAGGACCGGTTGACGCAATGCTGACGTCATAATTCGATTTTTCAATAGAAAAATAATTCGGTGGAAATTCAATTTCCACGCTGACGTCATAAATCCGGTTTTTCAATAGAAAAATAAATGAATTAATTCGGTTTATTCTTTTATTTGAATTTTCAAACTTCAAACGCTTATAACTTTTGCATTTTAACTCCGATTTGAGTGATTCCAATTTATAAATTTTTATAAAATTGAGCTCTACATAATGGTGAATTTTATTTAATTTTTGGACATGAGTTTTCTCTCTGTTTTTTTATTTAATTGATTTTTCAAACTTTAAACGAGTATAACTTTTGCGTTTTAACTCCGATTTGGACGTTTCAAACTTTAAACGAGTATAACTTTTGCGTTTTAAAAATGTGCTTTCTCTGTTTATGAACTTCATTTGGATTATTGGACACTTTTTGTCTACTGTTTAATTATTTATTGCTATTTGCACGCGTTACGAGTAGACGTTGAAGTTCCCGAAGGCTTCGAAGGTGAAGTTTTGACCCAGGAGCTAGCTCAAGACCAAGACCAAGTAATTTTTGAAGGCATTATGCGTTGACCATTTTGATCCCACTTTTGAAATTAATTTAATTTAAATTATTGCATGCTAATTTAATTAGAAATTGTTTAAATTATTTCTGGGAATTAGATAAATGTCAAATTGCAGTATGACACCTTGATTATTTAATTATGTGCCATGAACCCTTGTCACCCTAGTTGTGAATATGTAGTTGGACTTTATTAAGTTGCCAACATTTGGTACTTAGACCGTCGTAGTATATTGCTTAGACCTGCTACGTGCACATGACATGATTTTGGACTATCAAATATTAATATTGACTTAATGAGATATTGAACCTGTTTTGAAGAAGTATCATGTGTTGCGATTGTTGATGGCACGTGGTGCATGGTAATCAACTGGGTTTGATAAATAGATTTAGACCGGGGCAAGTGACAAGAATGATATGGTGGGCCATGAGTGGTACCGGGGATGTCGTTTTGGTTCTTCGGGTAGTCTTGCCCTGGTCACCCTAAGGATTTAATCTTGCAAGCCTTTGATCTGAGTCAAACGTGCAACCACATGTCCGTAATGGGACGGACCTAGTTGAGTAAGTTACTAATAACTTACATGTGGTACCTCGAGGTGTCAACTACACCTTTTGTGTAGCTTGAAAGGGGAGCGTACCAGGGCTATGGCATGGTACCCGTCCAACGGTATGTCAGTCCCATACTTCGCCTTTGTTAAGGGAAGGGATGGTGTATGACAAAAGCCGGAGAGGTTCACTTGTTTAGTTTGCCGTTTCTGAAAGGCTTTGTTACGATCACTCGCCTTTGTGGTGTTTGACTGTATCTTGTGGGTAAAGTGCATAACCTCTGCAGAGTGTACAACCTATTCGAATAGCCGAGTCCACGGTACTGGGCACTGCTCGGGGATTACAATCAAGGGTTAGACTTTCTTGAAATCAGCTTGGACTTGAAAAGTTTGGTTGGGTTTATTGATGACGTTGATGGAAATGTGGATTAGGAAAGGGAAGAATGTTTACTTAACTCTTGGAAAAGTTATTGATATTATCTTTACTTTTACTGCTTTCGAATCTACTTACGCTACTTGTTAAATGCTATTTTCTATACTAATATAAAAAGTAACAGTTTGGTTGATACAGTTCATCTAAACCACACATTTAGATTGATCTAATGCCTGAGATTAAAAGTTGGATCCTTCCTGCAATTAATCACGCCATTAATGCCTGAGATTACTCACTGAGATTAAAATTTGGAAGCGGGTCCAGCTCCCTTCGGCTTCCCCAATTTTCCCCCGAGCGCGCCCCTGCTCCCGTCGCGTGGCGTCGCCTCCGCCCCGGCTCCCGGCGCGCCTCGCCCGGCTCCGTCGCGTGGCGCCGCCTCCGCCGGCTCCACTCAGCGCACCTCCTCCGTCGCTCCGTCGCGTGGCACCGCCTCGCCCGGCTCCACCAGCGCGCGCCTCCTCCGTCGCCCGGTCTGGCGCCGCCTCGCCCTGCTCCCCGGCGTGCCTCATACAGCTCCGTCGCGTGGTGCCGCCTCCGCCAGCTCCACCGCGCCGCGCCTCCTCCGCCAGCCGGCGCCGCCTCCGGCTCCCCACGCGCGCGCGTCCTCCGTCGCGCCGGCGCTCCGTCTGCCAGCTCCTCCGAATTCACCAGGTGGTCGCGTCCTCCGTCGCGTCGGCGCCGAAGTGGCATGGAAGCTGCTGGCTGAGCACGGCCCTTCTTCGGAATATCACAGAAGGTTTGCCCATTTTTTCCTTTGTGTGCTTTTAGAATATGATGAGTGCTTTTAGATACTCGATTAGTCATAATGATTAACCCAAACCTTTTCATGGATCAAGAAGACTGTATCAATGTCCAGGTAGTTTTGGCTTATCTTCTGTTCACGGATAAGCTTCATAAAAAAAATCCATGTCGACCTCTTAACTTTGTTGTATGTAACATGGATGCTGCAGAAACACTTGGTTACCCCTCTATTTCCATTGCCCTTTCAATTTTCGTTATTGGCAGAGTATCAATCTTGTTTGGTGATTATTAAGTGAATTATTACTATTTATGCTAAGTAGATTTTTGGTATATGCATCATAACCTTTGACGTTATCCTTATTATCAAGCTGGTTGGATTTGCATGCATCTGGTGTGCCAATAGGAAAAAAAATATACCCTCTAAAGTTCCCCTAGATGAAACATTAAATGAGTCAGCGCCTCCTTGGAAAATATATTATGCAAAACAAGTTGTTAGTAAACAAAGAAAAGCTAGCTGGGAAGTAAATTCTGCTTACTAGCTAATTTTCACATGACACTAATGTACATGTTATCAATTACAATAATGCAGGCTGGTGTTCTGTTCCACAATTTAGTGTGTCCTTTACACTGTAAGGACCACCATGTTTGTGCAATGGTTTGTCCTTCACTATGTCAGCTATCTTTGTAGTCCCCTTCTTGTTGCTTATTATGTCAAACTCATATTTCAACATTAGAAGTACACACATATCCTCTTTAAACAGACCCATTTTTCCAAATTAGAAACACACACTATCCCCTTTAAAAAGATTTCATTCAATTCAATTATCAGAACTTTAGGTCATGACATTGAAGAGTTCTTCTTATAGAGCTGTTCAAGAATTATACGAAGTAGTTTCCTTATGAGCCTTCTTTAAGCTACATCTCTTTAGCATTTATCCAAATATTTTTTATCCTCTTGGTAAAAGCTCCATCTTTTATTAGTTAAGATATGTCTCCAATTCATGACTTCTTTCCAGTACACGCAACCATTTGTTAGTCATAAAGCTGCATCTATTTTTACCCATACTTACACAATTCACATTTTCGATCTTAATGTTAGAGCTCAAAAATTTTAGGACCGTTAGAATAATTTACATGATATTCTTCAGAAGTTGAAACCCATAGTTCTATTCATTGGGAAGAAATGTGTTTTAAATGTTCTATTGGAGGTGTTATTCTTACTTTCTTAGTATTCCTATTGGTGCTATGTTGCAACCATGTATTACTATGAACTGAGAAAACAAACCTCGGAAACTATAGATTCTTATAAGGTCCATTCTTCATTAATTTTAGATAAAGTGACTAAAAAAGTGCTTCATGTAGTTTGTTACCTTACTACAATGCTTACCGCTCCTATAACGAATGTGACACCATGTTGGATAATTAAGTACTCTAATCAGCAACAGACTATTCATTCTATTTAATGCCTATTTTACGTATTACCCCTTCTTCGATTCTAGCACTATTGGAGATGCAACATATTCCGAGAGTGTTCTGCATTGTAGATATATGAGATTACTATGATTGTTTTAGAAGTTTTTTGGCTTGTTGTTGGGCATTTTGCATTTTTTATGTCAATTTCAAATTTATTTAACAATATATTTTGTTACTGATATGTGCTCTTTTGCTTCTCCAGATATTGCAATGAAGATTGTGTTATGTGCTTGACTGCCAAATGGCAGTTATGACATAATTTGATTGCTATTTTATAATTTTAGAAATGTATTGCATAATTTAAGGATTAATATATATTATTTTTGGTTAGCAAAATTATTTTGTGTGATTGTGTTGTTGTCGTATTAGTCTTTGGTTTCAGTGAGTGATCTTTGCATAAATTTGAGCAAAATTATCTATCAAAGATCTTTATGTAAGCTGGTAAATTTCCGAATGTTAACTATCTATGGTGTGCGCGATGCAAAGAAAACATTTAATAAATTTCTCCTTTTGATAGCACTAACGCAGCGATACATGCTTCCAAATTTCAGTGACATATTATTTGGTCTTAACATAATATGGTTCAACATTGGCATAATCTAACACTTGTCGTTTTGCATATTTGAAATCCGTTGCAACGCACGGGCACCTTACTAGTTTACTGCAAATGTACCTGTTAGCCTATCCTTTGAACTAAGCCATGCATATAGAATATTAGTTTGCATTTTGTGCATAACTTGCTGAGTACCAAGTACTCACCCCCTTGCAACAATACAACACCAGTTGAAGAAGAGGCGACGCCAGCTTTGGAGGAAGAACTTCAGGAGGAACCGTCTACCTAGGGAGGGAGCCCAGTCAGTTGCCTGTGGTATGTTGGATGGCGCCACGTTGATGTTTTTATTCCGCTGCAATTTATCTCCTCTAATAATTTCTCGCCCTGTGTGGCGTACTCTTGTAACTTACCATAAGGTCGAGCAATCAGTTTGGTTATTTTAATTAAAGTACTTTATTATTTCGATGAGTATGATTGTGATATTTACCAATGTTGAGACTATGTGCACTAGCGTGATCCTGGACTAGTGATGAATATACAGAGGGTCCGGATTTGCAAATTCGGGTCCCGACACCCTATCCACATGCTCTCAGGATCCTCGGACTCATAGACCTCCCATTTATTCGCACAACGAATTTCCAAATAGCAAACAAACCATTTCATGCTTGAGCATTCCCTTTTTACAACACATGCAGAAACCTAGTTCCAAGCAAACTCCAAACACTTTGCGAAAATACATTTCGCAAACTACTGAAAGATTTATTTGCAAAAATGCATTAAGAAAATAATCCATGAGTCTATGGGATTGATCCTCCTAGCCATATGATGGTCAAATCACGACCAAACGGACTCGCAAAAACCACGGTGCAAGTATCACATGCTCTCAGGATCGAAACACATAACTCTTGCTTATTTGCACAACGAATTTGCAAATAGCATTTAAACCACAAAGCATGAGCTATCTCCTTTTTACAACACATGCAAATCCATAGCCTTATGTAACAACTGAATCAAAACACATGCTTGAGCTCTCTATTTGTAACACATGCAAATCTCTAGCTCGAAGCAAGTAATCAAACCAAATCATAGTGCATGAGCTCTCTAATTGCAATACCTACAATTCTCTAGCTCCATGCAACTACTAAACCACTAACTTGCTTAAGCTCTCTCCTTTTGCAACCCATGTAAACTTAGCTCCAAGCAATACCACTTAAACTCATAGAGATTTTGTTTTGTAAAACAAAAGCATAAAGTTCAACAATTACAATACATGCAAAATATGAACTTCATGCGAAAACCAACATATGAGCTTTTCCCATTTGCAACACATGCAAATCAGAGCAATCATACTAAAAACCAAAATATGTGCTTATCCTATTTGCAACACATGCAAATTAGAGCAATATGCTAAAAGCCAAAGCATTAGCTTCACCCATTCGCAACACATGTCAAATGGTTAGCTCAATGCAAAAACCAAATCAAGAAGAGATATGAGATTGAGTGATCAAACGTGATTGAGATCATCAACACATGATGAAGCTCAAAACAAAGAACTCAACTCCTCTTAATAGTACGACGCTAAACTAGAATCAAAGCTAGAAAGATCCTTAGTCTATCTAGGTATACCTTTGCGCTGCCGCAAACGATCCCCTTTAGGGCTTTATGATCTTCAATCTTTTTCTCCCCCGGGATTGTGGCTTAGCTTTCTTGAAGTCTTTATGATCTTCAATCACTTTCTTCTTCAAGATTGACACCTGGCTCTACTCTTCTTTTCCCGGGATCATCCCTCGGCTTTATCATCTTGTTCATCCACTCTTGATGAACCTTCTCTTTTTTTTAAGTTGGACTAGATCCTATTTCAAACTCATTGAAAATATTAGTCCAACACATGGTTGTCTCAATCGTGTATTGCACTCCATCAACACACAAATGGATGCCTCTAAGATCGATAGATCGATTGAGCACAACCTAAATCAATTTAATGAATATTTAAATGTGTCTTGAGCACATGATGCAACTAACGCTTCATAATACTCAAGAACTATCAATTGTGCTTAATCAATCACAAGAACACCATCAACATATGATAAAATATTCTTTGATGATTAGAAGACAATCGACCTTAATTTAAACTTTCATTTAAATTGATGTGAGTACATACTACCTACACAAGCTAAATGTATACTCAACGAATAGTTTCAAGATATTGATCCTTTTATATATGGAGTGAAGAATAAATCAATACAATAAAAGACTAGGTTAAAGCTTGAACTCCCCCTAAATATATGCATCCATGTAATATATGGATTAGAAGACATAATGCACATTTTGTGGTTAAAGCAATGGGGAAATTCATACATTAACTTGAAACCTAAGTATGCAATAAGATAATGAACATTAATACACTTGCATACCTTGGTTTTTCATTTTTCATCCAAATATGAGACTACTAAACATAAGCTTAATAATCATGTTAGTCTCATAAAGATTAGATTTGTCATTAAATAAGAATTAAGCATTAATCTAAAGTCAATCACCAAAGCTAATGGATTTCATTGATCATCCCCTTGTGGTCGATGGATTTCATCCCATGATCCGATCAGTTCGTGTGGTGTTATCTGTCGCGATCGATTCGGCTCGATCTGTGTGGTTTGGTGGATCAAAGGGGGTTTGTTCACATCGTTTTTCTTTGCAGATATGATCGATTTGGAGGGTTTGATTCAAGGGATCTGGCAATAGTTCTGTTGTTTTCCCCTTCTAGCGAGGTTGTGTGGATCTATGGGGCTGTAGCTTTCGGTTTCGTTTCGTTTCAGTGTAGGAGCGGAGATGGGGCTCACGTTCACCATGCTGTTCAGCCACCTCTTCACCAAGAAGGAGATGAGGATCCTCATGGTCGGTCTTGATGCAGCAAGTAAGACCACCATCCTCTACAAGCTCAAGCTCGGCAAGATCGCCACCACCATCCTTACTATTGGTAAGCCCCATCTATACCCTATGTCATGTGCTATTACAGTCTGTTGTTTCTCATGTTGATTAGTGTTAATTTGTAAATGCATTAATAATAATGTTTTTGGCTATGGGGTTGGTTGTAATTGATATCGAGTGGATTATCTGGATTTTAGAGTTTGTAAGCTACTTTCTACAAAATGGCATCACGTTTCATCTCCTTTGTCGGCGCATTGAACTTTCAGGCTTGAAATCCTGGAAGTTAACTTCTGAGATAAGCCTAAGCTAAACCAAACAGGTATGATTAAAGTAGTGAGGGGTCACCTATTATTTTGCATCATACCAGGATTAATTTGAGAATTGACCTTCTGAATTCAAACTTGGTAGCAGATAGGTTTTTGAAGTCCAAGATATAATTTACGGGTGCTATCATAGTGATGATGAACATTTGGGACTGTAAAAACTTACTTATGGCCCTAACATCTTGAGAAATATAAGTTAATTTGCCTCTCTTCTCCAAACAAGCACTATTTGTTAGGGTTAAAGGTTTGTTCGTTTGACATTAGTAATACCCACTTAGTTTTTTGCCCAATGTTTACCAAAATTTTGGATCCGCCGCTGTCTTCGGGATCATGCTAAGAATCATAGTTTAGATATTTACTCCAATGCCACGAATATATCTTTAGAAACTAGATATTGGTAAAGACTTAGTGAACATGACTTAATCGGCACTCATGAAACTCTTCTCGTGTTTGCTAATATCTTCTTTATTCTCCCTCTCCCCAGTTTCTTTGTCATGTTTTCACAACTCATGTCTATTACCCAATCAATGCCATGGCGTCCCTTTAAGATCTTTCCGATTTCTGTTTCATAAAAAGATCTTTCCTATTCACATTCTCTAATTTCTTCTATTTTACCATTGATATTCCCTATCTTTCCATGTTGCAACACCCCTTCCTCCTATTCCCTGTCTGTCCTACCCTAACACCATTACCAGTATGGAGTTCACCACCCCCATAAAACTCACTAGGTAGGATCTTGCACTACGCCGCTTGGTGCAAAATTTGGTTCGATGATTCTTTTTGCAAAAAAAAGCAGTAAGAGGATCTTAACGTAATTTTTGTTTTCTCGAGGAGTTTTGTTAAACAATAGGCTGGCTAGGAATCGACGGTGAATTTGCGTTACTATGGAGTCTTTTTTTGAAAAACCAACTTGTGGAGGACCCGTTCGCGATTACACGGAACTATAGGGTCTTTTTTGCAAAATTACCGATGGAAGGACCTGGATGTAATTATGATTTTTACAAAAACAACTGATGGAGGACCCATTCGCGAATATGTAGAAACATGGGGTACATTTTTTGCAAAATTACCGGTGAAAAGACCTAGGCATAATTTTAGAATTTACTAGGGACTTTTTCGCAAAATATGTTGCGACACGTGGCATGACTGATTGGGCTCCAATCTCTTTGGTTTTAACAGATAAAATATAACGCAGCCAGCCAAGTGCCACCAATTATCAACAATTCTCTCAACCAATTTGTAATGATTTTTTTGTGAGGAAATTTGTAACGGGGGTTGATAGGTGGTGGTAATTTTTTTTGACAAAGCATACATACAAGTGGAAAGTTTTAATATGACATCTATGCAACATATTAATATTTATATGTAATATTCTTACTCTTATGCTGGGAAGGATTCAAGCGTGACCAAGGCCTCCATGTCATATTTTTTTGTAAATAAGCCCTTGAGAATTCCAAAATCGCCAACAAGTCCTCCCACTATTTTTTTTTCAAAAAGGACCTTGTAGTTCCACAAATTCGCGAACAGGTCCTCTACAGTTTTTTTTTTTTTTTTGCAAAAATGGCTCATGGTTACGCTAATTCGTCGAGGGCTCCTAGTCAGCTTATTTTAAAAAAAACCTCAAGAAAACCGAAATTACGTTGAGGTTCCACTGTTTTTTTTTTTTACAAAAAGGACCGTGGTTCTGTAGATTCGCGGGATGATTCTCCACCTTTGTTTTTTGCAAAAATGATCCGTGGTTACGCAAACTCGCCAACAGCTCCTACCGATCAATTTTTAAAAAAAGACCCTTGAGAAAATTAAAATTGTGTTTAGGTCCTTCTAACTTTTTTTAAAAAACTCAAACCAAATATCACACAGGACCGCATCACAAGTCACTCTACCCGGTACTTTCCAACCTTCGGTGAATATCCATCCTTTGAGATGATCCCCTGGTCATCATCCTAAACGATTTGTTTGACTGCTGAATTTGTTGATAGCGTCACCAGGGGATAAAGCACACCCATCGGGTTCGGGCTAATCTGATCCCTTCATGTTTGCAAGGAGGAAGGAGCCAACGGCCGAGATCCAACATCCTCCTCATGTGGCCACGAACAATCGAAATAGAACGAAGTCCACTGCCGGGCATCAACGCCCACCATAGGAGGAAGAAGAAGGAAAAACAAGCGCGCGCCCCACCATTAAATCCAACGCCTTTTCTTTCAAAAAATAAATAAATCCAACGCCTTTTCTCCGCGATTCCCTGCACGGCATCTCCTCTCGTCGACCCCGCCACATTTCCATGGCGGATTCCGCTGCCCTCTCCACCGCCGCCTCCTCCTCCTCCCCCCTCCCCAGCTCGCTGGCGTGCAGGAGGCCCCTGCCCTCCGCTCTCCGCGCCAGGTCCCGATCCCCGCGCCGCTGCCGCTTCGGATCGCGGTCGCTTCAACGGTTGCGAGCCCGAGCAAGGGAGGAAGATGCCGAGGACCCGTACGGGCCCTACCCCTGGGATCAGTCCTTGGATCTCACCACTGGGCTCGGTAAATTCCAACCCGCACTTACCGATCGTGCCTGTCGCTATTCGAATGCTTCGATGGCGAGCAATGCGTCGAATTTACCTCGCGCTAGATTTACGCATCGACGTGTTGCACTGCATGCTGTGGACTAGTAGCACAAGATGCTGAAAGATTGATGTCCCAAATGCTATTTTGTGCTGTGTGAGATGGTAATAAGATCGGCTGATGTGTTCATCGTTGTACATATTTTAGTTCCATTTCGTAAGTGGTTTTTGTGTTTACATTTATCATGCGGCCTTATGGGTTCAATCTGTGTGCCCTAGCAGATATTCAGTGGGTGCCAGAAGATAGGGTCACGCTGTTCACTTCTGATGGGCTTATTCAAATAGGGGGTTCCCTGGTTCCTCGTCGAATTACTGCTTCCGAGGTACTGAATCTTTCAGCATCCCATTAACTGTTTCTTTGCGAGCTGGTTTGACAACACACTATCTGATATATAGATATCTTAACATTTGAGTTGGAATTAGAAAATAGGTGCATCATACTAAACAGCAATAAGTTGATCCTTGTTTGTAAAACTTAAATAGATCTTCAATTCAGGATTGAGATGTGATAGATATTTTGAACATTGTTGTTTAATGCTCAGGAAGATGCATGTAGTACACTGTCCTTCTGGTTTCAGGCTGATATAACTTCGTTTTGCTTCTTTTTGCTCACTATATGACAGAGCCAAGTTTAATTAGTTTGATCATAGACATGAATGGGTAACCAGAATTTATAGAAATACTGGAAAGTGTATATTAAACAGGGAATGATGCTTGCAACTTTGTTTGTTGCATTCCTATCAATACCAAATGTTCAGCAATGAACTATCAGCTCTTTTCAGGTCTTAGTTGTTTCAGACCTTTATCTTATGTAACATTTGGATTTTTGCTACTTCTTTTGTTATGATTGTAATACAAACATATTAATGTGAAATAACCTTGAAAAGCGGCACTGTATCGAAGTGTAACACCACTTACCAGCCCACTGCTATGGAGTACTTCATTATACGTTATTTCATAAGCTTAAGGCGTATAGCGATTGTGAATCTCTATGATTGCCATCTTGGTGCAATGATGCTGTTTGACAGTTAACCTAAAATTAGATCCACTAGAAAGCAACTGTACAACAAATGTTTGCATTGACAAGTACAAGATCCAGTTTATTGTGACCAAGTTTCTCTAATTCCATACATATCAATAGTTTCTCTAATTCCATACATATCAATCTGCATGTTATAAATATGACAGACTATAGATGTTGTGTTGTAGCACACGGCTGTCCCATGGTGCTAGTTTAGAGCACACCATAATTATATACTGGACGGTGTTTCATATGAGTGTTTCTTTTATTCTTGGGATTAAGTCCAGTTTTTCTTCATTTTTTATGGAATTCAGTTTTTTCTTCGTGTTTCAGTTATACTTGCTGAAGCTGTTAAGTTTATTCTGTCCTCATCAATATTTCACATATTATCTACACTCCGTTCTCATGCGTGTTATTTTGGCCAGAAGAGGCAACGAAAAACAAAAGGCACACAACAATTTCGCCGGTTTCAGGAGAGCTCTTACATGGATCCAAATCAAAGTCTTTGCCTTGGAGCACTGTTTAACATAGCAGCAACCAATGTAAATATTTCTTACTGTTTTTTCTTGTCATTTTTTGGTTTTCTTTTAGTAATATCATTTGATATATCAGGGCCTAGACATGGGTAGAAGACTATGTATCTTTGGCTTTTGTCGGTCTATTGAAATGCTAAGCGATGTGGTGGAAGATACAGTATTGGAGCATGGTGGTGAGGTATGTTATGTTATTTGGAGAACTATATTTCCAAGGATTTGTTGTTATAATCTTACCGAGCTTTATCTCAAACATAGTTATTAAATCGTAAAGTCGAATCGAGTCGTTATGCCACCGACTTTCCGATTAGTCGCGACTAGTCCCGATTAGTTGTCGACTAGTCCACTACTACTTGCTGCTTGTTTCTACTACCAGCTGTCTTCTACCACCACCACCACTACTTGTTTCTGCTAGGACTGCCTACTACCAGGATTAGAGAGGAAGAATACCCACATATTGATCTAGAAGAAAGCAGCAAAACTGAGTCTGATAGAGGAAGGAGATGATGGAAAGAACATAGCATAAAAAAACCAGGATCAAGATCTAGAACAGAGCATCAAAATGGAGGAAGATGAGAGAGTAACCGGTAGGAAGAATGGAGCAACAAACGGATGAATAATAGGGCATTAGCACGTGGCTCAATCTGCTTCTTGCGAGGGCTGGCGGAGGTGCACTGTCCACGACGACTCCCTCTCCGGGGCTACGGTGGCAAGGTTGCTGCTATCTATTGCACCATGGCTCCGCCGCCGCCTCTGCTTGTGCTTGCACATAACTCTCTTCTCTAACCTCTGCTTTCTCTTCTCTCTCACCCTCTTCCCCATCCCGTCCCCTTCACCTCCTCTTGTCCATGGCGACTTGCCTGACAGCCAAATTGTCCGATTAATCACGACTAGTCACCTACTAGAAATTGACTCCCTGGAATTTTAATTGTTCACAGCTATTTTTGAAGGAATTGCTGGCAGTTAAATAGCGAGCTAAACAAAAGTTGTGCGGGTAAGTTTAACCGTGAACTAAACAAACTTTGCACATTATGCTTGATTTTGATCCGATGATGTGCGCCCGAGTTATAACAAGTGTCAAAGTCTGTTTGGAATTAACAAACCCAAAGCTATGTTTTATTTACTCTTGTCAACTCAAGCTTTGCCGCATTTTACAAATCTTAGGAAAGGCCATATCTCATTCTGCATAAGCTCGAGCAATGTGCCAAGAGTTGTAATGTTCTATAACCTCGTGACATATTTAAGTATTCAGTGCAGCAGTAGCAGCATATACCGTGTATTCTATTATTCCTTGGCTCAAGCTCCCACTTGGTCGCTTGACTTAAGTCTTTAGATCAACTTATATGTGATTTTTTTTTATCTAAGGCTGTGAAAGCATTTCTGAATGGTCACGGGTCACACATCGTCCTTTGAACAAATAGTTAGCATGTAAAGGGTGTGGCTTTTGCAGGTTGTCACTGCAGAGAAGGCAAGCAACGATGGCCTTCAGGAGAAGTTGACTATGTCTGTTGCGGTACCATTGTTGTGGGGTGTTCCTCCAGCTTCAGAGACCCTCCATGTCGCAGTGCGTAGCGGTGGAGGTATTGTCGAGAAGATCTATTGGCAGTTGGACTTCTTCTAAAAGCCCCGACTCCAAACATTAACAATCAATCCATTCCACGTTGTATATACTCCTTTCATTCTAATTGGCTACACACATTGTGTCAGCAATTGTGAATCGTGCATTGCCACAAGAAGCGAACTTATAATGTCCAGATGTACGGACTTGACAACTCTCGTGCATATCAATAAACTCTTGAGTTCTCAGCTCATCTATAATTTATCCCCGTTTTTAATATTTTTCCCCGATGAACTGGCCTCTGCAGTTTTATTGGAGTAATTAAACAATGTCATTCCACTAGTCGACTTGAGAATTAAGGCAAGAGTGAGCCATGGCTTGCATGAGCGCTTGGGCTTGATAATACACTCCAGAGGAATCACAACCCAGATGCAGGTTACGAATACTGTATACTTCTATTAATGGAGCTGTCGTGCCAACAGCATTGTTAGTATATTTTTAAAAGAGACACTTCGACTTTTCAGGGGGCGTTTGGTTCGCTGCAAATCTCAAGTTATGCAAGACTATCATGTATTGGTAACTGGCAAATCATGACTCGATGCATGCGGCGTTTCAATTTTTGATAATCTAAGCGGGAAATCACAAAAAAGAAAAGAGACGTGTATTGCGAAAACTGCATGTGTATCCATCCGGCAGGGATTAATATACTAAAGTTGTCATACTTTATCATATTTTTCTGTTAGACTTTATCAGTCTCATGAAATCGCCCCCTTTTCTTGCCAAACATTGTTTGGTTTATATATTAAGTTTGCCATATTTTCTTGTCAAACTTGTCTAAGGTCAGGTTATCAAAATTTAAGCCACACTTTGATTAGTAAAAGAAATTTTGCCAAAATATTTTGAGCAATTGACTTGTGGGACTTGGATAGCAGGAAAGGAATGCTGTTACAAGTGTGGCTATAAACTAAACGGATGTCTAACTCGATCAAACTTGCCTAACTCATATGTGGTAACTGGTAAAGTGTGGCAAGCAGGGGTGTAGCCAACAGTGGGACTCTATTGGGCTCGAGCCCACCCTTCGGTCATCAGACCCTAAGTACCCTCTGTAGCACTGGCGCTCAATTTTTGGCATAGCGGCGGCAAATGCACACGCGTTCAGGCCCGATCGGAGGAAGAAGCTTTGTTGGGTGGTGAGTTGTTCCTTGGGCCAAGTGGCTTAGTGAACTGTTGCTTATTGAAGGCCTAATTTGACAATTGGTAACTTCGCATACTGCCCGCAAAACCGGGCTCAAACCCTAGACGCACTCAAAGACCATAGAAAGATAGGAGGGACGGCTTGACACATCTCCTTCGTAAGGACATAGCAGCCCACCAAGTCAGAGGCACATGATGCACATTGTGGGGAGTCAGGTACGGGTAGGGCACGTCGCGAGCATGCAATGACAAGCAACCCACCGCTACAACGATGAGTGGACAGGGAAGGCGGCGCAGCGTGAGTTGGCGAGTGCCTAATCGGCTGAGTGGGTGGACCACAACAACAATAGGCAATGTGAGCCCCTCTCCTGAGATATGATTTTTTTTTATCAATTGTAACTGTGTCAATGGGTTGAATAAAGATAATAGCCAATTTATTTGTTTGGTTGGTATTAACTTGTTCATAGATTTTGTTGCACAAGTATTTCTCAAATAATGTACTAGTAGCACTCGAAGCTATAAGAACATAACACAAACTATTTAACATGTTTGTCCCAATTTAGTAGAATCCTTTGAGCTAGGGGCGTAGCCAATAGGGGGCTCCGTTGGGCTCGAGCCCATTCTCCGGTCGTTGGACCCTAAGTACCCTCTTTAGCATCGGTCCTCAGTCTGTCATAATGGTGGTGAATGCACACGTGCTTAGACCCGACACCATGTGGCTTGGTGGTCCGCTGCTTGTTGAAGGCCTAATTTGATAATTGATAACTTTATTTGCTGCCTACAAAACTGGGCTTAACCCTAGACGCACGCAGAGACCATAGAGATATAGGGGGATCATGGCTCGACACTTCTCCTTTATGAGGAAATGACAACCCACCGAGTCTGGAGCGCTTGATGCACATCGCGGGAAGTCGGCGATTGCAAGGGCAAGGCGAGGGCATGTCGCAAGCATGCGGTGATAGGCAACCCACCCCGAAGACGACGAGCAGGCAATGAAGGAGGCGCAATGCGAGTTGGCGAGTGTCTAACCGGCTGAGTGGGCTGACTACAACAACAAATATGCAATGTGATCCCTTTTTTGATATATAATCTTTTTTATCGATTGTAATTAGATTTCCAAAAGTTTGACAGGCAAATGTTACACAAAGTATTTCTTAAATAATGAAGTACTGATAGTAACACTCGAACCGATGAGAACACAACACCAGATGTTCAACATGTTATCTCAATTTAGTCGAATCCTTCGAACCCACCCTCCATTTATATCTTGGCTTCGCCAATGACAATAATATTTGGTTATGAATGAAATAAGCGCCGAGTCTTTTCCTGGTAAACTTTATCAACAAAAGCCTCACGAAAGTGCCCCATTGTCGTTCTCACTAGATGAGGCTTCTCCTTGTTAGGAGTGCAATTGACTCGGATTCGGTCGGATATCACTCTTTTCGTATCCTAAACCATATTTTTTTTATCGGATTCGGATAGTACCAGATACGAATACGGCACGGATAATATCGGTAATGGATTCAAATCGAATACAGATCGAAATCGATACAATACCGGATAATTTTTGCCAGATAACACGCGAAAACAGATACCACATAAAGTACACATATAACACTGATTAACCAATCATATGAGTTTAACATGCAACAAGATTATCGCAGTCTAACAAGTCATTTTATCGGGTAGTCTAATAAAGTTGCAAAAGTACATTCAATTTAAACGGTAAACATATGAAAAGTTATGAAATATAGAACAATACATAAATAATATCACGATAACATGAGCATGACTTCACGTCTTCATGAAAGAGACAATAAGACAAATCAGTGATATTTGGATTACATCTCACAGACATACAGACATAAGACTCAACAATGACACAATTTTATATAAGAGTTTGAAGACTGAAGTGGCTAAGGCAGGCTGGCAACATCTCAAAGGAGATAACGAGTTCATGACCATTGCTACTTGTCCTCGACTAAACAGCGAGAACCAACAATATCCCAACTTCAATGCACATTGACGATACTTTGAACTCTAATTGTATCCTGACTTAAATGCACATCGGCGGTACTTCTAATACCAACTGTATCCCTACTTCAATGCATATCAACAGTACTTCTAATACCAACTTTATCCTGATTTGTCGTATTTTAGTTTGGATCATTTTACTCTGCGCGATTCGTTAAAATTTTGGGTTGTTATATTATTTTATTAGTGACATTATTTTCTCTTGTTAATTATTATGGTGATTGTTAGTTTATAAGTTTCTTTATTTATTTATTCGCTCGTATTTATTCTCCTATGACTTTTATTTAATTTCCTAATATAGCATTATTTTCTTATTTGCTTTAATTGTTATTTCTGTATTATTATGATTATTACCATCACTTTATTTCCTTATTTTTCCTCTCTTCTTTTTTCCTACCTTCTTTTCCTTTTTCTTTTCTTTTTCCTCTCCTTTTCCCCCCTTTTCTCGGCATTCTTATCCCTTCCTGGTTTCTCTCCTTTCTCTACTCCCCCCTCTCATCTCCTCCCAAATCCCTCCCTGGCGCCACCCTGGTCCCACCATAGCTGACCCTTCGCCGTCGGCCGCCGTCGATTCCTCTTCCCGCACCGTGGCGGGACCCCACCCCCGGGCCCCCTGCATGTGGCTCGGCCTGCCTAGCATGTGTTCACACCTAGGCCGCCGTTGCACCGGCGCTCAAGGCCGCGCCCCCACGCCGTTTGGGCTACGCATGTGCCAGTCCACCGGTTCTACCCCTAACCTGATCGTTCCTCGATCGTCTGATCTCTGGCGCCGCCACCTCCGCCCGTGAGCTGGCCCTCGGTCCTTGTCACGCCAGCTGCCCCCGCCGGCTGCGCCCTCGGGCTCATCCCTGCCTGCACGTGCATGCCTAGGCTGCTGACCCTGGCTTCCCCGCACCTTAGGCCGTGCTCGGCCTCTCGGCACGCTCCCCTCCAGCACTGCTTGCCTCGGTCCTTCCCCCTCAATTTGGTCTAATGGTGGTATGTGGGCATTTTCAGATATCTGAAATTATTTAGTTATGACATATCCGAAAAAATATTAAAATATACCGATCCGATAAATAATAATCTACCGAATCCAAATCCGAATCCAAAACAAAATATCAACCTTTACGTGATTATAGAGGCTCTATCAACAAAGTTGCAAGTAGCAAGTGGCATTATAGAGGCTCTCTCTCTTCGCAACCTTTTCTCCTCGTCCTCTAAATTCAGGGCGTTCCCGACACTACGGAGGTTTTAGGGCGTGATACAAGTTAAGGACCCTTTATTCTCTTTTGAATATGTGACAATATTCTTTATTTCAATTACAGAACTAAAGTTTAATATATCTTCTCTCCTCCATTAATGATGGCCTAGGGAAGGCACGTCACACGTGATTATGCGAGGCAAGAGGCAGCGAACATTTTGGAGGAGGGATCGGGGGAGCAACCGAACGAGGCGAAGGCAGCATGCGTTCCTATGATGGATTAGGGTGAAGTATAGAAGAGTCGCTGAGTGAGACTGAACTACTACAGGGCCGGTCCTGTGTTTTTAGGAATTCAGGACGGAATTATAAATGGAGGTTCTCCATAATATAAGCATCGAAATATTTTTATATTATCATGTATCAACTGAAAAGATAATAATCAGTGTATTATAGAAATTGTTACCAATAAATAAATGAAAGTACAAAAATGAGATTATTTACCTCAAACATTTTGTAGAGATCTTAGGAAATATCTTCTAACATTTCTGTATGCAAAATCATCAATTAAGGCCTCAACATTAATGTCATCCAATAATTTCTTCTCAATATATAAAGTTGCCAGACCATTTAACCTTTCTTAAGACAATGTAGACCTTAAATAGTTTTTCAATAATTTCAATTTTGAAAAGCTTCTTTCAGTTAATGCCATAGTTACCGGCGTAGTAAATAAGATCCGATAAGCAACAATTCCACGGTAGCTGCACAGTTTTTCAATTTTTAGATAGACACTGCGTGTTGTGTTCGGTCTCTGTCTCGGATGTGCTACAGTACCCGCGATGGAAAATAGAAGTCTAGTCTAATTTTGTTTCGATTTCTGCTTTGATGTGAAGCAGCCCAACTCTTGTAATTGAGTCTATATATTGCAATGAAATTATAAAAGACGTGAGAAGTTTCCACGTTGCAAAAACAAGTCTGTTTTGTAGTTTTAGTTCGATTGTTATTTTTTCCTCTGAAAACAGCGTTCAAGTTTGAAGCCTTTGCTAGTTAGTTTCAGCCAAGAGTTGCACACGAACGTTTCAGCCGATGCATGTCCGACCGGAGCGTTTTCAGACAAGGAACAAAAAACTTATCGCTGACATCTAGTTCTTGGACTGATTACCAACAGCGGTTACTCTCGGTTCTCGTGTAGGTGCGTAGTCTTCACATTAGAACTGAGTCACGGAGGGCCCCCACTAATTTAGGGGCCCGGGGCGGCCGCCCCGCTCGTCCCACCCCAAGGCTGGCCCTGACTACTACTATCTCTATTTAAGTTTATGAGACGTATTTTTTAATATATAGATTAAAAAGATATTAAAAATAGCTATATAAAGTACTCTATTTGATGCATGTAGAGAATATAAAGTAAAAATAAATATTTATTAAGGGTATAAAAGAAACATCACACTAATTTTACATTATAATATAAAATACGCTATATATTTATTTATAATACTATTAAAAAAAAGTCTTATACATTTAAATTTAAATGAAGAGAGTAGCCAACAAGAAATACACAAGCTACATACAGGTGCATAAATGGGCTAAAGCCTAGATCTTGAGACCCTAAGTGGTCTCCCCTGTTGTCTAGGCCCAGAACGGCTTTGTCTAAGTTCCGAGCCAGTGACCACCATTATCGTTTAGAGAAAATGAACACATCAATTTGACTCTCCACTCCAAGCAATAAAATCTCAGCGAAATTTGCAAGATGTCAATGAAATCTCGTATCTCAGCCGCGGACGAGATTCTAAATCCCGAATAAATGAAAAAACATTAAAAAAAATTAAAATGCTATAGTAACTTCAAAGGCAAGATTTCGGTTAATTTCGCTGGATTTTGTGTTTTTTGGCCGAGATTGCTATGTTTTTGTGCCGGATTTGGGATTATTTTCTTGTAGCGAATTATAATGCTATTTATGAGGAATACATATAAAAATTATATATATATATGCATGTAATGTGATGCATTTTTTGTCAATGAAGAGTAGATGCATTTGTGTTTCAACTAAAAATGAGAATTCTATGACTTATATTATTAAGTTATGTTTTAGATACATTCGTTAATATGGTTGGAATTTGGAACTAATAATACTTTATTTAAGTGAAAAATGTGCACCTTGATTTCTTGAAAGCCCCAAAGCAATTCTTTTTGTGTTAGATAGAGAATGTACATAAATTCTTTCATGATTTTTTAAAAAAAAATCATTTTTTTTCTTGCCGTGGATGACCATTTTACAGTATTTTGCACGGTCACAAATTTTAAAATGTTTTTAGGCTTAACCATCATGTGAAAATTTTATGGTAATATTAGTGATGCATCAGGATCATCCAAAAAATTAAAAATTTTCTAACGTGTATTGAACTAATTTTTGTTCGGTTAAAAATAACTGAGATTTTGAAAATCTCGGTTAAAAAAATCAGATTTAAATTTTGCTTTTTAAATTTCATCTAGATTTTATCAAAAAATTCTAAATCTCATTAAAAAAGCTTTGCCGCATTACTTTTGATCCAAACTTGGCCTTGAGTAATCTAGAGTTACTTCCTTGCTAGTTATGTACAGCTTATAGGAGAAGTTCTTGTTTCTTTGAAATGAGAAGTGGGAAAATTAATTCATAATTCTACGTTTTCTTTATGGGGGTTATTACTTCATAATCTTTGATTTTCTATTTTTATTATGAGGTTTAGTATATAATCAGTTTCTAGACCCTATCTGCATCTGGAAAGCTAAGTATTGCCAATCTGTTGCAAAGCCATAACCTTGTGACAAGCACATGTGAAGTCTGTATTCTCTTGAGGCCACAATGGTCCCAAAAAAAATCTTTAGCACAGTCTCTTTTGCCTCTTGATTAGTCACCATTTCTTTTTGATGTTATGGGTGGATGGAATCTAGACTCTAGAGAAGCTGTTAACAAAGTATTGTCATGTTTTACTGTAGGTGAAGCTTCTTGAGAATGTAGAGTAGGTTCTCTATCGGTCTTGATTATGCCTAATTTGCCCTTTGCTTTTTGAATCCTAACAAAGCAACGCTAATATCCTTCTATGGGCAGTATCAATGTTACCGCTGGAGTAATGGAGGATCTATCTTCTATGTTGGCTGCGGATACATTGTTGGATGGAAATACGTAAGATTGGGGGAAATGCAATGAAATCTATAGCAATGAATTTTTAGACAAGCATGCCTTTAATTTTGTAGCTACCAATGTTGATCTCAATGGGTAGACAACTGAGTTACCCATGTAAGTGGTGATTCTATTCTCAAGTCACTTCTGTGCAATGTACTAGTAGCAAAACAGAGGATCCATTATATATTATAAATTTTCTGAATTTTTAATGTTTGGGATTTTTGTCTTTCAAATGATGGCAGAGAATATTTCTCGGGATTGATTATTTCCCTAAGGGAAAGAGAGAGATTCTATGTGCCCATCAAAATTCCAAAGAGTATTTTGTTCCCTAGGATTTCGTTCCCTAACATCCAAACAAGTCCTAAATTTAAAAACTTTCCCCACGCAGGGTATCTCGCGAGGAACTTTGGCGCGTCGCTCGACGATTTGGACGATCCCATAGTACCTCCGCCTATTCGTCTCCCGACGAAATCATCGTGCTGCAGCAGCGCCAGATCTCGGTGCGTGTGAGGTTAGATGGGAAAATGGTGAGGTTAGTATCAGTTATCAGAGTAGTTTTTATCAGAAGTCAGTCCGCAACCCGGCACATGCATCTTAAAATACGATCAACTGATGATGATTGATGAGTTATAATCTTAGAACGTCCTACTGGCAACAATGGCGATAAATAATACTCGGTAGTAGGAGGATGTGCATTTGGTCGTGCTTACTAATGTACTTCTCCTGATCACAAGTAGTTATTATTTTGAACATTGATACGGTATCTAAAACACAGATTTAATTGTTATTTTTTATTATAATGATATTTATAATATTTGATAAAACTATAATATTATAAAAATACTTTTTAAAACAAATCTTGTATGTGATTTTCATATATCTAATTTAAATATTTTAAAAAATATTAACGATTAAAGTTTCTATAACTACATTTATACTAAAACGGTGACTAGCTGTAGGAGAGAGTAACATAGGAGGAAATTGTCCTAAAGCGCATGTTCGACTCGACGAGATCTAGAGCATGGTTACCCAGACTGAAAATAAAATGTTGGGAAACCAAAATTTGAAAATCAAAAAAATTTAGTGAAAAATCGTTAGAAACTGAAGGGTTACGAATTATTATTTTTTTTATAAAAAATTAAAAAAACGAAAGTAGTCAGTTTTCGTAGAAAATAGACCGATTTTGACCGTCCAATTGAACACCGCAACGTTGCGATATGATTTCGACCTAAAACCAGTCAGTTTGTACCGAAAATCGATCGATTTTATGTTGTATAAATTCTTTCAATTTTTTTTAATTAAATCTATTTATCAACCAATTTTTTTAATAAAAAATCATGAATTTCGACCATTCTATGAATCCTGGTCCAGAGGGTGTTGTTCCCATCCACAACCGTCCATGCATCTCCACGGACGCAATCAGCACTCGTTCTTTCCGTCAGCCATCTGTCTTTCTCGACCACGCAACTTGCATGCGCTTATCCAAATAACGCGCGCGTCGTTGTGCCGTGATGTAGTTATTAACTCCAGACACGAAATAATTTGTTTTATTATGAGTGTGTACTTCACACGTATAGTCTTCTACTCCTTCGATGATAAACAGTGTCTAAAATATAGTTTTAATTACTAATTTTTATTATAATATATTTATAAAATCCAATTAAATTATAATATTATAGAAGTACTTTTGAGGCAAATATATACATTAAATTGTTATGTATATAATTTAAATATTTAAAATATTGGTAGTCAAAGTTTAAACGTTTAAATGCACGTACATCTAAAACAATAATTATTTGTGACCAAAGCGGATACAATAATTTTGTAATATCATAAATTCAACATATATATTCGAAATTTACTAAAAATAAAATGCAAATAGTTTTAAGCAGGGTTCACAAATCGGTCGATTTTCGTTAATTCTCGCAAAAATCGACTGTATCGAGCAAGTTCAAAATCCTAAATCGGTCGGTAAACTGGTCTAATTTAAAAAAAATTAAAAATTAAAAAATATGTGACGTAAACCGATTTTCGACAAAAATCAACAAAATCGCTCAAAAAATCGGAAACCCAAAAGGTTCAATTCGTCAGTCGGTTTTTCGAGAAAATCGATCAATCTTTGTTTTTTTTAAATTTTTTTCAAACGTTATGTTTTGAAAATCTTCGATTTTTGATAAACGATTTTCACGATAAATCAGTACCACCGGGATCTAGATTTTTAATTCGAAAACAGTTTAATTAACCTTGGTTCTAAAGCCTTACGAATTCCAAACCATTAAAATTAGAACCAATTCAATAACAAATTTAGTCTATTTAAAGATGATCCCTTAGTATATATATATTTTTTATTTTTTTTTACGCCGGCGCATACCACACCCCAATCCGCCCGTGATTAACTAGGCGACACGAACATACAGGAGGCACCGTCCGATGACTATGCCGCCCCAGCGCAGCCACGTGCAGAGGCGTGTGAACTTAGATGTCACTCATCCATCTGAAATAGCCTCGCAAAATTGGTAAGGACAGTAATACGTGGCGTTTTGTACGTCGGCATCAAAGCATTACAGTATTTCGATCACTAACTTCTGTTATAGTACAAAATTATAGTTTTATTAAAAAAAAATCATTTGAGACTAATTTTTTCGCCTGGCCTGCGTCCTGGGTGCGAATCAGATCGTATTGGACTTTTTTTTTTTGTATTTTTGATTGGGTAAAAAAGGCGCGGGCGCGGGCGCGGGCTGTACAGTAGAACAAATGCTTCTATTTTCACACCATATCAAGGCGAAGCGCCGAAGCCAAGCGGCTCACGACAAGCCCTCTCCCAGCGATTTGGGCGCTTCCGCCAAGCCAAGCCAAGCCAAGCGGCAGGAGCGGACGAGTAGAGCGAGAGGCGATGGCGAGCGCGGCGGTGCCGGCCGCCGGCTACGGCGCGGACGGAGTGTACCGCTCCTTGCGCCCGGCTGCGCCCATCGCTTCCGACCCGGCCCTCTCCCTCACCGACCTCCTCTTCCGACGCGCGGACGCCTGCCCCTCCGCGCTCGCGCTGGTTGACGCGGCATCCGGCCGCGCCCTCACCTTAGCCGGCCTCCGCTCCGCCGTCCTCACCACCGCCGTCGCGCTCTCCTCCCGCGCGGGCGTCCGCCCCGGCGACGCGGTCCTCCTCCTCGCGCCAAACTGCGTCCTCTACCCCGTCTGTTTCTTCGCCGTCACCGCCCTCGGCGCCGTCGGCACCACCGCCAATCCGCTATACACCCCGCGGGAGATCGCCAAGCAGGTCTCCGACGCCCGCGCCAAACTCGTCATCACCGTCCCAGAGCTCCTTCCCAATATCGCCGAGCTCCACCTCCCCGTCATCCTCCTGGACGAGGACGCGACCGCCGCTGCCGCCTCCGTAGCTTCAGGCGCCAACGTCACACTCTACTCCGACCTCATCGCCGGCGCGCAAGAGGCAGAATACCGCCGCCCGCCGACCAAGCAGAGCGACACGGCCGGGCTTCTGTACTCGTCGGGCACGACGGGGACGAGCAAGGGCGTCATCCTGACGCACCGCAACTTCATCGCGGCGGCGACCATGGTGACGTCGGACCAGGACGAGCGTCTGGAGGGGCCCAACGTGTTCCTCTGCTTCCTTCCCATGTTCCACATCTTCGGCCTGTCCGTCGTCACGTTCGGGCAGCTGCAGCGCGGCAACGCCGTCGTCGTCATGTCGCGGTTCGACATGGACTCCGTGATGGACGCTGTGCAGCGCCACCGCGTCACGCACCTCTTCTGCGTACCGCCGGTCATGATCGCGCTCGCCAAGCACGGGAGGGCCGGGAAGTACGACCTTAGCTCTCTAAAGTTCATCGGCTCCGGTGCCGCTCCGCTCGGCAAGGACGTGATGGATGCGGTGGCCAAGAACTTCCCGGACTCCGAGATTGGTCAGGTAATTGAGCATTTGCAAATTGTGCAGTTTTAATTTTTTTCACACTAACCGATGAATTGTTGGAGTTAGCTTAATGTAGTGATAGTGGTTCTTACTATACTGTTTCATAAGAAGGTAATGAGATCTGATAGGGTTTGGAAGGACCACAAACTCTTCAATATTTTGTTGTTGTTGTTGTGCCTTTGTGGGGATCAATCTTTGTTTGTTGAGAATGGCTAAGTAACACTCAACTTGTGAAGGGTGGTGGGGAGAGATTGTTTGTTTTGTTGTCTTGTCACTTAAAAGTTGAATTTGGAGACAAAATTCGAATCTTTGTTGATATTGCTACTATCAGGAGATTACAATGATGAGGAATATACCAAACATGATAATGGCCTTTTGACTTGGATTTTTCTGGTTGAAACTGGAAAGTGATATTTGGATGTGGGTGTTTAGAATTTTTTGTCCTGCAAATACAACTAGATTAAGGCACAGGATGGTCAAATTTTTCTTGGATTTTTTTTGCATTATGCCCAAATCGAAGTGGGCAAGCATTAGGTTTACGTTGTTTGCTTAGTTGTTGAGGTTAGTGGACGTCAGTTGCAATAATTCTGTACTGTTCCAATTGCCAAATACCATGGAAGCACATCGGTTAATGTCTAAGTCAACTATGTGTTTTTATCACTTATTTTAGTAGCCCTGGTGGCTTTGCAACCTACAGTTCCATCAGATCTGGGTTGCCCAACCCCCCCCCCCCCACCCTACCCTTTTTACGGAAGGATCTATTTGGTATATTATATAGAGCTCTTTTACGTTGGATTAAATTGAATATGAACCGTTCATTTTTTTCGATCCAATATATCAGATTAACTACGAGTCTACTTATACTTCATAGAGTAGTAGAAACACCCTTAACAAATCAACAGTTAGATGCGATTTCTACTATACATTTTATACTATTAGGATAATGCACCGTAAAATTTCTCATTATATATGCTATTGTCAATCTGATGTGGTCCTCATGCCAACAAGGAAATGACATCTAGGAAAAGGTGCGGTCTCGTTTAAGATAAGATGTCTGGTCTGCGGTCAGGACTAGTTTTTCTTCGGGTTGCAATGACAGTTTAACAGCTAAGGCCATTTTCTTGACATAGCTGTATTAATCAATATGCTAATTTGCTAAGCAAGCTTTGTAGTCAGAATTATACTAGAGCTGTTCAGAGGTTTGCTGCACGGCGCTCCTTGTCATTCTTCTCTGTCATGGTGCTACCTGTAAACTCAACAAGTAAGCTTAAGTAGCACATTCTCATGTTGTATGGCGTGCTGTGCCCCTCTGGCAGGGGTATGGTATGACTGAGACTTGTGGGATCATATCACTCGAATACACAGAAAAGGGACAGGCTCATCAATTTGGGTCAACTGGAACACTTGTCACTGGAGTTGAAGCAAAGATTGTTGATGTAGAGACTCTAAAACATCTGCCACCGAATCAACTAGGAGAAATTTGTGTTCGGGGACCAAACATAATGCAAGGTAAATTTTGAATCGTGGGCATTTTGTTGTTTTCCTTCATCCCTGTCTTTTCAGGTCAAACAGGTGTTTATTCTAGAGAGATCAGACATCAATTGCTTTATCAATGATTAAACACTACCAATCTCAATCTAATGATATTACAGTGGAACTTTAGCAGTTGATATTATCGTTTTTGCTTTCATTTGTTTAGTTGTTTACCGACAATGCACAACTTATCGAGACCTAGTGATTATCAAGAAGCCACTATTTATATGAAGATGTTCCACCTACAAGAGCTTCAAGTCTTGGAGCCATCAACTTTGTATATATTCACAGTTTTCACTGACAGTAGACCCAAAACTTTTTCAACGTAATGTGTCCTTGAGGGATAATAGGTCCAAACTCTTCCTTACTTATTCGAGTGGATTTTTTATAGGGTACTTCAAAGATGTGCAAGCCACTGAATTTAACTGACAGTAGACCCAAAACCTTTTCAATGTACTCTGTCCTGGAGAGATAATAGGGCCATAACTTTTCCTTACATATTCAAGTGGAATATTTATAGGGTATTTCAATAATGTGCAAGCTACTGAATTTACAATTAAGCAAGGGTGGTTGCATACTGGTGATATTGGATACTTCGACGAAGGAGGCCAGCTTTTTGTTGTTGATAGACTTAAAGAGCTGATTAAGTACAAAGGTTTCCAGGTAACGCATTTGACCGTTTTTGCAAATGACTTCTAATTTTTTCAAGTGTTAGCTAGAATCTTGTAAGTGAGCGGCACTCGCCCAAAGAAGGTTCTAGCCAACCCCTCTACTCATGTTAGCCTCGTCAGGGCCCTTTGTACTACATAATTTGTTCATTATGTAGCCAAACATCGCACTGACATGGTGTTTGTTGTAAGCAGTGCCAAAGACTACATACATATAGGACCAATTCAGAGTTCACCACAAGGATATTTCTATCAGTATATAGGTTGATAGCACTCACTAGAATTATTGTGGCTTATTGGCATTTTTTGTGACATTACTCATCATATATGTTAACAATTTATCTTGAGCATACGATGACTTCTCTTTTTTTTCGTGACTCTGCCGACAGATGCCCTAATGAGCTTACAGTTTCACTGAAATTTTACCAAAAAGCCTATTTATTTTAAGCATAGGAGTTTTTTATCATATAAATGAGAGCCTTCTTGTTTTATTATCCAATCTAACAATCATGATAGGAACCAATTCTTATGCACTTGTATTGTCTTGCTTGAGCTTATACCATACTTCGTCCTCTTCAGTGAAATCTCTAAAAAAAAATTTCCTTTCACTGGTAGGTTGCACCTGCTGAGCTTGAAGGACTAATTCTTTCTCACCCCGAGATTCTCGATGCTGCTGTTATCCCGTAAGCTGAACCTCCTAAATTTAAACTCTTCTAGCTGCTTAGGAGTATGAATTGTTGCAACCTTCTTGTTTTGCACTTTTTTCTTCTGCATCTTTTCTCTTAACGTGGAGCGCTACTTGTTTCCAAGGTTTCCTGATGCTGAAGCTGGGGAAGTTCCTATTGCGTATGTTGTGCGTTCACCTGACAGTTCATTGACTGAAGTTGATGTTCAGAAATTTATTGAAAAGCAGGTGAGGCTGACTTTAGAAACTTACAGAATTGTAACCATCGACTAGTGTAGCTCTTTTAGTAGCATGAGACGAACCGAGTAAAGCACATCCAGATACCAATGTCAATCAAAGAGGGAAGATCAATAAGTACATAGAGAGTCACCCACCTTTGACAGTACCTGTTACTTAAAAACTCCAAAAACTAAATAGCAAGCTGAACAGTTTTGTGGTCAAACACTGTCACTAGCCTGGAACATTTGCAATCCCTGAATGAACAACATTCTGTGCTTTCCATCAACTGCATACTACCCCTGCTAATGCATTTCTAACTTTGAAATTACATTATAGGTCGCGTACTACAAAAGATTGAGGAGGGTTACCTTTGTTGACAGTGTGCCAAAGTCAGCTTCAGGAAAGATTCTGAGAAGGGAGCTCATCGCCCAAGTCAGATCGTCCAAGTTGTAGCAAATCTTCTTCTATTTCAGAACTATGCTTGCTTCCTAGATTATTTCAAAACTTGTCCGTTGAACATCGTAAAGGTTTACATGTTATTGAGTAGAACTCATGGATGTACCAGGAGACTTTCGATATTTGCGTTACAATGGAATACAAATGCCAATTTCAGGTTTTCAACATCGTATAGAAGATATGTCAAACATCATGTACGTGGCAAACCATCGCTTCAATGTACCAGATACGAATCACTGTGTCCTCAGATTGGCCCCCAAACTAGTATAGCCATGCTCTACTGCAGCTTTGAACGTATTATGTGCCAGTTGAGTTGAACCTGCCATCTAGGGCTGTAAAAAAAAGCTCGAGCTTGCGAGCTACTCGAGTTTGGCTCAGTTTAGGCCCGATTCGAGTTCGGTTCGAGCTCCAAACGAGCCGAACTCGAGCTCGCGAGCTTCACCGAGCCGAGCTCGAATAGCTCGCGAGCCTACTTGAGCTTGAATTGAGCTTTCGTGAACCGAACTTTCTCGAGCTTGTTAACGAGCTTACTCGAGTCGAACTTACTCGAGCTTGTTACCGAGTCTACCAGATTTATCGAATTTACTCAAGCCTACCGAGTTTATTCGAGCTTATCAGCTTACCGAGCTTACTCGAGCCGAGCTCGAGCCTACTCGAGCTTGGACCGAGCCGAGCTCGAGCCTGGATCTAGGCTCGGACCCCAACTCGAGCTCGAGCCTGACAGCCCCAGACCCGCTCGAATTCGGTCCGCTTACAGCCCTACTGCCATCTCAGGCGTGAACTATCGGTCGAAGTAGCTCAAGGAATGAGCCGACTGAAACTCATGTCGCGGATGTCCTGGAGCTCTGTAGCTGCGGGCAGTGGTGGACCCAACAGGGGGTCAAGAGGGGATAGGGCACCCCCTACCTCCGATAAAACCATGGGTACCCCCTCTAGCACCCCCTATCTATCGGGGGGCACTTTTCGAAATTGTTGTACTTTGTTTGATTTATTTGTCTTATTTTAGTATTGTATCACTACCAATTAGCACCCCCTAAATTTATGTCCTGGGTCCGCCACTGGCTGCGGGAGCGGCGTCACGTCATAGTACGTAGGACTGCCTTGTGTTGGATTTGATATGTATGCGGAATTGTATCACGCAAATCGTACAACTGGATACCCCCGTAATGATCACGTGTTACGAAATTAATCCCTGCAAATTACGTGTTGCGAAATTAATCCCTTCAAATTATGCAAGCCGTACGTCATTTCCAATTATCCCTTTATTACATCTAAAAGGTTTGAGAGCTCCTCAAGGCATCCACATGTCACCCCACCATTTTTGCGAAAAGTCCATCTGTTCCTTTAAATTACGGATAGGTCATGTAAAATTACGAAAATGTCTTTCATGATTTTTTGTGAGGGCAAGAAAAACTTTTTCGAATCGCGTTTGGATCCCTCGCTCGTTGCTTTATGGAAAAAACCTCGCGTTAAATACAAATCGCGAACGAGCCTTTTTCTACTTTTTTGGGATAGCGGTCAGGTCAAAAAATATAACAAACATGCCCTCAGTTTTTACATCCAGGTCCTTTCCCCGTTTTACCCGAAAAAATATTTTCGTCAACAGAAATATATGTACTTTTTTCAATGCGATCTCTAATATTTCTCGAGCCTCCAAAATTTTTGAAAATACATCTAGGTCTAACTTTCCTTTAGAAAAAAACGCAAAATCATTTTTCATTTACGCGTGTGGCGTGCGCCGCACTTATTGGCCTAGTTTAACTGATGGGCAAAGGAAAATTTGTGCCGAGACAAACTGTAATTACTCGAAGAGTGACCAGAATTGTACGTGTGTTTGTTGGTATTGCAGCTTTCACACAGGAGGGAACGGCAGTGGGTAGCGAGGCAAGAGGTGCAAACAAGCGGGGTTGGTTTTATGAGAAGTATTGAACCTAGAGTAGAAATTAAACTCCAAAATAGAATAGAGAATGATTATATTCTTATTGTAAATGTATTTACATATTTATACAAGCCAATAGGTAAAAGTTGATGGTGTCCAAAAAACAGCCATTATCCAAAAGACACATTCTAACGCGGGCAGCTCCTCCGACCCCCTCGTTCTCTCGTTCCCCCGCGAACAGACGTGACAGATCGAGGTGGCGAGAGCGTGCACGGCCGCGGGAGAAGGCGGGATGGTTAATTCCCGCTCGGGTGTCTTGTGCCGGCGGGGCCGCGTGCCACAGCTACGCCGTGGGGTAGGAAGGCGCGCGCGCCGCCGCCGCTACGTTTTGTTTTGGTCGCGATTTGGGGTGGGTGGGGTGGGAGGAGTTCATGACGGGATGATGTGGGGTCGGAGGAGTTGGGGCCTGCAGGATGAGTAGTGGGGATGACAATCAGATGTGGTGGGTACGGGTAGTACTCGCTCATATTTATATCTATCAAACAAAATCTTTCTTACGGATATATTCATGAAGGGTGGTGTCGACGATCTGTTTCGCCGGCAATAGGATTTGTGATTCTAGGGGATTTGTGCGGGATCTGAGCTTGATGGTAACACAAGATGCGGGGGCAATCTGTTTTAGACAGGTTCGGGCTCTCTCGGAGGAGATAATACCCTAGTCCTGTGTTCTTGGATATATCGTGTGTGTCTCTCTCTTTTCTTGTTTCTCCCTCCTCCCCTTATATACTGGGGGAAGAATACACGATAGATGGGCGCCACCGGGCCCTGAACATGGTGGCCTGGACGACATGTCCCTTGTCCTTATCCGCCTTCACGCTCTACGTCTTGGAGAGGTGGTTATGCTTTCTCCGACCCACGCCTGCCGCCTTGTCAGGTTCCAGCATCCGCAGGTTCTGGCAGTGTCAGACTGCATGCTTCGTTCCTGGCGGGTTGTTAGGGCGGGGCGCGAAGCTTCCTTGAAGGATCAGGAGTTGTCTTGGGGAGCAAGTCGAAGGTCTCCTCTGGGCCCGTCGTGGTGCTTCTGGGCTTTGGGCTTTCTATTCCGCCTGTCAGGCCCAGTCGGGTGTAGGCCCCTCTTGCGGGACCCCTGTCTCTGACATCCCACAGCAGCCCCCAAGTGCTTTAGGATCGACTTTCCGTCCCTTACCCTGTCATGAGGATTATGCGGGAGAGAGATCATAAAGAACTTGTAGTATGAAGCCACCGTGGTTGGTTAGCTCGTGGGTCGAGTGGTACCGCGCCCGGATTCTGATTACGGCACTCAGCAGAATCGGCTTGTCGCTCGGCTGGCCCTCATGGGGCGTACCTTAGTCTTTTGGCTCGTGGCCGAGTGGTACCCGCGCCCGATTACGGTGCGCGGCAACCGGCTTGTCGCTCGGCTGACCCTCATGGGGCATACCTTAGTCTTTTGGCTCGTGGCCGAGTGGTACCGCGCTTGGATTTACGGTGCCACGACAGCCGGCTTGTCGCTCGGTGACCCTCATGGGGCATACCTTGGTCTTTTGGCTCGTGGTCGAGTGGTACCAGCGCTCGTTCACGGTGCCACGGCAATCGGCTTGTCGCTCGGTGACCCTCATGGGGCATACCTTGGTCTTTTGGCTCGGGGCAGGCGGTACCGCGCCCGTTCTGATCTTGTGACAGCCGGCTTGTCGCTCAGTGACCCTCATGGGGCATACCTTGGTCATCTGAGTAATGCCTGTGCCGCTTACGGCGCCTTTGCTTTAGACCCTCATGGGGCGCATTCTCAAGACCGTGTTGGTTGTAGATCCTCCCGCGACACCCAATCGCATTGTGAGACAACGACCCGACAATTGACCCCAAATTATGGGGTGTCTGCCGTCGGAGGATGTTCGGAAAGTGCCCAGCCCCAAGCTTCCGTGGCGGCCGGCGTTCGGGCCCATCGTGGGGCGCACTTTATCCCAAACTTTGGACCAGGTTTGACACTGGCGCGTTTTCTTGGCGACGCACTATTGGCCGTCATGGGCGTGCCCTGAATCCGCCCCGAGGTGAACAGAGGGCCCTCGTTTCTTCCCACCGTAAGGTGGAAATTAGAACCCATTTCTTATAAGTCGGAAGGACCCTTGTTGGAGCAACGGCCTCCTTGCACCTTCCCCACCCAGTGCGAAACCTTCAAACCTCCTTTGGCGATTTAGGGTTTTGGTTTCGCGCCCTTGGCTTGCGGCGGTTCTTCCCACCGTCTTCTTCTTCGCAATGTCTTCTTCCTCGTCATCGGAGGGTAGCGCCGAGCCTGCGACGGCGAGGTGGGAGACTTCCATCACGACGACGTCCGCTTGGAGGATGGTCGCCGCCGGCGTCCTCCCTCCGCTGGAGTTGATCTCACTTTGTCCCGCGGTGACCCTTACCCCACACCTCTAGAGAATGAGATTGTGGTGTTTGAGTCCTTCTTCTCGCGGGGACTTAGCATTCTGGGGCGCCTTCTTAGGGGCTCCTCGATTCTCTGAATCGAGTTGATCAATTTGAACCCCAACTCGATTCTTCACATTGCCATCTTCGTCCGGCTCTGCGAGGCGTATCTTGGGATACGTCCTCATTTGGATTTGTTCCGCTCCTTCTTCTTGCTGAAGCCTCATCCGACCGGCCGCTCCCAACGTCGTTGGGGCGCAGGAGCTCCAGCTGGGAGGGCTCGAAGAAGCAGTATTTTGTCGTTCCTCTCAAGACCTCCCTCAAAGGTTGGAGGCGGGAGTGGTTCTATTGTGCCAATGTTGATCCTTTCCTCGCACCCTTTGCCGGCCGTGCTCCTAAAGCTTCCGATCTTTGGAGCGGCGCCTGACGGAGGAGGTTTGGCGCAAATCCCGAGCTTACGGCATTAATTGACGATCCCCGAAGAACCGAGGGTGACGGGTCCGGGATCGCGATCGATTTTGTGAAGCGCCGAGTGCAGCCCTTGAAGGAGAGAGTCCATTTGGGGTTCCAATACAACGGGCCTCTGGACCCCACGCGGGAGTCGGACGTGGCCCTATCGATGGAGGCGCTGGCAGCACGGGTAGTTGATCTCTTCATGCCTGGCACAATAATCACCAACAGGGGCTGCCCTCATAAATTTTCGACGGCAAGGCCTCCCCCTCCTGTGAGTGCACTATTCTCTCGAAAGGCTATTCCATGATTTCTTTGACTGATGTGTGATTCAAACAGGGTGCGATCGTTCCTTTTTCGAGAGCAGCGTCCTTCCTTCTCGCCCGCTCAGGTTGTCGGCCTCTCTCAGTGAAACACGCTCGAGCGGCGAGTGGGTGACACATCGGTCGACGAGCTGCCGGAGTCGGCCGGAGGAGGTCGCCGGTCTTTCGTCACCGAGCCTTCAACCTCCGGTGCACCGGATCGCAAAGCGAGGCCACGACCTTCATCCCGAAGCGGCCAGTGCGAGCTAACTTCTCTCCGAGTGGTGCTGGTCTCGGATGAGGCCACAGGATGAAGTTCAAGAAGTCCAAAAGGTATTCTTTTGGCGACCCTTGTCTTTATCACTTCTGTCTTTGAGGTGTTTCTCTTTTTGATTCGGGACTCCTACTACGGACGTCAGACGGAGGGTCTCTGAAAAGGAGCCCAGCGGAGGCTAGGTCGCCGCTGCCGCCAATCGCCGGGCGTCGCCACGGGCGCCGTGACCAGCGGTCGAACCATCCGATGGTCCGTCCGTCGGCGAGATTGACCGGCACCGTCTCCCAGAGTGGAGGAAGTGCCTCGAGAGCCACCGCTTGGTCCTCTGCCGAAGCCCCGAACCGGACCGTATGGTGGGAAGGGGGTTCCAGAAAGGGATGGAAGGGGACGACGAGATGGAAAGAAGCGGCTCGGACGGAGCTTTATGAGCTCACCGTCAGTGTAGCACGCTTCGTCGAGGTGAGCTTCTTGTCTTTAATCTGTTTGCTTGACTTCTCCACTGAGATTACCTTGCTACCTAGGACATGGGGGGCGCTCGGAGCAAAGATCGCGGTTTTTCCGGAAGGTGCTCCCGAAGCTCAAGGAAGCGAAAGCGATGCAGGACAAGCTTCGGCCGAGATCAGTAGCCATGACAGTGGAAAGAGGTCCACGGGCTTGAGGGTGAGTGTATGACGATCCGGGAGGAGAAGATGAAGCTTGAGCATATGCTTGAAGGTGAGATTCTCCCCTGGATTCGGTTTGGATGATTGGAGAGGATGATGACACTTGTGTTTCAGAGCGTGACTGATCATTGTTTGAGCCGAGGGCCCGGATCGAGGCTTCAGAGAACTCGGCCTCAAAGCTCGAGTCGGCTTGGAAAGGGTGCAAAGGAGCTAGAGGGTAAATTTCTTTGACTTGGGTTGACCACACGTGGAGTCGGGTGTGCCCCTGATGGCCGTTTGACTTTGTTGTAGAGTGCAAGGAGAAGATGGCCACCGCCGAACAGGGCCGGACTGAACTGCGCGTCGCCTGCGAGCCAGTCCTGCACCTTCTGCGCATTGAAGGAGTCACGCCGGGCCAGGGGCGATCTTTGTTCCACTTCTCTCGGGAGGAGCCAACAGATCGAGCTTACGCCAAAGAGTCCGCAGCAATGAGTGCGAACCAGGCATTAGCGGTGGTCAAGTCTCATTATCAGAGAGTTGACCTCGAAGGCTGTGAAAGAAGGTTTTGCCTGTGATGAAGACAAGGCCAACGCTCCTCGAAGAGGTGTCAGGTGCATCGCAGCCTTGTTGGAGAATCTAGAATTCGACTTCGATGTGGGCCTTGATGCCGAGTGCTCGCCCTCCATGTTTGAAATATTGTGTCTTCTTACTTCAATATGATTTGCCTGTATTGTCTTCCTGAGTGGCCTTGAGACTGAATATAGGCCCGCAGCCTTTTGGATCTGTTGCGCCTTTCCGGTGAGTTTCAGCCCGATCGTATGGCTTCCAAACGCCGGGGCCTTGGCCCGTGGCTTTCTTGCCCCAGACACGCTTTTCCGAGAGGCTGGCGTGCAGCTCTCGAGCGTCGGGACTTACGTTGTGGCCACCTGGCTGAGTGGTTTAGTCCCTAGGCTTGCATCGCTTGCTAGCTCTCCAGCCCCCGGGCTTTTGCGCTTAATTTGGTATAATTAAGCGAGGAAGCCGATCGAGCTTGAACTGCTTACGACACGTGTCTGGTGAAATTCTCCTTGATTTTGTTCAAGGTTCTGGTCTTCTTCGGTATTCGCACTGCCGCTTTGTTTTTCGCGCTTCGTTGATTGCGAGGTGGCGCATTTGATTGCCTTTGGAGACGCTTTCGATTTCCGGGTGGGGTGGCTTATAAATAGGGCGTCACCGTTGATGAGCGACGCCCATTTCCCTTTGCCTCGTCCCTCTTCTTCTCTTCCAAAGATTCCTTCATGTCTAACATGAGGAAGTTCGTTAGCCCATACGCGGCATTCTTTCGCCAAATGTTCTTTAGGATGTTGCACTGGCGGGAGGAGGTGAAGCATGGGAGGAGCATGATTTTGCCATCCTGGAGGCGGAAGGAGAGGAGGGGGACGCGAGGCGCGCCCGCCGTGGCCACCTTCTTTGGAGGCGCCGCAGGGCTCCACGAGGTGGCGGAGATCATCCTCGAGATGGTTGGTCGCGATCGCCGCGGCGACCTTGCCGTCGGGACCCTCGTCGGCTTATCCCCCCTTGTGGGTGGTTGAGGATGAGATTACGGCGGCTTTGGGTCGCGTGGGTCGCGTCTAACCTCAACGATCTCGCCTCCGCCTCCCAATCGGCACCAGCCTGACACCGGCACCGATGTGATAGCGGCACCGGCTGAGCACCGGTGAGCATCGGCAGCGATTTTTTTTAAGCGAGAAAAGAAAAAAGAAAGTCAAGAATGTAAATTATTAACATTACGGAATGCAATGCGAAATTTTATCCAAATCCGTGCCATCATGTTTAATCCGAGTTTAGTGGTTCCGCTGATCAACTTATTCTAGTCGGTTGCTCCGATTACCCCGACAGCGGCTGGGCTCGAGCTTTTGACGGTTAGAAATTCGCGATCGCGAATCTCGGTTAGATTCTGGTGCTGCGAATTGCGATCCCGAGTGGTTAGTGCTTTGTACCCGTTCAGTTGTCTTGTATTTGGTGTAAACCCGCCGAGGCTTTGTGCTCATCGCGCTTGTTATTTCCGTGCACTCTATATTGGCACGACCAGGGTTAGGCACCACACCAGTAGGGTAATGACCACTCTCGGCTAGCAATACACTGAACTACAGAAAATAAGACGGACCACCATTTTATTTAATGTGTAAAGAGAGGGATACATAACTCATGCGTAGAAGCGACGGAGTTGTTCGGCGTTCAAGTATTCGCGAACCTCGCCCGTCTTCGTCTGAGTCGATAAGCACCTGGCCGGATTGTCTTACGCACAATGTACGGACCTTCCCAAATTGGAGAGAGCTTGTGCTCGCTTTTACGTTCCTCCTCAGACCAGATCTCCTTCTGAAAAGGTTCTACTTCTGACGTTGCGAGAGTGGTAGCGCCTTAGTCCCTGGAGGTACTGAGCCGACTGGAGTGCTGCAACGTTCCGAGCCTCCTCGAGTTGATCAAGCTCCACCATTCGGCTTCCCTCGGACTCGGCTTCTTGGTAATTCCGAACACTCGTGGATTCGAATCCCAGCTAGGTCGGCAGAACCGCCTCTGCGCCATAGACCAGGAAAAAGGGGGTTTGGCTGGCCGCTCTACCGGGAGTGGTTCTCGAGTCCCCAGTGCAGTACCGACGGTAGCTCCTTCACCCATCGAGCGGCGTATGGTTTGAGGCGGTCGAAGATCCCGGCCTTGAGGCCTTGGAGGACCAGGCAGTTAGCTCGCTCAACTGCCCATTGCTTCGTGGGTGAGCCACCGAAGCGGCAGATCTTGATCCCGACGCCTTCGCACCATTCTTGGAATTCTTCACTCCTGAATTGGGTGCCGTTGTCCGTGATGATCCGGTTGGGCACTCCGAATCGACCACAATATCCTGGAAGAACTCCTTGGCCTTAAGCTGCGATGATAGTGACGGCGGCTTGGCTTTCGATCCACTTGGTGAACTTGTCAATGGCCACGAAGAGGTAAGCGAAACCGCCTTGAGCCTTCTTGAGCGGGCCCACTAAGTCGAGCCCCAGATCGCGAAAGGCCAAGAAATGGGTATAGTCTGTAGCTCTGTCTTGCGCAAGTGTGTCTGTCTTGCATAGAATTGGCAGCCCTCGCAGTTCGAACTATCTCCTTGGCATCCGTTACCGCTGGCGAGAAGAAACCACAGCCGGTGGCTTTCCCAACCAAGGCGCTTGATGCCGTGATGGCCACACATCCCGAATGGATTTCTTGGAGCGACTCTCTTCCCACTTGTCCCGAAATGCACCGCCCGAGGACACCCGAGGCACTTTCTAAGAGCTCGTCGCCCACCACCACGTAGGATTTGGCTTGTCGGGAGACGCGCGCTGCCAGAGTAGTGGCTTCCGGAGTTTGTCCTTCAGAGGTAATCAAGGTACGGTAGTCGATCTGGATCGATGAGCGGGACCGGTTCAGGACCCTCGCTTGGCTTTTGCCGTTTTGTAACGGTTGGCTCGTGAAGATCACATGCGAAGATATCACTTGGGACATCTGCCAGAGTGGCTCCCATCTTAGCCACGGCTCGTCTGGCCCTCATTATTGCGGCGGAGGACATGAACCAGCCTCAGGCCGTCAAACTTGCCTTCCAATTCTCGGACTTGCTTTGGCGGTATGCCGCCATGTTCGATCCACGCCACGACCAGTCCTTCGTACTTGATTCACCACCAACTCGAGTCGCCTCGAACCGCCGGCCGTCGGATTCGAGTGATGTGGCGATCTGAAGCCCATGGATGAGGGCCTCGTACTCGCGGCATTGTTTGAGGCCGGAAGTGAATCCGAAGGACATACTTCAACCTGTCGCCCCTAGGCGAGATAAGGAGGATTCCCGCCCTGCTCCCCAAGCATGAGAGATCCGTCGAAGTGCATGACCCAATATTCGGCTCTTCTTCCGTGGGAGTCTGGGATTCGGATCCACTCGGCCGTGAAGTCACCAAAGCACAGGACTTGACGCGGTGCAGCGGCTTGAACGAGATGTCGAAAGCTCCAAGCTCGGCTGCCCACTTTGAAATTCTTCCGGTAGCTTCCGATTACGGAGGACCTTTCCAACGGGAAAGAAGTGACTCACGAAATCGAATGTCCTTGGAAATAATGCTTGACTTAGTGACGAGATCAAAATGGCGTCTGGCCTTCTGATTTGAGGATATCTTGTCTTGGATTCGCCAAAGATTACGACAAAATAAATCGGGCGTTGCACACCGTAGCGGTGTCGATTCCTCCGCTCCACAACTATCACGGCACTTACTACATGAGATGTTGCCGCTATGTAGAGCAGAAGAGGTTCACCTGGCGCCGGCGAGACTAAGGCTGGGGAGTGGAGAGAAACACCTTGAGTTCTTGAAGGCTCTTTGTGCCTCTGCCGTCCAATCAAAGCGATCACTGCTTCTTAAGGAGCTTGAAGAAAGGCATTCCCGGACTCCCAACCGTGAGATAAACACATAAGCGCTACCATGCATCAGGTGAGCTTTTGGACCTCCTTTTGGGTGGTAGGCGGGGCCATTTTCATGATGGCTCCAATTTTCTCCGGGTTCGGCTCGATCCCACGATGAGAGGCGATGAACCCGAGTAGTTTCCGGAAGAAACTCCGAAAACACATTTCTCGGGGTTTAGCCTCATCTGAACGCCCTTAGACTTGCGAACGTCTCGGCCAGGTCGGAGGTAAGGCTATCTCGTGTCTGCGTTTTAACTACCACATCATCCACATAAGCTTCCACATTGCGCCGAGCCGATGGTGAAAACACCATTTGCAGCGGCTGATGCGTTCTGGCGGCATTCTTGAGCCCGAACGGCATGGTGATATAGCAATATGCTCGAATGGAGTGATAAACGGTCTTCATGATCTTCCTCTCGGCCGGATTTGATGATAGCCCGAATAGGCGTCGTAAAGCTGAGTAGCCGAGATCCGGCGGTGGAGTCTACCACCGATCAATACGAGGAGACCAAAGGGATCTTTCGGACAAGCCTTGTTGAGGTCGGTGTAATCAACACACATGCGCCAGCCTTTTATTCTTCTTACGGGCGAGTCACGAGGTTCGCCAACCGATCGAGGATGATACACTTCTTTGATGAAACCTGCGGCTAGCGACTTTGTGATCTCCTCTCGATGGCTTCTCGACGATCTTGAGCGAACCGTCGTAACCTTTGCTTGACGGGCCTGGCGGATTGGTTTACATTCGGTCGTGCTCGATCACCTCCCTGGGGACCCGGGCATGTCGGACGGCTTCCAGGCAAAGACGTCTTGGTTTGCCAGCAGAAGGTGACGAGCGCACCTTCCTATTCATCCTCGAGCCTTGTCCGTCCCGAGGCGGCTCGCGCGGATCGGACGGGTCGAGAGAATCCTTTTGGTGCCTTCCTCGGGGCCGATCCGGAGTTCTGCGGCTTGCGGGTAGGGATCGCCTTCCGGCTTGTCGAAATCCGCCTCTTGACGAATCCTTTCCCGACCACGCCGCCTCCAGAGACTTCGGCCATTTCGCGGCTCTCCCTATCGCAAGAGAAAGATCGCTTAACATCGCCACGCAGAGTGATAATACCACTTCGGACCGGCATTTTCAGCATCGAATCACGCGTAGTAGGGGCACCGCCATGAACTTGGCTACGGTCTCCCCAAGATGGCGTGATACTGAGCCGCAAAGTCTGCCACCTCGAAGCTAAGGCTCTCATCCGGTAGTTGTCCCTTGCGCCGAGCGTGGATCGTAGAGTGATTTGTCCGAGTGGTATCGCCGACGTTCGGGTATCACTCCATGAAAAGCGGCGACCGCGTTTGAGGTCGGGCGCGGGATCCCCATATCATCGAGTGTCTTCACGAAGAGGGCGTTGAGCCCACTCCCACCGTCAATCAACACCCTTTTGAGCTTGATGCCGCGGACAACCTGGCGCCAAGACCCGGTAGTATCTGCCGGGGAATGGGACACGATCTGGGTGATCCGTGCGGTCATAAGTTATTGCGACCTCGGACCAGCGGACATATCGGGGGGTCTCCGGCTCTACTGCACAGATGTCCCGAGCGGTGAGTTTTTGCTTCCGCTTGGACTCATATGCGGCCGAACCCCCGAATATGTAGTTAAGCTCGAGGTCGACTTCACGATAGTCTTCCTCGGCCGAGGAGGCGGTTTGCGGCGGCGTGACCACTCGGACCTTGTCCACCGCCTCTTGCTCTCGCGGCGAACCTCTTTAGGGTGAAGCAGTCCTTGGCGGCATGCCTCCTTCTGATGGAAAGGGCGGGGTGAGTTCATAACCTTATCATATCCATCCTCTTTGAGAGCGCGAGGATGAGTTGGTGCGGCGGCGCCACCGGCTCTTTGCCCTTGCGCTTCTTTTCTTTCCGCCGAGGGGTTCAGACTGATCCTTCCCTCATCACGCTGCCCGCCAGAGCCTCGGAGGCTGGCGTAACGATCCGCTAGGGCGAACAGCTCCCGGACCGACGCGTGGGTGGCTTCCGGACATCTTCTTGATGAGGTCGGGTCGCTGACTCCTTTTGAAGGCAGCTATCACAATATCTGTGACGCCCCGAGCGGTGCTTTTCCTGCTCATGAAGCGCTTGACTAACTCCCTGAGGGATTCGCTCCTCGCTTTGGTGTAGCTGGTATAGGTCCCAAGGGGTGCACAGGCGCTCGTAAGTGCCTTGGAAATTTGAGATGAATCGCTCACACAGATCTCCCCAGAATCTATAGAGTTCATTTGGAAGTCCGGTGAGCCATGCTTGGGCCAGGCGAGAGAGGGTAACCGGCAAGTAGTTTGCCATTACTTTCCTGATCCCCGCTGACCATCGCTGTGAGCGTATACTTGTAGCAAGCCTGCAGGTCCCTCTCACCGTCGAACCTAGTGATGCCTTTAGGATTAAATCCATCAGGCCAAACCACTCGGCGTAGGTGAGGGGTAAACGCACGAACCCTTCGATGTCCCCGCGATACCCCGGGAGGTGATCGACGCGGAGGATCGCGCTTGGCGTGCCAGCGGCCTCGCGGAAGGATGCCGTAGCGCTCATATTCGCTCGGCTTGGCGGCGTTGTTCCTCCCTTTCTCGATCGCGGCGCTGGCGTCGAGGTCTGCGAGGTCGCGGTGATCTTGTGTCGCAAGTCGTCTCGCGGTAGAACATGATGTGTCTGGCGGGCTTCCGACCTGGCCGGCTGGTATGCCTGGTCCTCGCCGACCACGTGATGCCTCCTTCGCCGGCCAGTCGATTTGGGCATGCTTTGGATAGCTGCCGCCGTCACCATGGCCTTTACTTGGGCCATGATCGGGCAATCGATCATCCGCCCCAAAGATAGGGTCGTGGTATCCAGGAGTGTCTTGGAGGCGGCGATATTCTGTGGGGTACGAAACAGCTTGGTCCCCATCTTGGCTTGCAGAATGTCTTCATTGACAGCCGGTGCGGTCCCGAGAGTACGCTACCACAGCGTCAGGCTCGATCACTCGGCCTCCTTCCAAATCGGCGGCGATCGAGGTGTCGGCGCTGCCGCGAATCTGCCGCGAGCCTTCGATTACACAGACTCTCGGAAATTCCAAAGACTCTCTAGGCTTTCTTCCGACTCGGCGGCGAGGTGGGTGAGTCCGAGAAGATAAACCTAGGCGCTCGGGGTGCCGAGTGGCTTGGCGGTGAGAACCCCACCCTTCGTGCCTCGGCGTCCTCGAGCCCGACTCGCTACCGAACGGGTCTTCGGATCCCCACTCGGTACTTTAGGGTACGAGGCAGGGGACCTTCCGATCGGCGGAAGTCGTGACGATGGATCGCCGGAAACCTCACCGCTACCGTAGCGTTCCCTAGAGAGAGAAAGGCTTCGAGGTCGTTGGAGATGAAGGTCGGGCTTAGAAGCGGAAGACCTGGCCCGGAAGAAGACTGTGGAGACTTCGCTCGTCGCAGCCCATCAAGCTTGATTTAAGATCTTGACACAAGCCCCTACCTGGCGCACCAACCGCCGACGATCTGTTTAGCGGCAATAGGATTTGTGATTCTAGGATTTGTGCGGGATCTCGAGCTTGATGGTAACACAAGATGCTTGAGGGCAATCTGTTTTAGACAGGTTCGGGCTCTCTCGGAGGAGATAATACCCTAGTCCTGTGTTCTTGGATATATCGTGTGTGTGTCTCTCTTTTCTTGTTTCTCCCTCCTCCCCTTATATACTGGGGGAAGAATACACGATAGATGGGCGCCACCGGGCCCTGAACATGGTGGCCTGGACGACATGTCCCTTGTCCTTATCCGCCTTCACGCTCTACGTCTTGGAGAGGTGGTTATGCTTTCTCCGACCCACGCCTGCCGCCTTGTCAGGTTCCGGCAGATCCGCAGTTCCGCGATGTCGATCGCATGCTTCGTTCCTGGCGGGTTGTTAGGGCGGGGCGCGAAGCTTTCTTGAAGGATCAGGAGTTGTCTTGGGGAGCAAGTCGAAGGTCTCCTCTGGGCCCGTCGTGGTGCTTCTGGGCTTTGGGCTTTCTATTCCGCCTGTCAGGCCCAGTCGGGTGTAGGCCCCTCTTGCGGGACCCCTGTCTCTGACATCCCACAGGTGGTGGGTAAAGAATCTTGCCTATACCAGTCACTCGCGGGTACCCGTTACCCACGGGTATGCCCGTTTACCCGCTACCATCAATAATCCTTCCAACCAAAAAACACTAAGAGCTAATGAGCAATGGTACCGATACAATCCCTTTGATGAAATTGTAGGAATCATCTACATTATGTGGATTAAAGAATGATTATCAATTATTCAAAATTTCAACTGCACATAGGGATAAGAATGGATATAATGCATACAAACAAATAACGCACGGATGCTCAAATTTAATAATTAAAATAAAAATAGTTCATCAGTCATCACACATGCTCAAGTTCAATAATTAAAATAGAAATGATTTATCAATCATCATACATATTACAAATCGCTCATCATAACATCACAAACAACAAATTACTAATATGAGGTACCACAAATTGGGAATTAATGGCCAACTAGACGTCTATTGTGGCCCACGGGTACGGGTGTAGCTCCCCCATACCCATACCCGTTTACCCGTCGGGTAAAGTTTGACCCCCATAAACATACCCGCGGGCAATAAAAGAGGAATATACCCACCTCTAGTAGGGTTTTTACCAGCGGGTACACGGGTAATCGGGTAAGATTACCATCCCTAGTGGGTAATTCATTTTTCTAGTCCTCCGTAGATACTTTTTAAAAATCCGATCTTATTTAAAATAAATTTGTAAAAATAGCTTCTTCTCCTACCAAAGAATATGCAGTGCCATCTGCTGCTATCAAGGAGCTTAGTAGGAAGGCTGTCAAGTGTGGAACCAAGCGTGCGAGCTTCTTCTGAGCTGGCGCAACAGTGAGGTGGACATAACATTATTGTTGCGGTCAGGTGGCCTGCCACGGACACATGTTACCTATCACGGCATCCGAAGTTGATGGGGGATTATTTTTGTAGATTTATTTAAGAGATCATATTTGCAAAAAAACAAAGGTGCGAGGGAACCAAAGCTTTGTGCAGTGCAATATATGCCGTAACGTTTTAGAGTAGTGCTTCTATGCGGTATCCTCTCAATACAATCTATATAAATTTTAAAATAAATAAAAGGTTAAATAATAATTATCTATCCTTCAGTTTTATTTTAATATTTATATAATTTTTAAATAGTAATATATAGAACCCTTTTGCATACAAGCAACTCTCATGTTGCTTTGTGAGCCGACTGTACACGGTGAGTAAACATAACGATGGATTGTGTACCAAGAAAAAATGATGCATTGTGGCAGGCACAGGCAGTCGAGTACCGGATGGACCAAGTCCAGCCAAAAAAAGAAAAAGAAAGACTGTGTTTTATCTCTCTCTCTATAGAGGGGGAATTCATACATTTTTATTCGCCACCCGGATTGAGATTGAGCTGCCAAAGAACACAAGAACGATAGAATGAAAGGCAAAACCATCGATCAAGAGTTTTGGTGCTGTTAAAAATTTCGACACAATATTAGTTGCGAATTGCAAATTAAGCCTATTAATTAGTCGTAGTACGTTCCTCGTCCCTTCTACAAACAAGAGAGAGAAAATCAGAACGGTAATAGGAATAGGAGACGCTCGAGGATGCCTGCGTGCGTGACCACTGCAGCGCGCCGCGCGCGGCACGTGAAGCACACGTCGGCGGCGGACGGGACAGCTAGTGGTGCGGCGGCTTCGTCTACTGGTGGTGGCCGCCGCGGAGCAGCTTCGGGGAGTGCTTCTTCTTGATCTCCTCCGCGGCCGGCACCTTGTTGACCTCCTCGCCGCCGGCCACCTTGTTGGTCGCCTCAACGCCGATAGCCTTATTGGCCTCAGCGCCACCGGCCACCTTATTGGCCGCCGCGTTGCCTGCGACCTTGTTGGTCTCAGCATTCCCTGTCACCTTCTTGATCTCCTCGGCGCCGATGCCTTTGCTGGCAACCTCGCCGGCAGCCGGCTTCTTGATCTCTTGGCTGCTCGTCACCTTGCTAACCGCCTCGTTTCCTGTGACCTTTTTTATCTCCTCACCACTAGGTACTGTTCCTACCATGTTGGCCGCCTCAGCACTATGCACCTTATTCTTGATCGGCTTGTTGCTCTTCGCCTTCTTCGCCGCCTCGTCGTTGCCTGCGACCTTGTTGATCTCATTTCCAGCGGGCACCTTGCTGGTCCTGGCCTTATTGATCTCCACGCCGCCCGTCGCCTCGTTGGCTGCCGCCGTCTGGACACCAGGCACCTTCTTGAGCTCCTCACCGGCAGTCACCGTGTTAGTCCCCTCAACTCCCGTCACCTTGTCGGTCATCACCTCGCCGTCATTTACCTTCCTGACCTCCGCGCCGCCTCCTGCCACCTTCCTGGCCTCCGCGACGCTGCCCTTCGCCCCTGATGCGGCGCCTGCCGAAAACTCCTGCGCGTCGCCAGGGAGTAGCGAGCTGATCCGTATCACCGACGGGCCGTCGTTGCGCTGCGGGTTGTTGAACTCGGAGCACGAGCTCCTGATCTCCCCGTCTTTGCCCGTGATTGTTTTAAGGACGCTCAGCTTCTCCATGGCCTTGGCGAACTTGGGGATGAAGTCGGCGGGCTTGGTGGACATAGCCTGGATTATCGGCATCGTCCTCGGGTCCAGCCCCACGAGCCGGTCGATGGTGAGCGGCATCTTCTTGGCCAGGACGAGGCCGAAGTAGTTGGCGTCCACGAGGTTGGGCGTGATGGGGTCCATGCTGACGTTGCCCTCGTCCCGGTTCTTGCCCTCGCACGCCCTGCTGATGTTGCCCTTGTACTCCGGGTCGATGGGCGCGGCGTCGGTCTCGATGAAGAAGCACTTGACGGTGCCGATGCTGTGGCCCCCGGCGAGGAGCACGATCATCTCCTCGGTGTTGAAGTCCTTGGAGGAGAACTCCGACATGAGCTTTGGCACGGCGATGTCGGGGCCCGGCAGGTTGTCGGCGTCCTCGCGGTTGGACACGAGCGAGTCGCGCCGGCCCGTGGTCACCTCGTAGGCGGGGCCGCCGGCCAGCCGCACGCCGTCGCGGCAGCTGAGCGCGAGGATGTCCGCGCACGACACCACGTTCGGGCACCGCTTCTCCAGCTCCTTCTTGATCTCCTCGATGATGTCGTACCCGCGCACGGAGATGTTCGGGCCCGCCTCCTTCTCCGCGCTTTGGTTCGAGAGCGGGTCGATCAAGATCGACGCATCACAACCCTGGCACCATCGAGAGAGCATTTGATTGGACGGTTCAATCGTCACCACCAAACGCACGCACGCACGGGTCGATCGTTACGTACATTCGCGAAACAGTCGTGGAAGAAGAGGCGGAGGAGGACCGCCGCGGTGCCGGGGTCCTCCTTGAACCTCCTCTCGATGACGCTGAAGACGACCTTCTCGGCGTCCGGGCACGACGCGCGGTAGAACCCGGGGGCGAGCTGGGCGGAGGCCAGCGGCGCCGCCGCGGCGGCGAGGAGGCCGAGGACGAAGACCAGGCGCGCATCCATGGATGGAACGTACGTGCATGCAAGGGGGGTCCGTGCTGCGAGAGATGCTGGGACTCGTTGGGGCCGTGCTTAATACAGCGTGCATGCAGAGGCGGTCAACGGGGAGCGTCCGCGAGGAGCGGCGAGGGCACGCATGCGCGGATGGTTGTCTCCTTCAAGGTGTAATAATAGGAGGCGCTGGCTTTCTTTCGTGTCCCGAGTCCCGACTCCCGACCTCTTCTCGGCATGGCGTCGTTACAGATGTAGCAACAGGAACAAGGGTACCTAGACACCAATGTCTCTGTTTCATTCTACTACTACTACTATTATTGTTATTGTTGTTGTTGTTGTTATTGTTATTGTTATTGTTGTTGTTATTGTTATTATTGCTGGTGGTGGCTGCTGCTGCTGCTCCGCCCAGAGTTGCACGCGTAAATGGCTTGCATGTGCGATCACTAGCACCTTCAGCTCCTACTGTTGTTAATTTTCCTTCTACTAATTACTTTCTCTTGTCACAAACAGTAGTCGATTTAGAATACGTACAGTCAAATATTTAAAAGTTTAGCTATCGATATTTTTTAAAAATATTTAGATTGAATGGATGATTCATCTCGAAAGGTACTTTCATAATATTATAATTTTATTGAATTTTTAAAATATATTACAATAAAAATTAATGATCAAAGTTAAATTTTAGAGACCATATTGATATTCAAAACGGCTACTATTTGTGATCAAAGGAGTATCTCCATTTGTTTTAAGACTACACAGTAGGCGTATGGGAATCCTAGCAAAAGAATCTATATACTTAGGTGCAGAAGCAGAACTGCAAACAACTAATGTATGAAAATTATTAAAATTATCGTGTTAATATGAAGGTAGAGCAGATATTCTGAGTGTGAAATATCTTAGGGAACGAAATACCTACTGTCGACGTTTCTAAAAGTGTTCTCAAACCAATAACTAACGAACCACCATTAAATAAGGGCAATGTTCCGCGAAGTGTAACTCAAATCAGAACGAACCCAAATTTCGGCCGGTAACATAAGAGTACATTCTCAACAATGTAAGATGCTCATCAAGAAGCTGATTACTTTCCTATAGAATTTTGACTTGCTTGCTCGTGAACGAAATGTAATAAGGAAAATTCCCTTGAAGCTAGAAGAAATGCAGATCATAGAACCAAAGGCAAATACTGCAGTACAAATTAATGCTTTCGCCTAGAACGAAGCATGCGAACTGCTTAAATTTCATCCAAATCAAATGCTAACTATTTTATAATGCTCTACACAATTACATCACGGCAAAACACTTTTCTCAACCATAAAAACGAACAAATTTAAAGCCGGTTAGTAGTTACTCAGGGAGTACTACAGGTCAGGGCACCCGTCATTCTACCAATCTAGTGCAGAGCTAAATCAGATCAAGCTACTTTCCCCTTTGCCCAATAATTTACATGCCCTTCACATAAAAAGGGAAAAAAATATATATAATAAACCAAACAAGTCGGCAACAATGACAATAAACAAACGCCCTAGCGCTAATGCTCATGCTTCACACGCCCTTTCAGTATTCCTGGAATAGGGGGTGAGCTTGGTAATCTAGTTGCACCATTATTTGCCCTTGCAGGTTGCTGTACCTGATGCCGATAAATATTTGGCATGCTTGAGCTCTCACCTCCATTGGAAGTTGGCTCTTGAGTACCATCATTCTGTTCTTTTCCACTGGAGCTCATTGCTTTCAGTACATACGAATCGTCATGCAACTCAAATGGAGTGCTGCAGTTTCAGAAACATAAATATAAAAAAATCATCTAAGAACCAGCTAAATAGAATAAATTCATACTGAATCATTTCTTTCAACAGAATTCATTAAATTGAGATTTGGATAATTTTCGTTGTTTCTTTTTTTTTTCCAATAAAATTGAAAATTAAATGGGGTCTTCTCATCCATCCATTAGAAATTACTGACGATGGCAAATCTGCATTTTATATAGTGAGACCAAACATGCTGTGTATCAATATTAGTTGGCATCAGGTCCAAACTTGATAATTGTTACGGCAGCACCTTCTGGTTAGAATTAGAACCTATTATCACGAAAGCTATTATACAGATTGAAAAAAAAATCTGGCTAAGCAACACAACTTCCACGTTCAACAACAGTGGAAATGATGTTTCAACACTGAACAAATTTGAAAACTCCCTTGACAACAGAAAGGATGTAAAGGGAACGTATCAAATGAGTAGTCTTAGAGTAATGAGAACACCAAATCATAGTCATTGGATGAATCTAGATGACTTACATCGATCAATAAATGGTAACCACACTTTTCAAAAGAAACCCAAAAGTGTTCCACTTTTCACTCGTACCCTTATCCAAATGCGAACTAGCGACTGGAATTTAAGTTCCTATTATATTATTTTAAGGGTAATTCTTAGTAGATTATGTTCCCAGAATTCAAATGCAATAAGAGGCCTGCCCTTCAAAATGAGGAACTTGGGCAGTCATATCATGACAAAAGCAAAAGGAGGAGGTGAAAAGCAGGTCATGCTAGATAAATTGGAAAGCTTTGCACCCAGAGGGAAGAAAATAACAGAATTCTTGTCTTACCTATTAAAGTCAAAATGAACCAGTTGCATATCTTCTGATATCTCAACTTCTACAGTTGCATGAGGCCGTGTCTGCATGATAGGAAAAAAAAATCCCTGTCATTCAGCCCTACATTCTGTACAGAAGGCAGCATTTGTAAACACAAGAGCACAAAGAATTTAAAAAGTATTCACCTGGACCAGGATAAATGGCAAGGCCACTCCACCCGAAGGATTGTTTCCTGAACCATATAGCTGCTCATTTCGCTGTATCAAGTTTTGCGTACCTACATACTTAATATGCCAAATACATCCATAATTATGCGGATCAAAATTGGACAAGAACAAAAGAAATATTGGATGTAAGAATGATCAACCTTGATCTCGACCAACAATCCTTAGGGACATTTTCTATTCCAACATTGAACCTTAAGCAACAGCCCTTTGTTCTTCTACTCAGGCTTACTTTGGCAACCAGGTTTACAAAACTGGTGAGAAGTAGGCATCGGTTGCTTCATACCAGTTTATGAACAAACCAGAATTTACAGTTGTACCACTTCACTAACAATGTACTCCAATTCATGACCAATTCCGATCAATTTGGAACCATTTAGAACGATACAAGCAGTCACAGTTTTTTTGGTAGACTCTGGGAGCTGCTAATTTTCCTAAAATAGGTCAAGGCCAGGAACCAACCGGGTCCCAATTTATAGAACCCTGGTGACAGCTACATATGAAATACAAATCAATGTTTTCAAGGCATCGCCTAGGCGTCCAGGCACCGGCGGCCGCCCGTCTTGGCCAGTCGCCTTGCCTGACCGGGCGTCCAGGCATCTCAGCTGCTCTAGGGCGGGGAGACTAGGCAGTGGCAGAGCAAATAGGGTGGGGGAGTGGGGGGACAAATGGCAGAGCAGAGCACATGTGAGCAGGGAGACGAAGCATACCCTAGCGCGTGGGAGCTCCGCCTTCACCTCCACCAGGATCGTCGCCTCCCACCTCCGTCGTGGCTACACTGGTGTCAGATCCGTTTCCCATCGGCTGTCGACAGCTCCTTGTCTCGCCTCCCCTACAGGCGCACCATCCATCGCGCTGCCGTCCCAAATCTGCAACGGCCGTAGGCGGGGGCGGAGGAGAGGGGAGAGGAATAGGCGCCGGTTGGGATGGAGAGAAGGCGGCGGCTGAGACAGAAAGACAACTTGTGAATGGAGAGAGAGGAGGGGAAGGGTTAGGGCTAAGAGGGGGAGGCTGGCGCCTGGGAATGGGCCGAGTTCGATCTTTCTTGGTCTCATAATCCTCGCCTAGGCGCCCGCCTAGGTGCCTAGGCGTCCAGGTGTTCGGCTGGCGCCTCGCCTCGCCTTGTCACCTTGACAACCATGATACAGATCCTTATTTCTTAATCTAAATCAGCACAGATAATAGCAGGAGCGAAATTTTAGATTTTTAATAGCATGTAACATCACAACAAAAGGTAAAACAAAAAAGAGATACATATGCAGAATGCTAATCTGCAACTGGAAAAAAATTATCAAAACGTGTGCATGCACACAAACCATTGCTAGAAGATTGTTTGGGCTTTTTCACCGGCTTAAAAGCCAAAAAGCTAAAACCTAAACAAATAAGTGACTTTTTATCTAGGCTTTTTCAAAAACCATAAGTCTCCATATAACTAAAAGCTAAAAGCCACCGGAGATGTGCTTTTTTGGTTTATAGGGGGACCTGTAGCCAAGGTTCAAAATCTCGCCAGAATCCAGCGAAATTTTTTTAAAAAAACCTAAAAATTCAAAGTGCTACAGTAAGTCGGTAACCTAATATTTCGGTGAATTTGACCGGATTGGATTCTTCACATCGTTTTCCATGTCTAACCAAAATTTCAAAAAAAAATTGACATTTTTTGCCCACCATAAGATTAAAATTGCTAAGTTCTTATTTTGAACTTTACAACGAGCAATGTGTATGTGGTATTCTGGGAGCAAGAAGATTTTGATATCATAAATTGCCTAACAATGTTAAATTATATAATTCAAGAACTTACTTGCCTGGGTAAAATTTTTAGATGGATTTAGTTATAAAATTAGTTTATCTTGTTCTTTGGTTGAAATAGATTGCTTTGCACAGGTATATATACATTTCTGATTGTGTGTTACATGTATATATGCGTAAATTGCATGAATGTTTCTGCTTCTTCAGATGCATATTATCAAAGAATTTTGTACTAAATAGCTTTTGCCTGGGTCAGTATCAATTTTATTATTTACTTTTGTCCTTGAAAGGAGTAGTAACTATCAATGAATCCATTGATAGTTTGACAATATGCATGAATGTATCTATTTCTTCAGATGCATATTGTCAAAGTATTTTGTACTAAGTAGCTTTTGCCTGGGTTAGTATCAATTTTATTATTTACTTGTGTCCTTGAAAGGGGTTGTAACTATCAATGAATCCATTGAACTAAGTTCATAATGTAATCATGTTGCTTTATGAACATACATATCCATAGAACGTACTAATCAAGAAATTAAATATCACATGCACTATATGAATTTCTCCCTAATCCAAATTGCTTTATGTGAGTGAGATTTTTTTTCATGATTTTTTCAAAAAATTTCCCATTTTTTTCTAACCACGGGATACCATTTTAAAGTACTTTGCACTATATGAATTTTTAAAAATTCTTCAAGCTTGATCATCATCTACAAGTTTCATGGAAACATTAATGATATATCAGAAGCATACACAAAAAAAATTAACAAATTTTGCACACTTTTTACAACGTTTTAAATGGACCGAGATCTCGGTTAAAACAACCGAAATTTCGGTTTTTCCACCGAGATCTCGGAAATCTTGGTGGAAAAAAAAAACGGATTCAAATTTTGGTTTTTGTATTTCGTTCGGATTTCGTCCGAAATAACGAGATCTAAGCGAAATTTCGGATTTTGGTGGGTGACGAGAATTCATCCTAAAACGAAATTTTGAAGCCTCGCTGTAGCTTTTCTAAAAAGCTCCTTTTTGGCTTTCTAGGCTGAAAAGCAGTTGTAGTTTTTTATAAAAGGCCGTTGGCAAACAGCCAATTCCCCTTCGCAATAAGCTACAAAAGCACGTCCCACCCTGCTTTTGGCTTTTGCTAATTATATGTGGCCACTTAAAAGCTAACCCGTTTAGGGGGCTTACTAGCTTTTTGGAAGCCGAAGCTGGCTTTAAGGCCCCCAAACAGGGTCTAATGCCATTGAAGTTACGGTAAAATTACTCACCTCTAGCACGTATAAAAACCGATTGCTTTTAAGCTGTAAAGCTTGAGCCTAAACAAACCGGGCCTAAGAAGCTCTAGCATGTGTACCATTTTGCAGCATAGCCATACTTCATCGCTGTGAAAGCAAGTTATCGAGTCAGTGAAGAAAGTGCGAGCAAGTATTGAACTTTCTTTAATGGCCTAGACAACATAAGTCAGTAAAGATAATAAGTTACCCTAAGTGTGTATAATGAGGCGAAATGGTACACCATTTAAGTGCATTTTTATTACGATGCTCTTTTTTACCACCAGAGCCATGTATTTGAATACTACAGTATACTATAACTATTAGCTGTAACATGTACACGAATCATTTCATAGATTTCATTGGACATATCTAAAGGAAAGAAGGTGATGTCATATCCTTACTTGGTCTTGTAGCTCCTGCAAATAAGCACTTTTCTTCTCAATCCTACCTTTCAGTCCCACGAGCTCGGTCTGTAAATATAGCACAAACTGATGAATGAAACTACCAAAAGCGTATCAAATGTCAATAAGCATAGGGAAAAGAAGACAAAACCTGCCATTCTTCAATATCATTTATACTGGTCCGAGGCAAGCCCTTCCACTGTATTTCCTTTTTATCTTTAGATATGATGTCCATAGCCATCAGAACATTCAGCGCATCATAAACCCTTCTTCGTATATTTTTCTCATCATATTGTTGCTGCATTTTAACACAATGAGCACATAATATTAGATTAAAGAAGTGATTGGTGCAAAGGGGAAGTCATATCTCTTAACTGGATTGGGATTATCAGGATCTGGTGGTTCAATGTTATTTTTGGGATCTGTATACTCAGCGACAAGTTCATCAGCCACCTGACAAAGATAGACCAAAAGTATGAACTCTGAAATTTTAGTGTCACCAATAAGGCAATAAGGCTACACATTGGAAATTTCACTAAACCAATAAAAAACAAAATTAAATATCATTTTTGGCACAGAACCAAAATAGGATGGTTTTGACGATTTTAAGGAACTCCAGATATCAACATGCATATATTGAAAGGCATGGTGTTAGTTTAAAGCATAGCGGTAAAAGAGTGTGATAGGGATTACAATGATCAATGTGATGGATGCCACATATTAGCAGCTTCATCACAATTCACAATAAGATTTGAGCAAGGTGATCAAATGGTGCCATGGTGGTGTTACAAATGACATGCAAGTGAGTTTCCAATTTCATGATCCCACATCATGATACTGAATATGCCAGCTTGATTAAAATTAGTAGAAGAATGGAAAACCCTCAAATTCACAATCACAAAAAACAAAACTGATACAGGACTGCATGGATGAAACAAGGTGGACCACATGAACAAGCTGGCTTAATGGTTAATGGCTAGTTCCGCCATGTACTGTATAGATAATGCTACCAGAGTATTAAGCTTTACAGTGTACATACTACATAGCGTTACTTCCTTTTGAATAATTGACTAAATATTCAAAGATAGACCAAAGGAAATACACATACAAAGAAATAGAGAATCCTGCAATGATTGTGATCAAAATTTGCAGTTTTTTGGTTCAGAAAAAGTAAAATCGATGCGACCTGCAGACATGATGGCATCACAACAAAACAAAAATCAGTTGATAGAAATAACAAATCACTAACCTCATTGTATGTTGTTCTCCCTTTACTTTCAACTTTCTTACAAACTGCATAATAACAAATGAAACACATCATGACATCTATGATGTTAGTAGCCACAGTCAGTGTACTGCTGTTCACTGCACATAGCCCCTAGAATGAATATCAAAATGAATGCACAATATAACGGAAATATATAAGAAATACTAGTTATGATCAGTGTTTGTATTTTGCATTGTGCCGCTTATGGATACTAATAAGAGTGAACATGACCTTCAGTTAAAAGTGCTAAATAGGGAAAGAAAACTATTTGAGTGACCTTTCATACTGAACTGGCGCAACCCCCGGCCACCTTTATCAGGACCAACCGCTCGAGCTCCTCTCTTTTTCTTCTTGCTGCAGTTTTTAGAAATTAATTATTACGAGTGCACTGAACCACTAGATAGCAACTAAGGAAAGGATACTTAGAAGTAGAATCTTCGGCTATGAAGCGGCAGACAATCTTTGATGATTTAAGTAAATGTAAAGATATATATGTACAGACTCTGCATAGCCTACCTACAAGTAGCAATCATCATAGCTGAATCCACTTAAAAGAGTAGCAAAATAACACAAACTTCTAAGGTGCGGCGTTCTACAGTACGACTCTATGGATGAACAAAAGTCATATGACCGATGCTTTTACTGATCAACATGACAGCGTGCACCTCAATCAATCTACAAAATAAGAATTAGATCTAAGACTAACCCTTTCAGCAAGGCAACCTACAAGACGTTATCCTGAAAACATCCACCGAGAAAATCATACTTGCACATGCACATCAAAGTGACAGAAAATACGCTTCACCAAGCATGCTGCATGCTAAACAACATCAGCTAATTACAATAGAATGAACAGCTTTGAACAGTATCAACCGTGCATCTACAGAACATCCTTTCTCATGAACAGCACACAGTCATGGTGCCTACTACAACACAACCACGCATCGACCAAACCGCACCACTATTCGAAAAAAAAGCAAATACAAATCACGGACAAGCATTCACGTGAACCGAATCTGTTTCCAATCTCGAAAAGCAGCACACGCAGCAGCAGACAGATGGCGAAACTGGCAAGCCAAGCAAAGCGAATTCACAAACCTCGAGGGAGCATGCGACGAAGGCGCGTCGTCGCCGTGGATATCGAGATTGCTGAGGCGGACGATGCTGTCGCTGGCGGGCGTGGAGGCCGCCGCCGCGGGGGCCGCCCCCTTGCCGGTGGCCGCGGGGCCATGCTGATCGCTGCGGCTGGACGGGGAGCCGGCGCTCCCGTCGCTAGTGGAGGCGGATTGCGCGCCGCCCGAGGGCGGCAGCTTGCCCAGGGACGACCGCTCGGCGGCCGGCTGCGGCGGGCGCGGGAAGCTCGACGCGCAGCGGCCGCCGTCCTCGTCCGGGCGGTGGGCGACGCCAGAGACCATGGGGGTGGAGATCGCGCGAATCGGGGGCGGAATTGAGGAGGAGGTGGGGGTGGGGCGTTGAAACCCTAAAAAGACAAAGGGGAGCAAATTGGAGGGAGAGAAAGAAATTTACGCGAGAGCGGGGAGACACGCCCAGACGATATTTGTTTTCTTTTTTCCGTTTGTTTCGTTTCTTATTTTAGTTGTTGGGCTTTTATGCAAAAAAAATTTGGCGGTTCCGGGATGCGGTTGTGCAGCAACCGTGCTCGACCCGTGGTTCATGAAGGTGGAAAGCCGGCCGGGCTCGGTTTAGCGGTGGGTCCTGCAGAGCTGGCAAAAAAAGAAAGAGAACTCGTGTTTCGATTGTCGAGTTTAAAATTAAAATTAGCCTAGTTCGAGAAGAAAAGAGTTAACGAGGTCTAACTCGATAATAGTCCATTAGCGTGAATTTAAAATAATCATTTAAATAGTAAATAAAATAATTTGATATTAACCTATATTATTTATATAAAAAACTCCATAGCCAGCATTATAAGATCTGATCTTCATAAAAAAAAATTGGTGCCTGGACCACAGAGATACAATAGCCCCCATCTGGTATTCTAGTTGAAGGTGTACTATTACGAGAGGAGAGAACTTTTTACAAAATATAAGAGCATCTCCAGCAGAGCCCCTAAATCAGTCCCTAAACCTTAAAATAGGAAGTGTAGTAAAAAATAAGATCCAGCAGGCCCCAACTCAAGTCCCTAAAATTAGGAGGCCCCTAAATTTGCCTCCTCAGCCCCAATTCCCAGGGAGCCCCAACTCAAACCACTAAAATTAGGAGGCTCCTAAATTTACCTCCTCAGCCCCAATTCCCAGGGACACAAGTACAACCCTTATTATTGAAGACAGGGAAATACACGAGAGGCTTCAAAATGATCTTATTGAGCATTTGTGGGCAATTCACAGCGCTTCGTAGTTTGATTCATTGTTCGGAGTTTCTATTTATCTATTTATCATGTTTTGAAAATTTTAAATTTAAATTTGAAATATCGTGTTTTTAAATTGTAAATGTTAATATGCTTATATTTTATGTATTACAAATATTTTTGATTGAATTTTAGTGGTGTCAAATGAAGATTATACATAGCAGATATATCAAAATAGGAGAAAAAGTAAAACAGGGGCTGGGATTTATGGAGCTATTGCTGAACTTGTGCTCTGAAAATATAGCCCCAAAAAATAGGGGGAGTCCCTAAATCCAAAATAGGGACCCTGTTTTAGAGCATCTCCAAGAGAGCGTCCTAAAATTGAGCCTTAAATTTTAATTTAGGACCCCAACCAATTAGATTTAGGGCTCCAACGAAATATTCACTCCAGCAATTAGGCCCTAAAACCCAACGAAGATAGGGCTCAATCACAGAGTTGCTAAATATAGCTACTCTCCTAGAGGCTCTAAAACAATTTGCTAAATTTTAACAATTTAGGGCCCTTGTTGGAGTTAACATTTTTCCCAAAAACCCTATAATTCAAATTAGGACCTTATTTAAGGCCCCTCTTGGAGATGCTCTTAGGGGCCCTTGCTGGAGATGCTCCAACAGAATCCTGGCATAAATACCTGAGTTGACATGGGAATAAACAATTACCTTTTTCAACCACCACATTGTGGAGTATACTATCTTAATGGGAGTGCTGGAACGGCCCTTTTTTGGAAAGATCATGGGTCCATCTGGCCTCTAGCTAGACAATTCATATGAGCCGAAGAGAAAAAAAAAACATAAAGGGCATCTTACCAAGTGGCACTGTATCAGGCCGGCCAGGCCAACCGCCGTAGTAGCCCATCTTCCCACTCCAGATCTTATGAAGGCCCATCAGCCCATTTGGTAGCAAGTTCTGGAACACTCGACAAACTGGAGACGAGCACGTGAGTAGAGCAGAGAGGAGATCATGACAGATGGACCACGAGTAATGGTTATTTTACTTTTTGGGTGTGGGCCGCAGTTACGTGCGTCTTCATGGGCCAGGGTTCCGAGAAGGCGCTACTTCCGCCGCAATTCCTCGAAGGAAACCGCTTGGGAACGCAGGGCCAACCCGGGCCCATCTCCCTTCACCTTCTCGTGACCGCTATCGTCATCATACACATCATTTCTTCGACACGGTCGCTCTACACGGCTATTAAAGGAAAGGGAAGCCAAAACAGCTGCGAACATCGTGAGAAACTACGGTTTCTTTCTCGGTTGATTCGAGAGTGTTTTCTCATACAACCATGAATGTTTGGATATTTGTACGGCTACGTACCCTCTAGGGTTATAAATAGTTGTTATTTTGGGTTTCTAAAACATGGCGTTGACTACTAATCTCTATTATAATATATTTATATAACTATTAAAATTATAATATTATGGAAGTACTTTCAATACAAACTTATACGTATGATTTCTATGTATTCAATTTAAATATTTAAAAAGATATTAACAGTCAAAGTTTTAAATATTTAAGTACACATATATCCAAAACGATAATTATTTAAAAAGATCAACGGTGCTTCGAGAAGTACTTCGGTAATGAATTACAAGAGTGGAGATAGAATTACACTGGGATGGGTATCATAAAAAAAGGAAAATCACCCACAGAAGACAAATCCATTTATAAATCTACAAATCCATTTACTGCTTCCTCGCAAGAAAATTACTATCTATGGATTTGTCTTGTAGCTTCCTTCTTTTTTTCTTCTCTCTCCTCCCCATCCTTTAAAACCATATAGATAGCTCATTGTGAATCATTGTACATGCTCTAATAATACCCATACTGGTTCGGTAGGTACAGTACTAACCGAGGGAAGTACAGCTACACGGTAACAAAATCTAAGCGATGACGCCACTTTGACGTAGAGCCAGGTGACCGTAGAGTTGCGTAGACAGCACCCAGAGCCGCAAGCAGGCGGCAGCAGGCTGCCGGAAATAGAAGGAAATTTACCGGCGTCTGCGACCGGGCAGGAGAAACTACTGCGCTAATGCTTGACTCTGATTCGGATACGGACCAGCACTGTCTGACACCTGGGCCCCACGCCACCAGCAGAGCGCGTACGATGGTTATCTCCCTCTTCCCCTCCGCTTCCTCGTCCTATTTATCCCCCGTTGGCATCTCCTCCCTTTGTCAAACCCTCGGCACAGAGCCAGAGACCCATCGAACACGTGCGGAGAGGACGGGTCCAGAACCCAGAGCGTCTCGGAGGAGAGTAGGCTAGTAGCCCAACCCCATGGGAGAGGAGAAGGCCCCCAAGCGCGGCGACGGCGCCGAGCCGCCGCAGCCGGTCGTCCTCAGGATGGAGTTGCATTGCGCCGGCTGCGCGCAGAAGGTCAAGAAATCCATCAAGCACCTGCCTGGTACACATTTTGGTTTTGGCTTTTGTTTTCCCCGGAGAGAACGCGTATTGGCTTTGATTTGGTGGCTGATTCGCTGGTTCCGATCGACGCAGGGGTGGAATCGGTGGTGGCGGACGCGGCGGCGAACAGGATCGTCGTGGCGGGGACGGCTGACGCGGCGGCGCTCAAGGCGCGGATCGAGGCCAAGACCAAGAAGGCCGTCGAGATCGTCTCCGACGGCGGCGGCGGCCCTAAGAAGGCCGTCGCCGAGTCAAAGGCCGACAAGGACGGCGCCGGCGAGAAGAAGGGGAACAAGGACTCCCTGCCCAAGGAGGAGAAGGAGAAGAAGCAACCGCCTCAGGAGAAGAAACCCAAAGAGGTCGGTACGCAAGAGGCAATCCCACCCATGCAATACGCTCCTTTGCTCCCAACTACTCTTCTGACCTGCAACAACTAAAAAACATCTCTGGTTTTGGTCTTGGTTGTTGTCTTCCACAGGAGACCGTGCTGCTCAAGATCCGCCTCCACTGCGACGGCTGCACCGACCGCATCAGGCGACGTATCTACAAGATCAAAGGTGAGATTACCCTCTTCGTATTTGTGCCTGTTCTGCTGTTAATTTATTTTTTAAAAAAAAAATTGGCTAAAAACTATGACATTCATTAGAAAAAAGAACAATAGACGAATAGACGAGCGATATGCATACACACACTTCTCCACACGTACTACGCGTATACACTCGTCTCTACCAGAAACGTCGGGTTCAAGGATCGAACCGGGGTTGGTTAGATAGACCAGAGCTATGGCTCAGTCCTCGCTGTTAATTTTGTCTGTCGGCTTCAAAACTGACGCCTGTTTTGCTTGCTGTGTGGCTCCAGGGGTGAAGGATGTGGTACTGGACAGCAACGCCAAGGACGTGGTGAAGGTCACGGGCACGATGGACGTCGCCGCCATGCTGCTTTACCTCGAGAAGAAGCTCAACAGCACCGTGGAGGCCGTGGCGCCCGGCAAGAAAGACAGCGGCGACGACAAGAAGGGCGGCGATAAGAAGGACAAAGGCAAAGGCATCGAGGCGGCGGGCCCGTCCACCGCGACCGCCGCCGCTGCGTCCATGGCCCCTCCGCCGGCCGAGGCGAGCACGTACCACGTGTCGCCATACGGTTACGTCGCGTACCCGCAAGGTCCCCCCGCCAGCTACTACCAGTACTACGGCGGCAATGCCGACAGCGCGGGGCATGCCAACCCTAACCCCGCCTCCTTGTACCCCCGCCACCCCAACGCCGACCCCAACCACCAGCCGTACCCGCCCTACCCGTACAACTTCGACATGGCGCCGGCGCCGAACCTGTTCAGCGACGAGAACCCCAACGCCTGCTCCGTCATGTGAGCTAGCCCGCGCGCCCGACACTGACACGCAGAGGCCGTGCCGGGAAAATATTACATGTACATACCAACGAATTCTTAGCCTTAGGATCAGAATTCAGAAGCATCTAGCATGGTGTGCGTCCGATCTATCAAATTTTGTCCAATTTATCCTGGATCGATGTCCGTGCTACTCCATTGGTTAATTTGATCTAACTAGCATTCACAGATGAGCGGGATGAATTGGTCGCAAGGAAGTACAAAACAAAGCTTACTACTTACTTTATTTTTCATCTGTATTATCTAAAATATTAAAGTCAACTTGTACAATAGATATCTTTAAATGTTGGCTCTAATTGCTGTTCAATAACTATCTCTTATCTCTTGTACTCCCTTTGGTTTACAAAAACTAGTCGGTTTAGGATGCGTGCAGTTAAATTTTTAAAAATTTAACTATTTATATATTTTTAAATATTTAGATTGAATTTATAAAAATTATATGTGTAGATTCGTCTTGAAACGTACTTTCATAATATTATAATTTTATTAAATTTTTAAATATATTACAATAGAAATTAATGGTCAAATTTGAGTTTTAGGGACCATGTCTATATTCAAAATGATAACTATTTGTGACTGGAGGGAGTACATAACTAATTTACCTATGTTTCCGTGCAATGCTTGCTATTAAATAAGAGTTAGCTCTATTCTTTCTCCTCTTTTCTTACTCTTTCATATAGAACAAAGCTGATGTATATATGCTAAAAATAAGTTAAGATGGTCTTATTGTATATGCCGTTATGTCTGGTCAGATATGATGAATTTCGGCCTGGCTTGTCTTCTTTGCTGTTACTTTATCGAAGACGTGGTAATTAATTAGACAATTAAAATCAGAGTAAATCCTCGTTGATCCGTGTTGATTGTGTTGTAAGGACCGTGAAAATTTTAATTATACAAATACATTCATTAGGCATTAATTATGGTATAGTGAGCACTTGAGCTAGGTAGCCAAGGATTGCATGAGTGACATGGGAGTGTCCAGCAGACTGCCATGGTAACATGGTAAATACGTAGGGATAAAAGGGTAACAGAGCACAGTAGCAATAAGGATAAGATCAGTGCACAGTCGGTCACTGCCCTTTCCCCTCGTTCCAGCTCAGAGCCAACCAAGCAGCCCTTGATTTCCCTTCTCTTGCACCACTAAGAGCACACCATTTCCATCGCCACCCCCAGAACCGAGTGAGAGCCAGCCAAGCTAGTGCTTCCTTCAACCATTTCCCCAGGCCAAGAGCAAGCAAGGAGAAGGAGTACAACCAGAGTACCTCAAGCCGGAGCCAAGGAGCGAGCAAAACCAGCAGCACCAGCCCCAACCGAGTAAGGAGGAGGAAGATTGGAGTAGGAGGCCAAGCACAAGGAGCTCAACCTCGGCTACCTCTCCATCACCATCGTCAACCCCAAATCTGAACCGAACCACAAGTGCACAAGTAGCAAGGTAGCACTAGAAAGTAGTATATAGAATGAATATATCGGGTGGAATAGCAGTAGATCGGTCGAGTAACAACCAGATCGGGAAGAACGACTATGGCCTCAGTAGGAGGGTAACCCTGGGGGCTCGCGGGAAGCATCTTGGCCATCACCATGCACTCCCCGGCGTGCAGGCTTCACCGGTATCGTCATCTCACTTCCCCAACCTAGGACACCACCCCTAGATTCATCGTCGACCAATACTTACCTCAAATCGTAGCATAGCCCACTTTAGAACTCACATTAGTGCTCAACCGAAGCAGAACCCTCAGTAGCAAAGCCCCAAATCAAAGTGCCCAGCATTAAAAACCCTAGAATTGATTAAAGGGAGAGGGAGAGGTGCTGCCGGACCAAGGGTCGGCAACGGAGAGTGTCCAGTGGGGTCGACACTGAGCCAGGAGGAGCTGGCCGAAGTAGGAGAGGGGGGCAAGCTGAGCTCGCGGGAGAGGGGCACCGGGTGGGGGCGAACCAAGGACCGAGGGAGAGCTCAGTCTAGAGGGAGGAGTAGAGGAGGAGGAGGGTGTGCCGGCTGGCCTAGCAGGCGAGAGCGGTCGGCGACGGGCCAAGAGGGAGAGTCGGGAAGGAGATCGGCAAAGCAAGGAGAGGAGACCCAAGGAGCTCGGGTCCAAGAAGAAAAAGAGAGGGAAGAAATTGAGAGGCTTCGGCCAAAGAAAAGAAAAAGGAAAGGAAGGATAAAAGAAAAAAAAAAGAGAGAAAAGAGAGAAGATAAAAGAAAAGAAAAGAAAAGAAAAAAGAAAAAAGGAGAGAAAGAGGGAAAAGATTTAGAAAATGGAGTAATCATTACGATTTGTAGTTGTTATAGTTAATTGGTCAATTGTTTGTTTAAAGAGCAACAAGGGTGCGAATTAGCAGGCATTAGTTAAATGAATAGCTAAAATAAGAATTAATACCTTCTCCAAATAATATTGCTAATATTAAAATGGTTGGACGCCATGAATCATGTTCAAAATTGATATGCTATAATTTTAGGACAAGAACTAAACCAATCAGACCACCATGTCCAGCTTTCGAGCGAGGACGATTATATTTACCAAAATTCAGGCAAGTTTCCTTGATCATGTTTTGGATCAAAGTTTTATAAAAATTTAATGTTGAAATTGTTGTGGTCACTACTTGCATATCAAAAACCTATTTTTCTTAAATTTAAAAAGGAGAATGGAGGATTTAAAATGGATGACTGAACTGTGGGAGAGATGGATTAGTTGTGAGAATTCAGCTCTGGGTTGAAGGTAACTGGAACTCAGCTATGGGCTGAGACATTAGAACCCAGCTATGGGCTAAAATCGTATAACTCAACTTTGGGTTGAGAATGTAGACTCAGCTATGGGCTGAAATCGTAGGACTCAACTTTGGGTTGAGAATGTAGGACTCAGCTATGAGCTGAAATCGTAGGACTCGACTGTGTGTTGAAAATGTAGGACTCAGCTATGGGTTGATCGCAAGACTCTAACTATGGATTGAGAATATAGGCCTTAACTATGGATTGAGATTCAACTATGAGCTGGAGTGATGGAAATCAGCTATGGGCTGAGATTTTAGAACGCAGCTATGGGCTGAGAGTTTAGAACGCAGCTATAGGCTAAAATTGATAGACCTCAACTATGGGTTGAGACTTTGGAATTCAGCTATGGGCTGAAATAGTTAGAACTCAACTTTGGGTTGAGATTTTAGAATTCCGTTATGGGTTGAAATTTGTTGGAAGGATTGGAGGCTACGATTGTTAACAGTCTTTACTTGCAATTAAAACTTGCAATGTTTTCATTTTAATAAAATCTACTTTCAAAAAAAAAATATGTTTTGGTAAAAGTGGAGCTATTTTCTCATTATTGCATATTACTACTAATGCTTGCTGAGTACATTTGTACTCACTCTTGCTAAATCTCCCCTTGCTTAGATAATGGCACTGGTGGACAAGCATCTGGTTGGGGTGACGAGGCAGTTGAGGATTATCAGACAGGATAGAATGTTGAGTAGACCGTACATCAGCTTCAATCTTGGTGTAGTTAGTACTTTTGTATTATATTTTTGTTGTACTTGGATTCATTTATAGTTAGATGTACTAGGCATGTAGTCTGCATGGCTTGGTTGCAATATATTTACATTCAGTCTCTAATCATTATTCTGTTGCAGCACTCTGAACACGGTGTGCTAATTGATAAAATATCTTGTGTGCTCGATGTTTTGATTAGTTAGTATACCGAGATTCATGTAATTAACTCAGTGTAACTACAGTGAAGCTATTATTTACCCTGGGCTAAGTATGCGGGTCACTACAATGATGAACTAGAAATTCTCGAAACACGGAGAATATTTTAATAGAGGTGATCCTATGTATTTTTTTAAATTTATATGAATATTTAAAAATAAATGAAGGATAAATAGTGATTACTTATCCCTTCATTTTATTTAAAATTTATATAACTTATATTAAAAAATACATAAAAGCACTCCTCGTATTTTAATTTTCAAGCTGTCGTGCCAACCATTCGTCCTGCAAATTTGATCTTGTTCTCCCCCGTCCGACGTGGGAGAAAGGAGCATTAGATAGTTATGTCGGTTGTGATATCTTTCCGGTGCCCATTAGTCTATGTATGAAATCTTTCTAACTATTTCCTTTTATATATTTTCCTGTGTGCAATCTGCATTATGATCGTAGTTTCCCTTGTTCACAGGACGTAAAAAAAACTCGAGACTCGCAAATTGTTTGAACTCGATTTAAGCTTCAAACAAGCTGAACTCGAGTCTAATCATGAGCTCGTGAGTTTCAATGAGTTGATCTCGAATAGTTCACGAGTTTGGTAAATTTACGGATCACTTATTAAATATTTTTATATATATGTTACTCTTATTGAGCTTACTCAAATCGAGCTCGAGCTTGAATTTTTCTTATTGTTGAAAATTATTGCATGTTAAATTGTTGATAGTTATCCAGCTTACTCAAGTTGAGTTCAAGTCTACTCGGGCTTAGACTGAACCAAGCTTGAGCTTAGATATAAGCTTGGACCTCAACTCAAACTCGCTTAAACTTGACTTGAGCTTTTATTGAACTCGAGTTTCGGAGACCAGACTTGCTCGAGCTTAACTCATTTGCAGCCATGTTCTTATCATTTTTTTTTTGACATTTTGCGACAAGAAAGAAGACTTGGAATGCGTAGGTAAATCCAAAAGCTTTTCATTTATACTATGTTATCATTTTGAATATATTCATCTGATCTCGACACCATTCCTGATTAATTGCGAGTTCGGTGGTACTGTATTTTCTCATATACCCTAGATCGGGCTTTCAACTATGAATGAATTGACAAAAAGCTCGAAGAGAGATGTTTCTATACTTTTTCTTTTTGAAAACTACATAAATATTAAAGTATAAATAAAGAGTAAATAGTGATTACTTATCCCTTCGCTTGTTTCAAGATTTGTGCAGCTTATATTAGGAGAGAGAAACATATAGAAATCGAAAAATCTTAGCTTTGTCAACTTTTCTTGTTTTGTTATGTTAAGCAAGGTAGTGTTATCTGGACAGGAAACAATTTGAATATTGTGTTCTTTTTGCCCACATTTTACAGTCTTATCACACCACCTACCACTGTAACAATTTCAAAGTCATATACTCAGTGGTATGCAAGGATTCAAATCCTGCTGAGATTTCGGATTTTGGCTGGGAACTAAATTAGAAATCTTGGCCGAATAAAAAAATTGAAAAAAAAAATCAAATTGCTACCGTGCTCTCGGGAATTTTGGTGAGATTTCGTAAAAAAAAATAGCTAAAATCTCGGTTATTTTGCCAAAATTTGGACATTGTTGACTGGATGGCATGGAATTTGAACCGAATTTTATATAACTTTTTTTCCTGGAGCATTGTAATGGCATCTATGAACAACACATGTGAGAAAAGGTGCAAAAAAAATGGTGAAAGTAGGATTCGAACCCATGCCTTACTGCTCTCACCGAAGGCTATTCTGATGCAACTGACCAACTCAGCTGACCTCACTTTCCTTATTAAGCTGGCTTAGAAAGGTTTATATTCCCTCATTTACTAACTACCATAAAAGCTCCTTTCCTCGTTTACCTCACTGCCTCACTCAATCATTCACTCGTTCTCTCTCTGGGCAAAGACTCATCACTGCTAGCTCCACCAGATACGATGCATATCCAGCCAAGTCTGGCCATCTTCGGTGAGGGTTGCGGCGAATCTCATCTTCCTAGAGCGAGATCTCAGGAAGAAACGACGAGATCTCGATGAGTATAAGTGAAATCTCGTTCATCAGTTGGAGAAAATGCTCACTATTTTCTTGGAAAAAGTAGAGATTTGTTAGGTAAATTGTTGTGATTTCTTGCATGTTTATATGATACTATGATTCTATGAGTGTAGTAGACTGCTAAGTAGTATGTGAATGTGTAATTTGGTTTGAGCTCGCGAGTTGCTTATTGATAAAAAACATGTGAACCTTTTGCTCGTGCCCATGACAAGGATTGAGGGAGTGGATTGGGAGTGAGAGCTTATTCATTAATAGGAGTAATAATCATGTTAATATAGCAGATATTATTAAGGAAAAAGGTGCCTCCAAAACTAGTAGTAGTGTAGCTTCGATTTCTCTTTGGCTCTATGCTGCAGGATTCTAGTGTTGATCTCGGCGAGATTTCACTTTTCGGCGGGGACGAAATTAGAAATCCTGGCTAAATAAAATAGTTTAAAAAAAATATCAAATTGCTACAGTGCTCTCGAAAATTTCATATGGTATGCATGCATGATTCAAGTAATTGTATCTTCTGCCATGGGATATTTCATATGGCATGCATGTAAGTCCCGAGATTTATACTCAAAAAGAAATTTGAAACCTTGATATCATTGTGGTTGTAAATTTGTAATATTGTATAATGAATCCATATCTCTGATGTAGCAAGTTAGTTCTCTGAGCATGTATATGAAACTTGTAGGTTAGTTCTCTGAGCAAGTTAGTTCTCTGAGCATCCATATCAACCTGTGTGAAGTAGTCCTAGCTTAAGCATAGGTTATTAATTCTTATGTGTATATTTCATTGGTTAATAATTCTTATCTTTCATTGTAGATTCTCGTGATGGATACCGTTTGGGAGCATGGGGAGCGTGTCGGGCAATGGTCAAAGTGCAACTTGCCCCCATGTAATGAAGGGGGAGGCATGACCCGTTTGAAGGAACATCTCGCCGGTCGTTCTGATGAGGTGAAGGCTTGCCCTAGCATGCCCAAAGTGGTTAGGCAGGCTGTGCTCATGGACCTCCGCAGAGGTTGGGAAAGGAAGAAGAAGAAAGTGGTGGAGTTCCCGCGTAAGGAGAAGGCTTGCGACGACTGGGTGTCATTGGTGACTGACTATCGTACAGAATAGGATCAGCTAAAGATGGCCATAAGGGCCTCCAAATATTTGACTCCAAGATCGGGGTCTGAGAGTGGTGCAGCGAGACCCTCAATCCAATCCACTGTTAGCAAAATGTTTGGCAGGTCCAAATCAACACGATCAAGCCATGCCTTCGTCGATGTTGACCTTGCACAGAGTGGTGCCCGACAGGAACCCTGAATTGACACTGCATGTAGGCAGGAGGCGAGGCAAAAGCTTGTGACGGCATGGTCTAAGTGGTTCCATGCAAATGCAATTCCAAGAAGGAAGGCCAAGTGTCCATACTTCACAGGCATGCAAAACTCGTAGGTTTGTAAGTTAAATTTTTTGTCATCATTTGGACTAAACTCTTATGACCGTTGTGTTCAGGTGCACTTAAGGTGGTGCATGAGCTAGGCCCATGGGTTCGTGCACCATGGGCCACGAGATCGATGAGAAATACCTCGATGAGAATGAGAAGGAGATTGTCGAGTACCTTCAGAAGTTCAGGGACGACTGGGCCACATTTGGTGTGACAATCATATGTGACGCATGGACTAGACCTACAATGCAAAGTATCATCAACTTCATGGTGTACTGCAATGGGGTAATGTTCTTCCATAAGACCGTCAATGCCATAGGAAATATCCAAGAGCACAAGTACGTGCTACGCGAGATAACGAAAGTGGTTGCTGAGAAAATTAGTGCCGATAACGTGGTGGTAGTGGTTACTGACAATGCAGCAAACTTCAAGAAAGCATGCCAGATGTTATGAGTGCAGCACCCATGGATTATCTGGCAATAGTTCTTGGCACACACGGTGAACCTCATGCTTAAAGATGTGTGCGACATCCCTGAGATCAAAGGGACCATGGGAGGGACGAAGAGGATTTGCCCCTTCTTGTACAACCACAAGAATCCGCATGCACAGATGAAGTACCACATAGGTGGAGAGTTGGTGAGGCCAAATGCCATTAGGTTTGGCACAATATTCGTCTTCCTTGATAGCTTTTGGAAGAAGAAGGAGAATTTCCAGCAGTGGATGACACATTCGGACTGGATAGGTAGCAGATGGGCTAGGATGGATGAGGGCAAGTTCGTATATGACCACCTCGTCGATAGGGATTAGTGGAACCTTTTGGAGTGGTCTGTGCAAGCCGTTGAACCCTTGTACAAGATGTTGTGGTTCGCCGATCAAGACAAGTTACCAACAATCAGTGGTGTCATGATGCAATATTATACTGTCAGGACTGGGTACCACCGACAATTGTGTGAATTCGAAGAGCATTCCTTAGAGTCCTTAAAAAGAGGTTTGCCGACATAAGGGATACCACCTTCGTTCAAGTAGGTTCGTGAAATTCAATTTTTTCGCATGACATGAGATATGTTTGTTTATATTGTGCTAACTTCACAATGTTTTGCCTGTTGCAGCCTCTGTATTGGACCCACATTCTCAATTCAAATACAATATATGCAGCACTCCGGTGTTCATAGGACAACTATCCACCACTCTGAACATTTTAGTTGATGATGATAACACCGCGGTTCTGGCATTATGGGAAGCTGACACTTACCATCTTAGGAGGGGATGGTTCGCCACCCAGCTTTGCACAGAGTAGCACTCTCGATCCACACATGATGGCAGGTACTTTGATAATTTGATGTAATATAAAATTATTGTGGAGAACTACTACTATATTGTTGTTGCCCACATCACAACGGTGGATGGCATTCGGAAATGAGACGCCAGCGTTGCAGAAGTACGCCTTGAGTTTGGTGTCATAATGTGCATCATTCATTAATTGCAAGCGAAATTGGAGCACATTTACCTTAGTACACACGCAGGTCAGAAACCGATTAAGTTATGCAAAGCTACTGCAGCTCATGTTTGTCCACTACAACCTCCGACTTTGCCTATGGGACTACGAATCCACTCGCCGGACCCGTAACGTCAACCCATTTGATCGCCTCATTGAGGATACGATGCATTCGGGTAGAGACCCGATTGCAGAATGGCTCGAGTCATATATGTCTGCAGGGGAACCTCTACTCGACGAGGATAGTGGGTATGACCCGCCCCTCCCGGCGAGATTCGTGGTTGATAGCATCCCCTCACAAGAGCTCAACAAAGCCACAGATAACGTAGAATTTATTCTACTTGGTTATTAGAATGGTGTTAATATTTGTTCAAACTGGCCATAGATGGGAAGATCATCCTAGATTGGGCTGAGGTCGTGATCGGTAACACCCACATAGCCAAGAGGAAGCGTGGTATCTACGACGACGATGACACGCTAGCTGGTGCTTTAGGTGGGTTGGCAAAGTTATCAAACAGCCGGCGTGGGAAGGCACATGCAAAGGCTGAAAGCGATGAGGAGCCGGATGTGGGCAGCGACGAAGACACAAAGACACCCCCTAGGAGGTGAACATCGATAGCAGCTCGACGATAGACTCTGGAGGCGACGGTGGCCGCTACACCCTTTGACCCTGTTCACAACCACACTCACCGGTAGGATTGCAACACGAGAAAAGTGTCCTGAGGAAGGGCTCACAGAGGTAGACCCGTAGCGCGACGAGTGGTGGGGGTGGGTGGCAAGCAGGACAACCTTATGATGACATGGGCTCGTGGTCTAGTAGCCAGTCTTTTAGCCATTGGGGCTTCCCCAGTGAGCACCCTAGGTACCCCAAGTTAGGGTACGGCTCGATGCCGTAAGAAGGGGATCTGGGTGGGTACAGTCACAGACATTCATCCTATGACGAATCGAGCATATCATCATTGTTCGACTACACTGATCCCTACGCTGATCTGTACGCACAATACACAGCTGTCAGGTACCTATACTAGTCAGAGAATCCTTCAACCTGGATGTCGCATTATGAATACTGGAAGTCCGCCTGATTGCCCCAAGATGTGAGTTAGGAAGAGTACAAGCAACAACACCAGAGGAAGTGTGGTGAGATCATTGTTGATAACGCGGAGGTTTAGTTTTCACCAGTATCATACTACTACTCGTAGGTATGGCAATGCGTAGTTGTCCATGCTTTACATGTTCGTACTCTTAATTATGCCTCTTGTTGTAAAACATATTCATAGCCCTTATTGTAATTATTATGTTACATCTTCTTGCTATATATGTTGAATTGCCATATGAGTTAATTTTATTTCATATCTATCATTTGTTATGACAATATATATTGACTGTTGCCAATTGTCACTGTCATAATCTGAAAATAAGTCTAAATGCTACTGAAATTTATAACTTTACAGTCTTTTCTATTAAAATATTTCGTATGTTGCATTACAATACATAGGAATATATAGAAAAATTCCAAATGACTTGAACTTCATTTGTTACCTTTGAAAAATCAAAAACAGAATTTACATAAGCCTTTTACCCCGACATTACCATTTGCACAATTTTTTAAAATTACACAAGCTTGATCATCATCTTAAAATTTTATGGGAATATTATTAATACATCAGAATCATCAAAAAAAATTCCAATTTTTTCGATATGCTTTCGACCATTTTTTGGTAGTTTAAATTTTACCAAGATTTCAGATATTTCAGGCAAAATCTCGATTATTTTGCCCAAAATCTCGGAAAACTCAGTTAAAAATATGTCAGATGTCAAATTTTGTTTTTGTATTTCGTCCGAATTTTCTTTGAGATTTCGAGATTTCGCCAAAATTTTGCTTTTCGTCCACCTCTGAGATTTATATCGAAAACGAAATTTTCTTTGAAATTTTGAGATTTCGCCAAAATTTTGCTTTTCGGCCACATTCGAGATTTATACCGAAAATGAAATTTCAAACCTTAGTGGTATGACCATGTTTGAAGAATGCGACAATTGGTTGGGAATAAAGAAAAGCGATAACCTACACTAAGTCGGACTATGACCAAGGTAATTAATCAAAAATAGACTTTGAACAATTAATCCAAGGATTGGAGTACTAGTTAGCAGGGTTCGCAATATCGATGAAAACCGCGAAAAAATTATGATTTCCGAGCGATCGGAAGGGTACGACATCTAAAATCGGTCGGTAAACCAGTCAAATTAAAAAAATAATTCAAAATTTCAAAAAAAATATGGGAGTTAAATATCACGATATGGAAATCGCTCAAAAAATCGGCTTTGAGAAACATTTAATTGGTCGATCAAAATCGAGATAAAACCGATGAAAGTTAGGAGAAAATCGGTAAAAACGAAGAGAAAATCGGTAGATTTTTTTCTTCAAAATTTTGAATTTCAAAACCATATGATTTCTAGCAATTTTTTCCGATAATCGAAAATAAAAAATCATGAGATTTTTTTAAATCAGATAAGTTAAACCTTGCTAGTACTCAGTAAGTCCTGAATGCAATATTCGGTAGTCTTATTACCAGGGTTCACCTTTTCGTTTTGCCGATTTTCGAATGAACAGTGAAATTTGATATTCGCAAAAATCGAGCCGAAAATCGTAAAAATTGCATAAATTTAAAAACCAGTTTTTTTTTTGGAAAAAATTCAAAAATCGTCGAAAATCGACGATTTCGATGGAATTTCGACGATTTCGATGGAAATTCGACGATTTATCGATTGAAAATCGAAAACCATGTTGAACTTTTTGTGCGGTCGACTTTTGGTAGCGATTTTCGACGATTTTTGACGAAAATCAACCGGTTTCCACCGATTTTTGACACGCAAATTTTTTTCGAATTTTTTTTGAATCGGACCGGTTTATCGACCGGTTTTTGATGTCGAACCCTAGCGGTACGGTCGATTTTCGACGAATTTCGTCGAAAAGGTGAACCCTGCTTATTACTAGAAGCTTTGCTAAATGCTACTACTGCGGATTAGCTTACGTGCACACACTTTTCCATTGTGTAATTAATACTACCGGTTTATGACTTGCGACGCATGTCGTCTTTTTTTTTCTGCTTATGTTACATTCATTTTTCTCTCTCTCGAAATCCTGAAATGTTTTACGATTAGCTTAATCTTAAATAACTTCGCCAAACATGCCCAAACAAAAAACTTGTGCATGTAAGCAAGCAGCTCTAAATCAATATCTCTACTATTATAAAGCAGCAGTTGGTGGCAGTGGTGAGTTCTACCCACGTTATTAATTGCCCTGCTTAATTGCCCTACTTAATTGCCCTGCTTAATTGCCCTACGCAAAAAACGAAGCGTTGCTTTAATTAGCCAGCTTTCGCAAGAAACGAAGCGTTAAAGATAGATGTTTGATCTTGTGAAATATTTTTTTATTTTTTAATCTTTATTTTTCATTATCAATTTTGTTTTTCGTAGCAACGCACGGGCATGTAACTAGTTCCAATTTATATCCAAGAAGAAAACGAAGCCACCCTATCCACTTCCAAATGGTGCCATGCTTTTTAATCATGCCGCGTTTGACCTACGCATACGTTTGACTAAGAATATTCTCCAGCTAAGCAACATGTCAGCAAAATGGCCTTTGAAAATCAGAACCAGAGCACTAATGGATTGCGATTTTCAGTGCAGAATGTTTCTGGAGGCGTTGTGTGACCTACTAACCCTGTTCGATCAACTACACGCCATGAATGTCGGTGTCATCTCTTTTAGATAATCGAGTCGGCGATATGAGTATGGTTTGGTGCGTGCCGCTCTAGCTAATTATGTGACATTGTGATTATCTTTTGGTCTCGTGGTTTAGGAAGATGGGAAGAACCAGTCTAGAAATCATTTGACTGGATTACAAGGCCGGCCGTTGGGTTTTGAGATACTCTCTCTGTATTACTGTATACAGCGTAGTACATGGAATAATATAGTGGAGGCAATGGCATTATTATACTTGTATTTTCTGTGAGGTGAGGATGGCGTTGCCATCACATTTGGTCCTGCTGTTCTCCAGCCTCGTGGATGAGAAACACGGTATTTAAATGTCAGTCGAGGCATTTACTGTACTATTTTTTTTTATATATAAAAGTAGCCGCGGTACAAAATAATTTTCAAAAATAACTTCATAGTCCACTCCTACCTCATCCAGACTTCCGCGCTACCCAAGTGCTGCACCTCACTCCTGCGATTCGTAAGACGACCATGCGCGTGAGCCACATGGTAGCGCCCGCCCGCCTGCCCCTCCGTGTGCGCCACGCGCTCCACGCCCAGCCGCTTTTCCGCGAGCGCCGGCTGCTGCCCGTGCTCTCCCACCGCTGCCAGCTCGCTCGCGCATGGCCCACCGCTGCTGCCCGTGGCACGCATTTGTGGAAGCTTTGGCTTCTGCACTCTCGAATCGCGGTATGGGTGGGTTAGGAGGCTAATTTTGTAAATTATTTCCTACTGAGACTAGTTTTGTAAAAAAAATCAAAGAAGTTGGTACAGTAAACACTTCACCTGAGTTGAGCTGGCAAGCGTGCTAATCTTTGAAGGAAATCGAAGTAGCAACCGACTGGCCGATCTTATTTTTCATATCATGAATTCATGATTCGATCGAGTCGTACGCGCAATTACACAAGGCAATGTCTAATTCATTAACCACCTACTACAGTTTGAACAAGGCAGTGAAGCACACTGCTCTCATGGAAATGCAATGGAATTTCTGCCTTGCAGAGCTCCCTAGTGATGTGGTAACTCCATTGGGTAGAAGCAATACTTGATCCATGAGAACTCCCGCCTAAATGGAAAACCAATCTTTATAATGCCTTTTTAACCTTTTCATCTTTATTTTAATTTCCTTTTGCTTTTCTCTTTTTTCTCTCTTTATGTTTCCCTTTTATTTTGAGTTCTTTTACAGTACACTAAATTCAATATGAACCATTTATTCTCTTCAATCCAATGGATCAAATTAGCCAATATTAATTTATACTTCCTCCAGTAATAAAGTAGTAAAAATATCATCAACATATCAATGGCTAGATCTGATTTCTACTACCATCGTATACTACCAGTAAAATTTCTCTTTATTTTACATGCAAAAAGAATAGGGACGACTTGGGAATTATACCTATATTACATTCCGGAGGTTCTCTGAGCTCTGAGGGCATCCGCGTGTCACTGCTCGGTTCGTTGCCTTCTTGCGTTTCGTCGCGTGGACGACCAATATCCTTTGCCCACCTCGCTTTCTTCTCGGTGCTTTCGTTCTGGGGAAGGCCGCGCTGCACCGTCCCCCAGCCTCGCGCGCTCGCCTCTACCTCGCTTCTCCCCGCCTCGCTCTGTCAGCCCGTTCCTCGACCTGGAGGCTCCGCTGGTTCCCTACGTCGCTCCCCCCGCCACCCCGTCACTTTGCCATGCGCACTCATCTGCTTCCTGTCTGCGCCCTCAGTCGCTTCCCCCCTCCCACTTGGCGCACTCATGGTGCCCCCACCGCTCGCCTGCCTCGCTTGAGTTAATCCAGACCAAATCAATCTCCCAGACCAGGCAAGAGTTCCTCCCCAAATCCCTCCTCGCTGTACCTCCGCCTCTGTGCTCAGCTCGATCCACCGTGGCTGTTCTCCGAAAGCCCGAATCTTGGGAGCTCCGGGCCTGGCCGAGCTCCAGCCGACAGCGTTGAATCTTCCCAAGGTTCGTTCTTTCTACCCCTGCCTGTCTTGAATGCTACTGCTTCTATTGGATTTTTTTAGTTGCATGGTTCTTTTTTTTTTCTTTGCAGATTCTGCTTTTCTTGTTGTGGTGAGGATAGAAGTTGGTGCTGCACAATGCCGGGTTCTTGGCGCAGAAGCGCCTCGCCCAGGGGCTCCGCCGTCGTGCAACAAAAGGTACTCAGTATTTGTAAGACTGGTGCATGCATTGCTTCTAGCGGGGTTTGTTACTTATTTTGATAAAAGTAGCCTAAATTTTGGGAGTTGTCCTCAAGAGCAATGTACAGACATTTTCCTTTCTGCTGTGTGGTTGTTCAGATTTTTGGTGCTGTTTTGTTTCTTGTACAGGGCTATTGCTCTGGCGACTACACTGATCTGTCCTCAATGGCAATAAGCTCTTACGAAAAAAATTGTGCAGTCGGGAGATTCTAATTGGTTTTAGTCTCTACTAAGAGCCTGTCTGGATAGGGGGATTTGGAATCGGATCCTATTTGGGAATTTTTAGGACTAAATCCTAAAGACACAAACCCAAATCCCCCATTTGGGAATTTTTGAGATTTCGTTAAAATTAAATTATCATAAGGATTTGAATCTAAATAGGCCCTAAGAAGTATTGAAAGTTTGTTGGGACTGAAGACCATGTTATTGCGTATTCTCCGTTACCCTTTTCAGCTAATATGGTTGAATTAAGCCTTTCTGTGCTTTGTAACACAGACTCTTGAGTTTGTTCGTGATGGAGACAAAACTATAGCAGACTTGATGGATTTAGAAAAAGCGACTATTGGGCACGCGTTTGTTTCTACGCAAAACGTAGTGACTGGTCTTTTGACATCCTGTTCGAAAAATGTACTTCCCAACATTATCTTTAGATATCTCGTATGTTTATCCCACAAACTGAATGGCACATTTGGAATTGCCTAGCCCAGATGAATAATAGACAATCATGGCTTGAGTGATTTGGATTTTCAAACCCTCAAGGCTTTTGAAAATTACTTTACCTATTTGTAGATAATTTACTATAACTGACTTTACCAAAGGCATACTAGCTCATAATGAACACAACAGAATGCTAACAAGCCTTTTTAATCATGTAAGGATAGCTAGACGATATTTTTGGCTTGAGTGATTTGGATTTTCAAACCCTCAAGGCTTTTGAAAATTACTTTACCGGCTATAGATAATTTACTATAACTGACTTTACCAAAGGCATACTAGCTCATAATGAACACAACAGAATGCTAACAAGCCTTTTTAATCATGTAAGGATAGCTAGACGATATTTTTTGGTTTTGTTTGAAATGCATAAGTTATGTGAAGGTTGGGGGCCACCTGTTGAGATCTTTTCGAAAAAATATTGTCTGAATTGTTACCATTTCTTCTAGGTTGAAGGAACATTTGTGGATGGAACAAAACTAATTACTGTGCGTGACCCTATTTCTTCTGGCGAGGGAAATTTGGAGTAGCACTGCATGCTTCTTTTCTCCCAGGTTGTCTCGGTTCACTTAAAAAAGTTTGCATTTTTAATTATAAGCCTGTTCACTTAAAGAAGTTTGTATTTTTAATTATAAGGTTGTAAAATTCTTAAAATAATGAAATTATGGTGTTTGTGGTGATTTGCCTGTGCCTGCTCCGAAAAATCTACTGAAGTATTCAGTTGTTCAATAACACTTAATAAGCGAAGAGTACACTGTTGCAGAACCATCACACGAAAAGTTTTCTGGGAGTGATGCTGCAGCTCTCCTGGCAGTGCCATCAGTTCTTTCTCTTATGCTTCTCTGGTAGATATTTATCACAGCCTAGATGATGTTGTACCAACTGTTGCTGGTCCTATATATTTATAAGACCTCTGTGCATCAAATCATTAACATTTAGTATTGAGAGGTGCTTCTATGCTCTTCTTTTTAAAAGTTGCACAAATATTAAAGCACTAATGATTGGTGGATAAGGATTACTTACCCCTTCGCTTGCTTCAAGATTTGTGCAACTTGTATTGGAAGGAAAAGCATAGAAGCATTGCTCCTTAGTATTTGAGAAGGTAATTAGGTTGTATTATTACTGTTTATTTGGTAATAATGTAGTGCTATCAGTCACTTCTGCTAGAACTCAAAGAGCAGAATGAGAAAAATTCTCTTGCTATTAACAAATCTGAAAGCAGAAAACAACAAAAGTTTCAAGCAACGCTTGATAACTACATATAACGAAAAAAAATTCCTTGCTGGCGTAGCCAATTCACTATTTATTAAAACTAAATTTGAATATTGGAGCTTACGAGTTAGTGTGATCGGTGACTTTGTTAACATATGTACTCATAATTACTTGATTTTTCCAAATTAATGACAATTTTGTCGTAAATCAGGTGATGTGGATCGAAAGGATTCGTAAAGAATAAGAAATGTATTTTCTATATTCATTATGCTTCAAAATATCACAAACACAATCAATTAATCTGTGCTTCTTGCTTAATAAAATCCTGTCATTATTCGGCTCCATAAGAGTTTAGTAGGGATAAGCGTAGTGTGTTTTCATTGCCTACCAACTAACTAAGCTCAAGATTAGGTATGGTTTGTACCTATTAAAACTTCTTGCTCATTATTCCGGATCGCTAAGGATTTAGTAGGGATAAGCATAAGCGTGTTTTCATTGCCTACCAAATAACCGAGATCTCAAGATTAGGTATGGTTTGTACCTATTAAAACTTCTTGCTCATTATTCCGGATCGCTAAGGATTTAGTAGGGATAAGCATAGCGTGTTTTCATTGCTCGCCAAATAACTGAGCTCTAAGGATTAAGTATGGTTTGTACCTATTAAAATTTCCATGGACAACTCAATTTAGTACATAACTTAATTGTTTGTTTACCTCCCATTGTTCTTGTGAGTGATCATTTTTTTTGGCATTTTCGCTAATTATCTTTGTGATCCTATTTCTGGCCATCCTAGGTGTTCAATATAGTGATCGTGTTAATTTACAATTTTTATTAGATTCTTCGACAAGATTTTTTTATGTAGCCTAACTTCCGTATTTGCCTTTTGCAGTTCAGTTTTTTACTTATACTACAGTGATATAATATGCCAGGTTTGCAACGTTTTTGTCTCTATAATCATATTCAGTGATCTCTTTTGTATAGTGATCGTGTCCTTTTTGACATATCTATCCTATCCTTATTTGGGTACCATTGTACATTTTTTATGTAAGTTATTTGCATAAGCGTTAATAACAACATAGATTTTACCAAAATTAGCTTCATACATCTTAACAACCGTGAGACAAAAACAAACCAATTCCTTACTAAAAACAGTAGGGCCATCAATAGAATATGTTTCTACATATGTACATATTCCAGTATAGCCCTATTCTACTATTTCCAAACTAAACAAATTCTAGAGTTCCAGCGCATACCACTCAATTCGTTATAAAAAGCACCCTGCACCCATTTCTTTGTAAAAAACATCATGCTACCAATATAAACCTGTCGCGTTTTTTTTACTTAAGATATGTTATGCCAGAAATTACTAATAAAAAAATGAAACCTTCAAACAAATCCCGCCTAACTCTCGATCGTTCTTACTCCCCTTTGATAAAAACATACGAAAAATACTATGCACATCACCTAGCTATGAAATAGCTTCTACATTTTTTTTAAAAAGATGTTACCGTTGCATTGCAACAACATCGTATAATAATACCAAATAAAAAAAATGCTCTAGCTTATTACTTTGCCTCATATGTTACTATATTTTTCACAAACACTAACTTACGCGGCGTGTCGCCGCGTAAACATTTCTAGTCTATCAAAAGGCAGGAGGGAAACAAAGAAGATTGTTTCCAGCCTTCGGGTGGCCAGTGGGCCTTGCTAATGGCACCTTTTAATCACATGTTTGGGCTTCTTTAATCCTAGTTTTGCCACTTCAAATTTGTCCACTTTCTAATAGCCATTTCCCTGATGGTTGCAGCTGTGTGCAACATGTCTGCATGCTGGCTGCCACCTCTGATGATGGGACCATCCCTTTCAATCTGGTTGCTGCAGGGTCCGGTGAGAGTGGCCACATCACACACTTTTGGTTCAAGTGATCAACTAACTGTAGGTGGACTGGTGAGTCGTAGTAATTTGCAAGGCTAACAATTAACTGAATTAGCAAATTATTTCCTGGCACCAACAAGAAAGCCATCCTTTTTCATGTCAGATGTTATCTTGATCCGTTTATAGTGTTTGTTGGTATATATATTATAAAAGAGAAATTTTACGGTGGATAGCATAGGTAGTAGAGGTATTTTAGACTTTTTCTAATTCGTTCACAGTTTTGGATTCACCAAATACCTGATGATCTTCAGAGGCTTCTTATCCATTCATCCGCTATTCATCAGGATTACAGGACGTGTTTTACCGTAGAGGACAAATAATATGATATAATTTTTTACCTTTTTACCTCTTTCTGAATTTTGCTACCAATACTACAGGTGGTAGTGTAACTAGATCTAAATTGATTTCAACTATTAGATTCAAAGGAATGGATGGATTATATTGACTTTAATCTACCGTAAAAGAGCTCATTATAAAATGGCCTCCTAATCCTTTGCCTCTGTTTGGTTTGGCAGTTGCAATCCCTTTGTTAATTGGTTTGTGCAGCTATTTTGTATGAAATCTCCAACCGAATTGCGGACCATTCAGTAACCAGCATCTCTGAATTAGTCTCGGCTTTCGACCAGTACTGTTCTTTGACTATGCAAGAAAAACACCAAAAGATGATTCCTCGCTCTGAATTTGACTGGTATCATTGAGTTCAGCATCACATCTCAACAATGACCTCAAAGTTTGCACACAATCTTCTCTAACAACTGGAGAGACAAATACCTAAGCAAGAAACTCCAAACGAGTGTGCAAGTAGTTTTTTGCATGTTCAGACTTCAGAGACGTAGCTATCTAGATTTTCAAGCATCATTTTGGGCGATGGGGATAAGAAGGAAAGAAAAGGCGCACAACCACTAACGCTAACAGATGAAAGGGCTTCTTCAGAAAGCGTACAAAAGCAAATTCTTGCAAGAAACCCACAATCTGAGTTCGCTGAACAGTATACAATTGCCCCGCGTGTATTGTGCCGTCATATACATAGTATACAATATTACCAACTTGTCTTTACTATATTATTATTATTAGTAGTAGTAGTAGTAGTATTATTTCTATGCATTTTTTTTTGCGGGAGAAATATTGGGTGATCCTGATGCAGTTTCCGTATTTACCTTTTTTTCCATCTCCCGAAAAAAATCACTAGTATACAATATTACCAACTTGTCTTTACTATATTATTATTATTATTTTGCATTTCCACTGCGGATGCATTGTGTTGGGGTACATAGCTAGATGAGCGGGTTGCTGTGGGATTCTTACGACTAAGTCCTAAGGATTTGAATCCAAATCGTCTAACCCTAATAATAATGGATTCCAATGCGAATATCATTATTACCTTGACCTTAAGGTTTTGGTTTCGTAATCCATCAATTCAGGATTAAATAAATGCTGCAAGGCCTTCGTGGAGATCCTTAGTAATCTACTACTTTCTGCCTTTGTGATTGTTGGCAGTCATGTTGCCGATGCAAGTTTTGGAGTTTAAGGCGTAGGAAATAAAGAAGTTTATCAACTCAAGGGCTTGGTGGTAATAGGTTGTTCGCCTAGAGTCTCAAATGTAATAGTTGGGATACTTATGTACTTTAATGCTATGTTATTATTAATAAAAACCATAGAGAATTTCTAAAAAAAAACCTAAAAAGCTCTTTTGATCCAATTTTTGATCCTCCTTTTTTCTACCATGATGAAAGTAAAAAAAAAAAAAAGAGAGTGCTTTAACAACAAAGTAAAAGAGAAAGTGTCTTGCACGGAGGACCACCACGACATTTCACATCCCTCCTACCAAATCTAGAGCTACTTTTGCCTGTCCTCTATTTCTTCAGACGTATCAGGCTTCCTGTATTCAGGACAGAATTTGCAAAAGAAAAAAAAAAAAACATTCTTGCACGAGTACACGTACTGCAGACATTGCAGCTTTGCCGGTCTTTACAGCCGGTGGGGCGTTGCGCGCCAACTTTGCGATCCACGCGGACGCTTTACGCACATGCATGCATGGCTTATGGTTGCACCCACGCACGCACGGCTTCTTTCGTGCATGGATATCTATCTGCTTTGTTCCGTTCCACGGATGTATGCATCCAAATTTCTCGCAAATGTTTCGCGAAACCAGCCAAGTTTCACCAAAGTTTAGAAGAAGTTTGACAGGCTGGGTGCTGGAGATTAAAAGGGGAAGGCAATTTACGTTCGCGGTTGCAGAATCTGCAGTGCGTTTTGCAATTCAAACCGGAAAAGGACAATGGAGAAGGAGAGATAATAATAGAGATAATTCCCGGCCCATCTCGTGAAGCCAGCGCAGCCCAGTAACTCCATCACCTCGCCTATCGTCATCGACTCGTCGTCGCACTCCGTCTCCATGCACAATGGGAAGTCTCAAAGTAGAGAGGAAGAATCGTCTAATATACCAATGCCACACTTTATCTTGCCTATCCAAATTTTAGTTCTAAGTTTAATCTTTGAACTTTTGGTTGATATTGTAGAATACGCTGTGTTATTGTTTCCGGAAAAAAAGAACACTCTTGGGTTGTCGTTGACTACTTACCTGTGTGATAATTCTTTAAGAACCTTACAACGGCCCATCTAAAAACTCAGCCCAGCCAAAATCTGTCAATCTGACAGCTCCACCCATCGAACGCAAGTAACCGGCGTCCCGGCGACCCTATCCTGTTTTCCCAAGGAGTAGTGCTTCTATGCTTTTCCCTCTAGTACAAGTTGCACAAATCTTGAAGCAAGCGAAGGGGTAAGTAATCATCATCTACCCTTCATTCATGCTTTAATAGTTGTGTAACTTTTAAAAGGAAGAGCATAGAAGCACCTCTCTTTCCGAAGTCGTCGCTTCTTCTTTTTTTTTTAAAAAAAATGCTCTCCTTCCAAACTAATCGCAAAAATAGTGTTGAGTAGTTGGACTCTCAATCTTAGTTGTTCAAATACGTTTGAACTTTATTTCGTTACAAACGAATTCGAATATATCTCTTATTGTACAAGAGAATTAATCTAATAAAAAAAGAATAGTTTTGCCTCCTATATCGTGTGTGCTCCCTATTTTATGCTTGCTATTATATTGGCGCATCGTAGTTGATCCAAGGTGGACGTCATCGTTTTACAACATGTTATCAGCACGAAACTCCCGAGGCCGATCAAGATTTTATATTTGTATCTATCTACACCACATCGAATTCAGCCGGCAACATGCGATTAAATCTACTACAAGTCATACGTAATTTTTCCCTAATTGCCTGAGATTACTTGCTTAATCTAAGTTTTGGAAAATTAGGGTTATTCTCTTGAGTAGCAATTGTTCATGAAAAAAATCCCATCAGTTGTGCCTGTAGTTCACCGATCCCGACATCGCCCCATCGGCCATGCCTAAAGACCAGGAAATCGAGCAGCTTTGATGCCTCGCTCAGAGACTAGAAAACCGAACAACTTGCCTACCCTCACCCCGAAAGCGCATTTGCCAGGTTTAACTTAATGTACTAGGCCTACAAATTATCAAAGAATTCTTGGAGGTCTTGCGGGTGGACCATTCGCATGCGGCTTTTGACCACTATGTCGTCGTTATATGCTTCCACTTTACTTTTGAGTTGGGTGGTTAGCACCTATGTGATTAGCCATGTGAAGGTTGCGCCTACATTTTTTAGCCCGAAGGGCATCTAGATGAAGCAATACGCTCTGAAGGGCATTATGAAGGCACTTTTCTCCTCGTCTTGAGCGCCATATGGACTTGGTGATACCCCGAGTATGCGTAGAGGTAGCTCATAAGCTCGCAGCCTGATGTGGCATCCACCAATTGGTCTATGCAGGGTAGCGGGAAGTTGTCCTTCGGGTATGCCTTTTTGCAGTTGTTGAAATACACACACATGTGCCAGCTTATGTTGGCTTTTTTTTAACAGAACGGGATTGGCAAGGCATTCGAGGTGCTTGACTTATCGTATGACGCAGGCTTTGAATAGCTTAGCCACTTCGGCCTTTGCCGCCTCCTGTTTGTCAGTGGACAGACGACGAGGCTTTTGCCTTTTGGTCTTTGTGCCATCTCTGATGGTGAGCCTGTGCTCTATGGTTGATCTCGCGACACTCAGTAGGTCTTTGAGCATCCAAGTGAAGATGTCCTCGTTTTGGCGCAAGGTTTCCAAGATCGCCACCTCCGTTTCTGGGGAGTGATCCCTTCCCATGATCACTTCTTTTTTCTCGTCCTTCTTGCTGAGGGGGCTCTTTTTAGGTCACCCTTCGCCTCGTCTTCGGGGTCCATCAGGTCGCTATGGGCCTGGTTGGCTCCTGTATTAACACCACGATGTGCAAATGTCGTACTTGTGCTATGGCCTCATATTTGGAATCCCTGGGACTTGGGGAGGTACTAATTCCCTTGGATCGTGATGACCCCTTTAGGCCCAGGCATCTTGACGCATAGGTAATTGAGGTGAGCGAGGCACCAAAGGCATTCAACATGGTATGCCCGAGTATGGCGTTGTATTGGTAGGGTATTTCTACCACATCGAATGTAATGCTTTCGGTCATGGCATCTAACCCTGCCCCGAAGGCCACAGGGAGGTGAATTTGGCCGAGGGCAGCCACGGATCTTCTCCCAAAACCCACTAGAGGGATGCCCGTGGGTAGAGGCGGTCCTGGGGTATCATCATCTAGTCGTATGCTTGAGCGGACAATACGTTTGTCGAGCTACCCCTATCCATGAGCACCCTTTTAATGTTGAAGTTGGCAACACGAGTGATTATGATAGGGGGCCCTAATGGGGAAGGGCAATCCCCCGCGTGATACAGGGTTTGCCTGATCTTCACGACGTAGGATTCAGATACTCACATGCTCTCTTGATGAACACTAGTTGATCCCCCACTGCCGGATGCAATGGGTTTATAACTTTTCGATTCGCCAAAATGACACGCGTTGAACTTCATGAACTCCGAGTGAAGTGTATCAATCTCCCCATTCCAAGTGGAAAAGGCAGAACGATCTTTGGTAGAAGTCGCCCAATTCCCCCTTGCTATGCGTATGCAATGATGAAGAACAAGCAAAGAACGTTTTTTAGATACAAATAGCTATCTTATTAATCTAGAGTTTGGTCTTTACAATAGGAATACATGGCTATAAATATAGTCAGACCCAAAACAACAGAAGACAAACAGACAAATAATCCATCATAATCTAATAAACACAAGCTTCCTATTCGGCACTACTTTCGAACTGTGCGGTTACTATTCAAAAATCGAGTACTGTAGACAAGGCCATGTAGCATGCCGTGTATCGTACTGTAGTTGGTTTTCGTAGCGTGCATAGTCCTATAGCGCCATGCATGTAGCATAGGCCATCCTATGTCGAAGTATTGTAGCTTCTGTACTAGGTTGCGCGCGATGCTGCGCTGTGCAATATTTGATCTAGTTTTTTTTTTCTAAAAAAAAGTATGACGATGTAAGTGTTTTTTGGTTCTCTTAATTTTTTTTTTGGAAAAATACGTTAGGTAGGAACCATCGACGAATTAGAATAACAACGGGTCTTTTTGAAAGAAGAAGAATAATACATGTTCCAAAAAATATTAGATTTCGAGTTGACAAAAAAATATAGAGATATAGTTGTACATATTTCCTTTTGGCGAATATGTTTTTTTTCTCGACAAATATGGAGAAACGATCATCTTTTACCGATTTTAACACTATATACGTTCACCGGATAATAATACATGTTTCGAAAAATATTATAGATCGAGTTGCAAAAAAAATTATAGAGATATAGTTGTACACGTATTTCTTATTCCGAAAAATATTAGAGATCGAGCTACAAAAAAATATAGAGATAGAGTTGTACACATATTTCTTTTGACGAATTTGGTTAACATTCTATTATCACCCGGTCAACCTTCTTTTGTCGAGTTTAACACTTTATGTGTTAACCGGGTAATAATACATATTCCGAGAAATATTAGAGATATCAAAATATTTTGTCGAGTTAACACTCTATGCGTTAATGGAGTAATAATATATGTTTCCGGAAAATATTAGAGATCGAGTTACAAAAAAAAATAGAGATAAAGTTGTACACATATTTCTTTTGACAAATTTGGTTAACACTCTATTATTACCTGGCCAACCTTCTTTTGTCGAGTTTAACACTCTATGCATTTACCGGGTAATAATACATGTTCCGAAAAATATTAGAGATGTCAACCTTCTTTTGTCGAGTTTAACACTCTATGCGTTTATCGAGTAATAATATATGTTTCGTAAAATATTAGAGATCGAGTTCCAAAAAAAAGTCTAGAGATAGAGCTACACATATTTCTGTTGACGAAAATATTTTTTCGGGAAAAACAGACAAAGGACCTGGACGTAAGGGACAGGGACCTGTTTGATAATTTCCTTGACCTGAGCGCTACTCCGAAAAATTAGAAAAGGGCTTGTTCAAGATTTGGATTTAACGAGGTTTTTTTTCGTAAAGTAACGAACAAGGGACCTAAACACTATTCGGAAGAACACACGTGTTATTCTGTAAAAACCGGTTTTTACCCTCACAGGTTTGGGGAAAAAATTAAAAAAATGCTGAGTTTTTACCCTCACAGGTTTGGGGAAAAATTTTAAAAAAATGCCAAGGGATTTTTTTTTTGTAATATTTTAGGGATCTATCTATAATTTGGAGGAAGTCGAAGGACTTTTTTTGCAAAATAGCGTGGAGGTGACGCGGAGGCCTTGGTTGGCCTCCAAAGTGTTCCCTTATAAGAGGTTTTTATATATTTTCTGTTTACTGTAGCAACATGAATTGGTACTGATCCCATGTATTGTTTAGCCTTCGTGGTTTCGTGATCCGATGTCCAAATAGTGTGAATAATATATATATACTAGTTACATGCCCGTGCGTTGCTACGAAAAACAAAATTGATAACGAAAAATAAAGATTAAAAAATGAAAAAATTATTTCACAGGATCAAACATCTATCTTTAACGCTTCGTTTCTTGCGAAAGCTGGCTAATTAAAGCAACGCTTCGTTTCTTGCGTAGGGCAATTAAGCAGGGCAATTAAGCGGCAATTAATGACGTGGGAAGAACGGACCACTGCCACCAAGTGCTGCTTTAGAATAGTCGATATATATATATATATATGCATTTTGGCCAAATCGACGATATCTTCGCAATGTAACCATTTATTCTGATAAACGATTCTCCTCCTTCGTGGGTCTTCTAAACACATCTTCACTTTAGGCTTTTATAGGTCAAATATGGGCCTACATATAAATAAATAAAATAGTACCTCTGTATCTCTGAATATAAGAAATAAAAGACCCAATTAAATTAGAGTTCACTTGACAATGTTTATTGTGACTGAATAATTCTTTCAATGAAATAATGAATTTGATTGAAAATTGCTAAGCGTGGATGTGTCCTCATCATCCTCTCTTTCTTAAAGAAAAGCTATCATCGGCTTTTGATTACTTGGAACTATACTAAACAAAAAGAACAATGCATGTGCATGATATATATTTATCACTGGTTGTTATGTTATTCCCCTTATTTTGCATAATGTATGTAGCACAATAGTCGTAAGACGTATATGGACCAACATGTATGTATTCCACATCATTCCCTCTCACGTCGAGAAAAGTCGTCCTTGACTTTTGTAAGCCGGCATACTCATTTGTAGTGGACAACACCATATTGAATCGTTCTAATATGGGTGAGAAATTATTTTATGCCTTCCATGCTTCAACTACGCTACTCTGATTACTTAAGCATGGCTCGAAAGATGGTATGTCCAAAACATATAATTTTAAGTCAGCAAGTTTATCATAGGTTATGCAAATTTGATAAATAAGAAACTTATTATCTACACCATCATCGTGCCGTCCCCTCTAGCGGCTTTGATAGCGGTCTCGTAAGCCCGGAGCAATTATGATGGCTCAGAATCCCCTCCGTAGCTTTTTACAGTGGGCATCTTGAAGTTCTCGGGCCACCTCGACATCCAGAGCCTAATGCTCAGGGTGGACTCGGGATCCCCTCTGAGAATTTGCTCGTGCCCAGTCGGATCCCCAGTTATTGCTGCAAGTTGCATCCCCAAGGTCCTGGGTCTTTGACGACCGGACGCTTCACCAGGGGTAAAGAACTAAAGATGCTCATGTCAGGGCAGGGCCACAGTGGTGCGTTGTCGTAGGACCTCCATCTCGCCAGCTCTCGACTTAGTGCATCGTATGGGGCCACACCCTTGAGGGGTGCCCATGTTGATCTAGGGGGGTGACCCCTAGGAGGCGACTGGCCGTGTGTCTTCACCAACCATACCTTCTTCGGTGCAGTGGGGGTGTACTCGGAGGCCCTTAGTGCGAGGGAGAGTGAGTATGTGATCTAAGATGGACGATATGCCTTTTTTTATTATATATCCAAAGAAAATCTCACCCTTTTCAGAAAATCTCACCCTTTTCTAGTACATGACCCCATGGCTATTTATAGGGACCTCTAGGGGGGATGAGAGATTACAATTGTACCCCTACAAGGGTCCTAGAGCTAAAGGGATCTTGAAGTATTTTCTCTCTATGCTAACTAGCCTTCTGGTGCTAGTGGGCTTCGACATGTGTAATCTTTCTAGTCCTTCTTTCTGGATGTTGACCTTTTGGAGCACCCACTTTGAGTAGTCCAAACCAAAGGAGGTGACCGAACGGTCTAATTTCCCATCAGTTTTCAGCTAAGGCCTTCTTTCTGGTCTCCTTCGGGGTTTGATCCTTCGGGTACTACCGCTCGAATGACCTTCGCTGGTTCATAGAGGTGGTGGTCTGCTCTACGACAAATTGCAAAGAGGGTCCCCAAGCCAACGACGTCTTGATAAGGAGCTGTGGTGTATATCGAAGTGACACACAAGTTTGTACCATGTAGTGCATGTATTATTTTAGGTCAATCCATATGTAAGAGATGTAAAGCTTATTCCGTTGTGTTAATAATACTAGGCCTGTAAGCGCGGCGCACGCCGCGCGTGTGAACGAAAAATGATTTTGCGTTTTTTTCCCGGAGAAAAAAATAGACATAGACATATTTTTAAATTTTTTGGAGGCTCGAGAAACCTTAGAGATCAAGCCGGGGAAAAGTACACTTCTTTCTGTTGACGAAAATATTTTTTTCGGAGAAAACGGAGAAAGGACCTGGGCCCGTAAGCACGGCGCACACTACGCGCGTGAACAAAAAATGATTTTGCGTTTTTTTCCCGGAGAAAAAAATACTTAGACATATTGACGGATACTTATACCACAGGTACCCCAAGCGACCCGAGTAAGCAGTTGGGCCGCTCCGGCCCAGCTCCGCCCGAAAGGCCTGCGTTGGGCAACAAAGGAGTCCCGCCCCCGATCAAGACTGGGCTCTGACGCACTCCGACCTCCTCGATCGGAGTGCCCACCAAACACTGACCCCCGTGGGTCGGAGCACCTAGGGCTTTGACTCAGCTGGGACCGTCTCCACCAACGATGATGAGGACATCACTACCATGCATACGACCATGCCTACAAACCCAATTGAAGCCAACAATATAATACAAGGGCCAATTACTCGAGTTCGCGCACGTCAATTCAATTACCAGATGAATGCGTTCCTCGGGTTGCATACAAATAATTTAATGAATGGAATGCTATTTAATCCTTGTGATGATTTTATTGTCCTTAGGAACTAAGGAGAAGGACTCCCAAACGTCAAGCATGAAGCCAATTCTTCCGGTGCACAAGTTCAACTCGGATTCGGCCTCCGGGACAGCACCAACTTCAAACGACCATAACTTTTGATCCACAAGGGTGTTTGAGGTCTATGAGTACTGGTTTGAAAGGTTTCGACGTCCTCTTTCCAACGGATCCGGCCCCATCTCAAAATTCCTTACGAGTCAACAGGAATCTGCAAAACAAGTTCGGTCATCTTTCTAAATCTGAGTCAAACTAGGAATAGGAGTCCTATTCGGCCATGGAAGTGTTTTGGACGCCCCAAGCCTGGTTTTGGCCTCCTATTTCTCCTATAAATAGCTAGGGAGTCCCCCAAAATAACTTGGGATTTGGTTATTTGATAGTTTAGCCTTTTGCTACTATTTTGAGTCTTTTAGACGTGCTCAACGGCCGCCTAACAAGCTCCTTGTATCGGAACCCCAACTTTTCAATACTTCATCTATATTTGCAATTTTAGATTGCTTTTGCCTTGTTCTTGCTTGTTCTTCGATTGCTTGCAGGAATTGATCTTCGTGATCAGGTTGATCGTGCACACGGCAAGATCAATAACCATCTGGAGTTGGTTTAGCGATTGCTAAGGCGCATCGTCGTTGTACGTTGTAGTCGGATCGTCAAAGTCGTCTCCACCCAAATCGAAGGTTATCATTCTCATCGAAAGATCGGGACACCCAGTGTTACATCAAACGACCGCGGCATCGGGGCCCGCGCTGGGAGTTGGCCGCCTACCCCGTGGGCACGACGCTCAAGACGCCCCTGCCAGGGTAGATGGTTCCTTCCCAAGGTGGTAAGGGAGCCGCACGAAGTCAAGCTCCGGTCCCATCCGCCTGACGCATAACCATAGGGCACGCTCTCTGGCGGGGTACACCAAGGTCAAGCACCATTACGTCAGCACCTGTGGACGAACGAAGCAGTACGTCACTCCCCCAACCAAGCCCAGAACCGACTCCCTCGACTAGTCTATCAACCCGGCGTGGAGGACGCGAGGACCGGTCGGGCGACAAGACCAAAGAACGGACTCCGAGACATGAGAGACCCTACTTTTTTTCTTTCCAAACTCCCATGTAACCTGCCATTTTCCGTCTATATAAGGAAAGGCAGGACCCTGAGTGGGAGGGAGGTTCGATCGATCAAGCTGGAGAACCGAACACAAAAAACACTTCCTCGCTTGTAATACCCCGCACCTATTTGCTCCCAGAAGCAATACACATCCACAGCACGAACTGGAGTAGGGACCTTCAGCCCAAACCAGTATAAACCCTTGGCTTCTTGAGTCGACCATTCGGGGAGAGGGAGCACGAGACCCCCACTAACCAAAAATTCGTATTGCCGGTGCACGAAACACCGACACGTATCTTCAAAATTTTAGGAGGATCGAGAAACCTTAGAGACCGAGCTGAGGAAAAAGTACACATCTTTTCTTGTGCGTGTGAACGAAAAATGATTTTGCAATAGATTTAGACGCATTTTCAAAGTTTTTGGAAGCTCGAGAAATATTAGAGATCGAGCCGAGGAAAAGTACACATCTTTCTGTTGACGAAAATATTTTTTTTGAGAAAATGGAGAAACGACCTAGGCCCGTAAGTGTGGCGCACATTGCGCGCATGAACAAAAAATGATTTTGCATTTTTTCCCGGAGAAAAAATAGACTTAGACGTATTTTCAAAATTTTTTGAGGCTCGAGAAACCTTAGAGACCTAGCCGAGGAAAAAGTACACATTTTTCTGATGACAAAAATATTTTTTCGTGGAAAACAGAGAAATGACCTAGATGTAAAAATCGGGGACCTGTTTGTTATAGTTTTAGACCTCACCGCTATCCCGAAAAAGTAGAAAAGGGCTCGCCCGTGATTTACATTTAACGGGAGAGTCTTTCCGTAAAGTAGCGAGCGAGGGACCTAAACGTGATCCAAAAAAAGTTAATCTTCCCCTCACAGAAAATCACGAAGGACCTTTTGGTAATTTATAAAGACCTATTCGCAATTTAAAGAAATGGAGGGAGTTTTATGAAAAAAGCGCCAAGGGGTGACGTGGGGCGGTCCTGAGCCGGCTAAGAGCATCTCCAGCAAAGCCCCTAAACCAGCTCCTAAACCTTAAAATAGGGAGTGTAGTAAAAAAAACAGATCCAGCAGGGCCCCAACTCAAGCCCCTAAAATTAGAAGGCCCCTAAATTTGCCTCCTCAGCCCCAATTCCCACGGACGCAAGCATAACCCCTATTCAAGCGGGTTCCTCGCGCACGCACCTTGGGATCGCCCGTCGAGTTCCAATTCACAGCGCTTCGTAGTTTGACTCATTGTTCGAAGTTTCTATTTATCTATTTATCTATTTATCATGTTTTGAAAATTTTAAATTTAAATTTGAAATATCATGTTTTAAAATTGTAAATGTTAATGTGCTTATGTTTTATGTATTACAAATATTTTTGATTGAATTTTAGTGGTGTCAAATGAAAATTATACATAGCGGATATGTCAAAATAGGAGAAAAAGTAAAATACGAGCTGATATTTAGGGGTTGTTGTTGGACTTGTGCTATGAAAACAAGGTCCAAAAAAATAGGAGTCTCTAAATCCAAAATAGGGACCCTATTTTAAGAGCATAAAGTGCGTTTACTTACCCTCCCGATCTTAATGATAGAGTATTGCGCAAAAAAATAGTGTTAATAGTGGAAAACCTTTGTTTTGCTTATCCGGGGACTAGTCAACTATCCATAGCCTAACGACGAAGTTGCTGTGTATATCAACTGTCTGTTTATATCTATCTATGATGCAATGATCTGCTGCTTTAAAAGGCTAATTTCATCTAAAGAAATACTTGGAAGACAGGAAGAGTAAACGCACTTTATGCACTTCGCGGGCAATGCAGAGTTTGCCTTGCATATAACACATGTTTAAACTTATTCCACAATGGATAAATAAAACTAGGTAAGTAAACGCGGCGTGCGCCGCGTGCGCGAACGAAAAATGAATATATATATTTTTTTAGGAAAAATGGACCACGAAAATATTTTTTCATGTTCCGAAAAAAAAACAGACCACGAAAACATTTTTCTTGGCAAAAACGGAGAAGGGAAGCCTTTTTTCGAGAAAAAACGGACCCCGAAAACATTTTCCCCTAGACCCAAAGAAAAAACGGACCCCGAAAACATTTTTCCCGATCAAAATGGAGAAAGGATGAATGAAAAACAAATTTGCCTTATTTTTTGAGGGAAAATGGACAACGAAAACATTTTTTTCGGGTTTCGGGGGGAAAAACGGACCACAAATACATTTTTTTTGGGGAAAAATGGAGAAAGGACTTGGACATAAAAAACAGGGACCCAATTGTTATTTTTTGGACTCGTGCGCTATCCCGAAAAATTAAAAAAGGACTAACCCGCGATATGTATTTAATGGAGGGTCTTTGCTGTAAAGTAACGAACCAAAGACATAAACGAAATCCGAAAAAGTTTTTTTTATACTCACAAAAAATCGCAAAGGGCCTCTTTGTAATTGACAGGGATCAATTCGTAATTTAGAGAAAGTGGAAGGGCATTTTTGAAAAACAGCATGGGGTGATGTGGCATAGGTGGGAGCCCGGCAATTCTTTCCAACGTAATAGAGTTGATACTAGTGTTGCAACCAGTTGTTTGTCTAAAGAACATGAATAGGACCTGTTAAGGGCCTGTTTGGATCCATTAGCAGCTAATAGTTAGCTGGCTAATAGTTGCTAGCTATAATTAGCTAGCTAACTATTAGCTGGCTAACTATTAGCTGGAGGGTGTTTGGATCCACCAGCTAATATGTGGCTAATAGATGTTTAAGTTGATCAATTGTCTAGATTACCCCTGTTTTCTTGCAGGCTTGTCTCAAGGATTCTACATGTTCTCTGTTGTTCACCTAGTGTGCTCACGTGTTCATGAACGATTTTTTTTTGAACGTTGATTTGTTTGGGATTTCTCTATGGGTCTTGCTATGGGGTGACTCTCGGTTTGCACGAGTCAAATGCAGATGGTGAGCTCGCCAGAATAGGAGAGTAAAATGAGCCCCCCTGTACATTTTTGCAAGTCAAATCAACGTAGAGGTTTATGTCCATACAAAAGTGAAGTCCATAAATTAAAAACAAAAGGTTTCCGGGAGGGAGAATTGGGGGCGCAGGAGTTTCTGGGAGGGAGAATTTGGGGACGAAGGGAGTTTTCGGGGGCTGGTTGATTTTGGTGGAAGGGTATTTTTGCCCAAAGTAATATATGAGCTGCTATTAGCTGGGTTTAGCCAGCTAATGAGATAACCATTAGCTGGGTGCATAGCTAATAATTAGCTAACCTATTAGCTGGACCTGTTTGGATCCTTAGCAGCTAACTACTCCCTCCGTTTCTTTTTATAAGGCGTATTTGGTTTCGTTAGGACAAGACTTTGACCAACGATTACTTCATTAATATATCATTTATGCAATACAAAATTTTTATTATATATAAGTACTTTTTAATATTTAAATTAAGAGAGTGTTATAAAATTATATGCTAATAGAGTAGCCATGAAACTTATGAAACTTATCGGTTTGATCTTTGGTTCATGAGTTTGATGTTTAGTTTCATCGATCCATGTTTTATCGGTTTTAAGTTTCATGAGTTTGAGTAAAAATCATAAGTCAAATTTTAAAAAAATTTATTATCGATATTTTTTTAATATTTAAATTAAATGCATGAAAATAATATATGTAGATTTGTCATGAAAAATATTTTTGTAATATTGTAATTTTATTGGATTTTATAAATATATTATAATAAAAATTAGTAATCAAAATTATATTTTTAAGACCGTATCAATGTTCAAAACAATAACTAGTATTTGTGATAAGAGGGAGTACAGTTAATAGGTCTTAGAATTTAATCACATGATGCCTCTTTTGCCTAAGCCCTAGATCATGCAAGCTTACGGAAAAAAAAAGAACCAAATCCCATGCACAACACCGGATCTCCTTCGGGCAGAAGGCATCAAGATACTGGACTTGTCAACAGCCGAACACCGTCCGCTCGCGAACCATCTACAGACGAGTACCGACACTTCCACGTGGGCCCGCCGCCCAACCTGACCCATGGCAGAGTCCTGGTCGGAACGGGCCCTCCTCTTCTCCCACGAGTCCGAGCCCTTTCCATCGAGACTCTATGTCAGGTGGTCCTCGGACTCCCCGGACCCACATGTCACAGAGTCAGATCGACCCGCGAACCGAGCACAGCACGTAGAGGAATCCCAAACCCCTGCTCCAAGAAAGAAGCTATAAAGGTGAACTAATCCCCTTGCCTTTCCGCCTCACTTCGCCCGGAGGAATATCTCATCTTCCGTCTCACCTCTCTCAGCAGCACAACTCGGGAGGGAGCCCAAAACCTAGCGAGTACCCGAGCCCCTCGAATCCGCCCCCCCCCATGGCGAGCCAGGGCGAGCCCTCCTCCTCGGATCCGTAAGATCCCTTCCCGATCTAGTCCCCGTCTCTAGGGGTTTCGATCTGGTTGATGATGGAATTGTTTTGGGGATTTTTTTGTGATTTTTTTGGGGGATTGAAGCAGGAAGGGGAAGAAGGACTACTCAACGGCGATACTGGAGAGGAAGAAGTCGCCGAACCGGCTGGTGGTCGACGAGGCCACCAATGACGACAACTCCGTCGTCGCGCTGCACCCAGACACCATGGAGAGGCTCCAGCTCTTCCGTGGGGACACTGTCCTGCTCAAGGTCGGGACGCCTTTATATCTGCGATTATTCCGTTTAGGTTGAATTTCGATGGCTTGGATTGTTATTTAGGTTACTGATCTGCGGTGGCTGTGTTGGATACTAGGAATTATGGTTTCATTTCAAGTGATTTAGGGACCGGTTAAAATTGTTTAGAGTTTAGAATAAAAATACAACAAGGAATGAAACCCAATCAAAATCAATAAAACCTCTAAACCTTCAATTTTAGATCATGGTTCTGATACATGGATTGCTAACTTCTATGCATTCATATCGAGCACCAACTCTTTGGATACATTCGATCCCTCAAGTCTCTTTTAACTGCTTTTCCTACGTCAGTCTTGGTCTACCTCCACCTCGTAAGTTTTCAAGACGACTTAAAATTTCACTATGCACCAGTGCCTTAGGAGTTATCTGTTGGAGATTTTCAAACCATCTTAAACGATGTTAGACAAGTTTTTCTTCAATTGATGCTACCCTAAACTTATCATATATATCATCATTGCAGATTCAATCTTGCCTTGTATGATCATAGATCCACTGTGGCATCTGCATCTCTGCTACATTCATCTTTCGTACATGTTGTCTTTTTGTCGCCCAACATTCCGCTCTATACAACATTGTAGATCTGATTGCCATCCTATAGAATTTACCCTTCAAACTTCTGAGGGACTTCTATCACATAAGACACTAGATGCTTGCGCCATTTCACCCACCCTGCTCATATCCTATGGCTCACATCCTCATCAATCTTGTTGCCACCCTGTATCATTGATTCCAAATATCAAAAAGTTTCCTTACTGGGCAATGGGCACTACTTTTCCGTCTAGACTAACATCTCCATCATCTGCCTAGCATTGTTGAAAACACCACATATACTCCATTTTAGTCCATTTTAGTCCACATATACTCCATTTTCCGTCTAGAATTATGCTTTTATCAGTAATGTTACATCTTAATTTGGTAGAGCCTCCAACCTTTATTCATGCCATGGTTGTTGAACTTGAACTAGCTGCTTTTCTAGTGGTCAGACTGAGCAAGCAATCTATTCGACATGTTATTTCACTGTGCTTTTGGATGTGGACCATGTTGTTTATTGATTTTGAGTTGTGTCTAACTGTGGATATATGGAATTTTAGTATGAATTTTCTTATTTCTGTTTACCATCTAAACTGTGATAGTTATTTTTCGTAATGAGTCATTGCTTCTATCATGAGAGGCTGACTGGTGGGATTAGATAATTTCCAGTTGGGAGTTAAAAACGTTAGCTTTCTCTTTTTTCTTATTTCCTTAATCATGCCACTAGCTGATGTTATTAAATTAATACTTGGGAGCTTTAGCTTTCTCCATTTATCATTTCCTTAAATATGCCAATAGCTGATGTTATTAAACTCCCTCCATTGTGGAGCTATAGTACTTGCAATTACCTTTGTTAGTTTTCTGGTCATCATCTTCCATCGCAACACTTTCCTGCTCCCAAATTCTGAGTTTGCATTATAATTGTCTGGAAGTTATATTACTTATGAATTATGGATACTTCTCTTCTTATCTTTTTTTACCCCTGTATGATAACTCTTCTGTAAGCTAGTACTTGATTATTGGCCACTGACATTTGATCACTGCATTACAGGGTAAGAAGAGAAAAGACACTATCTGCATTGTGCTTGCAGATGACACGTGTGAGGAGCCAAAGATCAGAATGAACAAGATTGTCAGGACGAACTTGAGAGTGCGACTTGGTGATGTGGTTTCTGTTCATCAATGTCCAGATGTCAAATACGGGACGCGTGTGCACATACTTCCAATTGATGACACGGTTGAAGGCATTACTGGGAACTTGTTTGATGCCTTTTTGAAACGTGAGATTTCTCTATCACTAGTATTTTCTCTTATAAAGTATTTTTGGTCAGAAATTTCTACTAGACTGTGATGTTCTAAAGTAGCTATACCAATTCAGTTTTTTTGCCACAGCATTTCAGCCTGATGTAACAACATGGATATGTCCTGATAAATTAACTGAAATCGTACCCATTGTGACTTGCGTGAAGATAATTCAAAGCTTTATTTATGTGGAAAGATTAGCTTTGTGGGCAGTCACGGATTCAGTTCTGAGTTATCCAGATGTTAATACCACTAATTTCTATGATGTGGAGACTCTAAACCATCATCACGATTCACGAATGCATATTACCTTACACTGAACCTTACTCAGATTTCTGCTAAAAAAAACTATGGCAAATATGATGTAAGGCGCTAGGCGCTAGTCGGAAGGCAGGCCGGCACCTAGCAGCTAATTGCCGATTAGGCGGGCTAGGTGCCGCCTAGGTGAGCTAGGCGACTGCCTAGGGGAACAGTGATATGATGTCTTAATATGTCCGATCATTTTGTTTAATGAGCCACATTTTTTTGTTACCCGCTAGTCTGCTTTATTATATCATTTTTTTACTAATATTGCCTTTGTCCGAAACTTTTCAGCATACTTCCTTGAAGCTTATCGTCCTTTGAGAAAAGGAGACCTTTTCCTTGTGAGGGGTGGAATGAGAAGTGTGGAATTCAAAGTTATAGAGACTGACCCTGCAGAGTATTGCATTGTTGCACCTGATACGGAGATATTCTGTGATGGTGAGCCTATTAAGAGGGAGGATGAGGAAAGACTTGATGACATTGGCTACGACGATGTTGGTGGAGTTAGAAAGCAGATGGCCCAAATCAGAGAGCTCGTTGAACTCCCACTGCGCCATCCCCAACTTTTCAAGTCTATTGGTGTGAAGCCCCCAAAGGGCATATTGCTGTTTGGACCTCCTGGTTCTGGCAAGACCCTTATTGCTAGAGCGGTAGCTAATGAAACAGGTGCATTCTTCTTTTTGATCAATGGCCCAGAAATAATGTCAAAGCTAGCAGGGGAGAGCGAGAGCAATCTCAGAAAGGCATTTGAAGAAGCTGAGAAGAATGCGCCATCTATCATTTTCATTGATGAGATAGATTCCATAGCCCCAAAGAGAGAAAAGACCCATGGAGAAGTTGAAAGGCGTATTGTTTCACAGCTGTTGACTCTTATGGATGGGCTTAAAGCTCGATCACATGTTATTGTTATGGGTGCTACAAACCGCCCAAACAGTATTGATCCTGCTCTTAGAAGATTTGGTAGGTTTGACCGGGAGATTGATATTGGAGTCCCTGATGAAGTTGGGAGGCTTGAGGTTCTCCGGATTCACACTAAAAACATGAAGTTGGCTGAAGATGTGAGCAGCGTTTTATTGATAATCTTTTGAATGGGATATTTTGGTTTTGTATTGATTTCCCCATTGTTTGAATGCCTTACTGATTGCACTCCTCAATTATATTGCAGGTTGACTTGGAACACATTGCAAAGGACACTCATGGATATGTTGGTGCTGATCTTGCTGCCCTTTGCACTGAGGCTGCTCTCCAATGCATTCGTGAGAAGATGGATATTATAGATCTTGAGGATGAGACCATAGATGCTGAGATATTGAACTCTATGGCTGTCACGAACGACCATTTCAAGACTGCACTAGGGACAAGCAACCCATCTGCTCTCCGTGAAACTGTGAGTATCTCTAGGAGTAATCTCTTGTGTTACTTTTGTATATTATGATCGATTTGCACTTAATTTGGAGGCTTACCTTCTAGCTGTCTTTTGAATTCAGGTTGTGGAAGTTCCAAATGTCTCTTGGGATGATATCGGCGGTCTGGACAATGTCAAGAGGGAGCTGCAGGAGGTATTTTATTGTTCTTTAGTTCATCTCCGGTATTAAATTGTTGTTTTGTAGCTCCAACTTAACATATTCTAAATTCTCAGACTGTCCAATATCCGGTGGAGCATCCAGAGAAATTTGAGAAGTTTGGCATGTCTCCTTCCAAAGGCGTTCTGTTCTATGGCCCTCCTGGGTGTGGTAAGACTCTGTTGGCCAAGGCGATTGCTAATGAGTGCCAGGCTAACTTCATTAGTGTCAAGGGACCCGAGCTGCTTACCATGTGGTTTGGCGAGAGTGAGGCCAATGTGCGTGAGATTTTTGACAAGGCTAGACAGTCAGCTCCATGTGTCCTCTTCTTTGATGAGCTAGACTCGATTGCTACCCAGGTTGGTCTCTCTCGTGTGTGTGTGTGCAGCTGTGACGAATGTTACTTTTTCATGGTATTTTTTATGACTGACAACTTTGAACCATATTTCAGAGAGGAGGCAGTGTTGGTGATGCCGGAGGTGCTGCTGATAGAGTGTTGAATCAGCTGCTGACTGAGATGGATGGCATGAATGCCAAGAAAACTGTGTTCATTATCGGTGCTACTAACAGGCCAGACATCATAGACCCTGCCTTGCTTAGGCCAGGTCGTCTTGATCAGCTTATCTACATTCCTCTGCCTGATGATCAATCCAGGCTCCAGATCTTCAAAGCTTGCCTCAGGAAGTCTCCTGTGGCCAAGGATGTTGACTTGTCCGCTCTTGCCAAATACACCCAAGGGTTCAGCGGTGCAGATATTACAGAAATTTGTCAGCGTGCATGCAAATATGCCATCAGAGAGAACATTGAAATGGTGACTATTTTAGAAAATAAAGTTTGCCGTGTCACTTTTTTCAGATACGAAGTCATCTGGTTTTTTACCAGTGCGCTAATGGAAACGCTGATTTCAGGACATTGAGAGGGAAAGGCGGAGGAGGGACAACCCTGAAGCCATGGAGGAAGACGAGGTGGATGATATCGCGGAGATCAAGCCTGCTCACTTCGAGGAGTCGATGAAGTATGCCCGACGGAGTGTGAGCGACGCCGACATTCGCAAGTACCAGGCCTTTGCCCAAACGCTGCAGCAGTCTCGTGGATTTGGCAGCGAGTTCCGCTTCGCTGAGCAGCCGGCGGCTGGCGCTGGCGCGGGCGCTGCGGCCGACCCTTTTGCATCCGCTGCCGCAGCAGCCGACGACGACGATTTATATAGTTAAATCCCTCTGTGCCATTGACTTACCGTGCGTACGTTTGATATACTTATTATACTATGTTAAACTTGAATCATATGTAAGATACGGCAAAACCATGTACTGATTTTTAAGTTAATATGTTGTGATACTGGAAATCGTATCATCTGCCTCTCTCTCTCTCTCTCTCTCTCTCTCTCTCTCTCTCTCTTTTGTGTGCAACTGTTTGTTGTCATTGGAAACCTTTCATCTGTCACGGCGTTATTTCTACTGAGCAGTCACAAGGACACCATTCTTCTGAAGCAACAACGGTTGCAACTTTACAAAGACTAAGCCATTTAAACCATATGAACTTGATCCTAATGACTTTGTTATCCATCTACTTCGTTCTTTATCGTCACATCAAATTATGCTTGCTTAGAAGCCACCATTTCTTCCGGACGAAATAATATTTTTTTTGTAGGGCTGGCCATGTTTGACCAAACTTCTGGGCTCCAGAAGTTGATTTCCAATACAAGTTGAAGCCGAAAAGGAGTGTTCAGCTGTAAACTAGCTCCTGCGTTCGAACCAGGGTTCCACTTATCGCTCGATATTCTTCGATTTTTGCGATTTTCGAGCTTACCGAGCCGGCACAATATATAATACCGGTCGGTAAATCGATTAAATTCAAAAAAATAATTCAAAAAATTCAAAAATTTGAAAACATTTGTCCAACACAAATATCGCGATAATCGAGCCATATCGAGCGATTATCGAGGTATAACGACCGAAAATCGCTCAAAAAATCGACCGACGGGGAAGTTCACGTAATCGGCTAATTTTCGAGGAAAATATCGAGATAATCGAGCAATATCGAGCGATTATCGACCAAATATCGAAATTTTCGAATTATTTTTCAAAAAATTTGAATTTTCAAACCATTCGATTTTTATCGATTTTTGACCGATTTTCGGCTCGATTTTGTCGATTTTCGAGCCAATTTTCGAAATTCGGTAAGTGGAACCCTGGTTCGAACCCCGGGTTCCATGCACGCGCTCGCCGAAATAAATTGGGTGCACACAAGTAAGCACTTAAATGGGACAACACATACTCGTGCTCGGGAGACCATAGTGCCTATAATTAGGGCCTGTTTGGGAGAGCTCCACTCCACCAACTTCACCATAGAGTAGCTCCATCATAAAATTGAAGTAGAGAAGGGAGGTGTTTGGCTTGCAAATTAGATCTAGCTTCAAGAATAGATGGGTTTGATGTGGATACCCATTTGTGCCCTTGGATGTTGAATGGAGATGGGTAATTACCTCATATGTGTAACTAGTGGCAAAGGTAGATAATTACCTATGAACTTCACGTGTGGGTATGAAACAGTGTTTGTTGGAGTACCTCTTGAGGAGCTCCACAAAAACCATGGAGCAGCCCTCTAGATTCGCATTTTTTCTGAAGCCGGAGTTCTGTGTAGCTGAGGTGTTTGGCTACACGAATTTGGAGTGGAGCTGAAAATTGAGGAGCAGAGCTCTCCCAAACACCCCCTTAATTCTCTTTCTGGTTTCATATTTTCTGTCATTTTAGACATAATCTCACATACCAATGAGTGATTAATAGACTGCTAATTTTCTAATATGATCATATTAAATAGTTTGGAAATGGTGTGATCCCAATTCTCAAAGCAATGATACCCAATCGTTATATGCACATGCAGAGCTCAAGCGTCAGCAATCAATACGCATGCTTTGAAAATCTGGTGTCATTAAATGCAGAATGGTCCAACGAAAGAAATTTTCAACCAAACTACAGAACGCTCCAGCGGCAGGAAAATGAAACCGGAGGAAGTATGTAGCTTGGATTGTGTGCGTCCCTCTTGTATCCTCAGTAAGATGATTTTAGTGTGAATGTTTGCTTATATCTTTTGTAGCACAAACAAGATAGGCTTATGTGTGTGCCCCCTCGGGCATTTACTTCATCTAAACTTAGATAAATCAAATATATTTGTAAGGATTTATATTACATGTAAGTATCAAAAAATAAAAGTAGTTCTTTTTAAGTTAAGTACCCCCACCATTCTTTAATATAAGTTCATTACGAAGATCGAAGTATAATTTATTACTACAATGTTTTCACTATATACACATCCTTTAATGCTGAAAAAGTAGATAAATGATTGTAACATCACATTTAATAAGGGCATGAATGGTCCAATAGCATTAATTTTTTTTTTTTAAAAAAAAATAGTGTTTCCTTAATCTATATGTATAGTGGGCCATGGACTACAAAAATTAATTTTTGTTTGAACCTATTCGCGAACGTTCGACAGCGAATCCCATCAGATATTCCTCGTTTCTATGCCCTCCACGGCTCCACCGCAGATCATGTTGGTTACATCAGAGTATCGTAGGAGCTTATATTACTTCTTATTAAACTTGGGAAGTTTCGTTAGCTCTCGGTTATGCCACATCATAGTATTTGCAGAAAAGCCCTCCTATTTTCCGCAATTGCATCCGGCTCCAGATTGCGGATAGCCGTTCGTTCTCGCGTAGATGCGCCGCCCACCCTAGCCCCTCCCATTCCCCCTCGCGCAGGTCGCCTCGCCTTCTGTCGCGTTTTCCCTTACCGTCCGCTTTCGCTCCCGCCCAGCGCAGCGTCGCCGGTGTGTCGACATCCCCCACCCTCGATCCCGTCGGTCTGGCGGAGTACTTCCTCCTCCTCTCCGAGCTCAGCGATGGCCGTGAGCCCCGAATCACTTGCCCCTAGATGGCTGCCCCGTCAGTGCTTATCTCGGCTCCTAGCTTTGTGCTATTGCTTGCTCACGGCCAGTCCTCTCGATTAGTCTCTCTCTCTCTGGATTTTGTTGGTGCGACCATGTAATATGCAGCGAGGAGGCGTACCAAGCAAAGCGCTTTGAGTCTCTCTCTCTCTCTCTCTCTCTCTCTCTCTCTGGGTTTTGTTCGTGCGCATGCATGTACAACAAGGAGCAACCAAGTGGGAGATTGTTACGGAGCTCATGGTATATATTTTTCCTATTGCTTGCTCTCATTGTCCAGTGTTTTTCTTCCATAGGCTCAAAGTAGGATGTGCAAGAATTTGAACTCATACTTGGGATGATTTTTTTGTATGCGGGGATATAGGATAGGGAGAACAATCGAGCCCTACCAAGTCTGAGAACCAATTCCTCTTGTTAGGTCTATGGTAGCGTGCTATTTAGGTAAAGAAAAGTTTAATTGTTGCTAAGAAATTGTGAAAACAGCTTGGATCATCTTGCGTTCCATCTCACGGGACTTGAATTCTCAAAAAGTCGTCAATTTTAGTTTTAGTATAGCGTCATTGATTGAGTGTTTCTAAGACACTGGAAGCATAAAGATCCATTTTTATGGGGATAATTCGATATATGCCATTGTTCAAGTTGCCTTTCGATATATATGCCATTACAAAGCGTTGAATCTAGCGGGTGCCATCCCTCGCTTTTAATATTTCAAAATATGCCATTCCCCTGTATTTTTTTCACCAAATACAGTCTTGGCGATATATATGCCTTTGTATTTGTTCTTGGGATGGTTTATGCACAGTATTAGCAGACATGTCATGTTATCTTCTTCTTTCCTTTATCTTATTTGCTATAATGAAGTGTTATCATGGAATTCGTCCCTTGGCCATATATATCGGCGATTTCATGTTAAATTTTTAGTGCTTGGTACTCATTTATTTGGGCATGTCATGTGAAGCGAAAATGCATAACTCAGTATTTCCATTGTAAGCTTTGCAAACAACATGATTCTTATACATGAGTTGTACATCACATTCTGACGTTGAAAACAAGAAAAAAAAATCGAACAAGGCCCAAAATACAAGAAATGGCATATTTTGAAATATTAGAAGCAAGGGATGGCACCCAAGAAATTCAACGTTTTGTAATAGCATATATCGAAAAACACAACTGGCATATATATCGAATTATCCTTTTATGTTGGTGCTTGCATTCGATTTCAGATCTTATGCTTCACCTTATTCGTGAGTATATATGTCGGTGTTCTCAAGTCCTCTTGAGTCATAGCTCAAGTTCTTATCCAAGCAATGCATTTGTTTTTATTTGAGCAGCTTTTTATCGATGGCGTGAGCTTGACAATGCAATAAAAGAAATGGATGGTGAAATAGTGAGGACTTGTGAGGCATACGCTTTGATTCCATCCATGAAATCTCCTATTTGTTTAAACCACTCTTAGCCTTTTGATTTCCTTTTCATACACAAAAATTAACATCAAAAATACCTTAGTATCATACCTATTTTGGCTTTGAACACTAGGACCATTTTATAATCACATTTTTAATTGCGTTGAGAAGCTATATATGTGAAGAACCTACCAGAGAATGCTTCTAAAAGAGAACCCTAAGGAATCATTTGAAAGACATCAAGAGTCACCACGAATATATTATACATGTTGATTCGGGTGAAGATTATATATGTGGAGAACCTGTGAGAGAATGCTCTAAAGAAAATTAAGGAACTATTTGAAAGCCATGGAGAGGTCACAAAAGTTATTTTGCCACCTGCCAAGCCTGGGGATAAGAGGAATTTTGAGTTTGTTCACCTCACTGGATTTGTTCACTTGCTGAAGAATGAAGTGCACTGAAGCCGGTTAAAGGAAGTAAAAAATATGAAATTTAGGGTAACTTTTGTCCCTATGGTGTCACCTTTATCTAATAAAATTTAATGTTGTATTGCTAATGTTTATTTACATAATTAGGTCATGTGGGAATCAGGTGCGGATTACTGTATCATTTTGCATGGGACCTTCCGGTCAGTGTGCTATGTTGTTATAAAATCACAATACACGACAGTTAACCACTTCTTTGTTTCCTCTTGAGGACCATATATTAGTACATGTAGGTTGTTACTGTTTCGCTTAATCTTTGGATCTCAGCATTAGCCTATCATTGATAGGAATATTATCAATATAATCTGATTATTGCTTCCATCTATGCTTAGTTTTACGATATTTTTATTATTAAACAAAAAAGTGCCTACCTAATGTTTATTACTTTATGAGGCTCACTGTTTTTCATCTATCCCACTATCATAACAAATTGACTTAGTTTAGACCTACTACCACCAGTTAAAGCTACTATTTGGAAAAACGTGTTGCTTTGTACTCTATACTATATACTTTTAGTTTTGTTTTCATCCCATTGAATTCCTTTTAGTCAACTATATTACTGGTTTTATATTTCAAACTATGTAATATTTGCTCAAAATAACAACCTTGCTATGCCTCAACTTCGTGTGCTTTTTAACTCTATTGAGTTAATCGGTTATGCTCGGTATTTACAAAGTGCCAATAGAAATGGCCCAGTTTTAACATAGCCTACATGAAAACGCTTTGTGAAGATTGTATTACACTAAAGTCAATCACTAAGAAGAAGAATTTACATACGGGTGATTAATAGTATACACCTGCTTGTTATTGTCATACATTGTGCACATCAACATTCCTCTTGTTTTAGTTTAGGTTCCCCTCACTAGATATCGTTTTTTAAACCGTTTTTCCTCGGAAAAAAAAAATGCAAATTCGTTTTTCGTTCGTCGTTTCTCCGTTTCTGTTGGAAAAAATGTTTTCGTTGCCCGTTTTTTCTCCAGACATCGGCAAAACGTTCGTGAGTCGTTTTTCTTTGGATCCCGGTGAAAATATTTCCGTGGTCTATTTTTCCTAAAAAAAACACAAACCCGCTTTTCGTTCGTCCTTCCTCCGTTTTTGACAGAAAAAATATTTCTGTGGTCCGTTTTTTCTCTAGAGCCTAGAAAAAAATGTTTTCATTGCCCATTTTCCCCTAAAAAATGCAAATTCGTTTTTCATTGACGCACGTGGTTCGGTCTTTCTCGAGCCTCTAAAATTTTTGAAGATACGTCGAAGTCTATTTTTTCACCCGAAAAAAATGCAAAAGTCATTTTTGTTCACGCACGCGGCGTGCGCCGCGCTTACGGCCTAGTACTTCCATTAGCAGGACAGGAATGCAATAATAGAGAAATACAGCTGCGCATTAAGAGTAGTACATTATTAGGCCATTTTCACCACTGCAAACTTGATCGAGTTCGTTTTGCATAAAGATGCCTAGCAAGGTTTAGCGTCTACTTAGGTGCGTTTGATTGCCTGTACTAAGTGGTACATGTATGTGATGGTTCAAAAAAAAAGTTATCCATGCGTTTGGTTGGTTGAATGGAGCCATCCCATCCTGGATCAACTGATACAAATTTGAGGAATATTCCCTTTAGATATTGAACCATCTCATTCACCCAAAATAATGGAACTAAATAGTACAGCACTATCCCATCACATGAACCAAACACACCATACAAAATAAAACTCGACATCAATTAAAACTCGACATCAATTGAACTAGCTCTGGATGTATCCATAAGGATGGGCCAGAGCCCGAGCCCTAGCCCCCCGGCCATGCTGAGTTGAAATCTGCTTGGGCTCCAAGCGGGCTCCGGATAAAAGCCACAACTAGTAGTTAGGCCCAAGCTGTGCATGTACACATGGTCAAAGTAGAGGGGTAAGAGGATGGTCCGAGCTCACAGATATCAGGACTAATTTGTGTTGCTGGTGTTGTCAAATGAGATCTTCAGAAGGATAGCACTGAACGTTTCGGTTGCCAAATGCCACAGGGGAAGAAACCATGAATGGATCACGCCATGGAGCTTTGTTATGATGCAGTCGAGTCACAAACAGATAAGTAACAAAAGAACAACAGCTCAAAACAATACTGACCAGAGACCGAGCGTTAGCTCGAGTGGCTAGCACGCCAGGTGAGCGAGCAGCCGGGAGAGCGATCCTGCAGTCCTCACAGGTATGAGGTGTCCGATCGAGCAACCAAATGGATCAGATCATCCAAAAACATTTGCTATAGTGCTTCGGAGTCGATATGAGCCGTCGCTTTCCGATCCAACGGCTGACACGCAACTGCTTAAGTTGCAGTTATAATAGCAACTACATATGATCTCTGTCCGTCGGGTTGATTTCTTGGATGGACTTGGTACACACGTACGCGTTCAGTGGGATGTGTATGCATTTAGTGGGACAACGCCAGCAGAGAAGAAAAAAACATCAGTTATTAACAAGATGGGGGTAGAAAACGGAATTACAAACAACACTAGGAATTACGGAACTACAGATATGCGTTCATATCTTTAGTAACAGTAATTTGTAGTAGTTGACATCCGATGACTCATGTCCTACCTCTTTATAACTTAAAAGTGTGCTAGATGAATTTCTAGATAGAATTCCTAATTTTTTAGAGTAGAATTTCTTATCCTCTCTTGAAGAGAACTAGGTGAGTAGGTGGCTTTATAAACCTACCGCTAAACCTACATTACATATAATAGTACCTAGAATTACTACTGGCAAAATATATAAAAGATTATTTGGCCACGCGGGTTCCGTAATAATTATGTTCCATCCCTTTAGCTAATTTTGCTCCTAATGCAAGATCAATGTTTAAGTCATGTTTCTTTGTTATTGGAATAGATGGATTCTTTAGGATCCATCCCCAAAGGAATCGGACATGAGAAATCTCGAGCAAGAATGAAAGATATGCCCGAAAGTTGGATAGGCCTTATGCAAGGACTATATAACTCTCAATTTCTATGAAATACAAGATATTTATTGAATGATAAGAAATTTATGCTCACTTATACAACACAACTCCATATTTTATAATTTTTTATATTACAAGGAACACATACGCTCTAATACCTTTTTTTATAATATTTTTTATTATAAGGAACACAATACACCACCACAAACGTATACTACACACGTCAATACGCTCCTTTAGCACATGTCTAAACAGATGGAAACCAGAGATAAATATAAGTAGTGGTATATATACATGCACATGTGGTATTCTTGCGTAGCCATTCATCACTACAATCTAAAAAAGATGTCTGGACGAGCACATTAGCTTAGCTTAATCACACAAGTCCTAATTCCTTTTTATATGTTTTTTGATTACGGAGAACAAACACGCACATACACCACCACACACACGTACACCACACTAGCACACACCTAAGTACGCTCTTTTAACATATGTCTATATAGATAGAAGTGAGAGATAAATCCATAACCTCGTAATTTACTTCTAAATATGTAATAGGTGGGTATAACCTCGTAATTTACTTCTAAATATGTAATAGGTGGGTACTAAGATTTAAAAATGATGGATGGAGTCTACACATGTAATTGCACCGTCCCACCAAAATGTGGTTTTTTTTTCTAACGTTGATTAGACTATAAGCAACGGTTTAATATAAAATTGATAGATTTCATCGTGAACTATGCTCTAATTATAAGTTTTCCCAGGCCAAAATTAGTTGCTAGACGCCGCCTAGACACGATGTAGGAGCACAGCTGAATATCGTGAGAAAATTGGACTTGTACCTCGATCAAAATGCCAACAGTGCAATTAGGCAATGAGGTCCCGTCCCGTCTGACTAAAATGGACCTGACCTTCATATGCGTCCGCACGTGAACGTTTCCTACTTATTTAATTTGTTTTACAGAAAATTTCGTTTATGCTAGTATTAGTTATAGTTTCCTTCTTACTTTTGCCATTAATTTTTTTCAGAAATGCCACTCCGGTTCGTTTTCTGGCAGTTCCGTACATTACGACAGAAAAAAAATCCAAAAGGACAATCCTCTAGGAAAAATTTATAAAGTGTCACTTTGATCAGTTTCCGTCAATTCCATCGCATGTAAAAGTTACTATGACAAAATTTGGAAATGTAGGGGAGGGCATATTTATGAATTTTTTACTGTTCTGGTACCTCTCAAATATTTTTTTACAGATCTAGCCGTCCGTAAATCGAAATTTCAAAAATAGCCCTGAGCGATTACATTGCCGCGAACCAGACCTTGAAATTTTTTTTTTCCATTTTTTATTCTGAGTCCCGCGATGCCAGACTGCGGGGTATATTTTTTTGGAAAAAAAATATTAAAATCCAGCTCTCCCCGAGAGCGGTTTTTTTTTTAAAAAAAAAAATCAGTTTTTTTAAAATCCAGCGGTCCGTGACCGCTGCTTTTTTTTTAAAAAAAAAATTCTTTTATTTTTAAAAATCCCGCGGTCTGTGACCGCACCATTTGAAAAAAAAAATTGTTTTTTTTTTTAAAATGCAGCGCTCGGGGAGCCGGTTTTATTTTGGAAAAAAAAATCGAAATTTTTTTTATTTTCGCAGCTGTTATTTATTTATTTATTTTTCATTTTTTTCGCAGGTTTAATGTTATTTATTGAATGGATGTTTGTTAGCTGGTTTTCTTCACTGCGCTTCGCATGCATGCATCTGTCGACCGATGCAACCGAACAATACAGGAAGAGCGGAGATAGCTACATAAAGTTCCGCCAATAAAATTTCGTACTTACTACAGTACGAGTCAAAAGTTGTATTAAATACGGAATTTTACGATCAACAATTTTTTTTTTCATTTTTGAAAAACAACACCGCGGTGCTGCATGTAGTTCTGCGAATTTTTTTGTTGTGAGGGCTAATCTCATAAAAAAAAAATTTTCACTGTTATGCAGCACCGCGGTGTAAAATTTTTTTTTTATGAGATTAGCCCTCACAAAAAAAAAATCGCAGAACTATATGCAGCACCGCGGTGTTGTTTTTCAAAAATGAAAAAAAAAATTGTTGATCGTAAAATTCCGTATTTAATACAACTTTTGACTCGTACTGTAGTAAGTACGAAATTTTATTGGCGGAACTTTATGTAGCTATCTCCGCTCTTCCTGTATTGTTCGGTTGCATCGATCGGCTCGATATGCATGCAAGCGCGATGAAAAAAATAACATACATCCATTCAATAAATAAAATTAAACCTGCGAAAAAAATGAAAAATAAATAAATAAATAAATAACAGCTGCGAAAATAAAAAAAATTTCGATTTTTTTTTCCAAAATAAAACTCCTAGCTACATTTAAAAAAACAATTTCAAATGTCTTGATCCTGCATGAGATTTTTAAAAATAAAAGAATTTTTTGAAAAAAAGCGTGATCCGCAGATTTTAAAAACTGATTTTTTAAAAAACGCCTCGGGAGAGCTGATTTTAATATTTTTCCAAAAATATACCCGCATCGCATCATGACTCGAATAAAAATGGAAAAAAATTTCGTCCGTCTCGCGCAATATCGTTCAAGGGCTATTTTTGAAATTTCAGACGACGGACGGCTAGATCTGTAAAAAAAAATTTGAGAGGTACCAGAACAGTAAAAAATTCCATATTTATAGTCATTCAAAATTTCATAATCAAACTCGATCACACTTAAAAGATACTCCATCCGATCACGATGATCATCGTTTTGGACATAGGTGTAATCGAACTTCGAAATGTTGAATGTCAATATCTTTTCAAATATTTAAATTGGATATATGAAAATCATGTGTAGATTTGTCTCGAAAAATACTTTTATAATATTACAATTTTATTGGATTTTATAAATATATTACAATAAAAATTAATGATAAAGCTATGTTTCAGATACCGTATCAATATCTAAAACAATAAATATTTGTGACCGAAAGGAGTATGAAATTGACAAGAATGCCAGCAGCAGTATTAGGAGGTTCTGTGAACAATCCTAGACGCTAACGGTTAAACACAGTATAAGCAAACAAGAACTAAGTAATCGATGGTGTAAGAGGCTGGAAAAATTAGTGAGGCATAAACTTCTTTTTTTTTTGCTTTTCCCATTTTTTTTTAGAAAAAGGGTCTAATTATGTTCTTGTTGATGAGCCGCTGATTTATTCGAACCATTGACGAGCAGGGCAAACCTTTTTTGCTTGGACATGAGAGTTTCGGCAGCGAGCAGATCGACTTGGAAAGTACCAGATCAGTTAAGATAACGCAAAGAATGATCAGTGCCTTGTCGTTTCTCCGGTACTACCACTTCGATCGTAGCTACTGCCAGAAAATACTGACAGATGCATCACCTCTAAACACTCAAAAAGTGCATTGGCATCGTTAGGACTCACGATCGATCTGATGCACACGCAGTTTTGGACCAAAGGCACATTCTGACTTCACTCATCTCTCAAAATTCTGTCGTGGTCATGAAGACAGAAAATGAGCACGTTAATATAGCGTGTATGCTACAACGATTAGAGTAAAAAAAACTAACAAAATCTTGCTTTGCACTCGCCCAAGGCTCAGCTCTCTCCAGGCGTCTTCCGCTTCTTCCTTTTCCTTTTCTCACTGCCGTCCGACCTATCTGACCGCTTCGATTGCTCCTGTCTGATCTCAATGAGCTTTGCCTTTGCATCCCGGAAAGGCGCATCTGATCTCATGGCCAGCAATTCCTAAAAGATGTGCATACAAAAAAAATCAACAATTTTTTTAAAAAAAATGTTTAAAGATCTAGTTGCACAAAATGTTGAAAGAAAAAGCGCCATCTTACTTTTATATGATCCATCCCGGCGAGATTGAAACCTATAGTATCCTTGAAGTTCTGGAGGATGAAAATCAATTAAGGTGCTGAAAGCTATTTGTTTGTTTAAAATGATCGCAAGTTACCTTTACTCTACTGTAAAGAATATCCTTCAGTTCAGCCAACATGGATCTTGCAGATGGCGTAGTAGTTAATTGGTTATGATGTGTTTGAAGCAGCACTAGGGAAACCCTACAAACAAGCTCAACCTGCAAGGTTATAGCAGAGTTTAGAAATTTTGCAGATGAAGTTGTACAAACGAAATAGAAAAATATTGGATATTGCCACGCAATGTGACATGTGGAACAGCAATTGATCAACAGATATTTTCCAAGACAAATAAAATTGAAAATCCAGGAGCTAGATAACGTCATATTTGTTGAGCGTCAACAGCAGGCTACACAACCTTCATAAAGCAGTGTAACAACAGAAATCATAGCAAACTAGTTCAAACTTTAGCCATTGCACACTAGACAAAATCATACCATGCCATCTGTGTCCTGGATTCGAACATAGAAATCACAGCTCACTTCAAGAGGGGACCAGCAGAAATATGAAATACATGTGAAAAATTACAATAAACAGAACTAGAAAGAAAAGGGAGGATTCGAAATTGAGAAAAGCTAACAGAATTTTATGACATAATATAGCAGCTGGACTACAAACGAAGTAGTAACTATGAATTTACCTTCAAAGGAACCAGAGACCACTCCTTTAAGTAAGACATGAGCTTTAGTGCATCCGAGAATGGCAATGACTGCTCCAAAGATATAATACGTTGTCAACTGACAAATGATTATATGTGAAACAATACTATTTCCTAAGCATTAACGAAATTGATGGTTGCTCTTAACTAACAAGATCCTCAATTGATAGTAGGATTAGGATATCAAATTTGAAGTTACTTCAATATTTCATCAGGAAACGCATCATGAGAAACTGAATTCCCAACTGAAAGGCGATGAAATATGCCATGCGAATTTGAAGTCCAAACTGATTGTCTGTTTTGTACATTTGACATATTCAACTTGAATTTCAACAAGACTACAAGCACACAGGAATGGAAGAAGCTTTCTGAAGTCATAATGGTCATGCTAAGGATTAAAGTATTATAAATAAGGCTAGCTACAATGAACTACTATTTTGGGGCATTAAATAATGATGATAAAGATGTTCTTTTTTTTACAAAAAAAAAGTAACCCACAAACAATTCAGGCAACATAAAGTAAAGAAATTATGCAGTCCATTTCAAAAGGAAAAAAACTTACCAGTAGGGCCTGTTCCAAGTCATTTGGGCGGACATTTGAAACTACATTCAGAACATAATCTGATGGTGACTGCCCTAGCATTATAACATTAGGTTGAAATTTAGCTCCCTTCTCACTCTTGTGTTCTTCCTGACAATTGGAAAACATACAGCTGAAGTAAATGTTCCATTTGGTGACCCTTCATTAAGAGCGCATTACTAAATGGCAGAAGGGGTATGTTAATATGTGTTTGTACTACCTTGTGCTCCTTAAGGCGTTTTACTTCTTCCTCAGCAGTGTCAAGTGCATCAATAATTGCATCAGCAGCAGTTACTGTCTCTTTTGTTTTCCTACCAGGAACACCCACGGAACCCTCATCAGGAGCATCATCTTTCTGCCCATATCTATGTTCAACCGCATTGTCTAGATCAGCCTCAAAAGTTTCCTCCAATCTTTTCTCCCTCTCTTCCTGCATTTTGATGGGATTTGAGAGTTCAAAGGCAATTCTCTGGGAAAAACTAGCATATGGAGCAAATATTCAACAACAAAACCTCACTCAACACTACACAATAATAGAATACCTCAATGAAAAGTTGTTCTTCAGTACGATCCCAACGCCGAATAGAGCGATCATGAGAACCTGTTACAATAAAATCACCACGACTGCTAATCGTAAGGCACCAAACTTCAGCATGGTGTCCTTCAAGTGTTAACAACAACTCAAATTTATCAGCATCCCAATACTTCACAGTGCGATCTTTGCCAACGCTGAACATATAATGAGTTTTATAAACAAACTTAACATCCATTACGCTGCAAAGTTAAAACATCCAAACAGGGGTGTAAGGGTTCTGCCACTAGTAAAAGCACAAAATAAAACCAAAAGGTGAGAAAGGACCTGTCTGCATGGGCAAAGATGGACTTATGGCAGTCACCAAAGTCCATACCCCAAATCTTCAGATTTTTGTCTGCGGAACCAGTAACTATTAGAGCTCCATCAGATGATATGTCCATGCAAAGAACTGGAAGCTTGTGCCCATAAAGGGAAAGAAAGAACTTCAGCGTGTCCATAAAGAAGACCTGCATACACATATGAAATATTAGATGCAAGTGATGAAATCAGAAACTTGTTTCCAGATTGTTTTCCTATCACTACAAGTTCACAGGATGCCAACTCCCAACTGGTATCTCATGCAAACCATGCAAAGTTGAGTGCTTTATATAGGAGCCTGCACTCAAGGACCATAGCTTTGGAATCAATGCTAACGCAACAGGACTGATACAAGCAAATAACTAGGCAATACAGACAAGCAAATCACAATTCACAGATCATGCGTGTACACTGTGCATTGATTTTCATGTCATACTCTCCAACTATCTAGATTCTTGAAATACATTAATCAAGCATTCCCAGTCACATAAAGTTCCTCACTAAAAAATGTTTTTTGTCATTCTTTTTTATGTTCAAAACCATGACCATAAAGAGTGTATAAGTAGAACCTTGACTGTGCAATCCAAGAGAGCAACAGCAATGTACTTCCCAGTTGGACCAATGGACACCGCGAGGACATCATCATTCATTTTCAAGGTTCTCACATTTGTTACACTTAGCAGCTTAGGGTCCTGGAACAAAACAAAAAAACATTACAAATCTATGAAGATAAATTTAAAGCTATTTGGAAGAGTTATGGGGAATTATTGAAATCTTTCAAATATTTTGAGAATTTCTGGGAACAAAGAATATGTAAATTACAACTGGATCTTTAAAATTGGTACAAATAAGAGCACAACCAGTCAATTCCACATAAGAAATACATCAACAACAGTGCAGTATGGAAAATTCTTTCAATCTGGAACTTATTTTCTATGTTTTTACTACGTTACTTATGATAGAGGTGTCTTCAATTAGAAAACCCAATTAACTATCAGCATGAAAACTAGAGGGAAAAGGAAATGTGTGCGCTGTATATTTTTAGCAAGTTAATTATAAATTTAGTAATGGCATGTATTCATGTGTAAAACTGACTTCATAAACTTGCAGGTGAAATTAAAAAAAAGTACTAAAAGGATAATTATATAAGAGAAAATCACCATATATCAAAATGTTGTTCTTTGAAGGTAACTTACGAGAAAGTAACTAGGAAAGCAGACACAAAGGTGCAAAATTACTTAGACACAGTCTAGAAGGAATATACACAACACTCACAGTATCAGATTTCTGCACCATTTGATATTCCCAGAACTTGACGTCATGATCAGCGCTCCCAGTGACAAAACCTCGTGCACTGATAGTTCCATCCTCATCTGGAATGGGCACAATTGATCGTATGGAGCCAGCATGAGCTTCTATTACCTCAATAGAGCTCCCACTATTAATATCAACAATCTCCAAAGTACCACTCTTTGTACCGATAAGGGCATACTTATTCCCAGGAACAAATGCACTGCACAACCCATACCCAGAGTCAATGGTCCGAAGACAGTCCCCACTACTAGGATTCCAAATCTTGACAGCATTGTGACTTGTTGACATCAGGAGGTTGTCCTCTGAGTTAAGGGCAAGACTCCTAATGTCAGAACGATGGCCGTGCATCTCAATTGAGTACATCTTTGAGACTTTATCATTATCCACAGAGTATGTCTCAAGCATGTTATTGTTCAAAGACAAAGACAAGGTGGCAAGGCAGCCTTTTGGTGGATTGCTTGGGGAAAATGCAACGGAGCAAATTTTCTTGCTGGCCCGCAAAACTTGGAGAAGCTTAAATACATCGGTTACCACAACAGTGGGATTCTGCGAATCTTGTGCTGGCAAAGGATCTATAACAGTACCATTTCTTTCTGCAGCCATAGCTTTCGCCAAAGCTTTCTCCTTCTTTCTGTGCATCCGCCTCTTGGCCTTCCGTGTCGCCTCTGTTTCATCAAGAACCCTATAAATATCTACAGTCTTCCCAGCCACTTGGCATGCCACCAGACTACCGTTCTTATTAAACCTAACAGTTGCCACCCTTTCTTTGCTCTGCCTCGGAATTTCACCAAACAGCTTCAGCACATCCCACCTGCTCCAATCCTCACCCTTCTCAGCTAATTGCCGGATTCTAAACACCCGCAGCTCTGGGTCAGCCGACCCAGACAGCAAAAACTTCTCGCTCGGATCCACATCCATTGACCAAATCTCACTGTGGTGGCCACCAACAATCTGGAGGCAGTGCTGTGTGTCGAGATCCCAAACCCGGATAAATTTGTCCTTAGAGCAGCTCACCAGCTTCTTACCCGAATCCAGGAAAACCAAATCCGTGACCTGCACCAAGAGATCTCCTCCAAGTTACCATTGAGCTAAGCTACAAATTGGAGACAGTCGCAGGTAACCGTCACGTACCTGATCACGGTGGCCACGAAGGCGGAAGAGGCCGGCCTGTGCAACGACGTCCCAGAGAATGACATCGCAGTCCTTACTGCCGGAGGCCAGGACAGCGCCCGAAGGGCCGAAGCGGAGGGCGGAGGCGGCGGAGCGGTGGCCGTGGAGCGTCGCCTCGCATGCGCCGGTCTCCGAGTCCCACAGCCTGATGCTCCCATCAGCGTGTCCACTCGCAACCTAGACCAAGCCAGCACAACACACAGGTGAAGCCAACTCAAAACGTGGGAAGCAGCAAAAGAGGATGGAATTTACGGCAATTGGGAGGGGTCAGTGGTACCAAGGAGGCGGCGGCGGAGGGGGAGGAGGCAAGGCAGGAGATGGCGAGGGAGGGGGAGGAGGACGAGGGGGCGAAGGAGAGGGAGGGAAGGCCGCGTTTGAGGTCCCAGGCGGCGAAGCAGTCGAGGGCGGCGGCGAGGAGGAGGCGGCCCGAGGGATCATAGGCGACGTTGGACTCCGGGGAGGCGACCACGCCGAAGGAGAGCGCCGGCTCGTAGCGGAGGTAGGCCTTCACCATGGCGCCCGGCCGCCGGCGGCGTTGGGGGTAGAGTGGGTAGTTGGGGTTAGGGTTTATGGGGCCGCGTAGCAGGGTGCCGGGGGTTTTATTACAGGATCTTTTACACTTCTATTTTTTTTTTATGGGTAGACGACACAACAAATGCACACAACACAGCACATTTGTATAACTATTTTTAATTATTCAAATGAGAGAGGCTGAATTCAATCATAAGACTATCTACAGCAATTTTCCTTCATTCCATTACATTCCCTATTCACTTCCCCATATTCATTTCCTTTATTTCCTACCATCTTCAAATCCCTCAAGAGAATTTGTGAACAGATTGGAGAGAGAATCCCTTTCTATCCAGATTCTCTCTCCAAATCCCGTCCGAAGGGAATCGCGAAGGAAATCCGCTGGAGCACCTGGGATCTGTTCGTGAAGGGATTTGGAGGCTGAAGGGAAGCTGTTGGAGATAGTCTAAGGATTGAACCTAAGCCGAAGGAGCGAGTACTCTCGTACCCTTCTACTAAATTATCGCTCAAGTCTCTACACTTTTTTATTTTGATGCTCTACATATTTGCAAAATCTTCTATGCATATTTGCAAAAATCTGCTTAGTGCAATAGTAACAATAAAATAAAAATGTATAATAAAATTATAAAATAGCTATTCTTTCGAGGAAAAAAAGATCTGCTCGCAAGCTAGTCACAGCTGCTGAAGCTAAAAATTTATTAAAAGTTGGATAGATTTCTATCCTAAGATATTTTAGTTGGAGAGGCGATTCTATGGTTTTCTTTTTTTAAAATTGTTCAGCTATAAAATCACTGCTCTTTTGTGTCAAAGCCATAAACAGAGCGTTCAAAGGCAAAAACAGAGCGCAACCAGCGAATCATCTCCCATATGGCCGTATCCCCAGCTCCTAACGCTCCCACTCACCGAACCCCTTCCTCCAAATGGATCGGGATCCTCTGCCGTGCACGTGCAGTTGAGTCACTGCACATGGGCCCCCCGACGTGTGGGACCCACCGTGCAGTGACCCAACTACACGGTGCAGTAACGGCAGAGGACATTAGTTGCCTCCAAACCTTGCACCAAGATGGCGACGCCGACCAACTCCACCACCTTCTCCGGCGACGTATGGGCGGAGCTTCGCTGGGCCGACGCCGTCGACGTGCCCGACATCCACAGCCTCATTCACCAGATGGCCGAGTTTGAGCTCCTCACCGACCTCTTCGCCGCCAGCCACGACCTCCTCACCTCCACGCTTTTCCCCACGCCCCAGCCCCCTCCCTTCACCGCCCTCATCCCCGACCTCTCCCCCTCCCCCATCCCCGCCTCTGCCTCCGCCATCGCCTCCCATCGCCTCGACCTCTCCGCGTTCCCGCTCGCTGACCGGGAGGCCTCCTCCTTTGCTTCCCCGCTCGGCGGTGGGTGTGTCACGGCAGGGTTCGTGATCTGCTTCCCCAATTACTCCACCTTCCTCGCCAAGCCCGGGCTGTATGTGGAGGACATCTTCGTCTACGCGCCCTGGCGCCGCCGCGGGTTCGGCAGGATGATGATGTTCGCCGTGGCCAGGAAGGTGGCCGAGCTCGGGATGGGGTGGGTGGAGTGGTGCATGCTCGACTGGAACAAGAACGCCATCGACTTCTATGAGGAGATGGGCGCAGATGTGCTCCGGCAGTGGCGCAGATGCCGCCTGCCGGTTCACCGGCGCTATGCTCAGCAAGTACAAGGGCAACTAGGAGGAGGAGAGCAAGGCTGAATAGTCCAATAGGAGATGGAAAGGTTGGTTCTTTTTGGATATGTAGACTCCAGGGATTGGTAATAAAGGTGGTAGATTTTGCCTCCACTCCTCTGCTCCACCTGGTGCTGTAGCTCTTGCTGTTGATTTAATACATTGGATCATCTCCTTTCTACGAATTGCGATGAATTAGGGTGATGTGCTGAGCTACAGGGACTTGTTCTTGCCTATGTTGTGTTGAACCTTGGAGTCTTGTGCTAAACCTTTTTTTTTAGAGACGGGCAGGAGCTCTGCCGGATGTATTAAGATAGACAATAAAAGTTACTACAGCAGTTTCACAGACATCAGTGAGACATCAAGCGAGTAAGTACACCCAGAAGAAAGAGACTAGGGAGACTATATAACAGAGTACAACCCCAACAGAGTACAATGCAAGGGATCTACAACGGCTAAAACATTGTTTGCACGCATGGTCGTTGGAGCTTTTGTTTCAGGTTATGTATCCTGTTAGCGCAGTTAAAAGCTAATCTTCGTCATGCAGGATTCTTGCCTCATGCGATTGCAAAAGCATTAGCTCGGTTACACACATCTTGAGCAATGTTATTTGCCACTAGCTCCACAGTTCGATAAGAGTTTTTGAAGATCATATTATTTTGCTCTTTCCAAAGATTCCACACGGCGTAAATGACAATGCTATTCACCTCCTTGCGAATTTGCTTGGTGGTAGAAGAGCAGTCTGAACTCCACAAGCAGTGACTCCTAACTCAGCCAATGTAGGCTCCGGGGCGCTGTGGTTTATCTGCATAGAGTGTAAGACCTTCCTCTAAACCTGCTTCGTGAAAGGGCAAGGCAAGAGAAGATGGCTTGCTGATTCGAGCTCTCATCCACACATTGTACAAAATGCACTATGAGGCCATCCCCTAACTACAAGTTAGTTATCTGTGAGGATCCTATCCTGTATAAAGAGCCATGCGAAGAACTTGCATCTTCCTTCCACCCTTGCGTGCCAAATAATATGGTAACTGTGGTTTGGTATGGAACCGAGGAATTGGGTCCTGTACGATGTTTTGGCGAGTACTCCCCATTGAATGTCCATTTCCAAACAATATTGTCCTACACATCTTCATGTAATTGGATCTGTTGGATGTCTTGTCACAAACGAACAAACTCATTAAGCTGTGTTTCGATATTGATTCTGCACATTGGTCGAAGTCAATTCCTATTGGTCAGCCATTCCTTGACCGAACCTCCTCTCCTCTAGGCTAACTGGTAGCAGGAGGGTGCTAAATCGCGCAGGGAGGTTCCATCAAGCCAATTCGACATCCAGAAGTTCGCTCTTTCACCATTTCCTAGTATTAGCTTGGTACTCGCATTGAATAGGCTGCGGACGTAGTCATCACATGGCAGAGCCGACCCTACCCAAGGTCTATGCTGTTCCTTCCAGGCATACCATAACAATCGAATGCAAAGTGCCCGACCGAATCTGTCCAGGTCCTTTTCTCCAAAGCCTCCAAGGGTCTTCAGTTTGCAGACTTTCTTCCAATTAACTAGGCAGTGTTCCCCATTGCATTCCTGTTCGCCTCTCCAAATAACGTTTCTTCATAGCCTATCCAGTCTCTTTGTCGCCCATCTGCTAATTGGGTTGTTGACACCAGGATTTGGCGCTCTTGGCCGATCGGGCAAAGTAACCGATTGGGTAATTTTAAGTTTATTCGAAAAGAAGATTGGATATAGATATGAGATCAAAAGATGACTATCCATTTTTTTGGCAAAAGATTTGTTTTGAGGTTGAAACCGACACATACGTTTACGGGAGTTGGAAAAGGATACAATCGGTCTAACGCTACAAAAAGGGTCGATGAGCAAGAGAAGGGGCACAACCAATCAAGAAAACAACTTAAATTAATTTTTACTTTTTTCATAAGAGTAGTGTTATAGATTTGTAATTCTTCCTTTGTAATTTGCCTATATCAATAAAGTTGTGCATCACCAATTATTAGTTTCGTCGACTTACACCATCCAGGTTTGCCTTTTCTCCGATCTTGTTGCACATAGCCTTTTCAGAAAAAAAAAATCTACCTTTATCCGTGTTTAATCAGCCCAATCAGGTTGATTAGACCACTACTTTTTATCTAATCGGCTTGAACAACTGTTTATATTAGATTGTATTATATCTGAAAGGATTAATCGGCTTAACGACTAATTGAATCACATATTGGTCTTCTTGCCGATTGCAAGATCAAATCAGCTGGTATGCCGTACCCAGAAATAAAATCATTGTTTGCGTGTGTTGATTACTGATTAACCCCTCTTCACGTTTTTTAAAGTCAACGGGGGGTACACTGTCAGGTGATAGATTGCTAGTGATGTAAGGACAGAGTTTGTTAGAATCATCCTGGTAGCCCTGAATAGCATCTTTCATTTCTATCACGCCAAACGATTTCGGACTTTATCAATAAGCGGTTGTAGGTTCGAGCGTTTCAATTTTGAAGGTCGTAGTGGTAGACCTAAGTCCCTGCATGGGAAGGATTTTGAACGAGCGGGAAAATCTTGCAGAATTGTTGGCATGTCGAGGGCATCACATCTTATGGGGTACACCTCACTCTTTTGGAGGTTAGTCTGAAGGTCTGTCGCCTCGCCAAAAATGTTTAGGACTTGCTGAATTATCTTCAACTCCTCCTTGTCAGGGTTTGGAAAAATGACGGCATCATCGGCATAGAAGGAGATGTGCATCGTAGCCCAGGTGATAGGGATATGCTTGATGAGGTTCTCCTTGACTGCCTTGGAAATCAGTCTTTGAAGCAGGTCCATGGCCAAGATAAAGAGCATAGGGAAAGAGGATCTCCTGTTGCAGTCCTCTCCTATGCTGGATCAGCTGTCCTGTAGTGACATTTAGAAGAACACACGAGGAGGTCGATGCCATAATCATCGAGATCCATTCTCTCCAACATGGCCCGAATCCAACATGTTGTAGAAGTTCCAAAATGAACTTTCAACTAACGGAATCGAAGGCCTTGGCTATGTCTACTTTGATGAAGAGCGCCAAGATTCTTTTTCTATAAAGTTCGTTGATCAGATTCTTTGCATACAGGAAGTTGTCATGTATAGATCTTTTCTTGACGAAAGCACTTTGATTGCTCGGTACCATTTCATGTAGGAGTGGCACCAGCCTCATCGCCAAGAGCTTGGAAAAAATCTTCTCTACACTATGGATAAGGCTGATAGGCCTGTAATCGCTTATCCTGATGGCTACAATTATGCAACTTAATTCTTCAGATTTTACGTGAGTTAGTTTTGCTCTTTAGTCATCTGAGGCTGAACATGCCTCCATTGTGCTTAGAAAATGCCAGATACTAATGAAGTATCTCAACCAGGGGAAGCCTGCGACTTAAAGTTATTTGAACATATCTTGAATTGGATTGGAACTGGAAACATTACCGTTTACTATCATATTCTGCATAGGGCCATACTGGCTATATATACTTCTTAACCAGGGAGTACTTCATAGGAACTGGGAGCTACTTTATTAGTTTTATCAGCGCACCTACTTTCAAATTAGAGTATAGGCAACACACTCAGGGCGTCGAAAATGATTCATCACAGAGCTCGACATTACATGTAGATCCAATTGGCTTCTATCGTTCTATGTACTTTGGCCCCATGATATATCTAAGTGATGTCCATTTGTCTCATTTGTTGGTAAAGGACAGAAACATTGCACCCAGTACCCAAAGCTTCTACCCTGGCAAACATCTAGAAACTGAAAAACTAGAGATGATCCAGAAAGCGCTATAGTTTGACTTGTTGGGTCCTTTAATTGCATTAAAGATGAACAGGAACAAATATGTATGTATGTGCTACATCTGATTTTGCATAAAAAAAATAAGTAAATTTTCAATATTTTTTTTTCGAATTTGCTGGCAGGAGCTCTGCCTATTCAATTAAGAGGATAGAAAAAGAGGACAAACACTTCAAAGTACAAAGCAACAGCCGCTACCAGATCCCGACACCGAGGGGATAGCAGGCTACTCACACCAACACAAAGAACAGCAATTAACCTGGCCTCCTAGAGGCTAAAGCAAACTCTGCCACGTTAACCTTAGCGTTGTCTACTACTACGTGCACGGGGCTGGTGACATCCTGGAAGATGCGCGCGTTCCTTTCTTTCCAGACGTTCCAAAGGCCAAAGATAACCTTTCCATCAAAGTCTCGTCTTGCTTGGTGGGGAACCATCGAGCGTTGTTGGAACCACCAATCTTGAATTGCAAATTGAGGGTTAGTGAGGTTCGGTGTCAGGAAAATACACCCTTGGGAAGGGAGGAACAGGTTCCAGAAGCTGTTGGCAAACGGGCAGGAGAGCGCAATATGAACAGCTTTTTCGTCGTCAGCATTGCATAAGCAGCAGATCTGTTGATGCGGCCACCCTCTCCGAGCCCAATTATCTGTTGTAAGAAGGCTATTGCGGAGCAGCAACCAAGCAAAGATTTTGCATTTATTTTCAGTTCTTGCTTTCCAGATCATAGAGTCTGTTGAGCACGTAGTGGAGCCAAGAAATTATGCCAGATACGCCGACTTGGTAGAGAAGCTCCCATCCGCGGTCCATCTCCACACAATTTCATCGTGGCTCTCTTCTTGTAGTTGTACCTGTTGCACCATGTTCCAAAGCGTGAGAAATTGGTCAAGCTGAATGCTTGTGTGGATATTCCTTAATGAAATCATCCAAGAGTTATCTGTCAGTTCATGCCGCACTGAATTATTCCTTTTTTTCACCAGGCGAAAGCACGAGGGGGCGATATCCTTGGGTGCTTGGTCTTGTAACCAATGAGACGTCCAGAACCTGGCAGCCCGTCCATTCTTCAAAGTGATGTGGGTGCTAGCTTTGAACAGTTCCAAGTCTCCAGACTTGCAAGAGGCCGCACGGTTAGCCCAGATTGGGCTGGCCTCTGTCCACTTTCGCCAAAGCCATCTCTGTCTAAGAGCCCTGCCAAAGATCTCGAGGTTCGGAATTCCCAAGCCTCCAAGCTTCTTTGGCCGACAAACTTTCTTCCAACTCACAAGGCAATGCCCTGAGTTACAAGATGCCTGCCCCTTCCAGAGAAAATTCCGTCTAGCCTTGTCAATTCTTTTCAGAACCCATGCCGGCATTGGGAAGATAGACAAGAAGTAGGTTGGGAGAGCTGACAGCACGGAGAGTACCAAGGTTAATCTCCCTGCCCTGGAGAGTAACAGACCTTTCCATCCTGCCAGCCTTGATTCAATCCTGTCGAGGAGGGGTTGGAAATCAGCCTTATGTAGGGAGGTCGGTCTGAGCGGGAGGCCTAGGTACCTGGCCGGGAAGCTCTTGACAGCCCCTGGGAATTCATGTAAACAGGCCGCCAAGGTTTCAGCTTCACAAGCAATCGCGAACATCTCACTTTTTTCCCAGTTAACTGAGAGGCCTGAGGCCCCTCCGGAAATTTGTTGCACGGTTACAAGATTTTGCAGTTCCTGAGGCGTCGGGTTTAAGAATAGAGCCACGTCATCCGCGTAGAAAGAACGACAGAGGTCAGCTGGCTTTTGCAAAACGGGTTTGAAAAGGTCGTTCTGAGACGCGGCTGACAGCAAAAGTTGTAAAGGTTCCAAAGCCAGTATGAAAAGCATCGGTGAAAGGGGGTCACCCTGACGGAGCCCTCGTTTATGATCAATCCTCTTGCCAGGTACTCCATTGACGAGCACCTTTGTGGATGAAGTTGCTAGGAGGGTTGAGATCCAATCCCTCCATCTTTGCGGGAACCCAAACTGCTGTAAGACTTCCAACAAGTATTCCCAACTAACCGAGTCGAAGGCCTTGGCCAGGTCAAGCTTGATAAACAAAGAGGGTTGCTTCTTTGCGTGGAGCTCAGTCAGGAAGTTTTTGACATTTAGGAACCCCTCATGGATCACCCTATCTTTGATGAAGGCATTTTGGTTGCAGGAGACCAGAGCCTGTAGCTTTGGCGCCAAACATCTATTTTAATGACACTTGTGCTGCAGTCTATCTGCAAACCACTGTATATTAGCCCCCTTGGTCTGTACATTTATTGTTATTCGAACCACAGTCATCAATATAATAACCTGCTTGGTCAAATTGTATTATCCGAACTACAGTCATGCTGCATAATGTGTTGAGCAAGCTATTTTTTGCTGTTATAACCTCCAAGTTGTGAGTCAGATTGTTTGCCAATACATAAAGCAGACCAAATCCAAGTTTCCATGGTACATGGTGTATGTAAAGTGGTTAGCAGAAATACTAATGCCATTCAGAGTATTAACAAAAGCTCAACTACGCGTCCCTCGGGACCCAGCAGGGCATCTCCATGTTCGGCGAGCCCAAGCTCGGCTTCTACATCAAGGACGGCGCCGACGATGAGCCCAAGAAGATGTCGTCCACCGAGATATAGTAATAGACAAGTAGTGTACGTAGTATTAACTCTATTATGAGGGGAGGAATTGCCGGAAGCTGAGCTACGCCACGCCAGCGTTGTGTGCGGGCAGACCCTCGCATTTTCCTTCATTGCGGATCAGCCCCTGGTAATGACAGTCGTTGTTCTTACGGCTGTGTCTTGATCCGATGGCCCATGTGTCCTCCTAAGACAAACTTCGCGCCGCTAACAAATCCACCTCATGAGCCCTCGAGTCGAGGACGACGCCCTTTGTCCCCTTCCGAGCCTTCGAGGCCACGCCAAGGTCTTCGTGGAGACGCCGCTTCCACCGCGCCCAAGCCCTCGGCTTCGGACCGCCATGTTTGCCGCCGATCCACTCCTTCGGGCCAAGTCGGCTCACGCTTCCTCCTGTCGGTTTGCGCTAGCTCAGCGCCATCCTCCTTTTCCCTACGCCGCCCCGCCACGCGAGGTACGCACGCTGTTCTACCCTCGATCAACGCCCGCCGCCTTGCTTCCGCCGCCGCTTCTATTCGGCCCTCCTCCCCTACCCCACTGGTCGACTTGTTCTCCTCGGCTCCTCCATCTCCTTCCACCTTTGCCCATTCGGGCCTATCCACTCACTCCTCCCTCTTCTCTTCCCTTCTCAGGCTCGGCAGCCATTCGAATCCCCTCAAACTCTCTCACAAAGCAAGCCAAACCCCAATGGCCGTGATTTCTTATCGATCCAGGTCTCCCTACAGCCACCACCGATGGCCTCGCAAGCCATGGGCTCGGCCAAGGCGTCGTCTTCACTCCTCCGTCGCAGGGGAGTTCGCCGGGCAAGCCTACATCAGCCTACGCAGATCCTCGATCCCTATCCCTCTGTGGATCTTGCGGTTCTGTTGCTTAGCGTTGATTTTGCTCACCCCATCGTGGCTCGTCTCCCTAGAAAGATTGCAAAGGTGATGGGCGTTAAACACATAAATAGACTGAGTGCTAAAGATGACACTTACGCAATCACACTCTAAAAAGGATGTGCACGGAATAATAACCAATACAATATAACATTACTATTTGACCTCCACGAGCCAACTTATTTTTCAAAATATTTACAGAGTAATGGTCATTGATCTGGATGTCCACCAAGGAAATGATCATGGAAAGGACTTTGGCAACAATAGTGAGGCCTCTTTTCTTTTCTTGGGCATCTGTTTTGGTGTATTTGTTGCTATTCCATCATTTCATGATTCCCTAACATTTCTTATTCATTTGCATGAAGGGTTTACACTTTGTACATGTACAATTCTGGAATATATCCTTTGTGAGTACTTAGCCCAGAAAATTGTTCCTAGATCTGCTGAACATGATGCCTCCTTGGCTCCTTGGTGAGACTTGTCATATTATCTGATTATAAGTACGACACGCTGATATCAAGATTCAGGATTGCTATTTGATGTTTAATGAATTGGCTGCCTTTTTCCTTTCGTGGACAAATATAATTGCCACGCTGTGGGTGGTCATTTGCGGTTTCTATTTCTGAGCCAAATTTGTTATAACGCTTGGATATGCTACACATAGATTGCTCAAACGGTATACCGCTATTTGATATATTAGTATTGCTGTTTCGGTTTTCCCTTTTACAAAGTTAACGTGTTTGTCCCATTTGAATATAAGACAAAGGCGTCTTGAAATCGGCTGCAGGTGCAGCTGGTAATCCATTCGGTATTTTACTGCACATTTGTGCCCCTTAACATTTTCCCTTTCTTAATAGCCGTTGTGTTATGTCTCTGTGCTCTTATCATCTATGCGCAGCCTCCATACGTTTAGTATTTTCTCGCTGATTATCTTTCATTGGTTTATCAGTATATATCTTTGCCAGAATTTTTTTTGATCCACTAATCTTTTGATTTGGCCTGTTCGCGATAGGCTCATCTTCTTCCCATGTGCTTCGTTCGCCTTTGGATAATGAAATCTCTTCAGTTACATCTTTGTCTCGGCATCGTTCTGTACTAAGTCAGTTTCGATGCTACTGTTGTCTAGATTATATGTTCTGTTCTATTTTTTTCTCCTTTGATATGTTGTCATTTTACCGTTCTTATGTTTAGTGGATCATTTCTGCCCGTATGTGGCATCGATTGCTGCTCGTGCGAATCGAGCTAAGCGCCGTTCTATTAATGCTTCTAGACGCCTTTCAAACCAAGGTCGTTTTTTTTATTCTTAGCTGTGTCTCTGCCTGCTGTTTTTAATTGCTATGAAGGTTTTTTGATTGCGATATCTGTTTGGCAAGTGGAGCTAATATCCAGAAACCTTTTAGTGTTTATCCAGTATGGTTCCTATCTTACCTTCTGACTTCGATGAACACCTTATATGTGTATATGCCTGTTCCAAAACATCTACTTTATGCTTCAACGTGCATGCTCTATGTATACTATTATATTTGAATATGTTATAATCATGTTATCACTCAACTCTAAAACCGCTCTCGCTACCTCTATGCTCAGATTAAAACGCTTATGTACATTTGCTATGTGTTACTTCTGTTGAACATGACCAAATTGTTGTGTATATCTATTGTATCAAGATATACTATACTGTTCCAGAATGTTATATCCACCGATGCCTTTTTCTCCCTAGATTAGATATGCCCGCAAATACTTCCAACAAAACTATTGATTTCAATCCATTCTCTATCTCTTTAAATTTTTTCCTGTGCTAATTATCCTTATTTGGCTGATCAACCAATAACGATTAACAAAGTATTCTAAACGACGCGGCGTAGCGCGCCATATTACCTAGTTACTATTGATGCTCGAGGCTATGCAGCCCATAGGTCCAACACCCAACTAACCAGCTCGCTCTCCTGCTATCCAATCGGCCAGAATCGCAGTCCGCACGTCCGTATCCCGTAGCCTTCTGCCCTTCTCGCTCTTTCCCTGTCGAGGCCAAGGCGGCACCGGCTGTTAGCTGCTAGTATGCAGTATGTTCTGGATTCTGAGTTATTCCGATTTTTTAAAACGACTGTCGAACACCTTGAGCTTGGAGATTTAAGCAAGGACTTAGCCATAACACACCAAGCTTATACCTATCAAGTTTTTTCCCCCTCAAATGAACTCACCAGAAGAAAGTTCCCAGCTTCGAGAGGCATCTGAAACTTCCAAAACGAGTCTACCAGACTGGTTCTCACCGGAAATTATGATGAAACTGTTGGTAACCCGCAAGCTTGTAGATAAGTACAGAGCTTAGATAATCTTTCAAAATATCTGGGGTATACAACACCGGGATGAAAGCACGAAGTTCATATATTCTATTCCTCCATCAATTTGCCTTAATGGAATGACAGGATAACAGGGGACCTCGGCCGCCAATGTCAAGTCGGAACGAAGAAATATAACAAACGACGCATTATACAGCAACTACATTCTGATCACTGAGACAGTTAAAACAACCTCCCAAGAAGGATAGATTAGACAGCAACTACATTCTGTGAACTGAGACATTTGAGCCTTTGTCTCACCATTTGACTTATACAGGTTCAAAATAGTACATGGAAATTATCCAACAAGACTTTGAAATCATACGATTTCGTCGTGTTCATAAACAATATCAGGGATTAAACACATCACTGAACTGAAAAAAAAAAAAAAGAATGAATGACCACATGTCAATGAGAGAGATCAGCTTGTGCAAATCTACATTGATGCAGCAGGGTAAAGCGTTTACCCCAAACTATTTCTACTTTCTAGACTAAACTTAGTACATTGTTAACAAAGGAATAAACACTAGACCTATCAACTGTCAGGTGGTTAATTACGTGAGCTGCTACAACAAAGAAGGCTGCGACACAAACAGCTCGAGCTTTGTCCCCAGCTGTGAGCCTGTGACCAGTAACGTGAAAACTTGAACCTGTCAATAATGATTAAATTTCTTTCTGTGGCGACTGTAGTCTGAGACATATCTAAATCTCTGTCCACAGTCAGGAGCCGAGCACTTATATGGGCGCTCTCCTGTGTGGACTCTGACATGTTCAGTCTGAGCCCACAACCACTTGAAAGTCATTCCACAACCATCCCAGGGACATTTGAATGGTCTCTCGTCACTGTGGACACACTGATGGCGCTTCAAGTATTTGTGTGAGCTGAAACGCTTGCCACATGACTCATCAGTGCAAATATTGCGCTGGTGAGCACGAAGTTCAGCTCTAGTTTCAAATGTCATGTCACAAAATTCAATATCGCACTGAAATGATATCACCTGTGTCCTCTTACCCTTTTCTCCAGCTGATGCTTCTACAGTGTTTGTTTTCCTTGCCACCTCTTCAATTACAGCAGGTCTAGTCCTGGGTCGCAAGCTCTCACAGGGAGAGCGAACAAAGCTCCCACAACTTTGTGAACCATCAGTATTTAACGCTGATTCCCTCTTTCTTTTGCGCTTGCGTCTGGCATAACATATGATGTCTGTTCTATTTGAGCTTCCAATGCTTCTAGACAATATATCTGATACACAGAAGTCATGTGGCCGATCAACATATTGAACCTTTTTTGGTGCGCCTGAAATTTTTCCTGTTTTAGCCAAGAAAAAAGCGGTAGCTACACAACTTGCTGAACTGCCAATAATTCCTGTGTCATCCTTGAAACCCTGGTCAACTTCTTCAGCATTTTCTTGTTTTTCAGCACTAACAGAGCCAGCCATCTCTACACCGTTGGCTTGTGTAACATTATCTGCAGAGTGGTCATTGCTAGCTAGTGTCATTAATGTCAAACAAGCTTTGCCAACCTCATCTTTCCCAGGAGCATCTGCTACCTTGGACTCTTCAGCTAAAACACCAAGTAAAATATCGAAAGAATTCAATTCTGTGTAAACCAATTTTCCATCTTCTCCAGCGATTGCAGTTGTCGAAGAAGTTTGTGTGTCTTCTGAAATATTGGCACCCCTCTTTGGAGATTCATGCTGTAACTTAGTCAGATTATTCCATCCCTTGACGTCAGAATGGCTGGTATCAACCTGTACCGAATTTGAAGAAGTTATTTCCATTTTTGAATTACGGATTGCCTGCAACTCATCTCTCATCAGACCATGAACGATAGACAGTGACTCAGTTGAATAAGGATCATCAGTGGAGGCAAGGCAGTCCATGGGCAGACTATATCGTCTGTCAACACTAGAAATCATCTCATCACAGCTTGACTTTGGCCCCACAAGAACAGCATCAGGATCATGTGCCTCTGGTTGATCATCAGTTGCAGATTTATTAGTTTTTAATACAATATCAGAACAGTAAGATGTCTTAGCACAATTCCCCTCATTTTCAAGGGTTGCAGACATTGTGGCCCAATGTGGTTCTCCTGAATCAGCCATACCTTTTATTGTGCATGGACCAACTATGTTTCTGTTGGGATTATCACAAAACACCACATTCACCTGGTCATGTTGAGCTTGCAACAGTTTATCTTTGCACTCTGAAGTAACATTACAAGAATCTAAGTTCTCGTGTTTCCTTGTGCGGTTCAAGCTGTCTTCCTCAGCGATGCTTGCATTATCAAGGAGCTGTTGAACAGAAAAGGTTGCGGAACTACTCAATTCAGCTGATTGTACACCTCGTTGTTCAATGGTACACTCTGAAGTAACATTACAAGAACCTAAGTTCTCGTGTTTCCTTGTGCAGTTCAAGCTGTCTTCCTCAGCGATGCTTGCATTATCAAGGAGCTGTTGAACAGAAAAGGTTGCGGAACTACTCAATTCAGCTGATTGTACACCTCGTTGTTCAATGGTAAATTCAGCTGATGCTGCAGCAAGTGGGGGTGAATCCTGGGAATTCAAAGAATAAATAGAGTCATCACAAGTGCTAACACTTACTGGACCCTCACAAACTTGATGCATCATAGGATATTCAGCCAGAGCAATAGGGATATCAATAAGACAATGTAGGTCTTGATCATTCTCCTCAGAACGCATGCACATATCGGCTACATCATTGGATTCTTGCAGCCTACTTGGTTGCAGGAGTCCACCTTCTTGAAAAGTCTGTTGCCTTTTTATATTCTCATAAGCATTTCCAGAAGTGCTCAGCTTATTCTTTGTAACCGCAGGATCAACTTTCTCAGGAGTTGCCGTGGCATTAGAGCTGGAAACATAATCAACAACCTTGTATGGAGTCCGTGCTTTCCTGCAGAGCCATTTGAGATTTGGAACAACTGAAATAGGCGAAGGCTTGGAAAATAGTCCCCAAAATGATAAAGGAGATTGTTCTTCATTCCCTGGTGTTTCTTTCCTAAGCTTGGCACAATATTTCAGGTTTAGACCCATCTGTGATGTCCAATCTCTTCCATCTTCCTCATGGCCCTCATCATCAATTGAAATGTTGATTATATGTAAATCAGGCTTGGATGCATTTGCAAGTGAAACATCTTTACAGTCAAACTGAAACTCAATTTCCTCAGCTATTGATATTGCAAGTGCTTTAAGTTTGATATAATCTGCAGAAAATGAAGGGCAAAAATATGGTCAGTAAACTTCAGGAGATACAGTAATCAAATAATGGCAGTTAAAAGGACTACATTGATTTCTATCATGATTTTTAGAACAAGAGTTCGAGGGAGATATTTGGAAGGAGGCAAGTGGCCCCAACTAGGGATCATTTGCATGCATCTCCTGGACCATTTGGAACTGTGGGTCTACTGCCCGCTGAATTGCTCGATTTGATTCTGTTTGTGTGCTTGTGAATCTGTGCTGCAAATGTGGGTCCAGTGCTCACTGAATAGCTCATTTTGTGTGATACGTGCGTGCAATCTTGGGAAAGTGACCCTTTTGTTCTTAAGTTTGGACTTGGTGCCATATATAATTTGGACATCAAGAGGGATTGACTACTTAGTACTGCATATTATCCTCACTCGTTTTATTCCATCCTCGCAATATTCTATGTCCTCTATAAAGGATCCAAAAGGCAGCCCATTAAATAACTAGCATGAATAGATGGCTGAGCATAACTCCTAGTCCACATGTTGCATCAACAGCAACAAACAAATCAAAACTTGACTAATGTACCTTCTTAGTTTTTTTTCCCTTTTAGACAATAAAAAATCACTTCAGTAGTCTAACCAGCCAAAGAACGAGCCCATAGTATAAACCGTCATCAATTAATCTCCCTTGTTTTGAAAAAAGTGGCAGTGTTAGCAAGACATAGTTTATTTTTACAAAAAGAATATCGAAACAGTTTTCAACTTTCAAGCAACATGAGACATGTTCAAAAAGCTTCATGAGAAAGGATGAGAAGGAATTATTCGACTACATGAAAATTTGGACACGACACATCTTTATAAGTTACACAGGTACGACACTGCACCTCTACATGAGCCTTAACAGTGTGAGTCTAGTGATTACAGACTAACAAATTGATTAGCCCTTTTCAGTGCTAAAAGTAGGATGGAATGATAATTATTAGATAATACAATAATAATCTAATGGCATGTAATCTGACGATTACATACATGCAAGGGAATGCAATTAATTACAAACGCAATTCAGCTGCATAGCATCGGCCACATCGAGCAAACACCAGAATTTAATTATATAGGCTTTGTAGTCTAGCCTAATAACATATTTATTTTTATCAACAATCCCGGGGTGCAGTCAATGGTTCACAACTTCACAATGCTCCTTCCAAGTAGAGGACCCCCTGGTCATCATCCAACGATACTATACTGGTAACAATTTACATAATTCACTTATGTTACATTTTTCTTGTACTTGCTTAGTTGGGCTTTACTTCACGTTACAAAAGAAAGAAGCTGTTGTATTCCATGATACCGAATATAAATATTAGTTTCAATCAAGCCAAAATATATTCTAGAGAGTTAAGTCTTCACTCAGAAGTCATAAATTATTAATACCAAAGAATTTGTTCCCACAGATGAAGAGAATCTCAATCAGTGCAGCCTGCTGCCTGCAAATGGAAAACAAAGTCTTCGCAAAAAAAAACATGATCACCCAAAAACGTGTCAAATGAACAATAGTTTATGATTTCACATACACTGTGCAGGATCAAAGCAACATCCATCGGCAGTCAAATAGGATATGACAACAAAAAAGTAAGAATTATATCCTACCTGAATGGCAAATGATCAGGGCATGGGCACCACCTTTGCCCTCAAGCAACTCATCAATCTCAAGGGCGTGTTGCAAGCAAAAGATCCGAGGCCGTGCAAATGTATAACTTGTATTCCAGTTGATAGTGTCCGCACAGCCTTCTACAGTTTGTGCATCGATGTCACCTCCACCAGTTTGTTTACTCAATTCCGAGCCAAAACAACCGCTTGATATTTTCTTCTCAGTTCTTTCTGTGCTAATGCACTGATGAAGGGTATTTTCACCACTGCAAGAACGTGAACTATTACTATGTTGCTGCAGGGATCCATCAAGTTCCTTCTCAATCAAAGAAACACCATCTTTATGTGACTTCACATCCTGATGACTGAAGTTAGACACCTGTTCCACAGGGCTGGAAGGCCTACTGGCAATAATTTTACATCCTGATTAATAGGCAGACACATTTGTCAAATTTTCACAAATGCAAGGAAAACAAATCATATCATTATGGCTGAAATACAGAAGATGGAAACGAACAACAAAAGATATTTAGTAAACGAGCAATACAGTAATACACATTTACCAATGGAATTCTGTGCATTTTAGTAATAATACAAATAAGAGCTCAGCTGGACAAAAGTTCAGCTATGCCTAACTTATTGAGTTGGTGTACATGTATCAGCAAAACATCAGCAAAAGATAAAATTCTTGCTAAGAAGCAAGATTAAGACATAAAATTTCTAGTAAGATTAGGACAGCAAATTTCTTGTGTATTTATCAGGTGACACCATGCACAATACAATTAAAAAAGCCACCGTGTCGAGCTTAATGATAAAAATACATTTGTAAGAAGTAGCTTAGTCCAATTGAGCATAATCCATGTCTGAAGATCGTCTCACTCTTACTCATATGATTACTGTAGTCAGGCTCCCTCTATATATTCATACCTATTTGATTGAAGGTGCTAAAGCTTAAAAGAAACCTGGTCACATATTATTAAAAAAAAAATCAAAGGTGTTAAAAAGATCCATCCCACTGAGGTTCATCATGCATGAACAAAATTCTGGCTAGCTGCAGCTCACCAAAGGCCACTAGGACAAGTACAACGTGAAGTACTAACAATCAGAACACAACTAATCTATTTACCACGCAAAACAAAATCATTAAGAAATATCTACGATAGTTCCTAGACACGACAAAAAATCTGCATCCATATAATACATTTTTCACTGATATCCTGCATCTAAAAAAGCTTGGAAGCTAAGAAAGGCGTACCAGAATTGCCATCATCAGGAGAGCATGGAAATACATTTGAACAATTATCTTTTTCACAATTCAACTTAAATCTTTCTCTACCAACAAGGGACATATCTTCCAATGCTTTTCTGGAAGGTTGCAAAATTGCCATGAAAGGATAGCCAAGAATACCACAAGCAACACAGGTCAATGAACCAGAATCAATGTTCAAATCAAAAGGCAGATCATCCTCATCATCAATGTCAGTATCAAGTTTTTCCTCCTTGGAAGCCGATGTAGCATCGGATGAACTGTTATCTTTGGGGTTGCATTGGATAGATTCAATTCTGCAACCATCATCAGACTTCTTCTCAGGAGCTTTTGAACCAGAAGAGCAGGGATGTAGAGCAGTAGTAGATGGCAGCAAGTCAGGCTCCCAGAGAACGACGCTATCAATTGATTTTTTTTCTAGAAAAGAACACAAAAGTTCATCTTCATTAATCATGTCCTGTAAGAATTCCTTTTTGACCAGCAGTTCTATTTCTTCTTTTTTCCGATCTCTCAAGCGAGAATTTCGAATTCCAGACAATAATTCTCTCGGGGTTCTGAAATTAAAATGAAAACACTAGATTCAATGCGAAGAATATAATAAGCATTTGACGCCCTCATGATTATAATATGGACACCAAAACCACTAGAGGTAAGCATAATTAAATCAATATTTACATTATGGACACCAAGAGCACTAGAGGTAATGCTAAAAATATACCATATCACATGCGTGCTCTTATATTGCAAATTTTGATTAAACAATAAACATACAGTACAGAAGGTGATCACGAAAGCAACAGTGACAAACATTGCATAGAAAAGGCAAGAGAACAAACATTATCTAAATCAGTAACTAAACTTCATTGTCATCAAATCCTGATTTTGTCCAACCAAATTAAAACCGAATTTTTATAAACAAGAAAAATCGTAATAAAATTAAATATCTATAAAATGTGAGGTAAATTTCAATAAAAAGTACCAAGTATGCTGGCATTGCTAGCTTCCTTTGGGAAATTGACATTGCTGGAATCACAAGTACTGGCATTGTTAAGACTAGTTCGTAGGGATGTTATCATTGAAAGTTTTCCAGTCATTCTCTTTTAATTACATAACAAAACATATGTTCTGGGCCTTTTTGGCGTTCTCCCAAAGATGTTTTAATATTTTATCGCCCTTTAAATTTCAATTCCATGTTCAGTTCTGACATGGTACAAGCAAATACATGATTTCTATATATTGATTATTTCACTATGCGTTATTTGTTCACTTACATCTGAAATGTCTTTATGAATTTTCTCGTTTCATCTTAAAACTATATGACCGTAACCTTCAACCATGTTATCTTATCTACTATATTCCAAACAGTGCTATGAGACTGATAATTTAAACTATTGCCAAATTCAAAATTAAAATTTTAAAATTGGCCAACTACCATATCAATAACTGAACTTTAATCTACAATTTTATAGAAATAAAGGTCAATAACTTAATCGAATTATCATAAAAAAACCATCATTTATTAATAACACAGGAAAGCCAAAGTGCCAAATTCACCAGGGCCCAGGCCCTCTAGCAACTTCAGCTTCCCATGGGAAGTTAGCACTTGGAATGCTTGCCAGAATCTCAAGGGAAGCTAGAAATGTCAGTGCCTTTCCTACTACACAAATTTTCACGCTCAGTCCCCTAGATTTTAGTTGTGTTTATTTCTGTTCCAATTAATAAAAAGTTCAGTAACTAAAGACCCTTATGAAGGTGTGACAATTGATGAACACAGAATACATTTATTTTCGACCAAAGCAGGAATCAGAACGGATCTTATTCACTCCATGTCTCCATCAGTAATTGCATGCAGGCCACTGATAAGGCGCTAAGTTATGACGTATATTGAATCACATTGTAGCAATTAGTGACTTGCTGCTACGAACTGGCAGGCGGTTTGTAAGCTACATGTTAAGCACACACTACATTCAACAAAATATATGATTTAGGTAGTAAGGTAATGCAATATTGATACTCTGTATGGAGGACCTTCTACCGCAGAACTCCTATTTGTTCCGATAGCAACAATTCCATCTAGCAATGCAATCTGGATCCCCAGTCATCAATCGAATATATTTGGTTCAATGTACCAGACGATTTCAACGTCTAGTAGACCCAGTGTGAGTTCCAAGAGATGTCCATACTCTGTAGTGGCCCCAGCATAAGTTCAAATAGAAGTCCATATACTTTTGAAATTATAAATAATCGCTTCAATGGCCAGATCGGACAAATACATCTAATCCCAGAGGCTGATATTTATTTATTGAGCAAGGGGGTATGTCCCTCCTAGCTTAAAAAACTTTTAGGCTATGAATAATCACTTTGGTGACCAGGCTTAACGAGTATATCTAATTACAGCCACTAGCTGTAACATCTGGCTTGTTGAGAAAAGTTACTACTATTCCGCTGCACTGACCTGTGTGGGTAGGGTAGACAAAAGTTCACTATTGTCAGTAAAACAATTGAATTCCAACCATCAAGCAAAGTTTACCTGCATATAAAAGAAACTGCTAGCAAGTATAATAGCTGTTGATGGGAGAGCATTGGAAGATAATTCATCACAGCCCTTCGAACTGCAGCCTCTTTGGCAAACTTCAACCATTGGGGAGTTGCAAAGTTGGCAGCTTCTCCGCAATTAAATCCTGTATTATATCGGTCAGAACATTTAGAATTGCTAATTAAAAGCACAGCCACACAGAAAATACAAACATGTAGGTACAGTTTCTACATTGTACCAACGGACTATAAATCGCTTTCATTTTGGTCACCCAAAATAAATGATTTTTATAGATAGGTTCTTTGGTATCAAAAGGGATCTGAAATTATAGGTGAAGCAGTGAAGGTAATAACAGGCAGCAAAGATACAGTTAGCCCGCTAATCATTACCCAAAAAAAGTTAAAGCAGCATTAAAGACTTGAATTCTACGAATGCTTAGCATAAAGTTGGATAAAAATCTAACTTATCAAAACCATTCAGTTAAGATTTAAAAAATCAACACGATCTTACTTCAGGTGGGAAAAAGTGTCATGAATATTAAATTCCCCATTAGCACCACCTGTTATCTAAAATATCCTAAGTTATTATGATGTAAGAATACAACAGCACCGGAGATAAGCTGTGGTGTAATTGATCACATATTACTACAATTGCATTGACGGCTACGGCTACGCCAATTGTCTAGGTCCATGCAGCCACAAGCACTGTCTATTGCAAATAATTTACATTTACTGCCAGTGCCAACATAAAATTACAGCATAGCTGGAATGGGCAGTGTAACAATTAGCACATCATGATGAATTAAATGCAATAACGAGCATCACAAGTTTCAAAGGCTGGATGATTTAACTCACCATGGCTAAACCCCACATGGTAGGCCCTTGGGAATGTCACCACAAACTCACCAGGATATTGTACCAATCTGAAGCACAATGCATATTGACACAGAAATTAATAAAAAAATGGTGTATTGATACCATAGGCACTTGACAAAAAAAACATTGATTGATGACCATTTCAGAACTTGTACCTACAGCAGGGCACACCACAGGCTACAAGGACCTCTGGGGGCATCAATGTTGTTTTCTCCCCAAGCACTGCCAGCGACACTGCACGCACCAACAATCAGAGCTCAAGTCACCACAACAAGGTAACATACATATCATAAACACAAGAAAAGATAAATACCAACGCGGTCAGGGTTGCCTCCATAGCCATGCACGCGGATAACTTCCTCAAGCTCCGCAGCTCGATCCCCAGGAACTGCATACCACGTCTTAGGCGCTCCAGTGTGGAGGAAGTTGAGACTATGAAGCTCATGATCCTCAACATGCCATGCAAACCAACTGAACAGCATCCCAATGTACACCATTGGAGAAGTCACCCCAGGAACATCGTCTGGCATGAATCGTGTGAGCGACCCAGGAGCCCGCGCAATCGCCTGAAGGTTCCATGGGCTACTTGACAGCCTCCATCCTGCAGTCTTCTTCCCTTCATCCATCAGGACACCCTCTTGTTTCCGCTTCTTCTGTCGCCGTGAATTTGCCGGGGCAGCAAAGCCGGACCCCGGGACATCATTGGCGTACTCAATGTAGATGGGGCGGTCGGCCGAGGCCTTCCAGAAGAGGGATTCTACCGTGAGTGGGGTCGGTTCGCGGAGGCCAGAGAGGTGAATCTTTGAGAAAGCGCGGGACTTGGCCTCAAACTGGTCGAGGGTGTAGCGCTCGCCGCTCTGCCACACCTGCTTCAGCACCTGCGGCGGTGGACGCCCGCGCCGCGGGGTGCCGAGCTCCTGGTGCCGGGTCGTGAACACGGCGGCTGGCGGCGAGGAGGTAGGGTTGGAGGAGTCAGAGATGGGTGGATTGGTCGCGTCGGAGGATGAGACGATGGAGCTGTTGAGGTGGGCGAACACGAAACGGCGGGAGGGCCGGGGGTAGGGCGGGATGACCTTGCAGATGCCGTAGGCGGCGGCCTCACGCTCCACTCGGGAGAGGAAGGCGATGGGGTCGGCGAACTCCGACTCCGTGGGGCGGTACTCCGGGGCACGCGGCAGGCCGCGGAGCCACGCCGGGACGGGGGGATCCGGCGGACTGGCAGCCTGCGGAGACGACATCGGGGGCGCGGCCAGGGGCTAGGGTTTGGGGAGGCGGAGATGGGGAGCGGAGTGGGGCTGTTGGGGTGGGGATTGCGAAGACGATGGTGTGTGCGGGATTCGTGTGTGGGGTGGGGGTCCTGGGATGCGGAGCAGGGAGGCGCGGTCGTCGGCCCGTGGACCCGCGTCACATCACAATTCACAGGGGTAAATCGTGAACGTTCAATTTGTTGGGAAACCACGTAGTCCATGAAGGTCCACGACGGTTCTTTTTATGCTGTTTGTTCTTCTCAACTCAGTAGAAATTTGTATGAGTGGAGCCAGGTGGGAGCTGCGCTAAGTGGATGCGAGATCTTTGTTTGGTTGATTGTATGGTAGTGCGGTGACAAGAGATGTTGTTTGGTTGATTGTATGAAATTTGCAGCCGGCAAGAGATGATGTTTGGTTGATTGTATGTGTATGGCAAATACGTATTCAACTCAGTATATCACCGTATTCGAAAGATAATCATCATTTTTCCATTTCATTAAGTATGCGACTCCATATATCACCGTACATTTTGATTAGTCTTTTCGAGAAATAAAACTACAATATTTTTGAGAATCTGGTTAGTCTTTTCGAGAAATAAAACTAAAGGGCATATAATTGGCAGTTGGCTAGATAAAACCAAATGCAGAACATGTATAGAACATTGGTAGCCAACCAAACGGCACAACAATAGTTCAGACCAGCTACTTCCAAACAAGCTAGCCATTTTTGAGGTCAAATCAAAGCACGGGTCTAATCTTGAGATCTCAGTGTCTCCTCTAGTACCAACTACAAGAGCTTTAGGTTGATGCTCATAACCCGCTTACATTGCCGTGGAAGTAATGCGAGTAAGTCTGTCAGAGAAAAGGTCACACGCTCTAGTAATATTATACAAGATGGACCGATTAGCTTGAGTTCTCACTCCTGGTCGGGTTTCGAGGCCGCCTCTTCTGGCAGTTCAAAGGCATCAATCTCCTCAAAGTATGCTCTCGCTTCTTTGACAAAATCTTCTCGTAATTTGGGTTTACCCAAAGATAAATTATCCTTCCTCATGTGCCGCTTCGCTCAAAATTGCAAGCAATCGTAAAGGTGAAACATCATGGCCACTGCTCCAACATTGTCGAAAGGTGAAACAACCATGAGTTACAAATAATAAGCATAACAAACAATTACATCATGTAGATCACTCAAAGAGAAACACCAAAAATAAGTAGCACAAGCACTGAAGTTAATGTAAATTAATGCAATACAATGAATTAGCTAGTCATTCCACAATTCAAATTACTTCCTAAGTCCAAACAAGGACCGCATAGAACCAAAAATACAGTCTTCCGACAAAACTACAGAGCTCCAATGAAAAACTTAGCTGAACATGATCTATACAAGATCATTCTTATTTCAGGGTTCTCCATTTTTGCAAACTCAAATGTTTGGTTCCAGTATGGAGAGTGTTTAAACCAATTCTATCGGACACATTCTGCCTTATCCAATCATTTTGTCTTAACCTTATTATTCTATCAGACACATACAAGTTTTATATACTAAAGAATGAGACCAAGGCCCTATATATTTACCAATATACTTTGCATTCAGTCAAGTAGCACGGAGGCAAAAATATCTAGCATACTTCTAGCTTTTTCAGATGGTCGATTGCTTATCCATGAACTTCAAATCATCCCAGTGCGTTTATTTTCCCCAAACTTACTAAATCCTTTGTCCAATCAAGTAACCACACATGGGGAGCATCAATATCAAGAAGCTCCCCTGATCGGGATAGAGGAACAGGCCGGAGGCGTGGGGATGGCGTACTGCCGAGGGCGCGGAGGTCGTTGAAGTGGTGGTGCATGATGGCTCCTCTGGCGACAAGGCTCATCTGTCGTCTTCTTGCTGCGTAGACAGAAGCGCATCGCCGAAGAGCACCTCGAGGCGAGGCGGTCTGCGAGCCGGATGTCCGCATGAGCCTTCCAACGCCCACCGCTTCCATCGCCGCGCCACCTGCTTCGACGCGCGTCCACCACCGCTTTGTGCGCGGAGGCCGAGGGCTGAGGGCGCGGAGACCAGGGGCCGAGGCGCGCGGGGACGAGGGGACCGGCGCGCGGCGTGGAGGAATCGGATCGAGGAGCGAGCGGAGTGGAGGAGGAGCGGCCAGCGTGGAGGATTGGCGTGAAGCGAAGTTGCATGTCTTGAGCCAGGCCCGCCGGAACGACCAAACTTTTTCGGGGCCTGCTCGAGGGTTTGGTGCATCCGAGAGCATGGCTCGATGGTAGAAGCCAACCAAACACCCCTCCGTTGCATCTCTAGAGCCAAATCTCTTTGGATGCAGCCAACCAAACAGCCCATTAAGGGTGTGTTTGGTTCATATAATGAGGTTAGAGATGGCAACGGAGATCTGAAACCAGATAGGTATTTACTCTATTAGGGGTCGGGTATGAACTGTTTTTCATATCTGCGGGTATATTAACGGGCAAAAATTATTACCCAGCGGGTACAACGGGTACGGGTCCGTACTACTGTTAGTACCCATGGGTTTCCGTTACATATGGGTGTCTAATATGGAATATGTCATGTATATATAGGTGTGAACAAGAGTGAAAAAGTTGCTAGCTGTTGTTTGTCTAACTAGACAGTAGATCGACGAAATTTTTTTTGGGGCCGAGGATCTCTACAGTCCATTTGTCAAGCATTTGGTGTTAACCAATGGGCTGGTGCTGCTAAATCTGTTAGCTATTTTTGTTCTACATGATCACATACCATCAATTAATACAGTAGCTAGGTGACATAAACGAAAGCATTCACAACTTTGTCTTAGTACATCAATATGATAGCATACGATCTTACTGGGCCCAGTATATTATATATTGTATACAATCATATTGTGTAACCCTTCGAAATATGATATATGCAAACAAAATAGAACTTTTCTCATAAAACCTGAGTCCTGACTTTCGGGTGCGGGTTACCCGCGGGTCCCCGTTACCCGCACGGGTACGGATAAATTTTGTACCCGTATGCGGGTATAAGTATTGTAGCAGGTGGATTTTGCTACCACGAGTACGGGTACGGGGTGGTGATACCCGCCGGGTATATACCCGTTGCCATTTCTAGATGAGGTTGAATGGGATGAGATGGGATGGTCAAGTACCATTTGGTTCTATTATTTTGAGTGAATGGGATGGTTCAGCATCTAGAAGGAATATTCCTCAAATTTGTATCACTTGATCCAGGATGGGATGGTTCCATTCAAGCAACCAAACGCATGGATAACTTTTTTGAACCATCTCATACATGTACCACTTAGTACAGGCAACCAAACTCACCCTAACTGAAACTCTAGATGTAGGCTATAAATAGAAGGCAGTGGATCACTCCATTATACACAGAAAACAAGTAATAAAAAATAGCAGATCAGTTCATCCTCATACTTTATGTCTCGCTCTCTATCTTTGTTCTCCACTTTATATCTGTTCGGGAATCTTGGACTATTCGATAGCATTGTTCCTTAACACATTATCAGCACGAAACTCTACCGGTGAACAGATCGAAATGTGAGAAAGGTGAGAACCGAGGGATTGAATATAATCGCTCGTTTGTATTTTGCATGTATCTAACCTACGTGGCACGAAGCTACAATCCGCGATGATTTTTTCAGTCCGTGGCACGAAGCTACCATCGCGCGCAAGCACGCAGACATGTATCCATGCAATGTCAACCCTTACATGAAGGAGCTTGCTAGCTATGCATGCCATGAAGGCTATGTGATTGGCTAGCAAGATTCACAAGCAAGCATGCATTGCAAGAAAGTGTGTGGCTTCGTACAAGTCACGCAGGTTGGACATGCATACAGTGCAAGAGTCGGCAAGCAGTGCAAGAAGAAGCGCCGCACCGCCACGACGCTGTGCAGTCGTGATGCCCGAAACGCTCAGCCGAAGCGCACCCCGTACGTAAAGTCGCCGGTCTGCAGAAGTTGCTGAGGCTTGACGACGCGCCAGCCGGCCGGAAGACACCACCGCAGCACGCCGGACTGCACGTAGCTGGCCACCGAGCCCAACGCACCGTCAATGGTCCGCTCGAAGCACCACTGACCCCGCACCACCGCGCCGCCTCGGCTCTCGGGCGCCCCGGTCTCCTCCACGCGCGGCAAGCCGCCGGCGAAGAGACCCCGCGGCGGTCGCATCTGTTGCCAGCGACCGGCCGTCGTCGCCCGGCCATTAGCCGCAGCTACCCTTGTCGTCGGCTACTCCTCCACATGGCGCACGATCGCCGAACGTCACCACCGCAACGACTTGCAGCCGTGGTCGGCTAGAAGCCAACCATCGTCGCGCCTGCGTTGTGGCCCCGCAGGCCGCCACTGGCCTCGACCGAGCCCCCGCGACGCCCCGAAGCTGAAGCCCCTCTTTTTTCCCCCGCCTCGCCGACAGGAACCGATTGAAGCCTATGAAATCCGGTTAAAACCGAATGAAATCCGGATGGGGGCTCAATTACCTTCTTGCCCCCGCTTTTCCTTTTTCTGTTCCTTTAATTTTCGAAAAAGGGGCAATAGTAATTCGGGAAATTGACAGAAAATATGGAAATTTGCTAGAAAATTCCAGAAAATTTATTTGGCACTGGTTTTAATTTTTTAGCATTTTTTCTGCATTTATGAATATGTTTATGAATTGTGCAATTATTGCTTTGTTTCATAAATTGCAATGCACGCACGAAACCGATCGCACGAAGCCGATCGTGCGCACGAAGCTGATAGCACAAAGCCGATCGCGCGCATGAAACCAATCACACGCATGAAATCGATCGCATGCACGAAGCCGATCGCATACATGCACGAATCTTGTATTTATTGCCTTCTTTAGTTTACTGAAAATTAATGGGAATTTAATTTATGCATTTATGAATATTGCAACAACTCTCTATTAGATTACACAAAGTAATCTAATGAGTGAATTTTGTGCAAATATGAATATCTAGCATGGTTAAACGTGAGTTTGAACAACTGACCCAAATGGTCAGAACTATCTCACATGGTGAATATCGTGCTTATGAGCAAGAAGCTCCAAGCTATCATCGGCTTAGGATCCTCGAAGGACGTGCAACCTACTGCCAAGCAAAACGACCATACTTTTCACTTCCTTAGGCATGACCTTTCCGCCACTATGAAGAATGAATATATGGCTAAGGTAAGTGCACTTGAGCTATAAATTGCACTTCAGAAGCGGTTCGCAAAGCTCAAGTCCACCATCTTGTCCCAAGCACAGTAAGATTGGGTTCGCCTGAGGTTTACGGACTATAGAACAATGGTTGTTAGTTAATTTTGAATAATGAATTGTACGCTCTTAAAGAGCATATATTTTTTTCTTATGAATGAATATGCAGTTTATTCTTTATTCCAGTATTCTATATTTGCAACCAATGTTTGGATTATTTTGCCACCGTCTGATTGAAACTATATTTCTTTTATCTAGAAATTGTGTAGCGCTCAAATGGAAGAGACATGTATTGTTTATAGTGGCACAACTAATACCATCTTAAGAGAATCTAAATACTTCTAGTCGATCAATAGAACAATGGAAGGATTACTACGATTGCACGAAGCAATTCCTACATAATAGGCTCCGAAAGAGCCATAATTATATTGCCAATGAGTACTACTTTGGTAATTGAAGAAACCCTCTTATACCCTGAATCAACATATATTCTCTTAAGTTCTAAAGACATCCACGCCAATTATTTTTATGTAGATACCAATGAAGAAAATAGCAAAAAATATTTGTGCATTATGAAGCACATGGTATGTGAAAAAATAGTACTAGAAAAATATCCCTTATATGAACCTGGGTTGTACTACACGAAAATTCATGCACTCGAAGTGTATACTTCTTTGAAGACTGTCTTTAGAAACTCTGGATTATTTTCTTTATGGAATTATAGATTAGGTCATCTTGGTCTTAAAATGGTGAGAAATATAGTGAACAATTCACAAGGTCATGTCATTAATGTTAAATTTTTCTTGAATCATGAAGATTTTGTGTGCCCTGCATGTGCCGCTGGAAAATTAATAACTAGACCCTATGTTATGAAAGTGCAAAATGAAATCCCTACATTCCTAGAACGTATTTAGGTGGATATTTGCTGCCCGATTTAGCCCTTGTCAGGGCTGTTTTGGTACTTCATGGTGCTCATTGATGCTTTCTCGAAATGGTCGCATGTATGTTTGCTGTCAACAAGGAATCATACGTTCGCAAAGCTGATCTCACAGATCATCAGAATTAATAATGCATTTTCTGATAATCGTGTGAAGTCCATTCAAATGGACAATGCCGGTGAATTTACTTCGAAGGCATTTGATGATTATTGCACAGCAACCGGAATTGCAGTTGACCACTCTGTACAGCACGTCCATACGCAAAATAGACTAGCTGAAGCACTAATGAAGAGGATTAAATTCATAGCTCGACCGCTTTTGCAGAGTTGTAACTTGCCCAACACTTATTGGGGCACGCAGTTCTGCACGCAGCAACACTCATCAATTATAGACCATCGACCTACAACATCCATTCACCTATGCAATTAGTGCAAGGGGTCATCCCGAAGATTTCTCATCTTAGAAATTTTGGTTGTATGGTATATGTGCCTATACCACCCCTACAACGGACTGCTATGGGCCCTCTCCGCAAGTCTGGGATATACGTTAATTATGAGAGTGCATCCACAATCAAGTATTTTGAACCCATGACCAGAGACTTACATACAGCCCGATTCGCTGATTGCATCTTTGACGATGATCGTTTCCCGTCATTAGGAGGAGAAAATCAACCATTGGATGAAAAATGCTAGAAAATTATATGGCATTCCACTAGGATCCCCACGTATGACCCTCGCACTAATGAAGCAAATCAAGAAGTCCAAAAGATAATTGATTTGCAAAATTTAGCAAATGAACTGCCTGATCATTTTTGTGATCTGAAGAGCGAAGTTAAGTCGTATATACCTGCAATAAATGCAACAAAGAGGGTCAAAATACCAAAGAAAGCAAAAGGTATCCTTCATCCTGTTCAGAGGCATCAAAGAAAAAGAACAGGAAATATGGCTTCTCAAACCCAAAGTACCCGGAGACGTCTGGCGAAAACTGGACAAAAGGACTTACCACAACCAATCACGAAAATGCCCCAAAGCAAGAAGGGGAGCCAGTTGAGAACTAGCACTGGAAAGAAGCCTGGGGAGAAGGCAATTCCAGATCTGAATATTCCATTGGAAGAAGCCGCCGGAAATAATGTGTGCGTACACATGGACAATTAAAAACTAAAGAAACTTGCTCCTGCAATAGGAAATAGTAGAGAAGAGCAAGTAGAAATACATGAAGCACCCCATGATGAAATGGTCATAAACTTTGTAATAACGGGAGAATCCCTGAATAGAGCAACAGCAAATGTCGATGCATACTTTGCAAAGAAGATTGCCTCAATCATTGATCATGATCCCGAGCCAGCATCTCTCGCAGAGTGCAAGAAAAGGCCCGGTTGGGAAGAATAGAAGAAGATAGTCACTGCAGAGTTAGTATCTCTGAACAAAAAGAGAGGTGTTTGGGCCTGTGTGCCGCACGCCTCCCCATATAATCCCCGTAGGTCACAAATGAGTTTTTGTTCAGAAGAGGGATGAAAACAATGAAATTGTAAGGTACAAGACAAGGCTTGCCGCTCAAGGTTTCACTCAACGTCCTGGGGTTGATTATGAAGAAACATATTCTCCGGTCATGGGAGAAATTATCTTTAGGTATTTGATCTCAATGGCAGTCAACTTGAAGTTAAAAATAAAGCTAATGGATGTTGCCACAGCGTATTTGTATGGAAACTTGGATTCAGACATATAAACTAAAGTACCGGAAGGTATCTCTGTCCCGAACCAAGACAGAGCAAACAGAAACCTATACAGTGTGAAGTTAGAGAAATCACTGTATAGACTAAAGCAGTCAGGAATAATGTAGTATAATCACTTAAGTGACTTTCTCTACAAGAAATGCTACACAAATAGCGAAGATTGTCCATGTGTCTTTATACAAAGATTTCCGAATGGATTTTGTATAATCTCTGTCTATGTAGATGATTTGAACATCGTTGGGACGGATGAAGAAATTGAAGAAGCATGTTCATGCTTGAAGTCCGAGTTTGAAATGAAAGACTTGGGTAAAATCAAGTTCTGTTTAGGTTTGCAGCTTGAACATGTCCAAGGAGGAATCTTGGTACACCAATCATCCTACACGCAGAAAGTGTTAGAAAGATTTGGTTTTGAAAAGGCATATCCTGCAAAGATCCAAATGGTCGGAAAGTCACTACAAGCAGACCTAGACCCATACAAGCTTAGAGAAGAGGGGGAGGAAGTCCTGGGAGCGGAATTCCCATATTTGAGTGCAGTTGGAGCACTCATGTACCTTGCGAATAGCACTAGGCCGGACATTGCGCTCGCCGTGAACTTGCTAGCCAGGTACAATACAGAACCCACCAAAAGGCATTGAAAAGGGGTCAAGGACATCTTCCGTTACCTCCAAGGAAGCAAAGATCTTGGTTTATTCTATAGAAGAAATCTTGAATTGAATTTGGTTGGCTATGCCGATACTGGGTACCTATCAGACCCACATACTGGCAAGTCACAAACCGGGTATATTTTTTCTTTGTGGTGGAACAACAATTTCTTAGAAGTCATGTAAGCAAACTCTTGTCTCAACATCGACAAACCACTCGGAAATCATTGCCTTGTATGAAGCCTCTTGAGAATGTGCATGGCTTCGAAGTATGGTTCACCACATCCAGAAATCATGTGGCTTGAACATGGAACAAACTCTCACTATCATCTATGAAGATAATGCAGCTTATTTTGCTCAAGTACAAATGGGATATGTGAAAAGCAACCTCATGAAGCACATCAACCCAAGTTCTTTTATGCTCATGAAATGCATAAGATGAACGAGATCAAGATGTTGCATACTAATTCTTGTGAAAATCTCACAGATTTATTCACTAAGTCACTCCCAGCATCTTCTTTTGAAATGTGCATTAGAGAATTTGGGATGATGAGACTTAGAGAAGTGCAGATTTAAAGGAGAAATTTTTCACATACTCCTGTATAATCTTGAACGCGAAGTTTGAGTACCCAACGTGAATCTCGAAGATTAAGGCCCTGTTTGGCAGAGCTCCAGATCTCAGCTCCACCTCAGAGATGAAACTTATAGACTGAAATAAAATGACTTAAATTTATAATTTTATTCTAAAATTAAACAAGATGATCCATCTAAACACTCTTAATATACCCGCAGCTTCAGCTCCACGAATTTGGTGAAGCTAGGAATACCCAGCTCCACCAACTCCAAGAATTTGGTGGAGCTGAAGCTCTGCCAAACACCCCCTAACATTGAAGTTTAGGTGAATTATACTCTTTTTTCTTAGTAAGTTTTTCACTGAAGTTTTCTTACATAAGGTTTTGATGAGACAATTCGTGCAACACAACAAAACGTATGCTATTTACTCTTTTTCAAGTATTTTTTCACTGCGTTTTTCTGGAGTTTTGATGAGGCATATGCATCTTGCGGCAAAGGGCCCAAAGGGGAGTGTTGGGAAACCACGTGGTCCACGATGGTCCCTTAGCAGAAACCCTAGATGTAGGCTATGAATAGGAGACATGGGGTCACCCTATTGTACACAGAAATAAGTAATAAAGAATAGCAGATCAGTTCCTTCTCATACTTTGGCACCGTTTGGCAACTTGGAACCGAGCTGTTTCTACTAGAATCTGGGAGAAACCCAACAAAACGGCTAAAACTCGGAACGATTCTCCTCGAAACGTTTCTTCTTTTTCCACACCGTGGTTGAATCACCATCAACCCCGTTTCACTAGTTTCTACTAGAATCTGGAACCGTACAAAACGGTTTGCAGAAAGTGATTTTGATTCTATCTGAAACATTTCTACCAAGAATCTAGAACCGTACCAAACGGGGCCTTTGTGTCTTGCTCTCTATCTCTGTTATCCACTTTAAATTTGTTTGAAACTTTGGACTATTCGATAGCATGATTTTTAACACAATTCTTCTGCGTGTCCAGCTTTTCGGTGAGACGGTTGCATCTCCTGATCGCTCCATCCAGTAACCGTTTCGTCTCTCTACCTTAAAACCAACCGTCTAGCGCGACCATTTTATCTTTTTCCAATACTTTAAACCAACCGTTTAGAGCAATCGTTTTCCTTTAAAAAAATATTATATTTGTCCTTTTATAGAAATTTGATTTTTTTTTTGGATTCTAACTTTATATATCAAGCGGTACGGATTAGCGATTAAAAAAAGTCCAGCACGAAGATAAATTTATGGGGATGTCTAGGGAGCACCTGAGTGTTTTTTAGTTTGTGAGCACTCAAATTTGTAGCCTTTGGATCTAGATCCAATGATCCAATCAATTTGCCATCTCTCCCCACCACCCTCCTCTTTATAAACCCCCCAAGTTGAGTGCTCACAAAACAAAAAAATACTCGAGTGTTACTTAGTCATTCTCTAAATTTATATATCAAACGGTTCTAAATGATAGTGATGATATATTGAAGGAGATACAACGTGATGATTATGCACCCAACAGCAAAATGGTGATAGAAAGTTACCAAGTGGGCAAAAGTAGCAATAAAAATTGGTTGTGGCCGGGATGTAAAAAAACAAATATGCACAGCCAAAGGTTATTGAAGCGTGTAAATGTGTAATCATGTTACTTCCAAGTGGTTGTTTTGTTGTTTATTATGGCAAAACTGCCAAGATGTCTCTATTGTTATTTGTAAGAACTTAATTCGTGAAAAGAAAAGGTAGTTTTTAAGTTTAGAATAAACATTTTCGTGAAAAATACTAACAACGGAACGAATCTATGAATATTTTATATTGATCCTACTAAAGTGACATAAGTAGGACTTTTTTTGAACAGAACAGGTTAAGATCATAGTAGAAAATGATTGCTAAAGTTGCATCTTAAGCTATTGTATTTTGGTAGTACTAAATTTTCTTAATGAAACCTAAGCGGATTATTTATTAAACGAGAGGATTCTTAACAGTTTTTCTCACAATCAGAAGCTATCATATACATGAAATCGAAATCCGGATACCAGCTGATTCTCGCCGGCCCGGTCCTCCAAATCTACGCGCAGCCGGCCCAATCGATTCTCCCACAATTAAAAAAGAATTCTTCCATAATCCAGAATCATAGCAAACCTGCATTGAGATGCGTGCCATGCTCTCCCTCGCCGCTGTTTGTCCATCTCTGAGCACGGATCGAGCTTGGGCCAAGTTCGATAGGCCTCAAAAGCTTTTGCCAAGCCCAGACTAGCCATCGCATTCCTGCCTAAAATAAATAATTGGTCCGGTCAGGCCCATATTATCCGTAGACACGTAAAGGGCTGAGCCGTGCTAGCCTGCGAGAATAGATCTAGATGGGCCGAACTGGGCCAGGGGGAGAAGGAGAGCTTGTACCACGCGAACAATCAACTTCAGAAGGGCCCCCACACATTCGCCTCCGCCCGGTGGAGACCACCCGTCCTAGTCCAGCTAGCATCGGCTGCATGCAGATCTCAAATGAACTCAGCTGAAGTAGAGCTGCATACACTGACACATCCTGACATGTTGGACTAACATGTATTAGCCTCCAATGTCAGTGACCTAGTTCCATTGTATCGTTCCCGTCGTGCGCCTACGAAATTTTCGCAGGCAGAAACAATTATTGGGGCATTTTAATAATAATAAAAATCTAAATCTAATCCCCTTTCTCTCTCCTCCTCCTCGCCTCGATCCCCAGGCTTCTCTCGCACCACTCACCTCCTCTCCTCCCCCGCCCCCACTTAGCGCGCGAACCCGTCTCTCTTGTCTCCATGCCCTCGCGGCCCTGATCGACCGTACTTATGCAGCACCGCTCGCCGGCGGCAGCCTCGGCCCCCGCCTCCCCGGCGGTGGTGGCGGCAGCGGCGGCCATGGCGCCCGGTGTGGGCGGGGTGGAGCAAGCCGTGACGCTCGACCAGGTCCCGCGCTGGAGCGACCCCGACCAGCGCATCCACTCCTCCTCCCCCACCACCGCCGGATCCGAGACCCCCGCCTCGTCCTTCCTCTCATTCTCCGATCCCCTTACCGGCGACGACGCGGCTGCCGAAGCCGGGGGACGCGGCGCGTCTCGCTTTCCTGTCGACCACGAGATCAACTCGAAGATCTACCTATGGCGGGGCCACCCGTGGAACCTCGAGGTCGACGCCGTCGTCAATTCCACCAACGAGGTCGGAATTCTGTTCGGTTTCGCCTTCAGGTGCTGCAAATGTTATAATCGAGATGCTAATGATTCGTGGTTTTGTGGTTGTTGTAGAGCTTGGACGCGGCGCATAGTAGTCCGGGGCTGCATGCAGCGGCGGGACCAGGGCTCGCGGAGGAGTGCGCCACCTTGGTACGGTTTGGCTCTTTGCTGTTTTAGGAGCGCATTAATTTGGATTTGGAATGGGGATCATATGATGGCTTTTGTTTTTATGGATGATTTGCAGGGTGGTTGCCGGACTGGTATGGCGAAGATGACCAATGCATATGATCTTCCTGCTAGGTTGGTGATTTTATTTTGTTGTGATGGGCGCTTTAGCGGTTGTGCTACATATGTAATTCTTGCTGATGTCATGGTTATTTGAAAATGGAGAGGTTATAATAGCACGAGCCTCTTGAGTCTTGAAATGTAGTTGGCGAACTTTTTTTTCGGTAATGAGATAGCTTCCATCTCCGGACTCTGTTTTCACCCCAAAAAAAAAAAAGAAAGCAGTTGGGTAACTAATACTGAAGTTATAATGCATAAACAAAGAGTGACCATTGGATATATACACAATGTTAGCTCATTAGAGAAGTGCATAGGGTCCGTCATGCTTGTAGAGTTACACTTTGAGTTCAATACAAAACATATGCTTTTGTTGTTACATATTTTACACTCTACTTTACGACTTTGTGTATCTGTGAAATTTTGGCAGGTGATGCCACATTTGCTGATGAATGTTTACCATTAGACATTATGTCATATTTACATATGGAACAATTTCCTGGAGAAACCTATCTGGCCCAAGCTCCCACGACCATAATGAACTCCTAACCTGGCTGCTCATCGTCACACCAGCTATTACAACCACAATGTTCATCATAGGCCAATGTTTCTAAATAGCTAGCTACAGCGTAGCTATAGCTTTTTTGGACCCCAAACACGAAGCTACTGGCCAATTTTTCGATATATTAGCTACAAACGCTATAGTTAGCAATAGCTCCGCTATTTGATCTAGTTTGTAGCTAGCTATAGTTCGTTATCCTACATAGGTACTCATGGGCCAGAACATTGGGCCCATTTTGAAATCTAACATTACTAAAGGTCTCAAATGCATCTCTTATAAGCGTAAACTATGAGAGAACCTAATAAAAAACCTCATCTCGCCCTCTTTCAATAATCCAACATTCATATTTCTCAGTGATTAAATACTTGTTGTTAAGAACATTATGATATAGTTATCATTTATGGTCTTTTGGACATGTATTATTATGTTTGTTGATTCCAGACTTTCATATTCTTATTATGAAAATATTAGTACCTTCTAAAGTACCATGTTTCTATGATTTGTTTGGAGGCGACCTATATTATATACATATTTATTTTTTTAAAAAAATTAATACTGCAAACGTGACGAAGGATAGCTTCCGAGATAGCTACTGTAACTTTTTTGGGACCTTGCTGCGAAGCTGCGAAAACCGTGATTTAAAACCTTGTCATAGACTAACCATAATGTGCTTAAGATAACTCCCTCCTTTCATGGTATATGCTCCAGTTCGTTCCTGTAAGACCCCTATTACAGATTGACTGTAAATTGCTCCAACCATTCAATTTTAGCTTTACCATTTTCCGTTTGAAGAAATGCTTGTTGTGAGTGTATCAGAGCAGAACCTACCTTATTTACACTCAGTGATAGTATTTAATTTCATGGTATGGTTTGGAGGTGATATATATGCTTTCTTTATGTTATAACTTATAAACTTATCAACTGGTTTTGCAGGAAGGTTATCCATACAGTGGGCCCTAAATATGCTGTCAAATATCACACGGCTGCAGAGAATGCACTTAGCCACTGCTACAGATCTTGTTTGGAACTACTCATTGAGAATGGTCTTGAAAGGTATATTGAAAGCTTTAATGCATTTTGTTTGTGTTACATTTTGATGTTTTTGTGCAATTTCGACAAGGTTAAACAATTTATTTTTGCTTTCCATATGATTAGCATTGCTATGGGTTGCATATACACAGAAGCAAAAAATTACCCTCGTGAACCAGCTGCTCATGTGGCAATAAGTGAGTTATCTGATCAACATTTTCTTTCTCTTTATCTGTTACACTAGTGTTTGATGTGTTCTAGGGCTCTTATGTTATGTTTCCAAAGGTTAGATTTTATCTGTGTTAATGATCTGTCTGTACCACGGACACAGTTAGCCTTTTCTAGTTTCTAATTCCCATCTTCTTTTGGATGATGTTGAACAGGAACTGTAAGACGTTTACTGGAGAAGCAAAAAGACAAAATAACTGCTGTTGTCTTTTGTACTTCATCTTCATCCGATACAGAGATTTATAAGCGGTACTTTGACTGAAATCTACTAATACTTGTTAAATATGATAGATTCCTACATAGGTTGACAATACTGCATTATGCAGGTTGCTTCCTCTATATTTCCCTCGGGACAAGCATGAGGAAGAGATTGCTTCATTAAAACTTCCAGCTGATGTTGGTGATGAGAATGGTGAGACAATAATAGATGAAAGGAAAATAAGAATAAAACCCTTGCCTGCTGGGGCATCAAATAGCAAATCGGCAGTTCCTGTGCCTGTAGATATTCCTCTTTCTGATTCTGGATTGACACGTAGAAGGTGACATAAAAACTACATGTATCTTCTTCATTTTGATGGTTGGCAGAAATGACCATGTGTACTACCTTTGAGATACTCTTTTCATTAGATGCTCATTTGTCTCCCAGTTGGAGGTTATCTGATTTTAGCTGGTCTCTAAACAGGAATTCTTTCAAGTTGGATTCATATTTGGATCCCGCCTTTATGTCAATAATTAAAGATCCAGATCTGCGACGCAAGGAGCAATGGGAAAAGTCTGCTCAGGCAAACAAGGGATTTAATTTTACTAAGTTTCTTGGATTTGGTGAGCTTGGTGGTCCCCCATTATCAGCTGCCGAAGAATATTCACTTCACTCACGATACCTTGCTAAAGCAAATTCTCTTAATCTTTCAGAGATAGCTGAAATGAAAATAATGTATGTAAAATTTACATATTTCAGTATTTTTTTTTAAAAAAAATATCTTTAGTTTGATTGTTATAGCTTAGTTTTCCTTTTACCACTGTATCATTTGCCTGTGTTTTGATGTTTTCCACCAATTACAGTTACCATGGCGGTGTTGATAGTGAAGGACGTCCAGTTATGGTTGTTGTTGGTGCTCACTTTCTTCTTCGCTGTTTGGATCTTGAACGATTTGTTCTATATGTAGTAAAGGTAATTGGTCCTTAACATTGATTAGACACTTGAATTGCACAACAAAGAGATCCTTAACATTGCTTAGACACTTGAATTGCACAACAAAGAGATCCTTAACATTGCTTAGACACTTGAATTGCACAACAAAGAGATACAGAAAAAAAGGTCTGATTGCTTTCCATGTAACATTGGAACATGAGTGCATGTCTGATCTTGCAAACGCCCACAAAGGTCAGCTATGACTTTCTGACGTTGCATTTCTCAGTTATGGGTTTTCAACACTCTTATATGGGAGTATTGGAGTTACTCAGCTTGTCCAATCCATTTTGTTGACTCCTGATCCACAAGCTGACTATTGTTATCTTTTTTACTGTGATTTTTCTTTACAAAAGACATTAATACATTTTGTATTTGGCATGTCTTGCGATGATGATTCCTTGTTGCTTAGAGCTTTAGTTTTTTCCCTTAAAAAAGGAGCTTTATAATTTACATTAACAGCAGAGACCAAAGGTTGATGCTGCATTCCTCATACCTGAGACAGCTCACTAGTTGGCAATTTCTTATTTCAGTGAGATTATATATATTTCTGGATTGATTTGAGGTGGGATCGTGGAAGTTTTCAGTAAGGAAATTAGAAATATTTATGTATGTATATTGCAAATTTCCAACTGCCTAGTGCCAAATAGATGGGCTTTTTACTTTATCCTTGAATCAGCCTGGACTTTTCCAAAATTAATAATACGCTGATCAACAAACCAAGTTCCTTACACTCCATCCAGCTGGCTCTGATATCAGGGGTTTCCAGAGATAAATATACAATACCTCCGTCGCCTCGAAATTTATTAGTTTCTCAAGCTGTCAAATTGGTCTGAAAAAACTAAATATACAATATTATATGATTTAGATATATCTGCAATTTGACAAAATAGAGGGCTGGGACTACAACTAGCAAATCCAAGCAAAGGCACCTATAGAACAGACCCAAAAATATTTGAATGACTTAATGCAGGGCTTGTTTAAGCATCATATTGCAATATTCCCTACATGAACTATGCCAATGGGTCTGCAAATTCATCACTCAATTTCTTGCCTATCTATGGTCATGATTGACGCCTCTTTGCATAGTATACTATTTATTCATCTTGTTTTGGCACATTTGGACAGTAAATTCTGACAGGATTAATATGCCTCTTTGCAGGAGTTTGAGCCTTTGATTCAAAAGCCTTACACAATTGTCTATTTCCACTCAGCGGCATCCTTACAAGTGTAAGTGTTGGATTAGTAGGTTGAGTAAATTGCATGCCTATCTGAACCTCAGTGCATGTAACATGAGTATGAGTTCTTTTAACTGAATTTACAGACAGCCAGATTTAGGATTCATGAAGCGGTTACAACAAATACTAGGTCGGAAGCATCAGCGAAATCTTCATGTCAGTAACTCATCTGATCTCATTGTGTGGTTCTAATTATCTATTTGGAAAATATGAACTCTTGATGCCATCAATCTACACAGGCTATATATGTACTCCACCCAACGTTGGGACTGAGGACAGCTATTTTGGCGTTGCAGCTTTTTGTCGATGGAGAGGTACTTGCATTTGCAGCTAATCTTTTTCTTTTGATTCTTTAGCATGATTTTTCCTTGAAATAACAGCATCTTTTTTGTTTCATTTAGGTCTGGAAGAAAGTTGTCTATGTTGACAGACTTGTGCAGCTGTTCAGATATGTACCACGGGAACAACTAACCATTCCCGATTTTGTCTTTCAGTAAGCAGTCTATACAATTTGTTCTAGCTTTTTTTAGAGGCATACTAGTTAAACTAGGTTCGGTACTCACATAGCCAATCCTGTAGGCATGACCTCGAAGTGAATGGCGGGAAGGGCATAATCGTTGACCCTAGGACAAAGCATGTGTACCAAAGACCGTCAGGTTGATATATAATAACTTGTTATACCGAGCTTCTCGGTTACCACTCTGTACAATCTCTATGCCCTCTGTAGAAGAGTTCCCTTGATCTGTGCATTTTGTATCTAGTTGAGTTATATGTGTTCTATTATATTCTTTCTTCTCTTAAGGAAGGGTAATTATGTATATGTATCTCGTTCTGTATGACCAAATAAAAGTTGTATCTATATCTATATGTATGTCTCTTTAAGTTCTACAACTGGGCTTCGCCGCTTACCCCTTGTGTACTGTTATCTTTTTTTGCGAGGTGTGAACTGTAAAATTGTGGCTGTAGCGAGCCAAGATCGCCTCGCCGCCCGTGTTCAAACGCTGCTTGACACGGGCACGCATGGCGTCGAGTGCAAACGTGTGCGTGTGTAGGAGTGTATTTATGTGTTTGTAGTTCTATGGTTGTTCTTCCTTAGTAAATCCTAGGACTTCTGACTAATTTTCAAAAAAAAAAAAAGGAGAAATAAAAACAAGGTTGTCAGATTGTTAATGTTCTAGACATGCTGGAGTACTCTTGTAAAATCTCATGCATTTTTTTCAGATAGGCTTGTCCAGATTGGCAAATTTTGGCAGCATCACGTCTGATCTGTTTTAATGAGTTTTGACTAGCGGCAGTTGTATTAAGAAAAAAAAAATTGCTGAGGCTATTGAAGTCAACTGCCAACGAACTAAAATGTCGACTCATTTAAAATCATATGGCTGACAGACAGACAAGTAATTTGCACAATTCAACTTGTAGTGCTGTCAAGCGGGATGTTGACAGATTGCAGGTAGTAGTAAGCTGCATGCCAGCATCACGCCGCCATGGGCACAGTTGTTTTCAGGAAATATTATTACGGTGTCTGTGCCTATGCGGCTAACAACTAAAAATGGTGCTATAGATGGACGTCCATATGGGTCAAAATCCCAGTAAAATTTTGGCCAGGGACGAAATTGAAACTCAGTCATATTAAAAATTGAAAAAAAAAAATCAAACTAACCCACGTCGAGGCTTGATGTAATTCTTCAAATTAATCCACATCAAATTAAATTGGAAAAAAAACCATCATGCCAAATTCTAAATATACTAGGAATGTAATTTTGCACAAATGAACTATAAAAAGCAAATCACAAGAGAATGTGATATGATGATTTTTTTCCATAGTTTCGAAGACTTGCTGGTCTCCCCTAATCCACGTTGAGCAAACTTGATCCAATAAAGTCGGCTTCTTGCACAAATAAGCCTTCACTCGATCGCTATTGGTAGCTCTTCTCGCTACGGGTAGACGAGCTCCGTGCCTTCACAAACTCTTTTGAGAAGATCACTAATTCTCACGCCTTCAACCCATCTAGAAGGAGGCAACCTTCAAGAGAATACAACTTTGACTCTTCCTTTAGAATGGTCAAGTGTCTAATGGCTCAAAATCAAATCCACATTTGAATGCTCTTCAACTCTTACAAAATGAGAAATAAATGTTCAAGAGAGGAAGAGAGTAGCTAGGGCACACAAATGTTCAATGAATGTTCAATAAGAGGCCATTGCACCTGGTGGGGTTGTATTTATAACCCCAACAAAAATTTGCCGTTTTTTCATAGAATTCAGCAAAATTTAGGAAAATTTGCAGTACTGCACTGGGAGGCCAGTAGTGCCGATTTCAGTTCAATGTTTATATTTGCATTAAATGCACTGAAAAGTAACCGTTGTAATTTTTGCTTGACACTACCGACGTGAAAAATTGGTAGTGCCGATTTTTGACCCAGAAGAATCCAACATGCTCCTTCACCGAAAAAGTGATACCGGCTCTACAAATGTGGTACTGCCGACTGTCCATAGTACCAGAAAATCAGAGCGGTAATGGCAATTTTTTTTGCATTTCTAAAAAAAAGACTCTGAAAAAGGAATACCAATACAATATTGCAGTACTACCGATAATCTACAGTACCACGAAATAAAAGAGGTAGTGCCGATTTTTGTATTTCTCAGAAAAAGACTCTGGAAAAGGAGTACTGAAAACTACCGTAATCCTGATAATCAGCAGAACCGGGAAACAAAAGAGGTAATGCCGATGTCTGCATCTCAAAAAAGGACTCTCTGAAAAGGATTACCGACACAAAAAAGGTAGTACCGATCAGCTAAAATCACAGAGGAATCACAACATACACAATTCTGGAAAAATACTACTATTCCAATATAACAGTATTGCTGGTAGTGTTGATTTCTGATAAACTTTTATATTTTTGAAGATTTTTCAATGCAAGCAAAAATCAAATATGCAAAAAACTTTGAGCCATGACTCTTGAGCATTCTCAAACTACAAGTCAACGATCCCCTTTGATAATGCAGGTCCTATACTAGCAACCTGATTTTTTTCTCAAAAAATGCGAGATCGGTAAAAACTATGAAAAAGGTCCTTAATTCTATGTATACCTTTGCCTTAAGCTTGAACCCTTGAATCACTTTGCTTAAAGATTTTACCTTTATACGTGCAACTCCATGGACCAACCTATTTTTATAAACTCAAGAGAGATCGGTAGTCCTCAAAACATGATTGCCATTAATTACTAAAACCAAAACCCAAAAAGAAATTGTGGGCCTAGATGCTTCAGTCGGCTTCTTGCCCCTTTCGACTGCGGCGATGGTAGTCACATTTACGCTTCTCGCCGTGGTTCTTGTTTTTCTTCACCCCCTGCTAGGACGACCCGGGCTTGTCACTATCGGGCTTGGGGTCGTCCATATAGTGTCGGGCTTCCGCATGGATGGCGTACTTATTCGCCAACACGAAGAGCTCTCTGGTGGTTCTGATCTTTCGAGTGGCGAGCTTGCCTTTCATCTCTCTGTCCTTGACACTGTTCTCGAAGGACATTATGACGGCTTCATCCGAGATGTCAGGTATCAAGTTGCGCTTGTTGCTGAAGCGCCGGATGAAATCACGCAGCGATTCTGCTGGCTTTTGTATCACCCGATGCAAGTCGCTGTGCGTTTCGTGGCGTTCATATGTCCCTTGGAAGTCGGCAATGAACTGGGCCCGCAACTCTGCCCACGACGCTATAGACCGAGGTGGAAGGTAGAGTAACTAAGATCTTGCTGCACCATCCAGGGTGGTGAGCAGATAGTTGGCCATCACCTTCTCATCTCCTCCGGTCGCCCTCATGACATTTGTGTAGATCTACAGCCATTCGATGGGGTTGATCTTGCCCGAGTACTTCTCAACAGGACTGGGCTTGAGCTTGTTTGACCATCTGACGGTGCATAGCTCGGGGGTGAAGGCCTTTCATCCTTCATCGATGTCCTTGGGGGTCCTCCATCGTGGACTCTGTCGCGCCTCTTACTGAGGAGGTGACCTGTGCCGTGCTGGCGAGCGACCCCTTGGAGGCGGTCACCCGCCTCCTCGAGCCCAACGCATGGGAGATTGGTCCCTCGAAGATGGGGACTCGTTCTCTCATCGCTCGTGATCATGTTCTTCCCTTCAATCGCGGAAGACGTGGCGCAAGTCCCTGCAGTCATGTGGGATATAGTCTCAAAGATCTCTAGGGCGTCTTCGATGGAAGTTTAAACGAGGCGTCCTGGAGGTATGATGGCTAGAACTCACCACCGCCAGCCTTAATGCTCGATGACCATGGTGAGATGGCCCCAGCTACTGGCTCACAATGCTCTGTTGGAGGGAGCGCCCAAAACTTGAGTTGACAGCTCGAGCGGTCTGAGCTTGCGTTGCATCGAGCAGCGTCCTCATTTGGTTGAGCATTAGAGTCATCGGATTGTCCGGGTCCAATGGCGAGAGTGACTTCAATAGCATATGCGTGCACTGGACATTCGCCTCAGGGGTACTGAAGATGTCGTCATTGCGGCATTGCTGGGACGTCGTTCCCAAGACATGGCCGGACCAGCCATTGTTGTCACGTTGAAAATCTATCACACTCGGACGGGGCGCTGTCGGACTTTCGTGATTGAATAGCGTCGATAGATTGGCCTAGTCCCCGCTACGACCATGGTGGTTAAATCTCGCCGATGGTCTGCGGTATTAGGGGCAATGGTGTTCGCAGCTATTTGTGCCATGGTTGTCGGTGTCTCCAAATCTTGAGGCGTGCCTGGGATGATTTGGCGTCCTCAGCTGCCTGTGGTATCTGTCCTGAAACCCTTTCTTTGGAGTTTTCGGCAGTAGTACTATTATCGGCCCCAGCCATGAAGACGTAGCAATTCGTTTGACTGCTGGGGCCATCGTTGTTGTTGTCACTGTCCATCTCGGCGTACTTGAGGATGCTAGGTCCCATAGGGTCGAAGTTGATGAAGGACACCTCTCGATGTGGGTCCCAAGAGTGGGATTTGGTGAAGCGATGTGCTTGAGATCCCCTCCTGGTCCCCAGCAATAAAGAATGGTTCCGAACGCGATCTCAAATCCGACTGCGGGGGCTGGGTCGATGAGGGCCATCGAGTTGATGTCGTTGTAGAGGTTGATGTGTGAAATTCCATTGTGGACACTCATCGAAGACATGGCTGGTCTGCAAACACAGTTAAAGGCCCCTACCTGACGCACCAACTATCGAAGGTTAGTGAATCGATGATAAACTTATATACTTGGGACCTTTGAATATGCAGAGTCAAATATGAAAATGGTGGCACACGATGTAGACAGGTTCAAGCCTCTAAACATAGTAATACCCTACTCCTGTGTGGATGTAATATGAAATCGGTGAAGACAGAATACAGAGCATGATGCCTAGCCTCTAGTTACAATGGGGATTGTCTTTGGGATGTGGCTAGGGCCTAGCCTATGAACTATCGAAGCGTAGCCCGTCGATTCTTGAGCACTCCATTCTCCTTTTTCCCTTTCTCCCCTTCTTTCAAATTGATCAACGGCTAGTGGTGGAGCTTGTAGTGGGGGGGGGGTGCTACAGTGAGGCAATAATGGAATTGATTGAAGGCTTTTGATCATGTGATGATGTGGGTTCTTCAAGCAAGAGGAATTTGTAAATGGGAGTATGTGGAGGAAATTGGACTAGAGTTTGAGTATGGCGGTGAGTTGATCGGATATGGGGAATAAAGGAGATAGGGGGCTAGGTTTGGTGGTGATGCTTCTTGGGAGAAAATGAGGTGGTAAAGGAGCTCGTACCGCTCTTAAATAACCCTATAGTATTATGTATCTTGTAACAGTGGGAGGAGTATAGTGCTATTACTATTCTAGCCCTAAAAATAGTATGTGCTGTACTTTCGCCCGTACTAACAAGCTAATGAACCAAATTCTTTCCACCTTTCCAGTAACAAAGCATGCATGTGCTTGCTATAACAATGACCTGTAAGTGGTTTAGTGCAATGCCTTGAATTTTTTTTTGCCATTTATTGTTTATTTATGATTTTCTGAGAAATGTTTTGGATTTATAAATGCCTTTTGTTACGTTTAGTGTTATAAAAATATTTTATTCAAGAAAAATAAATCCAAATTTATCCTAAAAATAATTTCCTTAAGTTCAAAATAATTCAAACTATTTTTCAGAATTCTTCTAGAATTTTTAAAATCAATTTAATATTTTATTAAAACCATTTGTATTTCTAGGATTATCTTAAATCAAAAAGAAATTTAAAACATTTTTTTTAGCTTTTTGGGCTGAGTCCTCTCGCCCGACCCGTTTACACCAATGTAGCCTGGCCCGTGTGCCCCTGCTCCCTTCCCCTTGGGCCACAACCCAGTAGGCCTGCTGGCCCAACTTTCCCCTCGACTTGCTCGGCCAGCCCGACCGAGCCACATCTCTGTCCGCCCGATCGACAGGTGGGCCCGAGGCCCCACATGTTGGGTCATCTTCCTCCTCCTGCCCGACCTCTCTTTTCTCTCCCTCTTCCTCCATTGGCACCAGCAAAGCTTCAAAACTTTGCTCGATTCTGCACCGGATTCCCCCATTCTCTCGCGCGGATTGAGCACCCCACTTTCTCTCACTTTATCCCACACCTTATCCCATCGTTGCGCCTTTTATCTCTTCCCACTTCTCACCTATCTCCCACGCCGACCGTCGCAAATCTCATGTCGCAATGCCACCCCATATGTCCCCGGCTCCCCATTCTCCCATACATCTCACTCGCCTCTTCCCGTGCTCCTTTCATCACCGAACACCCACACCGCCACCTCTCTCTCTCTCTCTCTCGACTTCGGCGTCGCCCATCATCGACGTCTATCGCCACCCTGCATCCTCTTTCGGTTCCGCTGGCACCACCACCGGTGTTGCCTCATCGTGCCGCCACCACTTCACACCTCCACCGTCGCCTCACACCCACTTCATCGCCACATCCCACCCCCTCCGTCGCCACCTCCGGTCGCTGGTGCGCCTTGCTAGTGCACGGGAGCGTGCCCACCATGTTCGTTCATTGTGTGCTGGGTGCACAATGCACCTGGTTCACACCGTGGACCTGGTCCACCGGGCCGATCCCACCTGTCAGTCAAAGAAGCTTTTCCATTTCAAAATTTATTGCGTGATAATTCCTTTATGATGCAAGCATGACGTCATAATTTGGGTTTCTTCATTTGAAAATAATTCAAAAATCTGAGACATCAACATTGCGCAATAATTCAGATTTTTTTAGAAAAATAAATCCAAAAAAAATCAGGAAATTCTAATTGTCTTCATTTTATGTGTTTCCAAACTTCGGGGAGCTCATTTTCACCCGTTTGAAATTCATTTGGCTCTAATTTTCTTTCTAAATTCATATAAAATACTAAAGTTCTATTTTATTCTAGTTTGGTATTTTATTTGAATTTGTTTGGATTTTATTTGAATTTATATGCTTTTCACGTATAGATTTCGGAGAGTCGAAGGATGTCGGTGTTTCGACCACCGGCAATACGATTTTTCGGTCTAGGGGGTTCGCGCGCTCCCTCTCCTCGAATGGCCTGACTCAAGGAGTCCAAGATGTATACTGGTTCGGGCTGAACGTCCCTACTCCAGTTCGTGAGATGAGTGTATATTGTCCTTTCGGGGGGGTTACAATGGCGACTTCCTTTGGGAGGAAGAAGAACCGAACGATCTTACCGCTTTTTGCGTGTGGGTGTTTTTCTTGTGTTGACCGACCGATCAATCGATCTCTATCTCTCTCTCCCTCGATCTCCCTCTCCACGGGGTCCTGCCTTTCCTTATATAGACGGAAGCGACAGGTTACATGGGAGTTTGGAAGGAAAAAAGAAAGGGGTGTCCTATGTCTCGGAATCTGGTTTTTGGTCTTGTCGTCCGACCGGCCTCCGTCCACCCCCACGCCGAGTCGGTAGCCTTGCAGGGAGGGTTCTCGGCCGGGTTGGAGAATTGACGCATTGCTCCGTACAGGCGCCGGCATTAATGGTATTTGACCTCAGCGTGACCTCGGGAGGGGACGTTCCCCTCTGTTGTGTGTCAGGATGACCGGACCGGAGCTTGACTTCTTAGGTGGCCTCCCTGACACCTTGGGAAGGAGCCACCTACCCTTGTGCGGATGTCTTGGGACGTCACGCCGGTAGGGCAGGTGTCCAAATGCTTCGAAGGAGCTGCTGCACGCTCCGACCCAGGGGGTCGGAGAGAGCTGGGTACCCCGACCCTCGGGGGGTCGAAGCGCGTCTGTATTTGTGCTTGGCCGGGGACAAGATCCCTTCGTGGACCACGGGCCCTTGGTCGGAACTGGGCCTCAAAGGCAGCCCGTTCACTGTCTCGGGCTGCTGGGGATAACCCATGGTACGTGTACTTGTCAGAGGAGTTCGTAGACGACGATTTCGTGTAGCTACCCGTCGAGCAAGGCAAGTTACACCTCCTTGATCATGTTGATCCTATTTTTTAAATTATAATTTGAATTTAAATTATTGCTTTTACGACTATTATTTCTGTCCCTGTTTTAAATTAATAGTTGCGTCTATTATTATTAAACTACCGTTGAAATTTGAATCCCTATGCTATTGTAACCTTAAAAAAAATTATTTAGTATGTGATGATACTTAGAAATTGCTTAGATATGCTTAGAACTGAAATTATGATGTTTGGGGAAATTTGTGCTAAAATGAGATTCTATTAAAATGAAAAAGTCATGATTTGATATTCCTTGAAATGGTATGGTTAAATGAAAATATGGTTTATACTGGGCGATAAATTGTTGGGAGGTGGTTTCTTCATGGTTCTGGGTTTGTGGAAAGTCTCGCCTAGTCAATTTTTGTGGAAAGTCTCGCCTAGTCAATTAAGGACCGGTCTGAGTTTCGCTGAATGTGAAGCCTAACCGTACTTTCACAAGTGTGGAATGGGACAAACCTGACTAGCCATATTAAAACATACTATGGACAGTCATGCTAGTAGGTGGAAAGTGGTGTGAGCGTGAAGCTGCCGCTTGGCGTAAGAAGGGGCTCCTAACGAGAGTGGTTCTTTTAACAGTGAAACCTTAGTGGGCATAGATGGATTTTTATAGGGGTCTTCTCGTGATTTTCTCTAGTGCACACTAAAGGAAGCATGTATTTGGCGCAAAGAGATGGTTATGTCTTGTTAGTAAAGTTGTACAACATCTGTGGAGTGTAAAACTAATCGATTAGCAGTGCCCATGGTCATGGGCATGTCGAGTAAGCCATTCACAGATTAGATTTTGGTATTTCAAAAATGAGTTTAGAGCAATGATGTTGGGATTGAGTGAGTCCATCATGGGAAAAATTGGTTAGTTCTAAGAGTGATTCTTGATTGAAATATATTTAAAATAAAATTTCTTTAAAATTTTGTAATTGAAAAATTAAATAGAATATTTGTGAAATTGCCATTTTATGCTAAAATTAACCAGACAACCTTCCTCTTGTCACCTTTTATATTAATACCGCATTTTCTGGTGTAACATGCGGAGTACTTTTGTACTCACTCTTGCCTACTCTGTTGATTCAGAGAAGGAGTTCTATGACAGTGAGGACTAGTCCATGTGGCAACTCTATTGGGCTTTATTACTATTCCTTACTTTACGCTGCTTTATTTATTTGCTTATTTAGTTTTTGGCATGCATGGCATTTATTTTGTAATTCTGGATATTAATAATAATAAAGTACGCTTGATATATTGTGATTTCTCTTCTACTGTATGTACTAGTTTTTTCTGGACTAGTACAATATACAAGAGAATTTCAGAAGTGTTTTTTCGGGATCCGACAGAGGTGGTATCAAAGCCATATCGAATGTAGGTCGTGGCCATAGTTTGGTTTAACTCTAAAGACCTTGATTTGAAAAGAAATATTTTAAAAAACTTTTACTCCTTTGCTCTCTCTTTACTCATCTACTTCTATTAATAAACCTAATTTCTAAGTCATTTCTTTCTCAAAAACTATAGAGGCTGAGATCCCGACCGCTCTCTCTTATGGGATGTATGCTGAGAACTGGACGAAGGTTTTATAGGACATGATGCAATTCTCGGTTTCACTCAGAGGCCCATCTACCAAGGCTTTAGGATGTTGGTGTGCTTGCAAGAGCAGTTGGAGGGGGGGTCGAGGTCCACCTCTACGCTCGAGAGCACGGTAGGACTATCTTGCACATCTATGACGCACCGATGCTGCGAGACTTTTTCTTCATGACCATTTAGGATGCAGCCCGTGAAGATGTGCGAACGATGGAGAGAATCCACAAGGTGGAGCTGAGGGACTCTGAGTTCCATCACCACCCGATCAAGTATTAGTGTAGCACCTACAGCTCTTTCCACCCCACCAGGTCTACCAGTTCTTCAGTTCTGATTCGGTAGTTGGCTCACACGGAGGCTATGGAGTACAACCACCATGTCAAGCTAGACGAGCTGAGGACCACTCAGTAGAGGCTTCGCGAGGTGCAAGAGGAGCTGACCGTGTACAAGGCCGGCGATGCCGGCTCTTCGTTCCAGGGAGAGACTTCGGAGTGTTCTGAGCCCACCCCCGATCCAAAAAAGAGAAAGACTGGCAATAAGAGGACCTACCTTAGCCAGTTTCATGGTTCCCAGCAGGGCTAGTTTTCTTTCTAGTTGTTTAGACGATTTTTAGATTTGATGTGTGAGCTGTCGTTTCTCTTGTGAACACCACCATCTATGAATAAAGATTAATAAAGATTTGAACCATTGTTCATTTAAATTTGAGTTTGGTTTTTTCCCTATCCTTTCTACATCTCATCTTCACTATAAACCTTAAGGGTCTATTTTAATTAACTCTATTTTTTAAAAAAAAATTCTACTATTTTCTTGTGCTATCTTACTCTCACCCTAAATCATTATCTGAAAATTTTAGCTAATATTTCCCCCTTTTCCAAATAATAGATGACCAGTATTAGCCCTACCACGAGCTACAAATGGACGCTCGTTCTTCAGTACCAACTCCAGCACTTGCGAATCAGACGACGACCAACCTACTTCATTAGGGAAGAACGATATGAAGGCACTACAAGAAACAAGAATAGTGTCCTCGGCCGAAACATTTTTATCGTCGGTAAAAAAACCAACGACACAAAGTATGCCTCTATCGACGGTTTTAACGTAACCCGACGACATATATACACCAAGCAGGCCTGTGTCCTCGGCCGCCTAAACCCGCCGATATAGACCACAGTCTGTGTCCTCGGCCACATTAAACCCGCCGACACAGGCACTCCGCCTCAAACAGGGAGTATCGGCGCGCGATGAAATTTGAATTTCAGATCCCGCCAACACAGGCTGTGTCCTCGGCCTCATTAAACCCGCCGACACAGGCACTCCGCCTCACAGGCTGTGTCCTCGGCCTCATTAAACCCGCCGACACAGGCACTCCGCCATGTGGGACCAACCTGCAGGATGCTCAGGCCCACCAGTGGCACGAAGACTATTTGTCGTCGGGAGAGAAACAGCCGACGATATAAATAAGTCTATGTCCACGGCATAAATGTCGCCGACGACACAGATTAAATTTTGTCATTTGTTTAATTTTAGTAGCGACAATAGTAATTCCAGATTAATTCAGAAAATCTTTTTGAAAATGTTTTTGTTGTTTTTAAAATTAAGAAAAATTAAATAGAGCTTTTAGAATGGTTTGTTAGGTAACATACATCTATATGACATGTAACTTTTTATTATTTAATTAATTGGTATGTTACGGTGCTATGTGTATGTCTCCGTACGTACTATGTGTCGAGTACATTGAGTAGAACCTTGTGACGATCCAACGCAGACCAATTGAAAGAGTGAGGAATGACCTGGAATAGGCTGTGAGTGTTGTAAAACCTTTAAATGACCGTACAAATGTCTCGTTCGACCCGTCGTAGGCGACAAAAATATCGAAGAACGTCTGATAGGTGGTGATGACTCTGTTACTCTCCTTGAGTTTTCAGATGAATTTGTTGTGACGATGAAATGCCGGGCGAAAGAAGAGCGAGCAATTAGCTGGAATAGGTTGTGCATGTTCTAAAAACCTTAAACTGGCCTTAAAAATCTCGGGAGAAAGAAGAGCGAGCACGACTGTGTCCCAAGATGTCGACGGTGGGCCCATGAGTCTTTGTCGTGTCCACGACAAAAAATATTCAGCGACACAAGTTGAACCTGTGTCGATGGTGATCATTTGTGGCATTGTATTGGTGAATGCGAATGTGGTAATGTGTGTGAAATTATATGTTGTGATTGTTCTGGGAAATTGGGGATATAAAACTGCTGGGAATGGGGTTTTTTTGCAGGTTAAAATTGGATTTCTTTTTAAAATTCGCAGTATTTTTTTTTACAACCTGTGTCCTCGGCTCTAACCATGCCGACGACACAAGATAGCTAGTGTCGTCGGCTACAGCTCAGGCCGAGGACACAGATGTCTACTCTGTGTCCGCGGCTTTAACTATGCCGACGACACAAGATAGCCCCAGGTTCTGGCACCAGAAGGGGTCTGTGTCAGCACCCATATCATAGTAAAATTAGAGTTTTGGTCATTTGTGAGGTTAAGAGGAGGGGGACACGTTATATTTCAAATGTGATCCTACCAACACTCTGGTACTAGATCATATAAGAATTCTGAAGTTAAGCGTGCTTGGGTGAGAGTAGTATTAGGATGGGTGTGTGAGGAGCCGCCCAGACCGTCCTCGAGTTATTGGAACGCCCTATCGTCTCATTCGGATTTGGAGGCTAGCAAAGCTAGAAACCAAGCCCGAATGAGACAACGGTGGGACCCTTCGAATAACTCGACAACAGCCCCGGTATTCCCCCGGTATGCGACCCGAACTCGCCCAGGATCGCCCCGCATACCGGTTTCCACTGCCACATCAATTCAATTTGCATAAAGGGGACAACGAACTCAAAACCCCACAACCGGACACGCAACGCGGAAGCACAACAAGAAGACTAAACCAAGCACAAGACAAACCCGACAACCACACAACTAAAAAGACTCAACTAACATACTAGGTAATTAAAAAGATGCAACCTAAACCATGGCAGCACAAAAGAATTCGAAATTTCGGCATGACCTTCCTACATTCTAGGACATCCACTCAGCAGACAAAAGAGCAGTTGATATAGCATGATATATGACATGGATATAAGCAACAAACAAGCATGATAAAACATCACAACACATCAACGATCAGCAAAGAGGATGACCAAGTCTTCAAGCCTCACAGGACAAGGAATATAAAGCTAGCTATACAACAGAAGTAAGTTTAACCAACACATTAGCAAAATATGACATCTACGGAAGTGTTCTGCCCCTGAACACTTCCGGGCATGTGCAGCAACGCAAGTAGCCTCTACTCGGTGCCCCGCCCGGACACCGAGAGGCAGTAGGGACAGAACTCGCAGCCCTCCTGATCATCACCTGAAAACCACAAAGCAGAAGCATGAGTACGAAGGTACTCGCAAGGCTTACCCGTGGGTCCATATATGACCGACTCCAAAGGGTTATGCATTTGGGTGCAGAAAGGAATAAAGCTGAAGGTAATAGTGCGAAAAAAGCATTAACATTTGTAGTATGAGTATAACAGCTAAACCAATTACAAATTTAAAGCAGTTATTGACCGCACCTACTTCTAACATGAAGTTGAAAGGTAACAACACTAAAGTAAAGCAATTACAACCCTTTTAAAGCTCAAGTACAACGACGAGCCAGGAATTTAAGTTATCACTACGTTGAGTGTCGGATGACGCGAGCGTGCTCATATCCGAGAGCGCGGCAATTCGAATCGCTTAATTAACCCTGCAGGGAAGCGTTGATCGCACGACATGTGCCACAAGTACCTCATGTCAACCCCCTCCCATCCATATCCATTCGTTGAACCATCTTCATGCGGTCCGAGCACCTAGCACCCCTCGGCGGCCCAAGCCCGGCTTGCCCTCGAGGGTCGACTAAGCCTCGCCCTCAACCACGTCCAACCGCATGAGGGCATGATCCATCGAATGGCATGTGATGAAAGAGTGGCTTACCCTCCATAATCAGGCATGCGATCAACCTAATGGTGCTCGATCAACATGGCACACAAACGGATCGGTCCTTAATTGACACAGGCGGGACTACGCCAATTGAGTCTCCATACCCAATTGATCCTACTCTCCCGCCCGGTCGCCATTTATTAATATCCATCCAATTAACATAACCGAAACCCGTTTCCAAAATAGTTCACGTGTGTAACAATGAGTACTCTCAAGTGATGGAACCGTCCACCACTTGGCCCAACCCCATTTTCTAAGCAAACTAAGCATGGACTCATTTATATTACCCGTAATCTAGTTCCAAAGGATGTGTTCAACAAATACCAAGGAGTGTATGTGCAGCAATTAGGATCTAGCCCTATCCCACAATTTAATTCATCATGCAAAACCTAATCATTCAATAAGCATTTTATTCACCAAAATAAACATATATAGAGGGTTGAACATGCTTAGGTGCTTGCCTGATGCTTCTGTCGGATCCTCAACAACAACCTGCTCACCGTGATCACCCTCGACCACAGCCACGTCACCCTCCGCGTGATCGTTCTCTACACGACACATATATATGAAATGAGATGCATGCTATGCATATGAAATGAAATGACAATTAAAGACCATAATGCAAACATTCATCGAGCCAAAACGAAATACAAGGCGAGATTCACAATAATAACCCAGCAACCTTTGGAATCACTTAACCATACCCCAACCAACAACCTTACTCTGGATTACCGCTTAGGACGGCATAAACTAAATGAACGTATCTTTCCATCTACTCAACCAACTTGGGCGATTCCAATCTATAACTAAACATACGAACCATACCTACTCTTAATAGGGGCAAATAATATAGGACGAGAAGGAGCAGTAAAGACTTAAATACTAAGAATGAAATTCTTAGACTCGGTATTTGGGGAAATTATGCAAGGATTGCATTATGCATTCAGTTAGCCTCATAGGTTCTCAAGGTATTAGAATTGGGAACACATAACACCACCCGACTTGCAAGACATTTTAATAGTCTTTACATCGCGAACCATAGGAGGAAATAAAATTCCCGAGCATGGCATCAAATCATTATCATATACCATGCAACCCAAAACATTAACCACGATCATCACGCCATGACTAAGCATTTAAGAACACCAAAACCTAGTATAGTATCAATTTTGTCATTTGCCATTATCACCCTATTGTACATAAGCCTTCACAGACCCAAGGACAATAGCTCACCCTTATATCATAGTATCAAACTTCAACATCTAGTATGCAAAGAATCCATTAGCCATACCAGCACTATGCTAATTTACATTCCGAATCTTCGATACTGCTTAGCATTAACCAAAACAACCTACCATGAATCAAACCTTGATAATGCAACTATCATCATGCCCAACTCAAACATTTACAGGTCATTTACCGAAGCCTAGAAGCAACCCATATTCCAGTTACCATGCCTAACCATATCGACAATTTAGTGCAAAGGAGTCCTAATGAAACCACAAGCATACCATATACCAAAAGCAAAAATCTCAGTGCAATCCATGTGTAACCTCACAGCACCATGAACCTTCACCCCAAAATTAGTAGATCAACCTCAAGCAACACTAAAGCATCAAAGAGCGGCGGGAGGGGAGCGAGGAAGAAACGAGGAAAGGGGTACCAATCCCAAATCCTCCACATCACCATGCAATCCCCCATCTCCCATACACCTACTAGGCATTCTATCAAACACATGGCGTGCACCAACAACTAAACACCCCGATCTACCTCAACCTTCCATCACAAACGCGAGAGAGAGCAAGGGGAGGAGGAATAGCCGTCTGAGGGGGTCGCCGGCGGTAGGGGAGGCGCCGGCAAAGCGGAGGCGGCGTCAGCCGGCTCTGGGAGAGCCGAGCCGGACCGAGGAATGGCAGGGCGCAGGCCAGCAGGGGAGGCGTCGCCAGGGCTGGAGGAGGCGCCGGCTGGCGGCCAATGGCCGAGCCTGCACGCATGGGAGCAGGGGGGCGCCGGCGTCACCCAGGCGGAGGAGTCGGCGCAGGCAAGAACAAAAAGGAGGCGTGGGGAAGGAGCTGGGTGGAGAAAGGAGGAAATGGTTGGGGGAAAAATATTGATTGATGAAATTACCTTTCTACCCTCATGCCACTCACATGGGAAAACTAGAACCCTGACAAATCCTCCCCCCTTAGGGGAATCTCGCCCCGAGATTCGACACATGCATACACAGTTGGACTGGAACTTATATCGACAAGGATTGCAAATGGATAGGCCTGAAGCACTTACATAGTTTGGAAGAATTCAGGATATTCGCCTTTCAAGTGATCCTCCCGCTCCCAAGTGGCCTCATCTTCAGTGTGATTGCTCCACTGAATCTTATAGAACTTGAGAGCCTTCCGACGAGTCTTGCGTTCGGCTTCATCTAAAACCCGAATAGGATGTTCTTGGTAAGATAGATCAGGCTCAGGCTGAACCCCGAGTTCATCCACCTCCAGAGATTCAAAGGGAGTACGGAGGCACTTCTTCAATTGCGAGACATGGAAGACATTGTGGACCATCTCGAGTGAGGGAGGAAGCTCCAACTGATATGCCACCTGACCACGCCTACCAAGGATCCGGAATGGACCTATGTAGCGAGGCGCCAATTTTCCCTTAACTCCAAAACGACGGGTGCCCCGGAAAGGAGATACCTTCAAATAGACAGAGTCGCCAATGTCGAAGAAGAGAGGTCTCCTACGGTGATCGGCATAACTCTTCTATCGCGATTGAGCTACCCTCAGATTCTCTTGGATGGTCTTCACCTTATCCTCTGCCTCCATGACTAGTTCAGGCCCAAGGAATGAACGTTCCCCACTCTCAGACCAGTTCAGAGGTGCTCGACAACTACGACCATAGAGTGCTTCGAAAGGAGACATTTTGATGCTGGTTTGGTAACTGTTGTTGTAGGCAAACTCGGCATATGGAAGACACTTGACGAGTACCCATACCATGGGTACCCCCATCAGCCCGGAAGCACGAACGGGCTGACCTATCACGGCGGAGGCCCGGCACCACCGAAAGGTACTTGGGCGCGAGCAGGAATCCAGCCTCTGAGGCCGACCCGGCGATCGGCGGACTCGATTCGGCGGTCGGCATCGCCGGCCGCCCGATATTGAACTCAAGCTCCACTGCGCCGCGAGCCAGCGGGGCCACGCCCGATGTCGGCGGCGCCTTGTGCGCGGCGTCATCGACATTCGTACCAGGTAGGCGGCTCCTTCCCAAGGCCGCCGGAAGAGCCACCGAAGAAGTCAAGCCCCGCCCCGTCGCCTGGCACACCGCAGAGGAGTACGCCCACTCGAGGCCAAAGCAAAGTCAAGCGCCATTAAAGCCACCGAGGTGACAAGAGCACCACGCAACACGCCACCCTCGACAAAGACTACGCAAGATGCAGACGCCAGAGCCACCAACCCCACCTCGGGGCGGGCGGGGGTTGGCCGGACAAACGAAGCCGAGACCTCAAGGCGTGCAGACCCCTCTCCTCGTAGTCTTCCCAACTCCCGTGTAACCTGCCTCCTCCGTCTATATAAGGGGAGGCGGGCCCGAGGAGAAGGGGCGCGGAGAAAAGAGAAAAGCAGTCTCTAGGTAGCCTCGACTCCTAGCGAAAACCTCAAGGGGATCGGACAGCCGACCGCCCGCCGCCTGTACACCCCTTGTCCGTCTCCCAAAAGATCAATACATTCACACCGCACGAATGGAGTAGGGACATTCGGCCCGAACCAAGATACATCTTTCGACTCCTTGAGTCGACCATTCGAGAGAGGAGCGCGCGACCCATCCGACCATAAATTCGTATTCTTTGGTGCACGAAACACCGACAGTTGGCGCGCCAGGTAGGGGGCTCTCGCGCGTCTTCACCGACATCCTCATCTTCGGGTTCCCATTCTCCTCCCTGATGGCTTCCTCCCACTACGATTCGCCGATGTCGAGGGGCTGGATCCGCCGGCGCCCTCGATTTCATCGTCACTACGGCGGAGGAGCTTGTCCTCGTCCATTGCCGTCCGACGGACGCCCTCACGCGAAGCCTGGATGCGATTGCCGGCGTCCTCGGCAACCTCGGCCCTCGAGGCCCGCATGATGGGCCGCACGGACGGGCCCGACGCCGGCATTGCTCTGGCGACACCGCCTACGCCATCTGCGGGCGGCGGCGGAACCACCCTCCACGAGCTCACAACTTCGTGGCCATGGCGATTCTGGCAGCTTCCCTCCACGACTCTTTGGCGGATTCCTCCGACCACGGCTCTAGCTCAGGCAAGGAGTGTGCCCCTCGAAGGGCCTACACCCTTGAGTGCAATATGGCCAGTGCGGCGGAGCCATCCTCCACCCGTTACCATCGGGACCCTCCTCCGCGACGAAGCCTTGGCGAGGAATCCCGTGAGGAAGACGACGCCAGCACCTACAACGCCGCTGACCTCCGGCGGCGAGGAGTTAGAAGCCCGAAAGGCCGAGCTCGATAAGCTCCAGGCGAGCGCCGCCGTCGGCCTAGCTCACCACCAGCCTCGGCCTTGCGCCAGCGCGTCAGTGCATCGACAATTGGTGAGAAGCGAAGCGACCTTCCGTTCTTCCCTCATGCCAACCGAACATTGCCGGCTGCGGCAATCTTGCTCGAGGGCTGCTGAGCCAGCGGGCCTGAAGCCAAGGCCACCTACCGGAACCTCCGGATCGGTAGAGCGTCTTGTCGTTCGGCACGCCCAAGGTTCTAGCTCGTGAGCGGCGCCACTTCGGGCCGCTGGGCCTCTCCTCACAGGCCGCGAAGCCCACCAAGACGGCCCCGCCCACGAACTCCCCAGGCATCATACACCCGGTGCGCCATCGCTGGGGACAAGTATGATCTCCGCACCACCCTCGAGGCGCGAAGAAGAGCTACCGGCAGCGACACCCTCGCAAGTCGCCGATAGCGAGCGGCGCAACCATCCGACCCAGGATTCGGCGGTCCTGGGCGCGCGCGTTCACCGCCAGTATCCGCCAACGCCGACTTCCCGGCTCAGACCAACATAGCCAAGTACACGGGGCTACCAACCCGATGTCTGGTTAGAAGACTATCGGCTCGCTTTGTCGGTGGGAGCGACAGACGACTCCTTCGTTATCCAGTACCTCCCCATCTATCTTGCGGACTCGGCTCGGCGTGGCTCGAGTACCTGCCCGCAGATACCATCGGCGGTAGGCCGACCTGGCGAACCTTTTAGTCGGAAATTTCCAGGCACGCATAAACGCCAGCAACTCTCTGAGATCTCAAGAGCTGCAAGAAGCGGCCGGAGACCCTCGGGACTACATCCGCCGCTTCTCCCAGCGGTGCAATGAGCTCCCGACATCCGCGACGCCGGCGTCGTCGGCGTTCATCTACGGCACCACGTGCGAGGCTCGTCCACAAGTTGGGCTGCGCGAAGCCGGACCACCAAGGAGCTCCTCGACATCGCCACCAACCACGCCTCGGCGAGGAGGCCGTGGGGCCATCTTCGAAAGGAAGGCGGCCCACAAGGCAGCCGACCTCGGGCCGGCGCCCCCTCCGGCCATACGACAAAAGAAGCGGAAGGGAAGCGGCGTGAAAGGTCGAATGGTCGCGGCTGCCGACCGACACAAGCGGCGAGCTCGGCCAGGCGCTGAACCGATTCGAGAAGTTGATGGATAGTCCGTGCAGAACCACGACTATCCCGTCAAGCACAAATATCGGGACTGCGAAGTCCTGAAGCGGTTTCTCTCGGAAACCCCACGGCGTCGCGGGGTAAGGGAAGAAGCGCGACCCGGCGTCGGCAGCCGGGGCAAAAGCGATGAGCCGGCCGACGAGTTCCACAGCTCGGCGGTTGCCTCATGATCTTCGGAGGAGGAGGAGTACGCCGACAAGCGGCGGCTGGCTTCGCCCACCGAGAGGTCCACACGGCTACCCCGTGCGTGCCACCTACTGAGGTGGTCGGAGTGCCCGATCGCCTTCGACCGGACCGACCACCCGACCACATCCCGCACCGGGCGCTATCCGCTCGTCGTCGACCCCATCGTGGGGGCGAAGCGCCTGACCAAGGTGCTCATGGACGGCGGCAGCAGTCTCAACATCATGTATGTTGAGACCCTGGATGCCCTGAGGGTCCCTCGCTCCGCCCTCCGGCCGAGCAAGGCGCCTTTCCAGCGTCGTGCCAGGCCAACAGCCCACCCCTCGGGCGGTCGGCCTGCCGTCACATTTGGGAACCCGGACAACTTCCGCACCGAGAGCCTCACGTTCGAGGTTGTGGACTTCCCGGCTCCTACCACGCCGTGCAGGGCGACCATGCTACGCGAAGTTCATGGCGGTCCCCAATTACACCTACCTCAAGCTGAAGATGCCAGGGCCGCAAGGAGTCATCACCGTGGCCACATCTTTCCAGCTACGCCTACAAGCTGGCGAAGCGGCATTGCGGTAAGCTCGGCCAGTCCTCGCTCGCCGAGCTCGCCCGGCTCGAGAAGGCCCGGATCCGCCCCGACTCCAGCAAGTCGGGGACTAGCTCTTTCAAGTCCGCGGAGGACCACGAAGGAGGTCGCTGTTGATCCCGAGGATCCCGCCAAGACCGTGCGGATCGGGCCGCCCTCACCACCAAATAGGAAGGCGCTCGTCGACTTCCTCCAAGCAAACCGAGGCGTCTTCGCTTGGAGACCCTTGGACATGCCAGGAGTCGAAGGAGGTCGCCGAGCACTCCTCTGAACATTCGATCGGGATCGGACCGATCGCCAGCGCTGCGCTGCCGTTCGGCGAAGAGAAGCGGCGGGCCATTGGGAAGAAATCGCCAAACTTTTGGCCGGTTTTGTAAGGGAGGTGCGTCACCCCGAGTGGCTCGCCAATCCCGTCCTTGTAAAGAAAAAGTCGGGACAATGGAGAATGTGCGTTGACTACACGAGCCTCAACAAGGCCTGTCAGAAAGATCCATTCCCATTGCCTCGCATCGACCGGTCGTGGACTCCACCGCCGGTGTGAGTCCCTTTCCTTTTGGATGCCTACTCGGGCTATCACGGTTGCGATGAAGGAGTCCGATCAGCTCGCGACCTCCTTCATCACCCCGTATGGCTCGTCTTTGTTACGTCCACGATGCCTTTTGGTCCAAAACGCGGCGCCACGTACGGCGATGTATGCAGGCATGTTTTCGAGACCAAATTGGCCGTAACATCGAAGCCTCGTCGGCGACATCGTTGTCAAAACCAGGAAGGCCGATGACCTCATCACCGACCTGGAGGAGACTTTGCGAACCTCAGGCGGTTTGCATAAAGCTCAACCCCGAAGTGCGTCTTGGGGTCCCCAAGGGCAAGTTCTTTGGGATTCATCGTCTCCGGCGGCATCGAAGCCAACCGAGATAAGATCTCCGCTATCGCAAGGATGGGGCCAATCAACGATCTGAAGGGAGTTCAAAGGTGATGGGATGCCTCGCGGCACTAAGTCGCTTTGTATCCCGCCTCGTGAACGAGGGATGCCACTCTACAAGGTGATGAAGAAGTCAGGCCATTTTTCTGGACCAACGAAGCTCGAGGAAGCCTTTAGTCGACTAAAGGTCTTTCGACCTCACCTCCGGTCCTGGTCACCCCGAGCCGCGAGAGCCTTTGCTCCTCTACATCGCCGCCACGACTCAGGTCGTCGGTAGCGGCACTTGTTGTGGAAGCGGCGGAGGAAGGCCGCGTTCTCAAGGTACAAAGGCCGGTCTACTTCGGCGAGGTGCTCTCGAAACAAAGGTCCGATATCCCCAGATCTGAAGTTCTGTACTCGGTGCTCATCACCAAGAGGAAGCTTGCCCATTACTTGATCGACACCCCATCTCCGTCGTAACCTCCTCACCGCTCGGAGAAGTCGTCCACAACCGCGGCGCTACCGGAAGGATCGCCAAATGGGCTCTCGAGCTCAACGGCCTCGACATATCGTGCGTCCCCAGGACGGCGATCAAGTCAGTCTTGGCGGACTTTGTCGCCGAGTGGACCGAGGCGCAAGTCCTGCGGCGATCGAGGACCGATCTTGGATGATGTACTTCGATGGGTCTTACACCAAGAACGGGGCCGGCGAAGGTCGTCATCATCTCCCCACTCGGCAACAAGCTCCGGTATGCCATACGACTACTCTTCGACGCCACCAACAATGTCGCGATCTGAAGCCCTCGTCAATGGCCTTCGGATCGCCGCCCGACACAGGCGCCTGACGGCTCAACGTTCACGGCGACTCCAAGCTGGTCGTCGACCAAGTAATGAAAACCAGAGCCCCGAGGCGGCTCGGATGGCCGCCATCTTGCTGGAGGTCCGCAAGCTTGAGGAGAAGTTCAAGGGTTTCGAGCTCCATCATAGCTACCGACGCTATAACGGTGAAGCCGACTCCTCGCCAACCTCGCCTCGGGAAGGGACCGGTTCCCCACTGGAATCTTCGTTTCCGACCTCAACGACCCATCAATCCGGTTGGACCCGAGTCTTGAGGCGCCGCCGACCCCCAAAGGCGGGCGGCCCACCGATCTTGGTCGGATGCCCACCCGCTGGTCGGACTTGGGCGTCTGAGCATCGAAACCGATCGAGGCGACCGTTTGTCGATCGATTGACAAGCGGGTCGCTCCCCACGCCGACCACCGAGGCTCGGCGCCTCGCTCGGCGGGCTAAGTCTTTCGCCCTGATCGGCGCCCTCTACAAGAGGAGCCCATCGGAATCGCTTCGTAGTGCGTTAGGCCAGGCCAAGGAAGCACCTTCTGCGGGACATCCACGACGGGTGTGCGGGCACCATCTTGCGCCGCGTCCTGGTAGGAAAAGCCTTCCGATAAGGTTTCTCTTGGCCGACCGTAATGGATCGACCAGATTGTCCGCACTCGCGAAGGATGCCAATTCTTCGCCAGCGAGACGCATCTTCTGCGCCAAGCCCTACAGACGATCCCCATCACATGGCCCTTCGCGGTTTGGGGCTCGACTGGTCGGACCCTTGAGAAAGGCGCCGGGGCTTCACTCACTTGCTTGTCGCCGTAGACAAGTTCACAAAGTGGATTGAAGCAAAGCCATTGGCAAAGATCACATCGGCGCGAGCAGAAGTTTCTTCCGCGACATTGTCTACGGTTAGGGTGCCCAACTCCATCATCACCGACAACGGGGCGCAGCTTCACGGGAAAGGAGTTCCTCGAGTTCTGCGACAACTTCAACATCCGAAGTCGATCAAGCGGCATGGCACACCCCAGGAGCCAGCGGACGGTAGCCGAGCGAGCCAGCGGCATGATCCTCCAAGGACTCAAGCGCGAATCTTCACCGATCAAGAAATTCGCGGGACGATGGGCAGCCGAGCTACCGCCCGTGCTTTGGAGTCTGCGAACCACGCCCGACCCGGTCGGCCGGGTTCACTCCTTTTTCTTGGTGTTCGCGGAGGCTGTCCTCCCGACCGACCTTGAGTCTGGCGCACCAAGGGTGCGAGAACTACAACAGCGCCGCGGGCAATCGAGGAACAGCAAGATGACCTCGACCGACTCGACGGCTTCGAGGCGTCGCGATCTTACTGATCAGCCGAAATATCAGCCGGTATTTGCGTCGCTACCACACGGGTCATGCGGCCGCTCGTTAAGTCGGCGACTTGGTGCTGCGCCAAATCCGATCGCGAAGGGCAGGCACAAGCTCTCCCGCCTTGGGAGGGCCCTTTCACCATCGCGGAAGTCCTCCGACCGGCACTTTCCGCCTCAAGGACACCGAAGGGAATCTCGTGACAAGCGCCTGGAACATAGAGAAGCCGAGAAGGTTCTATCCATAGTCGGCCTCTCTCTTCTTTTGTACCGCGCTAAAAACACTTGAGCAAAGCGAAGCCGCAACTCTCGAACAACCAAGTGCTTTCCCTCTTTCTTCCATCTTTTTGCTGCCAAATCTGCGACCTCGCCCAGCGAAGGTCCCGGCGATACTCTGCGCGTGCAAAACGGCCGACACGTTCAACCTACGTTGGATCCGTTGCGATCCCAAAGACTACAAATATGGGCGAATCATAAGCGCAAAAAGTCCTCAAAGAAGAAGGAAGGAGCAGGAAGCAAAGCAACACTTTATTCATTCACGGGAGGAACAAGCCCAACCCAAAAGGAACCACCCGCCAAGGTCCCTTTACTCGGCAAAGGCACGATACTCCTCCTGGTGTGCGCCCGATAGCCAAGCCAGCGTGGCGTCGCTCGATCCACCGCCCGGATCAGTGGCGCCCTCACCTCCACAGTAGGGAATGCCGCGACAAGGATCTTGCCGACTTCCACAGCATCCCCACGCCGCGGCCGGCCTCGACCTCCGCCACCACCGCGGCCAGGCTTGTTCGTCGCCCACCTCCTCTCGAAGTTGTGTGTAGCGGTCCGCCATAGCGCCTGAGGCAACCGTTTAGCGGCGACCTTAGCGAATGTAACGAGCACCTTGGTGCCTCTCCTTTTATAACCAGCGGCCTTGAAGGCAAGCGCCCCAAGTCGCCAAAGCGATCTGAGAGGAAGCGAAGGCAGCGCCTTGGGGTCACGCAGCCTTGAAGACTAAGCGCCAGCGTCGGCTCAAATCGGCCCAGCAGTCCTCAAGGCGAAGTTAATCCACCCTTATCCCCGAAAGCATAAAGTTCCTTTTTGAAAGAATCGCCACGAGCTCGGCGGCGCGTGGCGGCTGCACCCTCGATCCCCACGCACCACTCGGGGCTGCATGACCTCGGTCGGCGACCTAAATCGATAACCGGTTACCACTCCGACCGAGCTCCTCTTAAGTAACCTCCTCAAAACCAAAATGCTACGCCCACGCCCGCGGCTCTGATTCAGTAGCACTTTGCGCAAAAAGGAGGCTACGAGCAAAGGGCCGGCGGTGGTCGGACGGAGCCTTCGATATAGATCGGCGAATGCTACAACTTACGCCCAGGGGCCCAACCCGACCATCATTTAAAAGCGCGGGTCGCTAACCTAAGCCGCTCAGGCCGACCGAGCTATCTACCTCGCGGCTACTTCCCTCGGCTCAAAGTGCTACGGCCTCGCCCCGCGGCTCACGGCCAGTGGCACTCTGCGAGGGAAACAAGCCCTCAGAGCAAGAAACACTATGAGCGGCCTGAGCACCCCACTTAGGTTAGATTTCAACCCGCCAAGCTTCGCGAAGGAGGTGGTCCGACCCCGACACCTCCTCCGTCAAGCAATCGCTCGAGGCAGCTCGCCCTGCCCCGTGTCCTCTTCGCATGAACCTGGTGCAGCGCTCGCTCTCGAGGCACCCCTGTGGGCCCGTAGCTACGGTTGAAAAATTGCCCAAATTCATAAAAGAAACACGGGGTAGACGGGCGAGTAACTTAAAAGCGACCGGCGTTTGAGCTCAACTAGGCGATCTTGTTCATTACATACATTGCCAAAAAGGCAAGCGAAGGAAAACTAATCTTCCTCCCCTTCCGACGGAGAATTTGGCGAGATTCGTGCCGCAATCTCTTGGGCGCACGGATCCACGGGCCATGAGCAGCGTCGACCTCTTCGTCGCCCGGTCGGCGGCGCCGCTCCCGACCGCCTCAAGGTCGACGCCGTCGTAATAAGAGACGGTGTTGACCAGGGCCGAGGAAGCGCCAAGCACCGCCGCTTCCCGCACCGACGCCTCGGCAGCTCGAGATCCACCCAAGCATGGCGGGGATGGCGGCCAGGGCGAGTAAGCCCGAACGGCCGATCGCGGCGGCTGGGCGCCACGTGGAGGACCGTCGGTGGCGTCGTATCGGCGCATCCTCTCCGCCACCGCTTATTCAAAGAAGCCGAAGTCGCGTGACTCGACCGCCGCGTCTCGTGCCTCCACCGCCGCCCTTCGCGACTCCGGTAGCGTCGGTAAGGCTTTCGCGAATCTGCAGGGCGAAAACAACTTGCTCGAGGAACGCTCGCCGTGGTGACTCCCGGAAGAATGAACTACTCACCGGCCACGGAAGCCTCCTTGGCGCGAAGTTCCTCCTCGACCTTGGCACGCGCTTCCCGGTCGGCCGTAGCGCGGTCGGCAAGCTCCTTCATCGTCACGAGCTCCCCCCGAGCGAGATCCCGCCGGCCTTGGCTGGTCGGCCTCCCTGCGGATCGACTCGCATTCCTTCCGATAGAGGGCGGCCTCACGCCTCGGCGGATCTTTGCCGCCCGACTGCGAAGTCTTAGCCGCCAAAGATCCGCCAGGGACGACAGCCCTCTCTCCTCGGCGACCAACGACTCCGCACGTCGCTGAGCCTCTCGCAAGGCTTCGGCGACCTCCCCCAGCCGAAGACCCGCCGAGGCAGCCCTTCCTTGCTCAGCGGCAAGCGCCCTCCGAGCGTCGAGCAGCTCTTTCCCTCCGGCACTCCCCGGTGTGCAAGTGCGGAGGAACATTGACTTGTCCACCGCTCGGGATGTCAAGCGCTGCAAGTACCGCCGGTCGATCTCCATTTCCGGTCAAGAAGATGCACAAGAGAAATCCCGTCAAACTTACGATCTGGCGGCGGGACTCCTGAGCAATGGACTTCCTGCGCCTTGGATGCGGCGTCAACAACAAGGGTAAGGTCGGCGTGGATCCTTCCCATCTCCTCCTCAGGCGTCCCAATCCAGCGGCGTTACTGCGTCGTCGTCGAACGAGCGGGACCCCGGCAGTCGGGGCGGGCCGTCAGCCAGCGGCGATCGGCGCCATACGACTTGATTTCCCGCCCGACAGGCGCTGTCGCGATCGGTTGTGCGCCCATCGGCGACACTCGGACCGCCGGGCTGGCGGCCGGCGGCGAGGTGGTAGATCTCGTCCGCCGGCGTTGCAAGCGCCGCGAATCCGATGCTTCCCCGGCGAAAGGCTCGCGGCGGCCTCCACGGTCGGCGGCAGGAAAGCGAGGCGGCGAACTCCGCCGGCCTCAGCGGTCGGCAACGCACGGCGAGCACGCCGACGAGCTTCGCCCGCGATGCATCCGGCGGCGGCGGCGAGCCGTCCCCTCGCAGCGGCGTCCCCTCGCGACAGGCCCTACCGCGAGGCGCATCCGGCGATCCCGCTCCGACAACCACCGCCGCGCCCAGCGAACGGACCGGGAGGCGGTTCCTCACCGCCAGTGGGGCTCAGCGCCCTCAGGCTGGTGAGGCCTGCGTCAGTGATCGGTCGAGAATTGCGAAGAAGTCGGCACGGAGGAATTGCGCAAGTCACTTACCGGGAGGAAGCGAACAACCGGCACTGGCGTGCCCTCTTTGCCGGACCCCGAGGCGGCGAGGACCAGCGCTTCCGCGAGATAAACCTGCGCCGCGGTCTCTTGGAGGAGCATGATCGCCGGCCCATGGCCCAGGACCAGCGTCGCGTCGCCGCTGAAATCGCCTCGGCGACTTCCTCTCCTCGCTCGAGCAACGACTCCTCGTCACCCTCACTCGAGGTCTCCTCCGAGGTCTCCTCCGAGACCTCCTCGCCACTGTGGCCCGGTCCGCGCTCGTTCCTCTTCCGCGTCTTGGTGGCCTCTTTTTTCGCTAGCAGGGCGTCGTCCTGCTTCTTCTTTTCGAGGCGCGCGGCCGCCCTCAACTCCTTTTCCCCCGGCAGCAAGGGATGGGAGATCAGTCCACCGAGGCCTGGGGCTGCGCACGGGTAAGGAGGCGAAGGAAGCGGAGCAAAGCAAAAGCGAGCAGAGGCCGTCCAGGCGTACCAGGTTACTGCGGATTACTGCGCCGAAAACGGCGAAGCGCCTCGCCGCTGGTTCGGTGTCTCCGCGATGGAGGCTGCGGACAGCGCGAGGATCTCCGGCGGAGGAGCTCACGCTCGACGACCTTGCGGTCGGTTGGCCCAATGTACTCAAACATGGGGCGTAATCGACCCTTGAGGGGTTGAATGCGCCTCTCCATGAACGTCTTGAGGACCACCTTGCACTGTCGAGGCCCGCGCGCCAGGTCCGCGAGCTTTTCAAGGATCGCGTCCACCTTCTTCCGGTCGCTTCGTGTCGGGACCCGGCCCCAACGAGGATGCGGCGTTGGTAAATTCCCACTTTGAAGGGAGAACCTTTGTTATCGAGGTTAGGACATAGAACCACTCGCTATGCCACCCCAGGTTAGGCGTCGGCGACCTCAAATCGGCGTAGAAGCGGTTTGCGGTGGTTGCTTGATTGGATCATCGAGCCCGAGGAGGCCGGCGGTGTCCGGTGGCGGCCTCGCGAAGAAGAAGTGGCGCGAGCCCAAAATGGGGTTCAATCCCGGAAAGGCCTCACAGCGTCATGAAGACCGCCAATATGGAGGACTCCATTCGGGTTCAGGTGATGAACTTCTCCCCGTAATAGTGCAGCAACCCCGGACGAGCGGGTGGAGCGGAAGTCAGCCCGTTCGTAGAAGAACGCCCGGTGAGACTATCTCGCCGTCCTCAAGTTCGGGGACCTCGGTCGGCCGTGAACTTCGCCCGGCCGGACTCGGGCGCGGAGGAAGGAACTCCTTCCTCTCAGGCATCGAGATAGCGACCCTTGGCCAGTCTGCGGGTCGGCGACATCTCCAAATCTTGCGAAGAAGCGAGGAAGCAGCCAGCGAAGCGAAGCTCCTCTTCTTCCCTCGTTTTCTTTCTTCCCTTTTCCTTTCTTTTGCAGGCCTTGAACAGAGGGTTTGGCGCCTACCACGCCACCCACTCCTTCCTTTATAGGCGCCCGGCGAAACAGGCAGCGCCTCGCGCGCCAAATCGGCGCCTCCTCCGCAAATCAACGCGATGCAAACCGTCACTTTCGCCGCCTCGCCGTTTCCCGATAACGTGCGCGATCCATTTAAATCACTGCGCGTGCGCTGCTCGACAGGATGGCCGCCTCGCGCCCGCGCGCCATCTGACATCGCGGGCCTCGCCCGATTCACGATGGGCGGGCGCCCGCCGGAAAGGTATGCAAGCGGCCCATTTGGGCGCCCGGCCTCGGGAGAGCAAGCGCCTATAGGCTCGCACTGAGGCCCAGCACCGTCTTTGTAGATTCTGAAGGCCGAATCCGGCCAGGTGGAATGAAAGCCGCCCGACGCGTAAAAGAAGCGGCGAGTCGCGGTGAGCCCCAGAGGCCTCGGTTGGGTCGGCGGGCGACCCAATCAACTGTGACTTCGCGTCGAGACCATACCTCACACTCTCGCGGAACTCATCGATGAGTAGCGGCGGTACCGCGCTCGGTCGGCGGACGACCCGGCGATCCGACACGGGATCGAGTAAGGAAAGGTTTTTATGGAACGCCCCGGTAGTCGGACGCCTGGCAGAGCTACGTCGCTTGAAGCGAACCCCTCAAGGGGATCGCCAAGGTTCCACTCGGATTACCCGATAGTAGCTTCGCCTGAGCACGGCGTTCAAGCCGACGAAGGTAAGCGCAGCGTCAGCTCACGACTGAGGACCCACGCGTACCGTGGCTGCCAGTCCGGCCAGGTAAACCCCGGCCGGCTCCCGACGGCTCGGGGGCTCGAAGCTACACCCACCGGGTGCGCTCGCGCGCACCCGGGCTCTTTGGCGAGCACGACCAGACAAGCGCGGCCCGACCAAAGCGTCGCCGACCTCGAGGGTCCGCGGCCACTTTTCGGCCGGGTAAACCCCGACCGGCTCCTGACCGCTCGGGGGCTCGGGGCTACACCCAAGATGCGCTCGCCTTGCACCGGGCTCTTTCAGTGGCGCGACTCCCAGCGATTCGCGCCGACCTAAACGCCACCGACCTCGGGTCGGCGACTCATCATGGCCAGGCTAAACCCCGACCGGCTCTCCGACCCACTCGGGGCTCAAGGCTACACCCACGGTGCGCTCGCCTTGCACCGGGCTCTTTGGGCGGGCATGGCCAGGCAAGCGGCCCGACCAAAGGCGTCGCCGACCTCGGTCATGGCAGCTTTCGGCCAAGCTAAACCCCGGCGGCTCCACGACCGCTCGGGGCTCAAAACTACACCCCAGGGTGCGCTCGCCTTGCACCGGAGCTCTTTCTAGGTGGCACGGCTCCCGAGGCAGCCACGACGACCTAGCATCACCGACCTCGGGCGACGGTTACTGGCCGTCGAGTTAAACCCCGGCGGCTCTCCGACCCGCTCCGGGGCTCGAGGCTCTTGGCGAGTACCCATACCATGGGTACCCCATCGGCCGGAAGCACGAGCAGGGTGACCTATCAGCGGAGGCGGCACCACGAAAGGTACTTGGGCGCGAGGAGCGAGCCCCGACCTCACGGGGCCGACCGGACGGTCGGCGGACTCGATTCGGGCGGTCGGCATCGCGGCCGCCCGATATTGAAGCTCAAGCTCCACTGCACCACGAGCCAGCGGGGCCACGCCCGATGTCGGTATTTGCCTTGTGCGGCGATCCACTGACATTCGTACCAGGGTAGGCGGCTCCTTCCCAAGGCTGTCAGAAGAGCCACCGAAGAAGTCAAGCCCCCGTCCCGACGCCTGGCACACCGCAGAGAGTACGCCCACTCCGAGGCCAAAGCAAAGTCAAGCGCCATTAAAGCCACCGAGGTGACAAGAGCACCACGCAACACGCCACCCTGACAAAGACTACGCAAGATCAGACGCCATGAGCCACCAACCCCACCTCGGGGACGGCGGGGTTGGCGGACAAGACGAAGCCAGACCTCAAGACGTGCTGACCCCTCTCCTCGTAGTCTTCCCAACTCCCGTGTAACCTGCCTCCTCCGTCTATATAAGGAGGGGCAGGGCCCGAGAGGGGGGCGCGGAAAAAAGAGAAAACAGTCTCCTAGGTAGCCTCGACTCCCTAGCGAAAACCTCAAGGGGATCGGACAGCCGACCGTCCGCCTCGCCTGTACACCCCTTGTCCGTCTCCCAAAAGATCAATACATTCACACCGCACGAACTGGAGTAGGGACATTCGGCCCGAACCAGTATACATCTTCTGACTCCTTGAGTCGACCATTCGGGGAGAGGGAGCGCGCGACCCCATCCGACCATAAATTCGTATTGCCGGTGCACGAAACACCGACAACACTCATCCCATTTCTTCCCATAGGATAGAACACAAGACCTCAACATATCCTCAAGTATCTGATTGACCCTCTCAGTTTGGCCGTCAGTTTGTGGGTGATATGCTGAGCTGTGAAGTAACTTAGTGCCCAACGCTTCATGCAAGCTTTTCCAGAACCGAGAAACAAACTGAGAGCCTCGATCTGAAACTATCCGCTTTGGTACTCCATGAAGACATACAATCCGAGAGATGTACAACTCCGCATACCTCTTGGATTGATAAGCGGTGCGAACGGCTAGGAAATGTGCGGACTTTGTCAACCGGTCGACTATGACCCATATCGAGTCGTAACCCGAAGAAGTCGTTGGCAGACCGGTGATGAAATCCATGCTAATATCCTCCCATTTCCAGTTTGGGACGGGCAATGGCTGAAGAGTGCCAGCTGGCTTGAGATGTTCCGCTTTAACCCTTTTGCAAACATCACATTCAGACACATAACGAGCAATCTCATGCTTCATGCGGGTCCACCAAAACTGCCGTTTCAAGTCTTGGTACATTTTATTGCTACCCGGATGGATTGTGAGCAACGAGTTATGGGCTTCATCAAGGATCGTCCGCTTCAACTCTTGGATATCCGGGACAACTATGCGCTGGCCGAACCACAAGGTTCCTTGCTCATCCAGGCGAAAACCAGGAGCCTGACCAGAACCCAAGTTATTGCGAATGCAGGTAACACCCGCATCTCCGCCTTGTGCCTCCCGAATCTGATCAAGCAATGTGGACTTCAATTCCACGTTAGACAAGGTCCCTTCTTCTATCATTTCTAGGTTGAGCTTCTGGAACTCAGCACAAAGGGTGGCACTCCGTGGTGGAAGAGCAAGGCAATGGCATTGTACCTTGCGGCTCAATGCGTCAGCCACCACATTGGCCTTCCCAGGGTGGTAATGGACTTCCAAATTGTAGTCCTTTATCAATTCAAGCCACCGTCTTTGCCTCATATTCAGGTCTGCCTGCGTGAAGATGTACTTGAGGCTTTTGTGATCGGTGTAGATGTTGCACTTGTTCCCCAGGAGATAGTGGCGCCAAATCTTCAATGCATGGACCACTGCTGCAAGCTCCAGATCATGGGTGGGGTAATGCTCTTCATGACATTTTAGCTGCCGAGAAGCATAAGCGACAACTCGGCTGTCCTGCATAAGCACACAGCCAAGTCCGATGCCAGATGCATCGCAGTAGACATCGAACGGCTCGTGAATATTGGGCTGGGTGAGGACTGGAGCTGTAGTGAGGCGCTGCTTCAGAGTCTGAAATGCCTGCTCACAGCCCACGGACCACTTAAACTCATTGCCCTTCTTCAGTAACTCCGTCATAGGCTTGGCTATCTTGGAGAAGTCCTGAATGAAACGGCGATAATAGCCAGCCAGCCCAAGGAAACTGCGGATCTCGGTGATAGACTTGGGCTGTTCCCATTTGAGCACATCCCGTACTTTGCTTGGGTCGACAGCGACACCTTGCTCGGAGAGGACGTGCCCCAAGAAAGATACCTCCTTTAGCCAAAATTCGCACTTGCTGAATTTGGCATAAAGGCGATGTTCTCAAAGCCTCCCGAGAACAATGTGAAGATGCTTGGCATGGTCTTCTTCATTCGCCGAATAGATAAGGATGTCATCAATGAAGATGACCACAAAGGAATCAAGCTCTTCCATGAAGATGGAATTCATCATGTACATGAAGTATGCCGGTGCATTTGTCAACCCGAACGACATGACAGTGTACTCGTACAGCCCATACCGAGTGGAGAAAGGTCGTCTTGGAATATCCTCGGCCGGATCTTAATCGATGGTACCGAGCCTCGTGTCAATCTTGGAGAATACCGTGCACCGGCAAGTCGATCGAGCAGGATATCAATCCGCGGCAGAGGGTATTTGTTCTTGATAATGCTTGCATTCAAAGGACGATAATCAACACATAGACGAAGAGAACCGTCCTTCTTAGTCACGAAGAGAGCCGAGCAGCCCCAAGGTGAGGAGCTTGGGCGAATGAACCCCTTGTCCATCAGTTCCTTTAACTGCTTCTTCAATTCCGCCAATTCATTTGGCGGCATCCTATATGGCCGCTTGGACACAGGAGTAGTCCCGGGTTGGAGTTCAACCACGAACTCAATGTCACGATCAGGCGGCATCCCTGGCAGTTCCGCTGGGAACACATCCGGGTTCTCCGAAACCACGGGAATGGACTCTAACTCCTCAATTTCAGCACCATTCAAGGAGCAAAGAGTGGCATTGCCACCATCGAGAAGTAGAGTCAACTGGTCGCCCTTCGGCCCCTTGAGCGAGATGGAGCGACGAGAACAATACAGAATGGCCTGCTGTTGGGTTAGCCAATTCATGCCCAAGATAACATCTATCCCACGAAGGTCAAGGAGTAGCAAGTTGACAAGGAATGGAACCCCTTGGATTAGAATAGTTGCTTCTTGGACCACTTGATTTGCAACAATCTTTGAACCCGGTGCTTCAATGAGGAAGGGGGTGTTACTGTAACTCACTCTCATTTGATGATGCATAGCAAAATCCTTGCGAATAAATGAATGAGAAGCCCCTGAATCAAACAGAACTCTAGCAGCATGCCCATCAATGCATAACATACCCGTCAACACATGGTTGCCTTCTGGAATCGCCTCGGCGTCGGTGTAGTTGACCCGGCCATGCTTCGGCGCTTGAGGTGCCTTCCCGTAGGGACGTGGAGGTGGTGCGCCCTGAGGCCTTGGAGCATCAGAGTTGTTGCCCCGCTTGGGAAAAGGGCAATCTCTGATGAAGTGTCCCGCGCGCCCACAGTTGTAGCATGGGCCGGAACCTGAACTTGCCCCCGCTCTCACTCCCGGCGGTGGCGGTGGAGGCCGAGGAGCAGCAACAGGAGTAGGACGGGGCATCCCAGCTGGTAGTGGAAGTGTAGGAGCAGGTGCCCTAGGTAGAGGAAAGACAGTCCGAGCACGCTGCGAACTGCCACCAGCTGGAAAATGTGCCGTCCTCTTCCGCTTCTTCTCTTCCTGGTGATTCTTCATCTTATGCTCAACAGTGATCGCCCGACTCACCAAGTTATTAAAGTCCGGGAAATCACACACAGAGAGCTTGTCTTGCATCTTTGCTGACAGCCCACCCATGAAGCGATCCTGCTTCTTCTTATCAGTGTTCACTTCTTCTGGCGCATATTGGGCCAAATAGTTGAACTCTCGAGAATAGTCCATCACAGACTTGTTCCACTGCTTGAGAGAGAGAAACTCCTGCCTCTTAATGTCCATGAGCCCCTTCGGGATGTGATACGCCCGAAAGGCCTCACGGAACTCCGCCCAGGTCACCTGGTGACCGGCAGGCTGCATGACAAGGAAATTGGCCCACCAAGCACCAGCAGGGCCCTGAAGTTGTTGAGCAGCAAAGAGTGCCTTTTCATGATCTTCGCAGCGGATGAGAGCAAACTTCTGCTCAATTGTGCGCAACCAATCATCAGCCTCAAGTGGCTCGCTGGCGCGAGAGAAGGTGGGTGGCTGTGTATGCAAGAAATCCAGATAGCCACTGGGGCGGTCTCGCCCATCGCGGCCACCTCGAGGAGCCTGATTCTGGACAAGCATCTCCAGAATTCTGTTGGTTGCCTGCTGATTTTGTTCCGACCTCAGCAGCACATCCAAGAGGTTGGGAGGAGGCGGCGGATCGCCATCGTGAGGCTGCGATCGCCCCGCACCATCATCACCTCCCATACCGCCGTGGGTCCTCATTCTGTCGTCAACCAAAGTCAGACGACAAGAGTTAGACTCCACAAGGAAGGGACATGTTCTTAGACTTAGCAAAATTCGAATCAAAACATAATCTAGATGGTAGCACAATACAAAGGAAATTTACCAGCCTAACATATATGAAGGCATAGATAAAATGCAAATGATATGGCAAGACAAATGCATGCATGGTATGACATGGTCCTTATATGCATGGCATGAAATGCACGATTCCAACGTGATCGTTTCTCCCACACTCATCATTCAACCCACACAACCCGAATTATAAACATAGGGCGGGTAGTATAGCGTTAATTACTACTAGAAGGCTAGTAAACCACAATCCATCACCTAAGTGGTTGTCAAGTTTAGAGTTCGTCTTTATGCACCTTGCTCTGATACCAGCCTTGTGAGGAGCCGCCCAGATCGTCCTCGAGTTATTGGAACGCCCTGTCGCCTCATTCGGATTTGGAGGCTAGCAAAGCTAGAAACCAAGCCCGAATGAGACAACGGTGGGACCCTTCGAATAACTCGACAACAGCCCCGGTATTCCCCCGGTATGCGACCCGAACTCGCCCAGGATCGCCCCGCATACCGGTTTCCACTGCCACATCAATTCAATTTGCATAAAGGGGACAACGAACTCAAAACCCCACAACCGGACACGCAACGCGGAAGCACAACAAGAAGACTAAACCAAGCACAAGACAAACCCGACAACCACACAACTAAAAAGACTCAACTAACATACTAGGTAATTAAAAAGATGCAACCTAAACCATGGCAGCACAAAAGAATTCGAAATTTCGGCATGACCTTCCTACATTCTAGGACATCCACTCAGCAGACAAAAGAGCAGTTGATATAGCATGATATATGACATGGATATAAGCAACAAACAAGCATGATAAAACATCACAACACATCAACGATCAGCAAAGAGGATGAGCAAGTTTTCAAGCCTCACAGGACAAGGAATATAAAGCTAGCTATACAACAAAAGTAAGTTTAACCAACACATTAGCAAAATATGACATCTCCGGAAGTGTTCTGCCCCTGAACACTTCCGGGCGTGTGCAGCAACGCAAGTAGCCTCTACTCGGTGCCCCGCCCGGACACCGAGAGGCAGTAGGGACAGAACTCGCAGCCCTCCTGATCCTCACCTGAAAACCACAAAGCAGAAGCATGAGTACGAAGGTACTCGCAAGGCTTACCCGTGGGTCCATATATGACCGACTCCAAAGGGTTATGCATTTGGGTGCAGAAAGGAATAAAGCTGAAGGTAATAGTGCGGAAAAAGCATTAACATTTGTAGTATGAGTATAACAGCTAAACCAATTACAAATTTAAAGCAGTTATTGACCGCACCTACTTCTAACATGAAGTTGAAAGGTAACAACACTAAAGTAAAGCAATTACAACCCTTTTAAAGCTCAAGTACAACGACGAGCCAGGAATTTAAGTTATCACTACGTTGAGTGTCGGATGACGCGAGCGTGCTCATATCCGAGAGCGCGGCAATTCGAATCGCTTAATTAACCCTGCAGGGAAGCGTTGATCGCACGACATGTGCCACAAGTACCTCATGTCAACCCCCTCCTATCCATACCCATTCATTGAACCATCTTCATGCGGTCCGAGCACCTAGCACCCCCTCGAGCGGCCCAAGCCCGGCTTGGCCCTCGAGGGTCGGCCTAAGCCTCGCCCTCAACCACGTCCAACCGCATGAGGGCATGATCCATCGAATGGCATGTGATGAAAGAGTGGCTTACCCTCCATAATCAGGCATGCGATCAACCTAATGGTGCTCGATCAACATGGCACACAAACGGATCGGTCCTTAATTGACACAGGCGGGACTACGCCAATTGAGTCTCCATACCCAATTGATCCTACTCTCCCGCCCGGTCGCCATTTATTAATATCCATCCAATTAACATAACCGAAACCCGTTTCCAAAATAGTTCACGTGTGTAACAATGAGTACTCTCAAGTGATGGAACCGTCCACCACTTGGCCCAACCCCATTTTCTAAGCAAACTAAGCATGGACTCATTTATATTACCCGTAATCTAGTTCCAAAGGATGTGTTCAACAAATACCAAGGAGTGTATGTGCAGCAATTAGGATCTAGCCCTATCCCACAATTTAATTCATCATGCAAAACCTAATCATTCAATAAGCATTTTATTCACCAAAATAAACATATATAGAGGGTTGAACATGCTTAGGTGCTTGCACGATGCTTCTGTCGGATCCTCAACAACAACTCGCTTCACCGTGATCACCCTCGACCACGCCCACGTCACCCTCCGCGTGATCGTTCTCTACCACGACACATATATATGAAATGAGATGCATGCTATGCATATGAAATGAAATGACAATTAAAGACCATAATGCAAACATTCATCGAGCCAAAAGCGAAATACAAGGCGAGATTCACAATAATAACTTGACAACCTTTGGAATCACTTAACCATACCCCAACCAACAACCTTACTCTGGATTACCGCTTAGGACGGCATAAACTAAATGAACGTATCTTTCCATCTACTCAACCAACTTGGGCGATTCCAATCTATAACTAAACATACGAACCATACCTACTCTTAATAGGGGCAAATAATATAGGACGAGAAGGAGCAGTAAAGACTTAAATACTAAGAATGAAATTCTTAGACTCGGTATTTGGGGAAATTATGCAAGGATTGCATTATGCATTCAGTTAGCCTCATAGGTTCTCAAGGTATTAGAATTGGGAACACATAACACCACCCGACTTGCAAGACATTTTAATAGTCTTTACATCACGAACCATAGGAGGAAATAAAATTCCCGAGCATGGCATCAAATCATTATCATATACCATGCAACCCAAAACATTAACCACGATCATCACGCCATGACTAAGCATTTAAGAACACCAAAACCTAGTATAGTATCAATTTTGTCATTTGCCATTATCACCCTATTGTACATAAGCCTTCACAGACCCAAGGACAATAGCTCACCCTTATATCATAGTATCAAACTTCAACATCTAGTATGCAAAGAATCCATTAGCCATACCAGCACTATGCTAATTTACATTCCGAATCTTCGATACTGCTTAGCATTAACCAAAACAACCTACCATGAATCAAACCTTGATAATGCAACTATCATCATGCCCAACTCAAACATTTACAGGTCATTTACCGAAGCCTAGAAGCAACCCATATTCCAGTTACCATGCCTAACCATATCGACAATTTAGTGCAAAGGAGTCCTAATGAAACCACAAGCATACCATATACCAAAAGCAAAAATCTCAGTGCAATCCATGTGTAACCTCACAGCACCATGAACCTTCACCCCAAAATTCCGTAGATCAACCTCAAGCAACACTAAAGCATCAAAGAGCAGCAGGAGGGGAGCGAGGGAAGAACAGGAAAGGGGGTACCAATCCCATATCCTCCACATCACCATGCAATCACCCATCTCCCATACACCTACTAGGCATTCTATCAAACACATGGCGTGCACCAACAACTAAACACCCCGATCTACCTCAACCTTCCATCACAGAACGCAGAGAGAGAGCAAGGGGGAGGAGGAATAGCCGTCTGAGACAGTCGCCGGCACTGGGAGGCGGCAATGAGTCGAGCGGAGGGGGCGCGTCACGGCCTCTGGGAGAGCCGAGCCAGACCGGGGAATGGCAGGGGCGCAGGGCCAGCAGGGGGGAGGGCGTCGCCAGGGGCTGGAGGAGGCGTCGGGCCGGCCAGCCGGCCGAGCCAGGCACGCACGGGAGCAGGGGGGTGCCGGCGTCACCCAGGCGGAGGTGTTGGTGCAGGCACGAACAGAAAGGAGGCGTGGGGAAGGAGCTGGGTGGAGAAAGGAGGAAATGGTTGGGGGAAAAATATTGATTGGTGAAATTACCTTTCTACCCTCATGCCACTCACATGGGAAAACTAGAACCCTGACAGGTGACCTCATGGGAAGTGCTCATTTGCATTAAAATCAGTGGTAGAACTCACTAGTTAAGCGTGCTTAGGCGAGAGTAGTACTAACTAGGATATGGGTGAGGGTTGATCTCTTGGAAAATATCTTCGTTTTTGTGTTTCAAAATGTCAGAATATTACATAAAAGTACCAGTGTTATCAGTGGCGGCCACAAATAATGCGTTATCCGCGGCTTTAACTATGCCGACGACACAAGATAGCCCCAGGTTCTGGCACGAGAAGGGGTCTGTGTCGTCGGCTATAGCCCAGGCCGAGGACACAGATGTCCACTCTGTGTCGGCAGCATTAATTAGGCCGAGGACAGAAGTGTCTCCTCTGTATCGGCATTTAAGTTCGCCGACGACAAATGTCTGGGTGTCGGGTCGGCCCCGGATGGCATCTGTGTCGTCGGGATTTATTGTGGCCGTGGACATAGGTTGGTTGTGTCGTCGACTCTGTGTCGTGGGACTTGTGTCGTCGGGAGGCCGACGACAGAGCCCTGTGTCGGCGGTTTTGGCATCTGTGTCGTCGGTAAAAGCCGAGGACACTGAGCAAGATCCTTGTAGTGAGGAGACGTCATTGGCCACTGCTTCAACTTGCTCATTGCAACGCCACCACAATATGGAGGACTTCACTATGTTTTTCGAGGATATGGTTCCACGTGGCATGATGCAAAAAGTGGAAGTAGCCTAAAAGTCGTTCGGCGATTTTGCCGCCTCTTCAACATTCGGCCCTAAGGACCAAGATCTCGATTTGTTCCCCGTAGGCCATAAAAAATTAGAACCAAACCTTAGATACTTTTAGAATAAGCTATCCCTTCCTTATGTAATTATGAGCTGTCTTTTATTCTTTTGTTGGTAGCCATAATAAATAAATTATCTCAATAAAAGAATATTTTGCTATTTATTGGTGTTTATTGCTTATGCATTGGGATTGGGTGGATCTTCATCTTTCTTTTTCCTAACCCTTGTTGCTAACCGTCAGATGGTGAACACCCGTCGTGGCCCCGATAGTCCCCCTCCGCCCGACCTGCCACCTCTTCCCGCAGATGGACCAAGCTGGCAATAGAAGATGGACAATCAAAACCAGCTTATTCAACTCCTGGATCAATCCAACAAGCTACCAGAGTTCATGAGGACCGAGCCGCCAGTTTTCTCCAGCAGTGCGGAGCCTCTCGATGCAGACGATTGGCTCCGAAATATAGAGAAGAAGCTGGGTATCATTCAGTGCAGCGACCGGGAGAGTCTTGTTTGCCTCCCACCAGCTTAGTGTGCCCGCTGTAATGTGTTGTCCCCATCTGCAATGACTCAACATCTACTGCCATTCATTCACAAACAACCCTAAGCACATGCTAATGACACATAATCAACTGCCACCATCACAAATAGTCAAAAATCGAAGAAAAGTACCGAAAATCTCTCGGTTTTTTTTTTTTGGCGAAATTGATATTCGTCGCGGCCTCGGCAGTGTCGGCTTCCCCTTCGGATCGCTTGATTTTTGACCGAAGCCGCTCGATTATCGAGCACCCGGCAATGATTTTCGCATAGGCGGTGGCCAGATCTGGCCGGAGCTGTGTTGGTCTCGAAGGGAGGCCGGGGAATCACTCGTCTAGCGCAATAATGCGGTCGGAACAGCGAGCTGCAGCATTAAAACCGTTGTTTTCGTTAACAAGCCGGACTGGGCTAGTTGGACCGGTACTGTAGGGTCTGGCCCGTTACTGATTTATCTTTTTTATTGCCTTTTCAATTTTGTATTTTCGATTTTAACTCAAATACGTCTCCTAAATTTGATTTTTTACAAAAATTTCATCCCAGATATCATAAAGATATTAATACTAATTTGACAAAATTTTAGGATAATTTTTTGCAATTATTTTTAATTTTTTAAATTCAAATTTAAATTAAACCGGTTTGTCAACTGATTTACGAAGCTAAGCCGGCTCGGTACACACAATTTTCACGATTTTCTTTTGAAAATCGATGATTTTGCTAACCCTGGCTGTAGTTATCATCCGCGAGGAGCTCTTCCAGGACCTTGTCGTCAAGGTACTCCAGCTCTACCTTCTCCGTGTCAGCGCCACGGCTCCTCCCCCTCCCCGACGACTGCACTACACCCGTCGCCGGAGCCGACGTCGACGACGACGAAGGCCCGCTGCTCATCCTGGCAGCCTCGCCTGGGAAGTTGAGCACGGCCACGGCGCCCTTCATGGCGAATGCGGCACGGTCGTAGGCCCGCGCGGCCTCCTCTGCCGTGTCGAACGTGCCGAGCCAGACGCGGGAGCCGCCGCGCTCCGGGTCCCGGATCTCCGCGGCGAACTTGCCCCACGGGCGCTTCCGCACGCCGCGGTACTTGCACTCCTTCTTGTCATCCTCCATGCTACGGATCGAGGTCAGTAGCTAGCATATATAATTAGCTCGCGGTTTCTGAGGTTCGCTAGTAGTATCTAGCTACAGCTAGATATAGTTTGTGCCTTTGTGGTGCATGTGGCAGCTGGTATAGCGAGTGGCATATGCAACCGCTATCTATTTATACACGGTGGGCGGCATACGGTGTTGCATCATGCACTCATGCTGTCATGCAGGCGCATATCTTAGCTATACGATCGAGTTACCTCACCTGGCCTTATCAGCAGTGCGCACACAGGCAACTGTTGGCGTACATGTCTATCGCACTTTCATTCTTTTCTGACCATTCTACCGAGGATATGATACTGGACTACTGGCTAGGTTATTTTACCTTTGCTCTCGACATTGACAGGTAGTGAAGGAATGTACGAATGATCAGCTAAGTCGGGATTCTCCAGCAGTGATATGTTACCCGGAGGTATGATATATATTCTGACAGTACAAGATAGGGCGGTTGGGATGGGATGTGCATGTTTTGTGACGTCCGGTGCACTACTGCTAGCTGCAGATATGACGAGCTAGCGCGCGACGGCCGTGCCTGGAGAATTTTTTACTATTTTAGCTTTGTTACTTTATTTTTTTCGTATCTAACTGCACTGTCAATAAAATTACACAGCTAGTCTGAACAATAAAATCCAGCAGATCCCGTTCGCTTATTTTTTTTTAAAAGTGTTTCCAACAAACTGGAACGGCTTAATTTTTTTTCTAAAAAAAAAATTCAACTTGACTGCTTTCGCTGTTTTTTTTTCCGTGTTTTGTTAATTTTGAGCGGACTGAGTCCGCTGATTTTTTTTTTGAAAAAATTTGGAGCGGGATGAGTCCGCTGTTTTTTTTTTCATTTTTTTATTTCGAGCGGTCTGAGACCGCCGGTTTTTATTATTTATTTATTTATTTCTATTTTTTCTTTTATTTTTCGGAGTTAATTAATCCGAAAAATTTCAAAAAACCAAAAATACATTTTCTTAATCAGTTCAAGCCACTGAGTCCAAAAATGACATCCACTCCGTCAAACTAAGTCTCCAAAACCTCTAAAATGACTAAAATACCCTCTCGACCCCTACTCCGGCTTCTCTTTCCAAATTTTTCCGTTTTTCTTTCTTCTTGCTTTTCTTTTGTTCGTTTATTTATTGATTTTGTTTGTTCGCGTATTTTAATACTAAAAAATATAATTTAGAAGACATGATGCTTGTGGAATTATAAAGAAATTGATGTACGTGGCGCATACAGTACGATACAAATGACGACTAGTATGATACAAATTTGCAGGAAATGAACTAGTTCATAATTGAAGCATAAGGTACAATAAGGATAACTACATACATAATATTCTCTAACCACTTGATATGATCCAAAATGCACTCTACCTTAAACATCAGCATGTTAAGTCTCTGCTCGAGCATAGGGTCCATTCTCTGCTCTATCCCAAGCTGCATCCTCTGTGGTACTGTGCTACTAGGACGCTCCATTGATGTATTCATGGTGTCTTTCCACTGGAAATATTGTCATCCTGCAGCCTACGTGACGATGTGGATATGCTTTGAGGCTGTGGAAAGAAAGCAAATCTCACAAGAAATATACAACTCGAACAGGAGAATAATCATCAAAATATGAAGAAATATACTACTCGAACAAGAGAATAATCATCAAAACCTGAAGAAATTGAACTATATTTTCACTTGCAGAGAAAAAAGGGCATATGTAAAACACCGACCGTTATTTCCCGGAGTGTTGGCGTAGAACACATTAGTTTGCACATGGAAATTAGGGCAATCGACCCGCCTTGCAGTGGCAAGCACAAGGGCCCTCCGATTTGCTGAACTCGATGTTTCAGACATGGCCTTCACAGAAGTGAAGAACGCTGAAGTGGGATGAGTAAGAAGAGGATATGAGGACGAGGAGGAAGAGGATATGAAATACTCGATGTTTCAGTGTGGAATGTATATGCTAGGCATGCATCCGTATTTATAGCAAGTTTTCGGTGGCAGCGTGTTGTCTAAGTGGCCTGAGAAAGCTGCTGCAAGTGTGTTGTCAATTCAAGTTAATAAAGGATTAGTTAATGTGTTGTCATTTTACTCTGAGAAAGTTGGTCATGCGTGTTGTTCAATTGGTTTTTTGATATCAGCTTTTTCAGCTTTTTGTCATATCAGCTTTTTCAACGTGTTGTCATATTAGCCTTTTCAGACCGACTTAGCAACACACTAGTACCTATTTTTACAGACCGATTTGACAACGCACAAACAATAGCTGTGTCCTACTGATTAGACAACACTTGGTTTATAGACCCTTGCTGCAATCATCAACTAGTGGGCAAAACACTCCACAGCCCCGCAACCGTCATCGGTAATTACTTGTTGCAATCTCTTTTGCCATCCAGAAAGAGGGGTCGGAGAAGGGGTCGAGAGGGTATTTTGGTTATTTTGAAGATTTTAGAGACTTGGTTTGGCGGAGTGGATATCATTTTTGGACTCAGTGATTCGAACTAATTATGAAAATGTATTTTTAGATTTTTGAGATTTTTTGAATTAATTAAATCCAAAAAAGAAAAAATAGAAAAAACAAAAAAAACCAACGGTCTTTGACCACTCGAAATAAAAAAAACGAAAAAAAAAACAGCGGACTCAGTCCGCTCCAAATTAAAAAAAACAAAACAAAAAAAATTATCGGACTCAGTCCGCTTAAAATTAACAAAACACGAAAAAAATTCAAAAAAAAAAACAGCAGACACAGTCCGTTTGAATTTTGAGAAAATAAAAAAAATTTAAGCGGTCCCAGTCCACTGGAAATGCTTTAAAAATAAAAAAAATTAAGCGGACGGGATCCGTTAGATTTTACTGTTCAGAGGCTAGTTATGTAATTTTATTGGCAGAGCAGCTAGCTATGAAAAAAAAATAAAGCAACAGGGCTAGAATAGTAAAAAATTAGTGCTTGGAAGTCTATGGATAGTGGAATCTCGGGCACGTGGGAGGCGTGACCGGACGACGGACTAAGGCGAGAAAGTGATTGAAATTTTCACCGTAGCTATGCACACCGGTGCGAACTCAACAGGTGATTAGCAAGCCCTGGATATACCAAAGACCTGAGAGTTGGCCGGCACTGGATACCGATAGCCGTTGGCTAGACCCAGGACGATAGTGTTGGGAATTAGAGGGTAAAGCTTTAGTAAATTTTAAAAATTTATCTCTTTTTTGGATCGATTGTATGCATTAAAATTAAGATTTAGAATATGCTAAAATCAATAAATACATACAGTGATCCTGGCAGCGCAAATACACACTTTTTGGAGAAGCTCTCAGTGAAGTTCACAGCTTTAACGCCTTGATGTAGCAGCGGGAATGGATTCTATCATATCTTTGTGGCAGTAGTAGCCACGGCCTTCAGGTAGCCACACAAACAGGCGGATGACTCCGTATGCTGATATGCTAGTACCGCACAATACAACTATCGTGATCTTTGTTTCTAGTTCAAGTGAAACCATTTCACCTTTCTTTCCCCATTTTCTTCTCTTTCTTCTATCTTTTTCACACTTTTTTTTGTCTTAACTCGTGCCCCCTTTATATAGCTAAAATACTATAGCAAGGTCGGTTGCTACAGCGCACACCCAAGCAGTGTAGCAAGGTCATTTGCTACAGTGATTCCCGCGCTGCTACAGTGCTGCCCCTTGCTGTGTTGCCAAGTCAGTTGCTACAGTTTTTTCATTGTCGCTATAGTGTTGACGCCTTGTTATAATGTTTTCGGTGCTACTACACACTGCTATAGTTTTTCAGCGAAAATCATATTTTTGCACATGCAAGATTCGTAGCCTTTTGGGAACAACCAGATATCATGTTCAAGTAATCGTATTGAACATATGCCACGAGAGAAGATTTCATAAATTTGTCTTAAGTCTATTCTTGTATGTAATCCTTTAGGTTCATGCACTGTTAATAATAAATCGAAAAACTCCTTTTGGATTCACAAGTTGAAAGTGGCTCCTAGCAGAATATAATGACTACCCAAATTGCATGTATGTCATTTATCCGACAAATCTTTAATGAATACATGTCAATCTTTTTGTCATTTTGATATCATGGTTTAACCCAGGGTTAATATGTGTCATCCTTGTACTGTTAAACCGATTATCTCGGTTTTCTAAAGTAAACTAACAAGATCTATCGATCAATACCTTAATCATTCAGGCATATCCATGCACATTCTTTAGTCTATCTCATCGAGTGGCCGATCGATATCATTCCCTCAGTATGAGGAGGACAAATTCCATCTTGATCGTACATTTCCCTCTACATGATTCAAATGATATCTGAGTATTGTCCTTATGATTATCCAATTACAGGCAACGTTAGATAACATTAAAGTATATCATCATCATGTAGGAAACTTTGTTGATATAAACCAGTAACTATTTCTCCCCATAGAAAGGCGTACACCGTTGTACCGATATGCATTTACCCACAAGTCCACGTGGAAGACCCTTACAAGCAAACCTACCAGGAATGCTTGTGCTACTTCAGTCTTCCAATGTGCAAAGCTAGACTAGGCAATTTAATTGTTTAGGGCTACCCCATAATAGCACTTGTGTTTATACTGAATTTCTTAGGTTTAACAAACACTACGTTCGGTCCTTAATTGACTCAGGTGAAAGACTCCCCCTACATTATATTCAAGTTCAAACCTCGCATAACCGGCTATTGCCATATTTCGCCCGTGTCAAATTATAGTTTTATTTTTATCTTTATAAAAAATATCAGTATCCTTTACTGTCATATCCAACCTTCTTAAATTACATAACAACACATGCGTCTTCATTTAATCGCCCATTTTCTATAGCAGGGCTAAGCATGAAAGTTATATAATCGCATATGCCCATATCGACATTATCTATTGTCTAACCATCTCCTAGGGTTATCAAGGTTCGTATGTCCATAATTATTAAGGAAGTTCCATGAATTTAGGCATATGTCTACTGTGAGAGGAGCCGCCCAGATCGTCCTCGAGTTGTTGGATGCACGGTTGCTCCCGTCGGATTTGGGTCCTAGCAACAAATCACCGGAGGTGATCCTGATGCTATTACCCAAGCCCAATGGGGACCACTCCTACTAACGTCCAACGACTCGACAACAACCCCAGATTCCCCCTCAGATGCGATCCAAACTCGCCCAGATCCCCACATACCGGTTCCTGGTTATATCACAACATAGCTTCCACAAAGGGGCATCAGCCCAAACTCACTACCGTGAGACGCACTAAACGCTGAAACAACAAAACACACACGCATACTCTAAGCCCAAAGGACTACCAAACAAACAGAAGCGAAGAGCCGACATGTGCTCCAATACAAATAAAAGAGCAACACATAAAAGTAGCCGATCATCCTATACAACAAAAGTAAACACCTTGGCGTCATGCCCTAACACCTCCGAAGACACACGCACCCAGCCCCACTGCGTCTTCCGCCTTGGCCACCGATAGCGTGAGGGGCGTAACTCACACCCTCCGATCCTCACCGCAAAACCACAAAGCGTGGCCTGAGTACGGAAGGTACTAAGTCTTACCCGTGGTCCATATATGACCGACTCCAAAGGACATGCATTTGGATGTAGCAAAAGACCAGAAGGTAAAAGTGCGTAAAGCTTAACATTTGTTATATTAATTACCTAACTACTCAATTCACAATTTAGCGCTTGTAATAAATACTTCCAAAATGAAGGTTGCAATCATTAATTCACAACAATCACTCAACACCAATTTATGTGGGCTCGCTCGACTAACCTCTGGCTCAAGTTCTTACTTACGCGGATCAGGCGATGAAAGAGCTTGCTCATATCCGAGAGCGCGCAAGAATTCGACCGCTAATTAACCCCCGCAGGGAAGCATTGATCGCACGACACTTACCACAAGGGCCTAGTGTCAACCCTCCTAATCATACCTAATCGGCCGGTGCCCTCCCAGGTCTCGAAACCTAGCACCCTCGAGCAGCCTTAAGCCCGCTTTGGCGCCGAGTCGGGCCTAAGCCTCGCTCTCAACCACGCCCAACCACAGGAAGTTACGTCCATCGATTCCGTATGAGAGAAAGAGCGGCTTACCGCACTACACGGCATGCGATCAACCTGGTGTGCTAATCAAAGGGCAACCATCGACCGTCTCTGATCGACTCAGACGGAACTACCACATCGGGTCTCCTTACCTAATGTCCCAACCTTCCCGCCTGCCTCCAATTTAACCTTTTCCTTACATAACCGTGCATTCCATTTCATTTTATCACAAGTAAAGCAATTGATCTCAAGCTACTGGACCATCCACCACTTGGCCCAACCCAACATCTACAAACTAAGCGTAGACTCGCTTATAACTACCCATATTTTGGTTCGAAGGGAGTGTTCCACAAATTTCAAGGAGTGTATGTGCAAAGCAATTAGGTTCTAACCCTGTTCCCACCATTCAACTCCTAATGCATACTTAATCGATCAAATAAGCAATTTAATTCTAAAATAAAATCATGTAATGGGGTAAATATGCTTAGGTGCTTGCCTTGTTCTTCACTGTGGATCGACAACATTTGCCCCTAAGAACTCCTCTCAACCACGCCACGCTGGCCACATGATCGTTTTCTACACGAGCACAATGCATAATAAAAATGCATGCAATGCATATGAATGAAGTACAATCAAAACCTCAAGAAATAACGCAACCGGACAACTCGACTCAATCGATTGCAGACTAACCTAACCCTGACAAATCCTATTTGATCCGACTTCCGACACCCGGACTTCTCCGCTTATTCGGTCCGATATTCGGCAGAGCGGACACTCGACGGGTGTCCGGACACTCCGACTGGCAAGTAGTTTTACCTTAATAACTCGACGGATCGAGGTGCCGCCAAGTCCAATCAGATCACGGACCCGATCTATGACTTTCTCCTACACGTGGCAAGGCCGGAAGCTTATAGCTAACCTAACTCCACGAGGAATCGACACTAGCCCATGAAACCACTAACCAACTCCAACGACTCTTGATCTGCCGCACTACTACCCGATCAACCACACTAGCACCCACATTCATCAATCCAAGCCCCACACTAACCCTAGGATCACTACACCCAAAACCCTAGAGCTCAAGATCCAACTCCGAAACTTCAAATCTAAACCTAAGCCTCTAACTCCCACCATTGATGACCCTAGAACCTCAAGAATCCTACCTATCTACTCCCAAGAGAGAGACCTACCTCCAAGGAAGATGGAGGAGAAGCAATGCCGTGGAGGATGGAGGATGCCGCTTGAGGAGGAGTTCCCTGGGATGGAGGAGCCGGGGAGGAGCCACGAGGGTCACCGCCGGTAAGCTCACGAGAGGAGCTAGGTGGAGGAACGAGCTCACACGCGGGAAACCAAGTGGGGAGAAGAAATGAGGTGGGGAATCAAGAAACGGACTTTATACAAAATCCCGCACTATCCGACTCTCCGACGCTCAACCCGAGACTCCGGGTTGGGGTCTTCAGATACCAACCCTGACACTCCGACATTCACCGACACTCCGGCTGGGGCGGCCAGCCCTAATCCGGATACTCCGACATTTTATTCGACATTCCGGTTGATCCGGACACTGGATGTAGATCCTGATACTCCTGATGTCCCAAAGACTTTTCGAACTTGGGGACTTGACAACCTCCCCTTAAAGGAATCTCACTTGAGATTCGTAACTGACGCGACACACGGGTTAGGACCCTAACGGACATGCTCTAAACCTTGGGAATTGTACGCCAAGACTTACATGGCATCAAGAATTCAGTGGTACTCGGCCTTTTAAACGATCTTCTGCTCCCTAAGTAGCCTCATCCTCAGATGATTACTCCACTCAATTTTATAGAACTTGAGAGTTCTTCGTCGAGTCTTATGCCCGCTTCTTCCAAAACCCGAATTGATGCTCTCGATAGGATAGATCCTGCTCAGCAACCCCGAGGTCATCCACTTCAAGTGACTCGAAGGAGTATGGAGACACTTTCAATCGGGAGATATGGAAGATATTGTGGACCATCTCGAGCCGACGAGGAAGCTCTAGCCGATATGCAACTCCGACTTCGCTTCTCAAGGACTCCTGAACGGTCCGATGTATCGAGGTGCCGCTCCCTTTGATTCCAAACCGACGAGTGCTCAAGAGGAGATACCTTCGTATAGACGGTCGCCAATATCAAGGAGAGGGGTCTCCACGACGGCGCAAGATAGCTCTTCCGTCAGCGATCGTGCTACTCCTCGTGTTCTCCCGAATGGTGCTCACTTTTTCTTCTCGCTTCCATGACTAGTTCAGCCCGAGGAATGAACGCCGCCACTCTTTGACCAGTTCAAAGGTGCCCGGCTGCCTACGACATAGAGTGCTTTCAATGGAGACATCTTGATGTCGGTTTGGTAGCTTGTTGTACGCAAACTCGCAGACGGAGACACTCTTCCCTACTTCTTCCCGTAGGACAAGACACAAGCCTCAACATATCTTCGAGGATCTGATTTACCTCTCGCCTCGACCGCCACCGAGGGTGGCGAATCAGAGAGCGCTGCGCCTAAGGCCTCATGCAAAGCCTGCACTGAGAAGTGAATCGAGAACCTCTGGTCAAACTATCCGGCTGGCACTCCATGCATTTACGATCCGAGATATATAAGTCCGCATACTTCTTGACTCGACACTTGGTGCAAACGGCCAAGAAGTGGCAGACGGCTACCGATCGACGACACCCAAACCGAGTCATGGCCTGGAGGAAGTGGTCGGCAGTCTGAATGAAATCCATGGCAACATCCTCCCACTTCCAAACTGGAATAGGAAGAGGCCGAAGGGTACCTACCGGCTTGAGGTGTTCGGCCTTCACCCGCTTGGGCAGACGCCGTGACTCCGGACACATAGCGAGCGACTTCAAGGCTTCATACGAGTCCACCAAAACTCGCCGCCAGTCTTGATACATCTTGTTGCCTGTGAATGGTAAGCAAGGAGTTATGCGCCATCAAGAATCCTTCGCTTCAACTCCTGGGTCATCAGTGACAACTATGCGCCTCCGAACTACAAGGTTCCCCGATCATCTAGGCGAACTCAGCAGCCTTGCTCCCAAATTCACTATCCCGGATTTGGGAAACTTCTTCATCCTTCGCCCAGCTTCTCGACCGACGAAAGCAATGTAGATCTCAACTCGAGATTAGCTATGAATCCCGCCCCATCTCCAAGCCGAGTCTCGAATTCAGACGAGGGAAGCACTCAGGATCGAGAGTAAGGCAAGCTTGCATTGAGCTTTGACATCAACGCGTCACCTACACATTCGCTTTCCCGGTGGTAATGCACCTCCGCATCAGTAATCTTGATCAGCCCAAGCCATCTCCGCCTCATGTTCGGGACCGCTGGGTGAAGATGTACTTGAGACTTTTATGGTCGTGATAGATATTGCAATCGTTCCCAAGAGATAGTGGCGCCAGATCTTCAAGGCATGCACCACCGCCGTAAGCTCCAAATCGTGGGGTGGTAGTGCCTCATGATGCTTCAATCGCCGAGATGCGAGGGCACCACTCGCCTTCTTTGCATAAGCACACAACCAAGCTTCCAATGCCCACGATCGCAATACATCAAAAGGCCTGTGGATATCCGCTACGAGTGAGGACAGGAGTCGTAGTCGACGTTGTTTCAAGAAACCGAAGAAGGCGCCCACAATTACCACCATCTCGAACTCAACTCTTCTTAAGCAGCCTACCATCGGGCTTCGCAATCCTTGAGAAGTCTTGGATGAAACGGCGATAATACCTACCTACCCAAGAAAATCATGATGTCCGTGATGCTTTGGGCTGCTCCATTTGAGTACATCCGCACCTTGCTCGTCAATCAAGCCACGCCGCTCGTAGCGACGTGGTCCCAAGAATGACACTTCCTCACCTTAACTCGATTTTGTCGAACTCTCGATACAGCGATGCTCGAGTCGCCCGAGGACAATGCGAAGGTGTCTCGGGCGTGCTCTTCTCGCCGGGCCGAATATATCAAAATATCATCGATGAAGATGACGATTACAAAAAGAATCCAAATTTCTTCCATAAATATGGAGTTCATCGATACATAAAATACGCGGCATGCTCGCCAGGCCGTAACGACATCACGTGTATACTCAGAGCCCGTGATCCGTGGAGAAAGCAGCCGGACGCCCCGCTCTGATCTTAATCTGATGGTAGCCGAGCAGATCAATCTTGAAAATACTCGCACCAGTCGATCGAATGTGATATCAACTGAGCGCGAGGGTACTTGTTCTTGATAGTAATCGATTCAAGGGATTGGTAATCCACGCAGAGGCGCGAGAACCATCCTTCTTGGTCACAAATAGAGCCGAATAAATGCCCCAAGGCGAGGAGCCTGGCCTGATGAACCCTCTTGTCAATCAATCCTTTCACCGGGTCTTTAGCTCACCACAAATTTCATTGGGTGGCATTCACGGCCGCTTGGACACTGGAGTACCTGGTCGGCTCAACGACAAACTCGACATCCCGATTAGGTGGCATCCTTGAGTTCCGCTGGGAAACACATCGAAACTCAAGACACCACAGAATCGAGTCCACTTCTTCAACTTCGCCCCATTTAGCTAACACAAGGTGGCCTTGTTCTCGCAAGAAGTAGGTGAGTCACGCCTCTTCGGATTTCTGGAGGACAGGCTACGACTACAAAGAATCTAAAATACCGCTGTCACCAACTCATCCCTAGGATGACATCTATCCCTCGAAGATCTAGAAGTAGCAAACTATCAAAGGAACTAATCCTCGACCAACATCGCTTTCGAACTATCCGCCTAACCGCGATCTTCGACTCCTGCGTTCAATCGTAAAAAGAGGTGACACATCGCATCGACTTCATCTCGACGCCGCCCGCAAAACCCCTGCGGCGGATAAAAAAGAATGGGAAGCCTCAATCAAACAACACTTCTAGCCTCACGCCAACAAGGAACGTCAAAGTTAGCACTGCGAGCTTTCAGGAACCGCCATGCCGACGGTGACGCCGCTCGACGAGGGCAACGGGCGTGGTGCCGCCGCTCAAGCTCTTGAGCGCCGGCAGCTGCCTCGGGCGGAAATGGGCAATCCCGGATGAAGCGGCCCGCGACGCCCAATTGTAGCACGGACCGACCGAACCGAACCCGCTGCTGCCGGGGCGGTGGTCGGGTCGTACGGCAGCTGCAACCGACGCATCGGGTCGCGATCGACCGATCGAGACGACGATTGAGCAGACTACCGGGCGAGCGCACGAGATCGCACGAGCCCACGCGAAGCCGCCACGAGTACGGGCCGCTTCGCTTCTCTTCTTCTCTCTCCTCGATGAGCCCGCATCTTGAGCTCAACGGTGATCGCGCTCACCAGTCATTGTAGTCGGCGGTCGCAGACGGACTTTATCCCCGTGATCTTCACCACCCACTCACAAACCGACCGGCTTCTTCCGGGTCTGTCGACTCTTCTCGGGGCTGCATCACGCTGTAGTTGAACTCCTCGCGAGTAGTCAACCACCGACTTGCCGAGCCGCTTCTGAGGTGAGAAATCGCCGCTTTCTTCATGTCCATGAGGCCTTCGATGTGGTACGCCCGAAATGCCTCACACGGAACTCACCTTGTAAACCTGCAGCCCTGGGCAGCCGCATCACCCTCAAATTGGCCCACCAAGCACCGGCAGGGCCTCGAGCCGCGCGCCGGCGGGCCTTCCGAGCTCCCCACAAATGATAAGAGCAAACTTCTTATCGAAGCAGCCAATCGCCGGCTCTCCAACGGATCGGGCAGCCCGTGAGAAGACCGTGGTCTGCAGCGTGAAGTCGAGATAGCCGTGGGCCGACTCGCCATCATCGCGCTACCCCGCCGACCCGATCTCGATCAGCATTTCTAGGATCCGATTTGTCGCCTCTCGCGTGTCGCTTCGCCGCAGAATATCCAAAGACATTGGGAGGAGGCGCGCGAATAGCACCCTTCGCCGCCGCCGCCCGCACTTCCATCACCCCCTATGGGAAGCCCTGCTGGTCCGTGATTCGCTATCAAACAGTCAAAGCGGCAAAAGTTAGGACTCACACGGGAAGACAAGCCCTAAATGCAGAAAACCCCGAATCTAACTCCCACACTCGATCGCAGCAAAGACTTCGCTGGGTCCTACAAGTCCGCACACCTAACACAACCTCGATGCAAGGCAAAGATGACACATGCACGCATGAGATGAGATGACATGCACGATTTCCAACGCATTTACTCTCACCTCTACAATCTAAGGCGGGGATAAGTATGACTTTCTATCTAATGCAAGATGACAATCCTAAGCAATCTCCTAACTGGTCGCCGAGTTGGGGTCCGCCTTTGTGCGCCTTGCTCGATACCAACCTCGTGAGAGGAGCCGCTCAGATCGTCCTCGAGTTGTTGGATGCACGGTTGTTCTGCCGGATTTGGGTCCTAGCAACAAATCACCTGAGGTGATCCCGATGCTATTACCCAAGCCCTAATGGAGACCACCCTACGAACGCCCAACGACTCGACAACAACCCCTTATTCCCAGATGCGATCCGAACTCGCCCAGATCCCCACATACCTGCTCCCAAGTTATATCACAACAGCTTCCTACAAAGGGGCATCGGGCCCAAACTCACTACTGCAGACGCACGAAACGCTGAAAAACAACAAAACACACACGGCACACTAAGCCCAAAGGACTACCAAACAAACAGAAGCGAAGAGCCGATGTGCTCCAATACATTAAATAAAAGAGCAATAGCTTACAAAAGTAAAGCCGACTATCCTATACAACAAAAGTAAACACCCGAAGTGTCATGCCCTCGAACACCTCCGAGCACACACGCAACGCTTTACTCTGCCCCGCCTTGGCCACCGATAGGCGAGGGGCGTAACTCACACCCTCTCGATCCTCACCGCAGAAACCAAAGCGTAAGCCCGAGTACGAAGGTACTGCAAGTCTTACCCGTGGTCCATATATGACCGACTCCAAAGGACATGCATTTGGATGTAGCAAAAGACCAGCCAAGGTAAAAGTGCAGAAGCTTAACATTTGTTATATTAATTACCTAACTACTCAATCTCACAATTTAGCAGCTTGTAACAATACTTACTTCCAAAAATGAAGTTGCAATCATTAATTCACAACAATCACTCAACACCAATTTATGTGGGCCTCAAGCTCGACGCTAACTCTCTGCTTAAGTTCTTACTTACGTGATCAGGCGATGAAAGAGCTTGCTCATATCCGAGAGCGCGTAACCAATCGCTAATTAACCTCCCGCAGGAAGCATTGATCGCACGACACTTACCACAAGGGCCCAGTGTCAACCCCTCCCAATCATACCTAATCGCTGAAGCGCCTGCGGGCCCGAAACCTAGCACTCCTCGAGCAGCCTAAGCCCTGCCCGGCTTGGCGCCGAGAGTCGGGCCTAAGCCTCGCCTCAACCACGCCCAACCACAGGAAGTTACGGTCCATCGATTCCAGATGAGAGAAAGAGCGCTTACCGTCATAATCGGGGCATGCGACTAACCGTGTGTGCTCAATCAAAGGGCAACCATCGAATCGTCCTAATCGACTCAGACGGAACTACCACATCTGCCCTTACCCAATGTCCCAACCTTCCCGCCCGGTCTCCAATTTAACCTTTTCCTTACATAACCGTACCCATTTCATTTTATCACAAGTAAAGCAATTGATCTCAAGCGGTGGACCATCCACCACTTGGCCCAACCCAACATCTAAGCAAAACTAAGCGTAGACTCGCTATAACTACCCATATTTTGGTTCCGAAGGGAGTGTTCCACAAATTTCAAGGAGTGTATGTGCAGCAATTAGGTTCTAACCCTGTTCCCACCATTCAACTCCTAATGCATACTTAATCGACCAAATAAGCAATTTAATTCTCTAAAATAAAATCATGTAATGGGGTAAATATGCTTAGGTGCTTGCCTTGTTCTTCTGCTGGTGGATCGACAGCGATTTGCCCCTCGGCAACTCCCTCAACCACGGCCACGCTACGCCAAGGATCGTTTCTTCACACGAGTACAATGTATAATAAAATGCATGCAATGCATATGAATGAAGTACAATCGAAACTCCCCAAGAAATAACGCAACCTGACAACTCGACTAATCGATAGACTCAACCTAACCCGACAATCGTGTATTTGATCCACTTCTCCGACAATCCGACTTCTCCGCCATTCGTCCGGATATCTCGGCAGAGCGGACACTCCGACGGGTGTCCTGACATCTTCGACCGCAGTTTTACCTAATAACTCGACGGATCGAGGTGCCGCCAAGTCCAATCGGCATCACGGGGACCCGATCTATGACTTTCCTACACGTGGGCAAGGCCAAGAAGCTTGAAGCTAACCCTAACTCCACGAGGAACGACACTAGCCCATGAAACCACTAACCAACTCCAAACGACCCTTGGATCGGGCGCTTACTACTACCCGATCAACCACACTAGCACCCACATTCATCAATCCAAGCCCCACACTAACCCTAGGATCACTACACCCAAAACCCTAGAGCTCAAGATCCAACTCCTAAACTTCAAATCTAAACTCAAGCTCTAACTCCCACCATTGATGACCCTAGAACCCAAGAATCCTAATGATCTACTCCCAAGAGAGACTCACTTCCAAGGAAGATGGAGGAGAAGCAATGCCGGTGGAGGATGGAGGATGCCGGCTTGAGGAGGAGTTCCTGGATGGAGGAGCCGCCGTGCAGGAGCCACGGAGGGTCACCGGCCAGTGGAAGCTCACGAGAGGAGCTAGGTGGAGGAACGAGCTCACACTTCAAAGCGGGGAACCAAGGGGAGAAGAAATGAGGTGGGGAAATCAAGAAACGGACTTTATACAAAATCCCGCACCATCCGACTCTCCGACGCCAACCCGGAGACTCCGGGTTGGGTCTTTGCCAAATAACCCGACACTCCGACATTCAGTCCGACACTCCGGGTCAGCGCTGTCAGCCTAATCCGGATACTCCGGACATTTTATTCGGACATTCCGGGTTGGATCCGGACACTCCGGATGTAGATCCGGATACTCCGGATGTCCCAGCACTTTTCGAACTTGGGGACTTGACATCTACCATTACCCACAATATAGCGAAGTTTACTAAACATAGCGCATGCATAATAGTTTTAATAAAACAATATAAACAATGTAAAATAGTGGGATCAACATGATCAAAGGAGGGTGCTTGCCTTGCTCAATAATTTCCTGGGCGGAGTCGAGGTCATCGGTAATAGTATCCGAAACGTCGGGGTCTACACGCGTTTATCAATAAATAACCAATTTCAATAAAAACAGCAAGAAAACAAATATACATGGGGCAAAAAGAAGTCAAATAAGTCACAATGAAAACAGTCACAAAAACAAATATGAGTGTGTGTTGGATTGGCGAGGGTTCTAAGTCTAAATTTTTTTACATAAACAGAGAGAGTACCATATTAAGAAAGCATAGAAACTAGTTTCACTAAATTTGAAGTTTATTTGCACTAGTTACAAGCATTTGAAATTTAAATACATTGAAATGAATCTAATAAATATTTAAATACATTAAAATGAAACTAAGTTTAATTCTTAATATTTTTACATATTTGGAAATATAACGACTTCGGAAACATGTTAAAATTGGTTTTACCAAATTTGGAGACCATTTGCAAAAAAATTTACATTACGCCTGTGATAGGCCTATAGTTTAAATTTGAATTTAAGAACTATACAGTAAACAAGTTTAATTTTTTTTTGCATATTCAGAATCTACATGATTTTAAAAAAAATTTAGAGACTGATTTGACTAAATTTGGAGCTACAATGCGAAAGTTATAAGCAATTCAATTGACTTGGGTTTGAAAATCCAATAAAATGGTAAAATATATTTTCTGTCGATGAAAACATATCTTGGGAGTCGGCTTGGGCTGGCTCAGGTGTGTACTCACTGACAGGATGACCCCACAACTCAGAGACCCAAAAGCAGAGCGGAACCAGGGGAGTTCACCGACGGCACTCCGGGGGCGATCTTGCTCGGGCATCAATGCGGGGAGCTAGAGGAGTGTACCGGGGTCACAGGGGAATGGTCAACTATGGATGAGCGAGACCAGGGATGGCCAGCGGTGAGCTAGGGCGGCGGTGGGAATAGTGGCGAGCCGCAGTGGCATTAGGGAGTTTCTTAAGCACGAAGAGGTGGTTGGTGAGCATCTACGCGCCAAGTAGAGTCCATTCCAGTACCTAGTTTTGACGGAGAGCGAGCGGAGGAGGTTGGCATCGTGCGCGGAGGCAGAGAAGATGGAGCTCAATGCGGTGGAGCTATGGGTTCATGGATATGCAATACAAGATGGCAAGGAGTTCAGGGGTATGAAAGGGAGCTCCAAGTAGAAGCGGTTGCCGAATTACTAACCGAGGTTTTGATTGTCTCACGGGATCTCACCAGAGATGGAGCGCTTGGTGGAGCTTGAGAGCTTGAGCCCTGGCCAAGGGCTAGGGAGTTTATGGGGGCATGAAGGAGCCTAGGATGACCTTGGAGTGGTCTAAATAGCCACTGCGGAGGCAAGCCTCAGCTTGGTCTATGAAGCTTGATTTCAGCATTAATAGGGATTGGCTCAAGGTGTGCTTGCCTGCAGGACCTTTTGGCGGTGGTAGTGAGGCTTGAGGGAGTAGGGTGCACCAGGCATGTCAACGAGCTCAGCAGCACAAGGGCACGAGCGATCACAAGTCATGGCTTCAAGTTCCATGTGAGAGTGACGGAGCTATCTTGATGCCGTAGCAGAGAAAAAGGGAAAGAAATGGCTACCATGGCGAGGGCTCGGCCGTGACGTGGCAAAGTGTTTCTGAGGCACGAGCATAGGGTGGCGCTGGCTACTACCATGGCAATGAAATGGGGGCGAAATCGCCGCCGTAGTAGAGGCTCAGCAAGAGCACGCACGCAAGGGGAAAGAGGAGGAGAGGGAAGGAGAGAAGGTCAGTTGACATGCGGGACCCATGGGGGCCACTGGGCAGAGAGCAGAGGACTAAGGACTGTCAAGTGGGGTTTGCTCAGTCGGTGGGCCCACTTGGCAGTGAAGACAAGAGGAAAAAGAATTTAATTCTTTTCTAATTTTCTAGAAACAACTACATTCTGATTTAATTGATGCACTAAAACACATTGAAAATTTTTGGGTTTTTCCCAATGTTCCCGAGGACATAGTTGAGTTACCAAAAAAAATTCAAGCAAAGATTTGTATGTTCAATTAATATGCTGCTGCTTTTTATTTTCTAAATGTAATAAATCAATTCAATTTTTTCTGAATATTTGTAGGGATGATTTTCCATTTGGGACTTAATTATTTTTTTCTAGATTTTATTTTCATTAGATTTTAAATTTTAAAGTGAAGATCTTGTGTCTAAATTATACAAAAAGGAATTTCATAAAATCATAAATCCCAAGGAGAATCACAAAACAAATTTAAATTCAACTTAAAGACCCAAATCAATTTTTGAATTCACTTTATCTTTTAGCTTGAGGATATTACAATCATCCTCATGATTGGCCTCTAGAGCATATTGCCAACAGATAGCACGCTGGGTCGCCATCGGGACATGGCGGCATGGGCACAGCACACAACGTCTGTGGTAGCACTACAGGCATGCCTTGGCCATCTCCAGCACCACACTTGTCCGCCACTGCCTTGGTTGCTTGCCTCGGATCGCCGAACGCCATTGATGCAGTTCCCCTCCACCCTCCACGGCCACCGTCAAACGTCATCACGTTCTTGGCCGCCTCCGCCGCCACCAGATCTAAAATCGACGTGGTTCCCCTCCCCACCTTAGTCCCTACTAGATCTGAGCTCGACATTGATGAGGTGACAAAATCGACGCAGGCCAAGATCTAAGCTCAATGCGTCATCGCTGCAATCGCCGCCGCCATGCGCTTGGCTGCAATTGCTTGCCTTGCCTATCTCCCATCAACGTCTGGATCGGGTGGCTCGCAGCAGCACGGCCACAAAGGACTGGTGATGTGACACGGCGCGCTCGAGGGCAGCGCGGCCATGGAGACAGGCAAGATGGCGGTCCCTCTTGCTCTCTCTCTCTCTCTCTCTCTCTCTCTCTCTAGTGTCTCTTGTCACGTCTCTCTTTGTATTGATTTTGATTTGTGTGGTTGAACTTGTGGTGGTAACATTTAGGACACGTGGAGTGCTGCGGTGTTACAGACGCGCTGCCCTTGATAGCAGTTTTCCTTTCCATCCCATCCATCTGTCTCCAATTTTGTCGATGGTCGGTTGAACATCCAATTTTTTGAGTTTAGTTGGACATAGTGGAAGTCCTAAATTCTGAGGGCTGAAAATTCCTGTAGGATGAATGTGAGATCTAAACCCTCACATTTTATAGGACTAGCTACATGCCCGTGCGTTGCTACGAAAAATAAAGATTAAAAAATAAAAAAAATTATTTCACAACATCAAACATCTATCTTTAACGCTTTGTTTCTTGCGAAAGCTGGCTAATTAAAGCAACGCTTCGTTTTTTGCGTAGGGCAATTAAGCAGGGCAATTAAGTAGGGCAATTAAGCAGGGCAATTAATGACGTGGGTAGAACTCACCACTGCCACCAACTGTTGCTTTATAATAGTAGAGATAAATCACGCTATTACGGAGGTTTGCCATCCTGTTGCATAACCAAAGATAGTCAAGATCATTCGGATTAACTGCAGCTCTGGCTTATACGGGTAATTGGCGAAGATGGCTACATAATACCAAGTTGACATAGATTGATTCGTGCGCTCACGTAACACTATGTTTTCCCCTTATAATGAACAACCTAATTATTGATTTAGACAAGTAAGACGTATATGAAATTGATGCGTTAGTTCGACAAATACATAAACAACAGTAGTTAATTTGAAACTCATGTTTGGTAATATCCACGGGAACTGCTTCGACTATGCATACGCGACGGTAGGTACGCAACAACAGAAAATGAAGCGATTGATACCAGTAGCGACCAACAGCACCAAAATAATACGATTCAGATGGTATGCCTTGACGACACGGTCGTGGATTGTATTAAGCACTATCATCAATTGATTAGTTGGCATTGATTTCTAATTAATCAGATAATTACGTACGCTTCAGAAGACAAGTGTGGTTACGGCATTCGAACTACAGGATGCTGAGTGCTGATGCATGCGTGTATTACCAAACTGGATACGCCGCTGGACTGGCAGCTGGTACTTGATTCCGAACCTCCTGCGAGAACATAAACACACGAAGAGGTTCAATCAAAACTTACAAAATATGGTAGTCACTGTTGCTCATCGAATGTTAGATCTATGTACGCGCGTATTGCCAACGGAACACATAGACTAGCTCTATACATTTTACCCGCTTAACATCCTTTTTGGAATGTAGGAATTTCTTTTCTCAATTCTTACTGGAATTAAACTGTTTCATATAAAATTTTCGCGTTTCGCGATATTGTTGCGTTTCAAACGGAGTCTAAAATTAGTTGGTCTATGAAATTAATGAAGTTAGGAAATAATCACATGTACGTTTCTAGCAGGCAGGCTAGCCCTGCCTTAATTAAGGACTGATTTAGAAGTAGAGTGGATTTTCCACAGAGCATGGTTAGATATTTAGGGGCTGTTTGGTTGCCTTAATCCAAGAGATTATTGTTCTAGTCCATTGAAAAAAAATTTTATTATTTTTTTATATTTCAGCGGATCCTGTTCGCTGGGTTTTTTTTTAATATTTTTTTATTTCGAGTGGACGGCGTCCGCTTGTTTTCAATTTTTAAATTTTTTTGAGTTTTTTTATTTCGAGCGGACGGCATCAGCTGTTTTTTATTTTATTTTATTTTATTTTTTATTTTGAGCGGACTGCGCTCCACCTTAAACATCAGCATGTTAAGTCTCTGCTCAAGCATATGACCATCCGATTCGCTGATCTCGACGTTTCAGACACGGCTACAAGAATCATGCCATTCTAAATTATCCTTTTTAGTATTAAAATACGTGGACAAACGAAATCAATAAATAAACGAATAAAAGAAAAGCAAGAAGAAAGAAAAATGGGAAAATCCGGAAAGAGGGGCTGGAGAAGGGGTCGGGAGGGTATTTTGTTCATTTTGGAGACTTGGTTTGGCGGAGTAGAGGTCATTTTTGGACTCAGTGGCTCGAACTCATCACAAAAGTGTATTTTTAGATTTTTGAGATTTTTTGAATTAATTAAATCCAAAAAAAGAAAAAGAAAAAATCTATAAAAAAAAACAAAACCAGCGGTTTGAAACCGCTCGAAATAAAAACATCAGAATTTTTTTGTGAAACTAGTGGACTGAGTCCACTCGAAATAAAAATCAAAAACAAAAAAAACAAAACCAGCGAACGCCGTCCAAAACTAAAAATAAAAAATAAAAAAATTTCAAGCAACTAGCACCGCTGCAATTCACGGCTGCAATTCACCGTTTTCTGTAATTTTATCGGTCAGCAGCTTGTTACGAAAAATATTGTACGCACGAAGCTAGGATAGTAAAAAAAGCCACCGCTGCCTCCTCCAAGCCGCGTCGCGGCCGGAAACCTCGACACGCCCCCTGCCGTCATCGGAAACCCCGGGCCAAGCCGGGTTCGTGGCACAGAGAGAGACAGAGGGGAGAGCAGAAGACACGAATCTCGGAGCAAAACCAACGGGCGGAACGGTGCATGTCGCTCCAAGCGCTTGTAGCCATGCATTTTCCGATACATGGCACGCGATCGATATACGGAAAGGCGCCCAGACCACGGTACGCGGATGACGTCACGCACACGTGGGCACAACGCGAGTTGACTCGACAGGCCGCAGCTCAGCCATCGCCGTCGCGCGCCCTGCTCTTCCCACCCATATAAAAAGCGTTTCACAGTTGCCCGGCACTAATAGACTGCTACAAGTCATGTCTTAGTTGGCGTGGTGCAATTTTCTATTAAACGGACGCAACGCACGCACTTGCAACTTTGCAGGTACATACGGATCGATACAGCCTGCGCCTGCAGCTCGCTTGGATCACTCGCTAGCTCAACCTCACGCCTCCCTCCTTGCTCCTCATCCTATTTCTTCATCTCTTGCTCCGATTCATCCGAGCGAGCAGTCTGTGCGGAGGCATTGATCGACCGATCGATCGGTCTCGCTGGCAGATCAGAGCAGCAATGGATGCGGTGGCCATGGCAGACGCGCCCATAGCGCCGCCGGACGCGTACTCCCCGCCGCCGTACACCAGCTCGTCGCCGGGGTTCCCCATCGCCATCATCATCGCCATCGGCTTCATGGTCACCTCGCTCATCCTCTTCAGCTACTACTTCCTCGTCGTCCGCTGCTGGCTCCGGGGCCCTGGCGCCCGCGGCGGGCCCGGGTCAGGCCTGCTCCACCTCGTGCGCCACGGCGAGCAGGTGGAGCGAGTCTCCGCCGTCTTCTTCACCGACTATGAGGCCGATCTGCCCGGCGGGCTCGACCCGGACGTCGTGGCCGCGCTCCCCGTCGTCAAGTACCGCCGGGTCCGGTCGGCGTCGACGGCTCTCGAGTGCGCCGTCTGCCTGTCCGAGTTCGCGCCGGAGGAGCGGCTCAAGATGCTGCCGACCTGCTCCCACGCGTTCCACATAGACTGCATCGACACGTGGCTCCACCACAACGTCAGCTGCCCGCTCTGCCGGATGGTGGTCACCGGCCCGGTGGGCCCGGCCCCAGCGGTTCGAGACGATCACGGCGCGTCCGGCCGGGAGCTGCCCGGTGAGAGGCTCATCGACGTCGCCGCGAGAATTGGTCACGGGAGTTCGTGCCGGTTCCCGAAGCAAGAGCGGAGCGGCGTCGCGCAGGAGCCGATCGGGCGGTCCTTCTCCATGGATTGCTTCCTCGGTGACCTCGGCCGGAAGCCACAGAAGGAGCCCGGCGGCTTGGAGGCCGGCCCGAGCCGTGCCGATGTTGCCTGCAGCAGCAACGTCGGTAACGGCGGCGAGACGAGCGGGAGGTTCCGGCGGCTGCTGTCGTCGTTCGGGCTCGGCCGGAGCTCGCGGAGCACGGTGCTGCCGATCCACCTCGACCCGTGACGACGTCCACGGGTTCGTTCTAGCTGCTTAATTAATTAACTCGTTCTTGCTTGCGTTCTCTAATTAATGGAGTTAAGTGTGTTTGTGTGCATGTAATGTACAGAAGCTCCATTGATTAGTTCTTGCAATCTCGAATATGTTCCCGTGTCCACCTTTCGTACGTACTGCGTGATCGATGTTAGTTGGTAGTGCACCGGATGAGTTTTTGGGATCAGATCGATGTACGTCAAGTGTAACATTGCCATTAATTAACCATTCCTGGATCTGCAGTTTCTTATGCATGAACAAAAATCAAGTGTTAAAAACAAGACTGTTTGTTTCATGCGGTCTATACCTATACGGTGCATGCAAAATCGCCAATCCATATTTTGTGCCTGCCTGATTTGCACTTCACACAACGCATTTCATGCTTGGCTTTTAAGACACGCCTGGACGGTGGCGATGACAAGATCAAGCGGGGCCGCGCGCAAAGATTCACCAATCGTTTAATTCTTTGCCTGAAAGTCAATATCATAAAGGTAGGTTATGTAGCCCACACATCACCACTTTTGTTCATTAATCAACTCACTAACAACATGGAAGCTTGAGGAGGTCTACACACGCTATGACATCATTTGTCAAATAAAATCGAATCATGCCTGCTAACCAAAAGAATGCGTATCCTCTCCTTGATTAGCACATGCAGAAGTAGTTTATATGCTAGTTGCGTAATAGGGAGTATACAATTGGGAGGGAGGACTGATAGGTTATTTTGTGACACAGGAACCTTCCTTCATACGCAGCGACAAGTTGCAGCGTTGACCAGGGATGGGGGCATGGCATGGGCAACGTCCATGTTGACATGTCCACGCCTCATCCCTGAGGTCTGAACATACACAGCGTAAAGAAATATATATGCATATGCACACACGGTCAATGGCGCAAATGGCTCAATTTGTTGCCTCGTTGCATCCATGTGGTGACCCACGTACTTAATCCTAGATAATGACTATAATTTTATCATTAATCTCAAGTTAATTACACTGATCTAGGCATATTTAATTAACAAATTATCGAGTAAGCCCAACCTTTTATTAATTAATACGTCATTTCAGAGTGTTGCAACAGAACACTAATTAGATATTTCAAAGAAAATTTATTACATTCCATATATGCAGTACCATCTTATAGTTCTTCACCTGTCTTATTACACAATTCACACCTAAAAGTTCAATATTATATTTATTATACTAATTACGTAGAAAACAAGGGCATCTGCTGTAGGGGCCACTACTCTACCCAGCCCCCTAGGTCATCCTCCGCCTCCTCATCACCATGATCCTACGGGTGATCATCCATCCACTCCTCATCGGAGCCTCCATAACAATCAGAATCTAAGCAACGGAAGAATTATAGAAGAGTGAGTACAAGATGTACTCAGCAAGCATTAATAGCAAATATGTATTCATGAATTTTATCATCCGAAATCCTCACCGATTCCATTCCTCAATCCATACCTCAAATCCTTTTATCCAAAATAGGCTTTATTAGGAAAATCTTGAGTTTCAATTTTTATTTGTAAGATTTCTACTAACACTCGTATATGAGGCAGATTTAACTTCCATAGCCTCTAGTCCAGAAGACAGGCATGAATTCATGATTTTATACCCTACGCAGGTTTTATATCGCTTCACCCATAGCAAACTCAACCGCTGTTGAGAAACTAAAATGTTTATCACTACTTTGGCATTTAAATCTTCAACCCTGGCCCCTTCCAGTTGTACTATATACTGATTCGATGGTACTGAGACCTAAGTTAGCCAGTTGTACCTCGTCACAAAATCAGAGGTACTCATATCCCCTGACCACTTACCAGTTGTGCTACAACATAAATCAGTGGTACTAAGATATTGGGGTAGCCAATTGATCTCTATCACAAAAATCGAAAATACTTGTCCAATGGCTTTAAAATATAGCGCCAAATAACCAACATTGGTTATCAAACGTGTGCTTCACTGGGTATCCGGCAATCCCAGTTTAACACATCTTACTTACCTAATGTGGAGATTAAACACTATCATATGACAATCTTTTCTAGTTGTTTCTCACAAACTATGGTTGATATGATTTAATACGGCTCATTGCGTGAGTGTAGTGGCTTAAAACTTATATTATATCCTTATGTAGAGGGCCCCACCGGCAACATCAAACATGGCACCCTCTACCCATTATTTAACAACACACCCCGACTTCACCTATCGGTTGTGTCAAAATACCAATTCTAACTACACGCACGGTTTATCCAACAATTGATTTAAATTTTAATTAAATTAAATTTTATCATGCATCAATGAATTTCACAATCCTATATAAAACCATTTCATGAATATGGACAAAGGAAGCTTGCCTAAATTTTGATTGAAATAATCGTCTTCACCCGTTTGCTAATTCACAGTCTGATTTAATTTATTTCCTAAAATTACATAAATACCATATTTAGTGGAAAATAAGTTTTTGTATATGTGCAATTACAAAATTTTAATATTTTCCCATCTCTCCCTAATTTCCCATTTTCCCTATTTTTCTTCTCCTTTTTTTCTCTTTTCTCTCTCCCTTTTCTTTTTCTCCCCCTATCCTGGTCCTTATCCTTTCTTAATATCCTCCCGATCTGGCTCCTTTCGACCGATCGGCCCCTAACCTCTCCTCGCACCGATCGACCCCACCGCCGTTCACCGCCTCCTCGCCGGTCCCCAAGTCACCATCACCACTTCTCACCGGCTCGGGCCCTTGCCGTCGGCCTCCTATCTGGCACATCGCGCTCGGTTCCCTACCCTGCCTCGGGTTCGCCCAACTCATGGGCCACCATCACCTTGGCCTCACGAGCCACTGCCCTGCCAGTGCTCCTCTCTCTGGCTCGACCCTTTGATTTGCCGCTTCAAGGGTACTCACGTCGAGCTAACTCGGCCAGCGCCCTCAGCTCGTCGACCGCAAGAAGCCTCACACTAACCGACCGTGCCCCGCCGTAGGCCACCGCCATGCTCCAGCTAGGGTTTGATAAACCCTAGCTCTAACTTCCCCCCTTTCTTCCTTAATCTACCATATATTGGTTCTCTGATTGTTAGCATGATGGTTGTGTGAATGCTTACAGGGGTGAAAGGACCGGGATGTCGGCCTAGAGGGGGGGTGAATAGGCGATTACAAAATTATACCCAATTTAAATTAATCTATCAGAGATAATGCGGAAGCAATTAGGATAATTAAGTTTTGCAACTTAAACAATTCAGCCCGAGACAGTCAACTCGGAGACTCCGGATATTTAGTCCGGATACTCCGGTATGTCCGGATACTCCGGTATGTCCGGATACTCCGGATCAATATACCGGATACTCCGGGTTGCCTGTTTCGGCCGTAACAGAGAGTGCAACAAAATTAATTCCTTCTTCGATTCAAGAGATACAAATTACTCTACTGCAACAAAGTAAGGATACAAGCAAGAATAGATGCAGTAGACACAATCTAATTGATCTAATCACAAGAATCGAAAGCAAATTAAGCGGATGAGCAAAAGAGTAAACCGAAGTAAGGAAGGAGACACGAAGATTTTATCCTCGGTTCGGATCCTTGAGGGGATCCTACGTCTCCGTTGAGGCGGCTCGGTCACGCTTGAGCCGGGGTCTCTTTCAACCCTCTTCCTCCCGGTGTTGCACAATGCACTCGCCGGTTTTCACTTCTTTGATTCCTTTCCTTGCGGAGGCGGAATCGGACCTTCACAAACCTTCGGTGGCCTTCCACACAAAGCTTGGAAGCTCACCGGCAACTCCTAGCCGTCTAGGAGACCTCAACCTCCAAGAGCAATAAATGCTCCCGAAGAACTCACTTAGAGTCCACCTCAAGTGCTCAACACACTAATCACACTCAATCCAATCACTACCCACTCTCACACCCAAACCTTCACTCAAAAGGGATCACTAAGATCTAGGGTTAGAGGGGCTTTTGGGAGCTCAAGATCACTAAGAATACACCTCAAAGCACCAAGGAAACTATATCCCAACCATCCACTCTTCAAATCAATCCTCAATCCAAACACCTCTCTCCTCTACCCAACCCTTCACAAAAGGGGATCACTAAGATCTAAGGAGTAGGGAGGAGTATTGAGGGCTCAAAAACTCTCAAAGAACACCTCTAATACCCAGCAAAACATCCCCTAATGGCTCCTTTGAAGTGGGCAAGAAGGGGGCCTTAAATAGAGGAACCCCAAAAACTAGCCGTTTGGACCGAACTGGGCAACCCGGAGACTCCGGACATTTAACCCGGACACTCCGGATCATCCGGATACTCCGGATTGTCCAGATACTCCGGATAATCCAGAGACTCCGGACATTTAATTCGGATACTCCGGATCTCCCAGGCAGCACGCAGCAGCCGAACGAAAACGGGCATAACTTTTGATCCCGGACTCCGATTTCGACGAATTCGGACTTTTCAGAAAGCTAAGAATGAGGGCTACACAACTAACAAGGTCTCACTACCCAAATCCCAAAGGATAAAAATTAACATCACAAGGAATCCAAGAGAAACCTACAACCCTCACTTTCCGGCACCACCAACACTTCTAACCCTCACACCAACCCACCTACACCTAGGTGAACAAAGTGTGACTTGGGTTTCTCAACCTTAGACAAGGATAGACCACTTTTGAGCACTTGAGACTTGTCTAAGTGATTTCAACGATTGCATCCCTCTTAATAGTACGGCAATCCTTAGACTCAAATTTAACACAAAATCTAAGTCTTACATTAAGCTTACATGCCGACTTCTTGGATGCACGGTGCATGATGACGCTTCCACAAAGATTGATGACGCCCTCCGTCTTGTCAACCTCGACGCGATTCACCTCATGAGACTCTCGTCTTCTCCGACCTTGACCTCGATCATCACCAAGACGATCCTCACGCCAAGTCGTTCTTGACTTAGTCCTCAGCTCTTGGTGACACCACCGTCTTATTTGACTTTGACTCGATTGTCATCCTTCAAACCATCTTGGTCATCATACACACAGCTTTGGGACCTAACTCTTATCAAAGCACTCAGCAAACATATTAGTCCCACAAGCTTAAAAGATATATTGAATAGATTGATAATAACAAGTGTTTCATATCAAGAAGCACAATATGAATGGAAACACTTGACAATAGAAATATTCTCTGCTAAGTGCATTATGATGAATATATGATTGATCTAACTGCACTAGAGAGATAATTGCCAATATGAAGAATCAATTAAATCATGGCAAGGACCACATACTTTGCTTAAATGAAGCACATGATAGAATATACACGAATTACACATGTGCAAACAATATTTGGAATGAGAGTAAATAATGTGATCCAATTCTAGATTAAACTTCACTAAGAGAGGTGCATTAGAAGATACACAACTTAAGACATGTATGCACCAAGTCAATATAAAGCAATGAAGTTTAACTCTAGTTAACACAAGCATATTAAAAACAAAGCACATAATGAACTCAAATGAATATATATATGCACAAGCAATTATGACATGAATCAATGTGCACATATGAAATCAACAAGTTACTTAGAGTTCAATATGCATTTGCTAAAGAGGAATGCAATGACAAATATGGAAGGAATACCGAGATTGCATACCTCATTTTTGCTTAACCATCCCAATTGATTTTCCTCTAAAATAGATGAGACTAATATTCAACTAGGCAATAAATATGTTAGTCTCATAACAATATAAACATATTAGAGGTTTGTCATTTGTTAAGTACTAAGTTAAGCATATGTACAATTACATTGATTGACATTACATACGTTTGTCATTAATCGTTTATCATTAATCACCAAAACAACATAAGTGCCTAGATGCACTTTCAAGGGGCTTAGCAATAGCGTCAATGATAATTCTCCATTAGTCGGATAGCAATTAGCGGTGTCGTGACAGCATTAGTGGTTTTTGTCGCACGCAGAGAGTGAGACAATATCACTGGCATGAACGATGCCGCTAGTTTGCGACCACTAAATTGAGACCACTATTTTGGTTATCGATTTTAGTCTCTACTTTGATTTTTGCTATTGCTAATCTTATGTTGGCACTACTGGTTAAGTCTTGGAATGGTTACCTAGAACTGTGGAAGAAAAATAGGAGTATGGAGGTGGTTCTGGATGTAGAGGATGAGAGGGTGGCCTTGCTCCCAGTTGTTGCTTGAGCTTGACCTCCTCTGTATCCTGACTGTGAGCTCCTTACTCTTGACTTTGGCTGAGCCTTGCTCCTTTCAACCTTCGGGTTCCCCTGGTGCTTGGTGGTGCTCCTAGCTCCTAGTCTTGAGGATACTTACGATGATGTTTGTGACAGCGGCTCATTTGCTTTCTCTTCTTCTCTGGTTGTTGCTCTATGTGGTTTGTGGTTTGAATGCTTAGGAAGCTTGGTTGGTGACTTGCTTTGAGGGTTTGGTGCTCTATATGCTTGAGGTAAGGCTGCCTTATGGCCTAAGGCTATACACTGGATATTTGTTTGAGAAAAACTATATAACGGTATCCCGTCAAATAGGATATGACGGGATGCCTCTCCGCTCTTGGGTTTGCGATGGGGTTCCGTTCACATGCCGTCGTACCGCGGTGTAGTCCCTCTTCTGCCGCCAAAGGCCAACATATTTGCTCGTCCAAACCGATCCCTCGCCCGCCGAACCGGCAAGGCAGGCAGTGCTCGCGCAAATTGCACCGCCATCGACGCTTGGCACCCGATTCTCCGAACTGCTCCCCCCGTTCGGCTTATGGCTTGATTTACCGGCGAACTTTTGTATGTCTCTTTGTTTTCCTCATGTCAGACTGGAATGGCAATGAAATAACCCAAAGTTTCAAAAGAATTTAAATTTGTTCTCGAATAGCTTTCATGTTTAAGTTTCATCAGATTTCTTAATATTCAGGAGGTGCACATATATGTTTCATGACGTTTTACAGATAAGTTTCATGGTATTTCACAGATAAATTTCATTAAGTTTCATAGTGTTACATAAAACTCACTTGAATTTATCTGTGAAACATCATGAACTTACACGTGAAACATCATGAAACTTGTCCGTGAAACATATGAAACTCATCCGTGAAACCTAATAAAAGTTATCTATGAAACTTATGCGTGAAACCTAATGAAACTTATAGCATGAAACTTATCCGTGAAATCTGATGAAACTTATATGTAAAACCTAATGAAACTTTTCTGTGAAATATCATGAAACTTATTTGTGAAACCTAATGAAACTTATCCGTGAAATATTATGAAACTTATCTGTGAAACCTAATAAAACTTATCCGTGAAATAGCATGAAACTTATCCGTAAAACCTGATTAAACTTATCTTTGAAACCTAATGAAACTTATCTGTAAAATATAAAATTTATTCGTGGAACCTAATAAAATTTATCTGTGAAACATCATGAAACTTATTCGTAAAACACAATGAAACTTTTCTGTGAAACCTAATGAAACTTATCTGTGAAACCTAATGAAACTTATCTGTAAAATATCATAAAACTAAACATCATGAAATATATCTGTAAACCTCCTGAATCTCAAGAAAATAAAACGATTTGTGTGGATATAGATTGAAAGTAAGTGAATGGTTATGTATGAATGACTCAATCCAACGTTATGAAGCTATTCCGTAGATATAGTTTTGAACGGAACACCGTCGTGTAGTTGCTCTCTATTTGTTTCAGCTGAAGACTTGGTTGGCTTGCCTTAAAATCAAGTGCACTGCACTTGGGAAGCTCGCCTGGGGATGGCTTCGGTTGACGTTATCCTAATGCACAGTGCCCCAAGTCTATCCTTTCTACTGTGAATGTTTTTATCTCTTTACGGCAATGAATTACCCTTTTATCATGGTATATTTTTAATATACCCGCACTGACAATTAACAAACATGTTTGTATAATTGCCAAGTGATGAGCCCTAATTTCGTGAAATGTGCCAATTTGGCTCCCGAACAATATCTGGTATCTCATTGAGCGATAATTATTTTACTGGGCAGACAACAATTTCTAACTCAATTTACTTTATTGAATTTCTTCCTACATTACTAAATTATGACATTTACTAATAATTGCAATCTTTATTAATTTGCAGGCTAGCGAAGAATTCACGGCACGAGAAGATATTAGACATCTGTAAAATTTTTCTTTTACACCTTTTTGTAATTAATCATTTTGTAATCATGTTGTAATTGTAGTTTAAATTTTTATTTAATTCACTTTTGTCAGTTGAGCAGCTATGTAATAGTTACTGTATGTAATAAATTAATATTGTCTGATTGTGTTTAATGACCGGTAATCTTAGTTTAATAATTTAATTTTGGTTAATAGTTGTTCCAATCCATCCATGTGGATCCTCCGTGATTAACAGTGCCCGGGGTTGACTTCACCGTGGCGGGCCTTGCTATACGGCAACGAATCTACGCTCACATGAATGATGGTGAATCGTTGTCAGGCTTCTAATTCTGCATCGGACAAATTGGATGGAAGCATGCATTCTGGATCTTTGACTTCGCGAGGGGCGCCTCTCATGGTGTCGACAAGGATTGCTTGCCCGAGGAGAAGAAAATTTCGCCGATCAAGCTACAGTACCAGAAGAAAATTCGCCTGCCAGGCTACAGTGCCGTGCAATGCTACGCTGCTATTGGAATCGAAAGAAACGTGAGAGATGGATCATATTTCTTAAAGATATTATAGCGATTTTGACGAGGTAGCACGTCTATTTCTTATGTAGAGGGCAAGATATCTAGTGTAAATCATTTTTATCATGTAAACTCCGTAAAAAATATATGTGTATGCTTTCAAAAATTCTCAAAAAGTTATTATACATAGGGCATTTGAAATTCTACGACTATGTAAAATTTGAAGACCAAACTCAATTGTATTTGAAAGATATGAAATTAACAAGCAACGATATGAATGGCATTGAACAGTGAAAAAAACTGATTGTCTTTTTCATATTTTTCAAATACAGTTAATTTTGATCTTCAAATTTGAAAAGGTTGTATAACATCATTTTCTTTACGTATAATAATTTAAAAAGATTGAAAACTTGCAATAGCGGCCAGCAGGTTGAATTTTATCCAGCATCGCAGAGGGTCGCGTACGTCCCTGTCCGACCTTGATTTGTTTGGGGGTGAATACCATGCGTGCGATCCTTCAACTTGGGGCGGTCACCATCGTGTGCGCGCCGTCGCGGGCACGCGGTCTTGACGAAGCAGAGTTAGCAACGCCGCAGCGCGCGGTGTTCTCAACGAAGGAAGCAGAGCAGGCAAACGAAAACCATAACTGCGACGTACGAGACTTGCCAGATGGGCGAGGCGCCGTTCGATTCGAACCAAGGATGGAGAGCTCAAGGCGGCTACGCATGGCGACTGGATATCCATCGGCGTCAGAGACAAGATATTTTAGTGCACTTCGGTCCTTTGTTTATTTACTGATAGAGAATAGGTGCGTCCACGCCTAAAGAGAAATGATCTAAATTTTGCCTAGGAAATATACCTAGCAAAATCAACCAGCGCACCTTTCAGTCTTTAGCTAAATTTTTCTCTACTCTTCCCTCTCTCTTTCTCTCTGCATTTCATTTTCCAATTCTCGTTACTAACTTTGTATGATACACATGATGAAAAGATACACTTGAAGTGTATAAAACACTAAATAAAATCTAGAGAACGGTAGATCGTTCTCTGCGAAAATGACGGGATAGGACGCTGTCAGGGGCGAAGTTGAACCTCAGGATGTCGGGCCCAAGCCCGAGGCCTAGCTCAAATTCTAATATAAAAGTGCATCAGGACCAAAATACGGCCTAAGACCTGGCTCAAGTTGCCCCAGCCCGGCCCAGTAGCAGAAGTATGAGTGAATGACCAGGAAGGAGGAGTGACGCCCTAGCCACTAGACAGTTCCACTAGCACCGTCGCACACGAGTGGATTCACGACTCACGCGTAGATGTGGGCACTTGGGCCGGGCTTATTTGGGCTGACCCGAAGCACGACAGGCACGACACGGTCTAAGCCCGGCCCGGTATGTAAGGTCGTGCCGTGCCGGTCCGACACTGTAGCTCGAGTCGGGCCCGTGTCGGCACGGCACGACAGCGGCACGTGGCTCGCCACCACTACCCCTCTTAATTAGGTATTACTTGAAAATTCAAACTTAAAGTTATGGTTTGTCGAACGCAAAAACTGTATTTTTAAACCTTCTGTGTTTACGGTACTAGTCCCACGATCAGTCTTTAGCACATTGGCGAGGGAGTGAGCAATGGACGAGAGAGAAAGAGGGGGAGATATGGGCGAGAGAGAGAGGGGGGGGGCAACGGATGAGATAGATGGGAGAGAGAGAGGGGGAGCAACAGGCGAGAGAGAGAGCTGAGAGAAAAGGGCGAGAGAGATGAGAGAGAGAGTGACAGCTGACGAGAGAGAGGGAGAGAGATGGGCGAGAGAGAGCGCTGAGAGAGACGGGCGAGAGAGCTGAGAGAGAGAGAGTGCACAACGAACGAGAGAGAGGGAGAGAAATGGGCGAGAGAGGAGCTAAAAGAGTGAGAAAGACATGCGAGAGAGAGGAGAGAAATTGAGAATAACGGGTGAGAGAGAGTGACTTCTTATACAATGTACAACAGTACAAGTCTTTGTACTAACTACTAAGGAGTATCATGCGTATCCGGATCGTTTTTGTCTTGTCACAATAGTGTAAATGGGCTAAATCTGGGCCGGCACGACACGAAGTAGACACGAAGAGCAAATGGGCCGTGTCTAATTTTAGAGTTGAAACTTTCCAAGTTGATACTTTCTAATTTAAATTTTTTTTAAGTTGAAACTTTCTATTTAAAATTTTCAAAGTTTAATTGTTCTAATTTTAAATTTTTGCGTTAGAAAGAGAAAAAAGAGGTGAGAAGTGAGTAGGGAAAAGAGGAGGAGATGGATGGAGAAGATGATACCTAACATTCTAAGGAGGTGATTTTAAATTTATTAATTTAAGATTAAACCTCAAAATAGTCATTCCCAACTGAAATTTCCAATACTGACTGACAAATACAGAAGAGAACTAGCTAACACCGTACCCTCCGTATTATCCGATAGCATAGAAAGGCTTCATGCTGCTGATTGCAGAGCCCGGATAGAGAGACTCTCATAAGCACAAATGGGTAAGAATCAGGAAAGAAAGCAGGAAAACACAAGAGAAGCCAAAGACTTCCACAGCTAAACTCGCCTTTCTTGTTCCCTTCCATTCGCCTCTTGACACTTGCTCCCGGTTGCAATCTCAGATATGCGCCTTTGTCTTCACTTGTACTCCAGGATCATGTTGTTCTCAGGGGCCAGGCCGACGCAGGCCCTCATGATGTTCTCAAGCATAGCCCTCTGCTTCGCCAGAGCGTTCACCACTGGTGTGCCAGGAGGAACCTGTTTCAAGAGACAGGTATAATTAGTTGATGTATTAGAGAAAACGGTAACTGGCAGTGGCAAGTTCATGTGCTGACAAGGGGTGCCTTGGTGAGATAGCTCAGGATGGTAGCCACTGGATGGAAGGAATGGAACTTCTCCTGCAGACAAGAGTAAGAGGAACAACAGCATGTTCAGTTTTGCTGGCATATCAGATGGTGTAGAAATTCTGTAGCAACACAGATACTTTCAGTCCATCAACTCATACCTCTTCCTCAGTTTTCAGCTGGATCCTGGTGCTGAGCTCAGCCAGGAGCACCAGGTCAAGAATGATTGGTGCGGCAAGGAGCGAGTCCTCGCAGGTGTTGTGCAACACAATGGTGTTCTTACCTCCCATGAAGATCTCTGAGGTGTACTCATCCATGGCCCTCTTGCTGTCTCCAACGTACGGCACGTACTGTGAAAGGAAGACCAATTTTTAATCCAAGCCTAATTTTCTACAACGGTGCATGTGTCTGTACAAGGTGACAGCCAAATTGACAGACCTTGATCACTACGACGTGATCAGGATGCTCGCCAGGCTCGTAGAGGATAGCATTGCTTGAGACCATGTCATCCACCACGTTACTCTTGGAGATCTCCTTGGACCGGAATGTTTGCGGTGCAGAAAGGTTCATGCCATCATTGTTCCCCAAGTGATTGTAGCTAACAATTGAGGTAGGCTATACCAGAATAAACCAAATCACTTGTCATATGTTTTGTCATATAACAGAGAAATGTCTGCATTGTAATAAAGAAAAATAGTCAAGGATTAGATCGATAATTGATACCTTGATTCCAGCACCAACAAGGAAATCAACCAAGACAGACTTCATCTTGGTTTGTCCACTCTTGAAATCATCACCACCAATCAGGCAGTTGTTCTTAATAGCAAGATCAATCAGCCCTGCACACAGGAAACTAATGTAAGCGTTGATTGAATCAGAATTAAGACTGCACATAAAAGTACAACTCATCACAGCAAACTTCACACCAGGCACAAAGGTGTTCTGAGGGCTCCCGTTGATGAAGGGTACACCCTCCATTACGCAGGCAATGGCATGCAGTGTCGATGGCGATATCTCTGCCTCATTCTTGTCCACAGATGTCAGGAGGTTCTCCATTGTGTCATTGAGCCCAACACAAACATTGCTGTATCTTTCAGTGTTTGCAGTCCACAGCACAACTACCTTGTCCACTTTGTTCTTTTCCTTGAACTCCCTATTTCATCAGCCATATAAGCCTTAAATTTTATGTTAAATAGTCTGCAGCATGAATTGTTTGACACTAATGAACCAGGTTGTTTTAACCACGGTAATCTAGATACTCCAGCTATGTCCTTGGAAACATCATCCTTAGGCCCTGCTTGGATGAGTGGTAATTTCTTGGGAGGTTTTGGAATTTAGTTCAAATTTGAACTAAATCCTAAAACATTTCAATGAAATACCCCTAATCCAAGCACCCCTTTATGGGTAATTCGCTTAAGTGTCAGTAGTATGAACTCTGTGAGAAGTCCTTTTCATATAATAGGCACTTTTGCAGCACCAGTTATATTATACGTTCTGTTATAAGCAGGTACCTGAAGGCTAGCCCCGGCGCAATCATGTGTTCCCACGTACCAAATTCAGATTATTCTTTCTTAATTTTAGTTTGCACAAATTGCACGCAGCATGCACGTTTGTATACCTGATGTCCTTGATGATCTGCTCCACCTGCTCTTTCTTGGTGCCCTTGATGACATTGTTCGCGCGGGAACCCTGGTTGGCAGCGATGAAGTCCGGGTCATAGATGCCAGGGAGCGGCACCATGGACTCCATGTAGGGCCTGAGCTGCTTCTGCAGGTCAATGTCCAGCACCTTGGCCCTGGTCATAGCATCAGCAAGGTTCATGTTGCTGATGTCCCATCCCCCGAACACGAGGTCATCAGGATTCACCTGCGAAATTATTCAGCACCATCAGGACAAAGAAAAGACCACTTACTGCGAATCTGCAACTAACTAGCACCATCATATGAAGTACTATTCAACAGAGCAATCATTATCCAAAGATGCTGGAATTTTTCAGTAGACCCAATTATTTGTCCTACACAATCACAATAAGGCACACACTATCCACTTTTTTGACACCCTTTTTGACTGACATAGCTTTTTTGTTTATGTAGTACAAGGCAAAATGTTTCCCGTGGCGACCGCCGAGGTGGCGCCGGCGTGGCAATTCCAGGGTTGACCTACTCACCGAAGATGCAGAGACTACGGTAGCCAGGAGGAAGGAGGGACAAGGGCAAAAATGTGCAAAAATCCAAAGTGCCAAGTTTTAGACCGGTAAATTTTCAACTTTTATGTTTTGGAGTGTCATTTATTTCGGACTGGCACATATCCAATTAGTCCCCTTTTAAACAAGCCATGTATCACCAACTCACCATTATACTGGTTTGCAAAACATGATCTTTTCATTTTCATGCGAGTGAGTCCAATAAAAGAGGATTAGCTAGATTACCATGGGCAGGAGGCTCTTCAAAGGCGCATAGATCTCCTCCCCGTTGTAGCTTCCGACCCTGATGGTGGATGCCTGGGTGAGGGAGCCATAGTAGTTGGCCTGCTGCACCTTGTCCCTGGTCGCCCATGAGATCCCCCTGGATAAACTCACCGGAATTCCACCATAAATCAAATGAAAAGACAAGCAACTACACGAAAATGCAGAGCGAGCATGGTGGCTACTGGCTTACTCCCTGTTGGCGATGACCCCGGCCGTCAGCGTGGAGCCGTTGTTGCCGCCCCAGCCCACGAGCATCACCCTGCACCACCAAAAAAACGCGCCCAGAAATCAGCATCGTCTATCGACAAGTGGCTGACACGACACTTGTGTTGCACCGCTCGTAGCCAACATGCAAAGGGGAAAAAAACACGATTTTTTTTAAGAAAGGGATGGAATTAAAAATAGCCGCGTCAGGCTTTCACATTTCCCAGTATACCAGGGTAAGATTAGCCCTACGCCCCTACTAATCTTCCCTCTTGGATCCTGCGGAAACTACAACCTCACGTGCACACCGGACGAAAAAAATTAAAAACTAAGCAGAAAAAAATTAAAAAAAAAAACTAAAATGTCGTATTAAGCAGACGGGATCGGGATGCTCAATCTCAGAAACGAGCGTCCAAAGTGACCGAGTAGCAATTCGCCGTAAGCCCAACCAAGAAACGAACAGGGAATCCTTTTGGCTTTCTTCTGCCATCTCTCCCCCTCGGGGCGGCGACGCAAGAAAACAAACCAACAGAGAAGAAAAGGGAAACCGAGCCGATCCGTCCCGGAAGCGTCAACGGCGAGGTCGCCGTCAGGCAGAGCGAGATTCCAAACAGAACGCCCATTGATCCAGAGTTCCAGACACGGCAAGGCCAGTGACGCGGCCGAATGGGATGAAGAGAGATTAAGATAAGGGTGTGTGTGTGTGTAGTTGGCACGTACCCGAGTTTGGGGACGTTGGTGCTGGTCCGGAAGTGGTAGTTGACGGACTTGGGGCGGACAACCCACAGGGAGGCGCCGTCGCGGCTCTCGTGCACCAGCTCGGTCGTATCGTACCGGTACTCCGACTCGATCTCCCCCGCGCCGTACCGCACGTAAGGGCTCTCCACGCGGAATCTCTCGATGAACATCTTCGCCCCGGTCTCTCGCGCTCGCCGCGACGGCGAACTCCTCAAATGGTGGGTACGAGGCGGCAGGAGACACCTTTGGCCACCGGAGTTCGTCGGGGGTGGGGGGTGACGGCGAGTATGGCTGCCGGAGGGAGCAGAGTGCGAAGGCGGCGGAAGGGTCCGTGAGAGAAGAGGACGCGGAAGGAGCACGATGACTCGATGAGTTAGGCCATCTCCAACAGCATTCCTCAAATTTCATTTCCTATATCCTCATATACAGAATTCGCACTTAAAGATTAGGTGCATTCATATCTCTTTCCTCTCAAAGCATTCCTCAAATCTCATTCTCTATTTTATCACTCCTATATTATAATGATATTTCATAACCGCCATATGAGCCATGTTTAATTTTTTAGCGGAAAAATTTGGAATTATTTTAATTAGTGAATTTAAAAATTTCATTCCTCGGTCATCGAATTGGCTTATATTATAGCAGCGATATTATGGCTATATTGTATGAGGCTATATTATGCTTGACTATATTATACTTGCTTATATTGTATCAGCTATATTATGTGGCTATATTTTTAGGCTATATATACACGACCATTTACACTTCCAATCCTTTGCCCCATATCCAATGTTCATTATCTAGTATATCTCAATGAGTCGCCGAACTTAGTTGACATTTCTCTCCGATTCATCGTAAGTGGATAACGACGATGAATCTCTTCTTCTGATAGCATATCTAGTACACAAAGAAGATAAGTGTGTGAGTGGTCGGACGCCATGGGAGTTCTATTGTTGGCCATCAATACATACATCGCAATAGAGAGGAAGGGCATGCCAGTACATCACGAGACTATTTTGCTTTGATCCTCACGGTCTGACTACCCAACTTTCTTCTGGCGAGGTTTATGATGAGAAATATTTCAATTGTTTGTATTTTGATTGATCATCTTTTCTATAAAGCTCATTCTTCTTTCTACAAGCAGTTTAGAATGAGTAAATCGTCACCTATTTCTTCGCATATTGCATCTCTTTAGAAACCCATGATGATTATTTTGTTCGTAAAAGGAATTGTCTTTGGAACTATCGGGTTATCTTCTTTACTGAAGGTAAGCTGACGTCAGGATGATAGCTTATGAGTACAGATGCTATTGATGATTGTCTACGGATTGCGAAATGCCATAGAGAGTTTTAAAAGGTTTGTGCGAGCTATTATTGTCTCTCTTTGGAGATGAGTATTTGAGATCTCCAAATGAGAATGATAATCTTTGCTAGATTACTTGCAATCGGTGAGGAAAGAGGTTTTCCTGGAATGCTAGGAAGCATAGATTGCATGCATTGGAGGTGGAAAAATTGTCTCTGACATGGCAAGGCTTGTATCTTTGGGCATGTACACAAGCCAACAATAATTCTAGAAGCCGTTGCTTCACAAGATCTATGGATTTGGCATGCCTTTTTTGGTTTACCGAGGATCTCACAATGATATTAATGTTCTTCGCGTTCCCTCTCATGAAAGCTAATTGAAGGGACAAGCGCGGGAAGTGAATTACACTATCAGCAGTCACAATTACACAATGGGGTACTATCTTCTTTGATGGATATATCCTGAATGGGCAACATTTGTGAAGACAATACCAGCTCCTCACGGGAATAAGAAGAAATATTTCTCCCAAGCTCAAGAGGCGGGAAGGGCGTGGGCAGGCGCTGGAGTTCTCGCAATCTCGGTTTTGCAATTGTTCGAGAGTCCGGCAAAGCGTTTAGGATCAACAAACACTCGGAGAGATATCATGACAGCTTTGTGTCATCATGCATAACATGATAGTTGAAGATGAGCGAGACGGAGGACCACTTGACTATAATTACGAAGGAATGGGAGAAAGCAGTTTGATGTCACACGAGCATACGCACGAACTCTTTGAGTTTATTCAAACTCATCATTCCATTCGAATAGGAAACTCACCGGCTCTACAAAGCGATCTAGTGGAGCACTTATGGCAACGTTATGGAGGGTGTAATTCTATTTGTTGTAATGTATTGATCATTCATCTATGTATTCATTCATCTATGTATTCAGTCATTCATCTATTGCAAAACAAGAATCTTTGTCATTTGAAATCAACCATCAAGCAAGAATGCATTGCAATATGTAAGTCCATAACCTAAGGAATGAGGACAAAGCTGAATAGTTCTTAAGCAAAACAAACAACCTTGGTTCAACTGACCTATTACATCTTCTAGCTATTATATGATTCGCTTCGTGTAATATTGTTTTTGTGCCTCAAAGGTCACGGCGACTTAGATCAATGCCCATAATTCTCTCCTCCTCTCGACCATTTTCTTGAATTCAAGTTCATTTTCTTGAATTCAAGCCTCTCTTTTCTTGCTCAATTTTGACTTTTTCTTGCTCAATCTTCGCTTGTTCTTGTGCATACATCGCTCATATCGCTCATCTTTCTTCCTCTCTTTTATAATCTCAAGTTCCCTCTTTTCCTTTCTAAGATTTTCTAATGCTTCCATGTAAAGATTAGTTGTTGGAGCAACTTCTTTACCTCGACGTGTCGTTCTTTCGCCGCCTTATGTCCAATTAGTGCCTTAAGTGATCATTTTACGCATTAGGATGGTCCTCATCAAGATGAATTGCATTTGTGCTAAGATGGAAGATCCGGGACTTCCGCTACTCGATGTCTTTTGCTTCTTACGAGATAACCGAGCACACCACTTAGGATGGTATTGCAAAGTATTCCAAAGAATGTAAGAATGCGACGATCGCCTTTCTTCCTCATGATACAAAGTTTTAGCTTGCATAATCAGACAACCACACAAACAATATCTATGAGCACACCATCTACAAATAGGAAAGGTACATAGATTATGGACTAACCTTGTCTGCTTTCAGTTAACTCCGCTTTGATTTCGACGCTCAATCCGATCATGACACATAAAACTTGTTCCGCTTCTTGAATATGAGACCATCGATGTGTAAGTGAAGCCTGTGAAGCGTCAAAGGTGAAAGTCTTGTACTGCGGGAAGTAGTCATGAATTCTTCTCCAATAGGTGGCACGATTGTTGGTTCCCTTGTATTGCATCAATACTAACATTAAGCCGCGGAGACCAACAAATTGTCTTCTTCCTCGGAGAAATTTTTGATCTTCTATTGTTTGCTTTTATTTGGGGACCATCAGCCAAGCCTTTGGTGACGGTTGTGAACCAATTGGACTTTCTGTGGCGAAGGTTCGAACCATCCCAATCACGAGTGCATCCTCCCTCACTCTGATTTATATAGAAGCCATCCATAATTTCTATTACGACAACATCAAAAATTCTCAAGTTAACAAACAACATTACAATATCTTAACAAGATAACAAACATCATAACAATATCTTAACAAGTTAACAAACATCGTTATAATATCTTAACAAGTCTTAACTTGAGTCTTAGCATCGTTACATCATAAATAGCAAGTCTAAACCAGGTCTTAGCATCATTACAACATACATAACAAGTCTTAACATTAATACAAGACTAAAACCTTCCCGAATCATCACTATCAATTTCGATACCCTCTTCTTCACAATATTGCCTGTCATCACGTTTATACTCGTCATCACTCAGTAGTCATAGGAAGGCACAACTCGGGTCTACATCCTCTGCAAGATCTACTTCATCTCTTTGCATCACTTCATGATTGTATGGCAACTTGCTCTAAGCTTCGAGTTATAGTTTCGATGTCCATCAAAAGGCTATTGAGTTCACTAGCACAATGACATGTGCTGCATTACTAAAATTGTCTTGTACAATTTTGTTAAGGTCCAATCGATGCTCTCTATTTGTTTTTCTTGTCCATGCCAAGCCTTTCTGAGAACTTCTCTGGATCCTTGTCCATCTACACAAGCTAGAGAAAGTAAAATGTGTAGAATACTAGTGAGAATGACAAGAGAACAACAAGGAAATCTTTCTATGCATCTATGATATAAAATGAAAATACAAGTGAAATGAGAGACGATTCATCAATTTTCTATGCATCTATGATGTGAATGGCGCAGAAGAACAACAAGGAAATCTTTCGGTGGAGTTAAGGCGGGCCTTTTACTCTGCATATATATGATACTTTTACTCCCCTCTCCCTAACGTACGAACTTCTCTATAAGAGAGATAATCATAGATAGTCCGGTTGCTAGATCCCTTACCTAATTATTTTTCTCGCGATCTTGCCAGCACATATATATGGACTAGAGCATATAAAGAAAAGATGGCAAAAAGTCATCTCAAATTGTAGAATAACATGTATTTAGGAATGAATTTAAAAGCTAGAATGACATCTATTCAGAACGAAGAGTATATGACACTCTTGGCCAAACATGGAGCTACCAGTTGTTTCTTCAAACATCCCGAGGGCTTCCTCACGTAACGCGTCCACAATATTGTATACAAGTATCATCAATGGAAAGTGGAACACCTTGCTTTCTAATTTTCCATTTATAGTGAAGCTTTGCTAATCATAACAAGCATGGTGAATACACTTGTAAGGCTAGCTTAGCGAGTCATACAAAAGAGCCATAGAAACACATTTCTGGAATGTTTTACTTAAGCAGATGATCTGAATAAATAAGACACTAAGGCCTCTCTAACAAGTATCTTAGTGTCTATTGTCTTCTCTCGGGCAAGCCTCTTTTCGATGACTAAAGTCCACAGGGAAAGCGCCCCAACAACAAAACCGATCCCTCCCCAATCTGCAGTTCGGGTCCCTAATCCTAGAATTACAGGCTCAGCTGCATCTCCAACTCTGCAGTATTCTTCAATGACTACCCTCACATGGTACCTCATCTCGTCCAAGCAAACCCATTTACTCCATTCATCCCATAAGATCTTCAAGAAGCTATTTTCCTCTATTGAGCTAGCAATGCGCGGATCATTTGATTTTTAAAGGTCTCAGTATGCACATTTTGGATTCTATTACATTCATTTGTGATTGTTATGTATTCAAGAATGAAGGGTCATAATCGAATAGCTTCTTGGTTGCACAATTTACATTTGGATATCATGTTCAATCAGAATAATCTCAATTAGCTTGCATAATTTTTACTACGATGGACTTTCAACTGTAATTTTTCTAGTGTACCAATGATACAATAGGATACAATTATTAGCCGAACAATTTTTCATGCACCTAACTGGGCCTAAACATGAAATTAAATGTACAACTTTGTTATGATTTACAACATAAATAGTAAATCTTTTCTAGAGGTATATACATAGCTAATAAGAGATAATACCACCAAAAATAAATTATTTCATCTGCGAGAAAAGAAAGCAGTCATTTTATCGCTACACTGTAAGAATGGTATTAACATTAGAACATTTTGTAAAATCCCCACCATCCTAGACATGTACGCGTTTGCAAAGAATTGTAAATTTTTCTCAGGGGCACTTCAAGTCACATTTGCACTTTCCAAGAACATGTAGCTCAAATGTGACCTTTGCAACAAATGGTCCAACGGTAGACCAAGATTCTACACAGACCTCCCTTACTTATTTAGACTCCACTAAATAACAATTGTAGAGCATTATCTCATATGAAGTTTCACTCCTATACTATCACACATACGATGTGTCATCAACTAAATTAGCATACATCGTCCAGATACAATCAAGAACACAACAAGAAATTGCATAGCAAGGCTGCCATTTTACTACAATTTCCTCTGGGCCAGTCACAAATCTTTGCGTGAAAAATTACAAATTAAACCCAATAAAGCGCAAGAATGTCGTCCCAACTAAAATCTCCTCAAGGGTAACAAAAGAGACGAATCACTGCGCAACTAATGCAGGAACAACCACCTAACCAATCGCCTTTGAGATAATCGAAAGCACAACTAAGCCCTTTTTCCTTAAAAATTTTTCGGAGTGTTGTGGGCATGAAGTATATGATAAGGCTGAAAGCCTGAATCATCTACTTCCCACTAATCGAGGAATGAAACTTTGTAAGCACGTTTGTGGCAAGATGTTATACCATTCTAGGTTCGTATGTCATGCAAACTAATTAACCCTAACCTATCTCAATCTAAAAGGTTTGATGGAATGGAGGAGCAACAGCGAAGGATTTCACCGCTCTTGCAACTTGAGGATGGAACGGCAGCCGAGATGGAAGTGGCGGCGGCGATGTGGATGGAGCGGCGGCGGCGACGGGTCGAGGTTGGAGCGCGCGCGACGGGCAAGGTCGAGATGGAAGCGGCAGCGGCGGCCGGTCGAGATGGAAAGCGGCACAGCGACAGTCGAGGATTCGAGCGCCGGCGGCGAGTGAAGACTGGCCGACGAGCCGGAAGGCGGTGGCCTCCTCGCTGATTAAATCCGCAGCGCGGAGAGCACCACCGGAGAGATCGAGAATCACGATAGAAACGGGCGAAATCCGGATATTCGGCTCTCTCCGCTTCGGGTGCATAAATGGGGAATCGGATAGAACATCTGTTGGAGCAAGGTGATTCATGTTTGCATGTACGGATTACTCATTTTGAGGGATGAGGAATGGGATAGGGAACCTGTTGGAGATGGCCTTATGGGGCAGAGAAAACGATCGAGGCTTCGGGACGGGGGGAGGAGAACAGTTTCCTTTCTTTTTCTCTTGCAAAATCGCCAAATGACATGTGGGTCCATCCTTAGAGGCCACAGCCTCGTGAGTTCGCTGGTTCATCCTTCGTATTCTCGGTTTTTACAACGGCAGACACGTATATTGGATTGTTGCCTTGTCGGCGCAGTCGCGTAGACGTTTGCACGGCTTTGTTTGTTGGTGAAAATTTTCAAACAAACACCCGATGTGTTAAATGTATTTAAGTTATGGGTTACTTTACTTCTTCTGGGCCGAAAAACAAAAGTGGTAATTGTACTGGCTTCCTAGATTTTTTTTTTAACAAAATTAGGTACAATATGAATTTTTTTTATAAAAATAGCTCCATGCCCACACCTTTCAGGCTATGGAGCGCATAAGTGTGCTCCTACGCTTCCCTCGCGCAAAAGAACACACGCACGGCAGGTCGGCTGGCGAACGCTAGAAACAAGCAGCGCACGCGAAGCGAGACGAGGCAGCAATGAGAGTGGTGTGGGGCATATGTGGCGTGGGCAAGGCGCGTCGCGGTGGGGCCTGGAGGCGCGCTCGCACATGGACGGGTGGGCTCAGGGCGCCTCGGTAGCTGTGCCTTGGGGAGCTGTGCCTTGGGTAGCTGTGCCTTGGGGAGCACAAGGTGAGTGTGGAAGCACGCTACCACACCGTGGAAGGTTGCTTCTACGTTCACCCAGCACGGAAGGTGTGGGTCACGAGACTATTTTTACAAAAAAAAAAAAAATCATATGAGGGTTAATTTTATTAAAAAATCTAAGGGGCAAAAACAGTAATTCCTTCCAAAATAACATTATTGTTTTAGTTAAGAAGAGTTTTTTTTTCTCCTCCGGTCAATATTGAACCTTGAAGTTGCCCTTGATACCAGAAAAACACAAGGAGCAACCAATAAACATTGCAAACACCTTATATTTGCATATAAGCGATATACAGTAATACATGTCAGTTATATGTAAATATGTGTCATGTAGGATTTTATATGATGTAAAGAAGAGAGAAAGATAACGTCTACTATTAACAGACGATCTTATATATGACCTTATATTGTATATATCATTGTATAAACATTATATTAATTATATGAGAGATCATTATAAACAAATATATAGATAATTTATTGTATGAATTATATTTAATCATGTCTCTAAATACATAAAGTTGTATTACAAATAACTACTGTCTATACTACTATATATGGTCTAACAATAAGAAAGATACACGGAGTAATAAAGGCATATGCCGCTAGCGAGATATGACAATGACATTAGTAGCCACCAGCCAATCAACATCACCGTGATAACGATTCAGATTAGTTGACCTCTTCCTGATTCCTTCTACAGCCTGAGCATGATATAGCAGTATAGCACACGAAATCCTTGTCGGACATATTAATACGGGAGAAACTAGCATCCAGACGTCTGATTTTTGTTATTTTTTTTGGACGCTGCTCAATATTCTTTTTTTGAACGTATGAAACATTTTTTTTACTGTTTGTCGAAGAAAAATGTTTCACTATGTAGAAAAAAATGTTTCACGCGTAGAAAGAAATGTTGCAAAAAAATCAAACGTCCGATCCCTAGTAATTAGGTATTAATATTGGTGCGAATCAAACATCAAATTAAAACCATTGGCGCGGCTTCATGGACGCCAGGGTGATGCCTTGGCCCACCTTCTCTATGAAAGCTCCTTAATAATGTGTACTTGTGTTTAGTGATATAGATAATTATTTGTCATTCTTGACAAATAATTCATACACAACTCGTTACCATGGTCCCCTCTTCGTTTTCGTTGAAGCTCCGCCACTAAAATCGAATAGTATGCCTCGTGACTTTATTCCACTAAAAACTGGTATGTGAGGCCTTTTATTTTTATCGGCCTGGCTGAATTATTAGTATATCACTGTATTGTCCATCGTTCCTTAGATTAAACTTTTGGATAAATCAGTTGGTACATAAAATTCAATACAAAATAACTTATCACCTTTTTTAATATCATCGATCGAATTAATATCTTTCTCATGCAAAAAAAAAACTTCGACTAGGATAACAACTAACAACTAACAATATTTGTTGTTGTTGTCCAGTTTCCACACATTTTGACATGCAGCAGAGATGTCACATGCAATGCAAGGCCATATTAGGGTAGCACCAATAGTCTTACTTGAGCTGTTTTTTAATTATACTATATCAGCAAAATCTTATACGAAGAAGACGGGATGTAAGAAAAGAGAATGCGCTAACGCAAAAAAGCAATGGAATGTAAGGGAAAACAACGTAATAAAAATAATATAAAATAGTTAGATGGGTGACTTTAGAGATGAACTACTGAAGATATTGTCTCTAATGCTATCTCTAGATGAGTTAAAATATTTAGAGACAATTTTTGAAAACAAATTACTATACATGCTATTCCCTACCCGAACCTGATGCACCCAAAAATGATACGGTGTGCACACAGCACACGTACATCGTGGAGTATTGTACTAGGATTCTAAGCAACCGCGAGGGGCAATACGTAAAACCGGGTGGTCCGGCTCCCCTGCGCGGCTGAGGATGGCTAGCTCGGCTGCTCGGCCATCCAGCACAAGGCGGAGCGGCGGGGCCCTTGGGAGACGCTTTTGGTTGCGTGGAGCTCGTGGGCTCCGTCACGTGGTGGCCCGGGCCCACCCGCCTCTCGGGCGTGGCGGAACCTCCTAGAAATGCTCAGCCTCCACTCCACTCCCGTCAGTAGCGGAGTACGGAAAAAAATTCTGATATGGCGAAATTATTATTTTTATATACCTTTATTATCCGTTATTGTTTCTTAGACGTGTGCATCTCTTATCCTAATCTTAACATCAATTTTAAGGTAAGGTAATAGGATATCATCCTATTCTCATTTCGATAGTAGGTGTATTATAGTGGCGGAGGACGGAGTAAAATTATGATGCGGCAAAATCGGTAGGATAGAATATTAAACAATATCGTAATGCCAAAAAAATTCATACAGAGTATATAAGGAGCAAAGTATTCGAGTTCAATCTACTGGACATCTTGCTAAAATAATTTTTCAAATCCACACATGAAATCATCAGGGTAAATATTTCATAAATATTTTGTGTTACTGACAGAACATGTGCTAAAAGTACTAAGGATCCACGTGGCAGAGCAGGTATGGCAGGTGCCATACCCAGCCATACCTGCTCCTCCGCCCCTGACTCCCGTCCTTCCTGGACACGGTCCGTGCACCGTCGCCGATTGCGAATTTACGATCTGGAGGGGAAGCCATCGCACTTCTCTGACCTTTGTCTGACCTCTCGAAAACTTCTTTTTGCAAATTTAACATCCTTACGAATACATTTATAAAAATAAATTCTATTTTTATTATAAAAGATATGTCACCTACCACGCTGTGCGCTATATCGCAGTATGTCCTGCTGAGCTTATCTTCCTAGGTGAAAATGTGCCCGTCTAATACATTAAGTATTCACTTTAATTAATTAATTAATCTCATAACTAATGACTTGCTTAATTAATACCTGCTGAGGTTCTGCTCTAGAGGGAAACTAGGGGTGCTAAGTATGCCCTGACACACCCAAAATTTTGACATCCCCGACGTCGTCGCCCTACCCCTACCCCCAATGCCCAGCCATCCTAGCCGTTGGTCGCCAACTAGCTCGTCGTCACCTCCCCTCTTCCTTGTGTTGTGCCAGGCCAGCCGATAGTCCGCACTGCTTCGCTCCTCGGCGTCATCACTCGATGCCTGGCCGCCTTAGCCCGCCCTTGGATTATCAGGCAAGTGGCTCGGGCCAGACGAGCGACACATCAAGCGACTCAAGCAGGTGGCGGAGCGATGTCGACCTACTTATTAAAAAAAAAAAATTGTTATTGATCTGCCGGGCGACAACTCATGCCAGGTACGAGAGAACGGCAGCTGACGCGAACCTGTGGGCTGTGGCTACTTTGCATTCGGAATAGCGACGGATTTATGGGGGGGGGGGGGGGGTCGCGCTATAAAAATCGCTTCCTTCCGGCACGGAGCGGAGCAACTACAGGGGCCCGGGTCCTGGGTAGGGGTGGAATTTTAGCTCGAGGCTCGAGGCTCGGCTCGCTTCGGCTCGGTCGCTCGGCTCGACGTAACGAGCCGAGCCGAGCCTAACGCTGCGGCTTGGCAACGAGCCGAGCTACCAGTGGCGCTCGTTAGGCTCGTTAGGCTCGACGGTCATATGAATAATGCATGTCACGTTAGTATTACTATTACTAAAAGACTACATGTCAAATGATATTACTAAAAGAAAACCAATAACAAAAGATGTATAGTCATGACTACATGCTACGATCATTAAATAGCCAAATAGAAATGGATGCTACAGATCAACAGATCAACAAATAGCCGGACCACGCGTCGGTGGCTCACGAGCCAGCGAGCCGGCTCGAGGCTCGGCCACGAGCCGAGCTCGATTTTCAGCTCGGTCAGTCAACGAGCGGCGCTCGGCTCGGCTCATGAACCGCCGAGCTCGCCGGCGAGCCGAGCCGAGCCAGGCTCGGCTCGATTCCACCCCTAGTCCTGGGCCGGCACCGCGCACGCCCCATGTCCATGTGGTGCGGTGTCAGGGAGCGGCACCGCTCGTGTCATCGTGTGGTCCCGCGATGCGCCGCGTGGCGGCCCAGGCGGGTGTGGGGCCTAGGGGAAACAAACTTGTTGTCCTTGCATGTAATGGGCCTGTGACGCGCTGTCCTTGCATGTAAAATTTTTACTCCTCCTCCTCCTCCGCTCCTACTACAGTTTGGAGACGTACCCGTCGCCGCTCATGCAGTCATGCGTTCTGGATTTCTGATTATAAGCTGGATCTTGCCGGGGATCGCGTCTTAACTCAAAATGATTTGAGGTTAGAAATGTGGTGGATTGTAGCTACAAGATCCCCCAATATATGGAGTGTCCTGAACCCACAGTACGTATTTTGAGAGTTTCTTTGTTCAATTCATACAGGCATGTCGATTCGTTTTAATTTCTCCTTGGTTTATCAACGTTTACAGTTGACGTGCTGTCTCTATTTACATACTATTTTGCTAGTCATTATATGGCCCCCTAATAAAAAAAGAATGTAAGCATTTCGGCGAATCCTTTACTTTAGTTTGTGGAATTTTGTTCATGATTCGAAAGCCGAAGAAACATCCCTTGGATTACAGGAAAGTTAGCTGACGATATGCATGCGTTAACGTATATCTGAAAATTTTTTGCGAAAATATATCTAACGACAACACAGCATTAAGAATCCACACATGCTTGTGTTCCTAAATTGGTGCCTGTTACAGCTTAAGATGAGATTTCTCTAAACCGCATGAATTGGAACTTTTCAAATCTCCAAAACAATCGATTTTGAATTGCTTATATATTCGGTTAAGAACCTACACAGATCAATATCTTGTAGTGCCAAACATGAAGCATGCAATATTATTGTTTAGTTGTTCATGTCTGGTGATCCGAAAGTAAAATACAAAAGTGGTCCAATATTTATGACCGAAACCTATGTATATGGCGGCAGCGTAATTTCAAGAGCATGTAAGTCGTGGTGTTCGGGCCTTCCTGAACGAGATGTTGAGAGAGACAGAGAAGAACAAATCAAATTAATCAGACTCGACGAAAAGGAGTGGAAAAGAGATTTACTGACATCGACCTGCAAAATTCTCGAACAGTCATGGTGATCACAACGTTGCCCTGCTGAGTCCCGACCTAAGTTTCTACGTTATCGATTTTGAAAAACCGCTCAAAAATAAGAAATATAAAGTAAAAAATCATTAGAAATCGAAGGGTCAAGAATTCAAATTTTTTTGTAAAAATTTAAAAAAATAAAAAAATCCACCAAAAACATGTTTGAAAATGTGGGTGCTAATCTCTGTGGCACTATCATACGATTTTGACTTAAAACCGGTCGATCGATTTACGTCACATAATTTTTTTTAAAAAAATAAAAAATTTAAATTTGACCGATTTACCGAATAGTTTTACATACCAAACCAATTCAATACGGTCAAAAAAAACTATTATTTTGATCTCTTTTCGATAGTGTTGTAAAACCCTGTGATAGTACACTTTGCTGATCTAATGGTCGGTCTATAACTCGATCTGCACTTTTGACTGTTCCTATCCTAATACGACTCGTGATCTGCTTTTGCATTCACGTGTAATAATATTGCCGCAGTCACGGTCATGGTGATGCGAGTGCTTGATCACTGTACATACAAAGTTTCTTCAGATGTGATGCCACAATGGGGGCTCTCAGTTTGGAACTTGTGCATGCACGCTCTGGCAGGTTTTTGGTTGTGCCCAATTTCTTCGACGAGTTCTAGCATTTCGTAGAGGGAGAAAAGCATCTTTTCCATCTGTGCCCGGCGAATACTGTCCTACAATATTCTAATTTTATATACATAGACATTCTTTTAAATAGACTCTAGAGTTTATCATGAGAACTAAGATTCATGTGTATTGCTTTAGATCTTTTTTACTTGGCTTGCAAAAAAACCCCTCTTCTTCCACTACATAAGTGGGCATGGTTACATTGTATTTGCACATAAGAAATATCAAGAAATTTTTTTAAAAAATAATATTAAAAAATACAAAAAATAATATACCGATTTAAAAAATAACAGATCCACCCCTCTATTGATATTGACAAAGAGCATATAGGTGTCGGCAATGCGCTAGCGCGGCCAGAAAACCTCATTTCGCAGTCGCCAAGTAAAGAGAAAGAAAGAGAGGGGAAGAAAGATGAGGGGAGAGGGGAAGAGAAGAAATGAGAGGGGAAAGGGGAGGAGGAGGAGGATCGAAAGAAGAGGGGGAGTGGGAGGGGGAGGAGGAGAGGAAGAAGAGGGGAGGAGGAAGAAAGGTGTCGTATTTTTGCACGTAATTTATTTTTGTTCATTGGAATTAAAATTTGAAAATTACAATTTAGTGACCAGATTAAATAGATTTGTAAGTTATTATGTGTGTAGAATAACAATAGTTGTTCGTATATATGACTTAGCGTCCAGATTAATTAGGTTGTAAGTAATTAGATATGTAGAGTAGCAATAATTATTTAGATAGATGACTTAGCGACCAGATTAATTAGGTTTTTAAGTAATTAGTTGTGTAGAATAGTAATGGTTTTTTAGATACAAGACTTAGTAATCAAATTAATTAGGTTTGTAAGTAATTAGTTGTGTAGAGTACAAATAGTTTTTTTAGATGTATGACTTGCCGACCGGATTAATTAGGTGTGTATGTAATTAGCTGTGTAGAATAGTAATAGATTTTTTTTTACATATATGACTTAGTGACCAGATTAATTAGGTTCATAAGTAATTATTTGTATAAAGTAGCAATAGCTATATACACATATATAAGTATTTTTATATTAGTAGTTGCATGTATGGTTTAGTATGGATCGGATTGGACATACAAAATTGTTAAAAGTATGCGGGATAGTATGCAGTAGAAAAAAAATTGCGTATGCCTGCATTAGTTGTTTCAAGTAGTGTAGAGTAGTTCATCGTGTTACATAGGTGTAGCGATATGGATAGGTTGAGAATTTAAAATGTGATATCATTACATTATGCACGTATTAAGAAATTGATGAAATACTTGACAGGCATGGATGAACGAGTGCAATTTAAAATACACTACGGAGAAGGAGTTTTGCATATGGGTGCACAATGGGGGAGCTAAGTCATTTTTTCAAGTGTTATGGCTAGCTTGTCACGTGCAGGAGCGCATCGTGGGGCACGATTGCCAAATAGTTGTACCACATATTCTCATTAGACCATGATTTGCATGATCTCGAGTTGCATGGGGTGGGGTGTCAGAGACGGGATTGCATGTACTAAGAGTTAGTGGAACTGAAGGGGTCAAAGTCGTAGAGCTCGTATGTAAGAATAGTGAATGAGAAAGGATGTACATTATTGTTGTTGGTGCAAGCATTTCAGAAAGTGCATGTCAGCCATGTGACAGAGGAGGAGGTTGTTGGTGATGAACCGAAGGAAGTTGGGGAGAGTAGCCGAACTGGAGAATGCTTAGTGAGGCAGGATGTTAGTTCGAGTTAGGAGGGAGTGTAAGGTAAGAAAGTTGATGTTTCAATGCTAGAGATGCAAGAACCAATGGGTGTGGTAGACAAGGGAGAACATATTGAACAGTTGGTGCAAGCGATGGAGGTAGAGAGCCGTGGCTACGAGGCTTTAAGTAATGATAAAGGTGATGAAGAGCCTTTTCCCTACGGAGTGGGATGAGTGTCAGTTTGATAAGCTGATGGTCAACGAGGGTGAAGACTTAGCAGGAGAGTACGATCAGAATGAGGTGAGGCAAAGTGCGATTTATAAGAATAAATGTGAGATACAGGAAGCAGTGACATCATAGGCAGTGTCATTGCGGAGAACCTTAATTTAATGTTGCGAAGTCATATCAGTGGATGTATGATGTGAGATGCCAGATGGAAGATTGCTCATGGTGTGTCCACGCATACCAGCCTTAGTGGGACACCATTTGGATGTGTCCCATAGTCGTCCCACACACATGCGTGCTAACGGAGTCTACACAATCGCATAGGAATATATCTTTAGGATTTGTAGTGAATGCAATGTACGGGGAGAGTGTGGGCAACCTAGATTTAGAGCCACATGTCATCATACTTACAATAGAGCAGAGGTTCCAGTACACCATAAGTTATGCCATAGCATGGAGAGCGAAGCAAAAGGTATTGGAAGCAAGATTTGATACGTATGAAGACTCTTATCAGAACTTGCCAAGTATGCTTCAGGTGATCAAGGAAAGGAATGCTAGGACTTATGTCGATATTTGTGAGCATCCTTCACAGCATTTCCCTGGGAATATGGTACTGAAGTGGACATTCTTTGCTTTCGGTGCATGCATCAACGCGTTTAAACATTGTCGTCTGTTGTTATGCATGGATGTGATATTTCTGACTGAGAAGTACAAAGGCTAAATATTGACTACCATAGGAGTAGATGGCAACAATCAGGATATTCTCATAGTACTCAGCGACCTGGAGTGTGCGTCATACACAATCGATATCCCAGGCTGTTGAAGGCGATCATGCAGTTGCACTAAGGTGCATATGAGACACATCCATTGCATGATTTGCGAAGTAGGTGGTGCAAGCAGCACATGGGTGCTAACTTCTACAAGCAGTTTAGGAACAAGTAGCTTATGAAGCTTTTCAAGAGGCTATGCGACTAGAACCAGCAAAAAAAGTTCGATGCACTATGGAGGAAATTGGATGAGCTGGCATCTGAAAAGATGAGAAAGTTGCCTAGAGGGGGGGTGAATAGGCTCTTTAAAATTTAAAACTAAATTCATCGCAGCGGAAAGAGAATCGGAACTTCCGGTATAGTATCGGAACTTCCGACTAAATCAGAACTTCCGATATTTATTCAGAATATCCGATAAACTTCGACTTTGAGAACGACCTACTAAATGTAATAAGCTTCAAGAATAATCTAAGAGCTTAGACGCAGTAAAACAATGATTCAATCAAATGTGTAACAACTAAGAAAGGTGCAAAAATAAGTCAAGTCGAGAAACAAAGATTTGTTCCCGGGGTTCGGATTCTTGAGGAAATCCTACGTCTCCGTTGAGGAAGCTCCAAGGAGCCGGGTCTTTTCCAACCCTTTCCTCCTAAACCTCGGTCACACTTGAGGCTTGGTTCCACTATTGGTTCCTTTCCTTTCGAAGCCGGAGCCGGCCTTCACAAACTTCTCACGGCGTCCTACAACCTTCGGGAGCTCGTGAATGACGCCTAGCCGTCTAGGAGTCCTTCAACCTTCAAGAGTAACAAATGCACCGTGGATCAATCTTGGAGGAACACTCTAATGCTCAAGATGAATAATTCTCGCTTTTACTCTAGCACTAGATCTCACTTCTAGTCCTCACTCTCTAGATGATCTCTAAGATCAAAGAGGAGGGCTCAAGAAATGACTAGAATGTGCTCAATGTGCTCTAGAGTTCTGCCAACATGAGTGTGTAACCCTCCAAAGGGTGAGGAGTGGGGTATTTATAGGTTTGTGCAAAAACTAGCCGTTATACCCGCACTCAACCACATATCGGAACTTCCGATCTTAACATCGGAATGTCCGATCTGTGTAAACTTTCAGAACTCGAGCACACTTCAACGTTCGAAAGATAGATGCATCGGAAGTTCCGAACTTTATATCGGAACTTCCGATGTTCACAGATAGTCACTTTGAGAAAAATCTTCTAAGTCCATATCGGACTATCCGATAAATATGTCGGAACTTCCGATATTTCCAGAGAGTACCCTTTTTCAGGTTTATACAAATCGGAACTTCCGATCTTTATATCGGAACGTCCGAACTTTCCAGAGAGCTCCCTTTTTAGAACTTATAAGCATCGGAACTTCCGATCGAAAACATCGGAACTTCTGAACTTTCCAAAGAGCTTCCTGAAGGGGGTCAAATATGTGTCGGAACTTCCAATCCAAAACCTCGGAATGTCCGACCCATTTTGCACGCATCGGACTTAGGCACAAATGCACATCGGAATATCTGGTCTTATCGGAACTTCCGATATGAGATCGGAATGTCCGACTTGAACTTCAAGAAAAACAAATTCCGGTGCAAGTGCAGTGACTCAGTGTCTCTAAATGGATTAAATTGACATTCATCTGAGCATAGAGACTACTCTAGATCAACCATGATGCATCCCTCTTAATAGTACGGCATTCCTACGACTCAAAAACATAAAGATTACATACGCAGCTGCCGTTTTTCTTACTCAATTAAGTTTGAGGATGCCCGATGGCCGTAGATGATCTCTACTTAAAACTTTCACCTGTTCAAAAACTAGTTGAACACATTAGATTCTTTAATCGTTTGTCATTAATCATCCAAAACAATATTAGGGGGCCTAGATGCACTTTCAACATCAAGGCATACAATGGAGGCAGCAAAGATGGCAACGCTTGGCATAGAGGATGTCCCAATATCTCTTGAAGAGTTACCCATGGGCTCTCCGTACTTGGTTTGGAGGAACGAAAGGGCAATAAAATGCTTCTTCGAATGGATAGAGCATGAGCCTAGGGAGAAATGGGATATGCTTTATGACATTAACGGTGCCAAGTATAGGGTCATGATGATAAACCTAGTTGAGGTTTACAATTAAATCATGTGGAGTCTGAGACCCCTTCCCCTGGTAGCTATAGTGGAGTGTGTTCTTCGTGGCATCATGAAGTACTTTGTGGATTGTCATACTAGGGCGTTCGCTCGCATGAATGGTCCTATTGTGAAATACTCTGAGATGATTTCTACATACATGGAGGAGAAATGCAAGAAGGTGGATGAACCGTATCCCTTAGATGCCCAATGTTACATCTACAAATTGTTGGTACGCCTTAATGAAAAGGGAGAGGACCTCAACAAGGTCAAGAACAAAAACGAATAGCTCCGCAGACAGAACTTGGAGCTCCAGACCCAGAATAAAGACCTACGTCATCAAAGGCTTAGGGAGAGGAATAATGAGGAGGTCGTCCACCTCGGCAGCCACTACTACACTTAATGCTGTTGCGGCAATGCAAACTGTAGTTGTGCGTGATACTACCATGACCAGGAGCCCCGTCCAGACCATCCTGACAATCAACACTCCCTGTGGGTGCCGTATGGTTACCCATTCAAGCTTACGTCCTCTAGCCAAAAAGTATAGTCCATCCCACCCCTTTTACAATTCCAAAAGGCGCATTTCTATCGTACCTTTGTCCATGTTTGTGGTTGCTCTGTGCCGCCATGTCTACTGTCCAAAGTACCAACGCAAACATGGGCACTAAACCAAACTGTATGCACCATATAATCCCCACATTTATTATGAAATGATATATTTCATTCATTCTGTTATTTTCAAACATTACACATGAAATGACTTTACCACTTCCGAGAACAACATTAATGGATGTCACAACACAGTCCAAACTGCTTTACCATACAAACCATCGTATGCTACCACAAACCGTCATCATAGTATCTGTACTAAATAATTGTGCAACCCTATATGATCCTCCAGCTTTGTCAGGCCGATTTCAAAACATGCAGGTTTCTCAGGCGGACTAGACGAAACGCTGCCATAAGCTTTGTCAGGTGGATTGGACAATACATGGCGACCACCTTCGTTAGGCGGATTGGAAAACATGTTGCCATGACCTTTGTTACGCCAATTGGACAACACGCTGCACCCAGCTTTCTCAGGCTGATCGGACAACTCGCGGGCAGCATCTTTGTTAGGCTGATTAGACAACTCACAGGCAACATCTTTGTCAGGCCGATTAGACAACTCGCAGGCAGTAGCTTTCTCAAGCCAATTAGACAACACGCTACCACCGAAAACTTAAATATAGAGCCATGTTCAACATATACATTCCATACTACACTATGACAACTCCCACACCGAACACCACATTCCTACCAGCACCACAGACCCCTTCACTGACGGGTTCACGATGACCGACTACGGATCATTTTTTTGTATGCGGAAGTGGATTGCCAACAATGCAAAAAGCTACCAAGATGTTTATTACAAGGATGCATCTGTGCCACCGGAGTTTCCCGCCCAAACTGCGACTACGGTGTTCCGGTGTGGATAATGCAGTCTAGACATCTCGACACCGCTGGCCGGGCACACAACATGTGCTGCTAATAAATTCATGTAAGTTAATGACATGCATATACTTTCTGTAATGCGTTTTTTATACTTCTAACTTCGTCCATGCATGGCACCATGAAAACGATAGTTGCTACTTCTTCCAATTGATCGATGGCCCGAACAAGTATGATAGGGAGTACTTCGAGCGCAAATTGTACATGCACTACACAGTTGCGTCTGAGTACTACACCCGGTGGAAACCTTCCCCTAAGACTATGGAAGAGAAACCAAAACACCCGCCCTACCACCCTGAATCAGCATACTTCTGGAAACCCCTGTTGAGCATCGAGAACAATAAAAGAAGCTGAAGGAGCAAGCCGAGACGGCTCGCTTCCAGGAGGAGCCAAAGATCGCCCCTCAAGACTATTATTTGGTGGATATGTACTGGCCTAGTTGGAAGAAAGCCAAGGCCGCAAACCTCATGAAATCAAAGGAAAAGGCACCGATGGATCCTTTCACGTAAGGTCTATGACACCATCATGATTTCTTTACAATTCCAAAACGCGCACATGTGTCATAGTTGTACTTCCTGTTCATCGTTCATTCGTGTCACCATTTGTACCGTACAAGTATGAAGGCTAACATAGGTAATGAACTGGATTGTATGCACCACGTATGTTTACTTGTTTTCTATGTCATGCAATGCAATGATGCCATATGCGACATCTATCTTCTCTCATTTTCTACAATACTAAACGTTAATTCAGGTTGCAATATATTCATTCTTAAAAAAAATTCACCATATATATCCACTTGCCTTTATTCCAATATGAAATATCCTTTTAGTTAGCAACAACCGACACAATACTAACACATATACCATATAATTATTTCTTATAGAAGGATCATGGTGAACTTCAGTTTTTCAGTCATTATGGCGTAATACACGGGAAACAAAATAATCGTGAACTTTACTTCTTACTGATAAAATCCCATTTCTTGTAAACATTTCCTTACTTTACTAATTGTTGTTTCCAAAAAAAATTTACTTCTGTAATTTTTTATTTTAAAAAATAAAGTTGATAGAAAATCCCTCCCAACGCTGTTTCCAACAAAAGAAACAAATTTGCTCTGTCACTATTTCAAATAACGATAGAGAGCCTGACCATTTGTCGATAGGCCTCTATCACTATTTCAAATGGTGATAGACTTTCTTTCGCCATTTGAAATATCGACAGAGAGCATGTCGGTATTTGAAATGGCGACAGATAGTCTATCGCTATTTCAAATATCAATAGAGTGGTATATCTGTTATTTTTTAAATTGGTATATTATTTTTGTATTTTTTAAATATTATTTTTAAAAATTTCAGAATATTAATAGAGAGAGATAGTCATGAGATCTACATCTATTATCTTTGTTTTGATCTTGTGTTTATTTGATTTTGATTGGTTGATAACGCGGCCTCGATTACACAACACGTTATCAGCACAAGAAGCTTGGGAGCGAAGCCTATCTGTGGATTCTGTCATGTCGTGAAAATCATCACTGTGGCAACAGTGCTATTCGCCGCAACTGGAGGGAGATTTTGGATGCATCTATTGTGTGCATCCACTAATGTTCATTGCTTGGTCCTTCTTTGTCAACTTAAGTTGTTAGATTTATCTGGATCCTCTTATTTTCTGTCCTTCTAAAAGCGATCGATGTCTCACATTGGGTGGGGTTAGCATCGACCAATCCCTAGCCATCTTTGGTTCCTTGTCGCGATCGGTGTTGTTTCATGCCTTAGCATGTGCCGGGTTTTCAGCCTGTCGATTCATGCCTTTATGTGATTGACATTTCTGTCGCGCCTTGGCTTGGCCGCCGAATAGATTAAGTCACTGGGCAGCGTCGTACTGCCGCCGAATCGATGCACTAACCATCGAATCACATCATGGCGTGACTAACAACGTGTTGTGTCTTGTGCATGGTCACCAGTCGACTGACAGAACACGTCGTGATGAGGTTATCAAAGCGATGTTGAGATCGTGTCGTGGCGTGACTCGCTGAGACCGTCGCAACCACACCATGTGCGTGTATTAGCGAAGCCATGTCGAGAGCATAGGGTGTCGCTGCCATACTCGCCGTGGGTAAGATATCGGGACATCGTCGTAGTCAAGTTGAAGTGCTAGAGAGAGCACAGGTGCTGCCGCCATCATCACCATGTGTAAGAGCGGGATGGACCGTGGTCACCACACCATGTGCGCATTCCACCGATGTCGCCATCATTCATTGTATTAAAGACATGAGATTGGGGTTGCACCGTTGCTGCCTTGTCATAGACATCATGGTGTCGCCATGCCACCATATCGTTGTATGCGACTCGTGTGTTGTAATGCACTACGCCTTGTGCGTATGTCCACCAGAGGAATCGATCCGACATGCCATCAATTGCAAGGACGGGGCTCCGCTGCCATTGTTGAGCAACACATCTGCTATCACCTGTTGAGGAAGCCCGTTTTCTTGCTAGGCAAGATAGGATGAGACGTATAGTACTCAATCATAGATAAAATAGAGTAAAAGAAGGGAACATGAACATCGACCTAATCTAATTGGATCAAAGTGGTAAACATTCGCGTTTGAAAACCAAGATCGAAATAAATTGTTTCAATGCACAATTGGATTCGATCCAGGATTGAAAGAAACAAGAAAAGTGAGAATTCTAAATAGATTAAAATCAATTTGCACGGCATTAATCCAAGTTTGAGATCAATATATGGAAACAAGTTTAATCATGGATTGAAATAAGAAGAAGAATAAAAAAGGATACGATCCTGCCCTATCTAGTGATGTGTTCATGCTGGCCACTGCATTGCACCGAATCACATCAACTTTGTCACCTTCAGAGTTGGAGTACACATTGGAACACTGGCTGGAAGACTGGTTGCACTACCAAGCAACGCCACTGGGCCTATATATCCTGGCCGATTAATGTGAAGGTCCTTGTGTAGTGGTGGGATTAGTACCGTATTGCTTGTTTAAAGTAAGTTATAGTAGTATATAATGCTTGTTGGATCCAAACATAGCACCTCCAGGTTAACCATTTTACACGAAGCGAGGACAAAAGTGTAATCAAGGTGCTATGCATAAGGAGGTATGCCCCACGGTCGGCTGGGGTTTGTGCAAAATTTGGGCTAGGGTGTTACAGGTGAGATCAGAGCATCAACCTTCCCTGCATGGGCACTACGGGACAGGAGCACGGGCATATGGCTCATGGTGCGTGTAGGCCCGGAGTGACCACACCGCATGAGATATGTGCTGGTGCTAGACGCATGATAGTGTACTGATGGGTGGTTTTGGGTATCTGCCGTGTATACGATGTGCTGCCGAGGGCATAAGCCCTTAAGGAGGGTGAATGTAATACTCCTCCCCGTTAATGTGAAGTCCTATGTGGAGTAGTGGTGGGATTAGTCACATATTGCTTATCTAAAGTGAGTTATAGTAGTATATAATGCCTATTAGGTTGAAACATAGCACCTCCGGATTAACCCTTTTACATAAAGCGAGGAAGAAAGTATAAGCGAGGTGCCATGTATGCATAGGTCTACCCCACGGTAGGTTGGGCCGCCCTAGAAGATTCAGATCTATCATCGACGAGGAGGATGGGAGGTTGCTATCGTAGTCGTCCTCCTCGTATCGTCGACGGGTTGCCACCATCGAAACTGAACTGCAACAACCGCTCCTCTACTTCAACGCTAGGTCGATGAAGATGACTGCAGCACCGCCGCTCAGGTGACCCCTTGGACCACCTCGTCGTCGACGAGGTACGCCACCACCAGGGCTCATGGAGTTGCTGAAAGAAAGAGGCAAAGGAATGAGGGGTTCGCTTGGGGTATGACCGTCGCACAAAGCGCTTAGAGTGGCTGGTTTTCAATAGGGAGCCGATTAGCTAGGAGGAGGGTTTCTGCTATGAAATCTATATCTATTTCTCTGTTCTAATGTCGTGTTTATATCATTTTAATTGATCGGCAAAGCAACCTCAATTGCACAACAATTGTTATTTTTGGGGGAGAATATGTTTCCATGTGAGTCTATAAAATGTTTCGACATGTAAAGTGGTCAGAGCTGACAACATGCCTTCATAGTCTTTCTAATAAGGCGGATAGATGGAATATTCGTCTCTTTTGTTAAAAAAAAGTTCGACTTACATGCGTCCGATCAGGACCTAACAATCAATCTTTCCTTTCTCTTCGCTATATAAACTGAAAATCATCACTTTTCTAATATTATGGTAATTTTTCAAAAAATAAATATGCCTTTTTCTCAAACGCAATTGTGAAAATAGCCATATCTCCGTTCACAAAAACGCCAAAAGATGACACGTGTCACCTTCCGTGCTCCACCACCGCATAAGCTCCTACTGCACTACCTGACCGCAGCGGCTTGACGTGGTCGAGAATGAGACTATTTTTGCAATTGAATTCAAAAGAGTAGCAGATTTGCAAAAAAAAATAAAAAATACACAGGGGCTAGAAATGTGATGACTTCTTAGAGGTGATATGTATATCTTTTTAAAAGTTGCACAAGTATTAAAACATGGATGAAAGATATATATTAATGCTTTAAGATTTATACAACTTTTATTGAGTGAAAATGCCTAAAAGAACATATCCTTCTATAAAGAAATAATTAATGATTTGTCATCATTTACTTGCGCCATTGATATTTGTCTCGTGATATTTCACTGATATACAGACTTTAAGGCCACACGTCGTAAGATATAAAGGACAAACATCAATTTCACCAACTAAAATAAAACAAATAATCAATTACACCAACTAAAATAGGATAAACATTATCGCTGGTAAATTGACCCTTTCTAAACAGCTCTGCTCGACGAGCATTCCCTTACAACTCTTTCAAGTCTCAACAGCCTCGACCTTCGCACTGTCGCACAAGCGCACCTGCTCCCTCTACCTCGACATCGGCTTTGCTCGTTGGTGAGCCAGCGCCGCCATTGTCTCCCGAAGCAGCTGCTTGCCTCCTTGGTCACTCACCACCCTCCCCGATCCAGTACATGGTTTTGCCTCCCCACAACCTCCGCATCGCCGTGTTGTCCTCGTCCTCATCACCAGGCCTCGCTAATCCTTCCCATCGCCAGGTGCAGACTCCGTACTCAACAACGCCAAGCATCACACGTCTGTATTGTAATGCACCGAATTTTACGATCAGGGTTTAATGATTCCCGAAAACCTGATAGTGCAAAGACCTCACTTTAGCTAGAGATAAGATGAGCACGTCTTGCGAGGCTAAACGGGCGGTAAGTGAGTAATCTGGCTTCTTCTCCTCCTCCTCATCCTTTTCCGGTAAAGAATACATCTGGCCGTTGTTTAGCAAAGTCCTCTGTTGCATTTCATTTCGTGAAAAGAAGTCCTCAAAATACCAGGGAAATAGTTCTTCTTCTTCTTCTTCTTTTTACATCTGGTCGTTGTTTAGAAAAGTTTCTGTTGCATTTCATTTCGTGAAAAGAAGTCCTCAAAATACCAGGGAAATAGTTTTTCTTCTTCTTCTTCTTCTTCGGTAAGGAATACATCTGGCCGTTGTTTAGCAAAGTCCTTTGTTGCATTTCATTTCGTGAAAAGAAGTCCTCAAAATACCAGGGAAATAGTGTCTAGTGGAGCAGCAGTGTTAGCGGCCTTGCTTGTTCGTCCATTTCAAATGACAAATGAATCCAAGGAATAAGTTACAATCTCTAGATTGAATTCAGCCCCACGTATACGTTACACTCGCGAGATCTACACCATGTAACTTTCGTGTGGAAAAAGTGCAGGGACGGTTCGGTTTGATAACAAATTTGCCCCCATCCATTTTTACTAAAACTTGACATTGCAAAATTTAGTCATCAAATTAATTACCAATATTTTGACTAAAGATTGGTAGGAGAGAATGGAGTCTTGCCAAAATTTAGTAATAGATCAATGCATATCAAATTTGATGGTTGGTACTAAAATTTGATAAGAAAAACGTCAGTAAATATTGAAAGAAAACCAAACACATCCCTAGCTCACAGGGCATTAGAGATGGATAGGGAGGAGGTGTAGTTCGTGCAGGGCGGCAACTTCCGGTTCAGCTAAAAATCGGATTAATAGTGTTGCTGTAGTATTATAAACAATATTTTTTACATAGGAAAAAATATATATAGCATTTTTAGACATCGATTTTTAATCCAACGGTAACTTGCAGCCCCCTTGGGACCGCACGATCTTTGTCCATTAGAGAACCGAGATACGTCATACGATCAGGGTTCCAAATGCCGTTCGGTTTTCCCGAATTTCGAACGAAATTCGGTATTTCGAGCCAAACCGAAATTCAACACCGAGCGAAAAACCGAGCAAATTCAAATTTGAATTAAAAAAATTTAAAAATTTGAGAAAATTTAACCAAAAACTCTCTAAAATAAGTATTATTAGTTTTGTAACCTTTAGGATGAAAATTGGTTGAAAAATTAAAATTTTTAGATGTTTTTGCATCATAACCGATTTTACAACATTGAAAAAAAACTGTACTGTGATCCGGAATATTATACAAGAAAAAAAACTTACTTGTATTGCTATGGTATATTTAATGTGTCAATGTTATCTAATATTGAAAATTTTTCTTGTATTGATATGTGACAACTTCCAAATATTTAAAGTATAGCAAAGGTATGGTATTTTTTAATATATTAATGTTATCCAATATTAAAAACTTACTTGTATTGCTATGGTATATTTAATGTGTTAATGTTATATAATATTTAAAAAATTTCTTGTATTAACATGTGACAACTTTCAATTATTTAAAGTATAGCAAATGTATGGTATTTTTTAATATATTAATGTTATCAAATATTGAAAAGCTTACTTGTATTTCTATAGTATATTTAATATGTTAATGTTATCTTGTTATGGTATATTTTAAGTATAGCAAAGGTATGGTATGTTGAATTGAGTTGTGAAAAGTGTTGAAATGAAATGTTATTATTAGTGCAACTTGAGATTGTTTAAAATATAGCAAATGTCATGCCAATTTTTTTTATATTCTTTCATATTGTGCTATTATAATTTTCCACAATTTTTATAATTTTCCCAATTTTTTTTGTATTTTTTCTTGTATTTTTTTTTCATTTTTCTATTTGGTCTACATTTTTTCCATCCAAACCAATAGAATTTCGAGAATTTCGATCGCTCGAAATTTGATCCCGAAAGAAATGTTAAACCCTGCATACGATACGACTAGCGAGTAAAGATGCGTCTGCAGATCTCAGACCGCACGTCCGGTGTACCGTACGCTGCAGAAGAGGAGTCCTCTCCTCTCCAGTCTCCGCGTCGGCCTCGCTACCTCCGGCCCGACCGACGGCGAGAAAACCCCACCCATCCCTAGGCCCCCTCCTCCCCGCTGCCGATCTCTGCTCCGGCTGGCAACGCCGCCGCCACTGGGAGATCCACCTGGAGTGGTAGTATCTCTTCTCCTCGGTAAGCTCCAATCCCTAATCCCTCCTGCGGTTTCAGCAATCGAATCAATCTGCCCGCGAGATCCCGTTCGCTTCCTGGATGCGCCGTCCGCTGCCAGAGTAGCTGCGGGTTTGTTTCCTGCATGCCGATGCGCTAATGCTCTAGCTTATTCTTGTCCTGCGGCAGGGCAGGGAGAGCGAGCAGTGGCTTGGTTTTGGTGTTGTTGAGTTGATGGTACAATGAGCAGGCCCAACACCCGCAATAAGAACAAGAGGCCGCGGGCCGATGAGTCCGAGAGCCCGTCCTCTGCTGTTCTCAAGTATGCACGCAATGCCTTCTTCCTTTGTCGAAAGCTCAATTTTGATTGAGGGGGTGGTGTTGGGGTATCACTGTTCCTGTTGCTGATGTTTTTTTTTGGGTTTGGGTCGCTGCCTGTCATGCAGGAAGATACATTCCACTGGCGCGATCACCAAAAGCGATATCAGGCAGCTGTATATGGTGTGGAAGCTGGCTTGCCATGGCTGCCATGGGAACTCCAAGGACTCGCCCAATTGTTTCTGCGGGTTGATCCCCACCGCCAATGGGGTGAGGAAAACCGGCCTGTGGCAGAAAATGAACGAGATTGTCCGTGGTCTCGGCCCTAACCCATCCAAGGACCTTCGGGATTCCACCGAGATGCCCGCTGGATTGACTAACCTTGGCGCGACCTGTTACGCAAACAGCATACTTCAGTGCCTTTATATGAACACCTCCTTCCGCTCGGGCATTTTCTCTCTGGAGCCTGACGTCTTGAAGAAGCACCCTGTTCTGGATCAGCTGGCTCGATTGTTCGCACAGCTACACTCCAGCAAAATGGCATTCATTGATTCGGCGCCTTTTATCAAGACACTGGAATTAGACAACGGTGTCCAGCAGGACAGCCATGAATTTCTCACCTTGTTTTTGTCTCTGCTTGAGCGTTCATTAAGTCACTCCAAGGTCCCTGGTGCTAGAACTGTCGTGCAACATTTATTTCGTGGGGGCGTGTCACATGTGACTCGGTATGGTAAATGCCTATATGCATTTTAAACAGGCTTTTAGTTTTTTTAGTGGTTTCAAGGCTGGACTTTGGAAATGGAAGGGAACTAAGCTATAAGTTTCCTGAAGCTTTTTCATTTAAGGATTATAACCGTGTTTTGTCACTTGTGCCATCATTTGCTCAAAATTACACGTTTTTTTTATTATCCATAATGTTCTGCCACAGAACTACTATAACAAATGCTTAGTGTATGAATCTAGTATTCCAGATGGTTGTCTTGTTAAACAACATAAAACCAGTTATCTAGATATGAAGTCTTTTGAACTTGAGTCTTATTTTGCTCAACCTGGTGCTTAAGACAAGCTTTGCCCTCAGGCAGATTTCTATGTGTTGAAGTATAAGTGAACTGCCCGTCTTTCCTCATCAGCTTAAGCATTTGGGTGAACTGGCTGGTGCATGCAACTCAATATGGTATGGTATCAGAGCCAAGAGGTCTTGAGTTCAAGACCTGGTTGGTGCAATTAAAAATAATAATAATTGCAGCCACTTCTATTCCACTTCTAAGGCCTTAAGCTTTTGGGTGAATTGGCTGGTGCATGCAACTCAATACTATGATTTTGTAATTGGATTGATTATTCAGATACTTAGTTAGGAAGAGATCAAGTAGATTTGTGCTTTCTATTAGCAAGATCTTCACTTATGTCTACTCTACTGTATTCACAATTTAACATTCCACAGTCTGCACATATCAGGGTGAACAATATGCATAGTTCAGGCTACTGGCTTATTTTGTGGATAACTAACGTTTAGACATATGCTTAAGGTGCTCATCATGCGGAAGGGATTCTGAAGCATCTTCAAAAATGGAAGACTTCTACGAACTGGAGCTGAATATTAAAGGTTTAAATAATTTAGAAGAAAGTTTGGATGACTACTTGAGTGTGGAGGCACTTGATGGGGAGAACCAATACTTCTGTGAGTCATGTCAGAAAAGGGTAGACGCCACCCGTTGCATAAAACTTCGCTCACTACCTCCTGTTGTTAATTTTCAGCTCAAGCGTTATGTATTCCTCCCAAAGGTGATATACCTTGATCTAATGCTCGTCCATAGTTTTGTTGCTATACATTCCTTCCGCTTCTTCTGTCCTGTATGTTCTTCCTCTCATTGTGCTAGAAATTTGTCTAACTTGTTTCATCCCCAGACAACAACGAAGAAAAAGATTTCTTCAACATTCAGTTTCCCAGGAAAACTAGATATGGGAAAACGGTTGTCAAACCCTTCATCTAGTTATACTTATGACCTGGCTGCTATTTTGATTCACAAGGGCAGTGCTGCTAATAGTGGGCACTATGTGGCACATATAAAGGATGAAAGCAACGTTCAGTGGTGGGAGTTTGATGATGAGCATGTATCCAAACTTGGTTTTCACCCTTTTGGTGAAAAACCGGGCAAGTCATCCAATAAAGCTGATCAGAAATCCCAGGGTATTTCTACAGCAGGTCCTGTTGGAAATGATAATAACAGTAGCTACCATGAGGCTACACCGACTTCTTCTATGGGAGAGATGTTTTCTTCTACAGATGCTTACATGCTGATGTACAAACGTTCCAGTAAGGATGAGAATGTTACTGAAAGCAATAATATTGTGGAAACCAATAGAAATTCACTTCCAAGCCATTTTGTGGATGAAATTGATGAATTAAATGCATCATATGTGAAGGCATGTGAGGAATATCAAAGTAAGAAAGACAGCCATTTGGCATATATAACAGATAGGCGCCAAGAAGTAAAATCTGTTCTGATAGAAGCACCTGCTAATCCAGAGGATGATTCATATGTTTGGATTTCAACAGACTGGCTTCGCCAATGGGCAGATAATGTTACTCCTCCCTTGTGAGTTTATATTTGCTGTCTTCATTTTCCCTCTATGTTAAAATGCTTTGGTTTGTAAAATTTTAGTAGTGTCGCAAAGACACAATCCATGCACATGGTGCTTGTCTCAGTGCTGCAGAACTTCGTAGCTTCTTGCTGCTGCGACCACATTACTTGTATTGTTGTTGTTGTACTGTTAGTTATCAGGGCCAGCACATCTGCTGGATGATAAATATAAGCTGGATATTTAATCCATACAATGCTGCAATTTGTATAACAAACCAGCAATTATCTAAATACATCCATTACATTGATCTATTGGCTGAACACAACATCCATCATGGTAGACTGAAGTCATGTAACTGCATCGTCTGTCTTCTACCTCTGGATTTAACCTGTGATTCATTAGTTATATGGAATGAGCTGGCTGGTATTGTAGTTAACATCAGCTATTTTTAGTTGCTAATTTTCTTCTTTAAATTTTTTAAGCTCTAGGTTAGATCAGATTGTCTTTATGTGAGATATATCTTTGGCACAATTTATTTTGTAGTGGTTGGCTTTTTGAATATTTGAGGTTAGTACGGCAAGGACCTTTAGTACATCTCAGTGAGTGTCAGCATCATATGTCTGAGCTTAGCACATTTTACCAAATGAGTGATAACATGCCTACAGAAATAAGAGTAATCAGAAACAACCCATAAATCAATTAAGATCAAGTCCAGAGTATAACGATAACCTTTGGTATCTTGTCCCTTTTGGCACAATCATCCTTAGTTTTCGTGCAATATATGCGCTCTCTGTGATATTAAGTGCTATATGTAACATTTCTTCAGAATGTTTCCCACTGGATTTTTGTATGGCTACGTTTTATGTTTTGCCCCTTTTTACACATGTATTCCTAATAAAAGTATCCTTTGGATATTCCTTACAGAATCCAAATATAGTCTTATTATAACTGTATTTTGTTTCTGCAGTTCTATTGACAACAGTCCAATTCAGTGTGAACATGGAAAGGTTCCAGCGTCTAATGTCACAGCCATGAAGCGATTATCGGCTGGAGCTTGGCAGAAGCTATTTTCTAAAGTAAGAAACTTCTCCACTTCTTGGTTTTTATTTCTTAGAATCATTTCCCTCAGGTTGCTCAAAAGTAATGTTTTTTTTGTTATTCTTCAGATTTTTAAAAATACATGTTTTGTGCTCAGTGCTAATGCTTCTGCAATATTCTTGATGAATATTATTTGTGTTATTGCAAAAATACTAGTACGGAGGGGGCCCAATATTCAGCAGTGGTGATTTTTGCATGGAGTGCCTAAAGGATGGAGCAAAAAGTGCAGTATCTGCTGATAACTATCGTGATCGAAAAGCATCATTGAAAAATCTTGCAGAAGCAGCGCTTGCTGGAAGTAGTCTAGATGGTCCGTCTTACTTTGTTTCTAAGGCATGGTATGGGAAGTACATCCTTGTCTCATTTTCTAATCCTTGTTCCGTATGTGACTTGTGGAAGCTAATGTTTTTGGTCCACTTAGGATTATTCTCCTCACCTACTGCTTTTGTGGGAACTATATACTCCCTCTGTCCCTCAATAGATGTCATTCTAGGATTTTGCACTACAACTAAGACATGTATACAAAAGACCTATTACCCTCCTTCATTATCTCTTGGATGTTGTGTGTTACTCTAGTCCACAGTATGACAGTAGTTAATAACCTTGAGAATAATGAGTGGTAAGGGTATGCAAAGGAAAAAAATGGTTAAAAGATGTCTCGAAATTGCAGAATGACATGTATTTAGGGACAAAATTTGAAAGCTAGAATGACATGTATTTGGGAATGGAGGGAGTATATAATATGTTCTGCTTGTAGCCTCCATCTCTTTTATAGTGAAGTACTGTAGTGTATCTATGTAAGAGTCACCTTAAAGTTTGTAATTCGTGTTTACCTTTTACCCTTTAGAGGGTTTTGCTCAGTGTTAACTGTAGTTTTGTGCAATACTGCAATCATTATCTGACATGTTTATTATGTTACGCCCTGGCAATATGTTGTCTTGTAGATGGACAATGTATTACCAGGTAAGTCTACCACAATGTGGTCAATCATCACAATGCACCTTAACCAGTTGTAGCCTAAGTATGTCTTGCAGTTATGTTATTTGTTTAGCTTTGCACTACTACAGGCGTTTCATACTGAATGCTTCTTCTCTCTATGTGTACTCATGCAGATTCTTTTTTCCCACTGTCCTTTGGTTGTCCCAGTGGTTACATCTTGTCAGCTGTCACCAAATTGCAGCTATGCTGTCCAGTCTCATCCTGATCCTTTTTGCTGTTTGCTCCTAGGTTGAACCAATGGTTGCGCAGAAAAAATGTGGATATCCCTTCAGATGCTGATAATGGACCAACAAATGCTCTAAGATGCCCCCATGGGCATCTTCTTCCGGAGCACGCTCAAGGGGCAAAGCGGGTATCTGTGCCAGAGAGCCTCTGGTTATTTCTCTATGAAGCCATCAGTGTGAGGAAGGCTAATGATGTTGTGACTTTTCCGTCAGATAGTCAACCATGCAAAATCTGCAGCAAGGAATTGTCAGTTGTTGCTTCTGTCGAGGATAATCTTAGGTAAGATAAGAATGCGTGACAATGAATTGTTCAATGTCAGATAATGGATTGTTCACCTAAAGTTCATGGTTAATATTAATTTTCTTCTGCATGGTGTTTCACCTTGCAGAGCGGTGAAACTCAAGCAGCGGCAAAGCCATGAAAAGTTAATATCCGGGAAAAGTGTTGCACTTAACCCTGGGCAAAAATACTACTTGATTCCTTCCTCATGGTTGTCAGAATGGAGAGCTTACATTACAACGACTGGGAAAAATGTTTCTTCGTTACCAGAACCTCAAAATCTTGAAGCTACTGTAAATTCACTTATATGTGAGAAGGTAAACTAACTTAGTCTCTGTTCTGCTGAATAAGTTCCACATGCTGATATGTGTGTTTGATTCTGAAAAGCTAGACAAGAGTGGAACTCTAATGGCAACCCTATAGATGTTCTTAGTGGAGATCCAATTCAGAACTTTCTATTCTCCTGTTGTGAGATCATTTTTAGTAATTTTTATGACAAATTGGTGAAGACATGATGACTTGCTGAAGAACAGAATTGTGGTCAAATCTGATTGCTAAATAATTTGTGTAAGGAATTACAATTTTGCACATAAGAAGTTGTTTTATCTACCTAGAAGGCAGTGTGATAACACTTTAGTCACTGAGTGAGGTCCAAGAGTTGTACATATATATTGCTGCTTTTTTGCATTCTGATTTGTCTGCCAGGGAACTAATTTAAAACTGCAACAATTTTAACAAGCAAAACTATACATGAGAGTGAGTGAGGTTATAATTTTCACATGTTAACAGTCATCCATAACAACCAAATGTGTATGCATCATGACCATCTTGGCATCTGCGGAGTGACAAATGTTGGCTACTCCTTTTAACATGCTTAATTGATGTAAGAATTCACAACAAGCTGTTATTTTGGATACTTCTTGTGGGGCTTAATAGAATGTTGCGTAGATTTATTTCTTTACTGAGAGATTGTTTTGTAATTTGATTTTCTTTTTAAATGATGTATATTATGAGGGGTAACTAATGCAAGGTTTACATGCTTTGCGTATTCATTTTTGGATGAATTCTCTAGTAGAATCCCTTTATATTGTTGATCGTAATTGGCAGTACTGCTATATTTGTTATCTAGTTATTAGGTGTATACTTTATTTTCTTGTTGAATTTGTAAATTGATCATTTTTCAGCATTCAAAATTGTTGGAAAGGCCTTTGGATCTAGTTTGCAAGCGTGGGAGCATCACTCAGAAAGCATCAAATGTAAGTTCATGCTCTTCAGAGCTTTTTCTTCCTGCTCTCTTCTCTTTTACCTGTAACTCGAATAGACTTGTGACCTGTGTCGTATAATGACCTTACTATGATGTGTTTCTCTTACATCACACCTTTTTCTTTTGAGTTAGCGGTTTTGAAAGGCGGTGAGCTTTATTGGGAATCCTTTTTTTTATCTGCTGTCTGTTTTGAGGCTGTCCATAGTGGTATTGCTCATTGTGCCAACTTGCCTATGGGGGTAAAATTGTTGTACGATGGTGGCAACAATAATCTCTCAGATAGAAAACTTTGGCTCCGTTTGGCATTACGGTGTCTGGTTGCTTTTAAAAAGCACTTATTTTATTCTACTTTGGGATATCACAGTTAGTTGCTCTTGAGAGCATCTTTTTTGGAGCTACTACAGACAAATCCTACTGCAATTAGTAAATATTTGTATAACTAACTAGATTCCACAGCACAGCACAGCAACTGCAAAGTGGTCCCTAAGCTCCAGCTGAGTGTTCAGAAGCATGTGTGGATGTCTGCAATCATGTTTTGTTCCTCTTTTTCAAATTTATGGCATCTCAGTATTTGAACTAGCATTTACTTGTTTCATAAGGTTTCTATGGGTCTGAAACAGCGGTGCTAAGGAGTGCAAAGGCATCTTATATAGGAAATGTGAGGCTCTTGCATTATACCATAGTAGCTTTCTATTATTCTTGCATTGTCCAACAATCTATTTCATTTGAGCCTTGGTTTGCTGATATACGTTGCTCTCCAAGATGAAGACAAATAATTTGGACGTTGTGGGTTAATTTTTTTTACATTGTTTTCAGACCGATGGGATAACAATGATCCCGGAATCTGATTGGAGATTATTCTCTGAGGAGTGGAATGTAACACATGGGAATGGTATATCTGCGGAAATTGTTTTTAGCAAGAGCTCTCAAGATAAACTGCATGGGTCATCTGATGGAACACCAATTTTTGATGGAGAACTGGACCAGTCTATTAATGATTCAAATGATGATTTGGGGGCTAGGGGACCCTACGTCAGAACTGATCCTGAGGTAAACTATGTTCTAGAGTCAATAAATTGTGCGTAGAGCTCATTTCTATTGGCTGGTGCAATAATGGGTTTCGATAGTTGCAAGCAATGCTCTTATGTTAGACAGACTTAAGGGACTGTTCACCCCACTATATATCATATAAGCAATGCATCACCTTATACTTAATTAGTTAAAAGTAAGAATGTAAACAACAATACTATCATGCATATATAATGAACAAGAAACTGGATCTTTATTCGTGTAGAGGAGGAACATATTATACCGGCATGCTATTAGCATTTGGCATATTACAGACGCAATGGTGCAGTTCTTTCTTATAAGTTAGTCCTGAACTCCTGGTGAAATGATGTTACGGCAATTAATTTTGTGAGAAGCGATACAGATAAACCATTAGTAGCATAGTATCATGTCAAGCAAACAATGACATCACAATATGGCTTTTCAATGGCTGCAAATCATCTAAGGTTTCAGCTGCTTCAGCCTATGTAGCTTGCATATTTGAGTTATCACCTCCCAATGGTTGGGTTAAACCATCCCACAAGTGACCCTTGCTCACTTATAGCTGAGCTTAAAGATCGGGTTAATTTCTTCATATGGAATTTTAGACTATAGCTGCTTCCAGAAAGTAAATGTGCTTGTAATAGTTTATCTAAACAAATACTTTTGGATAATAAAATGCTTTCAAGCAATGAAATAATTTATATGTATACGATGGGTACAAAGGTTACTTCCTAATTGCCTCCTCCGCACCCCCCCCCCCCCAAAAAAAAATTCTTCCTGTGAATTTTGCATGCTAGGTTTGTGAAGATTGTATTGGAGAAAGAGAGAACTGTGCATTGGTGGAGAAGCTCAATTACCAAAACGAAGATATCCATGTTTATCTCGTGCGTGGAAAAGAAGCACCAAAGTCGATTAGAGAGGCATCTGCGGCTCTTCCTGTTCCAGATCGTCGGACTTCGAAGCGTTCCCGGAGAACAACCTCAGGGAACTCAATCAGTTTGAAAGTCTCTGGTTCTACATCCATCTATCAGTTGAAACTCATGATATGGGAATCTTTAGGGGTATGTTATGCACATCTAAACCATAAAACTTTGCAAGAGCATATCCCTTGGCACCTTTCCATCATAATGGAGCTATAGTTTTTCATTTGCATGATCAATTGATCACTTTTTTTGGATTTTATCACGCTTCCTGTTTTCAAGCATTAATAATGGAGCTATATTATTTCTAGTATTGACTAGTCAATCACCAAACGACCTAGTGTTCACTTAAGAAGGGAAATATGAAAATTTCAGATAGTAGTGCAAGAAGTAATCATATGTAATTTCTTGTAATATAAATGTTCCCTTTCTCCATTTTTGTTAAAAATAGGGGCAGACGTTTACAGGTTCCTTTTCTGTCTAGCTATGGAAATCTTGCTTCTTGCTTGATTTTCATTATGCTTGCCTGCTTCAGACTGCATTCCAATTATTTGCTATTGTCATATTTAGATTGTTAAGGAAAATCAGAAGCTTCACAAAGGCTCTGTTGAGATTGAAGATGATTTTGCTACTCTTGCTGACGAGAGTATTTTTCCTGGGGACGTTCTATGGGTCAAAGATTCTGAAATCTATGAGAACCGTGATATAGCAGGTGAAGTAGCAAATATGATGAGCTGAACATTTCTGAAAAATTGATATTCTTGATGGCTTAAGCTTTGTTATCCTACAATATTTCAGATGAAATTTCGGAGCAGAAGGCTGATACACTACATGCTGAGGAAGGCTTTCGTGGAACTTTATTGACATCGAGTGTGCCAGCTCAGCTTTGTCAGGATATAGCATTTAGCGAATGAGTTCTCAACTTCTCATGTCTGCTACATCGCTGCATACATTTGTTGACTTAAGCTGGTTAAGCTTGCTTGGAGGTGATATTTATTTTCTTCTACTTTGCTTTATATTTTATTGTTTCTCTCTAAAGAAACCAGACTATAAAATTATACTTTATGTTTCCGGTTTTTCCTTTGTTCAACCATGGCTAGGTGTCATATCCCTAGCTAGATTTGATGATTGCTGCCCTCTTTTCGCATTGCAGCTTGTATATGCATTGGTCTCGTCTCACAGTTGTTAATTTAATATTTGAAGAACCCTATTTTTATTGATGCTTCATTATAATTTTATCTGATATTTTTTAGCTACCAACAGAACTTTGTACATTCAATTGATTCCAGCCTCTCAGTTTTTTTTTCCTGGGAAGGAAATTGATTCCAGACATAGTGCCCATCAGTTACTGCATTTTGTTGTTTTACTCTTTCTTTTGTCCATTTCAAGACCCCAGTTCCCCGCTTACATCTTGAGGTTTCGTGATCTCACTAATCATGAAAAATACTAACGGATGTTCTCTCTGGCCAGACAGGAATATATCATGGAAACTGAGTGCGTTGCAGATCGTTGTACTAAATTATGGCGGTTCTACTATCCCAGGCTGCAATTTTTTTCTCTATCCCTATCTCCGTCCTCTGTCTCACCCCTAAAGCGTGCTTCCCATGTGTTGTATCCGCATGCCAAAGTGAGGGGGAAAAGAAGAGGTTCTGCCGCACTCTTCCCTTATGTAATTACTTAGGTAGTGAAATATTTCTGGCTCTGCTGCTTGCATCATTGTAGCCTTTTATTTTGTTGCGAGAGCTATGGCAACGGGCCTTGTACCTTGTGGACGATGGCTATGCAGAGGTTTGGTGAAGGAAGTAGAGGCTTAAACCATGTAGAACAGTTTGCTGCCTTTTGTGTCTACTACGTAGATGGTAGGGTCTGCAACGCTTGTGATTCATTCTCTGTTATTTACTTGGTATGATACTTCTCCCGTTGTTTTAGGGTTCATCCCCAAGTGCATATGCATATTCAGGTCACTGGTAAGGTGTGGCGACCTGCATGATTAGTTTAGGGTAAGAACATCTCCAGCAAGGGCCTCTAAAACAGGGTCCCTATTTTGGATTTAGGGACTCCCCCTATTTTTTGAGGTCCTGTTTTCAGAGCACAAGTCCAGCAACAGCCTCTAAATCTCAGTCCCTATTTTACTTTTTCTCCTATTTTGACATATCCGCTATGTATAATCTTCATTTGACACCACTAAAATTCAATCAAATATATTTGTAATACATAAAACATAAGCATATTAACATTTACAATTTAAAAACATGAAATTTAAAATTTAAATTTAAAATTTTCAAAACATGATAAAATTTTCGAAGCCTCTCATGTATTTCCCTATCTTCAATAATATGGGTTGTACTCGTGTCCCTGGGAATTGGGGCTGAGGAGGCAAATTTAGAGGCCTCCTAATTTTAGGGGCTTGAGTTGGGGCCCCCTGGGAATTGGGGCTGAGGAGGCAAATTTAGGGGGCCCCTAATTTTAGGGGCTTGAGTTGGGGCCCTGCTGGATCTGTTTTTTTTACTACACTCCCTATTTTAAGGTTTAGGGGCTGGTTTAGGGGCTCTGCTGGAGATGCTCTAATGATGGTAACCATCGTCACACGAATCTCGGCATGTTAACTAATCAAAGTATCGAGCGCAACCTATGTTTTTTCAGTTAATACATTGTGTTCAAAGCGTTGCAACAGAAACAATAATCACAGACTGAAATGAAAATATATTACATTCTATTGCCACGCAAGCTATATGTTTAGTACATTAATTATACATAAGATCCAAGTACAATAAAAATAAAATACAAGAGTATTAACTACTCTGTAAACTGAAGGAGCCAGTACACTGTCTATCCAACAAGCTACCCCTTTTGATAGTTCTCAATTGTCTCGTCACCTCGACTAGAAGCCTGACTATCGGTGCCATTATTTAGTAAGGGAAGATTTAACAAACATACTCAGCAAGCATTATTAACAAAAATGCAATAGATGAATTTCCTCTCAAGTCCAGTCAATGTCCAACCAATGATCACATTCCCTCAAAATCCAATTTTACTGAAATTAGGTTTTGGGTTTTCTTGAAGGGTTGCGTATTTTAATTAAGATTATGAAAAATTGCTACCATCACTCATATGAGGTAGATTTAGCTTAGGTAGCTTTCAATCCAAGAGACATATATGAATTCATGATTTGACCCTTCGCAGGTTTGTACCATTTTACCCATAGTGACCCCATCTCATGAGGCCCCAGAATGTTTATCACTAGTCTAGTATTAGATCTCCAACCATGTTACACGAGTCATGGTAGACTGGCAGCTAACAGTTGTATCATGCTACCGCAGCAGCACTGATACTCACCCAAAGGTTTTTATACATATATAGCTTGAAAGAGTCAACCGCAGCTAATTTTTTGTGCCTTTCACTGGGGTCCATGGCATACCTAGCTTTTCACTCCTGTGTCCTTCACTGGAATCCGTGGCATACCTAGCTTTTCACTCTATGTCCTTCATTGGGCCTCCGGCATACCCAACTTCTGACCCATAATTATCTATGTTTATCCAATGTGGAGATCAGAATACCTTCCCAGGACAATCTTTTCTGAACGATTTCACACACTATAGTTGGTGCTATAAAATACGTCTCATTACCCGAGTGTAATTATTTGTCTTTATATCATAGCCTATGTAAAGGGCCCCACCGGCTAACTTCCTTCTCATCGGCACTCCCTACCCATCATATTAATATAAATGCAAGCCAACCGCTCCATCAACTGGACTTGCAACTTCTTTCACCATTCATTTAAAATCCTCAAATTCTCATTTCCAAATCAAGATAGGACAACTTTCCAACCACACCCAATTTGAGGTTTTTATTTGATTAGATATTTTCTCATGCATAGAATGATATCATGGTATATCTAAAAATATTTGAAAAGAATTTCACAATTATGATCAAAAGAAGCTTGCCTAGATTAGGATTGTAATACTCGGCCTCACCTGAAATCTGAAGGTGGTCTCGATGGATTTAATTCAACTCCTGAAATCATGGAATACTAAATTCATGTGAATATTAATTTATTATATGCTTTATGGCGTCCAACCTTTTTGGGAGTGCTAAAGACAACTAAGTGTTGCTACACACTTAACTAAAAACCACTAATTTGGTACTATTTCATTTTAGTGATGCATTAAAAATCAGCAGATTTAATTACTAAACTTGCAATTTTATAGACTTATTGCCTAATTAATCACAACTTTTCAAATTCTCTTCAAAACTTTCCTACGACCAAGAGGCACCTAATTTTAATCTACACGTTTCGCAATGGAAGACAAAATTCCTACTTTGCCCTCTTTACCTCTTTTGTTTGCTTTCCACCCCTTTTCTTCTCCCCTTCTTTTCTTCTTTTCTTTTCTCCTCCTTTCCCCTCCTTGGCCGAAGCCTTCCGTGGCTCTTCCTCACTCGGCTCATCTCTCCCCAGGCCGAACTCCTCCTACTCTAGTCGCTCCTCCCGCTGGCCTTTGGCCTGACCGCCGTCCTTCCTCTCTCCGGCCGCCTCTACTCCGACCTCTCTATCCCTCTCCTCTCCTCTACTACCCCTAGCCTGTCGGCCTTCTCCTAGCGCTGCCGCCTCTCCTATCCTCCGGTCAGTCTTTACTCAGGCCGTTGTCCTCATCCTCCCCCCTCTAATCTTCCCCCTCTACCCCTCTTTTGGTCGAACCCCTCGCCCTACTGCCTCCACCCCCTAAGCTCGTGCTAGCCATGGCCATCAGCTCGGTTACCTCCCAATCTACCACGTAATGGTGAAAACTTGCTGCTTGCCCAAGAAAAACAGTGGTCTATGATGATTTCGGGGCAGGATTCTAGGTTTGGAGGTGAGGTGACGACACCAGTGTCACCCGCACACTGGGGAGTGCACGGTGATGACTAGGACGCTCATCGCAGCCCCTAGGGTTCCTCTCCTACTAAGACCATTACAGTTCTCCCCCGATCTACTAGTTACTTCACCCGATCTACCCATCTATGCACTAATACAACGTAGTACTACTAATGCTAGTGTGCACTTGATGGTTGTGTCTCGGAGGTGGAGGTGTTGGGGTCGATGCGACTGCCGGGGAGGGGAAGATGAGGTTGTCGGGGTCCGTCTCCTCCTTGGGTCTCCTTGCTCCTTGCTCATTCTGGTCTTCTCTTTTGGCTCCTAGTTCATCCTCCTGTTTTGGGGTGCCTTCTTGCTCCTTGTTCTTTGGTCTTGATGCTAGTTGTTGCTCTTGGATTCCTGCCTTCGGTTGGAGCAAAGGGCATGGCTCCTTGCTCTTGCCTCAATCGTGGTGAGACCAAGAGGGAAGCACTTGTGCTGGCCAGCCGGCTATGCTGGTCAAAATTACCATATACCTTTTTGGTCCTTTACTATTTTACTGAGTGCTGAAGTTGCTATTGGTCTCTATTTGCTAAGGATACCTGCAATTCTACCACGTTTGTATCGATTGCCGCGTGATGAAACCCGAGACTACCGAGATGTGCCAACCTAGCCTCGAACGGGTCTGGTATCTCGGTGATCGATACCCTCGTATATGGTCTAACATCCCTAAATTTAATAAAAGAGAGAAATAAATTTTAAAATATAAATTTGTTTTATTCTTGAATTTCTTGAATTTAATGATCTTTATGGTGATTTCTTTGTTGGAAAGTAAATAAAATTGAATTAGTAAAAAGATGAAAAGGTAAAAGGGTAAAAAGTAAAAATGTGGAACAAATCTACAAAAATATTATAAATTCATGGATCCCTTTGGAAACATGATTTGGTGGCCAAAAATCAATGTGAAACCATTTTGCCACGAATTAATGAATTTCATTAATTTGATGTGACCCTGAACAGTGCAAACAAGTAATTTTATAAATTTTTACTAAACTTTAATGTATCCCAAATTTTACCATGCGATCTTTAGACCCCTATTCACTTTTGGTAAAATTAGTAAAAATTAATAATAAAATTTAATATTTATTCTAATTTATTTGTTTCAAATATGAAATTCTGCAAATTTGAATAAAAGATTTATTATAAAATGAATAATTAATATTTAAATTTTTATGTAAGTATTCTTACCTTTTTTTATTTCAAATCTTTTTTAAAAGTTTTAAAAATTAATATGTTATATTAGTCCTTCAATTAAATCATTTTCAGTAGTTAAAAGTCTGTATAGTGCTCCATGTCAGATTTTTATTAATTATTTTACCATGATTGTTAATCTCAAAATTTTAAAGTAGGTAATAAATTTACTCATAAGTTTAAGTAAAAAGTTTCAAAAAATTTCATGATGTGTAACAACCTGAATTAAATGCCCCTTTAATGCCCTGTCCACTTGCGTTAACTTGAAGCTAGCTCTTTCTCACTGACAGGTGGGGCCCGCCCATTAATGCACCTCCACTGACCGGCCCTTCACCCTCACTCATAGCCAGGTGGCCCCTCACGTTGCCCAGTCCCATTTGTCAGTCATTTCTGCCCTTCATCTTGTCCACTTAGCCGCTGGCATGTGGGCCGAGGACCCACATGTCAGCAGCATCTTCTCCACTTCTCCCCTGCGTCTCGCTCTGGCAGATCAAACCATGCCGCTACCACACACACCCCTCGCACATACCTCACATAAAGACCGAGCCCACAAATTGCACATTCCCACCGTGATTTCCGCCGCTTCTAGCCCTCTCGGCCATGAGCACAAACCCGTGTTTAAACCCTGCATCCACCGACTTCAGCGTCTATTTAAGTGCTACTGAGCTTCCTCCACACTTCAAATCCCTGCCAGCATAGGCGAAAGAATCTTTATTCCATCCCTCAACAGTAAAAAGCTTAGCACAATACACAAAACCTTTGGTGAAAGCTGGATAAAGTATGTGACAACATCAAATGCGCCCCCTGGTAAATACTACTACAGTAGCTAGTTAGACACCCAGTGTCGAGAAATATCTTGCCACATGAGGAGCCTTTTTGCGAGCTTGTCCACACGGATCACATCGAGCCTCCTAATTTACATCTATATAACTCTCTATTCTAGGGAGGTACGGTAGCCAGCCGTCTTTCTCACCACACATCCCTGTTCATTGTAGTTTCTAAAGTGAGAAGGAACAGTGATCGCTACAGTATTTTTTTAAATTTTTTTTGGAAAAAATTAAAAATAATTATTTTAAAAAGATATATAACTTTTAAAATTTTAAAACTTTTGAGAGGTTTTTTGTTTCTTTTTTTTGAGGTAGTCCAGAAAAATATTTCCTCTCTTTGTTAAAATCTCCGCCTATCTCGACAATTCTTTTCGTCCATAGCAACGCGCGGGCCCATGGCGCATCTAGTTACTCTACTAGTGTATCACATCTGTCTGATGGAGCATAGCATTAGTGAACAGTGGTTGCTCTACCGTGGTGTAGGGGCACATGGAGGGGGAGAAGAAGAAGAAGAAGCAAGAGAGGAAAATAAATAAATGAGTTACTTCTATGCTTTTTTAAAATTTTTTTTGCACAAATATTAAAGTATGAATGAAGGATAGATAGCGATTACTTATTCATTTGCTTGCTTTAAGATTTATACAATTTATATTAGAAAGAAAAGCATGAAAGTACTGCTCTAAATAAACAAGCAAACACATCAATACTGCTAGTAGTATCATGAGGAGGAAAGGAAGAAATAATCAAAGGAACCATTAGGTGCATGGTGCCTGGTCATTATCATGTGCCTTGTGGGGGATCAATTGATTAATGGGATAAGTGTTTATCCTTTAAGGCTTGGTCTTTTATTTTTGGATGGTATTAAATATCTTCTCATGACTAAGTTAAATGGGTGCAATAAATATGTGGTTGAAAAACTTCATTCTTTCTCCTCTGGGTTATATTATACATATATAAAACCTGAAGTTTATGTTGTGATGAAAACCATCCAAAAAGACCCAGGAATTTTTAGGATTTGGTATGATAGACTGGGTCATCCTGGGTTGAATATAATGAGAAGAATAATTAATAATTCTGCAGGCCATAGAATAAAACTACAAACTTTCCTAAATGTGAAGATTTTGTATGTCCTGCTTGTGCCAAAAGAAAGCTTATAGTTAGACCCTCTTACCTAAAGGTTAGGGAGGAATCACTGAATTTTCTGGAGAGGATTCAATGTGATATCTATGGACCTATTCAGCCCCTTTCGGGTCCCTTCAGATATTTCATGGTACTAATAGATGCTTCTACTAGATGGTCCCACGTATGCCTCTTATTTACTAGGAACCATATTTTTTGCTAAATTAATTGCACAGATTTTTAAGCTAAGGGCCTTTCTAGAAGAAAGGATAAAGTCTATTCGAATGGATAATGCTGGTGAGTTTACCTCAAAAGCATTTAATGATTATTGTATGGCTCTGGACATTAATGTAGAGCATTCTGTACTCTATGTCCACACTCAAAATGGCCTTGCAGAGTCATTAATTAAAAGAATAAAACTTATTGCTATGCCACTTTTGTATGATAGTAAGCTACCCACCAGCTGTTGGGGCACGTAGTGCTGCTCGCTGTAGCATTAATTCAACTCGAACCAACTACATATCATGAAATTTTCCCTTTACACATAGTGCATGGGAAAGAACCAAGTATTTTCCATCTGCAAAATTTGGCTATATTATATACATGTCAATCTCTCCACCACACCGTACCATCATGGGCTATCACCGGAAGTTAGGGATCTATATAGGTTATGAATCTCTGTCAATAATTAAATACCTTGAGCCTATGACAGGGGATCTGTACACTGATTGTATTTTTTATGAGGACAGTTTTTTGGCAATTGGGGGAGATAAGTTCCACATACACATTAAAGAATACTGAGAAATTGATTGAAATGTCACTAACATTCAGTCCTTAGATCCACGCACTAAAGAACCAAACTTGTTTGGAGGATAATAAATTAATAACAAAGAGCTAATAATCTATCAGATGTCTTCATTGATCATAAGGGAGTGACAAAACCTCATATACCTACAACAAATGCACCTGAAAGAGTGAAAATACCCCTGAAAGATATTGAATCCACTCTTGCCCCTCATGATAAGAAGAGGGGGAGGCCTCTAGGTGCACGGGACTTAATTTCGTGGAGATGTTCGCAGAAACAGAGGACCAATCAAATGAGATCACTACCTGTAACAGTGGAAGAAGCTCAACCTGATGTTGATAAAATCCTTTAAGTGAGTCATCCTAGAGATCGTAATATCCCTAAAACGATCCATCCTGAAGATGATAATCCCAGCGTACATTGCATGCATAATCTAACCCTAGGAAGTCAGAACAATCAGACTCCATTGTTATGGGAAATCACGAGGAGCTGGAAGAAATAAATGAAAAAATATCCACCAATTATATGGATACAGTAGAATTGTATAAAAGAAAAACTACAACTATCAACATTTATTTTTTCTCTAAAATTACTAAAACTTTTGAACTGGATCCAGAATCAAAGTCCATGGTAAAGTGCCATAAGTACTCAGATTGGGTCAAATGAAAAGAAGTAATTGAGGCAGAATTATGTTCACTTAATAAAAGGAAAGATTTTGATCATGTTGACCAAGCACCTCCTAAGCGTTCCCTGTAGGATCAAAATGGGTTTTCATCTGATAGAGAAATGAAAACAACCAGGTGGTGAGATATAAAGCTAGACTTGTAGCACAAAGGTTCACGTAGAGACCCAGCATCGATTACGATGAATTATATTCTCTTTTAATGAGTGGAATAACGTTTTGATATTTAATATCAATAGCAGCAAGCTTAAATTTAACAATGCAGTTGATGGATGTGTGATTGCATATTTATATGGGTCACTGGATATGAATATTTATATGAATGTCCCTAAAGGAGTCAAAATTCTGAATCCTAATAATCGCAACATGTATAGCGTCAAACTACAGAGACCGCTATACGGATTAAAACAGTCAGAGAGAATGTGGTATAACCAACTTAGTGAATTTCTCCTGAACAAGGGATATTCAAATAATGATGATTGTCCCTGTGTGTTCATAAAGAAATCCCAGAATAGATTCTGTATTATCTCAGTATATGTTGATGATCTGAATATCATCGAAACCACAAAGGAGATAAAGGAAGTAAGTGCTTACCTCACGACGGAGTTTGAGATAAAAGATTTGGGTAAAACCAAATTTTGTTTAGGCATGCGGCTTGAGCATTTTTCAGAAAGAATTTTTGTACACCAGTCTGCTTATACGAAGAAGGTATTGAAAAGATTTAATATGGATAAATCTCATCCGTTAAAGACCCTAATAGTTGTAAGATCCCTTGAAGCGGATAAAGACCCATTTAGACCAAGGATGGAAAATGAGAAAGTCTTAGGATCTGAGTCCCATAATTAAGTGCTAATGTTCCACTTATGTATCTTGTGAATTACACAAGGCCTGATATTGCATTCATAGTAAATTTACTAGAAAGATACAGTGCATCCCCAACTAGAGGACATTAGACCGGTGTCAAGACTTTACTCAGATACCTCCAAGGTACCCAAGATTTTGGTTTATTTTACCGAAAGAATCAAGACTTAACCATGGTGAGATATACGGATGCTAACTATCTGTTTGATCCCTATAGTGTTAAATCTCAAACTGGTTTCGTGTTTCTTTGTGGTTGTTCAGTCATTTATTGGCGATCTTTTAAGCAGACTTTGGTATCTACTTCTACTAACCACTCAGATACTATAGCTTTGTATGAAGCCTCACGTGAGTGTGTTTGGCTGAGACGTGTAATTAACCATATCCAGAAGTCATGTGATATTAATACAGTCGATACCCCCACCATTATCTATGAAGATAATGCTGCTTGTGTTGTACAAATACAAATGGGTTATGTAAAAAGCAATATCACGAAGCATATTGCCCCTAAATTTTTCTGTCCTCACGAACTCGAGAAGAATAGTGGGGTAAAAATAATACAAACTAAGTCATATGAAAATCTAGCGAATTTATTCAAAAATCTTTGCCAAAATCTATTTTTTCAAAGACGCATTAATAGCATTAGAATGAGGAGACTTAGATATTTACAGAGTTCAGGGGAGTGAATCCTAAACCATGACCCCTTTTGCATGATCCTGAAAATCATATTTTATATCCTGAAGTTTATAAGTTTTACTCTTTTCTCTTAGTGAGTTTTCTGGAAGTTTCTCACATAAAGATTTTTAATGAGGCAACTAGTGTAACATGTAGTGCGAGTGCAATGCACTCTTTTCTCCATCCAGTTATTTCCATTGGGTTTTTGGGAGGAATTTTTAACGAAACATGTGCATTACGCGATATTCGCCCAAAGAGGAGTGTTATAAAACAAATAGAATCCTAGTTGACCAAGTTGGACGGACTCTATCCGTTGGTAGACGAATCCAAATTTATCTTCTGTTTGTTTTTCTATATATTGGGCATCCCCTTGTACAGAGAAGAATCAATATAATAAAAAGAGAGTACATTTGTCTATATGCTTTGTGTGCCTTCTGTTCTTGTTCGTGTGCTTGAGTTGGCGTACTATTGATTGGTACGGACGAATGACTACATTTTACAACAGGAACGACCTCCTTCTCCCCCTTCGTTTCTTTCATCCACATCATTAAAATTTATAACTAACATCCCTTATAGACGGTTGACGTTAGATCAATATACAGGCCTAAGACGAACTGCATAGCAAAATCGTATGATTCCTTCCGTCAGTTGAATGGCCGTGCCTGACGAGCAGGACATCCCTATAAATACCCCACCCGTGTGCGCGCACGCGGCAGTGCGGCACGCACCGCAGCACGGCTCCACCCTTTCGGCGCATCCTCCCTATTCCCTCCTTTCCCCTTCCTTCTCGATCCGTCACCATACTCCAAGGAAAGGAAAGGTCCCTGCTTTCTTGGGAGCAGTGCCTTTCCTTTCCTTGATTCCTTCCTGCTGCGCTGCGCTCTCCCATTCACCTTCTTCTCCTTCTCGATACATATGCTCGATTCGTGAGAACCAAGGAACCTTGTTGGAATTCGGTTTTGACCAAACGATCAGGGGTAGGAGGATTTAGGTGTTTGGGATGGGGCTGCTGTTCGTGGAGCGGCTGGCTGGGGAGGGGGTGTTCAAGTGCCGGCGGTGCCGCGTGGACGCCGCCTCCAAGGACGCCATCATCTCCAAGGACTTCTACGGCCGCTCCGGCCGCGCCTACCTCTTCGACCACGTGTACGCCCCGTCCCCCTTCCGCTCTCTCCGCTTCTCCCTTTGGTCATCTCGTCCCATTTACGAAATAAATTCGCTTGCGCGATTCTTGGTGTCTGTCCACTGTCCATGGTGGAAATGGGCTTGTTGGGGGGGGTGAATTTGGTTCGGATCGGATGAACTTTCCGCCCAATGTGATCAAAACATGGCTGGTGGTGTACTGTTGCTGCAATGGGAATGCAGGTAATCTTTTTTGATTTCATTGAAGGTTGGTCCGCGTTGGAATTGAAGCAGAGTTGGGGAATTCTGTCCAGGTCCCATGCAATGCTGTGGCCATTTGCAAAACATGGTCCAATACCCGCAATGCTGCTGTGCATACCACAAATTCTGTCAAGGTTCCATCGAATGCTGCGGTCATTTGCGAAAATGATATTGCTTTTAGATGAGTTGACTGTTTGATAGCGATTTCAGACCTTTTATAGGATCAACAACAGCTTGCTTTATGCCTTCTTACATCTTAGTGTCTGATTTGTTTGTGGATGCTTCTTCGGGAATCAGATTGTAAACTTGTTTGACAAATTAGTGCTTTGTACTGTTGGATGGTGTCCTACCAAAATGAAAGGGAAGGTCCTGGTCTCATTGGTGCAGTAGCTAACAAAGTGAATTCATAGATGTTTATTACAAGCAAGATAACCATTACGATTACTGTGTTGTTTGGTGATGGTTATGGTGCTTTGTGGTGTTCATCATTGCCTTAAAGGGAACCATCACCATCAACATGGTATAGTTCTCCAGTTTGGTAATGGTTATTGGACTCGTTAGAATTTGGTATAGTTCTCCAGTTTGGTAATGGTAGCTTCATACAGTTCTCCTGATAGCACATGGTAAGCAACTTCAATCTAAATTCTTCGTCGGAGCATTTTACCAAGGCAAAAGAACAACTTAATGCCAACATCAATCAGAATTCTTAAGGAAGCAGTTGATCATCAAAGTAGATGTGAGTATCGTTATGTAGGGCCGTAAAAACAGCTCGAGGCTGCTCTAGCTCGGCTCGCTCTAGGCTCGATTCGAGCTTGGTTCGAGCTCCAAACGAGCCGAGCTCGAGCTTCATTCCGAACTCAAATAACTCGGGAGCCAGGTAAATTTACAAATCACTTATTAAATATTACTACACGTTAACTCTTACTGAGTTTACTCGAGTCAAACTCGAGCTTGAGCATTTTTTATTGTTGAAAATTAGTGCATATTGAATTATTAATTGTTACCGAGCTTGCTCGAGGCTAGGTCTAGGCTCGGACCCCAACTCAGACTGGCTCAAGCTCGGCTTGAGCTTGGGAGGTCAGGCTCGCTCGAGCTCGGCTCGTTTACAAGCCTGTCGCTATGGAATATGTATCTATCAACATATGATACACTTTTAGTTATTGAATTAAACATAAAGAAGCTGAAATGCCAACTTATTAAGCAAACATTCAAATGTGTGGCTCAGCAAGAGGGTATTCAGTATTTTGTTCAATACCCTACTTTCTTTCTGTCATGTCCACAGTATTGAGCATAGTTACCGGATTCGATGTAGACCTCTGCGAATCGCGAATCGGGTTCATTGAATCCGAACCAATTTAAAGTACGGGATTCGTGTTTGCAGTGAAAATTGGAAGACAAAGTGGCGAACAACGAACCCGAATTCCGTACCATGACTCGGACGAATCGTGTTTCTGGTAACTATAGTATTAAGGACTGTTTTGTTTGTTGGTAGCTAATTAATCATACAACTTGCCATGTCATGTATTTGTGTACTTACACTGTGTGAGGATTCGTGTTTGACATTTTCTTCTATTTTAAAATCAGTTTTCCATTTGTTTTGGATCTTTGGTCAATTTACGTCTCCCGGTAGCATTGCATGATCCATTATTTTTCACCAACTGCCAAATATGTATTTTTGACTTCAATAACGTGTTATACATCATAATCAAACAAAAGTTCGTTTATATGTTCATGCTATCAGCTTTCAATTCATACAGACATGTTCCCTTTGGCTATTATTTTTAATATTGTGGCATTTCAGAGTGAACATATGCCTAGGCCCTAATGAGGAACGCTATCTTATAACTGGCTTGCACACAGTGAATGACATCTATTGTAGCTGCTGCCAACAAATACTTGGCTGGAGATATGTAAGTGAAAATAGATTTCCGTTCATCATTCAATAAGCATTATCTCTTTCTCTAATGTTATGCCTGCCAATAGACATTCTGTGTCAAGTTGCTCGAAAGGAAGCATAGCTAAGACATGCATATCGTCAATATTGAACATCAAGTGAATTTGAAAATATAAGAAGAAAAGTTATACTTCATTCAGTTCTTATGCACTTCTATTTTCTCTTAGGAACTTTTAGCTCACAGTTATGCGAACTCTGCTTCACTTCATAGGCTTATTTGTTGGATTGCACAATGATCCATTGTCTTGGGTTTTGTATTGCTCATGATATTAGAATATAGCTTGTCTAAGTTACATACATAGACTTTCTAAGACTCTATTCTTGATATGTGAGCACCATTGGTGCTCATACCCAAAGTCAACAAATTTGTCTTCCCTGTTTTGCAACTTTGAGTTTTGATTATTCATAAGAGAAATTAGGGGAGGTATTTGTAACATCAGTCCTTTCAATTATATCAATGGAATCGGGAACTACAGTAATTTAATCATCCCATCTATCTACTTTTCCTATCTGATCTTCAAAACTTGTCATCTGTGCTAATTGGTTATTGTTCTTATTGTTTCTTCAATCCAGCTCCCTTTGCACTCTTCTATTCAAGACTTAGAATTCTTCTATCCCAACCAAGGAATTGTAACTACTACTAACTATGGATATATTATACTCCATCAACCCAACTTTATAAGGTGTATTTTTTCTTGACATATAGATTAAGAAGATATTGAAAATGACCAAGTTACCCCTAATTATTATCACTAAGCACTATACTCAATGAATATACGTATAGAATATAAAGTAAAAATGGATACTTATTAGGAGCATAGAGGGAACATCACACTAATTTTGCGTTGTAATATGAAATACGTCATATATTTATGGACAAGATCATTCAAAAAATACGCTTTATAAAGTTGGACGAAGAGAGTATTCTCTGCCATGTCAAATAGTATCAATACTGTAATCTACGCTTTTAGCCATCACATCTTCCAAGACATGGTACCGTTCCATTGCTTGAGTGTTGATGTGTTTTCATTATAGCATCTCCAAGAGGGGCCTTAAATATGATCTTAATTTAAATTATAGGGTTTCTGGGGAAAAGATTAACTCCAGCAAGGACCCTAAATTGTTAAAATTTTGCAAATTGTTTTAGGGCCCCTAGGAGAGTAGATATATTTAGCAACTCTGTGATTGAACCCTATCTTTGTTGGGTTTTAAGGCCTAATTACTGGAGTGAATATTTCGTTGGAGCCCTAAATCTAATTAGTTGGGATCCTAAATTAAAGTTTAGGACTCATTTGTAGGGTTCTATTTTGGAGATGCTCTTAGTGAATGTCTCACATATACTTTCTCTTCATGCACCTATGCCATAACCAGTAACATCCTATATCATTTTTTTTTTCAATTGAGTCATCCTAAATTCTTTTTCCTACGTGTTACGCTGCAGGAGAAAGCCTATGATGAAAGCCAGAAATACAAGGAAGGGAAGTTCATTCTGGAAAGAGCTATAATGTGGAAAGACGGCTGATGATGGCGGAACGTTCTTCTTCTTCGACAGTCAAGCATGGAAATTTGTAGGTATTTATGTAGTTGCATACATCAGTAGCCTCGACAATCCACTGTTCAAGATTTAATTGTCTATGAACCCTAAACCGAAAAGTAATGCGGCAGCAAGCAGCAGCTGCCGATCTAGAAAAGAAAATCACTGGCTGTAGGCTGTAGCAGCTGTGATTTGTAGAATATAATTCAACCCGGAATGCTAGTAGCTCGCTAGCAGTTAGCACCCGATAGCGTGTGCCGACATTTGGTGAATCAATCATCATGCAGTCAATTTTACTCGAATCGTCGATCGTCCTTGAGACCTGCACGCGATCTTGCAGTTTGGTTTCCGCTGTGATATAACTGAAATACATGATCTGATCATGTTTTTTTAGAAGGATCAATGCAGGTGGTTGAAACAGAATCGAATCCCGGAAAATCCACAGGTAAAACCTGCTTGGGCTTGCAGCAAGTACAAGTATCTGTTAGATATCTGTAGGAAGCACGGTTGAATCTGCAGAGCTATCTCGTAGTCAGAGCCGAGCAGGTAAGGTAGGAATTCTATTTGGAAAGGACGGGTCTCTCTCCCAGTTGCACGCGTTATCACGGCCGGATTCGTGCACGGCTCGGACGGACGGAGATCCCTGGTCCAACTCAGACTCGTGCATGCGCCCCCGAGACGAGAGTCCAGACTCCAGAGTCCCCGTCTATATAAGCGACACGCACGCGTCAAGTTCAATCCCCAGCGCGACTCAGGCTCGACGACATGGATCCGAGCAAGCGGAGCGCCGCCAGAGACAACTACGCGTCCCGGCCCACGACCTCCGCCGCCGACCTCGCCGCCTACCTCGACGCGATGGGCCTCCGCGACCCCTCGTCGTCCCAGCGAAAGCAGCAGCTGCAGCAGAAGTACGCGGGACCGGCCTCGCCGCTGATGCGGCCGCCCCCGCCGCAGGGCCTCACGACGACCACGCCGCCCGACGTGCAACAGCTGATGCACCGGCTCCAGGCGGCGCGGCAGTGCTGGCTGCAGCCGCAGAGGTACGGCGGGGATGAGGGATCCTCGAGCGGCGGGTATGTCTCGCCGTTCGGCGCTGCTGCCTTCAACCCTAGCAGCGGGTACGTCTCGCCCTTCCGCGCCGCCGCCTACAGCCCTAGCAGCGGGTACGTCTCGCCCTTCAACGCCTACAGCCCGCGCCTCACCGCCCCCGCCGTCTTGGTGGCGCCGCAGCAGGGAACGCTGAGCGCCAGCGCCAGCCAGTACCAGCCCATCGCCGCGTTCCGCTCATCAGTGGCGCCTTCAACGTCGATCGCGAGCTCCAGCGCAAGCCAGTACCAACCTCTCGCCAGCCACCATCAGCCCGGTGCCAACTTATCGGCTCAGGGTTACTACAAAAGCATCCTTCTGAGCGCGCTGCGCGCTACTCATGCGGGTCCGCCGCCGGCGATCCGCCAAGGCCGGACGCTGGAGGACATCCGGTCGGACCTGTTCCGCGGCCCGATGAAGATGGGGATGGTAATGTTCCCGGAGTCCTCAGCGCACGTCCTCAGCCTGCTCGAGGAGGGCGGCGAGGAGATCCGCCTCAGCGTGCTCGCCGGGGTCAAGCGCCAAGTGCACAGGGTCATGGAGGACAGGGAGGGGCACGTGGTGTTCCTAGCGCTACTGCGCGCCTGCGAGGGGCGGTTCGACGAGCTCCAGGGCATCGTCGAAGCCGCCGTCGTGCCATGTGCAAAGAGCTCGCTGATGCGATCCGCAAAGCAGGAGTACGGGTACGTTCATCGATCGATTAATCCCCATCGATTTTTGCGAAAATCGGTGCAAAAGCTTAAGCTTTGTTCCCCTTCTATCTCAATGCTCTTAGTTATTTTGATCAAAACTAATTTTGCTCTGCGATTCACATCGATCCCCAAAGTATAAGCGCGTTAGTTACAGGATCGAACATCTCCTAAAGTATAGGCACCCAACTAATCAAATTGACTCGAACGAACAATTTTGAAACTTCGGAGCATCCGCCGTGATTCAATGCCATGCAATACTGTGGGTATAACTAGCACTGTGTTTAACTGGCTGTTGCTCGCGTATGGCGCAGGGAGACTGCTCTGGAGGCGCTCATCACGGCGGTGGCGCAGTACCCCAAACTGTGCGAGATGCTCACAGCCTGCCTTTTGCGTGACCACCTGATGGATCACTGCAAAGGGGAGCGGCTGCTTCGGCACTGCTTCACCACGATGCGTTATGAGGACACCTTGGTGAGTGCCACAAGCCACCACATCTCAGCAACAAGTAATGGATCAAATGATTATGCGAGATGTCTAGCTAGCTCTGTGTACGTACAATGCATGGCATGCGTAATTGACAGTGTTTTTCTGGTTAATTTCCTGTTAGATTCTGATCCTATACGCCATCGCCGACATCGACAACATGCTCACGTCGGCGTTCGGATCGAGATGCCTGGCGGAATGCTTCGCGAACGCGAGGGGCGATGAGCTCTGCGTTCTCGAGGGGGTGCTCCTGAGAAACGCTAGCCAAATCGCCAGGGGGCAATACAGGTGCGAGCATGCAACTGCAGTATCGGTGTTGCTCGGTGATCCTTGTTAGTTTCGCCGCTCTCGAGTTGGAGCATGCCGAGCTAAGGCTAACAAGATCTAATTGCCACAATGCAGCAACTACTTCGTGCAGCGAGTCCTCGAGTGCGGCGGCGAGGAGCTCAAGCAGGCCGTCGTGGAGAGCCTCATGGAGGACGTCGTGAGCCTGTCCCGCAACCAGTTCGGGAGCTTCGTCGTCGAGGCCTGCTTCCTGAAGACGGGGTCGAGCTCGGCGCTGCTGCGCGTGCTCTCAGCGTTCCTGGGCCTCCGCGACGACCAGCTCGCCGAGCTGGTGCAGTGCAACTACGGCAACTACGTCGTCCACAAGCTGCTGCAGAATGGCAAAGACGTAAGTAGCTCGCCTCCTCCCGTGTCCCGCCCCATCCCGGCATGTTAGTTTCGCGACCAAACGTCTCACCGATGCATATGCCGATTGCCTGACAAATGTGTCGTGACGCGGTGTGCAGCACTTCCCGGAGCGGACAGTGGTACTGGCGCGACGGATCGAGAAGCTTCCAGCGGCCGTCCTGGGCCAGATGTACGGGAGGCAGGTGATGAGGGTCGTCAGGAGGCTGTTCCCCCGGCAGCGGCTCAATTAGCTGGTTGTTACGCACAGTGCGTGTACCTACGTGTGGAGGGATCGATGTAGGTATACTTGAGTCTGTCGATCGGGTCTGTCATGTAGCCGAAAGGAACTGGTGCCGACAGGCGATGTGTGACTGTCCGTTTTGGTACGTGTGTTCCATTGTTTCTTAGGTGCAAGGCTTTGCGTTGTTCGTTTTGGTATGTGTGTGCCATTGTTGGGTACAAAAGTTTTGCCTTGTTAATTTCCTAGTATGTGCTTTGATTGTCTGTGTTGAAAGGTTTGTAAGCGCTACTGTTCTGTACGGCTTAATGTCATGGTAACATGTTTTGTGCGAGTCTTTCTTATATGTTGCCAGCAGGGTTCCAAATTTTAACGAATTTTGAGAATTTCGCTCTTACCACTCCTCATATGTAAGTAGCAATATTTGTTAAAGTATATTTAGCGCCAAAATTTGTTCAATTATATTTAGTAGCAGTATTGGTTGAAGTATATTTAGGCCCTGTTTGTTTCGGCTTTTTCATCGGCTTAAAAGCCAAAAAACCTAAGCCGAAACAAACAAGGCCTTAGTAGCAATGGACGACACTTGAAAATGGTACTATTTGTTGAAGTAGCGATATTTGTATCCACAAAAATTAGTCCAAAGGAGACTGTCAACACCTATACAATTTATAGGAAGTATTCAAGAAAACTAGAGCGCATAGTTTGAAGATGAATCCATACAAGTGTGTTTTTTGAGTATCGGCTGGACAATTTCTTGGATTTATTGTACATGAGAGAGGCATTGAAGTCAATCAAAAATGTGACAAAGCTATAGCCGATACATAGCCACCAAGGTGCAAAAAGGATCTTCATAAATTGACCGGTAAAATAAATTATTTGAGGCGGTTTATATCAAACTTATCTGGTGGAATTGATGCATTCACTCCACTGCTGAGGCTAAGAGAAAATTAGAAATTTGTATGGGGAGTTGATCAACAGAAAGCCTTTGAAAATATCAAAAAATATTTGTCTAAACCTCCACTCTTAGCTGCGCCACAAAAAGATGCATCGTTTAGGCTATATATATCGGCTGAGGAATTGACAATTGGGGCAGTTTTGGTGCAAGAGATTAATGGGAAGGAGCAGTGTCGGTGTTTCGTGCACCGGCAATACGAATTTGTGGTCGGATGGGGTCGCGCGCTCCCTCTCCCCGAATGGTCGACTCAAGGAGTCAGATGATGTATACTGGTTCGGGCTGAACGTCCCTACTCCAGTTCGCTCGGTGTGGGTGTATTGATCTTAGGGCGATGAACAAGAGGAGTACAAGCGAGGCAGGGAGTCGGCCGACCGATCCCCTGGTGTTTTCGCTAGGGAGTCGTGACTACCTAGAAGACTGTTTTTTTCTATCTCGCCCCTCCCCCTCGGGCCCTGCCTCTCCTTATATAGACGGAGGAGGCAGGTTACATGGGAGTTCGGGAAAACCACGAGGAAGGGGACCTGCGCGTCTTGAAGTCTGGTTTCTGTCTTGTCCGACCGACCCCTGCTCGTCCCAAGGCAGGGTTGGTGGCTCTGTGATGAGCCGTCTTGCGCAGTGCTGTCTGACGACGTATCGCGTGGTGCTCCTGTCAGCCTCGGTGGCTTTAATGGCGCTTGACTTTGCCTTGGCCTCGGGAGTGGGCGTATTCTTCTGCGGTGTGCCAGGCGATGGGACGGGGGCTTGACTTCTTCGGTGGCTCCTCTGACAGTCTTGGGAAGGAGCCATCTGCCCCGGTACGAAAGCCAGGGGACGCTGCGCACAAGGCAGCTGTCTGACACCGGCGTGGGCCCTACTGGCTCGCGCGCGGGTGGAGCTTGCTGACCGTGAGCTTCAATACTAGGCGGTCGGAGCCCGCCGACCGCCCGGGATAGGAGTCCGCCGACCGTCCAGGGTCGGTCCTGCATAGGTCGGGGTTCGCTCTTCGCGGCCCAAGTGCCTTTCGGCAGTGCTGGGCCTTCGCCGTGGTAGGTCAGCCCGTTCGTGTTTCCGGGATGATGGGGGTACCCATGGTACGGGTACTCGTCAGTAGCCCCCGAGCCCCCGAGCGGGTCAGAGAGCCGGTCGGGGGTTTAGCCCGGTGGTGGCAGCCGTCGGCCCGGAGGTCGGCGGTGCTTGGCCGCGATCGCTTGAGTCGCCGCGCTAGCCAAGAAAAGAACCCGGTGCGAAGCGCACCGTGGTGTAGCTCAGCCCCCGAGCGGGTCAGAGAGCCGGTCGGGGGTTTAGCCCGGTGGTGGCAGCCGTCGGCCCGGAGGTCGGCGGTGCTTGGTCGGCGCGACTGCTTGGAGCCGCCGCGCTAGCCAAGAAAAAGAACCCGGGTGCGCGCGAGCGCACTCGGTGGGTGTAGCCCCCGAGCCCCCGAGCCCCCGAGCGGGTCGGAGAGCCGGTCGGGGGTTTAGCCCGGTCGGACTCTGGCAGGCCACGTCGTTCGTGGGCTTTTAGAGTCGGTTTGAGCGAACGCACGTTTACCTTCGTCGGTTTGAACGTCGTGCTCGCGCGAGCTGCTGTCGGGCAATCCGAGTGGAACCTTGGCGATCTCCCTCGAGGGGGATCGTTTCCAAGCGGACGTAGCTCCCGGCGTGGGCGTCCGACCCGCTGTGGGGCGTTCCATAAAAACCTTTCCTTACTCATCCCGGGTCGGGCTGCCGGGTCGTCCGCCGACCCGGAGCGCGGCTGGCCGCCACTCATCGATGAGCTCCGCGGGAGAGTGTGAGGTATGATCTTGGACGCGGGCCACAGTGATTGGGTCGTCCGCCGACCCATCTAGAGGCCCTCTGGGGGCTCACTGCGACCCGCCCCTCGCTCTATTTTACGTGTTGGGGCGGCTTTCATTCCAGCTGGCTGGATTCGGCCTTCGTAACCCTCAGCACGGTGCCGGGCCTCGGGCGTGAGCCCGTAGGCCGCTTGCTTTCCCAAGGCCGGGCGGCCCAGTGGGCCGTTTTCTTACCTTTCTTGGCATGGGGCGCCCTGGCCCGTTGTAGCCGACGGGGCCTGCGATGCTGCGCGGCGTGCGGCGCGAGGCGGCCGTCCTGTCGGAGCAGTTAATGCTTAGTGGGATTTAAATGGGCTGCGGCACGTTACCGGAGTAGTGGGCGTGGTAGCAGTCGACGGTTGATATCGCGTCTTGGCCGCGCGAGAGAGGCGCTTACTACGCGAGGCGCTCTGCCTCGCCAGGCGCCTATAAAGGAAGGAGAGGGCGGCGCAGAGGGAGCAAATCCTCCTGCTCGTGTCTTCTGCAAAAAGAAAAGGAGAGAAAACGCAAGGGGAAGGAGAAAAAGCTTCCTGCTTCGTCGCGCCGTCCTCCGCTCTCCTACGCTCATTCAGGGATGTCGCTGACCCCGCACTCGGCCGCGGCGGGTCGCTACCTCGGCTTGGAGAGGAAGGAGCTCCTTCCCGCGCCTCGATCCGGTGGCGGGTGCCGTCGGCCGACCAGGGTCCTCTGACCGAGAGGCAGCGAGATAGTCTCGCTGGCGGCCTTCTACGAGCGGGGTTTCGGCCTCCCACTCCACCCGTTCGTCCGGGGGTTGCTGCACTACTACGGGGGGGAAGTTCATCACCTGAACCCGAACGGAGCCCTCCACATCGCGGTCTTCATGACGCTGTGCGAGGCCTTTCTGGGGATCGAACCCCACTGGGGGCTCTGGCGCCACTTCTTCTTCGCGAGGCCGCCGTCGGATGCCACCGGTCTCCTTGGCGCTCTGGCGATCCAACTGCGCAACCACCGCAGGTCGTCCTACGTCGATGTGAAGCTGCCGACGTCCAACCGGGGGTGGCACAGCGAGTGGTTCTACGTCCGGAACATCGGCAACAGTGCCCCGCCCTTCAGTGGGAATTTACCGACGCCGCATCCTTGCTGGACCTGGGGTCCTGACACGAGGGACCGGGCGAAGGTGGATGAGATCCTTGGTAAGCTCGCGGACCTGAAGCGGCGGGGCTTGACGGGCAAGGCGGTCCTCAGCACGTTCATGGAGAGGCGCATCCAACCCCTCAAGGATCGGCCGCGCCCCATGTTTGAGTACATCGGACCGACCGACCCTGCAAGGTCGTCGGAGCGGGAGCTTCCCCCGTCGGAGGTCCTCGCGCGTGTGGCTGCGGTTTCCGTCGCGGGAGATACCGAGCCAGCGGGCGAAGCGCCTGCTCCGTTCTCGGCGCAGAATCCGCAGAACTTGGTACGTCTGGTGGCTCCTGTTTGCTTTTGCTTTGCTCTGTTTCTTCGCCCCCTTACCCGAGCGCGTTCTTGCAGGGGCTCGGTGGCCTGATCTCCCGCCCCTTGCTTCCGGGGGAAAAGGAGGCGAGAGCGGCCGTGCGCCTCGCAACGGAGCAGCGCGACGCCGCTCTCCTGGCGAAGGAGGCCACAAAGGAGCGGAAGAGGAAAGAGCGCTGGACCGTCCGCAAGGCTGAGGAGGTCTCTGACGAGACTTTGAGTGGCGGCGACGAAGAGTCGTCGTCAAGCGAGGGGGGAGCGGTTGGCGGAGGTGACTCCGGTGGCTGCGACGTGGGTTCCAGCCGCGGGGCCGGCGACCGTGGTTCTTCGGAAGAAACTGCGGGCGCAGGGTATATCCTGAAGATGCGCAGACCCCTCACGCCTCCTCACAGGGGTCCGGCAAAGAGGGCTCGTCAGGTGCCGGTCGTTCGCTCCTCTTGGTAAGTGATTTATGTGCCCCCAGTTTGGTCCTCTCCGGTGCTTTTTCCTTCGCACTCTCGACCGATCGTGCGCAGGGGCTCACCAGGAGGGCGCCGAGTCCTACTGGCGGTGAGGAATCAGCGCCTTCCGCTCCCGTCTGCGGCGCGGCGGCTCGTCGGGAGCGGGGGTCCTTCGGATGCGCTCCCCGCAGCAGGGTCTGTTGGTGAGGGGACGCTGCCGGAGGGAGCGCGGCCGCTGCCGCCCCGACAATGCAGAGGAGGCTCCGGCGGGCGCGCTTCGCCGCCGCCGTTGAACAGTGAGACGGTGAGGTCCCGCCGCCACCGGGGCGCCGACCGCTACCGTCTGGCAGATCGACGGGAGACGTTCGCCATCCTTGCCTTCTTCGCATCGCCGACCGTGGGGGCCGGCGCGACTCTGCCGCCGGTGGAAGTACTGGGATTTGCGGCGTTCGCGACACCGGCGGGACGAGTCCTGCCGCCCCCGCCGCCGGGGCCACCGCCTGCTTCGGCGGTCCAAGTGTTGCCGGAGGGCGCGCAACTGGCTGCCGCAGACGCTTCGGTAGGCGGGGAAGTCGAGGCAGGGCGGTTGCCGACCGCCGTGCTGACTTGGCCCGGCCCTGACCCGGCCGGAGGGCCCGCGTTCGTTCTGGACGACGAGGCAGAACGCGCGGATTGGAATGCCTTGGAGGTGGAGATGGGGAGGATCCACGCCGACCTTACTCGCGCCGTCGACGCCGTCGAAGCGAAAGTCCATTGCTCAGGAGTCCCGCTCGGCCAGATCGGTAAGTCTGACGGGGATTTGTCTTTCGTGCATCTCTCGACCGGGGAACGGAGACTGACCGGGCAGGTATTCGCAGCGCTTGACATCCCGGGCGGTGGACAAGTCGATGTTCCTCCGGCACTTGCACAGCCGGGGGAGTGCCATAGGGGAAGAGCTGCTCGACGCCCGGAGGGCGCTCGTTGCCGAGCAAGGAAGGGCCGCTACGGCTGGTCAGCGGCTGGGGGAAGTCACTGAAGCCTTGCGGGAGGCTCAGCGACTTGTGGAGTCGTTGACCGTCGAGGGAGAGAAGGCCAGGTCGGCCCTGGCGGATGCTGAAGCGGCCAAGACTTCTGCGGTCCACGCGGAAGGATCCGCTCGGGCGGAGGCCACCCTCTTCCGAGAGGAGTGCGAGTCGGTCCGTAGGGAGGCCGACCAGCTTCGCGGCGAGCGGGATCTTGCTCGGGGGGAGCTCGCGACGGCGAGGGAGCTTGCCGATCGCGCCGCGTCCGATCGAGAAGCGCGTGCCAAGGTCGAGGAGGAACTTCGCGCCAAGGAGGCCTCCGTGGCCGGTGAGTAGTTCAACCCCTTTGGAGCCACTGCTACGGGCGTCTTCTGACGCTGTTTTTTTTTGTCCCTGCAGAGCTGCGAAAAAACCTTAGCGACGCGCTGGAGTCGCGAAGGGTGGCGGTGGAAAAACGGGATGCAGCGGTCGAGTCACGTGACTCGGCCCTTATGGATAAGCGGGTGGCGGAGAGGGATGCGGCCGATACGACGGCCGAGCTAACGGTCCTTCATGTGGGCATCCAGGCCGTCTGCGACCGGTTGTTCGGGCTTACTCCGGGCCCCGGTGCCATTCCTGCCATACTTGGATGGATTCCTGAGCGTGTCGAGGCGTCGGTGCGGGAGGCGGCGGTGCTTGGCGCTTCCTCGGCCCTGGTCAACACCGTCTCTTATTATGACGGCGTCGACCTTGAGGCGGTTGGGAGCGGCGTCGCTGCTGACCGAAGCGACGAAGAAGTCGACGCATTCGTGGCCCGGGTCGATCCGTGCGCCCAAGAGATTGCCCGCCGAATCTCGCCGCGAGAAATCCTCCATCGGAAGGAGGGAGATGATTAGTATCCCTATTTTTTGCTTTTTGGCAGTGTATGTAATGAACATGATTACCCTGACTGAGTTCGATGTGTCGGGTTGCTTTAAGTTATTTTGCTCGTCTATCCCGTGCTTCCTCTGTGAAATTGGGCAATCTTACGACCATAGTTACAGAGCCCGCAGGGGTGCCCTAAGAGCGTAGGTGTTGCTTCAATCCCGTCCGGAGAGATCACGGGGTAGGACGAGCTATCTCGAGCGATAGCTTTGCGGAGGAGGGGTGCCTAGGTCGGACCGCCTCCTTTGCGAAGCTTGCGCTTGGTGGGTTAGAGCGCTGACCCGAGCGGAGGTGCTTCGACCGTCCCTAGCGTCTCTTGCTCGGAGGACTTGTTTCCCCCCCCCGCAGAGTGCCACTTCGAAGCCGTAGCCGCGGAGGCGTAGGCCGTAGTACTTTTGGGTCGGGGGAATAGCCATGAGGTAGATAGCTCGGTCGGTCGGAGTACGGCTTGGGTTAGCGACTCGAATGCTTTTTAACGACGACCGGGGTTGGTTTGCCCTGGTCGATCAAGCTATCTTCTGCTCGGGCGACTTCCTTTTTGCGTGAAATGCTACTCGGGAGCCGTAGCCGTTGGGGCTTAGGTTGTAGCATTCGGTTCGAGGAGGTTGCCACGAGGGAGATTTGTTTGATCGGTCGGCTTGCCGGCCTAAATCGAAAGGCTCCATCCGATCGCCGCTTGGCCCTTTGCTCAAGTAACCTCCCTTTTGCGCAAAGTGCTACCTCGGAGCCGTAGCCGCGGGGGCGTGGGCTGTAGCATTTTTGGTTTGAAGAGGTTACTATGAGGGGGTAGCCCGGTCGGAGTGGTTACCGGTCATCGATCTAGGAAGCTGACCCCTGGGGTCGAGGAAGCAGCCCCCGAGTGGTGCGTGGGGACTGAGGGTACAGTCGCCACGCACCGCTTGAGTCCGCAGAAGAATTTTTTTAAAAAAGGATTTAAGTTTTCTTTGGAGATAAGTGTGGATTAACTTGCCTGGGGGATCGTGCCGGTTTCGGAACTGATGTTGGGCGCTTCGTCTTCTGCGCCGTTGCATGACCCCAAGGCGCTTCGTCTTCCGCTCCTCCCGCACTGTTTTGGCTATAAAAGGAGAGGCGCCGGTGCGCCCGTTACTTTGGCAAGGACCGCCAGCAAACGAACTTTCCCTGCGCGCCATGGCGGATCGCAACACTCAGCCCCGCGAGGAAGTGGTTGCCCATCAGGCCTGGCTGCGGGAGGTGGCGGAGGCTGAGGCTGTGGCTGTTCGTGAGGACGTATGGCGAGTTGGCGTCCTCGTCGTGGGCATTCCCCGACTTCGGGAAGTGAGGGCGCCGCTGCTGCGGGCGGTGGTGGAGCGACGTCGCGTGGAGCTCGGCTGGCGGGGCGCACACCAAGATCGTAACGGGCGGTTCGTTCTTGGTTGGGGCGATGTTCCTCCATGAATAAATAAAGCGCTTCTTTGCTCCCGGTTTCTTTTTTCCTCTTCGAGGATTTTGCGCTTGCAATTTGCCCACATCCGTAGTCTTTTGGGATCACAACGGATCCGGCGTAGGTTGGAGGCGGTTACGCCCCTTGTTCTCTTCGACTTCCTCGCGCCTTCCCATCAGCTTGGCTTCTCCTCGCGTTGCGCCAGAATGTGTGTTTGTTACTGGAATGGGACGGTCCGACCATCTGTAGGTCGGTTGTCCTTGCATTCGTGGTCTTTGTGACGGGCAAAGTACTACTTCGGGACCTCGGCTTTCGGGGCGGAGGTCGCAGTACTTGCGATAGGTCAGACGAGAGAGAGAGAGAGAGAGAGAGAGAGAAAGAGCACTCGGTCGTCCGAGAGCTGCGGCTTCCTTTGCTCAAGTATTTGTTGAGTGGTAACAAAGAGGGGAGAGGTTGACTATAAATAGAACTTTCTCAGCTTCTCTATGTTCCACGCGTTAGTCACGAGATTTCCTTCAGTGTCCTTGAGGCGGAAAGTGCCGGGTCGGAGGACTTCCGCGATGGTGAAAGGGCCCTCCCAGGGCGGGGAGAGCTTGTGCCTGTCCTTCGCGGATTGGACTTGACGCAGCACTAAGTCGCCGACTTCGAATGAGCGGCCGCGGACCCGTCGGCTGTGGTAGCGACGCAGCGCCTGCTGATATTTAGCCGACCGTAAGACCGCGACATCCCGAGCCTCGTCGAGTTGGTCGAGGTCATCCTGCTGCTCCTCGGTCCCCCGTGTGCTATCGTAGTTCTGCACTCTTGGCGCACCGTACTCAAGGTCGGTCGGGAGGACAGCCTCCGCTCCGAACACCAAGAAGAAAGGTGTGAACCCGGTCGACCGGGTTGGTGTGGTTCGTAGACTCCAAAGAACGGGCGGTAGCTCGGCGGCCCACCGTCCCGCGAATTTCTTCAGTCGGCTGAAGATTCGCGGCTTGAGTCCTTGGAGGATCATGCCGTTGGCTCGCTCGGCCTGGCCGTTGGCTCGGGGGTGCGCCACTGCCGCCCAGTCGACTCGGATATTGAAGTCGTCGCAGAACTCGAGGAACTCCTTTCCTGTGAACTGCGTCCCGTTGTCGGTGATGATGGAGTTGGGCACCCCGAAGCGGTAAACAATATCGCGGAAGAAGCCCGCTGCCTGCGCCGATGTGATCTTTGCCAATGGCTTTGCTTCGATCCACTTTGTGAACTTATCTACGGCGACGAGTAAGTGAGTGAAGCCCCCGGGCGCCTTTTTGAAGGGTCCGACCAGGTCGAGCCCCCAAACCGCGAAGGGCCACGTGATGGGGATCGTCTGCAGGGCTTGCGCAGGAAGATGCGTCTGCCTGGCGAAGAATTGGCATCATTCGCAGGTGCAGACGATTTGGGTCGCATCACCTCTGGCGGCCGGCCAAGAGAAACCTTGTCGGAAGGCCTTTCCTACCAGGGACCGCGGCGCGGCATGGTGCCCGCACACCCCGTCGTGGATGTCCAGCAGAAGGTGCTTCCCTTGGTCGGTCGGAACGCACTTATGAAGGATTCCGGACGGGCTCCTCTTGTAGAGGGCGCCTTCGACCAGGACGAAAGACTTAGCCCGCCGGGCGAGGCGCCGAGCCTCGGTGGTATCGGCGGGGAGCAACCCGTTCGTCAATCGATCGACAAATGGTTGCCTCCAGTCGGTTCGGCCTTTCGGGGCCTTGAAGTCCGACCCAGGCGGGTGAGCATCTGGCCGAAGATCAGCGGGAACGCCCGTCTTCGGGGGGTCGGTGGCGCCCTCAGCACTCGGGTCCAACCGGATTGATGGGCTACTGAGGTCGGAAACGAAGATCCCCGGGGGAACCGGCCCTTTTCCGGAGGCGAGGTTGGCGAGGGAGTCGGCTTCACCGTTGTAGCGTCGGTAGCTGTGATGGAGCTCGAAACCCTTGAACTTCTCCTCGAGCTTGCGGACCTCCAGGCAGTAGGCGACCATCCGAGCGTCACGGGGCTTGGTGGCTTTCATCACTTGGTCGACGACCAGCTTGGAGTCACCTGCGTGACGAGCCGTCGTGGCGCCCTGTGTCGGCGGCGATCCGAAGGCGCCGTTGGATTTGAGGGCTTCGTGATTTCGGCGACATTGTTGGTAGCGTCGAAGAAGTGAGACGGATGGCATACGAAGCTTGTTGCCAAGTGGGGAGATGATGGCGACCCCGCGCCGCCCCATTCTTGGTGTAAGACCCATCGAAGTACATCGTCCAGTACTCCGGGTCCTCGACCACTGCAGTGACTTGCGCTTCGGTCCACTCGGCGACGAAGTCCGCCGAGACCTGGGACTTGATCGCCGTCCTGGGGCGTCTGATATGTCGAGGCCATTGAGCTCGAGAGCCCACTTGGCGATTCTTCCGGTAGCGTCACGGTTGCGGACGACTTCTCCGAGTGGCGAGGAGGTGACCACGGAGATGGGGTGTCGATCGAAATAATGGGCAAGCTTCCTCTTGGTAATGAGCACTGAGTACAGCAACTTCTGTATCTGGGGATATCGGACCTTTGTTTCGGAGAGTACCTCGCTGACGAAGTAGACCGGCCTCTGTACCTTGAAAACGCGGCCTTCCTCCGCTCGCTCCATAACAAGTGCCGCGCTGACGACCTGAGTCGTGGCGGCGATGTAGAGGAGCAAAGGCTCTTGCGGCTCCGGGGCGACCAGGACCGGAGGTGAGGTCAGAAAGGCCTTTAGTCGACTAAAGGCTTCCTGAGCTTCATGGGTCCAGGAAAAGTGGTCGGACTTCTTCATCAGCTTGTAGAGTGGCATCCCGCGTTCGCCGAGGCGGGATACGAAGCGACTTAGTGCCGCGAGGCACCCCATCAGCCTCTGAACTCCCTTCAGATCGTTGATTGGCCCCATCCTTGCGATAGCGGAGATCTTATCGCTGTTGGCCCGATGGCCTTTCGAGAGATGATGAATCCCAGCAACTTGCCCTTGGGGACCCCGAAGACGCATTTCTCGGGGTTGAGCTTTATACGAAACCGTCGGAGGTTCGCAAAAGTCTCCTCCAGGTCGGCGATGAGGTCGTCGGCCTTCCTGGTTTTGACAACGATGTCGTCGACGTAGGCTTCGATGTTATGGCCAATTTGGTCCGAAAAACACGCCTGCATACATCGCTGGTACGTGGCGCCTGCGTTTTTCAGACCAAAAGGCATCGTGACGTAACAGTACGAGCCGTATGGGGTGATGAAGGAGGTCGCGAGCTGATCGGACTCCTTCATCGCAATCTGGTGATAGCCTGAGTAGGCATCCAAAAAAGAAAGGGACTCGCACCCGGCGGTGGAGTCCACGACTTGGTCGATGCGAGGTAATGGGGATGGATCTTTCGGACAGGCCTTATTGAGGCTCGTGTAGTCAACACACATTCTCCATTGCCCCGACTTTTTCTTTACAAGGACGGGATTGGCGAGCCACTCGGGGTGACGCACCTCCCTTACAAAGCCGGCGGCCAAAAGTTTGGCGATCTCTTCCCCAATGGCCCGACGCTTTTCTTCGTCGAAACGGCGCAGGCGCTGGGCGACTGGTCTGGATCCCGGTCGAATGTTCAGGGAGTGCTCGGCGACCTCCTTTGGAACTCCTGGCATGTCCGAGGGTCTCCAAGCGAAGACGTCTCGGTTTGCTTGGAGGAAGTCGACGAGCGCGCCTTCCTATTTGGCAGTGAGGGCGGCCCCGATCCGCACGGTCTTGGTGGGGTCTTCAGGATCAACAGCGGCCTCCTTTGTATCCTCTGCGGACTTGAAGGAGCTAGGCCCCGACTTGCTGGAGTCGGGGGCGGATTCGGGGGCCTTCTCCTGGAGTTGGGCGAGCTCGGCGGAAGCGACGACCGCTGAGGCCAACTCGCAGCTGCTTCGCTCGCAGTTGTAGGCGAGCTGGAAGGATGCGGCCACGGTGATGACACCTTGCGGCCTCGGCATCTTCAGCTTGAGATAGGTGTAATTGGGGACCGCCATGAACTTCGCGTAGCATGGTCGTCCCAGGATGGCATGGTAGGAGCCGGGAAAGTCCACAACCTCGAAAGTGAGGCTCTCAGTGCGGAAGTTGTCCGGGCTCCCGAAGGTGACGGACAGGCCGACCTGTCCGAGGGGGTGGGCCTGTTGACCCGGTACGATGCCGTGGAAAGGCGCCTTGCTCGGCCGGAGGGCGGAGCGAGGGACTCCCAGGGCGTCCAGGGTCTCAACATACATGATGTTGAGACTGCTACTGCCGTCCATGAGCACCTTGGTCAGGCGCTTCGTCCCTACGATGGGGTCGACGACGAGCGGGTAGCGTCCTGGGTGCGGGATGTGGTCGGGGTGGTCGGTACGATCGAAGGCGATCGGGCACTCCGACCACCTTAAGTAGGTGGGCACGGCAGGGGTAGCCGTGTGAACCTCTCGGTGGGCGAGCTTCAACCGTCGCTTGTCGGCATAGCACTCCGCCCCTCCGAAGATCATGAGGCAGCCGTCGAGTTGTGGGAACTCGTCGGCTGGCTCATCGCCCTTTGCCCCGGCGTCGGATGCCGGGTCGCGCTTCTTCCCCTTACCCCGCGATGTCGTGGGGTTTCCGGAGAGAAAACGCTTCAAGACTTCGCAGTCCCGATACTTGTGCTTGACGGGATAGTCGTGGTTCGGGCACGGACTATCCATCAATTTCTCGAATCGGTCGGGCGTCTGCCGAGCCTGCTGTTTGGCAGGTCGGTCGGCAGCGGCGACCATTCGGCCTTCGCGGCCCTGCTTCCCCTTCCGCTTCCTTTTGTCAGGGCGGTCGGAGGGGGTGCTGGCTCCGAGGCTGGCCGTCTTTTGGGCCGTCTTCCTTTCGAAGATGGCCCCCACGGCCTCCTCGCCGGAGGCGTGGTTGGTGGCGATGTCGAGGAGCTCCTTGGTGGTCCGGGGTTTCGCACAACCCAACTTGTGGACCAGGGCCTCTCACGTGGTGCCGTAGATGAACGCCCCGACGACGTCGGCGTCGCGGATGTCGGGGAGCTCGTTGCACTGTTGGGAGAAGCGGCGGATGTAGTCCCGGAGGGTTTCCCATTTGCCGCTTGCAGCTCTTGAGTCGAGGAGTTGCCAGGGCGTTTGTAGGTGCCACTGGAAGTTCCCGACGAAAGGTTCGTCAGTCGGCCCATTGCCGATGGTGTCTGTGAGCAGTACTCGAGCCAGGCTCGAGCCGAGTCCGCAAGATAGATGGGGAGATACTGGATGACGAAGGAGTCGTCCGTCGCTCCCCCAGCTCGGCAGGCGAGCCGATAGTCTTCTAGCCAGACACTGGGGTTGGTAGCCCCCGTGTACTTGGCTATGTTGGTCGGAGCCTGGAATCTGACCGGGAAGTCAGCGTTGCGGATGAGGCGAGTGAACGCGCGCGGCCCGGGACCGTCGAATCCCGGGTCGGGATGGTTGCGCCGCCCGCTATCGGCGACCTGCGAGGGCGCTGCTGCCTCGGTGGCTCTCCTTCGCGCCTCGAGGGTGGTGCGAAGATCATACTTGTCCCCCAGGCGGTGGCGCACCGGGGTGTATGATGCCTGGGGGAGCTCGTGGAGTGGGGCCGTCTTGGCTGGGCTCCGTCGACCCTGTGAGGGGGAGTGGCCCAGGCGGCCCGAAGTGGCGCCCGTCCGTCGGGAGCCGGAACCTTGGGCGTGCTGAACGACAGCACGTTCCACCAGTCCCCGGAGGTTCTGGTAGGTGGCCTTGGCTTCTGGCTCCGTTGGTTCGGGCAGCCCTCGGAGCAGCATTGCCGCCGCAGCAATGTTCTGGTTGGCGTGAGGGAAGAACGGAAGGTCGTTCGTTTCCTCAGCCAATCGCCGATGCACCACGCCTGTGGCGCGCCGGAAGGCGAGTGGTGGGTTAGGTGGCGGCGCTCGATTCGGCACGGAGCTTGTCGAGCTCGGCCTTCGGGCTTCTAACTCCTCGCTGTTGCGAAGGTCAGCGGCGTTAGTCTTGTCGTCGTCTTCGCCGGGATTCCTCCCTTGGCCGTCGCTGCGGGAGGAGGGTCCCGAGGGTAGCGAAGTGGAGGCGGCTCGCCGCACCGTCATGTTGCACTCGCGGAGTACACCTGCGAGGGGATACTCTCCGTCGAAGGCTGAGCCGTGGTGGAGGAGTCCGCCAAAGAGGTCGTGGAGGGAAGCCGGCGCGTAGCCGGCCATGGCCACGAGTTGAGAGCCCGTGGACGGTGGAACCGCCGCTCGCCGCAACTCGTAGGCGGCGTCGCTAGGAGCGGTGCCGGCGCGCGACGGGCCCGCCCGCGCGGCCCATGCGGGGGTCTCGAGGCGGAGGTTGCTGAGGACATCAGCAACCGCATCCAGGCTTGCGGAGGGCGCCCGGTCCCGGACGGCAGCGGGGATGAGGACAAGCTCTCCCGCCGTGGTGACGATGAAATCGAGGGCGCCGAAGCGGATCCAGCCCCTCGACATCGGCGAATCGTGGTGGGAGGAGGCCATCAGGGAGGAGAATGGGAACCCGAAGATGAGGATGTCGGTGAAGACGCGCGAGAACCCCTACCTGGCGCGCCAACCGCTTGCAGCCAGTTTCGCACCGGCAATACGAATTTGTGGTCGGATGGGGTCGCGCGCTCCCTCTCCCCGAATGGTCGACTCAAGGAGTCAGATGATGTATACTGGTTCGGGCTGAACGTCCCTACTCCAGTTCGCTCGGTGTGGGTGTATTGATCTTAGGGCGATGAACAAGAGGAGTACAAGCGAGGCAGGGAGTCGGCCGACCGATCCCCTGGTGTTTTCGCTAGGGAGTCGTGACTACCTAGAAGACCCATTTTTCTATCTCGCCCCTCCCCCTCGGGCCCTGCCTCTCCTTATATAGACGGAGGAGGCAGGTTACATGGGAGTTCGGGAAAACCACGAGGAAGGGGACCTGCGCGTCTTGAAGTCTGGTTTCTGTCTTGTCCGACCGACCCCTGCTCGTCCCAAGGCAGGGTTGGTGGCTCTGTGATGAGCCGTCTTGCGCAGTGCTGTCTGACGACGTATCGCGTGGTGCTCCTGTCAGCCTCGGTGGCTTTAATGGCGCTTGACTTTGCCTTGGCCTCGGGAGTGGGCGTATTCTTCTGCGGTGTGCCAGGCGATGGGGCGAGGCTTGACTTCTTCGGTGGCTCCTCGGCGATCTTGGGAAGGAGCCGTCTGCCCGACGGACGCCAGGGACGCTGCGCACAAGCGGTATCGACACCGGCGTGGGCCCTACTGGCTCGCGCGCGGGTGGAGCTTGCTGACCGTGAGCTTCAATACTAGGCGGTCGGAGCCCGCCGACCGCCCGGGATAGGAGTCCGCCGACCGTCCAGGGTCGGTCCTGCATAGGTCGGGGTTCGCTCTTCGCGGCCCAAGTGCCTTTCGGCAGTGCTGGGCCTTCGCCGTGGTAGGTCAGCCCGTTCGTGTTTCGGGGTACCCATGGTACGGGTACTGGTCAAGCAGGTAATTTTTTATTTAAGTCGACGGCTAATTGATGCTGAAACAAGGCATCCTCACATTGAAAAGCTTTGCTTGTCCTTATATTTTGCTAATGTTTTGCAACACCATCCTAAATGGTGTGATCTGTTATCTCAAAAGAAGCAAAAGACATCAAGTAATGCAAGTCTGGAATCTTTCAGTCTGGTTAGCTCCAATGCAATTCATCTTGATGAGGATTCTCCTAGTGCAGAAAATAATGACTTAAGAAGACCAATTGGACGTAAGGCTAAGAAAGAACGCTTACGTCGAGGTAAAGAAAGTGTTCCAATAGTCAATCTTTATATGGAGGCATTAGAAAATTTGAGAAAGGAAAAGAGGGAACGTGAGATTATGAAAGAGAGGAAAAAAGATGAGCGATATGAACGACTATATGCACAAGAACAGGAGAGGATTGCACAAGAACAAGTGAAGATTGCACATAAGAAAGAGAGGCTTGAATTAATGAAAAGTGAATTTGAATTTAAGAAAATGGTTAAGGAGGAGAGAATTATGGGGATTGATCTAAGTTGCTGCACTGAGCCACAAAAACAGTACTATATGAGCTTGCAGAGTGACATAATAGCTTGAAGATGTAATAGGTCTAGTTGAGCATTACCTACATTGTATGAACTATAATTGCATCTGAATTTATGTTGCATGAACTAAGTTATTCTAAACTTTTGTTGTATGAACTTATGAACTCATGTTGTACGAACTTATTTCGAACTTTTGTTGTATGAACTTTTGCTTGAAAGTGCAAATGGCTATTTATATATAGCCCTAAAAAATATTACCGTTACGATATAACCGTTATGATATAGCGGTTACAATATAGCTGTTATGGTGGTTATGAAATATCATTATAATTTAGAAGGGAGAAAGTAGCGAGTGTGATTTGGGGAATGTTATTGGAGAGAGAAGAGATATAGGGAAGGAATCTTTTTAGAGAATTATGTATCTAGGGGTATAGGGATCCAGATTTAGGGAATACTATTGGAGATGGCCTTAGGGATGCTTACCTGCTATGTTGCATGAGTACTATGTAATTAGCATTCGGATTGTATATCACAGACAATTCTAGCCTAGCACCATCTGTGATGAGGGAATATCATAGACAATTCTAGGCTAGAACCAATCTAGAACCGTCTGTGATGATGACATATCACATATGGTTCTAGCCTAGAGTCGTTTGTGATGATGTTTCATCAGAGACTATTCTAAGTTAGAACTGTCTCTGATGTTATTTTTCAATAACGATTTAAAAAATATGCACTTTTTATCACTAACACATGTTTACAGACGGTTCGCTAAATCGTCTATGATAAGATTTTGAGCCGTCTGTGATGAGCTTTTGTGTAGTAGTGTCAATCACCCGATTAGGGTGAAAGTAACTGATTTCCCCAACCAGTTAGCTGGTCAGAGCAACCGAATCACAGGTAGGCCCTGACCAGTGTAAGTATACCTGGTCTGGGCAACTGAACCACTGGTTATCTCCGACCAGTCTCAACATACTGGTTAGGGATATAACTACATGATTAAATATAACTCTGGCTGAATTCGTAACCAATTTAATGAACCTTAGGCTTTATTATTGACTTCTTTCTCTCATAGAGGTATAGGCCTAAAGTAGAGTAGGACTCATTAATCATCGTCAACTAAGGGCATCTGCAATGGTGTAGTCAATTACTAGCTATAAAAAATGTACATGTCATCTATAGATAGCTAATAGACAACCTCTCCAATGGACTAGATATAGCATTGTCTATAAAATTAAATATGGACCCATATGTAAAAGGTGATAAATGCCTTGGAATCAGCTATAGCATGACTATAAGTTAGTAGTAAGTCTATATCTCTCTCTTCTTTTTCTCTCATCCACCTAAGCAAAATGCTGAGTTGGCACCCTTATAGTAAGCTGAAGTGGCACCATTGCAGATGCCCTAACACATGCACCAAGGATCAAATCCTGGTGCTCACTTTTACGTACATGTGAGTACGCTTCAAACTTTTTGAGGTTACAGATTTATCACCGGCATCTTTATTTATAGGGTTGAGGTAAAAAAGGGACACTAACACATCGTGCCATAGATCACCACAGATGACATGTCATGATACCGTGACAATAACGATCATCCTGACGCTTCAGGCCAGGTGAGTTACTATCCAACTTGGTTACAGAGTTCATAAGACAAGCAGTGCTACAGCCTAACATTCCATAGACCACAGCGAAACCAACAAATTTTCGTAAACTGAGCAAATGTGCCTTACCTGGCATGCGCTTGCCGAGGTCGAGCCCAAGGGCGAAGAAGGCCTCAATGGCGCTGGCTCCCGGCTCGAGAGTCTGTTGGATTATTTGGGCCAAGCCCATTTAATTGAGACAATAAATCCTAGAAAATCTCAAAGGCCCACCTCATGAAGAGGCATGTGCACTAGCAATAGTACCACATTGCTAGCCTAAAGTGGTGAACACTAGTTTAAATAGTGGAGTGTGCTCTACCATGGTAGAACCATGTGGAGAAAGGGAAAAATAAAGCCAAACAAACCACTAATTTCAAGAAGAAGAAGTCAATGAACAAAGATGAGAAGCCCTGCTTTGTTTGCGGTGAGATTGGACACTGGGCCAAACAGTGTCCAAATCGCAAGGGCAGGAAGGGTGAGCAAGGACAGAACTCAAAGTCTGTCAACGTGACCATTGGCAATACTGGAGGAGGAACTTCTGGGTATGGTAACGTACCTATTGTTCTTTCAGTAAATCAGACCACCGATTGGTGGATTGATACTGGAGCTAATGTTCATGTGTGTGCTGATCTCTCTTTGTTCTCTTCTTACCAGGTCGTGCGGGATTGCTCCGTGTTGATGGGAAACAGCTCGAATGCTTCTGTTCTTGGTGTTGGCACGGTAGATCTGAAGTTTACTTCGGGAAAGATCGTCAGCTAAAGAACGTGCAAGATGTCCCCTCAATAAATAAAAACCTGGTCAGCGGCTCCCTTCTATGTAAAGAAGGGTTCAAAGTGGTGTTTGAGTCTAATAAAGTAGTCGTGTCTAAGCATGGACTTTTTATTGGTAAAGGCTATGAATGCGGAGGCTTGTTCCGTTTTTCCCTTTCGATTTCTGCAATAAAGTTGTGAACCATATTTGTGATATTTCCAATGGAGGTGAAGCCGATGTTTGGCACTCACGGTTATGTGATTTAAATTTTGGTTGTATGACTCGGCTCGCTAGTATGAATTTAATTCCAAAAATTCCCTCTTGTCAAAGGTTCTAAGTGCCAAAGTTGTGTGCAATCAAAGCAACCTCGAAAACCTCACAAGGCAGATTATGTGAGAAACTTGGCACCATTAGAACTCATACATTCAGATCTTTGTGAGATGAATGGTGTGTTGACTAAAGGAGGAAAAAGATATTTCATGACTCTGATTGATGATGCATCTAGATACTGCTATGTTTATCTGTTGAAAACTAAAGATGAGGCTTTAGACTACTTCAAAGTCTATAAGGCTGAAGTTGAAAATCAATTAGAAAGAAAAATCAAAAGGCTTAGGTCAGATCGTGGCGGTGAGTACTTCTCTACTGAGTTCGACTAATTCTGTAAGGAACATGGAATTATTCATGAGAGGACACCTCCCTATTCGCCCCAGTCTAATGGGGTTGCCGAAAGAAAGAACCGCACTCTAACTGATTTGGTAAATGCCATGTTGGACACTGCGGGTCTATCTAAGGAATGGTGGGGGGAGGCTCTGTTGACTTCTTGTCACGTTTTGAATAAAGTTCCTTCTAAGAATAAGGAGAAAACCCCATATGAAGAATGGGAAGGGAGAAAACCATCACTTTCATACTTGCGCACGTGGGGTTGCTTGGCGAAAGTCAATGTGCCCATAACTAAAAAGCGCAAACTTGGACCTAAGACAGTGGATTGTGTCTTTTACGGGATACGCTCATCGGAGCATTGCCTATAGATTTTTAGTAGTAAAGTCTGAGGTATCTGACATGATCGTCGGTACAATCATGGAATCCAGAGATGCCACCTTCTTTGAGGGCATATTTCCCATGAAAGATTTGCATAGCGTTTCTAGTCAAAACCCTGAGATAATTCCCGAACCTATTGCACAAACTGAGGATTCTGAACAGATACCCGAGCAAAATCCTGAGGAGGATGACAGTGAGGCTCCTAGGAGGAGCAAGAGACAAATGATGGTTAAATCCTTTGGTAATGATTTCACTGTGTACCTTGTGGATGATACTCCCACCTCTATTTCAGAAGCTTATGCATCTTCTGATGCAGACTACTGGAAGAAGGCAAATTGTAGTGAGATGGATTCTATTCTCGTCTAACGGAACTTGGGAGCTCACAGAACTGCCTTATGGTTGCAAACCTGTGGGCTGTAAGTGGGTGTTCAAAAAGAAACTAAGGCCTGATGGTACTATTGAAAAGTACAAGGCTAGACTTGTGGCTAAGGGTTATACGAAAAAAGGAAGGAGAGGGTTATTTTGATACTTATTCACCTGTTGCTAGGATCACAACCATCCGGGTACTTTTATCCTTGGCTGCCTCTCATGGTCTCATTGTCCATCAAATGGACGTGAAGACAGCTTTTCTTAATGGAGAGCTAGATGAGGAGATCTACATGGATCAGCCAGATGGATTTGTGCTACCCGGACATGAGAGCAAGGTGTGTAAGTTACTGAAATCTCTTTATGGCCTTAAACAAGCACCTAAACAATGGCATGAGAAGTTCGATAGAACATTGACACAAGCTGGCTTGGTAAACGGCCGACAAGTGTGTGTATTATCGCCATGGTGGGGGTGAGGGAGTTATTCTGTGCCTATATGTGGATGACATTTTGATCTTTGGAACAAACCTTGATGTGATCAATGAGGTCAAGTCTTTCCTGTCTGGAAATTTTGATATGAAAGATCTCGGAGAGGCTGACGTGATCTTGAACATCAAGTTAGTCAAAGGTGAGGATGGGATTAGTCTTTCTCAATCCCATTATGTGGAAAAGGTTTTGAGTCGGTTTGGCTATTCGGATAGCAAGCCTTCTCCAACACCTTATGATCCAAGTGTGATTCTTCGGAAAAACAAGAGAATTGCTAGAGATCAAATGAAATACTCTCAGATCATTGGATCTCTCATGTACTTGGCTAGCGCAACAAGGCCTGATATCTCATTTCTTTGTAAGCAAATTGAGCGATTTACTTCTAACAGGAGATGATCATTGGCGTGCACTCGAAAGAGTTATGCATTACTTGGTGGGTACAGAGAAATTATGGAATACACTATACCTGGGTACCCTTCAAGACTAGAGGGTTATAGTGATTCAAATTGGATCTCGATCTTGATGAGATTAAGGCCACCAGTGGATATGTGTTTACACTTGGTGGGGGCGCTGTGTCGTGGAGGTCTTGCAAACAGACTATTTTGACATGGTCAACTATGGAGGCAGAATTGACTGCATTGGATACAGCCACTATTGAGGCAGAATGGCTACGTGAACTCTTGATGGATCTTCCGGTGGTTGAAAAACCAATACCGGCCATTCTTATGAACTGTGACAATCAAACAATTATTGTTAAAGTGAACAGTTCTAAAGATAACTTGAAATCCTCAAGACATGTGAAAAGACGTTTGAAGTCTGTCAGGAAATTGAAAAACTCCGGAGTGATAGCATTGGATTATATCCAGACGGCTAAAAACCTAGCAGATCCCTTCACTAAAGGGCTATCACGGAATGTGATAGATAACGCATCAAAGGAACTAGGCATGAGACCCATGTGAGTTATATCATAGCGGTAACCCAACCTATGTGATCGGAGATCCCGTGAATTAGGACCTGGGAAAAACAAGCTACTGGTTAACTGGAGGAGAGTAATTTTCTAACTAGTTCCAAGTGAAGATGCAATACTCTCGAAATCTGTATGGCAAGTTGGCTTTTGCCTTAATGTATTCTGTTGGCTTTATTTAGCGAAGATGTCATCCTACAGAGCATCTTGAAAGAACACACCTATATGAGATTGACTGTTGAAAGTCGCAGTCTATGAGACTTGGGTAATCTCTAATAATCTCATGAAGAGACCATGGAGTACGACTTATATGCTCCACCCGAGGGGTAGCCTATTGGCAGCCTAGTATCAGCTAAGGCTCTAAATGAAACTCAGTCGCACAAAACTTGCAATTCAAGGCTTAGTCCATTGTTCAAGTTGTGGCTGAGTGTAATTTGGAGTCCTAGGTGCAATTCAAGGCATAGTCCATTGTCACCGAAACGCTGGTATATCAACAGCTTTGGAATAGGCAAAACTGTCAGTGGGACTTTGAGATCTGGTGGGGGATTGTTGGATTATTTGGGCCAAGCCCATTTAATTGAGACAATAAATCCTAGAAAATCTCAAAGGCCCACCTCATGAAGAGACATGTACACTAGCAATAGTACCACATTGCTAGCCTAAAGTGGGGAACACTAGTTTAAATAGTGGAGTGTGCTCTACCATGGTAGAACCATGTGGAGAAAGGGAGAAAGAATACACACGCGCGCTCGCCTCGCCTCGCCGGGCCGGGCTCGGGCACGGGCACGGGCCGGGGGGCGCGGGCGTGCGGCACCTGCGTGAATGGTCCGCCGAAATCCGGTCCAGGGCTTTGCGTAGGCGCAGCCTCCTTTTGCAGTTTATTCTTTTGCTACTCGGGATCGTCACGGTTGCAGAAGGGATAAGGAAACCGTAACCGACTCCGATCGTGGCACGTCTTCGAGTCGTGTTCGGTTACGGACTATTACCAGGCTATTCCTTTATATACTGCGCCGCTGCCGTCCGGGAGAGCACAATACACACCACGTCTAGGCTTTTGCTGTTTTCCTCTCGCTGCGCCGCCATCAAGTCTGCCCCGTCCGTCTGGCCGGTGTGCACCAAATAACGGAAAGCGAAGTCTCGAAACCGTCCGTCCTCGCGTTCTTGCACCGGGAGAGGACGAATCAGGTTTTTGGGAAGCGCTCGGCGCGACTGCTTCCACGTCACCGTCACGGCTCGTCTTCCTCGACGTTCAGGAGCGGCTGCTCGGCATCGCGCTCGACTGCGGCGCGCTTCCGTCCTCGGCACTGTACGCGCTACAACGACTACTGTTCCATCTGCACACGAACAATACGTTACAATGTTTCTACTGTTTATTTTCAACCTATTGATTGTGAGCACATTAGATAGATATATGTGTAGTCTTCTAGCATATGCATCTATGGTATGCTCCTGTTATTCGTTACCGATAGTCAATCACATGTTGTTCATGATTTACTTTTGGATTAAATTAAACCTAAATGTGCCTTTATTTCTAACAGAGTCGAGACCGACACGAGCAGATGGAGCGCCTCCTGGGCGCCGCCCACATCTTCCACAGAACCAAACACCCGCACGAGAAGCAGGAAGGCGATCGTCTCCTTAAACACGGCCTGCGTCCCGATACGCTCGCCTCGCTTCCAGTCCGCGGCGACAGCCTTGGCCTCCGGCGAGGGCTTCACGCCGACGCGCGCAGCCGGCCGAGCAGGTCCATGGCAGGCGGCAGGCCACCTTGGCGTCGCCGTCCGTCTCGCCCTCCACCGGTGGCGCGCAGCAGAATCCACCTGTGGAAGAATGATAAGCGTCCTAGAATTATATCCTCACCCAAAGGAAAGTGGACTCAGGACCGTACGATCTGTATCTGCCGATCAGGCGACCCGCAACGTAGCGCGCGGCGCTGAATCCGAATCCTAACGCGAGTCCAAATCCAAGTCCGAGTCGGTGTCCACTCGCCGCGCACCCACCGACCTAGGCCACCATAAATATGGAGGCACGCCCACCACCGAAGCCTCATTCCGCACTTGGCTCTCGATCAGTGGCTTCGTTCGCAATCCATTGCCATCAGAGCGCACACAGCTCGTTCTCCCCCGGACGCTAGCTACACGCAAGGAAGCGAAATGCTAGAGCCAATGTGCAACATCGGGGACGACGAGGTGCGGTACTGCCCGGACTGCCACCGCACGACGACGGTGGTGCTTGACCACGCCTCCGGCGACACCATCTGCACCGAGTGCGCGCTCGTCCTGGACGAGCGCTTCGTCGACGAGACATCTGAGTGGCGCACGTTCTCCGACGACGGCAGCGGTCAGGACCGCGACCGTAGCCGCGTCGGCAGCGCCGGCGACCCCTTCCTCTCACACGTCCAGCTCGGTACGACCATCACCCCAGCAAAGCGTCAGGCCAAGGCTGGCGCCGATGCTGAGGGCGCTGCCTTCGTGCCGAAGGCGCGCAACGACGTCGGGCCGGCCACCGACAAGGCGCTAGTCGATGCGTTCCAAGCCATCTCCGACATGGCGGACCGGCTCGGGCTCGTGGCCACCATCAGGGACCGGGCCAAGGAGCTGTTCAAGAAGATGGAGGCAGGCAAGCTGTGCCCGAGGGGCCGGAACCGCGACGCCGTGTACGCGGCCTGCCTCCACATCGCGTGCCGCAACGAGGGCAAGCCGCGGACGCTCAAGGAGTTGGCCTCTGCGACGCGCGACGGCGCGGCGGCAAGGAAGGACATCGGGAAGGTCGCCAAGCTCATCAAGGAGCGCCTCGGGGACGAGGCTGGGCAGACGATGGGCACGGGCGTGGTGCACGCGGCGGACTACATTAGCCGCTGCGGCTCGCTGCTCGGGATGGGAAAACCGGAGGTGCGCGCCGCGCAGGGAGCCGCACAGAGGCTGGAGGAGAGCCTCGACGTGAGGCGCAACCCAGAGACCATCGCGGCCGCCATCATCTGCATGGCAATGCAGCGGGCCGGCGCCAAGGTGTGCACGCGGGACGTGTCGACGGTCACGGGCGTCGCCGAGGCAACCATCAAGGAGACGTGCAAGGACCTGTGCCCGCATGCAGAGCTGCTCTTCGCTTGAGGGACGAGTGTGTCACTATCCTACGGTTTTTGATTCTTGGAATGTGTCCGGTACTCCGGTGCACGTAACGTGTCGTTGATTCTTGACCATACTTCTCGTTTCTGGGAAGTACTGTAATTAAATATCGTCAATACTAAGTTTATGTTGAACTTAGTTTTGTATTGGTTATGCATGACGTCTATGTTAATTTCTTAATTTCCCAGCAACGATGGTTCGTGAATGTGTGCCATCGATTCGTTCGTACAGAACTCACGAAAAATTGTTCATGACCTCCCGTGAACTCGAGAGAGCTCCAAGATCTTGAAGCTGCGCAACAGCGCAAGCTGATCGTATTAGCTATGGCTCTCCAGTAGTCCAGCGCGACTAGACCTGGTTAATCACGAAGAATAACTCGAATAGTGCATGCAGATTCAGGATTCAAATTAGACAAATTTTGCTGTGGATAACATAGGTAGTAAATAGTGGTAGTAGAAATCAAATCTATACATCCATTCCTCAAGGGTATTTTAGACTTTTCCTATCCATTCATCAGAAGTATTTTAATTTTTCCTAATGCATTCACAGTTTTGGATTCACCGAATACATGATGATCTTCAGAGGCTTCTTATCCATTCATCTGTCATTCATCAGGATCACATGATGTGTTTTACCGTAGAGAACAAATAATATGATAGATTTTTTTTACCCTTTTACCCTTTTCTGAATTTTACTACCAATACTCCAGGTGGTAGTATAACTAGATTTAAATTGATTTTAACCATTAGATTCAAAGCAATGGACGGCTTATATTGATTTTAATCCATGTAAAAGAGCTCTCAAATTAACCTTTCCAGAACTGGTCTCCCACCCTACATGAATGTCATGCCCGGTTGGAACAAATTAAGGAACATTTATGAGAAATTGCACTGATTTTGCAAAAGTTTTGTGAAATATTTTCTATGCTCCAAACAGGTTTTTATAATTTCTGAGTCGATAACACTAATATCAGAAATTTTTTGTGGTACAACAATGAAATAAACCTTACCGAAAGTTATCGATTCCATCTATTCTCAAAAAAGTGGAAAGAGACAGTTTTCTTTCTTTCTTTTCTTTTACGGCCAAAGATGAACCGTAAATGATATTTTTTTAAGGTAAAAAAGAGTTTAAGGTTGCTAAGAGAGTTCTTAGCTTCTTTAAGTCTCGTGACACATTTTTTTACACACTTCAAAAAAATTTGGTACAGCAATGAAATAAACCTTACCAAAAGTTCATAGCCCAATTTGCAGTCTTTGCGGTTCGGGTGATGACTCAGCGGTCCACTTGTTGCTGGCATGCCCCTTTGCCAGGCAAACCTGGACCTCTTTGTCAGGGCATCTACAGATTCAAATAGTTCCACAGTCGGTGCCTCTTGTGCCAGTTTCGATCACAGCTTGGTGGCAAGAGATTCGCAGCGCCCAACCAAAGAAGTGTCGCAGCACGGTCGACGGTTGGTTGATCTTCACTCTATGGAACATCTGGAAAGAGCGGAATGCTCGCATATTTAATAATCTTTACTCCCCGGTGTCCTCAGTGGTTCAACAAGCCCTCAGAGATATCGCAGATTTTAAGCTAGCAACGAGGTCATCTTTGGCAGAGTAGTCCTTTTTCTGTAACAGGTGTTGGTGTTGGTTATTGTTTTGGTCCATTAGCTGGCCGTGTCTACCCCGTGTTTCGTGTACCTGAACTTCTTTCTTCTTAATTGATTGCGGGCAGAGCTCCTGCCTTACCTTTCAAAAAAAAAAAAGTTCATCACTTCCATTTAGAAAGGTGCTTTTGTGCTTTTTTTTTAAATTGCATAAATATTAAAGCATGAATGAAGGGTAGATGACGATTACTTATATCTTCACTTATTTTAAAAATTTTACAACTTATATTGAGAAGAAAAACATAAAAACACTGCTCTTCCATCTATTCTCAAAAAGGTGGAAAGAAGCCATTTTCATTTTTTTTTTTACGGAAAGAGATGAGCCGTAAATAAGATTTTTTTTAAAAGATAAAAGAAGTTTAAGGCTGCTAAGAGAGTCCTTAGCTTTGTTAACCCTTTTGACACATTTTTTTTTACAAAAATGTCCCTTATCCAACATATGTCACCCAAACGATCGTGCCAGGTCGTACCGCCCATCATGCCCGATTCTCATGCCCATCACGGCCCGTGCTACAGTTGCGTACCGGCCCGGCCTGGCATGTAACCGTGTCATGTCGGGCTTTGCACCGGACCATCCCGTCGTGCTTCGGACCGGTCCAAAAGAACCCGGTCTAAGTGCCCACCTCTACCGGCATCTCCGTCAGCTTCCCTCGCAAGCGCCCGGCGCGCGCCGTGGATTTCGATTGGACGCATTTGCGCATGTTGGATCATCTAAGCTTGAAACTAACTTTGTCACATCTAAGCTTAGATGCGTTACAAATTCTTGATTGATAGTTTGATATGTTATCAAAGCTATGATTTATCATACCTTCTTAGTCCTATGTTTTACTCATCGTAAACTCAAAGTTGGTTTTAAGCCAAAGAGAGCCACGTCTCAAGCGTGATGGGTTCCTACTGCATGCCAAGTTGTTTATTTAGTCGTCGAGTCGTTCCGTGTTTTCAGGTATGGACTCTGCAGACATTCTAGAGTCCAAAGTTCACGGCAAGTACGATTGTTAGGAAACCGGATTCGTATCCGATATGGACTCTTCCTTATCTCTAGCAGAACCGCTATATATAGGAGGCAGGGGCTACCCCTTTGTACACAAGCATACAGAATAATAAAGCAGACCCGTTCCTCCTCATATTGTGTCTCTCGCCCTCTCTCTCTGTTCTCCACTTGAGATCTATTAGGCAACCCCGGACTATTCGATAGCGAGGTTGTCTAACACGTTATCAGCACGAAGCTCTTACGGAGAAAGATTGAAAGGTGAGAAAAAGACAAGAAGTGAAGGATCGTCGACAACGACGAACGACTACTACCGGCGATTGATCGCCCGATCCGATCTGCAATCAACTCGTCACCACGCCGGCACCCACTCGGATTGCCGAAAAAGTCCTACGCGACTCTATCCTACGCGATAGCCAAACAGTCCTACGCGACTGTCGACGAAATTGCGATCAAAAATCAAGCAAAGGTATTGAACCGAATACATGAGCTGTAGTCGCATCTACTATAAATTTTTTTTAATAATGCGACAGCTCTCGAAATCAATCTGCTGAACAATCTATTAGCAATTTTAGATTGAATCTGTTAGATTTTTCGGATTGCATCTAGTAGATTGAATCAGCCCGGCACGAAGCCGACCGCCGAGTAACTCGCCGCGCCGCCAGTCAGCCCGCAGCCGTCGCTGGCTACCCGAAGCGCGCTTCCAGCTTGGCCCTGGCATGCAGCCGCGGCCACAGCTTCCCCGCCTCGCGATGGCTTGATTTTTGCGCTGCAGATCGGTGCCGCCAAGAACGCCGCCTCTGTCGGCCTCGCGAGCCACGGCCGGCGCCGCCGCCCGGCCTCGCGCCTCGTCCGGCTCGTCTGCCGCGCATGCCTCGCCCCGCGAACCGGCGACGCTGCCTAGAGCCTTGCCTCCTCGTGCTTGCTGCGCGCCGCTGAACGCCGGCCGCCAGACATCGGCTAGAGCATGAAGCCGTAGCTCCCGTCGGAGCCGGCGCCACTCGTTGCTAGCTTGCGCCCGTTCGGACAGAGCACTGCAACTCCTCCGTGGGTTTCTCCGGTTGGACTGTGCTTGGACTTGAAGTCCTGAACCAATTGGAAAAGGACAGGAAGTCTACAGAATAGACATGAAGCCCATCGGGAATTGAAGTCCTGAACCAATTGAAGAACAAGCTGCATCGGGTGAATCAGTGAAGTCAAATATCCAGGACTTGAAGTCCATGTGCATGTTGAAGACTTGAAGTCCATCTAGTACATGAAGATTCAGTGGACATGAAGTCCATTCAAATCGAATTGAAAATCCGGTCACGCACGGGGGGAAGGGGAAATTACCCCCTTGCCCCCGGTTTAATTTCTTTATGTTTTTCTGTTTTTTTTTTCTTTTCTTGAAATGATTAGAAACTCAGAAAAATTGATAGAAAATTCCAGAAAATCCTAAAAATTACCAGAAAAATATGAAAATACCTAGAAAAATCCAGAAAATTATTTGGCTCTGTTTAATTTTGTACTTAGCCTTATTTTCTGCATTTATGAATTTTTGTATGAATTTTTGCAATAATTGCCCCGTTTAGAATATCGGAAATTCCTAAGAATTTATTTTCCGAATTTATGAATTTATGAATTATGTCATGTTGATATTTGCTGAAATTCAATTTCCTGTTGTAAAGTAATTCTGAAAATTGCTTGGAAATCAGCAGAAATTATGAAAAGTGTTAGGAAAATTCCAGAATTTCTCATACAACAGTTTATGAGAACATGAGTGGTTGGGATTTGATTTTGGTAATGAATAAACAGATATGAGACAATTGGTGTCTAGGAAAACACACATGAGGCTTGGTTCTTTAATTGGCACCCGGAAACGGGAAGTGCTCCCTCCCTCATGTGAGCCCTAGGGGCAGGTTGACCTGGCCAAGAGTCAAATTGACAGAGATATTCATTACCTGTTTTCGTTCCCAGCCAACAAGAATTATATAAGTTGTAATTAGACTTATGCCATGTTTAATTCATGTGGCAATTTATTTTCTGTTATCAAGTGATGATGGAAAATTGCTGTATAATTAACAGAAAATTGCCAAATACTAAGAAAAATTCGGAAATTTCTAAGAATTTATTTCCGCATTTATGAATTTATGAATTGTGCAATTATTGTTTATTCTGAATTTATGAATTGTGCAATTATTGTTCTGTTCCATGCATTGTATTTATTGCTTTAATATAATTTATTATGAAATTCAAGCACGCCGCACGAAGCGGCCACCGTCGCGCCAGGAAGGCCGACGCGCATGGAACTGAATGCACCACGCGCATGAAGCCGCGTTAAAATCGATCGCCTGGCCGATCGTGCATATGAATCGATCGTTTGCACGGCCGATCACCTACATGCACGTAGTTGTATTTCTGAATATTTATGAATCTGTGTATATATGAATTTTGCAGTTATGAATACTGTATTTATGAATCCTGCATTTATGAATCTCGCACTTATGAATTTTGCATTTATGAATTCCGTACTTATGAATCTTGTACTTATGAATTTTGCATTCATCTTTGAATATATGAATCTTGATATTATTGCTTTCTTTTAGTTTGCTGGAAACTCATGAGAATTCAATTATGCATTTTATTTAATCTAGCAGCCATTTCCTATTAGATTACACGTAGTAATCTAATGGAAGAACCTTATGAATGTGCAAAGGTGTGGCATTATCTAACGTGAGTTTTTGAAGAACTGACATGAATTGTCAGAATTATCTCACATAGACATCAGATTGCATAATGAATAGTAAGCTCTCGAAGAGCATACTTTTTCTCATGAATAGAATTACAATTTATTCTTTATTCCAGTATTCTTTATTTACAAGCAATTTTTGAATTACTCAGCCACTGTATGATTAGAATTATTTTTCTTTTCATCTAGAAATCGTGTAGCGCCCAATGGAGGAAATATGCATTGTTGATAGTGGCACAACAAATACCATCTTAAGAGAGTCGAAATACTTCCAGACGATCACGAAGAACGCTGGAAGGATTACAACTATCGCAGGAAGCGATATGCATATAATAGGCTCAGGAAGAGCCACAATTATATTGCCAATGGGTACAACTTTGGTAATTGAAGAAGCCCTCTTGTACCCTGAATCAACTCGCACTCTCTTAAGTTTCAAAGATATCCGCGCCAATGGGTTTCACGTAGAAACCAATGAAGAAAATGGCAAAGAACACTTGTGCATTGTGAAGCACGCGGAATATGGAAAGATGGTACTAGAAAAATGTCCCTCATATGAATCTGTGTTGTACTACACGAAAATCAATGCACACGTAGTGTATACTTCTTTGAAGACTGTCTTTAGAAGCTCTGAATTATTTGCTTTATGGCATTGTAGATTAGGTCATCCTGGTCTTAGATTGATGAGAAATATAGTTAACAACTCACAAGGTCATGGCATTAATGTTAAGAATTTCCCGAATCACGAAGATTTTGTGTGCCATGCATGTGCCACCGGGAAATTAATAACTAGACCCTCTGTTATGAAAGTGCAACATGAAGTCCCTGCATTCCTGGAACGCATTCAGGGGGATATTTGCGGTCCGATTCAGCCCTTGTCAGGGCCGTTTCGATACTTTATGGTGCTCATTGATGCTTCCTCGAAATGGTCGCATACATGTTTGCTGTCAACAAGGAATCATGCATTCGCAAAGTTGATCTCGCAGATCATCAGAATTAAGAATGCTTTTCCTGATCATCGCGTGAAGTCCATTCGATTGGACAATGCCGGCGAATTTACTTCCAAGGCATTTGATGATTATTGTACAGCAACGGGAATAACTGTTGAGCACTCTGTACCGCACGTCCATACGCAAAATGGGTTAGCTGAAGCACTAATAAAAAGGATTAAGTTCATTGCCAGACCGCTCTTGCAGAGTTGTAACTTGCCCAACACTTGTTGGGGACACGCAGTCCTGCACGCAGCAGCACTCATCAATTATAGACCATCGGCCTACAACATCCATTCACCTATGCAACTAGTGCAAGGGGTCATCCCGAAGATTTCCCATCTTAGAAAATTTGGTTGTATGGTATATGTACCTATACCACCCCACAATGACTGCAATGGGCCCTCTCCGCAAGTCTGGGATATCGTTGGTTATGAGAGTGCATCCATAATCGTGTATTTGGAACCCATGATCGAGACTTGCACACAGCCCGATTCGCCGATTGCATCTTTGACGAGGACCATTTCCGTCATTAGGGAGAGAATCAACCATTGGATGAAAAATGCCGGAAATAGTATGGCATTCCATCGATCCCCGCATGACCCTCGCACTAATGAAGCAAATCAAGAAGTCCGTAAGATAATTGATTTGCGAATTTAGCAAATGAACCGCCTGATCATTTTTGTGATCTCAAGAGCGTGGTTAAGTCGCATGTACCAGCAAGAAATGCACCGTAGAGGGTGGAAATACCAAAGAAAGCGAAGGTATCCTCATCCTGTTCAGAGGCCTCAAAGAAAAGAACAGGAGATCTCGGCTTCTCAAACCCAAAGTACCCGAGACGTCTGGGAAAATCAAGCGAGAGGATTTACCACACCAATCACAAAAGTGCCCCAAAGCAAGAAGGGGAGCCGCTTGAGACCTGCACTGGAAAGAAGCCTGTGGAAAAGGCAATTCCAGATCTGAACCTTCCATTGGAAGAAGCCACGGAAATAATGTGTGCGCACACATTGGCGGAGAAAAACTAAAGGAACTTGCTTCGGAATGGGAAATAGCAATGAAGAGCAAGTAGAAGTGCACGAAGCACCCCATGATGAAATGGCCATAAACTTTGTAATAACGGGAGAATCAATGAATAGAGCAACAGCCAATGTCGATGCATACTTTGCAAAGAAGATTGCCACGATCATTAATCATGATCCCGAGCCCGCATCTCGCAGAGTGCAAGAAAAGGCTCGATTGGGAAGATTGGAAGAAGGCAATCACCGCATGAGTTAGTCTCTCTGAACAAAAGAAAGGTGTTTGGGCTCGTGTGCCGCACGCCTCCCCATATAAACCCCGTAGGTCACAAATGGGTTTTTGTTCGCAAGAGAAACGAAAACAATGAAGTTGTAAGGTACAAGGCAAGGCTTGTCGCTCAAGGTTTCACTCAACGTCCTGGGGTTGATTATGAAGAAACCTATTCTCCTGGTCATGGGTGGAATTACCTTTAGATACTTGATCTCAATGGCAGTCAACTTGAAGTTGAAAATGAAGCTAATGGATGTTGTCACAAAGCATATTTGTATGGAAACTTGGATTCGGAGATTTATATGAAAGTACCTAAGGTATCCCTATCCCGAACCAAGACAGAGCAAACAGAAACCTATACAAGGTGAAATTGGAGAAATCACTGTATGGGCTAAAACGATCGAGGAAGAATGTGGTACAATCGTTTGAGTGACTTTCTCTGCAAGAAAGGCTACGAGCAATGAAGATTGTCCATGTGTATTTATACAACGATCCACGAATGGATTTTGTATAATCTCCGTCTATGTAGATGACTTGAACATCATTGGGACGGATGAGGAAATTGAAGAAGCATGCACATACTTGAAATCTGAGTTTGAAATGAAAGACTTGGGTAAAACCAAGTTCTGTTTAGGCTTGCAGCTTGAACATGTCCAAGGCGGAATCTTGGTACACCAAGCATCCTACACGCAGAAAGTGTTGGAGAGATTTGGCTTTGAAAAGGCATACCCCGCAAAGACCCCAATGGTCGGAAGGTCACTCCAAGCAGACCTAGACCCGTACAGGCCTAAAGAAGAGGGGGAGGAAGTCCTGGGAGCGGAATTCCCATACTTGAGTGCAATTGGAGCGCTCATGTACCTTGCGAATAGCACTAGGCCGGACATTGCGTTCGCCGTGAATTTGCTAGCGCGGTACAGTGCAGAACCCACCAAAAGGCATTGGAAAGGGTGAAGGACATCTTCCGTTACCTTCAAGGAAGCAAAGACCTCGGCTTGTTTTACAGAAGAAACAATGAATTGAATTTAGTTGGCTACGCCGATGCTGGGTACCTATCGGACCCGCATACTGGCAAGTCACAAACTGGGTATGTTTTCCTTTGCGGTGGAACGGCAATTTCTTGGAAGTCGTCTAAGCAGACTCTTGTCTCGACGTCGACTAACCACTCAGAAATCATTGCATTGTATGAAGCCTCTCGGGAATGTGCATGGCTTCGAAGAATGGTTCACCACATCCAGAAGTCATGTGGTCTGAACATGGAACAAACCCCCACTATTATCTATGAAGATAATGCAGCTTGTGTTGCACAAGTACAAATGGGATATGTGAAGAGTAACCTTACAAAGCATATCAACCCCAAGTTCTTTTATGCTCATGAAATGCATAAGATGAACGAGATAAAGATACTGCATACTAAGTCGTGTGAAAATCTCGCAGATTTATTCACTAAGTCACTCCCGGCATCTTCCTTTGAAAGATGTATTTGAGGAATCGGGATGATGAGGCTTAGAGAAGTGCAGATTTCAGGGGGAGATTTTTCACATACTCCTACATAAATCTCAAACATGAAGTTTGAGTACCCAACGTAAATCTTGAAGATTAACATTGAAGTTTGGGTGGATTGTACTCTTTTCCTTAAGTAAGTTTTTCATTGAAGTTTTCTTACATAAGGTTTTGATGAGGCAATCCGTGCAACACAAAGAAGCGTGTGCTATGTACTCTTTCTCCAATTATTTTTCCCACTGGGTTTTTATGGAGTTTTAATGAGGCATATGCATCTCGCAGTGAAGAGTCCAAGGGGGAGTGTTAGGAAACCGGATTCGTATCCGATATGGACTCTTCCTTATCTCTAGCAGAACCGCTATATATAGGAGGCAGGGGCTACCCCTTTGTACACAAGCATACAGAATAATAAAGCAGACCCGTTCCTCCTCATATTGTGTCTCTCGCCCTCTCTCTCTGTTCTCCACTTGAGATCTATTAGGCAACCCCGGACTATTCGATAGCGAGGTTGTCTAACACGATAACCACGGGCGGATCCACCTCTCAGCCTCTCAGCAGAGTAGATGAATGTGGACTCCCCAGCGATGAGATCTGAAGATGCAGTGCAGCTCCGCTATCGTAAACACTATAAAAATAAAGTTTTTTTAGGATAAATCTTTGTCCTAGACATCAAGTAATTAGATTTGCTTAGGTTTCTAAAATTTCTTAGCTCCACCACGTTGACAACCAAGTTGCAAGGTAACTAGAGGTTTGGTGTTCGACTAGACTTTCTTTTCTTTTCTTTTTGAAAATTGGCCAGGAGCTCTGACATTGCTGTAAAGAAGGAGAGAAACAACACATACGCACCCCACACACACACCCGCCTCCGCACACGCTCACCCGTGTGGAGCTGTGCTCGAACGCGGGCAGACTGAGCAAACGCTGCTCGACCCAGCCAGTCAAGCCGAGGCTCGATCGCTCGACTAGACTTTCTGAAGAAGAAAAATTGGCATACTTACACACTGATTTTACATCTCATCGCAGGCTAAATAAAACGATAAATTGAAACGCCATGATAGTCTGCTCAAGGGGGGATAAACTGAGATGCCACAGTTTCCACGGAAGCTTTTTCGAATGCATTTCGTTTGTGCGTCATGTGGCATTACAGCTGCTCTTGTTCATGCATGTCTACTGTTCTGATGAATGCTTTGAGTAGTTTCTCCTAGCCTGAAGCATTCCTGTGATGTACTTTCCACAAATCGAATAAATGCAGAGTCTTCGAGGTCTACGTCCCATTTGCTAATTGTACAGCTGCACTTTGCCATTCCTTCATCTCCGTCCATTGATTCAGGTAAAACACATGTTCATAAGGAATGCTATCTTCACCGGTAAAGCAGAAACACAGGTGCACACACCATACTACGGAACACAGCTTGAGATGCATTGGAAAAACAACCATGAGCTATCAAGACAAATGCAATCGTAGAACAGGTAGTAATTGCTGCCCAGCGACGTAAACCGAACTATATTGAACTTGGTAGCTCATAATGGGCCGATCTGCCGATGTTTAAAGCTCACAAGCACGAGCTTAATTCCAGCAAGAGATCAGCATTTGTCATGTACTCCCTCCGTTTCTTTTTATAAGGCGTATTTGATTTCGTTAGGATAAGGCTTTGATCAACAATTACTCTATTAGCATATAATTTTTATGACACAAAATTGATATTAGCAGATTTGTATTCAAAAGTACTTATATATAATTATGATTTTGTATTGCATAAATGATATATTAATGAAGTAATCGTTGGTCAAAGTCTTATCCTAACGAAACTAAATACGCCTTGTAAAAAGAAATGGAGGGAGTATTTCGGAAGAGCAGCACAGGCGTCCTGTTGCATTCTTCTGTTCCGTCCGCGTCTGGTCCAATACTACCTGTGCTTCTGAAGAATTATTAGACGCATTCGTTTATTAAATAAAATCATCTTATCATATTGTGCTATGTCTGCTAACTTTACAGACGCAAGAACATTTCCTTCCTCTCTTCATCACTATAAATTTTTGTTGGTTCAGAGCTAACTAATCATCTTCACAAGTAAACCAAAGAAAATCTAAAGATGCAAGAATCATCGAGAAAGAACCGAATTTAAGACAATAGTCGTGCATTTGTAAAAGGACATACATGAAACAGTATAAATTGTTATCACCTATCAGTCAATTTCTTATCAACTCTTGGAACATGTATAAGCCACTTAAAACAAGGGCCGACTATATCAAATTACCAGTTTGCACTCAAGTCAGAATTCCATTTCAAAATGACAGCGAAATGGTCACAGCTTCCAAATTAGCAACGCACATACATCAGGACCTTGATGGAAATAGAATATTTCACTTACCAGTTCATCACTGCCAATGTCCTGGTCCTGTCTCTATTAAGTGTGTCTATCTTGCTTTCTTCCTTATCACGAGAAGAAGCATGGGATTCACCTTCAAAGGATTTCACGAAAAGATAAAAAATCAAAACAGCACATCAAGAACTGTTACTAGCTACCGTGAGGCCTGATCGACAGGCTAGCCAGTAAACACAAATCCCTCTGAAAATGAATGCATTTCACAACATCTTCTAGGGAACTCAAATGTAGAAGCAGTTTCGTGACATCTTCATTCATAAGTACTATTACCCAAGGTGAACCTACAACTCGGATGAAATTATTCTGAAATCCTTCTCTTTGTACTAAGCATAACACTATTAGCAATACCAAGTGTAGAGTCCTAAAAACACATTGTGGCAACAGAAAGTATATAAATATTAAACACATGCCAGCCAGTCTGACAAACATGAACGGCCATATATATCTGAGCCTGGTTAGCATCAGCAACTTAGAAGAAGGCCCTGCTTCCGTAAAAGACCTTAGAACCCTTTGATGGCGATGGCTTCTCAGTTGTACTCGGGTCAGTGTTATCAATTGAGGGACTACTGTCCTCGACATCCAATGGAAGCTTCATTTTTGCTAGGGACTCAGTAAACTGCTGCATGCTCTTCATGTACATGTCGACTATGTCCTGCTGGACAAGCGACTCCCCAGGTTGAACGTTAATGCTGATCATAGGTTTGACAACTTCATCCTTGGGTGCTGCCTCGGAAGAATCAGCCTCACCATCTGTAACATCTTGGATTTTCTCCTTCTGGCTTTTAGTGGGAGATGCCACAATAGTGGTCTCGAACTGCTCAGAAACTGATTGTGGTGTGGCAGAAAGGCCTGTGGAGGAGTCTGTAGTTGATACACAACTTCGAGGGCTTTCATCCCGATATTCCTCAAGATTGTTTGTACAGCTTTCAGTACCAGGCACAGTTGCATCAGACTGCAGTACCTTGCCATTTTCAGCTTTGGTTGGATTCTCAGAGTTCAAGGTCTCCATCTCGAAATACTTGGAAACCATAATTTGATTCTCCTTCACCATATTCAAGTCTGGGAATTCAATCTTTTCGAGCTCAGAAGGAACCAAGCTATCATATCCAGAATCAGTCACTACCGACACTGACTTATTGGGTGATGAGATTGAGATGACATCTGGGGAACAACCAGCATAAGACAAGGACAGCTGCACAAATCCAGCCGGTGAGTGGAACAGGTCAGTAGATGACAAGGAGAACTCCTGGACCTGCTTTCCATCAGCCATTACGATGTCTGCCAGAGGAACAAGGGCAAAGCCAAGAAGCTGGTCCTCCAGGTAGTTCTTCACCCTACTCAACATCCATATCTCGCATTTGAGCGAAGCCTCTACAGTGCGCACATTGAGCCTGACACCTTCGTCAAACACCGGGTTACGCCCACCACCGTTGATCACCTTGGTCGAGCATGACACGTCTGGGTCACTTGTGAGGCACAGCTTTGCATACACGTCCTGCTTGTGGTAGATACAGATGTTATGGATATCGCGTGCCTGGTGTACAAAGACATCAAGGCAACCTATAGACTTGTCTTTGCTGTCAGCCTCAGTAGCAAAGTTGGTGACTCTTTGAGCGATAATCTTAGCGTCCAGCATCGTTAGCTCAGACGTAGGACCAGTTTCGTAAGCTGCCATTGCAGGTGTCTCAAGACTGCAATTAACACAGACAAAGAAATAGCTTTATTTAATGCTAAATCAGAAATAAAGTTGTATGAACCAAGATTGCAAATTACAGCCGAAGTCGCAAAATGGGCACAAAACAGTGTTATTAATACTTTGCTAAAGTAACTGAACCTTTGGAGGAATCTTTAGCTTATGGTTGCAAAACAGAAGTAACAATGGAAAATTGCAAAGTACTTAAATTTCAAAACAAAAGGATTAATACAGATAGAAATGATCCCTGTTTGCTTTGTTATCAGGAGGGAAACTTAGGGATAAAGAATTTGGACTTACGATCTGCAGGACTTTTAGCTCAAAGATCTCCAATCGCAGCAAAATCTGAAGCTTTTGGTGATACGAAGGAAGCTGCTATTGATTTGCTCTGAAACAGGAAGAGCTCGCGGGGATTAAAAATTGGAAACACAAATCGAAACGAAGTTCAGCCTAACGATGTGAAAACTTGCATCTTTTTAGCACAGCCCATGGCAACCCCGCGTTCCAGTTCAAATATTCCGAATCAAGGACGTGATTTGATACTTCACCACAACGCGTGATCGCGAAATGACAGCAAGAACAGTAGCCGAACAAAAATTAAGCAACACATACTGCAGATAGTAATATTTGTGCACAAATTGTAAGCGAAAACTGGCAGCAGGAACAGCAGCGGAGCACAAATTAAGCACTGCATACTGCAAATGTTGAGAGTTAGGCGCATAACGTAATGCCATACTAAATTCCGTGAAGAAACTACCAAAATCTTAGCCACTCACAAGGATTAAAAGCCCTAAATAGTACGCTAAGAACCGCATCCCTTCTAAAAATCTCTATCGTCCAAACAAGGACAAGAAGATCCGGGAAAAACGCCCAAATCAAGAACCGACATAACTAACACATACAGGACATGGAGATTCGACTGAGCTCAGAGCGCATACTGTTCGTGTGCCAGAGGCATGAGCTAATACGAAAAGGATATTAACAATTTCATACAGGAATTACGGGGGGATGGTGGTGTTACCTTCTTCACCACGGATTAACGGGGCTGAACTAGAGTAAGTCGTGCTCGAGGTGCCTAATGGAAGAGACCTTGCAGAGAGTTATTAGTAATAAACATTGGGTGGGAGATGGGATCATGGGAGGGGAAAGGCGAAACATCAAAAGGGCGCTACTTTTGCAGAAATCACATCTTGTTTTCTACTAATTGCACCTGCTAGGTATTTGTTGGTGCGATAAGGTGAGGTTGGAAATGAAATGAGAACATCTGGATGGTCTGATCGAAATTAGTAGTTGTTTCATCGTTAACGCGTCTATTTTACTGTACCCATAAGCGCTATAGTCAGTAGTCACCATACCGCAACTCTCGTTCATGATGTATAATACCATAATGTTGTGTATATTTAGAAAAACATATAGATGTATTTTCTATGATTATGTTTTAGATGTATATGCAGTTAAACTTTTAAAATTTTAATTATCAATACCTTTTTAAATATTTAAATTGAATACATGAAAATCATCTATGTATATTTGTCTCGAAAAGTACTTTCATAATATTATATTTTTATTGGGTTTTATATTTAAATATATTATAACAAAAGTTAGTGATCAAAAATGTGTTTTGAACACCATATCGATGTCCAAAACGATACCTATTTGTGACCAAAGGGAGTAACACCTATTCTCGATTTGGTACATCAGATGTACAAATGACACTATCACACAAACTTTGATAAAGACCTACTCCATCCGGTCACAAAAAGTTGTCGTTTTGAACATCGACATGGTTTCCAAAACACAGGTCTGACCACTAATTTCTATTATAATATGTATATAACCTCAAAAATTATAATATTATGAAAGTACTTTTCGAGATAAATCTACGCATATGATCTAATTATCCAATTTAAATATTTGAAAAAGATATAGATAATCAAAATTTTAAAATTCCTACTGTATCTATATCTAAAACAAAAAGCATTTATCACATGAGGGGTATGAAATTTACTATCATCGGTCTTTGCTAATCCATACCAGGAGCCAAGGAAATAAATGAGCGTTGATATGCCAAAACTTACGGAATTGATGGAGCCGCTGGGGTGGAAAAGAGCCTCGTAGAAAACCGGCCCGGGTCAGCTGCGATTGGATCCTCTGCCTTTGTTACTCAAAATGCACCGTGTATTTTGACCTGTATTTTGAGTCCGTGTTACTTTTATGCGGACGTGTTACTTTTACTTGACCGTGTTACTTTTATGGACCCGTGTTACTTTCCTTTGCTACTCAAAATGCAGGTCAAAATGCACCGTGCATTTTGAGTAGCAAAGGCAGAGGATCCAATCGGGGTCAGCTGTAGATGAGGTAGTCGGGCTCGGAGACTGGGATCTTCTGCTACGCAGTTCCAACGGCCAGCTCTCCGAGACTTGGAGCACTCCCTCCGTGACACTACACTAAACATTCGTCCAAATCTCGCGATTTCATACGGCAATTTTATTTAGACTTAGTCCAGCTACAGTTGGACATGCTTGAGATATTACCTCAGAACCGTGCACTTCCCCACTTTACCATCCGGGATTCATTCAGCCGGTTCTCTTATTTGTGTCTATCTCAAAAGTATCTTTTCATCAACTTCCACTTAGCCATCGCTTACATTGTTTTCTTGCAACAAGTCGCTTTGGACTGTTGTGCTGTAGCTTTTCCTTTTTCTTTTTTCCTTTTGACTTTTTTTGTGAGCTAATTGTTCAGAAAAGTATCCATGAAAGGTATGCTCGGTAAAAAAACTCGTCAAAAACTCTCCCAAAAGGAAAAGGATTTTCTCCAAAACGCAACACTAGAGTAGTTCATTTCATAAACCGGAATGGACACAATTTGCTTCAGCATTAAGTGAATTCACACCTTTTTTTTTTCTCTCAGTAGAAGCGTGTTTTGAGATGAAGCACAAACGAGTGAGCGGCATTATTGAGCTTACTTTTAATTTTAGAACCCCTCCCAACGGTACCTGTCATGCTTAGTCAAATAGTCAGTGTCGTGAGTGTCGTCAATTAGTCGAGATAGCTACGACCTCTAGAAGCCGCACATGTGGAATTTTTGCTACAAGTTGTCAGTGATGATATATAGTGTGGCCACTTGGCAGAAATTCCTGACCTGCTTTTAGCAAGCCATGCATGCAGAAAGAAATCAAACTCCAGCCACTGGGTATATTTCAACAAAGTACCACAAACTTTATGTTCCATTCCATCAATGTATTTTATCTCTTAAGGAACTTCTAGATTCCGCTCGTGCAGAATAAGTTGAAAGAACGCGAGATCACCTGCACAACTGCACGGCTCCAAGCAGGTGCTGCTTCACGCGCACTGCAAAGCTTCTTCTTCTTCTTCTTCTTCTTCTTATTATTATTATTATTATTATTATTATTATTATTATTATTATTATTATTATTATTATTATTATTATTATTATTATTACTATTACTATTACTATTACTATTACTATTACTATTACTATTATTATTATTATACCATGGGCTTAGCAGATGTTTTTGTGCAAAGATCGAATTGCTTTTAAGTTATGTGTCTAGTAGAATTTTCACAAGCTGTGGAAAGTACATTACCGTAGATCCAGACAGTACCTAGTCTAGGTAGCGCACACACGCACACACAAATCGAAAATGTGTTACAAGTCCAGCAATGTGGAATTTATCTTTATAAGGTGTATTTTTTTAACATATAGATCAAGAAAATATTAAAAATAATTATATTGCTTTTAATTATTATCACTAAGCACTATATTTAATGCATATATATAGATAATGTAAAGTAAAAAAAATAAATATGTATTAGGGGTATAGAGGGAACATCACACTAATTTTGTATTAGAATATGAAATACTTCTTATATTTTATAGATATAGATTATTTATAAAGTACAACTTGTAAACTTGAACAGAGAGTGCTGATGTATTCCAAAATCACGTAGAGACATTAGCAAATAAAGCCAGCACAAGTGCACAATACACACTCTCCACTCACTGCTTTGCAACCAGAAAAGCTTTGAAAAATGTGGGCAAAAGTGCGCTATTCTTTGACTACACTCTCCAACTCACCGTGTGAACATCGTCCGTGGTTTAGTCCAAAGTGCTGACCATGACCAATGGATAATCTCGATCCCAATTTGGTAGACTAGCCAAGGTAAGCACACACATAAGCAGGGGTATTGATTGACAAAAATCATCACCGTCATCTAGATAAATGAAGCTTGCAAATTGCAACCCTACATTTATTTTATCCCGTCCAATTAATTCCAGTTTCAATATATGGAGCTGGGACATCAAATCTATTGATGTCCTTTTGATCTAACAAAAAAATCTTATCCCGTCCAAATGGAGGAACCAAATTAAAAATGGCTTTGTAGAGATAGCTTAAATCTAGGAAGGAACGATGGCCTAGTCGTGTGGTCGTATTCGCAGGTTTTGGTGGGCAGTTAGAGGGAACCAAATTCTCAGCGATTTGGGATTATAGTAATTGAAGCTTCAAGCGGTGAGGAGGTCAGCTAATACGGCATGTGCCCAACAGGCGTCGTCGAGCTGCCTAAGTCTTAGCTAGGTACATTGAAATATACTTGTCAATCAAACAGTGCAAATGAGATAATAAAATAAATTAAATCATCTAATTAAATTAAATTAATTATTAAAGAATTACTATTACAACTAATTATTATAAATTGAGGGATATAAAATAATAGTAATGTTTAAGAATTTAATTACACCAGTGATCATAAATTACATAAATGAATAATTACAATCTAAAAACAAAAATTACAATTTTATAGATTAAAAACACCGTTGATATTCTAATCTCCATTTATAAACCTATAAAGTCAATTGCACGCATGTAAGAAAGAGAATAGAATCAACACATTGAATTAACTAAATGAAATGAGATTTAGAATTGCCGTCAGATTCATATTGTCGACGATTGGGGAACGGGCCCCCGTCGATCTTACTTAGTTGATTTGGGGATCAACTCTGTCCCTTTCTTGCGTGAAGGGTTGCTTCCGGAGGATGCACGGTTTTACGGGACAGGGCACACTCAGAGAACGACACGGGGATTTATCCTGGTTCGGACCTCTCACCGGGGAGATAACAACCCTACTCCAGTGTGGTGTGTATTGTGTGTGTAAAAAAGGGAGCGTGCCCCTCTCGGCTATGCCTGAGGGGTATTCTGTTGATTACAGTCCAAGCCATGAACGTTTGACTACGGCTAACACGGTTGTAACCGAATCCTAAATCCATGCCACGTCCTTGACATGGGTGTAACGGCTCCACATCGTGGCATGATTATCGCTATTCGGGCACAACTGTCGACCACGTCCATCCGACCACGCACCTCGTGGACGAGCTAGTTCGAAACTAGCCCGAGCAAGTATGCTCGGGTTCCGTGCTCGAACGCCGTAGCTAAGCATGGGGCTCGTATCGACAGGGCAGGCCGAGCAACATCACTGGGCATCCGCGGGTCATCCTTAGGGACGACCTCCGATGGTACGTATGGTCTGAATGGGTCCGACTGCTGAAGTATTATGGTAATTATGGAGGTTATCCAATCTCCGACAGCTAGCACCCGAGGCTCAAGTAGGGAACTGCTCGAAGGGGCCTTCCCCTTGAACCTACTGACTCAATGGAGGGATTGGAACCTTGCAGCGAACCAGTACCGCAGCATTCGACAAAAAAAACCTTTTTTGAGGACGAGCAAACAGCTCGACCCTACGAGGCTACGACCATGGTGAACTCGGGTAAGAGAATGTGAGCAGTTGGTGCGATTTCTTCTAGAAGAAGTCTGGCGGTGGTAGTGCGAGCCGTTTTTCGAGAACCGCTCCATAACAGGACAGTTTTGGAAACTGCGTGTCCACGCGTCAGTCCGGGAATGGCGAACCCTTCACCTACGCCCATGCCCTTAGGGCTTCTCGAGCGCAACGGTGGGAAAACTTTTCGCTTTCCCCCCAAAATAGTGTATTTAGGCGGCCGCCAAGACTCTCTTCACTAAGCTTCTTCGTCCGAAACTTATGAAACTCCTCATCCTTGCTTTTGTCTTGCATTCCGATCTTCCTTCTTTGTTCCAAGGGCTAAATTCGGTGTGAGCAAGGTTAACCAAGAAATACTAGAGTTGCTCGAGAAGATCAAGTACCTCAACGCGGGATCGTGGAGGATCGCGGGCGACGAGCAGGAGCCACAGCCGCAGGACAGAGAGATTATCTCCTACGAGCTGTACTCCGTCAACGCGCTTCGAATGCCCGAGAGTGAGTTCCTCGAGTCGGTGCTCGCGCACTGCGAATGTGAGGTCACCAATCTCAACCCTAACTCCATCTTTGTCATTTCCATCTTCTCACACCTCTGCGAGGAGTTCGTGGGCGTCCAGCCCACGGCCAACCTCTTCTTTCACTTTTACTCCTTGTTTCGCACTAGCGCGGCCTCTCCAGCCGGTTGCGTCTATTTCCGCCTCCGGCCCAACCGACCGTACGAGTAGCCAATCTTCACGCTCAAGGACTCGGTGGCCGGGTGGGCCGATTCTTGGTTTTACCTAAAGAAGACAGAGGGGAGCTCCCTCTGCTACACCGGAGCGAGTGCTCCGCGTGTTGAGACGCCCCGTCCTCCGGTTCAAGCCAAGGAGGAACGGATGCTCATGACGATCAGCGAGCTTACCAACATGGGGCTCACTGCCCGGGATTTCATCTGAATCCGTCTCAGGCATGACTCGAAGCCGAGTTTCTTTTTCTTTTACCATACTAATTGTTTCCTGAGCTGACTGCTTTCCTTGGTCAAAACACAGCCCCGCCCGCAAGTTGGGTGGACTCGAGGGTCACCGAGATGTTCGGCACCCCCAAGGGCAAAGAGCTCGAGGCCGGCCGCCAAGTGCCGAGCAACGTGCTCGATTGAGGCGAAGCGGTAAGTGATCACTCTATTGCGCTCGAGGTATTTGGTCTCAAGCAGGCCATGCTCGGGGGACGACATCCGAGCGTTCTTCTGACTTGTTTGTTTTTATTTGATAGGAGAAAGTCGCCCTCGCGTCCGCAGTGGCAGCGATCAAGCCACTGTCGGACGACCCCAGGGGCCCTACCCTTGGTCCTAGGACCAAGAGGTTGGCGGGCCGCAAGCGACGTGGATGGTCGCCATCACCATCGTTGTCTCCTCCCCGGCGCCCGAGGAGGCGAACCAGCTCGAGCGGGACTCCCTCTTGGCGACATTTGGAGTATGCTGACCTGAGGGAGGTAAGTGAGATAAAGCTGTGGATGGTCGAGCATACTAGAAAAAACCCGGAGTTGATGGCTCGTTTGCAGCAGCTCGCCGAGAGGGCGAAGAAGTAGGCGGCTGCCGCGGCGAGGGGACTCCGCGGAAGGAGGAGTTGGAGAGCAAGATTGCTGCTCTACAGGCTGAGCTCGCGCAGGTAACCTCAAGCTCGGCGCCCGAGCCCGAGGAGAAGGAAGAGGAAGATCCAACGCCTCTGATCACGAGGCGCCGAAGGTCGTCGGGAGCGCCCCAGGGGAGCTCGGCCATGATCTTGATGGAGGTCGACCTGGAGGAGGTCGACCCCGCGGTGGCGAGGGCCAACAATGCGGCCGAAGACATGGCCAATCTCCTGTCCCGAGCTCGAGCTGCCGTAGCGGAGTCCAAGCAAGGTAAATGTCCATCTTCCTTCTTTTGATTTTCCTCCCTAATAGCGTTGTGCTAACCCCCACGTTGTTATTGTGGGCGCAATAGCTAGTAGGAGAATTTTGAATATCGAAGCCGTTGCTGATGACATACTCGGTTCTGTGATAGAGAAAGAGCTTGCTCGAGCCGCCGAAGCCGTGGCGTCCGAGGAAGATGTGCCCGAGCAAGGCGCGGCTGAGGATGCCCGGACGGCTGCAACAACGATCCCCCACATTATCATAGAAGTCAATTCGGTCGATGATGTCGATGTCGGGGAGGCCAAGCCCGAGGAACTCGAGAAGGCAAAGGCCGACGACATCATCGCCGAGACGCTTCAGTCTTTGGAGGAGGACGCTCCGGAAGACCAGCCGCTCGCGGTCCTGGAACCGAGCTCGGCTGGCGAACGGGCCCAGTCCCCGAGCAAGGACGTAGCTCCGGGGCGGGGTCCTGCTACCTCGGGGGAAGAACATCTCTGGGACGACATTTTGGAGGGCCAACCGCTCGTGGTCCTAGACCCGAGCCCGGCTGGTGACCAGGCCCAATCCCCCGAGCAAGGAAATAGCTCCGAGGTCGGGACCTGATACCCTGGGGGAAGAGGACCTTGCTCTGGTGGAAGCTGTTTCGCCAGAGCAGACTCTTGCGTTACCGGACATCGAGGCAGCCCAGGACGAAGAGGAGGAGAAGGAGCCTCCGAGTGTAACGCCTGCTCGGGGGGGGGGGACGCACAGCCAGATCCTGCCCGGAGGATCCAGCCGAGCTCTTCTAGGAAGGCCTGCAGGAGCACTTTTGCTGGGTAAGTTTGAGAGATCACTTTGCTTTTCCTTGTGAGCTAAGCAAGGATCTTTCTCAACTGCCTCCCCAAAAAGAAAGAACAATACAGATGTGACAAAGAGAACTTCTATGACAAAACTTGCAACTAAAAACCATTTCGATTCTCCTGAACTAGTCTTATGCACTTTTGCAAATAATTGTATTGACTTTTGTGCTTCATCACATTCAAGATGATGTGGTGTAGAATCAAGCAAATTGGATTGTAGAATAGACATATTTGAAATGTCAACACTCCCTGCGAGATCGATATACAGTGTGCATAATTAGGTCTCAATGGCTAAGACAGCCCACCGATTTTTTTAAAATTACACAAGCTTGATAATCAACTAAAAATTTTATGAGAATATTATGGATGTGTCAGAACCATCCAAATTTTTTTTAAAAGTTTCTAAGGTGGTTTGCACCATTTTTATTTAGTTGAAATTTACCGGTCAGCCTTTTATTAGGACAGTAGCACTGTCAGAATTTTTAAAAATTCGTCATACTTGATAATCATCTAAAAATTTTACGAGAATATTATTAATGCATCAAGACCATTCACAACAAATTTCAAAATTTTATAACATAGTTTGAACCATTTTTCATTCGGTTAAAATTTGCCAATCAGCCTTCAGTAACACTTTCCAAATTTTTAAAAATTCCTCGAGATTGACCATAATATGAAAATTTATGTGAATATTATAAATGTGTCAGGACCATCCATAAAAATTTTCAAAAGTTTCTAACATTGTTTGCACCATTTTTCCATTCGGTTGAAATTTGTCGGTCTGCCTTTTATCAGGATAGTAGCACTGTTAAAATTTTTAAAAATTTCTTAAGCTTGGTTATCATCTAAAATTTTTATAGCAACATTAGTGATGTGTCGGGACCATACATGCAAAAAAAAATTCAAAATTTTTTGACGTCGTTTGAACTATTTTTCGTTCATTTGAAATTTATAGAGATTTCGACAATTTTGGATTTTTGGACGAAATTTCAAAAATCTCGGTCCAAAAAATTCCAGATTTGAATTTTGTTTGGATTTCATCTGTAATAACGAGATTTTGCTAAAATTTCGGATTTCGAAGGGTGATGAGATGTGAACTGAAAACAAGATTTGGAACCTTGCACCCGGGGTTAATACCGTTTTGACCTTGGATTTCGACGTTGCGGCGGTACAAAATTTCGCAAAAACCGAACTAAATTTGTGAAAAATCGAATAGTTTCGAAAGTCAAACAACTTTAAAAATTTGTTAAACCCAGAGCGAAATTCGAAGAAAAAGTTGAAAAAACGCTGGAAAAGTGGCGAATTTCGAGCGACAAGTTGAAAAATTGTAAAACAATTTGTAAAAATTTCAAACTTCATTTTTCAAAAAATATTCACACCAAACACCATAAAACTATTAATACTAATTTAGAAAACTGTTGGATAATTTTTTAATTTTTTTTTGAATTTAATTTTGAACGTAAATCGAACGAAATCCTTTTTCTAAACCGAAAGTATGACGAAATTTCGCAAATTTGGAACGTCGTGGAAAAGTGAAACCTGCTTGCGCCCGCCGATTCCACAATGAGGTTATCCGGGTGTAGGGGTGAAAACGGAGCGGATAATATCCGGACCGTATCCGTATCCGATATCCGTTTTTAGGAAAATGGCAAAAGAATCTGACATCCGACGGATACGGATACGGATACGGATAATTATCCGAATCGGGGCAGACGGATACGGAGCGGATATGGGGGAGGAGATATCCGACGGATACGGAGCGGATACGGATATCCGGATGCCGGATATCCGTATACTCAGAGGTCAGAGCAGGGTGCTGGGCTGCTGGCCGGTTGGATGTTGAGTGCCTGAGTGCAGGCCCACCCCAAGGTCCAAGCGCCAAGCGGTCCAAGACTCCAAGTCTCCAACGTAGCCTGCCTCCTCAAATCGCACGCGTGGACTGTGGAGTGTGGACACTGGTGGCTGACGCGAGTACGCGACTCTCCCAAATTGCCAGACGCCAAATCCCTAGCCGCCGCCTCCAGGCTCCAACCCTCCCTGGCTCACCGCCACCGCCCCATCGCCGCATCTCCGCATCCGCCCACCGGCGCGCCGCCCCATCGCCGCCTCCAAACCTCCCCGGCTCCCTACCACCAGACGGCACTGCCCTACTACCGCCTCCGCCGCATCGGCCCACCGACACGCCACCCCGCTGTCGCTAGTCGTCGACTCGCCCCCATGGGCCGCCAGCCCCTTGTTCCCTTGCTGCCGCGCCAGTCCTACTAGACACCCGCCGAAGCCGCCGTTCGACGAAGGTAAGGCCAAACTTTCCCCCTCCTCTTGCCCTCTCTCCTTCTTTTGATCATGTGTAAATCAAATGAAATTTTGTAGGAATATGTGTTGGATTTGGCCTCATTTTTGTTGTGATGTGTAGGACTTGGCTAGATTTGGAATTTGTTGACATATGGTGGTGTATTTGTACATGAACCGACTAGTGATTAGAATGTATGGAAGTTATTCATGGCAGCCGGTTCTTGAACTGATTTTAATTTTGTCCATTAATCCATGAATGACTTGTGCTCGCTATTACTTATCTGCTTGTCCATTGAAATTATAGCAGTGTACAATGACTTGTTGCTCGTTTATGGCATGCCGTTTGCCAGGTTACAGCAAGGAGATTCTGTGTTGAAACTTGTGTTTTGATGTTTACATATTATCCGACTAAATATTCGGTTTCATTTTCGTTTTCGATCCGACTCCGATTACTATCCGTTTTTTTATTATCCGATATCGATTCAATATCCGATCCGTTTTTAAACTATCCGTATCCGTATCCGCATCCGGGTGAAAAAAATGTGAGCGGATATGGAAATGTCACTATCCGACCGAATCCGCTCCGTTTTCATCCCTATCCGGGTGTGCACGCGTAGTCGGCGGGTTAACTGACAGCTAGTGCATGCCGCGCACTATCTGTCTATCCACCAGCCGCATCGTGCCAAAGCGGCAGAACCCCACATGCAAGTACCACGGTCCACGGGTACGCGGGCGCGCGCGTCTTGTGCATGTATGGGTTAGAATTGAGAGCTGGGGTGAGTTGAGATTTGAGTGGGCTCACCAAATGTGAGTCGGGCTGGCACGGCCCGGCATGGTGGGCACGATGGGCCGTCGTGGCACGGCACGGTTTCGGCCCGAAGCACGATGGACCTGGGCCGGACCGGCACGGCACGACGCCCACCTCTAGTTAGAATTGAGAGCTGGGGTGAGTTGAGATTTGAGAGTAGCTGGAAGCGCCTCCCCACTAGGCTGTTGCGTGCATAGTTTCACCTGTCGGTGTGACTAAACATGCCGTACCGACGGCCGTGAGATTATCGGCAAAGACTCCTTTCTTGACCAGTCATGACGCTTCCTTTTTAAAGGACCATCTAGGCACAAAGATTTCATCGGGCAATTGGAAGCCAAGCAATGCAGACATGGACTCCTATGTATATATAGAGAAAGAGATCGAAAAACATTCGTGTGACAATAGTACTATGAGTAGAAGGTAGGACCGTAGGAGCACACAGCAGTAGGCAATTGGCACACACGCTCACCTTCCGACAAAATAAGCGAGCCTTGGCAGTGACCGTACCCCTTTAATTTGTGGCCGTGTCTGCATCTTTGACCGGTTGCTCTCAAGAGTCAAGCCATGATTGCCATGCAACACCAAAGCTAGCAGCGCGAGAATTGAATCTAGGTGCGCACCCTTGAGAGTTGAGAACTTGTCTGTGAATAAGCTCTGTCTCGCGCGCGCTAGAACTAGAAGGCAGCCGCCCTGTCCTTGACGACGACGTCCTCGACGTCCCTCCTCACGAGCTTCTCCTTGTGCTGCCTCCTGCAGAAGACCACCCACGCGTTCACCTCGAGCGCCACGCAGCCGCCGATGAGCGAAGCGAGCGCCATGCAGTAGCCGAGCTTCCAGTAGGAGGCGCCCAGCCCCATGACCTCGAACCCCTGGAACACGTTCACCACCCCGACCACCACGCACCCGTACCCCACCAGGTGGTGGTACGACTTCCAGTACTTGCGGTACCGGTTCGTCGTCTTCGGCTGGAAGAACATCGCCAGCGTCTGCAGGCTCCCCGCCGTCGCCACCGCGATGCCCAACCCGCGGTGCAGCTTGTAGGTCACCCCCCGCGACGCTGACCCCATCACCAGCCCCAGCGCGAACCCGGCCGCGCCCAGGATGTACCCCGTCGCCTGCATTGCCGCGTGCGCGTAGAACCACGCTGGTCCCGTGGACGCGCACGGGCGGAGGTACCGCGCCACCGCCGCGCCGAGCGGGAGGATGAGGCCCCACGAGAGGGCGTTCAGGGACCCGTGCGTCCACTGCAGCGTGGCGGACGCGGTGGGCGAGGCATCCGTGGCGGTGGTGAGGATGTCGACGGTGGCGTGCGACGCGACGTCGGAGGCGTCGGTGGGGTGGATGGTCGGGGAGTAGCCCTGCACGTAGAGCCCGTGGTTCCACACGAAGTGGATCTTGGTGCGGTTCGGGGAGAGCCGGATGGTGGCGGCGATGGTCACGGACGCGCCATCGCAGACGGTGCGGGCGGGGGCGACGAGGGAGGCTGAGGAGGCGAGCAGCGGGATGTCCAGCGGCCGGGACACGAGGGGCGAGGCCTGGAGCTTGACGTCAGGGGAGAGGAGGAACGGGAGCGCGAGCAGCGCGCCGGTGGACGGGTCAGAGAACGCCGCGAGCACGCGCGCCCCGACCATGGTCGGCGCGTCCGGGTTGACGCCCCAGGCCACCCATCCGGACGGCGAGATGAAGGATCCCGTGAACACCGCGTCCAGCGTCGCGTTGCGCGCGTCGTACGTCCACGCCAGCGTCGCGCCCTGCGTCGGCAGGGCGATGCACTTGGCGTACGTCTTGACCGGCGTCGACGTCGTGCACCGCCCGGGCACCCCGGCCGCCACGCCGGCCGGAAGGGCAACGACGACGAGAAGTAGCAAACCGAGGAGATGAGTACTCGTCGTATGGCAGCGTTTCCCTCGCATCGTCAAGTATTGTGAGCTGTGTCGCACGAGGAGTGGTGTGAAGCTAGCTACCACTAGATAGAAGCGTGGTGGTGCACAACGTTTTAGCGTGTGGTGTGTGTTTAATTAGGTTTGCTATCGAGCACAACGTTTGCTACTAGCTAAAAGCTTAACAAGGTATTATTGAGCTTCCTTCAAAATTAATATAGTTCAATGTAAAATTATTTTACTTGCAATTTAAATGGTTATTTCAAATTCGAGCTAACGAATCACTATCAAGCCAAACCTGGATTAACTTGTTTTTACTCGAAATAGGGTTATTTCAATTTTGAGTACATTAATTACTATAATTGAAGCAATTTTGATTCAAGCACTAACAAGCTTCCCCCCGACCTAAGCGTAAGTTAGGCGGGGTTTTAGTGGGGCGTTTGGGAGAGTGGGACAGGGATAATTTGCAGTCTCTGTGGGGACTGCAACTTAAGCAGTCCCCACAGGTGTGAGCCGTCCGATCGAGCAACCGAACGGCTCAAATCGTCTAAATCTGTTTGCTACAGTATTTTACTACAGTACCATTTTGCTACAATACTTCGGAAGTTCGGATCAATCTGAACCATCTCTTTTCGATCTAACGTCTCACACGCAACTGCTTAAATTGTAGTTATAATAGCAACCGCATGTGATCGGGAGAGTGAGGATCGAGTGAGTGTGGTGATGGGTGTGAACTGCGCGTTTGTTGGTGGTGTTTTTGTTTTTGATGGCTAGCTTCTTAGCTTTGAAGGCAAGGGAAAGGCTTTTGAAGTGCGCGTTTGTTGGACGTTGTGTTTTTGTTTTTGATGGCTAGCTTCTTAGCTTTGAAGGCAAGGGAAAGGCTCCAAAAAGAAGGCCCCATTCTTGCACTGAGCTCTTGGATTAGGTCGGTACTAGTAGCAGGTGTAAAAGGTAGTGGCTGAAATAGCTGCAAAATTCCAGCTACACGTTCAGATACATATGCTTGTTACATACTCTATGGACAGCTTAAACGAATGGATCTGAAAGGAGTACATCAGAGCTGGTGCTTGGGCTATAGTTAGACAGCGTGCGTATGTTATTGTCTGCAGCTACACCTCCAGAGTTTCAGTGCACCGATCGGCTATAGCAACTGATTAATCATGAGTTTCACTAGGTTAGGTTAGGTGTGCCCTGATCCAAACAGTGGACTAACTTATTGCAAAATGGAAGATTTGGTGGCCGCGATCGATCGAGAGGCCTCTCACTCGCGATAAGATCCTCTGACGTCGAGTTCTCTGACGTTGGGTCACTGACACGAATCCCTCTCACTCACGGAGTGGTGATGTGATATGATGTGATGGTTTCGATCAGCCGGAGAATGTTTCTCGTGAACTTTAGTGAGTGGCATTGTAGTTATGACGATTATGATGGTCCTCGTTACTGTCTTCGAAGGCACGGCTACGCCGAGGATCGTGAGATTTTGGTTGGGAAAGCGGCGAAACTGATGCATGAGTGAAGAGAGTAGCATGGGCGCATGGCATATTATCTAGGGTTATTTGGATATATGCCACTGCAGGAACCGGTTATTTGAGATTTGCCATCGTTCCTTTTCTTCTTCGAAATATGCCATTATGAAACCATGCTTATTCGAAATATGCCACCGGTGACGACACGTGTGCACTCCGGTCAAACCGAGCGCAGGACTGAGTGTAATGGGACCGTTTTGCCCCTCCGCACCGGGAATCAAATCGGCTGGCTGGGTCGAACCCGGTTAGTGCCCTCCCCCATTCGACACAGCAAGAACCCTAGATTCTCCACCCACCCGGCGACGAGCCACCCGGCGACGAGCCCACCCATGGCGGTGGCCTAAAGGCTCTCTGGCTTGTCCGTGTCCGTGGCGGCAATGGATGCGGCTGTCGAAACTGGTACGGTCGCCGCGCTGCTGTGCGCTTCAGAGAAGTAAGTGCTGCGATTGTTGGTATGGTAGTTTTGATTGTTTGGATAGTAGTT